>JAUPFV010000003.1:18852905-23652905 GCA_036936605.1 Limnanthes douglasii subsp. nivea | reverse complement strand
CGGACCGTCGACCCCCTTACCTTGATTGGAACACCTCGGCCTCGAGGAGCCTCCGTCGTTGCTATATTTTGTTGATTCATGTTGATTCTCAAACTGACTTGGGCTACGATTAATGACTATCAACCGTATAAGAATTAAATATAAAATCTATCATTATTCTCAAGTCCACCGATAACTTCGCTCGTCCGGTCTCATCGTACATGATATAATACTCCACTTGAGCGAGTAAATATCCAAAAAATTATCTTTTTCATCATGATTGATTTGGATAATTTTCCTTTTTATATTCCTTACTTATATGCCAGACATGCTATATTATCTGGGCAGTCCCGTAGTTGGTATATCTAAACACTCTCAATCTATTCGTCTTGATCTCTTCACAAAGTATCCTCCTAGTATATCCCATATCCTTCATTTCAAGCTCTCTCTTCAGTTTTCTTCATCGATTTAATTCTCTTCATGTCTATTCAAGCTATTAGGATATCATCCACATAGAATAGCAACATGATATATCACTCCATGTGCGTTTTTCTATTTTATAGACATAATTATCATAACAACTCTTTATATACTTGATGAACCTTATAAAATAATTAAATCTTATATTTCACTTCCTTGGTGAGTGTTTCATCCCATCAAACACACATATTTTTTTTATTCTTTAGAGACTTGAGGCTTACATGTGTATATGGTTTCTTCCAGTTCTCTATATAGGAAGGTAGGGATAAAAAACACCATAGGTCCTCCATGTTTGTCACTTGTAACACATCACTCCCTATTATTTGTCTCTGTAATAAACCGGTCATCTATGTTTTAAAAATGTAACAAACAGATCCTTTTTTGTAATAAATAGGTCCTTCATGTTTGTAATAAACAGGTCCCTCACGTTTTCAATTTGTAATTAACAAGTCCTTCAAATTTTCAGAATAGGATCTGTCTGTTACATTTTTAAAACATAAGGGACCGGTTTATTACAGAGACAAAGAATAGGGACTGATGTGTTACAAGTGACAAACGTTGAGGACCTCTTGTGTTTTTAACCCAGGAAGGTAGTAATAAAATCCATTTTATCTAACTGAAGATCAAATCTAGAAACAATTAACAGTGAAACTCTTATAGATTTGTTTCACATGTAGTGAATTTTTTCATTAAAATCGATACCCCCGCTTTGCATGAATGCCAATATTCATCTTGAATATTCTCCTACTCACATCAAATTTATGACACTTTGATTGCTTACAAGAATTTAGGTGTCTTTCTTAAGAGATATAAGTTCTTCCATCACGACATTTATCAACTCCGGCTTATCATTGTTGTTCATAGCATTATAATAACTCCCAGTTTCAAGTATATCTCTTTATATTTTAATATACAAAACACAACATGTTATATAATAAAAATCGTACACATGTGTAGGTTTTATATGTATTTGTGATATCTCCTTCACCAATTGATAATTGTTAAAATCATCAGGTTGCTCATCAGTTTGAGTGTACGAGGGTTTCGGAACATCAAATTCTCAATATTCCTCAATCTCATGCAATATGTGAACTTCATCTACATGAGCTGAATCTATACAATCTTAGAAATCATCTTTGGTAGAGGCTTTCTCAACATCACTATTTTGTTCAGTCCCATCCTCAACTTCACATCTCTTCTTGGTAGTACTATGTTCGGTATATCCACCACATTCATCAATGGTATGACTTCCTCATTGAAAACCACGTCTCAACTAATCAAAGTTCTTTTTAAGTCTAGATTTTAAGAACCACAACCTATATATCTTCACTTCTTTAAGATTTCCAAGGTATAAACACTTTAGTAATCTCGACTGAAGCTTATCTTGCTTCACATGTGCATAGGCAGAACATCCAAACATAATATATTCCAGCATATGTTTCTTTATAATTTATATATATTGAGTATAAAGAAAATTCAAATTAATACATAGAGTCATGTTGATAATATATCTAGTTGTCATTACAGTTTCTCCCCAAAATATTCGGCATATTCTAACGGATGTAAGCATACACCTAACATTTTCTAACAAAGTTCAGTTCATCCTTTCAACAAAAATATTTTATTATGGAGTTCGTATCATGGTTTGTTGTCTACAAATTCCAATTTTAGACTAGTGGCTAGTTAATTCCTCATTCACATATTCCAAGCCATTATTAAATCTCAACTCTTTAGCCTTTTTCTAGTTTAAGTCCCCACCATCCCTTTCTAGTTCCTAAAAGCTTCAAATGCTTCATCTTTGGTCTTCAAAAGTATAACTCATACATTTATAGAGTAATCATTAAATAAAGACATGAAGTAACTTGCACCACACATGATGGGTTTCCTTACAAGACCCTCAGAAGCATAAATGAACATATTCAAGCACATCATTGGTTGTATGGTCACTAGACGAGAACTTAACCATTTTACTTTTACACAGAACACAGTTTTCACAAAAGCTAGATTATGAACTATATCATCGTCCAAAAACCCTTGTTTTTTAAGATTAGTAAGGCATTCCTTACTCATATGTCCAAACCTCAAATTCAATAACTTGGTTGAATATTTCTATACATTATACACAAATCTGGCCACTACATGCCATTCAAGAACTAAAACACCATGGGTCATAAAAGATTTCATAACAACTAGTGAACCTTTTAGAAACCTAAGTATGCCATCTTCACCATTATATATAAACCATACATCATATAAAATGTTAATAGAATTTTTTTTTTACTTTGGGCATATATCACACATTTCTTATTAATTTCTCAAGTCATGTAGACCAATTGAGCCAAACGTTCTTCATCCTCTTTACAACATAGGGTTCATAATTTTCTAGTATGACCTTACTAACATCAAATAATCTTAGGTTTTCAAACTAATATTTGTTAAAAGTTATATGGAATTACCCTCTTGAGTCCAAGACTCGCTTGTCATTGTATCAGAAAGAGAAAACTATTAGAACATCAATATATGAATAATCATTCGAGACCATTGCAACATCTTCAACTAAATGTTTGGATAACTATCATAATTCATTCTTTTAGGATAAATTTTTACAGATATGTCCTTCTTTCTTGCACAACCAACATTTGACATTAAAACACTTACAAAAATTTATTGATTTGGACCAAGAGTTTCCCTTATTCTTGATTGAATATCCTATTCCATGCCTACCTCTACCCCCTTCACTCAGTCCTAGACCTTCAGATTCACTCTTTAGAATTGTTTTCCTTCTTAGATCCTTTGAGTTCAAAGCAGTCTTCACTTTAGCTATCGTAAGGGAATATTTTCCATAAATGATGATTATAAATAATTATTCATACACCTTTGAAAAAAACTCAAAATAATAATTATTTGATCCTCATCATTTATATTGACTCAAACTACATTCAAATCAATAACAATTCTATTAAAATCATCTAAGTGTCTTTGGATCTCATTGTTACCATAATTTAACAGTGTATACAATTATTTCTTGAGATACAATAAGTTTGCGAGGGACTTCTCATTTATCTTATGGTCGATTTCATATCTTTAATAACGTAGGCTCTTCAGGCACCTCTCGAAGTACCTCGTCTTCAAATTTAAAATCAGAGCCCTATGAGCCTTGGACAACGCTTTGGCATCAACCTACTTTTTAGATCTCTCATCTATAGCAACAGGAAACCATTTATCTACTAAGAAATCCCGAACCTTAACTCTCCAGATATTAAAAATATTTTCTATTTCATTTTTAGGTAAACATTTATGAAACTCATCTTTATAGATTTTCTTGGTTTCCAAGTGAGAATTGTATCTTTAATTTCAAGGTCTGAAATGATCTTCATCTTTCTATTTTGTGTATATCATTACAAAAAATATTATTACATATTATTCATGCTCACCGCATCACTTGCTGTGGAAATAACCTAGATTTAAAACTACTCCTTCATAATAATCAAAATAAGTAAGATTCAATAATCATGGAAGCTAGATAGCTACTCCTTCATAATAATCAAAATAAGTAAGATTCAATAATCATGGAAGCTAGATAGCTACTCATTCATAATAATCAAAATAAGTAAGATTCATAATAATCGTTAGTTTGAGCTTCGACAATACTGTTACAACTTTAACAACTCATGTCCTTTAGCTTCGATTGTCCATCTTTGGCCATAAGGTTTCAGAAATACTTTAAGATAGTCATTCTTAGCCTAAATCTAACAAAATGTATAATCATATGCTTCTCTTATATGATGTAAATAAAATACAAATTACATATGTTAGAGTAAAATTAGCAAGTTCAACATATAAAATGATAAGTTTCGTTAGTGAATCTAATATATCTTGCAAATATACAATTTAGCTCTAGTATTGTCTCGTATTTCCATATATTATAGGTCACATGTATTTTGAAACCAAAAAACAATCAGAATGTTCGAGTTGGAGATTGAGCCATTTTTTATTTAATTGTTATGGTGGCCAACTCAGAAGATAGAGTCGTTGTATCTTAGAGCTGAATAAGAGATAACATGACTAGATCATGATTGATGTAATCTACTCTTTCTTTCGGATAAAAAGTATCAACTTTTTTCTCAATGCAAATTTCTTCGCTTGATCCTTCTAATATATATCGATCCAATCCATAATCTAAAAAACAATCATAAAACTAAAAAAATACAAACGTGTTAAGGTTTTAAAATTATTATTTTTAATAATTTTACAAACATTAGTTTCCAAAGATTTTAAAATTTTACATATTGCACGTTTTATCAATACATTATATAAATTTTCGCATATATATTGAACGAAATTTTACAAATATAATAACATATAATATAATACAATTAAGCTTGATTTATATTTTAATTTTAATTATATATATTATTTATTTTATACAATTTTATGTTATTTTAACAATTCTACAATAATATATTATTTGGTTTTATAATTTAAAATAAATTAAACTAATAATATAAATTTATTCAAATTACATATTCTTAATTTATAAGAATAATTATCTAGCAAAACTTAATATAAATTAAACGAGTTCGAGTACCAAAAATAATTTAGATAATTTTATCATCTCACTTCTTTGCTGATAAAACCAGTGATAGTTTTAGAGTACGTGAGCAGATTTTCACTAACAATATAGATCCAAATACAAGTTCAAGTCTACGAACAACAGCCCATCACGTGGACGGATGGGATAATGTCATTATGCTTTTTTTCAATTTTTTTAAAACTCTTTTTTAGACTATATATTTATTATATAAGAATATATTATTATTATTATTCATTTTTTGGAGATCAATAAAATGAGATTTGGTTGGTATGATTTTGGACCCAAAAGCTTTTAAATGTGAAATAAAAGTATCTACTTCTAATGACAATTTTTTATTTATAAAAAACGTTTTACTATTATTTTTATTTTTTGGAATTTATAAATAGAAATTTAGTTCATATGATACGGAAATTGGAATTAAAAAGTTATAGCAAATATACAATATCGTGATGTCAAAAAGAAAAAAATATGGTAAAGTACGTTGTGGCCCATATGGGGTAAAAAAAAGTTCAAAAAATTAATCACCTGAGTCTATGGATAACTAATTTTAAACCGTACATTTTAAATAAAACATCTTATGTGTTTATTTTTCAGATAATACAGTAAAAGTCACCCTCTAAACTATGGGAAGTTATATATGCATTCTTTTCGGATTCAAGACAATCTAGCTTGAATCTCTAGTTCAGAGGTTAGGTTACGTATGAAAGACGTAAATGTGTTTCGTGACTTTCGTCGATGTCGATGTCGATGTCTCGATGTTATGACACCTTTACGCTTGAATTAATAAGCTAGAGCCGACGAAAAAAAAAAAAAAAAAAAAAAATTCTATTTGGATGGTAATAGGGTGGATTTCGGTCAAATTGGGGTTGATTCGTTTTGTCCAAAATTGGTTTTTTTACTTCAAACTCTTACTCCGTCAGCTCGGTCTGCGGTGAATCTAATATCTTCCAGACCGAATCAGATTCGTACGTATATGCAGGTTGGTTCGAATCCGCCGATAAAAATTATTTTTATTATTTAGATGGTTTCGAAATTATTTTAATAGTTTTATTTTTAGATTTAAACAAAAATTAAGGTATATAAATTTTAAATCAAAACAAACATAAAAAATTATTTTTATCAAATAAATAAATATAATTTTTTTAAAAAAGATAATTATTCACAAATTGCAAATGCATGGCCAATTTAACATGATTTATATTACTCACAAATCACATTATCATTTCTGAACTTTTTTTTAATTTAAAAGAAACTTTATTAATTGGGCAAAATTGATAAGTGTAACAACTTAGAATCTTTGATTTGGATAGTTACAAAAATAGAGGGGCTAAAAATGAAATTTGAAACTGAAAATGTGATGTCTCTTCTTTCCCTCTCTGAATCTAAATTTTGCCTCCATGTTTTCATCCTTAGAACATAATCCGATAAGCTTCCTGAAAACTCCTCATGAACTTCTTCAACCTTCCATCTTCTCATCTCTTCAATCCTCCATTCTTTCTGTCAGCTCCTTTCTTCTTGGATTTACCTAATTGGCTCTGCAAAACAGAGATAAAACTGAATCACTAGCTCATTCTAATATAACCTATTCCTAGGCTTTCCAGTTTCAAAATTTCTTCTAAATGAGGATGAGGTTTAAAATCCTTAAAGTCAATCTTCATTTTACACTTTAAGGTCCAACGAGCTAGCCAATCTGCAGCTCTGTTCTGTTCCCTAAAGATAAAATGGACAGACATATTGGCAATGATAATCAATTTGATTCTGGCTATTATTGATTCTAAGAATTTTGGATTTTTTTCAGAAGAGATTGAAGAAATGATTCTACAATCTAATTCAATATCCACTTCCCTTATACCGATGATTCTGCATAGAAGAAGGCCGTCGAGCATTACCCTTGTTTAATCTTTTAGAGGAGTAAGTTTTCCATAATTATTTCCATAACCATTGATTAAAACACCTTTGTTATCTCTAATAATTATTCCGCCGCTTGATTCTTTAGATGATAAGCAACACGCATCTAAATTTAGTTTGAAATTTCTTGGTCTTGGAGGCGTCCATTTAAGGTGAGTGATTTTCTGTTTAATGCTGATATGGTTAACAAGCCAAGTGTTGGTGCTTCTTTTTCACATAATTTCCAGTGTTTTTTCTGAAGGATATTGGAGTGGTCTAGATTAGAAGCATGTTTGTAATGTAATTGATAGTAGATCTCGAAGAAAATTTATCTCCATTGATTTTTGTCTTATTTCGTTGCTGCCAAATTTCCCAGCATATTAGAGGAGGTAAGACTGTTTTGACATGAATTTTTCCTAGAGATGACTAAGCCCAGGTTCTGAGCAAGTGTTGTATAGTCATGTGTCTTCTTACATCCACCTTTAAAATCCCTGCAAAGTAACGCCATATACTCCACGCAAAATTACAATTAACAACTAAATGATCTTTTGACTCTTCATTAAAACAAAACTGGCATTTATGTGTCTGGTTTTGATTATAGAATCAATTAGCGATTTGTTTCTCAAGAGTCTCCAATTAAGGGAAGAGCATTTCCTTGGAGTTATGTTATTCCATAGTTTTCCAAATAAGAAAGAACTAAAAATGACTGGTTTAAGGCCCTGTAAAGTATCTTTTAAACTAAAGTTTCCATTGCTAGATAAGCTTCAAACACTTTTATCTTTAATATTGTCTATGATTTTAGTTTTAAGTACTAGATTAATGTTGGGGCTTGTAAGATATTTTAGCAGTTTATTGACATTCCATCCATTGTTTTCCCAAAAGGAACAGACCTGAATGCCCTTAAACCAACTATCATTTAAGTTATGATCCAGTTTGATTAAAGGGTTAGAGCCATACCAGTTGGCTAACAACAGATCAACTTTACCTTCCCCCAACTGCCACTTGATTCTCTCTTCTACGAACTTTTTAATATCAGCCAATCTATTCAACGTTAAAGAGCCTTTTTTGAGTAGTTTATTTGCAGTGGATGTTTTCCTTTACAGTAAATGATGTGCATTAGTCTAGCCAATAATGTGTTTTTTTCTCTAAAATTTATCCATAATTTTCATGAGAAAGATTTCGGAATATCTTGCAGCCTTTTAATGTTTAATCCACCTTCTCCATATGATTTGCAGATGTTTTGCCAAGATGACCAGTGGATTTTTAGCTGCTTCATTTGATGATCCCCGCATGAAATTGTTCAGCAGCCTTTCAATGTTGGCGATGAACGAACTTGGTAGCCAACAGATTTGGAGCAAATACCGTGGGATTGACATTAAAACGGTGCTTATCAAGGTAATTATTCCTCCAAAGAAAAAGAGCTTTGTCATTCCAGCTTTCAATTTTAGCTTTGATCTTTTCTAGAAAATGATAGTAGTTTGATGCTTTGTTGTGAGGCTTGAGAGTAACTCCAAGGTATGTAGTTGGTAAATTGCTAATATTAAAGCTAGTTTGGATTCCTTATGTCTTGAGTCAAGTTTGATGCAATAATGATATTGGTTTTCTCTTTGTTTAGGGATTGTCCTGAGACTTCTTAATAAATATGCAGAAAATTACCAATATACTCCAAATGAAGATGATAAACCATTAGAAAATCTCAGTAGGTCATCAGCAAATGAGAGAATAAGACTTATCAAGTTACTTCTAGTTGAATATCTAAGAGATTTTTCTTTTATAAACAGTTCATGTAAGCCCCTTAACAGGACATCTTCAGCAAGAATGAACAGACTATGGGACATAGGGTCCCCTTGTCTGATTCCTTTTTCATTTTGAAAAAGCCAGCATATTCACCATTTATATGAATTGAAACTTGAACAGACTTGATAATATTAGCAACTAAAACATTACTCTATTGTTGAAACCATAGCATTGTAGAACTCTTAAGATAGAGCAGTGAGAGAGGTTATCAAATGCCTTGGACATATCCACTTTTATGATTATGTTTCCAGCCTTTGTTTTCGTGTTGATGTCATGTATCAGTTCTTTTGCAATGAGAATGTTCTCATGAATCAGCCTTCATTTAACATATAATCCCCGAAACTCTAAAATTAATTTAGGTAGAAGAGAAGACAGTATATTGTTTAGCAGTTTACACACTATTCGATTTAGCATTGTAGAGAGACTTATTGGTCTGAACTGGTTCCAAAATTGAGGAGCTTCAACTTTAGGAATTAGGAAAATGCCAATAGCTAGGATACCCTCTGGGATAATTTTAACTTTGATGAATGATTCTATAACATTGTATAGGTCTAGCTTAATGATATACCGACAAGTAGTAAAACAATGTCTGTTAAAGCCATCAATACCTGGAGCTCCTTCTGAGTTTAAGCTCTGTATTAAACTCCGAATTTCCTATTATGTAGGTACATCTAAGATAAAATCATTGTCAGTGTTGTCAATAAGTTTAGGGATAAAATTAAAAATTCCATTATTCATATATTCATCTTGTTGATTGAGATTAAAATAAGAATGAGATGCTAATTTTTTTAAAGTAATCTTTTGCAGAAGCTTTGATAGTTTAATTATGAGAGATCCATTCATTTTGAAGCTTTATACAAGACACTTTAGATTTTCTCCTTCGGCTTTTAACAAAGTTATGGTTTAAATTTGTGTTTCGATCACCATCCTGGAGCCAGTTAAAGTAGCATTTCTGTTTCTAAAACTCCTTTGCGATAGTGAGGGCAATGCGATGTTCTGCTCTTGCTTTCTCCATAACTATTTTGTCTTCTTGGCTGTTAGAATTGAAAAAATTCTGTTCAAATAGTTTTACATTGTCTTCTGTTTGATTCACCTTGTCAAAGATGTTTTTGAAGTGAGTTTTGTTCCAACATTTCAGAGCTTCTTTTAATTTTTTTAAATTTTTTTCCAGAAGATGAATAAAGGGTATCCATTCATTGGGTCTTTTCAACTAGTCTCAACAATGCTTAGGAACTCATAATCTAATGTCCAGGCATTAAAGAACTTGAAACTTTTTATAAGATCGTCTCTTTCTTTAGTTAAAGATACACACAAAGGGGTGTAATCAGAGCACGTTCTTGACATATGCACCACCTTTGTTTCTGCAAAGTAATCAGGCCAAGCCTCATTAATGAGAATTTTGTCTAATCATTTCCAACTTTTCTTACTAGTCCATGTGTATTGAGTCCCGAAAAAACCTGCATCCTCAAGAAAACAATCTTTGATTGCATAATTAAAGTTAGAAGAACTTTGGTTACAATAATTAACACAGCCAGCTTGTTCAGAAGGGGATGTTATAGTGTTGAAATCCCCTATTAATAGTCATTCACTGATTCAGCTATATTCCTTAATATATCCCACATGCACATTATATTTTATCTTTGTCATTTAGCATATATGCATGTAATAGAGAAATACTTTGCTAATAGACTATGCTTAATATGAGTATGAACACATTGATCGTTATCTAGGATTATATTTATTTGATAATCAGAGGACCAAAGTAACCATATTTTGTTAGACAAATTAGCAAAGAAGTTAGGGAGACTTAGTTTTGTAGAGAGGGACTCAATTTGGTTGCTTTCTACCATAGGTTCTTGAATGCATAACATAGAAATCTTTTTTTATAATTAACTTCAATATTCTTATAGTATTATTGTTTCCCACACCTCTTACGTTCCAACACAAAGCCTTAATCATTTAGGATTTATTCTTGCTGACCTTCTTGTCTCTTTACAAGGAAGATATTGTATTGTAAGTTGTTTATGATTTTTTTACCTTGCTAGCTTCAACTTTCTGTTAAGGGCCTTTTCAAAAACTTGAGTCTACATCTCTCTTGATGAAAGTATGAATATTGGCGAGGCCGTCTATGTTGTTTTTCTTTGGTGTAATGTATCCACTGGAAATATCATCAGTCATCTCTTCATATAACTGTTCTGCTTCTAAAGATTTGATAACTTCCACAATGTGTTCATCATATATCTCGTTATCAGCAACTGTGTTCATCTTCAAAGGATCAGGGATGCTGGTAATATTGTGTTCAACTGGTTTGGGATTAAGATCAGGTCTGCTAGTAACATTATGTTCAACTGGTTTGGGGCTAAGATCAGTGGCCAATTGTACTGATCTTTTGGTAACTTCCTCAGTTACTTGATTTATATTTTGTGCATCCATTGTTGTTGTAATAAGAAAGGTTGGCTTCTGTACTTGGTCTTCATTTGAATTGTTCTTTACTTGATCATTTGAGTGCTGATCTGTTGTCTGGAATGATTGAGTTTTTTTGCAAGAAGATTTTCCATGCCCAACATGATAGCACTGATCACAATATACAAAAACATTCTTGTAACTGAGCTGAATCCAAACACCATAATTTTCTCCAATACCAAGCCACATATTGTGTTGCAATTTTCTTGATATATTGATCTCGATCCAAGTGTAACAAGCATTGTATACTGCTTTGTTTTTTGGAGGTATCTAAGATTTAATTGGATTTTCTAACGCTGATGTTATCAAGTATATAATATCTTCATTGTACATGTTTTCCAGTAGCTTCTCAATCTTAGCCCATATCGAAACTAGATGACATTCTTTCTTAGGGCTAAACGAGGGAAGCCGCTTTAGAATTCTCACTGAATGGTGGCCAACAGTCCAAGAACTGCGACTTCAAATCTTGTTGATATCATCTTTAAGTGAAAATTCTAAGAAGAGATGATGGGAGTCCCAGTTTGTATATGAGAAGTCTCCTTCGAACTTTCTTTCTTCAAAAAACTTGTCCATAATATGCTTTTTAGGGAGACCCTTTGAGAATTTCCCAATTAGTTTGAATGTAGTGCAAAACTTAGATTTTTAAGGATTTTTCAGTTGAATTGTAGATCAATATGATAAGTCTTATACTTTGTAGATTCTGGCTTGATCTGGTTGTTCAAGATCGATTTTGTTGCAACCTCAAGATGTGATTTGTTTGCCAAAATTATTGTTGCTCTGAAAATACTCTATTTTAACTAGACTTGGTACTGAGTTTCTTTCATTTTCCGCAGGAGATCTTAATTGTATTCATTATATGATATCTTATATTGTTGAAATTTGAAATATAAAGATAAACTTAATTGTATTCATTAGATGATATCTTATTTTTGAGTTCTCTACAGGAAAGGTGCAGAAAAAGAAAAAGTTAATGGAAATCCCAATTTTTTACTTTTCGTGTGTTTTGATTATGACACGACTTTCACATCACTTGATTGGTGGTGAATGCTTGAATTTCCTTTTATTAGGACTGTCAAACGAATATTTCAGATACAAATCTTCTTATATCTGAATCCGAAATCCGAAGTCACTATCCGAATCCGTATTTGACTCCGATTTTTTTTAAAATAATATCTGAATCTGTATGTGATATACGGAAAATATCCAAATCCGAATATCTGAATTTCCACTAAATGTTTTAACTGACTGCACCATTGTTTGGACTACTTTTATAGGAACCTTAGTAGAAATCTATATTCCCATTTTAGATGTGAGATAAAGGCTAAGAAAAATATGCTTATTATGAAAAGCCACCATGTCTTTTATAGAAAGTTTGGTAGCAATTATTTTCCACATTTTAGATGTGAGATAAGAGTCATAAGACTAAAAAATATATACTTGTTAAGAAAAGCCACCATGTGTTTTATAAACAGTTTGATAGCAACTCTTTTTCAAACTTTAGATATGGGATAAGATACAATTTTTTAAAGAAAACCCTCCATATTTATGACTAACTTTGTTAGTAATTTGTTTTGCTTTTTACAATGGGATAGCTAAAAAACATGCTTAAATAAAAAATTATATATAATTATATAAAATTTAGGATATCGGATATTTCAAATACAGATATGACTATATTAATATACGCTATTATCAGATTCGAATTTGGATACAAATATTATCTGTTTTCTTCCCAATACGAATATTATCCATTTTCTTCGGATTCGATATCGAATATTTCAGTCGGATATTGAAGGTTTCAATCTTTTTTACAACCCTACCTTTTATAAAAATAGCAATAACTAACAATGTTACACTCGAGTATATTTATAAATAAACTAGATCTCATAGGATAGTCTATTATAGATAATAGAATGGAAACCTAATATTTGAAAAGTATTTATATGTTATTAATAGAAATTTTGGTTACTTAATAATATTATAATATAATTATTTAATTTAAGGTAAATATCCGACAAAAAATAAAAACAAAATCAAAATTATATTTTCTAATTTTATAATTTATTTATGTTTTAAATTTCTGCAGAAACAAATTTAACAATAAAATAATATATATCATATTTGATTTTTTTTACCTTATCAAAATTTTAACCAAATATATTTTACATTTCGTATTTTACTTTTTTATTTAGTATTTTCAAATCATGTAAATTATTTTATTTAGTTTCAAATGATATTATTGGATTGTTGGTAGGGATTCGAGTGTATTTTTTTGGTTTAAGAGTTTGATTTTAAAATTTATATGAACGAACGTTTAAAGAAAATATATATTTTCGATTTGGTGGTACAATGTTGTAATACGAGTGTTTGAAAATAAAAAAAAGTATATATTTTATAATGATATGCAATAGCTCTTGATTTAATTGTTTAGTAGTTGAAAGTTGCGTTCCGAATTTCATTCTAAAACTTGTTTTGCGTTAGTATATGTATTATATCATGTATTTTTATTTCTTAGTTTATTTTCAACTTGTTTGTATTTTGCATTTGCATATGCATTGTGGCATTTACTTTGCATTTCTTAGTTCACTTTCAACTTGTTTCTCATTTTGTATTTAGTGATTTTCACATTTGGTATTTAATATAACTTGTTTTGCATTTCGTATTTTTTATTTGCATGTGTATTGTGTCATTTATTTCGCATTTCTCTCTTCAGTTTGAACATGTTTCACATTTTGCATTTAGCAGTTTTCACATTTTTCATTTAATATAACTTAAGTCTCGCATTTCTCATTTGTTGCCTGAAATATGGTCATAGCATATATCTTCAAATCATGTATATATACTATTATTAAAAAGATGAAGAAAAAAGTTAGAGGTTCACATAGAAGCAACAAGGTTAACCCCAATAAATATATATATATATATATATATATATATATATATATATATATATCATTTTGCGGAATGATAAGCCACTACTAAAACAATGAGACTTTAGAGTCAAAATAATCAAGACCAACGTCATTGAAACACAAGCTTTCAAATTGGGATCAAAATGTGTACAAATTACAATCAAATATGTAAATACTATCTTTTGGTTGAAGCATGAAGAAGAGACAATAGCATTTATCTCTAAAATATTCCAACCTATAATTAGAAGAGAAAATTGAATCAAGAGTAAGAAGAACATATGTATGTGACACGCTTGAAAGAAGACAAGACAACAAACATCCGCATAAAATTATGAATTAGAATACCAAAGTATAATTTGGTGTTTTGCAACACGTTTTTGTGTGTTTTGCATTTTGCATTTAGTTTCTACTTGTTTCTCATTTTGCAAGTAGTCATACTTGTTTCATATTTTGTATTTGTTTTAACTAAGGTATCAAATTTTACATTTGACAAACTATTTACTTATTATTATTTCAAATTTATCAGATTATTTTATCAATATTTCACATTTCGTATTCCATATACTTGACGTTACTCTATCTTATATTAGAATAATTTTAGATCTGATGGGGATCAAATAGTAAGCGATAGTGTTATATTGTTGAATATGTTAGCATGTTCAACATTGTTATTATTAATATCAAGTGATGTGTTAGCTTCAATGATGGTTTCCGTTAGGGTGCCGACCAAAGTCCCACGTCCCACATTGGTTAAACATGGGAAGGATCATTTGTATATAAGTACCAAAAATATATCTGAACTAGTATGAGACCTTTTGGAAATGGACCTAAAGTAAAGTCAGGTGATGTATTGGATCGAAAGTAGACAATATCATATTAGTGTAGAGATTAGGTTATTCTTACTTATATATGGAGGGAGAATATGCGGTATCTATATTCTCAACAAATAATATGGAGACGGAATATGTTGTACCCATGTTGAAAATTAAATGTGTTTTTCCACGTTGCTCTTGCTATCGTCAAGTGGTGGTTGTATCTGGGAGCTGCTTTTGTTTCATCTAGTGGTTTGAATGATGAAGTATGTTGTTAGCTTGATTATCCAGCTGGACCACATGGCTGTATCAAATAATTATGACTGCTTAAAATACGCATAGTTTCTTTAATCTGCAGCGATCAATTATAAATAAAATAACTTGTAGCAACACGCGAAACAACTTCTACTTTTAGTAATTCTTGATTTAAAATTGAATCGCAACTCGACTGCGTAATAAGGGGAGCTAGAATTTATGAATAAAAAAGGGTAGATTGTCACTGAGTTTTGTAACGCGACTTCAATGTTTATACGCAAAGAAGGAATTCTGTCTGTTGATTGTTATATCTATTGTTTTGTTTAACTGTATCAGGTCCATCTTATGGGAGATTGTTGGGCTGTGCGAAGCATACTTTGAAGACTGATATTATCAACATGTTTGAAGGGTGTAATTTGACACATGATGATATTAAAGCCAGCTATGATCCGACCTTATCTCTGTTGGGAAAAATAATCCAACGAATGCGGAAATAAGAACAAACAAGAGAAAAAAAAATTAACGTGGTTTGGCTAATTTACCTACATCCACGAGAGAAAAACAAGAATCACTATAACTCAAAATATTACAGAGATTGAAGTCTCACTCCATACACTAAAGAGTTATACACTCACTTTTCTCACATAAATATTATACCCCAAAATAGAATAGCAACCTCACAGATCACTTAACCAAATTCTCCTAAACACTACCCGTATTTCTCTCTCACTCAAAGTATTTCTCTCTAAATTGTGTCACACACAATATTGCACTCTAGAATGTTTCTTTCAAGTGCTTCAAGTGATTCTATCCAAGACCAACTCATGGTCCTATTTATAGCAAAACAAGGCTTGCTAAGGAAGCCACCTATGCTTCCAAATTAAGCTAATGGTTACTTGCAAGAAACCCACTTGCATTAAATGAATGGAGGTTGCTTGTAAGTCACCCTTCATTTAATGCTAAGTTGTTTCTTGTAAGGAACCAAAAGGTAGGGCCCACAATAAAAAATGTGAGAGATAAGTGAGCAGGCCCTACAAATCTCTCCCGCCTGCTCAGGAAGAGACTGTTACCAGTCCGGCAACCTCTGTACACACATCAAGCTTTTGTTTCGACAGTGACTTTGTCATCATATCAAAGACTGATAATATCAGTCTTCGAAGAATACTTTGAAGACTGATATTATCAACATGTTTGAAGGGTGTAATTTGACACATGATGATATTAAAGTCAGCTATGATCCGACCTTATCTCTGTTGGGAAAAATAATCCCACGAATGCGGAAATAAGAACAAACAAGAGAAAAATAATTTAACGTGGTTCGGCTAATTTGCTTACGTCCACGGGAGAAAATCAAGAATCACTATCACTTAAAATATTACAGAGATTTGAGTCTCACTCCATACACTAAAGATTTATACACTCACTTTTCTCACATAAATATCATACCCCAAAAGAGAATAGTAACCTCACAGATCAGTTAAACAAATTCTCCTAAACACTACCCGTATTTCTCTCTCACTCAAAGTATCTCTAAATTGTGTCACACATAATATTGCGCTCTAGAATGTTTCTTTTAAGTGCTTCAAGTGATGTTATCCAAGACCAACTCATGGTCATATTTATAGCAAAACAAGGCTGACTAAGGAAGCCACTTATGCTTCCAAATTAAGCTAATGGTTACTTGCAAGAAACCCACTTGCATTAAATGAAAGGAGGTTGCTTGTAAGTCACCCTTCATTTAATGCTTAGTTGTTTTTTGTAAGGAACCAAAAGGTAGGGCCCACAATAACAAATGTGAGAGATAAGTGAGCAGGCCTTACAAATCTCCCCCGCCTGTTTAGGAGGAGAGTGTTACCAGTCCGGCAACCTCTGTGCACACATCAAGCTTTTGTTTCGACAGTGACTTTGTCATCATATCGAAGACTGATAATATCAGTCTTTGAAGCATACTTTGAAGACTGATATTATCAACATGTTTGAAGGGTGTAATTTGACACATGATGATATTAAAGTTAGCTATGATCCGTCCTTATCTCTGTTTGGAAAAATAATCCCACGAATGCGGAAATAAGAACAAACAAGAGAAAAAAAATTTAACGTGGTTCGGCTAATTTGCCTACGTCCACGGGAGAAAAACAAGAATCACTATAACTTAAAATATTACAGAGATTGGAGTCTCACTCCATACACTAAAGAGATATACACTCACTTTTCTCACATAAATATTATACCCCAAAAGAGAATAGTAACCTCATAGATTAGTTAACCAAATTCTCCTAAACACTACCCGTATTTCTCTCTCACTCAAAGTATTTCTCTCTAAATTGTGTCACACACAATATTGCGCTCTAGAATGTTTCTTTCAAGTGCTTTAAGTGATGTTATCCAAGACCAACTTATGGTCTTATTTATAGCAAAACAAGGCTTACTAAGGAAGCCATTTGTGCTTCCAAATTAAGCTAATGGTTACTTGCAAGAAACCCACTTGCATTAAATGAAAGAAGGTTGCTTGTAAGTCACCCTTCATTTAATGCTTAGTTGTTTCTTGTAAGGAACCAAAAGGTAGGGCCCACAATAACAAATGTGAGAGATAAGTGAGCAGGCCCTACAAATCTCCCCCGCCTACTCAAGAGGAGAGTGTTACTAGTCCGGCAACCTCTGTGCACACATCAAGCTTTTGTTTCGGCAATGACTTTGTCATCATATCTGATCCATTGTCATCAGTATGAATCTTCTCAATACTTAGCTGCTTTGACTCTAAGGTTTCACGAATCCAATGGAATCGAACATCAATATGTTTCGATCTCGAATGCAAACTTGGATTTTTGCTAAGATGAATGGCGCTTTGACTATCGTAGTGGAGAGTATAGTTTTCTTGATTTAGGCCCAACTCTATAAGAAACTTCTTTAACCATAAAAGTTCTTTACTAGCTTCAGTAATGGCAATATATTCAGCCTCAGTAGTGGATAATGCAACGCATTTTTGTAATCTTGATTGCCCCGAAATTGCTCCCCCTGAAAATGTCATCAAATATCCCGAAATAGATTTCCTACTATCAACATCACCAGCCATATATGAATCTGTGTAGCCTTCAAGAATAGGTTTACCATTTCCAAAACTTAAACATAATTGAGAATTTCCTCGAAGATACGTGAATATCCATTTTACAACTTCCCAATGCTCTTTTCAAGGATTAGATAAAAATCGGCTGACTACTTTGACGACATGAGCAATATCAGGTCTTGTACAAACCATGGCATACATCAAACTGCCAACTGCTGAAGAGTAAGGTATTTTATTCATTTCTTCCATCTCGCTTTCTTTTATAGGTGATTTCTTGGAAGAAATTTTAAAATTCCCTGCAAGTGGAGAAGTAACAGGTTTCGCTTTGCTCATGCTGAATCTTTCTAAAACCTTCTCAATATATTTTTCCTGGGACAACCATAATTTGTTGTTCACCCTATCTCGAGTGATTTTTATCCCAAGAATTTTCTTTGCGGGACCCAAATTCTTTATTGCGAAAGATTTGCTGAGCTCCATCTTCAACTTCTCCGTCTTTCCAATATCATGACCAACAATTAACATATCATCCACGTAAAGCATAAGGATGATAAAATTATTTTTAGAAAATGTCTTGATAAAAACACAATGGTCAGATGAAGTCTTATTATACTCGTGTTTCACCATGAATGAATCGAACCTTTTATACCACTATCGTGGGGCTTGTTTGAGACCGTACAAACTCTTCTTTAGTTTGCACACCAAATGCTCTTTATCTTTAGTCTCAAACCCTTCAGGTTGCTTCATGTAAATTTCTTCTTCCAAATCACCATGGAGAAAATCAGTTTTCACATCAAGTTGTTTAACTTCCAAATTCAAGCTAGCAGCTAGTCCAAGAACAACACGAATAAATGATATTTTTACTACGGGTGAAAATATTTCTTCAAAATCAATACCTTTTCTTTGACCAAATCCTTTGATAACCAGCCGCGCCTTGTATCTTGGTTGTGGATTTCCTTCTTCAGTCTTCAGCTTAAACACCCATTTATTGTTAAGTACTTTCTTCCCTTTCGGTAACTCTACCAAATCGTATGTGCGGTTCTCATACAATGACTTCATCTCTTCTTGCATGGCTTTCCACCACTCCTTCTTTTGAATGTGCAGCACAGCTTCTTCAAAACATTCAGGTTCTCCCCCGTCAGTTAAAAACACGTACTCATTTGTTGGGTATCTAGTCGAAGGTTGATGATCTCTAATGGATCTTCTCAAATGGGGTTCTTCAGTATGATTTCCTTCAACGTCAACTGTTTTTTCATGGTCGGGAGCCTCGCCATGATCCTCATACTCAATTGGAAATGGTGCATCCGTAACTAAGTCAATTTTAGTATTGACATCTGATTTTGTATTCTCAACGTCCTTCATATCTCCAAGAGTTTGGTCTTCGAAGAATACAACGTCTCTACTTCGAACGAATTTTCTACTCCTTGGATTCCAAAGTCTATAACCAAACTCATCATGTCTGTAACGAAGAAATATGCATTCTTTGGTTTTCTCATCCATCTTGGATCTTTCATCTCGAGGGACATGCACGAACGTCTTACAACCAAACACCTTCAAGTGTTTATAACTTATGTCTTTCCCGGTCTATATTTTTTTGGGAATTGCACCATCTAAAGAAACTGAAGAGGATAAGTTGACAAGATCTACCGTCGTCATCAATGTTTCACCCCATAAGGACTTTGACAATCTTGAATGGGAGAGCATGCATACGATCTTGTTACAAATAGTTCTATTCATTCTTTCTGCAACACCATTATGTTGCGGGGCCTTGGGTAACGATCTCTCAAGCCTGATACCATGAACTCTACAGTATTCTTCAAATGGTCCAATGTATTCACCACTATTTTCGGAGCGAATACATTTCAAAAGTTTTCCAGTTTGCCTTTCAACGTTGGCATGAAACTTCTGTAATACTTCTAACATTTGATCTTTGGTCTTCAAAGGATAAGCCCACACCTTTCTGGAATGATCGTCAATGAATATGACAAAGTATAATGATCCGCCGATACTTCTGTCACCCATAGAACATACATCTGTATGTATTAGATCGAGAATATTATTCTTTCTATGTGGTCGTCTTGCTCGAAATGCGACTCTGTGTTATTTTCCTGCCAAACAATGAGTGCATTGCTTTAAAGGAATATTTGGAAGATTTTCTTTCGTGAGAATTTTAAGTCCCTTCTCACTCATATGACCAAGTCTAGTGTGCCATAAATTCGCCGAGTCTTCATACTTGATCGCATTCGCTTCTACTCCACTTGATTGTTTTGTTTGCATATAATACAAACGATCAATCTTCTTACCTCTGGACACGACCAGATTTCCTTTCTTAAGCTTCCAAACTCCATTGCCAAATGTGTTTTCGTATCCCATATCATCAAGTTGACCAATAGAGATCAAATTGATACGGATGTCTGGAACATGTCGAACATCTTTTAATAACAGCTTACAACCGCTGCTAGTTTCCAGTGTTGCATCACCTCGACCAACAATTTCACATCTTGCCTCATTTCCCATATTGACAAAACCGAACTCACCACTTGTGTAAGTGGTCAAAATAGTTCTATCGGCTGTTACATGGAATGATGCTCCAGAATCAATCATCCATGTGTCTTGGCATGCGAGGTTGACACGTCCATCGTAAAAAATTAGGTATGTTTCACCATCGTTGGATATGACAGCTGCATTTCTTTTATTGTCTTCATTATTTTCCTTAGCCTCCTTTTCTCTCAGCTTCCAACAATCTTTCTTGAAATGTCCTGGTTTATGAAAATAGTTGCAAGTGAAGTCGCCTCTTGACTTTGATCTGCTTCTAAACTTGCTTTTGTTTCTCCTGTCTCTAGAGAAATGTTTGTTTCTAGTTCTTCCTCTCTCCGTGACTAGTGCTTGTCCTTGAGGGTGGCCGAAAGAGCTTTGCTCAGCTCTTCTTTTGCCTTCTCTGTTGATACTTTCCTTTACCATGTTTAACGTCACCTTTCTCTGTGGTGCTGAATTGCTAAGAGCTACCACAAGTGTTTGGTACCAAATATGATAATCATATCAATCAAAATAAAATGATAATGGTAAACTAATATTGATACTTATATCATATGTGAGTCACATAAAGTTTTATATAGTTTAATGAAATTTTAAAACTGGTAAACCGTCTATATTAAGAGTTTTATATAGTTTAATGTAGTTTTAACAGTTTTAAAACAGTTAAAAAGTTCTCAAAACATATCCTTTGCACCACTTGTTTTATTCGTTTCGAAAAAAATAAACACAACGGTGGTTTCAAAATTCTTTTTTGAAATATAATTAAAAAGATAGGGACTTTTAAAAAAAATAATTTTTTTTGTTTAGAAGTTACCCTTGTAATATTATAAACTAAATATATTATAGTATTTTGTTTAGTAATTGGTACCAAATATTGATAAGAATCTTATCTCGTATCAAATATTGATTTTGAACAAATGTCAGTACTTTTATGAGAGTCACTCTTTACTTTAATTAATTTTTTATTTGTATTATATTTTCAAAAATATATATGTATTTTAAATGTGGTACTTATATGAGAATCACTCTTTATTTTAATTAATTTTTTATTTATTTGTATTATATTTTCAAAAATATTTATGTATTTTAAATGTTTTAAGAGTTATAATCTAATAAAAGATAACTAATCATAAATACCTAGTCAATTTTTTTATTAACATCTACTATCTAAAATCCGTAAACTATCAATAGATATCTGGACCAAGATGAAAAATTACAAGTAACATTCTTCTTTTTTTGTACTATTCTCGTTCTTTAAATCAAACTTCTTTGTTCATAATTTTTATATATTTATAAAAAAAATTATATCTTTCAAACCATAGTTTGGAAAAAAAATCGAAAGCACAATCGAATTTGATTTTTTAAGACAAACAAACTAGATCAATTAATGATTTTTTTGAATTGTTTTTCACCAGAAAAGATGTGAGACCATGCATAATAAATCATGCGAGATCAAACATAATAAATCATGCGAGATCATACATAATAAATCATGTGAGACCAGTTGATACATGTTTATATACACAATTGATGGAGCTTCATGTCTTAATAGAGGAAATTCACCCCAACCAACCGATAGAAAATTGGTTAGTTACGAAGGAAATGCTTCAAGATTGTCACTAAGGTTGAGCTTTCTGTACTGATAGCTTATGATAGTACTGAAAAAACTGGAAAAAATATTTTCATGATTTCTGAAGCGCCTAGTTCATGTAACATGTTTACGGAAGACCATGCTTGTATAAGATGGAGGAAATATCATGTATATTTAGAGAGTGTCTCAAATAACCGATGGGAATAAACAATTCATATGAACACCTATCTAATTTTAAAACTTGACAAATTCATATCGTATTTCAATTGATGGTCTTGGTTGAGTTAAGATATTTTAATTAATATTAGTGTTATAATTTAATTTGTTATCATTTTTTTGTTGAGTATTGGACATCAAGTTACTAAACATTATCGGTGATCTACAAAGGAAGTCACAATATGGTGCTCCTTTTGAGACTTAACGATATAAGTTTTTTTAGCTATAGAGAACCGACATGTTCATATTTTGGATAACATAAATTCTAAAGATGAATTACACTTCAAGAGGTTACATCGGTCCAACTTATGAGCATGATTTGATAATATTATAAAACCCTAATAATATGGTAGCGCCAAGATATGAAGTTGAACAGACGACGACAAACACAGAGAAGAAGACGAAAACATAGAATTGATAATCTCTAACCCTAGGTAAGAGTGCAAAAGACTCATAGATTCAGAAAAATCTCAATTTTATTCATGAAAGTTTGACGGTAAAATAGAGTATAAGATGCTTTATATATGAGACATCCAAAACCGTAATAAAATATTTTTAAAAATACAATAAATATATTAATAATAAAAATCAATTATAATCCGAATGCAATCAGATTTGATTCACTAATTAAAATATTGATTTTAAAATAAAATAAAATATCAAAAACTGTAAAATAATATTTTTGGATCCTAAACAATAGAATTTGAAGTCTGAATTTTGTGACTAACCAATTTGTTCGGAATCTTCGCTACATCATCCCAAACTTATGACGCGGAAAAAATTAGAAAGAATAAGCAACGATAGATGAAACCCCGATTCAAGGATAACATGATGAAGGTGTGCTTGTGACCAAAGGTCATGAGTTCGAGTCCCTCTACATACGCTTTATCGGCTGAGCCTGTCACCTTGTGTGGTTTACCTTCTGGCGTTGTTTGCAGGCTATCGCGTCAGACTGAGGGTTTACCCTGTGCGCACTCATTGCACTCTGAGTAGCGGCTGCGAGTTCCCTCCGAAAAAAAATATGATGAAACTCTAATCTAAGAGTAACAAAGACTGATATTTTCAAAGATAAAAAATATATTATTCTAAAAACTTAAAATAATTTAAGGTATATGAGGCTTTATATAAGATCTTCTCAAAACCCTAAATTAAAATACAATGAAATAAACTAAATATTTTAAAATTAAATAAAATAAAATCTTAATATAATTAGATTTGATTTAAAACATAAGATATTTGAACAAAATAAAATAAAATAAAAAAGGTTTTTTGTTTGGACTTTCTCGACTACATCATTCTCTCCTGGTTGACAAGATTTCGTATTCGAATTCACAACACCATTACCATCAACAACCAAATTTTATTTTCAATTGTTACATTGGGAATTAACAATTGTTGACCTTATCAGAATAAGATAAATGATTCTTGAGTGTTCCTTATTCGGAGTCACATTGAAGCCATCCAGTTGATGAAAAAAATTGGTTTCGAAAACCTTTTCATAGCTTGAAGACAACATCCCCATGTCCAGTTGATGAGAAAAATGATTTTAAAAACTTCTTCATAAACAGAGACAACATCTCGATAAGCAAGTTTTACCTTGATCCGATGATTGGTAGCCAATTTAAACTCCTTCTGGAACTGGTCAATACGATCTTCTATCGAAACTCCTGGTGTGTCCCCTCATACCAAACGATCTTCGAAATCTTCATGACCATAGATGTTGTTCTCTTTTTTAGATCTTGAATCAAATGAAATCTGCATTCAGAAATATGCTTGACCTTTAGCAGGAATTGAGGCTCTGATACCAAACTGATGATGCAGCAAAAATAAAAGAAGAAACATCGATACATCAAACCCTAATTCAAGGGTAACGTAATGAAACCTTAATCTAAGGGTAAGATAATGAAACCCTAATCTAAGGGTAACAAAGACTGAAATTTTCAGAGATAAAAAATATATATATTATTCCAAAAACTTAAAATAACTTGAAGCATATGAGGCTTTATATAAGAGCTTCTCAAAATCCTAAATAAGAATACAAGGAAATATAATAAATATTCTAAAATAAAATAAAATAAAATAAAAGCTTAAAATAATTATATGTGATTTGAATAATATAATATATTTGAGTAAAATAAAGAAATAAAAATAGTTTGTGTTTTGGACTTTATGGGCTACATTAGAGACTCTACATGCGTTTTTAAGTTTGATATCTATTAAATTAAGACATATTAATCATACTAACACGACCACTAAGACCATTCGACTTAGTTTTGAAAATATCTTAACTTCCAAATGTTAAGTAACTAACAAGTTCTGCCAAAGTAGTCTACTATGCTTTTAGTCAAGAAAGAGATCACTTTATTCATCAATATGTTTTCCCTATTTATAATATACAGACGAGTGGGTAGTTGCATTCGGTTACGCTAAAAGCGCCACTAAACCACTTTAACCATTATCCCTATAATTGTGGAACTAACAACTGTTACCACTATTATCCCTATAATCGTGGAATAACTAACACGCCCTAAACCCGTGGATTGAATCGTGTGTTAACATTACAAATAAAAGCTCTGAGTGCAATCTACACTTTAATCTGAGCCGAACTCTTCTTTTTAAGAACACCAGAGTCGACCGAATTTGTTGAGCTCAAACTCGAGCTCAGAACCCAGTTCGATCTGTTGTGTTAAGCTCGAGCTGACTTATGACGCGCTCAAGTCCTTTCCTTTCGCCACGTTCCTTGTTCTAGTCGATCAACTCTACTTTATCGTCATCGAGCTCATCTTGAGCTTGAATTCAGTCGACCAACTCTTCTTTTACCTCACCGAGCTCATTATGATCTCGAGTTCAGCAACATCATGCCTGCTCTTAAGTTTTCTTCCGTTATCATGCTTTGTGTATCGTTAAGCTTGGTTCATTGACGAGCTCAGTATCTCTTGGAGATCATCCCAATTATCTGCCAATCCTGTTATTGACCTCGTCCGCGTTATCTATTATTGATGTTGACCTGACGTCGAGCTCATCCAAGCCATAGAACTTGTTCTCTTCTTCTCTGCTCATCATAATCCCAGCTCCCAGTGCTCCTTGCTCGTGTCTTGGGGAATTCCCCCTATCAGGGCTCCCCCTAGTTTAGAGGTTTAATAAGACATTAATAAACCTGTAAATTATAATAATATTTATAAATAGAGTTTTTAATTTATTTATAACAATAATTTGATTCGTCATGTGTCTGCTTCTTTCTGACACGTGTCGCCAAGACAAATGGCGATTTCTGGCAACGCCGTTTCCTGCAGTTACCTTTTGGCGACTTAGCTTCGTAACATAATTTTCAAATAGACAATGATGTCATAATTTATACGCGTTCGCGAAAACGATCTATTACTCAAATTACTTCCTCATTTATTTGAAAAACCCATATTTCTTCAAGTGTTCTACTTTATTCTACTTGAAAAAACTATTTGCGAACTTATTCCCAGGCGTTCACTTCTTTCCTTCGTCAACAACTTCTCAGGTAATACCTTTTTTCTTACTTTTTAGCTTATGTTGAATGTTGTAGATAACCCAATATTCAGGATTTTAAAAACTTTAGTTGTAGAGGAGTCCTAAAATCGTTTGCCCTTACCATCACAATCATTCTGACTTATGTCCTTCCCTAATTACAGTTTGAAGAAAAAGCATCGCACCCAAAAAGAGAGTGAGGAGTAAGGCCGCCAAAATTGCAGAATCCTCATACGAGGATGTGAATGATTTAGAAAACTAATTTTCTCAAACAACTCCTAGATACAGTAATTTAGATGATGAGGGAATCGCCAATCTAAAGGAAATATGCAACATTCCTGATAACATAACCATTAGGGCTCCTGGTTTAGGCGAGCATCCTTATCGCACTCAGGAAACAAAAACTTGCCTCTTCACCACTTTGTTCGACTGGGGACTTAGGTTAGCCCTCCCTGAACTGATTCGTGACTACTTCAGCTTTATGGGTATTTGCCCCACCTAGATGTCAGCAAACGGCTAGAGGCTGTCGCTCAACATAGTCCTTAGTTCACGCTTGTTAAACATCGAAATATGTTTATCAGACCTCCTATCGGGTACCGATGTAACCAAGCTAGCCCAGACTCCCTTCTTCTATACCTATGTTAAAGGGATTAAGAAGATTCTAGAACTACCCAACTCTGACAGGAATTGGAAAAATTCCTTTGTCGTTGTTTCGGGTAATTGGGAACACAACACCCCTACCCTAAATCTTCAACTAGAACGTCAATGGAAGAAAACTTGTAAGCCTTGCTTTCATCTTATATGGAAATATTAATTTGTTCGAACTGTTTGATCATACCCTTGTGTCTTCAGGTGAACTCTCAAACCAAACTTGGTGGAAAGAAGGAAGACCAGACGATTGCATAAACCCTCTGATCAGAGTTAGCAGATTATCCTTTGAAACCTGGTAACAAGAACCCAAAAATATGTTCACTCGATATAATTATCTATGATCAGGACTGTGGCCCATTCCTGAACTCATCACATCAGAAAAGAAAGAAATCAAAATGGCAGACAACTCTAAAGCTACCATGGACCGCCTCAAGATGATTTTAAAACATAAGCTCCGTGAGAAAAACAGTCCTGGTGTTTGGCTAGCAGTACCTCAAGTCACACGCAAAGCTGGCGAACCCGGGGATTCTGCCTCTGCTGCAGCTCTCTCTATTAATTAAGGTAGTGACATCGGTAAGGAGAAACAGAAGTCTGTCGAGCAAAATGAAAAAGAAGCACCTCCTGTGCCTGCAGCTGCTCAATCAACTAACCCTCGAGCAGAAAGAGAAAATAAAGATGAAGAAACTAACTCTGGTGGACTCGACATAAAGAGGAATAAAAAGCAAAAGGTAATTGAAGTTGTTCCTCTAACCACCAGAAGATTTAAACTTCGAGATGAAGAAGATGATGGCACTCAAACCACCTCTAATGAATGAGCAGGTCTTCTTAATCCATCAACAAGAGAAGTTGGTGAAGGACAAAATCCTCCTAGGGCTAAGGAGATAGTCGATCTAGCTGATTCCGAAGAGAATGACCACCAAGCTGAAAAATATACAGTGCTGCATCCTCCCACTCCTGCGACCTCAGCACAACAATTAGCACCGAGCTCCTCTTTGGGAGTTCCAACTCCCTCTGTAGAGAATACCGAAAGGACTAACCCTGGAGATAAAGCTGCGGAGACTAGCCAACAAAGGGTACCTATAGGGGAGCACCCAAAAGTACAAGTTCCTCGTCCTTCCACCTACATATTCGAGCAACTACGCAAGACACCTGATATCTTCTACAATGATAAGGTGTCCAACACAGAGCTCTTACAAAGACAATCAGAGCTAGAGATCGAGGTATAACCTATTAACTTATACACTTCAAATTGTAGACTATATATGTACACTTACCTTTATTGTAGATTGTTCAGATGCAATATAACTCCTTTATTTTGAGTTATCGGAATATGTCTCCTGTTGATATAACTACAATGGAGAGATGGAAGCCTGAAACTATGTTTTTTTGCTCTTCCAAGTTTTTTACCACATAAATTATTCGTTTGAGACATGCGTACTCCTCAGACCATGCTGTTAAACACGAAGCCTTGAATGCTAAAGCCCAGCTAGAGAAAGCAGTTGCGTCTATACAGGAAACTGTGTCGTTCAAGGACCAACGCTTCGCAGCTCTTTCTGACAACCTTAATATGGTCCTAAATCAAAACAAAAACTTGATGAAGAGGAACTGCGATCTGCAGACACAGAATGTTAAACTGATGGATAGGGCCAATCATCAGGCGAACATGGTAGAGGAACAAACAGATCAGTTTACTGCTCTGACTTCTGAGGTGAGAAAATTGACCGAGGAAATCAAAGAAGGGCATTCTCAGCTCGAGCGGGAACGACACCAATGGTAAGAAAAGATAAACGCAGGTGTTGAGGAAATAGAAGCACAACTGTTCTCAGCTGCAGCTGATATGATCGCCATAGAGAACCAAAAAGTTGTTGCAGAATTAATGGCCCTGAATCCTGGTCTGAACTCGGGCTCCTTTGCTCACATTTTACACCCTGCTGGCCCGAATTCAACCGTGGATCTCGAGAAAGACACATAAGCTAATACTACCGTGGATCCTTCCGAACTATTACCTCCTAGTAGGTCTAAATAATTTTCTCGCTTATTTCTATTGAACTCTATTGTTGTCTTCTCTTTTGATTGTGTTAAACTTTTGGTACTGCTTGCAGTATCCGAACCCCATTATTTCGAATCGATGCATGCTTTTATTCAATCATTATTCCAAACATATGTTGATAAATGTAGACCATATGTGTGTTGAGTTATCCAGAGACGTTTTATAACCCCGAGCTCAGTATGGCTCATTGCGTAGCTTAGACAACATGTGCCATGCTAGCTTTTTCGTGGAGAGATCCTATGGACCCTATTGCGTGGTCTTTTTAGACTTGGTCTTTAACCAGTTCGCTAATATATCCAGTATAAAGTATAGATAAAATATGGTTATTGTGTAGCCCGTAGGCGTGGCCAATTAGCCCGTTCGCGTTTATAGACACTTAGTCTGGACTCAGTATGGTGTGTTACGTAGCCTTACAAAGGCGTGGTCATTGACCCATTCGCTGGTTATAAAATTAAAACTCACACACACATTTGGCGAAAACAATAAATTATATTAAAAAGACTCAAAAGCTTGTTCGTAGATGCCTTAGTAAAAAACCTCCCCGTGCCATCAGAGAGGAAAAAGAGCGCATCTTTACATCTTATACATTTTGGCGATACAATTTTAGATGATTAATATTCTAAGGATGCTTGAGTGCTTGACCTTCTTGATCTGCTAATCTGTACGCGCCATGGTGTCCTGCTGATATAACTGAGTACGGGCCTTCCCAATTCAGTCCTAACTTACCACCTGTGCCGCTACTAGAACCCTGAAACACCTTTTTCAAGACCAAGTCACCTTCCTTAAATGATCTTGGCTTCAACCAAGCATTAAAACGTCCTCTCATGAGACTTCGATAATGTTTTGCTCGAACCCTGCCCTGGTCTTATCTTTCATCAATTAGATCCAGTGACGTTGACCTGACTATAAGATTTGCTTCTTCCTCATAGTGTCGAATTCTATGGCTCGGTACCATGATTTCTGCTGGGATAACTGCTTCAGCTCGTATACCAAAGCAAAAGGTGTATCACCTGTTGTAGAACGCAGGGTGGTCCTATAAGCCCATAGAACCTCTGCCAACTTGTCTGGCCATTTGCCCTTGGCTCCTTCCAACTTCTTCTTTATCCCTTCTAACAACGTTCTGTTGGTGACCTTTAACTGCCCGTTTGCCTGAGGACAATAAGGGGTGGAAAAATGCTTGAGAATCTCATACCGTTCACAGAAGTTCGTAAGGACCCAAGTTTTGAAGTTGAGGCCCGTTGTCTGTCATTAAAATTCGTGGAATGCCATACAGAGTCAAAATTTGATTGTGTATAAAATCGCATACCTTTTGAGCTCGGGTCCTAAACAAAGCTTTAGCTTCCACCCATTTTGAAAAATAATCGACTGCCACAATGAGAAATTGTCGCTTGCTTGTGGCCATTGGCAAAGTAACTACCAAATCTATCCCCTATTTATGGAACGAATATGGGACAAGAATATTCTGCATGGGCTCGCTTGGTTTATGCTGCGTGTTTGAGTATTCTTGACACTTATGACAGTGCAAGACGAGATTCTCAGCATCATTTGCTAGCTCAGGCCAATAATATCCAGCGAGCAGGAATCGTCGAATTAACGTTTGGTGTCCACAATGAGCCTCTAATTCTCTAGAGTGTAGATCTTCTAACACGGAATTAGCTTCAGTTCGATCAAGACAACGAAGAAGGGATCTGATTGAGCTTTACCTATATAAAATATCATCAAGGAAACAATACTTAGCCGCTCTGATTTGCAATGCACGAGCCTCACTCTTACCTTCAGGAAACGCTCCTTGATTAAGGTAATTAAGGTATGGAGTCCGCCAATCATCCTTGTAAATAGACGAATCAACCGTAGCGAACGTTAAAATCAGCTCTGTCGCAAGGAGTTGCTGGACCAAAATTGATGGATGCTCTCCCGCAACTGCTGTCGAATGTCAGCTGCCGAATTATCTCTTTAAGGGATCTGTTCATACGAAGCATGAGTAAAATTGGACTCATATTCTTTGAGAATTACAATATATTCCTAAATGACATCTTGTTTAACGTCATAAAGGCCCCGTGCTTGATTCACCACCAACTGAGAATTAGATCTAATTTTGATAGCTCGAGCTCCATATATCAAAGAAAAAATCATACCACATAGGGCAGCTTCATATTCCACAACATTATTTGGAACCGGAAAATTGAAACGCACTGCCTGCTTAATCTCCTTTCCTGTTGGTGTCCTGACCATAATGCTGCGACTCCCCCTGTTGTTGAAGATGCACTATCTACTTCAATAATCCATTGATCAACCCTCACCGTACACTCGTCGCCTTCCTCATCATACTCTTCCCTTGACGAGCTGAACTCAGCTAAAATATCCGCAATTTCCTGTCCCTTTATAGCTACACGTGGCTCAAAACGAATGTCATATTACCCTAGCTCTATGCTCCATTTGGTTAATCTGCCAGAAATATCGGGCTTTTGAAAAATTGTTCGCAAAGAATATGCAGATCGCACTGTGATAACATGCCCTTGAAAATATGGCCTCATTCTCCGAGCTGAAACAACCAAGCTTAATGTCAATTTCTCAAGTTTCAAATACCTTGTCTCTGCATCTGTCAACGTTTTACTTGTGTAATACACGGACTGCTGTTTCCCCTTTTGATCACGTACAAGAACCAAACTTACAGAGAAGGGCGATACTGCCAAGTACATAAACAACGGCTCTTCTAGTGCAGGGGCAGATAAAATCTCAGGAGACGTAAGATATTTCTTCATGTCATCAAAAGCTTTGTCGCACCCCTTCTTGGCACCCCGCAATACTTCAAAAAAGAGATGACTTTTATCTAAGGCTCGCGAGATGAACCTTGAAATGGCTGCTAACCTTCCCGTGAGACATTGGACTTCCTTAACATTCCTTGGCGGTTCCATTTTCAAAATCGCAGTTAATTGAACCGGATCTTTCTCAATGCCCTGCTGACTTACCACGTAGCCTAGGAATTTTCCCTTGGCCACACCAAAAGAACATTTTTCTAGTTTAAGCTTTAGGTTATACTTGCGTAATAAATAAAAAAACCTGTAAAGTGATAAGGTGCTGCTCATCTTCATGAGTTTTAACAATCATGTCATCAATATACGCTTCCAAACGCTGCCTAAATGATCCCAAAAATGTGATTAACTAGCCTTTGATAAGTTGTTCCCGCATTCTTCAACTCAATGGGCATGACCGTATAACAAAAGAGGCCCCGCTCGGTTTGAAAAGCTGTGTGCTCTTGATTAGACAGGTGCATGTGAATCTGATTATATCCCGAATACGCATCCATAAAAGATAGAAATTTGAAACCTGAAGCTGAATCAACGAGTTGATCTATCCTCGGTAATGGAAAAGCATCTTTAGGACATGCATGGTTCAAATCGGTAAAATCCACACATATTCTACATTGCTCGCTCTTCTTTCTAACTAAGACCAGATTAGCTATCCACACCGGATACCTTGGTTTACGAATATGCCCCAATCGAGTGAGCTTAGTGACCTCCGCCAATATCGCAGCCTGCTTCTCAGCGAAAATTCTCTTCGTTTCTGCCGCACTGGTTTAGCGCATGGATTGATAGCCAACTCATGCCTTATAATTGCAGGACTTACTCCTGAAACGTCAGCTGCCTCCCAAGCGAATACATCTAAGTTCTTAGCTAATAAATCCACAAAGCGTACCTTTGACTCCGAAGTCAGTTCATTCCCCAGGCGTAGCACTCTATCAGCAGCTATGATCCATTGTGGGTGAATCCTCATTTTCGCATGGATCATCCACTGATTCTGGCGAGGTAAGACTTGTTACAGTTGGAACAATATCCCCCACCATTTAATTGCTATTGGATGGGTTTTGAAGGATCTGATGCGATCGCATAACACGTTTGCGCGGTCCTCTTACTACCTCAGATTATTTCTGTCAAGCTACCCACTGGATACTTAATGCATTGCCGATATGTGCATGGCGTTGCTTCCATCCTATGGAGACATGGTCATCCGATGATTGCATGATAAGGACTCGACGCGTCAGAGATAAAAATAGCGTCTTTAATTCCTTTTTTTAGCTCCATGTCCGACTTTAACCACCAACTCGACCTCTCCAACACATTGTGAAGATTTTTCTTCATACCCTACCAAGGTTCGCTGAGTAGGTCGATACGGTGAGACATTCTTCATGTGATAAAAAATCCCTTTAAACATAATATTCGTCGAGCTTCCTTCATTGACCAATACTATTGTTACCATTACTCCTCATATGTCCAAATGAACAGTTAGAGCATCTTCACGGGGCAAACTTAAGCCTCTGAGATCATCATCATCATTGAAAGTGAGATCGACGACCGGGTCTTTGTTATTCCGATAAGAACTTTCATCTATTTCATAAACCCCGAACTTATTTGTAGCTCGCTTATGCTGGGTAGACCCCTGTCCAGTAGCCAAACTTCCCCCTGCTATGGTTAGTAACCACTGCTGCTTATTAGCTTCCTGCCCCTCTCCAAGTGCTGGTTTTTCAGTATTTAGAGGGCGAGCTTCTTCATGTTGATCTGGCTGAGTTCGTTTGATATATTCAATCAATTCACCATTGTCTATCAACCGTTGTATTTCATCCTTTAGCTGCCAGCATTCATCAGTCGAGTGCCCATGGTCATGGTGATACGCACAGTAGTACCAATTAGATCGTTTAAACCCAGGTGCACTCATTTTTTGCGGAGCTTGGTACCTTGTACGCCCCTTTGTTCGGTCATAGATTACCGAAATAACCTTTATCAATGGAGTGAAACGTCTATTAGGTTGGTCGAGCTGTTGAAGTCTTCGATTGTAGTCCCTCCTTGGTTGATCTTCGAACATTTTCCGTTCTGAACCACCATCCTTGACCTCTGTCTCATGCCGCTCGGGTGATGCTCCTCTTCTAGCATCCTCAACTCTGATGAAAGTGTCTGCTCTTGCAAGCAGATCTCCCATGTTTCAGTAGGAAACCTGATAAGATTTGCATATAGCCCCACTCTTCTTTCGAGCCCTCGTTTCAAAGAGGCCACTGCCATATTCTTAGCTAGATCTGGTAAGGCATTCATGGCATGAACAAATCGTCTAACATAAATTTTCAGAGACTCACCTCGACGTTGATAAAGATCCATGATCTAATCTCGCTTGCGTTTAAGTTCCTTGTTGCCCACGAACCTCTCTAAACGCTTTCCATAGTCCTGCAAAATCATAGATAGACCCCTTCGGCAAGCTACTGAACCAATCCATAGCATTACCCTTAAGGGTTATGGACAGTGCTCGGTATAGCATTGCATCGTTAGGATTGAAAGCCATCATCATGTTTCTGAACTGCTCTAAGTGCCTCTTTGGGTCCCCTTTTCTGTCATAAGCTTCCATCCTGAATAGATCGAATTTTCTCGGGAGTTGGACCTCTAGGATTTTCTTTGAAAACGGTGATTCCTTCAATATATAAGCTGATAATTTCGGGTGGATCTGGTTATAACGGAGGTCCTCGTCCTCTCGGGCTCGTTTGGTAGATGTCTGCTTGGCCTCGTCACGTGATCTTCTGTTACAATTTTTCCCCCGTTTTCTCCTTCACCTTCCCGTTTTTTGTCTCTTTTAGAAGAGTGGTCAGTTTTGTAAAGCTTGCTTGCCTCTAGCCCTGATGGATGATAAGTCTTGCTTGCACCCTTGATTCTCTCATTTAGAGCATGAATAGCGTCATTCATACCTGCCATGGTAGCATGCATATCTTTCTCTCTAGCGTCACGTTGAAACGCTATTTTTAGCTGCTCTTCCAGCAAATTTTGGAGTCGTTGCTCCAGTTGGAGAACTGTTGATTCATTCATTGGTACAGATTCTGCAGCTCTTTGAGCTCCCAACACATTATCAGTTTGATGAGGATGAGTCTCTTCCCTGGGAGCAGTGTCTGTTTGGACAAGATGTCCCTCTGCTACCACCGCTGATGGGGGTATCAAAGGATTAATCTCTTGAGGAATCGTAGGGTCGAGACGACTTACAGTTCTCCTCCGATGAATTGTTGTTTCGCTAGTGTCCTGATTATCTCTCTCAATTCCTGACCTAGTGACCACCATGGTGATTGGTTAAAGAGTTCCCACAGACGACGCCAAATTTGTTAAGGAACTAACAAGCTCTGCCAAAGTATTCTACTATGCTTTTAGTCAAAAGCGCTACTAACCCACTTTAACCATTATCCCTATAATTGTGGAACTAACAACTGTTACCACTATTATCCCTATAATCCTGGAATAACTAACACGCCATAAACCCGTGGATTGAATCGTGTGTTAACATTACAAATAAAAGCTCTGAATGCAATCTACACTTTAATCTGAGTTGAACTCTTCTTTTTAAGAACACTAGAGTCGACCTAATTTTCTGAGCTCAAACTCGAGCTCAGAACCCAGTTCGATCTGTTGTGCTGAGCTCGAGCTGACTTATGACGCGCTCAAGTCCTTTCCTTTTGCCACCTTCCTTGTTCTAGTCGATCAACTCTACTATATCGTCATCGAGCTCGTCTTGAGCTTGAATTGAGTCGATCAACTCTTCTTTTACCTCACCGAGCTCATTATGATCTCGAGTTCACTAACACCATGCCTGCTCTTAAGTTTGCTTCCGTTATCATGCTATGTGCATCGTTGAGCTTGGTTCATTGATGACTTATGTATCTCTTGGAGATCATCCCCATTATCTTCCAATCCTGTTATCAACCTCGTCCGCGTTATCTATTGTTGATGTTGACCTGATGTCGAGCTCATCCAAACCATAGAACTCGTTCTATTCTTCTCTGCTCGTCATAATCCCAGCTCTCAGTGTTCCTTGCTCGTGTCTTGAGTAATTCCCCCTTATCACCAAACTCAAAATAGGCATGACACGAAGGCATTAAACCTCAAATATTTATAATTAAGATATCAAATCTATTTGCAAGTTTGTCAAATATTTCAAACTCACTGTAGAATATGTTCCATAATCAAGTCCAGTTTTGGTCTTTACACAAATCTTATAGACACACTAACTATATGTTTGTCAAATTTTAACTTAAAATAAAATAAATTATGAATAATTCAAGTATAATACTAATTATGGTAGTACTTTAAGGTATGAAATTATTAAAAATATACCTCATCTTTAAACAAAAATGGTTAAAACAAAAAAGAGGTAGGGGAGGATATATCTAGATGCCATTTTGTTTATATAAAAATATAAATAGATTTGTTCGATAACTATGAAGGGTTGGGCAACATTTGGAAGGGTTGATGTAACGAGATGGATTGCTTTTATATTTTATAAATTATTTTAAAATAATGTACCATCTAATTTTGAAATCAACATTCAGATTTAGGTATTTAAAAAATATTTAATTCTGAAACCAACACTTAGATTGGTATGTTTTTAAATATAGAAAATAACACCTAATTCTAAGACGAGCCTTCGAAATTCTGTGTTTTTTTCTAAAAAATGTAATACATCATTCTAAACGTGTCTTTAGAATTAGATATATTTTATATAAAAAAACATTAACACCTAATTCTGAGATAAACCTTTGGACTTAGTTTTTTTTACAATTAATTTTGAGGGTTAAGCTCAAAATCTAACATGCAATTTTGAGAACTTTTTGGGTGTTGTTGGAAATTATGGTTTTGAGGTTTAATAAATTTGATATTTAAACTCAAAATTAATATATCTTGTTAGTAGTCTGAGGCACTTTCCGTTGTTGATTCATTCATTTCTCATTCAATTTAGCTGTTTTTGTTTGATTTAGGTTTTAATTTTTTTAAGAAAATCTTACAGTTCTAATTTTAAAAGTTTAGAAATACAGTTTGAGTTGGATAGAAGGAAATTAGGTGTTTGTAAAAGATAAGAGTAAAGAGATGACAAATAACAAAAAAACATAGATTTAAAGTTAAATGAAATATAAAAAATGTAAAAGAAGTATTGATTTTTAAAAAAAATAGATAGAAGAAATAAGAGTAATGATAGAGAATATAGTAAAAATAGTAAAAAATCTCCACCAGAATCATACGAAATGAGGTATAATAAATCAGGCGAGATCATGCATAATAAATCATGTGATACTAAACATTATTAAATCATGTGGGACCAAGCATTATTAAACCATGAGAAACCATGCATGATAAATTTTAAAGACAATTCATTATTAGATCATGTGAGAGATTAGACATCACTAAGTCATGCAAGACTAATCATGATAAAGTTGAGAGACCATACAATATTAAATCATGCGAGACATAACAAAGTTGAGAGACTAGATATTATTAAATCACGTGAGACCAGACATGATAGAAGTGGATAAATCATAAATGTGAGACTAGACATAATGAAACTTAGAGATGTCAAATATGTACTACTTGATGATAAAGATGCGAGACTAAGATTATCGGGTATGACGGAATAAAAAACAGAAAATATCATCAATTGATCTAATTTTTTTCATCATAAAAAACAAATTCAATCTTTTTAGTTTTTCTTTCCGAACTATGGTTTGAAAAATACGAGTTTGAAAAAAAGGTTTAGTTCAAATAAAGAAAAAGAGTTTATCCTAATTTAAAATTCAATTTTAGTATTAAATGGTAAAAAAATTGATTATATATTTATGAGTAGTTTATTCTAATTTTTTTACTTTTATTAAATAATTATGTTTATTTATTTAATTATTTATGAAAGAGTTTTTAAAATATAATCTTCAAGTAACTCACTGTATTTTTATATACTTTTATAAAAAGTAAATTCTCCTATTTTTATCGCGGAATCTTCATATTACATCATTTATAAATATAAATATATATATTCATTTTGAAAGAAAAATTAAAACAGAGAGAATAACATTTAGTTTATGAATAAATAAAATTTATATATCCACAAAATAGTTTTGGTCCATTTTAAACGCGAAAGTTCCCTTAATTGGGGTGACAAAATCCCATTAATCTTAGATCTTTTGCGCTAAGCTTTATATAACCAAGTTTACGTCGGTGCAAGTAAGTCACATTTGATAACCTCTTTCAATTGTAAACAATCTTCTCTAATTTCATTGATTCAGTTCCGATTTCATATTAATTGCAGCGGGAGCAAATATAATATTTTTTATTTATTGACTGGTTTAAATTTGATTGATGTAGAGTGCGAGAAGAACAATAAATAGTTCAGTTTCATACGTTTAGTTAGTGTGATTTCTGAGAATCGTGTTGCGTTTGGATATGGTTTTTTATGCTTGAAGTTTGATGCGGAGAGGTCTTCCTCCAACCTTGAAACATAGTATAGAATCTGGTTTTTATTCCAATTTTAGATTGAGTTGGATATTCACATAAAATATAGTTTTTATCTCGTCCTGATATCCACTCTCATATCGCGGACTTATAAGGGTTACTTATTTCGAATAAAGTCTCATAAAATTAGGTGATTAGATAGGATTATGGGTTTTATAGCAATACATTGTGTTGCGCCTTTTATTTTTTCTGCAGGGAATTAGTAGAGTCAAGGTTAGCAGATGAAAGCTCATCTGAAAGAGGATATTTTGATGAAGGTATTTCTTTACATATGATCCTCTATATAATATAGGAAAAAAAATAGAAAGAAAAAGTTCCTTGAATCTTTATATGAGTATTCTGCTTAGGATCCATATCCTTCAATAATCCTTCAACAAGGTTTGAAAAATAGGAACCAATTTCCTCTCAGGAATACATCTACATATGGAAATGAGAGGAACAAGATTATCGAACACAAAAAAGATGAAGACTAGGATGTTTCTTCACAATACGAAGCATAATTCCCTCCTCTGAATGTAAAGGCTACGACTAATCAACACCATAACATCACTGGAAAGTCATACAAAGAAGCTGTCAAACCACCATTCAGAAATCAATCACGATGAGGTGTTATTCACCAACAAAGGGGACTTCAAAGAAGTACATTTTACTACAAAAGATAAGTCTCTCTTTCTTGACTCTTCTAGATTCATTCTTGTAGGTAAATTTTCTTTAGGAAGACCAGAACTACATGTAATACAATTATTCTAAAAATCTAAAACTACCTTGAGATGTCAACTTAACAACATGGGATAAATGACATATTTTTATAAAGCTAACTAAGTTAAATGACCTCAAAACCCTGTGGAAACGTAATGTTTAGTCGATTGGCAAAGATTCCATGAGACTTATTAAATGGGACAAAAAAAAAACAGAAAAAATCATCAATAGATCTAATTTCGTTCATCTTAAAAAGATTAATCCTTTAGTTTTTCTTTCGGAGCTATGGTTTGAAAAATACGAATTTAAAAAAAGTATTTAGTTCAAATAAAGAAAAAAAGTCTACTTGATCGAGGTATCTTTTGATAGTTTACCAAAATTACTATTAGGTGGTAAGAAAAAAATTGATTATATATATATGAGTGGATTATTCTATTTTTTACTTTTATTAAATAATTATATATTTAATTATTTATGAATTTTTTTTAAAATTATAATTTTCAATTAACTCGCTATCATGGATATATTTTTATAAAAAGTAATTTTCTCATATTTTATCACGGACTGTATATACTACATCATTTATAAATTTAAATATATATATTCACTTTGAAAGAAAAATTAAAACACACACAGAATAACATTTAGTTTATGGATAAAGTATATTTATATGACCACAAAATAGTTTTGGTACATTTTAACTGCAAAAGGTCCCTTAGTTAGGGTGAAAAAACCCATTAATTTTAGACCTTTTGCTCTAATCTTTAGAAGGCTGATGTCAGTAATGATGCATCAAATCAGTCGTCCGAACAAGTTTGCGCCGATATAAGTAAGTCACCTTCGATAACCTCGTAAACAATATCCTCTAATTTTATTGATTCGGTTCCGATTTCACATTTAGATGCAGTGGGAGCAAGTAGAATGATTTACGTTTGTTATCTTGCTTAAAATGATCAATGTAGAATGCAAGAAGAACAATTAATGATTCAGTTTCATACGTTTAGTTAGTATGATTTCTAGGAATCGTGTTCCAGTCTAGATATAGTTCTGTATGCTTGAAGTTTGATGCAGAGAGGCCTTTCTCCAACTTTGAAACACTAATAAAAAATCTGGTTTTTATTTCTAACTTTAGATTGAGTCGGACCGACTGCGCCTGTGCCACCGCCGGGAGTTAGAAAACTCAGAGGAGTTCGTCAACGGCCTTGGGTTAAGTGGGCTACCGAGATCCGTGACCCGGTTACTCGCGTCCGGTTGTGGTTAGGTACTTACGAGACAGCAGAGGAAGCTGCGATTAAGCTCTGTGGACCGGACGCGTTGACCAACTTCTTAACTCCTCCGGCCAGAGAAGAACCGGAGAAACCCGATATCAATGTTTCCGTCTCCGGATACGACTCCGGTGATGAATCACACATCATTTCGTCTCCTACTTCAGTTTTCAATTTCAGAACGAACGGCGAAGAAGCCGAAGCTGGTGCTGCAGGTGGTATCAATGTCAACTCAAATCAAGAGTAGCTGGTGCAGGTGGTATCAATGTCAAGCTGGTGCTGCAGGTGGTATCTATGTCAACTCAAATCAAGAGTGGGAAAGTAAACCAGTTGTCGAAAATTAACCCTTTTTCGATTCTTTCGGTGAACGTCAAATCTATCAGATGAATCATGTGAGTTTCAAATATCTCATATGCCAATATCAATAATATTTAGTGCACTAACAGAATATATAATTGGATCAGATAGGTTTTTTTTTCCGTTTATCTAAACAAGTTCAATGTGAATAAGTTGTAGAGCAAATGGATTTCCAGCCCTCAAATCTTTTTAAGGGGCCTGGGTTAACTTGATTTTTAAGCTCCTGTCTTTATCAAATACTGATGATACTGTACTCAGATTGAGTTTAAAAATGTACTTTTGGTTCGTGTTAGTTTCGTAATTTGGGTGCTCAATCTCAGCTTGTATTTCTGTCAGTGTAATTTGTTAGGTGAAGCAATTGCAAAAAGTTACGACTAAAACTTGGAAGCAACTTTTTAAAAGGTTCAGACACACCATTGTAGGTGTACTGATTGTATTACGTTGTTTCTTAATCCCTGAGGCGTAAGCATCCACGCATTGCGCACTACTTAATAAGTTGAAAATTTGGCGTGCAGGTCTGAAAACATGACTCGTTTGTAAACCAGTGGGAGCCAGTATATTGTGACTCTGCTGGAGGTACATTCACTTCAACTCATTCCTACTTTTTAAACTATGAACCATGATTAGATCATAATCTTGTATCATCTTCTTCATTTTGTTTCGTGTTTGGCTTTAGGTGCCCAACAGGAATTCCAAGCAGAACATTTTGCACTAGCTGGTTAAAATTCGCCCAAGAAGCTAGATTTTGATATTTTGGTAAGTATATGATATTTTGACTTCCTTTCTGTAATTAGTAAACTACTGTCCTTAAAATTTGGCATAGGTTATCATTGGCTAGAGTATAATAGCACAAATGAAGTTAACAAGCTGATACCTGACAAGATCTGTCAAGACTATAATATAATATTTTGCGTTGTCTCGTATGATAAACATATGGTCGTTCAACTTCGTCACAAACTATGTTTTTGCTTTCTGTGATGTTTATTTTTCTATTATGAAACCATTGACAGCTCACTGGACCATCAACTTGTTTTGTGGATGCAAGGAATTCTTCTTATGTGAGCAATCACAATCAGTTGTCTTACATTCCTTTGTAGAATATGAATCAAAGAGTCTCAAAATATTACTTTTAAGAGGTTACCCATTCTAATACTAATTTTAAATTGTGACTACGGCCGTATCTAGCAGATTGAACTAGACTGTTCGAAATTGCGCTTTATAAAAGTTTTTTCTTACATTTTATTCATGATATATTATCATCCTTATGTTATGCTTGGCAAAAGAAGCGTGTACTCTACTGCTAAAATTATATGCTGAGGGGTTGATCTGACTTCCACCTCAATGTTTTTTTCCAAACAATTAGCCCAGATGATGCTTTTAGGTACAACAACCAAAAGAAATTAAACTTATTCCCTAGATAGACCATGGTAGTGTCATAATATTTTTGTTGGAGTTGTTCAATACCGGAAGGATTTACTTCATTGATGAACTTATGCCTAAAAACTGTGGTGGTTGATTTGGTGATTTACAATGTGTTTAGAAGCAGTGGGTATGTTTGTGCATCAGCGGTGGGGAGATACTACTCTCTGTCTCTGTGGCAAAGGGGTGTTTAGTTTGTGTTTGCTGTGTTTGAACTTCATGTATATTCGTGTCTTGATAGTGTTTTTGTCCTGTTTGGTCACCGTCTTCAACAACCAATTGTCAACCGTGCACAATCATTTTCTCATTTTTCTCTAACTATATCGATAATATTAAAAATTAGAAAACGGATGTCATCCCACTGTCATCCTACCATACTTTAGGAGCAGTAGACTTCGTTTTTCTCAACTAATTCTACAATCAAATTTTCAAACATCGCATAAATTCTGAAATTAACTCTACAAATTTGTTAAAAAACAAATATTATAAATAATAACTTAAATGACATCTTAGAATAATTTTCACATAATAAATGTGATATTGGGCAACAATATATAAGAAAATGTATGATTTTGAGAGGTTTTTTTAAGTGATATTTACAGAAAATGTATGATTTTGAGAGGTTTTTTAAGTGATATTTACGTAGTGTTTTCGATCGTGTAGTACGATGTATAATCATTTTGTATCTTGTCATGTTAAACTCTAAATTTTGTATATGTTTTATATTTTGGTTAGTATTAGGATGGATAATGTTTTTTTGGAAAGTCTTCGTGTTCTACTTTTTTAGAAGATAGATTATGGTTCTGAGAGCTATCTTAAGAATCGAGTCAAAGGGTAACTCACCCCGTTGATGTCCATTAATCGAAATTTTTTCGCTTCCTTAAAGACCGTTATCATTCCAATCACAAGCAAGAGAAATTAGACAAATTTGAAAGGCTTCACAAACTAAAAAGGATTAGTAGATAATCTGAAACCGAGATTGGATCCTCAAGAAGTAGAAGAATATAAATATAAAGAACTATAAAAGGAATTGCTTTTGTTGAAGGCTTTATATTAATAAAAAAATCATGTTCTCCCAAAACAAGATAAAGGAATATCAAATTTTAGGGTTTTCAGTTAAGGAAACCCTAAATCGATATCGATATCGATATTAGAGGTTTCTTTAGATAAAGATTCAAGATTCGTTTTCACCCGAATAAAATGAGTGATTTTGCTCAGGATCCAGATCCTTAAATAATCCTTAAACAAGGTTTGAAAAACGGGAACCAATCTCCTCTCAAGAATACATCTACATATGGAAATGAAAGGAACACGATTATCGAACACAAAAAAATAAAGACTACGATGTTTCTTCACAATATGAAGCCCAGTTCCCTCATCTGAATGAAAAAGCTACAACTAATCAACAATATAACATCACTGGAAGTCGTACAAAGAAACTGTCAAACCACCATCCAGATTTCAATCACGAGGAGGTGTTATTCACCACCAAATGGGAATTCAAAGTAGTACATTTTATTGCAATAGATAAGTATACCCTTCTTGACTCTTCTAGATTCATTCTTGTATGTAAAATTTTCTTTAGGAAGACCAGAACTACATGTAATACAATTATTATGACAATCTAAAACTATCTGGAGATGTCAACTTAACAGTACGAGATAAAAGACATGTTTATATAAATCTAACTAAGTTAGATTACCTCAAAACCCCGTGGAAACGGAATGTTTGGTCATTTGACCAACATTCCACGAGACTTATTAAATGGGACACAGACTTTAGCACAAATAAAAAATCTCCAGTAACCCTCGTGTGGATTAGTTTTCGAAGATTACATGTGTTCTTGTATACCAAGGACATCATTATGAACATAGCTAAATCAATATGCAATCCATTAGATGTTTGGATTCCTAAAAAAACATAGCTAGATTCAATTGTTTCCAGACTTGGATAGAAGTTGATGTATCCAAGCTTCACAACAATAAATTTTGAATACAATTTGGTGATCAGGATGGTCAATTGATAGACATTGTATATGAGAACATGTCATTATATTTTATAGACTATTTTCATCTTCGTCACATCAACAATCAATGTAAAAAAAATACAAAGAACTTGAATAATTCTCAAGATTTAAATATAGAATTAAACCTTAGTCAAGACATCATTGATAAGAAAAAATTACCATTCAAAGTAACTGAAACATGGATACCTAAAGGTCCTAAACTAAAATCTGTAATAATAAAAAAGAATAACCATGATATTATCAATACAAATTCTGGAAATAATAGTAACATTAGTAGAAATACTAATATTCAAAACACTAAGGACAATAAGTAAATAGAAGAAGATAATATTCATACGATAATTAAAGGAAGCCCACATAAAGAAATTAACTCAAAAATTATAAAAGCACTTCAGTATATAGAGCTTGAAAATAGGTTTAATTGCATTTAGTACTCAACTGACGATGATCAAGACCTGTATTCTTCAAATTACACACTCACTATGAGCCCTCTACCCTCTCACGAGCAAACATTAAGAAAAAAATAAAATCTAATGAGAAAGAGATAAGGAAAGTTGACAAAAAAAATTTAAACAACAACATCGAAAAATGAAAATAATGACTTCCAAAGAGTCTCGGGATCTAAACCTTACTAGTTTAAAATGACTATAATTATTTTGAATTGGAATGCTAGGGTTTTGGAAACAATAGAACAATTAGTAGTTTACAATCAAAGCTGATAAGATTAATTTCCTGGAAATTCAAAAACCAATGATCCCTATAACTAGAATGAACCCAATTCTGAAATGTATTGGTTTTCGTCATGACATCTCAAACATGAACAATACAATTTGGATCATTTTGAACGATCCATTTACAGTGGATGTGCTCTGTGACAAATAGCAACTCATCCACTTAAATGTTACTCGCGTTAATATCAACAAATCCTTCAATGTAAGTGTAATATATGCTAAATTCTCCAGAATTAACATGCTTCCTCTTTGGGAAAACCCGAAACAATTATCCAACAATTCACTTGAGTGGATTGTTATGGATGAATTCAATTGTATAACAAACTTCTATGAACAATTTTCATGTTCAACCTTGTGTTTGAGAAGTCTAGATGACTTCAACAACACAATTTTGGATGTGCCCTAGAAGATGTAGGTTTTATAGGCTCCCCATTTACTTGGATCAATAACAGGAACTGGAAACGCTTAGACAAAGTTCTTATAAATACCCAAATGAGAAATTATTATGATTAAATTCATGTACAACACCTTGCAAAAATGTGTTATGATCATTATCTTATGCACATAACTCTCTCTAGCAACAACTCTACACCTAAATCATCAAAATTATTTAGTAAACATGTGGGTGCAACACTGTAACTTTAGTCAAATAATTGATAAATCATGGAATGAATCTATAAATGGCCCTCCAATGCATGCCTTTTGTCATAAATTAAAAAGACTTAAGATTGATCTTAAGTCCTGAAACTATAATGTCTTTGGAAACATATTTATTGTTATTGCTAAAGCTGATGAAGAAGTCATTTACTATGAGAATAAGTTTCAAATTACTAATCATCTTAAGGATAATATAAACTTGTTTAAAGCTAAGGCAAATGATCTTTTTCTCTTGGCAAGAGACCAAGCTTATTGGGAACAAAAGAGTTGCATTAATTGGTTTAAAAAATGGGATAAAAATAATGCCTTATTTCATAATTTTGTAAATATATATATATAAAAGAAACATAATCAATGGAATGAAGCACAATGGTAACTTGATTGAGGACTATGATAAAATGAGTGACTTAGCTGTTAGTTACTTTAAATATCTATTAAAAAGTAATGCCCATATCAAAACTTATGAGGACCTTATGCATCTCATTCCTTCTATAATCAATGAGGCTGATAATAATTATTTGATGGTTTCTCCAACTGTGGATGAAGTTCATAGTTCTCTTAAAAATCTTAAGTCTAATAGTGTTGCAAGACTGAATGACTTCAAAGCAACCTTTTATCAAACATGTTGGAACACTATTAAAGATGATTGTGTTATGTCATCAATGATTATTTTAATTTTTAAATTGGCCCAACTGGTATATAATCAACCACAATTTGTCTTATACCTAAAATTGAACATCTAAATCAGTGGAAATACTTTAGACCAATAAGTCTTTGCACTGTTTTCAACACGATTCTTTCAAAAATTGTAAAATGATAGATTGTCCAACATTCTTCCGAAGATATTATCTCATTAACAATGAGGATTTGTTCATGGAAGAAATATCCATAAGCAAATCCTCTTATCTTAAAAAATAATTTATGACATCAAAAATAAAGTTATGGATGGTAACATTATACTGAAACTTGATATGGCCAAAGCTTCTCAAAAAATATATCACACCTTTATCCTTAATGTTATGAAAGCCTTTGGTTTCCAAAAAAAAATTCTAAATCTCATAAAAAACAGTATCAACTCTTTTTATTTCTCTATTCTTAAAGGTTACTTTAATAGCCTCAATCGTATTAGACCGGGGGATCCATCTCTCCCACCCTCTTTATTATTACTGAAGAATACCTCATAAGAGTTATTAACAACCTTTTCAATAGATATCATGATATGCACTATAAAACTGGAAGCCAAATTCATATCAATTGCCTTTCCTCTACTGATGACTATGTCATCTTTGCAAATGGCTCAAGAAACTGTATTGATAGAACAAATAAATTCTTAAAATTGTATCAAGATATTTCTGGTCAGAGTATAAACAAGGATAAATCTAACCTATCACTCATGTTAACATGAATCCTCAGAGATATAAGTCTCTTGAAAAGTACACTGGTTTCAAATACAAAGTCCTTCCAGTTAGATACTTAGGTATCAACATAAATAATAACAATAAGGCTAGTAATTATGATGAGCTTGTTCACCAAAATCAGTACTAAAATTCATGACTAGGACCCATATGCCTGCAAGCTTTGGTTTACCTTCCGAAAAAAATTAACACTATTTGGGCCAACTATATGAACTCTGTCTATAGCTATAATAAGTATCCCCTGCAAGTAAACTCTAATGTTAAAGGTTCAAGGACATGGAGAAGAATTTTATATAAAATATATAGTTGAGCCTCATATTCTCTAGAACTTAGGCAATGTAAACTTTGATTTTTGGTTAGACTAGTGGAATAGAAATATGCCTATAATCAAGTTATCTAATAATCAAAATAATGATTGGTATTCAACGGAGAAAGTAAACAAATTTTGGATTAATAATAAATGGGACATTAATATTCTGAAAACTATGATTACCCCTTATGATATTAGTACGATTGAGAAACTCAAGGTTCATATAGGTAGGGAGGATTGACTAATTTGGACCTTAGGCAAATTTGGTAACTTTAATATTAAAGGTACTTGGGATCATCTAAAACGGAAACATCAAACGTCACTTCTAATCTGTTTTCCAAAATCTAGAACAACATTATTCATACTAAGTTCTCCTTCCTTTTATGGAAAGCAATGAAAGGTTATATTCTCGTTGACAAAAGTTAAAAAAAGAGAAATATAATCTTGACATCTAAATGCATGTTTTGTCAATATATAAAGACAACTAATCATGTATTTGATAGTTGTCTTATATCTTGGGAAATCTGGAACCATTTCTCCTTTATACAGATTAGAACTATTATGCCAATTACAACTTTCTGGTGTATTTGGAATATTAAGAATAAAGTCAATTTTGATGGTTTTAAGGTTACTACTAAAATCATTCTTGATAAGGTTATTCATATAATTGCGTATCTTGATAACATGGACATTTTTAAAAGGAAACTTTGGTATGGTGATATCAACTTAGCTAATAACTTTGATTGTTTCTTTCTAAATAATAAACCAATCAAGATAACTTTAATTAAATGGGTTCTTCCTAAAGAGAACATAATTAAACTAAATTGTCGTGTTTGTTTATTAGATGGTGAATCCAATGGAGCTCTGATATTTAGAAATTTTCATGGTGATACAATGAAAACATATTGTAGAAAATATATAGAAAACTTAACACTTGATTGCTGAAAGTTTGACCTTGTTAGTTATATAAAGGTTGATATTGTATCGGATTCTAAAATTTTAATTGATATATTAGTTAAGTTCAAGGCTCCATGGTTCTTCAACCATGTTATCTCTTCTTGTGGAAACTTAATTAAAGCTTCATGGTTCTTCGACCATGTTATCTCATGTTGTAGAAACTTAATTAACTCTTATACGATGCAAAATGAAAACTGATCTCGATAAGAATAACATCCATGACCCTCTTAGAATAATAGTTCTATAAGAGAGCTTAGGATTGGGCTACTTGAATTCAAATGAATCTAATATATAACTTGTTCTTCTTATTTGTTTAAGTTACTGTTGTTAGTAATCTTAATTTCAGAATCAATGAATAAGAATATTTATATACATGAGATCAATGATTGGAGGAGCAAATGCAATAACTATTGAAGATCATCTATGGAATCTCAAGTCAATCACAAGGAAGAAAAGATGCTGGCTTAAGGCTACTATATACTAAATCAAGCCAAAATTAAGATCACTTGTTGTAGAAGAAATTTAAGATATATATGCAATCTAATTTTGGACTAGAACTTAGTCCATCAAGTTTTGTAAACAATATTATTCATTCAATAAAATTACTATTTTTGAAAAACAAATTATATTTTGGTTAGATATTTTTATATATGTTGTAGAAATCATAGCAATCAGAATGTATAATAAGAATCGCTTACACATATTTTAGTGTAATGATTATATTTGATCGAGGATGGATTTACAAACATTGTAAATAAAACTATAGGATACAACTAAGAATAAGTAAAGAACATCACATAAGTTTAGTCATGTTAGAAATTCTAGAGAAGTCGTATACTCTTTGATATTTTGGAAGACTTAGACATATTCTGACGTCGAGATGAATCGTCAAACCCTTATTAATATTTGGAAAATATGAACGCACTTTCTTGAAGATTTTTAAATGAATCGAATAAATGCGGGCAACCTTCCTCCAAGTATCCAAATATATTTAATATTATGTTACAAATCCATGGATGCTAAATTCGATAGTTATTATAAGTCTGCTTTGATGTCAATCTCAAAGACTAATTAGCCAAAAACCATGTATGAGAGGACCCCAAACGTGCACCAACCAGCTGAGTTACATATTTTATAATTGTAACTAACATATAATCGATATATAAAAGTATAGTTTTTCAAATATGGGAATAAAATATCATGTTTACCAACTTCTAATAGGTTTCGTGTGTATTTTAAGACTAATAACATCACCTTATAACAGTATAGCCCTCCTTATTACTTATTAATTATTAATTATTGGGTACCAATAAAGCAATGAAACCTTAGACTGCACGTTATCTACGGTAAATTACTCAAATATTTTAATTGATTACATATCAAATATAGTGATGCACTATATAGACTATGACATACATTTTGTTAAGCCAAAACTACTAAAGATGGTGTTGTAAAACGATGAGTTGTATTATACCCTTTTCATGCATTTATCATATCCTAATGTTAACTTTAATTTTATGATGAGCATAGTCAATACTATACTAAAATTAGTTCATACTCTCTTTGAAGGTGTCAATTGTACAATGTCGTAGATTTGATTATATGTATTTAAAACTAATATTGAGAAAACTACTCGTATTGATAATGATTTTCAGATTTATGTCCTAACAATCTTGGTGATAAAAACTATTGCATCTTCACTAGGTCCTATTATCCTTTTTAGATCATTATCTTCAAATATACTATGGATTAAAAAAGAGAGTGGTAATGAATCCTATAGTTAGGGTAAACATAAAATAACTTTCAATATTTTTAAATCTAGTAGTGATGGAAAAATGTTATACTTAGTGTTGTGCTCCCCTCATTTTGGATAGATGCAGTTTGGATACCTGGATAGACGCACTTTTGGATCTGGTTAGGATGTAAAGTAAAAGCATTCCTAATACAATAACATAATACTTACTTAACGAGTGTGTTTCATGTCTGTTATCATTCTCCATCATGATCTTTGAGAATGGATTCCAACAAAACTCCACTTCATTCATTTTAGGTGCACCATTTTTATAATTACCTTTTAAACTTGGTCATGTAATATTTTGTAAATAACTCATAAAATCTTCCAATACCTTTCAGGTTAAAACGAATAATTTTATTTTATTTTATTAAGTTATAATTATACTCATAATATATATATATATATATATATATAATTTTTTTTTCCCAAGAAATATAATGATTTATTGATGTTAAAGAAAGAGTATACAAATGTTACAAACAGATTTGAACTATAAGTTCATTGACTACAGATGAAAAATACTGTGAAACATTTTCCATCTTATGTTCTTCTCTTCTATTAGAATATTCTCTTGTATCCTTAACAGCATCACCACTTGTGTCCTTAACAACATATCCTCCTTAGCAAGTCTCCTACTCGCTCTTGTAGCAAGTCTCTTACATGCTCCATATCTACTCCATCCTAGCTGATAACCTAATACCTGCAAATGAAACATATAGTCAAGTCTCACGACTTGCTAAACAATATCAGAAAATCACACAAAATATTAAGTGTATCGAAAATTTCCTAGACCCAATCTATCAGCCCTTAATATGCTTGATAACTCACTAAAATTATGGTGAGATTGAATACAAAAACTGCTTTTCACTTTCAAAGCATGACAAGATAACCAATCTGCCGCAAGATTCTGTTAAGTAAAATAACCTCCCTATATGCAGAGTGACTAATTCTAACATTTAAAAGCTGTTCAAAGTTATCTAAAAGTTCAATCTTAAAACCATTTCTCCCTAAAACCCACACTTTGTTACTTGTATTTACCAGAACAGATTCAAATCCTAGTTTAGAGCAAATTTCTAAACTTCTATTCTCAGACACCATAGGCTCATGTAAAGCTAATATATTAACCCCATGTTTCTTAGTTAAGTTTTTGATTCTTTTAATGGTTTTAGAATTACCTAATCCTCTAACATTCCAGTTTAACATTTTTAAAGACATTCTAAAGCTTATTTAGAGGATCCTAAAGATCCTTTAGAGTTTCTAGATTTAAAGACTAGCTTATTCCTAGAAGATCTTCTAAGCAAACTATTCAGAGAAGGTTTATTCTTATTCTTAGGAGATGCATGCAAACTTAAGTTATCTACATAGACTTTTCCTTTATGTGAATTAGGGGACAAACTTAACCTATTTCTAGATGGAACTGATATAATTTCATCTTCATTCTCATTCAATAAAACATTAAAAGGATGATTTAAATTCATGGATGCAACTACATTATCTATATCTTTTTTTGTAATATTAGCAGTTTCAAGTTGTTTAAAAGCAATTAGGTTACTCTCTATGAAAACAACATCCTGAGAATTTAAAGCATCTAATGTTAACTCATTATCAACATCCACACAAGCAACATTATCAGTTTCATGCATTTGCACACAACTATCAAAAGCAAGATTAATGTCATCAATGTTTTTACATGCAATATTATCAATCTTATCAGCACAGGTTGTAGAAGAAACATTATCATTCATAACATTATCATGTTCACAATTTTCAATCTTATCAGCACCAATAACAGAAGAAACATTATACAAACCATTCATAACAGTATGATGATCACAATTATCAATCATATCAGCACAACTTGCAGGAGAAGCATTATGCAAAACATTATTATTCAGAACATTATCATACTCATAATTTTCAACAAACATCATGGATTTATCTATTGCAGATGTACTTTCATTATTATTAGTTAATCTACTATGAAGTGCAATCAAGTCAGAATCAACATTTACACTATCCATGTTCATAGCAGATACAGCATTCAACTCAGACACAATTTCAGCATCTATATTTGCACATTTAGTTCGTTTATCAGAATCTTTCTCAACATGCAAATTATTCAAAACACCAGATTTATCATTCATTACATTATCATGCTCACAATTTTCAATCATATCAGCACCACTTACAGAAGAAGCATAACACAAAACATTATCATTGAAAACAGTATCATACTCACAATTTTCAACAAACATCATGGATTTATCTATTGCAGATGTACTTTCATTATTATTAGTTAACCTACTATGAAGTGCAATCAAGTCAGAACATTCTTTAACAACGTTTACACTATCCATGTTTATAGCAGGTACAGCATTCAACTCAGACACAATTTCAGCATCTATATTTGCACATTTAGTTCGTTTATCAGAATCTTTCTCAACATGCAAATTATTCAAAACATCAGATTTCTTATGAATATCAACATGAGCATCAACTAACAGTGTATTCATATCAACATGATTCTCATTTATTTCAGATTGCACATTAATATTAACGTTTTTAGGCATCCAGACACTAGTATTCATTTTAACCTTAGATTTGATCTCAATCTTTTTTAAGTTCTGTTTGTGCTTAAAATCTAAGTCCTCAGATTTACAATCACTATCCTTATGGCCTAAATGCCTACACTTCCTACAATATGCTGGTTTGTTTCTATAGATTATGTCCTGCCAATAACCCTCCCTATCACCAAAACAGACCCAAATCTTTTGAGGTAAAACACTAGAAACATCTAAAATAGTCCAAACTTCACAATTATTGAAACTAGCCCTATTCTTACTAGGCATCCACGTATTTAAAGGAACACCAACAGCCCTAGCTAAGTTTTCTAATGTATCTATATTATACATGTATTCTGGTAATTTCGGGAATGACACCCAGACAGGAGTCAATGGTGATTCACGTTTGGGATTATAATCTGGACTCCATTTTAATATCCTAAAAGTGTACTGACCCATAGATCTGACATTGTACTTCCAAAATTTTTTTACATCCAACATATTTTCAAATTCTATAAACACATGCCTATAATCCATTTTATAAACACTGTAATTTCCTAACAGTTTTAAAGAAGCCAAATAACCTCTAAAATCATGCACAGAAGGACTACCATAGGAAAACTTAGCAATCAGTGTATACATAGAGAGAGAGAGTCAAGGATGGACTTATCTTTTTTGCAAAACCTAACAAAGGTGTATCCATCCTCAGAACCGATTTCGACCTCATTGTGCTTGAAATCCTTTGAAGAAACGAGTCGCTCCTCTTTTCCCATCTTTAAAACCTCTGCGTAGGTTCTTGGAGATTTTTGTACCAGCTGGTTAGACTCCTTTACCATCTTTTCGCCTTTTGTTGGTTCTTTTGGAGACTCATTTCTTTCGAATGTTGGATTTTCGAAGAAACGAGCCCCAGAGATATTGGCCATGACCTTCGAAAGTGCTTTCTGAAAGAGACTTTCTTTAATTTCGTTCTTCGTGACGAAGAACTGAAATCCACAGATTCATGAAGTTGTTGAATCGATTTCTGAAAGAGTTTTGAACTGAGCGAACTGGAAGAGGTTTTTTTCGATGATTTTGGGCTAGGTCAAGAAACGAAAGTGAACGAAACGAATGAAAGAACTGAAATCAGTGGTTGCATGTAAGGTTGTAAATCTGATTGACTGGGAAGCGATCTAGAGTTTAGAGCTGATCGAAGAAGAGAGGAAACGAGAAAAAGAAGACTAAGCGGCTGTTAGAGTCGATCTAGGGTTAGACAGTAAAGCTTTGAGTGAAAAGGCTTCACCGATTGACAAAAGAGCTTAGGCCCATGGCCTGATTATCAAGAAACGAATTCAGGTTCTTGGAGGCCTGATTCTTCATCAATCTCAATTTTTTTTTTTTTTTTTTCATATATATATATATATATAAATATATATATATATATATATATATATATATATATAAATATAAATAAAGGTGTTAATTTACAAAACTTTAAAATTCTAACAACAAAATTTATAGAAAAAAGTATAAATTATAAAAACAATAGTGTGGAAGTACAAAAAAGTATGAATGTGAATGTTCACTCACTTACATACTTTGTTTGCCCATTAACAGCTAGTTGATCGGCGCATATTCAGATATACCTAAAGAATTATTAAATAAATTAGGGAATAAAAAATTAAGTCCCTAGTAAACTACAGAATTAAAAAAGCACATTCCATTTCCTTCACCTTGATGGGATATTTCACCAGGTTTAGGGAGGTGAGTAACAACATCATCACGAAAATTGTAAATACGTCTAAATATTCGATGTTCTTCTCCGGAAACGCTTTATAGGTAAACTATTCACAATATATATTTAAAATCCCATGCTTTATGTTACAATTATAGGAGGAAGCCCATCTGTAGTTACTACTAGCGAAGGTGTTTTATTTTTTCGAGCCATTGTTAGGTAAATAAAAAATGTCATCAGTAGGATTTCTAAGTTAAGTATCATCTATTTTTAAGTTGGTTGTTTAAGAGGGATAAGTAAAATCAATATGTTAGATCTAACATATATGAGTTGAAATTTTTTCTTCAATTATATTGGATTTTTTATTTGAATAATTATCTAATATATACCACATAGTTATATTTGATTGGGTAACGAGAGAATATATACAGATAAAGAAAAAAGTCAGTTTAAAAAGTACATGATTAAAGGAATTGAAGATAAGGATAAATGTTGAGAATTTTATAGCTTCAATGAAAGAAATACAAAAAACATAATAGTTTAGAAGAAGAAGGAGAATCATAAATTAGAATCAGTTTTCCTGGTTTAAATAGGAGAGAAATAAGGAAGAATCTCAACTTGTAGATTACAAAAGAATCAACGGTTAAATTTGATGAGTCCGGATTCTGTCATTACACCTTATGGGAACCGGATAGGGTTAATTCGGACAATATCCATTTCACCGGACAGGGGTAGTTTGGACAACTTTCATTCACTAAACTATCCGAACAGAATTAAAGTACTTAAAACTTAATCACTTTTTGACTAAGCTGGCTACCTACTTACTTAAAACTGACGGGTCCTTAAACTCAACCCGAATCCATTAAACACAACCCGAAATCCCATATGGCCCAAAGATAAGGGTATAAATACACAACCACCCACATTAAATGAGGGTAATAAAAAATAAATACAACCAGGCAACTCAATTCTCCCTCTACATTCTACCCAAACATTAAATACTCATAAAATTCCATAAAACTCTAGACAAAAGTTACAAACTTACCCTCAAACAAAAATAAACCACATCAAATTGGTGACCACAGTGGGAGATCGACGGTGCCTGAATCTAGCATTCAAAACCATCAGAAAAACCAGTCCGAATGAATCCGGACGCACCAGAAGTACCACCATCTTTGCTTGAAGTGGTGGGAAAAAATTATGAATATACCATCGAGGAGCGTGATAGGTTAAAAGGCGAGATAGAAGCTCTGAGAGAAGAAAGGGAAAAAATGGGCGTAAAATAGAAGTCAAATGTATCAATTGTTCATCACACAGACAACCCTAGAGAGCATGAGCCTTCGAAAACCCATGAGAGTACGAAGAAGACTCATGCTAGCTCTAAAAAGTCTCACCGGTCCAAGCCGGTGGAGAGCTCTGATTCATACTCAGAATCCTCTAGTAGCTCCTCGAGCGAAGATGGAGTTGAAGAATCCTTGTCATCCAGCAGTGATGAGGGACGATCTAAAAAGAAACAAAAGTTGATTAAAAAATATTCAAGAAAAAGGGATAGACGTGGAAAGTTAAAGAAGCATATAGGCAAAGGATCATCTCATAGCCGGAGACACATAGACCGGATGTTGGTGGATCCTTTTGCCTTCCATGATGAGCCAGGTATCTTTGCAACTTCTAACGAGGATACCGTTTTCAGTCGAGGCCGAAATTGGAGACAATCTCCTTTGTCTTCTAAGATCCTGTCCGGGAACCTCCCCAAGAGGTTTGATAATACAAAAATGGAAAAATACGATGGCAGTAAAGACCCGGACAATCACTTGGAACAATTCAAAAACTTTATGATGAATTTCGATGATGATGACAAGTTTCTTTGTAGTGCATTCTCTCAATCCTTTACGGGGAGCGCCCCGAAGTGGTATAACAGCCTACCACAGGGGTGCATCAGAAATTTCGATACTTTTTGGGTGGTTGGGTGGCCTTCCGGAGGCAGTTTGTTGGAAGTAAGGAGGTGAAGGGCAATGGAGATACAATTATCCATTGTGCCCAAGAACCGAATGAATCTCTGAAGGAATATATAAGTCGCTTTGTAAACACTAAAAATGGGATGGCTGATTGCTTCGAGAAAGTAGCAATAGCTTCTCTAAGGCAGGGCTTAAACCCTGGAAATTTGGCTGATTCAGTGACCAGAAAAAAGGCCATGACATGGAGAGGTCTACTGAATCAGGTTGGAAAGAAAATTAATGAGGACGAAACAAAGAAAACTAGGGTGCACAGGCAGGTGAGGACTGCCCCAGCTGCACCAAACCCCAACCAAAATCAGTCCGGGAACAAGGCAAGGGAGGCCGGGCAGGGTCATAACAGAGCCAAAGCTTAGTCTCAGCTAGCTGCGCCTGCCCAGAGTCATCAATCTAGAAATAAGAGAGGGCCTTGGGTTCAACCAGAGTGGTTTGGTGAGTTAAAAGAAAGTGTAGCCACCATTTATGTCAAAACGAAGGAAGAAGTACACTATAGAAGGTCGGCTGCGCTACAATCTCCTAAGGAGCATCGTAACAATTGTTTATGTCAGTATCATAATGATACTGTCCATACCACTGAGGATTGTATTGCTTTAAAGCAAGAAGTCCAGAATTTAATTGAAAGAGGAAATTTGGGAGCATATGTTAAAAGAAGATGAGGAAATAGGACTGATAGTGCTCATCGGGTTGGTCCAAATAATGCAGGCACATCCGCTCCGGAGGGAGCTATGGTGATTTTTAAAAGATTCGATGTAGAGTCAGAGTACTTGGACCCCGATCCAACTCAAAACATAGTGGGTACCATTGAGGAACGTTGCAAAATAGTGTCCGGACTTATTAACTTTTTTGAATCACTCACGATTTTCGGAGGGGACACCATGACAGCACCCACTGCTTCTTCGAGGAAGAGGCATGTTTATACTTTAACTACCCAGCTAGAGGGAGGCATGACTTCCTATCAATCGCAGATTCCATTTCCCTTCATTGTTTTCGATGAGGATGACTTGAGGGATATAGTAGGTCCTCATGAAGATGTTGTTGTCATAGGAGCATCCATCGGGGGCAATGACATAAGACAAATTTTGGTGCATACTGGGAGTTCAGCCAATATCCTCTTTTTAACTTCCTACAAAAAGATGAAGAATCCAGCGGTAATTCAGCGTTCGAACAGGTCAATTGTGGGTTTCACTAGAAGCTCGGCAATGGCCCTTTTAAAAAGATGGTTAGAATACTGTTTGTTGTAGTGGATTGTCCCACTTGTTATAATGCTATTCTAGGGAGGTCTTGGCTCTGTAGGATGCATGCAGTGGCCTCAACTGTCCACCAATGTTTGAAATACGCTGTGCAAGGACAAGTGGGAGTTGTTTGGAGCAGCCAAAAGATAGCAAGAGAGTGTTATGCAACAACACTGGCTCCTCGGACGTTGGGGGCAGTTCGTATCAATGAAGAATAGCAGTTTGAGGGGCTTTCTGGGGGTGAAGGTGAAACTGATGACCCAGAGAGACCCCTGGAATTTTAATACCAGTCGAAGAAGTCGAAACACATTCTTTGGAAGAAGGAAAAAATGTTAAGATAGGGTCCAAAATGACGTCCGAACTAAAGGGTAAAATGTTGAAGTTCTTAAAAGACCATCAACATGTTTTTTCTTGGTGCAATGCTGATGTTACCGGAGTACCAGCAACTATTATATCGCACCAAGTGTCCATCCGAAGAGACATAGCACCTGTGGTACAAAAGAGAAGAGCTTTTTCCAAGGAAAAGGCCGATGTCATAGTTCAAGAAGTCGACAGACTTACCGAAATGGGGCACATAAAGGAGTCTCAATATCCTTTATGGACAGCCAATCCGGTCTTGATAAAAAAGAAAAATGGCAAGTGGCGTATGTGTATTGATTTTACCGATCTCAACAGGGCCTGCCCAAAGGATTTATACCCAATTCCCCGGATTGATCAATTGGTGGATTCCATATCTGGGAACAAGCTGATGTCTTTCATGGATGCCTTCTCCGGGTACAATCAGATTCAAGTAGATCCGAAGGATCAGGAGCACACTACTTTTGTTACTGATAGGGGCCTTCATTGTTACAAGGTGATGCCATTTGGGTTAAAAAATGATGGGGCTACTTATCAGAGGTTAGTGAACAAAGCCTTTGCTGATCAAATTGGAAGAAATATGGAAGTATACATCGATGACATGATGGTAAAAAGTGTGGACGAAGAGCTACACTTGACAGATCTCCAAGAAACTTTTGCTAACTAAGTAAAAGTAAATTTGAAACTAAATCCAGACAAGTGTGTGTTCGGAGTACAGTCCAAAAATTCATGGGGTATATAATAAGTGAGCAAGGGATACAGCCTGATCCGGACCAGCTTAATGCTTTATTCCAAATGGAGCCTCCTCGGAATATTAAAGAAGTACAAAGGTTGATTGGGAGGTTGGCTGCGTTAAATCGATTCATTTCAAGGTCTTCAGACAGGTGCGCCCCGTTCTTTCAAACTCTAAAAGGTACAAAGGGATTGGACTGGACTTCGCAGTGTGATGAGGCCTTTAATGAAATTAAAAAACCACATATCCTCCCCCAAGACTTTATTTAAACCTGTTGATGGAGAGACACTCTTCATATCCTTGGCGGTTTCCAGTTGTGCCATAAGTGCCGTATTGGTGAGGGAGGTAAATAATTATCCCCGTCCGGTGTATTACATCAGCAAGAGCTTGTTAGATGCAGAAAAACGCTATCTGAAGCTTGAAAAATTAGCATGAGCCCTGGTGGTTTCTTTTTGTAGGCTTGAGCTAGATGCCTCCGGTCTGGACAACTTGTCCTTATAAACTTTTATGGGTGCCTCTGACCCCGTGTTGCTGCCTTTGGCCCCTGATTTAGAAGGTGTACCTTTTGAAGCCTTCCCTTTTACCAGACAACCTTTTCTCCGATCGACTAATTTCTCTAGAGAAGCATCAGCATCTGATCCCATGGCTATAAAAGGAGAAGGCTTCTTAAAACTAGTGGCAACTTGCCCTGGTTCAACATTGGGCTCTGATTCTTGAACCGACGAGCCTGAACAATTGGTGAGACTCTGGTTTGGAACAACTTCCTGGGTTTAACGCTTCTAGTTGAAGAAGAGCCCTAATCAGGCTCCGTGCTTGGTGTTACTGGTTTTTCAGCAGGAGAGACGGGGAGGCCGGCAGCAATGCGCCTTTCTCGTTCAACTTTTTGGGCCTTTTCTAACTCCGATAAATTAAGCCACCCACCTTTGATTAAAGCGTTCCTAGCTGTGAACATAAACTCACATCGAAAGAAGGTTTTTGTTTTTGAGAGAAAATTTTGAAGTTTAAGCAAAGTAAGATTGAAGAGGATGATAAAACAGTAAAGGAGTGACTAATTTATAGTAAATATGCAAAAAGTGCTTTGATACCTAGGAGAATTCGAAAGGGTTTCAATGATTAAAGATGGCGTTGATGTCATCTTCATTAAATGAAGAGGTTACTTTTTGGAGAAAGTGGGAGCGCCATTCTAGGTGAAAAAACGGCTGATGTGGGGAACCAGAGAGAGACACGTGTCCCATGAATTCTGGCAAGAAACCGTTTAAGTTTTCAAGAACTTTTTTAGTTCGGATAAAGCTGTAACAAAGTTCGAAGGACCTGTCCGGATATGACTGTGACCAGCTGCAGACTATTTTTTAGGTCTTGCCAAACGCCTTTGAACACCACCTAAAAAAGGGGCTACTGATGAGTCTGGATTCTGTCACCACACCTTATGGGAACCGGACAGGGTTAATTCGGACAATGTCCATTTCACCGTGAAGGGGTAGTTCGGACAACTTTCATTCACTAAACTATCCGAACAGAATTAAAGTACTTAAAACTTAATCACTTTTTGACTAAGGTGACTACCTACTTACTTAAAACTGATGGGTCCTTAAAATCGACCCGAATCCATTAAACACAACCCGAAAGCCCATATGGCCCAAAGATATGGGTATAAATACCCAACCACTCACATTAAATGAGGGTAATGAAAATTAAATACAACCAGGCAGCTCAATTCTCTCTCTACATTCTACCCAAACATTAAATACTCACAAAATTCCACAAAACTCTAGACAAAAGTTACAAACTTACCCTCAAACAAAAATAAACCACATCAAAAGTAAAGGTTTTCAATATATATATATATATATATGTATATTATAATATAAGAGAAATGATTACGTTTTGAAGAAGTATAAACGATTTTGAAAAACGTGTTAAAATTTACATATATTGTAAAATAATTCTGAAGAGTTAAAGATTTTAATGCACGCTAATTTTTTATATATATTTATATGATGATGATGATGATAATAATAATAATAATAAATCGGATTGGATTTGCTGATGATACCTCATCTAAGTGATTTTTAGTAGTGCTAAAATATATTAAAGAAAATATTTACTTTAAGAACTAGGGGTGAGTTCCGATAAGGTTGTATCTTACAGTTGGTATATATCATTTATAATGATGTGGTAAGGTCATATAAAAATTTAATAAAAAGATAAGATACAGGTGATCGAGAAGATGTTAGACGAGAGTCTCCAATAAGGTTTTAGATAAGGGTTATTAAAAATAAGCTAGAATAGGGTCATAAAAGGAAATAATATGAGAACCGTAAAAAATAGTATACACGAAGTTCATCAAGAAATGGTTAGACGAGGGATACATAAAAGTGGTTAAATGAAGGTTACTAAGAACCCATTAGATGAGAGACTAAAAATCAGTTAGGCGAGGGTCACCAAGTAGATGTTAAGACAATGGTCATAAATAAGTGATCAGACAAGGGTTACTGAAAAGATGTTAAGATGAGGATCATAAACAACTGATTAGACGAGGTTCACCAAGAAGATGTAAAGACAATGGTCATAAAGAACTTATTAGATTAGGGTTACTAAAAAGACCTTAAGATGAGGATCATAAACAACTTATTAGACGAAGGTCACTAAGAAGATGTTTAGATGATGGTCATAAATAAGTATTTAGACAAGGGTTACGAGAAAGATATAAGATGAGACAGACAAGCGGGAAGGGTTGTTCGAGCAGTTACAACTGAAAGACACGTGTCATCATTTAATAGGTTATCAAGATAGTTTGTTAAGCTATAATGATATGTTTGAAGTAATGGTTGGTAGAAATAAAATTATAATGAGTATCTATAGAGGCTTAAGTTTCCATTTGTAGTTTACTCACTTAATATACAAAAAAAACTATTATCATTAAATTATCTTTATTTCATGATTACCAAATATTATCTTAGCATTATATTTGTGAAGGAAATTTCCTTATTACGTGGATCTTATATGCTCTTCCAGTTACAGATAGTTTTGAAATCCCCAAGCGATCAACGACTTCCATATCCAACTAGAAGGAGTGACGATTTAGAGCGTCGTTAAAAGTATAGATGACGGTAAGACGAAACAAAATAGAAAGTTAGGACTCCTAACTTTATAGTAGATGTATTAAAGAGAGCATGAGAGAATATAGATGAAAATAAAATTTGTATTTGAGATTATCCAGATCATTTCCAAATGGTGAGAGGCATGGTTAACCGCATAATATAAAAAATGAGCCAAAGATCTAATTATGTAATTCGTCTTGTACAAACGAACCATAATTTCAATTGGTATCATGGTAGATATACCATTATTCATGATATAATTCAGGATTCGAAATCTCACATCTTAAATTTTAAAATCTAAATGATATTTTAATTATTTTTAATGATATTTAAACTTTTATTATATATCTCTAAATAATATTTTTATTGATATTAAAAATTTATTACTTACTTTTAATTTTAACAAAAAATATTTTTTATTTTATAATTTTTAATTAAAAAAATTAAAAAACAAATATACGCTTATTAATACAACTTAGAGAGATAGAGAGAAACTTATAACGGTTAGTTTTGAGCAAAAACCATTATTGTCGTTTTGAGTGTTTTTAGTGGTTTCAGGCCGCTCGACCTGAAACCTAGCGGTAAGAGTTAGGCGGAAGTTGTCTCTAACCTCTATTTTCTTTTTTCCAGTGCTCGTTTTATCTTTTTCTTTACACTTTACGGTCTTTTTTTGTCAATGAGATTTCCATCAACGGGTACTTTTTATTTTCTCTTGTCTTCTCCGGTGGTTCTCACTGCTCGCGGTGCAATTGGTTCATGCTCTGTTTCTTCCGGTGTTGGGAAGATAGTCTCCTAAATCTGTTTTCAGAATCTAAGGAGCTATGATATTCTTTTCGAAGCTTCGTTTGTGTCGAATGTCGCGTCTCTTGTTCTGGTTACAGAGTCGGACCGATTTTTTTTTCCTTGAGTGAGGAAGAAATGCAGGATCCTCAAGAGGGGTGTTGTGTCAACCATGGCTGTGTTTGTTCGAGCGTAGAGAAGGACGAAAATGGAAGCCCCCTAAGATTGTCGCTTAGATCTGGTGTGCTATATTTCTTCGCGTCCTGTAGATGCGACGCCCCATTTGCTTTACCTTTTCCGAATCTGGCAAGAACTAAGGAAGTTTATGGAAAAGAAGAAGTAAAAAATGGAGGTTCCCTGACTAGTCTTCTTCTCTTCAGAGTTTCATCGCCGACGGATCTGTCCGGCTCCATTAGTCTTTTACTGTCAAGTATATGCCGCTTCCCAGGAGCCTCAACGATGGACTCCGAAAATACCAAAAATCCTGGAGGTTTCGGAGCCATTTGGTTGTTACCGAGTGTGTCGATAGTCAGCATATAACGACATGCTTCAATGGTCAGCTCTTGTTGGAATCGGTCTCCGTTTATCTATACTTCTTCGGAGCGGAGATATCCTCAGTCAAAAAAATTCGTATAAGAATGAGATTAGTATGTATGGATGCGTGCCTGCCCGAAACGTCCTGCGTTCATCTCCTTCTTTTAAAATCGGATTCACGTGGCTGCTCACGGGTCTCTTCTTTTGGGTTGTTTGGCTCCTGTCCTCTTTTATCCCATTTGGTCCTAAGAAGACTCTCATCTCGAGAATTATGATTTCGTCTTGCGATGAATATGCTCCTTTTGAGATCGATCCAGAGTTGGACATTAGTTTTCACCAAACCTCCCTGAAAGAGGTTGGCGAGGGAGAAGTTTTTCCTCCTAAAAGGCTTCGCTCCTCTGGAGCCAAGGCTAATAGTAAAAATGATATGTTTTCCGACAAGACCATCGTCTGATGCACTGTAAGTCTTTTTCCTTATGAATATTGCTTCTTGGAATGTGAGGGGGTCTTAACAATCTTGTTAGGCAAAAAGATGTTACTGATTTCATAATTAGTAATATTATCTCATTGTTAATTTTAGTTGAAACAAAAGCCCAACTTTTTAAAGTCGGCTTTATTATTAGGTATATGGTTCCATTTTGGCATGTTATTACCAATAATTCCTCACACCGTTTTGGTAGAATTTGACTTATCTGGAACCCTAGTGTTATCACTGTTTCTAGATTATCTCAATCGGCTCAGTACATTCATTGCATGGCCAACTGCCATAATTTCAATGTCTCTTTCAGATTCACTGCCATCTATGCTTTCAATGACGCTCATGATCGTACTCATCCTTGGAATGATTTAATAACCATTTCCAATCAAGATCAGGGCATCCCTTGGGTCTCCCTTGGGGATTTCAATGTCATTCGTCATCTGGAGGAGTGATTAGGCTCCTCAGAAAATTGGTCCTCAACAATTGATGATTTCAATAATTGTTGCTACCTCAGTGAGCTCAGTGATCTCTGATCCATTGGATTCCAATTCTCTTGGATCAATAAGCAGCCTTCTCATCCGATCCTCTCCAATATCGATCGTGTTCTAGTTAATCTTGACTGGGATGATGTCTTTCCTATGCCTTTTGCTCACTTCGGTTTTCTTCGTTCCTCCGATCACACCACTATCACTTTTAATCTTGTGTTCCCCCGTCAAAGACGTAAGAAACCATTCAAATTCTTTAATATGTGGTAATCACGTCCTCAATTCAAAACAATTGTTTCCAAAAGTTAGATTCTTCCCATCTCTTCCATTGGTATGACTCTTGTTACCGATAAACTTAATCATCTTCAACATGAGCTTGCTTGCCTCAACCGTAAGGAGTTTAGCGACATTAGTAGTAGGGTTTCTACTGCCCAAAACATTCTCTTTCAAGCTCAATCCAATCTCGCCCTTGACCCTCTCAACCCTATCCTTGTCACCAAAGAATTCGAGGCTTCCATGACTTTTATCTTTCTTAGTCGTGCTGAAGAATCCTTTCTCAAGCAAAAATTTAGAGAAAACTGGATTAAGCTTGGTGATAAAAACACCAAATTTTTCCACAACAGTATAAAAACTCGTCTTTTTTGTAACAAGATTATTTCTATCAATAATGACCAGGGTATTACTGTTTCGACTCCCGCTAGTGTTTCTAAGGTTATTGTGAGTTATTTCGAGGATTCTCTTGGTACTAGGCATCCTGCTGGTTATCCGGGATTGGAGAAAGTTTCCTCTCTTCTTTCCTCTAAAGTTAATGATATGGACAAAGCCTCAATGATTCGTGAGATCACTAGCGAGGAGATTAAGTCTTCCCTTTTTTAAGTATTGATAGTAATAAATCGTCTAGTCCTTATGGTTTTAATTCTAGTTGCTTCAAGTCCACCCGGAATGTAGTTGGGCCAGATATCTGTAATGGTCCACGAGTTTTTCCAAACCGGAATCCTTGACAAATCATGGAACTCCCCTTCCATTGCTCTCATTCCCAAAAACGTTTCCACTTCTCTGGATGCTAATTTTAGACCTATTGCTCTTTGTAATGTTGTTTACAAGATCATCTCTAAAATATTAGCTAACAGAATTAAGGATTATTTCCTTTAACTGATTGATAATTCTCAATCGGCTTTCATCTCGGGTAGGAACATCTCGTATAACATCATTTTATCCCAAGAACTTCTAAGAGGCTATCATACTAATTATAAAGGTAAAATGGTAGCCCTTAAAATTGATCTTATGAAAGCTTTTGACAATATCTGTTGCATCTTATCCTTGACATTCTTCTGGCGATGAACTTCCCAGATAAAATGATCACTTGGATCATCAATTGCATTTCCTCCCCCTCTTACTCCATCAATATTAATGGAGACCCTTACGGTAACTTCAAAGGAAGAAAAGGCCTCAGGCAAGGGGACCCACTTTCCCCTTTTCTCTTTGTCCTTGTCATGAAAATCCTCTCTAGTTCCTCAAGGAGAAGAGCAAAGACAAAAACTTCCGATTTCACTGGAAGTGTCACAAACTCAACATTACAAATCTTTGCTTTGCAGACGATCTTATGATTTTCTGTCATGGTGATGCAAACTTCATTTTCCTCATCAAGGAGGCTCTGGATGATTTCTACTCCCTTTCTGGTCTAAAAGTAAACTGTACTAAAAGTCATATCTTTTTGTCGGGTATTAATAATCCTCTTCGCACTGAGCTCCTGTCTATTATGGGTTATATGGAAGTTTCTCTCCTAGTTAAATATCTGGGAGTTCCCCTTCTTACTGGTCGTCTTACCCGCTTGGATTGTCGCCCTCTTCTTCACAAAATTACCGCCATGATCGATTCTTGGACCTCCAAGAATTTGTCTTATGTAGGTAGGCTCCAACTAATCAAATATGTCTTATTTTCTGGTCAAGTTTACTGGTCCTCTATCTATCCTCCCCTTTAGGATCATTAAAGAACTGAACCAATACCTTCGTCGTTTCCTTTGGTCGGGTTCTACTATGAAAATTCTTAGGGCCAAAGTGGCCTGGTCCAATATCATCTCTCCCACAAAGGAGGGCGGCCTTGGGATCATGTATCCAAATATCTGGAATCAGGCGGTTGTCCTTAAGCATCTCTCGTCTATTATCAGTAATAAAAATCACTCTATTTGGTGTAATTGGATAAAAATTGAAAAAATAAAAAATAATAACTTTTAGGGTCTTTCTATTTGTTCCTCCCCTTCTAGGATTTGAAGGAAAATTCTTCGTCTCCGCCCTTTGGCGAGTAATTTGTACAGGGTGGCTATTAGTAATGGTTCGAGTACTTCTTTCTGGTACGACCCATGGCTCCTCCCTACCTCTCTAGCTTTGCACTATGGTACCAATATCATCAAGGATTCTCGACTTGGGATTAACCTCAAGGTTTCGGATATCATCCTCGATGGTAATTGTAATTGGCCTTCAAGTATCAGATCGGTAAGAACTAAAAGTCATTCTAATCTCACCGGATCTTCTCTGATCTTCGGTACAGATTCCACGACGCCAAGATTTGTTGGCCTATGTAACTGTTTGTATTATTATTTATTCATATACTTTAATTGTAGGTCCTCCCTCCAGGTCTTGTTTGTTGATTTTCCATTGTTGTGGCCTTCCTTGGAGCACTATCATTTAGGTCAATTGACCCTTTTTGTGTTGTCTTAGTTTTTCTAGTTTATATCTGTTGATCCATCATCCCTACTTCGTTTGATTTAGCAGTCTTGTTTATCGACATCCTTATGTCGATTGTATCTCCTCAGGGTATGCCCTATGTACTTGTATGAATTCGTTTATTTTATTTAATGTTTTTTTCACAAAAAAATATATATATTAGCTGTTTATATATAATAAAGTTTGATATTTTTTTAAAATAAAAACTTAAAATTTAATTTCAAATAAATTTTTATTTATAAATAACTTAAATATTTTGAGCGGGATACATGTTACAAACGGTTAAAAACCCTAGTTAGTCACCGGCGTTTGACACATGTTACATTTGTGCCACTAAGCTTCAGTCGTCATCAAAACGAGTTACTGGATTTTAAAATTGTTGCATTAATGCCATTAGCGCGTGCAAATTAATATGGAGCTGACACATGGCAGTCCAATGTACTCAGTATTTGTTCCATATATGGTCACTCTCTTTTTCATTCCAAAAATACCCCTTTTTACTATTTATCTTATTTACTTTTACTTTTTATTTTTTACTCTACCGTTTTAACCTTATTTACCTTATTTATTTTATATTTTTACTTTTTACCCTAACTTTTTCATTTATCCAACCAAACACCAATAAGTCGACCCGTTTAATCCTTTCACCCAAATCATCAACCCTTCTCCTTCTTCTCTATCGTCTTCTCTCTTTCTCTCCTTCAATTCTCATCGAACACTAAATCTGCTTTTCTCCACCACCTCCAAAACTTTTTATTCTCTCTTCCTATTTCTATCTTCCTCCTCCTCACTTCTTGCTCAGACACACACCACTGTCAGAAAACGGCATGCACCATTGTTGTAAAACGACACCGCAGGAGCCGCTACCGCAGTGACTTCTCGATCTGAGAATTCTTGGTTAAGCGATTCACCATTTGTGATTTCTGTCCCAAAAAGTTTTTCTTTTATATCATATATTTAACCTAATCAATTAACCAAACCCAACCTGTTGTTAACATTACCAAACCATGGCTCGTCGATGCCGCAGATGTTGAAATCTCACCGCTTGAATTTAGGGTTTCATGGTTAAGGAGGTTTAGATATCGATTCGAAATGATAAGGTTTTGATTTGGTATGTGGCTTGTTCTTAATTGGAACAACGGATGTGCTCGTGTACTGTTTGCAGATTTTGGGGAATGAAGGTAGGCTGATTAGTATAAATTAGGTTGATTTGAGTAGAATTTGAGCTCGATTTGTGATTCGAGTTAGGTGTGATAAATCAAAGTGTGTTATTCTTGGATCTCTTGCTATCTCGATTTGTGAGATTTCTAGTTGATGGAGGCCAGATTGGAAGGTGATCTGCACCGTTATTTTAGATTGGGAAGCAAAAGCTACACGAGTGAGACATGTATCGTGAGCAACTAAATAAAAGCAATAGCAGTAGCAAAAGCGAAGTCAAAATGGGTTCTTGGAAGAAAACAATGGCATCTTCATTTCGAAAAGCTTGCATCTTTTTCAATCACAAAGAAAAAGGCACAAAAACAAGAACAAGTTGTCACGACCATCTCTAATATCCATAGAGAAGTAATGGCATGTCGTTACGAACTATTCTTGATCTTCATCTTCATGCTCAGATTTTGTAATCTTCTGTTTCTTTCGTTGGAACCCAGTCCAATCCTTCTGATATCATAAGATTAAGTGATTATTATTAATTAATTATACTCATTTATCTAAAATAAAAAAGTGAGTCAGTAAGTAGATGGGTAACGGGTAAAAATATAAAAGGTAATTTATATCGTGGGTCACTATTTAATGGGCCCAGTTAAATAAAAAGTTGAGTTAAAAATGTAAAAATAAAAGATAAAAAGGTAAATAGAATAAAACAAGGGTATTTTGGGTATGTATTGATGAGTGACCGTATTTGAAACAAAGATCGATAGATTTGAATGACACGTGTCAACCTCTTGTTAATTTGCACGCGCTAGTGACAAAAATGCAACGATTTAAAACATCAGTAACTCGTTTTGGTGACGAGTGAAGCTTAGTGGCACGAATGTAACAGGTGTCAAACGCCGATGACTAACCGGGGTTTTTAGCTTGTTACAAACTTACAACTAAAGTTTGTTCACATTCGAAACCGGTTATTTTTGTTAAAAAATATATTATATAGCGTTGACGTGTGTCATTTGGCTTTAACGCGTGCTATTTTATCACTCACATTTCAAACCAAAATGCCAATAACTTAATTTTTAACCTTTAATTTTTACTCTCTTTTTTATCTAAATTTGGCCCTTATTGAAAGAATTTAAAAGTAAAAGGACTTATTACAAGATTAAACAAAAATGAAGGATGTAATCGAAAAGTTACAATTCCCCTCTTTCATCCAAAATAAATCATCGGAGCAGCTTTCGTCAAAGTACTCCGATCATCTTCTCCGAAAATCAGAAAGCCCTTACTCAACTTCCAAACTACTTTAAAAACACAATTTCATCTCAATCTTCACTCGACTGAGATTTCAGGCTTCAATCAGCATTCCTTATGTAACCAAGTCCGATGTTTTCAAGGAAGACAATGGCTCGCAACTTATTTGGGGTTGGAGAATGATTAAAATCCATGTTTTCCCTCAGATGGAGAGTGCTCTTTGCAACCCAGTCTGCAACCTTATTTTGTTCTCTGAAGACGTAATTTATTGACATTAAAGAGGTTTTGAGCTTTCTATAATATCTTATAAGATGATCTAAATACCATATTGGGTTTTCTTTGCCGATTAGGTCAACTAAAATGGTAGAATCAACCTCAATATCGAGATTTTGTAAGTTTAAAGCTTTGCACATAGCTAGACCATCCATGAGCGCTCTGGTTTCTGCAACAATTGATGAGTGTTTACCATAGTCTGCCAAATCCTTGAAGGATAGTTCCATCGTGATTTCTTACAACACCCCTCCTTCAACTTTTCCAAAAGACCATTTAAGCGAAATTTGAACTATTATTATGGTCTGATAGCATCTTAATTGATTTTTTTATTCTTCCATCATTGCCCCAATGTCGTCTCTTTAGAAGATTTCTGTTGGACAACCCAGTTATAATCCTGATTACCTGATCGATTAGAGAGGCCAAAGAAAAATTTACATTCTGTATTTTCTTGGAATTCCTTGCTTTCCAGATTGTCCAAGCAATTATTATGGGGAGAATTGTTCTGATACTGCAATCTTTCGTTGAATACCAGTACCAAGAGCGAATGAGATGGGGAAGAGTCGTAGTTCTGGTAATAATAATTCCCAAGATGTTACCAAAATGATTCCACACAGTCCATATCTGTTTGCAGTAGACCATGACATGCTTTGAGCTCTCTTCATTGTGGCAGAATTGGCATTTTGAAGCTAGCTGTAACTTTCTTCATTGAAGATTCTCCTCAGAAGAAAACCAGTTCTTTAAAGATCTCCAGAAAAAGAAAGAGCATTTCTTTGGATTTACTGGGTTCCAGCTTTTCCTATAGAGGTTTGATTCATTTCCTTTTTTCCTTATTGTACTCCAAGTCAATTTCGTGTTGAATAATCCATCAGTAGATATGGCTCCTTTAATTTTATCAGATGTTAAAAATGATAAGGTTGGTGACAGTAGTATTCACTTTATCAATATCACACCTACCATTGACCTAGAATTTGTTTAGCTTGGTATTCACGTACCAGCTTCTGTTGTCATATGCACTGGAGTAGATAAACGGCTTTTCAGTACACCACCTGTCAAGCAAAAAGCCTTGGAATCCAGAAGATGTATCTCTCAGTATTGTCCCTTATTTCAGATATTCTAGACCAGACTCTAGATTTCGTTTTAAGTATATGAGAAACAATATGATGGTGTCCTTTGTAGTAAGTGGAGATCATCAGCCTTGCCTAAAGATACTTGTTAGTTCTTAGTGTAAACCACAGTTTGTATGAGTATGTGTCGTACAAAAAATCCGGTTTTTTACGTTGATTCCCCCTTCAGCATACGGTTTGCATATCTTACACCACAAGGACAAATTGACAACTTTAAAATCAGTCTTGTTACCCAAAAGAAACTTGTTATATATGATTTCAATCCTCTTTATAACATATTTAGGAAAAAAGGTATTCAGGATGTAATAAAGAGGAAAAGAGGATAAAACTGACTGAATTAATATCAGTCTTCCGCTAAAGGATAATGTACTTCCATCTCATTCAAGAATCTTGTCTCTGATCTTTGAAACTAGACTATCAAAATGACTGAGTCTGTTTTTGTTACTCATCATTATTCCCAACTACTTGAAAGGCATAGAACTATGCTTTATTCCAAGTATTCTCAATCATGTTGATTATGTGGTTTGTCATGTTTTCAGCTGTTATTGACCCAAGATACACTTGTAGTGGACAAGAAACTCTGACACTTTGGAGATAGAATTGGTTGATCCATTGCGGAATATGGTGAGTTCATCAGCGAATACCAAGCAAGGTATGACTTGACTCCCCTTGTTTTGTATCCGATAGAACTTGTATTCTCATTGAGCTTCTTAAGTCCCCTAATCAAAAACTCATCTACCAATATGAAAAGACTAGGGGATAAGGGAAACCCTCTGCCTCAATCCCTGATCAGACTTAAAAAAACCCTTAAGTAACACCATTAATAATTAATGAGAACTTATTATTAGTAATATTGTTGTTTATCAGCTCAATAAATTGAGAACTAAACCTAAATTCCTTAAGCATGTCTTGAATAAACTTGTGAGACAACCTATCAAAATCCTTATCTGTGTCAATCTTCAAAATCAGATTATCTCTCCTTGTTTTGAGATTAATATCATAGCATAACTCCTTTGCAATAAGTATGTTCTAATGTATGCTACTGGTTTTTACAAACGTTCCATGTTCTTCAGAGATCAGGTTATGAAGTATAATGCCGAGTCTGTTATTTACTATCTTAGATTATATTCTGTTTAGCATTATTATCAAACTTATTGGACGGAATTCCCTCCAAGTTTTTGGTGAAAACACTTAAGGTATTAAGCAAATCACAGAAGCATGAATACCAGATAGAACTCTAGAATCCTTAAAAATCTCTCTTATAGCAGCACACAGATTAGAAGAGATAATAGCCCAACATTCTTTGTAAAACCATCCATTGAAACCATCAGGACCTGCTGCTTTGTTAGGATTTAGACTGCTAATAACCTTGTAGATTTCATAATCAGAGGGAATAGCTATTAACATTATGTTTTCATAGTCAAAAACCAGGTTATGTATAAAATCAAATGAATCATAACATTCATTGATGTTAGGAGATTTAATTAGAAGAATTTTAAAGTAAGAAATTGCAGAGTCTGTAATTGCTTCCTGATCCTCCAACCACTAATCCGCATCCCAAATTATTTGAATTATACTTCTTTCAGCTCTCTTTTTCACCAGGTTGTGGAAGAAAGTAGTGTTTCTATCACTATCTTTCAACCACAAAGTAAGAGTTTTACTCCCATAAACTCTCCTCTCTTGCAAGTAGGTTTAAGTGGTTTTCTTTTTCATTTTCTAGCAACATCTTGTCAGCAATAGCCATAGTAGATAGGTATATAGTCTCCCTGAAACAAATTTCCTCTTCCACCTGCTTAATTGCATCAAACATATTACCAAAGTCTTTGTAGTTCTATATCTTCAAGTCTCCCTTTAGCCTTTTCAATTTGTGCCAGAACCTTTGAATAGAATTCCCATGCATAAATCCGTACCAGATTTTCTCAACTATTCCTAATAAAACAGGATGTTGTACCTACATATTCAAGAACTTAAAGGCATGATTGAATGTGACCAGATTAGTTGAGATAATGATGCAGATGGCTGAGTGATTAGACCAAGTTTTTTGCTAAATAAACCACTATTGTATTGTCAAAGTATCTGCTCCATGAGTTGTTCTAAAGAACTCGATCCAGTCTCTTCCACTTCATGCCATTAGTCTAGGTAAACTTGGAACCAGAGTAGCCCCTATCAGTTAGATTGCAGTTTATGATAACATTACTGAAATCATCCATACTTCGCAGACATGTTCTCGTGCAGGAAAGCTATTCATTTTAGTTGAGTATTGTGTTAAAGTCCCCAAACACTATCTATTCAGTATCATTGCCATTAATCCTTCTTAGAGAGTCCCATATATCTAATCTTAGAGTTCTGTTGCACTTAGCATAGACCACAGACAGCCTGAAAGTTTTATTTAAGGATGTGTGATTGACATTAGCATGAATTATCTGATCTTCATTGAACGAAACATTTAATATGAAGTCATCTCTCCATAAAATCCAAATCTTTTTGTTTACATTTCGAAAATACTGATTGTATCCCAGCTTCTTTGCCACATTTTCAATTCTAACTGAATTAATCAAAGGCTCTTGAATAGCCATAAGAGCAGGATTTTCAGACCTCTTTAAAGATCTTAGTATCCTCATAGTTTGCTTATTCCTCAGCCCTCTAACATTCCAGTTGATAATCTTGATAGTCATTTGTTTGATTTTGTTTTAAGAGCCATTTTTAGCTGTAAAAGTTTGGATGTTGTGGGAACTTTGTTATTCCGATTCTTTATCTTCTTTGCTTTCTTAACTTGAGGTTTTGCTTCATTATTTTTATAATTATTGTCTTTATGATCATGTGCAGGTGAACATGGTAGGCTGCCTGTTGTAACTCTGGATGGAGAATTAATTTTAGGATTAGAATCAGCAGGCATTATTTCAACTACAAACAGTTCTATAGTCTCCAAAGCTTGCAACGCTTCAATCATTTCAAAATCAGCATTCAAGCCTTTCTCATTTTCACCAGAACCTGAAGACAAATCATTAATGATTTCAAGACTTGCAGATGATTCATTATGCTCACCAGAACCCAAAGACATGTCATTAGTAGTCTGTATGTTTGTATGAAGTTGTTTGTAGTTTTGATCAATAGTTTCCATTGTATTCTCTATATCCACAATCACAGATTTAAGATTAAGAGTTGTATTGACATTGTTTTCAGTAAAGATTTATTTTGGTTGTTGAACAATTTCTTCAGTTTCTTGGTTTAGTTGTTGATCAGTTTGAAGACTAAATAACCTTTTATTGTATTCAGATACCTTGTGGCCAATATGTTTGCAAACATTGGAGTAGTTTGGATGTGGCTCATATATAATTTTCAAGTTGAATTCCAGAGCATCTCCAAACTTAATTATGATCTCATTCACAAGAGTCTTTGATATATCTATTTCCATCCAAAGTTTTACGCAATTAAAACTGGCTCTTTTTATCGGAGGAATCCATGTTTTCAAAGGGACCCCAAATGACTTTGATATCTTCAAGATCGTTGCTTCATTGTACATAAACTCCGGCAGGTTTTTTAACGTTATCCACACCAGCGTCAAATGGCTCTCTTTATTGGGATCAAATTGGGGACACCACTTGAGCAATCGCTTTGTTTTCTTTACGACTCTCCAAACATTTTGAGACCAAAGTTTTTTCAGATCTTCAAAACTGTCAAACTCGATGAATACACCTTCTTCCATAATTAAAGATATCGAACCTAATCTAACCAAGATTAGTTTCTAAAGTACAGAATTCGATACTCTAAAAGGGATTTTTTTAAACAATATAGTGTTTTTACCCTCAAATTTTAAATGTTACCTTTATTTTTTACTTTTATAACTTTTTTATAATTTACTTAAATATTATTAATTTAATTTTACTAATTTTTTTTTATTATTTACCCAAATTATATGAAATTCTAATTAATGAAATAAATTAGGTCATGCTATTAATTTTTAGATATAAAATCTTTATAGTTTTATTATTTACCATTTTCTACGATTAAGTTTTTCTCTCTCCATAAACCTTAGCCTCATCTCCAGAAACCAAAAATTCGCAGATGTTTACACTTTTTCTTTCTCTTCTTCGCAAAAGAGAGAGCTAGATCTGGGCTTTTTTAACATCAATTTGTTCTTCGTCCGATGATTTCGCTTTTTTCCTCGATCATGTATGTCTGTCTTGAATTTTGTGTCCTCGATTACCGTGTTTCTTTTGTGTTTGATCGGTTTCATCACAACTTAACTATCAGGGTGGGTATTCGACTATGTCCGGTTCACACCTAGTCAATTTTGGTTTTCGTTAATTCGGTGAGTCAGTGATTTAGATCTGGAACGAACGACGCTTGGATCGGCATCCCCGTCTTTGTTTCGTTACGGTCTGGACCGAGCCTGTTGTCGATTCGCCTCAGATCCCGTGATTTTTTTGAAAACGAATTGATTACGGCGAAAGCCGAAACCACGCGGCGATGCCGTCGGTAAGACTACGAAAAAACGATTAGGGTGTCCCGGGGGTAAAGCGGCCAGACGGAGCACCCGTTCTCCGTTCCGGTCGCCGACTGTTAAATGATTCTGCTGACGTCAAACCCAAGAGGTCCCATGACGGGGTAACTGGTACAATACTATGAAAAGCTGTAAAAAAAGTGATCGAAAAAATGATGGAACTGGATGTAATTTTAAATGGGTTTTATTAAATTAGTTAAACGGTCAATGAGCTAATAAGATTTAATAATTTGAATGAATAGTCAAAATACACAAATAAATTGTAATTTAGCAAAACTAAATGATAATTATTTTTAAGGGTTAAGTACTATTTAATAACCAATTTTGATATATTTCTAAAAACATTCTCTAAAAATGATTATTTTTTGAAATATTTACTATTTAAAACCAATTAATACATTTTATACCCTCCTTAGTTATATAAAAGTTTTGACATTCATATTTGACTCTTTTTCTCTCTGATTTTTTATACGTGACTTTAACTAGCACTATTATCATAGGTAATTCTCCATTCTTAATCGATTTTTTGTTTTTTTGTTGATTTTGATTGTGTTTAGGTTAATTTCGCAGTTAGTTTTGTTGTTATAGGTTAGGATTTCGAGTTTTTTTAAATTTTGGATCGTGTAACTGTTTAGGTTTTGTCGATATGTTTATTTCTGTTTTTAGTATTCATTTGTATTTTGCGTTGTTAATGCAGTATATTGGTGGTATTAGCATCAGTTTTCGTTGATTTTCAGTCCATGTTCTAGTTTTTATAAGTTTGAGTCTGCGCGTAACTGTTTTTTGTTTCTACGAAGCAGGTGCGAAACGTTTATTAATAACTTAGTTATAGTTGCGAAACGTGTAGGTTTTCTGGTTTTGTTGATGAATTATGTATTTTTAGTAGATGCGAAACGTTACCATTTTTATTTTGTGAAGATGCGAAACATCAATGTTCTTGATATGGATGATGCGAAACATGTTTTATAGATAGATGCGGAACTCATGTATTGTTTGCTAATAATAGATGCGAAACCTTTGTCTAATGCAGGTACGCGATGACTAGTAGTAGGATGTGCATTTTTAAACTAAATGGAGAGCTTGCAATTTGTGAACTTGGTTTGTTTTCTGAGTTTAAAGATATTGTTAAATTTATTTTAAGTAGATATGATACGTTGGTTCGGGGTAAATTCAAATTAAGATACTCTTGTGTTGATCTAGAACATGTTATCTTAGGTTGTGATGGTGATTTAATTGCGTTGGTATCATTTATTGATAATTTGGGTGTTTCAAGTGTTACTATTAAAGTTGAAGGTGATGTTGTTGTTGGTGATAATATTAGAGAAATTGTTGAAAGTATAGTTGAAGTTGTAAATGAAGATTTTGTCTGTGGAGAAACTGGTGAAACTTCTGATGTTAATGGTATTAGTCACAAGCATAAAACACTTGTTGTTGTTGGTTGGGTTAATGAAATTAGTGGTGTTGGGCAGGTGTTTCAAAGTGGATCAGTAGGTTTAAGATTAGTTGTTAGTCGGTTGGCTTTACAAAAAGGTTTTTCTTTTAAATATTTTCATAACAATAAACAAAGACTAACTGTTTATTGCATGAAAAAAGAATCAAATGGTTGTCCTTGGAGACTTTATGCTAAACAAGAGAGGTCTACTGGTTTTTTTTGTTATTAAGAAGTATGTTGAAACTCATACATATGGGATTGGTTTTAGCAAACAAAATAGAAGGCATTTGTCATCTGATTTGATCGGAAATAAAATACGTGATTGTGTGAGGAGGAGAGTTTTTAAGCGTGAAATCATTTTTGAAAAATGATTACGGTTTAGATATTTATTATCGTATTTCATGGCTTACTCTAGAAAAAACTAGGAGGGCTGTATATGGAGATAGTTAACTTTTTATAAACTTTTTAATAATTATTTTAAAACATTGAAGGTTCTTGATAGCAGCACTGATTACATACTGGAGTATTCTTTGGAAACCAATGTGTTCAAGCGATGTTTTGTAGCATTCGGGTCTTGCCTCTATGGTTTCAATTCGTGTCGTCAAGTTTTATTTGTTGATGGTACTTTTTTAACGGGAAAATATAACAGAGTTTTGTTATCTGCTACATCCAAAGATGGTAACAATGGTAAGTTTTAATTATATTGGAATAGATGTTATCTTTTAAATATGTTATATATGAATCTGCGAAAAACAGGTTTGGAGATGAATAACAAATAGTATGATGTGAAACATTCTGAATAAATAATGTGATAGATGTGACATGTGTAATTAATGATTAATGTGCTAGATGTGAAACCCATATAGTATATGATAACATGATAGATGCGAACCACATATAGTATATGATTATTGAGATAGATGCGAAACCTATATATTAGTAAGCCGTAGTTGTGAAACCTCTTATAATGAGTCATTTATACTATTCTTTGTTCTATATATTATTTGCAGGTATTTTCCCTGTTGCTTTAAGTATTGTTTCGTCGGAAGATATTGAGAATTGGGTATGATTTTTGGAGATGTTGAAACCTCATCTTTTGGATCGCGAAATGACATTTATTAGTGATCGTCATTTAGATATTTTTACTGCTGTATCTTCTATATTTCCAAATTTCCATCATGGATACTGTATTTATCATCTTATGAATAATTTGAGGCATTGTTTAAAGGCTACATCGACGACATTTAAGGAGAATATGGTAAAACTGTTTAAATGATGTGCATATGTTTCTAATCCGAATTTGTTTAATCAATATATGGATGAATTACTTAAGTAGGGAGGTGAGAAGATTCAAAGTTTTTTCAAAAATTTATCTCCTGAGAAATATGCTTGTGCTTTTTTCAAAGGCAGGAGGTATGTTTCCATGACATCTACTACAGCTGAATCTTTTAACAACCAAGTAAAACAATTTTGTGGTTTGCCTATACTGGAGTTAATTGATAGGATTAGAGTTTTAGAAATGAATCAGATTTCGAGACGTTTTGGTGATGTTGAACGTTGGACTAATGTTTTGTGCCCTGAATTTGATGAAAAGTTTAAAGCTAATGTTGAAGAAGGTCATCCATATATAGTTCATTCGTCTACTCCTCTTTTGTATGAGGTGTTTTGTGATCTTGTTATGGTTGTTGATCTTAGTGTACGTCGTTGTTCTTGTGGTTTGTGGCAACATGAGTGTTTCCCTTGTTCTCGTGTTGTAGCTTCTATATTTTATATAGATGCATATCCTATGAAATATGTTGAGCCATGTTATTTTCTAAGCTCTTATAAGGAAACATATTCATATGGTATAGCTGCATTTACTACTTTTGGTCAAAGATCTACTTCAACAACTTCTCCAGATCTACTTCCTCTATTTTTAAAAAAGAGAGCCGGACAACCTAAGAAGAAAAGAATTTCATCTAGAGGAGAATTAAATATTCGTAAGATAACATGTTCTTGTTATCGTAAATCTGGTCATAACAGACGCACATGTGTAGACATTTTGTAAGATAAATCAATTTTTTTATACTTTTACTTTTTTTAGTTGTGTTTGTCATAATGACAATAAATTGGTAACATTTCAATGGATGATAGTTGCGAATTTTTTGTTATATGGATATGCTAGATGTGAAACGTGTAATAACCAACATGATGGGCTGTGATAGATGCAACACACGATTTACAAGATTTACTAAACTCGATGTTAAAAGATTGATAGATGTGAAACAACTTACACACAAATACACTAATTTAATAGTTGCGGAACCTTGGATAATTAAACATATTATCTAGTGATAGTTGTGAAACGTTGTATTTAAGTACTTTTTTTTGTAGATGGTAAACCAGCTCATAAAATGCGTTTTTTATCTAAGTGTTAAAATATGAATGCAAAATAAAAAAAATAAAAGGATCTAGTTCATTATGAAACAGGCGGAATACATGTTAAGTTTAGTAAAACGGAATACAAACTTAATGAGATTAAAAAACAGAGTCTCCATCTTCAAACTCTGTTTAACCAGACCCTTAGTCTTTTAGTTTGGTTTGGGTCATCAAAAAACAAAAAAGATAAACTTCTTCCTACCTATAGTTCAAACAAAAAAAACAGACCCTTCACCTAACCATCAGTCAGAGTCATATGCGTTGTCTTCAGAGTCATATTCCTCTGAATCTTCATCGTCTTCTTCGTCTTCATCTTCTTCGTCTTTATCTTCTTTGTCTTCATCTTTAATGTCGTAATCATCTTCCATTTGGTCCATTTTCCTCTTTCATTTTAGGAGGATAGAAATAGGATCCTCATTTGGATCCTCATCATCTTCTGAATAAGCATCTTCGGTATAAGCATCTTCGAAAAAAGAACCGAAACTTTCATCAGAATTGTCTTCTGAAAGCTCGTCTGTCGTTGTATGTTTCCACTCTTCCCTGGCCTCCTCTGGGGAACGAGTGGGAGAACTGATATCACTGTTAGGATCTTCGTATGTGGGAGTCCAATTATCATATGGGTTAAGCCCAATTTGGATAACACGTAGGATTTTGGTTTATGTATAAATATATATTTATACAGTGTGTTTAGGAGATAAGCATCATATTCTATAGTGCAGTTTTTTAGAGAAAAAGGTGATTCGAGGCGGAACTTTGTGCTTTTAATCGGACTATCTCTGGTTGTCCGATCGGCTTCAATTTTGGTGAGAAGGCTTGTCTATTTGTCCTCTACAATTTTTCCAGAGGGTTTTTGATTTGGAGTCATCTACGTGTGTTTTTCGATCATCTTCTTCTAACTATGTTTTGGGGATATTTCAGTGAGTTTTCTGATTTCGGTTCACTATCTTGTGCATTGGGGTTGTTTATTAAGTTGTCATACTTTTTGTGGTGTATACTCTAGTTTTATCTAGAGAATAGTTTTGTAACCCATCTTCTGATAGTGAATATTTGGCTGGACTCCGAAATCAGTCCCGTGGTTTTTACTTCCTACACTGGGAAGATTTTCCACGTAAAAAGTGTTCTGTGTTATTTGCGTTTATTTTATTCAGACTTGGTATTTTTTTTGGATCATTATCTCTATCATATTTGATAGAAGAAGGAAGATTTCGCTTGAGCTTCTATTTCCTGACAAAGTGGTATCAGAGCGAGTGGTTGTGTACTTGTCTTGTATCAAATATGGAGGTGAATACAATCAGAATGGTAACGACAAATGGTTCGAAATATCATATATGGAAATCGAAGATGGAAGATCTTCTTTATGTTAAAGGTTTTCATTTACCAGAGTTTGGTGATTTAAAACCTAAAGATAAGTCTGATGCATAATGGATAATTATTCATCGACAGGTTTGTTGCTTTATTCGGCAATGGGTTGATGATAATGTGTTGAATCATGTTGTATACTAAACAAATGCAAATAATTTATGGGGTAAACTTGAGGAGTTATATGCTCAGAAGACAGGAAATAGTAAGTTACTTTTGTTCAAACAGTTGATGTATTTGAGGTATTAAGATGGATCATCTTTTACAGATCACTTGAATACCTTTCAAGGCTTGACTAATCAGTTGGCTGCTATGGGTATCAAATTTGATGACGAGGTTTTGGCGTTATGGTTGCTTGGTTCGCTGCCAGACTTATGGGATACTTTCAGAATGTCTCTTTCTAATTCAGCTCCTGAAGGTAATATCTCAATGGCATTGGCTAAAAGTAGTGTACTGAATGAAGATATGAGAAGAAAAACAGTTGGATTCTCTTCATATTCAGAAACTCTAGTCGTTGAGAAACGTGGTAGAAATGAAAATCACGGTTGGAAAACTATAGGTAAAAATAGAAGCAAGAGTCAGAACAAGTCTAATAAATTTGCAGATTGGGAGTGCTACTACTGTCATGAGATCGGGCACACTAAGAAATTTTGTCCTAAGATGAGAAAGAAGAATAATTTTGGGAAATCTAACAATGGTAAAGAAGAAAAGAACAAGGAGAAAAACTATGATAAAAGTGGTGACGAGAAACATGTTGCTGCAGTTTCAGAGAGCTACTTCGTTGTTATTGATGATGTTGTTGTGAATTTTATGTCTGATGAAAATGGTTGGGTACTTGACAGTGGTGCTACAATTCATGCCACTTCTCGTAGATAATTTTTCTTATCTTATACCTCTGGTGACTTTGGTTCCGCAAAGATGGGAAATAATAATTTGTCTAAAGTGGTTGGTATTACTGATGTTTATCTAGAAACAAGCATGGGTGCAAGATTGATTTTGAAGGGTGTTAAACATATACCCGATCTTCGATTGAATTTGATATCTACAGGGAAGCTAGATGATGAAGGTTATTGCAGTATTTTTTCGAATTGGCAGTGGATAATTACTAAGGGCTCGTTGGTTGTGGCAAAAGGACAAAATATTCCAGCCCTCTACATCATGTCTGCAAGGGTGCCTGCTGAGAAAATCAATGTTGTTAATGATTAAACAATGGTTGATTTGTGGCATAAAAGACTCAGTCACATTAGCGAAATATGATTAGATATTATAAGGAAGAAACAATGCATTCGTGGGATACATAAAGCTCATTTAAAGAAATACGTACATTGTTTGGCTGGAAAGCAGAATAGAGTATCTTTCAAGAGCTCGGCTCCTTCAAGAAAACCAAGTTTTCTTGACTTGGTACATACTGATGTTTGTGGTCCTTTCAAAATGAGAACAGTTAGTGGTTTTCTGTACTTTGTTACTTTTGTTGATGATAATTTTAGGAAAGTTTGGGCTTACACTTTGAAAACAAAAGATCAAGTGTTAGATGTTTTTAAGCAGTTTCAAGCTTCAGTTGGGACACAGACTGGGAAACAATTAAAGTGTGTTAGAAGTGATAATGGGGGAGAATACATTGGTCATTTTGATGATTATTGTAGGCAGCAAGGTATTCAGCATCAAAAGACACCTCCCAAGACCCCTCAGTTGAATGGCGTATCAGAGAGACTAAACCGAACATTAATTGAAAGGGTAAGATGTCTTCTTTCACAATCGCAACTCCCTAAATACTTTTGGGGTGAAGCTTTCAATACAGTGGTACATGTCTTGAATCTTAGTCCTTTTGTACCTTTAGATGGAGATATCCCAAATTGAGTTGGACAGGTAAAGATGTTTCTTATGATCATTTGTGTGTCTTTGGGTACAAAACTTATGTGCATATTCCTAAAGATGAGAGATCTAAACTCAATTCGAAGACAAGACATTGTGTATTCATTGGTTATGGTCTTGATGAGTTCGGCTACAGATTTCATGATCCAATTAATAAAAAGCTTATTAGGAGCAGAGATGCTGTGTTTATGGAAGATCAGATAGTTCATGATATTGATAAGAGTCAAAATTCAGTGCCTATGTCTGAGAATAACTTGGTAGATTTGGGGCATATTCCGCTTGCACATAAGCCTACAAAAGTTTAAGAAAATTCAGATGGTGACTCATCTGCTTCAAGTGGTTCACATATTTTTTATACTGGTGATCATGATAATGATTTCATGGATGAACAAGAGAATAAAGAAGATGTTTAACAACATGAAATTCCAACATGGAGATCTACGAGAGATAGACAACCCTCTACGAGATATCCTTCTGATCAATATATTTTGTTAACCAATGCATGTGAGCCTGAGTGTTATAATAAGGCTATTAGTGGTGTGTGTAAAAATCAATGGATTGAAGCAATGAATGAAGAGATGAAATCACTTCATGAGAATCATACATTTGAGTTAGTGAAAATACCTAAATAGAGAAAAGCCTTGAGTAACAAGTGGGTGTATAGGTTGAAGGAAGATGATAGTTCTCTGCAACCTCGGTACAAAGCAAGATTGGTAGTCAAAGGCTTTGGTCAGAAAAAAGGTATTGATTTTGATTAAATATTTTCTCCAGTTGTAAAAATGTCTTCTATTTGTGTGGTTCCAGGAATTGCAGCGAGTCTAGACTTGGAGATTGAGCAAATGGATGTAAAAACAGCATACTTGCATGGCGACTTGGAAGAAGATATTTTTATGAAACAGCCTGAAGGTTTTGTGGTTGAAGGAAAGGAAGATTATGTGTGCAGACTGAAAAAGAGTCTATATGGTTTGAAGCAAGCTCCGAGACAGTGGTATAAGAAGTTCATGTCAGTTATGGGAAAGCAGAACTACAAGAAGACTTCTTCTGATAATTGTGTATTTGTGAAGAAATTTTCCGATGCCGATTTTATTCTTCTCTTACTTTACGTGGATGATATGCTTATTTTTGGGAAGAATACTTTGCGGATTGATTCTTTGAAGAAACAGTTAAGTAATTCTTTCAGAATGAAAGATTTAGGCCCAGCAAAGCAGATTCTCGGCATTCGAATTACTAGAGACAGAGATTTGAAGAAGTTTTTCTTGTCACAAGAAAAATATATTGAGAAAATTCTTCAGAAGTTTAATATGAACAAAGCTAAAGTGGTTAGCTCACCACTTTCCGGTCACTTCAAGTTAAGCAAGAAACAATATCCTTCAACTAATGAAGAAAATAGAGATATGGCTAATATTCTATATGCATCTGGAGTTGGAAGTCTCATGTATGCCATGGTATGTACTCGTCCTGACTTAACTCATAGTGTTTGTGTTGTGAGCAGATTTTTGTCAAACCCAGGTAGAGAGCATTGGGAAGCCGTGAAATGGATTATGAGGTATCTGCGAGGAACCTCTAATTTGAAGTTCAGTTTTGGGATGAAGAAACTTGAGTTGTTGGCTTATTCTGATTCAGACTTGGCTGGAGATGTTGATACTCGCAAGTCTACTTATGGATATTTAATTAACTTTTGTGGTGGTGCTGTTTCATGGAAATCAAGACTACAAAAGTGTGTTGTCCTTTCAACGACAGAAGATGAATTTATTGCAGTGACAGAAGCGAGTAAAGATCTACTATGGATGAAGAAGTTCTTGAGAGAACTTGGATTTGAGCAACAGAAGTATGTACTGTTATGTGATAATCAGAGTGTTATTCATCTCGTGAAGATATCATTGGATTCGAGATATTCTTGATGCTAAACTAATGGAGGTTGATAAAGTTCATACAGATGATAATGGGTTTGACATGATGACAAAGGCATTGCCTAGGGCAAAGCTTGAACATTGTAGATTGATCGTCGGGATAACGAGTCCTCCCACATAGTCGTGAGGGGGAGATTTGTTGGGCTCTTCGTATGTTGGAGTCCAATTATCATATGGGCTAAGCCCAATTTGGATAACACATAGGATTTTGGTTTATGTATAAATATATTTATACAGTGTCTTTAGGAGATAAGCATCATATTCTATAATGTAGTTTTTTAGAGAAAAATATTATTCGAGGCGGAACTTTGTGCTTTCAATCGGACTATCTCTGGTTGTCCGATCGGCTTCAATTTTGGTGAGAAGGCTCGTCTATTTGTCCTCTACAATATGTCCAGAGGGTTTTTGATTTGGAGTCATCTAAGTGTATTTTTCGAACATCTTATTCTAACTGCGGTTTGGGATATTTCAATGAGTTTTCTGATTTTGGTTCACTATCTTGTGCATTGGGTTTGGGATATTTGTCCTCTACAATATGTCCAGAGGGTTTTTAATTTGGAGTCATCTAAGTGTGTTTTTCGATCATCTTATTCTAACTGCGGTTTGGGATATTTCAGTGAGTTTTCTGATTTTGGTTCACTATCTTGTGCATTGGGATTTTGTATGAAGTTGTCATACTTTTTGTGGTGTATACTCTAGTTTTATTTAGAGAATAGTTTTGTAAACCATCTTCTGATAGTGAATATTTGGTTGGACTCCGAAATCAGTCTCTTGGTTTTTACTTCCGATACTAGGAAGGTTTTCCACGTAAAAAGTGTTATGTGTTATTTGCGTTTATTTTATTCAGACTTTGTATTTTGTTTGGGGTCATTATCTCTATCATATTTCATACAAGAAGGAAGATTTCGTTTGTGCTTCTATTTTCTGACAATCACTATAACAAGGACCATCGTTTGTCGAATAGTTAAAATATGGCATTTTTTCAAAGCAAGTTCTTAAGAAGTGAAAAGATTTTGAAGATTTTCACTCGGAATGAAGGGAGCTTTTATGTTTGAGAAATGTGAAAAGTTAAGTGATATTTTATAGAGGTAGCTAAAGTGTTATAAGAAGATGAAAAGTTTAAAGATTAAACAGAAATAATTTATTGTTGGGCCATTTCATATTATTTAGATTTGAAATTAATGCAATGTAATAATTGGTATCTATTAGTTGTCAAGTCTGGAAAGTAAAGATCAAATCAAATTAAAGCCACTAGTTTGATTTTTAAATTTTGAAACAGTTTGGCGAAATAAAAAAACAATAGAATAATTATACCAGAAAAAATAGAAAAATAATTTAATAGATGTGAAACACTCATTAGAAGAGGAAAACTTGATGCGAAACCTTGTGTAAAAGTGAAATAATAGATGCAAAACGGATCATTTACCTTTCTATTTGTAGATGCGAAATGGAATTTAAAACATAAGGGGAATATGCTTTGATAGATGCGGGACTATGAATTTAAATTTTTGATAGGTTAATTTTTTAAGAATGTGAAAAGACTACAAAATTTGACCAAAGTAATATCTTTTGGTTGATATTTGTGAGCTTTTTTGTAATTAATGTAGTGTAATGATTAGTATTTTAGACTTGTCAAATCATGTAAGAAAACATCAAATCAAAGTAAAGTTACTAGTTTGATTTTTTATTTTTGAACCTATATATGTGCGAGATTGGTTGAGTTTATAAACTACAAAAACATATTTACTTCTGCAAGTGGTAATTTGGATGAAAAATAATTAGACCAGAAGGTAGAAAAGAGTATGCAAGAGGAAAAACAAAACGGGGGATGCGGAACATGCATTAGAATATAGAAAGTAGATGTGAAACCTTATGTAAAAAATATATAAAAGATGTGAAACATATTATTGAACTTTGTGTAGTAGATGCGGAAATGACGTGAAATATAAGGAACATATGATATGCTAGATGTGGGACAGTGTATTTAAATTTTTGATAGGTTAATTTATTAAGAAGGTGAAAATACTACAATCTTTGACAGAAGTTATATCTTTGGTTGATATATGTGAGCTTTTGTAATTAATGCAGTGTAATGATGAGTATCTTAGACTTGTCAAATCATGTAAGAAAATATCAAATCAAACTATAGCTACTAGTTTGATTTTTGACTTTTATATATATATATATATATATATATATATATATATATATATATATATATATATATATATATATATATATATATATATATATATATATATATTTGTGAGATTGGTCAACACATATTTACTTTCTGTAACTAATAATTGGATTTAGAGCAGGAGATAGGAAAGACTTTTCAAGAGAAAAAATAAAGGGATAAATACGAAACATGAATTAGAACACAAATCGTAGATGCGGAACCCGTTTATAGTTCGAGATAGATGCAATACACGTGTTATTACAAGTTAGATAGATGCAAAACCTTAGCTGTTAGACAATTTACATGTAAACAAATATTACAAATATCACAAGAAGAAGTAAAACAAATATTAGTAATCATCGTCCCAATATTTGTTAGTGTTCATGTCATTAAGAAACATGTAGAACATTTCTGCTCTTCTTAATGGTGCAATTTTAGAAGTTTTGTGAAAGTGAAGTTTTCCATGCAAAATATAATCTTTGAAGTAATCACAGACCATTACTCTGCAATCAAGTGATCCAGATCTTTGTTTAGTAATCTTTACTGGACAAACTATCTTTATTGGCTCTTCTGATTGTAACATGTTTTTGTTTTGGAGGTATGCAATTTGTAAGTTAATAAACATATAAATAAATCAGATGACATATATATATATATATATATATATATATATATATATATATATATATATATATATATATGTGTGTGTTCTATGAAATTATTATAAAAAAGAGACGCTTACTAATCTTTCTGCAGTTTTTCTTGTTGGATCTGGACGTTTTGGTATTGGGTTTAGATTTACTACTTTTTGATGTTCAACATCTATTACCAATAATGTCCAATGGTTAACATTCCCAGGTCTAGCATCTGTTAGAAGTGGAACGAAGATTAAACCTTTTATGATGCCTCGTAGCTTATCGTCAATATATAATGTTACATCCATATTTCGGTTCAGCAGATGCTACATTGGAGGAGTAATAATTAGAAACATTTATGTTTATAAATTAACAAATGTCGTAAAACTATTTTATTCTTACCATTACGCTTCCAGATAAGTATGTTACTTACATAAATTCTCCTTTACAACTTGCAACTGGTATTTGAAAGTTGTGTTGTTTAAGGTTGATATATATATAACCATCAATTACCTGTTTTGTCAAAAGTGGAAACCAGCAGTTTGTTAACATATGATTGGTGAAGCAATGGAAACAAAGTAAATTTGAATTTAACTTTTACCGTAGAGTCAATTTCATCTTCATCTGCTATCTCCATCAAAGTACTAACACAAATATTTGATCCTGGTACATCTGGACATGACCATACTGTTGGATCAGAATTGTTTTCTCATTTTTCAATCAGTTCTAATTTGTAGTATTCTTTTATGTCAATAACAGCTGTTACTTTGTTCGTAAATGACCACTCTTTTCTGGTAATTTCCATGTTAGGTTGTTCTATACAGACTTGATGTTGAGTAGAATCTAAAATTAGTTCAAATGAAGGACCTTCATCCAAATCTTTCTACACAAATGGGAAATAATTGAACCTGTTAGAGGAAATAGATGCGAAACGTTCAGAAATATAAATGATGGGAAAGAAGGGGAACAGAGCTAGATGTGAAACATTCAGAAATAGAAACAATAGATGCAAAACGCTTAGTAAATGAGAAATAAGGAAAACAATGCTAGATGCGAAACGTACATTAATATGATAGAGGGGAAATAAGGGAAAGCCAAGCTAGATGCGAAACGTTCAGAAATAGAAACGATAGATGCGAAACAAATAGTAAATGATAAATAGATGTGAAACGTACAGTAATATAATAGAGGGGAAATAAGGTAAATCCAAGCTAGATGCGAAACGTTCAGAAATAGAAACGATAGATGCGAAACAAATAGTAAATGAGAAATAAGGAAAACAATGCTACATACAGTAATATAATAGAGGGGAAAAAGGGAAAGTTAAGCTAGATGTGAAACATTCAGAAATAGAATGATAGATGCAAAACATTTAGAAATATAATAGAAAGGAAATTAGCCTAAGACAAGGTAGATGCGAAACCTTCACTAAATAAGAAAGTAGGAAAATATGATAGATGCGAGACGTTTAGTAAATGAGAAAGTTGGAAAATATGCTAGATGTGAAACAGTTAAGTATGACATGTGTGAATGTTTCACTTACTTTTTTCTTTTGTACATCCTTTTCAATTCTTATAATTTCTTTCTCAATTGCTGGGTCTAAGTCACTCACTTGTGGCGTTTGGATTTCTTGGACTTCTGATGCCTTTTCCTTAACAAAACAGAAAACTGTACATTAGATGTGAAACATGAGTAAAAGTAATACAAATGTATAATAGATGTAAACATGTATTTTTAAATACAAAACCAACTTTCAGTTAAACACCAGAGACAGATAAACATATAAATACAAATAATATTACAGAATTTAAGCCAAAAAAGAAGATAATACACAACAGTATATATCTATAAATACAAAGTTTTTCAAAACATGTTTTGTTAATTCTGGGTTATCTGTATCACCTCTTTGTCCAAAACATCTTCCTTTGTCACTTTAGATTCTTCGGGAACATCCTTACTATGCTTGACGTTTCAGATATTTCAGTAATTGATTCTTTAGCAGTAGGAACAACAACATTAGTATTTTTATCTTGTTCTTCCATAAAAGTATTGGGATTTTGATCTTTAGTAACGTTAACAAGAACTGAGGGATCATCTTTGTTTTCAAAACCAATTTCAGATACTTCAGCAACTTCAGATACTTTAGCAACTTCAGTAGTAATTTCAACTGCGGGATTGTCTTTCTTTTCAAACCCAACATCACTAATAATAGTGGCATCAACTTGCTTTTCCATTCCAATTTCAATAGGAGTAGAATTATCATTTTCTATAGCAACAATATTTTCAGAAGTAACAATATCAACATTAATAGGAGAATCACTATTAACAGTGGTATGAACTTGGTTTTCCACCTCAACTTTCCTGTTTGCAACAGGAAAAACATCCTCAGATGTGGTAGCAGCAACATGAAATTCAACATCAGCAACATGGTCATTTTCATCAGTAACAACAACATTATGATCCTATTTTTGAAAATCATCTTCATTTTTTTTCTTGTTGTGGAGGTGGAACCTTGTCTTCCACAATAATATTTGGTGTTTTTCTTATTTTATTTGGTGATTGGTGCCTTGATCATTTAATCTCTTTCTTCTTGAATAAGTTTTTGGTTGCAGTTCAGTTGTTTTCATGTTTAGCTTCAACATAGGCAGTTGAAGTGTGTTTTGTAGTTCAACCTCAATGTCCATCTCTGCATCAGCTTTCATTTGTGTAATGATCTTTTATTTTTCTTCGAGTTTCTTTTTCAGTTCATCAATTTGTTGTTGAAATTGTCGGCGCTCCATTTAAGTTTTTTCTACTTTTTCAAATGTTGTTAAGTCAAAGCTCTGGCTAGAGAATGGGTCAGTGTGTGGTTTGTCTGCATCTAATGGTGGTGTTGTTATTAGGGCTGTGGGTGGGTGTGGGGCTATGGTTAGCGCTGGGGCTGGGGCTATTGTGTTAACTTGCTCTAAAATAATAAGCAATGTAAAAGATTGATGCGAAACCTTTGATATCAGAAGATAAATAATAGATGCGAAATCTTAACATTCATAAACCTAGATGCGAAACGTTAAAGTCAAATAAAATGATAGATGTAGAACTTAAATAGAAAGGATAGATACGGAATGTAAATAAATGATAGATGCGGAACTAAAAATAAATGTTTGATGCGGAACGTGTACATAAAGATAGATGTGAAATGTGAAATAGAATGATAGATGTAGAACTTTTAACAGAATGATAGATGAGAAACGTTAATTACAAGTAGATGCAAAACTTTCAGTTATCATGATGCTAGATGCGCAACCTTCAGTAATCATGATACTAGATGCGAAATTTATAGCAAATATGATAAAACAGTATATTTGTACCTTTTCTCTTACTAGTAATTTCTTCTACCTTCTGTTTTCTGTTTTGAGATGGTATAATCTGTCCGAAATGTTTATTTTAGAACTCTTTTGTATTGTCTTTTCAGGTTTCTTTAGATTCCTAAGAATCAGTGATGTTGTATTCACCTTTCTTGCAATTGGGGCATCAGCTATATCCACTGGTAAGGTTTTCTCTTTCATGTCATGTACTGGTTTTCTTCGTCGTATTGCAGTCTTTATAGTTCTTGGAATTTTTTTGCGTGGTTGAACTAGGTATTGGTCAAGTGTTTTTTCGCTATTAGTATAATCTGTGGCAGCTTGTTCTTGTAGCGTATCCCAATTCAAACCATCTTCACCTTCGTTGAGGTTTACTTATTCTAATTCTATTGATGGAACAATATCATTTTCTTGAGGAGAATCATTATTTTCTTCATCTATTTGGAATTCTCCTCCAAATTCTTCTTCTTCTTCTTCTTCTATCAGATTCAATTGCTCTTCAAGAATCTATAAAATTGTTAAAATGTTAGAGTAAACATATATATATATATATATATATTTAAAATTTGAAACAAAATAAAAAACATATCGTAAGTATACATGTTCGTTTGTTATGTTTCCTATGGCTTCAACCAAATCTAAATCTGTTTTGCGTTCAATACCCAGCCATTTGAAGCATCTAGGTATCATGTCTTCAATTTAAATATCTTGACATAAAGTTGTGTGTTCCATGATGAATGGCTGTATATTAACAATACTTTATATATTATTTGTTGACTAAATATTTAATATGAAATAGAATGAAGAAATATACTAACCAGTGAAAGGGCAAAATGCCAACTACTTTTCCAGGTTTAGTTTCATGACAAGCTATTATTGAATTCATCAACTTTTCCCAGATTTATTCAGCCCAATTGTAGTTGTTTATTTTATCAAGGTGTTCTACATAATAGACCACAGTCGAAGCTAGTACATCTCCAGATGTAGAGAAAAACAAGGTAGAACAGGCTAGCAATATAAAGAGTATGACAACATCTTTCAATTGTGTCTTGTCCAGATGTTTTTACTGCTATCTTTATTGCATCCTACAACCAAGTAAAACCATTTCCTAAATTTGATAGATGCAAAACTTCAGTAGTTATATTAAGATAGATGCTGAACATATGCAAGTGGTAAACGATAGATGCGAAATGAGTCCTAATTTTGGGAGATGCAGAACGTGTTTTAATTTTGAAACATGGCTAATGTGATACATGCGAAAACTGGTTTAATCGTAGTAGATGCGGTACATTGTTAAAAATGAAAAGAGGTCTAACGTGATAGATGCGATACCTAGTTTAATATGAAGCAGATTAAAGAGGTATATTGTTTTGATTAAAGAAGTAGATGCGTAACCTTATGTAAACCAAAAGTAGTAGATGAGAAACAACTTATGCAAGTATTAAAACAGTAAAAAATGTGAGAGAGATTGAATTTGTGAACCTTTATAAGCTTGTTAGTGATTGGTCTTGCTCTGCTTTCATCAACCTTTCTTGATGTCTTCTTAGAAAAATACTTCTTTATTATCCTTGATTTTTCTTCGTCTTCTAATTCTGAAAATTTAGGTTCAAAACTTTTTGCTTGAAGTGGCATATTTTCATTCCCATGTTTTAAACCAAAGATGATCTTTATATCATTGTTTGTAAGCTTTAAAAACTTTTCCTCAAATTTAAATGCTTCGTCTTCGTCATCATATGTCATCGCAATCTGTTCAATTACATCCCGGTGTTTTCTGTATGCAGTCTTCTTTGTCCGAAGATCATCGGCTGTTTTTAAAAGTGAGTAAAAGGGTATATTGTTTGCTGCTTCTAGATGTTCTTGCCTCACTTTTGTCTATTCCATCTGTTTTAACAGTGCAAAGAGGCCGAATCTGTAGAAACATGTTTTTGGTGCCATTTTTTACTTGTAAAAGCAATAAAAGAGAATATTATAACAGATTTGATAGATGTGAAATGTAAAGAGATGTATAATTTAAGGTTTTGGTCGATGCGAAACCTATACAGATCAATAATATCAAATATTTACCAGATGCGAAACTCTACATAAAACCTGCAAATAAGGGAAAGATGATAGTTGCGAAACCTGTGAAATTATCAATGCACATAAAAGATTGATAGATGCGAAACCCAAGGAAATCTATAACCAGAAGACTCTAGTAGATGCGAACCTAATGAAATCTATAACCACTAGACAATTACCTAAATTCTATCTGCGAAACCTATACAACAGTAACATTTAGTAATGATTTCTGTAATTGAAATTACATTTTTATTAAGCAGTTTCTACAGTGTCTCCTGCCTCGCTTTAGCGAGACACGAGTAAGCATTGTTTGTCAGTGGAAAAAAAACTCGAAACAGTGTGTTCGAACCCTAGATTTTTCTGTAATCGTAATGCTAATCGAACTGGATAACTGAAATCGTAAAATAGCTTTAAACTTACAGGTTCACCGTTGTTTGTCGTCGTTGATACTCTGATATTCTGACCGGAGTCTTGATCGGAGTTGATAACGTTATCAGAGTCGAACAGTTCAGTCGAATTCGTTGGAGTCGTAAGTCGGACAGCGGTTGATGAATTCGTTGGAGTCGATTGTAGTAGTAGTAGTAGTAGTAGTACCGTTGTTGTTTCGCCGGAGTAGGTATCGTGTTGATTCGCCGGAGTTAAACAGATTGTTTTCATCAGAGTACTTTTGGAGGAGAAAGAGAGGAAGTTAGAAAGAGAGGGAGAGGGAGAGGAGAGGTTACAATGTTCAAAAACGGGTTTTTATATCGAGGATATTTTTGGCAAAATATTTATGGATTATTTGGGTTTTTGTTAGTAATAAGTTTGTAAAATGGGTCTTTATTGGTATGTCTCCCTATTTTCAAATTGTAATTTATCATAACTAAATTAAGTAAATGAAACATATTTTTAAATAAATAATAAAAATGTTCAAAATAATAAAATATTTAAAGTTAAATTAAAAGTATTTTGAGAACAAAACATTGTATTTTTAGATTTGATGTCTACCTAATTAAATGGCATGCACTAGTAACGTAAATGATTAGTTTTGAATAAAAAAGAATTTTGGTTTGTAACAGGTAACACTGATGACCAATTAAGGATTAAAGTTTTTAACCGCTACTACATAAAATATTTTAAATAAAATAAGGGAAAAGTACACATAAATATCTTTTCAAGTATCTAATCCCAAATAAGTACCCAAATATGAGTCCCTTAGTTTTGTAGTAAGAGGACTATATTTTTACCAAATTAGCCCTAATACTAGAAGAAAGAGAAAATAAGTTACTATTTTTCTAATTTTTACTTTCCCCCCCAAATCCCAAAAACTTTAAGATACCAAAAAGACAAAAAGACTTTAAGAGAAAGTCAGGGAAGAATTAGAACCCAAAAAAGCTTGTAAACAAACTGTCTCGTTTTTTCCGAAGAACCTCCGGCGAACGTGTGATTATATACTTCGTCGAAGGTAGAAGAAGGTTGGTTCGAAACTGTCGACGTGCATCGTGTAATCTGTGTAGAACTGTTATCGTTTTTTGGTCGTCTGAAGCAAAAACCACTGAAAAGTTTGAACGGTAGGACAAAGCACGTTGAAGGTTAGTAGATTTTTCTTATTCGTGTTTTGTATATTTTCTGATTGATGATATCGATAAGAACTGTTTATTTTGGCTTAGCGGGTTATGCGTTCAGTACTGGGTTAGTTTTTCCGACCGGTGAGTGCAAGATTAGTCGAAGAAGTAGTCGGAGTTTGTTAACTGTAAGCCGGTTGCTGCCTCGCGCGAGATAGTGACTTGGGTGCAGTAGGAGCAGTTTTGCCCAGAAATGGTGTTGTCTCTCGCGTTAGTTTATTATCGGTTTGGTTTAATTTTGCTAGCTTTGATTAGGGGCAGAGTAGTTCGTGATTCTATTACGCGTTTGTTATGTAAATGCACTGTTAGGGCAGTAGATGGTTTTGATATGCTGAATGATGGAAATGGTTGATTGAGATACGCGTAATATGTGTTAGTACAGGGTTCCCCGTGACAAGGCGCGTGTGACGTTGTCATCGTAGAGCCTAACTCGCGCCAACCTTGTTAATATTTAGGTTGTGTCTGGTATTTGGGTGTTGTTTAGTGTGTCTCGCGTGGATGTCGCGCGACGTCTGGATAACAGTTCGAATTTCCTGACTCGCGTGAGTTTACCTAATGTATCGCGTAAGAAAGTAGTTTAATGAGAAGTGGGCATTTCAGCCTGCTAATGATACGTGCGTTGTGTATATAGTGTGTCGCTAGACTTTTGATAAGTAGGCAGTGCAGTTGGGTTTCTTTGTACATCGCGCTACGTTTAACGAGTGAAACGCGTGGTTGTCGAATGGCTGATTGAAGTTTGGTTTATAAAGAGTTGTAGTAGGACATAGTTCTGGTAGGACTTTAGCACTGCTAAAATCTTACGTGTGTGTTGTTTTGTTCAAACAGGTTCTGCTATGGGCAAAGGTACTTTGTACAGGTCTAGTCTGGTAATCATATTGAATTTGCTGCAGAAAGACATAGTGACCGAGGAGCATATTGAGGCTACAAAGAACACGCCATTCTATACTTTGCTTAAAAATTCATTAGCGACAAGGAACGAAGACCTGCCAAAGAAGCGGTTTAACAAGGTTCTAGAGGAGATTATAAAGAGATACTCACCAAAGAATGAGTGTTTTAGAATAGGTTCAAAGAGGGTCAAGCTTACAACGAAGGATGTTAAAGAAATTTTCCGTCTTAAACACGGAACGGAGGAAATGCCTATGAATAAAGGCGGGGCCTTCACTGGAAGATTTGCAGATGGTGCAGAGAACGAGTCTGCACTGATGCATAAATATTTCTTGCGTCCACGTGCTAGGAAAAGTGGACCGTCAAACCAAAAGGCAATTTCAAATGCGTTGATAAAGGTACGAATAACATATTATTAGATCTAGTGATGTTTTAGCATATAAAATTAAATAAATACCGTCTGTTCCGACACAGGAAGCAACAGAAATAGCGGCAAAGGATGGTAGTGAGGAATCTGTAACCGACGTTGCGAAGGTTTTGATACTATTCATTTGGTCAACCCTGTTCTATTCTGTGTCTGGAGATATAATGGGCTGGACGATGGTTTTCTACGTAGAAGACATGCTCAAAATTAATGATTATGATTGGTCGCGAGCAATTTTTGAGAAGCTAACGAAGTCTATGGTAAACTGTTTGGAGAAAAGGACACCTGATCACGTCATTGGCTGCGCAACCGTGTTGTTGGTTTGTATCGAACAATTAGTGTGTTATTTTGTTCTCTTATGAAAGTGATACGAGCCTGGCTTTACTTTGCAGCCCTTCATAATGGAGCACACCACGCTAGGTGCAGATTTGGTAAGGCCATAAATGATACCTAGGTGCTACAAATGGTGGGGGCTGGAATGCAAGGAGACGACTATAGTGATTGTTAAAAGGGTGAGGAAGCTGGAAGATGAGGAGGTAAGTTATGGCTGTTTTTATATGTTTTCACTGGGTTTCGCGCGTAGTAGCACTATTCTGGCGCGAGGTATGTGCATCTAGGCACTAAGTGCATCGCGTATAGGACGCGCAACTTGTGTTTTGGGATGGTTATAAAGCAGGACCTAATTATTAACTAACTGTGTCGCGTTAGAGGCCCTTTTGAAGGGTCTTAGTCACAATGCATGTACAAGTGATTCGCGTGACGATGGTGAGATGTTATGCATCGCGCAACATGGGTACTAAATAAACATACGAGTCGCGCATTGTGGAAACTTCTATCGAGTAATACGTGTCTTGTACGTGCGTGTTTGCTTTTTGTTGAAACATTAATGTTGATTTGCAGGTGTTGGATGGGGAGCTCGAGCTGACGGAAGCTGAAGAACTGGCATTCGGGTCGGGGGAGGCCGGGCCAGGGTGTGTAAGCATGTCAACATGAAAAAGGAAAAAACCGGTGATCCCTAGAGGAGGGAAGTGGGCCAAGTATTGTAGAGAAGGAGAAACAAATAAGATGGAGATTGGACAGGGCTCTGGTACAGTTGATTACCAAGGAGGGGATGAGGATTATGGGCAGCAGCTGCAGGGGTGGATGGATCATCAAAAAAATACACCCCAGAAAGAGGGCAGTTCAAGTACTCGGACGAGGAGGATGAAAGTTTACAAGGCAAGCGCTTGTAATATTTTATTGAAGAAAGTGGAGTCTGTTAAGAAGAGAACCAGTGTCAAATATAGGTACTCCGTAGAAAACAAAAGGCTAAAGATTTCTCTGGCCCAAAAGAATAGACAAATAAGTCGTTCGATAGGTACTAAATTGTAATATTCCATTTTCATTAATTTGCCTAATACTTGTTGAATTTTACCACAGATTGAAGAACTCCAAAGGGAGGTTGCTTTGTTGACTTCGAAGCTTCAAGAACAAGCTTTTAAAGGTGACGAAGAAGATGAAGAAGCTGATGTTAATGAAGCACTAAAGAAATTTTGTGTGCTACCTTTCTGTTCAGTAGAGGAGGATTCACCAGTGAAAGGGGTCGATGTATCGGTAACAGTGGACAAGGTTCCTAAAACCATTATTTATGTCTCAAGAAAACACTGGTTCAAAAAGTATGAAGAATGAGAGAAAAAACTTGATAGAGAAGAAGTAATTGTAGAGGGTTCTACAAGTGATGACAGTGAATAAGACAAACACGAGTTGGTAGAAGACAGAGGTGCGACGGTTGAGGAGGATAATCCATCTGGATCTCCTGAAGGACCGATTGATGCTACTGAGACATCGGGGGAGGGGCAGGTAAATACAAAAGGTTTGTATGTTTTGGGAGTTGAGGAATGCAGGCTTGTCCCGTCCACAGTTGAGGTACAGATTAATGTCGGTGCAGTCCAATCCACGGTTGAGGCAGTAGGAGAGGATGCTGAGGGGGAAATTGGTATTGTACCCAATGAAGAAGAACCAAATGTTCTTGTGGCTGAAACTGCACAAGAGTTTGAAGACCAAGGTGTGTAGCACGAGCCAAAACCCATCGAAGCAGAAGCAATTGATGTAACCTCAGAAACTGCTAAAGGGTTTGAAGAGCAAGCAGTGCAAAATCCTATTGTGGCAGCAGCAACTGAACAAATACCAATAGATGCAGATTCTCTTGAGGCCGTAGCTGAAACGGCACAAGAGTTATCGGTAGATGTTGAGGGGAAAGAGACTGCGGGAGAACATAATCGCGCTGAAGATGCAGCTGATACAGTTTGTGGTGATGCTGGTCCAAAAGGTACAGAGGGAGATGTGGCAATTCCAAATGTTGGTGAGCAAACAACTGGGACGGAAATGAATAGAACTGTGGCACATGAAACTCCCACTAGCGTACCGAAGGCCGGGGAGCAAGGACATGAAGATGTAAGTGGATCTTAAGTTATTAAGTTTCAACTTCTTATAGCTATGTTAAAGTACATTTGTTTTTAATTTGGCCACGCTGTTGTTTGTCAAACTTCAGATTTAAATAGTGGGTTTTAAATGTTGTTTAATACAATAGGGAATGTTTTTAAATTTTCAAGTTTCGCAAATGTTATGTTATAGTTATTATGTTATTAGTAAGGGAGGACAATGTTGTAAGATCAAAAACCGTGCTCAAACGAAGCTGGAAAAGTAATTTCTGATTTATACAGGAACCCTATGGCATACGTAAATTGATCCAGTGACAATTGTCTGATATGAGTCGCGTGAGTGCATGCAGAGGGTGGCGCGACTCGCGTTGTCCCACGTGCGATTTACGTATTGTAACTGTACGAGCTGAGAAAATGTATCTAGCGTCATTTGTGTCCCGTTTGGTGCGACTCGCGCATTGCGTATTCATGTGACCTGCATCGCGCGACGTTACGATACAGACATGTTACCATGGATGAGTACCTCGCGCATCATGGAATCCAAAACAGGCATGTGCCAGTTCCGTAACGCGCGATATGCAGCATCATGTGAATCATAACGCGCGTGTTATAAGAAATGAATCATGACTCGAGTCCCGTATATAACGTAACCCACGCCGTTGGTTACATTTTTTCCAGGTATGTCATGTGAGAAAGAGAAGGCTACAGAAAGGAAATCTTCCTGGCACAGCAAGTGTTACTCGAAAACCCAAAACTGAAACCGGAGTGGAAGTGGGAACTACTGTAAAATCAAAGAATGAGTTGCAAACCAAGTTGGAAGTGCAACGCAAAGCGAAGTTGGAAGTACTAACACAGCCCGAGATAAGAGAACCACTACAACCAGCAGTAGAAGTGGAATCAGATTGTTTTGATCTTCCAAACCTCGATGATGCATTCGTATTATGTACACAATCATTTTTTGACGAAATTGATAAGGCGGCAGCGATACACTCGAGTGGAGGAAAGTCGGGGGACATTAGTGCATCGAAAAGTCTGTTACGAGATGCACCTACAATGGTATGTTCTGAACTATGATAACAGTAGTATACTGAATTGTAAGTTGGGGATGGTTATTTAACCAGGTTTATGTTGTTTTACAGTTAGTAGATAATATAAATCCAAATTGGGATTTACTTACACAGACGCAAGAGGCGGTAAATAGTGAACAAACTTGGGAAAAAGAAACAGCTACTATGAAGTTAATAGATGTTCGTCAATACCGCAAGGTGGTTCGAATACAACAAAACGAAGATCAACTAGACTCTGAGGTATGGTATTTACCAGAACATGAAGTTACATACCGGCTAAGTGTTAGCGTCACAGAACTAATGGCCGTAGAATACGAAGGGGAGCTAGATTTCAAGGTAAAGCTTAGAAACTTGATAGAACACAAATAATTAACAACTACTCTAGATATAGCTATTATTTTTACGTGCTATAGATCATCGATGCCTGGATATATAAGCAGCTTCAAGATTCAAACTGGACCGTACCTTTTAAAGGACTGAATGACGAGTACAATTGTAAACAAAATGCTATTCAGATTTCAGGAGTGGCAACGGTTAGTATCTAATTAATAAATACACATTTGAAGTGATGAGAAGTTTGATATTGTTATGGTGTACACAGGTTCTATTACAGACATTACTAGCCAAAAAAACAGATGTTACAAATGTTATTAACGCAGTTTTTGAGAGCGCGGAAGACACGTTTATCGCATTCATTCCGGTATGCACCATAAATGAAAATGGTACTAACCACTGGACGTTGTTGGTAATAGACTTGGAGAATGGTTCGGCAAAAAACTACAATTCCCTGGCCCATCTTAGCAAATTCACTCCAGACAACACTAGGAAAACGGGCGATGCTTTGGTAAGTAGTATGAAACATTATTGTGTGACGATGTATGTTCATTGTTTGCAGGCGCCTTATACATCTCGCGTCAGTTTGTATGCGAATCACGTGTAAAAGGATGGATCTTGCGTCCTAATGTAAAGTGATTCGCAGCATTAGGAGTGCACATTTAAATTCAAAAAATGAAACTAACATATTTCTTATTTGACAAGCTCAACTATTGTGTGAAGAAGAGATACATACTGCGTGTGAAGAATGGATACAAAGTTAAAGCATCTCTCAAAATCCCATAGCAAGATAAAGATTCGCTTGACCGTGGAGTGTTCGTCTGTGAGTATGTGAAAGATATTATCCAGCACGGCTTCGTAGGCAAGAAATATAGCAAGTGTATGCCAACTAGAGCACGCGCAGAAATCTTCAACCACTTCCTGAATGACAAGAACACTAATTTAAGGGCATCCGATTTGTAGCATTGTATTTTCAACGTGACTCGCGTCAGATCATAATGTTTTGTAGGACTTTTAACCAGACATGACTCACGTTTGGGGTTTAACGTAATTAGCATATCATTTTTTTTGTAACTCGTGCGAAATGTAATGCATATGATGGGTTGTTTTAATTTAATACGCGATGTAAGTTGTCTGTCATGCGTGATATAACTGTAACAAAACAAAGATTTTAAGGAAGTTGACGGAGGCATTAATGAGCAACCTATGACTTTGTGTGGTGTGAATATCGCGCAGGGTAAGTCAAGAAAGCATCAACCAGGCCTGTAAATGACTCGCGCAACAAGTATGTTTGACTCTGACTAACACGCATTTTACTCATTACCACTACAATGATAAATGTGACCTGGCACGATTTACGAATGCAATCTCGATAGCTAATACGCGTGATGGCTGAAATATTATACTCCCGCCAAAAGTGATTTTTTCACTTTAATTCTCCCGCCAAACACTAAGCTACAAAATATTACCCGCCTACTTACCAACCTAATATTACGCCTTTATATATACATCCACAAAACTACATATTGTATACTCTTAAACAATTTAAACACTCCAAATAGGAAATAGGTATGAGTTGGTACGTCGATGAAGACCAACACTTGCTCCAAGCCGTGAAGTACGTGAAGAGAACAAGCTCTGATGAAGAGGCAGACGTTTTTTTATCAAGTGTTATGCAGGATGTACTTTGACTATGGGAGGCTTGGATTTGTCGGCCCTCGCGTTCGAACACGAGAAAGCTTCGCTGCGAGGTACAACGAACTAAAATCAGAACCCTTGCTACGTGTTTCTGATCTTTGTTTAGATTTGTGCTTAGAGGCAGGAAACGAATGGCAGTGGGAAGATAATGATTGGATATCAAGAGATATGATTATCTACCTAAAGGAATCCATCGCACAGAGAGAAGATGCAATTGTTAATTGCTCACCGGTTAGATGAAAACAGTGGTTTTGGGTTATTCGTAGAACAAAGTAGTCTTTAGATTGGATGTGAAAGACTGTATTTGTTAATGTTTTAAATGTATGACTTTTTTCGTTAGTGAACTACTACGACTTTATTTGGTAATGTTTAGAATGTATTTATTTATTCTATACCAAAAGTATCGCGTCATATCTACCCATATCGCGCGTCCTGGATAGCTCGCGTAAGATATTAGACATGAGTTGCGCGTGGCGAATATAAAACAAACAAGCAAACACTTAAAATTGTGTAATCTGTAGTGAATCGCGTAAGATATTATACATGATTCGCGCGTGGCGAATGTAAAACAAACAAGTAAACCCATCACGCGCGTGCTGGAAGCCATGTCTAGCGCAGTTGTTTAACATTGTTAAAATCAACTACCTAGCATCAAAAGAAACAAATAGCTCGCGTTCCATGTTCTTTGCTATAACTTCACATCTAGCGTCAAAAGACATTGACATCTATTTTTATAAGACATACTAATCTAGCGTGAGAAGATAATCACAGCTAGCGTCTGGTCACAGCTTTACCTACTTGAAAAAATAGGCCTTAGTAGATGAAAGGGGGTATGACGGTATATGGTATCAACCGATAGAGTGTTGGCCAATGAAACGTTAGTACCTCGCGTCCGAGAAAATGAACGTCTAGCGTGGTGTCCAATTTCTATTTAAGATCGAAACGGATTCTCTAACATCGCTTGACAAGTACGCGAGACATTATTAATAATTACGCGAATGATTAACATCGAAACGGATTCTAAAACGTCGTTTGACAAGTACGCGAGACACGCTTCCTAGAAACCAACTACTTAGCACAACCTAAAAATTGAAAATACTGGCGCGAGATAAGTTCGACGATGACAACGTCATACACGCCGTGTCACGGGGCAGTACACATAATACTATTTCGTTAATGGTAAAATTAAAAATTCTGGAATTTAAAAAGTTAATAATCAGAATTAATCAATGACAATGGAGAGTAGGCGTTGGTTGTCGTGATTCAAATTTAAATTTAAATCGCGTCGTAATTAATGGCTAGTGAAAAGACAGTGGGATGTCTTTTCACTAATTGCATTGGGTTTATTAATGAAGGATGTGACTAGGGTAGATAAAGTACTCATTGCATGTACATTAAATGTTACCTAGGGTACGCGTTATTCTAGAAATTATTTAAATAGGCGTATCGCGTTTGCTTGCATGGTTATCCATTAGACTATTCAAATTCTTAAAACTGTTTCTCTTCCATAGCAAACCAGAAGACGAAGATGAGCAGTGCTGACTCCTACGACAATGAAGGGTCGGAAGGTTCGTATTCCGATAAGAGTTTTATGTGCTCCGAGATGAACTACAAGCGGGAGACTACTACAGAGTACTCTTCCGACACCGAGTCGGATCCTTTCACTCCATCTCTTTCACCGGCTGACTCTGAGTACTCTGAGTACTCCCTCTCAAGGCCGGAAGAAGATTCTGACACTGAGTGGTATCCAAAAAGACGAAGGATAGTCAAGAACATGAAGACGAACTGGGGCAGGAGGAAGATAACTCCCCGAAATTCTTCGAAGGACACATCAGATCATGATTACTGGGGGTACAAAACAGACGAGGAGGATGAAGAGGACGAGGATGAAGAGGATGAGGATGAAGGGACGGACGAGGACGAGGATGAAGAGGATGACGATGGGGAGGACACATATGAGGAGGGTAACTCTTCAGATTATTAGAATATGGTTTTGTTGTTTTAAACTGCTGTTGTTTTTTGTTGCTTTAAATTGTAAACCCTTTTTCTTTTTGCTGTGTTTTGGTTAGGGTTTAGTATCCGGGCATTTCTAGGCCCTTTGTGATCAAATTGTATTTCAGTTGTCTTTCTGCACTACTTTTGCAACGTATAAATTATCATTGGATCTCAATCTTTGTTTCTATAGTTTGATGGCGTTTTTTACACCCTCCAATTGAAGAACAAAATACAGTATAGATTGATAGTAAAAATAATTGTCACGCGTAAGATATCAGACATGAGTCGCGCGGGCTGAATGTAAAACAAACAAGTAAACACACTTAATATTGTATCAAATATAAGAAGAGAACAAGTGGATCGCGTAAGATATCATACATGATTCGCGCGGGGAAATTTAAAACAAACAAGTAAACACTTAATATTGTGTAATCTGCAGTGAATCGCGTGAGATATCAGACATGAGTCGCACGTGGCGCATGTAAAACAAACAAGCAAACACTTAAAAAGGTGTAATCTGCAGTGAATCGCTTAAGATATCAAACATGATTCGCGCGAGGTGAGTGTAAAACATACAAGTAAACACATTAAAGTTTAGTCTGCAGTGAATCGCTTAAGATATCAAACATGATTCGTGCGAGGTGAGTGTAAAACAAACAATTAAACAGTATAAAGTTTAATCTGTAGCGAATCGCGTAAGATATAAGACAACCAAGGATGGTGGGTGAAACAACTGAATCATACTGTCATATCACATGTTCTTCGGTTGTGCCCAAATTTAAAGCAACGGCCACAGCGCAAGTGGGTAGATAATACTTCTCCTCTAGATGGAATCCTCTTCTTCCTTGGCCTTCCAGCTCGCCTTTTTACGTTGGGAGGTAGAACAACAGGTCCTTCGGATTCATTAGATGACGAAGTTTCACCATAGTCGGTTATTGCAGGTATGTTAAACGAATAGGTGGATCTATAATTACTTACCCTGTAGAATGGTTCTACCAAAGTCATAGGATCTTCGTTCACTGATGTTATTGCAGCCAATGAGTGAGCACATGGAAAACACTTTTGCTGCCATGAACCACAGGAACACTTAAAATCAAGTATATTGACAATCATAACTGGGTTAGAATAAACTTCGAATGAACCTGCAGAAGACTTAGATACCACCCAGGTTCGACCAGTTTGAACATTCTCCTTTAACTGTTTCTCATGCTCGGGGCATAAAAAACTGTTCCAGGTTAGCCCTTCTGAATAACGTCTGGAGATCTGAGTCATTAGCATAACTCTAATCTTGTCTATCATTTCAACAATCGGTAAATTGCAAAACTTTTTAATCTGACTGTTAAAGGATTCGGCAGCAGATGATGCCATCGCTCCATAACGTTTGCCAATGACGAATGGTTGAGCGTACTTATCGGGAGGCAAATTATCGATGAAAGCCTTAACATTTTTACTAGCTCTATTTAAAAACTTGGAAAATCTCTCATTAAAAAGTTCAACAGCTGGAGCGTAAGCACAACTTTCGAATCGCTTCAACATTTTCTTCTTATACTCGCGGTTGGTGTTTGTAAGAGCTGATTTCAAATTATTAACCAAATGATATATACAGTAAGCATGAAAGCAACTTGGGAAAACAACGGAAACAACATTGATAATACCAGAATGTCTATCGGAGATAAAAGTGATTTGACGGTTCAACAAATAGGGTTTAAGACATTCCATGAACCACATCCAGTTGTCCGAATCTTCGCCACCAAAAATACCAAAAGCAACTGGAAAATGCCCGCAGTAAGAAAATAGGGTTGGTAAGTGTTTAATATATCAATATATGTAGAGTTCTCTGCGCGATTCATTTCATGTAGTCACCACCTCGCGTGGTGTGTGTATACTATGCCACGCGAGGATGAATATAATAGCAATCGTATATATCGTTATACGCAATAACTAACTCGCGCTACATTTAAGTTTTATCTAGCATGACATTAAATTACATCGCGCGCAATGTAATGAAGACTAAATGGGGTATCTCGCGTTGTAAATAAACAATATCTCGCGCTACATAGAATAGACTAACTAACCAGGTGTATAAACACTATCTCGACTCATGGGTTCTTCAAATATACCGACGCGCGATACATTCTATATCTAAATAGTATAGGTATACACAATGTCGCGTAAGGTTGAATATAATAGCAATAGTATAGATGTAGACTAAGTCGCGCTACAGTTAAGTTATGTCTCACGTAATATGAATAGACTAACTATCTAGGTGTCTAAACACTATATCCACTCATGGGTTCTTAAAATATACCTACGCGCAAAACAAGCTATATCTGAATATTATAGATGTACATATAGAAGAAAGTACAAAACACACCGTTATTGCTGCCCTTGGCCACTGCAGACAGCAAGACACCACCATGCTTGCTATTTAAATGGGTTCCGTCCACGTACAACAATGGTCGACATGAGTGAAAGCCTTGAATGCATGATCCGAAAGACACAAAACACCTCCTGAAGACATTTCCTAAACCAACCTCCAAATGACAATCGGTAGTAATATCTCTACTTTTTAATCTTCTAAAGTATGAATTCAGCAACCCAAACGAAGTATTACTGTCTCCAAAAACTTCCCTCCTAGCCTTCTCTAACGCATTCCACGATAGACGGTATAAAATATCTAAACCATAGTCTTGTTTGACATAAGACTAAATAGTTTTTGCTGTTAAAGAATGGCTTGTCCTAAGTGATTCGTGTATTTCATCCGCAATTAAATCGGACGTCAAATGCCTACTTTTTTTCTTGGAAAAAACCGAGCTACATGAATGGGTGTTGGCAAAGCGCTTGATCATCATGAAACCAATGCTAGAATCTATAGATGCATACAGTCGCCATTTGCAACCTGACGTTTTGTTGACACAGTAAGCAGTGATTTTAGTGGATGTATTATGCATATACTGAAAGCAAAACCTAGCTCTAAAGCATAGCGGCAAAAAGATAACCTTAAACCGGAGGCACCATCAGCGAATGTCTGACCAACTCCTGTGATAGCATCCACCCAACCAGTGGTAGCAAGATGTCTTTTTTTATGCTGGGAACCGATTAAACCATTACTACTCTCCCCGCTTAGTAAATGATCATCAAAGGGTTCTACAAAGCTTACAGTAGGCTGTATACCAATGTCATGCGCATCTGTTTCAACTACTGGTTGTTCTATGAAGAAGCTAACGCTTTTCAGACGCTCCACATCGAGATAAACAGTCAAACCAATGAAATCAGTCTCGTTAGTAAACAAGCAATAATTTTCACCGTCACAGGCGTAGGAAATAGTGTAGCTACCTTAACCAGATGATCTCATCTACATTCAATATATTTCTCGATAGATTCAAAGTTTTCAAACAAGCTAAAAGGAACGATTGAGGTATGCTTCAAATATTTAAAAATACAAACTCTTTGCTTAGACATCTAGGAGGCTGCAAATGAAAAACGTAATTACGTTAGGCGAAGGGTTGTCCTGAATCGCGTAAGACAGGCTTGACTCGGGATGTTTGCTAATAAGGTAAATAGCGTGGAGTGTATATTGTCTCGTGCTAGGCCCCGAGATGGGATTCGCGTTAGTTAACAAGGAATGTTATAAGACGTTATTAACGTGCGCGATAGAGATTAAGCTTGCCTTCTGTATAACTCGCGCAAGGAGATTTAAGATTCGCAACGACTCGCGACAACCTCGTATAGGACTCGCGTCAGCTTCCGCAAGTGCAAACTGCAATCGCGTTACAAGTATACTCTATTCAGGAAGAAAATGACAACGCGATATATAAGGTTATTGACACGAATAAATCGCGATGACTACTTAAACACGTAAATCGCGCAAAATCAACCTAAAGCTAAAAGCAACAGTGTCGTCTTCCACGAAACAGGTAAGAACACAGGTAAGTTCTAAACGCCATTAAAGAAGCTAAGCAATCTTCGAACACCACACTCTCTCTTTAGAAAAAAATTTAAAAAACTGTTTTAAACAAGGTATAACCAAAAAGACGACTGTAAACTTGACAATTTTTGAAAATGAAACAAAAACAAAGGAACTATAAAACAACAGTTGAAAAAAAATATGAAGCTTCTAATGGTGAAATGCATAAAAAAATGATACAGACTTACCTCTGATCAAGTTTAAAGAACGAGATAGTGTGAAAATGATTTCTTCAGATAAAAGTATAGGTTCATTTCGACTTTCAAAATATCATAGTAGGTTGTACTATTGAAAATTCAAATTTTGAATTGTGGTTCGAAACTAAACTAACACATTTGAAGGGGATTTGAGGAAGGGGTATTAGAAAAGAATTACTTTGGTGAGATGGGTATTTAGTAGGCATAGAAAATAGTTGGGGTACTAGATGACAATAAATTTGGTAAGAAAGTATTTAGTGTGACATTTCTCATAAAATAATGTATTTAGATGCTATCTAGTAATTTATATTTTTCAGATATCAAGGTAATTGAATTTTCCATTATAATCTATAGATAATTGACGTCTACAATCTTACCTTATAAAACAATTAGGACCGAAAAGGTTCTCCACTTTCTGCAGTGGAAAACTCACTACTATAAAAAAAAAAAAACTATAAACGTAGAGTTTATCGGCCTACATATATCATGCCGAAGATTTCCTGATTGTTTATTAAATCAATGGAGACATGGTTCATATTGTTATTAAAACAATACTTAAAAGTTTTTGTTATGAAGTTTTATTTTGAATATGTAGAGCTAAAGTCGAAAGAGATTGTTGTGTGTGTCTAACTCTGACAAAGTTGCTCACGTGCTTTTTGTCTTGGTTTAAATATAGAAATAGGTGTCCAAGGTTCGTAATAAGTACAATTAAAATGGTGATTTGAAATTTCAAAATGATAGTAACAGTTATATTATTAATACTATTATTTAGTTTTACGAGGTTATAAATAATATAGAAATACCAGTTAAATTAAGGAGTGCTTAGAGGATCATTTAACCGAACAATTCAATATTAAGTTCTAAAGAAGCCTAGTAATGTTATGGTCTCCAGTGACGGTGAAATTATTATAATTTAATTGCAAGATTAGATAGTTAGAAAATTATTGAAATAGAGAATGTTTTTATGTTAAATTTTTTAGTTTTACTTTTATTCAACTATCAAGTTACTAATTTTAAAATATTATCTTTTTATTTTGTTTATTTTATAATTTTTAGTTCGTTTGATTCAATATAAGTTGTAGATACTATTCATCTATTGTTATAGTTTTATCCAACATGAAATATATATATATTATCAAATATAATAATTACACATCTGTAAATATGTAGTTAGAATCATCATTATTCTATATCATTTACAACTTTATGAATCGAGTCAAAATATTAGGATGCGTATTTTTTTGGTGAATGGATGCGTATTTTGGGTATGTTTACTAGATACTTTTGTACTTTTTTTACTTTCAAATTTATCATATAGACATAAATTATATAAAATAAAGACTCAACCCAACCATGTTATATTAACTATATCGATGTTATATTTTTATATGTTTTTAATATAATAAAAATATGCGATCCAACGGCTATAATAACTTTGGGGTAATTGTTTTTTTGCCAACATATAATGAGATGTGTTTATGAGGGCACAATCAGAACACGACTCTAAAATCTTGACATAATGATTATGTTTTCGCACAATATGAAAATGTTTATAAATTTAAAAGTACAGTATTTATATGAACTTGAGTTTAATAAGAAAAAATATAAAATAATTCAAGATAAGATTATACGAATCATTGGTTTTATTTTGAGGATTGACATTGTCATATGGTACATTTATATCCGTCTCACAAGTGACCAAAGTTAAATTATATAATTTAATAATTAAAATCTTAATATTTTTAATTTTAATTTTGTTTTGTATTGCATTGCATTTAAAAAGCATTTCAAGATAAATAACTACTATGCAATATTTGACGACTAAACAAATATAAAAAATTTGCGACTCAAAACATAGATTTTATTGTTTAATTTAATTTTGTCTAATTTATATATATTAGTGTTTATAATGTTTTTGTTTTGAACATAAGAAAAATCAGAATCACTTTATGACGTGAGATATAGAAAAATAATATTTGAAGGTAAGAGAATATATGATATATTTGAAGGTTTATATAAAAGAATCAAATGTAGGTCTTTTTTAATCATATATATTTTATGAAGTTTGTTTGATAATATTATAAATGATTTTGTAGTTATGCATATGTTTGTAATTTTTATTTCGGATGTAATATGGTCTCGGATGTTTTATTTCGGGTGTAATGTGGTCTCGGATGTAACGTGAATCATTTGTATTTCAAATCATATATCAACGAGTTTTATTTCGGGTGTAATGTGGTCTCGGATGTAACGTGAATCATTTGTATTTCAAATCATATTTCACCGAGTTTTGTATTGAGAAAAAATAATATCAATTTTGATAACTCATAAATTCGATAAAAGTATATTACATAAAAATCAAAACATTAAAGTCAAAAAAATCATATAATAAACCTATACAAAACTAGTGAATATATAAATTATTGGTTGGATATTGTAAACCATTTTACTTATTATGATTTATTTTATAGATTTTAGATATAATATAAAATTAATATTTTTATAATATATTTAAACATAATATATTATTTTTATATAATAATCATATGTCCTAACAAATTTGATTGTAAAATTATAAAGTTTAGTAATACAACCTAATATTGAACTAAAATATCATATTTTAGTATATAAAATGACAATATATAAAATAAAATAAAATTAAAATATTGTATTATATTATATAAAGACAAAAATATTAATAAAGCCATGAAAAATAGAAAGAATAACAAACATTTATTGATTGTATTTATACAAATACGTGTTGATATGTGATTGATTTATAAAGAACATCAAATATGTGTTGATATGTGATTGACAATTAATTTTGTTTACTGAAAAGATAAAACCTTTCATCATCGACCACGCCTAATACTAGGATACAAATTATAATTTTCCAAAAAGTTCCGAGGTGATTGGGTGGTTAAGCATGCACCTGCCGATCTGGTGCTTTCACCGGATCCATTTTTCGAACTAGAGGCAGCAGATCCATAACATGAACCAAAATAGGGACAGAGCAGGAACAGGGATCCAAACAGAGGAGACATGGACAGTAACAGAGACCCAAACAGAAAAATCAGGGTAGGAATAGAGAAGGTAGAGACGGGAACTCAACAAGGTGGAGCTGGTCCATCTCGGGTAGGTCAGTCAATATAATAAAACCATTATTGGTTTGGTTAAAATTACAAATACATGACTGAACAAAAGAGTCTTATAAAATGTATTGGAGGAAAAAGTCTACAAACCATCTTCATGAGCATGAGCTGTTTTCATTGTTTACGTATAGTGAGGTTGGCGAATGGATTTTCTTTAAATAAGCATACGAGAAGGAAATGTGATATGATGCGTAACTATAGGCAAATCCAGAACTAAAATTAAGGGTAAGCCAAAAAACTTATGGATAAAAAAATAACAAAAATAAATATACAAGTATTACGATGAAAAAATTGTAAAATATTTGTGCTAAATTTGTGATAAACTTGTGATATACTTATGTTATATTTCTGCTAAATTTACACGAAACTTACAAAATATTTTGCTAAATTTGCAGGGAACATACAAAATTTTGTGCTAACTTTGGACGAAACATGAAATAATATAACGCATTAATCTATACCTGCATAAAATCGTACTTAAATAAGTGATAAAAACATGAAATACTTAATTGCATGATCAATTTATATCATGTCAATCGTGTGATTTGTTTGTATAGATCTTCAATTATCCCATCCTAATCTGATCGAGGGTTATAATTTTCGGATGTATATACTGAATTCAGTTTTGATTGATATACACTGAAATTAATCTAATTTATCGGATGTCCAAGTTAAGCCAGAATACATATTGATTATTGTTATTTATATTCAAATATAATAAAATTTTAATTTGGATTACAAGTCGTATGATTATTATTTATTTAAACCCAAATTTGGAACAACAGTAAAATAATTTTTTTTGAAACAGGTTTATAAAAAGATTGGAACCTAAATCATCCATATAAAAACAGGATTTCCTTTAAATAAGCATACGAGAAGGAAATGTGATGTGATGCGTAAATATGCATGGTTTAGGTTGCAGTCTTTTTATAAACTAGTCTCAAAACATTATTTTACTGTTGTTCAAAATTTGGGTTTAAATAAATAATAATCATATGACTTGTAATCCAAATTAAAATTTTATTATATATGGATATAAATAACAATAATCAATATGTATTCTGGCTTAACTTGGACATCCGATAAATTAGATTAATTTCAGTGTATATCAATCAAAACTGAATTCAGTATATACATCCGAAAATTATAACTCACGATCAAATTAGGATGGGATAATTGAAGATCTATACTAACAAATCACAAGATTAACATGATATACATTGATCATGCAATTAAGTATTTCATGTGTTTATCACTTATTTAAGTACGATTTTATGCAGGTATAGATTAATTCGTTATATTATTTCATGGTTCGTGCAAAGTTAGCACAAAATTTTGTATGTTCCCTGCAAATTCAGCAAAATGTTTTGTAAGTTTCTTGTAAATTTAGCACAAATATAACTTAAATATATCACAAGTTTATCACAAATTTAGCACAAGTATTACAATTTTTTCATCGTAATACTTGTATATTTATATTTATTTTATTTTTTATCCATAATTTTTTTGGCTTACCCTTAATTTTAGTTTTGGATTTGCCTCTAGTTACGCATCACATCACATTTCCTTCTCGTATGCTTAGTTAAAGGAAATCCATTCGCCAACCTCACTCTACTTTAACAATGAAAACAGCTCATCTCATGAAGATGGTCTGTAGACTTTTTCCTCCAATACATTTTATAAGACTCTTTTGTTCAGTCATGTCTTTGTAATTTTAACCAAACCAATAATGGTTTTATTATATTGACTGACCTACCCGAGATGGACCAGCTCCACCTTGTTGAGTTCCCGTCTCTACCTTCTCTGTTCCTACCCTGATTTTTCTGTTGGGTCTCTGTTACTGTCCCTATCTCCTCTATTTGGATCCGTGTTCCTGCTCTGTCCCTATTTTGGTTCATGTTATGGATCTGCTGCCTCTAGTTCGGAAAATGGCTCCAGTGAAAGCACCAGATCAGCAGGTGCATGCTTAACCACTCAATCACCTGGGAACTTTTTGGAAAATTATAATTTGTATCCTGGTTTTAGGCGTGGTCAATGAAAAGTTTTACCTTTTCAGTAAACTAAATTAATTGTCGAAGAAAAATGCCACATTATCATCCTCCAATTACTATATGACATACAGTAGTCTAAGAAGACAGTGTCTACGCTATGAATATATTTGATATGGAAAAAATAGAAATATGAGCAAGAAATTGTAATCCAAATTAAAATTTTATTATATTTGGATATAAATAACAATAATCAATATGTATTATGGCTTAACTTGGACATCCGATAAATTAGATTAATTTCAGAGTATATCAATCAAAACTGAATTCAGTATATACATCTGAAAATTATAACTCCTGAGCAGATTATGATGGGATAATTGAAGATCTATACAAACAAATCACATGATTAACATGATATAAATTGATCATGAAATTAAGTATTTCATGTGCTTATCACTTATTTAAGTACGATTTTATGCAGATATAGATTAATGTGTTATATTATTTCATGTTTCGTGCGAATTTAGCACAAAACTTTGTATGTTCCGTGCAAATTTAGCGAAATGTTTTGTAAGTTTCGTGTAAATTTAGCGAAAATATAACATAAATATATCACAAGTTTATCACAAATTAAGCACAAATATTTTACAATTTTTTCATCGTAATACTTGTATATTTATTTTTTGTTATTTTTTTATCTATAAGTTTTTTGGCTTACCCTTAATTTTAGTTCTGGATCCGCCTCTTGTTACGCATCATATCACATTCAATTCTTGTAGGCTTATTTAAAGGAAATCTATTCGCCAACCTCACTCTACGTAAACAATGAAAACAGCTCATCCTCATGAAGATGGTTTGTAGACTTTTTCTTTCAATACATTTTGTAAGACTCTTTTGTTCAATTATGTCTTTGTAATTTTAACCAAACCAATAATGGTTTTATTATATTGACTGTACGTACCCTAGATGGACCAATTCAGGAAAGAAACAATCTTTGTCAGGTACCTGATTAAGTCATTTATCGACACGTGTCGTAATTCATTTTAACGCATCAATCGCTTTTAAACATATTTTGTGTAATCATAAAAACAAAGCAATCTATTGTATTTTATTTTTTTCCATTAAGTTGAAAAAAATTATTTTAAAATTTTAATTAGAACTACCAATAATTATTTGGAAAAAAGTAGAACAAAATGTTACGGTCCAACCAAAATTAGGTCCAATTTATAACTTAGGGTTTTCTATGATATATATATATATATATATAGGAAAGAGATAAGATATTTGAGAAACACAAAAACACAAATAAATATAGTTGTTTCCGAAAATACAAATACAGAGAGTATTTTTTCGATTTTCGATTTTGGTGAGTGCAGTCATTGTAAACTCGTCTGATCGAATTGGACCTAAGAAGTGAACCAACAAAAATCTCGAATAGAATAAAAAATATAAACTAGTAAATTACAAAATATCATTAATCTAAAAATATATATTAAAAAGTAGATATCAAACAAACGATGAAATACAAACTCGAGCAAAATCACATACAAAAAATATGACTAAATCTAACAAGGATAAACATAGGGGGAGAGTTGTCATTCTCAAATAAAACAAACAAGGATCCAACATATATCTGAAACTATAATGAATGATAAACATGTATAGAGATAATCGAGAGAAACTGAAAATGATTAGTTTATCAATTAAACAAATATATCTTACAAATAGTTAAATTCATCACAATATATACAACGTCGATAAAGTTTCTAACATAATACCCTAATAGACTTGTAGACCAAATAGATATTATGCGTAACTATAGGCAAATCCAGAACTAAAATTAAGGGTAAGCCAAAAAACTTATGAATAAAAAATAACAAAAAATAAATATACAAGTATTACGATGAAAAAATTGTAAAATATTTGTGCTAAATTTGTGATAAACTTGTGATATATTTATGTTATATTTCTGCTAAATTTACACGAAACTTACAAAACATTTGGCTAAATTTGCAGGGAACATACAAAATTTTGTGCTAACTTTGCAGGAAACATGAAATAATATAACGCATTAATCTATACCTGCATAAAATCGTACTTAAATAAGTGATAAACACATGAAATACTTAATTTCATGATCAATTTATATCATGTCAATCGTGTGATTTGTTTGTATAGATCTTCAATTATCCCATCCTAATCTGATCGAGAGTTATAATTTTTGGATCAATATACTGAATTCAGTTTTGATTGATATACACTGAAATTAATCTAATTTATCAGATGTCCAAGTTAAGCCAGAATACATATTGATTATTGTTATTTATATCCAAATATAATAAAATTTTAATTTGGATTACAAGTCGTATGATTATTATTTATTTAAACCCAAATTTTGAACAACAGTAAAATAATGTTTTGAAACAGGTTTATAAAAAGATTGGAACCTAAATCATCCATATTTCATATAAAAACATATATATATTTCACCGAATCCAAATATATTACAATATCTTGCTCATATTTCTATTTGTTCTTTCAGATCAGATTGAATCATAAGGTAGACAATGTCTTCTTAGATTACTGTGTGTCATATAGTAATCGGATGACGAGAATGTGACATTTTTCGTCGACCATTAATTTTGTTACTGAAAAGGTAAAATCTTTCACCGACCACGTCCAAAACCAGAATACAAACTATAATTTTCCAAAAAATTCCCAGCTGATTGGGTGGTTCAGAATGCACCTACCGATCCTCCACTTTCGTCGGAGCTATTGTCCGAACTAGAGGCAGCAAATCCATAACATGAACTAAATTACGCATCATATCACATTCCATTCTCGTAGGCTTATTTAAAGGAAATCCATTCGCCAACCTCACTCTACGTAAACAATGAAAACAGCTCATCCTCATGAAGATGGTTTGCAGACTTTTTCTTTCAATACATTTTGTAAGACTCTTTTGTTCAATTATGTATTTGTAATTTTAACCAATCCAATAATGGTTTTATTATATTGACTCTACGTACCCTAGATGGACCAGTTCAGGAAAGAAGCAATCTTTGTCAGGTACCTGATTAAGTCATTTATCGACACGTGTCATAATTAATTTTAACGCATCAATCGCTTTTAAACATATTTTGTGTAATCATAAAGACAAAGCAATCTATTGTATTTTATTTTTTTCCATTAAGTTGAAAAAAATTATTTTAAAATTTTAATTAGAACTACCAATAATTATTTGGAAAAAAGTAGAACAAAATGTTACGGTCCAACCAAAATTAGGTCCAATTTATAACTTAGGGTTTTCTATGTTTATATATATATATGGGCAAGAGATAAGATATTTGAGAAACACAAAAACACAAATAAAGATAGTTGATCCGAAAATACAAATACAGAGAGTATTTTTTCGATTTTTGATTTTGGTGAGTGCACTCATTGTAAACTGGTCTGATCGAATTGGACCTAAGAAGTGAACCAACAAAAATCTCAAATAGAATAAAAAATATAAACTAGTAAATTACAAAACATCATTAATCTAAAAATATATATAAAAAAGTAGATTTCAAACAGACGATGAAATACAAACTCGAGCAAAATCACATACAAAAAATATGACTAAATCTAACAAGGATAAACATAGGGGGAGAGTTGTCATTCTCAAATAAAACAAACAAGGATCCAACATATATCTGATACTATAATGAATGATAAACATGTATAGAGATAATCGAGAGAAACTGAAAAATGACTAGTTTATCAATTAAACAAATATATCTTACAAATAGTTAAATTCATCACAATATATACAACGTCGATAAAGTTTCTAACATAATACCCTAATAGACTTGTAGACCAAATAGATAATGACTAAAGAACATACGATTTAGTCAATTTATATGAGTGCAATAACTTTAGCTTGATATATATATATATATAAATAATAGTTCCTGTTTTAATATACTTATGGTGTCAATTATATATTCACTTAAAATGTTTCAAATTTTATTTTCTTGCTTGCAATTAGTTATTTAGTTAAAGAAATGGTCAAATCTGCGTGCGAGACGTATAAGACCGCACTTCATCCAAATGTTGTATCAAGTTGTTGACGCTTTATGAGGTTAACATTACTATGATAAAGGTCTTATGTATATTACTAAACGACGTTATGTATATTACTAAAAACCACAACTTGAAAAATAACTATTAGTTTTTTATTTTACTTTAACTATATGTATATATATATAATATTAATATAGTATAACTTTCAAAGTTTAGACTAGATAAGAAGAATATCCCCCTTTAACATCATGATGCTCAACTTGCTAAAGATAAATTTTTCATTAGTGAAAAAATCTTATTTTTTTGGATGACACCTTGTATTAACATTAGAATGACAAAAAGAACTTACCCACATTAGAAAAACAACTTTTTATTTCAATCTATACTCGATCCTTTTAACCTTTAGAATAACACAAGTCAACCTATAATTGACTTCACTTGAAATCGCATTCACATTGGAATAATATCATTTTTATTTGTTACATTGGCTTTTTAAACCTCTCAAATTGCACGCCTCATTCAATAAACGACCACATTAAGAGGTCCATTGGTTCATGCACAGTAAAAATATGACATAGTATATAATTTTCTAATGTAAAACCTTAATATTTTCTATTTATGTTGGTACTCTACCACGCACGACACGACGCTCCTTCATACTATAAAAAACACATTTGTGAATAAGCAACCTTAGTTTTTTACACTTCTCTTATACCTAGTATCGATTTATAGTGGACTTGGCTAAGATGTTTTCCCAAATTTGGTCAACCCGTCTAAAACTGTCTCTGTAGAAAGTTATGTAGGTTTGAAACTGGATCCTCTATGTGCCTCCCCGTACAGGAAAAAGTAAACTATACTTATAGTTATGTATAATTTAGGCCCATAATCTTGATTTCAGGTGGTTGTGAAAAACTTTCACAAAACCTTGTTACCGTTTAACAAAAAATAAGGTAATTTAGTATCTCAAACATTAGTAAACTAGTCATTATATATTAACCAAATTTATATGTAAGCTTAAACATTTATATGGTCCATTTTTTAAGTTCTGGTAACTTTTATAGGGTTTGAAGATTCTAATTATTTACGGACTACGCATATCCAATAAAGTAATAAAGATTATTTTGAAAACGTGAAAGAACCAGATTGAACATATTAAAATATTTATCATCTGAAATAAGAGACTTAATATATCAAAGGATGTGTTCGGCATACTTCTGAAGCATGTGAAAACCATAAAGAACTAAGTGTCGTAGTGATGAAGGGTATCTCGTACACATGTTTATAATTATGTCAAAACTTATTTCTTTCATGAATCACCTTTAACTTTGGTGTCATGTGATCTGTTTATATATATATATTTTTTTTATTATACTCGCATATCATATCACAAAATTTATTAAACTACATTTACTATTGGGAATACTGTTGGAGTTGTTTTATTAGAATGGATTTCCATTTTTTTTATGAATTTAATATTGTTAATAATGGTCCTATTAATAAGTAATCATAGAAATATGAATAATACTAATGGATAAAAACCTTTTATAGATTGGGTCATAGTCGGACTTCGTGAAGGACTAAATCCGAACGTCGATACTTAAGTCTAAATTATAAAGTTTAAGGACATTATATTGGGGCTTGAGGAAATTATAAATGTTTGGGATAAAAATCAGTTAGTATTTCATTATATTGGGGTTTGAGGCAACAATTTCAGGAGTTTTTGAATATGTTCAATCCGGTTAATATCACTGAAGCACATGAATGTATTTTGCATTTAAAAAAAATACTGTCAAGAAGACCATATGGAGAATATAGTGATAGGGTGTCTAATATGATGTTTCCTAAAAAGACGGTTCAACATCTTACTCCAACAATATAACATGCAATCCGAGTTTGTTCTGGAACTTCTTCTCATATAAGGTTTTTTTGGTGTCAGAAGACGATAAATCATGCATCAGAGTGTTCAAAGTCACAACACTCTAGAGGTTTGTTTGCAGAAGCTATTGATTCCCCAGTGGAGAAGAGAAATAATCTACTAGTTCGTGTGGAGGATGAGGACATTGATGAATGAATTCAAGACGAAAGTTTAAGTGAGGAGGATGTAAGCCAGCTGTTGGTATTAGTGTATGTTTATTTTATGCCTAAGATTAGTAATGACAATGATGATTATCTTAGAAATAACATATTGTAATCTATGTGTACCATTGTGGGAAAGGTTTGTAAGCTCGCGAATGATTCGGGTCATTATGAGAATGTAATTTATGAAGTGGTTGTTCGTAAACTGGAACTGAAGACTGAAGCTTATCCAAGCATTTACAAACTAGACTGGCTGAAGAAAGGCATTGAGGTAACAATTTAAAGCATTGTCTAGTTGCATTTTCTATTGGTTGTTACAAGGATAATCATGGTTTAATGTGCTTAGTATGGAAACATGTCATCTACTATTAGGACATCCATGGTACTTTGATAGAGCTTGTACTCATAATGTTAGGAAGAATCGAGATAGTATCGTGATGAATAATAACAATATTATATTAGTTCTATATAAAGAAGTGTTCCAAAACCAGCACCCCCTGTACCAAAATATTCTAGAAGAAGTTTAATGGCGCATAGGGGTTTCTAGAGCATGCAAGTGATTTATGGACTGTGTACGTGTTGGTTGTGAAAAGTATACTCATATTTTTGTTGGAGAACTCGGGCGGGTTCAGCCACTACGACTGGAGTTTGTTGATATCTTTCTAGATGATTTACCAAATAAACTTCCAATATTGAGAGATATTCAACATAAGATTGATCTAGTCCCTTGAGCTATCTTTCCCAAACCAACCTCACTACACGATGAGTCCCAGGATGCACGATGAACTTAAGAGAAAGTTGAGAAATTACTAACTAGAGTTCATATTTGAGAGAGCCTTAGTATATATATAGTTCTATTATTGTTGATGCTTAAAAAATATGGTTCAATGATGATATGTGTAGACATTCACAATATTAATAAGATCACAGTATGGTATTGTTTACATATTCTTCGATGGGATGAGGTCATGGATCAACTAAGTTGTGCCAAGGTGTTCACTAAGCTGGATTTAAAGAGTGTATATCAATAGTTTCGTATCAGAATGAGGGATGAGTGGAAAACAAATTTTAAAACTCGGGAATTTTTGTTTGAGTGGATGATTATGTTTTTTATCTTTATAATACCAGTAGTAATTTTATAAGGGTGATGCGTAAGATATTTTGTCCTTTTATAGGGAAGTTTTTGGTTTTTTATTTTGATGATATCTTGATTTATACTACTAACAAAGACTTACACCTTCAATATTTGTGGGAGGTATTGTTTGTTTTGAGGTGAGAAACATTTTATATAAGAATTAACAATTGTTCTTTTATGACATATTTTGTCATATTCCCTTGGTATGTTGTTTCAAAGGATAGTATATCAGTTGATGAGTCAAAAGTGGCAACAGTTCGTGATTAACCACAAACTACCACTATTACTCAAGTTCATTCATTTCATTGGATGGTGTCGTTATATCATTAGTTCGTTTATAATTTCAGTACCATCATGACACCCATTATAAATTTTATGAAGGTCAAGACGTTTTGTTGGACTCTTGAAGCAACATCTACATTTGAAGAGATTAAGGTAGGATTGAGTACAACACTTGTTCTCGTTTTACCTGATTTTTTTACAAGGTTTGAATTATATTATAATGTGTCTGGATTGGGTATTAGAGCTTTGCTGAGACACGATGGAGGACATGTGGCTTTTCTCAGTGAGGAGTTTAGTGGTTTCAAACTCAACTACAATACTTATGATGCAGAATTTTATGTCGTGGTTCGGGCATAAGTATTGGAGTTCATATCTCACTTATAATAATTTCATGTTATACATTGATTATGATAAACTTAAGCACTTGCACAGCCAATACAAACTATCTGCTTGTCACACTCGATGGATAATGTTCACACAAAAGTTTATTTTTTTCTATCAAACACACATCTTAGACAATTAATTATGTTAGTGATACACTGAGCAGGCGTAGTTTGATGATTTGTATGGAGGAAAATATTACTAGACTTGAGTTGACGAAAGACTTGCTGGCTACAAATTCATATTTTTGTCCCATCTTAGAGGCGTTGAGGGTGGTCCGATAATGATTTTTTTGTGAGCAATGGCTACATGTTCAAATGTAATCTATTATGTGTTCTTGTTGAGTGTTTAAGGTTGTTGATAGTGAAAGAAAGACACAATATATGACATGATGGTCGAGATCAGACTCTCAAATTTGCAACTCGTCAACTTTATTGGCCACATTTGAGGAAGGATGTTATTCGTTTTGTGGCTAGGTGCAGAATTTGTCAGATGAAAAAAAAATACGACTTAACAATTCGGGTTTGTTTATATCATTACCCCTATCAGAGGGACTATAAAGGAGAGTGATAATGGATTTCGTTTCTAGGTTACCCGAACACAAAATGGTAATGATTTTATTTTGTGGTCGTTGATAATTTTTCTAAAATGACTCATTTTAGTACATGCAAAAAGATGATGAATACGGTGTATATTGTTATCTGTACTTTAGAGAAGTTTGTCATTTTTATGACTTATCTATGAATATCATTTATGATTAGAACGATTTTGTTTGAACCAGGGGAGAATGATGAAGTAGTGGAACCTCAAAATTATTTGACATTAATAGACAAACGAAAGTAATTGGTACATAAAATGAACATCTTGACGAGCCAAATAATTGTCACAGCCGTGAGAGAGGTTGAAATCCGGTCATGAAGTTTGGGCCCAAAATTCTATATTTTAGGTACTAAAAACAAATTTTAGTACATTTTTATATTTTTTAAATATTTATTTTAATTGGCAAATGAAATCTGATTGCATCCATATTTGATAATATTTTATTTTAATACGTTTATGTTATTTCCATACTTTGGGATTAGGATTTTGGACAATTCCTATATAAAATATCTCATACCCTATTCTTGGAAGGCTATTTTTTTAATAAAGCATATTTTTTTAGTGAAAATTTCAATTTTGTTTATCTCTTTAATACTTTTGATATTCTGCTACATTATTATCTTTATTAGGTTGTTGTTTATATTTACGAGCCTTTTTGCACGCAAAAAATAACCTTGGATATCTTATGTGTTCTTTTTCATCGTAATTTTTTAAATAACACATATCTTAATTCTCGACTTGTGTGTTCTATCCATTATTCAAGCTCTATAGTATAAATGTGCATGAGTCATGAATGCGTACAAGTGAAATTTTATAATACTATATTATTATATTTTTGTTTTGGTCACCTTCAAAATTGGACAACTAAAATAATCAAGAAATAATTAAATTACAAATTCTCTCATAACACTAACTCCAAAATAATAACCTAAAAATTCCAGAAAACAATAATTTTCAACTCGTTGGGGTAGACAAACTATAAAATATCTAATTTACATATAATTTTGGCCCAGACCGAAATTATAAGTTGGATTACAACATATGATTTTTGAAATAAGGGGGTGATATCATATAATGGCCAATCACATATGATTTTCGCTGATTGGGCCAAAATCATATGTTGTACCTTAACATATTATTTTCAACCACATGATTGAAATTATGTATGTTCTACTCTGCACCTTCTTTCAATCTAAATGACCAAAATCTTTATATTAAAATCTTAGTTATTAACCGGTTTTGGATCCATACTTGTTTTTAAATGGTGAAATAAATGTTATAATAAATTTTAAATATGTAGTTTATAATATAATTTTAGTTTAATCGATTTTGTTTAGGTTTGACATGGATTTTTGTTATCAAGGAATGATATTAGAAAAAATGGGTTTATAGAATATTTTGATTTTTTTAAGAAGAAAATTTAAAAAAAAAATGTATAATTTCAAATCAACTATGTTTAATTAATTGTTTACGAGGGCGAATGATTATAAAAAAATGAAACCAAATGCAAAATATAAAACTGATAAATTATTAAACGTAAATTAATATTTCAAGTGAAAAATAAATCCTAAGTAAAAGATCTAATAAAAAATTGTTATAATAAAATCCTAAGTTTAACCAAACCTCAAGTTTAATTATGGAAACATGAAAAATATTTTCTCTTTCGGTTACTTAGTTATCCGCACGTGGTCTGCTCGTTTTCTATTTTAGAGAACCTCTTTTCTCATTATTTTAATGTCTCCAGGTATCATTGCATACCCTCTTACTTAGCTTCATATATCCCATTTGCTTGACTTACTACTAGGTGAGAATCTGATTTTATTTGTACGTCATTTGCTCCGCGAATACTAGTTAATTTTAAACTAGTCAAAACATCCTCATAATCTGTTATGTTATTTATTACTTCAAAACTAAATTGCAGAGACTGCCTGATTTTCTAGTGCTTTTAATACAATCTGAGCTACTCCTCCATTAGTACTTGACGCTCTATTGACTGCCAGAATTTATTCCAAACTTTTTTCTTCTTCTGACTATATATCTTTACTGCCATCATTTCTTCCTCTATTGAACTCAGTAATAAAATCAGGAACCGTTTGAGCTTTAATTTCAGTATGTGGCTTGTACAAAAATTTCATATTCTCTGAATTCTATTGACCACCGTGTAAGACATCCCCAAACATCTTCCTTTTCCAACATGTTTTTAAAGGAAAAAAGTTCTTAAAATAATGATATAACTCTGGAAGTACAATCTCATTTTTCTAGCAGCTACTACCAAAGCTAAAGATAACTTCTCCAAGTTCAGATATCTTCTTTTTGCATCAATTACATAGTAAATCAATTTTTGCACTTTCCTATGTTCTCTAACCAACACCGCACTTATTAAAAAATACATATACAAATAAGTATAAGTATAAAACCTCACCTCGTATTGGGGCTAATAATATTTCTGGTGTAGTCAAATATTTCTTTCTTTCATGGAAAGTTGTGTCACAAACGTCATTCCACCTACAGGTTTTTGCTCTCTTAAGCACCTAAAAAAATAATGACTTCTATTAGAAACCTTAAAGATAAATCTTGATGTTATTAGGCAATGTTAATCTTTAAACTTCTTTAACCATTTTTTGTAGCTCCATATATAATATGCCTTTAACTGTTTCAGATCAACTTTAATACCGTTCTTACTAACCAAACACCCGAGATATATTCCACTTCGAACACCAAAATAGCATTTTCAAGGGGTTAAGCTTAAGCTTAAGTTGTCAAAAAAATCTGAAAAATATGATATCCGACCGAAATATTCGATATCGAATCCGAATAAAACGGATAATATCCGTATTCGAAAGAAAACGGATAATATTCGTATCCGAATTCGTATTCGAAAATAGCGGATATGGATATAATCATATCCGTATTCGAAATATCTGATATCCGAAATTTATAAATAAATATATATAATTTTTTTATATTTACGCATATTTTTTAGCTATCCCACATTGTAAAAAGCAAAACAAATTACTAACAAAGTTTGCTATAAATATATAGAGATGTTTTTTTGAAAAATATATCGTATCCCACATCTAAAATTGGAAAAAAGAGTTGCTACCAAGCTGTTTATAAAACATATGGTTGCTTTTTATAACAAGTAAATCCTTTTTAGTCTTGTGACTCTTATCCCACATTTAAAATATGGAAAATAAATTATGCCAAATTTTCTATAAAAGACATGGTAGCTTTTCAAACCAAGTATATTTTTCTTAGCCTTATCCCACATCTAAAACGAGAGTATGTATTTCTACTAAGGTGCTTCTAAAAGTAGCCCATATAATAGTGCAATTAGTTAAAAATTTAGTAGAAATTCGGATTCAGATATTATCCATATCCGGATAATATCCGCCGGATACAGATTCGGATATTGTTTTTTTATAAAACTTCGAATTCGAATTCGGATTCGGATAGTAGTTTCGGATTTCGGATTCAGATTCGGATTCGGATATAGGCAGATTTGTATCCGAAATATCCGTTTGACAGCCCTAGACTAGACTAGTGATTTAAATTGTGTATGTATATCCCTCAAGTATCCTTGGAAAATTTAATATTGAAGACATATTTTTTTAATCTTCTTAAAGTATCTAAAATCCATTATAATAGCATTCTAATATTATGTACTTTGATTACTAACAAAATGACTTAATTTACTCACCGTAAATATATATATATATATATATACATATATGTCATAGTGCATAAAATTACATACATGAAACTTCTTATAACACTAACATATTGTAACTAGATATCGAGTTTTAAACTACGTATATTCTTATTTGAATTTCATATATTCAAATTTATCAAGTATATTTTCAATTTAATATGATTGACTTAGGAAAATACACTAACTATTTTTAATATTTTTATTCCAAGAAATTACATATATCTTTTCTTCACGATTAATCATTTAAAGGTAGAAGACAAAAACTTATAAGTTTCAATAATACGTTTATATCGTTATTCAATATAAGTAAATTATATACCTATAGACACATAATGGCCACTATGCCACTAAGAACCTTAGTGCATAAACATTTGCCCATCTTTTTTTTTTGTCTAAACCCATCGAATACAATTTTATGATGAAATCTTTCACATTATTGCTTAGGTGTCTGTTTTCGACTGTATAAAAACTTAACATGCCTACACATTTTTGCTTTATTTCTTTGAAGTACAAAACCTTCAGGATGTTACAAGTAAACTTTATTATTTCTAAATATCCCCTTCTAATCAATTGGTTTTGAACCCAAAGGTAAATCAACCAATTTCCAGAGCGGTTTGAAATGATTAAATTCATTTAATCATTTATAGCTTCTTACCAAATTGTAGAGTGTCATGATGATATTATTTCCTTATAAGATTTATAACTCATATGGAATGATTCTAGTTTTCTTGAATACTACGATTAATATGAGATGTCGATAAGATGGCTTCATCCCATACATTTAGTTTGATATAGAACTAACTAACATAAAATTGATACTCTCAATTAATGTTCTATTTTTACGTTAATTTAATCTATTTTGACGCATATAAGGTGCCAAACATTGATGTATATCACGTGATATTTATAAAAGCTAAAAAATTATCTCGATCAATATTCATCAACTTTATCACTACGTACAGTTTTAATCCTATTAAGTAATTGATTTTAAACTTCCATTTGGTATGTCTTAAACATTCTAAGGCTTCATCTTTATATTTAAGAATATACATAACTAAATCTAGATTAGTCATCTCCGAAAGTTACAATGTATTTTACCTTCACACATGAAGACATCATTTAACTCATATATATAATAATATGTATTAAGTAAAATTACTTTTTTAAATCTTTCATTTTGGTTGTTGACATCCTTAAATGTAAAATTGTTTCAAACGGATTTTTCGTAACGTTCATAATCAATGTACAATTTTTTTAAATAACTATTTATGAATGTATTATTTTAAGTATGATACATTTAAATATTTAACTAAACAACAACTAAGCTCAGGTAGGTACACTTAGTTCTTTTTACAATAATTTTGCTTAACATTGGCTTTAAAGGACTTGAGCTTGTCGATGGCTACTCAGTTTTTATGAAGCACGAACTTTTCAGACGAGGCTGGAATACTAAATTTCCTTCTATTTATAATTTCAGTATCAGTAGCTATATATTAGTTCTTATTGGAGCCACTAGCATGGTACAACAAACTGATATTACTATAGATATAGATCAAACTACCACATGTTCCAATACTTTGATTATTTTGAGAATCATATTTGTCTATACTTTCATTGTTTTTTACAGATGAATACAATAGATTCATGACTTTTTACCACTACAATATAAAATAAGATAGATAACAAGTAAAAGAAATAAAGAATGTTACCTTTGATTATTTTCAATATGAACAACATGACTTGGAATTTTAGATGAGGAGTATTAAAAGGGATAAAATATACTTTTGAAGATAGAATTTGTAGTTAGACAAAGTGAAGAGAGACTGACCCCCTTAGAAGATAACAATGAACCATTGTGAATAGTCCAAATTGATAGAGGCCTAATAAATATGGGTTCAAGAGCTAGTATTCAGCTAACATCCTCTTTTCGGGAGACTATTTATATCAATTCATCAAATTCAAATTTCCTATCTCGAATAATAAGACCAAATATGAATAAAATATTATAGGGCCCCGAGTCACCTATATTTATGAGGTACGACATATAAGACTTCTAACTGGCTTGTAATTAGTAGTCAATTATAATTTGAGATAGACAAAAGCAAAGATATATGGACTTGTCATTTATCAAAAGAAACTATAGATCGATACCTTATAATTTGAACAAGTACAATATGAGCAAGTACCACATGCTAAAAATAAAATATTTGATATTCTTGCTTCATCGGAAAGTTATGAATCCAAACTATACACCATAAAATACAAAGGTGTCATATTTATCCCCGCACTAGTCGCACTCTCTAAAAATATTCAAATTTGTGGTTATCGATGAGCCACCAGAGTGATGAACTCTAATTAGCGTGTACCTTACCGAAATAATTCTTCCAAATAATAAAGTCGATGAAACTCTATATCACCAAAGGTTAGCTAGACCCCTTCTTCGGTGCATATGCTTGGATAAATCAACCTTCATACTTGAAGAACTCCATAAAAGATAAGGAGGTACCCATTGAATCTATAAATTCATCCATATGCTATTAGTCGAGTACTACTAACTTATAATATGCGTAGATGCCAAGAAATTTGTGCAACCGTATGATACAGGTTTAAACCTTAATCCAACTCCAAAAGGTACCCATCTAGTCAATCTCTAAAGAATTTGCTTTGATATGTGGGGCTTGAACGTAGTAGGACCCATTTCAAAAGAATTAAGGGATCGGCAATACCTTTGGTGGCGGTAGACTACTTCTTCAAGTAGGTGGAGATAAAACCATTGGTGAAAATTTGAGCCAAAAAAGTACTACACTTCCTTAGAACAAATATTTATTACATGTATGAGGTCCTCAGGTTCATAACTTCCGATAATATGGTGTAGTTCCCGAACGAGGAATTAACTTTGTTTTGTATAAACATTTAGCTAAACTTTCTGGCTCATTTTCACCTTCAAAAATATAAAAATGTTGAGGTTATTAATTGAATCCTTCTAGATGGGATATGGTGCCTCCTTGAAGGGTATGTTAATAAGTGGTCCAAGTTCTTTTAACATATACTATGGTCCAACAAAAGCATCCCAAAAAACACAATAAAAAAAATTCCCTCCGTTATGGTATATGTAATAGAGGTTATAGTCCCACAAAAAACATTTATGTTTTTTTAGAATTACCAACTAAGATGAGGGAACAAACAGGAACAACCGCATATCCATACTAGATTCGAATCAAAACATATTTCTCAATGAAGCATTACCGAACGCTTATGCAAAATATGTATGATTCTAATATTATTATTTTTATAAATTCTAATTAGAGGATAAATGACTTGGAGGCGTCTTATATTACACAAAATTTAAATCTATCAAAAAATTAGGGCTAGACTATGAAATACTCTACATTGTAAATACCAAATTTAAGTTGGGAACTTTAAGTTGACTAATGTAGAAGTACTTCATCTACCACATCCAAGAAATTTCGAACATATAAAGTCCTAATAGTATATTCTTTAAGTATATTTTACAATTATAAACGTTTATTCTCTCTTATTAGATTATTATGCATTATTGGTGTGTTATTTTATACTAAGGTGATGCATGTAGATTATAGTGAAGCACTCTATTATTAATTTATTCGATGACATATTAATTTGTGTGTTCGTATACTTCTGTATTAGAAAATAAAATTAGATGGCTTCCGAGCCAAATCATTAATTGTGCAAAGACGCTTCTAAGCTAGAGCACCACATTTTCCAAAGTTTCTTCCAAGCCAGACAGTAACATGTGCAAAGTGAATTCTGAGTTAGAGCACTGATATGCATATTCTTACGAGATAGGTTTTTACGCTGAACACCTAAACTTTACATATAATATCGATCACTTTGAAACAAGTTCAATATATTTGTTATTATGATAAAACATATAAAACAATCTACGAAGGAAGAGACTGGATCTCTTCAAAATAACCAAATATGGAAGCTTGTTGGTTTTCCTAAATGATAAAAGTAGTAAGTTGTAAATAGATATTAAAAACAAGAAGGTGGTGCAAGGGTTAAAGCACCTCGATTCAAGGTAAAACTAGTCACTGCATATTTCACTCAAAGAGAAAAAATTGACTTCAATAAAATGTTTTCTTTAGTGGTTAAACATAATTCGATTTGAGTTTTGTTAGCCATAATAGTTTTACAAGACTTGGAACTTGAATATTTGGATGTGAATAGTGCAGTTTTATATGATGAATTAGATGAATTAATCTACATGAGACAACCATAGAGATTTATTAAACCTAAAATGAAGGATAAGGTTTGTATATTGAAGAAGTCATTGTATGGCTTGAAACAATAAATTAGGCAATAATACAAATGGTTTGATACATTCATTTTTATCAATATGGTTCACAAAAAATCCAAATGACAATTATGTATACCATCTGAATATGTCATTCGATTCTTATGTTTATTTGGTTTTGTATATGGATGATATTATCATTATTGATTATAGCATATCACACAATGTGAAAATAAAAAATCTTAGTGCGGAGTTTGAGATGAAAGATCTAGTTAGGGAAAATAATATTCTAGGGATGAAGATTACCAAGAACAAAAGTAGGTTATTATATTTGTCTCAACGAAGCTGCATTAAGAAAGTGCTACAACAATTGAACATGCTTGATGCCAAGGTAGTTGTTATCATGTTTTCACTCATTTCAAGTTGTATACAGCAATATCGACCAAGGACAATGTTGATTTGGAATAAATATTGAAGGTTTTGTACTCAAGTGCAGTTGGTAGCATCATGTATGCTATGGTGTGTGTGTGTTTGGGTATTTCACACGCGATTAGTATGGTCACTAGGTACATGGGATGTCCTGGAAAAAAACACTGGCAGACAATGAAATAAATACCATGGTATCTTAAGAATACTATGAATGTTTGTTTGATCTTCAATAAAATCGATGTTGGTGGATCGTTGAACGATAATACAAGATGAATGGTTGGTTTTGTTGATTTTAATTTTGAAAGGGATATAGATAAAATAAGATCTCTAACATGGTATATGTTTAATTTAGATGGGAGTGTCAACAGTTAAAAAACGTATTTACAATATACTTTAACTTTTTCTATAATAGAGTTCGGATACATGACTGTAATGGAGGAAGCTAATGAGGCAATATGGTTGCAAAGTTTGGTGGCATATATAGGCTTAGATCGAACTATATAGAATTATTTTGTAATATTAAAAACTCCATATATCTTACATGGAACTAAATATGCCACAAGCATACAAAACACACATATGTCGGGTATAATTTTATTTGTGATATAATATTAAAGGAAATTATTGATGTGAAGAAAGTGTGTACACACACTACAATCCAACATATATAATGACCAATGCAGTATCAGTTCAAAAGTTTAGAGAATGTCTAAATTGGATTGGTGCTCATATCATCAAGTTAATGCCTTAAGGCCATTTGGTGAATGAGATGAAAAGAAGTTTCTTTGTTGATAGTCAAGAACGTATATTCACCAAAATTGGAACATTTATTGATAATGAGTTAGATAGTCTTGAGGATTAAATGATTGTTCATATAGGAGCTTGCGTTTCAGTGTACTTTCTTGTGTCATTGGTGATCCAAGTGTTCATGGTAGTGCATATACTTTTTAATAGTCGGGTTATTGAGCCCTTTAGGTCTATCATCTGGAAAGTCATTAGACTCATAAGATATAAAAAATACAACACTAAAATTTGTGACATTCTTCTATCATAGTGAAACATTTTATTCTGATGAGGCCGGTTGACGTAGATATTATTGTCGAACCACGTTAAATCTTGTTTTGTTTTCTTTTGATTTTTTTATTCTGTTTTGTGTATGATTCATTTCGTGCCCAGCTCTCATGAATCCCTCCCTACCTCAAATAATCAAACGAGTTAATGCGTAGAAATTGGATACATGCAGCCAAATACACTATTAAGAAAGATCAGGTTTTAGATATTTCATCTTGATTACTATAGGCGTGTTCTCTATTTTGTCTTTGTATGTCTTGTTTTTTAGATAAAAATTTGATGCGTACCAATCTTCTCTCACATACGGTGCCAATTTGGTGAGTATAAATATGTTTGGATAGATCTAGATGAAAAATCAATATCTAGATTTCTCAACAATGTATAACACCAAATAAAATTAATAATAACCAATAAGTTAATATCTTACTAATTTAGTTTAAGATTTATTTATACATGTACAAAATATCTTCTATAATTTAGAAAAATATTTTTTTTTATCTATAACAAACTAGATTTTATTAAAATTCAACTAAACTTATTATATTTTTTAAATTAATATATCTTGATAGTTATTGATAACTTTGAATTATAATATTTTTGACTTATTCTTGATCTCTTCATACGTACAACCAAATATATTTTTGACTTTCAATAGATTAACCGAATCAATTTTAAGATGTTGATGAACCAAAATTTTTATACTTTTATCAAAATTAAACAATAGTTACTAAGGAAATACAAGATAAGTTAAAGTTATCATGCTCATAAAAAATGTTTAGGTCGCACATCATTTATATTTGTATACATAGTTGATATGCACAGTAATGTTTCATGTACAACAAACTTTATATGTGTTTTAGACAAACTATTTTTATACCTTTAGTATAATATTTTAAAAATATCAAAAAAATCGCAAAAGAATGTTTAAAAAAATATCCTTACGACATCCGTAAATGCACGCACAATATCGACTATACACGTGATAGCCATTTGAATATATAATCTCGAATTCGAATCAAAATTTATAAACATCTTACATAATATAAAATGAAACGCCACTCTCTTACCCTACTGGTATGATAATAAATACATGCATATAAACATTTTAATTACTACAGTCATCATAATTTAATTGTTTATTCTATAAATAATATGTTTGTTTTTTTATAAAAAATAATTTTATATTTTAATCAAATGAATTGGTATAACTGTTATGCTAAGTTAATAGCTTGAATACAGAGTAAAAATATTTGGCGCTATAATTTAGATAATTGAGGACGACTTCATTCCATTACATTTCAAAGGGAAGTCCTTTGAGCGCTGCTCCAATTGAGAATATGAAGACAGGGTATCCAAATCTATCTTTGTGAGTTCTTCCAATTTAGAGGTAGAGTCACAATGGATCTGATTAATGAAGAATTGAAGTTTGGATATTCTGGTGCAGAGCTAGGACATTTATCAAACACTTGGGCTGCCAAATATTCTATACCTTTAAATGATTCATCTCTGGATCTTCTTGAAGACAGAGCGAGATTTTAAGAAATTGATAAATGGACCTCATTCATTATGTAGAAGAATGCTGAAGAAAATTAAACTTGTGCTTGAAGGAAATACTCCAACAGGAATAAGTGAAAGTTGGTAAGGATTTCTTGATTTTGAATAAGTTTTTATTTTGATGCATTCTTCTTTATAATCTTTGAATCCATTAACCTGCTTCTTTATTGAAACATGAACACTTTGCAATGACAAACAAAAAACTTAAAATAAGAAGTTTATGCTCCAATATTCTATTATTACTGCATTGATAAGCACATACATTAGTCATTAAATCTTATATAATTCATTCCCAGATTTTATAGAAATATAATATCACATAACATATTAGGGACTGGAGTATGATTGAAATCAATTTTCATTTTACACTTAAGAGACCATTTGGCAAGCCAATCGACTGCTTTGTTTCGGTCTTTGTATATAGAAGATAGAGTCATATTAGTGATCATTAGACTTTTGCAATGAGCCATATAGTGATCAAGAGTCCATGGAGTATTTCCAGTAGTGATATAAGGTCTACAAGGATTTTAGAATCAGATTTCATGTCAATTCTGTCAATGTTAAGGATTTTGCAAATCGAGAGACTATCTAAAAAGGCTCTAGCTTCAGCTACCATGGGGTTAGTTTTACTGTATAACCTACCATAACCTTTAATTATGGAAGCATGATTGTCCTTTAGCAGGCCACTCCGACTAGCCTCTCCATTAGGCAAACAAGAGCCATATAGATTAAGCTTATATCTACTATGAATAAGGGAAACCAGTTAAGAATAATGACTTTTCAAAAAGTAGTCCAGTTGCTGAAGTAACCACTCGCTATAACAACATGATCATTATTAGTCCAGTGAATTGTTTTGAGAAACATAGCTTGATCAAGATTGATGATCACATGGTTGATATAGTTAATGGCAAAGTTATTAGTGTGAATGAAACCCTTGAACTTAGCATTGTTTCTGAATTTGTGTATAGCCTAACTAACAATATGAGGAATTATAGTTCTGACGTGAATATCACTCCTGGTAGACCGGAATTAACTCCTCAATAAATGAGGATATGTCATATGCTTAACAATGTTTATGTTAAATAAATTAGCATAGTATATCCATATATGTAAAACATTATTACATTCAACAAAAGCTATTTAATGTTTTTCATTAGACTCACAAAATTGACATTTAGAAACTAGAATTAAATGTCTTTTTGGAGAGTGTTATCAGTAGAGATCCAACCATTAAGAATTCTCCAACATAGGAAAGAGCATTAATTAGGGAAAATATTATTTCAAATCCTCTTGAATATGTTAGAATAATTTTGGTTATACCGTAAATGATATCATGTTTCCTTAGTTTTAACCAATGTTGGTTAACAACCATATTCTGTCATCCACCTGGCTATCTACTTTAAGATTCTGCATAATTCTAATCTCTGTATGGATTACAAGATTCCTAAGCTTATTCAAATTCCAGCTTACATTATCACAATCCCAAAATGATTTGACAATATCTTTTCTAAACCAACTATTGTCTTTATTTTTAAAAACCTTAATCAATGGGGAGGCTTTGCACTAGTTCGCAAGCCAAAATTCAACATTCCTTTTACCAAGCTTCCAGAAGATGTGATTCTCAGCAGTATGTCTTATGGACATAAAAAAATCCATGTAAGAGAGTGGTGATTAACAACATTAACTTGCAAGAAAAAATGTCTTGCAAGTCCTTAAAAGATCTAATATTAAGACCCTTTCCCCCCCCCCCCCCCTCCTCAAAAGGTTTAGTTAGATTGGACTATTTAGTCCAGTTTATGGCTTTGGTATCATAAGAGAATCTCCACAAGAAATTGTTAAATATACTTTCAATCATTAGGGTTGCAGTTTTAAGAAGACAACTATTTTGAATCCAATATAAGGGTAATGCCATCAGGGCATAGTTAATGAGGATTAGCTTACCATCATAAGATAAATATTTTTCATCCCACTCATTAATTTAATCTCTCATTTTAGTTATTAACTCAAATTTTATAATCTTGTTATTAAAGTTGATTGAGACGCCTAAGGAAGTAATAGAGAAGAAAAGTCATTGAAAAGCCAGTATGGATTTCAATGTTAGCTTTCCTATTAGAACTAAGGCTAGCGTTAGTAATAACTTTGGTCTTGTATTTGTTAATTGATTGACCAAAATTATTTTGATAATGTTGCATGAAGGAATCAAGATTATCAATTGAGGAAGAGAGCCCATTGGTAAATACTAGGAGATCATCAGCAAAGGAAAGACAATGGATAATGATAAGATTTATTATATTGTAAGTCATTGATTTATTATCATTGAAAAGCTTGTTAAGACCTCAAATGACGTACTTTTTAGCTATGATGAATAAGCTAGGACACAATGGATCCTATTGTCTTATTCCTCTTGTTGTTTTAAAGTAGCCTCTAGATTATCCATTACTTAAAATATACATATGAATCCTTTTAATTATTCTAGCAATCATGTTGATAAAGTTACAAGAGAAACCAAACAAAGACATAAGTTTGAGTATAAAGATGTGAGACATTATGTCGAAAGCTTTAGTCATGTCAACTTTAATTATTATGTTGTCCCCTTTATTTTTGTGCTTGAGATCATGAACCATTTCTTTAGCAAGAAGAACATTGTCTTAAATGTCTCTGCCAAGGACAAAGCCATTTTGAACATTAGAAATGATTTTAGGGAGAAGAATTGTTAGCCTATTATTGAGAAGCTTGGATAGAATTTTGTTTAAGAGAGTGCAATAAGTCTAAACTCTTTCCAAGATGTAGGATTATTGGATTTAGGTATAAATCATATTGGAGTAGCTAAGACTCCATGGGGAATGGTACGATCAATAAAATATGATTAAATGTCAATAATAAGATCACTTTTTATGATATCCCATCAAGTTTTAAAAAGTATGTTGTTAAAACCATCAATCCCAGCATCACAAGAGCTGCTAAGATTATTCACTACATTATGGATCTTCTGCATATCAGGGATAACCATTAGATTTCTATTATCATCATCATTTATTAGTTTAGGGATTAAGTCTTGAAAAGATTCCATATCAACATTCTGAAAAGCTTTAGTTAGGGAGGATTTAAAGCATGACTCAGCAAAGTCACTAATTATATTTAAATCAGTTTTCCAAGCCCCTTGAACATAAATGATATTAATTCTATTTTCCTCATTTTCTTATTGACATAACTATAACAGGTTTTGGTATTACGTTATCCATCTATAATCCAATTTGAATGAGATTTTTGAAGCCAATAAGACTCTTCTTTGACAATAAGATGAAAATAAAATATCTTAGCTTTATTTAGGGTATTTTATCTTCGGGGGAGTTGGAATTTTGATATTTAAGCTCAAACGAAATAACAGTGTCTTCAGCTTCTGAGATAGAATCAAAGATATTACCAAAAGAGTTTGTTATTCCACTCCTTAAGAGTAGCTTTAAGCCTTTTTAATTTATGCAAAAAAAATTTACTGTTATTGTCATTGATATCCCTATTCCAGTTCTTTTCAACAATGGACATGAAATCATCATTTATAGTCCACATATTTTGAAAACAAAAAAGGGTCTTAGTCTTAGTTTGATCTTTGGAAATGGTTATACTAAAGGGATAATGATCAGTACAAGTTCTAGCAAGATGTATAACTTTAGTTTCTGAAAAAAAATCAAACAACTCATGATTATAGAGCACCATATCCAAAATTTTCCACTTAGATTTGTTAGTTCAAGCTCTTACAGTAGCAATCTCTGATTTTTCATATCCTCTAAGTTGCAATCTTTTATAGTCTCATTAAACTCATCTTGGTTTCTCAAACATACGGATGAGAAATTTAATTGCTCATAAGATGAGGAGATTTTATTAAAGTCTCGTATGACCAACCATCCTTTAGAAGGGAAAACAAGGGAGCTTGGGTTATTCCATAAGAATAATCTAAGACCCCTTTGACATTTGGCATAAAAAATAGTTAAACTAAAAGTCTTAAGCATATTTTGATATTTAACAACAACATGAGCTGAGAGATGTTCATAATTATGTCTAACTTAAAATCTTCTTTCCACAAAATCCATATCTTGTTATTAGAGTTAGAAGTGTGGTTAGGGTACCCCAAATTCTCAGCTATCTTAGCCAACATATCTTTATCAATTAAAGGATCTTGAAGAGAAATTATGTTAGTTTTTCCTATGACTTTTCAAGAGTTGAGCCTTCTAATGAATGTTTTATTTCCAATTCCACGGATGTTCCATTTTTAGACGTTTATAGTCATTTAAAAATGTTAGGGGAAAATTGATTTGTCCTTGAGAAATTCAAGGCCTTGATAATCAGAGAACCTTTGTTTTTATTTTTTTAGCCTTCTTAAGTTTCTTGTTAAGCAACTCGTTAAAGTCTTTATCTATTTTTTAACTTCCTAGTACAAGGTACCTATATTTCCTGTTATAAGTGTGATGTTCTGAGTCTACGTTGGTGTAGTTAGATTTGTTATTGGAATTGAAACTAATTTCTAGAGAGGTAATGACCTTAATTACCTTAGATTTCTTGGGTTAAGGTTCCTTGTTTTGTTCCAACTGAGGTAAATGCTCTTTAATATTGTGTGCAGACTAAATTAGATAGTCGGTTCCCTTATTGCGTGTTTGGTCAGGAGAAGTACTCTGTTGGTATTTGGTATTAATCAAATCAATATGGCTTATCTCTTCTTTTTAATGGTCATCTTGAGTAGTATGACTATAAATTGCTATAAGTTTAATTTTGGGAACTATAATAGTAGAGCTAGAGATTTATAGGTTCTCCTTTTCTGTGGTGTTTTTTAATTTAGATTGAAGTTTTTTACAATATAAATTTGAATGGCCAAGATGGTTATATATTGAGCATTAGGATGGTAGGTATTTATAGTTTATATCAAGCCAACAACCATCGTTACTATCAAATCCAATCCACACTTTATAAAGCAAGATTTTAGTTATGTCCAGCTCTTTTCATGCATAGGAAGAGTTATGTTTGACTTTATGTTTTTCAGGGATCCATGTTCTTAAGGGATGTACTATGACAGAGGCTATAGTCCAGATACTACTATTATTGCAGAGATATTTTGGCAGGTTTGAAATTCTAATCCATTCCGATGTCTATTTGGACAATCTCATTGAGTATTGTTCAATGGTCCAGACATTTTTATACTAAAGCTTATAGAAGTTCTCTTTAAGAGAAAATTCAATGAGTACATGTCTAATGTCCCAACTATAAACATCTACATTGCCTGTAAATTTAAGAGATTCCAAGAACTTGTTTACAATATTAAGTTTATGCGTACCTTTAAAAAAAATTCATATTAGGGTAAATTTTGGAGACTCTAACAATATATCTTTGCCATCATTGCTATATCTGATAGAAATGTGGTCGGTTTTCTCTGATATATTTTCAGGGATGATTGTAGATTTCTTGGCTTGTTTGATGTATGAATCATGTTTCTTAGGGAGTCTATTGGATTTTGATTGTTTTGTTTCGATTTGCAAGATACAATCTTTGGGTAATTAGCATCATTTAAAATTTGGATTGCATCTTAATTAGACTTGGCTTTCCTTCTTGTCTTTAGGGGAAGCACTATAACATATAGTTTTTCCTAGTTGAGAGATGTTACTACAATAGAAACTCTATAAAATAATACATTTGGGACCATCAAAATTTATTAATTAAAAGAGTTATTAAATAATCAATAAATTATTAATTATTAATTTATATATTAATTAATATTTTATTAATTTATAGTAAAATACTTAGTTTAGAAACACATTTCAAGTTTCTACTTAATTATTGTACAATATACAATGCATGTATATCAAATGAAGGGCCCAAACACAACTTCAAAAATGTTGAATTATTTTTTTGCCACCAAACACAACTTCAAAAAATCAACCTTGTGACGCGAGGATTATACGAGCTTTTAAGATGCATTATCGTCGTCGATTTTATAGAAGTCTTTTGGAGGGTTATGAATTAGGGGTTCCAAATCCAGCAAAAATAAATGTGTTAGATGCAATGAATCTTGCAATTTCAGCATGGTCTATGGATGTTCGTGCAAATACAATTGCGAACTGCTTTCGTCATTGTAAACTTTGATCAACATATAATGTGACTTTTGAGAACTCAGATGAAGGTGGTGAAAGCACTCAAGAACTCCAAAATTTGATCAAAGAGTTGGGTTATCGCAATGCAATGGATGTCGAAGATGTTTAGAATCACCCAGAAGAAAATGTAGTTGCACAGTTGTTGACTGATGAAGAAATTATTGAAAGCGTTATTGTAATTAATAAAGATGATATCGATGAAGATGATGATGAAAGTTCTACAATGGAGCCCCCTTCGCGAAACGAAACTGTTAAAGCGGCAATCACATTGAACAATTTCTTGTTGAGCTATGAGAAAACAACACCAGAAGTTTTTACCATGCTAAGAAAAATTAGAGACGAGATTCAAGGGAAAATTGATTTCAACAAAAAACAAAAGACAATTGAGTCATTTTTCAAGAAACCTTCATAAATCATTCATGTAATATGTTATATATAAGGAATTATTAATTTATATTTTATATGGGGTCTAAAGAAATTATCAAAAATGGATTATCTTATGATTTTAGCGAATTATTAATTTAGTACCCTATACCTCAATCGGGACTGGCCGAAAATATTATCTTAGAGAGTTTAAGAATAATCGAATATTAACTTATCGAGTTTCTACTTTATTAAAGTAATTCTTAATAGTTGAGAATGTCATTTTTGTTTGCCACGCTCCATGGTTGATCCTTGAAGAGTCGGCCACCACCATGAATATTGTTAGGGTTGTTGTTAATACTCAAAGAGAGGAAGATCTTCAATGATTCCAGGAGTTGATGAAGTTGGGAGATAGTTTTCTTGGAGATCAAGAAAGATTATATTGAGAGAGAAGTCATATTTTAAAAATTCAATAAATAATTTGTTTAAACATAAAAAATAAATATAAAAAAATTACTAACATGTGTTTTTTTTTTTGCTTTTATAAAAATAAAAATACTTCTATTTTATTGACTTTATATAGATGAGAGAGTGAGCTAAAAAATAATAAGTTCGAGTTTGGTTCACATTTTAAAATATTTGTTTAAAAAGATATTATTCAATTTTTTAATATTTTTTGGCATCATCCTATTTTGAAGACTCACAAAAATATTTGCGCTGGTGTCATAGTCTCTTCTACATACACCAATACGTGGAACCACTTCTACATATAACCATTTTTTTATGGACTCTATGACGAAAAAAATATATATTTAGTTAAAAATATCATTCTCGTAAATTGTTTTGCATGGATAAATCAACCGTTTGTCCTTGCAATCCGACAAACCACGAAAGTTGGGTTCTATAAATATTGGAAGTGCAGAAAATTAATCGAATAATGTGGTTATGAATTAAACTACATGACTTAATTAGTTTCAAAAGCAATTGGGTAGTTTTTTATGTTTTGTTTTTATAACAGGTGGCAACATAAACACAGCAGAGACATTTTGTTATTATTCTTTCTTTATGGTCTTAGGTGTCTCTTGAATTGCTTACCGAGTCACTTGATTGTAAATAAGTTGTTTTCCCTACCAACTGTTCGATGAAATGTCTAATAGGTGAATAATTGTCGTTTCGGTTTTTGTGGGTTTACATTGAACTCTTTCTTCCAAAAGTTTTGGTTAGCTTGTTTTACAAATTGGTCCTAAATGTTATCTTACAGTAAGATTTGTGAGAATTCTGTGTAAGGCTGATTAACTTCGTTATATGATTTTGCAGACCAACTGTCTTCAACGAAACTCCCCAACATAAATTGTCGTATCAGGTGTGTGCTTAATCTCTGTTAAATTGTAATGCTATCCTTATTTGGAATTATTAGAGTATCAAATTCTCCAACCAACAGATAAAATGGGCTTCTATCTCTAACATGAATTCCACATCCTACCATCTTATCAAATTGATACGGTCCATGGAGAAGACTTTCTCCGTGCCTAAATGTTTCGGCAACACAAACAATTTGGTATATATAACTCTTTTTTATATGTGTATGTTTAGTCTTACTAACTTTTGCTCATACTTCTTAAGTTTATCACTCCTTAAACACTATACTCTTCAAATCTTTATTCTCTGAAATTGATTTGTCTCTCAAAATAGTTATAACCTCGTCGAAGAGAGGGTAATTCACCCTTTCCTTACCAATGTCCACAACTCCTGATGCAACAGCAAAGCGAATGGCCCTACTAGATCAATTACCCATCGGACAAAAGGGAGGCCTTCAGATATTGATTCCAGAGGAGTCGCGGGCATATTGATTGCATTTGCGAATCTTTGACAGGTGTCACACGATTTGCACTATCTTCCGAGCGTCGGCAGTTACCGTTGGCCAGTAAAAACTGGCAAGAAAAATTCTCCTGATTAGTGCTTTGTAACCGCAGTTTGCCGTGCCTTCTCTGTCGTGCAACTCGGATACAATTATCTGTGATTTGTTCGCCCCCAAACATCTCAGCAAAGGCCTGCTGAAAGACTTTTTGTACAGTATTTCTCCTAACAAAATGTAGCCCCGGGCCTTATTTCGTACTTTCCGGGCTGTGATGCTATCGTCTCGTAACAATCCTTCGGCTAGGAAAACTATGATGTCCCTTCTCCAGTCCGACAAAGTTACCGAGGATATCTGGCAGGCTATCTTTGGACGATTGTCCAGCTCTGTCTTTTTTATAATTGACGGGTTTTCTTGTACAGTTATCCAAGGGTAGCTGCTCAAACAGGAAGCCGAGGCTAGGGAGTCCGCAATTACGTTTTCAGTCCTGTGGACGTGTTGATACGTTATTTTGGCAAACGACGCGACCAACACGCGCAACGCTGCTAAGTATTGGACCAAGTGCTCTTTCCTCGCTTCTGACACTCCCGAGGCTTGATTGATCAGTAATTGAGAGTCACTGATGAGACGTATATGTCTAGCCCCGCACACCTGCGCTAGTCTCAAACCAGCTAGGGCCGCCTCATATTCAGCTTCGTTGTTAGAGGTGGTAAAACAAAATTGGATTACCTGATGCATACTTATGCCCGCATGAGTGACTATCTGCACACCCGCGCCGCATCCACTGACATTTGATCCTCCATCGGTTTGAATTACCCACTCGACTTGCTTATCTTCCTCGGGCGACTCTTCTTGGTCTGGTCGGTCGGAATGAAATTCAACTAAAAAATCTGCCAAGGACTGACCTTTAATGGCCGTTCTTGGCTCAAAATTGATATAAAAAATGCATAGTTCGACCGACCATTTAGACATTCTTCCTGACATGTCCGGTCGCTGAAGAACATACTTGAGTGGAAACCAGGTTCAGACGACAATGGGATGAGCTTGGAAGTATGGTCGCATTTTTCGCGCCGCGGTCACCAACGCTAAAGCCATTTTTTCCAGTTTCAAATATCTCGTCTCCGCATCTAATAAGCTTTTGCTCACGAAGTATACCGCTTTAGGAATTGTTCCCGATTCGCTGATCAACGCCGCACTCACTACAAAATCTGAAACCGCTACATAAGGAAAAAGTGTCTCCCCTTTTAGGGGATTTGTCAGAAGGTTCGGGGATGATAAATAAGTTTTGATTCCCAAAAAGGCCTCATCACAAGGTGGTGTCCCAACAAAAGACTTTGCATTCCTCAAGACCTGAAAAAATGGAGCGCACTTGTCAGATGAACGAGATATAAATCGATTCAGAGCCGCTAAGCTCCAGGTCAATATCTGAACCTCCTTGATGTTCCTTGGTGGGGTCATGCTGGCGAGAGCTTGTGATTGTATCAGATCTGCCTCGATTACTTTCTCGCTGAAGAAGAATTCTAGGAACTTTCCCGACCTTAGTCCAAAAGAGCACTTCTCCGGGTTTAATTTAAGGTTTATATTCCTTAGATTGCCAAAAGTCTCTCTCAAATCAGCGAGATGGTCATCGTCTGTGCCACTTTTCACAAGCATGTCGTCGATATAAACTTCCATGTTTCTCCCTATCTGGCTTTCAAAAGTCTTGTTCACCAATCTTTGGTAAGTTGCTCCTGCGTTTTTTAACCCGAAGGGCATAACCCTATAACAATACAAACCTCGCCCAGTAACGAACGTCGTGCTTTCTTGGTCTGATGGGTTCAATTTGATTTGATTATAGCCTGCATATGCATCCATAAAAGAGAGTAGTCTGTTACCCAACGTCGAGTCAACCAACTGGTTGATTCTTGGCATCTGGAAAGGGTCTTTGGGGCATGCTCGATTGAGATCGGTAAAATCTATGCACATCCTCCACTTGGCATTTTTCTTTCTGATCAGAACGAGATTGGATGTCCATAGTGGATAACTTGAATCTTTGATATGACCGACGCTAAGCATTCTTTCCACCTCACCTAGAATAATTTCCGCCTTTTCTGGTGAAAAGGCCCGACGTTTTTCTGAATTATCTGATCTTCTGGGACTCCGGTAACGTCCTTCGAGCACCAAGCGAACAAATTCAAATTCTCCTGTGGTAATAAAATCAACTGTCTCTTGAAACCTGGCGATAAATTAGTTCCGATTTGCAAGAATTTTCCTTCGGTAAACTGGTGTTTTTCACATTCTTCATCGGTAGTAAAAAAATTGGGAGCTTCCCTGGGAGCGTCGATAGGTAACGACCCCAATGGAAGTCCCGCTAACTGCTAGTCCCGAACTTGCTCCATTTTCTGATCCCTTTTTTACGCTAAGGCCGCTCGGTAGCATTCTCTTGCCGCTTTCTAGCTGCTTCTCACCACCCCTACATTGTTCCCGACCACATATTTCAAGCATTGATGAATAGTGGACGTTGCCGCATGATATTCGTAATAGCCACGACCTGCCAAAGATCGCATTATGAAAGGCTGGTGCATCTACTACGACGAACAGCACGGTGACCTCTTTCTTGAAGGGCCCGCGGCCTAGCTGAACAATGCCTTCGAACTCTCCTATCACTTCTGCTGCCGAACCTGTGAATCCTACAATAGTTTGGTCCGAACACGTTATCACTGGGGTTTTCCTGAACTTGGCGAACGTTGATGCAAAGATTATGTTTTCCGAACTTCCGGTGTCGACAAGGATACGCCGGACTTCTTCTCCCGCATTGGCCACCCCGATTACGATAGCATCTTTGTGAGGACCAGCTATGTCTCTCATCTCTTCGTCAAAATACAGAATCGGTGATGGGTTGCCTTTTGAATGCGGATAAGTCCGACCTTCCAACTTAGTTGCTAGGTTCACAATATGTCGTTTCCGGGATGAATGCGTGATCTCTGCCATAGAATCACCCCCAAAAATAGTCAACGATTCGAAGAATTGACAGAGGTTCCTTACGTTTCCTCTGCTTCCCACAGCTTCTTCCTCAATTACCCCGATGAGGTTACGACTGATATCAGGATCAAGATATTCGATGGATACATAAAAAAGATTGGTCATTTCAGAAATTTTCCATGGTTGTCTCGGGTTTTTATACCGTCACTATTTCTTTCGAAGTCGCACCCTGTTGTACTTTCTTCTTCACATACTCGAGTAATTTCCCATTTTCTATCAGCATATGCATTTCCTTTTTGAGGGCGATACAATCCTTGGTATCATGTCCCACATCTTCGTGGTATAGGCAGTATCGATTATTTCTTCTTTCCCGAGGTGTTAGGATGGGAAAAGGCCTCCGATAAATCCCGCTTTTCTTAGTCTTTTCGTAGATTATGGATACGCACTCTGTTAAGTCACCAAAGTAAGCAGGTCGGATCCATTTGTTGGAAATAGGTCGGGAGACCACCTGATTGGTCTGTTTTCCCCTCTGACCCTGGGATGGCAGGGGCTTGGCCAGTACGGGCTGGATAGGTGGTATTGTGTTGATTGGCTAAACCTACGGGATGTAGCATGGTTGAGTGCCCTGCTTTATAACAACCGATGCTTGTGCACTCTACTGAGCCTGCGCTGCTAACTCGGACGCCTCAGTTTCCTCGATCAATATTTGTTTTTCCACCTGAGCCAGAAAGGCGGAAAAAGTAAAAGCCTGTTTCTTAGTGACTGCTTGTTTCATCGGTCCTATGAGTTGTCCTAAATGGTATGTTGTGAGAGCCACGTTCTCCTCGCAGTGGTCAAAGTCGGTCTTTGCATCGATAAAAAGCCTGGTGTAATCTCTGAGGCTCTCTCCCAGACTCTATTTACAGTTAACGATTGTGTCTCCATTGGCTCGGAAACTTTTACTTCCCACAAATTGTTGACGGAACATAATCCAGAACATCCCAAAATTCTTTATACAACCTTGCGGTAACCGGTTGTACCACTTAGATGCCCGATCCTTGAAGGTCATCAAAAAAGCTTGGCATGGCAACTTTTCGTCATTACAACAACCGGTTGTACCATTTAGATGCCCGATCCGGATCTCTTTTGCCGTCATACTTCTCCAATTTTGACATGTCAAACCTCTTCGGGAGGTGTCCTGACAATATTTCGTCTGATAGCGACGACGCTCTCCAATTCATTCCAAATCCAAAAGAACCGCCACCGAGCCCCTCGGTAGGAATTCCATACAATCCTTCATTAGTCGGGTTGATGAACTGACTGCTGACTCTGTACCCTTGCGTCTGACTATTCGACGGCTGCCACTGAACCTGGGGCAGAATTACCCGCTCCTCTCTACTTGCCGTCAACATTTCTTATTTTTCGTGCGAAATTGGCGTTCTTTTTTCGGTGCTGTCTTTCTTGAACTTGGGTGAGTCAGAACGGGGCACCCTATTACGTCGAGAATTATTTTTTCTATTTCGTATTTCCTTGCGACGGTATTCTCTTCCCGATGAATCGTCCGAAGTATAATTAGCAGAAATACCTCGGGCATCCTTTTGACACCTCCTAGCTTTTCCATCCCGCTCTCTGTCTTGCTTGGGCTCTTGATAATTTTGAATTGGTCGGGCATCAATACGGTGGTCAACCCCCGAGGAGCCTTCTCCGCGGTTGTCCCTCATCGGCTCTTTCCCTTTTCCTTCCCGAGCTCTTTTGTCATCTAAAGCCCTTTCATTTTCAGCGTTCAGCTTCGCGATGCCCTCCATTAATTGAATCCTGGTAATAATAAGAGTTTATCGCTTATCCCGACCCTGCGCGTAATGTTCATGGTCCGGTGCCTCTTCGCCTTCGGATAACGAAATGGCTCGGGTAGTCTCTCTACGGACCCTTTCCCCAGTCGCCTCGTCATTCATTGTTTAAGATTAAATCATGATTTTCGAAGAAAAGTTTTCTTTTGGGTATCACGTGTTCCCACAGACAGCGCCAATGATGAGTAAATTAATGACAAAAATGAGGAATCTTGGATCTTGTGCTTGATGTGACTATAGCTAAAAGTGTAGAGACAGAAAGTAGAAAGAGAAAGTATTAAAGAATGCCCCCCTACCCAAGAATAAAGGGGCTCCCTTATATAGTGGGGTAAGTGGGACCCATTTATATCTTAGGTAGTCTTTAATTATTTAATAGTTAGTCCTTTACATCCTACTTGATTTACACATCGTTCTCTAATAAATAATAAATACAATAACGGGTGTATTTCACTTCTCCTTTTTGCAATTAACTCCTTTTCTATTGGGCTCGACGAATTACTCCCTTATCAATTATCTTCATTAGTTATCATCTTGGGGGTGTTATTAAAGATACTTTCTTGCATTATGTTAGTTTCTTCATTAGTGCTTGAGAAAGGTTGATTTGTTAGGATCTCTTTAAAGTATGCTTCAAGAGATAGGCCAATAGAGTTGGTATCTAAAATCCAGTTCTCTCTAACTTTAATGTTATTCATAGTATTCTTCCTTATTTTCTTGGACACATAAGCATGGCAGGTTTTAGTGTTTATGTCACCTTCTTTGAGCCAATTGGACTAGCATTTTTGCTTCCAGTATGACTCTTCCATCTTTAAAGCTTGGAGGACGAGAGCATTAGCTTTAGCTAGCTCCATATTAATGTCCAGACTATTAGACATCATATCCTCAATCTCAAGCTTCTTGATTGCTTCTTCAGTTACATGCACTTTGTCAAAGATATTACCAAAACAAGTTTTATTCCGTACTTTGAGGGCTTCATTTAGTCTTCTAAGTTTATGCCAAAATATATAGAGAGGATATCCTTCAATATTTTGATTCGAGTTGTTTTTTATAAAATTTAGAAAATCATTATCCAATATTCCCATGTTTAAAAATTTAAATCTCTTTTTAGAGTTTAATCTATCTTTAGAAATAGTCACACATAAAGGAGCATGGTCAAAACAAGTTTTTGTCATATGGAGAACTTTATTTTCATTGAAAAAGTCAGATCAAGCAGAGCTATAGAGAACTCTGTCTAAACGCTTCCATATTTGGAGTTGTTGGACTAAGTGAATTTTTGGAGCTAGCATAACCTGCATCCTCCAGATGACAGTCCCTAATAACATCATAGAATTCTTCAGATCTGTTAATACAGAATGTAGGGCAGCCAATCTGCTCATCAGTTGATGAAACAATGTTAAAATCCCCTAAAATTAGCCACTCATTAGCAGGGGTTGAGATGATAAGAGTGTTCCAAATGTCTATCCTGTTATATCTTGAAACTTAGCATAAATAATTGTTAGTAAAACATTTTTACCTAAACCAACATAAGAGATTTCATAATGTAAACATTTAGAATGATCAAGTAAAATGTTAACATAAAATTATTCATTCCAGAAAAACCATATTTTATTTGAAACCAATCCTTAAAACGATGGTTTCCAAATTCTCAGAGCTGATGAGGGGTTCTTGAATGGCAATGACTTAATATTTTCTTCGTGAATGATAGACTTAAGCCTTATAAGAGAAGTTTTATTTCTAATGTCTCTGATATTCCAGTTAAGAAACTTGATCATCTTTAGATAAAGAGGTAGATGGTTTGCCAAACCCTGAAAATTTCAAAGATTTGATAATAATATTTTTAGGATTTTTATTTTTTCTTGCTTCTTTAAGTTTTCTATTAAGAACTTCATGAAATCATTTGTTTGTTTCTTTTGTTTTAAGGATTGGTTAGGGATGAAGACTTCCTATATTGTCCTGGTTGGGAGTGATATTTCCAAATATCAAGTTTTCATAGTCTTGAGAAGTAGATAGATTGTAACCATAATCCAAGGTTTGAATAACTTCTATGATTTCCTTAGAGTTAGGGGACTTGGTTTCTTGAAGCTGAGTATTTATCTGAATGTTGGAATCTTCATTTAATTTAGACCTAGTGGCTGTAAATATTTTTTGAGCCTTTTCAATAGATAAATTCTCTTTGTGATGAGAATTAGGCATTATTGCATCCATTTTTTTATCACGGATTATCACAAAAAAATTGACTTTTGGCTGATAAACTTTAGGTTGATTTGTTTCCATGGATTTTAAGACTTTCTTGCCCTAAGAATCATACTGGGTATCCTCAGTCCTAGTATTGTTCAATTCATCATTTGGCTGAGTTTTGACAATATCCTTCTTGCATGTTTCTTGATTGTGGCCTAGATGAATACATCTTTTGCAGGTATTTTGGAATATCTTTATAATTGATGTTCAACCAACATCTTTAGTTATCTGCAAAGCCAACCCATATGTGATGTTGAAGCGTTTTAGAGACATCAATTTCTACCCAAGCATAACATAGATTATAGAATGCTCTATTTCTTTCTAGGATTTTGATTTTTAAGAGGTATCGTGTTAAAGTTTCTATAGTACAAATTATACTTTTGTTATAGAGATATTATGGTACTTTCTCTATTCTGATCAACACAGGGGTAGTTGAGCATTCAAACTTAGGATTAAAATCAACCTTCTACTTTAGAAGCCTTATTGACGACTCCACCACAACCCATATATTTCTGGTGTATATCTTGTAAAGATCATCTTTTAAAATCAAACTCTAGCAAAATATGCCTAAAATCCCAAACATAAATATTGTAATCTCCTTTGAATTTAATAGAATTCAAAAATTGATTGAGAATTTTTCTTTTGGGCAAACCTTGTGAGAATTTATTGATTAAAGTATGTTTGGATGCTAGATTTAACTGGTCTTTATCAATCTGAGAAAACTAAATGGAAATGAGATATAAATTTCTGATTATGTTAGGAGGCTTGAAGTCTGATTTAGGATTATGCTTCCTTAAGGTGTCAGCAAATGATTTACTTTGTTATTGACTATTAGGAATCATTGCTGCATTTGGTTTTCTTGTGTTGAGGTTATCTTTGTTGATCTACGGGGGTTACTAGGAGATTGATGATCATGAAAATCTTCCTTCGAGAAAACATGATTGTTGGTATCTTCCATGCTGATCGGAGTAGACCAAAGGGATGAGAAGAAAAAGCAGTTAGGAGGAGAACGAAGAACATCAAGTAGTATTTTTTAGGGCTTTCGTCATATATCTTTTAAATTAAAATTAAAATATATAATAGTTTAATAAAAATATTTCGAAACTATAATATAATCCAAAAACACTAGCTTGAAATGAATCAAATACATAAAAATATAATGTTAATTCTAACAAATTAAACTTATTAAAAAGAAAACCAAAACAGATCTGAAAAAAGATCATCAAATCCTAGTTGACAACAACGGACTATTTAAGATAATTATTGTTGGTCATTTATTGAGGAGTTTCTGAAATAGATCTCAAATGGTTATGGATTTTGAATGAAATCCCTAAATAATTGTTAAACTAGTCTAAAAAACTGTGATAATTAGAGATAATTTAATGTCTAAAATTTGACATGCTCATGAATATTTCCCGTTTCGTTATCCGGTCTCAATATGAGAATAAAACTCATTCAAGTGATCATCAATTTTTTAGTCAATATTGCTCAAAATTTATAAGCCATAAGTAACTAAGATGTGAAAATAATTCCTAGTAGAACCGCCATTACTTTTAACCAAATTTTAATTCATTAAGTGCTGATATTAGTTTTTACTAAAAGAACTATGTATGTTATGAACTAACAAACTCTGAAGAATGTTGTAAATTATGTGCTACATCCCTTCTACAATCCTACTCTTTCTCATTAATTATATACATTTGTTTATATTATCCTCTTTATGACATTAATTCTAACATATAATCGAGTGAACACATTATAATGTTTTTTTAAATAGTCACGTATGGGTTTAAGCATCCAAACACACTGCTCGTTATTGGCGATATAGAATATAGGTTTAAGCATCGAGGCATACTACTCATTATTGGCGTTATAAAATATATCAAAACAGACATATATATAGTCGTTGGTGGCTGAGACTCCCTTCAGTAATTTGATAGATCATTTATGTCATTTCAACACTAATTTGATATTCACATAACATTTAAATAGAGAGATGACACCAAACAAATAATATATTTTAGTTTAGTTTTGGAGAGATTTTTATCACACTTGATGATACATATATCATCATCGGTCGCTTGATGGACGATATTTTGTTAGAGTTGTCACAATATGATACCAAAGAAAAGTTATATTTTTGGAGTTCTCTCGATTATCGAGAATTAGTTTGCATGATATCCTATAGGAAATGAAGAGTAGCATCATTTGGAATGACTCTCAGATAATTTTATTACTTATGTGTATATGGATTCAAACTCAGCTAGAAAGATAGAACATGTCCGCTGAGCTGTTCATGCATGTATTTTGTATATTTTGGATGCATTATATTTACCAACGGTACGAGGCCATTGTACGGTCGGTACCTTAGCAAAAACGTTACAGTATATTCATATATAAATTGTACTAAAGTACTATTTAGAAAATGGTCTGCTACCGTCGGCTCAAAGCAACAGAGTAGGCAGTATCAGACCGATATGTTGTCGATACCTTAGCTAAACTTTTGTATAGACTTACTATAAAAAAATTGCTAAGGTATTGATAGCATAATGTTTTAGTACCGTTGGTACTATGTTAATATACTTTTAAGACCGTTTGTATTCATGAAACTATTTGATTTAAATTTATTTCTCCAACTTTAATATTTCTCTTGTGTATACGTGGCACTAAATTATCATTTTTTATTCAACCTTGTCTATCAAGTCATATTTATAGCTAGTTTGACCTGACTAACAATTCATTTATCTCTATATATCAATAAAACTTCTCTTATATCTCCATATATGACTTTATAACAAATTAAATCTGGAAAATCGTCGTCATTATAAATGAATTATGGATGGATGAAACTACATCATTTTTAATAAAATTATATGCAAAATATACTACATATACGGCATTCATCTTACAAGACCGATGTCACATGCACGATGACATAAATAAGTCTTTAGAGGTTTAGAGAATTTATAATTACTTCCATGTTTTAGGACTGTCGACCTTTTATAGGATACCAGGCAAGAGACATAAAACATCTTCTCTTTGGGTATTACTGATTCCATTAGTAAAACAATTATCTAAGAGGTGTACCTGAACCTCGTTGAAAAAAGACTGAAACAAATGGAAATGGATGCTTACACTAAAGATCTAAATATGCAATGATATAACTCTTCTTAAAGTGTTTTATTATTTATATTTATTTCTCATTTCTTTTTTATTTTATGTTATATTATCGTTATATGTTATGATGTTATGATTTTAATTTTGGTGTTTGCGTATAAAGGTTTCTGCTAAATCAAATCGAACAAGTCTTTAACATAAACAAATTACAATAACAAATAGTTCCAAAATAGATTTAATGTAATAATTAAATGAATTCATCTAAATTTCTCATTGGGGGTTGTTCCTCGGAGGCGAGCAACTTTATATATATGTTGCAACGAGGCATAATCGGTAGTGCCTAATCTTTCGCTTCTAGGTTACGTAATGTAATATAATAAGGATATATATATATATACACTTTTCCTTTCTCAATAGAAATCTATATATAAAATTTAATAAATTTGGACACAAAAATTACCTTCATTCAATAATAAACTTCAAATATAAACATAAAATACTTATGTAGATAAAATGGTTGTTATCAACAAAACCAAACCTGTTATCTTCCATTTGAGACATCAGATGAGGTGAATTTCATAATGGTAGAATAATGATATTCATAACATGCGATACAAAATGGACGATGCATTTAAACTACGACGTGATCACGCCTCCGAAAGACTGTATTGTCATCAAGTGTTCTATACTTACACTATCTTTAAAATAGTTAAGACTTGCAACGAGCTTTAATACCTCATCCATACCATTAAACTTCTATTTATAATCCTTAAAATATTCATCAACTCATAGTAAATTATATGTCTACGTATCTTCTATCCATCTCTTTGGCCATATAAGCCATCATCGGGTTTAACATCGTTAACCGTATTTATAAAAAGCCAATAGTATACTAAAAATTGTTATATGTACCCTTTTAGATCATCAAATTGTAGTTCACGACCAATATTGCGACTTGTTTCTTTGAATTTTAACGGTTCACTACGACTAATCATTTCATTAGATAGTGACGATATCTTAATATAAACTTTGGTTCGTGTCGTAGAAGTTACACATATCAAAGGTGAACTTAACCGATGGATTTCTAAAAATTGCACATAATGAAGTTACACTTGTTTTTTCTGATTCTAACATGTTTTCAAAATACGATTTATCTCGTTTAGTTTTCATACGGATGATAATTTAAATTTGATCGATTGACTGTCATGGTGTTTATGTTTCTCCATTTTTTAGAAATAATTTATTTTTAAAAAAACTATTTCAAACCATTTTTTGTAAATATGGTATATCGTCGTTATCTTTGTATGTACCATTATATCTAACATTTTTCAGTGATCATCCAAATATTTTAAAGTTACTAGAATTTATTTTGTCTAATAACTCGTGAATCTCATGCCAATATAGTAAATCGTGTGTAGCTCGTAGTGCACAAGCCCAATTAGTATCCCATAGTTTAATATTATCAATGATTTCAAAAAACTACAAAAAAAACTTCTAAATCAATATTCGAGATGTTACCTTTTATTTTATTGAACCCCAAGTGTCCATACTTGTGCTGTGTTATAAAGAGAGTATTTTCAAAAGATCCATTGACTGATCCATGTTTCATCTCGACTAAAAAATTCACTTAACCCAAAAACAACTCGAAGTTAAGCTTACTCGTATCAACAAAACACTTTAGGTTGGAATTATAGCTTTCTACCTGGTTAGTTATCATGTTTATGAAATATATGATTTTTTTTCCATGTGATAGAATTATTGAGGTAAATAATTAAACAAGAGTTTTTAGTATATTCGATTTCTTGAGGGTAATCTTTGAACCCATATTTCCTCTTATTCATATTGTTTTCAAATTCACATTTTGTATTCGAATATATTATCTCATTCCACGAACCCATGAAGCGATTGAAACTTTTTTTCTCCTTCATGTGCTTCTTCATATTCATAAGGACGCTTTGTGTTAATGTGTCGTTGACATAACATGTATGTTATTTTTTGGAACACTTTTTCTAGAGAATTTATTAATGCTAAGTCTTTATCTGTCAAAAGCGTGGTCAGTTCTTTGATTGAGTTAGGTACCATCAACGATTACAAAAAGTTTAATACCTACATAAAATTGTTAACTTTATCCACATACATAAGCACAAACCTAGTAAAAAGTCAAATCGATCGAGATTGCACCGACAATCTCAAACAAACGCATCCGGTACCTTATTATCTTGTAGTTGTTATTATAACTTTTGAAAACATCTATAAAAAAAATCCAAACTAGTCAGTGTGCAAAGAAAGTATTTGCCACAATATCAGTTTGATTTTCACTAGACCTATGTCATTCTTGTTCATTTAACATTTTGAGAATTTCTACCATGTACTAGAAGTGTAACCTGCTAGGTTTCTTCAAAATTTGGTATTTCTATTGAGTGTTGTATACAATGCATATGCTCGACACATTTTCCTCGCTGAAAATTTTCACATGTTCAAAATTTATCTAGAGCGAGCTTCCACGAAAATAGAATTGTGTAAAAATGGTAACTCTTCTTTTGAAAAGCATCTCTCGTACGAATGACTTTCTAAGTGTTTTATCATTGGATAGTTGTGCATCGCGCACATAACCTATAAAGACCATTGATACGTGAGTGACTAATTTTTCCTTCAACTTGAGTAGACATCCACGTTGTTTTTATATGGTTGATTTTTTTAGAATCTTTTGGACCAACCAACCTTTTATATTATTTGGATCTCTCGCATTTGAAGAATAGTTGAGGAGTCTTCATACTACTGCGCGTATCATCGCATTATACGCACAAAGATATTAAGGTATAGTACTATACGTACTTGTAGCCATGGTATCAAAGATATTAAAGTGTAGTACCTTAAAAAAACCATTCGCTACATAGATATTACATCTATCTACCGATAGTGCATACTATACGTACTACCGGTAAACGGGGCAGACGAAGTCTTGTTGGCCAAATTATGTAAGAACTTATAGTAATTATTTCAATTATAAGGTTTATTGTCTTCATGGTTTGAATACCATTTTGATTCTGGTTATTTTCTACCTTTTCAGAAAAATTGTGTTTAAAAGAATTTTGATTTAATGTTTGAAATTTCAGTTTGTATTTGTATGAGCGTAAGGTTTGGATTTTTAAATTCAAGGTTTTTAGATTTTAGTTTTATGATAACTTTTAAAAAAATTAAATGTGACAAAATTGTAAATATAAAAATAACTAAAATACTTTTAGCTTTTCTTTAAATAAAATAGTCAAATGTTTGGGATAAAAATAAAAACCAGATTATTTAGGCTGACCCATGCAATAGAGTCACAGAAACACAACAACGACACTTGGCCTATTTGTGAGAACAATAGTAATCCCTAATTAGTACTTTACTGGTAGCCGAATAGTTTAGGAGTCATATGCGGGTGGGCTTTAGTCAAGGCCTTTCAATCAGCCCACACTACTACTGCGCGTTTAAATTGTGCAATTCATTGAATTTTGGTTAGCTTAGTAAATTGATTATATATACCCCCAAGCATCACCGACCTGAAACTATACCATAAAGCGAAAAGACGATAAAAAATGGTTTCAAATAAACCAAAGTTGAGAACACAATACATCCTTCAAACATAGACTTAGTTGGAAATATAAACTTCCGCCCGTCAATCCAACAAGGTTCATCCGGCATCCTATAAACAGTGAAATATAATAAGATGTTCAAAATTTCCAATAAAACAAATAAACTAAGACATTATCGTTGCGATAATACATAAAGGTAGGTCACTTAACACACAACCACGTTGCAATATAGCAGCAAGACATATCTGTGACAATCTTCCGAACAGTGAACATAGTTTAGCATCCGAAACTCGTCCCAAGCGGCCTCGTGGTCTCACCCTTTTGAACAGCAAATCCTTTGCATAAATTGAAATCGGAATTGAAATTTTGAGAATTTCGCATAAATTGGATTTTTGATTGTGGAATTTTCCGAGACTCTCCTTTACCAATTCCCGGATCCTTTTGCGGTAAGAATTATACATGGTCCTCCGTCGTTCTCTAAAATTCCAAAATCGTCAATCATATTTTTTATTCTTTCAATCGGCACTTTTTTTCTTTCCATCTACACTCAAAATAACCTACTGGATTTGGAATAGATAGAAGTCGGATCAAATGATTAAATTAGTCGGGATGACATTATGATGCAGTCACTAGTTCACTTAGCTTTTTTATTCTTCAAAAGTAATATGTGGCATTCATAAAAGAATGTACCAATATATCTACTCTATATAATTGATTCGTAGTTAAATCGGTTTTTATTAGACCACCTACGGTTTTCGGTTTTTATTAGACCACCTACGGTTGTGGAAATATTTATTTTTTAAAAATGCTACATGTTAACGTCGCATCAGTATAGTCTTCAAATAATTTTACAAAAATATTCCACACAACAGAGCATATTTAATCTTTCAATATATCTTACCATAGTTCTCCATCTTTCACATCATTTTACACTATAATATCCAACCATATATTTTTATTTCTCTTCCTTATTACTTAATATATATTTACATTAAAATTTATATTAAAATAAATAATTTTCATAAATTAACATTTTATATATTCTTTATAAATATAAATTATAAAATAATACATAATATATATTTTATTTAAATTTGAACATATATAACTAGTTTGTTAGTTGTTAGTTTTGCAAAAGATAATTACTGCTGTCTCACATCTATCAAACATATATAACTAATTTTCTACTATTTTGCTTACTTAGTGTTTTGCTGCAGTACTCAATTATAAGTAGTTCCAAAATAATTACTACAACAGAGCCCCAAAAATATACTTTCAGGCTCATCATCAATTCTAGGTTTCAAATTAAGTTTGTATAGTCATGTATCTATAAAAAAAAGTGTCCCTCATCTACTTTGTATGTGGTCCCATATCACACTATGGTTTCACATTTTTTTGTAATTATTTCCGCATTACCTATGTAAATAGTCATCATGGTTACGCATTTATCATCATGTACATGGTTTCACATAATTTACATAGTTGTCCAATTGACTGTCATTTAAATGGTTTCACATCATTTATATGGTTGTGCATCTATATGATATATGGTTTCACAACATGTACAAGATTTCACATCTATCATCATTTAATCATTTTACATCATTTCTTGGACCTTGCATGCATTCCCTTGTCCCTTATTAATCAAACATATATGGTCTTTCATCTACTTTTTAAGTCTAATCTCGTAATTTTTATAGGAAAAAAGGTTGTCATAAACGTGCTTTTTAAGACTATACCTCTTTGAACTAATTAAAGAGATGGAAGAAACAATAATAAAACATGAACACCTATGGAAAATAAAGAAAATACCATTTTATTTCATTCTAAAGGGAACACATGAGCTGAGAAAATAAAATACTCCTCTAAAAAATATTTGGGATTTTATTTTAGAAATAATAGTAAAATATGATGATGAGAAAGAAATCTTTAAATTAGGTACAAAATGGGACGTTAAGATTATATATGGTTTGAAGCATGTAAAAGAGAAATTTGGTGGAGAGTTCCAACAACAAGAATAAGTTAACGAGGAGGAAGATTCTGAAGAATAAAATGTTGATGCAGAGAAAAATGAAGAGAATGTTCTTGTGGAGAAAGAAAAAAGGGATAATGTTATGGTAGAGGAATAAAAAGAGTATGGTGTTGCATTAGAGGAAAAAAAGAAGATGAAACTAATCTTAACGATGACGAGAGAGGTGCAAATTAGGATATGCAATAAGACTAAGATGTAAATGATTCTAGTGATGTACAGTTTCCAATAGATCAATTTATTGTTAAAAAATATACAAGTAAAAAATCTACACGAACTAAAAAATAAAAAATAAAAGAGAAAATCTGTAAAGAATGTTGCACATCAAATACAATCTTTGAAATGTGCAACAAAAGTTGGTTATGTACAAAAACAGAAGTTGGTACCATTAGAACGTGCTACTACTTCACAAAATCAATATTCAAACTGGGAATCTAAATAGACCTAAAAAAAAGTAAAGAATAAGTCTTCAAACAAATTAGCTCATGGAAACTACCATTTGACTAGTAGAAAACAGAAGATTTAAAAGTTTATTGTACCAACAAAAGGTAAAAATCTCTGATTTATCATCTTTTAATGGTCTCTCATCTATCATGGTCGCGAATTTATCATAGTTTACATGGTTTCGCATCATTTACATGGTCGTGCATCTATTATAATATTGTTTACCATCTTTTATATGGTTTCGCATCATTTACATGGTCGTGCATCTATCATCATATACATTGATTTTTCATCATTTACATGGTTACACATCTATTATCATTACATTTGTTTCACATCATTTACACAGTTGTGCATCTATCAATATCTATATTGGTTTCACATCAATTACATGGTTATGCATCTATCATCATTTATATAGTTGCGCATATATCATTATTTACATTGGGTTCACATTGTTTAAATGGTTGCAAATCTATCATAATTTACATTAATTTTGCATAATCACATGGTTTCACATCTATCATAATTTACATTGGTTTCGTATTATTTACATGGTTGCGCATTAATCATCATTTATATGGTTTTGCATCATTAACACGATTTTGTATCTATCATAATTTTGATGATTTCACATCTATTTTTCAAAGTATTAACATGAAATTCCCAACATCATCTGAGCATGTGTCTAGCAAAATCTTTGACTTAGCAATAGTAGATCGAATAGATAAAGATGCAATTGCTTGTAACAATTTTGTAATTCAGATTTCAGAAATATCAAATAAAATTTATGAGAAATACCATGTTGTATCAGAATTTTAAAAAAAGATAAATGAAACTGAAGAAACTAATACAGAAAATACCGACATAGAACTACAAAAGACACTTCAACCACTTATATTGAAGTTAAACACAGAGGTTGAACATAAAAAAACACCTCGAAAACATATGAAAGGAAAAAACAAACACATGAAAAAAAGGCATGAATCACCAAATACAAAATTATGTATTATGAACCCTATTACTGATGCTAATACAAGTCAAAATCTGATTACAAGTCATATCGATCAAAAAATAATTATACATGACCCAACTTTCAATATTATTGAGGCTACAACTCAGGAGGACCGTATTATTGTTGTTGTGAAAGAACACGATCCTCATCCTAATGTTGTTCACCAGGACCCTCCTCAAACCTAAGATAAACTTAATATTGTTTTAGAAATTCACGATACTCCACATAATTATATTATGGAAGAAAATAATCCTAACTACGGGAAACTAGGACACTTCACCTAATGTTATTGTTGAAAACAAAGAGATTTCTCCTACTATTTATGTGGTCTGGATGTGTATACTATAGATGTTAATGTTGTTCAATGAGGTTTCTAATACAATAGAAGTGATTTATGATATTGATATTATTGATGTTACCATTGTTTGAGAGAAATATGTGATCTAAATTATTCAATATTGATAAAACTCTTTGAATATGTATTTATCTGTGTATTATTTTGTTTTATGCTTACATAATTTAACATTTTAATGCGTGATATCTCATGTTATAGTATCTCATGATATAGTCTAGAAGAAATTTATAATGTCTTATTTCGCAAGGCAGTATCCCTACTATAGATGTTTACGTTGGTGTGGAAAACAAAAAGGTCTCTCATGCAATAAAAGTGGTCTAGGATGTTGCTACTATAGATGTTACTATTGTTGTAGACAAATGAGTAATCTAAATTATTCAATATTGATAAAACTCTTTTAAAAATCTATGTATTTGGACATATGTATTTATTTGTGTATAAAATTTGATTTTATTTCTATATATATATTTTTTAAATATTTTATATAAGAAATTTTATTTTATTTCCATCTATTTTCAAAAATATCTTATATATAACAAATTTTATATTATCATGTATCTCTTAAAATATATTTTAGATAGTAAATTTGATTTTGTTATATGTTATATTCTAAGAATTATATATTAGGATTACAAATAAAATATTAAGATTTATTGTTATATATTATTTTTATATGTAATAATATATATTAAGAAATATTAAAATACCTTTAATTAGTTGTATACAATGACATAGATATTTTAAAGAAAATGATAATGAAACTATTTTACAACAATATAATTATGGAGTCAATTGAATGAATTTTATAAAATATCATTCCTTATTTTGATTCTTGATTCCGTCATTGTCGATGGGTATATTTATTGACCATGTATCAAAATTTCCTTCATAACTCTATGATACCTTATCAATACTTGGATAATACAATTGATAAGTATTGGAAATAGGCTCAGTCCCAAGGTGTGTAAGTTCACGTGATCTATAATCAAGCTTTTTCAAGTGTCCTGCATCTTCTTTCGCATGGGTTAAACATTTAAATATTCTTAAATGTCTAATAAAATAACTCATTAGCCTCATATGTCTTAATAAAATAAGATTCATGATTTTTATAAACCATTTCATGAGATGTGTATTTTCAATATATTACCTAAGAGTAATCTTGTTTTTTTATTTTCCCTAGGGCGAATCTGAGCCTTCTTGGGTTTGGAAATTTGATTGAAATTTTCATCTTTTTTTATCGATTTCACTATCCCTCTCTCCCTTTCGACCTCTCCTGTAGAAGGTGCCAATACTCCGAGTTGATTGAACGTGAGGTTGGGATTCACCATGGGATGGTTCAAACATCAGTTTCGTTTGTGTATTCCTTTGACTATATAAATTCATTATTTATTAATATGTCTCTATTCAACTAATTATATCTGCATGCGATGTATTTTTGAGATCAAACACTTGTTTAAACGAGATTACAATCAAAAGATCTCTATCTGGCATATTTTTTAGAAATTTCCTCACAAGTTTAGACTCATCTACCTTATGTCCCAATGACAATTCGTTGGACTTGATTGTTGATATTTCCTCGAGAACTCATCAATAAAGTCCAAATATTGCATCGTCAATCGATGCAATTCAACAATCAAAGTTTTCAGTCTTGTATCTCTCACACGTTCCCCACCTTAATATTTGTTTTCACTGTTTCCTATAATATCTTGGTTGTCTCAATATCACCTAACTAAAGAATAATATTCTCAAGTATTGCTTGACGTAAAAGCATTATTCTATTATTATTTTGATACACATTATATCATCTTCAAACTACTGTATCTCAAGTTTCATAAACTCACAGTAGGAATTTCATTTTTAGTGCCAATGCCATATAATTTTTATACATTAACATGAGACATTGAACGGTGGAGCCAAGATCCATGCTTATTTTTTGTATCATTGTGGAAGTCACCACCACCAATTGGCATGGTTTTCCTAATTCATGACTTCCTTCATGGCTCACAAATGTATGATCAAACTCGGGCTCGGATACCAATTTATACTAATATAGAATTCAACAATTCAGAAGTAAAGAACTACATTTCTTTATTGATATGAAACTAACACAAAATCTAACAATGTTGAATTTCTAATCTAAATTTATATCTCATGAGTAGAGTATATATGTGGAACTACAAAAATCATAATAAGAGTCTTGTATGGAATATTCTACTCAAATCTCATATCATATTGTAACTTTAATTTTACATAACTAGAAAACGATGATAAAAAATAACGTATATAGTATTAACCTATAACAGAATAACTTATAAAAATAACCTATTATTGAATCAATTCGTAGCAATTACTTCATGTTGGCTCAGTAAATGGTCATCAACAATTAAGTAAATATTGATTAACTGAATTAAGACATGGCTAAAAAATACAACGATTTAGCATGAGTCCAAACTAGTATTATTAATTCAAAAGAAAATTTATTCAAAAGGTTGTTGTAAAGAGAAGCCAAATTTTTGTTGGGTTTGGCATACATGGGTCCAATTTAATGACTCATAAGTCGAAAAACAACAATGTAAGCGCGCCATTAAATTAGATCAGCGCCCTTGCGTTTAAAATATATGGATTTCAATATTCTTGAACCAGCTAGGAGCTTGAGTTATTGAAGTTAGCAAACTTTAGAGCTTTATTAAGATTCAGAGTATGAAAGGTCAATCCTTGACAAATAACAAGTTTATGAGATTGAGAAATCTTAAAAGAGGTATTAAAGAAGCTTGGAATTAAGCTATATGAGAATGACTTGATTCTAAGAGGTAAAAATTTGATTTCCTTTGATTTTCGAGATATGCCTTATGATAAATTCTTAAGGCTTTTGAATCTGACGAACTAAATTTTGTTTTTGTATGTTGTGGCTGATTTCAGAGAGATTTCAGCAAGCTGTGGGACAAAGCAATTCGATATATACAATCACCAGTTACAATTTTGAAGGTATGTCTGGTATTCATCCTGTAAAGATATATGTGTAAGAAATTACTTTATGCATAAATATTTATTAGATATGAAGAATAATTATAGTTACTTTCATACTTAGTGTAAAAGATATGTGGCAGAGACATGTGAGAGAAGTTATTGATTAAGTTCCTTAATTTCTCCAAGTTCAAGACTATTAAGAAGATCTATTGCTCTCATATGATTTGGGATTTGAGTAGTGTTTAAGTCTTGTTTGTTTATTCTATTATCCACTTAGCTAACCAATATGCAGCCAAGTTCTATACCCTATATATGTAAGAGATAGTTGAATTTTGTGAGAGTAGATTCCTACGGCATTCTAGGGTAGCTCTTATAAACCAGAGTGAATTTTTATTAATTAACATAGAATATAAGATATTAGAGTCAATCTCAACATCAAGGTTAAAACATTTCATATTATTGTTAAGAATGAGACCTTCAAGGAGGCTCTTACATTCTGTGAAAACTGGTATCTTCTTGCTATATAAGTGACCTATAGCAACATTGATATCCCCTTGAGAATTTAAAATTATAGCTCCACTTGATGCTTTACCATTTAGCAAACAGGAAGCCTCAGTATTGAGTTTTAATCTTGAATCCTTTGAAAGATACCAGCTAGTAAAAATTAACTTTCTGGTCTGGTTTAGGTGACTAAAACAACTTAATTCATAGGTTATATTGTTATCTTCAATCCAATGTTTTCTTTATAAGAGACAAGACTGATCACGACATAGAATTATAGATTTAACTTGATGAATGATGTTGGTAGCTGTAACTTTAGCTTACTGAAATTTGATTTTATTTTTGAAGTTCTAGATAGACCATGCTATGATAGGTGGAATAATGGTCCTAATGTATGTGTGTCATTAGGATAAGTATCAAACCAGCTTCTGATCATGTATTGGAAAGTTATATGTTGGCCAAGCCTTAGGTTGAATATGCTTCAACAATAGCTCCATACCTACCAAGCAAACTAAAAATTAACAAATATATGATTTAGAATTTCCGAATAGTTACAATGTTGACATTTGGAAGCAAGTTGCAAGTTTTTATGTTAGAGGACGGTGTGAATAAATATCTAGTTGTGAAGTAATCTCCAAATAAGAAAATAGCACTTATTTGGAGTTATGTTTCTATAAAGTCTTTTATAAATCATTTATTTATCTTTTTTAGTTCTATTTTTATCTCGTGTTGGTTTAATGTGTAATTTCTCATCTTTAGATAAAGTTTATTGTAGTTTATCTTCTTCATTATCTTTGATTGATATCCTTTGAATTCTGTTAATGTTTGATCGGAGACCAGAATAAAAGAATTTGTATGTGTCCCATAAGCCATTGATAAAGAAGGCTTTGACCTGATCTTGATTATACTAAGAGTTTTTTTCCACTAAGTTTAGGTAGATGAGAGGGTTATTGTTACATCATTTGTCCAACTAAACTCAATATTTCTTTTTCCAAGTTTCCAGAAGATGTATTTATCCATAATGGGTCTGATGTCCATAAGTATTTTTTATGTGCTTGAACTATTCCTTGTTGTGTTGACTTGCATAGGATCGTTGACCATGCAATATTTATTATGTATGAAGTTGGCCCAAATGGAGTTATTCATTTTGAATGCCAAATTTTGTAAGAAAATGCAAACTCCATGTCCTTTAAGTTCCTCGGGTTGATATCACCATCACCATAGAGCATACAAAGGTTTTACCATTTAGTTCAGAAGATAGCTTTATTATTTTCAGTGAAGCCCCATAGATATTTGCTACAGATGCCTTCAATTATTCTAATTGTAGATTTAGGTAAATTGTATCTTTGCATATATATAAATAAGGAATAACTTAGAGGACAGTTTGTATGAGGGTTATTATGCCATCATAGGATAGAAGATGTTGACTCAATTCTTGTGTTTTTTATTGTGAGATTAAACCTTCAAAGTAAGAAACTTTTATTCTGCTATGATAATTATGCCAAAGTAGTTTAAAGGTATACTTTGGATATTAAATCCACTTATGATCTTGAGATGGGTTTATCTAGTTTTTAGGATTCTAGTGAAAGGGATAATAATAGACTCATCTTTTTTTATGATCTGACCATAAACTTATTGGTATTTTTACAGGATATTATAAAGGTTGTGAAGACTGGAGGTAGAGCCATTAGTAAAGATGAAAATGTTATCAACAAAGGCCAAACAAAGTATCAAGGTATAGCCAATAGTTTTGTAGCTAATGTTGTCGTTTGTGCATATAGGTGTTATAGACTTCTAATTAAGAACTCTCCTGCTAGGATAAAGAGACTAGGGGATATGGTATCCCCTTGTCTCACACCATTTGTTGATTTAAAGTATCTCTTAGGTTATCCATTAGTAATGACAAATATCTGACATTGTTAGTTAGACATTTTATCCTGTCAATGAATGGTTGGTTAAATCCAAAGGCTTTCAGGATCTGACTAAGGAAGGTCAAAGAGAGCCTATGAAAGGCTTTGGCCATGTCCAACTTGAGCATTAAGCTACACCTCTATTATTCTTGTTTATGTCATGAGCTAGCTCATGCATCAACATGATATTGTCTTATATTTTCCTTCTTTTAACAAAGCCAGACTGTTGTTTTGATATAAATTTAAGAATGATCTCAGATATCTTATCATTTATAATTTTTGATAGAATCTTATTGAACATTGTACACAAACTGATGGGCCTATAGTAATTTCAAGTATGTGGATTATCTTTCTTTGGGATGAAACAAATGGTTGTAGCAAAGATACCTTGAGATACAATATCACCTTGAAAAAAAGTCTTTACCAACAACACATAAATTTTTAGCAGTTACATACCAATAATTCTAAAAACCTTTTTAGTATTGAAGCCACCAGCTCCAGCAATACTGTGGAGTTTAGGGATTTAATAAATTTTAATATTTCATTGTAAATAGGAGGAGGAACTTGTGTTATTTTCATTTGAGATTAGTATGGGAATGATATTTTGTAGATTTAGAATCTCTGTTGTATCACAATTTTCAGTCAAAAGGGACTTAAAGTGATCAACAACAGAATCTCCAATCTCTTTAGGATCATCAATCTAGGTATTATTTACCTAAATTTTATGAGTATATATTTTTCTTCTGCTTGACATGATTATGGAAGGCTTTCGTATTTCTCTTTATATTTAGAGTCCAGTTTGTACTAGTCTTTTGTTATTAGTAGCCTTCTTCCCTAGCTAGTAGTTAGAGACGAATAAATTGATCCTTAGCTAACTTTGACTTATCTTTTTGAGTCTTTGATTTTGCAAATAAATTTTCAAAGAAAACATCTTCTTTATATTTAATAACATTAAAAATATTACCAGAAGTCTGTTTTTCTAGTCTTAGAGGAATGATTTTACGATTTTTAGCTTTTGCCAAAATACAAATAGGCGAGGACCTGTCCTTTCAGCATTTCGATTGCTTTCTATAGACTGATAGAAGTTAGGATAAAGTAGACACATATTTAAAAATTTAGAAGAAGATTTGATTTCAGTTGAAGCATTAGCAAAAAAAGTAAAAGAAAAGTGATCCCAGACCCGTTCTTGCTAAGTGTTTGACTGTTATGATCTCGAAAGAGTTGGCCCATGTGTTATTATAAAGAACACAGTCTAATATCTTCCAGTTGGGTGAGTTAGTTTATATGTAGGTATATCCAATGTAACTTGCATCTGTTAGACAATAGTCATTTATGATATCATTGAAGTCATACGTGCTATATGGACATAGTATTAGGCATGATAATTTCTCAGAGGGGGCAATGATGGTGTTGAAATCACCCATTATGATTCAGTATTTTGAGTAGTTAGAAACCCCTCTAAGAGTATTCCATAGTTTAGTATTGTGTACCCTGTTACATTATGCATACACAATTAAGATTAAAACTGTTTTATTTAGAGTTAAGTGAGTGACCTGAAGATGAATCATTTGGTCATGATTAACAAAAGTTTGGACATCAAAATCATTTCTTCACATGACCCAAATTTTATTGGAAATATTTGTTAAAGCATACTGAAACCCAAGTAATTTAGCAATAGTGGTTAAGGGTTGATTAACAAACATCGGCTCCTCGATAATTATAAAGTCAATTTTCCCTACTTTACAAATTGATTATATTATTTTTCAAGTGACTTTGTTTCCAATACCTCTAGTGTTCCAACAAATAATTAAAACTGTCATTTATAAGAACCAGATGAACTTTTGGCAGACTCTTGAAATTGTAATTCTTTTGATGCATTTTGTCTTTTATAAATCATATTTTCAATTTTTGATTCTTTCGCATGAGCAGTTGGGGTTGAAGGCAAGCTACATGTTGGTCTCAGTAGGAGGGAGGATGAATTTTGTCTTTGGTGATCTTGATCATGAGATGTTGTTATCCCGAGGCCCTTCTTAAGTAAGTTAATTGCTTCACTAAATTCAAATTCCTTTAGTTCCAATTATATGTGAGTCCAATGTAGTTTCTTGGTGAGTTATAGGTTTGATGTAGTCGTCATATCAACTGTGTGAATGTTTGAATGGGTTTGAAGGCTTTTGAGGCTTGTGTTGACAATTTAGTATTGTTTTGGTCTAACTTTGAAAGGTTTGCTTTGTGATCAGGCTTAGATATATAAGGATCCTGAACAATGATAGATTTGAGTTTGGGACGAAGAGTAGGATGTTGTGAATGGTTGGGTTGTCTTAGGTGTGTTTAACTTTCTCAATTAGTAGACTTTTTCCCTATATGCCAGCATTATGAGCAATAACCTTGATTATTGCTAAAGCTAATCCATATCTTAGTGATATGTTCATTTGAAATATTTGTTTTAATCCAATTCATGCAAGAGTTATACATAACTTTGTTTTTCTTAGACACCCATACTTGGAGAGGTTATCCTATGGATTTTGTTATAAAAGTTGATGATGTCTTCTTTATACAAGAAGGTAAGAATTCTGGGAAATGTAATCCATGTTAGTGTGACTGTAAATTCTCTTTTAGGGTTAAAGTCAGACTCCATTAAAGGATTCTCATGGTGAACTGAGCCACGATCCACACATTACATCTCCATATCCTTCTGACATCTTCTTGGAGGTATATCTATATCATGAGGTGCCTACTATCCCATAAATCTAGGTTGACCTTACCTTTACAACCCTGAGTATCAAAGAACTTTTGAATTTCTGACATTCATTACCTACCTATAAAAAACTTTCCAATTTGAGTATGTTTGTCTCTTTTTCCAGTTTTGTCTTAACTTTTACCGAGAATTCAATTGCTGTAAATTCATATTTAAAAGAAAACTTAATCTCCTCATAAGAACTACTCTTTGGTCGTATAGCTTATGCATAAGTTTTGTATGAATCATTATTTAATTATCGTTGTTCAAAGATTGAGTTATATCTCAGGTTTGAGAACTGGTTTGAGATCATAGGTTGTTGATTTTTTGGTTTGATAGACCTGATTCAGAGTATGGAAGTTTGAATAATCTGTTGGATCTTGATGGTGTGAGGTTCTGTTAACTGGTTGACGTATGGCCGTTTCATTATTGGTAGTTTTCTGAATTGAGTTTGACGAAGCAGAAGTTATGATAATCATCTTTAATGATGCTTTAATGGTTCATGATTCTCGTGAGTCTATAAACTAGTAAATATTAAGATTACCTAACAATTATTATGACTATAATATAATTATCTTTCTCAGATATTATCGTTATAATATATATATATATATATATATATAGTTAGTTAGTTAGTTGATAAATAATGTAAATTTATCATACATTCATCAAATTTATAATATTTTGAGTATTATATTTTATAAAAAATTCAAAATAAATGTTCAAAATTCAAGAAAAAGATTATTATTAAATTATGTTGTTGTAAATAAAATTGGTAATTTACTCTATATATATATATATATGACGTAATTAATATTTAATTTTAGTATTATATATATAGTAAATTTGGATTGAGATACTACTTCAGTAAATGTTAAATTACAACGGTTAAATCAGTATGTAACGGTTTTGATGTTGAGACGTGGTAGACAAAGTCTTGTCTGTCACTCTTTTAATTTTTAATTAATATAAAGATTTGAATTATAAAATTTGATGAGTAATGGAAGCAGGGTAAATCCGTTTTTTTTGGATTATATAAGAGCATGTACAATCTATCTAGTAAGTTATACTTGTTTTTGGCAAAACTTTACCAAATCAAAAACCCTAAAATTACAAGTCTCTTTAACAAAACCAAAACCAGACATCCCCAAATCGATCTCCAGCTTGAAACAAACTCTAAATCGAAATCTTTTCGTCTTTTCTTCCATCTTTTTCCATTAATCAGTTATATAACCAATACCCAAGCTTTCGAGAAGAATTATTGACAATAGCTCAGCTCGGGCAGACAACTGAGTGATTTAAGTTTTCTATTTACAGCGAAGCGTCCATTTGGCTAACCAATCGGCGACGAAACTCTGAGAACGGGGAACGAATTTAATGGTCATGCACGAGTGGATCAAGCGCCTACAGATTGGGAGAAGTTTAGACAAAGGCCAAGGGTATTTACCCTTTGCTAAGTAGTCGATAAGAGCTTTGTTGTCAGACTCAATGTTTACCTTCTCCCAGTTCTTGTTCTTACAAATCATGAGACCTTCAAGAAGAACTCGAGCTTCTGCAAACAAAGGAGGTAGTTTTTCGAAAGTAGAACCGATTCCCAACTCCAGATCGCCGTGGTGATCTCTAAAAATAAAGCCACCAACAGCCTCTCCTGTGTAAGAACTCACTCCATCGATATTAAGCTTGCGTCTACCTTCAATCGGGTGAGTCCACTTTACATAAATCTGTTTTTTATATGTTTTGTAGACTGCATTACTTCCTATAATAGTTCTAGCTTCAAATGCATTTAGCCAATGCTTCATTTTTAGCTTCAGGTCCAAACTGCATATCATTCTGTTGATGTAAAAAAGAGCAGAGTCAGTAGTAATATTCTTGTTCTTGAATTTTAAGTCGTTTCTAAATTTCCAGATAGACCAACATATTATAGGAGGGATTATATGAGTAATGTGAACTTTTCTCTTTGAAAACCAAAACCATTCTCTAATTATATGAGTGATACTCATATAAGCTTCAATTTTTATATTAATTAGCAGGCTATAGTAATTCCAAATCGACCAAGAAAGTTTGCAGTTGACAAATAAATGATTTTTGTTTTCATAGTTAGAACAGAAAACACATTTAGAAGCAAGACTAATATTTTTCCTTTGTAAAATAGAATCAATAGGAAGAATTTTTTTTTATAAGCTTCCATATAAAGAAAGAACACTTCATGGGTGTTAAGTGATTCCACATCTTCTTGTATAATGTAGATTTATTGTAATGACATCTGACTCTGTTCCAAGTTAGCTTTGTATTAAACTCCATGTTAGGAGATGGAGTCCATAACAACTTGTCTTCTTTCAAAGAGTCAATTTTGAATAGAGCAATTTGCTGAATTCTGTCCTCATCTAGAAAAGACTTCAACAAGTCTAAGTCCCAATCATTCCCTTTCCAAAAAAGAGTTAACCTTCTGTTCCAAAAACCAAAAATTGGTGTCAACATTCTTGTAATCCATGATTGGAGATTGGTTATGCCAATTCTCCAACCAGAAATCCATATTTCCACTGCCAAGAGACCATTTAATGTTAGATTAAGCTAAATCCTTTATATTAATCAATCTTTTCCAAGTAAAAAAACTAGCTTTATTAGATTTTGATTTTAGGAGATGACTATTTTTATTGTATATATCCTTCATTAGTTTAGCCCAAATTCTATCTTGTTTTCTAAACTTAAAGCATAGCTTTTGAGACAGGGTGGTTTGAATATCATTTAAGTGTCTTATATTCAAACCACCTTCCTCAAAAGGCCTGCAAATATTTTTCCAAGCAGTCCAGTGTATGGCTTTAGTTTCAAACTTAGACCTCCATAAGAATTTATTAAAAGTTTTTTCAATTCTATTAATCACATTCTGAGGAATAGTAGTATTATGCAACCAATAGCAAGGCATTGACATAAGGATATTTGAGATAAGAGAAAGTGTTCCCCCGAAAGACATGTGTTTACTGTCCCAATCCATAATCTTTCCATTGATGTTATCCAACAACTTGCTAAAAAATTTGATTTGTTATTGCAGCTTAAAGTGACCCCCAGATAGCTAATCGGCATATGATCAGTCTTGAAGCCAGTAGTGGTTTCCAACTCCTGTATTCTGCTTTGATGAAGTACATTTGAGGTAATGACATGAGTCTTTTCTTTATTTATAATATGCCCATATATAAGCTGATAATTGTCTAGTAAATTACTAAGTAAATGAATAGAAGAGTTTAAAACCATAATATCATCAGCAAAGGAAATGCTAGGAATGATTATAGATGATCTAGAAGCAAATGCCATATTCTTGTTTAGATTATAAAGGTTTACCAGGCCTCTAATTAAAACCTCCTCACTAAGAATAAACAGGCTAGGGGACAAAGGGTCCCCTTGCCTCAACCCTCTAACAGACTTAAAATAGCCATAAGATTTACCATTAAGTAGAATAGATATAGAGACATAGTTGATCATTACTTTGATTAGTTGAATGAACTTATTAGAAAATCCAAAAAGAGAAATAACTTTAAGAATAAAAGGAATAGACATCAGGTCAAAAGCTTTGGACATGTCCAATTTGAACATGATATTACCTTTTGTTGACTTTCTTCTCAGGTCAAAAGCCATCTCCTTAGCAATCAGTATATTGTCGTCAATAGATTGATCCTTAACAAATGCCCCTTGAGTGTCAGAAATAATCCTAGGAAAAATTTTAGACAACCTGCTATCAAGGATCTTAGAAAAGATTCTGTTAGTTAAAGAACAAAGGCTAATTGGCCTATAGTGATTCCAGTAAGTAGGATTATTTGTTTAGGAATAAAGCAAAGACCAGTAGAGAAAATTCCATTTGGAATATTACTGCCAACAAGAAAGCAGTTCATAGCCATAACCATGTCATCCTTTATGATATGCCTACAGATTTTGTAAGAATTCACATTATAACCATCTATGCCCGATGCACTATCAGGATTCATAGAATTAATGATATTCCATAACTCATCAATAGTAGTATCCTTCATGAGATCATAATTTGATTCCTCATTCACCAAATTAGGAATAGCATTCAAAAGATCATTCTTAAGGCATAAATTCCATCCTCCACCGAATTATAAGCCTTTTTAGAATAGATTTACTTATAGAACTTTACAGCAGACTCTCCTATTTCATCAGAATGATAGATCCATTTTCCATTATCCTTTATAGCTTTAATAGCATTTCTTCTTCTTTTTTTAGTTACATATGAGTGAAACATTTTTGTATTCCTGTCACCCTCATTTAACCAAGAACAGTAAGATTTCTGTCTCCAATAGTCATCTTCATTTCTAAGAGCCTGCAAAAATAGACTATTAGCTTTTTTTAGATTCATTTCAGTAGTTTGAGTATTAAGATTATAATACAATGATTCAGCCTATTTAACCCTATTTTCAGTCTACTTAACCTTACTGAAAATATTACCAAAACAATTCTTATTCCACAATTTAAGACAGCTTTTCAATCTTTTCAATTTAAACCAGTAGATCTCACTAGAAGATCCACTAATTTTCAAATTCCAATTCTTTTTAACTACTTCAATGAAAGAAGGATCGTTATACCACATATTCATATACTTAAAAAATTTTGTTTATGATCATAGTTTGAGAATTATCAGTATTAGCAATAATCATAAGAGGAGCATGGTCAGAGCAGGTTCTGCCCATGTGAATAACCTTAGTAATACCATAGGAATTAGACCAGGTAGCATTAACCAAAGCTCTGTCGAGCCTTTTCCACTTGAGACTTCTGTTCCACGTGAACTTAGGACCAAAAAAGCCAACATCCTCCAATTGGCAATCATTGGTAGTTTGGATAAAGTCATCCATATTGTTATGATCTATCTGCTTACAACCAAGTTGCTAATCTGATGAAGTGATGACATTGAAGTCTCCTACCACTAGCCAGCCATTAGTAGTATTCGAAATAGCTTTCAAATGCTGCAATAGATCCATTCTGAGCAATCTGTTACACTTTGCATAAACGACAGTTAAGTGAAAAACAATATTATTAACAATAATAATCTCTAAATTTAGACACTGATTGTGATTAGCAGTGATGTTAATAGTTAGATCAGTACCCCAAAACACCCAAATTTTATTTGAGTTGTTAAAGCAGTAACCAGAAAATCCCAACAAATCAGAAATAGTAAAAATATTATCAGAGCTTGATAATGGCTCCTGAACAGCAAGAATACTAATTTTATCTTTGAAAATCATATATTTCAATCTTCTAATTGTTGATTTTTTTGTTAATACCACGCAAGTTCCAACTAATAATATTAGTCATTGTCTGATAGAGATTTATTCTTCCTGTTTGCACCTCCATACTTGAAAGATTTCAATAGTTTTGAATTTGGATTCTTTATCTTTTTTGCTAAATTGATTTTATTTTTCAGTATAGTGCTAAATTCCTGATTAGTTGGAGACTGATTCTTCACAACAGGAGATAGTTGAAGGCTCCCTATGTTTTCCTGAGTTGGAGAAGATGTTCCCGATACCAAGTCAACATTTCCATTTAATTCAAGTTTATCACTTTGCTCCTGAAGATGTTGTAATGCTTCTATGATCTCTGCATTTCTAGGAACATTGGCACCAAGACTTTGTTGTATATCATTATTACTTGTAGAAATATTTCCTTGTATCTTGTCTTTATTTGTTGAACTATTATCACATGTAACTTTGAAATGCTTTTGAACAATTATAGATTTCAAATTTGGAACACATTCAGTATTAACTTCATCTGATCCATTCCATTTGTCAATCTTATTTCCAACTTCTTCCATAATATCTCTTTGACTTTTTCCATTCTTTCTTGATTATTTCCTTCTTGATCTTCAAACTTAGACTTTTTCTTATAATCCATATAACAATGACCCAAGTGAAAACAACCATTACAATATGAAGGGAAATTTTTATACTTCATAGTGATCCAGCATTCGTCGTTTGCTCCAAATCTGATCCAAATACGATTGTGGATCTTTCTTGATAAGTCGATTTCTATTAATGCCAAGACAGAGTTCTTGTATGCTCTCTTTTCACCTGGAATTTTTATCTTATATAGTTTGCCCAGGGATGAGGCTATTTACTTTATAAAGTCAGCATTATACATAAACTCATGCAATTTTTCAAACTTGGTCCATGCCAACACAGTTGGATTTCATATTTCGGATGGAAATTAGGAGACCATCGCATAATTCTCATGGTTAGACTACCTACTTTTCCATACGCCTTTTGACAACAATTTACAAACATCCTCGTCAAGATCGAATTCTAAGAATACATGATGAGAATCCCATGTCGTAAACAGAACCCTGCCTTTAAACTTCAAAGAATTGATAAAGCTTTCAAGCACAATTTTCTTTGGTAATCCTAAAGAAAATTTTCCAATTAAAGTTGTTTTTGATTTCAAACTCAGTTTTTCTTTTATTTCCTGAGGAAACTGAATCGAAACATGGTCTGATTTCCAATTTACATATTTTGGTTTGAATTCAGCGTCATGACTTCTTGAGCTTTCTTGTGCAAACAAATCAACAAACGATTTCTTCACGGATTGCTTATCCCCATAGCTCTGTTTGTGAGTTTGAGTTAATGCTGGAAAGTCTTCTTCGAATAGGACATTATTTATTATCTCCGTGATAGAGATAATCAAGACAGAAGAAGGAGAAAGAAGGAGGATGGAGAGGAGACAAAAGAGACAAAATGGAAACTTCAACGGAGAAGCACCGGAGACTGTTCTGTCTTCAATTCTTGGAGAGAACCCATTCTTAGAGAGAACCCCTTATTTCGTAAAATTAGTAAGTCATACGTTGAATGCACATGTTTGTCAACAAATACGTTTCTAAATTTACTCTAATGAAAGTGTTAAATTATTCGTTAATTAAAAAAATTAAATATAGTTAGTGACTTTGTTAAATAACCAGAGAGATTTAACAAAGCCATGGTGTTGTTTTGTTTTTTATTTTATTTTATTTATTTATTCTACCTATTTATTTATTTTTTATTTTCTTTGTGTTTTCAATTTTTATATCATTTTTATTTTTAGTCTTCGATAATAAATATAAAAATAAATAATTATTTTAATAAAAATAAAAATAAATTTTAATATTTATTTTTTTATTTTTTTTAAAATTGAGTGTAAAATGATTTGTAATCCTAAGTGAGATTTTGTTCAAACAAGGGTTAAATCAGGCTCTACCTCGGTGTTCAGGCCCAACATATTAGACATGGTTATAGAAGAGCTATATTGCAGGCAAGGGTCAGCTCATTGTGATTAATATACCTTGATCTTGAGTGTTTTGTTAGTTGGGTTCTTGTGGCCGACCATATCAAGTGATATTAAGACCTTGGTGAAAAAATACGACATGTGCGAGTATTTTTCTACTATGATTCACATTCTCGCAATTAGGCACGAGAATAATAGTAGGGAACCGAAGAACCGAACATAAATAAAGGATTCAATTCAGTTCTTGGTACTTACTAATACCTGAATGGCTCTATAACTGAAATACCCACAATTACAGGTTCAGTTCGGTTCAAAACTGAGAACTAAAAGGCATCCAAAAATAACTGAAGCTAAAAAAGGGTTTTATAATAAAAACCAAAGTTTTATCTATAAAACATATCCTATATGAATTCTTAAATTTTTATAACGCTAATCTTCACCTCCATGTTTTCAAACAAAACCTAAAAGCCTTATTTTCCTCTTTTTGTTATTTACTTGCGTTATCTATGTCTGACATTAACTCTTTATTTTACTCGTCTCGACTTTCAATCTAATATTTTCATGCAAGTTCTGTTACTTCTTATTTCATTCTTCTCTAGAATTAGTTGTTTAAATTGATTGCACAAACAATATAAGTTTTATAGTGTTATCTCAGGTACTAAAGTCGAATGGAGCTCGTCTGTTAAATGCTTTGCTACTAAAGTTGATGATGTTACTAAAAAATTTGAACCACATTTATTTTATAACAATTTTAAACTTCTAATATTTGTGTCGACCTCTTTCTTCGGTGTTGTGTTCATGTTGAATTATTTTGAACAGAGGACTACGATTTTGAAAGATAAAAGTGTGTCTGGTATCCTTTTGGCTGGAGGTCAAGGAAAAATAATGGGTACAAGTCCTTTATATTTATCTCTTTGTTTGATTTCTTATATTTTGTACTTAGATGGTTTGAGAATCGGTATGCGTCTTTAGTACTTTTATCATACTATTTTTTATTTATTGACTTTGTCTAAAACACAAAGTAGTCATCGATGTTTTGAGTTTTCTAAGAGATAGGAATATGAATGTACATGTACATGTATTTGCCCATTGTTTCATATTTCATATTATGGTTTTGCCATCTTTGTTCAAATATGTGACCATGCCAAAGCAGTCACTACCACTTCTAAGTTAACCACTTGCATATTATTGTATTTGTAATTGGAGTTGTAATGTTGTTTAAGCGTTTGTTAGCTCAAGGGCATTAGTTTGTTAGCAAATTTTATAAGTTTCATTTGATGAGAACCTCGCTTATATTAATATTTAGTAATACTTGTGCATATTTTAATTGATCAAATGAGTAATCAGTTTTGGGTAATGGAAATTTATTTCTGATGGTCACTTTATATAGTTGTATATATAATCAATTCATAACCATAATGCACATTTCTTATAAAATTTCATTTTAGATATGAACACTTCGAGTTTTTAATAATGGTAATTGGCATAATTAATGCACTAATAATGTTCATAAACCTAATAAAAAGTGCTTAAATCGTCTTTTTCTTCATTTATTTATCTGACATATCGATGATATTTTGATATAATTAAAGAATGCAGTTTAACATGAGTAACTTATTATATTAGTTTTGTAGAAGTTCAAGATTAACACTTATATATAGAATGTAGTAACTATGTTTTTTCGGTATACAATGTGATATTTTTACGTCACTTAGTCAAATGTGATGATCTTACGACAGATCCAAATAAGATTGAAAAAGTTAATGTGCATATTTAATGTACATATTTTTCTCTAGCTTGTAGGTTATTATTGAAGTTTTATTAAAACTATATTTTGATAATATCCATTCGTATGAAAAAATTAATTCAAAATACTATTACTTTTTACTACAATGAATAATGTGAACTTTATTTTTAAGAATTAAAGATAAAATTGACAGAAGCTCTTGTGTTAACAATTTATACTGATATAGAGAAGTTTAATATATATATATATATATATATATATATATCACATCAAGGACTATGATGCGTTATTATGTAAAATGGTAGAGTAATAACACATTTTTTGAGACGGTTAAAGCCTCGTAAGTCAAATTATCTAGTTTATGATCTTAAGTTAACAACAATAATATTTGTTTAAAATATTTGATGTTATTACTTATATGATGTATTTATCACATCAAAGCCTCAAATATACATTCATACAGACAAATCTAAATTTGAGATAAAGAAGTTGAATATAATTGATGAAATATTATGGTTACTATATTACCTATCATCCTAAAAAAATAAATGTAGAGACGTATGCTTTGATTCCAAAGACATTCATAAATGTTTCGTATTTATTGTGTATGTTACTTAATTTTATTTGAGACTTGTAGTATGTACATGCAGAATTAGAGTTGATAGATTAAAAAGGTATACTAGCACATTTCTTTGTGTGTCCTTTAATGATACATAATATTTTAGTGTATTAAAATAGTAACCCAAAGATAATAAAACTACATGGTGATGTATACGTAAGAATGATACTGAATATATTGTTCAATACGTTTAAATATTATGCTATGGAAGAAGAATGTGTGTTATGAATAATAATGATTAACAAAATTAGTTGAAGCTCATAATGCAACATATGATATACATTATGAGGTACAAAGACGTATAAAACCATAGAATTAAAATTTATGCAACCGAGAATGAAAATGAGATTTGAGTATGTTAGTAAATATTTGATATGTGAATAGGTTAAAGTTGGACATTCTTTAATTATTCTTTATTAAAAATGGAACCATGTGATAATGAATTTTGGATGTGAGTTGTCGCAAACTCAAAATAAGCATGGTTTAAAAAAAGGTTATTATTGATATGTTTGTAAAAACATCTCATTTTTCACTTGTTATAGCTACTATTAAGCTTGACCAATATTTTCGTTTTTATACGCGAGAAATTACCAAGCTTAATAATGCTTAGCTACGACAGTATAAGTTTGAGATACAATTTTTTACATCATATAATGGAATAATGTGTAGACAAGTTTGAATATTAAACTCAAACTTAGTATATTATTTCACCCATAAACATATGGTTAGACAGAGTAAAAGATAGAAACGTTGGAAGATTGAATAAAAGTATATGTGTATGCTTAGTCGAAGTTGACAATATAAATAGTGGAAGATATTTGTAGAATGGTTGTAATTTGTAAATATTGACTCGTGTCTAGCATTTGGTTGTATTTAGTTTCCATGTTTGTGTGTTGTTAACGTTAAGTGTCGTCACTCTTTAAACCAGGGATATATATATATATATATATATATATATAATTTAAAACTGTATTTTTTTTCTATTCATGTACAAGTATCCGGTGTGTTTACAATATTTTATTAATATCAAAACATTTATTGGAATCGTGGTATAAAAACAGTTCGAAAAATATTTATAAGAATAAAAAAAATATATTGTAATTAATACACATATACAAATCTATAAGTTGTGTCATTTTTCATAAAATAAATTTATAAAAATATTTATATGCATAAAATCGTAAATTTTGTTAAAAAATAAACATATGGTAATTATATTATTCTTTTTCTATAAAGAATTCAAGTGAATTATATTGTAATTTTTTAAGTTACACAGGCTAAATATTTTTGAAACGACAGTTCTTATAGTGCGCGCGTGTGTGTTAATAAATTATTGTAGATTTTTATTTGTGTCGAACTGTTGGATTAACATACCTCGGTGTATTAAATTACTGATTGTATAAAAGATGTATACCATCAGTGTGTTGGTCCAATTATTATAAAAACAACTTGGTTAAATACAAAAAAATATTGTATACGTGTACCAATAATACAAGAATACACATACCACCAATATATTAAATGCATCGGTGGTATGGAAGTTCTATAATGTAATTATACTAAATTACTAGTCGTTCAAAAAACCTATACCGCTAGTGCGTTGATCATTAAACTTTTCGCGAACTTGTAAGTCACGCGAACTACAAAATCTCGTTAAATACAAGATCAACAATATTTTATGATTCATTTCTCTATAAAAAGCTACTTAAAGCACACCATACTTTATCATTTGGAAAAATAGCATAACTAATCAAACATGTAAACGTTTTTTTATATAGAATGAACTCTCGAAGAAGACAACCACTTGTTGCAAGCCTTCAAGTATTTGAAGAGAATGAGGTGGGATGATACTACCGATGAGTTTTTTATGAACATGTATGTAAATTTTCTACATATACGGGCGTGCATAACCCCATTTTCCCCTCTACCTCTACGCAATCGTGAAGAAGTATCTACCATGTACAATTATTTAAAATCATAACCAATGATTTTGGTGTTTGACCTCTAATACAAAGTTAAAAATGAGAAGTTCAACTCGTTCACTTTGAAATTTATTGATTTCATGAAAAAATATATACTACATTATGTGGAGGAGAAAATCATTGAAAACGGATACGGACAACAATTACAAACCTGTTGAATGATATTAATTCAACAAAGGATATGAGTTCACTAAAATTATGTGTGTTATCGCAGTTCATGTTTAATGTTTGCTTTATGTTTTTAAGTTATTGTATTTTCTACTTTATATATTTTATTTAACATTAAATGTTATTTTTGGAAGTTATTGGCCTATTGTGTTGATGTTAGATGTATCTATCGGATTCGAATAACTGGATCCGCAAATCCATTTCTTATATCTCAATCAGCCAATTCTTGTTGCATATAGTACTATTTTTGGTAAAAAACATTAAAATTGATGTCCCAATCCTCTGTCATTCCAATGGTATTGTTTACCTCGTACAATGAATAATTATGAAAATAAACCCAAAATATAGAGAAAACACTAAAGTCCGAACATACCAATGATACAATGTTTCACTCTCGTTGTTATAATGTATTATTTGCCATCAATGCGTGTATACTCGCTATGTGATGTGTATTGACAGTATACCTCGGCATTGGTGGTATTCGTGCACTAATGGTATTAAAAACATATTATCGGTGGTACCGTTTCCCTGCACCGCTATTATACATTTAAAAATTTGACAAAAAATGCATGTTAAAATCTACGAAATTTGGTTAATAATGAGTTATATTATAAGAATTACCTCTTCTGGAGCTTTATTTATATTTTCATACATCTTAGACTTAAAGGTCGCTACGAAAACCTTACTAAACCCTCGAGGGGATGCATAATACAAATATAGGAGTATCTCATCCATATTTGTCTCTCATAAAAAGCTTATTTAATCATTTTCACGAATCCAAATACGAAGTCAGATCCACCATTGAAGCCGCCCCCCATTTCGCCACCGAGTCAACACAATAATTAGTTTATCTATAAATATGGTTAAAATTTGAAGTTTGGCTTATTCACTAAAATAAATCTATATAACAAAATTAACAAAAGTTCATCCACTCCACGACCTTATTGCTCACACCACCTTTCACTAATGCGTATAACTCTAGTGAGTCTATCTTTACAACAAACATCCCATACTTACGGTCCAACACCATATTTAGCATGAAGTAATACATAAAATTTTGCCTGAAAGTCTATCCTCACCAAGCTTGAGTCTGCGAATCCACCTAAAAATAAGCCAATCGTATCCCGGAATACTCCTCCTTATACTTGTTGTCAAATTATCCAACCACAAACACCAATTCACGTTGAGTTTAACTTATGTACTTGGATTTGTTCAATTTAACAATGTAGTTCCCGATAAAATAATAATTCATCGGTCAATATCATTACCTCAAGCTCGAATATAATCTTTGATCGTGTTCCAAACCATAAACCGAATTTCTGTTATAGACATTTGCCTCACAGTGGGTTCAAAAATCATATTATACATATTTAACCACATATGATGTCGCAAATCCAAGAGTTGTATTTCTAGGCTTTTACATTTCGCCTAACACCTTAATAATTCACATCCCCATCTAAAATATCTTACGTCTTTTTGTTCATTTCCTAGCGTACAAACAAAAATTTCTCATTGTCCATCTTGAAGTTCTGACACGTAGGAATGATATCCTCTTACCTTCTAATTTTACGCGGATACGTGTGCCGAAATGATCATTGCTCTCTTTTACACCCTGAACAAACCAATAAGTATTATTATTTTCTAGATATTAATTAGACCACGTATTCTATAATATAATTGTTTTAGAAATATTACCTCTTATTTTTTTCTTAACTGTTTAAATTTATAATTTATAATATCGTGATTTTTAATAAATAAAAATCCGAATGAAAATCTCTTTATAAAAACTAGTGTGTTTGTGATTCCACCAAAATAGAAATCATGTACATCGAGATAAATTCCTCGATCTCGTTTAATTCCGTCAATTTAAAGGGAGTCCTTGATGATAATATATATAATTTTCAATAGGTATAAATAGAATTGCATCAAATTATAAAGAGTATTGTTAATAGGTGTCCAAGAGCAATAAATATTTATCTATTCACTTCATAATTTTATGTTTCAATATTTTTTAATAATTTTTTTTTATATATAAACAATTTTAAAACATTTACTTAAAGACATGTTTTTTTACATTATCCATCAATAAATTATAAGTAATATAAATTTTACATACCTGTACAAATATTACTGATTACATGAGTTTATAGTTAAAAAGTTTTAATTTTAATTTTTGGAAGAATTTTTATAAGTGTGTATAGAAACATGCAATGTGTGTAACTAAAGTGTTTTAGTAAATAAAATTGGTTTGAAAAAAAAATATTTTTACATATATAATGGTATATTACAAAATATATAATATTACATATTTTTGGAATATCTCAGCACAAAAAATCAAACAAAAAATCAAACAAAAAACAAAGTCTATAAAAAAATATAATAAAACTAAATAACCAAACGATGCATATAATTCAAAAGTAACAACAAATGTGATAACATTAAGTCTTTTATTGCTATCCAAACTACATGTCACAACCAGCTAGAAAAGCAACAGATTAAAAACCTGAAAAGAACATAAAGGTAAACAATAATAAGTTATTAATTTTTTAGCATGACCAAATAATATTTGTGCCATAGGAACTTGAGATTTATGGAGCAAACATCTCACACTAGTTGGGAGAAAGCACAATCCACTAAAGTACCATAAGAGAAGCATAATACGCATAATTCTATCAACATTTTTTTCTTTAACTATATGGTATGCGAATATGTATTCACTAACGTCCTTCTCACGAAAAAGGTCATTTAAACCACACACATTCCAATATAAGATAATAATAATGATAATGAGAGGGTAAATAAACTTACTTTATTTACTGTTTGAGGACCATATCATCCTCGAGTTTCTCATGAACGACATGATCAACGATATGCGTCATGGAATGGGTAAGAGCCGATTGACTTTAGTAGATTTGGGTAAGGGTTGTGTTGGCACCATGGGGTCTACCGATTTCAATATCGATAAAGGGTGAACGTTCATTTCACCATCAAAATCCATCATAAGAGTATTGTAATTTATGGACGGAGGTGTATCGATGTCGCTCGAGGAGACCGGAAAGAGCTGAGCATTAGTTTCAGTGATGAATTTTCCTAGGACATCGAGAAGTAGGAAGAAAGTTATCAGAGGGAGGAGGACAAAAAGATCTGGACAGTTCGCGATGATATGACAAAAAAAATTACATTTTTTGCACGTAAAGGGCAAACCCTGATACTCAATACGGAAAAATGTGTACTTTATTAGGCATTTGATTAACAAAACTCATAGAAATCATCGATAACATTCATAATAATTCAAATTTTGGCAAAACTCATACAAACTCTATCTGTGGTATGAGTGTCAACATATATGGGAGTTCCAAGGAAATGACCTAAGATATTGAGCCCATTTTCAAACCAGAGATTTTGGAGGTGCCTATGGAACTTGAGTCAAATGGGAATAAACTTCAAAGAGACTTTCACGATGGAAGCCATTGGCTCCCATATTTGAGAAAAATAAGGTGGTTGTTAAAGAACCATTAAGCCATCTTCAACATTTGGATTGTGTTTTCAACAATATAAAACTGACAAAAGAAATGACCTAAGGGAGTTACCTTGCATTCTTGCAATGTATGAATGCCCAAAATCCTAACATCAATGGATTGAACATGATAAAATATCAGTTTTTTACCTAGGAAGTACCCTTATAGACATTGTTTTCACAAGATGTATCACCGTCGATGGCCTCAAGGGGAGTACAAGCACTACATCTTCAACATAGAGGTACTGAAACTTCTCAACTATCATCGTTGGCCTGTTATTTTTTTGAGGGGGGGGGGGGGGGGTAAGCATGTTGACTCACACCAAACGACCATGCAAAGAGTGTGAGAAACTTGTATATATTGTTGAAAAAAATGTAAAAGAGATGCGTGAAAAAATAAAATAAAAATAACATTTGAAGGTGGTTTGAAAAGCGTCGGTGGAACTTCAAATATATAAAAAAAAATAGTCAATTTGTCTCATAATAAGAGACGTTTAATGTTGTTTCACCAATATTAAGGAAAACAATAATTGCTTTGAAAAAGTAAACAAAATAAATTTGATTGGTGGGATGAGAAGTTTGTGCAGTCAATAAAAAAATTATTGGTGGGAAGTGTAAGAGGTGTAATTAATACTGCCTTAAAAAAAACCGACTACTAATATGAGACAAAATGTCTCTCCTAAAACGTATAATATTATGAGACGGAGAGAGTAACATTTTACGTTTGAAAATCATTTAGCGGTGGATAGAGACGGGTCTGATGTCGATCTTACCTCCTTGTCCGTTCACAACAGTTGTCAGTGATGTGTTACATCTCTCCATCTCACTCACTTTCCATCTCTCTACTCTACATTTACTTTATTAATTACATCTAGTGATGGAAAATGGGTCTGGACATGCGAGAAATAAATGAGGACCTGTCAGAAATTAAATGGGAACCTGCAAACCTGGCCCGTTATACCTGCAACCTGGTAGACCTGTAGCCTGCCAGACTTGTTTACATGTTAGACCTGCAACCTGCCATACCTGCAACCTGCCAGACCTGTTTAAATATTATAAGTGTTGTAATTATTTTATAAACCAAAATCATATCTTAAGTTATATTTTAAAAAAATATTTTTATAATGTATATGATTATAAATTTATTATTACATTTTGGTTAGTATTATTTTGATTTGGTTATTAATATTTTAAGTGTTGTAATTATTTAATAAACCGAAATTTTAAATATTACTTTTAAGGTTATTATGTTATTATTACATTTTGAATATTATTATTATGTTTTGGTTTTAAATATTAAAAGTGTTGATATTATGTTATAAACCAAAACCATATCTTATCATGTTAAAATATTACAAGTTTTATGGTTATAATTTTAATATTACATTTGAATATTATTATTATGACTTGGTTATAAATAGTAGTGTTGTTATTATGTTTTAAACCAAAATCATATTTTATGATGGTAAAATATTACAAGTCATATGGTTGTCATTTTATTATTACATTTTGATTATTATTGTGATTTGGTTATAAATATTACAAGTGTTTGTTATTATTTTTTAAACCAAAATCATATCTTATAATTTAGACTAATACGAACTAATAACAAATATTATTGCAAATAAAATTAAAATTAAAAGAACTAATTTAAATAATTACAATAAGTAAAAACTTGATAAATTATACGAAGCTCTTAATTGAGCTATTATAATCTTATCACAATGTTATTTAAGTGTTTTTATCAAATAAAAAACAATTAGCGAAAAAAATCTAACTATTCCGAAAGTAGAACTATAATATGTAAAATAAGAAAGTAGAGTTTTATAGAACTTCTAGAACTAGTAGAGAGATTTAGTGAGATGTATATTAGATTTGAGAGATTGTGAGTTTGGAGTTGGGGTCTCCTCTATTTATAGGGGAGACCCATTAAAATAAAATTAAAAAATTCGGAAGAAAAGAAAAGTCCGGACCATCCGGACTCTTGTCCGGATGGTCCGGATTGATGACGCCATCGTAACGACAATTTTTTAAAAACAATCAAAGAACTATACATTTGATTGTATTAAGCATTTTCATTGTAATGTCTTTCTTTTTTATTTGATTGAACAACTATGTTACTTGTTTGGTTTTTATTATTATTGAATTGTTTGTTTTGCTTCTATTTTTTATTAAATGTTATTTAAATCTCTTTCAATTTCAATCTTTATTTTGTTATTTACAAGTAATTTTTGTTTATGCATATATACAATTCTAAAAACTTTAAGTCTATACTTCAAATAATAGTTTAAAATACAATAAACTATTTAAATCATCTTAACATATACACTTCAAGCTTGAAAGATCTAAAGAACTACCTAATAATTTAAAATCAAAATACAACTATACGTCTAATAGGTAGATATTATTTAATGTTTACCTAATATTAAATAAAATATCGTAAATATGTAAATATAACCAACCAATATCAAAATCATATTACAATTATATTTTTACGATATTGTTGGGAATATGGGTGTTGTGAATTAGGGGTTTGGTCCGCATATTCCACCTCCGTATATAAGTAAGAACACAACCGATCTCGACACTAGTATGATATTGTCCGCTTTGGCACCCGAAGGCCCTCACGGCTTTGCATTTGGTCCACTACCAAAAGGCCTCATACTAGTTGAGGTATGTTCTTACTTATATACCACTGATCTTTCCCATGTTTAACCGATGTGGGATGTGGGACTTTGGTCGCCACCCTAACAAATCCTCCTCTCGAACAAAGTACCATTTAGCCTCCTCTCAATTGACTTTCATCCGCCCACTCTAATCAGGCTGGAGACTACCTGACCATAGAGGCACTACGGATGTTACTGCTCACCTCCTCTTAGACCACATTGTCTTGTTCCTTAGCGCCACTCCAATCAAGCCACACTGCTTGATGAGCCACGAGCACTCCGAACTAGGATCTCTAGAGCAGATCACCTTGATCATATGGCTACTGGTTCATCATGTTCGACCTCCGAGAATATCACCACCATCGCGTTCCGTCTGGGCCTGACGCTCTGATACCACGTGTTGGGAATATGGGTGTTGTGAATTAGGGGTTTGGTCCGCATATTCCGCCTCCGTATATAAGTAAGAACACAACCGATCTCGACACTAGTATGATATTGTCCGCTTTGGCACCCGAAGGCCCTCACGGCTTTGCATTTGGTCCACTACCAAAAGGTCTCATACTAGTTGAGGTATGTTCTTACTTATATACCACTGATCTTTCCCATGTTTAACCGATGTGGGATGTGGGACATCTAATAGGTAGATATTATTTAATGTTTACCTAATATTAAATAAAATATCGTAAATATGTAAATATAACCAACCAATATCAAAATCATATTACAATTATATTTTTACGATATAATTACTTTGATTATAGAATTTCGATTAAAATAATATAATATTTAAATTAAAATACAATAAATAGCATAATTATTTCATTTATATTATACATATCTCAACTATTGAAATTAGACTTAATTAACACATATAAATTAATTTTAAATAATATTATAAATTACTTGATAAGCAGTGTCTTAGATGGATCTTCTTGTGGGTAACCTGCGTCGGTTTACCTACCAGACATGCAAACCTGGTCCGTTATACCTGCAACTTGACTGAGCTACAACCTGCCAAACTTGTTTACATGTTAGACCTGCATAAACAGCAACATGACGGATCTGCAATCTATTTAAAATTATTAAATGGGTCTGGTGGATCGTGGATTGACATGTTTACCACCACTAATTACACCCCGACCCAAAGCCCTTACCTTTTTCTTTTTGTCCATAAGGTATTAATAAGTATGAAAACACTTTTAATTAGAGCTGTCAATGGTTCTCCGGAACCAAGAATCGGACCGGGACCGAACCGATAAGAACCGGACTGAGAACCGGACCGAACCTTAACGGTTCGGTTCGCGGTTCCATTATAAAAACCGAAAACCGATAAAGAACCGAAACAAAAAAACCGGTTAGGAACCAAACCGATAAAACCGATAGGACCGATATGAAATCGAACCGATAAAACCAGTAAACCGATAGAACTGATACGGAATCGAACCGATAGAACCGATAAACCGGTAGAAAATTAGACCAATAAAACCGTTAAAACCGATTATTTATTATTATTATTATTTATTCTTTTATAAATTATAGTACCAAAATTAATAGTTAATTACCGATTTTTTTAACAAAATCAAAAAATTAATTTATAAACTTTAGTTTCTATATTATTTACTTCAATATAAAAAATTAAAAATCAAATTTTAATTGGATTTAATTTTTTTAAGTGGACCGAACCGGACCAAAACCGAACCGATAACGAAGCGAACCGAAATCGGATCGAATCGAAACGGGACCGGACCGAATTCGGACCGAACCGGAACCGGAACCGAACCGGATCGAATCGAACCGAACCGAAAGCTTAGCGGTTCGGTCCGGTTCCAAAAATTAGAAGCGAAAGCTTAACGGTTCGATCCGGTCCGAACCGATAAGCTTAGCGGTCCGGTCCGGTTCCGGCAAAACCCGGACCGAATCGGACCGATAACCGCTCTACTTTTAATAAACAAAAATTAATGGGTTAGTAGTGATTTTGTTTTGGGTTTTGGATTAGTGTTTTACAAACAAAATCGTAATTAAGTCTCGTTAATAAACATTAAAAAAATTAAAACAATGTTTATTTTTTATAATAATATTCTTCTTTATAAATTAATATCAAAATTATATTGTGAAAATAAAGTCATCACTATAAAAAAATACAATCACGGTATGATATAATAAGATTATAATTAAATTTAAATTTTGTTTTATATATATATATATATATATATATATATATATATATATAAATGGACGACACCAAACTTATATTACGTATCATATTACCGGATTAAATTTAATATCCAATAGCATCAACCTTCAAATATAATTGTAGGAATATTACTGTATTTGGTTTAAAAATATAATAAGAAACAAACTAAACTAATATTATATGTAATATTTCTGAGGATTAGATTTGGTTTAACATATTATACCCTTTTTCTAAATACTAAAAAAATATTACAAAAATTTTAAGGTGATATATAACCTTTTTCTAAATAATAAAAAATAGTACAAAATTTTTAAAGTGATATATATATATATATATATATATATATATATATATATATATATATATATTGTAAATATAACATACTGTATCATATTATTTTTAAATTTTATTATTTATAAAACTTATAAATATATAATTATTAGTGTGATATTCTGAGTTTGACGAAAAAGAATATAAAAACTATATATATTTAAAGTAACAAAAAAATTTGTTAGAGTTTTAGATTGAAGTTTAGATCGGTATTAGGAAATGTTTTATATCAAAAATAGTTGAACTTTTAAAATGGTTTGTTTTGAAGCCCGAGTTTGAACTTGTGAGTATTTTTAGTTTGAAGCTTGAATCTTTGATTCGTGGACGTTCCAAAGTATTTATGATCTTGATTCTCAAAGTGTTTCAGATTTCAAAACTATCTAGAGAATTTATAAAAATCTTGACATATTGTAGATTCTGCTCTTAACACACTTATTTATTCGCATGTCCGTTATTTTTTTTATCAGCCATATTGATAGGTTTTATTATTGCAGACTTTTTAACTTCTCACACGTGCATTGAGGGGGTGTTTTTTAGAATTCTCGAAGTGTATGGTATCATTAAATAATGGGGATATGCTAAAATAAGATTTCATTTTGGTAGAACAAGACCTCCATCCATTTTTTTTTCTAAAAAATGGAATTGTCTAAAATACGTTTTCCCTATAAATATTTAAATAATTGGGCTTTGTTCTAACTAAACCAGATCTTGATAATAAAACGAAGTCTCATTTTAGGCGGGTTTTCACTTTATAAATGATAAGAAAGAAAGATAATAATATTTTAGCCGGGTGCTCACCCTATACATTGATGTCTTGTATCATCTTTCAGGCCTATAAAAACCAGAGCTTGCTATGGAAGAGTTCATATTTTACTGCACCATCTATACTAACCGGTACCTTCAATTCTACTAGCTCTCATTTTTGAACAACTATAAGATAGTAAATGATAAACTAAAGTCAGAGAAATAGTAGAGATGAGCTTTATCTTTGTCTGAGGGTTTCAGGAGAATGTAGTCCCTATTAGCAGGTGAAGCCCTTTCCTAAACCAAAATCAATGAAAAATCAAGTAAGGACCATAGTGTGCCGATATGCCCTCTCTTTTTGACAAACTCCTTACTTTCTGCATTGTTTTTTATTATTATTTTGATTTCAACATTGACCACCCTTATTTCTTTTAGAGAGTATAATAAGTCTTTACCTCAGTAAAGTACATTAGGAAATGAACGATTGTTATATTTAAGCAAGTAGGCTTTATAGAATTATAAGTAAGAGGTTTCACAACTACTAGACTATGGAATTTGTTTCTTTCTAATTTTTGGAATACGGAAAAGGCCTTTAACCCCGATGATGAATTTCTTTAATTTTCCATTACTAATTATGGTATGGTGGTTGTTGTCTTCCAACTATCTTATGCTTAATATTTTTTACCATCCAACATTAAGCACAAAGAATACCGATAAATAAAAGACCCCAATACAACCAAGAAGAAAGTTAGGTAATGAGTTTGTTGATGAGGTTAAGTACTCTAGTCATGACATATCAACTTATATTTCCCTCTCACTAATTAGTTAGCCAAGGAACTTGCTAGGTCGAACCCCGAAAACAAACTTCTCGATATTAAGCTTGAGGTTGATAACACTTAGGTTCTTCAAGTTTTCAACCAAATTAGCAATATTCTCCGAATCATCACGAATCTTGAACAACATACTATCAATGTAGGCCTCTACATTCCGGTATATGTGATAAAAAAATCATTGTTACCCAACCTCTGGTAAGTTGCTCCCAAATTCTCCAATCTGATTGTGTAACCTGCAATGCAAGTCTTAACCGATAATGAATGTGGCATTATTTTGATAATACGGATGCATATGAAATTTGGTTATAGATTTCATAGGAATCCATGAAGTACATAAGATTGTTTCATGAAGTAGAATATAATAATCGATCGTCTTTTGAGACTGGGAGGGGTCGTTAGGACATGCATTGTTCGAATATTTTAAGTTTAAGTATATTCTCCGCTCAACATTCTTCTCTTTTACCAAGTCTATTTTTTTGTCCAAACTTGGTATTAAGATTTTATGATATTCCCAACACTTTAGAGTTGGTCGACCTCAGATACTATCGATTTGAACTTATCAAATGAAAAGACTCGTTTTTTCTACTTGATAGGCCGAATGTTGGTATAAAGTTAGTAGATCATTTATAAGGTTAAATAATAATGAAGTACAAATATTTAAAAGAATTCATTCCTCAAACTTAAAGGCTTTAGTATCTCTCGTAGGATTGCCGAGATCAATAGCTCTTTTGGTTTATCTATACTTTTAAACTCAATCTGAGACCCCCGTAACTTTCATTTCTTCAAAGCAAGAGATGTTTCATATCATTCTCGTTGGACTATATGGTTGCTTTGTGTAAACTCAACAATGCACCCAACAAAACAACAAATATATTGATGTCTACTGATGATAACATGCATCATATCAAGCTATACCATGCCAAAGACTACATTATAAGAAATGATACCATCAATAACCATGAATAAAACTCATTCGAACTTTTTATACGTTCCTCTACCTAAAATGGCTTCACCTTTAAAATATCATATTATCAAAACTCTAACACATGTGAATTTAACTACTATCTCTGAGAGGGCAGAATTTCTGAAAGATATTTCATCTTAACAAACGCTTGATACTTCTTAGTAAGCCATCCTGAGTTTCAGATGAGATCTTAGCATATATATATATATATATATATATATATAATATTTTTATATTATGTTTGTATCCCACATCGTTATTTTTAAGGATGATAATCCGAGTGATGTGCCCAACCCGATCTGACCCGACTCAACTGGTTTTTGTCCTACCTGACCCGACCCAACTGGTTTTTGTTCTCCACAAACATATAACGGGTCGAGTACAAGTTTAAAAACCATAACCCGCAAGCGCGCTGATCCATGCTGAGCTTTCTAATTTGTCTGACCCAGTCCGTTCTAAAAATTATATAATATATATAAAGAGATATTATATATAAAATTAAAATAATATATATTTAAAATAAAGTAAAATATTTAAAATTTAAAAAATATATTAAAAAATATATTAAAAAAATATTAAAAAAATATTAAAATTAATATTGGAACTGCGAAAATAAACAAACAAACACATTGAAAATTATTGGAACCAAAACAAATCTGACTAGATTAAAATTTAAATGTAAGAGAAAACACACCCTAATTATTGTTATTTATTTAGGGTCGTTGTCTACATATACTTCTACCTACTCTACTCATCTTTTTAAGTTATAATAAACCTTTTTTTGGAAGTTATAATAAACCTTAACTCATTTTGTTTTTATTTTTTACAAAAATAATATATATTTAATATTAAAAAAATATTTTGAAACTAGCTAAATCGGCCGATAAATTTTTGATATTTATTTATTGTAAATTTGGAAAAGAAATACTACTCTACTTTCAAGTATAGAAGTGTAGAATATAATCTTATTGTCTTCGAAAATAATACATCGAAAATGATGATGAGGTGCAACCTTCATTGAATGGTACATTTAATAGTGGATATTATTGAGGAAAGAGAAAATTTAGCAGTGGTGCAGTGGTGCAGTGGTGCGTCCTTTCATCAATGGGACATGCCATAGTTAAAATGTTTTTTTGTTGTCGTATGTCTTGTTGTTTGTATTTCATTGGTGGTTGGTCTTGTTTAGATATTGAAAAGTTAGTTTAAAAAAATAAGTAAAAATTACTATCATTCATCATCAAGAATACTACGCATGTATACTTGAAGTCTTCTTTTTAAGGTCGATTCGATTTCAAAATAGATAAGAGAAGTCTACTTTTTCTATATTTGGTTTTCACGTGAAACAAAGCAATGTGATTTCCAATTAAAAGAATTTATTTAATTTAAATATATATTATATATATATTTTTTGGAATTTCTTATATTGATGTAATTTGTTTTAATGATTATTTTTTTATATTAATTGATTTTGTTATTTTGACTCTTTTTATATTAATTAGATTTGTTATTAATGAAAGATTATATGAATTAGGTTATCACGTCATTAATGATTGAATAATTTGTGTTTCAAAAATCTATTTATACTTTTATATATATATATATATATATATATATATATATATATATATATATATATATATATATATATATATATATATATATATATATATATATATATATATATATATATAAAAAGTAGGTTATATATAGACTCTCAAATACCAATTCCTCTTTGTAACAAAAGATTATGTGATTCATAAAATTCTATTCTCAGTGTTTATCTCTGAGATCACTTATCTTATAAAAACTAAAGATATTTTTACTTCTTCACTAGTTTTTTCATATTTTGCATAACAATATCTTCTTCAATTTATAAAACGTTTGTGATAACTCCTAATACATTAAATAAAAAATCTAATTAATACCAAAAATATAATTAATATATAAATCTAATAAATATTGGAGAGTGATTTAAATAGAAAATTATGCTTCGAGTTACTTCTAGCTTACAATTAATAAGTGTCTACATATTCTTATAATAACCTAAGTATCCCTTGCACATAATGTTTTGTTGTTTAGAGATCAGCTCATCCGCATCTCATACTTGTACTAGTCTCATACCGTTAGTGATCTTTGAAATTGACAATATCGTTCGAAATATTCTTTCATGAGTAAGTGAGCTTTGAAATTCCGCATCTCATACTTGCACCAGTCTCAACAATCCATTCACACAAATAGCTTCTTTCATGGCTTCTGTAAAATCCATATAATCCAGATTTGTAGAAAACAATCCAACAAACTTCTATATATAACAGTTCCAACTAACCATTCCCCAAGCATAATAAAAATATAAACCGAAGTTGACTTCCTTGTGCGAAGTAGCGTACATAATAGGACTCTACATACCTTTTCAACAATATTTCACCTATATTCTTCTGATTGCAACACAATCCTACAACAAATCAACCCTTTAAGTATCTTATGAGCCACTTGATTCATGATAATGCAACTTTTTCGGATTAACATGAATTTACTCAAAGCACATACAGCGTAGGTAAGATCAGGTTTGGTACAAATCATATCATGCATAATGCTATAAATGATATTGACATAAGATATTCACATCATATACGTATTATCAAATGTTTCTGTTGGTACTTGAGTGGCGCTGAGTTTGAATTGGAAACCAATAAAAATTCCAACCTCCTTTTGTTTCGGACATCTACGATTTTTTTAGAAATATATATATTCTTGTTGAGATAATAATAAATAACTCTTTTGCCTATTCTTATTGATCTCAATACAAAATATCATCTTGGCCTCTCTTATATTCTTTATCTCAAACTCCACTATCACTTGAGTCTTTACTGCTTCAATTTTCCTCGTATATATTTCAGATTTTAGTATGTCATCAACATAAAATAACAGAGAAACTGACATTAAAATTTACAAATGAAGTAAATAAAACAGAAAGTTGTCAAAATGTCCATATTAATGAAGAAATGAACGAAGATGTGCATGTTGATGTTAATGAACTAGTTAATGAAGACGTTGATGTTGTTGTTCAGGAGCCCGATTTTCCACCAACGAGTGATCTAACAAGAATAAAAATAAAATAAACAAAAATCAATTTGAAATACAAGTGCAAGAAAACTTCGACTCGCGTAATCTAAAATATTTAAAAAAAACATATGATGAATATAATACCACTTTCAATGAAATGTCAGAGAATATGAGACTTAGGGAAACAAAATAACTTTAGGAAAAGGTCAACAAACTCTAGAATCAAACTGAATGGATAATTTATTTATATTTACATAACTGAAAAATCTAATGTTGCAACCATTTTACTTGCAACTCCGTAACAAGTCAACACTTAATGTTGCAACCAATTTTTAACACTTGATTATAGAATGATTTAACACGTAATTTCGCCTCTATATTTAATCACATCTGAAACTTGTATTTGCAACTTAATTGTATGTAATTTCAAAACCTCAATTTGACAACTATTTTATTTATGAATGATCAAATAAAAAGAATTAGTGTTGGCAATACATCCCTAATCGAGATAGTGACTGAGCAATATCATTGAGTCAAATATAAAGATGATGTTCTGAACACATAAGAAGCAAAAATTGATAGATATAGTCTATCAAGAGTATTGACACTTCATATATTATAACATTCTTGGGTAGTTGATCAAAATACTAATCAGTTTGATACAACGATAAATAAAAATACAAGAAATATCCAAATCACATATTGACAGAGGCTTCATAAGAAAGAATAAATGTCGAAATATAAAAATAAGTTTCAAAAATGTGTACAAGATCCTAATAAACGAGGAAAAACTAAAAGAGTTGTAACGCGTTTCACAAAAGAGTTTGAAGTATATGTAACAACTATACCTAAAAAGCTGAAGATCTAAAAATATTTCAAAACAAAAGAAAAAAATTATACAACCAGTTGTAAAACCTCATCTTCCTCATCCTCCATAAATAGTTGTACAACCACTCGAAAGTTATCATTCTCTTCCTCAAAAACAGTTGTACAAGATCCTCAGGGGTTGCAATAGATAAATATGATATATCTTCCTTTATGATCCAGAAGCATTAGGACATAAAGTCATAGAAATTGAGTCTGATTAGCCAATTGAAAACAATACAAAGAAATTAATATTAGTAGAATATGTCAAACATTTGTTTATTTTGAAGAAGACTGAATAAGCTAAGTTTATTCTCACTCATTTTGTATGGTCATTTCCATCAATAAGTGTTTATGTTCAATTAGAATACATGTTGGTGATTGCAAATGATGGTGAGCTGGATTATAAGGTAATTTTCCACCATAAAATCCTATTTACGCACCCAATTTATTCATATTTATGCATCCATATTACTCTTAATTTTTAAGCGAATTATTTTTTGTATTTTCACAACCAGATTGTACGTAATTACGTAACCAGCCAACACTTGGTATTCTCATACATGGTTAACACATAATTATGCACCCTTCTATTTTTTTGGGTTCTGCGTGTCATTGATCTATACATATTCATCAAATTGGAAGAGCTAAATAATGATGTAAATCACAACCTTATGGCTTAAATCTTCCCAATTGAGGAAAATAAAATGACATATCACCTCATGCATTGGTAAGTTAATTTATTATGTTAAAATAAAAGTTTAAATTCCTTATATTTTATTATTAATTTGATTGTTTATATCATATTATGGACATGCATATAAGATAAAATCGATGTTACCCCAATGATTGACGATAGATACAAAATGAGACCTACAATGACAAGATATATCATTGTTCCAATTTATACAAAAACTAAAGTAAAAAATGTATCAAATCATTACACATTATGTGTATTCAATTTAGACAAATACAGTGTGTATAACTACAAGTAGGCACTACATGGTAAACGTGGCCTAACAATATACAAATGATTGTGTCACTTGATTTTGCAGTAAAAATATCTTATCGAAAGGAAACTGATGATACCAAAACCAGCAATGAAAATTGAAAGCCTATTAGATATCCCATAATAGTAACATGGTTTTGTGGATTATGGAGATTTTGTGCGAGTATGAAAAGGTGTTTCATTGAAACTGAAAAAATACCAAAACTAGTTGACTCAGATTTTACAATAATGAAAATAGCTTAAATGTTTACTTTATGTCTCTAAACTCTAACTTTTCTTGTTCGAAATATTAATTTGTATTTTATCATTTCTTTATCTACTGTTATTTCACCATTACAACCATTTATAGAGTAATTATGCAACCAATAAATCATAAATTTGTAATCGAATTACATATGAATTTTACATAACTAAATACAGTGTAATTCCACAACTCTTTTATGCAACTAAATACATAACCAAATACATAAGCAAATCTAATACAAATTGGATGATTTTTAAATGTAAGAAAATAGATAGATTTAAATTGTGCGTGTTTTAAGATATTCCACCATTTACAATGATAAATATGACCAAATTATAAATACATTATCCAAATTAATATTTGTAGTGGCCTAATATTTTTTCACGAGACTCGGTTGATAAAAAATTCCAATTTAAAGATATGAAATATAATTTGTGTGAATAAATAATATATAATATAGCAATAGTTGGTTTGTTATTTGACAAATCGTTAGTACATCGAATATATTTCTATTTATAGCAACATAGTATTTTCAATGTAAAATAAAAAAAATATTTATGTATTTATATTTTACATTAATTGTCTTCAACGTGTTGTCAATGCATGTTATAACATGATTCAATGCAACTTTTTATTTTTTAACATCAAAGTCATACCCTATTATTATTTTTGTTTTAAAGCAGAATCCATACTTGATAATAGAGGTGTTATCGGTCCGGTTCGGTCCGGGTTTTGACAGAACCGGACCGAACCACTAAATCTGTCGGTTCGAACCGAACCGAACCGACAGAATTTCGGTTCCTTAAAATAGAACCGAACCGGAACCGATAAAGAACCGGTTCGGTTCGGTCCGGTTCGGTTCACGGAACCGAAATAAATATTATGTAAATATTTTACTATATCACCATTGGCCACGCTATTGTTGTACAGCTGTTGCCCTATTCTGAACCTAAGTAACTACTTACATAAATCATAGGGCTTTTTATAGAGAAGCAGTCTTCTATCTAGTACCAAAAGTAGCGATGTGGGATTTGAATATTACTTATCTTTATTTATATTCATTTGTTAGGTTTCTATTCTTTTGTATTTTATTATTCAAATCGATTTTATTATTTATCTTCTGCCATGTATATTCTATTTTAATTATTTAAAAATAGACAGAATATAATTTAATAGATACATATTAAAACATTCTAAAGTTTGTATATTTGGAAAATATTATGGTATAATGTTTGTATTATATTTTATAAATAGTGATAAAATAGTATAATTGATTAAGTAGTTCGCATATATTATTATCGATTTATCGGTTTTTCGGTTCGGTTTCTTATCGGTTCTATCGGTTCTATCGGTTCGGTTCGTAACCGGTTTTTCTTTTCGGTTTCTTATCGGTTTTCGGTTTTTTAAATGGAACCGCGAACCAGACCGTTAAGGTTCGGTCCGGTTCTCGGTCCGGTCCTTATCGGTTCGGTCCCGGTCCGGTTCTCGGTTCCGGAGAACCGTTGACAGCCCTACTTGATAATATAAATGTTGTGTTTAGCTAAATGTTCATGCTCATTGGTTGTATGTAGAACAATATTTTGTCCAGAATCTTAAGAATTTCGAGATACGTTGATGGTATATTTTTATGCACTCAACTTACTCTAGCCGAATAAATCTTGTAAGCGCCTCCGGATTGACTCGTGTTGACCATTTTCTTGCCTCTTTAAAAATATTTTGCTGCAAAACTTTCTATTGAGAAAATAAAATCTATTTTTCTAAAGATAAAAAAATACACTAACAAATAAGATGATGTTAGGTTAGTTGGAACATCCAAACGAATTAAGATGACCTCAAATTATCATCAGATTGCTTTAGAGTTCTTCAACGTATAAGAGAGCAGTCCCAATAGTCATTTAAAAGATGAGGGAATGAGTAACAAATACGTTGAATACAATAAATAGTTATGAAAATGAAGGTTCAGATGGTGGAGATATGATATCCTCCAAAAATTAACAAGATATGATCAGGTTAAATGGTGCGTGGCCAAATTTAAATGCTTGTATATATAAAAGATACCTAAATATATATGGTTGGGACACATTATCAGGTCAAAACAAAATTGTTTTTGTAAATTGAAATGTGTAAAGAAATTAATGCAAAGTTCTTTTAGAGAATGAGTCGATATCATGACATCTGGTTGAAACGTCCAAGTTGGTTTAATGTCCATGTGTGCAGGTAGTTTGCCTTCATTCATTTTATCATTCAATTCTCTTTCATTTTCACCCTTGATCTATAGAAAAATCTCAATCATTGATTTTGAATAAGATAAAGGGTTAAAATTTAGTTACCTAATTGTATATATATCTCTCTCTTCTGTTAGTTTTCTCTTTTACGTTCTTCTTCATTCTCACTATTTGAAGCTAACATTCGATTTTGTTTCTTGAATTCCTAGTGGCTCAAACTTGGAGTCTTGATTTGCAGTGTTCAAATCATTTGTTAGTAATCCACTCAGATCGTCCTCAATTTAATTTATGTTTTAATAAAAATACAAGGAATGTCGTAAACCTTTGATTCACTATGAAGATGATGATTGTAACAGTCGGAAACCATGCACAAATGCGCCATTTGATTCACCATTTTTCAGTTGGTTAGAGGATAATGAATCGACTATAGTTTCTAAGAGTAGGAATAGAAAAGCCAAAAGTCATAAGAGGTAGATGTTTAAGAATATGTTGTTCATGTTGTAAATATTCTAGCCGTGTATCTTGAGGGTAAATTTCATGTTGTTGCAGCGATGCCAATCAGATATCTTATTGATATATTTTCAATAGAACCACCGAAAAAAAATGTTGAAGTTTTTTAAAATGACCCAAATTTATCCTAGTGAGCTAGTCTCGAATGTTTTTAAATTTTTTAAAATGACCCAAGTTTTTAGAATTCTATTGTTGAACGAAGTTCCAACCCATATTTCTATATAAGCATAGGAAATGAAGTCAATATCATTGAATACCTTCCATATTATTACACAAATTGGAAGATAAAATTTGTATATATATCGGGAAACTAGAAGATCGAGATAACAGAAGATAACTGAACGATGCTTTAGTGTTTGGAGGCTGAAAAGTGAGTGATTTATCTTTCTTCATTGCTGAATTTTAATTCTTCTATTGGATATGATTTGTGTCTTTAATTAAATTTTGTATGTCTTATGTCGAAAATTCTAGGAGGATTCTTCACATGAAAAGTTCCAGATGTTTCCAGATGTTTTGGTGTCAGAGGTCGAAAAGTAAGCCATTTATCTTTCTTCATTCGCAATTTTGATTCTTCTATTGGACATGATTTATCGGTTATGTCGAAAATTCTAAAAGAAGTTTTCACACAAAAAAATTTATATACAAAAGGATATAAATTCAAGTGGACGAGAGAAGTTGCACAATGGTATTATTCTTATATATCCCTTCTCGTTATTAAGAATTCCGTTATCAGTGGCATATGGTCCCATATTTATATCATTGATAGATTTTCGGTATATATAAATCAAGGAGGCGTCAAAGAAGATGATAAAAAAAATCCCACCTGAATTGCTTCAATTTTGTTACCACATAAAAATGAAAAATATGATGGTTCTTTTGGAGGAAGGTGAGCTGATTGAAGGGCTGGTTCATAACGAAGCATCACAAGAGGTCTTCGAGAAAAAACGGTGAAATCATAGGAAGAAATTCATTTTTATGCATGTTGGAGCGGCCACGAGCATTAGAGTGGAAAACGAAAGCAATAAACATCTTCTCAAAAGAGAGTAGGCTATCAAGAACTCGTCGGCGAAGCGGATAGAGCTAAGTAAGTCACGGTAAATAACGATAAAAGTTAGATGACCACGTCTTGCAAATAATACAACTTCTAATAGTATTTATGAAAATAAATCGAGTGTATACACTTAAAAAGAAAAAGTATGCGGATAGAGACTCATCGGAGGTCTAATTTATAATCTCCAAACTTTTAATTTTGAAATATATATTTGAATTTTCTTTCCTTCTCCAAACATCAAATCTTTTTTAGAGAAAAGATGTTGGTTACATTTGACAAATCAATTGATTTTTTTCAAACGTATTTATAATTTTGATGAATTTTGAAAAATTAAAAAAAAATCATAAAAAAACAAAATATACTCTTAAAACTAGTCGTATAAAAATACGAACATTATATCCCATTACTGTATAATTTTCTTTCGTTTTCACTTTGTTAGCATTTATTATAATATTTGTTTGCTTTATATTTATTTGAGATCTAAAATACATTAGTCCAAAAGGTAAATTAATAAATTATTCTAGATAATTTTCAAAATAACCGTAGTTTTTTTTTTTAAATTTAATATTAATTTATCATCGTACTATAAAAATCAAATTTGTTATATATATATACACACGTTGGTATTAATTAAATTGAATATAAATATATTATAGTAATTTAACGAAAACAATACTCATTCACATGGCACTATCTATTATCTATGCAATCGTGTACTTATTGCTAAAAAATTAGATACTTTTTTCATCTCGTAAATGGACACCATTCTTAATTTTAAAATAAAATTAAAATTAAATTGACTATGCAGTTTTTTACTTTTCTATTCATATAAAATAATCACTAAATCAAATATATCGTCGATTGTATCACGTAGTAGAGAGTAGTAGAGAGGCCCACAAGGGGGTAGCCGAGTTGGTTGAGTATGACATTCTTATAACCAAAAGGTCATGAGTTCGAGTCCCATTACATACGCTTTCTCGGCTGAGCCTGTCACCTTGTGTGGTTTACCTTCTGGTGTTGGTTTGCAGGCTATCGCGTCAGACTGAGGGTTTACCCTATGCGCACTCATTGCACTCTGAGTAGCGGCTGCGGGTTCCCTCTGAAAAAAATAAAATAAAATAGAGAGAACGTTTTATAGGATTTTGAAACTAAGTTATCATTAAATATTCTAAGTTTATAAATTTTAATATATTGTTAGTAAAACGAATAAATAGTATTAGATTTATATATTTTATATAACCACATACGTAGTGAGTTACGGATAACAAACTTATTATAGATAAATATCTAACTATTTTAGTTAACTAATTATCAAAATTATTCATATCATATAGGATAATATTTGAGAACAAAAAACTAAAAGGTTATGTGTATTTTTTCTTTATCTAACTATTAAATTCCATAATTGATTGTTGTGTGTCACCACCTCCTACTTATCCTACACATTCAAGGAAAGTTGTCAATGTGAAACTATAGTGAAGGTGCATAGGGTTTTACCGTCTAGCTGTTGGTATTCCGCATTTTTCCGAAGAATTCAATCTCATCGGATTCATGTCGGGGAGACAATCGGACAGTCGTTACACCATTCGTGCAGGTAACTACTTATGTGACACAAAATTTCACTACCTTAGGACAATTAGAGTTACTGTTGCTGTTTATATAAGATTCTATTCAAATCTTATAACACTTCTCCTTTTGACTTTCCAGCACCGGACATGTGTCAAATTCTATACATCGTGTTACCACTTAGCAGAGTCTTGTGTTTTTATTAAACAGTCGCTACCCCATGATATGTGTCACTTTCCTAATCAAAAGATAGGAGAGGACCCATTCTTCCAAAGTTCCTTTGACATGATTCTCTGAAGCATCCTAATATACTCTACTTCTTCACTTGTGTCGGCTTGGGGTACGACCATTTCATCGGGAGGATCACCCTCCCAATTCGAAGTTTTTTCATGGAAGTTTCAACTTTGTTGACTATGAGAACAATCATGACTATAAACAGGCTCGCGACTCGACTTCACAGACCACGTCAATCACTTTTTGACTTCCTAAAAGTTAAAAACAATAAAAAAAATGATTGCATTTCCAAGTATTGTATTCTTAAAATTCCATTCAATTTTATGTTTATGATAGTACTAGGGTTTGAAGATGAAATTAATTGATTTTTCGATTCCTAGTTACTAATAACCAATAAAATTAATTTTTTATTTGTAAGTTTTTTCTAGTAATATTGTCAAGTATTAGTTTTGCAAAATATATTTAGTATTGTTTATCATCTACCAACATATAGGTTATGTGTTTCCATCATTTTTCTTACTCGTATCTTGCCAAAGCGAGACACGTATCATTTAACTATAAATAATCCCAAAATAACTACTAGAAAATGGAGTAGAAAATCTACTTTTTGGCTTCATATCAATCCTAAACTTCAAATTAACTTTGTAGAGCCCCACATTTACTAAAATATGTCAATCTTCTACTTTGGATGTGGTCTCACATCACTTATTGGCTCCACATTAATGTTGTTACTAGTCCCACATCACTTATAGTTTCACATTAATTTTGTGACTAGTTCTGCACGACTTCCTGGTTTCGCATTAATTTTATAACTAGTCTCATATCATTTCTCGTCATCGCATTAATTTGTACTAGTCTCGCATCAATTTTTTACTAGTCATGCATTCCTGATAGTTTGGTAGTAAAATTCATACAGTCCCATATCTACTAAGAAAGAGTCCTACGTCTACTTTTTGAGTCTAACACACTAATGTTTACATAAACAATGCTGCAACAAGCTTGTTTTTCATATCAGAGATGTTGCACTTATAAAACTGATGAAAGAAACAAAGATAAAACACCAAAACCTAAATATTTTAAAGAAAATACCATTTTACTCCCTTACAAAAGGAACATATGATCTGAGAAAAGAAAATACGCTGACAAAAAAGAATTGAAATTTTATAGTATAAATAATAAAAATATATAATAATGAGAAAAAACATTCAAATTAGGCATGAAATTAGTACCACTTACATCTCGAATCTATCATGCCTTCCCCATGTCATGCGTCTATCGTACCTTCCACTTATCACGTGACTATCATAAAATATATTGTTTAGCAGCAGCATGGATACATTGTCCCTCATCTATCATGCCTTCCACATGTCTCGTGTCTATTATGTACTTATATTAAAAACAAAGTTTCGCATGTTTATATGTTGCAATAAATAAAGCAGTAGAACACTTGGAGAGCAAGAAATAAAAGATGTTGTAATATTATTCATAATGTTAGTAAGCTCAACATTGTTTTTCTAATACATTTGAGGATGTACTAGCTTCTACGATGGTCTATTTTATAGAAGACCTATACAAAATAAGTACCTATGATTGGGATGAATCAATCAAGAAGAAGCTCATGAATTTAGTATACCTTTGTAATGAAACAAAACCTCATAATGTATTTGGATGTGTTGGTCTATTATTGGCTAGTTTTTGTACTCTATTATAAAAATATTGTATATAAAGAATCATTAAAATATAGACGTTCATCAGGGAACACACAATTATTTTTCAATAAGATACAATTAAAAGCAAGATACCAAGATCCTGCAAATGGTTGCGTCTTAAGGGGAAACCAAAACTGAGTTTGATTAACGATCTAAACAAAATTATAGTTAACCGGGTATATTTACACATGTAACAGTCTAGCATTGTTTTTTATTTGGTTTCAGATAATATCTATGTCCCATATCAATCTTTTAATACATTATCATATGTCTATTGTTTAATTCACTGTCCCGCTTATATCGTTTAATTTACTGTCCCGCTCTATCTTTTAATACATTATTACGGGTCTATCATTTAACTTATTGTCTCGCGTCTATCATTTAATACATTGAACCTAACAAATAAAATAAAAAAGTCATTTGGTGGAGATGTTCAATAAAAATAATAATATGAGGAATATTAAAAAAATGTTGATGTGGAAGAAAAATAGGATGATGTTCCTCTAGAGGAAAAATAAGATGATGTTCCCCGAGAAGATTGATGGTGAACAAGTTAATCTTAACAATGGTGATGATGGAGGGGAAAAATATAATGGAATTACTTCTACTGATGTTGAGAAATTAGTCAATCAATACATTGTTCAGCCACGTTCCACAACCAATAAAAACAGCAAGGACTAAAAAGACATCAAATCGAAGGAAATATTATTAAAGAATGTTGCAAACCAAAAATAATATGGTATCAAGAGAACATAACTGTACCAATAGAACAGAAGTTGCTCTTGTACAATTCACATATGATAAATTTAATATATCAAATTATTAGAAATCTAGAGAGACCTGGAAAATTGTAAAAAAATAAGTATTCATAATTAGCTGACGGAAACTACCATATAATAGTAAAATATAAAAGACTAAAGAGAAAACAAACAAACGATAAAAATCTCTAATGTGTCATTATTTACACGTTTTCCCATAATTTATATGGTTGCGCACCTATCATTATTTGAATGGTTTCGCCTCATTTTTATGGTTTAGCCAGGCTACAGATCGTAGAGGCAAAACGTTATCTTCCCAAAATGCTTCAGCATCGCTTCCATCCTAGCGATCTCTAAGTGTCGCGCGACAAGCAGCTATCCAAAACTGGAAAAAAATGAAAATGTTAAAGAAGTCACCTCCTCTATAAAGAGACAGAGGCCATAATGTTAGAGTGTAAACAATAAGCGTCTTAAGCCAAGTTCTTAGATCAACATCGTTGTTTACTTGTTCTTGTTTGTATGTTTTTATTTTATTTATTTTTGGTTATCATGTTTTCATTTTGTTTTTCTTGAAGTTTAATATATTTTTATTTTTAAATTATGAAGCTCATGAAGTTTAATGTTTCAACTCTAATTTTTATAATATCGGTCACGCATCTATCAATTTTCACAAATATATGTAACATGTATCACCAAAACGTTACTTAGTTCCGCATCTATCAAACCCATGAAGTGGTTTTACATCTATCACCAGACATTACGTAGTCCCCCATCAATCAGACCCATAAATAGATTTTGCATCTATCAGCACCCATGTATTTTATGAACTGGTTTCATATCTATCATCACCCATGTATTATAATCCCTTATATAAAGTATTATGCATCAATCATTTGAAAATGACGTGTCGCGCGTCTATCATGCATCATAAGGTCTCGCATTCATCACAAGAAAGTCAAAAAAAACGAACAAAAATAAAATGAATAAATGAAATAACAAATAATAAAAGTTACAAAAACCTTAAAGAACTAAAATGATCAAAATTACATTGATCTTACAAAACCTTTACACATGTTCGTCTATTATGATCACACTTCAAACAACGACTACACATTCTCTTTTAGGTACCTAATTAACCATGGAAAAAAATCATGTTGTCATGTACCACAAGAACATGTGGATACACTAATATCAACAACCATAACAAAATTACAAGATACTCCATGTAAAAGAGGAATAGATGAATGAACTATCCATAAACGACCTTTTTCCATATTAGATTTTACCTTCTTATCAAATTCAGGACATAAATCACCAATCCAATATTCAACATTAGGAGAATAAGTAATACTTTAATCATGCCAACTAACTCCAATATAGGTGATGTAAAAATATTGTTTGATCTGATCATTAAAAGATTCAGCTGGTTTAGAAGCCATAGAACCATACCTCTCGCCTTTAAAAAAGTACAAACATATTTATCCGAAGGTAAATTTTTACAAAACTAACAACTTTATGAGCTTACTCTTAAATAAATTCGTCCATATATTCAATGTATAGGTTATGAGTTATGACATAAGGATATTTTCTAAACATGTAAATTCTATTTACCTTAAATGGTATAGATGTACCACTAAAAAATAATTCACATTATTTATAAGATGATAAATTAGTATGCATGATAGCAGTATGGAAATAAATTCGATACATCATTAACAATACATAAATATTGATCATTTATTAATGTGATTTTATGATCCAACAAATGGGGTTTCAACATCTCCATAAACCATAACCAATTTTCAGAACCTTTAGCCCCAACAATACCACAACAGTATTTTGGTCTGAATTTATCGCGAACCAACATATCATATTTACTTAAAAAAAATTTAATCATATTTTCAAAGTCTTCAAACATACTAAGATCATGGATTGAAAGTTCACCATTTAGTTCTAAAATACATAGTCGACCTCTAGACATCGTGTATCCGTATTTGATAATTCAAAAAAATGCCATGCATCTAACATTACAAAAAATAAAAAGTCATGCATCTATAAAAAATATCACATATGATTAATAACACAATCTCGCATCTATCATATAAAAAACAAAAAAATCATGCATGTGATAATTAACATAGTCTCACATCTGTCACATAAAAAAATATCACATGTAATAATTATTGTTGTCTATCATCTGACACATACGGGAGATTCTTATTACTCCATCTTCCTTCTTAAAAACTTGAAAAATATTTTAAATAAAAAATATTAAATAACAGTTAGATTGAGACAGAATTGTAAAAAAACTATAATACTGTATCTTATATGGAACTCGAAGTAAAATATGTTGTTATACAATTTTATCATGTATGAAAAATCTTTACTATAATAAATCAAAGGACTTAAATGAAAAATAATATTTGTATGTGAAAGATTCTTTGTTGCATTTAAAACACGTAGAGGAAAAAGTAAAATTGAACGGTACATGGGATGGAACACCTCATCCATGGTAAAAAGTGATTGAGTGATTTGTGTTTGAGAGTCTTTATGTAACCTACTTATTTATTTATTTATATATATACACTTAGTGCCATAAAATCATCGTGTTAAGGAAGCCTTTGTCACTATTACAAGTGATTCAGAGGCGTCTGAATCCGAAGAAAACGGTGATAACAAATTTTCCTCCTCAGATAGTGAAGGTTTAGAGAGAGATAGTGAAGGTTTAGAGAGAGATAGTAGCTTATCGTAGAGAAACTTGGATGGTGCACCCAATGATAATCATGGAAAATAAAAGTCATCAATATTTTTGTGTTTGTAACTTGTGTTTTTTTGCAATTAATGACCACCAAATGTCATCCTTGAAATTTCTGTATGTGTTTATCTTATTGGCAACGTTACTTTGACTTGCAAGTGTTTATCGCATGGCACAAATTGTAAGTGTTAATCATATAACATTTTTGTTTTGAAAATGTTAAGTGTGGTTTCCGTTTTATAACTTGTCTTAGGGAATTATCTTGTCACCCATACTGGTACCTCGTAATATGCTTTGATAGACATTAAAATTTTGAATCATATCATCACTCACATTAACATTTCAAAAAATACTTTGATAAGTGTTAGCATTTCGAATTATACTGCCACTTACATTGGCATTTTGAGACAGACTTTGATAGACTTTAAAAATTCAAATTATATCGCCACTTCACATTGGCACTTCGAAAAATTCTTTAATAGTCGTTAGTACTTTGAACTATAATGCCACTCACATTGGCACTTCGATAAATGCTTTAATATTCGTTAGCATTTCGAATTATACTGCCACTCACATTGGCACTTCGATATATACTTTGAAAGTCTTTAGCACTACGAATTATATTGCAACTTATATTGATACTTCGAAACATATTTTGATAGACGTAAAAACTTTAAATTATATCGACATTCACATTGGCACTTAGAAAAATGCTTAGAGAGTCGTTGACACTTCGAAGTATACTTTTGCAACTTACCTCAATGGTGATCAGTCCTTGTGTAATTTTACAAAGTAATACTTTAATTGTCTTTTAATAACCTTTTAATTTCATAGTTCATATAAATACTCACACATACGAATAAATTTATTTTCTCAATATAAGATGATATAATTACAAAAAATTTGCCAAAAAAATTATTGTATTTATAACCTCGGTTATACGGGAACCTCATTAAAACCTTCAAGAGCCACCAGTAGAGGAAACAGTATGCCACCGTTAAAGTTATACAAGTAAGAAAATAACAATGTCATAAATGTGCAAAGAACTACTCATAATATAATATTAAATGCTCAATATTCAAAGGGTGCTGCAAAAGTTTTCCCTTGTTATCATGGAGGCGATATGTCTCTAGCTTAACTTTTTCGACCACTAAATACAGTTCTTCCCAATTCGGTGCCATCTACCCGATCTTTTTTCTTTGGTATGAAAAAAAGACCTTCCTCAACATCTTATCTCCCACTTTGAAGTCCCTTTGTTTAACCCTAGAATTGTAACGACTTCTTATTAAAGTTTGACAATGAATCATATTCAAATGTTCTCTAAACCGGTTTTCCTCTATCAGATCAAGCTCCGTACATCTAGTTTTCCCATTTTCATCCTCATAATAGTTAAATATCATGTAAGAGGGAAGTGTCGACTCCGACGGGCTTACTGCATCTATCCCGTATACCAAAGCGAAAGGAGTTTCTTGAGTTTTAGTTCAAAGTGTTGTTCAATATGCCCGTAACACAACTTGAAGATAATTAGGTAATTTCTCAGCTGCACCTGTCAATTGTTTCTTTAGAGCATCCCAAATGGTTTTATTAGTAACTTCTACCTAGCTATTTGCTTGTGGGTGAAATGGTGTTGAAAAACACTACATGATTCCCTTTGAATTACAAAAAGATTTCATTTCTCTGTTATTATATTGCGGCCCATTATCTGTAATAGTTCTTAGAGGAATACCAAATCTGCAACAAAAATGATACATAGTGAATTTGATTACATCTTTAGCTCTTGTTCCTGACAAAGGTTCGACTTCAACCGATTTGGAAAAATAATCCACTATAACTATAATTGTTTTTCGTCCTTCTGAACCCATAGGTAATGATCCAACTAAATCTAAACCTCATCTATCAAAAGGTATTTCTTTCGATAATGAAGTTAAAGGCGCACTGGTTTATAAATGGAATTCACAAATCTTTGACAAGTGTCATAGGTTCAGACCAGATTTTTAGCATCACTCATTATAGAAGGCCAATAATATTCCACTAACAACACTCTTTTTGTTATAGTCTTAAACCCATAAGGAGCTGAGCCATCCCCATCATGTAGTTCAGAAAAAAATATTTGAGATTTATTTTTGCCCAAACATCTTAATAACGGTCGACTCAAAGACTTTTTATACAATCTTCCATCCAATATTGTATACCCATGTGATCTAAATCTTAGTTTCCGACCTAATTTTGTGTCAAAGGGAAATTTTCATTCAAATACAATTTTCGTTAAATCGGATCTCCAGTCTCTATGTCATTCATCGGTAACCACAAATACTTCCTCTAAATATTTACGTTGCTTAGAGTTCACTTGAAATGGATGGACCCTCTTATCCAGGGATAGTTCTCTAAATAAGCAACAGTTTCCAAAGAATTACCCACAGTATTTCCTCCTTGATTAATGTGTTCGATTATCATTTCATCAAACACGGTAGCCAGTCCCTGTAATTCTCTCAAGTTCCTGATCAGCTAATCCTTTTTAGCCTCAGATATCCCTAGTACGTGATTTACCACAATTTGTGAATTCACTCGTAAACGAAGTCTATTTGCTCCACAAATATTTGCAAGCATTAACCCAGCTAAAGTTGCTTCATACCCTGCTTAGTTATTTGGCGTACTAAATCCGAACTGTATGACCTGGTACATGTCTTCTCTGGAGGGAGGAATAAAATGTACTCTTGCACTTGATCCATAAGCAGTAGAACCTTCATCCGTTCAAACCAACCACTTTACAACTTTTGATAATGTACTCACATCATTCTTCTCATCAGAACGGATTGAATAGAATCCGATAAGAAAATTCGTTAAAGCTTGGGCCTTAATATTCGTTCGAGGAGTGAGACTAATGTCATAATCCCCTAATTCGACGGGCCACTTAGTCATCCTACCAAAAATGTTTGGTATTTGTAATACATTTTTAATGGAAATGACGTTCAGGCGATAATCAAATGAGCCTGAATGTAAGGGCGCATTTTTCCGAAAGCTACAACGAAGACCAAAGCTAAATTTTCAAGCTTCAAATATCTATATTATAATACAAGCAAACCTTTTCTTACATAATAAACCAGCCAAAGACATTATTATACCTCTCTTACCATCACAACACTGACTACTTATTTTGATACAACAACATACAAAAGTAGTTGCTCCCCTATACTTGAGGCTTAGACAAAAATTTAGGCGTTGATAAATGTTCTTTAATTTTGGAAAATGCCACTTCACACTCTAGTGTCCAGGAAAATTTCCTTGATTGTCTGAACACTTGGAAGAAAGGCACACATTTATCATAAGATCTAGATTTGATTCTATTTAAAGCGACTAACCATCCTATTAAAACTTGCACCTCTTTAATCGATCGAGGATAGGTCATTTATATTAATGCTTATAAACTGACCGTGATCAAATTTTACCATGATCAAATTTTATTCCTTTTTACTTATTATATATCCCAAGAATTTCCCTGATCTGACACCGGAAGTACACTTATCTGAATTTAACTTTAGGCTATTGACTCTCAAATTTGAGAAAGTTTCTTCCAAATCACAAAGGTGTTCGTCATCTGCCAAGATTTTGACTAATATATCATCAATGAAAACCTTCATATTCCTTCTAATTTGAGTAGTAAAAGCTTTGTTCACTAATCTCTGATATGTAGGTTCAGTATTTTTTAGGCCAAAAATCACATCCCAATAACATTGCAATCCTCTATCAGTTATAAAAGTATTGCTTTCCTGATCCTTGGGATTCATCTGAATCTGATTATATCCTGCGAATGCATCCATATCAGAAATAATTTTATTTCCTGATGTTGAATCAACAAGCTGGTCAATCCTTGGCACAAAAAATGAATCATTTGGACATGATAAGGAAAGATATTCTTCAGGGACCTAAATGCAATTAATAGGGATTAAAACTGATAAGTTCTGTTAAGATAGCGTTTAATTAAGCCTTGTAAGAAATATAGGGGCTGAATTGTAAATATTTCTTTGTGTAACCGTTTTTCTAACTAACTTGCTCAGCCTATTTAAAGAGGCTGAAAAGGTTATTGACACCCAAGATATAATCAGAAGCACAATATTACTTTTACTATCTAAAATTCTCTCTGTGAATACTTGTGTTCTTGATTCTCTCAATCCAACTTTTATTCTTACCAAATTGGCGCTAGAAAGAGGGGGAAGGAAAGATACCTTGATTGACAGATCAAAAATCGAGTCTCGAGTTTTTCGTTTTCTGAAATTTTTTCAATCGAGTATTTTGTTTAGTTTTTCGCTGATTGGAGATAAATTCAGAAGAAGGTGACAATCCATCTGTTCGAAAGGCTATGGAAACATTGAAATCCGATCTACAAGAGGCAGGTAAATCAATTCCAACTCAATCAAACCAATTCGATTTCGAAGGTAAAATGAAGGAGATGATAAGGAAAGTGGCAGAGCTTGATGAATTGGTAAAAAAGAAGGAAAATAATGATGGCGCTAGACTTAGGTCTAAAATAGCAAGAGGCGATCAAGATGATCAGTCGGATCAGTCAATGGACGACGACGACGTCCAATACGAAATGCGTAAAGCACGTTTTGAGCGAAAAAAAGAGTATAATGGAATAAAAAGAAAAGGAAAGTCGCAGAAGCGACAGTATGTAAACTCTAGTGATGAAGAGGATTCCGAAAATTCAGAGTCAGATGAAATACTGAGGTACGAGCGTTATCGAGGCCATTCAAGAGGAGTAGAACATGAACTCCGACCAGCTAAGGTGTATAAGAAAGGAAGGCAAAAGAAGGAAAGGCGAGTATATTCACCTCGGAAATATTCGCCTCGGAAATACTCGCCTCGAAAATATGAAGGTGAGTCAAGTTTATATGCTACTGTGGGGATGAGAAACGAAGACCAATATGTTCAAGGAGTCGACTGGAGGGACTCACCATTGATCAGGGAGATTAGATCTGTGCCGCTTCCGAGGCGGTTTGACATTTCCAAAATTGATAAGTTTGATGGAACTCAAGATCCCGATGATCATATAGAACAATTCAAAAACTATATGACTAATTTCGAAGACGATGATAAATTGGTGTGTAGAGCATTCTCTCAGACATTCAATGGAACTGCACTAAAATGGTACAACAATATTCCTAAGGAGTCAATTGCAAATTTCAGAGGCTTCTACACAGCCTTTCGAAGACAGTTTGTGGGAAGCAAGGAAATGAGAGCTAATGGGGATACGATAATACAATGCAAGCAAGCTGTGGGAGAAAAGTTAAAGGATTATACAAAAAGGTTTGTGTCAACAAAAGCTGGACTAGATGATTGTGAAGAGGTGGTGGCTATGGCAGCGTTTAGACAAGGACTGTTGCCAGGAGATTTAGCAGATGAGACTACAAGGCGTAGGGCATTAACATTTGGAGCTCTCATGGCTCAGGTTGAAGATCAGATCAAAGTCGAAGAGTCGACGCGGGTTCGAGGAGGAGGCAGTACTATTCAGAAAGGGAATAGTCAAGTGAACACTTCGAACAATAACTCATCGCGCCCTAGGGAAATCAAAATGTTTCTAATCGAGGAGGTTCGAATTCATACCAAGGGGGTTCTTCGAGCTTGTACCAAGGGGGTTATAATCAGCATAACTCTAATAATCAACAGCAGTTTAGATCCAGATCGAATATGTGGGTAAGACCAGAATATTATGCGGATTTGACTGAAAGTGTGGCTTCGATATATGAGAAAACCAGGGGTGCAGTAAATTTCAGAAAGCCACCAACGATTAATAGGCCAAGAGAGGAACGCAATAACAAGTTCTGCAGGTATCATGATGATATTGGGCATGATACAAATGATTTTATTGCTTTGAAGAAGGAGATGCAGATTCTGATAGAAAATGGAAAGTTGCTGGAGTATGTCAAAAAGAATACTAAAGCTACAACTCAGAAAATTGGAAATCCTAAGTCTAAGTAGGAAGCTGCACTGATGATTTTAGATGCTGCAGGTGATGAGTTTGATGTGGCTTTGGAATATGTCGACCCAGACCCTAGCCGATTATTGTTGATGTCAGTAGATGAGCCGATGCGCCAGGGATGTGTTCGAGATTTGTGTGCCTTCTTTGAGTCACTGACAATATTTGGGGGAGATTCAATGACTAACAACACCAATAATTCGAGGAAGAGACATATAGTGAATTTAACCCATCAAATTGAGGGAGGAGCATCGGCACACCAAAGCAACAAGAAGGATGTCCCCTTTATAATTTTTGATGGGGATGATTTGAGAGGAATTGCTGGGCCACATGAAGATGCAGTGGTCATAGGAGCAGAAGTATGTGGGGTGGAGATTCGACGAGTGTTGATTGATACCGGGAGCTCTGCTAATGTGTTGTTCAAGTCAACATATGATAGATTAACTGCTCCACCTCGAATAGAAAGGTCAGAGAGAACTATCATTGGATTTACTGGTGCAACGGCAAATGTGATAGGGGAGTTCGAAGGTGAGATTTCTTTGGGAAAAGGAAGTACAAGTACTTTTTATGGTGGTAGATTTTCCATCAAGCTACAACGCTATTTTTGGGAGGTCATGGCTGGCCAAAATGTATGCTATAGTTTCTACGGTTCATCAATGTTTGAAGTATGTGATCGGGGATCGAGTCGGCGTAGTTCGAAGCGATCAAAAGGTGGCAAGAGAGTGTTACGCTGCTGCGTTTAGACTACGTGGCAAAAGTTTTGATGATCCAATGTAGAATTAGCAGTTTGGGGGGTTGTTTTCTGATGGTACAGATGAGGGAATTGATGATCCGAGGTCAACCCCGAGTTCTGTGGTGGTAAGTGAAGAAATATAAGAATATGTTTTTAATAATGGCAGGGCACTTCGAATTGGGACTTTGTTGTCTTTATCAATACGAGAAAAATTGTTGAGTTTTTTGTTTGAGAATTTGGATGTATTTCCCTGGAGGTCCGAGGATGTAGTGGGGGTCCCAAGTGATATCATATGTCATAGCTTGGTAGTGGATCCGAAGATAAAGCCGATAATTCAAAAAAGAAGAGCTTTTTCGTTGGAAAAATCCGAGGCTATAGTTGCTGAGGTAGATCGATTGTATAAGATGGGGCATATCAGGGAGTCCAATTATCCGAGGTGGACGGCTAATCCTGTGGTGGTGAAAAAGAAGAACGGAAAATGGAAAATGTGTGTGGACTTCACAGATTTAAACAGAGCCTGCCCAAAAGATCCTTTTCCAGTGCCTCGAATTGACCAGTTAGTGGATTCTACTTCTGGGAATAAAATTTTGACATTTATGGATGCATTTTCAGGGTATAATCAGATTCGAATGAATCCAAAGGATGAAGAAAGCACAACTTTTATCACTGATCGAGGTTTACACTGCTATAGAGTGATGCCGTTTGGATTAAAAAATGCTGGGTCTACATATCAGAGGCTGATGAATAAAGCGTTTGCTTCACAAATAGGGAGGAATATCGAAGTGTACATCGATGATATGCTTGTTAAGAGCAAAAGTGATGATGAACACATTGATGATTTGGAAGAGACGTTTTTAAATCTCAGAGCCATACAATTGAAGTTGAACCCTGAAAAGTGTACATTTGGAGTCCGATCTGGTAAGTTTTTGGGATACATGATTAGTGAAAGAGGAATCGAAGTGGACCCAGAACAGTTGAAGGCTCTGATATCAATGTCCCCACCTCGGAATATCAAAGAAGTGCAAATGTTAACGGGAAGGTTAGCAGCTTTGAACAGATTCATTTCTCGTTTTTCAGATAAGTGCTTGCCTTTTTTCCAGGTGCTGCGTCGACCAAATAATTTTGAGTGGACTTCGGATTGTGAAAAAGCTTTTGTAAAGATCAAAAATATTTTGTCTTCCCCTGAAATATTATCAAAGCCTCGAAAGGGTGAGCAATTATTTTTGTATATAACAGTATCAGATTATGTAGTGAGTGCAGTTCTGGTTAGTGAAGATACGAGGGTTTCGAAGCCTGTCTACTATGTAAGTAAAAGTTTGGTTGATGCTGAGAAACGATATTTGAAGCTCGAAAAATTAGCACTGTGTATAGTAGTGGCAGCGAGAAAAATGCGTCCTTACTTCCAGGCACATACAATTGTGGTTCGAACTTCATATCCATTGAAAAATGTATTGCAAAAGCCAGATATCTCAGGAAGGATGACTAAGTGGTCTGTAGAATTAGGAGATTTCGATGTTTTATTTTCTCCTCGAACAGCTATCAAAGCTCAAGTTTTAGCAGATTTCTTGGTTGAGTTCCATTCGAGCAATCCGAAGAGAAAGATGGTGAAAAAGTGAACACAAATCCGACGTGGACGATACGAACTGATGGGGGATCCAGTAATAAAGGGTCGAGTGCAGGAGTTGAATTGGTAGCACCAACAGGGGAGTTTATGTTTCAAGCTATTAAATTTGGATTTCATGCTTCGAATAATGAAGCTGAATATGAAGCTGCGCTAGCAGGGTTGCGGTTAGCAAAAATTTGTGGAGCAATATTCGTGCGTTTGGAAACGGATTCGCAGTTGGTAGTTAACCATATTAAAGGGGTGTCAGAAGCTAAAAAGGATCGTTTGGTTTTGTACTTGCAAGAGCTACGAGGAATGATGGCACAGTTTGAAAATGTCGAGGTGGAGCATATTCGAAGAGGTAACAACACTATGGCTGATTCTTTAGCAACAATGGCTTACTCTGAAGAATATCCATGGATCGTGATACAGCCATTGCCATCGATTATGTCAAGTTCTGAGCGATGTGAATTTATTGAAGAGGTAGTAAATAATCTGAAGCGCGCTCAAGGTGATTGGAGAACTGATTTATTAAACTTTCTTACAAAGGGAATATTACCTCTTGATAAACACTCACTTAAGAAAATAAGGAGTAAAGCTCTTGGTTATGAAATATTAGATGGGATATTGTATAAGAAGTCTATGTCGAGGCCCTTATTGAGATGTTTGGGTAAGCATGAATCTCAAAACATTTTATCTGAACTACACGATGGGGAAGGGTCAGCTCATTGTGGTTTCAAAGCTTTAACGCGTAGGGTATTGTTGGCAGGGTATTATTGGCCAACTATAATGCATGATGCCAAGTTATTAGTTCGAAGCTGTGATACTTGTCAAAGATATGCGCATTTGATACATAAACCAGCAGTACCCGTGATGACAATTTCTGAGGCGGTTCCTTTCGATAGATGGGGGCTTGATTTAGTAGGACCATTGCCTATGGCTTCAGGTGGAAGACAGATGATTATTGTTGCGGTTGACTATTTTTCGAAGTGGGCAGAAGCGGAACCTTTAGCAGGAACAAAAGCTAAGGATGTGATCAAGTTTATTCTAAGTAACATCTGCTACCATTTTGGAGTTCCTCGAAAAATAACAACGGACAACGGCCCTCAATTTAATAATAAGGAAATGGATTCTTTTTGCTCTTCGAAAGGAATACAACAATGTTTCTCTACTCCTTTTCACCCTCAAGCAAATGGACAGGTGGAAGTTACAAATAGATCTATTTTGGAGGGTTTAAAGAAAAATTTGGTGGGAGCAGCAGGTAAATGGCCAAATCATCTTCAAGAAGTGTTGTGGGCATATCGGACAACCCCTAGAGAGGCCACAAAAGAGACTCCTTTTTCTTTAGTATATGGAATAGATGCGGTGTGCCCTGCTGAATCTACATTGCCTTCCTATAGGTTATTGCGGTATTCCAAAGTGGATAATGATGAAGCTAGAAGGGTTGAGCTTGATTTGTTAGAAGAAAAAAGAGTCAAAGCATATTTGAATGTGGTTCATTATCAAACCCTAATGAGAAGCAGGTACGATGCTAAAATCAAGAAGAGAGAGTTCGAGGTTGGCGATAAAGTGTTGCGAAAAGTATTTCTTCATACTAGGGACAAGCACCTCGGAAAATTGGCTTCGAATTGGGAGGGTCCCTATGAAGTTAAAATGAAGGTCAAGCCAGGTTCCTACAGGTTGTCTGATCGAGAGGGAAGGATGCTCAAACATCCTTGGAATATAGAGCATTTGAAATTGTATTGTGAGTAAAATCGAACTTCGAATTTTTGTAAAACAGACATACTCTTTCCTTATCTGTTGGCCCAGAAAGGTTTTAACGAGGTGTCTGGTTAACATTGAATTTTTTAATAAAATTTCTTTTGGCCACTGGTTGTTTAGTATGATGGGTGATTTATTATTTTGGTAACTTGGCAAAGACTGATCATCTTTGGAAGTTGACGAAGAATAATTTTCCGAAGCAATAGCTTTGAAGAAACAACTAAATTTTCGAGGTGTCACGTCTTATGAGTGCATCTAAATTTTCGAGGTGCCACGTCTTATGAGTGCATCTAATTTTCGAGGTGCCACGTCTTATGAGTGCATCTAATTTTCGAGGTGCCACGTTTTATGAGTGCATCTAATTTTCGAGGTGCCACGTCTTATGAGTGCATCTAATTTTCGGGGTGCCACGTCTTATGGGTGCATTTAATTTTCGAGGTGCCACGCCTTATGAGTGCATTTAATTTTTTGAAGTGCTAAATTTAATAAGTACACCAGAAGTTTGAAGTATTAAGAAAATGCTTGTTTCAACGAATATAGTTTGAAGTTCACAAAAAGGAGAAAACTACTTAAAAAAACAAGTACAACATACATAATTGATTGATTAGTCTTCTTCTTCTTCCGATGACTCTTCAGAAGCATCATCTTCTTCCGAGGAGCTTGGTGGCACCTCAAATGCTTCCTTTGGACGTTCTCCTTCTAGGACTTGCTTCCAAAATTCTGTCAAATTCAACCGTGGATAGGCAGCGTGGACTTCTTGAAGAAGATTGATAGTAGTATCAATCTGAGCTTTATTGATACCATTGAGCATCACAGAACCAACAGCAGCTTCGGCCTTTTTGACGGCAGCCTTCTTTTCCTCCTCGAATTTTGTCGGAAGTATAGTCAATTGAGCTTGACAATCTTCTAGATCTTTTTGAGTTTTCTTAGCAAGGTTTTCAGCATCGATAGATTTTTTCTTTTCCTCGGAAATGGCAGCAGAGTGTTGAGATTCTAAATTTTCAAGGGCCAAACGATGAGAAGTCTCCAAAGCTTCGATTTTTTCTTTATGCTCTTTAAGTAGTTTTTCTTTTTCAGCCTCGAAATTTTGAAGTGCTTCATTTTTCGAAGCTTTTTCAGATTCTGTTTCCTTTTTGCTTTTGATCAAATCTTGTGCAAGGAGTTCTAATCTTGTATGTGAATTGTTCACCTCTTCACATAATTTTTTGGCTGCAGCACTTAAATCAGCAAAAGGTCGAAGGATTGAAATTACCTCATCGGATCTTTCAGAATTAGGCAAGCTTGATGGATGATGATGAGCAGGGACGATTGCATTAGATGTTGAAGTTAGGGCAACCCCAGTAGAAGTGGATGGAATAGTGTTGACAGGTTGAGAATCTTCACAAGTGATTACAAAATCTCCACTAGAATTGAAATCTTCGAGGTTAAGATATTCAATTTCTTGACTATCTCCTAGTGTCAATCCCCCTTGCTGATTTTCTTCAACGAAGATTTTTTCATGCACTTCGGAAGCCAAGACCTCTTCAAGCATGTCAGCTTCATTTCTTTTCTGAGGAGTGGAGGACTTGTCCTTTTTCTTCTTTGGAGTGTTCTTTTTCCTCTTCAATGCAGGTTCATCCTCTTCGGATATTGGAGGAAGTTGAGATGCTGGCATTTTTATTTTCCCGGAAGGCTTCGGATGTTTGGAAGGGTTAGCCTTGCTTAAATTGGGTTTTTTGAGGGTTTGTTTTCCCTTCTTCTTTAAGGGCAGGTGGCTGTCCGATCGATTCCTGGTAGGAAGATAGGTTTTCCCATCTGGTGCGAGAATTCTCCGGACTGCTATGATGGGATCTGGTGGGAGCATCGGATCTTCAGGGAAGTCAGCTCCCAAGCTTATGCGCCACAGATGGCTGTTGACAAAGTTGATGGGTTGAAAGGCTGAGTGAAAGCCATTTCCCCAGGCCTTTTCTGCCCACTCAGCCATTCTTTGAAAAATGTCTTTCGCAGTTTGTCGACGACTTTTGAACCTCCTCGGAATTTCTGAAAAAAGAATAAACAGTTATAGGCCTGTTTAAATTGGCTAGGCTTAGTAAGTTAAAAAATATTAACAATACAATAATGGTTTACTTACTGCTATCTCTCCAGGTGAGAGTAAGTCTTGAGGGGTTGTCATCGGAAATCTCTTTACCATTTTCCCAAGCCCCTGATAAAAAAACGAATCTTTGTTTCCAAAATTTATCAGCTTCGAGGAGGTCATCGATAATCTTCAGGTCATCCTCTAAGGTTAAGTAGTAGAATGGTAAAACTGGCCCATTTGAGATTTTGGTCAGTGAGATGAAGTCTTCAATTTCAAGGGGGATGCCTCCTAGCCTTGATACCATGATAGCGGAGAATAAGGTGAAGAGTTGGTTTGGGGTGACTTGTGTTGGGCACAATCCAAGTATTTCGAAGTACCTTACAATCATTGGATCGAGGGGAAACCGAAGTCCCCAGTTAAACAGCTCAGGATAAACTACCAGCTCATTCTTCTGACAATTTAGAGGTGTTTCTCCTTCTACTGGTAGTCGAAGCACGATGTTATCTGTTAATCCCCATAGCTTCTTGAGTGCTTCTTTCTCTGACTCAAGGTAGTAGGTTTAGGGTACACTATGTAGAGCAAGAATGTATCGAGGAGAGAGTGGTCGAAGGTTTTCTTGAACCAAAGCAGCAATGTCTTCGGGGAGGGTAGTAGGCAGTTTCTTTCCTCGAATTTTCTTTGGAGGGATTATCCCATCAGCCTCGGTTTCCCCTTCGATGTCAGATTCGGTGGCTTCAGAATCATTTTCTTTGTTGGTTTCTCCTGCATCGGTAGCCTCATCGTCCTGACTTCGGTTTTGAGTCTCAGTTTGAGTTACAAGAACCGATTGACTGTTCTCTGGTGTAGCGTCAACCGTTTCTTGTGGGGGTGGAGAGGAGATCTCTGCATCGTCACCCATTGCTAGAAAGGTTGATTTTCTGTTAAGTTTAACTTTAACCGCTTCGGATTGAAGAATGGGTGATTTGGGTTGAAATTCTTTAGTCGCTTCGGATTGAAGAATAGGTGATCTGGGTTGTAGTTTTTTGAAAGTTGATGATTTATCAGGAGCGACACCCTTAGACTTTCGATGAGGTCTTAATGGTGGAGAAGTAGGATGATTTCGAGGAGGAAAAGGTTCTTGGTTAGATTCTGGGTTTAAAGTTAGAGGTGAAGACGAAGTGGCAAGATTGGGGTCGAAATTTCCGTATTTAAAGGAGGTAGAAGAAGAATGAGGACCGTTGTAAATTAACCCAGCAGCCTTGTATTCTTTAGCTCTTTGAGATATGCAAAGATAATCGTAAGCTCCAAATACTTGGTTGCTAGAACCAGGGAATGGAGATTTCTTTGCTTTTACTGGTTTTCTGGGTTTAGATCTTTGGTATTTAGGATATCTTCTCATACAATGGGTATTGATCTGAGAAGTTGAGTAGGATGAAGATGGCTTGAAGGTTTATGAAGAATAGGATGAAGATGGCTTGAAGATTGATAAAGAGCAGGATGAAGATGAAGATCAGGATGAAGATGGTCTAGAACTGATTTCTCTAAAAAGTTCTCAGTGAAATGACGTTGAGGATTTAAAGAGGCAAAACCAGTGAGTTGCTATCATTGGTTGGAATGTGAAACGAAAAGGAAACGTGTTGTGTCACAGACCTATCAAGTAGGGTCTAGTCAATCTTTCAAGTAGGGGTCAGATAATTCGAAGCATAAGTAAGTTACATCTCTGGTCAGCAGATTCGAAGTGGAGGCAAGATTGTGTTCTAAGTTAGCAGATTCGAAGTCAGAAGATTCGAAGTGAAAGAATGGTTGTATCTCAAGATTGATAGATTCGAAGTGATTAGAGAAGTCTGTTTGCACTTATTCTTAGATTCGAAGTAAGATTGCAAGTCATTAGGCCTAATCGTAATGAAGAGGCTGGATTCACTTGGAGCAAGTTTCGAAGAGTGAATAGTTCTTATAAATTGTCTGTATAAGAACTAGGGGGGCTACTGATAAGGAAAGATATTCTTCAAGGACCTAAATGCAATTAATAGGGATTAAAACTGATAAGTTCTATTAAGATAGAGTTTAATTAAGCCTTGTAAGAAATATAGGGGCTGAATTGTAAATATTTCTTTGTGTAACCGTTTTTCTAACTAACTTGCTCAGCCTATTTAAAGAGGCTGAAAATGTTATTGACACCCAAGATATAATCAGAAGCACAATATTACTTTTACTATCTAAAATTCTCTCTGTGAATACTTGTGTTCTTGATTCTCTCAATCCAACTTTTATTCTTACCAGGACATGCTCTATTTAGATCAATAAAGTTGATACACATCCTCCATTTCGTGTTCTTCTTTTTCACAAGTACGAGATTCATAGTCCACACGAGATAATGTGATTCTCAGATATGTCCTACCTTAGATAACAGATCCATTTCTGCCACAACCGCATTAGACTTTTCTTTTGAAAAAGTCCTCATCTTTTGAATGATAGGTCTGAATTTTGGGTTTAAACTAAGATGTGACATATCACCTCGGAGGGAACCCCGACAACATATTCGGTTTTCCAAGAGAAAACCTCTAACTTGTTAGATAAGTACCATAAAAATTGGTAACGTGACGTAAGTGACAACAACATCCCTATTCGCAAACTTTTCACATTGGAAAACATATATACTTCCATATTTTCACCTCTATTAACAAACCCATGGTCTCCATCGGATCATCTGCCCCATCAATATCTGAGGACGACCCTTTTTACTGTTATTCTGTCATTTGAGCACTAGTTATAGTCTTTCTAGTGTGTAGATGTGTCACATATCACTCTCTAGCCACTTGTTGATCGCTTTAACCTACTCTGACGCGATCCCCGATCACATACTTCAAGTATTGATGGGCCTTCGAAGCTACAACATGCATTTTGGATAACCATGATCTCCCAAAAATAGCATTGTAGTTGGTTGGACAATCCACCACCATTAACAAGACTTGAAATATTTTCTTTAAAAGACCACATTTTAACAGAACTTCACCCTAAAACTCTCCAATGACTTGCGTTGTTACCCCTATAAACCCAAGTATGCTACGCTCAGATCAGACATGTGAAATACGCATATTTTCATATATTGACTTGAACAACACGTTCACTGAACCGCCAATATTGATAATTATTTGTTGGATCTCACTTCCAGTTATATCTGCATTGATCACCACTACATCCTCGTGAGGACCAGCTATGCCCTTGAAGTCGTCCTACTCAAACAATATAAAAGGTGTGACATTCTTCCCATACATATGAGTGGATATTTTTCCTTCAAATTGAGTTGCTAAACTCACCAAATGTCTTTTCTTAGAGAGGTTAGTATTCTAGCCATAACATCCCCTCCAAAAATTGCTAACGACTCAAAGTATTTGCATAAGCTAGGAACCCTTCCTTGTATCACTGCTTCATTCACGACCATCACTATCTTCCAATCCGGATTTGGGTTCAAGTACACCGAAGATACATCAAATCCTTCCTACTCCTGTGGCTTCAGATCAACAATCATTAACATATTTACCTACTTTGAAGGCACACTCATAACATGCTGCACAGATGTACTCGGATTATTCTGACCACTCGCTTGTCCTATAACAAATGTTGTGAGTTTTTTGTACTCTATCAAAATTTGAATCTCGTTTTTCAATGCTATACAATTTGCTATATCATGCACCCACATCATTATGGTACTTATAAAACTTGTTTTTCCGCTCCTTTTTTGTCTATTTATTAGTGTTGGTTTTCAAAAGTAACATGGTTCTAGGCTCTTTCAAAAATTGTTTCCATATTTTTCAGTCAATTCTGCAAAATATTCTGGTGTTACCTGCTGGTTTGACTTTACCCAAGGTGGTTTATAGTTAGAATTCTATGATGACTTGGACTGAAGAGGAAACTTAGCAGTGACTCTCGGTCTTGATGGCCCATGATAATTTGAAGTAATTTATTGGTATCCTTGGCCAATTGGGATGTTGCCTTGCCATGAATTCCTTTGACATGAACTTGATCCAGTCTGAACCCTCGTTGATTCATCCACTTTAATATGCTTCTCAAATTGAGCTATTAATTCCCCAAACCTCAACAACCGTCTTCTTGTAGTTTTGTTTGCTAAAGAAGCAGGAAGCAACCTTTGTCTAAAGCAGCACATGCTACTTGCTCGTCACACTCTTCCAACTCCGTCTTCATCAACACAAAACATCTAATATACTCTTTCAATTTCCCTCCAATAATGTGCTTACATTGAATTATGGTATCACCGTTAGCTCACATTTCCTCGATCCCCACTAACTGTCTTCAGAAAGAAGTATAGAAAGGTACAAAGTTAGTTATCGAACCCCTCATAACTCTATTGTACCACTTTAAAATTGAACCCTTGAAAGTTTGTGAGAAATATCTGCACGATAACTTATTGTCATCCTCGAATTCATCATATAGTTTTTGAACTGCTCAATATGATCATTAGGATCATGTGTACCATCAAATTTCTCCACATATGAAATGTTAAAATGCCTCAGAAGAGGTATCAACCTTATTTCATGTGACAAATGAGAAGTTCTTTAGTCTATCCTTGCATGTATTGATTAGACCTAGTCGTTCCCATAATTGCATATAAACTCTGATCCTCCAGATTAAAGTATTGATTAGGTCTATTACTTTCAAATAGTAGATTCTCCATAACGAATCCAAACTTATCATTTTTCTTGGATTTATGCTCTCTTCAAGATGCCCGAGGTCGACTATTTTCCTTTCTAAAAGAATGTCATTCTCTCTCGCCTATATGGATCTCCTTTCTCATGATTTTGATAAAAATCCTTCGATTCCGAATCAGAAAATTCACTTGCATTGGTCAGAATGTATCGATGTTTATCCTTTTTCTTTTTCTTTCTATAGTGATATCCCTTGTCTGACTGGAATTGTATTTTTCGACAATCACATAGTGCTTAGCGAACATTATAAGCCTCATCCGATGGATATTACAAATATTTCTTCTCATTTACTCATCGCACTTTGGATCGTACCCTACCATATTGAAGCTGATGTTCCATATGGTCAAGTTGATCGTTCAAATCAACTATTCTTTCTAATAACTGATTTGTCCTATATTCAATATTATATTTATCGCATTGATAATTTCCTTGAATTTTACCTCAATTTTTTTCTCTTACTAAACTTGACTCGAGCATCTCGTTTTCCACCAGAATTACTGGATCAACTTGGACTTTGGGATCCATCATATCTCCGTTATCTAATCATAAATTTTTAAGGTGTTATATATGATATCTAGGTACAAATTGATCTTCCACTGTGGCCACCAATTATAAGTATTGAATACTTTTTGGGAAGAAAATGATGTTTAAGAAATATTAATGGGAGATTTTTTTAGAGAGAAGACTAGTTAAGCTTCTAAAGATAGAAAGTAATCAATAGTCAAAATATGTAATAGTGTCATTCAATCTTATTCCAAAGCAAGTACACTTATTTATAGGTGAGATGCATATATTTAACAGAATTAGTTAGTGGTGTGGATAGTCCACCCCACTTTACTACTTAGTACAAGTATATTTTCTACAAATTACATATGTGGTCCCTTATATATATAATTTACACCAAATCTCTCTTCAAACTACGAAATACTCTATTAAATATATTTTTAATAATTACTTTTAGTCTTCAATTATTTATATCATTATCATTACGGAGTTTTGCTATTATTATATGATGATGCTACTACAACATCTCCCATAACAACACTCATATGGAGAATGTCAAGTCTTTTCTGCAAACTGCCTTTCATACATTGTATTGAGCCATTTGTTATTTTGATTACACCATCGTCTGCATGATACTTGTAACCCCGATAGTCTAGTATCCCAAGAGATATCAGGTTTCTCTTCAACCCAAGAATATGCCAACACATCACAATTCTAACAACCCCATTAAAATTTATGATCGTGATGTGATCGATCCCACCAGAAGGAAACAAATAATTATTCCATAAATAAACAATTTGTTGCATTGGCTTGTAAGTATAGAACCATTGTTTGGACTAACACATGTGATATGTAGTGTCGATAACGAGTACACATGAGTTTTTCCCATAGTCTGAACTCACAGACAACACATCTCCTCTACCACTTTTTTCACTATCATCAGAATCGTTCACACATGGTGCTAGGTTTGTAATATTTTTCTTTTGATTTCTCTTCTTACCTTTCAGTTTCAGACAGTCTCTTCTATAATGACCTTACTCACTGCATTCATAACAGTTTGATTTCTTGGCTTTTGATTTAGACCTTCAATTCTTCTTCTTTGAAGAACTCTTATTGTTGATAGATTTTCTCCTCGTCATAAGACCTTGATTTCAGATTGATTGTTTGGCTGTAACTATCTCAACTTGTTTGATTTCAGCGTCCATTTGACATTGGCTAGAGATAACTTATCCTTACCATACATTATGGTATCCGCGAAGTTATAATAGGAGTTTGGTAAGGATTTCAAGACAAAAAAAACTTAATCATTATCTTTAAGGATGATATCAATAATATTCAAACCCATAATAATTGATTTAAAATTATCTAGGTGATCCGTTATGGACATACATTCTTTTAATAAGAAATTGTACACGTGTTTCTTCAAGTATAACCGGTTCATGACTAATTTCTCTTAGTAAAGTTCTCCCAACTTCTTCCCATAAAATATTTCGTGGAAAAGATTAATAATATTAAAGCTCCAGGCTCATACAGAATGTTACGTGGGTGAAATTCTTGGATGTCAAACGATATATGAGTAGCCATGATCAAGGTGAATGATCTGCTCTATAGATCACTACTTTGACTTATTTTGGAGTGTCCATGAATTATCAAGCGGTATCATTCATAATTGAAGGCCTATAATAACTTTCCAACAAAACCCGATGCGTCAAACACTTAAAACCACAGTGAGTTGAACCTTCACCATCATGCAACTCAAATAAAATATTTTGAGATTCTTGCTTACCCAAATAGAGCAATAATGGTCTACTTAAATATTTTTTTATATAACACGTTATCCAATACTAGTGTGGATAATTTTAGTCAAAGGGTAATTTCGTCAGGAGTTTTGTAATATTTCAAGGGTATTTAATATTTGGGTAGTTTGTAGTGAGAGATTTAAGCTGCCTGGTTGTATTAAATGTTCATTACCCTCATTAATGAAAGTGGTTGGGTATTTATACCCTTAGTTATGGGCCTCATGGGTTTTCGGGTCATACTCATGAAACCGGGTCGAATTCAAAGACCCATTAGTTTATTAAGCAGGTTGGTAATTAGCTTAGTCATAAAGTGATTAGTTCTTAATACTTTAGTCCTGTTCGGATGGTTCAATGGGTGGTTTTTGTCCGAATTTCCCCTGTCCGGTTTCCACAGTGAGTGGTGAGAAAATCCGGACTCATCAGTAGCCCTTTTTTTAGGTTATGTTCGAAGGCCTTTGGCAAGACCTAAAAAATCGCTCATGAGCATCCGAAACAATGTCCGGACAGATTTCGATTTTTATAACGGTTTTATCCGGACTAGCAAATCTCTCAGAAACTCAAAGGTTTTGTTCACAGATCGTGGGACACATGGCCATTCCTGATTTGCCTCACCAGCTGTTTTTCTCCTAGAATGGCGCTCCCACTAACCTAAAAAAGTAACCTCTTCAATTAATGCTGGTGATGTCAGCGCCGTCTTTAATCATTACTCTATCTTTTCGAATTCTCCTAGGTTCCAAGGTATCTTCTGTCTCTTTAGTATAAATTAAATCATTTTTCAATGTTTTACCATCTTCAACACCTTTTTACTTCTAATCTTCAGATATTTTACCTTTCTTCTCAAAAAACGCATTTTAGTGTAAGTTTATGTTTACAGCAAGAAACGCTCTAGTAAAAGATGGGTGGCTCAATCTGTCAGAGTTGGAAAAAACACAAAAGGTCGAACGAGAAATGCGCATTGCAGCAGGCCTCCCAGTCTCTCCTATTGACAAACCTGAAACACCAACCTCAGAGCCTGATCGAGGTTCGTCTTCTGCCAGAAGCTCTAAACCCAAAAGGTTATTTTAACCTAGTCTTTCACCGATCATATCAGGCTCATCGGTTTAGGAATCAGAGCATATTGTTGAACAAGATCAAGTAGCTACAAGTGCTAGGAGACCCTCTACGTTCATAGCAATGGGATCGGATGCTGACATTTCTCCAGAAAAGGTCGTCTGGTAAAAGGCATGGCTGCTGTTCTACCGTCTAAATCTCCAAAATCTGCACCCTCTAAATCTAGAGCCAAAGACAAAACTTCAGGGTCAGAAGCGTCCATTAAAGTTCCTAAAGACAAGTTGTCTGGTCCGGAGGCCACCAGTTCAAGCCTTCGAAACGAACCCTCCTGATCCGAGCCCCAGCCGGACTCCAGACCACAAATAGAAAGCAGTACTCAGCCATCCGGAGAGCTTAATGAGCCAACCACAAGCACTTCCATCCCAAAAACAGCTGATAACCCCTCCATGGAAATGGAAGACATAATGGAGGATAGTTTTGAATAAGCCCCTTTTGAGACCGATGTATCCGGGCAGACAAGTGAGACCGTCATTGTTAAGAAAAGAAAAGGCAAAGAGAAACTATGCTTGAAACACCCGGACCTGCCGGAGTGCCTTGTTGGAAAAGTGGGACCTTGCTTCCACAAAGTGAGTGTGAAATATCTGCTAGCCATGCAGAAGATTAATTATGCTTTTATCCATACAGCTGAACTAGGCCAAATGCAGACGAAGTGGGGAATCCCAGAAAATATTAAAGTAAGGATACCAGTCGATCCAGAGACACCAATGGATTGCAAACTCAGTGAAATAGTCTTCTACTTAGAGTTATTTAACTAGGGGCTTAGGCTTCCCTTAGACCCAGAGATTGTCAGATATTTTCATCTGATAAAGCTCTACCCAAGTCAACTGAGCCCCAACGCCTGGTTCACCCTCATGTCATGTATCATGGCCTCAAGGCTCTCCGAAATTCCTCTTCCAATGGAGAAATTTGTTGTTGTAGCCAGCCTTTGCAGAAACCATGTAATCCCTTTCTACCATTACAACATGGGTGATAATTACAAAGTGGTGGATGACTTGCTTGAGTCGGAGAGGAACTTGAAGACTCAATTTTTGTTCATCAGTGGCGCTTGGGAGAATGTGAGGAAGATTAAAGCTGATGATAATCCAAGCATGCTTACCAGCAGATGGAGGAGTACAGGTAAACATTTCATTACATCTTTCTATTTGTTTCTTATAATAAGTTTGTTTGTTTAACTTCTCTTCTTTTGTTTTTTGGTAGTGCTGCCGAAGGAGTTCAATGATTATTTAGAGGTGGGGCAGACTACTTGCGCCAAGCTAAATGCTTGGGCTGCTGAGAAATGGGGAAATCGCTTCCACAACTGCTTTACCGGAGGCAAGTTGGTAAGATCCCATCTCTGGAATACAACCGGCCGGAGGGACTTGTCTTGGGAGGAATTAACCACTCCACCTCCTCCGGGGGTGATTCTTTAGAAGTTAGGTGGAAATGATGGAAATTTAGCCTTGTCGGGCAGAGCTAAAGCCCCAAGAAAAATGAAGGGCAAGAAAGGCAAGGCTAAGCAAGATGTGGCTGAGGTCAACCCAAGTGATGTTGAGGAAACTGTCCCCATAAACCCGGAGGGGCAGGAACAAGGAAGGATTGATGCTGCTTTGCTACAAGTGGTAGAAAACGAGAGTACCAAAGAGGTGGTTAGATCTCCAAAGCCCCCAAAGGCTCCCAAGAAAGACAGAAAACGGGGAGCAGAAGGTGGAGATAGGGAGGCCAAGAAGAAGAAAACCTCCAAGGGAGATGAAGTTGCTCTCCGGGCTCCGGAGTATTTTCCTCCAGTTGATCCAACAAACCCAACCCAAGCAGAGGAAATCCCATGTGATTTTCACACCGGAGAGGGCGCCGGAGGGGACATCAACATCGATAGAGTTGACATCAGCGGGCTTTAAGGGATTGGTCTTTACTTTAATGACCTTGAGAAGGATGATTTCGCTGGCCCTTACCTTCCCCCAAGCTCCTCGAACATGGTCACCTTCAACGATAACTCTTTTTCTGTTTCAGGGGAGAAAGACACGGTGACCCATTCCTTGTTAAGCAACATTCAACCAGTGCTCAACTTGGAGAAGCCAGTATGAAACCAGTCAGCCATCATCAACACACTCAATTCTGACAAGGAGAGTTTGTCCAATGACCTCCTTACAATCAAGCAGAGTCTCGAGGCATTGAAGAAAGAAAATGAGGAGTTGATAAAGGGGAAGAAGGACTTGGCCACCAAACTGGCCACTTTGGAGGGGGTTGTCACAGAGCTTCAATCCAAGTATTTTGACTTGGAGAAAAATCTTTCTACTTCGAAAGAGGAGGTGAAGGCCAAAGACAACGTCATTCAGACCCTAAGAAATGACAAAATATCGCTTGAAGATGCTTTGTCCCGGGCTAAGCAAGAGAAATATGACTTGCTAAAGGAGCAGGAAAAGACAATCCAAGCTCGGATTGATGCATATACCAACGATGTGATAGACTCCCAAGAACAAAGATATGATGAGGTCAAGTCAGACATGGTCCTACTCTTTCATCAGAAATTTCCGAAGAGGACACTTGGGGACTTATGACGATTCGTGGAATACGAAGACCTTCATCACCGTACTATGGCTGATGGTGATAAGCACGGTTATTCCAGTGGTTGGGATGACACCACTGATGAGGATGAAAAGACCGAAGAGAGTCCAAATGAGGAACCCACCGATCCCAAGAAAAAAACCAAGTGAAGCTCGGACATCTAAGAACTAAAATGCCAACTATCTTTTAATTTTGTGTTTGAACTCAAGTCCTTGGATGGCCAAGGCATTTTTTTAATCGTGTCCGGCACTTTACTGGAAAAACCTTCTCTCTTAAAAACTTCAAAATTCCTTGGATGGCCAAGGCATTTTATATATTTAATATCACTCCCTAGTATCTACCGGGTAATTTTATCTTTAATTTTGATGGATTGTGTTTAAATGACCTTTAGTTATTTCATAACTGTTTTAAAGTGAGAGTGTTCAAATTCTCCGATGACACATGTTTAAATAGTCATCACCTCATTGAATTGAATTAAATTAAATCGAACTGCTAGTCAAACCACTTCGAATTTTTTAAGAAGGCATCGAATTTTATTTAAAAACCTAGACACCTCATTAAAACCTCCCGCGCCACCAGGGTAGGAAAGAGTATGCCCCCAAATATTTACATGGATATTAAACAAATAAATATTTACATAGTCTATTCCAAATACAACCGAAGGTGTTCGATGTTCCATGGGTAATTCAAAATCCTTCCATCTTTATTTTTGAGCCTGTACGTCCCAGGCTTAAGCTTTTCACTGACCACATGGGGTCCTTCCCATGTTGGAGCTAGTTTTCTGAACTTCTTCTCTTTGGTATGCATGAAGACTTTTCTTAGCACCTTATCACCTAGTTGAAAATCCCTCATTTTGATTTTAGAGGCAAACCTGCTTCTCATCAAACCCTGATAGTGTGTGGCTCTGAGGTGAGCCTTAACTCTTCTTTCCTCCATCAAATCAAGCTGGTTTCTTATGGCCATTTCGTTAGCTTGTTCGGAAAAATTATGGACTCGAAATGAAGGGAGAGTGGCCTCTATGGGAGCTATAGCATCCATCCCATATACTAAAGGAAAAGGAGACTCTTGTGTTGCAGCCCCAGGAGTGGTTCGGTAGGCCCATAATACTTCTTGTAGATAACTTGGCCATTTTCCAGCAGCTCCCTCTAGATTCTTTTTAAGACCGAACATGATAGTCCTGTTAGACATTTCAACTTGACCATTTGCCTGTGGATGGAAAGGAGAGGAAAAACAATGGTGAATACCTCTAGTAGCACATAAATTCTCCATCTCCTTGTTATCGAATTGTGTTCCATTGTCAATAGTTATTTTTTGTGGAACCCCAAATCTAAAACAAATGCTAGACATGATGAATTTTATAACAGATTTTGAAGTAGTTCCTGCCAATGGGGCTTCTTCGATCCACTTTGAGAAGTAATCAATAGCAACTATTATAGTTCTGTATCCTCCGGATGCCATGGGTAGAGGTCCCACTAAATCGAGCCCCCAACGAGCAAAAGGTATTGGCTCAGAAATTGACTCTAAAGGGACTGCTGGAATATGAATTTCATTATTGTATCTTTGGCAAGGATCACACTTCTTCACCAATTCCTTGGTATCTTGCATTATGGAGGGCCAGTAGTACCCAGCCAACAAACCTCTTCTAGTTAGAGCCCTGAATCCACAGTGTGCTGATCCCTCGCCATCGTGTAATTCAGAGAGCATTATTTGGGATTCTTCGATCGCCACACATCGTAAGAGAAGTTTACTGAAGGATTTGTTTTATAAAGAATGTCTCTTAAGATGACAAAACCACGAGCTTTGAATTTCACCTTCCTTGTTACTGCTTTTTCCGGAGGCAAGATGTCATCTGAGAGATATTGAAGAAGAGGAAATCTCCAATCTTGGGGTTGTCTTACTTGTATATTCAAGCTCTCTTCTTCCTTATCCGGATTAATTTGAATGGATGGGCACTTTAACACATGAATCCAAGGGTACGACTCAGTATAAGCTATCGTATTTTCTGTTTGGGGTATGTGCTCATAGGTGATGCTTTGGAAATTAAGTGCCACTTCTTTGAGAACAAACAAGTATTTAACCAGTTGCTCCTTCTTAGCTTCAGATGGACCTTGTGCATGATGGATAAGGAGCTGAGAATCGCTCATTAACCTGACCCTTTTGGCTCCACAAATAAGAGCTAACTTCAAGCCAGTTATAACAGCTTCATATTCAGACTCATTATTGGAAGCCCTGAAAGCAAAACATATAGCTTGGTACATCTTGTCGCCGTACAAAGAGGTTAAACATATCCCGACACCACAACCCATGGTACTTAATACACCATCAGTACGGACAACCCATACTTTTTTTATCTTTTTCAGCGGTTGCTTGCTTAGTGCCTCTATTTGAATGGAATTCAACCAAGAAATCAGCCACAATTTGAGCTTTGACTGCCGTTCGAGGGGCAAAGTCAATATCATAGTCTCCCAGCTCCACTGACCACTTGCTCATTCTGCTTGAAATGTCTGCTTCTTGAAGAACATTCTTTAAGGGAAAAGACGTCCGGACGATGATCGAATAAGACTGAAAGTAGGGCCTCATTTTCCTAGCAGGAATTACGAAAGCCAGTGCTAGTTTTTCAAGTTTCAAGTATCTTTTTTCTACATCAATCAAGCTCTTGCTGATATAGTATACTGGTCGAGGAGAATTATCCACCTCCCTTACTAGCACTGCACTCAAAGCACACTCAGAAACTGCCAGGTATATGTAAAGTGTCTCTCCATCAACAGGTTTAAACAAATTTTTAGGAGAGGATAAGTGCTTCTTAATTTCATCAAATGCCTGGTCACACTAGGGAGACCAATTAAACTCTTTCGCACCTTTCAAAGTTTGAAAAAACGGGGCACACTTATCCGAAGACCTTGAGATAAAACGGTTTAGAGCAGCCAACCTCCCTGTCAATCTTTGTACTTCTTTAATATTCCGAGGAGGTTCCATTTGTAGCAAAACATTAAGCTGGTCTGGATCAGGCTGTATCCCTTTCTCACTTATTACATACCCCAAGAATTTTGCAGACTGTACTCCGAAAATACACTTCTCTGGGTTCAATTTTAAATTACTTTCATTAGATTGGAAAACGTTTCTTGGAGATCTGCCAAGTGTAGCTCTTCGTCCACACTCTTTACCATCATATTGTCGATATAAACTTCAATATTTATTCCAATTTGATTAGCAAAATCCTTGTTTACTAACCTCTGATAAGTAGCCATAGCATTCTTTAATCCAAACGACATCACCTTGTAACAATGGAGGCCCATATCAGTAACAAACATAGTGTGTTCTTGATCCGTTTGATCCACTTGAATCTGATTGGACCCGGAGAAGGCATCCATAAAGGACATCAGCTTGTTCCCGGATGTGGAGTCCACCAACTGATCAATTCGGGGAACTGGATATAGATCCTTCGGGCAATCTCTATTGAGATCTGTAAAATCGATGCACATACGCCACTTTCCATTCTTCTTCTTTACCAACATCGGATTGGCTGTCCATAAAGGGTATTGAGATTCCTTTATGTGCCCCATTTTAGTAAGTCGGTCAACTTCTTGAACTATGGTATCAACTTTCTCTTTAGAAAAAGCTCCCATCTTTTGTACAACAGGTGTTATATCCCTCCGGACGGACAGCTGGTTGATATAATGTCTGCTGGTACTCCGATTACATCAGCATTGCACCAAGCAAAAACATGCTGATGGTCTTTCAAAAAAGGTAACATTTTTCCCTTTGATTCTGATGTCATCGTGGACCCAATCTTGACACTTTTTCCTTCAACGCGAGAGTGAGTTTCAACTTCTTCAATAGGTATTAAAACGTCAGGGGTCTCTCTGGGGTCATCAATTTCACCCTCTCCCCCAGAGGGCCCCTTAAATTTCTTATCCTCATTGATCCGAACTGCCCCTAAAGTTCGAGGGGCCAGTGCTGTTGCATAACACTCCCTTGCCACCTTCTGACTGCTCTGGAAAACTCCCATTTGTCCTTGTACAGCGTATTTCAAACATTGGTGGACTGTTGACGCCACAACATGCATTCTAGAGAGCCAAGACCTCCCCAAAATGGCATTGTAATAAGTGGGATAATCCACCACGATAAAACGTATCCTGACCATCTTCTTAAAAGGGTCTTTGCCTAACAAAACCTCCTCCTCAAACTCCCCGATCACATCAGCTGAGCTTCCAACGAAACCCACAATTGACCTGTTCGAACGCTAAATTACCGTTGGGTTCTTCATTTGTTTGTAGGAAGTTAAAAAGAGGATATTAGCTGAACTACTGGTGTCCACCAAAATTTGTCTTATGTCATTTCCTCCAATGGATGCTCCTATTACGATAGCATCTTCATGGGGACCAGCTATGTCCCTCAAGTCATTCTCATCGAAAAAATGAAGGGAAATGGGATTTGTGATTGATAAGAAGTCATGCCTCCTTCCAGTTGGGTAGCTAGAGTATGAACATGCCTCTTTCTAGAAGAAGCAGTTGGTGCAGTCATTGTGTCTCCCCCAAATATTGTAAGTGACTCGAAAAAGCTGATGAGGCCAGGTACCGTCTTGCAATGCTCTGTGATAACACCCACCTTGTTTCGAGTTGGATCAGGATCCAAATATTCTGATTCTACATCAAACCTCTCAATTATCACCATAGCCCCATCCGGAGCCGATGTCCCTGCGTTGTTCGGGCCAGTCCGAGGAGCATTATGAGGCCTGTTTCCACCTCTTCTTTTAACATATGCCCCAACTTCCTTCTCTCAATCAAATTCTATACTTCTTGTTTCAACGCGATACAATCTTCAGTGGTATGGCCAGTATCACGATGATACTGAGAAAAACTGGTATTTCGACTTTCCCTTGGTGATTGTAATGCAGCCAGCTTCATGAAATGTACTTCATCTTTCGTTTTATCATAAATGGTAGCTACATTTTCTTTTAGTTCAGCAAACCACTCCGGTTAAACCCTAGGTCCTCGCTTATTTCTAGAATGCTGACTTTGAGCTGGGGCAGATGGGTGGGATTGAGCCTTGGCCCTGTTTTGACCCTGTCCGGCTTCCTTTGCCTTGTACCCGGACTGATTCTGGTTTTGATTTGGTGCAGCTGGAGCAGACCTCACCTGCCGGTGCACCCTGATTTTCTTTGTTTCATCCACATTAATCTGTTTGCCGACCTGATTCAGTAAACCTCCCCCCGTCATGGTCTTTTTCCTGGTTACTGAATAAGCCCGATTGCCAGGGTTCAAACCCTGCCTTAGAGAAGTTATTGCTACTTGTTCAAAGTAATCAGCTAATCCATTTTCGGTGTTCACAAAGCGACTTATGTATTCTTTCAAAGATTCATTTGGTTCTTGGGCACAATGGATTATAGTGTCTCCATTTCCCTTTACTTCTTTGCTTCTCACGAATTGCCTCCGAAAGGAACCCAAAAAGTGTCGAAATTTCTAATGCAAACCTGTGGCAAACTATTGTACCACTTCCGAGCACTCCCCGTAAAATACTGGGAGAATGCTCGACAGAGTAGCTTATCATCATCGTCAAAGTTCATCATAAATTTTTTGAACTGCTCCAGATGGTTATCTGGATCTTTACTACCATCATACTTCTTAATCTTTGTGTTGTCAAACCTCTTAGGAAGGTTTCCTGACAGTATTTTGGAAGACAATGGAGATTGTCTCCAATTCCGGCGACGACTAAAAACAGTATCTTCGTTAGGAGTTGCAAAGATACCTGATTCATCATGAAAGGCAAAAGGATCCATTAACAAGCGGTCTGCGTGTCTCCGGCCATGACTGTGACTATGAGTCGACCCTTGCCAGATGCCTTTTCAACCTTCCATGCATGTCCCTTTTTCTTGAGTATTTTTTAACCAGCTTCTGTTTCTTCTTAGAACGACCTTTATCACTGTTGGATGACAGGGATTCCTCGACTCCATCTTCATTTGAGGAGCTGCTGGAAGATTCTGAGTCTGAATCTGAGCTATCCACCGGTTTAGATCGGTGAGACTTCTTTAAGCTATCATGAGTCTTTTTAGTGCTCACATGGGTTTTTGACGGCTCATACTCTCTTCGATTGTCAGTATGGTGAACTGCTGACACTTTTGACTTCTCTTTCATACCCAATTCTGCCCTTTTTGCAGCACTCAAGGCTTTTATCTTAATTTTCAGCCTATCTCGCTCCTCGATAGTATATGCATCATTTTATCCCACCACTTCTGCCAAAGCTGGTGGTATTTCCTGCTCGTCCGGATTCATCCGAGCTGGTATTTCCTGATGGTTTTGAATGCTCGATTCAGGAACCTTCTCCTCCCACTGTGGTTGCGAATTTGATGTGGATAATTTTAGTCTGAGGGTAATTTCGTCAGGAGTTTTGTAATGTTTCAAGGGTATTTAATGTTTAGGTAGTTTCTAGTGAGAGATTTAAGCTGCCTAGTTGTATTAAATGTTCATTACCCTCATTAATAAAAGTGGTTGGGTATTTCTACCCTTAGTTATGAGCCTCATGGGTTTTCGGGGCATAATCAGAAACCGGGTCGAATTCAAAGACCCATTAGTTTATTAAGCAGGTTGGTAATTAGCTTAGTCATAAAGTGATTAGTTCTTAATACTTTAGTCCTCTTCGGATGGTTCAGTGGGTGGTTTTTGTCCGAATTTCCCCTGTCTGGTTTCCACAGTGAGTGGTGAGAAAATCCGGACTCATCAAATACAACATAACCATGAGCCTTATACCTTTAGTTTTTAGCTAGATGTGCATCTTGAGGTAACATACGTCTCAGTAAAAAATTAAAGATATAAGGTGTTCAATCACTTCGAATTATGTTTGGAGTGACAAATACTTCCTCAACATATTTACATTATTCTGATTGCGTTAAAATCGAAGGACCAACCTGCAATAATATCCATGGATATTCTTCTGTATAAGTAATTGTTGCCAAAGAATAAAAAACTGTGTTATCTCCTTGGTTAATATGCCCTACAATCACTTTGTCAAACAAAAGAGTCAAATTTCGAAGCTCGTGTATATAAAAAATTAATTGATCTTTCTTGGCTTCAGATACACCAGCCATATGATTTGCCACTAGTTGTGGATTTGTTTCTAAATGAACTTTTATTGCTCCACATATATTTGCAAGCCTTAAACCAGCTAACGCAACCTTATACTCAACCTCATTATTCGATGCGTGAATGCCAAATCGAATAGTCTGATACATTGCCTTCCCAAAACGAGTAACTAATTGAACCCGTGCACTACATCCCAATATGCTAGATCCGCCATATGTTCGAACCACCATCGAAGTTTCTGGAAAAACCTCTTTATATGTCCCTTCATTTTATCGACTCTAATGGAATTCGACTAGAAAATCAACTATATCTTGAGCTTTAGTAGTTGTTCGAGGAGCGAAAATGATGTTAAAATCTCTCAATTATACTGATTCTACCATAAATGTCTGGTCGTTGTAACACATTCTTTAGTGGGAAAGAAGTTTGAACCACAATGGTGTGAGCTTGAAAATAAGGGTGCATTTTCCTAGCAGCCACCACTAAATCTAAAGCCAATTTTTCAAGTTTTTTTAAAAAAACATTTTCTACGATGCTAAGAAACTTTTACTAACATAATAGAGCGGCTTTGAAAATCCTTTGTATTTTCATATCAAAACATGGATTACAGTAAAATTAGAGACTGTTATATATAAAAACAACTGCTCTCCAATTCGAGGCTTAGACAAAAATCTCTGGTAATAACAAAAGTTCTTTAATCTTTGAAAAAACCACTTCACAATCTGGCATCCATTCAAGCTTTTTGGGTCTTCGTAATACTTGGGAAAAAGGAAAATATTTGTCAGAAAACCTTGAAATAAATTGATTAAGAGCAGTTAACCTTCATGTCTAGACTTGTACCTCCTTTATAGTTCGAGAGAATGTCATCGAAACTAAAGCCTTCAATTGTTCAGGATCTGCTTCTATCCATTTTTCACTAATGATATACCTTAAAAATTTCTTTGATCGGACACCAAAAGTACATTTTTAAGATTCAGCTTCAAACGAATGACCCTCAAATTTAAAAAAAGGTCTCCTCTAAATCTTTGAGGTGTTCACCATATGCGGAGTTTTTAGCCAACATATCATCAATGTATACCTTCATATTCCTTCCAATCTGAGGAGAAAAAACCTTATTCACCAACCTTTGATATCTCGCTCTAGGATTCTTCAACCCAAATGACATGACCCTATAACAATGTAGTCCTCGATCATTAATAAATGTAGTAATTTCTATATCTTTGGGATCTATTTGAATCTGATTATATCCGGCAAAAGCATCCATGAAAGAGAGAATTTTATTACATGAAGTAAAATCAACCAGCTGATCTATTCGAGGAACAAGGAATGGGTCTTTAGGGCATACTCGATTTAAATCTATAAAGTCAACACACATTCGCCATTTTCCGTTCTTCTTTTTTACTAACACCGGATTTGCAGTCCATAAAGGATATTATACCTCCATAATATGTCCGACCCTAAAGAGACGATCCACCTCTTGAACAACAACCTCTGACTTTTCTACAGAAAAGGCTTGTCTTTTCAGAATAAAAAGTTTTATCCTCGAATCTATAGCTAGGCTGTGACATATTATTTCATATGGAACTCCTATCGCATCCTATGTTTTCCAATCGAAAAGATTCAAATTATCAAACAAAAATTGTAATAAGTGATCACGTAAAGTAGAAGACGAAAATGTTCATATTCGTAAAGTTTTCCCATTAGAAGAAATATGCTCTTCAATATCCTCACTCGCTGTTAAAGAACCCGAGGTTTCCCCCGGATCATTTATTCCATCTTCTTCCGAGGTCAACCCCTTTGGTTGCTATTAAACCATCTGATCCTCAAATTTAGAACCTCAAACCCAGAATGTTGTTGCATAACATTCACTGGCCATTTTTTGGTCACTTCTAACCACACTCAAACCCAGAATGATGTTGCATAACATTCTCTGGCCATTTTTTGGTCATTTCAAACCAAACCAACACGATTTCCAATCGCATATTTCAAACATTGATAAACAATGGACACAACAACATACATTTTTTAAAGCCAATATCTCCCCAAAACAACATTGTAGCTCGTTGGACATTCAAGCACCATAAACAAGACTTGAACTTTTTTTTAAACAGGCCTTTTCCCAAACATATTTCACCTTCGAATTCCTCAATCACCTAAGTCGTTATCCCTGTAAAACCTATTATATTACGATCAGACCAGCAAATTTGAGGCAGATTACTCATCCTATCATACGTTGATTTGAATAACACATTTACAGAACTTCATGAATATTTCAGAACACATTCAAATTTCAACTCCAAATATTTCTGCCCCTATAACCACTGCATCTTCACTAGAGATAACTATTCCCCTTAAATCATCCTCATCGAACAAAACAAAAGAAGTATCATGTTTGCCATATAAATGAGTAGATATTATTTCTTCTACTTAAGTTGTTAAACTAACAACGTGCCTTTTTCTAGAACTATTAGTATTACCAGTCATAGAATCTCCCCCAAAGATTGATAAAGATTTAAAATACTCACATAAGCTTCAAACTCGTCTTTGCTCTACTGGTTCATCCACAACCATTAAGATTAAACGATCTGGGTCCGCGTCTAAATATATTAAGGCTGCATAAAACTCATCGCATTTAGAATCTAGAATCATCAGTGTATTTTCTTCCTTCGAATTCATATTAGTAGTTCGTTGAGTTAATGTACTTCAAATTTTCGATAAACTGCTTTGCCCTTTAACCAAAACAGCTAACTTGCTATTTTCTATTAAAACTTGTATCTCATTCTTTAAAGTTATACAATATGCAGTGTTGTGCCCAATATCATTATGATACATGAAAAATCTGTTATTGTGCTCTTCTCTTACTCTGTTTATTGGAGCTGGCTTTTTAAAGCTTACATGAACTTTGGACTTTTCGTAAATAGCAGCAATATTCTCAGTTAAATCAAGATAATACTCTGGCCTTATCTACTGATTTGGCTTTGGTCTTTGAAACTGATAACCTGTAGCTTGAGTTGGAAACCCTCCAGTTCGAGGAGATAAATTGTTGTTACTCCTTGGACGAGTTTGCTAATAATTTGAAGAGTGTCCTTGATTATTTGACACATGCCCTGAATTATTTTGACTAGATCCAACCCCTCTTCAAACCCTAGTTGACTATTCCATTTCATTTGGTCATCGACTTGAGCCATAAGTGCTCCAAAAGGTAATGCTCTCCTTTTTGTTTTTTCATTCGCTAAATCACCTAGTAATAGACCTTGTCTGAAAGTTGCCATAACAACTAACTATTTAAAATCATCCAACCCTACTTTTGTTAGAACAAAATGCTTCGTATAATCTTTCAATTTTCACCCACAACATATTTACACTGTATTATAGTATCGTCATCTTCTCGTATCTCTTTGCTTCCCACAAACTATCGTCAAAAAGTTGTATATAAATCCCTGAATTTGGCAATAGATCCCTTCGAAATTCCGTTACACCATTTAATTCCCTTGAAAGTCTGATAAAATGCTCTACATACCAGCCTATCATCTTCTTTAAAATTCACCATGTAGTTCTTGAATTGTTCGATGTGATCATCAAGATCCTGCATCCCATCGAATTTTTCGACCTTGGAAATATCAAATTTCTTCGAAAGAGTAATGGACCTAGTCTCAGCCGTTAAATGAGAATTTCTCTAGTCTACTTCTTGTACGTACTTGTCATCTCCTCGCATTCCCATATTAGCATACAAATTTTGATCAGCTACACATGTGTACTGGTTTGACGTATTTCCTTCACACCATTATGTATCTCTGATATAACGAGGTTTATTGTCTTTTTTTGGTTTATACTCCTTGCACGAATATCGATGTCGGCTTCTTTCTCCTTTCGAAGATCCCCGATATTTTCTAGTGCTTGAACAAGCCTTCATCGGATTTCGAGCTGTCAAACTCATCATCATTAGATGTGATATACCTATGCTTATCAATTTTCTTTTCAAGAACTTCGATGTTCTTTGTCAGATTCAAAATGTGATTTTCTCTGATCACTTTGAATATAATGAGTTGTATACGATCGATTAGATTAATTCTCTAGCTTGTATTTCTCTTCAACTTGTCATACTTTAAATTTTAACCTACCATACTACATTTGTTGTTCTCTTTGAACATACTTATTATTCCATGATGTTATTTTGTCCAGCAATTGATTCATTCAAACCTTAATATCTAAATGACCTTGCTATACGAGAATTTGATCATCTTCTCTACTTGTTCCTTACGCAAATCAGATCTCAAGGTTTTAATTGATTTTAAAATTGTTGGATCAACATCGTTTCCTGGCTCCATATTGATCTAGAGACTCAGCAAGAATTCTTCAACTTCTGGTTTTGACGTGAAATCAAGGTACCAATCATATATCACTCCTACTGTGGTCACCAATTTATTAAGTGTGAATCTTGTTTCTTGAGAGATAAAGTAAATAGAGAGTTTAATTGCAGTGAGAGAAAATAAAAGAGAAAAAGTAAGTTATATCTTATGAAAAAGTGTCACCCTTTTTTCATTGCCTCAACCTTTATTTATAAACGTGTCAGACTTAGTTTAACAGAATCAGTTATAAAAATGGGTAAATTGCACTTCAACCCCTTATATTTACAAGTAGTTTAAATACTCTCTTGATATTATACAATTTATCACATACAACCTTAATCGTATTACATTTAGACCCTCAACATTTTCATAACCTTATCAAGTACAAATATTAATTTGGATAATTTATCTATAATTTGGTTATATTTATCATTGTAAATGGTGGGTTATCTTTTATTTAAAATACATACAAATTGAATAGATATATTTTCTTACATTTAAAAATCATCTAATTTATATCGGATTTGGTTATGTATTTGGTTGCATAAAATAGTGCGAAATTACATTGTATTTAGTTATGTAAAATGTATATGTAATTGGATTACAAATTTATGATTCATTTGTTGCATAATTACTTTATAAATGGTTGCAGTGGTGAAATAACAATAGATAAAGAAATGATAAAATACAAATTAATATTTTGAACAAAAATAATTATAGTTTAGGGACATAAAATAAACATTTCAGTTCTTTTAATTTTCGACATAATATTTTGTTACAAAGAGTGATTGAGTGATTTGTGTTTCAGAGTCTTTCTATAACATATATATATTATTCATGTATGTAGGATCTATACAATTTAAACTATGTTACGTAGGTTATATATATAGAGAGGTTATAGAAAGACTCTCAAATACAATTCTCGCAATCACTATTTGTTACAAAAGATGGGATGATTCACAAATGTCTCTCTTCACCTCACATCTCAAAAAAAATATTACTTCTCTTAAAAAAGATCTATAATTATTTTTTCTCGTCTAAAAATTAGACGGCTCACGTTAACACGTCATACATTGCATACAAAAACCTTATTTTATTTATAATAAAAATAAAATTATAAAAGTAAAATCCGATCGATATGAAAAAATTTAATTAATATAAACTCTTTGTTTAAAATAAGTAAATTATTTTTGAGAAGCAGATTGCTTTGTTTCACGTGGAAACCAGATATCGAAAACTGATTTGTTTTTGGAACGAATTGAGCTTAAAGAAAAGTTAAAGTAACCGTCTGTTTATATCTTTTGGTTATTTTTTTTAATATAAAAAAAACGCAAGGTACAGTCATTTCAGTTTTTAAATATACATGCATAGTGTTCTGGATGATCCATTAATTTTGTTGAAAAATAAAGTTACTCATTTCTTAAACTAATTTTCCATGCTTTGAACAGTAATTCGTCCCTGGACTATCGACTTTGGTGACAGATAGTTTCTAGACTTTCAAAAATCTGTTCGTAGTCCCACGACTATCTATTTTGGTGACATATAGTCTCTGCACTTTCAAAAGTCTGTTGGTAGTCCCAGGACTATCCAATTTGGATAAAGTTAATCCCATGCGCATGTTTATTAAGGGGACTAACTTTATCAAAAGTAAAAAGTCAAATGACTAAATTTATCGAAAATGAATAGTTGAGGGACTATCTGTAAAAAAACATTGATAGTCAACACATGCAAAAGGATTAACTTTATCCAAATTGGATAGTATAGGGACTACGAACGGACTTTTGAAAGTCCAGGGACTATCTGTCACCAAATTCGATAGTCCAGGGACGAGTTACTATTCAAAGCCTAACTTTCCACTAGGGATGTCAAACGGTTTGAACCGCGAACCATCGGAACCGTTTAACAGAGAACCACGGTTTGCGGTCCTGGCGGGTTGCGGTCCTGCCGGTTTACTCCTTATGCGGTCATGGCGGTTTGCGGTCCTACCGGTTTGCAGTCCTAATGGGCCAGTTTCGCAGTTAAACCACCGGTTCAAACCACGAGACAAACCATTTAGGAACCGTTTATCAAAATATTTTATAATATTATTTAAAATTAATTTGTAAGTGTTAATTAAATCTAATTTCAATAATTGAAATATGTACCATATAAAGGAGTTAATTATGCTATTTAATGTATTTTAATTTAAATATGTTATCATTTTAATCGAAATTTTATAATCAAGCAATTACATTCTAAAAAAATAATTGTAATTTAATTTTGATATGTTTGATTATATTTATGTTAAAAATATTTTATTTAATATTAGGTAGATATTAAATAAAATATATACATTTAATTATATTTTGATTACAACTTTCAATATTTGTAAAAATATAAAAATAAAAATTTGATTGTCTTAAACAAGATATAGTAAACAATATAATTGTAAAATGATTTGTGTATTGTTTGTATTTAAGATGTTATATTTAATATTAGGTACATATTAAATAATATATACCTTACATATAATTGTATTCTGATTTTAAATTATTACGTGATTCTTTAGATTCTTTCAAGCTTGAAGTGTTTATGGTTAGATGAATTATATAGTTTATTGTATTTTCGAACTATTCAATATTAGAAGTTTAAATTTAAATTTTTTAGAATTGTATAATTATATGCATAAACTTAAATTACTTGTAAATAACAAAATAAAAATTGAAAGTGAAAGTGATTTAAATAACATTTAATAAAAAATAGAAGGAAAACAAACTATTCATTAAAAATAAAAACCAAACAAGTAACATAGTTGTTCAATCAAATAAAAAAGAAAAACATTACAACGATAATGCTTAAGACAATCAAATGCAAAAAACTAAGGAGCTTCATCGTTGTTGTTGTTAGGTGGTGGACCTTGCAAATGCATGTTCTCCATCATCTGTCGCATATAATCCGACTGTTCGGCTTGAGAGTTTGCAAATCGTTCATTCCATTGATCTTGTCCATGATGTCACTGCTCGTATTGACCATGCCACTGCTCATATTGACCATGCCACTGCTGGAGGTGACCAAGTTGATCATTCACCCCTACTTTCCACTGTTGTATCTGGCTAAGCTGATCATTTACCCCCCCCCCCCCCCCCGCCAATTCTGAAATTTATCTTGCCATTTTGTAAAATCATGATACCATTCCGTTTGTTGAGTATGCGCAAAGTGTATATAATCCATATGTTGTTCATGTGAATACTCAGCAAATTCGTGATCGGTTCGTCTTTCTTGTCACGGTACTCCAGAAGAACCACCAATAGCATTTGGATCGAAAGGCGACTGAAGTTGATGCTGAGTAGGTGGATTTGGCGGTTTTGTAAGACTGTTCGCAGTCCATATCTGATTCAACTCGGGCCTATGGTGGTTCCATGCCTCCAATTTTGACATCAACTCTCCATCCCAAGAGTATATCTCCTGCAATTTCAAAGAGTTTCTACCTATAGCACTAGTCGGCCTCACCTTCATCGGAGTGTACATACTCGCATCACATCCTTTCGAAACACGCAAGTAACTCACTATCATCCCATAAGGTAGTTTATCTGTACCACACCTCATAGCCATATTTCGAATCATCAAGCTAGGTAAACTAATTCTTCCCTGATTTTGGACGATAAAAGCAGTTACAAATGTTTGAATATATGAAAGTTGCGAATCATTATTACTAGGGGGAAGAAATATACTATTTACCAATTTCAAAGCTAATTTCCCATTAGCATCCAAATTACTTCGCATAGCTCAAAATCTACCGCTAATTTTCGGAGCATCCGCACGAGAACAAGTAAGAAGCTCTACTGCTTCTTCGTAAGACATAGGCCAATCAGCACCCCAGCCCGAAGAAGGATAAGTGATGGAAGGTAATTTATCACCGGTATATATATCACGGGTTGGAACACAAAAAAGATATTCGAAATCAGTTTAAAAAAACTATAGGGTTGACCATCAATCAAACAATTTATTCCTAAACCTCTACCATTTGGATCATTCTCAATTAGTTGTGCGGTGGCATAAAACTTGCGTACTAGTTCTATATACCATTCAAAATTGAATTTAGCTAGTGTCATCCAACCTAGGCCATTAGTAGGTTCAATAAGTTTGAATTTTTTTTGCATACCCTCTACTTCGATCAGCTCATCGTAGTCCAAATACATACCCGCCCAAATTTTGGTTACACCTCGTCGTGCTTCCGGATTACGGACGCGAACCTCCCCTTCGCCGTGATGTTCGTAAGTCGTGCTCTCCGTTACCTCCATCTCTTCATACCCCAAATCTCTTTCGGCATCTCTCCTTCATCTCGAGGATGATTTAGCTCCTCTACTAAGATGAGCTTGCTTTGATCTTCTCGAAGACATTCTAGCGAAACCTGAAATGTAAAATAGTGTTTGAAAATTATAAAAATAATTTAGAGAAGTGTAGGTTAGAAGAGATAGATTTGTAGTGGTGGTGTGAAAAATAGAATGGGAAATAGGTAGTATTTATAGGATTTTTTTTTCAATTAGCCGTTGGATGACATCATCGTGCGGACCATCCGTCCAGGCGTGCGGATCAACTAGCCGTAGAGGTCCGGAACTCCAGGCCATCCGGACATTGATCCGGATGGTCCGAAAATATTTTTTTTTAAATTTCTGATTTTTTTTGGGTCTCCCCTATAAATAGAGGAGACCCCTACTCAATACTCACAACTCACAAACACCTCTCTACTTCTCTCTAAATCTCTCTACATGTTCGAAATATTCTAGAAAACTAAAATTACGTATTTTACATATTCTACTTCTACTTTCGAAATTGTTTGATTTTTGTTTTTCTGCAAATTGTTTCTATTTGATAAAAACACTTAAATAACGTTGGGATAACATTATAATAGCTCAATTAAGAGCTTCGTATAATTTATCAAGTTATTTACTTGTTTTAGTTATTTAAATTAGTTGTTTTAATTTTAATTCTATTAGTTGTTCTTAGTTGTTATTAGTCTAAATTTAGTTGTTCTTAGTTGTTATTAGTTGTTATTAGTCTAAATTTAGATTTTATTATTTGCAATATTAATTAGTTTCCATTAGTATTTTATTGGATATTTAAAAAACAATTGTTATTAGTTTTAAAATGACTTCAAAACGTAGAAAACTAATGCTCACCCACCCACTAATGTGAATCTCAATACCGTAGATGATTTTCCTACAAACTCCCCTCACGTTGACACATTCTCCTCCCACGAAAGTGGTGGTAGAAGTACTAGTGGTGGATCGAGATCTCGTAAGAAAACATATTGGATTTGGAAACACTATACTTCATCAGAAGATGGTTTATCTAGTATTTGTAACGTGTGAAAAAAATGTTATCTTCATGTAAGTGGAAATAGAAATATGGGCACTAGCACTATGGTAAAACATTTACTGAAACATGAAGTATATGATCCTACAAAACCTAATCCAAATAATGTTTGCATGAACCTTCAAACAGGTTTTCCTTTTGAGTTTAACCACGATACGTATAGGGAAGAAACAATGATTTATGCAGTCGGTAGTTTACAACCATTTAGTTTTGGGGATTCTTGGAGATACGAAAATTGGATGCAAGCTGGGGTAAACCCGCAGGCAAAACGCATTCCACGTAGCTCTTTGTGATCGCTAGCCTTTAAATATTTTTTTAAAAGAAAAAAAGCATTATTCAAACTATGCTAACTTTGCCATGGAATGTTTCGATTACTAGTGACATAACTACTTTTACTGATTTTGATATGGTATGTGTTACTCTTCATAGGATGGATCCCGAATGGGTACTCCAAAGGAAAATTATATGGTTTGAATTTATTAGGAAACATAACGCACAATTAATTATGGCATTAGAAATAAGATTATGTCTATTTCGTTGGATAATGCATCTTCTAATATTAATGCTATAAAATTTCTTATACAAGATTGCAATCCCGCTTTTCCAAAATTGTTTCACACCAAATGTTTATGCCATGTACTTCAATTAATTTCGAAAGATGGAATACTTAAGGTTATGGCTGATTATATTGCCCCTATTAAAAATGGGATCATATTTGTTACACGACCTCCGGTGCTAAAAAAAGAGCTTTTAAAACCCTTGTTACTTCAAATGGGAAACAATATAAGAAACTTATATTAGATGTCGAAACTAGATGGAATTGTATTTATTCAATGCTTGCACGTGCGCATGTTTTTAAAGAAGAGATTATGACGCTTTATAATACATCTTATCCTGAAACACCAATTGACAAAGATCATTGGAAATATTGTGCACACATGTTAAGATTTTTAAAACTTTTTAAAGATAACACTCAAACCTTTTCTTCACAAAATCAACCTAATGCTCATTTGGCTCTTTTCACGATTACTAATCTTGCCATGCATATGAATGAATTTAGATCAAAATTTGTATGCGTAGACATGGTGCCCGAAATGGAATTGAAGTTCACAAAGTATTTTCATCCAATCCCTGAGAGTTATTCAATTGCTTTCCTTTTAGATCCTTTTTCACGAAAAAATAAATTTGAATGGCTAGTTAGATGGTTTTTTAATCTGTACAGTTTTCTACAACTAAACCACCGAAGGAACCAATTGACCATGAAGGGTATATTACCGGTATATATGAATATTTGCATAATATCTATAATAAGTACGTTGAAAGATATAGATCGAATACAACTACAAATGTAAGGAGTAGTAACAATAGGGGTAGAGGGATATTTTCAACTAACTATGTTCATATTGCAATTTTACGAAACAATGAATTTACATAAACCCCTCAATCTAATAATGAGTTGTCTAGATATTTGAGCACTATGTTTGATTTTACAAATTTTCCCGACCAAGGTATGGAAGATATCATAAGATGGCGGGGTACCAAAACTGAAGAGTTTCCTATTCTTTGCAGGGTTGTTAAAGAGATTTATGCAATACATATGTCTACAGTTGCAAGTGAAGTGTACTTTCAGCCAAGCGAGGTTGCAATACACGACTAAGAGAACAAGATTGACGGGCAAAGCACTTGGAGTGCTTGTGGCAGTCAAGGATTGGACAGCGGCGGATAAAAGGATGCAAAACAGAGAGTTTAGAGACGAAGTGAATGTAGACAACATCTTCGACGATTATCCGGATGATTATGAAGATACAGTTGAACAAGAAATTATAGAACAAAACGAAGCTGAAGGTGAATCAAGTGAGGACGAAGACTTTACTTACGAAGAAGACGAAGCTGAAGATGAATGATGTTTGTAATAATTTTTTACTATTTTGTATTTCAATTTGAAAACATTTGTACAACTCCTGGCCCACAAGAGTATAAACTGTGAACGACTAAATTAACCAAAAAAAACTTTACCTTTTATTATAATAACAACAATTGTATTATGAAATACTTATAAGATCTGATTTTGGTTTAAAAAATAATAAGAAACACTTGTAATATTTAAAACCAAATCACAATAGTAATCAAAATGTAATATTAAAATTATAACCATAGAATTTGTAATATTTTAACATGATAAGATATAGTTTTGGTTTGTAACATAGTATCGAAACTACTAATATTAGATCCAAAAACATAATAATAATATTCAAAATGTAATAATAACATAAGTAATATTTAAAATTTTAGACTATATAATAATTACAACACTTAAAATATTAATAACCAAAACAAATTAATACTAACCAAAATGTAATAATAATTTTATAATAATATGCAATATCTCAATATTTTTTAAATATAACTTAACATATGATTTTGGTTATAAAATAATTAAAACATTTATAATATTTACAAATAACCGCGGTTTTTTATAAATAAACTAGCAGTTTTACGGACCTAACGGTTTGCGGTCCTGACGGTTTGCGGTCCTTGCAGTTTGCAGTCCTGACGGTTTGCGGTCCTTGTGGTTTGCAGTCCTAATGGGCCAGTTAAACGGTTTACCCGTCGGTTTATAAACAGTTCTCCAGCTTTGAACCGCGGTTCGTGAACCATTTGCCACCTCTAGTTGGGGAGTTAATGCTTCAAATCAATTTCATTTGTTCCGTACCATTGGATAAACATTAATATAGGCCCACTAACTATGTGTTTGACGAGTTTTTGAAGACCGTCGGATCAAATTGGTTGATGTGTTTTTACACAAATAAATTTGGGCACGGCTAAAATGAGACCCGTTTTCTTTATAGTGAGACCCCAAATCCTGATTTTTTCTGAAAACGTGAAATTACCACAATACCCCCACATATAAAAACCATAATGTTTTCCAACTACCCATTCTCTTCTTTTACTCCTCTCTTTCCTACCACTTCTCTCTCCAAAATTCCAAACAAAAACACAAAATTTAAAATTTTCAAACTCCCACCCAAACATTTAATAAACCTTAATTATTAAAAGTAAAACCCTAACTACTCCAAGCATGGATTTAAGCGACTATAATGACGATTGGAGCTGCAATGTTGATGATTTCCTTTCGGAGGATAAGAAGTCGCTTACTGACCACATGGAGAGTGTAGCTGAGGTAAAAATTATGTTTTTTTATGCACAGAACACAATTTCGCATTTTTGTGCATTGAAATGTACACTTCCACGCAAGAACATGCGTGGAAGATGACACATCTTCGCATGAACACGCGAAGATTTTGGCAAATCTTCGCACAATCATGCGAAGATGTAACGTGTCTAGGTTTTATATGCCCTTTTTGGTTGAATATTAGGTTTGTCTTTATTATTTGAATTGTAAATACATGTTTGTGTAGGAACCGGCGGAAGCACCATGTAACATGGCGGATTATAGTCAAATATTTATGACGGATAATTTCTACACCAAGGCGGAATTGATCGAATGGGTTGATAAAGAGAGCAAGAGTATAGGATTTATTGTCATGGTAGATAAAGATGACGATGGTAGTAAAAACGATAAAACACCGCGGTTATATTTCAAGTGCGAGAGGCACGGTGTTTACAAGCCGAGGCCGAAACCGGGGATTGTGAAGAAACGACAAGATTATTCATCCAAAAAATGCGGATGTCCGTTCATGCTTAGGGGAAATCCGGTGTTAGAAGCACCCGGCTATTGGAAATTGGTAGTTATAATTAGAAAACACAACCATCAACACTTTTTGCATTTGGATGGTCATTCACGGGCCGCGAGGTTAAAAGCGGAAGAGGAGGAGTATGTTCGTAAACTCACAACAATCGGTTCTCGGCCAAGAGATATATACCGTGGATTGAAGTTAAGAGATCCGGAAAATGTATCTAGTATGCGTACCATCCACAACATGCGGCACAAGCACCAATTGGTTGATAAAGCGGGCAAATCCCAAATGCAATACTTGTTTGGTAAGTTAAAGGAGCACGAGTACTATATTTGGGAGCGCACAAACAAAGAAACCGACGAAATCCTAGAATTGTTTTTCGCACATCCCACGAGCATCAATTTGTTGCGCATTTTTCCTCAAGTGCTTATAATGGATAGCACGTACAAGAATACAAGGTATAAATTTCCTTTGCTAGAAATAGTTTGCCAAACTTCGACGAAAAAGACCTTTTGTATAGCTTTTGTTTTTATGAGCTCGGAGAAAGAAGAGAACTACACGTGGGCAATGAGCGTTCTAAGGAGAGTGATGGTGAACAACATGTGTGCATTACCAAATATTATCGTCACAGATAGGGAGTTGGCTTTAATGAACGCTATCGATGAGGTATTTCCGGATGCAACTCATATGTTATGCACTTGGCATATAAATAGGAACATTAGCTCATACTCTAAGAAAATTTTGCCCAAAGCGGACATGAGGGAGTAGTTCTTAGAATTTTATGTCGCGGTTCAACATTCGGCGACGATCGAAGAGTATAACAAAAACCTCTCCGACTTGCACCAAGCCTAAGCATATTGTCCTAAGGTTCTCGAGTACTTGATGAAACAATGGATAGACCCTTACAGACACAAATTCCTTAATGTCTACACTAACAAGATTAAACATTTGGGCAACCACACTAGCAACCGGTGAGTTATATTATCATATATATATATATATATATACATTACTATATTTAATTAGTTTTAGACTTGTAACAAATTTAAGTTTATGGTTTAGGGCGGAGAGTGCTCACTCTAGTCTAAAACGGGCAATCGGTACAAGCCTATGCACGTTTGAGCAATTTTGGGATAAAGTTCATGCGTTGCTTCGCATTCAACACTCTACCATCTTCGAAACGTTTGGACGAAGTTTGTTTCGTCCTAGACAAGCATCTAGGGGAGCTATCTTTCACGACATCAAAGGTAAACTTTCATGTACGACCATTCAAATATTAGAGGAAACTATTAGAAAGGCCGGGGATCTGTGGTTCACTCCCGCAAAGTTTGGTTGTGTAATTAGGACAACACACAATTTTCCTTGTGCGTGTGAGTGTGCTATGATCGCGAAAGAAGGTAGGTCGATTCAAAAGAGTGAATGTGATGTTTATTGGAGTACTTTAGCGATCAAGCCTAGGGAAAACGTTGGTACCGAAGATGAGCTTACAAGAAAGCTATCCTTAATTGATATTACCATACACGGTTACGGTCCACAAGTGTAAGATCACATAATAAATAGGATGATGCAAATCCTAGATCCCGCTAGAAGCAATGTTTTGGAACCTAAGGAACCGGTTGTCACGAAAGGTCGGAAAAAAAGCCGGTGTCGACAAGTCAACTAAGCGGAACCCATGCGAGTGGGAATACGATAGTTTAGGTGCTAGTACTCCTGGCACGATAGGTAGCACGGCCGCGTCGGCGGTTAAGGAATTTTTAGTATGCAAATCCAAGTCCAAAGCTAAAGCGCCACCGAAAAAGGAGAAAGCGACTCGATCTAGAAAATCGAATAAAGAAAAAGGATTGAGCGCCTACGAGAGTTTTTTTCCCGAGTACTTGCACAACTATATAAGTAGTGTTGAAGACGTTGCTCCGAACGGTAATTGCGGATTTACGGTAGTAGCTTTGACGATTAAAGACAATGCGGACGCATGAGAGGCAGTGCGAAGGGATTTGATGTATGAACTTTCAAGTCAACGTGATCTTTGGGAAAGGGTTTTTGATGGTGCACAACATGTTGACAATCTATTGCAGAGATTGGATTGTTTCAAAATGTACGAGAGCGGAACTAGGCACTGGATGACATTACCCTAATTTTGGTTGGTGATAGCCACCCAGTATCAATGTATAGTATACCATGTCTATCTCCAACTATCATACACGTATCTTCCTTTGCGTGGTGTGCCTCCAAGATCATGTCCTATTGTCGAAGTTGGAATCGGTTTCGTACACGGTAATCATTTTGTGAAAGTAAGTAAACTAATACATTCTTGATACTTAGTTTTCATTTTATCAAAAAATCCACTACATATTTAATATTTTTATATAATTGAAATTTCCAGATTGTATTAGACGGACCGTTGCCGGATATATACCCAATGTGGTTTGCGTTCTGCAGTTGCGCTGAAGTTACAAATTGGGCCATACCAATAGGCGAACGTCTCAACAAGTATCACCAAATTAAACCAGCACAACCTCCAACATTACACGATGGGGATGATGAGTTCTACGATTTGACCGGGGATGCATAATGCGATGTTGTATTTTTATATTTTGTGTTACTTGTTTTCTTTTTTAATCCTTTCGAAACACATTTCGCTACCTCCGACTACTATTGTTTTGGTTGATATTAATTACGACTTTTATTTATTTTTTATGTGTATTTTTTTGGTTTTATCCAAATTATGTTTTGAAGATGTTCAAAATTATTTATGTTTTTTGAATGGACGTTTTTTTTTCAAAACAGAACCTTTCTCAAATAAAGGCCTTAATAAGATACCCATTTGCCATGAATTTTGCTTGAAGGCCATTTTTTTTGGATTTTCGACCTCAAATGTTGTTAAATAGATGACCTAAAACCCTTATTTGTTTTTGAAACAGAACCTTTTTCGGCACTAGAAAACGTGTGCATGTACAAATCCACGCACGACTATGCGTGGATTCGTACACGCACACGTTTTCTAGTGCCAAAAAAGGTTATGTTTTGAAAAAAAGGGTTTTAGGTCATCTATGAATTTTTTTCGGGCATTTATAGTTAACAATGGTCTTAAAACATAGTTTTAACAACATTTGAGGGAGAAAATCCCAAAAAATGGCCTTCAAGCAAAATTCATGGCAAATGGGTACCTATTAAGGCGTTTATTTGAGAAATTTTTTTTGGACTTCTACACAAACTCAAGCCGTAAAGGCTAACCAATCAAAAACTAAAAAACAAATACGAGCATCGGTCGTTTAGACAAAAAAAGAACAAGCTCAACATTAACTTATGCAAAAAAAACATGAAATCGAGAAATCATATACTGCCAAAAACATTAGAGGTCTCGTTATAGCGAGACACCTAATAATAGAAGTTAGGCTATAATGAGACCCCTACTGTTGCCCGCCCACCAAAATTCACTCGTCCCCTGTAAAATATGACATAAAATCAAGAAATCATAATACACTTGCCAAACATTTAGCATTCAACATAAATATAAAACTCGTTAACGTTTACATATGGATTTTACGGCGGACGAAGACTACCACATGCTTCAAGCTGTGAAGATTGCCCGCCAGATACTGGGGGAAGATACCAGCGACCAGTTTTTCGAGCGTGTCCTATGTATGATGTACATAGGATACGACCGTTTGGGTACAAGAGGTATTGTTGTGCGTACTCGTGAGCTGATCAAACGCAGATATATTGTTTGCCAGCCAATACAGCATTTGTGCTTCTTGCCATCGTTAATTAAGCAAGAAGCAGCTACCGTCTAGAACCTGAGCTCGATAGACTACATCACGAGGGATATGGTAGCATTTTTGGAGGACAAGATTATTGCAAGTGGGGGAATTTATGATGTTGAATACAAACTCCGATACGAATAAGCCTTCCACTGATGTTATTTCAACTTTTTATTTTCGTATCGGTTGTTATTTGAACTTGTGATTTTTCTTTCCAGTTTTTTTTGAAGTTTTAATTTCGTCAGTTGTTGTTATTTGAAGTTGTGATTGAATGCATGTAAACTTTGGATGTTTTATGTTTGGATGTTCATCTTAAAAACAATAACAGCTAAAACTTCAAAATATATCGATTGCATAAAAACATTACAATTTAATCAAAAGCATTGCATAATTAGAAATACAATAACAAATAAGTGAAAACAAATGATAGATAAGCTAACCCTGAGTTAGAATTTCACACTTAGTTTTATGGAGTCGGGTAGTTCATTCCATACTCGTCTTCATCACCACTTCCGTCGGGAGTTGAGTAAGTTTCGACGGCGCTGGCTATTGCGTCGGCTATTTCTTGCTCTATTTGCTGCGTCGCATGTGACACCATCTCCTGCATAATTGTACCTTGAGATCCCATGTTGAATACTTTTCGGACGTTGGTTTGGACTTCGGTTGCAAGTGACTCAATCTGTATAGTCACTGTTTTAAGATAAGCTAGCCTATCGAACACTTCTTCGCGTCCGCGTGGTCGGGGCATTAAGCATCCTGGACACGATGCCTCCCTACCGCATCGTACCTCTGACGAAGTCAAATGCGACTAGGAGGTTTGCATCTTCGTACACGTTCCACCCTGAATCACCCATTGTTGTAACTTCAGATGTTTTGTTTTATAGTAAGATTCTAGTATTTATAGACTCGAAGTCGGTGTGCCAATTCTTAAATAATTCGCGGGAAATAGGTTATTTCTTCCCGCGTAAAATAATTAGCGGGAAACAGGGTTTTTCTTCCCGCTCGACAATGCTCGTGGATGTATGGGCGGGAAAGTTTTAAAGGCGGGTGTGTTTGGCGGAAAGTTTTGCAGGTGTCTCGTTATAGCGAGACGTCTAATGATGGAAGTTACGCTATAATGGGACCCCTATTATTACACTGCTACATTTGAGTACTGATGTAAATATTAGGTGTCGCACAATCATTCGTCAACATGCGATTGAATGAATGTAAACCTTGGGATGTTTTATGTTTGGATGTTCAACTTAAAAACAACGACAGCTAAAACTCCTTAATCACCCATTGTTATAACTTAAAACAATGGTCCATTTGTTTTTTAGGCGGGAAACATTCGGTCAATTTGTTTTTTCCCGCCGGGGTGGTTAAGGGTCTATTTTGTTATTCAAAATACATAAATACAATACTATAATATCAAACGCGAAGGAAAAAGTATCCGAAACAGAAAATGATACATTGGACACATAAAAATGGGAACAAAATAAAATGGACAGTCAAATAAGAAACACTAGTACATGGTAAATGTAAAATACAACAAGTTCAAACATTAACTTAAACAAACAGTACAGAAACTCCGAGATGCAAACAATTAAAAACATAACGTAATGCCCATTAGTCGAAGTCATATCCCAAGTTATCGTCAGAGTCAGTCCCCTCTTCCCTTTCAGTAATCCTATTCTGAAGATACATTACCATATCCCTAGTGATGTAGTCTACCACCGTCATGTTCCATACGGCGGTTGCTTCTTGCTTAATTTTAAATGGTAGAAACAACAAACGATCCATTGGTTTGCAAAAAATGTACCTTCGCTTGATTTGTTCACGGTTACGCACAACAAAACCTTCCGTTCCTAAACGGCCGTAGTTATAGTACATCTTACACAAGACTAGCTCGAAAAACGCATCGCTACTATCTTCACCCAACTCACGCAGGGCAAGTTTCACTGCCTCAAGCAAATGGTAGTATTCATGAGGGGTAAACTCCATTATTGCACTGTTTATGTTTGAGGAGTGCCAAGCATCCAGTTATATGCTCGTGGATTTTTGGGCAGGAAGTTCATTAAATGCGGGTGTTTTTTGCGGCAATTTTTGTAGGTTTCTCGTTATAGCGAGACACCTGATAATGGAAGTTACGCTATATTGAGACCCGTATTATTGCACTACAACGTTTGTGTATTTTGTTAATATTAGGTGTCGCACAAACATTCGTCAACATGGATTACGTTATCCTTATCTTACAAGTGTTTATACTTGATACAAAAAGTGGTACAAAAAGACGTTTTATAGGCAGTAACAATTATAGCAAATATATCAATTGCAAAAAATGTGTCCATGGACTGAGTTGGAAGATAAATATCTGATGATGGCATCAGCTGAAGTTGGTGACCTTAACATGATAGAGGGGGGTAATAAGTATTGGTGGGCATTGCTATGCAAGATGTACTACCTATATGGAAGGGATGATGTTCAGCCGCCAGATGTACTACCTATTGGTGGGCATTGCTATGCGTGACTAACAAGAATTCGAGAGATCTATGGAGTTTATGTTTTACAATGAGTTTTATGTTATGTTTGATATTTTCGTTTGAGTTTATGTTTAAGTGTCTGGTTCGGGTTTATGTTTGAGTTTGTGTTGCATTTGTTTTGTATTATGATGCTTATTTTAAAGTTTGAGTTTGAACAAACATTTGAAAGTTATATCACTAAAATGTAACAAACTAACGTAAGACATAATTAAACAACGACCCAATACCATATCACAAAAATTAAACCGGTCAAAAGTAAACAACACATATAAAGTCTTAAACTGTCAACACAAAAGACATAAATGATAATCAATCTCTGTACTCGTGAGCTATACGGTATATCTCCTCCAAAGGGTCCCGAAGGTCCTCCACACTAATGCCGGGGTGGCTACGGTCGTACGCATGTATATCCAATATGCGCGAAGTCAGCTCGTGCAGTCTGGTGGCATGTGTGTGTGGTGAAGGGTTCACCCCTAACTCTGCATCATCTCGGTGAGCCTCTGGATCATATATGATGTACCAAAAGTTCTTCGTAACCCATGAAGAGTAGATCAAAGTGGTACCATCCTCTTGACCAGGAATAACCTCTGCACCCTTCAGACTCGGGTGAATACAGTGTGACTCCCAGTTGTTCAAAGTGAATGCATCCCAGAGGTAGATGGTGTTCGTACGACGAACCCTACTAGAACCGGTAAGAATAGGACGCACTGAACCAGGAACCTATTTAAAAAAAAATTCTAAACTATGTAGCACACATGCGCAATACAAACAATATTAATATTTCGATTAGCAAAATATTACCTGCTAGATGCGACCCAACTGTCTAGCCACCCGTAGCGGATAGTACCCCTCGACAATGTCTGATGCCTTCAGCGTCACATCTATCCAAGCTATATCAGCGTGACCTCGAGCATCCCGCATGGTCGTATACAGCATGAATGATACCTGCAAAATATTAACAAATCATTTATAATTAGTAACTTATATTATATATACAATAATTGAAATGAAACTGATTATAACTTACACCGTGCTCGGTGAAGGTAGCTAGGTGAGCTCGAACACCGTCTCGAGCCTCCTGGCTTTGTCGAAACTTCAGAGGCGCATGCAGGCACAAAGTAAGATCCACGATACTATACCTCGGGTACTGATGAACTGAAAACGACTGGAAATGTTCGTAAATCCACGTCTCTAACAAGGCCAAAAATCCAGAAATACCCGAAGTAACGTGTAGGCAACCTTTGCCTAGCTGGTAGTAGAGATGCGCGAGTATAATCTATCCCCAGCTATACCTCCCCGAGCTACTGTAATCATCTATGAACTGTAAATAGTCGAGGCTACTGTTGTTGCCCGATTTGTTGGCCAAAATGGTACAGGAAAAGAAGTGCAACAAGTATCCCCTGGTAGCTCGGCGGGCATCCGCATCAGTGATATCATCGCCGTAATACTGATCAGTGCAGAATCTCCTCTTCAGCCACGCAAGGCGAACATGACTCTTACCACCACCCTTGTTCTCCTTAATCTCCGCCTCAAGCTCCCTAACGTTGCACCCAAGTAAGTGAGCGTATGCCGCCGTACGCTCATCAGCAGTAGGGTACTCGTATATCTCACAGTTGACACCCACAACTGAGAGCCCTATGATCATATGGACATCATCCAGGGTGACGGTCATCTCCCCGAAAGAGAAATGGAACGTGTTCGTCTCGGGATGCCATCTCTCCAAAAATGCCTCAATCAAATGGACATTAGTAGACCACTTACCCAAGGCGTCAACAATGGGCCCGAAACATGTGGTCATAACCTGCTCACGTATCCGTTTCTGGCGGACTTTCAAGTCCCACACACGATGCGTATGGTACATAGCATAACAGCGCAACTGTACCCGGGGCTGCATTAAAAACATACAATATATATAAACATATATGCAATCTAACATTTAAGATAAACCAATAACCAACATGTTCAATATATATGCAGTATAACAACTAATATAAACCAATAACCAATAATTTAAATCACAGGTATAACATATAAGATACACCTATAACGAATAAATCGATTAATGAATAAAACATCTATGATAAACCAATAACGAATAAATTTAATAACATATAAATTCATTCTAACCTAAACTAATAAATTTTCTAAGAAATAAAATTTATAACACAACCCAATAACAAATCCAATGCAGTAGACATTGTTAAAACCAAACGGATAACCAATCGAATCCAATAGACAATAAATAAATTAAATTAAAAAGTAAATTAAAACTAAAAAACTTACATCGCCTTTGAAGATGTTATAAGCCTCATGCTCTCTGTAGGCATGGAATGTCGAGTATAGGTCTACGACGTGAGAATTATATCTACGGAAGCGTTGGTCCGTAGATAAGCGACGCTGGACAGGGCGGTCGGCGACCTGTAAGGTCCCTCTAACACGGACGCGGACGCTCTGAGACATCTCACCACGTGCGAGCTCCTCCGTCTCATGAGCCGAATCATAATCTGTATCAGTAACGGGAGGACGTGGACGCGGAGGCCTCCTACACAAGACAGAAATGAGTAATTAGTCGAATTGAAAAAAAAAATGGAAAAGGGATATAAAATTGTGGATTTGGCAAATCCACGCAATTTAGTGCGTTAGGAATGTCAGATTCACGATTCGTAGATTTGGAAAATCCACGCAAAAAATTGCGTGGAAGTACCCAGCAGGCGAAAGTTTGATGCCTGATCCTAAAACTACCCAAATCAACCCCAAATCTCAAAACAAACACCCCTAAATGATCATAATCTCATAACTAAACACATACGTGCAGTTATAATTGAATAAAACAACTCCAAATACATAAAAAATCGATTTTTCTACCCGAATGTTAAACTCTAAATATCTCCAAAAAAATCATGGAAAATGAAAAAAAATTGCATCAACAAGTAGCGAATGCTTACCTTAACAGCTTCCTGGCGTTGGATTTGAAAAAAAATCGCTTAAAAAACGTGGGTTTTAGGAGGCTAGAGAGAGTTAGGATTTGGAAGAAGAGAAAGAGGAAAAGATTTTGAGTTTTTGGTATTTATATTAATGACAATTTTGTAAATAATAGAGGTCTCGTTATAACAACGAAGTTGGGTTTCACTATAATCAGGTCTCGTTATAAATAAAACGGATTTCATTTTAGCATAGCGCAATAAATTTAGCGTGGATGACGTGGGGTCCCACTCACATATACCGTTCGATTTTGCCCTGCTTTTTTCCTTTACGTGTATTACACGCAACAAAAGTACCAATTTAGCATGGATGACGTGGTGTATCCCACTCACGTATACCGTTCGATTTTGCGCTGCTTTTTTCCTTTACGTGTTTTACACGCAACAAAAGTATAACTTAAATCCTCTACGTCATTGGTATTGTGGCCGTGCTACTTACCATACAAATAGTATTTCTCATTTAAGTATTTCAATTTATAGTAAAGATTTTTCATAGGTGTTAAAATTATATGGTAGCATATTTTACTTCGAGTTCCATACAAGATATGGTACTATAATTCTTGGTGGTACCATTCCGTCTGAATGTAACTGGGAGTTAAGATTTTGTATTTAAAACATTTTGCAAGTTTCGTTTTGTATGTGCGTACGTGCGAGAGAGAAGAGAGACAACAATAATTATTATAGATATTTTTTATGTGATTGATGGGGGAATGTGTTATTTTATGCGATAGAGGTGAGACTGTGTTAATTATCAGATCTAGGGTTTTTATCGGTCCGGTTCGGTCTGGGTTTTGAAAAAACTGGAACTCGGACCGGATCGATAAGTTTTCGGTTCTAATTTTTGGAACCGGATCGAACCGATAAGTTTTCGATTCGGTTCGGTTCCGTCCGGTTCGGTCCGATTGAGTTCGGTCCGGTTTCGGTTCGGTCCGATCCCGTTTCGGTCCGGTTCGATCCACTAAAAAAATAAAACCAATTAAAAATTGATTTTTATTTTTTTTATTAAAATAAATAAATATAAAAACTAAAGTTTATAAATTCATCTTTGATTTTCTTAAAAAATTGATAATTACCTATTAATTTTGGTATTATAATTTATATAAGAATAAATAATAATAATAAATAATCGGTTTTCAACGGTTTTATTGGTCCGATTTGTTATCGGTTCTACCGGTTTATCGGTTTCTTCGGTTCGATTCCATATAAGTTCTATCGGTTTATCGGTTTTATCGGTTCGATTCCTTATCGGTCCTATCGGTTTATCGGTTCTATCGGTTCGGTTCCTAACCGGTTTTTTGTTTCGGTTCCTTATCGGTTTTCGGTTTTTATAATGGAACCGCGAACCGGACCGTTAAGGTTCGGTCCGTTTCTCGGTCCGGTCCTTATCGGTTCGGTCCCGGTCCGGTTTTCGGTTCCGGAGAACCGTTGACAGCCCTAATCAGATCCATGATTTATGTGCGAGAGAAGAGAGACAACAATAATTATTATAGATACTTTTTTATGTGATAGATGTGGGACTGTATTATTTTATGGGATAGAGGTGAGACTGTGTTAATTATCAGATCCATGATTTTAGTTTTTTATGTAATAGATGTTAGACTTTGTTATTCATCATATGTGAGATTTTTTAATAAATACATGATTTTGTTATTTTTTTGTAATGGTAGATGCATGAAATATTTTTTAATTTTATTTTTTGAATTGTCAAATACAGATATACAATGTTTAAGGGTCGACTATGTATTTTGAAATTAAATAATGAATTTGCAATCCGTGATCTTGGTATGTTTAAAGACTTTGAAGTTATGATTAAATTTGTTCTAAGTAAATATGATGTGTTGGTTCGGGGTAAATTCAGACTAAGATACTGTTGTGGTGACCTCAAAAATATTATCTTAAATTGTGATGGTGGTTTAGTTGCTTTGGTATCCATTGTTTATAGTATGGAGGTTTCCACTGTTAGTATTGATTGTTAAAAATGATGTTGTTGTTGACGATAGTGTTAAATAAACTGCTCAAAGTTTATTTGAAGCATCAAATCAAGATTTTATTTGTGGTGAAAGTAGTTATACTACAAATTTTATTGGTTACAATAACAAACAACTTGCTACTATTGGTTGTGTTGATGAAATTAGCAGTGTTAAACAAGTTTTTAACGATGGTGTAACAGGTTTGAGATAAGCTATAAGTAAGTTGGATTTACAAGAATGTTTTACTTTCAAATATTTGCATAATAATAAATAAAAAGTAATTATTAATTACACGAAAAAGATTCAAAGGGTTGTCCTTAAAGACTTTTTGCTAAAAAATATAACTCTAATGTTTTTTTTGTTGTAAGAAGTATCTTCAACCTCACACTTGTGGGAGTGGTTTTTGTAAATAAAGTACAAAACATTTATTATCGTATCTGATTGCCTATAGCATAGGTGATTGTATAAAGAATAATGCTGATGTTACAACCATAAGTGTAAAATCATTTTTTAAATATGACTACGATTTAGATATCTCTTATCATCCTTCATAGATTCCTTTAAAGAAAGCTAAGACGGTTATTCGTGGATATAGTTTTACTTCATATAACCTACTTAAAAATTATTTTAAAACAGTAAAGATCTTAATAGCAACAGTGATTACATACTGAAGTATACTTTAAAAACCAATATCTTCAAGCGTTGTTTTGTAGTATTTGGTTCTTGTCTCTGCGGTTTCCATTCTTGTCGTCAACTTTTATTTATTGATATAACTTTTTTGATGAGGAAATATAAAAGAGTATTGTGATTTGACATAACTAAAGATGGTAACAATGATAAGTTTCGTTTTCCAATATATATTTTTATTGCAATACATATTATTTTTTTATGTTAACATATACAGAACTATGTATAACAAGATATGATAGACGTGAAACGATATATGATAGATGTTGGTGTGGATTATTTCTAATCAAGGGTAGTTTTGGGAAAAAGTTTTGAGAATTTAATGTTTAGTGTAAAATGTAAAGAGATAAGTAAGGTGTGTGCTAGCAGTAAATTCTGGTTGCCCCATTAATGAAATAGTTGGGGTATTTATACTCTTTTAATGATCCATCGGCCTTTCGGGTCGGATCATGAGATTGGGTTAAGTTTTAAAACCCATTAGCCCAAGAGATGAAATGACTAGCAACTAGGTGAGTCATCATCCACTAAGTTATACTGTTTGGTGGGGTATGGTATTGGATATGTCCGAAGTGCCCCTCAGATATATACAATGGTCTCTGTCAACGAAATTTGACCTCATCAGTAGCCCTTTTAGGTCTTGCAAAGAATCTCTAGAAGAGCTAATTTGAAAATAAAACTCAGTATGTATTCAACGTAATCGTCCGATCTGTCGTTCGTATCCAAACTTAGTCTTGATCAGATTTGAAGAGATTAACTTTTCAGTTAAGAATTCTAAAAGTCATTTTTTAAGTGGGACACGTGTTGAGTTTTGGTTTGACCTCTCAGCCGTATTTTCTCCTAGATTCGTGTACCTACTTGGATAAAAAGTAACTTAGGGTGTAACCCCCATACTTAATAGCCCATAATAATTACTTTGATCGACTTGTCTTCTCCTAGGTAAACTCATACATCTTCATCTCTATATAAATCGGTTTGACTGTTTTATTGTATCTGAGAACACGAAAATTTCTGGAGAGAGAAAGCTTGAGAATTTTCTTAAATTGTGTCCGGGTAGATTTATGTTCACAGCTAGAAACGCATTGGTGAAAGGAGGTTGGCTAAATTTATCTGATTTGGAAAGAGCAAGAAGAGACGCAAGAGTTGCAGCTAGACTCCCTGCCTCTCATAGTGGAGAAAAATCAGTCGACCAAAAGCAAGTACAAATTAGAGCTCATCATCATTAAAGACATCAAAAGTTAGAAAATCACCTTTTGTCCCAATCCTATCTCCCTTACAGTCAGGGTTTGCAGTTCACCAGTCCCAAACCTCTCTGCTTAAAGAGAAGGAAGTTTCCTGGTGAGAAATCTACCCCTCGCAGGGTAACTCGTCCGTCTGAAGCCAAAAGTACTATCTCTTCTTCGAAATTTGCTAGTTCAGAGATAATAAAGCCCCCAACATATACTAAACCGTATGAACAACAATCAAACGTGATGGAGGAGACCATGGAGGACAGTATGGAAGGCACTCCCTTCGAGACGTCTAGACAGACAGAAGATAATAAAGCAGATCGGACAACCAAATTGAAAGTGGGCTTATCTAATCCTGATGCACTTTCGGAGTGTCTGGAAGAAAACGTTGTGCCAAACTTCTAAAATGTTAGTGTGAAGTATTTGATAGCTCTTCAAAATATTGCTTATGTATACACCCATACTACTGAGTTGGGTCGGATTCAAACAAAGTGGGGCTTCATTGAATCTGTTAAAGTGAGAATTCCAGTAACTCCGGAGACCTTCATCGACTTTAAATCCCACGAGTTGGTGGTATATACTGAGGTGCTCAATTGGGGCCTTCGGTTTCCTCTGGACCCAGAAATCGTCAGGTATTTCCACATGGTTAAGTTATATCCAAGTAAACTGAGCCCAAATGCATGGTATACGTTACTATCTGATATAATGACATCTAGATTGTAAAAAATTCCTCTACCCATAGAGAAATTTGCTGTCGTAGCTGGTCTATACAGAAACCACCATATTCCCTTTTACCACTACAACATGGGTAATGATTTAAATGTGGTAAACGGTCTTTTGGAGTCCGAAGAGCCATGGAGGACTCAATTCCTTTTTATCAGCGGGGCGTGGGAGAATGGAAAAAAGATAAACTCCACCACCAACCCAAGCCAGCCGACCATCCGTTGGAAAAGTTCAATTAATACATGGTCATATTTTTATTGATTTCTTAACTGATATATTAATATTCCGAAATAAGTATTATGTTTTGTTGTAGTATTGGTAAAATGGTTTCTGGAGCACCTAGAAGCATGCCATGCTATATGTACCAAGTTAAACGAATAGGCATCAGAGAGATGAGGAAACGTAAGGTCTCACCTCTGGAATACTACGGGGAATAGAGATCTTACTTGGGAGCAGCTGACCACTCCTCTCCTTGTATATGTTATTTTGAAGAGAACTGAGTCTAAGGATGGCAAACTTATCTGGACAAGATTAAGAAGAAAACCAAAGTTGACCCATCTCAACAAGTCACCGAAGGGGTCAGTTCGGGAAACCCAGGAGAAATCAATGCTGCTTTGCTGGAGGTAATTGAAGTTACAGTCAAGGAAGCTTACGGATCAGATCATCCACCCCAAATTATAAGAAGGATCATAAGAGGCAAAATGAGAGTAGTGACAAAAGAGCTGCAAAGAAAAAGAAAAGTAGCTTGAGGTCAGAGGTAATTCTGTGTCTTTATGAACTTTCTCCTCTCGTTCCTACTGATCCTCCTCCACAAGAAGACATTCCACCTAACCGTCCTTGCTCAAACTTCCTGCCAGTCAGACAAGAAACTTCTGAAGGATATGTTAATCTAGATGAATTCCAAAATATGTACTTCAACGATCTGGACAAAGACGGTTTCACACAAAATTTTCCTCATGTCTATGGGGCCAACGTTGTTACCCACAATAATGAGTCATACGAGCTATTAAGTGAGCAAGACACTCTGAGCCATGCTCTCTTGGGTTATATACGTCCGATAGTTGACTTAGAAAGGCATGTGAGGGAACAAACAACAACCATAACCTCCCTAACCACAAAAAAACCAAGGCTTGAAGAATGACGTCTCCAATGCTCAGCAGAGTATAAAGGCCTTGAAGAAGAAAAAGAAGACTTGGCTACTGAACTGCACCAGTTAAAAGATGCTCAACAAGTATTCCGGACTAGAAACTTCTGCCTCTACCGAGATCAAAACTTTGAAGGAGCAACTGGTTTCCAGTGTCAATATTATCACAACTTTATCCAAAGAAAAGACTAATTTGGGAAAGCTAATTTAGGAGAAGATTTATGAAAGTTCTTCTTTAATAAGGAATAAAGCCTAAGATATAGTTGCATGAATAGAAAAGTATGCTACTGGAATAGTGGATTCCTTGGAGAAAAAAGACGAGGGGGTTAAGTGAGACTTGGTTTTATTATTCCATGAGACTTTTCTAAAGAGGAACCTTGGCCCTTTATATGTACCATACGAGGAGCTTCCTTTCCATACCATGGAGGATGGTGACAAGCATAACTATTCAGGCAGAGAGGATTCTGAATGTGAAGGAACCGGTGAGAGTTCAAGCGCTGAACTCAAAAGTCCCAAGAAAGGTAAAAGTCAAGAAATTGAAAGGAAAAGTCCCTAAGGTCATGATGTTATTTTGTGTTTAAAACTAAAGTCCGTGGATGACTAAGGCATTTTGTTGTGTTTTTTTTAATTCCTGTCTTATGAACCAAAGTCCTTGAATGGTCAAGGTATTTTTCTAATTGTGGATTAGACTTGTTTTGATCAAGTTTTAATATTGCATCTTTCTTTGTATGAATCATATTATCGTCTCATGGTCAATGTTTTAAATAGCTCTTGATATGTCAAATTTGTTAACTAAGCATTTAATAATCATTATATGACTCGAATCACAAGTGTTTAAAGAATGTGATCAAGTATTTTAACAAATCTGATCAACTCAAAGATACTCCATTTGAGATTTGAGGTATATAATGAATATGATCAAGTATTTTAACCAATCCGATCAACTAAAAGATACTCTATTTAAGAGTCGGAGTGTTTAATGAGTATTTAATTTATCTAATCACCTCATATTATGGTAAAAAATATTGCACCAAACTTTTAAAAAAGGCATAAGATATTATTAAAAAACTCAGGCACCTCATTAAAACCTCCCCGCGCCATGGTAGGAACGAGTATGCCCCATAATATTTATATTGGTGTATAAAAAAGGTAAATATTTACAAGAGATTTTTATTCTAAATATAACCTGAGATGTTCAATGTTCTATGAGTGTTTTAATGTTTTACTCTCTTTGTCTTGAAGTCTATATGTCCCTTGCTTGATTTTTTCATATACCATATAAGGACCTTCCCAGTTCGGGGGCAGCTTATCAAACTCTGTAAAAATACTTTTCTCAAGACTTCGTCTCCCAATTGAAAATATTTTCTTTTAACCCTGGACGCAAATCTACTCCTCATCAAACCCTGATAGTGTATTATTCTCAAATGTGCTTTGACTCTTCCCTCTTTAATTAAATCTAACTGGTTCTTAACTATAATATCCTTGGTCTGTTCGGAATAACTTTGGATTCTAAAAGATGGTAACGTAGCTTCTATGGGTGTGATTGCATCCATCCCATAAGCGAGAGCAAAAATGGATTCTTGCGTAGCAATACGATGAGTAGTTCGGTAAGCCTGTAAGACTTCTTGCAGATAACTTGGCCATTTCCCTGCAGCTTCCTTCCAGATTCTTTTTTATCCCGGACAGGATCGTTCGATTAACAACTTAAACTTGTCTATCAGCTTGAGGGTGGAATAGAGAAGAAAAAAAGTGTTCAATTCCTCTGGAGGTGTAAAACATTTCCACATGTTTATTATCAAATTGTGGCCCATTATCTGTAGTGATCTTTTGGGGAACCCCAAATCTGCAATATATGCTAGATATAATGAATTTTATAAATGGCTTAGAAGTGATTCCAGCTATGGGAGCTGCCTATATCCACTTAGAGAAATAGTTAATAACGAATATTATCGTTCGATATCCACCGGATGCCATGGGAAGAGGCACAACCAAATCCAACCCCCATCTATTAAAGGTATTAGTTTAGATATGGACTCCATATGAACTGTTGGTACATGGATTTCATTCCCATATCTTTGGCAAGTATCACACCTCTTGAGCATATCTTTAGTGTCTGCCATTATTATTGGCCAATAGTACTCTGCTAATAAGACTCTTCTAGTTAAGGCCTTAACCACAATGTGTAAAACCTTCTCTGTCTTACAGTTCATATAAAATATTTTAGGTTTCTTCAAATCCTAAACAACATAAGAGATTTATGCTAAATGATTTCTTATAAAGAACTTCTTTCAATACCAGGAAACCACAAGCTTTGTATTTAATTTTCTTAGCTAGGAATTTATCCAGAGGCAAAATCCCATCAGAAATAAACTGAAAGATATCATACCTCCAGGTTTTGGGTTGAATGAAAAATATGATCATACTCTCTTCATTTTATTTACCATTTTCTTGGCTTGTTTGTATTGATGGACACTCTAGCATCAGAAACCATGGGTAAGATTCAGAATAAGCTATGGTTGCTAAAGAGTCTACCATAGTATTCTTCGATCTAGGGATATGTTCATACTGAATACTTTTGAAGTTTGCAATGACTTCTCTCAACATGAGAAAATATTTAATCATTTTTGCTTCTTTGTCTCAGATTTCCCTTGAGTATGGTGAATAAGTAGTTGGGAGTCACTCATTAATCAGACTCTTTTTGCCTCACAAATAAGGGCTAGCTTGAGACCAGCTATAGCTGCTTCATATTCGGATTCATTGTTGGAGGCTTTGAAACCAAAACATATAGCCTGGTACTAGACCCCACACCCCATAGTACTAGACGCGTCATTAGTTCAGACTACCCATTCTTTTTTAGACTGGTTTTTTTGCATTTGCCTGTGAGGTTTATCAACATGGAATTCTACCAGGAAATCAGCCACTTATTGGGCTTTAACCGATGTTCGATGTGCAAAATCAATGTCATAATCACTCAACTCAACTGACCACTTAGTCATTTTTCTTTATATATCAGCCTTTTGCAGAACATTCTTCAGGGCAAAAGACGTTCACACGACAATGGCATGAGCTTGGAAGTATGGTCTCATTTTTCTTGCTGCAATCACCAATGCCAATGACAACTTTTATAACTTCAAATATCTTATTTTAGCATCCAACAGACTTTTATTAATATAATAAACCCGGCGGGGGTAATTATCTATTACTCTTACTAGCACAAGACTGCATATTCTGACACGACTAAGTATACGTAAAGATTCTCCCCCTGAACGGGTTTAAAAAGAGTTTTAGGTGAATATAAATGCTTTTTGATTTCAAAAGATGCTTAATCACATTACGGATACCAATTAAAGTATTTGGAATTCCTTAACACCTAGCAAAATAACGCACATTTATCTGATAATCTTGAAATAAAGATGTTCAACGCAACCTTTAATCATAACCCAAGGAGGATCCATAGCTAATAGAGTATTGAGCTGATCCTGATCAGGTTGAATTCCTTTTTCACTTATTACATAACCCAAGAACTTTCCAGACCGGACCCCAAAAACACATTTCTCAAGGTTTAATCATAAATTCACAGCCTCTAAGTTGGAAAACGTTTCTTGAAGATTGGATATGTGCACATCTTCTTCAAGGCTTTTCACCATCATGTCATCTATATAAACTTCCATATTTCTGCCAATCTGACTAGCAAAAGATTTATTTACTAATCTTTGATAGGTGGCCCCAATATTTTTTGATTCCGAATTACATCACTTTATAACAACGAAGACCTCTATCCGTAATGAAAGTGGTGTGATCTTGATGTTTCAGATCTACTTATATCTGGTTGTACCTTGATCTACCCAAGGAACAGGATAAGGATCTTTGGGACATGCCCTGTCCAGTTTCCTTCGATCTATAACCAGACTAGTTAGTTGTTTGAGGTGTTGATATGGTAGTTATGGATCTGATCTGTCGAGTTATCCTTGACTTCTTAGTTTCTTCAACATTAACTTGTTTTCCAACTTATTTTAATAACCCTCCAAAATACATGACTTTTTTTCGGGTCACAGAATGAGCCAAGTTTCCTAGATTTAAACCCTGCATAAGAGAGGCCATTGCAACTTGTTCAAAGAAATCTGCCAATCCATTTTTTGTATTCAAAACCTTGTTGATGTATTCTTTTAAAGAATTATTTGGCTCCTAGGTGCAATGAATAATCGCATTCCCATTACCTTTAAGCTCCTTACTTCCAACGAATTTCCTCCGAAAAGCAACCTAGAATATGTCAAAACAAAATTATAGAACCCTTGAAGGAGACTATTATACCATTTGTGGGAACTCTCCTTGAAGGTTTGAGAGAAAGCCCTGGCTTGGATTGGAAATTAAAGGGATCAATCAACAAACAGTCAATATGCTGAACATTTGAACCCTTTATTTTTCCCTGATACTTCTTGAGCCTGCCATATCTATCCCTATTTCTTGAATGTATTTTGGTAAGCCTCATTTTCTTTTTTGAGCGTCATTCATCACTAATGGATGAGACTGACTCTTTAAGCTCTGCATCATTAGAGGAGCTGCTGATGGATTCCAAAGTGGAACTCTCCATTCGTTTGGATCAATGCGTTTTCTTGGAACTGGGATGAGTCTTCAGGGACTACTCATTCTCACCAGGATTATTAGTATGGTGAAGCACCGATGCACCAGAGTTTTGTTTAACTCATTTCTCTGCTTGTTTTAATGCCCTCAAAGCCTCAATTTCAGACCTTAATTGATCTCTCTCCTCAATAGTGTATTCATTATTTTCTTTTGCTCCTTCCACCTTTGGAGGTGGAGTATTCCGATCATTTGGATCCATCCGAACAATTTGTTATTACTAGTTTTGAATTTGTGATTTAGGCACCGTCACTTTCCACCGTGGTTTCCAATTTAGTGTGCATTATTTCTGATCAAGGGTAGTTTTGGGAAAGATTTTTGGGAATTTAATGTTTAGTGTAAAATGTAGAGAGATAAGTAAGTTGTATGCTAGCTAGTAAATTCTGATTACCCAATTAATGAAAGTAATTGGGGTATTTATACTCATTTAATGATCCATAGGCCTTTTTGGTCGGATCATGGGCTTGGGTTAAGTTTAAAAACCCATTAGCCCAAGAGATTAAATGACTAGCAACTAATTGAGTCATGTTTCACTAAGTTATACTGTTCGATGGGATATGGTACTGGATATGTCCGAACTTCCCCTCAGATATATACAATGGTCAGTGTTAAAGAAATCTAACCTCATCAGATGTGAAACCATATATATCAATATAACAAATGTACAACCATATATAATAATATAATAAATACAAAACCGTGTATAATCAATATGATATATACAAAACTGGGTATAATCACTATGACAGATGTGAAACTTGGTATAACTAATGATAGATATGAGATTTATGATATATTTACCATAACTTTTTGCAAGTATCTTTCCTGGTACATTTGGTATTGTTGAGGCTAAAGGTTCTGAGAATTGGTTATGGTTTATGGAGATATTAAAACCCCATTTGTTGGATCGTAAAATCACATTTATAAATGATCATCATTTATTTATTGTTAATGATGGATCTGATTTGTTTCCAGATTACTATCATACATAATATTTTATTATCTTATAAATATTTTGAAGTATTTTTAAGGTGTTACATCTACGCAATTTAAGGTAAATATGATTTACATGTTTAAAAAATACGCTTATGTCGTAACTCATAACATGTACATTGAATATATGGATGAATTTATTAAAGAGTAAAGTCATAAATTTGTTAGTTTTTTTGAGAATTTACCTTCAGATAAATATGTTTGTGTTTTTTTTAAAGAAAAGAGGTATGGTTCTACGGCTTCCAATACATCTGATTCTTTTAATCATCAGATCAAACAGTATTGTAGATTACCTATATTAGAGTTAGTTGAAATGATTAAAGTATTACTTATGCTCCTGATGTTGAATATTAGACTCGTTATTTATGTCCTGAATTTGAAAAGAAGGTAAAATCCAATATGGAAAAAGATCGTCTATGGATAGTTCATTCATCTACATCTCTTCTACATGAAGTTTCTTATAATTTTGTTATGTTTGTTGATGTTAGTGTATCTACATGTTCTTGTGGTACATGACAAATGATTGTTTTCCATAGTCTTATGCTTTGGCTGCCATAATTTATATAGATTTGAATCGTATTAAATATGTTGAGCCATTCTATTTTATAAGCTTTTATAAGGCTATGTATTCATATAACTTTACCACTTTTACTACTTTTCGTCTAGCATCTAGTTTAACTACTTCTCTAGATATATTTCCTCCAATTTTGAAAAGGAAAGCTAGAAGACCTAAGAACAAACATATTCAAGCTAGAGAAGAATTAAGTACCTAAAAGAGAATGTATAGTCGTTGTTTGAAATATGGTCATAATAGACGAACATGTGTATAGGTTTTGTATGAACAATGCAATTTGGATACTTTTAGTTGTTTAAGACTTTTGTAACTTTTATTTTTATTATTGCATTAATTCATTTTATTTTTTTTCATTTTTTCAAACTTTTTATGATGGATGCGAGACCTTATGATGCATGATAGATGTGAGGCACGCCATTTTCAAATAATTGATGCACGACACTTTATATATGGGATTATAATATACGTGGGACCCGTATATTATTTTACTTGGTTATGATATATATGAAACCAGTTCATAATACAATACATGGATGGTGATAGATGCAAAACCTATTCGTAGATCTGATTGATAGGGAACTACGTAATGTTTGGTGATAGATACAAAACTAGTTCATGGGTTTGATAGATGCGGGAGTATGTAACATTTTGGTGATAAGGTTACATCTGTTTATGGAAATTGATAGATGCGTGACCAATATTATAAAAAATGAAGTTGAAACATTAGACTTCATGAACTTTTTAATTATAAAATAAAAATATATTAAACTTCAAGAAAAACAAAATAAAAACATAATAACCAAAAAGAAATAAAATAAAAACATACAAATAAGAATAAGTAAACAACAAAAGATGTTGATTAAAGAACTTGGCTTAAGACGTTTATTCTTTACACTCTCACATTATGACCTCTGGATCCTTATTGAAGATGTGACTTCTTTAACATTTTTATTTTTTTCAGTTCTAAATAGCTTCTTGTCGTGAGACTTCTTAGAGGATCGCTAGGATGGAAGCGATGCTGAAGTATTTTGGAAATATCGCGTTTTGCCTCTGCGACCTGTGGCCTGGCTAAACCATATAAATGATGCAAAAAAAATCGAATGATGATAGGTGCGCAACCATGTAAATTATGGGAAAACATGTAACGGATGATAGATGCACAACAATGTAAATAATGAGAGATTAGAAATTGTTACCATTTGTTTGTCTTCTCTTAAGATTTTTATTTTCTACTGCTAAATGGTAATTTATGTCAGCTAATTTGTATGAATACTTATTCTTTACTATTTTGTCAGGTTTCTCTAGATTCCTAATCATTTGATATACTAAATTTATCATATATGAATTGTACAAGAGAAACTTCGATTATCTTGGTACCAATTAATGTTCTCTTGATATCATATCATTTTTGTTTTACAACATTCTTTAATAACATTTCCTTTGATTTGATATCTTTTTAGTCATTGTTGTTTTTTTATTGGTTGTGAAATGTGGTTGAACAATGTATTGATTGACTAATTTCTCAACATCAGTAGAATTATTTCCATCGTAGTTTTTTCCTCCATCATTATCATTGTTAATATTAACTTGTTCACCATCAACCTTCTATGGAACATCATCTTATGTTTCCTCTACATGAACATCATCCTCTTTTTCTTCCACATGAACCACTTTTTAAATCTTCCTCATATTCTTCTTTTTGTTGAACCTCTCTACCAAATGCCTCTTTATTTTTATTTATTAAGTTCAATGTATTAAATAATAGACGTGGGACATTAAGTTAAATAATAAACCCGTGATAATATATTAAAAACTAGAGCGGGATAGTAAATTGTATGATAGAAGCACGACAATGAATTAAGAGATAAATACGAGACAATTAATGAAATGATAGACTCATGATAGTGTATTAAAAGTTAGATATGAGATGTAAATATTATGTGAAACCAAAACAAATATATTAGACACTTACATGTGTAAATATACATGGTTAACTGTGGTTTTGTTTAGATCGTTAACCAAATTCAGTTTTGGTTTCCCCTTAAAACACAACAATTTGCAGGATCTTGGTATCTTGCCTTCAATAATATATTCTTGACAAATAGTTGTGTGTTCCATGATGAATGTATATGTTTTAATGATTCTTTAAATACAATATTTTTACTCTTTCAATGATATTTTTATAATAGAGTATAAATACTAACCAACAATAAACCAACATATCCAACTACATTATAAGGTTTTGTTTCATAACAAAGGTTTAATAAATTCATGAGCTTCTTCTAGATTGATTCAGCCCAATCATAGTTACTTATTTTATCTAGGAATTCTATATAATAGACCATTTTAGAAGCTAGTCAATCCCCGGATGTAGAGAAAAATAATCTTGAGCACGCTAACATTATGAATAATATTACAAAATCTTTTATTGGTTGGTTTATGGGTGTTCTAAAATTTTTATTTATTACAACCTACAAACATGCAAAACCTTTTCTTAATATAAGTATATGTTAGAAGTGAAACATGTAAAAGACGTGATAAACGCCGGATAGTGTATCCATGATGATGCAGGACAATATATTTTATGATAGTCACATGACAAGTGGAAGGTATGATAGACGCATGAAATGTGGAAGGCATGATAGACGCAGACAAGTAGAAGACATGATAAAAGCGAGATATAAGTGATACTAATTTTGTGCCTAATTTGAATATTTTTTTCTAATTATCATATATTTTTATTATTTATACTATAAAATTCCATTTCTTTTTTGTCCGAGTGTTTTCTTTTCTCAGATCATGTGTTCCTTTTAGGAAGGGAGTAAAAAGGTGTTTTCTTTAATATATTTAGGTTTTGTTGTTTTATTTCGTTTCTTTCATAACTTTTATAAGTGCAACAACTGTGATATGAAAAAATAGTTTTTTTCCAGCATTTTTGCAGTAAAAATTATTGGGTTAGACTTAAAACGTAGACGTATGACTCTATCTTAATAGATACAAGATTGTATGAATTTTAATACAAAGCTATGATAAAATGATATAAAAGTAGTTAAAAAAAATTAGTTCAAAACCAAGAGGTCATGCAGAACTGGTTACAAAATTCATGCGAAACTAAGAAATGATACGAGACTAATTACAAAATTAATGCGAAAGCATTAAGTCGTACATAACTAGTTACAAAATTAATGGGAAACCATATGTGATGTAGGACTAGTAACAACACTTATGTGAAGCTATGAAGTGATGCAAGACCATATACAAAGTGGATGAGGGACATATTTTTAGTAGATGCAAGACTCTATAAAATTAATTTGAAGCTTAGGATTGATGTGACACCAAAATGTAGATTTGCTACTCCTTTTTGCGGTATTTATTTTGGGACTACTTATAATTGAATGATACATGTCTCGCTTTGGTGAGGTACGAGTAAGAAAAATGCTGAAAACACATAACCTATATGTTGGTAGATGATAAACAATACTGAATATCTCTAGCAGAACTAATACCTGACAATATTACTCAAAAACTTGCAAATGAAAAAGCAATTTTATTTGTATTAGTAATTAGGAATCGAAAAATCATACAAGTTTACCTTCAAACACTAGTGCTATAAAAAAAGAAATTTGAATTGGAATTTTAAGAAAAAAATACTTGGAAATAATTTTTTTTATTGTTTCTAACGCTTAGTAAGTCAAAAAGTGATTGATGTGATCTCCAAGGTCGAGTCACAAGTCTGTTTATAGTCGCGCCTGTTATCATATTCAACAATGTTGAAACATCTAGGAAAAAACTTCGAATTGGGAGGGCGATCCTCCCAATGAACTGACCGTACCCCAAACCGACACAGGTGAACAAGTAGAGTATACTAGGGCGTTTGAGAGAACCATATCGAAGGAACTAGGCAAAATGACCCTGTAACTTCGGGAGAATGGATGCTTTTCTATCTTTTGATTAGGAAAGCGACACATACCAGGAGGTAGCGATTGTTTATTGAAAAAACAGGACTCTCCTAATTAGTAACACGATCTACAGAGTCTGACACCTACCTTGTGCTAGAAAGTCAAAATGAAGAGTATTATAAGCTTTGAATGGAAGCCTGGGTAAATGATGACAGTAAATCTAACTGTCCTAAAGTAGCGAAATTTGTATCGCATAAGTAACGACTGATCCGTTCTCTCCAACATGGACTTGATGAAATTGAATTCTGCATAAAGATGCGGACTACCAACGAGTAGACGGTAAGACCCTGTGCACCTTCACTATAGTTTCGCAATGGGCTAAAAACCCTGGTTAGCCACCGGCGTTTGACACGTGTTACATTCGTGCCACTAAGCTTTAGTCGTCACCAAAACGAGTCACTGGATTTTAAAATCCTTGCATTCTTGCCACTAGCGCGTGCAAATTAACATGGAGCTGACACGTGGCAGCTAAATGTATCCAGATTTGTTCCATATACGGTCACTCTCTTTTTTATTCCAAAAACACCCCTCTTTACTATTTACCTTATTTGCTTTTACTTTTTATTTTTTATTTTTTACTTTTAACTTTTTATTTTGTACTTTTTACTTTTTACCATATCGTTTTAACCTTATTTACCATATTAACTTTACCTTTTTTTACTTTTTTCCCTAACTTTTTCATTTACCCCGCCAAACACTAATAACCCGATCCGTTTAACCCTTTCACCCAACTCATCAACCTTTCTTCTTCTCCATCGTCTTCTCTCTTTCTTTCCTTCAATTCTCATCGAACACCCAAACACTAATAATTCTCTTTCTCCATCGTTCGTGTTTTATTAACTTGTAAAGCCCTGTGTTTTGGAAATAGTAGCTGAGACGCCCCCCATCTTTTAAAATCCAACCAATTTCTTACTCAAATAATTTTCTAGAAACGTTTCACTTTCGGTTAGTTTTTGGAATTTTGAAACCCTATCTCTCTCGTTCTTTTTCACTTCGTCGATTCGAAGCTCCATCCATGAACGAAGAAGCACCTGAAGACAAGCTATATGGTTTCCTCTCAGCTGTTCTTTGCACCAATCATCCCAATGTCACCGAAACCCTAAAGTTTGCTACTCCCTGTTTTCTCTTCGAATATACCACCAGAGTTTCTTTCTGATCAGAATGCGGCGTAAGTCTAGCTATCATCGGCCAGTCAAAGACAGCAAAGCATTGCGGTGTTATCGAAAGAGATACGATTTCAATTGAAAATTTGGAGCAGAGTAGCCAAAGATTGAAACGAAAGCTCGATGTTGCCGCCGTGGTCAATGCAGTAGCGTTGGTGGTCTTTGAAGATCCCGTTCACTTGGATTTTTTTAAAGAAAAAGCTTTTTTTTTTGAGACGGTTCGAGGAGAGAGAGTGGTGAGTGGGGTTTAGAGATGGTGTGTCCAATCGGAAGGTTTGAGCTCTGTTTCGTTTGTTGTTTTTGAAGAATCATTTATTTGTTCTAATTTAGTGTTGTTGACAATCTCGAGCTCGAAGAAAGAGTCGTCTTCTTCGTCTGAATCTAATTGAGGAGAGAGAGGTTCAGATTCGATTGTTTGTTGGCTGGTTTCCCGAACTTGAGAAAGCTTAGAGCTTCCATGGTGTAAAAGCGGAGGGGGGGAGAGTGTTCGGAGTGGTTTTCTTCTATTGAGAGGGATAATTTGAGAAAGATGAGATGGTGTATGGCTTGTTATATATATATAATCTAGTTAAAAAAAATATTAATATCTAATATCAAATGAGTCCACTTTATATAATAAATGGATCTAGTTAATATAAAAATAATAAAGTAGATTCATTTTAAAGTAAAAAGTAAAAGTAAATAAGGTAAATAGTAAAAAAAGGTGTTTTTGGAATGAAAAAGAGAGTAATCGTATATGGAACAAACCTGGATACATTGGGCTGCTATGTGTCACCTCCATGTTAATTTGCATGCACTAGTGACAATAATGCAACGATTTTAAAATCCAATAACTCGTTTTGGTGACGACTGAAGCTTAATGAAACGAATATAACAAGTGTGAAACACCGGTTACTAATCAGAGTTTTTAGCCTTTTGCAATGATAACATTTATCGAATTTGTAAGATATGTGGGAGTTGGTGACCCACAACGACCCATCCTCCAATTTCATATATGGAAAAAGAAAATGCAGATGATAACGTTTTAGTTTTTTTTTCTTCTCAAATGTTATTTTATATTATAGCAAATTTTGATAATTAGTTAACTAAAAATATTTAGGTCATTATCTAATCAGTTTGTGGATAAGATATGTACAAGCAACTCACTTTTTTAATTACATGTATAAAATATTTAAGTCTAATACTATTTATTTATTTTATTAACAAAATATTAAAAGTTATAAATATAGAATATTTAATGGTGATTTAATTGCAAAATCTTATAAAACGTTCTCTCTCCTCTATGATTTTTTTTTGGTGAAATGAAAACTTAAATTAATTAGAAAAATTCATACATAGTTTAGGGGTATGCCCCTCAGACTTACAGCAACTAAAATGCTAGAGCAAAATTAAAGGTGCTCAAAAATTCGATTTCCGAATAGTAAAAAGCATGTAGCATGCAAATGACTAGGTGACTGAGGTGACTGAGTGTTGACTCCATAATCGTCTTTATCGAACTTCCCGCTTCAGTCCAGACAGCAAGTACCTGTATCACAAGAAGGAGTAAGTTAGAGATAATTACGAGAATCTTACCAGTTAATCTTGGTACCATGAAATCTAAATCGGAGATCGGATAAGATATGATAAGAAATAGTAGAGGCCAACGATGGGGGGGATCCAAAAATTCTTGAATTCCGCTCTTTCCAAATGTGGTAGATAACCGCATTGAAACAAGTACGCCAAATACTCTGTTGTCGAGTATTAGGCCATCTTGATGCCTCGATAATCCAAGATTGCCAGCAAGAAGAGTGAAAAGAAAAACCAAGTTTGACACTGGTGAAAGACCATATACTCTGGGAGTAACTACATTCAAAGAGGATATGAGATGTAGTTTCTGAATCAGAGTGACAGAGGGGACAAGTATCTGGGGTATTATAACCCCAGCTACGAAGCTTGTCTTTGGTGGCAAGCTTGTCCTTGATAGCCAGCCAAGAAATAAAGGAGTGACGAGGGATATTATATTTATTCCAGATTAACCCTGCCCATTCCTTTTCATAGGTAGGCACACGAAGGCAATTGTACGTATCCTTAATGGTAAATGTGATACTTCCTGCCTTAGCCATCCAGTAGGGAACATCCCTTGATAGGATGTTCGGTTGGGGAAGGGAGAGAATTAGGTTGTGAATTTCATCCAGGTGGCCTCGGCTGCGCGCTCGTGCCGATCTCAGATTTTCAGGCCAATTCCATTCACCATTGCTGATAATTTCCGAAACTTTTAAGCTGCTTCCCAATCGTGAGTCGCAGACGACATCAGTCCCGTAATGGGATGCAAGAGACGACGAGAGGAGCCATGGGTCATGCCAGAATGAAGTGTTCTGACCGTTTCCGATAGCTACCCTGTATAAATTACGAGCCAAAGGACGGAGACGAAGAATTTTCCTCCAAATCCAAGTGGACGAGGAACTCAAAGAAACTTCCCAGAAGTTTTTATTTTTTATCTTTTCAGCTTTAATCCACTCGCACCAAATGGATTGAGACTTATTACTAACGATAGACCAAAGGTGCTTAAGGACGGTCGCCTGATTCCAGATTTTTAAGTCTAGAATCCCAAGGCCGCCCTCTTTGTAGGGAGTGGTGACGGTCGACCATGCAACTTTGGCCCCATAAATTTTCATGGTTGAACCACTCCAAAGAAAGAGACGGAGATATTGGGTTAACGCTTTAGTTATCCTAGCCGGTAGGATAAAAATGGAGGACCAATAGACCTGGCCTGCAAATAAGACCGATTTGATAAGTTGGAGTCTACCCGCATAGGAGAGGTGATTGGTAGTCCAAGAATCAATTCGGGAAGTTATTTTATGCAGGAGGGGGCGACAATCGGCATGGGTAAGTCTTCCAGTGATGAGAGGAACTCCCAGGTACTTTACCGGGAGAGAACCTTCAGGGAAATTCAAAATAGTTAAAAGATTCAACCTAAGGTGGTGGTCAATTCCCGAGAAGAAAATATGACTTTTCGAGGGATTTACTTTGAGACCAGAGAGATAGTAGAAGTCGTCCAGGGCATCCTTGATAAGACTGAGGGATCGAGTGTCACCATGGCAGAAAATCATTAGATCATCTGCAAAACAGAGATTGATGATTTTCTGTTTATGACATTTCCAATGAAAACGGAAAGTTCGATCCAGACTTTTCTCTTTAAGGATGCTCGAAAGTACTTGCATAACAAGCACAAAGAGAAGGGGGGATAGAGGGTCACCCTGGCGAAGTCCTTTTTTACCTTTGAAATTTCCATGAAGATCTCCATTAATGATTATAGAGTATGAGGGGGAAGAGATGCACTTGATTATCCAAGTGATCATCTGGTCAGGAAATTGCATTGCAACTAAAATGTCAAGAATGAGGTGTCATCGAACATTATCAAAGGCTTTCATTATATCTATTTTTAGGGCAACCCTTTTTCCTTTATCACTATGGTTGTAACCCCTCAGGAGTTCCTGAGACAGAAGGATGTTATCAGAAATATTCCTTCCCGCAACGAAAGCCGATTGGGAAGAGTCAATTAGGTAAGGAAAGACAATTTTGATTCTATTAGCTAGAATTTTAGAAATGATTTTATAGACGACATTGCAAAGAGCAATTGGTCTATAGTCCGCGGGTCCTGAAGGAGAAGCCTTTTTAGGGATAAGAGCAATCGAGGTCGCATTCCAAGAATCAATCAGAGTTCCAGATAGAAAGAACTCATGGACTCCTTTACAGATGTCAGGGCCAACAATATTCCAAGTAGATTTAAAAAAACTAGAATTGAATCCATCAGGACCAGAAGATTTGTCACTATCAATACTAAAAAGAGCGGATTTAATTTCAGCATTAGATACCTCACTGATCATGGACTCTTTATCAGATTGAGTAACGGAAGAAGAGATCAGAGTCGAAACTCTATCAAGGCCAGGATAGAATGCAGAATGCTTTGTACCTAATGATTTCTCAAAAAAGTTCACAAAGACGTTAGAAACTCTAATCGGGGAGGTGATCGTTTCTCCCTGATTATCAGAGATCGAGAGAATTTTATTACGGAAAAGCCGGGCTTTTATGCTATTATGAAAGAACTTAGTGTTCCGGTCTCCCAGCTTGATCCAATTTTCCCTAGATTTCTGCTTGAGGAAGGATTCCTCTGCACGACTGAAAAAGGTAAAGCAATCAGAAGCCGCTGATTCTTTAGCAACAAGGAAAGGGTTGAGGGGATCACTGGCTAGAATAGATTGAGCCTCAAACAGAGCTAATTGCGCAGCAGAGACTCTGGAAGAGATGTCGCTGAACTCTTTGCGATTAAGAGAAGCAAGCACCGCTTGAAGACGATAAATCTTATCCGTGACCATCCTCATACCTTCAGAGGTAGTCGGGGCATTCCAGCTCGAGGAAACCAGGTCCTTAAATTGGGGGTGGGATTGCCACATATTAAAGTAGCGAAAATATTTTTTCCTCCTAGGATGGGGGAGACCAAGATTAAGAGTGACCGTGGTGTGGTCAGATGTACGGAGGTATCCAAAATGGACACTGGACATAGGGAATAGGTCATCCCAATCTGGGTTGACCAGAACTCGGTCGATTTTAGAAAGAATTAGGTGGGAAGGCTGCTTGTTTATCCAAGTGAAAGGAAAACCAGTAGATCTAAGATCACTAAGTTCGCATTGGTAGCAACAGTTGTTAAAATCGTCAATAGCTGAAGACCAAGCTTCAGAGGATCCAAGTCGCTCACTAGGATGACGAATCGCATTGAAATCTCCAAGGGAAACCCACAGAATGTGGTTATCCAACTTGGAGATATTAAAGAGATCCTTCCACAGGGGGATACGGTCTAATGCATCATTAAACGCATAAATAGCAGTGAGCTTAAAAGTGGCTCTGAAATTATGACATTTTGCTATGCAGTGGATTAGTTGAGGAGTTTGGGAGACTCTAGTTATTGTAATAACACTAGGGTTCCAAAGGATCCAAATTCTACCTAGGGGATGGGTCTCATGATTAGTAAGCACATGCCAAAAGGGCATAATTTTCCTAATCGTTTGATCGATTTTATGAGTTTGGACTTTAGTTTCTACAAGAACTATCAAAGATATATGATTACTCAGAATAAAATCATTGACGTCTTTTTGCCTAACAGGGTCGTTTAGACCTCTCACATTCCAAGAAGCAATATTCATAATTAAAAACTTACAGTGGGTCAGTCGAAGATCCTGTCGGAGGATATTACCATTTTACCCTTGCTTTTAGCAGCAGTTGTGCATGCCCTTTTAGGGGGGGAGTCCACTTCCTCGCCAAGCTCCACCTCTTGATCTTCACTAATAGAAGGAAGACGAGATCCAGCCGTAATCTCTGATTCAAACTTAGATGAATCTTACTCCGAAGATGAGATCTCTAAAGGGAAAGGAGATGACTTGGCAAGACCCTTTTTGCATTGATGGGTATGGTCCAATAAACCTTTGCTGTTATTTGGACCAGCCCTTTCAATGGAAAAGATTGGAGTGGACCTTTGAACTTTAGAAACACGGCCCAAAGGGAGGGAGATTTTTGACTTTTGTCCACCGAGTCTAAAAATTATAAATTGATAGACCTCGACAAATAAAAACAAATAAAAAATAATTTCCATAATAAACAATGAAATTAGAATATATAAAATTAATACCATGTTAATTAATCTTATCATCATTATTATATTACCTATTACTCTTACTAAATTTATAATTATTAAGTTTACTATTTGACTTACAATTAAATGTCTCAAAATAACATCACATACCTCCTTATTAAATAAAGAGGGGGTACGACCAGTGGAATAAATCATGGGATCACACCCAGTAAATGAAACATAAAGGATCCCACTACGAATGATAATAGTTACCTTACCTATATTCTTACCCGTGTTTCGATAGCTACAGATACTTTTTTTTACCCATCTTTCGACAGGTACAGGTGCAGCTACGGCCATGGCAGGTACAAGTGCATCGGCCCAAACCCTTCCCATTCTCCGTCGCATCCACGGTTTTTGGTGATAACTTAATCAGACTAAAGAGCGGTAATTGGGCGAGGCCGACACACGACCACCATCTGGAAGGGTGTAACTCTTTGAGAATCATCGGAAGAATCTTTATAAACCAGATCCGACTAGCAACCGTCTGAGTCGCCTCGAACAGACCAACGTATCTGTTTCGGACCACCACGGTGAAAACCCGGTGAGAAAATGACATCGAGATGGCGAACAGACTATCAAAATAGATGAAACCGGTCACCGGAGATCCGACTATGATCGAACCCGCCGACGGGGTTGGAGAAAGATCCTGGTCGGATTTAGAGGCTACGTATCTGTTTCGGACCACCACGATGAAAAACCGGTGAGAAAATGACATCGAGATGACGAACAGACCATCGAAATAGGTGAAACAGGTCACCGGACGAGTCTTCATGAACCAGATCCGACTAGCAACCATCTGAGTCACCTCGAACAGACCAACGTATCTGTTTCGGACCACCACGGTGAAAACCCGATGAGAAAATGACATCGAGATGGAAAACAGACCATCGAAATAGGTGAAACAGGTCACCGGAGATCCGACTATGATCGAACCCGAAGACGGAGTCGGAGAAAGATTCTGGTCGGATGATGTGGCTAGAAGGAAGAAGACGGATATGGAAATTGGTTTAGGTTTCAGGCCATTTGGCCTGAAACCTCGACGAAGACCAAAGAAAAAAGAGATTTTTTAAAAATATTACCGTTGGAGACTACCGTTAGAGTTTAGAGAGATAGGCCGTATAAAAATTGCACAGTCAATTTAGTTTGTGCTCTTTGCAAGCCAAGTCTACTGGTCTTCCATCTTCATCCTCCAAGCTCGGGTCCTCAACGAATTGTCCCAATTACTCCGCCGCTTTCTCTGGTCAGGACCAGAAATGAAATTTACTAGAGCAAAGATAGCATGGAATAAGTTGACCGTGTCCAAAGATGAGGGTGGCCTTGGGATTCCAGACTTAAAAATCTGGAATCAGGCGGCCGCCCTCAAGCTCCTCTGGTTCATCCTCACTCGAAACAAAAGCTCTCTCTGGACTCAATGGATTATCACGGAAACAATTAAGGCAAGCTGCTTCTGGTCCCTTCCCCTCCCATCCTCAGAGAGCTGGAGTTGGAAGAAAATCCTTAAGCTAAGAAGCAAAGCAGCAAATCTCTACCGTGTAATAATCGGAAATGGAGCCAACACCTCCATTTGGCATGACCCATGGCTATTCCCTACGACCCTCGTTAACCGCTTTGGTCCTCACATCCTGAACCTCACCCGTCTCAGAAACCTAAAGACTGTAAAAGACATTTGTTCAGATGGGATTTGGTCGTGGCCTGTCCACGCCAGAGCCCTAAATCGCCATCTCCGGGACCACCTTCGAGAAATCACCTCAGCCTAAGCTGACCTTCCCTCAGCCTCCTCTGACCCTGATCTCTTTATCTGGATCCCAAATAACTCCAAACCTGAATTTACCATCAGTAGCACCTACTCTGCCCTCAAGCCCCCTACTTCTAAGGTCAGATGGGTCAACCTCGTCTGGAATAAATTCTCAATCCCCAGACACTCTTTCATCACCTGGCTAGCCATCCACAACAATCTTTCTACCCGGGACAGAATTATCTCATGGGGCCTCGATTGGCCTGCCACTTGTGTCCTCTGTAATAGCGCCCCTGAAACCTTGGATCATCTACTAATCCTCTGCCCTTACTCCACCGCTATCTGGGAGATCTTAACCCAAAAAATCATCATCCCCCCTACGCCGTCATCTTGGAATCAATGGCACGAGACTGCAAGCTCATGGGCCCCCTCTGATAAGAGTCGTCGCCTTCACTGGAATTCTGTTTATTGCTCCACTGTCTACTACATATGGAAAGAAAGGAACAACAGAATCTATAATGATAAGCAATCTCGCTACACTAGCACCTCCCATCTGGTCCTTTCCAACCTCCGCTACAGATTCAAAGGATCGAAATACCCCTTCCATGGCTAATTTCTCTTTGTACCCCTGACTCTTTCCGAATTTTTGTATCTTTTGAGGATCTTGAAACTTTGTAAAGGGTATCCCACCCCATAAACGTTTGTAACCTTTATTTAATTAATTTTACAAGCTCTTTATACCAAAAAAAAAAAAACCACATGCTGAAGCCCTAAATCTCATAAACCCCGTGACAACTCCTCGTCCTTTTTCTCTACTCGTTTGTTTTTATGTCGTTAATCTCCATGACAAATCAGACTTTCAGCTCGTCAATCTCCGTTTGAAGTCAATATACGTACTCACCACCTCTTTTATCGCAACAATTGCCCCTCATCGTGACATAACTTACATCTTTCAGACTTATGTCAATAGGTAATCTCCGCGAGCAGCCCCACTTTGATATTAGACTAAGCATTAGAAAGTTAACGTGGTAATATGAATATGAGACTAAGCATTAGAAAGTTAACGTGGTAACTTTCGAAGGCCATTTGATATTAGACTAAGCATTAGTAAGTTTTTATACGGCCTATCTCTCCTCTATGATACCATCTATATATTTGATTTATGAGATTAGTTTATATGAATCGAAAGTTAAAAATTGCACAGTCAATTTAATTTTTATTTTATTTTAAAATTAAGAATGGTGTCCTTTCACGGGATGGAAAAAAAGTACCTCATTTTTGGCAATTGTATTATTGTATAGATAGTGGAGTGACATGTGAATGAGTATTGCTTTCTTCAGCTTTTCACATATACATGTTGCGATACAGATGGATTTTATTATTTTTTCACTATAATATATTTATATTAGATTTTTTTAAAATAATACTAATATATATCGATAAAATATTTGCTTTTTCTACGATAATGATAGATTAATATCGTCGTTGATGACAGAGATTTGTTACGATTTTTTTACGGAAGTTTCTCGGTTGAAGTAGTTGTTCGTTTGAAGACTTGAAATTGGAAATATATAAATTTTGGCAGATCTAACAAAAATTAGTGATAGCCTCTCTGCATTTCACCGTCGAACCACTCAATCAAGATCTTATTAAAAACCTACTTGCTTTGCTTCATCTTCTTTGAAAACCTAATTGGTCGTAAAAAAGCAAGTATGTTAATATATAAAACCAAAATTTCAAACTACTCAGTTATTTTCCAGGGCTATAAAAAAACAACCACCATGTCAATATGATCCACTTGTTTGGGTGGCTCTAGGATTATTAAGTTTAGATTGGAGGAAATATGTGTCTCCATATTTGCAGCTACAACATACTTCTAGTCTTAGCAACGATGCCTACAAAAATATCTACAGCGGTGAATCAGATTGAAAGTTGGTGGGTCTCTCTCAGAGGTAGATGTCTGGTTCAACGCTCCATAACATCGACGAGTGAGATGGAAAATTATAATGATTCTCCACAATAAATTTGAGCAACAATTAGTTTCAGTGGAGAGAAAGAACATATATGATTTGGAGCATCTTTCCGGACTAACTACCAGAATGGGCTTAAACAACCTCAATATGATAAGGTAGTTGTTTTCTGTGAGGCTCATTTTTTAAACTACTATACTAATCTTAATGTTAAGCGCCCACAGAGAGAGGTGACTCTGTCATTTGGATTGGAAAATAAAGTATATTCTCTTTTGATGGTTTTCCTCCCTTAGAAAAGCATGACAAGTGATTCGGTTACGCTCTTAAGATCTAGTACTTATGGAAGAACAACTATAGATGCCCTATATGGGAAACATGAGCCCTTGGTGTAAAATAATGTTGCAACAGAAAGAATTCTCATGTGAAAACGTTTACTTCATTTTAGAAAATCATGTGGTGGTTGTGTCTAGAGAAACATGTTGTGATAAAACCACGTTAACTTTCTAATGCTTAGTCTAATATCAAAGTGGGGCTGCTCGCGGAGATTACCTATTGACATAAGTCTGAAAGATGTAAGTTATGTCACGATGAGGGGCAATTGTTGCGATAAAAGAGGTGGTGAGTACGTATATTGACTTCAAACGGAGATTGACGAGCTGAAAGTCTGATTTGTCATGGAGATTAACGACATAAAAACAAACGAGTAGAGAAAAAGGACGAGGAGTTGTCACGGGGTTTATGAGATTTAGGGCTTCAGCATGTGGTTTTTTTTTTTTTTGGTATAAAGAGCTTGTAAAATTAATTAAATAAAGGTTACAAACGTTTATGGGGTGGGATACCCTTTACAAAGTTTCAAGATCCTCAAAAGATACAAAAATTCGGAAAGAGTCAGGGGTACAAAGAGAAATTAGCCATGGAAGGGGTATTTCGATCCTTTGAATCTGTAGCGGAGGTTGGAAAGGACCAGATGGGAGGTGCTAGTGTAGCGAGATTGCTTATCATTATAGATTCTGTTGTTCCTTTCTTTCCATATGTAGTAGACAGCGGAGCAATAAACAGAATTCCAGTGAAGGCGACGGCTCTTATCAGAGGGGGCCCATGAGCTTGCAGTCTAGTGCCATTGATTCCAAGATGACGGCGTAGGGGGGATGATGATTTTTTGGGTTAAGATCTCCCAGATAGCGGTGGAGTAAGGGCAGAGGATTAGTAGATGATCCAAGGTTTCAGGGGCGCTATTACAGAGGACACAAGTGGCAGGCCAATCGAGGCCCCATGAGATAATTCTGTCCCGGGTAGAAAGCTTGTTGTGGATGGCTAGCCAGGTGATGAAAGAGTGTCTGGGGATTGAGAATTTATTCCAGACGAGGTTGACCCATCTGACCTTAGAAGTAGGGGGCTTGAGGACAGAGTAGGTGCTACTGATGGTAAATTCAGGTTTGGAGTTATTTGGGATCCAGATAAAGAGATCAGGGTCAGAGGAGGCTGAGGGAAGGTCAGCTAAGGCTGAGGTGATTTCTCGAAGGTGGTCCCGGAGATGGCGATTTAGGGCTCTGGCGTGGACAGGCCACGACCAAATCCCATCTGAACAAATGTCTTTTACAGTCTTTAGGTTTCTGAGACGGGTGAGGTTCAGGATGTGAGGACCAAAGCGGTTAACGAGGGACGTAGGGAATAGCCATGGGTCATGCCAAATGGAGGTGTTGGCTCAATTTCCGATTATTACACGGTAGAGATTTGCTGCTTTGCTTCTTAGCTTAAGGATTTTCTTCCAACTCCAGCTCTCTGAGGATGGGAGGGGAAGGGACCAGAAGCAGCTTGCCTTAATTGTTTCCGTGATAATCCATTGAGTCCAGAGAGAGCTTTTGTTTCGAGTGAGGATGAACCAGAGGAGCTTGAGGGCCGCCTGATTCCAGATTTTTTAAGTCTGGAATCCCAAGGCCACCCTCATCTTTGGACACGGTCAACTTATTCCATTCTATCTTTGCTCTAGTAAATTTCATTTCTGGTCCTGACCAGAGAAAGCGGCGGATTAATTGGGACAATTCGTTGAGGACCCGAGCGGGGAGGATGAAGATGGAAGACCAGTAGACTTGGCTTGCAAAGAGCACAGAGTTGATGAGTTGGAGACGGCCCGCGAAAGAGAGGTGCTTGGAGGTCCAAGAATTGATGCGGTTGGTGATGTTTTGGAAAAGAGGGCGACAATCATTATAGGAGAGGCGCGAGGAAATGAGAGACACGCCTAGGTACGTGAGGGGGTGGGAGCCCTCCGTGAAGTTGAGGTAGTGGAGGATGCTGAGTTTAACGGTGGGAGAGGTGCCCGAGAAGAAGATATTGCTTTTGGCCGGATTTAGGTGTAGGCCTGATATAGCAGCAAATTCAGTTAATCCTTCCAGGATTAGCTTAATTGACGGGAGATTGGCCCTGCATAGGATCATCAGGTCGTCCGCGAAGCAAAGGTTGATTATCTTGAGTTTGTGGCACTTCCAGTGGAAACCAAAGGAGGGGTTTTGGCTTTTCTCTTGGAGGATTCTGGAGAGAACCTGCATGACAATAACAAAAAGATACGGGGAAAGGGGATCACCCTGACGAAGACCCTTTTTCCCAGGGAAAGGGCTCATCGGCTTTCCATTAATACAAACAGAGTAGGATACAGAAGTGATACATTGGATGATCCAATTAATCATAGGCATAGAGAAGTGCATGGCTAAGAGGATATCCAAGATTACTTCCCATCTGATATTGTCGAACGCTTTCATAAGGTCGATTTTGAGGGCGCATCTAGGGCCTTTTCAGTTCGTTTGATAGCCATGCAGGAGGTTTTGGGTGAGTAAAATGTTGTCAACAATAGAGCGATCCGGGACGAAAGTAGATTGCGAGGGGTCAATGAGGGCCGGCAGGGCTGGTTTAATTATGGTAGCAATGATTTTAGAAATGATTTTGTAAATTACATTGCAACAAGCAATAGGACGGAAGTCGAAGGGAAGGGAAGATGAGTCAGATTTTGAAACGAGGGCGATAAGAGTTTTGTTCCAGCCACGGTCCATTTGGCCCTTCTCAAAAAAATGTTTGACTCCCAGGCAAATGTCATCACGGATAAGAGGCCAGTTGGATTTGAAGAAACCCGAACTAAAGCCGTCAGGGCCCTGGGCATTGTCACTATCTATATCAAAGAGGGCAGCCTTGATTTCAGCGTTAGAGATGAGTTTTATCATATCGTTACTGAGATCAGGGGGAACAGTGGAGTGGATTAGGGCTTTAATCCTATCCGGGCCGGGGTAATTATCTTTACTTGGGGAGCCTAAATGTTGGATAAAGAATTTTTGAAAGGTTGATGAGATGGTGTAGGGGTTTGAGGAAAGGCAATCAGGGGTGGAGATTGAGAGGATTTTGTTTCGGGCCCTGCAGGCTCTAATGCTGTTATGAAAGAATTTGGAGTTCTTGTCCCCCAGCTTAAGCCAGGTTTCTCTCGATTTTTGCTTAATGAACGATTCCTCCGCTCTACTGAGGAAAATGAAAGACGAGGAAGCCTCCTTCTCGGCGATGATAAGGGTTCTATTTGAGGGGTCTGAGAAGAGGTTTTCTTGGGCAGCGGCGAGAGAGGATCTAGCATCCTCTACACGTTGGCTAATGTCGCTAAAAGCTGTCTTGTTTAGGGAAGAGAGAACTGGGGTTAGTCTAGTCATCTTTTGAACACTCGAATGCATGGGGCTAAAGGGACAAGTGATGGACCAACTATCCGATATAAGGGAGTGGTAACTTGGGTGGGTTCTCCACATATTGAAAAATTTAAAAGGTCTAGGGGAGGAGGTAAAAGGGGCTGAGAGATGGACAATAATGGGGGTATGGTCAGAGGTTCTGGGCATATCGAGGTGGGCAAAAGAGTTAGGGAAATTATCATCCCAAGAAGCATTGAACAGGGCTCTGTCAATGCGAAAGGAGATAAGGTTATTTTCTTGGCGGTTGAACCAAGAGAATTGGAACCCAGTCGTTCGGAATTCATCGAGGTTACAGTTCCGGAAGCAGTCATTAAATACATCAATAGAATTAGTCCAACGAGGGTCAAAATTGGTTCTTTCTTGGGGATTTCTAATCACATTGAAATCACCGATGACAATCCAAGGTGTATGAGAGATGAATTATCCATAAGAACGGATGGAGCTCCATAAAGGGAGACGGTCAGTCGGGTCGTTAAAACCATAAATAGCTGTAAGACTCAGGGTGGCGTTTCTCGCAATCCAAAAGAGGTCACAATGAAGGGTTTGGGCCGTGACATCTTTAATAGAGATTTGGAAGACGCTTGGATTCCAAGCGATCCAGATTCTACCTAATGGGTGACTATAATGATTTGAGACACAATACCAATAAGGGAGTATAGAAGACATAATATGCGAGACATTTTCAAATTTAACCTTAGTTTCAAGCAAGCAGATCACGTTGATACCATTAGAAAAGATAAAGTTCTTTACGTCCTTTTGACGAATAGGGTCATTCAACCCTCTAACATTCCAACTAGCAAGTTTCATTGGAATTAAAAACAACAAAGATAAGGGTAAGATTACTAAAAAGTCATTGGGGTTCCCCATACATACTTGCACAAACCGCATTATCAGCGGTTTTTAGACCTGGAGAGGTGATTTCGGAGGTGGAGGGATCACCCATGTTCTGGTCAATCTGGGCAGCGGTTGGGCAGTTGCTCGTCTTCAAGAAGCTCTGGGTCCATGTGCTTGGAGTGGTGAGCTGGCGTAAGGTATCGGAAGAGACTGGATCAGTGTTGCTTGAATTTGATAATGTGCGGGATGGAGCAGGGTCTGTCATGGGTTCTTTTCCTGGTCTATGGGCAGGGGAGGTTGATCTAACAGGTTCAGGAGGAGATGTCATGCAGCGGTACCATGACCAAATGAGAGGCATCGTTTACAAATTGTAGGGAGTCCTTGGAATTCAAATTGGATAGAGTGGTTCTTTCCAAGGCAGCAGATTGAGATGGATGACGAGAACTGGGAGGATGCTTGCATGACAATACATATTCGTGCGAAACCAAGTCGTGATCTGTCGGCGGTTTGAGAGTCCACATACAGAGGTGTACCAAGGTAGCTTCCAAGAATTCTGAGGCCCTTCTCCGACCAGAGTTCATGGGGCATGCCATGGAACTTGACCCATAAAAGAATGGCCTTTAAGGCTTCCTTAGTCAGTGTTTCCATGGGAGCCCATCTCTTGAGGAATACTGGGTGGCTACTGAAGAACCAGGGAGCTTTTTCGAGGACTTCCGTGGCATTATCAGCGGACAAGAACTTAAAGAAATAATGGCCAGAGGGAGTTGGATTGCATTCTTGGAGGCCAAAGGGACTCCATAGCTGGTTCGCTAGAGCTTGCACATGGGAGACAGCTTTTTTCTTAGAGAGAAATTACCCCGAGAGGCATTTGGCCCATTCTTCTTCGCCACCGGTTAAAGCATCTTCAGGGAAGACCAGGACTCCATCTTCGCTTTCCAAGGATTCGTCTTTTTCAAGGGTCATCAATGATTTCGTAACCGGGTTTGAGACTACTTGGGCCCATGATCGGTGGAGGTTGAGAGTCGGTAGGAGTGGGCCCTGCTTAGGGAGGTTTACCATGGAACTAGATTCACCAAAATGGGGGGGGGGGTGAATGGAGTTTTGGGGAGGTCTTGAGTTTTTGTAGGGGTTAGCAGATTTGGAGGGAGAGAGGAGGTTGGGGCGGTTTCCATAGGATCTGTGGGCTTTTGAGGGTCAAAAGAAGGCGTATCCCTTGTTGTTTCTACCATGGAAGAATTCCGGGAATGGGGAGGGGGAGGGTATGGGATTGAGTTTAGGAGGTTAAGTTGAGGGATGACTGGTGGAGTGAATGACAGTGGATTTATGCTGATGGATAGTAGGGAGGGAGGCATGGCTTGCTTCTATGGCCTGCTGGATGGTTAGGACGGCGGTGGAAAGGATGCTGGAGATAGGTTGGGTGGAGGGAAGAGTAGATGGAAAAGAGTTACTGAAGAGGTCGGCTGGAGATCGTGGTGTATAGAGGGTTGGGTTTGATGGGGGTATGGCTTTGTCTAGTGCTAGGGATTTGCATGTCTTTAGGGTTTTAGGAGTCTTGCATTGGATTGGAATTTGCATACATACATGCGGTCGGAGCGAGAGGTTGTGATAAGGGGAGACTGTGTATTGTTTTGATTGATTGGCTTACTGGAGGGCAAGGGGGGACATTCAGGGGAGGGGATGAGGTGATGAGCATTTCAGACCGGTTTAGACCCGGTATAGGCGCTGAGTCACATCCATGCATGGAGGGTTTGGAACTCAAGTTTGTAGATCGACTCGGGAGATCTTCAAGGGAGGTCATTACAAAAAGGAGTTTGTCATTTCGTTCAAGGATTGCTTGGAGATGCATCTCGCTAGGAGAGTTGGGTGTGGCCTCCATCTCAGATGGGTCTTCCTCCTCCGAGCAAGGTTGCATGTCGGGTCTAGATCCTAGAGAAGAGAGAGAGGGGGGGAGGTCTCTCTGTCGCTTCTGGGTAGGGTTTCGAGTAAACAAAGACAGATTTTTTTTAAATGGGCCAATAGTTATGCGTGAGGGATCACTGGATTTTCGGAGAGAGAGATAGAGGCAAAAGGAAGGAGGAGAGGGTAACAGACAGTCAGGGATCCTAGGGAGATCCACCATTAATGAGGGAGATAACATAGTCAGAGAAGAGGAAGATAGAGTGTTAGTGCAATGATGAGAGGGAGACAGTTCTGGGCGTGCAAGAGGTTTTAAAAGAGGAGAGAGAGGGTAGGCTGCAGGCGACATTAATGGAGGTAGGGGAACGACCATTAATGGAGGGAGGTTCGATAGTCTCTGCAGATTGAGTAGGTGTGCATGGAGACGCACAAACCCGGTCATCTTTCGAGTAGCCGGAGGCATTACCTGTGCATCGGGTGTTGGATGCTCCGATAGGAAGGGGAACTGTCCATGGATTCTCCATCGACAAGCTTAAAATCTTGTGATGGAGAGATGGGCGGTCTTTGATGCAGGCTTGAAGACGATGAAGGGAAAGTTCGAAAATTTTAAGAACCAGAGAGAGTCGCCATTAATGTCGACTTGCATGCACAGGAGCAGTGATTGGCCTGCGGGAGAGAGATAGTTTTTCTGCAAAAAGAATTAACCCACTGACCAGTAGAGTGAGGAGAGATGCTGGGCGATTTTTGGAGCGGGTATCAAAGATAGAGGGCGAAAATGGGTGACACCGTGGGCGGCTCACGATGCTGATTTTTTGGGAGGGAGGCCGCTCGACAGAAGGGATTTTCTTTTAATGCTGCAGTTTTGGGAAGCGTGAGGGAGTTTGGAGAATTAGTGCTATGGCGGCGGGGCATAGCATTTAAGTCGTGGTGGGGTTCACGATGATCTTTGGAGGCTGCCATTAAAGGAGCTTTCTTTGACTTGTGGTCGATTATGGCTTTCATCTCCATTAAGGAGAGCAGGGTAAGAGAAGGTGGAGAGTTATGGGTTTTATGACCATGTAAATGGTCGGGGAACGAGGCGGACACCCCATCGACAAGCATTAATGTTTGTGATGGGGGTTTTGCAAGCCTGGTATTGAAGATCACTCTGGGGAATTTGGATAAGATGAAGTGGGTGGGAGGTTTCTAGGGAGAGTTTCTCGCTCTAGAAACTAGCCGTTTTTATTGTGTAAATCGTATGTATCTTTGTGAAGTTTTGTTGTTGTATCGTTGCATGTGTTATAATATACTCAATGTGTTTTGTCATCGAAATGCCCTCCAATACGCACCGTAAATGTGTAGTATGTTTGTGCAAAATATGTTGCATTTAATCTCAAATTTTAATTGTGTCCTTTGAGTTTGTTCGTTTCTTTTTCACATTGTCCTTTCAGTTTGTGTTGTCTTTTTGTCTACTCAACTTTTGACTATTTAATAGTCATCTCTATTACCTAATAAATCAATCTGAGACTTGAGCATTATCCCTGTTGTCTCAAAACGTTGTATATTAATATGTTTTGAGACTTGATTTGGTATCAGAGCCTGAAGGTCTTGGCAGACGTATTTGTTTCACTAACGATAGAGGTGAACAAAGGAAAAGGAGGTTCGTACGGCCTGAGCTACCCAATGCTGGATAGAAATAATTATAAGGCTTGGGCTATCAAAATGAAAGTTTATATGCAAGCGCAAGGGGTCTGGAATGCAGTAGAGCCAAAAGATCCCAATGTTGCTGTCGAAGAGAAGACAGATAAGATAGCGCTAGCAATGGTGTATCAAGCAATTCCCGAAGATGTATTGCTCTCAATTGCGAACAAGGGAACAGCGAAGGACGCCTGGGATATGATAAGAACATTATGCCAAGGTGCAGACAAAGCAAAGAAGGCACGGATTCAGACCCTAAAATCTGAATTCGAAATGCTGAATATGGGTGACAATGAAAAATTTGAAGATTTTCACATGAGAATGAATAACATCGTTACAAATATTCGAGCTTTGGGGGAAACGATGGAAGAATCATACATCGTAAAGAAACTTCTGCATGCTGTCCCTGCCAGATTCCTACAGATAACTTCAACACTGGAGCAATTTGGAGACATCGAGAGCATGACTGTCGAAGAAGCTGTGGGTTCACTCAAGGCACATGAAGAACGAGTAAAAGGAAGGACAGAAACGAAGGAGATTCAACTCATGTTGACAGAAGAGGAATGGGCTAAACGAGAAGGAGCCAACAAAAAGCATCTATTGACGCGTGAAGAATGGCTGAGGCGAAACAATGGTGACAGATCCACAAGGCAGAGAGGCCGTGGAAAGTTTGACAAGAGTGTTATCAAATGCTTCAACTGTAATATTTATTGTCACTTCGCCTCAGAATGCAAGAAACCAAGGAAACACAAGAAGCGGAGGTGAATTTGGCTGCGATGGAAGATGATGAAATGACCCTACTCTTGGCCAAACATGATAAAGACTCGTCAAAGCTTCTCCTGAATGAGGATAAACTGCTATCTACTCAATTTCCAAGGCGTGGAGAATGTGCAGGCAAATCGAATGTCTGGTACCTGGACAATGGTGCAAGCAGTCATATGACAGGTTTTAAAGAAAATTTTGCAGAACTGGATGAGAGTATATCTGGTGTGGTGCGTTTTGGAGATGGTTCAAAAGTCGAGATAAAAGGAAAGGGCACTGTGATATTACTGTGCAAAAATGGAGAAGAAAAGATGCTGCGAGAGGTGTATTATATACCTGGTCTACGTAATAACATCATATCATTGGGACAGATTTCTGAAAAAGGCAATAATGTGGAACTCAAGGGAGAATTTCTGAGGATATACGACAACAAATATAGATTATTGATGAAGGTAAAACGATCTGCCAATCCATTTTACAAAATTATTATTGAGACTAACAAACAAGACTGCCTGATGACTAAAGCGGATGACATCACGAGATTGTGGCATGCCCGTCTTGGGCACGTCAATTATCAAGCCATGGCTCTTATGTCTAAGCACCAGATGGTAGAAGGAATGCCCAGGATAATAAAACCAAATGTCGTGTGTGATGGGTGCTTAATGGGAAAACAAACCAGGAAGGCATTTCCAGCCAAATCCAAGTTTAGTGTAAAAAAGGTACTAGAACTTATACATGGTGATTAGTGCGGCCCGATATCTCCAACTACTACCTCTGGATACAGATTTTTTTTTGTTAGTTGATGACTTTAGCAGGTTTATGTGGGTGTACTTTCTAAGAACTAAGGATGAGGCATTCGAAGCATTCAAAAAATTTCGTATATTGGTTGAGAATGGGTCAGAGAAAAGAATCAAGGTGTTGAGAACTGGCAGAGGAAGTGAATTCAATTCTAATGAGTTTTAAGAATACTGTGAGAATGCAGGAATTTAGCGACACCTCACGACACCCTACACTCCGCAACAAAACGGAGTGGTAGAGCGTCAAAACCGAACTATTGTGGAGATGACTTGAAGCAGTCTCAAGGAAATGCAATTGCCATCAAAGATGTGGGCTGAAGCAGTCAAAAACTCGGTATACATCCTCAATAGACTACCCACGCGAGCATTGACAGGTAAGACGCCGTATGAACCATGGACAACAAGGAAACCGCAGATAAGTCATGTACGGGTATTTGGGTGCTTATCGCACATGAAAACTCCAAGTTGCACAACACAAAGCTGGATGATCGCAGTAAAAAGTTAGTTAATCCTGGGAGAGAGCCTGGAACTAAAGGATACCGTTTATATGATCCCAAGGAAGATCGTATGCATATAAGCCATGATGTAATTTTCGAAGAAACAAAGCAATGGACGTGGAGTGTGATTGCAGATAGGGAGGAGACACAGGAGAGTTTTATTGTGGCAAGTATGCCTGAGGTTGATGAAACAGGTCAAGATGAGACCGAAATCATGGAGTATGGTGATGACAACTATAGTGGAAATAACACCCAGACGTCAACACCACAGTCGTGGGCTTCTGAGTCTTCTCAGTCCTCTGTTGGATATGACAACTACAATAACACTCAGGTATCCACTCCACATTCTCAGTCGTCTGCTTCTAGAAACAATCAAGATAATTATGATGATAGCACAAAGCCAAAAAGATTCAGACCTTTGAGTGAAATTTACAATGTCACGGAGGAAATAGAGCTTAATGAAGAAGAATTATGACTCATGGGGGTAGACGAACCTGTCAACTATACACAGGCAGCAAAAGATGTCAACTGGCGGCAAACAATGAGGCAGGAGATGGATTCTATTGAGGCAAATGATACATGGAAATTGACGAGTCTACCATCTGGACAGAAGATCATAGGTTTGAAATGGATCTATAAATTAAAAAGGGATGCCAACGGGAAGGTGGTAAAATACAAGGCACGCCTCGTAGCAAAGGATTATATACAAGAACATGGCATTGATTTTGATGAATTATACACAACAGTTACTCGGTTGTAGACAGTGAGGTTGCTATTAGCTTTGGCAGCTAAAAATCAATGGGAAGTGCACCATCTCGACGTAAAGACAACCTTCTTGAATAGAGATATAGTGGAATATGTATACGTTGCCCAACCAGAGGGATTTGAAAGAAAGGGGCAAGAGCACCTAGTGTACAAATTGTCTAAAGCTTTGTATGGACTTCGCCAAGCGCCTCGTGCTTGGTACGCCAAACTGAATTCATGTCTTATAAAGCTTGGATTTACTCGTTGTCCGTACGAGCATGCTGTATACACAAGGAAGGAGGGAGAAAACAATTTGGTTATTGCAGTATACGTAGATGACATTCTAGTAACAGGCACGAGCGTCTTAGCAATCAAGGATTCCAAGAACCAAATGAAGCTTCAGTTCGAGATGAGCGACATAGGAAAGCTCAGCTACTACTTGGGAATTTAAGTTGAACAAAGAGAAGGATATATCGAATTAAAACAAGCAGGTTATGCACGAAAAATTCTGGAAAATGGAGGCATGGCAGATTGTAATCCGGCGAAGTATCCAATGGATCTAAAGGAACAGCTTGATCGAGACGAGACAGGAAAGTTGGTCAATGCTACAGACTACAAGAGTATGGTAGGGGGTCTACAATACTTGGTTCATACGCGACCAGATATCGCATACTCAGTGGGTATAGTCAGCCGATATATGGAAAAACCTACAAAAAGGCACCATGATGCAGTGAAAAGAATACTCAGGTACGTTAAGGGAACTATACAACACGGGTTGGTGTATACAAAGAATAGTGGCAACAATGTGTTAACTAGGTTTTCAGACAGTGACTTAGGTGGACAAATTGAAGATAGAAAAAGCACAGGAGGCATAGTTTATTACTTGAATGAGAGTATTATCACTTAGGTCTCACAAAAACAGAAGTGTGTTGCTCTATCATCGTGTGAAGCTGAATTCATGGCTGCTACCGCAGCGGCTTGCCAAGGTATTTGGCTTAGAAATACTCTTAGTCAGATAACACATGAAGCTGTTGGCCTAGTGATTTTATGCATAGATAATCGATCTGCAATCGACCTGGCTAAGAATCCTATGTTCCATGGTAGAAGCAAGCATATCGGCATAAGGTTTCACTGTATCAGGGAATGCGTAGAGCGATGAGAAGTTGTCTTGAAACATGTTTGCAGCAATGATCAAAAAGCAGATATTTTGACAAAGGGGCTAGCTACTGTCAAGTTTGAAAACTTGAGGAAACTATTGGGAGTCAAAAACTTGAGTAAACGAGGTTGAGATTAGGAGGGAGAGTGTTGCATTTAATCTCAAATTTTAATTGTGTCCTTTGAGTTTGTCCGTTTCTTTTTCACATTGTCCTTTGAGTTTGTTCTGTCTTTTTGTCTACTCAATTTTAGACTATTTAATAGTCATCTCTATTACCTAATAAATCAATCTGAGACTTGAGCATTATCCCCGTTGTCTCAAAACGGTGTATATTAATCTGTTTTGAGACTTGAAAATGATTATGATCAAAACTAAGAAAAATAATTAAAACAATATCATGATGATCGACTATGCAGTTGATGACATGATGGTATAGAGTATCACGACCCCCGAGTAACAGAAAACCCATTTGTAATCCATTTGTAATGAGAATCAAGCTCCTAATCATTTGAAGAGAATTACAAATCTCGAAAGTATGAACTTGGATTACCTGAACGTGGATGATTGAATGGCTTGGACGGATTGAATCTCAATCTAACTTTGGACAGCAAGAATTGCTTGACGAGCGCCTATGCTTCTTATTATTATCTTATTTTTAAATATTATAAGTTCTGGATAAGCTACACTACTCGAATCCATTACTATTGGAAGAGCTGCTGCATCGAAGGTATCATGGTTGTCTTCTGAAGCGTCAATGGAGTTCTTTTACAAGTTCTGGAGCAGGAGATAGGTCTCAACCCCATGGCAAGCCTCATCTCAAGATAGTCGAAGCCATCTCAATCCCTTGGTAGCTTCAAACTATTTCACAGCTTAGTTCGAGGCTGTCTCATCAATCACTTTTAAAAAAATGAGGCTTTTTAATTCAAAAACGTCGTTTGTTTTATAAGGGAGTTTTTTAGTCTAAATTTGAGCGCCAAATTCAAAATTAAGAAATTGTAATACGTCTAATTATCATTGTACCTTCACTTTTGCCTTTTTTATATTGGCCTATCAAATAAAATACCATTTAAATTCTTTTTAAAAAAACTACAAAAATGCAAAATTAAAAACAAACTTTCGGACTATTTCGAATATAAGAAATTTGAATTTCTAAAAATCTTCAGTAAATTTGAATAATAATAAAAAGATAAAATCGAGTATCATTAAGTAACAACATATAACTAATAAGACATCCACTTGGTCGGTATTAGTCTATCACAATAGACGAGGTGAGTTTGGTAAGATGCAAGAAGACGACTGAGCGCAAAAATGATCAAACAAAACGTCTAAAAGGATACCTTCAGTTGGTAACAAAACAAAAAAAATCAACGAACGGGTTGTAGCCGAGCGAAAATAGAAGATAACATAAGCTATCAATTGACACATATATACGGCCTATCATGCACAAAAGATGAAACTTCTCCCCAGAAAAGTCAGAGGTAATCTTCAAAGAGGTGGACAAGCTCGTCAAGTTGGGACATGTCAGGAAAGCACAATATCCAACTTGGAAAACTATCCATGTTTTAGTCAAGAAAAAGAATGGCCAATGGTGCATGTGTGTGGACTTCACCGATCGTAATCGAGCATGCCCAAATGATGTTTTTCATGTCCTACGGATTTACCGAATGGTAGATTCCGCATGAGGAAATGAACTCCTCTCATTTATGGATGTTACTCTAGATATAACCAGATTCAAATGCACCCCGCCGAAAAATAGCAGACAATATTACAAACTGAACGAGTTCTCTACTAATTTAATGTCATGCCATTTGGGTTAATTAATGCAGGGTCAACATATCAGCTACTTGTGAATCAAATATTTTAAAATCAACTCGGTAAGAACATGAAAGATTATATCGATGATATGATCGTAAAAATGACACAGAAAATTGATAACTTAAAGTGTTAAATTGAATATTCGAGACCCTGCGTAGGTACAATCTTAAATTTAACCCTATAAAATGTTCTTTTGGTGTATGCAGTGGAAATTGTTTACCTTACACGATCAACAAGAATGGAATCCAAGTCAACCTTAATCAATTGAAAGCATTCTTAACTATGAAGCCTCTAAAGAACATTCACTAGGTTTAGCAATTAACTGGTCGCCTCGTTACTCTCTCCTGCTTGATATCTAGAATATCAGACAAAAGCCAACCATTTTTCAAAAAATTGAAAAGAGCCAAAATATTTGTTGGAAAAATAAATGTAATGTTGCATTAGAAATAAACCCGAGGTTCTGTCAACATCATAACCCGATAAGCCGTTTTATCTTTACCTATCTGTATCAAATTATATTGTCATTATGGTCTTAATGAGGGTGATAAAAGGAGTTCAGAAGCAAATCTATTACATAAGCAAGGGTTTGATAGACATTGAAATAAGATATCTCAAATTGGAAATCTAGAGCCATACCAACATATTGCACACTTATTTCCCCCCAACAAGTGTACTCTAAAACCCTGATATCTTTGGAAAGCTTATGAGGTGGTCAGTGTAACTTGAAGGATACAAAATCATCTATGAGGCCCGCACAGTAATCAAATTGGAAACAATAGCTGACTTCATCAACGAGTTCGTAGAAAGTAGATGTGATATTGAAACCATAGAATAAAAAGACTGGAAACAAAACCTCGAGTGGATTGTCGAGGCCGATGAGGCATCAAATACAGCAGGTGGAGAAGAAGTAATCGTGTTAAGAGTACCGTCTGAAGAAGAAATAAGACAATCCATCAAGTTAGATTTTAAAGTAACAAAAACGTAGCAACATACAAATCCGTCTTGGGCGGCTTAAAGCTAGCTCAGATCTGTGGAGCTAAGAATCTACAAGTTCGATCGGATTATCAGTTAGTCATCAGATAGGCTAAAAGATCTTATGAAGAAAAGTAAGAAAATACACGAGATTATCTTAAAGCACTGAAAGAATGAGATAAAAAAATTCCAACATCGAATACGAGAAGATACCTCGCTCTGATAACTCCAATGCCGATTAACTTGCTAAGGAGGATGCCTACAACAAAAATCTGAAAAACCTTATCCAACAAATCCTTATGTTAGAAGATAACGCACAAATACACACAGTCTAGACCATTGAAGCAAGTACCAACCAGAGGGACAAATATGTCGCTTACTTACGAGATTAAAGTCTTCCCAAAGACAAAGTTGAGGCAAGATACCTCCAGGTAGGATAGGCTAAATGCAAACTCTTTGACAATATCTTGTATAGGAATAGTGTAACACGAAAGTTGTTGCGGTGCATCAAAAATGAAGAAGAAAAACTTCTTTAAACCAACCAGCACGAATGAGTAGTTAGTGCCTATTGTGGGTATCAAAATCTGATCAGACCCTTCCTCTTATCAAGGTTCCACTGGCCCAATCTAATGGTCGTCGCATAATCCCGCATACAAGGATATCGGTCTTGTAACAGTTTTCCAATATGTGCCATCTCCTAGTGCACCAATGAGTGTTGTCCCAACATCATGCCCTTTCATAAAATGGAAGATTGACCTCGTTGGACCCCTCCCTATGACTCCACGAAAAATACAGCATTTGATAGTGGCAGTTGGCTACTTCACTAAGTGGGTCAAAGAAAAATATATGTAAAAATATTTAGACCCCAAAAGATATGCAGCTTTCTGTAAAATCAAATCATGTCTAGATTTGGAGTCCAATGCATCCTCGTGACGGACAACGGACCTCAATTTCAAAATACAATCAGCATAGTCTTAACAATAGATACATGATCAATCAACACTTCTCCTTGTCGTACTACCTGTTAACAAAGGAACAAAATAAAGAAAGAGGAAAACGGCTAGGGTAAAGAAAGAGGAAAACGGCTAGGGTTTCTCATTATTAGAAAGTAGTGTATTACATAGAGTATAAAGCTATTATATAGATAAACTATATGGGCTAATGGTCCTAGGCCTTATATCTCTAGCACCCTCTCTCAAACTTGCAATGCTTATTCTTGCATTAAATGTTTGTTACACAAAATAAAAAATAAAATCAAAACAAAACGCCAAAATCGAAATCATTTCTCCAAACTCCAATCTCCAATCTCCAAACTCCAATCTTCAAGCTCCAATCGTCAAACTCCAATCTAAATCTAAACACCAAACGAAGCCAAACAAATCCAAAACAAAGCTAAACAAATCCAAAACAAAGCTAAACAAATCCAAACGAATCCAAAGCAAGCAAAACCAAGCCAAACAAATCCACACGAAGCCAAAACGAATCGAAACAACTTCAAAAGAAGCTAAACTAAATCTATAAACGAAGAACGACATCTAAACACCAAAACGAAATCCATACGAAATATCAATGCCAAATACCCAAACAAATCCAATCTCAAATCTAATTTCCGATAATATTTTTTAACTAATTCAACAAATATAGCTCTCCCAATCTACGGCCTATCCCAATCACTTTCATCACTTTCTGAGTACGTTGATTCTGTGTGAGATATTGACATAGACATAGCAGCAGGATTAGAAGCAATAAACTGTTTAAAAGACTCCAGAATCTGAGGGTCCATTCCAGAGGGTGGTGTGGTGCTATCAAGATCTATTAAAGATGCAGCAGTAGCAGTAAACTGTGGGGGACGAAATGGAGGATGAAATTGTTGTTTTTCTCTCAGTAGTGGGCATTGTGATTTCCAATGGTTCTTACTTTTACAAAAAGCGCACTCATCAAATGCAACTCTTGCTCCATTGGGTGTAAATCTAGACTGGTTTGAAGCAGAAGATCGTTGGTTTGGAAGAGCAAACACACTATGAACATTAGTTTTGGACCCCTTTTCAATATGAGTTTTTAGTCATGTTTCTTCAGCAATGAGTTCATGCACAACTGAATCAACCTTCAGAAGAGGAGATCTATGAAGAATAGTTCCTCACAATCCTTCAAAATCGGAGCGTAGGGCCATCAAAAATTGTACCAAACTTTGCTCTTCTCTGCGAGCAATATAAGGTTTGCATGCTTTTAGTTCTGCAGACTCTGTAAGAGCTAATTGATCCCATAAATCAGACATAGCAGCATAAAAATCAGAAATAAGCAAATCATTTTGCTGTAAGGAGCGGATGCCAAATTCTAATTGATACTGTCTAGCGAAATTAGACTGCGTATGCAGTCTTTCTAAATGATCCCAAACCTCTTTTGCAGTGTCGTATTTGGCCAACTAAGTACTGATTGACTGGGTTACAGAATTGTTGATCCAAGTGATGATCTTTGCATTATCAGTTTCCCACGTGTCAAGCAATGTAGCATAGCTCTCACTACTATGTGTATTAGAAGGTTGAAGTTTTGTACCTAAAACATATCCCCACATGTGTTTGCCACGAAGAAAGTTTTTCATAACATAGCTCCAGTAAGAGTAGTTTTTTCCATTAAGCTGAGTTCCAATCAACTGCATAGAGTCGTCCTTTCCTGTCATTCTCTCCATAAAGAATATATCCCAATCGAACAACAGAATTCAACAATGCAATTTTTCCACTATTTCAACAAACCAAATTTATCGGACATAACTTTTCTTTGCCGAACAATAGTTTTATGTAATTTCGATTCCTTCTAAGCCTCAATTTCACCGATAAATTCCACTTACAATTTTATCAATCGGATCTAATACAAAATCAAATACCTGATAATTTTATCAATTAGATCTAATACGAAAACAAATACCTGATAAATCTACGAAATAGAAGATTGTTACATTTACGCGATCAGTTTACTTCTGGCTCTGATACCATGTTAACAAAGGAACAAAATAAAGAAAGCGGAAAACGGCTAGGGTAAAGAAAGAGGAAAACGGTTAGGATTTCTCATTATTAGAAAATAGTGTATTACATAGAGTCTAAAGCTATTATATAGATAAACTATATGGGTTAATGGGCCTAGGCCTTATATCTCTAACACTACCCACATGCTACCGGTCTGGTTGAGTTCATTAACTGTACGACCCTAGAAAGTATAAAGAAGAAATGGGATTGATCAAAAGGCAAATTCCCTGATAAGTTAGCCGAGGTCATATGGGAATACCGAACGACCCCACAATTGGCTATAGGGAAACCCATTTTTCTTTTTGTACCGGATGGAAGCTATGGTGCCAGTGGAGATCATAATACATACACATCGGATAAAAAATTAATCAGAAAATCTCAACACGGATGAACTACAAGTATCCATGAATTTAATTAAAGAGTGAGGTCAATCAAAGGTTTTGTCGGAGGATTACAAAAGTTTGATGAAAAAATGTTCAACTTCAAATTAAAACCATGAGCTTTCAAGTGGGTGAACTAGTAACGAAGAAGATCTTTCATTAAGCACAAAACAAGAATGTTGAGAAACTAGCCCCGGGTTGGGATGGCCCCTACAGAGTAATCTCTAAAGGACACCACAAGACATATCAACTAGAGGACATTGATGGTAATGCATTAAAATATCCTTGGAACATTAATCATTCGAAATTATATCACCGTGCCATATAGAGTGGTTGTGCACTATTTTTCCTTTTTGGTGGTGCTTAAGGGTTTCTTAACGAGACACATTGTATGTTATTGACTTAATGAAATGTGTTGATACCAAAATCTCATTTGTTAATATATACATTATATAGTTTGAGTCACATGCCCAATTATAATCACATTAGCAAATTAAAATACCAATAACTACAACTAATTGGCCTACAAGAATAATTCAACACCAATAATTTTTGTGCGTCGGGGTTGGCTAATGATAAAAAATAGTGAAAGGATTATATTCAATGCCTTTGTGGCTATGGAAAAGACCTATGTGACTATGCAAAGGGCCATACTGAACCCAATTGGTAATTCTTACCTATAAAAATTGGTGTAGATGTCAAGTATCTAAGACCATGCAAAATGCCATATTGAGTTTGGAATTAGAAAATATAATATACGAATTAGTTAACAAGCTAATCCTAATAGGCTATGCAATAGGCAAACTATGCCTAACTAGAAAATAACATCAAATCAACATAAATACCATTTTAAAATGGCAAACATTCGAGTTCTAAGAAAAACAAAGTGTTACAAGGAAACAGAAATAAATATAAGTCCAAAAAACAACAAATAGGTAAGCATCATGAATACACATACAAGAAAGAATTAATCTACTTCATATCAATATCCTTAATGCAAGCACTATCTTCATTATATTGTTGTAGTAAATCAGCTGAGGACAGTGTATCAACTGATGTTACATTAACAAGAGGGCTTTGGCATATTAATTGGGACCAAAAGTTCGTCACCACCTAGCAGTGAAGGTTGTTGAATTGATGAAGGAATCAAAGCTAGGCCTCTCGGGGATATTCACATTTCCACTTTCTCTTTAGGAGACCTCCATCTCATTTTTAGCGTCGACTCGAGTATTAGTAGATCTAGAAAACACTTGCTCAACTATTAGTAGATCTAGAAAACACTTGCTCAACGACACAATCTTTTATCGAGGTCTTCCTAATCAAAGTAAATCCTTGACCATAAGTAACATCACGATGGATAGTTCGGTCACCACCTTCAACCCCCTCGTTCTCGCGAACCCTCTCAGTATCCCAAATTCTCATATGTTCCTCATGTACGGTCAAAGAATTTGAACTCACAATCATGACAAACTTTTATCTAACAGAACCCTCAGGGGCATCAGACAAATTTTTTTGTCACCAACAGGAACCCGTTCTTCGCTAAACCATTTCTTCTCTTTATCACCTTGGAGTCATCAATAAAGAGGGAACTCTTCTGCTTCACCCTGACATCTCCCTTGTTGAAAGAGGACACCACAACGCAGTCACTCGTTTCTTTTTGCTTTGACTGACTCAAATTCCTCATATCATCTCAGGGTTGATTTTTCTCAACCCCGCGAACCATCTTTTTTTCTTATTATTTGGTTTTACCAAACTATGATCAACATCCTGATTAATCCGCTTCTTCGTAGCACCCTCTACAAAGAGCATCCCTTAATCATCTTTACCAACTCGTTTAACTAGAACATCTAAGCCAATACCTTCTTCTTCTTCTTATACAAATGCTCCAGTAATATACCACTCACTCGGTCAGCATTGTCTGCCTACCCCATCGCAGATAGTTTAAACACTCCATCATTAGATATTGTTGCTCCGACAAGTTGGTATATGTTCATATTTACAATATCTAGAGTGTAAAGGGTACCAATATAATATATGGGTTAGTCTAAATTTTAGTATAAATAAAAATTATTGACAAAATAAAATGACTTTTGTTTTTCAGTTTTGTTAATATAAACTTAAACAAATTTAAATTTGAAAACTAATTTAGATTTATTATAATAAATCTAGTCAAATATGCTAAAAATCGATGAAAAATCATTTTTTAACTAATATGAAAATAAGATAAATAAATATGATATATATCTTTTAATATGTGTCGAAATTAAATGAAAATTATTTCATTAAATTTTAAATTTTATTTATTTCAAAAATATTAAAATTAAATTTCAAAAGATTATATACGAATAGTTTTTATAATATTTTAAGAATAATAATTTTTATTATTTTAAATTTTAAAAATAACATTCGATTTATAATTTTCAAAATATGTTAAATGATGCAGACAGTTTGGCGCTAGAATTTATGAAGACATGCGATCACTCGAAGAATGGAGTGAATTCACAGTTTCGGAGCTCCCGGTGTCCGATTTTGACCCACACCACCTTATTTCGAAGGGAGCGACGCCACGAGTTGAAGTCACCAGCTACGCTCGTGACATATGGTGTTTTTTGGGGATTCAGAGTCGTTTACTATTTTATTTCGAATTTTTATTACTTTTGGGCATTTTTTGTATTTTCGTATTAGGGTTTTCATTCGAACCCTTAATTAAACAGACTTTGTTTACGATATAAGGGAGTTGAATTTTGATAAATAAAATTAGGGTTTCCCTATATTGGCTTCTCTGCATTTACTTTGTATCATATTGGTACTTTGTAAATCAGGCCATTGAATTGCTCCATTGTAAATCTGATCCTAGAGAGACTTGAGTTCATAATGCAAGCTATAAGTATGAACCAAATGTTTGGACTAGCTTGGCTAGTCCAAACATTTGGTTCATACTTATAGCTTGCATTATGAACTCAAGTCTCTCTAGGACATAAATCCACCAGTTCAAAGAACCTTGCTATAGCGGGGTCCAAGGAGAACTAAAGCATTCAACTCAATATTCTAGGAAAACCACCAACTCATGGTCCTTAACAAATAAGGGGTATGTCCCATCTTGAGGAACCAAATAGTGATATAACCGAGGATTCTCCATCGGTCTTGAAGCATCTATTTTTTAAATTCTAATAAATATCGATCTTTACCTTGAAAAGAGCAATGTGATGCTCATTATCAGCCTCGTGAAGGTTATTCTTGAGGACATTAGCTACATCCAAGGGAAGTTCAACTTTAGATTTTCTGTTATTGGTCTATGAATTTTTCATTTTCGTTGTTAGGGTCTCGCCCTCGAGTTTTCGATGTTTGACGCTCGTATTTTGTTGAGTATTAAACTCACCCAGGTTAGAGCGGGCAATGTTTTGGCCTTCCATCAACCAACATCATTTGTTTTTTCTCTACGACAGATCATGATTCGTTTGTTTAAGGTTACCCTAGTGTCTTTACGAACAAGTCTGACCGGGGACTAAGAGTTGGGAACTAAGGAATGGGTGTCACGATTTGAAGGATTAGTAGATTCCAATTGTTTATTTGTTGGTGGCCAAGGTTCGTAGTAGATGGTTTGACAAATTAATAATGGCACATGCTCCTCGTCCACAATCCCAACTACTCAATTTTGTTCACCCCGTTCAGCTATTATTAAAATCACTCAAGAACAATAAACGTTTTTTCATGAACGATTGCTATCCGACAAAGATAAAAATATTTATTAGCAAGAGCACCAAAATAAACTTTGCGGTGGCTACTTGATCGGGAACTTGTTTTTTACGATGAGGAAAATTTGATTATCTCTCTAAAAATAATTGTAAATGAAGATTGTGAGAAAAAGAAAACATATTTATAAAGATATTGCTAAAGACTAAACAATCACTTGGTCTAGGAAAGTGGAAATGTTACATAGCTCCTCATATTTTTTCAATTGATGCGCGCATAGGGAAATGAAAAAGCTTTAGTCTAACAAATTCTTCATATTTTGTCATTAATTCATACGACATAGGTCGACTGAATAGGTTTTATGTGTAAGAGAAAAGATCATTTGGGACGTGCAGACGCCAAAATAATAATTTCTCTCTTTCTAGAATTTCAATCACATGCGTAAAACAATACATGGTATCTATTATAGTGAACCCCGACCCACTTGAAATGCAACCAAACCCTCTTAGTTAGAAATATAAATTTCAAATAACCTTGAATAATTTCTTACTCTACCACTCTCTCTCAAACATGTATTCATCTTCTTCTTTATATAAAGCTATTTTGTGTTAACAAAATTTAATCTTAACTTATTCTAATCTCTATAGTTATTACTTGGATCTTCTTTAGTTTTAATTTTTTAAAGTCTTTATTGGTTGTTCCATTTATCTATGTGTTTCTTTTTTAACTCGTTAACTTGTCAACTTGTCTTAAGTTAATCTAGATGGAAAAATTCATTTTTGTTTTGTGTTTCCATCTGTTGGGTCTCTTCAGATCGATAAATCCTTCAAGAAAGCATTTCAGGTTCAAATTTATTTACTTTTATTTTTAGTTTATACTATAATCGAACCCGTTTTGATGATTGGTGAAATTTTGAACAAAAACGTGATTGCATCTCTAGCTCCAGCTCCAACACAACGACGTGACTATGAGTGTACATAGACAATAAATAGAAATGAACTTTCATATGATTTATGCGTACACGTTTGTTTGACAGAGTACAGTCCTAATGCCACATCCGCAAAATATGAGGATCAATCTCCCCCTGACTGTACTTTTCGTTGTTTATACAGCTGTTACAAGGATGATGATATGGGATGGATGTGTTGTCCAAGAAATAAAACAACCAAATCGATTGTGGGAGTTTTATCATCAAATTGATTAACTAATTTTTTTCTTATTTCTAGTAAATTCGGTTAATGATTGACTCATTTTGTGTATCGCATGCCATACACTCATTAAATGACACATTAGTAGAGCTGCTAGTGTTCACCAATATACAGCGCACCTCAATCCAAATTATCTCGGTATAAATTATTACAACATCTTCATGTGTATTGGCCACCACTCGTATATCATTATCGTTGAAGGTGATCCATGAGTAAGGCTCGCATAGATATGTGCAAATATTTCGCCTTGAAACTAAATTTATAACTCAGAAATATGTTTATTTCTTGAAAATATCGAGACACGAGCAAGTGGCTCTCCTCCTTTAATGGTAAGTAATCGTTTGTGGTTGAGGAAAATATTTGAATTGTAACCAGAACATCCAAATTGAGAGAAGTCATTGCACTAGTGAGCTAGTCATTTCTCACAATGGAGACCAAATTTCACTAGTTAAGATTTACACTCGAACAATAATCAAAATTTGCTAGGCTAAACAAATATCGCTTACGAATAATAGTAACGCTTTAGAAAAAAAATCTTCTTCCGTTAGAGTCACAAAACTTGTCATTTGGGATCCAGGTATATGATATCATCAAAATTTATAAAAATAAACGATTTAGGCTTAGAAAATATAACCGTCGTTTGTGATTGTTCCACTTGGGATGACACAATAGGCACCACGACCTTACTATTTAGACATGGGGTGATATATGATATAAAGCTTATTCCTCGTATCCAAATTTTTCTTTTTTGGATAGCGTGGTTATACACAAAATATTTTATGAGCTCGTCATTCTTTAGTAGAATGATCATATTCATCAAAATATTTTTATGAGAGGATATGCTTCTGAATCCCTAAGCCATTAAATTTGTAATTTTTTTATTAATTATGTGAGTTTTTATTATTATTTATATAATTTTAATTATATTTATTATATCTATAATTTTGTAATTAAAATAATCTCGAGTGATATAAACAGGCCTTGCATACACAAATCCAAAAATGATCCAAATACATAGTTCATCTAAAATATTAAAACTTAGAAAATGTAAAGATGTAAACGAATTCACTCATAGACTAAAATTAATACATTTACGACTAAAATATTTCTAGACCATTTAATATGTCTATACCACTTATTTTCAAATTAAATCTTGATATGTTTTTTCACACGTAATAAACATTATTTTGATATGAAATTATTTTATTAATGATGCAATCAAAAAATATATGGTATACAAATTTTAGTTAAAAAACATTTATCAAAAAATTTATTTATTTTTTAGATTTTTCTAAATTATATTTTCCAAAAAATCTTTATTATTTATTAATATTTTTGTTAAGAAATCGACTAATTTTATCAAAGAATAATTTTTTTACACTTGATTAGACGACACTTATCCTTTTGGATTTAGGCCCAAACAACGGAAGGCCCATATAATATAATTAACTCTTAGGATAACATTTGAGTCGATCAGCGACCCTAATCTCACAATTGCATCCACTTTCAGGCAGAAATCTGCCTCTGAATTACCTTCATTCTTCTCAACTGTCAGGAAACGATCGACACATGGTCAAATGTCATCACCAATCTAAAACTTTTTTGGCACTGTGATGGAACACAGCATGCACACCACTTAGTAGGAATCGCCTCGATATGTAACAAAAAACAAATGATGCATGGGTACGAAATCATCATCACTTGTTGAGAGCTCATAAGTCCAATGAGTTGTTCATGAAAAATTAATTTGATAAGATGCATGATGATGAATAATCCGATGAAAAGATGGAGGAAGGATTGTACGATGTGACATATATGAAATAAAAATCTGTTACTATGAATAAGTCCTTGTTTGAACATCTTCACAAGGACATGAGACTGCTGATAAGGGAAATAATTATAGTGTGAACCAATAATGAATCAATTATTGCCTTAGTATTCCATTTGACGTTCTCTCTCTACTTATCTCATTTCTCTCTCTAAAATACTCACATACAAAATTTCTGTAACCGATAACAGAATACGAACATTGCTGTGACATATATAATCACTAATAAATATTTAGAACTACCACCCACTAGTTATTTTCAACATTTCTTTAATCGTTTCTAATTATTTCTTAATCGAAAATAAACTTCATCGTCACGACACGATCTACTGCTTCTAGGATTCAAGTTTATTTTTCCATCTTCATAGAATATACTGTCTTGCTTATAGTACCCTTCATGGTTTCTTTCTACCCCTTCAGATTTTTATTTGTTAAGACCTCTTCCTCACTGCCCACAAAGAAATCACTCACTCATTTTCTATTCGTACAATTCTGGCATCAAATATTGATTTTGTATCGTTGGATTTTGCTATCTTCTCGTTTAGAAATCAACATCTTTGTCCATGGTGACGTTGTTATTATCATCAAATTGAGTCTCGAATTTCTCTGATACCAACTGTCACAGGCTTAGAGTTTGGATAAGACCGTGCGACACCTGAACTCTTCAAGTAAGCCTAAAAGAACAAACCAAGTGGAGACTTAGAGGTTTTGCAGAGATAAATTGTATCAGATTTCTAAAGAGAGAATATTAAAATATATTTTTAGTGGATGGTGAGATAATGAAGCTCTAATTATTATATAGAGTTGTATTAATGATTCTAGATGACGTTCTAAAATAATATATTTTTAGAAACTTTTACTAGTTACAAGAGTACAATGGATATTTTATAACATCCTTTAATATTCTCGAAGCTTGTGGTATATTCTCTATCTTCTTCCATAGTCTTCCATAATTCTCTAGAGTATTATAGATTCTTCCAAGCAACCTCATGGGTTGGCCTATCATGCAAGGAAAAAGAGGCGGACCGTTACAGTTGGCTGAAAATTAACTGTTTATAGATCTTACAAATTAAAATTGGATGCTAGAGAATTTATTATTCCTTGGGTATATAGTCAGTTCACAAGGCATATTGGTTGATGAATTAAAATGATAATTATTGGTGATTCACCTATGCCAAAACAATATGAGAGGTAAGAAGTTTTCACGTGTTGTCAACATTTAATCATTAATTTTTAGATATTTCAGTGATATTGTGGCACCCATTACAGAGTGTCTGAAAAAATGAAGTTTCAATGGAGATAAGCAACTAACACAAATGTTATGCTCATTAACATTACGCAATACTCTTGTTTTAGCGTTACCTAGTTTTGAAAAGTTGTTTAAGATAAAATATGGTGCTAGTGGAATTCAAATAAAAGAAATGTCTACTAAAAAGAAGAGCCAGATCCATTTTTTTTAATGAAGTCTTAGTTATACGTGTCGAATACGGACTACCTAAGGTCAAGAGTTTTATGATATCATTCAGTCTTTAAACAATTATGAGCATTATCATATTTAACAAGAGTTTATACTTTAATTTATTCTTCAAGCTTTGAAATGTCTAAATATTCAAAAAATATTGAAGTCATTTGCATGCTCGGTGGGTAACCTATTCGCAAAAATTACTGTTCGTTGTGAAAAATAAGTGAAAGATTCTAAATAAAGTGAAAAATTTATAAGTATGCGTAAAAGCGTCTTGGTGACTATAAAATATAAGGTTATTGAGTTTGAGTTTATGAAAGAACTGTACTATAATAACAAATATTTCTATAAGATATGAGAAAAATATATTCTAAAACAAATAGAAAGGGAGTTTCATATGGTCAAAGACTACCTATTTTGTGAAAATCAGTTATATATTGCGCAAATCTATTTGAAAGACAAGATGATTCAAGAGCTACACGGTGGGGGATTAAGCGAATACTTATGGTGAAATAAGACTATCAATGAGGTAGAACGTTATTAGTAACATGGGTAATTTGGTTCGCAAGTGTTTTGTTCGTCATAATTATAAGAGATAAGCTCATAATATATGTATATACATACCTCTACTTTTTCCTTATTTTTATATGAGATTATTTTCAATGGATGTTCTTCTTAGACTTCTACTAACTCAATGTAAGGTAGATATTTTATTTGTTGTGGTGGATTAGCCTTCTGAAATGGGTTATATTCTTTTTCGAACGACCTCTGATACTTCGCATGTGGGGTATGTATTTCAAAAGTGGTTTGTATATATAGAGTATCTAAATCTATCACATTTGACAGAGATACCCCTCTGGTTAGTAGCACCTCACACCCGCTGACTGACATACACGCTAAATATCTAAACCGAATATTAGAAAATCTAATTCGAAATATTTTTGGTGACAACCTTAAGTTATTGTCGCATCCCATAAACATGCTTTAAACCTAGAAAATAAATTTAAAGTTAATGGAGCAAGCATGGACGCTGATAACACGGGTGAGCAGGTTTCCGATATTCAGGCTGAAGTAAATTCCCAACTAGAAGAGAATAACCTACCGCATAAAGTTTCAGTAGATGTCAAAAGGCCTAATTAATTACTGGATGAAGGTGATTGACCTACCTACTGAGACTATATTAACCATTTAGAGTAATCATGGAAATCAATGATGACACCTACGTGATCGACCTACCTACTGATATTATCATATCTCGTACTTTCGTTATATAGCTTATTGTTTTCATTTTTGTAGATATCAAATAGTAATATAATTTTTTACTTTAAATTTATCTTATTTTTCTGATTGGTTATTTATTTATTTTTTGAGTTTTATAGTGGTAAACTTATTGAACTTCCATTATGCGTCAATACCTATGCACGACCCCTTCTTAAATATTTAATTGGTTTGTTATGAAAATAATAAAATATTCGTATAATTAATTAAAATTTTAGTATTATTAGTTAAGGATGTATACTATCAAAAGGAGATTCACATTATTATTTATTATAATGTTACAACTTGATATATAAGCATTCACGTTTTATTTATTTATATATATATATATATATATATATATATATATATATATATATATAAATATAATAAATAATTTTAGTAATGAAAATAACATGTTTTATTAGGGATCATGAAGTGTCTATGGATGTTTATTTCGGGTTTCTAGAGTTTTAAATTGTGTTGAATATTTGATATTATATATAAATCAATAACAGTTTGATGGCCATATTAGAGTTTTAAATTTTAAATATTTTTTCGACGCTCATAGGTTGACAAGATGAAGATATTATCATCCATCACAGAATATTGATTTTAGGTGTGAATCACACGTGGACATTTCCTACATTATTATCTTAGAATTATACATACATAGTGGTTATATCACGTGTTTGATCTTTGATTTAGATATCCTTACATAAAATATGTTTGGACGCTCACGCCAGAGAACATTTTTGTATGCATAACTCGCCTCACACGAAGATTATGCATATATTTGTGAGAGGGTGAGAAAATTAATGAATGATGTTGACTTGGAATCTAAACTTAATAGTTTTATAAAGAGGATCCCTCAGAGAGGATGTGAGTTGTATCCCAACTTCAGAGCCCATGTTGTTTGATCCCTCATTGTTTTGATTATCCAAAATGGTTGTCGATTGTCTTATCAGAGAACTTATAATTCTGCTTGGAACTCAACAAGGAAATCTACCAAAGTATGTACTTTGATTGCAGTCTTTGGTTTGAATATGAGGAAGTTGAAAAATATGGGTAAATGTGGTATTTTGTCAACCTACTTTGAACTTATTATGAATATTTAATGCTTGATTTCTCCTAATATTTTTTTGTAGTATTCTCCAAATTTCAACATTAACAGTTAAAGGCTACCAAAAATACTTTTGCTAAGTTAAACAAGTGGGTCAAAGAAGACTGGTCAATCAAATTTCACAAGTGTTTCATTATGGTTAACCTATTCTAAAGCTACCTTCTTTTTGGAAAAGTTGATGAGACCACCTGGTCCGATTAAAATTTTAAGATGGTTGACTCTTTTTTATGCTCAAGTTTTCTTTCCAAACAGAAAAAGGGCTCTTGTTCATAAAGTTAAGAAGGAAGCTTCTGACGGACGGTAAAAAAATCAAAGGAAAACACCAAGAAAGATAAACAAACTATTGTGGCTGGTCCGAAGGTCAACGAGAAAAATAGTGAGGTTGCTGATATGACGGTGACTGACAAAAGGAAAAATACCATCTCTCGAAAAAGAAAAAAATCAACATAAGCATCGGAAGATAAAAAAGGAAAGGGATAAATTAAAGAGAAGAAGAAGTATTTAATTCAAAAGAACTTTAGTTCTGGAAAAACGATTTCCCCCACAATGGATCAAATCACCTTTACTATGTTGTTCGATGAGAACGATCGCCAACTCTTCTAGAGGAACAAATGTTGTAGGCTCAGAGCTCAATAGATCAAATGATATATCTTTTTGAGGAAAAATCAGAGGGGTTATATATTTTACCCTGAAAAGACCAATCACCAACTCTAAATGATTCTCCCAGCTCAAGATAATTCCAAATCATCCAAGAAGATTTCTTTGTCGTAAATGTGCACAATCTTGCTGCTCTCATTACTAAACTAGAAAGGGAAGCGACAAAGCATAAAGAGGATTTAAATGAATCTAAATAATTAATTATGAGCCTCATGAATTCCAACTCGACCCTTGCGGAAAGAGCTGCGTATCTTTGTGGAAGATTCAACAAACTAAGGCAAGCTATCTCAGACCAAAAATAAATTATGTATATGAACAAATTTTATGCTCATAATATCTCGTGGAATATAACTCCACCTTCCGAGCTGAGAATGTTGACTGGGAGACTGCCTTGCTAAAAACTATTCGGGAACATAACGAGAGTGTGAAAGAAAATTACCTTCTCTTTAAGACTCTTATTCCAAAGTACAAAGAGCAGGAAGCTACTATCCAAAAATTTGTTGATGAACTTGATCCCATCAAATATCAAGCTCAAAAAGACGAAGCGGTCGCGCTTGCTGCTGCTGATGAATTCAGAGGCTATTTATATCATTATGACACTAAAGTCAAATCCGCAGTGGTCCTTGGTTTTCACAAAAGTAAATTGATTTGAATTTAGACTCTTATTAAAATATGGTTTAAGAGAGGAATATCCTGCTAATATTTTGTTTGAAGATAAAGATGAGACATCTGAGGATTTGGGATGTGATGGTGGTGGTTCTATAAGTGAGGAGACTGAAAAAACATATCCAAAGAAAGTATATCTCAAGAAGATCCTACGGACAACCCTAAAAAAGACAGGCAAAATAACCAATAATAATAGGGTTAAATAAGACAAGTATGAGATTATTGAATTATTCCCTTTCATGTTCCCCATATTGTACCTTATTTTATACCTTTCTAAATTGTAAATCTTTGTACGATCATGACACTTTTGTACTTCAGATTTTATAAATGTTATTGTCTTTGTTCATTTTTAATTATCGTATAACTTTTTAGTTTATTTTAAATTATGTCTTCGGATTCTTCCTATTTGAGGGTGATCAATCCATAACGGGTTACCAAAGTTTTTAGAGATTCAAAAGTACTAAGCTCCCAGTACTGACCAACTATTGTTGGAACCTATAAGCATGACCAACAAGTGTTAGAATCTTTTAAACATGACATATTAGTGTTTGAACCTTTTAAATATGAGAAACTATTGTTGAAATCTTTTAAACATGACCAACTATTTTTGGAACTTTTTAAAGTAAGTTTTTGGGTAAAAAAATTCCTAGCCTATTGAAAATGAAATTGGGGTATATAAAAGGAAAATGACTTATATTTACTAGCAGACTACGTAGATGCCTCATTAAAACCTTCTTGCCCACAAGGGTAAGAAAGATCATACCAACGGTCATTACACAGTTAATTGAAAATATTTTACAGGTTTTACATAATCCTTCCAAAGACAATCTCAAATGTTCGATGCTCCATGGGTGCCAAAGTGGTATTCTTTGGTCTTCCAACCGATAAGTTCGTGGATTTACCCTCTTAGTTACCGAATAATACCTTCCTAATTTGGCCCCAACTTGCAAAGTTGTTTATTTTAAGTGTGCAATAAGGTATTTCTTAGAACCTTATCCCCTACTTTGAATTTTCTTCGACAGAGTTGAGATGCGTATATACTTTTCATAAAAGTTTAATAATAAAGGCATATTAGATATGACTTTGTTATTTTCTCTTTGACCAAGTCAAGTTCGACTCTTCTCGTCTCATAATTTCCAGCCCTTGCAGTTGTTTGTCACTCTGAAGGATGGGAGTGTGGATTCAGAAAGGTTCATTGCATCCATCCAATAAAGCAAGGCAAAAGAGGATTGTTGGGTCACCCCCCGAGTGGTCGTTTAGTATGCCCACGATACTTCATGGAGCTAATTTAGAAACTTTCCGACAACTCCCTCTAAAATTTCCAGCGTAACCTCCACTTGCTCATTTCCCGAGGGTGGAAATATGCCAAAAATCAATGTTAGATGCCTCTTGAAAAGCATAAAGCTTTCGTGTCTTTGTTATTAAATTAAGGTCGTTATCTGTGGTAATTGTTCTTGGGACTTCGAACCTACAACAAATGCTAGATATAATAAATTTGATAGCATCATTTAGTCCCTAACAAATGTTCGGCTTCCACTCACTTTGAAAAATAGTAAACAAATACAATGATGGTTTGGCCTCCTCCGGGGGCCATAGTTTACCACCCGACTAAGTCCAATCCCCACCTTTCAATAGGAAATGCTTCATAAATTGATTGAAGTGGTACTACTGACACATGTATGTTGTTTGCCAATCACTGGCAGGTATCATATCTTCTGACTAACTCTTTGGCATCCATTATGCTGGAAGGCTAATCATATGTGGCCAGCAAAACCCTCATCGTCAACGTTTTATACCGACAATGAACTGATCCTTCTCCATAATGTTATTCAACTAGTATCATTTCTCCCTCATTAGTTCCAAGGTATCGCAATAATGGTCTTCTTAAATATTTTTTTTTGTAAAGAATATCTTTGAAGACTGCAAAACCATGTGCCTTAAATCTCAATCTTTTAACCAATTTTTTATCAACTTGAAAAGTTCATGTCATCATAAATTCTTTAAGCTTATTCCTCTAATTGTTTTCTACACTTCTTGAAATTTTCAATGCTTCTTTCGTGTCTTATTTATATTCAGAGGTTGTGGTTATCAAATGAAAGTCTTGTTCAAGTATCCGCATATAACCTTCAGAATATGATATAATTGCTAGAGAATCAACAATAATTTTTTTGCCCGATGAACATGTTCATATTGAATTCCCTTGAACAAGACTTTAAGTACTTTACGAGATAGTATTTCCTCGTCTTGGCCTACCCTGATGCGTGGTTGATTAAGAGCAACGAATATCTTACCAAAATTACTTTTTGGCACCACAAATTTATACAACTCACACTCATACCTACATTGCTTCATAATCTTCTTTGTTGTCAAATGCCTTGAAGCAAAAATATATCGCCTGATACATTGCTTCTCCGGTTTGAGCCAGCCACTGAAACCCCATCCATAACTTGAAAATGCTTGAAACCCATATCAGTTCAAATACTACACTCTTCTTTTGATATGTGAAGTATATAGATCTCATTTTGGTCGTTCAGAATGAAAATAAACTAAAAACAATGCCACAATCTATGCTTTCATTGCTGCACAAGGTTCAAAATCAATATTATAGTCTCCGATTTCCACAGACCACTTAGTCATCCATAAACTAGGCTTTTGTAGTACACTTTTAGTGGAAATAAGGCTCTAACTAAAATTGAACGGGCATAGAAATATAACCTCATTTTTCAGCCACCACAACTAAAGCCAAGGCTAGTATCCACGAATACCTTTTGAAGTATGCTCTAGTTGCAAGAGAATCAAAAACAAAATTTCAGCCCAGTGAACATGTTTATACTGAATATCCTAAAACAAGGTTGTCAGTTCTTTTGAGGCGTTTAAGTAATTTACCAGATGGTATTTCTTCGTATTAGCCCGCCATATGTGTGGTTGATTATGAGTTGTGAATCCCTTATCATACATATTTGTTTGGAACCAAATATTTATGCAACTCACATTCCCACTAAGGATGTTTCATACTATGCTTCGTTGTTAGATGTCTTGAAGCTAAACCCTCATCCATAACCTAAAATTCTTGAACCATCATCAATTTGAATAAACCACTCGTTTTTTAATATGTCAATATATGGCTCTCATTATGGTTATTCAGAATAAAACTCTACTAAAAAATATATCAATGTATGCACTTTGATCATTGCCCATGGTTCAAATTCGATATCATAGCCTTCGATTTCCACCGACCACTTAGTCATCCATAAATCAGGATTTTGCAGTATATTTTTAAGTGAAAATGAGCTTTGAACTACAATTGAGTGGCCTTGGAAATATAGCCTCATTTTTCGGGCTGTCACAACTAAAGCCAATTTCAGTTTTTCCAATATCCAATATCTTTTTTTCCAGCCTCTAACAAACTTTTGTTTATGTAATATGTTGGGAGAGGATAATTTTCAACCTCTCTGACTAAAACTACGCTTATTGCATAGTCTAATACTATGATATAGATTTTCCCATAATTGACTTAGTTAAAATTTCTAGAGAGGATAAATGCTCATTATCTTGACAAAATCTTCGTCACACTCTAGATCCTAGTTGAAATGATTTTATTTTCTTAGAACTTGAAAAAATAAAGCATATTTATTAGATGATCTTGATATGAATATGTTTAAAGAACCCAATCTTCCAGTTAAGATATGCACGTCTTTGATGGATTTTAGAGGATCTATAACAGTTAAAGGCTTAAACCGTATTGGGTCATCTTCACTTTCTTTTTCAATCACTATATACCCCAAAACGTTTCTGGATCGTACCATGAAGTTATAGTTTTCTGGATTCAATTTCAAGTTTATGGCCTTTAAGTTACGAAATATTTCTTTAAGATCGAATGATCCCCATCTCTTGTGTTTTTACCAACATGTTGTCAATATAGACTTCAGTATTTCTTCTGATTTGGCTAGCAAAAGCTTTGTTCAATAGTCGTTAATAAGTTACCCTAATATTTTTTTACCAAAACAGCATTACCTTATAGCAATATAGACCTCTATCAGTTACGAACATAGTGGTGTCTTGGTCATTCAAATTCATCTGTATATGATTATATCTGAAAAATGCATCCATAAAAGATAAGATCGTGTTACCTGAAGTGGAGTCTATTAGTTGGTCACTTCTCGAAATATGGAATGGGTCATTCGGACATGACCTGTTTAAATCAGTGAAATCGACACATATCCTCCATTTCAGTTCTTCTTTTTTACAAGTACTGGATTCACCATCCATAATGGATATTGGATTCTCTGTTGTGGCCTACTTTTGATAATCGATGTACTTAAACTACAATTACTTCACACTTATCTACTTAGAACGTTATTCTCTTTTAAATTATTGGTCGTAGATTGATTTATATAAAAAAACTTGTGGAGTATAATATTTTTTGTTACTCATGTTACGTCTTCGGTACACCTATAGATGTTTTTGATAAAAATGAGAGTTTTTCTTTTATAACTGGTGATAGCTAAATATCAATCTTCAAATGTTTTCCATTGGGGAAGGTGGAAATTTTAACATCCTCATCGGGTAATTTCTATTCTTCTTTTTCTTCGACATTTTGGATTATTTTTATAGATAAAGTACCAGTATATCACCCTATTGCCATTTTTTGGCTACTATACATAAATTCCACTTGAATCTTAATAACATACTTCAAACACTGATGAATAATAAAAACAATAGCATGAATTCATGATATTCAAGACTTGCAAAAAATTGCATTATATGTTGGTGGAACATCCACCAATATGAACAATATTTTTACCGTTTTGTTGAAGGGATCCTGGCCTAGTAATATCTCCCTCAAACTTTTCAATGATATTGAAAATAATGCTATTAAATCCCACTATCGTCTAGTCGGGTCAAAGTATGACAAAAGGGTCTTCCATCTTTTTATAAGTGGACATAAACATGATGTTAGCTGAAATGTTCGTATTGATTAGATTCATTCAGATGTGACTCCTTTTAATGGTTGCATCCATTACCACTTCATTTTAAGAGATCGAGCTACCTTCCTTAAATTATCATAATTGAAAAGAATAAAAGGCAACAAATCTCTATAAATAAGGGTCAAGATTCCTCCCGCTATCTGTGTTGCCAAACTTACAATATGCCTTTTCTAAGAGAAATCATTCGTTTCCGACATAGTCAATGATTCAAAAAACCCGTACAAACGTTTGAGCTTCCCATCAATTTTGGGTTCATTAATTACTATGATAACACTTCGACTATTAAGGGTTTAAATAATATGTGGCCAATTCAAAATTATTAAAGGCTTCTATTATGACCCTCACATTTCATAATACAGTGCAACCTCAATTACTTCCCTTTGCTTCTTGAGTACCTACCGAAGCCTGCTAATGACCCCTTAACATTCTTTTATGAAACATCATTTACACTTACCATTATCGATTAGAGTTTGAATTTCCAGTTTCAAAGTTATACAATCTCTCATATCATGACCGATATAATTGTGATATTTCCAAAATTAGTTATTTCTTTCTTCTTTCGGTATCCAAATCGGTAGGGGTATTCTGAAATAGATAAAATTATATGTCTTATTAAAGATAGTAGCAATGCTTTCTGTTAGTTCCACAAAGTTGTCAGGTCGGACCCATTAATTTACTCGGAGTCTTTTTTATTGAGCCTAAGGTTTTTGGTTTACCCTCAGTCATGGTGATATTTGGTTTGTACATTTTGGATGAAAAGTGGTAGCAACCTAGGGCTGGAAGCTTTGGACCCGCTACTGTTGGTAAACCGAAGTGATTAACTTTTGAATCTATCTCTGCAGGGTGATAAGTTTTATCTTTTTATCTTTTTAGATTCTTAGATTATTATACTTTTATATGTTACTCCACTTGAACTAGCTAAGCACCAAACGTCAAAGCTTTATTTCTAGTCACTTCATCGGTTAATTCTTTAGGAAGAAGCCCTTGTTTAAGAGAAACAATAACGACTTGCTTATAATAATCGTCCATAATATTTTATGTAAGAACGAAACATTTGGTATAATATTTTAAAATTTCTCCAACTAATTATATACAGTGGATAATTGTATCCCCATTCCATACATCTCTTTATTTCCCAAAACTGCCGCCTAAACGTTGTATAGAACATATAAAAATTCTTGATAGAACCTTGAGGAATTTGGTTATACTATTCCAAAGAACTATCCTTACAAGTTTGGGAGAAAGTATGATACATCAATTTACTGTCATCATCATAATTCATCGTAAAATTCTTCAATTACTCGATATTATTATCTGGATCCCTGTTTCCATCAAATGTTTCTTCCTTAGATAGATCAAACCATTTTGGGAGATATTCGAAAATAATTACTCCTGATAAAGGAGAGTGTCTCCAATTATGTTTTGACTATACCGACGTCATTCGTTTTTTATTGCATATAGTCCATGCTTAGACGGATTTCCAAATTGGCTATTAACATGGTGTTCAGAAGTTTGGTTACCCGAACCTCATTGTTAAAACTGTTGGTTAATCATTGGTGTTGTAGGAAATAAAGCGAGACTTTCTCGAACATGAACTATAGCTTGTTGTTTTCCAGTCTAACCTCATGCAACCACCATGTCCTTAAGCTCAAAAGATTTTTGCTTATTCAAAAAATCATATTGTTTTGTTATTTATCAATCTTGTTTGGAACTTTCTCTTATGATGACGATCATTTTACGGGGAAGAAGAAAATTCCTCTGATTCAAACATAGCATAATCACTAGATTCTAAATGACTGTATCAATATCTAGATTTTTTTGTTTTTTTCTCAAGGATTGGTGGCTTCTATCCGATCAAAATTTATTTCTTCAGTATATATCATGGTTTCCCAAAGAATTGGACTTAGTGTCATTACCGTAAAAAATCTATTATCCTCAAGTGTTTTGAATTTATGATCATACATTTCTTGGTCGTGCTACCATTGTTTCTTTATGTGTATTTGATGCATCAATTTCATTTCGTAATTGATCTTTATTTTCCTATAGGGTCAATTGATATTGTTGCTCATCGTACTAGTCTTAGGCCTGAGTATCCCATGCAACTGATCGGAACCCTCACCAATTTTTCTTCCTTCTATAGTTAGTGCATGATCCACCTATATTTGGTATCCATCTTTTCCAAGAATCTGAAGTTGAGCCTAGCACACTAATAGTTTTGGATGTTTGTATATAGGTCACAGTCTAAGCTCCCACTGTGGTCACTACTGATGACTCTTGAAATATCTGAGGGTATAAAAGGGTCCTATTTTAGGGGTCATACATATATTAGAGAGATAAACTCGATTCTAGAGAGATAATGAATTTTAGAGAGAGATATTGCCAAAAGTAGTAATAAAATAATAAATGTTAAACAATTTCCAAGAATATGTACATTACTATTACACCCTATTAATCCACTAAGTTAAACATATTTACTTCTCATTACAAAAAATACTCTAAATGTTACAAATATGTTGGATTTATATTATAAAAAAACATCATCCCAAAATTCTACCAGTTCGACACACGAGTTGGATAAATTCTACGCTTATCAAACATAAAATCGATATATACTAATATATTTCTTCTAATATGGGAAGATAGTGCCTTCTTTACCAACTTATAATAGGTTGCATTTTGTATTTTTAAGGCCAAAGACATCACCTTGTAAAAATACAACACTCCCCGTAATTATTATTTGTTGGGTGCCAAGGAAGTAATGCAACTCGCTTATGATACACGTTATCGATTGCATATTAATCCAATATTTTCATTGATTATATATCAAATACACTGATACAATATAGAGACCGTGCCATATATTTTGTTAAGCCAAAAACTACCAAAGATGACGTTATAAAACAATGAGTCGTTTATTTAAACAAAAGGTAATGTACCCTCTTCATACATGTATATTATCCGAAAGTTCCATTTAGCTCCAATTATATGAGCACCATTATATCTACTCTACTGAAACTAGGCAATATGTTTTTTTGGAAGGTGTGAATTATACAATATCATGGATCTGATCATATGTAATTTGAAAAAAATATTGGGCAAACTACTCGTATCGATAATGATTTTTTAGATAATTACCTTAACAATCTTGGTGATGAAAATTATTGCATCTTCATTGGGTCCTGATGAGGAGTAAAATGGAGAATGATAATTGATAAGATCGGATTTCGCTGGAGGCATATCATAGTGATTTTGATGTTTTCCAAAGGGCCTTTTGGATAGGTTAAATAAAGCTCAATGATTAAGCAGTTACTTGAGTGGAACAATGACTCAACTATGTGTCAAGCACCTTAGCTCTTGGGCTTGCGGGATCATATGATTGACCAGATATAAGATCCGATCGCACGACCCATGGGTTATAGGAAAATAGTATAAATATCTCAACCAAAAACATTAAAAAGGTTGATTTTTTTCTAAAAGTATTTAATAAAAGCATACACCTCATTTCTTTCATAACTCTTTATAAAAATACTTAATATCATAAATCTAAAATATTTTCCTGGTTTTACCCGTGAATCAGATTTTTCCATCACCAAATTGGCGACCATAGTGAGAGGTAAAGGTACCTGAATAACCTTATTCGAAACCTTACTTGTAATACGAAGTTCGGAACTCCTTGGGATATAGATCTCAATATGCAATAAGTATTACCTCATAAAAATGAAGTAATAAGAGATGATAATGAGCATACTACCGTGTCTCATGTCAATCACAATACTGAGGAAAGATCATTCATGCAAGATGAACGTAATTAGTTGAAGTCTGAAATTGAATCTTTGAGAGCTCAAAGGCAGGCCGAAATATCATTAAAAATAAAATTCCAATATAAGAGGTATATCTACAGATGCGCCTCATATAATAACAAACACGCAAAAAAATGACTAGTCCCCAAAGGCTCATATTAATTCTAAAAAGGTGCATCGACCAAAATAAATAATGAGTACACCGAATTTTTCTGATAGTTCAACCATTGCTTCTGATTCTGATGGGTCTTCTTCATCCAGTAGTGAGCAGGGTCTTCAAAAAAAGCAAATAAGGTTAACCAAGAAACATTCAAGGAAAAATGGCAGAAATGGCAAAATGAAAAAGTATAAATATCAAGGAAATATAAAAAGGTCGACAGATCATGGTATTGATAATCTACTAAGTGATCAATTTGCTACACAATCCAAACCAGATATATTTGTCACTCCTGATGAAGATTTAGTATTTAGTCGTAACCATAATTAGAGGCAATCACCTTTGTCCTAAAAAATACTCTCCGGATATCTGCCCAGGAGGTTTGACAATTCCAAAATGGAAAAGTATGATGGAAGTAAAGACCCTGATAACCATCTCGAGCAGTTCAATTTTTTTATGATAAACTTCGATGATGATAACAAACTTTTATGTCGGGCTTTCTCACAAACTTTCAAAGAGCGTTCTTTAAAATGGTATAATAGTTTACCATATGGATCAATAAAGAACTTTGATGTGTCCTAGATGGAATTTCAGAAATAATTCATAAGGAGTAAGGAGCCTAAAGGGAATGGTGACATTATCATCCATTATTTCCAAGAGTCAAATGAAACTTTGAAAGAATACATCAGCCGTTTTGTGAATACGAAGAATGGATTGGCTGATTTGGTAGCTAAAAAAATAACATAGGATGGACTATCAAATCAGGTTGGAAAATAGATTATGGTGGAAGAAACTAAGAAATCTAGAGTACCATGCCATAATAGGTCTGCTCCTACAGCGCCAATTCCACAAGCTATTAATCAATCTTAGGCCACTGTTAATTACAAGCCTAAAGATTATAGACAAGAATCACATCGACCATGACATAATCAAGTCAATCATAACAATTTAAACCCAAAATGGGTCCATGGATTCAACCTGAATGGTTTGTTGAACTGGGTGAGAGTGTGGCTACCATTTATGATAAAACTAAGAATATTGTGTATTTTAGAAGACCATCACCAATTTAGTCTCCTGTAGAGAATTGGAATACTCGATTTTATAAATACCACAATGATGTGGCTTATGATACCTAAGTTTGCATCGAACTAAAACAAGAAGTGCGTGATATAATTGAGAAAGGGAAGTTGTTGAAAAGGGGCAATAGGCAAATCAATACTCAATCTAATGCAAATACAACCCGAGCCGCATCACCAACTATTCTAGGGTTAAAATATAAAAGCATTTAGACAAGAAGATGTTATGGTAATTTTGGAAAGTTTTGATGTGGATTCGGAATATCTGGATACTCACCTGGATCAGAATCAGGTTGGGATGATAGCAGAAAAGGTTTCAACAGTATCCGATCTGTGTAACATTTTCGAATCCTTAACTATTTTTGGAGGGGATACTGTGACTGCACCTTCAAGCTGCTCAAGAAAAAGATATGTTAACAACCTAATGACTCAGCTAGAGGGAAAATGTATACACATCTTTATCAAATCCATGTTCCATTCACTGTCTTTGATGAAGATGATTTAAGGGACATTCCTAGGCCACACGAAGATGGTGTGGTGATATGGGCATCCATTGGAGGCAATGATATATGACAGATTTTAATTGATACAACAGTTTGAAAAATATAGTGTTCCTATCAACTTACAAGAAAATGAAAAATCCCTCCGTTATCCATCGTTCAAATAGTATTATAGTAGGGTTTACCGGAAGTACAAATGAAATAATTGGAGAATTTGAAACAGAGGTTTTATTGGGAAAATGGCCATTCAAGAAGTTAGTAAAAGTTCTGTTTGTAGTATTTGAGTGTCTGACATCTTAAAATGTTATGTTTGGTAGGTCGTGGCTATCTAGAATGCATGCGGTAGCTTGTACGGTCCACCAATGCTTGAAATATGTTGTCAGAGCGCAAGTGGGTGTCGTGAAGTAGCCAAAAGGTAGCTCGTGAATGCTATATCTCTGATCTTGCTTCAAAATCATTCAAAGTAGTAAAGGCTGACAAAGAATAGTGGTTAATAGAGCATTATGTTGGCCAAAATGAGATAGATAATCCAAGGGAGGCTCCTAGTACGGTATTAGTAGTTGAGGAAGTTAAAATTCATAGTTTGGTAAAAGGTGAAAGTATCAAGGTAGGATCTAAACTACCCTTAAAGCTATAAGAAGGATTATTATCGTTTTATCTAATAATCTACATGTGTTTGCATGGTGCCACGACGATGTGACTGTAGTGCAAACCAGTGTGATTAGTAACAAATTATTTGATCCGTTCGATGTTGGGTCAGTTGTGCAGAAAAGAAGATTTTTTTCTAGAGAAAAATCTGAAGCGATTGTTCAAGAAGTGGATCGGTTAGCCAAAATGGGGTATATCAAAGAATCTCAATACCCTCGTTGGATAGCTAACTCGGTGTTAGTCAAGAAAAAGAATAGAAAATGGAGTATGTGCATTAATTTCACTGATCTCAATAGAGCTTTCCCTAAAGATCCTTTCCCAATGCCCCGGATAGATCAACTAGTCGACTCTACATTAGGGAAGAAGATGTTGTCTTTCATGGATCCCTTTTCAAGGTATAATCAAATAAGGACAAATCAAGATGATCAATATCACACTACTTTTATAACTGATAAAGGGATCCATTGTTATAAGTTAATGTCATTTGAGTTGAAGAATGCTGGGGCTACTTATCAATGACTAGTGAATACAGAATTTGATAATCCAATCGGCAGGAATATAGAAGTTTACATGGTTGACATGATGGTAAAAATTCCTAAGGAGGAAGACCACATATATGATCTCCAAGAAAGATTTTCTAACTTAGGAGCCATCAACTTGAAGTTAAATCTAGAGAAATGTACCTTTAGAGTCCGATCTGGTAAATTTATGGGGTATATTATAAGTGAGAAAGGGACTCATGCTGATCCCGATCAGTTAAATGCTTTGTTAGACATGGATCCACCTCAAAATACCAAAGAAGTCCAGAATTAACTAGAAGATTGGCTGCATTGAATCGGTTTATTTCAAGATCGTCAGACAAATGTGCTCAATTTTTCCAAGTTTTTAGGAATTCTAAAGATTTTAACTGGTCTCCTCAGTGTGATCGATCTTTCCTTGAAATCGAGAAACATTTGTCTTCACCCAGGATATTGTTCAAACATGTACAAAGAGAAATGCTTTATATGTATTTGGTAGTATTAAAATATGTTGTGAGTGTTGTTTTGGTACGAGAAGTGGATAATTATCCCCGTTTGGTTTACTATATAAGAAAAAGTTTGTTGGAAGCTGAAAAAATATACTTAAAATTGGAAAAATTTATCCTTAGCATTGGTGATAGCAGCTAGAAAAATAAGGCCTTACTTTCAAGCTCACTCTGTCACAGTTCAAACTTCTTTTCCCCTGAAAAAATATGTTGCAAAAGGATAATATATCGAGAAGGATGACTAAATGGTCAGTTGAGCTTGGATACTATGATATTGACTTTGCACCTCGGACTGTGATCAAAGTTCAAGCTTTAGTTTTTTTAGTGGAATTTTATTTTAAGACTCACAAAGAAGCTCAAGTCAGTAAGCTTAAAAATGAATGGGTAGTCCGAACTGATGGTGGATCTAGTACAATGGGGTGTGGATCTGAAATTTTCTTAACTTCTCCTTATGGTGATACCATGTACCAGGCTATATATTTTGGGTTAATGTTAGCTCATATATGTGGGGCTAAAAGAGTCCAACTAATAAGTGACTCCCAATTGCTTATTCATCAGGCTCAAGGGAAATCTGAAGCCAAGAAAGATCACTTGATAAAATATTTTACAAGTGCTAAAGGGAGTCACCATCGGTTTTAAATGCGTCAGATATGAGCATATCCCTAGATTAGAAAACGCCATGGTAGATTCTTTAGCCACTATAGCATACTTCGAAGCATACCTTCGGGTTCTTATGCAAGAATTTCCTTCCATAGATGAAACCACATGAAACAAAGCTTAAGTAGGAGAAAATCTGCACGTATCCGATATACTCTCTAAAGATTGGAGGAATGAAATCCAAGAATTTATTTCTAACAGAGTTCTACCTCAAGACAAAGCTTTGGCTAAGAAAGTGAAATACAAAGCTCGTGGTTTCCTAGTCTTAAGGGGGGTTCTTTATAAAAAATCTTTCAGCAAGTCTCTACTATGTTTCCTCGGATCAATGGGTCCCAGAGGGTTCTATCAGAATTGCATGATGAAGAAGGGTCATCACATTGTGGTTATAAAGTTTTAACTAGAAGAGTCTTACTAGCAGGATATTATTAACATACCACTATGACAGATTCTAAAGATTTGGTGAAGAGATGTGATCCTTGTTAATATATGGAAATGCAATTCATGTCCAGCAGTCCCCATGAAATCAATATCTGAGCCTATACATTTTGATAGATGGGGACTTGATCTAGTTCGACCTCTTCTAATGGCTTTGGGGGGCTGTCATACTATAGTTGTGGCAATAAATTACTTCTCCAAATGGATAGATGTTGCACCTTTGTCCGAAAAAACGTGTAAGGTGGTTCTTAAATTTATTCTCTCCAACATATGCTGTCGATTTGATATTCACAAACGCATCACGACAGATAACGGTCATTAGTTCTATAACAAAGACATGGATATATTTTGCACATCGAGAAGAATTCAACACTGTTTCTCTTTTCCTTTTCATCCCCAAGACAATGGACAAGTTAAAGTAGAAAATCAGAAAATTATGTGAGGTTTAAAAAAGAATTTAGAAGGAGCTGCTAGGAAAATGGTCAAGTTACTTGCAAGAGTCTCCATTTTCTCTAGTTTAGATGATGGATGCAATCAGACCTATAGAAGCTACTCTTCATTCCTTCATAGTTTAAAATTATTCCGAAAGAGAGAATGAGATACCTATGAGGGTTCAGTTGGATTTAGTTGAAGAAAAAAGGGTGAAAGCACATTTAAGAGCTGCACATTATCAAGGCTTGATGAGGAGCATGTTTGCCTTTAAAGTAAAACAGAAGAAATTTTTAAGTTGGAGATAAAGTGTTGACAAAAGTGTTCATACACACTAAGGAGAAACAGTTCGGAAAGCTGGCTCCGAAATGGGAAGGACCATACATCATATGTGAAAGAGTTAAGTGAGGAACATACAAACTCTAAAACAAAGAAGGCACATGTTGAAGCATCTTTAGAATGTTGAGCATCTCAGGTTATACTTAGAGTAAACTCATCTTGTAAATAGTTACTTTATCTTACTATAATGTAAATATTTGAGAGTATACTCTTTCCTACCCTGGTGGCGCAGGGAGGTTTTGATGAGGTATCCGAATCCCAATAAATAAATTATCCTTTGATTTTATAAATATGTGGTTTTGGTTGTGATTAGATGAATTAAAGGATTATTAAAACCTCAAATGGATTACCTTTGAGTGGATCAGATGAATTAAATACTTATTAAACACCTGATGGATTAAAGGCTTATTAAACGCTTGTTGCCTTTTAAATGAATTACCTTTGTGTGGATCATATGAATTAAAGGCTTATTAAACACTTATTGCTTTCAAATGGACTACTTTTGAATGATTCAGATAAATGTAAGACTGATTAAGTATTTAATTCCTTTAATAAAAATACTTTATAAATGCCTTGATTGGATTTAATGTACGTATATAGTTTTATCATATACAAATACGATTGGATATTAATGGAAGTATAAAAGAAGACAAAAAAATACTAAGTGAATGAAAGTAGAGATGGCGTGAAATACAAATAGGATGTTAACAAGCATCCTATCCAAGTTACAAAAATGCCATATAAACCACAAGGAATTGTACGAATAGAGTTTCTAGAAAAACCAATATTAAAACGATAAAATGCCTTGCATACTCCAAGGACTTTGATTCAATATACCAACACAATAAAAATAGTTAGCCGTAGGGCTCGTTCCCTTTGGTTTTGTTCTTATTATTGACTTCTTCTTTCTCCTCTTTGTCATCACTTGAATCCTCCTCACCTTAATCATCAGATTCAGATTCATCCAAGGAGTTGTTGAGATTATCACTTTGTGCCATATTATGAAATGGAATTTCTTCATATGGAACAAAACCCCACAGCTTCCCAAGAGACCGTTTGGGAAAGGTTTCACGGAACAATAGGACCATATCCAATTTAACAGACTCTTCCCTCTGATCCATAGATTTCAACACCCCTCAACATATTCATTCTTCCCAGCAGCTATGTCTTGGGACTTTTTCTATTTCGAAGAAATGATCTTATCATCTATTTTCTTGAGAAGATCTTGTAATTCACATTTCTCTTTGGATAATTGATCATTGGCATTCTTCTCTTTGGTCATTGTTTCCTTCAAGGAATTAGTTTATTTGGAAGTGGTAGATTACAATTCGGTAAAGTTAGTATGTGATTTTTCAAGATCGGACTTAGTTTGTAGCAAATCACCATTAAGCTGTTCTTTTTCCTTGCTCACAGTCTCAACCTTGCTTTGTTCGACCGTGATGGAATTCTTCAAGCCTTGATTTTCAGTACGAAGGGAGACAATGTCACTGGCTTGAGAACTGACTTGCCTCTCCAAGTCAATGATTGGTCTTATATAACCTAATAATGCATATCCCAAAGTATCATGCTCATTGGACATTTCAAAAAATTCTTCATTATGAATAACATCATTGGCGATGGTAGTACATTAGGGGAACATCTTGTCAAAATCCTTTTTGTCAAACTCACTTAAATACAAAATTCCTAGGTTGTCAAAATTCACTTCTTCTTGGGAAGGAATTTCAATGGGAGTAATGGAGGGAAGGACTTCAGGTCGGAGTATGATCTCCAAACCAAGGTCAACTTTTTTCTTTTTTTCGGTCTCTTATCACTATCTTCTTTGCTCATTTTTTTCCCTCTCTTCCTCTTAACCTTTAGAAAGTGAGGTGACTCTTTATCCTCACCTATATTAATCACAATAACATCCAACAATGTAATATCAATCTCTCATGACATTCCCGAACTACCCACAACGGGAAGACCTTGAAAAGGATCACCATTTTTTTTTCTTCTTCTTAATTTTGTCAAGATATCTAGGAGCCTTGTTCCTAGCTGGTATATAAAACTTATCATTTTTTTCCTCTGTCCTTTTGAAGATATTAGCAGCTTCAGGAGGACTGGTAAACTGTTCCCACGAGAGCTCCCTGGTGGAGCTTGTTCTCCACAGATGGGCCCTTACCATGTTATCTGTAGTAAAACAATTGTGGAAACCAATTCCTAATTCTCTGTGGCCCACTGATCCAACTTTGAAAAAGTGGTTCGTCCCTCCTCTAAATGTTCAGAGAATATCTTTGAAAACACTAAAAGACAAATCCGATATGAAATTTAATATCAACATTCGATGTGAATTTTAATATCAATATATAATGAATAAAGTTTTAGAGTGTTTACCTGAACTCTTCTAATATCTAGTTAGATAACTTGGATTTCCTTTGGAAGTGATTTGCTTTCCATTTTCTTACGCAACAATGATGTAGATGAATTGGGTCCTCCAAGGCTTATCAGCCTCTAGCAAATCATCGACGATTTTGTAATCATTTCCCATATTGAAATAATATAAGGGGATATGATGGTTTTGACATAAGCTGGCCAAAGCAGCAAAATCTTCCACATGCATTGGAATTTTGACAGCCTTGAAGCAATGATGCTGGCTAATAAGGTATACCAAATATTTGGACTTAACTGACTTTGGCATAACTTGACCAAGTGGAAATATCTAACTATCTATGGGTACAAAAGGAACCGAAGGCCACAATTAAGTACTTCGGTATATACCATTATCTCTTTAGCCTTGCTATCCATTGGAGTCTCATCAGGGATGGGAATTCTCACCTTGATGGACTCTCGAAATCTCAATTTATTTCTAACTAAATCTAACTCAATTATGTGGGTTTACACATAGAATTTGTTTTGAAGTGCTAACAAGTACTTAACACTGACCTTGGAAAAGTTAGACCCCACTCGCCCAACAAGTCACTACAAAAGCGGTTCGACATCTCGCAGTGCTACTATCTCTTCCTTTTCCCGAACTGTACTGGTGTTGCCAGTATGACTTGATGTCTCTAATGAGGTATCTTCCCCGTTATCTTCCCTATTCTCCTCCATTATTTGTGGTTGTTGATCGACTGACCTGAGTATAATATCTTATTTTTCAATACGAGAAGACTCGATGAGAGGAATTGATAGATTTGGATCTAAAGTAGGCAATACTGGAGACTCTACCACTATAGAACCTTCATTGAGTTTTTTTGTATCCATGACAGATGAAGTTGCAATTTTGGATTTAGAAAGCTTGGTAACCCTTCGAGTCGTACTTTCTCCTTTATTCGACCCCATAGAAATAAAAGGGATGAAGCTTTATGACTGGTAACAGTTGTGGTTTTTGTGAAAGCTGTTTCAATTAGCTGAACTGGTGGTTCAAGATTTGTTAAAGATGGAACAAGAGAAGTTTTTCTACTGATGGTTTATGAGAAGATGAGCTCATGTACGGTTCTGATATCTCTTTAATAATCAATCCATCAGGAGAGTCAGGTAGTCTGGCAGCGATTATGCCCTCTCTTTTCTTTTTATCTAACTCAGACATATTGAGCCAACGTCCTTTAACTAAGGCAGTTCTTGCCATAAACATAAAAATACTGAAGAATATTAGAGAATTTGAAAACTTGTGATAATTCAAAGTTTCTGTCTCTAGATTTGAAATTTGAATTTTTTTCGTACTCTAGAAATAGAAATAGTAAAAATAAATCACACTTATATATAAAAGGAATCTACTTGAGTACTTTACATAGGGGAAGTGAATCAACTGAATAATGATTAATGGCTATTAACTATATTCCCGTTAATTTTTGAAGTTTAGCTGCAAGTACCTAAGAAAAATGGCTAATAGGTCCAATTAGAAACTAACACGTGTAACAAAGGATAAATAATAAAGTCGCGACCTTTAAACAGTTCGGTTGACCTTTCAAATTCACTTTGAAGGCAGGTCATACATTAGTCATCATGTTTAGCTCTTCCAAAGATTTTTTGAAAGAGCTAAGGGGGCTATATGATCAAATCAGATATTGATGGAGCCATATCATAGTGATTCTGATATTTTTCAAAGGGAATTTTGGACATGTTGAATAAATCTCAATGAATGAACAATAACTTGAGGGGAACAATGACTCAGTTATGTGCCTAGCACCTTAGCTCTTGGGCGTGGGGGCTCATATGATTGAGCTAAATATAAGATCCAACCCACACGGCCCATGGGTCATAGGAAAACAATATGAATACCCCAACCAACAACATTAAAGAGGTTGGACTTTTTCGAAAAACATTAAATACAAGCACACAACTCTCTACAAAAATACTTAATATCAACCAGCCAAAGGATTTTCCTGTTTTACCCTTGAACCAGATTTTTTCATCACCAATAATGATTCCTATCGAGATGGGTTGAAGTCTAATTAATTTGTTTAACATATATGTTAGTTATGTAATGTTTCTCAGAGGAGTTTGATATTCTGAAAAGGTGTCTCCTCCAACAATGGTTCCAACTATCTACATATTCAGATTGATATTCAAGTATTCCTTGCAACCTTTATAGATAAACACTATTTCTACCACCCAAGGTACCGTAACTAGGGTTTTTCTTGATGAGGCTTGACTTGAAGAGCCCATGGTTATTGTCTCATGACGTGGGTAGATACTAAAGGGTCTATATACCCCTGATGACTTCAACGATTTTAACATTATCAATTATATTTTAAATTTCATTATAAAAATGGAATTCTCTTGTGTGATGACAGATCTGATTATGATAGTTGCTGATTATTTAGATCTATTGTTCATATTCGTATCGACTTCTAGAAGTTGTCAACGTATTTGGCTCGGTCGTAGATGGTTCCAATTCGAAGGTTTTTGTTATGGTGTGATGTTATTCTTTGTGACCAATTAGAGAGGTATTTGTTTGGTTGAACTAGATCCAAGAGGATGGGCTTGATTAAACAATAAGAAGATTAAAAGAAGAGTGGTTTGAAGGATATGCGTTAGGCTTGCATGGTAACCTCATGCACATGGTTTTATCTACATTGATCTGTTGCACGAATTGGGCTTAAGTTTTCTGGAGGTTAAAGCCTTATGTTTTATTATATCTCATGCGATGAGGCATAATAGGATCCCATACCCATAATAAACACAAGCCACATGGTCTTGTTAGTTTTCAAATATGTTTTTTGTGCGGACGAATCATCGCCTCATATGAAATTATTTCCAATAAACTGATCTCAGAATGATATCCTAAACAAAAACAACATGGTCTTGTTAGTTTTCAAGGATGTTTTTTGTGCGGACGAATCATCACCTCAAATGAACTTATTTCCAATAAATTGATCTCATATAATGTCCAAAGTGTATCAAAGATATGAATGAAGCCTAATGTTAGTTGATTGAACCAGGTTAGAGTGCTACCTTAGAAATTCATGAGAAAGGCTCTGTATATTAGCCTATCACCTCCATTAAAACCTAATATCTTGATTTAATTTGTTTTGATGTGATGCTCAAGATTATGTTTCATGTCATATATACCCATTTGTATTGGTTAAAAAATAGAAATATATACTGGGGATGCAAAGAGATTGTACCTAGCGTTGTGCTCATTTCATATAGGATATATGCAGTTTGGTATACCTGGAATTTGAGGATTGAATAAGAGGATCTGTCAGTTACTTATCAGGCCATTATGCACCTTTCGATGGCACTCCGAACTGTGTTGGGGTCCGATGGTGTAGTTTGATGGTTTGATGGACCTTTTATTGCATTGTTTCTTTGTTTAGCTCGAATTGATACTCCATTTGGGTGATAATTAGTAGAAGTTTGGTTCCTGGTACGAGACTAATTTTACCTGCGATGGTTTTGTTTATCTTTGATTATTAATTCCCTTTCTTATCCACCTATCGACCGCATACCCCACAAGACCTCTTACCGGGTATAATAGTCTTGGTACCCTCATTGTGGACAATGATATAAAAGAGATTAGTATTCTCGTACCGAGATATCGGATACGTCATCACCATTATCATATTCATCTTGCTGGTATGGTTGATGGATTTCAGAACACAACTCCTCTTCTTTTTTTCTTTTTCAGTAATAGCCGAGGAAGATTTTTTTTTAAACGGTCATCATATGTCTCATGACCAAAAATTCATCTAGTTGGTTACGCTACATGGATTTTATCCGTAGTTTCATCATCATGATTGGGTTTATAGCTTCTTTAGTGACTAGACAGTCGAGTTCAGAAATCGGTAAATCTAACAAAAAAAATTCAATCTAAAAGAGAAACTTTATTAAAAGGGTGAAATAGTAAGTTTTACAACTTCGAGTCCTTAATTTGAAATAAATAGAAAATTAGAGGGATTAATGGAAGTTTAAAAAACCAAAACTCGTGCCATATTTTCCCTCTTCTTCAGAGTTAGCAATCTACGTTTTCTTCAAGCTTTGATTTACCAGGGAAGAGAAGGAAATTCATTTTCCTACTGGAAGAATAACTTTAATTCTTATAATTCTCATCTAGAAGATTAATTTGTGAGGTAGAGAGTCTTGATCCATGATAAACAGATTAATCTGTCCTTCATGAGTGATTTTTGGATTCATCATTATTCTTAGTCTTTCCATTGCTCCATTTCACATTTGACATCCTTCTTCTCAATCAGCTCATTTAAGAAATATTGGTTCATCTTCCTCAGTTCTGCAAAACAGAGGTAAGTCAATTATAATCCAATTCTGATGTAGCCTATTCCTAGACTTTCTAGTTTCGAAATAAATTCAAGTTGAGATGAAGGTTTAAAGTTCTTATAGTCTAGCTTCATTTTACACTTTAGGGTCCATCGAGCTAGCCAATTTGCAGCTCGATTATGTTCCAACAGATAAAATGAACTGACATGTTCCTAGTAATAAGAGATTTAATTCTGTCCATAATTGATACTAAGTAATTTGGGACTCCATCAGATGAGATAAGAGAAGTAAGGATTCTACAGTCTGATTCAATGTCAACTTCCCTTATGCCAATGATTTTGCAGATGAGAAGTCCATCTAGAATTGCCCGAGCTTCAGCTTTTAGCGGAGTAAGTTTTCCATAAGTATTGCCATATACACTGATTATGACTCCATTGTTGTCTCTCATAATTATTCCTCCGATTGCTTCTCCAGATGTTAAGCAACATGCGTCAGTATTTAGCTTGAATTTTCATGGCCTTGAAAGCTCCCATTTGAGGTATATGATTTTCTGTTTAGAAGTGATGTGATTTACATAATCAAGAATAGTTGTTTCATTCTCGTTCATTTTCAAGTGCTTCATTTGAAGTAGCTTAGAATGGTCTAGATTGGACATCATGTGCATGATATAGTTAATGGTTGATCTTGAATAGAAACTGTCTCCATTGATCTTTGTTTTGTTGCGTTGTTGCCAAATTTCCCAGCATATAATAGGGGGTAGTATTGTTTTGACATGAATCCTGCAGGGGATGGCCAGAACCAAGTTCTAAGTAGATGCTTTAATGTCATATGTATTCTTATATCAATTTTGAGAATCCCTGCAAAATAAAGCCATATACTCCAAGCAAAGTTACATGATACAAATAGGTGATCTATTGATTCTTCATTTAGGCAGAATTTGTATTTAGAAGCAAGGTAAATATGTCTAGCTTTGATGATGGAATGAATAGGAAATTTTTTCATCAATAGTCTCCACGTAAAGAAAGAAAATTTCCTTGGGGTTATGTTGTTCCAATTCTTTTTTAATAAAGATGAATTGAACAGAGCAGGTCTTAGACTCTTCAAAGTATCTTTGATATTGAAGATTCCATTACTGGACAAACTTCATTCAATTTTGTACTTGATATTATCTTTAATTTAGTTCTAAAACAAGATTGATGTTTGAGTCAATAAGATATCTTTTAAGTTTACTAACATTCCATCTGTTATCTTTCCAAAAGGATCTAACATGAATACCTCTAAACCATCTATCATTTGAATTATGTTCAAGCTTTATTAAAGGATCTTTACCAAACCAGTTATCTAACCACATGTCAACTTTACCTTCCCCCAATTTCCATCTAATTTTTCCTTCTGCAAATTCTTTTATTTCAGCTAGCCTCTTCTTCGTTAATGATCTCTTTTTTGAGAAGTTAATATGAATATGATGGTTTCCTTTCCAGTATATAATTTGCATAAGTCTAGCCCACAGTGAGGAGGTTTTCTATGAAGTTAATCCAGAGTTTATAATAGAACGCTCTCTGGATGTCTTTCAACCTATGTATATTAAGGCCACCTTGTCCAAAAGATTTACAGACTCCCTTCAAAGAAGACCAGTGGATTTTAGTAGCTTCATCTGATGATCCCCACAGGAATTTGTTTAGCAGCCTTTCAATGTTTTTTATGACTCAATTTGGGAGCCAACAACTTTGAAGCCTTTCAACAGTGTTGATTAAAGTAAGTCTTCCTCCAAACGAAAGTGATTTGTCATTCCAGCTCTTAATCTTGGTTTCGATCTTCTCTAGTAAAGGGATATAGTTGGAGGCTTTGTTGTGGAGGCTGAGAGTAACTCCAAGGTATGTTGTAGGTAGATTACTTATGTTGAAATTTGTTTGGATTGCCAGAAAGTTCCTTTTATCTCGGGAAAAACTTGAAGCAGTAATAATGATAGTTTTCTCTTTATATTGATATTGACCTGAGACATCTTGGTAAGTCTGCAAAAAAATCCCAATTTGCTCTAAAGAGGAAGACAAAACATTAGTGAAGATCAATAGGTCATCAGTAAATGAAAGAATAAGAATTATTAGTTTACTTTTATTTGAGAATTTAAAATATTTTTCCTTTGAGAACATGTCATGGAGACCCCTTAACAAGACCTCTTCAACAAGAATAAACAGACTAGAGGACATGAGGTCCCTCTGTCTAATACCTCTTTTCATTTTGACCAATTGATTCACTATTTATGAATATAGAAATATAAACTGATTTGATGACATTTTCCACTAGAGATATAACCATGTTGCTGAAACCATAACATTGTATAGCCTTCAATATAAAGAAGTGGAAGAGGTTGTCAAATGCCTTGGACATATCAACTTTTATGATAATGTTTCCAACTTTTGTTCTTCTGTTGATATCATAAGCCAATTCCTTCGCAATAAGGATGTTCTCATGGATTAGTCTTCCTTTAACAAATGCTCCCTGAAACTCTGAGTTTGGACTTTGTATAGAACTCCATATATCCGGTTTTGTAAGATAAGCTAGCATAAAAACATTGTCAGTGTTATTAATGAGTTTAGGAATAAATTTAAAAATCTCACTCTTCATGTAATCATCATGTTGGTCTTTATCGGTGTAAGAAGGAGAATAAAGAATTCGTTTGAAGTAATATTATGCAGATGATTTGATGGTTTTATTTTCATAACACCATTTATTATGAAGCTTGATACTAGATGCTCTAGATTTCCTTATTTTTATTTTTACAAAGTTGTGGTATAGCTTGTATTTCTATCACCATCATGGAGCCAGTTCTAGTAACATTTCTGTTTCCAATACTCTTCTTTTATAGAGAGTGCAATGAGGTGTTCCATGTTTGCTTTGGCTAAGGCAGTTTTGGCTTATTGATTATTAGAACTCATGTACATACTTCAAATTATCTTCTGTTTAGGTTACCTTGTCAAATATGTTTTTAAAGTGAGATTTGTTCCAACATTTCAAAGCTTTCTTCAACCTTTTTAATTTGTTCTAGAAGATGAATAATGGATATCCATTCATATGAGATTTCCAACTGGACTCGATTATGTTGAAAAATTCACCATCGAATGCCCAAGCATTGATGAATTTGAAGCTCTTGATTATATTATCTCTATCTTTAGTTAAGGATACACATAAAGGAGTGTGATCAGAGCACGTTCGAGCTAGGTGAATCACTCTAGTTTCAACAAAATAATCAGCCCAATCCTGATTAATGACTACTCTATCTAAGCGTTTCCACATTGTCTTGTTAGTCCAAGTGAACTGAATTCTAGAGAAACTTGTATCTTAAAGAAAGCAGTATTTAATTATATCATGAAAATTAGAAGAACTTTGATAGCAGTAATTTACACAACCTGCTTGTTCAGAAGGTGATGATATAGTGTTAAACTCACCGATAAAAAGCCATTCATTAACTGATTCTTCTATGTTTCTAAGTGTCTCCCAAAGATACATTCTATTAGATTTTTTTCATTTAGCATAAATACATGTTATAGAGAAAGGTTTTGCTAGGGGATAGTGAGTAATATGAGTATGAATATATTGTTCACTGTCTAGGATTATGTCTATTTGTAATTCAGGAGACCAAAATATCCAAATTTTGTTAGATACATTTGCAAAGAAATTTGGGTAACTTAGCTTTGTAGAGAGTGACTCTATTTTGTTGCTTGCTACCATAGGTTCCTGAATGCATAGTAGAGAGATTCTTTCGTTCCTTATAATTGATTTTAGTCTTTTGATTGTGCTTCTATTTCCAGCACCTCGTAAATTCCAACACAGGGCCATAATCATTTGTGATTTATTCTAGCAGATCTTCTTATCTTTTTGCAAGGAAGAGATTGAACTGTGAGATGTTTATTCTTTGGTCTTGCCAGTTTGAGCTTTCTGTTAAGGACTTTTTGGAAGCTTGAATCTGCATCCCTTTTGCTAAAAATTGGAGATTTTGGAAGGCTGCCCGTATTGTTTTTATTTGGAGTGTTATATCCAGTAGAATCATCAGATTGAGAAGAAAAGTGCACATCATCAAAAGAATTTATTGCTTCTACTATTTCTTCTCCAAACATCTCTTCTTTAAGAGGCTTCAGAGTTTCAGGTATGCTAAGTAATTTTAGATTAGGATTTTGGTATGTTGCAGGAACTTTCTCAGTTTCTGGATTTAAATCTTCTCATACTTTTACAACTTCATCAGTTGCTTGATTTCCGTTTTGTAGGCAACTGGGCTTGATCCTCTTATGAAGTGGTTTGTTCTTGTACATTATTCTGATTCATCTCCTGAGGAGGTTTAGTCTTTTTACAAGTAGTGTTATCATGACCAACATGATAGCCTAGGACGCAGTATGTAGGAACATTCTTGTAATTGAGATTGATCCAATCATAATAATTATCTCCAATACCGAGCCACAGACTGTGATGCAATCTTCTTGAAGTATGATCTCCACTCAATCATAACAAGCATTGTATAATGCTTTATTTTTTGGAGGTATCCAAGATGTAATTGGATTACCTAGTGCTCAAGCCACAAAGCGAATGATCTCTTCATTATGCATATTCTCAGAAAGCTTTTCAATTCTGACCCAGACTGGTACGATAGGGCACTTAATCTTTGGATTGAAAGAGGGAAGCCACTTCAGAATACGCATTGAGAAATGTCCAACATTCCAGTTGCTTCGACTCCATATCTTGGAGATGCAACCTTTCAAAGAAAAATCAAGAAAAAGATGTCGGGAATCCGAGTTTGTGTAGGAAAAATCTCCTTCAAACTTTGTTTTCTCAAAAATATTATCAAGAATATGCTTCTTTTGAAGACCTTTAATAAACTTTCTGATAACAGTATAAGTAGTGTCAGTCTCAAGGTTTTCAAGGATCTTTTCGTTAAATTGAAGATCAATATGATCATTCTTGTACTTTGTTGCTTATGGTTTGATAATTCTGTTAGAAACAGGTTTGATGCAACCAGGAGTTAAGACTTGTTTGCATAAATCATCGTGACACTTCAGGAAGAAACAATTGATATTGATCAAAGATTTTAGAACCTTCAGTGACTGAGAAGTTTGATGGTGCTTTATGGTATCCTTAGAGAAGGATAAGGTAAAGCTTAGAAGCTTTAATGGCTTGAAAGATAGAATTCAAGACTCTGCTTCTTCTTGGAGGAAGAAAGATAGCATTCCCACAACCAAGTTAACATATTTGAATGTAGTGAAAAGTTTTTTGAATTTTTTTAAAATCTTTTGAAAAAATTTATTCTCAAACAATAGTAAAAAATAAATATAAAACTAATTTGACCAAAATATTCAAACCAAAATAATAAAAAGATTTTTATAGCACTAGAACAGAAAAAAAGTGAATCTAAAATATATTAATTCTTAGTTCAGAAAAATAAATTGTAATTCTTTCTATTTTAAAATTTAAAATTAAAAGACTATAAATAGAAGTATGCTTCTATTGTTTTATTATATCAACTGTTCTATTTATAGTCTTTTAATTTTTTTAAAATTAATTTTAAAATAGAAAGAATTACAATTTATTTTTCTGAACTAAGAATTAATATATTTTAGATTCACTTTTTTTAAAAGATACGTTTTAATTAAAATTTATGGTAAACCGATAATATTATATATTACTAATTAATATTTTTTGTAATTAATTAATTCTAATCTATATAATTAGACTAGAAAATAATATCAAACATACAAATTTTAATCGATATAAAATTTAGTGGCGGATACCATTGATGATATATAATAAAAAAAAGATGTATCGGGTTCGCAATATATAAAAGGAAGATGAAATGTTTTTAGTCTAAGTGGATTCCCACCATACTGTATTGTTTTTGGGTAATGCTAGTCGGTAGTCGATGACATTTGTAAAATAATATTTATTTATCAAAAAATTTATTACCATTGTAAAATCATAATTAATTTAATTTATAAAAAAAAACAAAAATAATAATCTACCACACAAATAAAATTCTTATTTAAGAAGTGTTTTATTCATCTGTTAATCTTTTTTATCATTATTTTTTATAATAAATTCCAACTAAACTCTAATCTATTTTTTATATACCATTTTTTATATTATATTTTAAAATTTGGATGGTGTAATACCCACTCAAACTATATAATTATCCACTAGTACTCAAATTTAGGATAGTGTCACTTAGTACCTCCATCTAAATTTTGGACAAAACTACCTTCGAATATATATATATATATATATATATATATATATATATATATATATATATATATATATATATATATATATATATATATATATATATATATATATATATATATATCCATTTTTCACTTCAAACCTATTTTCCCCCCTTCTCAGCACCCTAAACCAACTCAAAAACGTCTATTTTTTTAGAAGCCACCAGAAAACCATCGTTGATACTGTTTTTGTGCTCAACCCTATTCTACTCGGTATCTGGAGATGTAGTGGGTTGGAGTGTGCTTTATTTTGTTGAAGACCTCAGCAGAATAAACGATTACGACTGGTCTGGATCAATAGCGTTGAAGCTTCTTCAGTCTATTATGAGTTGTTTAGCTATCAAAAAACCTGATAGAGTCGTTGGCTGCGTCGCACTTCTAATCTTAAGATTGATTTATTTAGTGTAAATATTAGTTATAAACCAAGCATCTTGATTTAAATACTTGTCCTGATGCAGCCCTTTGTCTTGGAGCACTCAACAATCGGGCTAGAGCTTGTAAAACCAACCTTGATCCCAATGTATTTCAAATGGTCTGGACTGGAGTTCCTATCATCGACCGTGTCGCTGCTTTTAAGACAACCTCTGTTGAAAGATGATTAGGTATGAAACATATAGTACAATAGATAACTATCAGGCATTAGAGTTGCAGACAATTCTTTTCTGTCGGAATACCAAACAACTCTCAGGATATATCCAGAGAGTTGTTTGATATTCTATTGAATTGGGGTATTAAACAATTCGCAGCTTATCCTGAGTTTTGTTTGATATTCTATTTAAATAAGGTATCAAACAATTCGCAGCTTATAATTTGCAAGCAATGCTCAGGAAACCCTGAGAGATATTATCAACCCAATAGATGATAGAGTTGTTTGGATCTCCAAGCTGATAGAGTTCCAAAAAACTCTCAGGGTATCATGCGATTTATTTGAAAAAAATAGTCCGGCTATAACCTGATATTTTCCAAACAAACCGCGTGCAACTATTTATTTTAATGTTCCACCCTTTTTAGGTTTTGGAAGGTCCACTATGTCTTACGGAGGCTGAAAGCAAAATATTCGGATGAGCAGTAGGTAGTGGAGATCCAGATGCTGCACCGATTTTACCCGAAGAAAGACCGAAGAAAAGGAAGAAAAGTGCACCACCAAAAACAAGGAAACGGGCGACAAAGAAACAGAAAGAATCCAATCAGGTGATATCAGTCAGACCCCACCCACAAACAGTCCCCCGGCGAGTGATTCCACCAACGCTGATCGGGACATCCCAGTAGGAGGATGCAGAAGAGGGCACCACTAGTATGAGTGACATGATCGGTAATTTTGTCCTCAAACGCAGAAGGGTTATTCCAAAGAAGTCTGGAACTAAAGGAAGATCAAAGCGTTTGAAGACGTATACCGATAAGAACAAGTAATAGCGGAAGATCGACAAACAAACGAAAGAAGTAAGTAGGAAATTGAGCCTTACATAAACGTAGATTTAATCGCTTTAATGAGCACATAATATTTTATAATACGTCTGCTATTACTTTTACAACTTGAAGAATTAAAATTGAAGATAGTGGAGTTGGAAGCACAACAACTCCGCAATGTTCTCTCTCAGCTCATTTTCCAGATTGGAAGTCCTGCAAAGGAGAAGGGACCTAGACTACCGACATTGCCAACGGAAGCGGCGTCCACTGAATTGCAGGCAACTGTTTCATCTGAAATTCAAGATAAGGACCCGAATCAAGACGGGCAAATGCAGGGTGTTGAAAAGCATGATGGAGTAATAGCAGAAGAGAAGGATGATGATGGGAACCATTCACCCGTACCGGTACCATCCGTTCTACCCAAAAATGACGATACAAATGATTGTCCTTCAGAAATTGTGGTTTTACAAACAGAGGCAGATGAGACATCTGAACAAAGATAGGAAGAGTTGTTGGTATCCACAGAGACAGACACCATGGAGAGACAGACAGACAAGTCTCCTCCTACACAGGAGGCAGAAACAGGTTTGAGTCCTTCAAAGGAGAAATAAAGACATGAGTCTCTTGCGAATGACGGCAGCTCGTACCTCACATGCGAGAGGAAGTAGGCTGCGAAAAATACAAAGCTAAGGAGGTAGAAGCTCGTGAGAAGGAAGTGACAGCGGAAGAATCTGGACGTATAGAAGTAGAAAGCCGTGAAGATGTAAGTGGATCCAAAGTACACTAAGATTCAAATATGTTAATATATTATTGCGATGAAATTGTCTATTAATGTTTATTATTGTATACATATTCAAAGAAAATCATTGCATGTAACAATTCGTGTACTGTTATGATACCTTTTATACACGATTCGCTATGGGCCAACTTTCAAACAAATATCAAGACTGTTATGTTAGTCTAAACAATTCTCAGGTTATCCTGAGAGTTGTTCTATATTCTATTTAATTGGAAACTCAAAAAATTTGCATGGTATCATGAGAGTTGTTCGATATTCTAATAAATTGTGGTATCAAACAACTCTCAGGTTATCCTGCGACTTGTTTGCAACTCAGAGTGTAGTGATGATTAACCCCTTTCCCTTTTTATTTTGTATTTTGTATGAAATAATAGGCCGACAGACAACACCCACAAGAAGAACAACAAAATCAAAGGGAGCAACAACAACAACACACTCAAGAAGAACAAGAACAACCGAATCAAGAAGAAGAAGAAGAAGAACAACAACAACAACAACACCTAGCCTTGGCAAAGAGAGAAATGTTAACACAAGACGTAGCTCCAGAAGAGTCAGAGTCTGCCAATCCCTGTAAGAAGTCAGAACTACTTAACCAGGGAGAAGCACCGGTAGAAGACCAAAAGCGAGACAGAGATGTACCTGATAAACAAAAAAAATGGCCTACGCAAAGTCAGAATGGCTAAGCCAAGGTGAAATTGTAGTACCAGTACCAAATCAACCGCAAAACATAGAAGCCCAAGCTCCAGACTCGAACGATACACATGATAACACAATACGTTTGCATGATGTATCTATTGATGGTTTTTGCACTCGAACAATACACATGATAACACAATACGTTTACAAGAGATAAATGATTTTTGTCAACGGGATCCAAAGATTATACCTAAGCAGTCAACGACATTGGTTGTCGTCGACCGTGTGGTAAGTGGGATTTTAAATGATTTCGCGGCATATTATGAGACTTGTGTGGATATATATTAAGGGTTATAAACAAATCTGAGGATATACTAAGAATTGTTCAATATTCTATTTAATTGGAAACTTAAATAATTCGCATGTTATCCCGAGAGGTTTTTGCTATTCTATTTAATTCGAAACTCGAACAATTCTTATGTTATACTAATAGCTGTTTGGTATTATATTTAATTAGAAACTCAAGAAATTCGCATGTTATCCTGTGAATTATTTGGGGAAGGTAATATTATGATGCCTGACACAAACTCTTTTATTTTTTGTTATTTTAGAGCAACCTAATTTTAATCTACTGACACCGACACAGTATCAGGAGGCATAGGAAGAGGAAGAGATAATTGTGACAGAAGCTCCAGAGGCACGAGTAACTCTCACCGGCTGGCCAGCGACAACACAGACAACTGACCGAATAGATGTCCTTGAATACCATAAAATACTGATAATTAAAGCTAAGGAAGACTCCATCGATCCAGTAGTATGGAATTTAACAACGTCCCAGTTTTCCTACAAAATTAGTGTGCAAATGTCTGATGCGTTGTCGCTACGTTTTGAAAATGAGCTGGACTACAAGGTATCCAATTGTCAACCAACTCGAGTGAATATTTCAAACAAGTCTCATATATTTGACATAAATAAACAACTCGTTTCATAGATGTTGGACGCTTGGATTCAAAAGATGCTCGAAGAAGTAAATTGGAATGTTCCATGCAAATTTTTTCCAGAAGTGAAATTTGACTGCATACAGATTTCTGGCATGACCACGGAAAGTTTAGCTATAAACTAAAAAAACCTTGCATGTTCTCGTTGTAATGTACTATGCTTGAATTCAGCATCAAATGGAATTGGGACGCGAAGTAACAAATGTAGTCGATGACGTTTTCAGCAAAGCTCCTGGAAACTTGAACCTCATCTTCATTCCAATATGTAGCAAAAAGAAGGACCAAGTAAACCATTAGACGTTGCTCGTCATTGATATAGATGCCAGGATGGCAACAAACTACAACCCATTGCTGCCTAAACTCAAAGTATAGGACCACACAACAAAGGCACTGACACAGCTAGTAAAATACCTAACTGATACAATTACTGTTAAACACATTTTAAAAACAATGCTAAGGATATCATGCGAATTGTGCCCAAATCAGTTGTCGTTAAATGTAAACAACTCTCAGGGTTTCCTGAGATTTGTTTGCAACTAAAAGTCGTGAGATTTTTTTGGAACTCTAATACGTTGGAGTTTCAAACAACTCTCAGGTTATCGTGAGAGTTGTTCGCAACACTTTTGGATTGGTTTGCAAAATAATTCTCAGGATAAGCTGCGAATTGTTTGGAACCCAGAGTATAAGTATTTGTGTTAACCCCTAAGACGAATTATTATAACCAGATTAAGTATTTACTCGATAAAGGATAGATACGTGCTACAAAGACAGGTTACAAGGTGAGAAATTGTAGAAAAATTCCACAACAAAATCCAGGCTCCCTTGACTGTGGTATTTTCGTCTGTCAATACACCAGAGATATTATCCAAAAAGGATGTGTCAGGAGACTTACTGTAAATATATGGAAGAGACTTCAGAGCAGAAATGTTTTATTTTTTCCTAAATGATGTTAACACCAATAAGTACTGGAAGTAATCTTTTTTTGTATGACACTATAATTTTGTGTGTGTACATATATTCCTTGTAATTTTTTGGTGTATATAGAGTTTTTTTTTTCAGAAATGTGCAATGTATGACACTTTCGAACTGACTTTAAAGAACAAAGGGTATTTGGAACAATTCGCATTAGTCCCCCTGATATATATATATATATAGTCCCCCTGATATATATATATATATATATATATATATATATATATATATATATATATATATATATAACAAAATTCTTACTCAACAATTCCCAATGTACACAAACAGCTACTTCTACACAATCCTCAGGAGTAAACTACCACTAACAGTTCGCATCTTATCCTGATATAAATGAAATAATTAGAAAACATGGTTGAAGAATACGAACAAGCTATGGCGTCTGCCTTGGTAAACGTTAAGTGCATTGAGCACGCAAAAAGTCATCTAATCACCACAGCCCATTAATTGTTGATTGGATAGAGGAGGCTATGTAATAATTAATATAGCCACACCACCACCTCACTAAGACTCCCTCTGTGCCTATCAATAACTCTAGTAACCATAGGCTAATTTAAAAAAAAACTTTATATTTGAAACACTTTTTATATCTTCAATTTCAAATCATCATGTCTACCCCTGGTTCTTTAGGTGACTCTTGGTCTTCCATAACCACCAACATAAGCTCAGGCTTAATCACTACGGTGGCACCAACAAACAGCCCAGCCTCTATTATGGACTTTGATATCGAGGATTACTTTTCTGTTGACTCTGAACCAGTTGAAGTGGTTCCCTTGGTTGCTGCACCTCGGCAAGTAGAGGTTCCAAACAGGAAACGGAAGAGGGAGGATGATGCTGGTCCATCAAGGACCAAATATATAAGCATAATGGACGTAGATAACAAGGAGAAAGAGCAAAATAGAGAGGCTGATGATGAGCATAAAGAGGAAAAAGAAGGTGAAAAATCCTCTAATGATGACTGATAGTCACTGCTTCTGTTTTTTGTTTTTTGGAACGCAACTAACAAACACCAAAGGCAGTAGTGATTGTTTCTAAGTTGTTAGTGCATGAAGCCTATTATGGCTATGTAATCCTTTTTTGTATAAACTTTTAATCAGTGTAAAAAGTTTATGAAGTATTTTTATTTTGCAAATAAATCTCAAGTAAATCCGCAAATTTTTTGAAATAGTATCCCATATGTTGGACATGCAAACAATTCGAATCCTATCAATAGTTGCAAAAAAATATGAGGAAACCATGCACGTTATTTGAAAATATTATTAGACATGCAAACAATTCTCATCCTATTAGTACTTGCAAACAACTCTCATGAAATCCTGGGAGTTGTTTGCAAGATTATATCCAGATGTTGGACATGCAAAAAAATTCGCATCTTAGTAGTAGTTGCAAACAACTCTCAGGGAATCCTGGGAGTTGTTTGCAAGATTATATCCAGATATTGGATATGCAAACAATTCACATCCTAGTAGAAGTTGCAAACAACTCTAAGGAAACTTTGGGAGTTGTTTGCAATATTATACCCATATAGTGGATATGCAAACAATTCGCACCTAGTGGGAGTTGTAAACAACTCTCAGGAAAGATGCGAGTTGTTTACAATATTATACCCAAATATTATATGCAACTCTATAAGTTGCAAAAGCAAACAATTTGCAACACCAAACTGTTGCAAACAACTCTTAGGGTATCCTGAGATTTGTGTGCAATATGATATGCAGATATTGCAAACAATTCTCCATAGTGGTTGCAAATTGCTTGCAACTCGCGAGATTGCCCGAGAGTTGCGTGAAACTATGTTCCGGAAAGTTGTTTGGGAAAATAGCTTTATTAACCAAACACCTAGCATTTTATTACTGTAGTACAAACAAGAAAAATATGTACAAATGAACAAACAACTCTAAAACATTTTAGTTTATTGTCCATAACAATAACAGTATTACAAATCAATGTGGCTAACGAGAATTGTCCACAACAAGAATTGTCTTTAAGTTGGAACATCACAAGTCCTCCTGTTAGGCCCTGCTTTCGTACAACGACGACACTTCAACTGCTTGGTTGAGGTTTCTCCTCTAGAGGGGGTTAGTTTTTTTTAGGCCTTCCGGGGCGTATTTTAACGTTCAGAGGCAGAATTTAAAGAAACGAAGGATCGTTAGCGCTGGAACCTTTATCAAAATCGGTTATAGCTGGCATGCTGAAAGAGTAACTTTATCTGTAATTCTTAACCGTAAAGAACGACTCTATTATAGTAAAAGGATCTTAGTCGGTATACTGTATTGCCGCTAAAGCGTGAGGATATGGGAAACACTCTTGTTGCCATGATTCGTGTTAAATGAAATAATAATATACATTGACTATAATTTATTATAGTCAATATTCAAACATAATCTATTATACTTATTATTAGATTAGATTTTATTATAGTCAATATTCAAACGTAATTATTACAGTAGACTAGTATAATTAGAAGATATTTTCAGAGCCTATATATATGGCTTTAGCTTGTACTGAAATTCCATGTTCTAATAAAATCTTTTCTAGTTTCTACATGGTATCAGAGCCATTAGGGTATCTATAAAAAAAATCTAGATGGAGAAAAGTATGTCTGATTTGGTTCCTGTGATGACAAAAATCACAGAACAGAAATTGAACGAATCCAATTACTTAGATTGGAGTAAAACAATTCGTATCTATTTACGAAGTATAGAAAAAGATGACCATTTGATACAAGATCCTCCTACGGATGACACAGCGAAAAATTGGATGCGTGATGATGCTCGCCTGTTTCTTCAGATTCGAAATACAATCACTACTGAGGTACATAGTCTTGTTAATCATTGTGAATACGTTAAAGAGTTAATAGAATATCTGGAATTTCTATATGCGGGAAAAGGTAATATATCGCGTATCTATGATGTCTGCAAGTCTTTTTATCGTACTGAAAAACAAGATAAGTCTCTTACGGCATATTTTATGGATTTCAAACGCATCTACGAAGAACTTAATGTTTTGTTACCCTTCAGTACTGATATTAAAAGTCAACAATTGCAATGAGAACAAATGGCTGTAATGAGTTTTCTTGCTGGTCTTCCTTCGGAGTTTGATAGTGCAAAATCTCAAATCCTCACTGGATCTGAGATATCATCTCTACATGAAATTTTTGCTAGACTTCTTCGAACCGAAAACTCACAGCCAGTACAACCTGTCACCAGTGCATTAATCAGCACCAATAAACCTGGTTTCTCTGATGATCGGGATGGTCATAATAGTCGTGATGGTCGTGGTGGTCGCGGCGCTTATAGTTACAACAATCGTGCCAGATCTGGTGTGCGTGGTGGTCGTGGTGGATATAACGATTATGGTAGTCGTGGTAGATCAAACTATCGTGGTAATCGTGGTGGATACAGTAATCGCGGTAGTCGTGGTGGATACAATAGTCAAGATGGATACAATAGACATAACAGTTTCGGTAACCATGTAGGTGATCAAAACAATGTTGAGTGTTTTTACTGTCATGAACGTGGTCATACAAAGTGGAATTGTCCTCAACTACCTCAACAATTTGCTAATATGGCAACGAATGAAGAACCTCATGTGCTTTCCGCTGGGGAATATGCTCAATTTTCCAAGTACCAAGAGTCTCTAAAGTCACAAGATCTTACAAACCCTGCAGCTTGTGTGTCAGGTAACTCAACTACATGTCTTATTTCTTCATCTTCTGATTGGGTCATTGATTCTGCTGCCACAGAACATATGACAGGTAATAAACAAGTTTTTACTTCTCTTTCAAATACACATCATTCTAATGTCACATTGGCAGATGGATCATCATCTCGTGTTTTAGGTTCAGGGACTGTCAATCCCACCAAAAATATCTCTTTGACATCTGTTTTACATCTCCCTCAGTTTTCATTCAACCTTATTTCTATTAGCCAACTCACTAAAACACTAAATTGTTTTGTTACCTTTTATTCCGATCATTGTTTGTTTTAGGATCTTACGACGAATACAATAATTGGTAGAGGGCATGAGAGTGGAGGTCTCTACTATCTTGATAAAGACTATCATACATCTAATGCGTGTTCTAGTATTACATCTCCATTTGAAGCACATTGCCGTATGGGTCATCCATCTTTAATCTCTTTAAAACAACTTTATCCTAAATTTCGGGATTTGACATCATTAGAGTGTGAGTCATGTAGATTTGCTAAACATCATCGTCTTCCATCATATCCTCGTATTAATAAACGGGCTACGTTTCCTTTTGAAATAGTTCATTCAGATGTTTGGGGTCCTTGTCCCGTTGTTTCTAAAAATGGTTTTAAATATTTTGTTACTTTTGTTGATGATTATTCCCGTGTTACATGGCTATATTTAATGAAAAATCGGTCTGAGTTATTCTCAATATTTTGCACGTTTACTGCAGAAATAAATACCCAATTTAATTGTCCTATTCGTATTTTAAGAAGTGATAATGGTAAAGAATATTGTTCAAATGTATTTCAATTATTTATGGAACAAAAAGGAATGATTCACCAAACTTCGTGTGTGGACACGCCATCTCAAAATGGTGTTACTGAAAGAAAAAATAGACATCTTTTAGAGGTTACTCGTGCACTTCTTTTTCAAATGAAAGTACCGAAATTATTTTGGGCAGATGCAGTTTCCACTGCCTGTTTTTTAATTAATCGTATGCCGTCTACTGTCCTTTCAAATAATATTCCGTATTTCGTGCTTTTTCCGTCTAAACCTCTATTTCCTGTTGAACCACGCATTTTTGGATGTACTTGCTTTGTTAGGGATGTAAGTCCTACTCGTACAAAATTAGATCCCAAATCCTTAAAATGTGTTTTTCTTGGATATTCTAGGTTTCAAAAAGGCTATAAATGTTTTCCCCGTCTCTTCATCGTTACATTGTATCTAAGGATGTTACATTTTTAGAACATGTTCCATTTTTTCCTGGTTTGTCTAATGTCGATCCAGAAATAACTACTGTCGATGATGATTTACTCATGTACACCACCGTTCAAAGATCTGATGTACCACCTCCACCATATCGACCTCCCATTAGATATGTTTATTCTCGACGTAAAGCACCTCCTCCATCATGTCCACTACGAATTCCTTCGTCTCCAGATCCTGCTACAAACGATAATGAGTCCACTCCTGATCTTCCTATTGCTCTTCGAAAAGGTAAAAGACAATGTACTTATCCAATTTCTTCTTTCGCAAAATATGATCAATTACCTTCTTCTACCCGAGCTTTTAGAGCATCTCTTGATTCTATTTCTATTCCAAAAACTGTTCACGAAGCATTGTGTCATTCTGGCTGGCAAGCTGCAATGTTTGAAGAGATAAGAGCATTAGAAGACACTGGTACTTGGAAGTTGGTTGATTTACCCACTGGAAAGAAAGCTATCGGTTGTAGATGGGTGTTTAATGTAAAAATGAATCCAGATGGGACGCTAGCTCGTCTCAAAGCACGACTTGTTGCAAAAGGATATGCTCAAACCTATGGTGTTGATTACTCTGAAACCTTTTCTCCGGTAGCTAAGTTTACTTCTATTCGTTTATTTATTTCCTTAGCAGCATCAAATGATTGGCCATTACATCAGTTAGATATTACAAATGCATTTTTACACGGAGACCTTCAAGAAGAAGTCTATATGGAGCAACCACCTGGATTTGTTGCTCAGGGGGAGAGAGGAAAGGTATGTCGTTTGTATAAATCATTGTACGGATTAAAACAAAGTCCCCGTGCTTGGTTCGGCAAGTTTAGTGATGCATTAAATGAATTTGGGTTGAAGAAGAGCAGTTGTGATCACTCTGTCTTTTATAAACGTTCTGCAAATGAAATTATACTCGTTGTTGTATATGTAGATGACATCGTTATTACTGGGAATGATACTAAAGGCATTTCATTGCTTAAAACATTTTTACATTCGCGATTTCAAACAAAAGATTTAGGACCATTGAAGTATTTTTTGGGGGTTGAAATAACAAGAAACAACAAAGGTATTCTTTTATCACAAAGAAAATATGTTCTAGATTTGTTGAAGGAAACAGGAAAGCTAGGAGCGAAACCATGTAATACACCAATGGTTCCTAATTCGCAATTACTGAAAGATGACGGAGAATTGTTTAGTGATCCAGAAAAGTATCGTCGATTAGTAGGAAAACTCAATTACCTTACAGTAACTCGACCAGATATTGCATATCCAGTCAGTGTTGTAAGTCAGTTTATGTCTTCTCCAACAGTTAATCACTGGGCAGCACTAGAACATATCTTGTCTTATCTCAAATCAGCTCCTGGACTAGGATTGTGGTATGGCAGTATTGGTCATACAAATATAGAGTGTTTTACAGATGCGGATTGGGCTGGATCTAAAATTGATAGAAGATCGACCACTAGTTACTGTGTTTTTGTATGGGGTAATTTGGTATCTTGGAAGAGTAAGAAACAAAATGTTGTATCGCGATCAAGTGCTGAAGTTGAATATAGAGCCATGGCTCAATCTACTTGTGAGATAATTTGGATTTTCCAATTGTTAAATGATATTGGCATCAAGACTATCATGCCTGCGCAATTATGGTGTGATAATCAAGCGGCCCTGCACATTGCGTCTAATCCTGTCTTTCACGAAAGAATGAAGCATATTGAAATTGATTGTCATTTTATCCGCGAAAAGATTCAACAAAATCTTATTCATACAAGATATGTCAAAACAGGAGAACAACTAGGAGATATATTCACAAAAGCGCTCAATGGATCACGGATTACTTATATTTGTAACAAGTTGGGCATGATTAATATATATGCTCCAGGTTGAGGGGGAGTGTGATTTCGTTTCAGTCTTTCGATCAAGCTTGCACTTCAAGTACTTCAGTTCAAGTTTCAAAGAGAACTTTATTATCAAAACTACGACAGTTTCAAGCACTTTCGCACAAGCTTGAGGGGGAGTGTTAAATGAAAGAATAATATACAATGACTATAATTTATTATAGTCAATATTCAAACATAATCGATTATACTTATTATTAGATTAGATTTTATTATAGTCAATATTCAAACGTAATTATTACAGTAGACTAGTATAATTAGAAGATATTTTCAGAGCCTATATATATGGCTTTAGCTTGTACTGAAATTCCATGTTCTAATAAAATCTTTTCTAGTTTCTAAAATTCGCAAGAACATTTAAAATCCAGCAGATAAACAACTGCAACAGGATTTGAAAAGACTTCGAACATGGCTGTAGAATACTTACGTACTACACAAGTTCGAAACATGTCAGCATTCTGCTTGTGACACTTGAGTCATAAACATGTCAGCATTCTAATAAAATCTTACGTACTTAGTACTCTAGCTTAACCCCTCTTCGTATCTTTGTGACACTTGAGTCATAAACAAGACTCCAATCCAGTCAATAAACTCAAAAATGTGTAGGCCGTAATATATTTTGATCTGATTGTTAAAAGATTCGGCCGCACTAAAACCCATAGACCCGTATCGTTTCCCTTTAACGTAAGCCTGCGCATACTTATCCGGGGGTAAATTATCAAGAAAATCACTCTTTCTGTCACCATCTTCACAAACAAAATCTATTAGTATATCCTTAAAAAGCTCTCAACTGGGAGCATAAGCAAGACGATGGAAGAAATTCAACATCCTTTTCTTATAGTCTTTGTTAGTGTGGTCCAATTTGGATTTCAAATTCTGCATGAGATGGAAATAACAGTACGCATGATAGCAGTTTGAATACAAGACAGAAACAAGATTAACGATACCAAAATGACGGTCTAAAATAGATGTGATTTGGCGCTCCAAGAAATGAGGTTTTAAACACTCCAAAAACCACATCGAATTGTCACAATCTGCAATGCTAACTACACCAAGAGCAACATGGAATAGTCTTGAAAAAACGCACCTCAAATAAACAATCTAATATAACTCAAGCATGTCAAAAATGTAAAAAATTCGCATGAGTGCCTGAGAGTTGTTTACAAATATCAAGATATCCTGAGATTTGCTCTGAAATCTTAGGATATCTTGGGAGTTGTTAGCAAGTCTTATATTTGCAAAGAGTAGTTTGCAACTCTCAAGATTACATGAGAGTTGTTTCCAAATCTTGTATTTCCAAAGAATTGTTCTGAAATCTCAGGATATCCTGGGAGTTGTTTGCAACTCTTATATTTGCAAAGAGTAGTTTTCAACTCTCAAGATTTCCTGATAGTTATTTGCAACTCTTGTATTTCCATGCAAATTGTTCCCAACTCCCAGGATATCCTGGGAGTTATTTCCAACTATAGGTTGCGAGTTGTTTGCAATTTTTGAACAAAATATCCTAATCATTCAGATTTAAAAAAATAAAACTAACCGTTGTTGCCGTCCTTTGCTACGACTGTAAACAATACACCCTTATACTTTCCATATAAGAATGTTCCATCGACGAACAACATTGGACGACATGAACGGAAACTCTAAAGAGATGTTCCGAATGCTACAAAACAACGCTTGAACCGGTTTCCAGCTGATAACTCCAACCGACAGTCTGTAGTAATATCGCGGCTCTTTAATCGTTTGAAGTACCCGCTTAGTAAACCAAAATAAGTTGAAATATCTCCAAAAACTCCCCTCAGTGCCTTCTCTAAAGCATTCCATGATAAACGGTAGGAGATGCCAAGACCGTAATTTTGTTTGATAGGCAATTGTATGGTTTTGGTTGTTAACGAATGGCAGGTTCGGATAGAATCCTGAATTTCCTCGGCAATCAAATCTGATGTCAAATGCATGTGACGCTTATGTTTTTGGGAGAAAACGGGATTGCAAGTGTGGTGTAGTACATTTTTCTTGGTCGTTATCAAGCCGGTGCTGGAATCAATAGATGCATAAAGTCTTCATTTGCATCTGCTTGTGAATTTATTTTCACAATAAGCAGTGATCTTGTTTGTTGTGTTGTGCAGATATTTGAAAGAAAAACCATTCTCTAAAGGAAACTTGCACAAAGATAAACTTAGACTTGCAACACCCTCTTCGAAATTTTTTTCTATAACTTTTGGACTTTATTATAAAGATTTGAAAGTACAGGGGTACCGATTCAAGTCACTAACTAAAGTAATTACACGCTCGTCTTCAACCTAAAGATCAGAACCAGACTTCTTCGAAAGCTTGACTCACTCCTGTAATAGCATCAGCCCAACCAGCAGTAGTAAGTTGTTTTTTTTCTTTGATCAGCATTAACTAAACCGTTCCTACTCTCCCCGTTAATTAGTTGATTAAGAGATGGTTCTCACAAATTTATGCTAAGCTGTTTACGCTTTAGACCATAACCCTTATCACCAGAACTCTGATCACCAGAACACTTATCACCAGAACCATTATCGAAGACGTGTTGTTCTATGAGAAAACTAACCCGTTTTAAACGCTCCAAATCAAGATATAATACTAACCCAACAAAATCTGTCTGGTTATTAAAGAAACATTTTTTGTGATCCCTGCAGGAGTAGGTAATTAGGTAGTAACCTGTGACCAACTCCACCCATGTACTCTCCACATACTCTTCGATACTTTGAAAGCTTTCCAACTCCGTGAAAGGCACAATTTCAGTTTGGTGACAATGTTTAAAAATACAAACTCGTGCTTTAGACATACCTTATCCCGCACTGAACAAGCTATTAGTTATTAATTCCAAAAATACAGTGCAAGTTATTAGTTCTTGCACTGAGAAACTCGCATCCTCCCCTGAGAGTTGTGTGCAAATATAAGATGCAAATTTTTCATAGTTTTATGTCTACTACAACGGAGTTTCCAATTCGCATCCTCCCTTGAGAGTTGTTTGCAAATCAAGTATTTGTACACTCACGCGTGGAGAAAATATAAACAATTCGCATGAGTTCGTGAGAGTTGTTCTCAATTCTTGAATTTCTTGAGAGTTGTTTGCAAGTCTTGGATTTCCTGATAGTTGTTTGCAACTCTTGTATTTCCTGAGAGTTGTTTGCAACTCTTATAATTGCAATTCACATGATATCCTGACACTTGTTTGCAACTCTCAGGAAACCGTGAGAATTGGTAACACCATTTGCATCTTCCTCGTTAGATACATCAAACAATTCGTATCTTCTACGTTAAAAACCATAGAACAATTCAAATCTTTTTTCGGGAATGCCTAGACAACTAAAACTCATAGCCTACACATGTTTCACGTTAAAAACAACATATAATACACTAATAATCAGTATATGACTAGTTAAACAAGGATTAACGACAAATATTAACAAAATTACCACAGATCACTGGAACAAAAACAATAAACACAGAGAAAAACTTGAACAAGATTTACAAAGAACAGAAACAGTAGAATAACACCTATTCTAACTCAGAAATCTAAGAAATAACTTCGAAATCGGTAGTTAATCACCATTACCTAAAACCAACAAGTAAAATCAAAACAACAGAGATTCCAAAAAAGTCGAATAACGTGTGATCATCTCTTGTACTTAGAAAATAGTAGTTAAATGGATTTATACAGAACTTAGAGAAATATAGAGACCTTTTAACACTCCGATCACCTGAAAATTATGGTTTCTTGGTAGTTCACGGTGGTTTGTAGGGTTAGGTGGTTAGAGCGACTTAACAAATTCAAATCTTTAAAAGCTAGGAGCTATATATAGTAGGTTGAGGGTAGTTAGGGTATTAAAATAATGTTAGGTATTAAGTGGTAATTATGTAGTTGAGATGGGTATTAAGAGGTAATAGAACAAACATTGGATACTAGATGACAATTGAATAGTTGAGTGGGTACTTTAAATGCAATTTTCCTTAATTTAATTTAATTAAAATATTATTTTAAATATATTTATATGAAAAATATACAAAAATATATAAAATTAAAGAAAACAAAATTTACTCAGCAAATTAAAAATTAACAATATTATATTATTTAGTTACAAATAATGTATAATAAAAATCAAATCTTTGTAACGAAAATCAAACAAGGATGGCGAGAGAAGCTTCAAATCTCTCTAATCCGGAATCCATGCTCCAGTCCATACTGTGAATACCTGCAGAAAGTCAAGATAACGTTAGCTTAAATAATACTTCTAAGGCCAGATAATCTTGGTACCATGAAATCTGTATCAGAGATCTGATAAGATTTGAAATTATATCGAAGATGTCAAGGCGGGAGCGGATCCAAAAATTCTTGAATTGCATTATTTCCATACATGGTAAATGACCGCGTTGAAACAAGTATGCCAAGTACAATGATCCTTAGAATTGGACCAACCTGACGCTTCGAGAATCCAAGATTGCTAGCAAGAGGAGGGGAATGGAAAACCAAGTTTAGCACTTGTAAAATTCCATATACTCTAAGTGAAACTACATTCAAAGAGGATATGAGATGTAGTTTCCAGATCAGAGTTGCAAATGATGCAAACAGAAGGGGTGTTGAGGCCCCAACTCATAAGCTTGTCTCTATTGACAAGCTTCCCCTTTAGAGCCAACCAAGATATAAAAGAATGACGAGGAATGTGGAATTTATTCCATACTAACCTCGCCCATCACTTAACTGGGATAGGCTTGCGAATAGCGTTGTATGTGGCTTTAATGGAGAACTTGTTGCCTCCGTCCTTGGTAACCCAGAAATGAATGTCCCTTGAGAAGATATTCGGACGGGGAAGCGAGATGAGGATCCTTTGAATTTCTTCTAGGGGGGCACGACTGCGAGCCCTAGCTGATCGAAAGTTTGAAGGCCAATTCCATTCGCCATTGCTAATGATGCCGACAACCTTTAGGTTATTTCCCAGCCGGGAATCTCTAATGATGTCCGGGCCATAATACCTAGCTAGCGACGAAGTAAGGAGCCACAGATCGTGCCAGAACGAAGTGGTCTTTCCATTACCAATAGCTACCCTGTACAAATTTCGGGCCAAAGACCGAAGACGAAGAATTTTCCTCTAGATCCACGAGGGAGAGGGTCCAATGGGAATATCCCAAAAACTGTTGTTTTTAAATTTTTTTCCGATTTAATCCATTCACACCAGATAGATTGGTTCTGATTACTGAAAATAGACCAAAGGTGTTTAAGGACGCCCGCCTGATTCCAAAGTTTTAGATCTAGAATCCCAAGGCCGTCATCTTTATATGGAATGGTAACAGAAGAACAGGCCACTTTGGCCCCATGGATTTTCATAGAAGATCCACACCAAAGGAATCGGCGAAGGTATTGGCTAAGATCTTTAATAATTCTAGAAGGAAGGATGAAGATCGAAGTCCAATAGACCCGACCGACAAATAAGACCGATTTGATTAATTGGAGTCTTCCCGCATACGAGAGATGCTTGTAAGTCCATGAATCAATACGAGAAGTTATTTTGTGCAGGAGGGGGCGACAGTCAGAGTGAGTAAGTCTACATGTGATCACGGGAACTCCCAGGTATTTCACAGGAGAGAGCCTTCAGGAAAGTTCAAGATAGGCAAAAGGTTAGAACGAAGGTGGTGGTCAATTCCAGAGAAAAAAATATGGCTTTTCATAAGATTTACCTTAAGTCGAGAGAGAAGGTAGAAGTCATCGAGGGCTTCTTTAATAAGACGAAGGGACTGGGTGTCACCATGACAGAAAATCATTAGATCATCTGCTTGTGGCATTTCCGGTGAAAACGAAAATTCTCATCATAACTTTTCTCTTTAAGAATATTGGAGAGCACTTGCATAACAAGCACGAAGAGGAGAGGGGATAGAGGGTCACCTTGTCTCATGCCTCCATTAATAATAATATAATAAAAGGGAGAGGAGATGCATTTTATAATTCAAGTGATCATCTTTGCAGGAATTGCAGAGTTATAGACAATTACGGCTAATACATAGAAATATAAATACATAAATTGAACTAATTTTAAATCCAAGAACACAATCCTGTCCATCTGAAACCGTTCACAAACTCATTATTACACAAATGCGCAAAGTAATGAGACAATGAAATGCTGATAAAATGGGACGATGCCCGGTTCGGAAAATAAGTGAAACAAAAGGGAATATAAAGTGGATATGGTTCAGATAGGGCAACCGTGATAGGATTGGAAGAGAATAAAATACTCTGGTGGAGAGAAAAAATGTTTAGTGAAAAATTCAACAAAGAGAAAAAAGAGCGACGTTCTCTATGGTTTATAGAGAAAGAAACCTTCGAAAGTAGCGAGAGATTGGTTTGAAGTCGTTGTACTATGTTACAGGACTCGTTAGGCACGATAAATCCAAACTAGAAACCCGACGAAAGGTTCGAAGAATGGTAGAATAAGGACTAGGAGATAATGTTGTAAGTAAGAAGATTACCTCTAAGAACACAAATTCTCTTCAATGGGTATATGAATAGACAATAGAGAGAAAGATAAAATAACTTGAAATTATCATTATGCCTTTTCGGAGTTCCTATCCCTCTTACATATAGATTTAGAGTCATAAATAAAGAGAACGAAACGGACATCAATTAGGGCTTAAATGAATGAAAAGTAACGGTAGTAAATGAATAAAAAGTAACGGTAGTAAATGAATGAAAAGTAACGGTAGGAGTAGGAGACCAATAGGATCTCTGTAACATTGCCCCCTTCTTCGGAACATCCTTGTCCTCAAGGATTGAAATTTAGATACTTGGCGGCGAAGTTTTGGTAAAACTCCCAAGTAGCAGCCGATGACGGATAACCCTTCCATTGAACGAGAACTTTGGTGACAGCGGCGTTGCGGTGCTTGACTGTTTTGCGTTCCAAGATTGCTTCGGGTTCATTAGAATTTCCCAAGTCGACGAGGTATGGAGGCAGAGCAGAGATTGTTGACGGTGGGTTAGGGCAAAACTTCAGTTGGCTCACATGAAAAACGTCGTGAATGGCTGCGGTGGCCGAAAGCTCCAGCTTGTAGGTAACGCTCCCAATTTTATCTGTAACACGAAAAGGACCATAATATTTCGGAGCAAGCTTATTCGGTACCTTGTTTGTTTTCAAAGAATTCTGCCGGTATGGTTGGAGCTTGAGGTACACATAATCGCCTAGGTTGAATGCGCGGTGGGAGCAGTGTAAATCTGCAGTTTGCTTCATTCGATGTTGGGCACGATTCAAATGAAACTTTAACATCCGGAGGATATCTTCCCGCTTTTGTAGAGTCTTATCGATAGTGTGTGACTTTCTTTCTCCGGGTAGGTAAGGCAGGTGGGTTAGATGTGCTTCCCAAGTAGAGCTATACACCAAGATATCGTCGAAAAAAACGAGTACAAACTTTCGCGTAACTTCACTAAAAATGTGATTCATGAGGCTCTGAAAAGTACAAGGTGCATTTGTGAGACCAAACGGCATAACAACATATTCATAGTGTCCGGAGTAAGTCTTGAATGCTGTTTTATAGATATCTTCGGGTGACATTCGTAGTTGGTGAAAACCCGCACGGAGGTCCAATTTTGAAAAGTATACAGCCCCACCCAATTCATCTAACAGGTCTTCTAACAGTGGAATATGATATTTGTCTTTGATGGTTTGTTTGTTTAACCCGCGATAATCAACGCACAACCTCCAAGTACCATCTTTCTTCTTTACTAAAACAATTGGGGAAGCATACGGACTAGAACTATGTTCGATTATTCCTTGGTTTAACATATCTTTTATCATCTTGTCTATTTCATCCTTTTGAAGGGATGAGTAGCAATAGGGTCGGAGATTAACGGGATTAGAACCGCTTACCACATGAATTTTGTGATTAAACCCTTCACGAAAAGGCGGTAAAGTTGTGGGTTCAATGAAAATTCCAGAGTACGAACTGATCAACTCACGCAGCGTAGAGTCTGTAGAAAATTCTGTTGTGGTCGCCGAAATATGAGACAAAAGAGCGTTTGGGTTTAAGTTGTCTAAAACGTCATCTGTTATCTCATGGCCAAACAACAATGCGATCTGAGGTTCTTGAAGCATTAACTTGTTCAAACTTGCTCCGTTGATCGCCTTACAACCCTTGTTTACATTCCCACGCAGCACATGCTTCAAACCATTAAGGTTGAATTCCATTCGGAGGTTGAGAAAATCCCATAAAATTGGACCAAGGGTGTGCAACCATTGAATACCTAGCACAAAATCACAACAGTCAAGGTTTAAAGTTCTTACCTCGGTGGTGAGATCATAGCCTTGTACTTTCCAAGAAAAATTGCTACACTTGTATTTTGTAACAATTGTGCTTCCCAGGGCGGCAGAAACAACCATCGGTTTAGTCGCTTCGAGAGGGCAACCGATTTCATTAGCAACCTTCAGGTCCAAGAAGTTGTGTGTACTCCCGGGATCAATCAAAATGTGGATCTTTCGCTTACCATTTTGTCCTGTCAAACGCATACAATTGAAGGTTGTGTTGCCCGTCAGTGCGTGTAGCGATATCATAGGCGGTTGTGTTTGCTCTGACTCAACAGTCGTCGTGTTGACGAAGTCATGAACCTCATCTACATCGGAAAGTTCAGATTCTGCATCACCTTCCATGACATATATATGAGCCTTGCGATGGGTTTGTTGATGGCCGGGAGTGAAGATTTCATCGCAATACATGCACATACCTTTTTGTTTGCGATCTTGCATCTCTTGCCAAGTAAATTTTCGGGGTGTTTGGTTGTTGTTTCTTGAGATAAAAATTGGCGTCTTATGTGTTTGTGTGTTGCTAGGGGCAGTGGGTAAAAGCGGTGGCTTGGTGTTTTGATTCAGATATTTCGATGTTTGATAGGCGTTTGGAGAAGAATAGGTGTTGGGTTTGAATGAGGGTCGTTGTGGTTTGTGAGGGAGTAGGCGTAAATATGATTCATGCATCATGGCTATTTTTGCTGCTTCGGCAACGGATTCCACATTCTGGAACTGTCTCACATGAAGCTGCAAATGTGGATTTAGATTAGTTAAGAAAATACTTAACGCATGGGCGCGTGGTAGGGATAACCGTGTGAGTTTACACTCAAATTTATCATGAAACACCTCGACCGAATCGGTCTCTTGTTGTAAGCTAACCAACTCCGATAAAGGATCGACATACAAACCTCCAAAGCGAGTAGAAATTGCAAGAACATATTCTGTCTAGGGTGGGTATCGATTGAAACGTTCTGCAATATAGTTGTGGTGCCATTGCAATGCCTTTCCTGTCATATGGATAGTAGCGAGTCTTACCTTCGATTCATCTAGCGTTCCGTCAAGCGCAAAGAATTGTTCGCATTTAAAAATCCAATCGCGTAGGTCGGATCCATCAAAAATAGGAAACCCAACCTTAGTAAGGCGGGTGAGCAAACCGTTTGTTGGTGTCGTACGAGGCTTCTGATTAGTTCCACGATTTGAACCGGGGACAAGGTTCAGCGAATCAGGTGGTTCCGGAGAGAAAGTTCGGGGAAGCGTCGTGAAAACGCCGGAATGTGAAGGATCGTCGTCAACCAGCGGACGCTTTTCAGGGTTCTGTGTAATAGGGCGTAGCTCCGCAAACATGTTCTTAATATCGTTGAATCGAGCAGTCATCTCATTCCTCAATAGATCGTTTTGTTTGAGTTGAGCCACACGATTTTCTTCATTTTGCTTGGCTTGATCGGCCTGAACTTGCTTCATCTCCTCAAGTTGCTTGTTAACCTCGATCAGGGTTTGTGCCCTAGTTTCCATGACTGTTTATTTTGAAGTAGAAAAGAAAAAACAAATCCGGGTCCGGAAGATCGATGGCTCTGATACCAATGTTACAGGACTCGTTAGGCACGATAAATCCAAACTAGAAACCCGACGAAAGGTTCGAAGAATGATAGAATAAGGACTAGGAGATAATGCAGTAAGTAAGAAGATTACCTCTAAGAACACAAATTCTCTTCAATGGGTATATGAATAGACAATAGAGAGAAAGATAAAATAACTTGAAATTATCATTATGCCTTTTCGGAGTTCCTATCCCTCTTACATATAGATTTAGAGTCATAAATAAAGAGAACGAAACGGACATCAATTAGGGCTTAAATGAATGAAAAGTAACGGTAGTAAATGAATGAAAAGTAACGGTAGGAGTAGGAGACCAATAGGATCTCTGTAACATACTATTTGGAGAAAGATCGAAAAAGGGCAGACAGTCGCCGAAAAAGGAAGAAAAACTGTGGTACTTTTTTATATTGCAGAAAGAAAAAAAGATAAATAAAAGAAAAAACGGTCGCCGAAAAAATAAGAATCGTTGTACCTTATTATGAAGAGAAATGAGGAAGAAGAGGGCATCCCCGGAGAAAATGAGAAGAAAGTTGGGAGAAAATTAAAGACGGTTCTCTAGGGTTTCTCCACAAATATACCCTTCCGTTTTATATTCGTGTGGTTTTTATTCTATTTTATTTTATTGATCTTTTTAATTATTAATTTATTATCTTATCGAGGAGATTTATCATATAAATAATAAGAAAAAGTTAGACTAATTCTCTTTCAAATTTATCCTAAGATAAATAGAGATTTTAAAACGTATCAAATTTCTTTCCCTCTTCCTACCTCTTTATTTTCTTCATCACGTTTCCTCTACTTTCTTACTTAATCGACGTCGACTGTTACAACCAGAAATATTCTGATTTATTGTTGTTTACACTCTGATTCACGATTCAAACTACTCCACAACTATATCGACACTAAAATAGTAAGTTTGATTATTTTTATTTTCGAATAATTAGTTTGATTCTATCAAATTTCAAAAATCTAGGGTTACACTCTTCGAGTTTTTCAGTTAGTTTAGTGATAATCTACTTCATAAATATTAGTTTTGTGTGATAATCTTCTTTATTTCATTTGTATTAGTCTTTTTTAGTACGATCATAAGTCAGTCATACAACCTTACAATTTCGCATCCAAATAACCTTACTATTGTTATTGCAAAACAAACATGTTTTTGTTACATTTGTATAGGTTTCACAACTATCATTTTTTCCATGATTGCAGGTTTGTATAGGTTTCGCTTCTATTAGTGTGTCTTGGTTATACATTAACATAGGTTTCGTATTCATTAGTGTGTTTTGATTTTACATTAACATAAAGTTTCGCATCTATCGAATTACCCCCTGTCTTAACATTTGCAAAGGTTACACATCTATCACTTTTGCAATGGTTTCACATTTGCATATGTTTCACATCTATCACTTATCTAAACTTCCAATGATTTTGCATCTATTATAACCGTCAATTTTTTTTTATTTTACTTCTTTTGCATGAAAAATCGCACCAATAATATATTTATACATTTTAGGCTCTTTGCATTGATAAACACAGATGTAAGATACAAAAGTAAAGCCATAACATAGAAGCTGCAAAACATATGCCATTTTATTCAATTTTACAGATAGTATATGATCTTAGAAAGAAGAAGACTCCTTACAAAAAGAACTAGGATGTAATTGAAGAGATAATAAAGCCGCATGATGACGAAAATAAAGGTTTCAAATCGGGGAAAAAGTTTTTACGGTTTAAAAATAATGACGTCAAGATCATATTTAGTTTAAAACATGGAAACCAAAATATGCCACTATAAGCCAAACACTTTGAACCCAAATATTCAAAATTAGAAAACAAAGAAAAATCACCTTTTCTCATGAGATATCAAGAAAGATTGATAAAAGCCGAGAAAGACCAATCATTAATAAAATGATAAAGCTATACAATTCCAACTTTTCTTACATTATTGTAGTGGTTACTCATTGGCATAGGTTTCTCATATACTAATTCTGCCTTATTTCATATTTACATAAGTTTCTCATCTACCACTTATGCTTTAGTTTAACCTTTGCATAAGGTATTGCATCTAAAAATTTATTATGCTTTCATATTTGGATAGGTTTTGCATCTATCACATTAGGCTTTTTTGAAATTAGCATAGGTTTTGCATCTATCAATAATAAAGCATGTTTCACATCTATCATTTGAGCATTTGCATAGGTTATGCATCTAGTATTTTAACTCTGCTTTCACATTTTAATAGGTTTTACGTCTATCAATTAGCCATGTTTTACATTAGCATAGGTTTTGCATCTATCCCTTTTAGCTAACGTTTTTTCATGATAATAGGATGTTATAAGTAAAGCAGCAAAAACACCTGAAGAATAAGCAATATAAGATTTTATGATACTCTTCATAATTTTAACATGTTCTACCTTATTTTTCTCTACATTTGGAGATATACTAGCATCGATAATAGTGTATTATGTAGAACACTTAGACAAAATAAACAACTACAGTCGAGCTGAAACAATCCGAGACAAGTTGATGAATTCAATAACATTTTGTCATCAAACTAAACCTGGAAAAAGTAGTTGGTTGTGTTGCTCTTTTACTAGTTATTATTTCTCTTTGTTCTATTTTAAATATTATTTAGTAAAAAGATGTCGTCTCAAGTATTGTTAATATATATCCATTTATCATGGAACACACAACAATATGTCAAAAATAAAAATTGAAGACAAGATACCTAGAAGCTTCAAATGGCCGGGTATTAAGGGAAAACCAACATTAGATTTGATTGAAGCCGTAACAAAGATAACATATGAACATCTATGTTTACACATTTTTTTGTCCAGTTTCACATTTTACATAAATAAATGTCTTTATTATAACACTTTTACAATTTTTTAAGTTCTGGAAAAAGAATTGAATCTAACAGAAGAAGAAAACTTTAGAGGAGAGTTCCAAATACTAGACGATAATAGTGATGTTCGTTAGTAAAATGATGATGTCCCACAACAGAAAAATTGTGATGATATTCCACCGCATGATTTTGAATAAGCTAACTTCAATGACGATAAAGATGGTCTGCACTGGGAGTACGAACCAAGCCTCAGTTGCAAGAGATTCTAGTGATAGTGAAAGAACAATTGATCAATACATTGTTCAACAAAGTCTAAAAGTTACAAGAACTAAAAATACTACAACACGAAGAAGAAAACCAGTAAAGAATATGGAATAGAAAACTTTACCGATAAAAACTAGTGCTCTGAACAAACAAAAGAAGGTACAAACATGACATGCTCCTATTGCAAGAAAGGAAAATTCAGTATCGGAGATTATTAGGAATATAATGAGATTATAAAATAAAATAAAATAAAAAGTCTCCAATCAACATTTTTTACAGAATGTACCATCTGAAATTAGAAAACAGCAGGTTGAAAAAATTACTAGCAAGAGAAAAGATAAAAATCTCACTTTCAGTCATATTTACTATAGGTTCCGCATATATTATCCATAATGTCATAATATGTTTCACATCTATCATATTAAATGTACGTTTCACATATATCATATTTATTAAAGGTTGCGCATCTATCATTTTAATTCACGTTTCATCTATCATATCTATTTAGGTTCCGCATCTATCATTTTAATTCACGTTTCATATATATCAAATCCATTAAGGTTTTACATAGATCATCGTAATCCTTGTTTCACATATATTATGCATATTAAGGCTTCCCATCTATCATGAATGATCTCATGAAAAGGTTTCACATCTATCGCGTTTATTTACGTTTTACATCTAACATATTTATTAAGGTTGCACAACTATCATCCATCATCTTTATAAAAGGTTTCACATTTTTGAGATGGGTTATTATTTTGTATAGAATTAACAACATATCCCTAGCCCCAGCCAAAACACCCATTAGATCTTGTCTTTAACTAGAGTTTTGACTTATCAATAGTAAAAAAATAGAACAAAATGAAATTAAACGTAGAATATCTCAAAAATAAATTGAAGAAATAAAAATGAAACTCAATAAAAAAGAGAAGATTATTACACAAGTGAAAGTTGATGCAGAGATGAACATAGAAGTTAACCTATAAAACACACTTCAACTGTATATGTTGAAGCCAAACATAGATGATGAAGTTAAAAGAACAACTGAAAAGCAACAAAAAACTTATGCAAGAAAAAAACGATTGAATGATCAAGCCCAACACTCACCGAATAATAAATCATATATTACAAATACAAAATAGAATGATCAACAAATTGGTGTAAAGAAACATGATTTTGTTATTGGTGTTGGTGTAGAAAACCTTGTTGTTGATGTCGAAAACCCAAACACAACACCTAATATTGTAGTGGAAGATAAGGATCCACCTTCACAACAAGATAACAATGAAGTTGGTGTGGAACAACTGGATCCTACTGTTGTTGTTATTGTTGAAAAGGAGCATGTTACTCCTGTTGATGTTGGGTTGATGTTGTTGCTCTTATATCTAAGGGTATTGTTGTTGTTGGAAAGGAGCGTGCTACTCCTGCTGATGTTGGGCTTAAAAACTAAAATGTTTCCCATGTTTATGTTGATGTTGTTACATCTAACATTATTGTTGTTGTAGAAAAATAGCATGTTACTTATATTGAAGTTAGGGTTGAAAAGCAAGATGATCCCCCTGTTGATGTTATCGTTGAAGAGAAGCATGCTCCTTCTGAAGATGTTGGATTAAAACCCAAAATGATCCACCTGTTGATGGTGTTATGAAAGAACATAATATTGATATTACTATTGATATACCTAATACTACTTCCCTAAAATATCAAGATATTAATGCTGCTGTACATGTCGCTAAAGAATTTATTGTTAAAGTATATGAAATAACCAAGAAGGTTTGCTGAAGTATCTGAAGTATCTGAAGTGACCAAAAATGTTGCTGTTGACAAAAATGTGATATAGGTAACCCAAAATTAACAAAACCTATTTTAAAAAACCTATATATTTGGAGATATAATTTGTTGTGTATTATCTTATTTTTTGCTTAAATATTGTAAACTCAAATAGAATGAGGAATTTCCACTAATTTATATGGAAAAAAGATATTTATTTCATTATATTTTATGAAGATGATTAAGAGGTACTGCTGGTCCTCATGAGGATGTAGTGGTGATTGGAGCAGAGATAGTTGGGATTGAAATCTAATGCGTGCTAATAGATACATGAAGCTCTGCAAAGGGATCTAGTGAATTAGTATTCCCCAAAGGGGTAGCCTAGTTGGTAGAGTAAATCATTCTTGTGACCAAAGGTCATGCGTTCGAGTCCCTATATAAACACTTTGTTGGCTGAGCCTGTCATCTTGTGTGGTTTACCTTCTGGAATTGGTTTGTAGGCTATTGCGTTAGACTGAGGGTTTACCCTATGCGCACTTGTTGAGGCTGCGGGTTCCCTCTGAAAAAAGAAAAAAGAAAAAAGAAGCTCTGCAAATGTTCTTTTTCAAAATAACATATGATAAAATGAGCAATCCTCCTCGACTTTCCCAATCTGATCAAACTATTATCGAATTTACAGGAGTGACAACAGAGGTGATTGGAGAGTTCGAGAGGGAGGTGTGTTTGGGAAATGGACCTTTTCGAAAGAATGTTAAAGTTTTATTCATTTTGGGGAGATCATGGATTTCAAGGATGTATGCAGTTGTATCTACAGTCCATCAGTGTTTGAAGTATGTTATTGTCTATCGAGTTAGAGTAGTTCAAAGTAATCAGAAAGTTGCCAAGGATGTTATGCCACAGCTCTACGAATCCGAGGATCAAGTAGAGATGATAAAATTAATGAATAACAATGAGGAGGGTTGACCTCGGGGTTCTCTCACAGTAAGTGAAAGTATAGAATAGTACACTTTTCCAAATGGCAAGGTACTTCGAATAAGAACATTATTGACTCTAGTATTACGTCAACAATTGCTATAGTTTTGTTCCAAAATTTAGATATTTTTGTTTGGAAGATAAAATACATGGTGGGAGTTCCAATAAAGATAATATGCCATAATTTAGCACTTAATCCGAAGATTAAACCTGTTATACAAAAAAGGCGTGCTTTATCTGTTGAAAAGTCTGAAGCATCTGAAGCCCAGTTGATTGCTCTTTCTGGGGAGGCAATGTTTCAGGACATTAAGTTTCGTTTTTTAGCATCGAATAATGAGGTCGGGTATGAAGTTGCATTGGCTGGTTTGTGACTTGCACATATTTTTGAGGCAAAGTCAGTTCGTATGGAAACAAATTCTCAATTATTAGTAAATCGGGTGGCTGGTGTTTCCGAACTTAAAAAACCATTTGATTTTGTACCTTCGAGAGCTTCGAAGTTTGATGCTTCTTTTTTAGCACGTTATTGTAGAACACATTAGTAAATGAGAAAATAGCATTGTTGATTCTTTGGAAATTGTTGCTTACACTGAATAATACCCTTGTATTTTATTACAAGAGAATTCTTCTATCTTATCCAGATCAAAGGAATGTAAATATGCAGAGGAAGTTTTTGTTGCACCAGATTTAATTCAAAGTGACTGGAGGGTTGATATTTTGAACTTTTTGTTACAAGGAACGCTGCCTCAAGATATACAATTAGCAAAAAATTAAAGTATAAAGCCCATGGCTATATTGTGTTAGATGAGGTATTGTACAAAACATCTTTGAGTAGGTCGTTGTTGTACGTTTAAATAGACAAGATTATCTAGGATGTTCTTTCGAAATTACATGATGGTGAGGTTTCAGGACATTGTGGGTTCAAGGCATTGACACGTCGGGTTTTGCTGGCAGGATATTATTGGCCTTCGATTATGAATGATACCAAGAATTTAGTATGAGGCTGTGATACATGTCGGCAATTTTCCAATTCCATTCATAAACCTGCATTTCCACTCATGTTCATTTCTATAGCTATCCCTTTTGATAGATAGGGAATTGACTTAGTAGGACCCTTCCTATGGCTTCAGAAGGACGCCAAATTATTATTGTAGCTCTCGACTATTTTTCGAAGTGGGGAGAGGCTGAACATTTGCCTCGAACGAAGGCCAAAGATGTTATTAAGTTCATTGTGAACAAGATTGTTTACCGTTTTGGGGTACCTCGAAAAATAACCACAGACAACGGTGTACAGTTTAATAACAGAGAAATAGCTTCTTTTTGTGCTTCGAGGGAAATTATACAGTGTTTTTCTACACCTTTTCACCCTCAAACAAATGGTCAAGAAGAGGAAACAGACAGATCTGTTTTAGAAGGATTGAAAAAGAATTTAATGGGGGTTGCAGGTAAATGACCAAATTACTTACAAGAGGTGCTATGGGCTTATAGGACAACTCTAAGAGAGGCTACTAAAGAGACTCGTTTTGATTTAGTGTATGGTATGGATGTTGTAAGCCCTGTTGAATCTACGTTGCCTTCTTATAGAGTTTCTCATTATTCTGAGGACCTAAATGACGAAGCAAAAAGAACTAAATTGGATTTGATTGAAGAAAAGAGAGTTAAGTCACATTTAATATAATTCATTATCAAACTCTAATGCGGAGTCTGTGTAATTTGAGGGTCAAACAAAGAGATTTCAAGGTTGGTGATACGGTTTTCAGGAAAGTGTCCATTCACACAAAAGATACGCGCCTTAGAAAAATGGCCCTGAATTGGGAGGGTCCTTATATGGTTACATCGAAGGTAAAACCAGGTTCTTATCGCATTTGTGATGAGCAGGAGATGATGCTTCAACATCCATGGAATATAGATCATCTGAAGTTACATTGGGAATGACTCTTTATTTTTTTATCAAATTTTTTCTAATTCTTGTAAATACGTAACACACTCTTTCCTACCTTGTTGGCCCAATGAGGTTTTAACGAGGTGTCTTATACATATTCAACGCAAATAATAAAGTCTTTTTTGGCCAATAGTTGTTTACAGTATAAGCATTCAAATTATTTTGGTAACTTGTCAAAGACTCATCATATTTGAAGTTGACCAAGATTGATATTTTTGAGGTGTTTCACGTTCACTTTTAACTCGTTTTGAAGAAATAATCATATTCGAGGTGCTACAAACAATGAATGCACTAATCTTATTTGAAGTGTTACGTCCTTTAAACGAGCTATGATATTCAAGGTGCCACGTTCTTTAAATGCACTATAATATTCGAAGTGATATATTTTTATGTGAGTAATTTATTTTTAATGATATATTATTTCGAATTAAATATCTCTTGTTTATATGAAATTTTAAATGCAAGTACACAAAATACCTTTTCATTCATAATAATCTGATGACTCATACAAAAAGTTGGTAAACATGCTAAGTACAACAACATTCTTCATATTCAAGTCATCCATAAACAATTGGATGACAAGCACATAAAAATCAAACACAAAAAGGTGAAGTTGTTTATCCTTGTAATACTACTCAGAGGACTCTTTTTCTTCTGAAGCAGACTCTTTTGTTTCTTCTTCTTCCTCGGTCGATGAGCTACGTACAAGATCAAAAGCTTTGTTATGACGATATTCAATGGGAATCTGTTCCTAGAATTTTGAAAGGTCATCTTTTGGAAAGGTGGCATGAATTTCTCAAATAAGGTACACAATATTTACTTTTTCAGCATTCCTTATAGTTGCTAGCATGTCTTTCCCACACTCTTTTTCAGCATCCTTCACAAAAAATGTTTTCTCCTCATTGAGTCGAATCTTGAGAGCATTCATGTCTTCTAACAACTTCTTTTCATCTTCACTTTTATTTAAAGAAAGTTGAAGTGTTAAGTATCTCTCTATCTCTTCGGCCAGCTCCTATGCGTGTTTCGAGTTGAGCTAATCTATAGAATATTTGTAAGAAGTATTAAGTTGTTCTATTTCTTTTATATGCACAACTCTCATATGATTTTTGACATGAATAATACCCCTAAGGAATTCTGCTCTAGCAGCTTGCAATTTATAAAATTGCTCATCCACAAGGCCACCAAAGATATCTCTCATCTTCTCGGCTGCAACAATTTTCCTTTTATGAACCATCTCTTTCGCAATATATTCTAAATGGGTGCGGGCATATGCTACTTCTTGGCATAATTTTTGTGTTGCAGTGCCTAGATCGGTAAATGGTTGGAGAAGCAGTTCTACCTCTTCAGATGGCTCTTCGGGAGGGATGCGGTGATTTGTGTAGGGCATCAGAGTGGAGATCAAGGGTGATAAAGGGGTTTCTACCTCAACTACTTTGGTATGGTGGGAGCAAATATTTCACCATAATGTTAAAGTTCGTTTTGAATCCTTTAGATTTAAGGATCTGCATCTATTTCGATCCCTTGGGATTTATCGAGGTTGATATATCTATCAGGATCAAACAGTTCGTCTCCTTGGCCATTACCAGCTGCATCTCTTTTTGTTGGTTGCATCATTCATTGGCATCTGTTGCCATTTCATTATGCTGATTTTCTAGCACAACGTCCACGATTTTATTTTTTTCCTTTCTTACATGAGGATTTTTTGAAGCATTTTTATTCCTCTTTGACACAACTATTTTATTCCTTCGGAGAAGGCTTAATTTTTTCTCCTTCTTCAATTGTGGCAAGGTTTTTTTCAGATGCCTTACTCTTTCCCTTTTACCTCAGCGTCAAATTGGCTGAAGAACTAGCGCCATATATGCTAGTTGTATTTTTAGAATTTTTACTTTTCTTCTTTTTCTTCTCCTGGTTGGGGAGGTGGTTATTCGATCTATTTCGAACAAGCAAAAACACTTTGTAGTCAGGGGCTACCAGCCTTTTGACAACCAGCAAATGATTGGGTGGCTTCATCATGTTCTGAGGAAGAGCAGCTCCAACATTAATTATCCACAGATGGTTGTTGAGAAAGTTGATAGGCTGAAATGATGAGTGAAATCTGTTGCCCCATTCTTTTTCAGCCCAAGCTGCAAGTTTACAAAAATATCTTTGGTGTCTTTCCGGCGCAGCTTGTAACACCTCAAAATCTCTGCATACGGCACAAAACTTTGTGGAAAATCATCTTGTAATTAGAGATATAATATAAATGGTAAAGTAAAATACTTACGATTACTCCTCCAGAGGAGGTTCAACTTTTATGAGTTGGCTTCAGAAATCTCCTTGCTATTTTCCCAAGCTCCTGAGACAAAGACAAATTTTTGTTTCCAAAATTTGTCTGCCTCCATCAAGTCATCGATGATCTTTAGGTCATCATCTAGTATCAGATAATAAAATGGGAGCACTGGTTCCTTTGGAAATTTGGTGAGGGAGATTAAGTCTGCGATGCACAAAGAGATTTAGGCCAACCGAGAAGCCATGATCATATATAACAAGGTGAACCGTTGATTGGGTGTCACCTGAGTTGAGTAATGATTTAAATTCTCGAAGTATTCCACTATTATGGGCTCTAGTAGAAACCGAAGACCTTAATTGATGATCTTTGGGTAAACTACCAATTCACCATTTTTGCAGTCCAATGGGTTTCTCCTTCTTTGGGTAGATGAAGTGTAATGTTGTCACCCATACCCCATTGTTTTTCAGCTCTTCTGCTTGGCTCTCCTGATAGTATGTGTAAGTAACATTTTTTAGCACCAGGATATAGTGCGCAACGAGCGGGTTTAAATTTTCACTGACAGAGGCGGCTAGCTCTTCAGATAGCTTCACATGAGACTTCGTTTTTCTCCATTTTCCTCTTTTATCTTTCGCCGTTGGAGTACCTTTTTCTTTCACAATCTCTCTGATTTTTTAGGACTCTTCCTCAGTATCAACTTCAGTAGCCTCACCTTCACTTTCAGCCTCGACATTGGACTGAATGGCTTATGAATCAGCTTCCTCATCAGAAACTTCATCTTGTAAATGGGGTGGATTTAATGTTGTGGGGTTTCCTTTTCTAAGGGATTCTATTGAGCCAACGAAGTGGTTTTCTCAGTCGATTCCCTTAAAGAAGGATGTGATAGTATTGGATTGGTTAAAGGAGTATTAAAGGTGGAAAGCAAACTGTTTTCAGCATCATCTCCCATGATTAGGAAGGTTATTTTTCTGGGGAGGCAAGTTTTAGATGGTAATACTAGAGGAGTCTCCTGGTAAGTTTTTTGAAGAGGCTCAGAGCTAAGAGGAGTTCTCTCTTCTGACACTCTGGAAGATGGAGTGGTTTGGGTTGCTTTTCGATGAGCTCGAAGGTTGGCCGTTGAAGATGAAATTCGAGGCGAGCTAAAGGTTTTGTTTTGATCTGGGTTGGAAGATTAAGAAAGTGCTGGAGAAATGAGATTGGGATTGAAATTACCGCATAAGGTTGTCTCAGAAGAAAACTGAGGAGCGTTATTTATCGAGAAATCAACTTTGTACTCCTCGGCTCTTTCACTAGTGCATAAATAGTTGTAGGTACTGAAGACCTGGTTGTCAGATTTTGGAGAGTTGAGTTTTTTGGCGATTTTGGGTTTGGATCTTCTAGTTTTTGGATGCGTTCTCATAAACAAGGTTGAAGATTGAACAAAAATTTTGAATTTTCTGGTGAAGGTAGTCAATGGATTGAATAAATAGATGAAGGTAGCTAAAGAAATTCTGGGGATTATGATTTCTCACTAGAAGTTAAGTATGTGAGCTGAATAATGATTCACATGTGTATTTATAGGCTAAGAAAAGGAACGTTGAGATATGGAAGAGGTGGAGAACTCAATTGGTTGGAATTTCAAACGGTTTCTTGAGAAAAAGAGCTTGACACTTGTTATATGACAGGCCTAAGGGAAAACCTATTACCTAGTTAATCATCATAAATACCAGTTACACTTCGAATTTTATCAACTGTTGGAAGAAACCTGACCCAAGAGGTTTATGGAAAATAATTCGAAGTGCAATGAAAGAGATAATTGGTTTCAAGGTGGAAACTTCTTGGATAATTTTCCGAGGATATTAAACGTAAGAAAATGATTCAGAAATTACATGTCTCAAGTACATCTGATTGTTACTAAAGAAAATTTTCTAGTCACAATACAACTTTATCCAGAGAAGTTTTTCCTTCACTAATAGAGCACAGATCTTCATAAGAACTAAGGGGGCTACTGATGAGGAAATATAATATTGAGGACCACAATGTGATAAATAAATTCTTATATGTATATTTGTAAAGATATAAGGCAAATTTAGACTACATGTAAAGATAAGGGCTAAAGTGAAATTAGCCCATTTTTGTAACAAATTTTGTTATTCAAAGTCCGTGCCTATAAATAAAGGCTGAAGTGACTAATGTAAGGATCGATCATTTTCAAGAGTAAAATACTATTATTAATTTCTCTCTCTAGATATTCTTAATCTCCTCATACAATTTATACCTATAAAAAATCTCATGTCAATCATGAAGCACCTACAGTAATTGAGCTTCATCATTCGGTCATCACTAGCAAAAATCTGATGGACCCTTCTCATGTGGTTCCAGCACTCCTTCCAGTAATCTTCCTATCCATGTTCGAAAAATTAATTGGCCGAATAATCTCCACCTCTATGATCGAAAAGGTTACTGACCAAGCAGTCTCCATCTTTGTAATAGAAAATTCTATATAAGTCAAGTGATCTCCATCTCCACGATAGAAAAGGCTATAAGCCAAGTGATCTCCATCTCCACAATAGAAAATTTTATAGGACACCACTCATATAACTTATAACCATTCATTACGTCAATCGATACCAAGCACATTCTCACACAAACACCACTATGTTGTCTACATGCTGACCATCTATAAAAAGTCACCTGTGACATTCAAGAAATTCTCTAACACAATGTCCATTATATTTACAATGTAACATACTCACATAAAGCAAATACATATATATATATATGCTTCACTTCATCCTTCACCAGAGACTAAAGGGGCTACTCGTCCATATCCAAAAAAAAATCAAAGCATGTCGAAGAAGGAGGTACCATCCTAGCAGCCTACTAATTGTTAGTTGCACTACTTTCCTTTGGAAAAATAGAGTTTTCAATCCTCAACAGAGGTTTTGGATGTTAAAGGTTTTTAACGAGGCGATAACAATTAAGTACGAACCAAGTTGGGGACGTCTCTAATAACAATTTGACTAGGAAAATCAATATAACCAAGTCCTAAGAATTTTTTAAGTTTAGCCGACATGGTTGGCATAGTTTCTTCGGTATAACCAACGACACCTCAACATAAAATATAAATAAAGACAGAGCTACGACAATTGACCAAATAACTTAAAGACAAGCTCCTTCAAATGCGAAGAAAATCAAGAAAGATTACACTATCCGGATATTATATGTGACCACTATATAGTCGTTAAGTTTTGCTACACTCCAACTCAAAGACTAAGGAGGACTCCTGATACGAAAATATTCTGTATATAATATTCGAATAAAAATACGATATTTTTGTAATCTAATTAGATGTTATATTTATTATTTTAATTTTATAGCCGATAGCAATATATAATGAGAGATGAAACGTCTTGTATAACTCCTATAAATATGAGGAGCTCGAGATGTAAGGCATCAAATTATATACACAATAATATTATTTTATTTTTTATTTTATTTTTCTCTCTTTTTTTCTCTCTAGATGACTTAGGTATTTGATTAAGAATTTTATCTTTTTCATTGTAGACCAAGACAATAAATAGACCATGACACGTCCGATAACTACCGGTCTGATCGGTTCATTTAAAGTTAAATATATTTAACTAATTATCCTTGAGTTTATGCAAAATTCCACGAAGAATATAGGCTTCTAAAGTACCCATAATGTTTATTTATAAGCATTATTCTTACTAATTATTTTCCCTTAAATAACACGGGATAAGGGATAAGGTATTACCAATTGTTCTTCCTTTTTACAGAATGGAATAAGTTAAGAGTTTCTAGCATCTGAACGATCTATTTTATAACGATCCCATTGTTGTTTACAATTGATTACATTCATTAGTTGTTCCTTATTCTTGTGTTAGTCACTCCTTGAAGCTAAGCAAGCTTACTTTGCATGGTATTGATGATTTAACACAACTGCTAGAGTTTGTCAAAGAAGATGTTGTTGAAAAGAAGCATTATGTGGATGATAAGCATCTTGAGGAAGACAGTTTGAAATTCTCTTGTGTCAGCAGTGAAGACTTTAAGGTTTTTAAATTTTTTGGACAAAGTATATTTGGAAAAGTATACAAAATTAATAAAAATGGCACATCACAGATTTATACGATGAAAGTCATGTAGAATGATAGGATTGGGTACACTAGAAGAAAAACCCCTCATGTCGACCACTTATGACGTGTGATGGAATACACATACTAGACTTCATCTAGATCATAATAGACAAAAAAACATCATGCAAAGACAAAAGTTCGCAATCCCTGATCTTGCTTACAAGACATGATACCTCAATTTCAACCAATATTCTAGTAGAGACCGCTTCGATAGCTTATTTTTTTTAAAGATCCTCTATCTCGTTTACTTCCAATACCTATTTCCCTTTCATATATGGGTCACCAGGCTTGGAAGCAACATATGTCACGAGGACTTCAATAGTTGTTAGGTTTACTATCTCTGATACATTTAATCCATCGTGCGAAGAACTGGTAGCCTGATCAATTGTTGGGGGATATTTTAGATGATTAGGTACACCAGAAGAAATAAAACTCCAGAGTTAATATATATATGATTCAAGCTTTTCTTGTTCTTAATAACCTCAAAAAGACGGACCATCGCTTAGATAAGCTTGGAGTGTTCGTGCTCCTCATCAAATCTGTCAAAAGAGAAGTGAGAATGGCTTACGTCACCCTCATTCTCTCTCTCTCATGAGAGTCTTTTTATGAATCTCATGCCTTTCGAACAACATCTTAATTTTTTACCACATTAACATATAAAAGGAAGAGACGACGAAAATAGACAAATTGGTCATAAATGAATCTATAAAACCAAACACGATTACAACACTAATATTGAGAGACATAAAGTGCAACTTAGTAACAATATATCATACTTAAGATGAAAGTATTTACTTTAAAAATACCTCATTTCTAGTTTCGTGAATGACTTCTTTAGGAAAATTATGGTACCAGTTGTACATTTTCATATAAAGCTTAATTAAATTAATGTAAATACCATTTTTAATGGTAACACTAAGGAAACGTTATGTATGGTGAAGTATGAGAAATTTCTAATTGGTGATTTAAAATAAATTGTATGAAAACTTAAGAAATTAATTTATGAGCTCAAATAGGACAATAATGGTCTATAAGTTTACTAGGGTAATAATCTACTTCGATTTTGATATGAACTTGATTGAGAGTTATGTGTATCAAATATGGTATGAGAGTAAGTTCATATTTTGAAGGCGCCTTTTAATACCCTTACTGAAAAATGAGATAAATCAAGTTTAAGTTAATGTCCAATGATAAAATTTAAGATTGAGAAAATGAAAAAGACTCCATATGATTTATCAATTAGGTGTCTCATGCATGATCATATTTGTACAAGACTTGGTCTTGCCTGTTATTTTTAGGTTTTTGGGAAGATATGTAGGTCATCTTGAGATTGACCATTATGAAGCCTTCAAAAGAATTTTCTGGTATAAGAAAAAAAGTCACAAGTTTACAGAAATTGTTAATCATTAAGTAGTTCGAGTTGTAGGATGTGCGGACATATTTTGTAGTAATTTGGAAAACATAATCCTATAACCTAAAGTAAAAATATTATAGAAAACATAAATATATACTAGTTGTATCCTCCATGTATAATTTTAAAAATATATTTTAAATATTAAATTTGATTTTGTTTTATTTGTCTCAAGTATATTCTAAAAATACTTATTAGATAATAAATTTGAATTTATTTTCATGTATCTTTTATATAGAAAAATTGATTTGTCCGCCATGAATAATAAGTGAATTATTTTGAATTAGATAACTAATTGAGAAAACAATGTGTAATAATTAAGTGAATAATCAGAATTAATAGTAGAAAAAAATGTATTATTGCTGAATAATATAATTAAGTGAGTTTTGTTATATAATAAATTATTTAGTTAGAACTTTTATATAAATCAAATCTTAACTTATTTCTTCACTAACACTCAAATATTTTTGTTTACTAAAATAAAACATTTATGTCATTAATTCTTCTAAGTTTGTGTACTATTAATTAAAAAAACATATTGATACAAACTCTCACGTCAGTAGAATATCCATAGTTTGCATCGCTTTCTACCGACATGAATCACAAATAAAGTTTATGTTGCTGCAACCCTAAGTCCAAGAGGATTATAATGACAAAAAAAACGATGTGTTTATCTCTTACTATTTTTACTTCTACAGGAAAGACGAATGACACGGTTTAATAACTTGATTATGATCAAACATTATATTCATTTTACCTAGTTAGATAAAAAAAGTCACATAATCGTTTGATTGTTGAATATTTTATTATAATCATACTATATATGGATGTTGACAGAAAAAATAAAAATACAATTTACTTGGTTTTATGTAACTTTCAAAACTGAATGTGCACCATCTATAAACCTAATGTAAATAGATGATATATTATGAATAAATTATAATAAAATTTATGATCTATTTTTTTAAATAAAAAGATATTTTTTCATAAAATTCAATGTAAATAGTGGTTTTAAGGTTTTAGACAGAAAAGAAAAAAGCATATATTGTTTTTTTCAATATTCTTCTTCCTCTCTTTTTTCAAAAAATTTATTATGTTTTCGTATATTTTACAGCACTAAACCTCTCTTATCTATAATATACAATTCATTCTCAGTTAATATAATTTTTTTATGTTTAGCTACCGTGTTTTATGTACATATAAATCTGTATGTTTAGTAGTGATATGTATATCTGTATGTTAATCTTTACAGTTATGTCTCTCCGTTTATATATGTTTTAAGAATGATATTAGAACTGATGTTAATGGTTGATCATCATGATGTAGATGTAACAAACTACGAACATTAAGAAATTAAACCTTGGGATATACAACGTAATATATTGCATGCCTAATGATTGTTTGTTTTAAGTTTAGATTTTAAATGTTATTTTATCTTTTTTTTAAACATGAGCCTTTAAATGAATGTTCAACCCTTAACATGTAAGTCGATGCATGTTAGAGCCATCTGATCCTTATTATTGCTTCAGATGTTCGTGGTGTGATGAGATGCATCACATTCATTTTGTTCCATAAAAGACATGTATTGTGTACGACTCATGCATATACACTTTATATGTTCATTATTTAAATCGTATTAACAAATTAGATACATCACAAAAGTGATACATGCAAGTAAGTTATAATATAAAGAAGTTCAGATGCTCATGTCAAAGATTGTAATTATGTGCATAAGGCAACCCAATGGAAGAGTATGCACATATTTATCCAATACTAAGAAATCTGTTAGATGACATTGTTACTGCATTTATACGTCGCATACAGATTTAAAGTGGAACTTAATGTTCAACAGTTTTAGTAAAATATGTTACAAATTAATCAAATCGGCTGAAGTGGATATTTGGTTATTTTTTCATATTTGGTCGTAAACCATCATTATTCTTCTTTATAAATTATCTTCTATAAAAAATATATACCACACTGGAAACCAATTCAGAGACATTTAATTTTGAAAAATATAAATACTTAACAACCATCGATGATAGATTTTTTGCACATCGTTTCATATATTAGAGAATGTTAAGTAAATCTAACATTAAATTCAAAATCTTGTGAGTGGTTGGGATTTGGTTTCTCCAAGAAATTTGCATTGAAGCATTTGGTATAATCTACATTTCAAAATTTTCAATTCTTAGAGATATATGATAGATTGATACAACTACCATCATTACATTATGTGTTTCCATGAAAGATATTTTAGATTGTCAATAATTAAATGATGGTGGAATTTACCTTCCCAATTTTTTATGGCTGAAGAGTGTAGTGAGAGACAGATGGCCTCAACGCGATCATAGTACGAAGAAAAATATGACAGATGGCCTCATACTCGAGAAAGTTGTCAACGATTTTGTATCGATTCATTAAGGAGATGAAGTAGGTCGGAAATGTTGAATTGGAAATCATAGATCATAGTGACGGATGGTCGTCCACTTCAAACTCAATCTTTGATATTTTAGAACTAATAAAGAATGATAAAATGGTATGCCCTGTATCGGGCCTGGCCTGCATGGGTCACGTGTTGAGTAGCTTGAATCATCTAATAAAGAACGGGTAGAGAGGGAACCAGACTCCCCAGTTGAACAACTCATAATGTTTGAAGGAATGGCTCACTTCCTACACCATATTGGACTTCCTCCGGACCATTGTAGACATAAGAAACATCAAACAAGGCAAGGAGTTTGCGATCATCAATCTTGCGTAAAATACATGACACCTCGATTTCAACCGACATACTACCAGCTACCGTTTTGACAACTCTTTTTTGAGGAGCCTCTATCTCGTCTACTCCCAAGACCTGTTTCTCATTCATGTTTGGGTACCGGACTCTCTTTGGGAATTAACATCTATCTAGATGACTTAAGTATTTGTAAGGTTTAGCCCCTCAAATATATTTACTCCATCGTGCGAAGAACTAGTAACCTGATCAGTAGTTGGGGGATGCTTTAGATGGTTAGGTTCTTCAGAAGACATGTGGCACGCGAGAGACTGACGTGTTAATAGAGATATGTTACATTATAAATGTTTAGGTTTTCCATGTGGTATCTTTGCATTCCACTCAGCTTCTCAATCTTTCTTTCTTAGTTTACATGCGTTGAAGCATTTCCAAAATAAAGAAACTCAAGGACCGGTGCAACCGACTATGGAAAATCTATTACCCTTGGAATAAAAACAAGTCCATTTGCTCGACACAAGGGCTCACCATACCCAAGGGTTCGTCCTTCAAACTACTCGTCCGACCTCTTGTATTGAGCGAGTAAAGCACACCAGAACATCTTTTTCTTGTTTGACAAGCTCTATAGGAGTATGAGGCTTCTAATAAGGAGTACTTTGTAAGTTTATAGGACAGTTAGTGAGCCGTAACACTTTGTATTTATTAAAAGAAATAAAAGGCCCATAAAAGGGTCTTTATATATCTTTGAGCCAATATATCCACCTATGCCCATAAGAGTCAATGTAAATATCTTATATCACCTTATTTGAGAGAACCAACTCATTTTTTACTATTCACGTATTTTCAATCACTTTCGATATTTAGATAAACTCTATAGTTGTATCCTTAAAATTCTAGTGAGCCAGACTTGTGTTAGACAGAATCACCCTACCGAACTCTTAAGTAATTATCACCGACCCTTAGCTATTGGCAATAGAGATCCAAGTGTAACATGAAATTTAAATTCATAAAAAAAACTATAGAGATTAAGATACTACATATGCAACTCTTCATCATAAAGTTTAATGGGAAAAAATATATTTTTGGGATGCCAATGATTAATCAAAGTTAAATGCACTTAAGATTAACATTCCTAAGGAATTTATGGTAAGGTTTTGGTTTTAGCGTTTCATGAACGTGAGAAATGAACAATTAATTAATTGGGTCCTCATGTTATTCAAGAACATGAGAGGCTGATACAAGAACATCTTAGACTGCATAGGATGAGTTCTCAAGATATAAAAGCGAAGAATATATAATATGATATATAATTTGATAAAGCTTATGGTTTAAGAAAAAAATACCAAAATGAATCAGATATTGTAGGTTGATAATTATTTGTAAGAGAATATGACATCTCAAAATGGAATGTGAAGAAGTATAAAGCTTATATAAAAGTCAACAGTAATCTCATAAGTTTGGTATGTACATAAATCAATTTAGTTCCAGTTGCATGAAGCACAAGGCGGGTTGATACGGTTTTCACAACCTGATTTTAATATTTTTATGAATGATACGGCACATCAAAGCTTTAATGGAGGTGAAAGATCCATTGACCAATTAGAGGGAAATTGGTGCTTAGTTTATATAATTTTCTTTTTAGTTGTTGTGGTTTAGTAGATATTTAAAGATGTTATAAGGAATTTGATATATTTTCCTAATTAGACACCTTTGGATATTCAGATATTTTTTAATATAATCAAATGATTATTTCGTTGGCATGATATTATGGTAAACACTTTATATTTAATAATTAATAAAAAAATGTATTTACTAGAATATAATTAAGAATCATAGATAAGCAATAAACATAAAAGTATCGTATTAACTAAATTGTAAAGGTGAGAAGTTAAGAACTCTTGATCACATGAACATAGGTCATATCTCTAAAGAGATAATAATAAATTATGTAGTTGAAAGGTTTATCATGCTTACCTGATTATTTAGATTTTAGTGTTTCGATAAAATATTTCAAGAAAAAACAGACATTGATGAAAAATTTAGGTGTATACAGAGCGACAAAATTCTTAGAGTTGATATATACTAATGACTGTGAGATGTTTATAAATTCATCATGGAACGAGAAATATGAATTGTATCGTATTTATAGATGAATTCTACCGGTACGAGTATTTTTACCTTATTCATGAGATATCCGAATCCCTAAAAATAGTTCATAGATTTTCAGACCAAAGTTAAACAATTTTATAAGGCATTAAGTCCGTCATATTTGACAATAGTGGTGAACACAGTGACAGATATGACAAAATGGATGAACAAATGTGATGGATTTTTTTCAAATTAACTAGAAGAATGAAGTATAATGCCTTAGAATACAATTATTGGTTCTCCTAACATAAAAGGTATATCCAAAAGATGAGACTGTATACTTAACAATATGGTAAGAAGTATGATTTTCCATGTATCTATAGAAACCATTAAGACGTCATATGAATTTTTGGACTAGACGCAATCCTAACTTAATGGATATGCATGATTGTGATGGATATTCAGAATATTAAAAAAATTATGTTTTATATTTGTCTATTATAAGTATGTTTGAGATGAGAACATGAAGGTTCTTTAGAGTTCCTGAGTTTAGAAGGGAGAATTTTGGAACACATGTTCATTTTGATAAAAAAATCTATAAAAATTCATGAAGGTTCGAAAAAAATAAGTAGGTTAGGAAGCCAACATGTAACAAAAGTGATCAATGTTGTTGAATTGATGCTCAAAGGTCAGTAGTTTATAAAACCATTATATCATATTGTAGTGATATGTGTTGGTGAATTGATACCCATCTATAAAATGATTTGCTTTCAAAATGATATTCAATATCAATCACTTCAGTATTATTAAAACGTGAAGATGATCAAAATGATATTTTTCTTCCACAAAAAGAGCAAAATAAATTTTTTCAAGAAGTTACAATTCTACCCCTATAAAAATAAAACTAAAAAAATAATACCTTTAAAAAGGTCCACTATTAATCAGAGAAATCCTAGTAGACCACGAAGATTCATGTGGTATAATGGTAAATGATTCGTCATGTTTTCGTGAAGCCATGAAGAGTTTTGATTCTCATTTGTGGATCAATGCTGTGAAGGAAGAGTATAGTTTAATGCAAGATAACATGGGTGGGAGTTTGTTCCGTTACGTGGAGAAAATAAGCCAATTATTCATAGGTGAATTCATAAAATCAAACACGATTGCGAATGAAAATGGACCATTACGAAGCACTCAAAAAGTATTTTCCAATATAAAAAATAAACAAAAAGTTACATGTCTACAAAATTTGGAAATTATTAGGTATTCTGACTTAAATTTGGTAGGATGTGTGGACATATTTTGTAGCACTTCGGACAGTAAAATCCTATTAGATAAAGTAAAATATTATAGAAAAACGTAAAGATATACTAGATGCATCCTATGTTATGTTAGCAAAATTCATTGCATACTTTAAAGCATCCATCCAAGCACTATGGTTATCGAATTTTATCATTACAAAAGGGATACAAAAAATCGCATAAAGTTATAACATGACAATAATTCTACAATTAAGTAGTATGAGTTCGACTAAATCTAAATATATAGATATCAAGTTCATGTATGTTAAAAAGAGAGTACACATTTTTAAAATTAGTAAAGAATACATAATACAAACTCTATGGTAGCATATCGTTTTACTAAGCACTAAAATATCTTCGATCTTTAAAGAATACACAGTTTGAATATTCAAAAAATCATTAAATTCACTCAAGTCTTTTGTAATAGGTCTTGAAATATATTTGTTATTTGGTACGATTCAATTTTTTCTTCAAATCTAAAGACCTAGCATACTTTTTATTGTTCAAGATTGCGAAATCTGCTGCTATAAACAACAAAATACATAAAAAAAAATTAAAATAATAATACTATGAGACAAATTGAAAGAAATATCAAAACTGATCTTCACTATATGCACAGATTTTTACATGATTGATGATTAATTTTACCCATTAACGGATTATATTAATTATCAACTTTTTAAATAATTATTGCCCAATTTTTGAATAATTATAAAAATTTATCATCCGGATAAAATAAATAAAATCTAGGTTTTAGTTTATTAAAATTTTAACAAATATTTTTTGTTTAAAATTTATTACATAAATTATCAATATTTTGTAAAACTTTTTGTAACATAAATCCTAGTTATATTTTGATGGTATGTATGCTAAATTTGCAAGAAACATTTATTTCACGAGAATTTTAAAAAAAAATTATAATTAATAAATATATTAAAATTAAAAGAGAAATCTAATATATTAAAGCATATATAATTCATATAAAAACATTAATCAACATATAAAAGAATGTTAAATAAATAAATATGTTTTATATTTTTAAATAATTAAATTATCTTATGATTATATATATATATTAGTGTGACTTAGTTTATTAATAAAATATAAAAAATCAACCATCCAAAAAAGACTTAAAATCCAACCAGATAATAGTCTAACACATATAACTTAATATATATATATATATATATATATATATATATATATATATATATATATATATATATATATATATATATTAAAAAATTTGGTATTACAAGTATTATTATAGAACAAACAGGGTACCTAATTACATTTAAGGTGTTCTTGCCCACTATTTTATTGACTTCAATTATTATATATTAATTTACAAAAGTATTTTTACCTTTTTTTCATAACAAGCTAGCTTAAGTTCTAACTACAACATTAACTTTTACCTAATGATCGTGAGGAAAATGAGTTTTCGATTTCTTTGTTATGAATTTATAGAACAAACTCTTGGTTATATTAAGATTAGAAATGAGCATAGAGTGTATAGATTAAATAAAGCTTTTTATGGCTTAAAACAAGGTCCACGAGGTTGGTATAGTCGCATTTAGGCTTATTTTTTGAAAGAAGGCTTTCACAAATGTTCATATGAGCACACACTTTTTGTTAAGATAACTAAATGGAAACTACACATTATTTTCTTATATGCAGATGATCTCATATTTATTGGAATTAATAGTGTAATGTTTAAAGAATTCAAAAAATCTATGATGATTGAATTTTAAATGTCTGGTCTTCGTATGATGCATTATTTCCTTGGCGTAGAAGTAGTACAATCAACTAATGGGGATTTGATATCTCAAAATAAGTATGTGAAATATGTTTTTAATAAGTTTCAAATGAAGGATTGCAATCGTGTAAGCACTGCAACTGAGTTTGACTTGAAGCTAAACAAATATCATGAAGGAAAGAAGGTGAACACTACACTTTACAAGAAAATTGTTGGAAGTTTGATTTATTTAACTGCAACAAGACCAAATATAATGTATTATATGAGTTTAATAAGTAGATATATGGAGAATCTAATATAAATACATTTGTTAGCTGCCAAGAGAATCCTTCGTTATTTGCAAAGAACTATAAATGTTGGGTTATTGTACAAGAAGGGTGAAGGTTTGGGTTTACTAACAGTGATTATGCAGGATACCAAGATGATAGAAGTAACAATTCAGACTATGTTTTTATGTTGGGCACTGGGCTATTTCATGGTCTTCTAAGAAGCAACAAATTATCACTTTATCAACTACGGAAGCTGAATTTATTACTGCAATAGTTAGTGCTTGTCAAGCAATCTAGCTGAGAATAATTCTTAAAGAACTCCACTTCAAGCAAGTCTAAACTAATACATTTTTTTATGATAGCAGCTCAACAATTAAACTCTCAAAGAATCATATGTTACACGTGAGAAGTAAGAATATTGATGTGAAATATTACTTTATGTGAGATCTTAGTAATGATGGAATAATCAACTTGGTTTATTGTCGAAGTGAAAACCAAGTTGCAGATATGCATACTAAACCTCTCAAGTTGGCTCAATTTTTGAAGTTACATTTAAAGCTATTTAATGGGTTAGACCAAGTCTATATGATTATTAATTCATATTGAAAGCTCTTTCTTAAGGTTGACCAAAACTATAGGAATCTCATGTAAAACTTATTTTTGGATCGTACATAACATTCGTTAGAGCAATCCTCTTTCCATCTGTAAAAATTAATTCAATGAACCTATCTTGTGTGGTTACTTTTTTTTTTAATTGATTTAAATATAATGATGTTACTGGCAACATGCCCCAACACACATATTGTCCCCTTTATATTGATTCACCTTGACACAAGTATAATAATGTTATTCTAAGTTTGAAAAAGTAGTCTTATTTTATGCGTTAGACGTCTTATGTATTAATATATATATTTTTTAGATCAACACATTTATACTACTAAAATTTCTTACCTTTGACTCTTCTACTTCTTAATCACAATCACACAATTTCTCCTATATCTTTAATTTTTTATGGATTTACTTTATAGTATACTCTTTAGTTTTGTGTAAAGTCTTTGGTAAAATTGTCAATAATGCGTTACTTTATCCACTATAACTTGCAATTCATGTATTTTGAGGAGTAGTGGTTGTTAGTCTAGTATTTTAGAATCAAAATATTGTCAAATAAACTTTTTATGAGGTTTAGCTAGTGTCGGTCTAGCTAGAAGAACAAAATATATGGTATAACTTCTAAGGAGCAAAAGTCATAACCAAATTTAGGACTGAAACCGCTGTATCACAAACTGAAAATAATATAATTATTTTCACGCAATATAAAGCGTGACCAAGAACTCATATTGTGTCGTCTTTTAATGAAACATTAAAATATGGACTTTATACTCTTATATGATCGTACAATCCGGCTCATCTATAGAGCTAATGGATGAATGATTTTTAATAGAACGATGTTATTCTCGAGACCAACAAATGTATCAGAACGACCCTAAATGAGATGCTTTTGTATTTACATTGACTCATGGAACTCACGTGATCTCGGCATTTTAAATAATCATCACATAATTTTAAATAATTATCAAAATTTGTCATCGAAATAAAATTAATAATATAGATAAAATTTAAATTTTCATATTGAAACTTTTAATTTTTATTTTAAAAAAATTATTACATAAATTACCAATATTTTTCTAAAAAGTGTTGTAACATAAATCCTTATTGCTATATTCTCATATATATATATATATATATAGTGGCGGATCCACTTTAGGACATGGATGGGCTCGAGCCCTCCTAATGTTGGTCCCGCCAATATATTTATACCTAAGGTTGGGTATAGAAAAGATTAGAAGGTAAAGAAAATACCCATTTAGTTTTGACGAGACCATAGCGGGTAACGAAAAAATATCCACGTTAAGATTTGGTATCGATGAGATTATAAGATAAAAAGTAACCATTGAAATTGAAAATAGAAAGAAACTCGGTTAATATCATCCTAGTCAGTTTTCAATTCCATACTGTATTTATAAATACAAAAATATAGAACATACAATAATATTATTAATAAGAAATTGGTTTGTTTTGTAATGTTATTAACTATTATTATAATTTATAATTATTAGGCTTTATATTTTAAAAAATTAATGCGAATTATCCTATAGATGAATATTTATTATTATAATTAATGGCATTAAATTGTGATTATTATCATTAAACTATTCATTAACTATTAAATTATATATTCCAATATAGTTTAATGTAACTTTTTAGCGATGAGGTTATCAGTATCAGAAAATTGGTACAAAATGTTTACGAACAAGTGGTCATAGCCTTACAAGTTTACAAGTTGGAAGAAGACATAAGATCTAACGAGTTTAGAATGGTTTGGGGTCGTATTGGTGGTAAGAAATTAATATTTTTAGAGTTAGACAACACATAGAGTTAGACAACACATTCCGAACTAACGATAAAATTAGGTTCGGCAAAACTACTGAAAAACAAACTTCAAAAAATATGTATCTATTTTATCGTTTAGCCCCCTTATTTTGATTTCTAGATTAAAAAAAATTGATTTGAAAGAAGTTCCATCAAAATTTACAATGAATAAATAGATCAATGAATATTTATTAAAATTAATAAAATTTAATATTATCTTCAAGTTCATCAAACAAATAATTTATTTTCGAATAACACTTATAAAAAAAAATTATCATCTAATATATTAAAATCCAAAATTCATATCAAATTTTTAATCAAACATATAACAAGTGTTTAATAGATAGAATATATTTTGTATTAATAAAGGGGAAGTTATACTATAACTTCTCAATAACGAAACCATGATGAGTATAAAATGTTTCTCATTATATTTCGATAAAACCTTCCATAAAAAATGAAATTTAGCCATAACCTATGCGTTTGAACATTCATAGGTAGGGCTGTCAAAAAAATCCGAAAAATCCGATATCCGACTGAAATATTCGATATCGAATCCGAAAAAAATGGATAATATCCGTATTCGAAAGAAAACGGATAATATTCGTATCCGAATTCGTATCCGAAAATAGCGGATATGGATATAGACATATCCGTATTCGAAATATCCGATATCCGAAATTGTATAAATATATATATATATATATATATATATATATATTATCTAAACATATTTTTTAGCTATCCCACATCGTAAAAAGCAAAACAAAATACTAAGAAAGTTGTCCATAAATATGGAAGATTGCTTCTTTAAAAATTATAACTTATCCCACATCTAAAGTTGGAAAAAGAATCGTTACTAAACTCTTTATAAAAGACATGGTGGCTTTTCTTAACAAGTATATCTTTTTTAGTCTTATGACTCTTATCTCACATCTAAAATGTGGAAAAGAATTGCTACCAAACTTTCTATAGAAGGCTTTTCAAAATAAGTATATTTTTTTAACCTTATCCCACATCTAAAATCGGAATATGAATTTCTACTAAGGTGTCTATAAAGGTAGCCTAACCAATAATGCAATTAATTAAAAACTTTAATGGATATTCGGATTCGGATATTATCCGTATTCGGATAATATCTGTCGGATACGGATTCGGATATTAGTTTTTTAAAAAAATCGGATTCGAATTCGGATTCGAATAGTGATTTCGGATTTCGGATTCGGATTCGGATATAGATAGATTCGTATCCGAAATATCCGTTTGACAGCCCTATTCATAGGTACAAGCGTAATAATATCCGGAGACTTGAGGGTTAGAAACGCATGTACCCGAAGCTGATTTACCGTGTTTTTTCCTAACAAGACTGGTTAGGAAATTGTTCTGCTATTTCCCCTCCGGATGGTAACGGGTTTGTACCAATTTCAGTCGAAGCAGCATCCCATAATATCGTATGTGTAGCTGTTATATAACCAAATAAATAATAAATTAAAAAAAGTTATGTTATATAAAAATGGAACTATTGTTATCTTATTTTTTCTAATTGCTATTTTAAAGTTGATATACATACATTAATAACGTTTTATTATATAAATTAAATATTATTTATGATTTCGATTTATCGTTTATAATTTCATAAAAAATGATATAACCTATTTTAATATAAATTAATAGATTTTTAGGTTTTTAGTGTCGAAAAATATCATATAGTTAAGATAATTAAGAAATGAAACTTACCTGACGATAATAACAATATTAAAATAAACAGATCGTCTCTTGGAATTGTTTTTGCCATTGTTAATTGAGGGATGTGTAACTCACCCCTTTATTTATAGAGTAAATGTGAATTTTGTAAGTTAACCATCTAAAATCCAAAAGGATATATAATAAAAAGTTGTCATAATACTATAACACTACACTTATCGCGAAATAAATTTTTCTATCTCAAATGAATTTACGCTAAAAAGCATTTATCTTTTAAGTTTATTTTATTTAAATTTAAGAGTATAAGATAAATCTAAATTATAATGCTCGAAATAGATATTAACGATTAACATTTATATTAAACTAAACGGCTGTAATTTTGATCATAAATATAATCTACGGTTATTAAAATAATAATAATAATAAATAAATCTTTTATTTTTTATTTTTTTAAGCAACTAAAAACTCTATTAAAGGAATTTCCAATATAGGAAATTACAATAATGTTAGGACCAAATTAGAAAGAAAAATAAAGTTTAGGGACAAGAAAACAAAAAGTCGTAATTGATATAACAGAAATCACTCGATCGTTTGCATCAAACCAGAAACTCAGCTTCTTCAATCTGCTTTCATGGTGCTATCAAACACCATTTCAACACCGATCGATCTTTTAGTTCAAATCAATGTAGCCTAGACCTAGACCTTCCGGAAGAATCATTGTCAACAATTCATTAGGAGCATTGAAGCCATTAAGACACGGCTTTTGCTTACAGTTGAGAACCCATTTCGTTATCCGGTTAGAAGCTTGATTATGGGTTCTGGAGATATGGCGAATCGACATCCGTGGATGAATTAAACTTCTACACAAGGAGATAGTAGATTCGAGGTACGAAGCAGCATTTCCTTTGGCCTGGAGATTGATGAGGGTCATGCAATCAGATTCAACATCTACGTCAGTCCAATTGTTTTTCTTGAAATGGATTAAGCATTCTAAAAGTGCTCTGCATTCAGCTAGTAAAAGGTTTAATTTCTCGAACAAGCATCCCGATCCTAGAATGATGTTGCCTTCTTCATTTATAATCAGGATGCCTCCGCTTGATTCGCCATTCAAGCTGCAAGCACCGTCCACATTCAGCTTTAATCTACAAGGATTTGGGGTCATCCATTTGAGGTAACAAAAAAATTTCTTCCTCATATCGATTATTATGCAACCCAGAGCAGTTCCCGCATCAATTGCATTAGTCCAGTGCTTAGCATATATCATGTTGGTCATATCTATGCCTATCATGACATTGACAACTCTTTCAGTGGCACACTTGATTGTATCGTGGTTGCCATTGTATTTTGAACAATTTCTATTTTTTCATATTACCCAACAAATGATTTGTGGATTAATATGTGTAACATGAAATTTGTTTTTTGAAAACCAGAACCACGATCTGAGAATGTGTGAAAGAGTCATAAAGCGACCAATTTTCACTCTGAAAATGCATCCAAAGTAGTTCCAAATGTTCCAGAAAAAACTGCAGCTAACAAAGAGATTATTTTTCTCTTCACTATAACAGCAGAATTAGCATTTGGATACTATAGTCAAATGTTTTTTCATGAGAATGTTGTCAATAGGGATGAAGTTATTGACTAACTTCCAACAAAGAAAAGAATATAGTGACTCCAAATCTTTCTGAATAAACTTGATTTATTATGCTTGTGTTTAATGTTCTCCCAAGTTAGCTTAGTATTAAAGTCTAGGTTGTTTGATAGTTTCCAAACCATCTTATCATCCTGATCAGGAGTGATTTTATAATTGATGATAAACTTTATCTTGAGGAAGAAAAGACAGGAGAGTATTATAATCCTAATCATTGTTTTTTAGAAAGATTTGACACTAGCATTTAGAAACCAATTATTAGGGCTATTGTGACTTATCAGATAAGGCAGATTGTGCCACTCTTTAAGCCAAAAGTCCATAGAGCCTTTGCCTAGAATCCACTTTATGTTCCTATCACAAGAGACCTTAATTTTAGAAACCCGCTTCCACACAAGAGAATCAGATTTCTTGCAATTAGCTTTTAAAGGATGCATATTAGGGCACTAAATATTCTGCCTCATCTTAGCTTATAAACTGTTGTTTTTTTCTCAAAAGAAACCATAGTTTTTGGGAGAAGGTGAGTTGAATATCAGCTAGTTTTTTTATATTCAACCCACCTTCTTCAAAGGTTTTATAAAGATTTGTCCATGAGGTCCACTGTATAGCTTTTTCATTATAATTGGACCTCGAAATGAATCTGTTAAAGCATAATTCAAGCTTGTTAATGATAGTTTTAGGGATGATATTATTTTGCATCCAATAATAGATGATAGGAAGTCAAACAGATGAGATAAAATTCATTTTGCCTCCAAAAGACATATGATTCATATCACATTCAGTGATTTTGTTATGAATTTTATCTAGAAGATGAATGTAATTCTTCCCTTTGTTGTTTCCACAGATTGTAATACCAATATAGTTGAAAGGAATGGTGTCCACGTTAAATCCAATTAGTACTTTTAGGTTGTTGATCCTGGACTGGTGAGCTTTAGATGAGGTAACTAACTTAGTCTTATCTTTGTTGATAGTTTGACCAGACACTAAATGGTACTTATCTAAAAAAAATCTCAGCTTGTCAATTGAAGAAGAAAGGTTGTTGGTGAACACTAAGATGTCATTTGCAAAGGCAAGGCTTACCAGATAATTTGTTATTGTATTATACTTAAGACTTTTGTTAGTGTTGAACATATTAAACATGCCCTCATTAGTACTTCATCAGCAAGAATGAAAAGGCTGGGAGATAAAGGATCTCCCTACCTTAAACCTTTGTTCTGCTAGAAGTAACCTACTGGTACCATTAATAAGGATAGAAATATTGACATCAATAATCATTTTCTTTATTAAACAAATGAATTTAGTAGAAAACCAAAAACAAGCAAGGACTTTAAGAATAAAAGCATGTGACATTCTGTCAAATGTTTTGGACATATCCAATTGGATCATGATATTTCTTGTTTTAGGTTTTCCAATTAATATCATGACAAAGTTCTTTAACAATCAATATGTTTTCATGTATAAGCCTACGCTTTACAAAACCTCTTTGAGCTTTAGAAACAATTTTAGGAAGAATGTTGGCTAGCTTCTTGTTCACCAAATTAGATAGCACCCCGTTAAATATAGAACATATGCTAATAGGCCTAAAACTGCCCCAACCAGTAGGGTTAGCACACTTAGGGATCAGGAAAATTCTTGTAGAAAAAACACCTTTAGGAATACTATTTCCTTGAAGATATGAATTCAAAGCATTACAAAGATCAATATTGATTATATCCTAACATGTTTTAAAGAAGAAAATGTTAAACCCATAAGTGCCAGCAGCACTGTCATTGTTCATAGAGCTGATAATGCTGCAAACTTCATCCTTGTTAGTAGGATTAAGAAGAGAATGGTTGTCATTATCAGTGACAATCTTAGGGATGTTATTAAATATAACATCATACATCCTGAAATCTTGATCATCTTTGTTAATATAAGAATCATTAGACAAAGCATTTTTAAATAAATTTTCAGTAGACCAGACACCTCCCTCTTTAATGTCTTTAATTTGTTTTTTCCTTATTTTCCTTGAGACATATGCATGATATAGCTTAGTATTACCATCACTCTCCTTAAACCAATTGTTATAACATTTTTTCCTCCGGTAATTTTCTTTGTTTCCAAGAGCCTGAATGTAAATATTGTTTCCTTTAGAAAGATTAGATTTCCAAAATGATATTGTTCTCCCTCAAGTAATGAAACTCCATTATGTTAACCTCTTCAACAGAAGTCTTGACTTTGCTGAATATATTGCCAAAGGACTTGTTGTTCCAGTCTCTAAGACATCTTTTCAATCTTTTTAACTTGAACCAAAAGACATTATTATAACCTTCATTACAGTTAAGGTTCCAGTTATGTTTCACAATACTTACAAAATTGTTATCATTAGCCCTGACATTCAAAAATTTGAAGGTGTATTTATTATGGTTAGATTGAATAATTGAATTGTTAGAAAAAGAGATTAAAAGAGGGGCATTGTCAGAACAAGTTACGACCATGTGAAAGACCTGAGTTCTGTTGAAAGTGAAGATCCATTTATCATTGATCATTGCTCTGTCTAATATTTTCCAAAGTGTGTTTTTGTTCCATGTATATCTCGACACCACATAGCCAGCATATTCGGGATTTCAAATCCTAATAGATTCTTTGAAGTTCTCAGAGCTAGCTTCATCAAAAGTGCAGCAACCTAACTGGTCTTCAGAAGTTGTAATGGTATTAAAGTTACCAACAGTGATCCAATGATCATCAGCATTAGCAATGGACTTCATTTGATTCCAGAGATGAGTTCTAAGAGACCTTTGGTTCTTCACATAAACAAAGGTAAACTTAAAGAAGATATTCACATCAGGATAATGAACATTCATGTGCAGGTACTGCTCATGATCTCTTTTAACATTAATTTTTATTTCATCACTCGAAAAAAACCCAGACTTTATTAGAATAGTTAGCAGCATGATTATTCAAACCCAGGACATACGAGATTCTGTCAATCTTGTCCACATTAGCCATAGGCTCTTGGATAGCTAATATTTTAACTTTTTCAGTATTGATAAAAAAAAATAAGCCTCATCAAAGTAGGTTTATTGTTAATGCCGCGAGCATTCCAACTAATTATCTTTATCATTATCTGATAAGGATTTTAGTTGTTTTCTCTCTCTTTTCTGCAGAAAATTAATAATAAGTTTGTTGATATTTCTGCTTTTGTTAGCAGTCTTCAGTTTGTTGCTGATTATGGTGCTGAAATCTAGGCCATGGGAGTTGTTTCTTGGAGAAACATTGTTGCTGCCAATATTGTCTTGCTCTGGAGTTAAATTGTTTTCATCATTCTGAATCTGAAGACTATTTTTGGCATACTCTTGATCAAGCTTGTGGAGAGCACCAATTACTTCCATATTTTCTTTAGTAGAGTTACTCACAGCTTCAAGGCAGTTTTGATCTTTGCTAGTTTGCATTAAGTTTTCTTTTGTAGAAGTGCTCACTACTTCAGGATCATTGTCTTGATCATTTTTAGTTACTATCGATTTTAATTTCATTCTGTAAACTTTACTAAAAGTTGATACTGATTAACCTTTAAATCAATGTTATGGATATTTGACGAAGAGTCTTGAGTTTCTTTATCTTCAATTCTTTGATTTTCAAGAAAACCATCTTCTACAACTTTGATTCTTTCTTGTTCTTCTTCTTTAGTAATAAAATTACCAAAAACTTTACACTCTTCACTCTTGTGACCTATATGGTAAAAACTATTACGGTAACTAGGAACATTTTTTTAACTTAATCTAATCCAGCGGCCGTCATTAACCCCAAATCCTATCCATATTCTATGCTTTAAATCTCTGGAAATTTCGACTTCAATTTGAGTGTAGTACACGATACTGGTAGCCCTGTTACTTTCTGGCATAATGACTTTGTAGGTAGTACTTATTGAAAAAGCAAGATCGTTTATAACAGAGGAATGATACATGAACTCTGACAGTTTTTCGAAGCGGACCCAAATTAGAGACTGGAGGTTTTCATAGTTTTTGATGAAGTCCTGGTTCCATCTGAATTTGTATGGTTTTCCCATCTATGTTCCAAATATTTTTTCGACCATATGATGCTGACATCATCCCTCAAACAAAACTCCATAAGGATGTGTCTCAAATCCAGAGTAATAAAGCTAAATGAACCCTTGAATCTGAAGGAATTTAAGAAGTTGCTCATGGAAGATTGTTTGGGTATAACATTGCTAAACTTCCCAATTAGAGTAGTTCTTAAATGTTGATGGAGAAAATCCTTCGTTTCTTTTGTATATTAACTTTAAGTTATCCCCTGTTTCTTTAACATACTCAGTTCTTACTTTCAGATTATTTACAAAGTTAATACGAGATAGCGATATCTCGTATGACTTTAATATCTCTAACATCGATGATATAAAGATCACAATTTTATTTTATGTTTAATACAAAATCTAAAATCATCCTATAAACATTTTATGCATAACATAAATCATATGCAAGGGATTCTTAAATTGGAATGCCTCATGATGTGGGAATTCTAAATCTAAAAGGGATTCTACAATGACATACGATAAATTTATCTTTTATTCTTTTCCTTTCCAATTTAAAGAGGAATTAGATTCTTAGATAAAATCGTAGGTATGTATAACCCTATTAATAATTTAATTATGATATATTAAATGGTATCAAATCAGCCTATTATTCATCTTCTTGAAGAAATATGAACAAAATAATCAAGTATAACATATCGAATACATAATTTAATTACTTTGAATTTAATTATGATATATCGAATGGTATCAAATCAGCATATTATTCATCTTCTTAAAGAAATATGAACAAAATAATCAAGTCTACCAAATCCAATACATAATTTAATTACTTTGATTGATTCGATTAGGAGAAACATACTATGGAATATTTTAAACTTTCTATTTTCTATGTCGAGCGATGAATGAAGTAGGTAGTAAAGAACATAAAAGTTTGTGTATATAAATTTTAGTACAATTGATGATACATAATGATTATCTTATTTTTTGTGCATGCCTATTTTTTGGAAAAATTCAGGACAACATCATAATTCCGAATGTGGGGGTTCGATTATCCGTAAATTGGAAAATTTATCGCGACCATAGCATGGGGTGGTTGCCGCAGAAAACTAAGTTGACAATAATACAATTTGTTTTTACAAGTATTATGGTCATCGCAGTGAGCTGTACTTTATCCTTAGTCGTGGTCGCGACGAAGATGCACTATGGTTTTCCAAACTTATAGTTTTTTTCATTATTATTTTTATATTAATGATGCTTTCAGGTGAGGTTGCTCTACATACTCCATTCAAAGGTGCAACTTACCAATTCAGATATTTTGATATCATATGTACTCATTTTTAATGCATGCTTAGCATAGTTATGTATGAATGAATGAATGTATGTATGTATGTATGTATGTATGTATGTATGTATGTATGTATGTATGTATGTATGTATGTATGTATGTATGTATGTATGTATGTATGTATGTATGTATGTATGTATGTATGTATGTATGTATGTATGTGTGTGTGTGTGTGTGTATGTATGTATGTATGTATGTATGTATGTATGTATGTATGTATGTATGTATGTATGTATGTATGTATGTATGTATGTATGTATGTATGTATGTATGTATGTATGTATATATGTATGTATGTATGTATGTATGTATGTATGTATGTATGTATGTATGTATGTATGTATGTATGTATGTATGTATGTATGGTAGAACATTATGTTTATAATGAAATATTTAGCATGTTTTGCGCGTTTAGGGTTGGATGATTTTTCAAATACTTTCCACAATTGGGTGTTATGATAATTGTTTAAGGGTTTCATAGTTAGGTGGCCTTATTATATGCACATTAGGAAACATACAAAGTTTTGAATAAATGGTCACATAATGGGATGTAATAACCCAATGTTGATGGCATTTTGACTATGAGATGTATGGAATGAGGAGCTGGATGCCCAAGGATTTTTCGTTTTAGGTACGTGAAGTTTTGGTTGGCATTCATATCCCATTAAGATTCCTAAGGATTAGATGGGATATATTATATATTTGAACTACTTCAAACACTCAAAGTGTATTATGCGATGACCAATTTAGGTCTTATATAGTAAGTTAGACGTCATGTTGCAGTGGTATGTAATATAATGTAAGCATATTTTATGGGACTGATTGACAGACCCGATATCCTACCCATGCAGGAAATGTCAGGTGAGTCATGAACATAAATGAATTTGGAACCTCACTAATTAGTGGAAGGTTATTGTGTGTGTACGCCACCACCCCATGGAAGACTACTGTTAATAAATTACTATGTAATTTATCACAAAATTCCTCAAGCACTGAACACAAATGGAAACAAATAAGAGTAAAGATAGAACACATGATTTAACGTGGTTCGACAATTGTCTACATCCACGGGCGCCGCCAGAGAAAAGTGTTTCACTATGATAGATAATGGTTAAAAATTTCTGATTATGTTTTGTGTAGTCCTAGTAGTCTATTTATAGGGAATAAATAGACTTACTAGACAATGGGCCTGATAGGCTCATATACACTAATGAGAAAACCATCCATTACAACTTACTGTCAATGACGCAAAATTGTACGAGCGACCACGGTACACTGTTAAGGCTCATTCACAACAAATCTTCCCCTTGAGGCGAATATCCTTTCTTCACTATTAACAAAGAAACTTCTCTTCTTATGAATCACCAATTTCCCCTAAGGCATTCACTCTAACCTGAGAATACCAATCCAGTTTAGGCACTGCCTAAACTTTCGAACTCATACTGCATTGGTCATTATATCTGTTGGATTATTGTACGTAGACACTTTTATCACATCAACAATTTCGTTTGATATTATATCACAAATAAAATTATACCTGAAATCTATGTGCTTTGTACACTCATGGTACATCTGGTTCCCTGTAAGGTGTATGGCGTTTTGATTATCCCACCAAATTTTGCAATCATATTGCCTCTTTAACTGCTTTTGTTAACACTATGTACTCTGCCTCTATTGTAGACAAAGCTACAGTAGCTTGTAACTGTGCTTTCTAACTGATCTCACTGCCAGCTAGAGTAAATACATATCTAGTCAGAGATCTCATTTTATCCATATCACCTGCAAAATTAGAATCAACAAAACCAACCAATGATCATGCAACATTATTCATCGATTCACCAATATCGGTCTTGTTCAAAGTTAAGCCAATATTCACAGTATTCTTAAGATACCAAAGTATCCATTTCACTACGTGCCAGTGTTCTTTCCTAAGACATCCCATGTACCTGCTAACTACATTAACCGTATGTGAAACATCAGGACGTGTGCATACCATAGCATACATGATACTACCAACTGTACTTGCATATGGAACCTTTGATATTTGTTCTAACTTAGCAATGTCCTTGGCCGTTCCTACTGCAAAAAAATTGAAATAAGTAGCAAACGGAATGCTAACTGCCTTAGCATCAAACATGTTGAATTGTTGTAACACTTTCTCAATATAGCTTTGTTGAGACAAGTGTAATGATCCTACACTTATGTTCCTGATAATTTACATACAAAGAATCTTCTTTGCTCTACCCAGATCTTTCATCTCAAACTCGGCACTAAGCTGCTTCTTTATCTGCACAATGTGTGACATACTACAACCAGCAATAAGCATATCATCCACATACAACAACAAGTAAACATAAGAATCATCTGACATCTTTTGATGATAAACACAACTATCATATGGACTCATCGTGAACCCGTTTAACACCATGAATGTATCAAAACGTTTGTATCATTTCCTAGGTGACTCTTTCAAACCATACAGTGATGTTTTCAGCAGACAAACTTTGTCCTCCATATTAGGTTCGACAAAATCAATATGGTTGTCTCATGTAGATTTGCTCATCCAATTCACCATGTAGAAATGCAAGATTACCTTCCTTTTTTTGAACACCCATTTACTGCCTACTATTTTATGTCCATTAGGCAAGTCAACAAGCTTCCATGTTTGATTCTTATGAAGAGATTCAATCTCTTTCCCCATAGCACAAATTCATCGATCTACCTCTGAACTCGCTATAGCTTCTCTGTAGCTACTAGATTCTTGCATCTCAATTTCTTCTGCAACTGATAGAGCATATGCAACTAGATTCACATATCTTTTTGGAAATCTAATATTTCTTGTTTCTCTGCCCAATTCTATGCTATAGGGTTGTTGTTCTACATCGGCACATCATCGTCACTATCATACGATATTGACGTTTCACCTCCTGATTCTGGATCCACCTCAGAACCACTTAAATTATTGGACCTACTACGAACTGATTCTATTTCAATCTCCACCTGTTTACTTGCAACTGATCCTGAGTTGAATATTTCTTTTAGTTCATTCTGACTGTCTATCAAAGCAAACTCATTAAAAGTAACGTCCCTACTGTAGAGAAAACCTAGAATTGGAAGAGGTACACCATAACCTATATCCTTTCACTCGAGTAGCATATCCTAGAAATATGAAACTCTTTGCCCTCGGCTCAAGCTTACCATCTCTCACATGAGCATACAGAGGACAAACAAACACCCTCAAATGTTCATAATCAGCCAACGATCCTGACCAAATATTAAAAGGAGTTTTACAATCAATAGCCGTTGATGGAGACCGATTCACCAAATAACATGTTGTATTGATAGCTTCAGCCCAAAAATAATTTCATACACCGGAATGCGAGAGCATACTTCGTGCCTTATCACAAAGTGTTATGTTCATTTTTTTTGCGACTTTATTCTGTTGTGGTGTTCTAGAACAAGTCTGATGGCACACTATTCCCTCAGCTTCGCAGAACTCGTTGAACTCAGGCCTGCAATATTTTAACCCATTATTTCCTAAGACGTTTGATTTTTCTTCCTATTTGCTTCTCAATCATCTTCTTCCATTTGACAAAGGTTGAATATGCATCATATTTCGTTTTCAGAAAGTAAACCCAAACCATCCTTGAACGATCATCAATCAAACTCATTTAGTATCTGGCTCCGCTCTTTGATGGAATTCTTTTTGGACCCCAAAGATCTGAGTGAATGTAGTCCACTGTCCCTTCAGTCTTTCTTATAGCCGAGTTGTTGAATTTGACTCTATTTTATTTACCAAACACAGTGCTCACAAAATCCCAGTGATCTGCTTTCTACCCTTTCAACAAATCTCTCTTTCCCAAAACAACTAATCATCTATCACTCATGTTACCAAGAAGTCAGTGCCACAACTTATTTTGATCATGCCTACTTTGGCTATTACTCCCTAATGATGCTACTGCACCATCGCACATAACAATACTCCCCTGAAGAATGTAAAGACCCTTCTGCAAATTATCCTTCATGCATACCATTGAGCCTTTTGATTACACCATCTTCGGCACAGTACTTATAACCCCGAGAGTCTAGATTCCAAAAGAAATCAAGTTTCTATTTAACCTAGAAACATCCCGGTACGTCAAGATTCTAACAACCCCGTCAAACATTCTGATTCTGATGTTACTAATACCACCAACAATCAACAAATGATTGTTCCTTAAATAGTCAGTTTAATGCATTCGCTTGTAAGTATTGAACCATTGCTTAAACTAACATATGTGATATATAGCGCCAGTATCGAGTACCCAATAGTTTTTCCCACAGTCTGAACTCACGGACAATACATCTCCTCTGCCATTATCTTCACTATCATCAGAATCGTTCACATCTTCAACAACGTTTACTGTATTTTCCTTTTGATTTCCCTTCTTACCATTCAGTTTTGGACAATCTCTCGTATAATGAACCTACTCATCGTATTCATAACAGTTTGAGTTCTTTACCTTTGACTTGGACCTCCATTTCTTCCTTCTTAAAGAACTCGCTTTGCTTCTAGATCTTCCCCTAGTCATAAGACTTTTCCCTTTAGCTTGCTTATCTTGTTACAACTGTCTCATCTCCTTTGATTTTAGTGCTCCTTTGACATCTGCTAGCGATAAATTATTTTTACCATACATAATGATATCTACGAAGTTTTCATAGGGAGCCGGTAACGATCTCAATACAAACAAAACTTGATCCTCATCCTCAATATTGATATCTATGTTATCCAAGTCCATTGTAATTGATTTAAAATTATCTAATTGCTCAGTTATGATATCTACGAAGTATAATCGTTTCTTCAAGTACAATCGTATTATCTTTCACATCATTAAAATCAAGCACAAAGCCATTTCTTGAAGATCTTTCTTCTTCTCTTCTTTCATCTCTTCTGGTAACTTATTCTCAACAGTCTTCTACAACCTTTGCAGTACCAATGAAGATTTCAGTTTAATCTTTCACAATAGAAATCTGGATCCCCTATCAATTTTTCAATCATGTATTTTGTTACTGTAGACGCTAGTGTGAAACCCTAACTGCAAAAGCCCTAATTTCACCACATGGTTCTGATACCAGTTTTGTTATTAAATCACTATGTAATTTATCAGAAAATGGCTCAAGCACAAAATACAAATGAAACAATAAGAGTAAAGATATAACATAGGATTTAACGTGTTTCGACAATTGTCTACGTCCATGGGTGCCGGCAGATAAAAGTGTTTCACTATGATAGAAAAGGGTTACAGATTTCAGATTATGTTTGGGTAGTCCTAGTAGTCTATTTATAGGGAATAAATAAAATTACTAGACAATGGACCTAATGGGCTCATATACACTAATGATAAAATCATCTATTACAACTTACTGTTAATGATACAAAACCTGTACAGCCGAGCACGATACACTATCAAGGCACTATTCGACTCATTCACAACAACTACCACACATATTTCTCGATGGTAAAAACTTGTTAAATGACAAAGTTGTTGCGTGTAAACACATCATATCCATACGTAACTAATTTTTCATTGTTGAAATATTGGTTAGTTACCATGAACAGACATGTATGACCTCTACTGAAGGCTTGGTTGGTCAGATATTGCAAAAAACTGAAAATGTCTAATCTTAAACTATTGGATCTATAAGTAATGTATAACATGATAGTGCCCAGCGTATCTGCTAATGTTTATGACGAATCCATTACATATGAATTCCCAATCATAACCTTTAAGTGGGAATTATGTATATGTAAGATTAGTTTGGTATAAAATTCAGATCCGTTTTACTAGTATAATGTTTCTTTTTTTTGGCTCACCTACTTACAACCAATTTGGAAACTGATTTTAGGTCCCCGAATTGGTGGAGGAAAATTTAAAAAGTAAAAGATGAAAAATATTGCTCTCTTAAAGTCTCTATGATATTGAGTTTTGTCTTAGAGATTACGAGCATGTCGAACTTATAAAAAACGATGACAGACTTTGTGCAGTGGGATAATTCTAATAGACTCACCTCGGTATGTCTAACTGATCTCAGTACCCCAAGAATTCTGGAGTTCCTAAACCACTAACATGTTATTGGCCATTGACATACTTGAACACCTTGAACAAAACTTTGTTAAATTCCCTCGGATTGAAACTATTAAGTACAAGGGATATAGTAAGATTCGAGAACACGTCTAGATAATTGTTGATGTTCAATGGAAACTTAAGTCCCTACAAGTAGCTCTCTTAAATACCTTCATTGTGGCATACATGTTATTGTACTAACTTGCTAAATTTAGGATCCTTGAAACAAACTATGGTTGTCTTGAGAAGAAGTGGGTCATGATCACTCTCACTACCAATATGGTCAATTAAGAGAAGAATTATTCATAGTAAGGTGCTTTAAAGGCCAATATGGTGAATGCCAGCATGAGTAATCCTCAAATCAATGGGAGCACTTATCAATAAAATTTGGATAAGTTAATCCTACGAGATCTACTATAGATGGAGGAGAATCCAAGAAGGAAAATGAAAAGATGTTGTTATGTTTCCACTACAAGAGAACGAATCACTGGAAGATGGATCACCCAAATTAAAAGTCCTCGATGACCAAGAAAGGTAAAATCTCTTCTATAATTTCAGAAGTTAATTAGTTTCAATATCAAAGGACACATGATGGATGAATAAAACTGTAAAAACTCATGTATGTATTAATTTCAAAGGCTCAAGCCAAATCAAGCTTATTCGTGATGGAAAGATCCATATTTAATATTATTGATGAAGTTGTAGCCCAGTTTCAGTAATATGTCAATTTAATTTTTATTTAAGTTCACGACATGTTTTCAGTTTTAACAGATGTTTTTATATTTTCTCCTCGCGGATTACTAGATTAAATTGCTCTTTTCTTGATGAGGAACAGTTTTTTATAAGCCTAAATTATTGGTTTCTTATTTTGAGATTTGGTTGTTTGGTGAGTTTTGTAAATGAGAAGAAAAAGGAAGATATGTTTGAAAACTGAGGCTAGTTATGAGACATGTTAGATTTTTAAGTTATAACTTAACAAATGCGTCGATGATATTTTGGATAAAAATCGGGCTGATTAAAAATACGGCTGATTATCTTATCTAAAACCAGATTTAGCCAAAACAAAAAACTATTTCTATCATAGTATTAGAAAGAAATATAGTCTCATTAAATATTTTTAGGTTTTTTCTCTTTTCTTATCATTTATTTTTAAATTTACATTTTTTCTCTTTCGTATCAATTTTATTTTTTTATCTATTCTTTTTATTTAGATAAAGTATTTTAAATAATTTTTGAATAAAATTAATTTATTAAATTTAAACTTTATTAAAGATAAATTATAATAGTTTGGATAGTGTCACCATAAATATCAAAAGACTATTTTAAATCACCAGGATAATAATAGAAATACAAATCTAAAAAATAGACGGTTTATTTGTTTATGTATAAAGTAGGATGATGAGTTGGAAGCTAAAAAATTTATCTAAAAAAATTGATCTAAAAAAGAAAACTATCAAAACAGGACCTACAATTGTTATATTTGATGAATGTTATATGCATAACAATATTAGTATAAGTAATTGTTTTTAGAGTCGATTGTGAACCCAACATTATTATGTTAATTAATTGCGTTATTCTTATATGTAATGGATCTTCAGAGAAAAATTATACATTTTTCTAGGATAGTTTGTAAAATCTTTTAAATTTTACTAAAAACTAAATTAATAATTTTTAGTGAGCATTGTCTAATCATATTTTTATGATCCTCATCTTAATGTTTTTTCAGTGACCCTCGTCTAATCATTTATTATGACCCTCGTTTTAACAATTTTGTTTTACCCAAATCTAAATACTTCTTTATGCCCCTCATATAATGTGTTTTTAGTAGTCCTTGTCTAATCATTTATTTGTGTCCCTCGTCTACCCATTTTTTATGACCTTCATTTCATCGTTTCTTTACGTCTCTCGTCTTATTTCATTTGATGACCCTCTTCTAGGTTCTTTTTGGTAACCCTCGTCTAAAACCTTCTTGATGACCTTCGTCTAACATCTTCTCGGTTACCGACATCTTATCTTTGCATTAGTCTTTGATATGACCTTACATCATAGTTATGAAAAATATATACTATCTCTAAGATATAACCTTATGTGGACTCCCCTCTCGTCCTTAAAATAAAAAAATTCTTAAAATGTTTTTAAGGACTACTAAAAAATCCCTTTGACATGTTATCATAAGAAAATCGAGTCCAATTATTTTATTATTATATATTTCATATTAATTATTTTTAGCATGTATTAAAATTCTTAATCAATCGAGTTTATTCTTCCACCTATAAAAACTTAAATGCTTGAACCTCCTCAATTTTGACACGTTTTTCAAAATCGTTTATACTTCATCAAGACGTAATCATTTCATATTATTATTATTATTATTATTATTATTATTATTATTATTATTATTATTATTATTATTATTATTATTATTATATAATAAAAAGATTTACTTTAACCGTTGCTGGAATTCACCAACTCAGATTCTTCTTTATTTCTGCTATTCAAACAAGAAAGTTGATTCATTTATAATTCTCCTTCTTATTCTAAATCGTTCCATTTTCTGCATTTCTTTCATTAAAGCTTTAAAATTTCCAATTCTTATCTCCATAATTCATTTAATCTTATAGTTTCTACATTGACTTCTCTTTTCTTTATATGTACATTCCCTTGTTACTCAATTAAGTACAACTAGGTGATATATATTAGATAACTATATAAATAAGAACCCAATTTTATAGAATAATGTTTTTTTATCTTATATATTATATCTAGAATATTGATTATACTTATCTCTTTTGAACAACCAACATATAAAACAGATATACATAATTTAGAAACCTAATTGATAACATTTTTTTATACCCAAAATAACTCAAAAAGGAAAACACCTTCACGAATAGTAACTATGGATGAGTTCCATCCTATAAATATACCATAAAAAATTAGATTTATAAACATATATTTCAAACAATTCACCTATAAAAACATGTATGAATAAGAACATCAAATTGTTAGACGTATTTAATTTTTTCTTGATGATGTTGTTACTCACCTTCTCAAACCTGGTGAAATACTTCATCAAGGTGAAGAAGATGAAACATGCTTCTTTATTTTTATTTTATTTCACTCGAGACTTCGATTTCGCATTCTCCAATTTATTCAAGAATTCTTCAGGCATAACCGCATTTGCCTCACTCGACTAGATGTTAATGGGTGTTGTACCATGCTTAGTTGTGCTACTTAATTTGAAAATCTTAGAAGGACATATTGATGTTTCCAATTTTCTAACCAAAATTAATATTATAAAATACGCAAACATCAATTTCTACTTTATACGTATCGAATACGACAATAAAATTGTCAACTTTCCTTCTTATGTTCATTACTAAGAAATCCCTTTATTTTTGTAATCGGGAACTAGTAATACCGAAATAGTAACCGCGAATATTACCGAAATGAAAGACGTTTGATGCCTACATGTAAGATATAATCTATCTATTTTTATTTTCGTCTTTCTTTCCAACTTATCTTCTTCTTATTAAAATTTTATTTCTTTTCATATTCAAATCAATACCAATAACTCTCGATAAAGGTTTATGATGAAGATAGTATAAATTCTTTTCTAATTTGGTACTATGCAGTCTTTTCAATTTGGTTTTTAGATTTTCACTACATCTTTATTATCGAATTTGTTTTGCTAGTCGGTCTTTGGCATATCAACAAACTTACCATGTTAACAAACTTAACAGGACCATTGATGGGAAAATTACTCTAACTGAGATTGCAGAAGAGGTTACAACTAAAAATATTTAGAGTGTAGTTCTTCAAAGATTCCACAAAAAGATAAAATCAAACTTAGTTAAAAGATTCTTACGAAAAAGTGCCAAAAGATGCCAATGATGTCTCTCATTGAAAATAAGCTCAACAAGAAAATATATATGAACCTGGCACATGGCCTTCTCAAACTGGCCTTAGCATAAATTCCTAATTACAAGATGATAAATTTGACAATCCAGCCCTCGTTCAAGGAAGAAAAATAAATACAACTATTGTAAACAATTTTCGTTAAAATGATAATTCATACGCTGCTCGTCGAAATGATAATCCACCGCCTAATCAAGATGAACCTACACCATTTGAAGAACTCAATAATAAAAAATGACGAAAGACAAGATCAGGTCCTTGTTAAGCAAATAGGTTTGAAAATCTCTGGTATGAACCTCACTGCTATTAAGAAGAAAACTTCTAGGCTTGACGAGTCCCTCTCGAATAACATATATGCTTCTAATATGTTATATGTTAGTACTAACAAAAAAACTTATACTTCTGATGACCCTTGTCAAAATAAACATGATTGCTTTACTTTTGGTCAAGAGTCTGTCGTTAATAAAAACACTTATCATTCTTATTAAACACTTTATCATTAAATAAAAAGGTAACGCCACACCCTCTGAACAATAAAAATGAAAAATAATAATTACTAAACCCGGTGCACCTCCAAAACCAATTTTTGATCAAGATAAAGGAAAATGTGAGGCTTTTTCGTGTACTTTGACTTAGACCACCAACCCACCAAGAAATCTTAATGCTATATCACCAACTATTCAAGCACAAAATTCCTTACAGGACCAACAATAACATTGATAGGCTTGTTAAAATTAACGTGCTTGATTTTAGTATGCCTATACTGATCATGATCAATCAGGATATTGATCAATAAGTCTTCATTCCAAAACAACCAAAACTTATTAGAACTGTTAACGCTAAAATTCTTAAAACCCGAAGATAAGCAATAAGATCTTGTCGAGATATGTTGATGAAAGGTTCCTGAATAATAAAAAGGAGAATCGTTTCTCCTAATAATGTACTTGAGCCTTCTAAGAGATACTTTATTAACAAGACCACGAATATTGTAATTCAAGATTTTAATCATGTATGGATGGATAAGGTTGATTTTTTTTGTTCAGCGAACTGCAAAGACTTAATAACTAAAGAATTTTTTTCTTTTTGCTTTTGGCTTCTGGCTTGTGTTAGTTTTTTATTAAGAATGTTTTGGAAACTAGTGTCAACTTATTTTTTTTGTTAGAATCGGGGTTACATGGAGCCTGCCAATATGATCAGGGTTTGGGTGTGGCTTCTAGAATAATAAGTATCTGAATCTAATTAAGATGATGGATTGTAGTCATAATCGACGGATTTAATGGCTTCAATGATATATTCATTGTTTTCAGTGTGGTTAGATGGGTTTGGGGAGGTTATTGAAAGGTTTTGTGTTGCTTATCTTTTTTTGTTTTGATCAATAGTTGCATCTCTATTATGATTTGTTAATTTTGCAAGAGAAACTGATTTTAAGAATGTTTTAAGATTTTTAACATGAGCTTGAGATTCATGATCATTGTCTTGATTGTGAGCATATTGAGGCTTTATAATGATCGAATTTATCATTAGAGACTTAATAGGAAGATTCTTAGGATCTTTACTCATGACAAGATCATTCATATCACCAAAATTGTGTTGGATTTGAGTAAGTATTCTGCAATTATCTTTGGTATGACCAATATGGTTGCATTGAAGAAAATAAGGAGGACTACTTTTGTAGCCAATTTCGAGCCAACAACTCTCATTTTCTCCAAACCAAACCCATATGGCATACTGTATTTTTTGTGTGATATCCATTTCCACCCACAAAAGCCTCAAATTATATATGGCCTGATTCTTCTCTCGTATCGAAGATTTGATAGTGTTGCCTACGAAAGAGGCAATATCTAGCATCATTGACTCATTGAAAAGGTATTCATGAACCATTGATATTCTTATTCATATCGGGGTTATGGGGAACTCTATTCTTGGGTTAAAATCAAGAGTCAACTTCAAGACTCTCATCATAGATGAACCAACAGTCTACACATTTTTGGCCCATAGTTTAGCTAAGTATTATTTGAGAAAAAATTCAAGGAGAATATAGTGATCATCACAATTTGAGACGTTATACTCTCCATTAAATATGCACTCATTAAGGAACTTGGTTAGAATAAGTTTCTTTGGAACACCTGATGAGAATTTACCTATTGGGGTAAATTTTGTTGTTGCAACTAGCTTGTCCTTGGTTTGTTTGGTGAACAATAGAGATATGCGGTCGTTTTTATGGTGTATAGAAAATTATATGAAATAAATGTCTTGAGAAAAGAAATCTGAAAAGGTTTTCTTTGCCAGGTTTGAGGTTTTTTACTTATTTTTGCAGGTTAGATTTGTGGAGCTCAGAGAAATCAGAGTTTGAGAAAATATGTTCTGACGATTCATCATCGGGGCTGAAAATGGCTTTGGAATCAAGGTTGTTTGATGAAGATCTTCATAGGTTACTAGAGGGGAGCAAAAGAGCTTTAATTACACTTGAAAATGTAATGATAGAAGCTTAACAGACCAAAAAATACAACGAAAAGAGAAAACAAAACTATAAAAAACTGAGTTTTAGAGAGTTCTGCTCTATTCACGTCTTAAGAGGAACTCAACTATTGTAATCATTATTTGATTTGAATTAAAATTAAATCGGATTCAAAATAAAATTAATATATACTTACCATAAAGTTTAAACAAAACCTAAATTTAGAAACACCATTTATATTATCATAAATGTATTTGTTTATGAACATAATTTTAGAATACTGTTTTTTTAAGTATTTTAATAGATTCACCATAATATAAAATTTAGATACAGATATCCATGATTAAATAAAACATTTTAAAAAAAATTAATTTAAATAATATATTGTTTTGTTATGTATTTAAGTTTTGATATTATACTTTAAAAAATCGGTTCCTTTTTGTATTTGTTTATGACACGTTTCATAAAGGAAATTTGTTTGGAAATTTTATTGTCCAAATTGAGACATTCAACTATTAGTGCTATTATGGGTCCAGATTTTAACATAATCGGATCATACCGGACCCTCAAGATTTCGATTTTAATTTTTGGAATCGAATTGGATGATTTGGGTTGGTTTGGCCCGAATCTAGCGGTTCAGTCCAATTTTGATTCAATTCTGGTTCTGTTTTAATTACGGTTCGGTTCGGTTCGGTTCAGATTCAATTCGGTTCGGTTTGGTTCGATTTGTCTCATTTTGATCCGTCTTGATTTAATCTGAATTCGGTTCGGTTCGTTATTGGTCCGGTTCAGACATTAAAAAAATGATATAAAAATTAAAAATTAAAAATTAGTTTTTGATTTTTTAATTGATCTTTATCTAATAATTATGGAAATGTAATTTGTAAGAAATAAATAAACAAATCGACTTTAATGAATTTCATGGATTATTGTTCTCCAGGTTCATTAGTTTGATTCTTTATCGGTTCTATTGGCTTACTAGTTTCGTCGGTTTGGTTCCAAATCTGTTTTATCAGTTCGATTGCTAACCGATTTTATCGTTTCGATTTTTTATTAGTCTCGACATTTAAATCGATCAGATTCTTACGAACTTATTTAAGTACAGTCTCGACTAAAAAAATTATTAGCAACCGTGCGGAGTATCTTCTATTCGTAACCGGCCATTCGAAGATGAACCCAAACAATTAGATCCATAGAATACTATTACGAATTGATTTTGTTTATAGTTTATTTTTGTTCTATAAAAAATTTATTTAGATCGAATATAATAAAATTAAATTACATGACTTTAAATAGATACTTGTAATAAAATATAAAAGTATCAACATAAATTTAGAGACAGACATTGGTTATGGTTAGAAATTTAGAATAAATTCATAAAAGTCTCCCTGAATGATAAAATTGTCTATTTTACAATCAAATGTAACAATGTTGACGTTTATCCAGATACTATATGATTGGTACTTTTTCTGGTATTTCATGTTGACCTACTGTAGATCATTACAACACGTGTCGACAGATGGTTTGATAAGCGTAGTTTACGAAAATTGCTCATTCGATTTGATGGAGACGTAAGAGAGAAACAAATTTAATAAAGCTAAAGCTATTGGAATGATACTCCTATATCAATATAACTTCGGGGACAGACGCTTATTATAGCTAGAAATTATTGTTCGACTTTTGGATGATATAACTTCAACAGTATTGGTTTTTTTCTTTTAGCAAATCCCTTCCTTATATTAAGTAGCATTATTAATATACGATATCATGTTATACTCTATAAAATTATAGATATACACATAATTTTTATTCATTTATTTATTTATATATATATATATATATTATTTTATTTATATTTTATATCCATATTCTCATTTATTATTGTTAGGAATAGCTTAGAAGTAAGCTATTCCTGAATAATGTTGAAAGATTACATTGATGGATCAGTGGCGAGCGATACGTATATGCAGAAGTTATTGAATTTTTTCAAAACAAAACTCAAGCACAAAATATATGCGAATGAAAGATTTAAATGAACACAGGATTAAACGTGGTTCGACAATTGTCTACGTCAACGGGCGCCGCCAGAGAAAAGAGTTTCACTATGATAGAAAATGTTACAAATTTCGGATTGTGTTTTCTATAGCCCTAGTAGTCTATTTATAGGGAATTAATAGACTTACTAGACACTGGGCCTAATGGGCTCATACCACAAGACTAACACAAGTCACAACCAAACATAGTACACTAGCAAGGCACAATATCACTATCACAGACACAAAACTGTACTGCCAGACACAGTACACTGTCAAGGCACTATTCGACTCATTCATAACAAATCTTTCTATTGAGGCGAATATCATTTTTTCACTATCAACAAAGAAACTTCTCTTCTTCTAACTCACCTGATTCGACAATTTCTCCGACTTCCTTCTAACTGTCTATCGATGAGAAAACCTGGACACTTTGGAGAGGTACACCATAACCTATATCCCTTCACTCCAGTAGCATATCCTAGAAATATGCACCTATTTGCCCTCGGCTCAAGCTTACCATCTCTCACATGAGCATAGGTAGGACAACCGAACACCCTCAAATGTTCATAATCAGCCGACGATCCAGACCAAATCTCAAAAGGAGTTTTACATTTAATAGCCGTTGATGGAGACCGATTCACCAAGTAACACGCCGTATTGATAGCTTCAGCCCAAAAATCCTTTCCCACAGTGGAATGCGAGAGCATACTTTGTGCCTTGTCACAAAGCGTTGTGTTCATTATTTCTGCGACTCAATTCTGTTGTGGTATTCTAGAACAAGTGCGATGGCGCACTATTCCCTCAGCTTCGCAGAACTCGTTGAACTCATGACTTCAATATTCTAACCCATTATCTGTCCTAAGACGTTTTATTTTTCTTCTTGTTTGCTTCTCAATCATCGTCTTCCATTTGACAAAGGTTGAACATACCTCATCTTTCGTTTTCAGAAAGTAAACCCACACCATCCTTGAATAATCATCAATCAAACTCATGTAGTATCTGGCTCCGCTCTTGGATGGAATTCTATTTGGACCCCAAAGATCTGAGTGAATGTAGTCCATTGTCCCTTTAGTCTTTCTTATAGCCGAATTGCTGAATTTGACTCTGGTTTGTTACCAAACACAGTGCTCACAAAATCCCAATGATTCTGCTTTATATCCTTTCAACAAATCTCTATTTCCCAAAACAACTAATCCTCTGTCACTCATGTGACCAAGATGCCAATGCCACAACTTATTTTGATCTTGCCTAGTTTGGCTATTACTCCCTGATGATGCTACTGCAGCATCGCCCATAACAAAACTCCCCTGGAGAATGTAAAGACCCTTCTGCAAACTGCCTTTCGTGCATATCATTGAGCCTTTTATCACTTTGATGACACCGTCTTCTGCACAGTATTTGTAACCCCGAGAGTCTAGAGTCCCAAGAGAAATCAGGTTTCTCCTTAACCCAAGAACATGCCAACACGTCAATATTCTAACAACCCCGTCAAACATTCTGATTTTGACGTTACCAATACCACCAACAATCAACGAATGATTGTTCCCTAAATAGGCATGTGATATGTAGCGCCAGTATCGAGTACCCAAGAGTTTTTCCCAAAGTCTGAACTCACAGACAATACATCTCCCCTACCATTTTTTTCACTACCGTCAGAATCGTTCACACCTTCACCAATGTTTGCTTCATTTTCCTTTTGATTTCCCTTCTTACCATTCAGTTTCGAAAAATCTCTCCTATAATGACCTTGCTCACCGCATTCATAACAGTGTTAGTGCTTTACCCTTAACTTGGACCTCCGGTTCTTCCTTCTTAAAGAACTCGCTTTGCTTCTAGATCTTCTCCTAGTCATAAGCCCTTCCCCTTTAGCTTGATTGTCTGGCTGCAACTGCCTTATCTCCTTTGATTTGAGTGCCTTTTTGACATCTGCTAGCGACAACTTATCCTTACCATACATAATGGTATCTACAAACTTTTCATAGGGAGCTGGTAACGATCTCAATACAAAAAAATCTTGATCATTATCCTCAATATTGATATCTATGTTCTCCAAGTCCATTATAATTGATTTAAAATTATCTAAGTGCTCTGTTATGGACATACCTTCTTTCAATCTGAAATCATACAAATGTTTCTTCAAGTATAATCGGTTTACTACTGATTTCTTTGAGTAAATATCTCCTAGCTTTTTCCATGCGCGGGCAACAGTCTTCTCACCTCTAATCTCGCGAAGCACATTATCTTTCACACTCATTAAAATCCAGCACAAAATCCTTTCTTGAAGATCTTGTTTCTCCTCTTCGTTCATCTCTTCTGGTAACTTATGCTCCACAACCTTCCACAACCCTTGCAGTAGCAATGGAGATTTCAGTTTAATCTTCCACAACGCAAAGCTGGATCCCCCATCAAATTTTTCAATCATGTATTTTGTTGCTGTAGACGCCATTGCGAAACCCTAATTGCAAAAGCCTTAATTTCACCACGAGGCTCTGATACCAATTTTGTTATTAAATCACTATAGAATTATCACAAAATGGCTCAAGCACAGAACATATGCGAATGAAAGATTTAAATGAACACATGATCTAACGTGTTTCGACAATTGTCTACATCCACGGGCGCCGCCAGAGAAACGAGTTTCACTATGATAGACAGGTTACAGATTTCAGATTGTGTTTTGTGTAGTCCTAGTAGTCTATTTATAGGGAATTAATAGACTTTCTAGACAATGGGCCTAATGGGCTCATACCACAAGACTAACATAAGTCACAACCGAACACAGTACACTGTCAAGGGACAATATCACTATCAGAGACACAAAACTGTATTGCCGGACACAGTACACTGTCAAGGCACTATTCGACTCATTCATAACAGGGACAAACTTAGAATTATTTTTTGACGGGGCTAATTTTGTTTTTCAACATATAAGTATATTTGATAAAAAAAAGTTAAGGAGAAAAATTGGTTAGAAATTTTATTAAAAATACCAAATAATATTATCATTAATTATAATAATAATAAAATATAAAGCATATCGTCTATCATTCATTTGATGAAAATGGACTATAATAACATCATTATTGATTGTTCAAAACATCTTTTCTTTAAATAACTAAACGGTCTTTCAAGCCCTCAAGGGGGTAGCCGAGTTGGTTGAGTATGGTTTGCTCGTGACCAAAGGTCACGAGTTCGAGTCCCTCTACATACGCTTTCTCGGCTGAGCCTGTCACCTTGTGTGGTTTACCTTCTGGCGTTGGTTTGCAGGCTATCGCGTCAGACTGAGGTTTTACCCTGTGCGCACTCATTGCATTATGAGTATTGGTTGCGGGTTCCCTAAAAAAACGGTCTTTCAAATATATATAATATATTTGTTGTTTATTAATTGATTTCGAAAGAAAATGTGTAGTTAAAAAATAGATATTAAACTGTTTTTATCGTATTTATTATCAAATGAATGATTAAATCAATAAAAAATAAAATAAGAAACTTTTTTTTCGAAATACCATTGTTGTTGAACTCGATGGGTTTTGAAGCATCTAAAAGAATCCATAATATATACAATAAATTTATATATTTTATTTATAGAATACTTTTCAATTTTGTTTGAATTTTTTTTTTACGCATAATTATATGTGTTTACTTTGTATTTCAGATCGACGTTATATTTAATTAATATTTTTTTAGTCTACGTATATAAAATTATAATGTATATGTTGATTTAACATTTGATTTTTTAATTAATTAAATTTAGATATTAATGAGAGTTGTCCAGAATAGTCACACAAAAACAATGTAGTGATATAATATTGTTTTAGCTCCAAAAATAAACAAAAACGTCGAAGCAAAACATGAATAATTTTTTTTAAAGATCTACTTCAGAATCAGATTTTGTAGATGATCCAAGGGAGATTCCCAGTTTGATTATACACGATGAGGACGTTGAAATTTATACCTTCTCCAACAAAAAAAGTTTGAAGATTGGTATTTAGTTATCACTGGTTATAAAACAAAATTTTATTTTTTTATCAAAAAATCTATACATGTTTTCTTAGTGTAGCAAAAACGTATACCGATAAATACTTTTTGTCACAAGATTATTGTACGACTTAATGTACGTCCGATAATTTAAAAGAGAATAGTGTCTTAAGTTGATAAGTCTCAAGCAATTGTAGTTAGAGTAGATACATTATTACAAGTAGGTCCCATAAGAGAATCCAATATCTGTTGTGGACGGAGAATCGAGTACATGTAAAAAAAAGAACTAGAAATGGAGGATGTGTGTTGATTTTATTGATTTAAACAGGTCATGTATGTATGACCCATTCCATGTTCTAAGAATTGATTAACTCGTAGACTCTACTTCAGTTAACAAGATTTTATCTTTTATGGATGCATTTTTTTTTGTATAATCAGAGACATATGTATCTGAATGACCAAGATAACGCTACGTTTATAACTAATATGGTTCCACATTGCTACAAGGTAGTGCCGTTTTGGTTGAAAAATGCTAAGGAAAATTATCAGCGACTAGTGAATAAAGATTATACTAGACATATCATAAGAAATGTTGAAGTATATATTGAGAAATGTTAGTAAAAATCACAAAAGATTAGGATCATTTTTCTCATATAGAAGAATCTTTATATAAGTCAAAAGCCATAAATAGGCATGTGAATTTTAACCGGAACCGAAAGAACCGAACCAAAATAGATTAGGTTCCTTCATAATACCCAAATAGTTCCAATTTAAATTACCCACGGTTCTCGGTTCGGTTCCTTCTAAACCGAGAACTATGGGTACCCGTTAAGAACCAAACACATGTATTAACCCTAAATTTAATATTATTTAAAAATATATTTCTTTTTCCTAAAGTTAGATTCCTCTAAATCTGTTGTCTATCACTAAGCTCAGATTATATTCTATTTAATAAGTGACAACATAGTTAATTCAAAATGAAGACATATCTATAAACAATTACACGTATAGACAACATAAAAAAATATCAACCTATATATAATATAATAAACTTGATATCATCTCTCTTTTTTTATTACTAACATTCTTATTTAATATATTAATTTTGGAACTCTCTTATATTTAGTATTTAGTTTTCTTACAATCTAACACAGTTTTATAGTTTTGATTTATAAAATGAGTTTTATATCTATTGATATTTCAAAAAAATTAAATTATCCAAATATATTCGATTAGAACCAAATTAAATACTCATACAAAACAAAACCAATAGGAACCAAACCGAATCGAACCAAATTTTATTTTGTTCTTAAATGGGTACCAGTTTTGAAGAACCGAAAGAACCGAGAACAAACAAAAAACCGAACCGAAGAACCAAATTCCCATACCTAGCCATAAACTTAGAATTGAATATAAAAATATATACCTTCAAGGTACAGTCCATAAATGTTTAGGGCTATATTGTGAGCGAAAAAAGAATTGAAGATGATCCAATACAGTTTAACGATTATGGATCCTTTTGAGATATATCAAAGACGTAAAAATCCTAGCTGGAAGGTTGGTTGCTCTAAAATATTTATATTGAAATCATCAAAAAAATATACTTCATTTTTTCAAGTTCTGATAAATATGAATCGTTTCAACTGGTATCCGGAGTGTGACGAAGATTTTGTCAAGATAAAGAGCATTTATCCTCTGGATTTTTTTAATTAAGTCGACTATGATAAAATATATTTGTTTATATCATAGTATCAGACTATGGAGTAAGCGCAATATTAGTTAGAGTGCTTGTAAATTATTATTGCCTAGTATATTACATAAGCAAAAGTTTGTTGAATGCTGAAAAACAAATACTTCAAGATTGAAAAACTAGCCTTGGCTTTAGTTGTGGCGGGTCAAAAAAATGAGACCATATTTCTAAGCCCATTAAATTATAGTTCGAACCTCATTTCTGCCAAAATGTACTGCGAAAGCCCGATTTATAAATTACTAAAACTCGGAGACTATGATATCTATTTTGAACCTCGGCCAACAATCAACACGCAGACCTTGGCATATTTTTTAGTTGAGTTTTATTCCGAGTGACCAAAATGAGAGCCATATATTGGCATATCAAAAGACAAGTGGTTAATTCGAATTGATAGGGGTTCAAGCATTTCAGGTTATGGACGGGGGTTCAATTGGTAGCTCCAACCGGCGAAGCAATGTATCATGCGATATGTTTTGGCTTCAAAACATCTAACAAGGAAGAAGAATACGAATCACCCTTGATAACATGTCGATTTGCATAAATTTGCAGTGCTAAAAATGTACAAGGCCATTCGATAAGCCAAGACGGGAAAGACCATCTGGTAAAGTACTTAAAGGTGTTAAAGAACTGAAAACCTTGTTCGAGGGTATTCGATATGAACATGTTCATCGGCCATAAAATTTTGTTGTTAATTCTCTAGCAACTATAGCATACTGCAAAGATTTTCATGGATACTAGCCTTGTCTTTAGTTGTAGTGGCTCCAATAATGAGGCCATATATCCAAGCCCGTTCAATTATAGTTCGAACCTCTTTTCCACTAAAAACATATACTACAAATTCTTGATTTATGGATGACTAAGTGGCCGGTGGAACTCAAAGACTATGATATCAATTTTGAAACTCGAGGAGCATGATATCAATTTTAGTGGAAAAGAGGTTCGAACTATAGCATACTGCGAAGAGTTTCATGGATACTAACATTGTCTTTAGTTGTAGTGGCCCGAAAAATGAGGCCATGTATCCAAGCCCGTTCAATTATAGTTCGAACCTCTATTCCACTAAAAACATATACTACAAATTCTTGATTTATGGATGACTAAGTGGTCGGTGGAACTCGAAGACTATGATATCAATTTTGAAACTCGAGGAGCGATCAAACGTAGAAGTTGGCATATTTTGTAGTTGAATTATATTCTAGACGACCAGAATAAGAGCCATATATTGACATATCAAAAAACGAGTGGGTTATTTGAACTAATGGGGTTCAAGCATTTCAGGTTGTGGACGGATTTTTAGTTGGTAACTTCGATCAGAGAAGAAATATATCAAGCGCTATGCAAACTTGGTCGAGGGCATTCAATATGAACATGTGCAATGGGTATCAATTTTTTTTGTTGATTCTCTAACAACATAAGCATACTCCGAAGGGTATTCATGGATGCTTGAATAAAAGAGTTGCTCGATAAAAAAAACCTCCAAACATAAGCAAGTCACTCCAGAAGTGTTGCAAATTTCCACAAGTCTCGAAAAAGATTAGAGGCATGAGCGTAAATAATTTCTTATTAGAGGGAATTTGCTAGTGTATAAAATATTGGCCAAAAATTGAGATTTAAGGCACATGTCTTTGCAGTATTTATAGACATTCTTTACAAAAAATCTTTGAGCCGACCGTTGTTGTGATGCCTTAGAACTAATGAGTTACAAGTGATATTATCCAAATTGTATAATGAAGATAGATCGACTCGTTTTGGGTCTAAAACATTAACGAGAAAAGTTTTATTGGCCGGATATCATTAGCTTTCACCATGGTTGGTTCCAAAGAGTTACTCAGAAGATGTGATACATGCCAGTGGTTTGCAAACAGGATAAATGTGCTAGCAATACCATTTAAATAATTCACAAGCATTGTCTATTGATAGGTGATGATTGAATTTTATTTGGTCGTTATCTATGGCCTCCAGGGCATGCCGAACAATCATTGTATATGTTAACTATTTTTCAAAGTGGGTGGAAGTCGAGCCTTTGTCTGGGACTAAAGCAAAGAATCTTACCAAATTTATTATATCTAAATTTTGTTGAAGGTTTGGAGTCTCGAGAACGATCACCACATATAAGGGCCCTCAATTTGATAACAAATATATGAAAGTTTTCCACCGTCAGCCCATTGAGCAAGTAGAGGTTGCGCCGAAAACTTTAGAGGGGGATGCGAGAAAATTACCAAATTACCTCCAGAAAGTATCATGGGCTTACCAAACGAACCCCCGGACAGTGACCTAAAAATATTTTGCAATTATCTTTGGTATGACCAATATGGTTGCATTGATGGAAATAAGAAGGACTACTTTTGTAGCCAATTTCGAGCCAACAACTCTCATTTTCTCCAAACCCAACCCATATGGCATACAGTATTTTTTGTGTGATATCCATTTCCACCCACAAAAGCCTCAAATTATATATGGCTTGATTCTTCTCTCGTATCGAAGATTTGATAGTGTTGCCTACGAAAGAGGCAGTATCTAGCATCATTGACTCATTGAAAAGGTATTCATGAACCATAGATATTCTTATTCATATCAAGGTTATGGGGAACTCTATTCTTGGGTTAAAATCAAGAGACAACTTCAAGAATCTCATCATAGATGGACCAACAGTCTACACATTTTTTGCCCATAGTTTAGCTAAGTATTCTTTGAGAAAAAATTCAAGGAGAATATAGTGATCATCCCAATTTGAGACGTTATAATCTCCATTAAATATGCACTCATTAAGAAACTTGGTTAAAATAAGTTTCTTTTTAACACCTGATGAGAATTTACCTATTGGGGTAAATTTTGTTGTTGCAACTAACTTGTCCTTGGTTTGTTTGGTGAACCATATAGATATGCGGTCGTTTTTATGGTGTATAGAAAATTATATGAAATCAATGTCTTGAGAAAACAAATCTGAAAAGGTTTTCTTTGCCAGGTTTGAGGTTTTTTACTTATTTTTGCACGTTAGATTTGTGGAGCTCAGAGAAATCAGAGTTCGAGAAAATATGTTCTGGCGATTCATCATCGGGGCTGAAAATGGCTTTGGAATCAAGGTTATTTGATGAGGATCTTCATAGGCTACTAGAGGGGAGCAAAAGAGCTTTAATTACACTTGAAAATGTAATAATAAAAGTTTAACAGACAAAAAAATACAACGAAAATAGAAAAACAAACTATAAAAAAACTGAGTTTTAGAGAGTTCTGCTCTGTTCACGTCTTAAGAGGAACTCAACTATTGTAATCATTATTTGATTTGAATTAAAATTAAATCGGATTCAAAATAAAATTAATATATACTTACCATAAAGTTTAAACAAAACCTAAATTTACAAACACCATTTATATTATCATAAATGTATTTGTTTATGAACATAATTTTAGAATAATGTTTTTTTTAAGTATTTTAATAGATTCACCATAATATAAAATTTAGATACAGATATCCATGATTAAATAAAACATTTTGAAAAAAAATAATTTAAATAATATATTGTTTTGTTATGTATTTAAGTTCTGATATTATACTTTAAAAAATCGGTTTCTTTTTGTATTTGTTTATGACAGGTTTCGTAAAGGAATTTTGTTTGGAAATTTTATTGTCCAAATTGAGACATTCAACTATTAGTGCTATTATGGGTCTAGATTTTAACATAATCGGATCATATTGGACCTGCAAGATTTCGATTTTTATTTTTGGAATCGAATTGGATGATTTGGGTTGGTTTGGCCTGAATCTAGCGGTTCAGTCCAATTTTGATTCAATTCTGGTTCTGTTTTAATTACGGTTCGGTTCAGTTCAGATTCAGTTCGGTTCGGTTTGGTTCGATTTGTCTCATTTTGATCCGTCTTGATTTAATCTGAATTCGGTTCGGTTCGTTATTGGTCCGGTTCAGACATTAAAAAAATGATATAAAAATTAAAAATTAAAAATTAAAAATTAGTTTTTGATTTTTTTAATTGATCTTTATCTAATAATTATGGAAATATAATTTATAAGAAATAAATAAACAAATCGACTTTAATGAATTTCATGGATTCGGTTATGTATTGTTCTACATGTTCGTTAGTTTGATTCTTTATCGGTTCTATTGGCTTACTAGTTTCGTCGGTTTGGTTCCAAATCTGTTTTATCAGTTCGATTGCTAACCGATTTTATCGTTTCGGTTTTTTATTAGTCTCGACATTTAAATCGATCAGATTCTTACGAACTTATTTAAGTACAGTCCCGACTAAAAAAATTATTAGCAACCGTGCGGAGTATCTTCTATTCATAACCGGCCATTCGAAGATGAACCCAAACAATTAGATCCATAGAATACTATTACGAATTGGTTTTGTTTATAGTTAATTTTTGTTTTATAAAAAAATTATTTAGATCGAATATAATAAAATTAAATTACATGACTTTAAATAAATACTTGTAATAAAATATAAAAGTATCAATATAAACAAAAGGAGGAGGAGGAGAGGATGAAGCAGTAGCAGCGCGCGGGAACACAAGCATCACGGCGCAGGTACGATGCTATTCTTCCTTCTTCGTCGTCGTCTTCTTCTCTCTCTAGTCTCTACTATAATAATAAATAATAAATAATAAATAATAATAATGATATATTATTAGTACATCGCTTTCTTTCTTTCTCTTTAACAAATGAGTTTTACCTTGTTCATGAATAACTAAGAAAATGATTTGAGCGTACACATCAATCTAAGTTCACGCCAACTCATTTTCTTTCTTTTTTACTGCCCCCGCCGGGACCATTTGTCATAATTCTAGAGTTCACTTTTATTAGGAGGATTGGATTCGAGGTGCTCTAAATATGCCGACCATTCACAACGAGGGGTTGTTTTTGTTACTATAAGCTCTCTACTCTCTAATAATAAACCAAAATGTTGTACGGTTGCTTTAACGGTTTGATTTTAATTTAAAAAATGAGTTAGTTGATGTTTTTTTATTTCGTTAAATAAAAAATCCACACTATATATATAATTAATTTGAGAATCGATGTTAAATATATAAACTTTTTGTCAAGATAGTTGTTGAATGAGTAGGAGAAGATTTTAGATTTTAATTTGTGCCTCATATAGTTATATTAATGGTTTGTTATCAACCAATTTTATAGAAGATTTTTATATATGCATGATAAAGAAGTTTAAATGATTAAATTGGGTATTGTAAATATGGTTTGTCAATCAAATTGGTTTGGGAATAATAATTATTATATACTTATCCCTTATTATTATTTATAGATTTTTTTAAAATCGATTGGTTTGGGAAATACGCTTATTTTTTTATAGAAATTATGGTTCGACTTTTGGATGATATAACTTCAACAGTATTGGCTTTTTTCTTTTAGCGAAACCGTAGCATTATTAATATACGATATCATGTTATACTCTATAAAATTATACATCTACACATAATTTTTATTCATATATATATATATATATATATATATTTTATTTTATTTATATTTTATATCCAGATTCTCATTTATTATTGTTAGGAATAGCTTAGAAGTAAGCTATTCCTGAATAATGTTGAAAGATTACATGGATGGATCAGTGGCGAGCGATATATATATGCAGAAGTTATTGAATTTTTTCAAAACAAAACTGTGACCAAAACTTAGGCGCAAACAGGTTTGCATGAGCATAAATGTGAGTTTGATCAACCACGTGCAAGTTATATTCTATTGGGCCAAACACCTAACTGATGAAATAAAGACCGAGCCGCTAACCCTATTTACTGCCCAATGCATGGTGCAAATGCCTTATCCGATGATAAGATGTTGATGCGCTCGATTTGAAGTTACCAAGTTTTTTTTGTGGTGCTTCATATGATGCCGCATTTAACTTTTTACCTGAATTCTTTTTGTTTATGCTGCTAAAGTTTACTATTTGATTGGATCTCCTAATAATTTAGTTTTTCTATGTTAATTTGAAATTTAAATTTTTATTAATTAAGATTTTTATTTTATTTTATTTTTTGTTAATTTGAGTTTATATTTATGAGGTTTTTTATTTTATGATTAGAATTTTATAAAATTCGTTGATTAATGAGATTCAATCAAGAGCGTTGCTCGAAGAATTAGAGTTTTTTTTTGTTTATGGATAGAAAAAGAAACATAAACCTAGGATTTGTGACGTGACACGCAACATAATATATATGTTTTTTAAATGAAGTTAAGGTTTTTTAAATCACTATGCAATTATCGCAAAATGGCTCAAGCACAGAATATATGCGAATAAAAGATTTAAATGAACACATGATTAAACGTGGTTCGACAATTGTCTACGTCCATGGGCGCCGTCACAGAAAAGAGTTTCGCTGTGATAGAAAAGGTTACAGATTTCAGATTGTGTTTTGTGTAGTCCTAGTAGTCTATTTATAGGGAATTAATAGACTTACTAGACAATGGGCCTAATGAGCTCATACCACAAGACTAACACAAGTCACAACCGAACATAGTACACTATCAAGGCACACTATCACTATCACAAACACAAAACTGTACTGCAGGACACAGTACACTGTCAAGGCACTATTCGGCTCATTCATAACAAATCTTCCTATTGAGGCGAATATCCTTTCTTCACTATCAACAAAGAAACTCATCTTCTTCTAACTCACCTGATTCGACAATTTCTCCTACTTCCTTCTAACTGTCTATCGAAGCAAACTCATTAAAAGTAACGTCCCTACTAATGAGAAAACCTGGAGACTTTGGAGAGGTACACCATAACATATATCCCTTCACTCCAGTAGCATATCCTAGAAAGATACACCTCTTTACCCTCGGCTTAAGCTTACCATCTCTCACATGAGCATACGTAGGACAACCGAACACCCTCAAATGTTCATAATCAGCCGACGATCCAGACCAAATCTCAAAAGGAGTTTTACATTTAATAGCCGTTGATGGAGACCGATTCACCAAGTAACACGCCGTATTGATAGCTTCAACCCAAAAATCCTTTCCCACACCGGAATGCGAGAGCATACTTCGTGCCTTGTCACAAAGCGTTCTGTTCATTATTTCTGCGACTCCATTATGTTGTGGTTTTCTAGAGCAAGTGCGATTGCGCACTATTCCCTCGGCTTCGCAGAACTCGTTGAACTCATGACTTCAATATTCTAACCCATTATCTGTCCTAAGACGTTTTATTTTTCTTCCTGTTTGCTTCTCAATCATCGTCTTCCATTTGACAAAGGTTGAATATACCTCATCTTTCGTTTTCAGAAAGTAAACCCACACCATCCTTGAATAATCATCAATCAAACTCATGTAGTATCTGGCTCCTCTCTTGGATGGAATTCTGTTTGGACCCCAAAGATCTGAGTGAATGTAGTCCACTGTCCCTTTAGTCTTTCTTATAGCCGAGTTGCTGAATTTGACTATAGTTTGTTTACCAAACACAGTGCTCACAAAATCCCAATGATTCTGCTTTATACCCTTTCAACAAATCTCTATTTCCCAAAACAACTAATCCTCTGTCACTCATGTGACCAAGATGCCAATGCCACAACTTATTTTGATCTTGCCTACTTTGGCTATTACTCCCTGATGATGCTACTGCAGCATCGTCCATAACAAAACTCCCCTGGAGAATGTAAAGACCCTTCTGCAAACTGCCTTTCGTGCATATCACTGAGTCTTTTGTCACTTTGATGACATCGTCTTCTGTACGGTATTTGTAACCCCGAGAGTCTAGAGTCCCAAGAGAAATCAGGTTTCTCCTTAACCCAAGAACATGCCAACACGTCAATATTCTAACAACCCCGTCAACCTTTCTGATTCTGACGTTACCAATACCACCAACAATCAACGAATGATTGTTCCCTAAATAGACAGTTCCCTACATTAGCTTGTACGTATCGAAGCACTTCTTGAACTGAAACATGTGATATGTAGCGCCAGTATCGAGTACCCAAGAGTTTTTCCCAAAGTCTGAACTCACGGACAATACATCTCCTCTACCATTTTTTTCACTATCGTCAGAATCGTTCACACCTTCACCAATGTTTGCTGCATTTTCCTTTTGATTTCCCTTCTTACCATTCAGTTTCGAAAAATCTCTCCTATAATGACCCTGCTCACCGCATTCATAACAGTTTGAGTGCTTTACCCTTAACTTGGACCTCCAGTTCTTCCTTCTTAAAGAACTGGCTTTGCTTCTAGATCTTCCCCTAGTCATAAGCCCTTCCCCTTTAGCTTGATTGTATGGCTGCAACTGTCTTATCTCATTTGATTTGAGTGCCCTTTTGACATCTGCTAGCGACAACTTATCCTTACCATACATAATGGTATCTACAAAGTTTTCATAGGGAGCTCGTAACGATCTCAATACAAAAAAATCTTGATCATTATCCTCAATATTGATATCTATGTTCTCCAAGTCCATTATAATTGATTTAAAATTATCTAAGTGCTATATTATGGACATACCTTCTTTCAATCTGAAATCATACAAACGTTTCTTCAAGTATAATCGGTTTACTACCGATTTCTTTGAGTAAAGATCTCCTAGCTTTTTCCATGCGCATGCAACAGTCTTCTCACCACTAATCTCGCGAAGCACATTATATTTCACACTCATTAAAATCCAGCACAAAACCCTTTCTTAAAGATCTTATTTCTCCTCTTCGTTCATCTCTTCTGGTAACTTATGCTCCACAACCTTCCACAACCCTTGCAGTAGCAATGGAGATTTCAGTTTAATCTTCCACAACGCAAAGCTGGATCCCCCATCAAATTTTTCAATCATGTATTTTGTTGCTGTAGACGCCATTGCGAAACCTTAATTGCAAAAGCCTTAATTTCACCACGAGGCTCTGATACCAATTTTGTTATTAAATCACTATACAATTATCACAAAATGGCTCAAGCACAGAATATATGCGAATGAAAGATTTAAATGAACACATGATTTAACGTGTTTCGACAATTGTCTACGTCCACGGGCGCCGCCAGAGAAAAGAGTTTCACTATGATCGACAGGTTACATATTTCAGATTGTGTTTTGTGTAGTCCTAGTAGTCTATTTATAGGAAATTAATAGACTTTCTAGACAATGGGCCTAATGGGCTCATACCACAAGACTAACATAACTCACAACCGAACACAGTACACTGTCAAGGGATAATATCACTATCAGAGACACAAAACTGTACTGCCGGACACAGTACACTGTCAAGGCACTATTCGACTCATTCATAACAGGGACAAACTTAGAATTATTTTTTGACGGGGCTAATTTTGTTTTTCAACATATAAGTATATTTGATGAAAAAAGTTAAGGAGAAAAAATGGTTATAAATTTTATTAAAAATACCAAATAATATTATCATTAATTATAATAATAATAAAATATAAAGCATATCGTCTATCATTCATTTGATGAAAATGGACTATAATAACATCATTATTGATTGTTCAAAACATCTTTTCTTTAAATAACTAAACGGTCTTTCAAGCCCCCAAGGGGGTAGCCGAGTTGGTTGAGTATGGTATGCTCGTGACCAAAGATCACGAGTTCGAGTCCCTCTACATACACTTTCTCGGCTGAGCCTGTCACCTTGTGTGGTTTACCTTCTGACGTTGGTTTGCAGGCTATCGCGTCAGACTAAGGTTTTACCCTGTGCGCACTCATTGCATTATGAGTATTGGTTGCGGGTTCCCTAAAAAAAACGGTCTTTCAAATATATACAATATATTTGTTGTTTATTAATTGATTTCAAAATAAAATGTGTAGTTAAAAAATAAATATTAAACTGTTTTTATCGTATTTATTATCAAATGAATGATTAAATCAATAAAAAATAAAATAAGAAACTTTTTTTTCGAAATACCATTGTTGTTGAACTCGATGGGTTTTGAAGCATCTAAAAGAATCCATAATATATACAATAAATTTATATATTTTATCTATAGAATACTTTTCAATTTTGTTTGAATTTTTTTACGCATAATTATATGTGTTTACTTTGTATTTCAGATCGGCGTTATATTTAATTAATATTTTTTTAGTCTACGTATATAAAATTATAATGTATATGTTGATTTAACATTTGATTTTTTAATTAATTAAATTTAGATATTAATGAGAGTTGTCCAGAATAGTCACACAAAAACAATGTAGTGATATAATATTGTTTTAGCTCCAAAAATAAACAAAAACGTCGAAGCAAAACATGAATAATTTTTTTTAAAGATCTACTTCAGAATCAGATTTTGTAGATGATCCAAGGGAGATTCCCAGTTTGATTATACACGATGAGGACGTTGAAATTTATACCTTCTCCAACAAAAAAAGTTTGAAGATTGGTATTTAGTTATCACCGGTTATAAAACAAAATTTTATTTTTTTATCAAAAAATCTATACATGTTTTCTTAGTGTACCAAAAACGTATACCGACAAATACTTTTTGTCACAAACTTATTGTACGACTTAATGTACGTCCGATAATTTAAAAGAGAATAGTGTCTTAAGTTGATAAGTCTCAAGCAATTGTAGTTAGAGTAGATACATTATTACAAGTAGGTCCCATAAGAGAATCCAATATCTGTTGTGGACGGAGAATCGAGTACATGTAAAAAAAAGAACTAGAAATGGAGGATGTGTGTTGATTTTATTGATTTAAACAGGTCATGTTTGTATGACCCATTCCATGTTCTAAGAATTGATTAACTGGTAGACTCTACTTCAGTTAACAAGATCTTATCTTTTATGGATGCATTTTTTTTCTATAATCAGAGACATATGTATCTGAATGACCAAGATAACGCTACGTTTATAACTAATATGGTTCCACATTGCTACAAGGTAGTGCCGTTTTGGTTGAAAAATGCTAAGGAAAATTATCAGCGACTAGTGAATAAAGATTATACTAGACATATCATAAGAAATGTTGAAGTAAATATTGAGAAATGTTAGTAAAAATCACAAAAGATTAGGATCATTTTTCTCATATAGAAGAATCTTTATGTAAGTCAAAAGCCATAAATAGGCATGTGAATTTTAACCGGAACCGAAAGAACCGAACCAAAATGGATTAGGTTCCTTCATAATACCCAAATAGTTCCAATTTAAATTACCCACGGTTCTCGGTTCGGTTCCTTCCAAACCGAGAACTATGGGTACCCGTTAAGAACCAAACACATGTATTAACCCTAAATTTAATATTATTTAAAAATATATTTCTTTTTCCTAAAGTTAGATTCCTCTAAATCTGTTGTCTATCACTAAGCTCAGATTATATTCTATTTAATAAGTGACATCATAGTTAATTCAAAATGGAGACATATCTATAAACAATTACACGTATAGACAACATAACAGAATATCAACCTATATATAATATAATAAACTTAATATCATCTTTTTTTTTATTACTAACATTCTTATTTAATATATTAATTTTGGATCTCTCTTATATTTAGTATTTAGTTTTCTTACAATCTAACACAGTTTTATAGTTTTGATTTATAAAATGAGTTTTATATCTATTGATATTTCAAAAAAATTAAAGTATCCAAATATATTCGATTGGAACCAAATTAAATACTCATACAAAACCAAACCAAGAGGAACCAAACCGAACCGAACCGAATTTTATTTTGTTCTTAAATGGGTACCAATTTTGAAGAACCGAAAGAATCGAGAACAAAAAAAAACACGAACCGAACCGAACCGAAGAACCAAATTCCCATGCCTAGCCATAAACTTAGAATTGAATATAAAAATATATACCTTCAAGGTACAGTCCATAAATGTTTAGGGCTATATTGTGAGCGAAAAAAGAATTAAAGATGATCTAATACAGTTTAACGATTATGGATCCTTTTGAGATATATCAAAGACGTAAAAATCCTAGCTGGAAGGTTGGTTGCTCTAAATATATTTATATTGAAATCATCAAAAAAATATACTTCATTTTTTCAAGTTCTGATAAATGCGAATCGTTTCAACTGGAATCCGGAGTGCGACAAAGATTTTGTCAAGATAAAGAGCATTTATCCTCTGGAATTTTTTAATTAAGTCGACTATGATAAAATATATTTGTTTATATCATAGTATCAGACTATGCAGTAAGCACAATATTGGTTAGAGTGCTTGAAAATTTTTATCGCCTAGTATATTACATAAGCAAAAGTTTGTTAGATGCTGAAAAACAAATACTTCAAGTTTGAAAAACTAGCCTTGGCTTTAGTTGTGGCAGGTCAAAAAAATGAGACCATATTTCTAAGCCCATTAAATTATAGTTCGAACCTCATTTCTGCCAAAATGTACTGCGAAAGCCCGATTTATAAATTACTAAAACTCGGAGACTATGATATCTATTTTGAACCTCGACCAACACTCAACACGCAGACCTTGGCATATTTTTTAGTTGAGTTTTATTCCGAGTGACCAAAATGAGAGCCATATATTGACATATCAAAAGACAAGTGGTTAATTCGAATTGATAGGGGTTCAAGCATTTCAGGTTATGGACAGGGGTTCAATTGGTAGCTCTAACCGGCGAAGCAATGTATCATGCGATATGTTTTGGCTTCAAAACATCTAACAAGGAAGAAGAATACGAATCACCCTTGATAACATGTCGATTTGCATAAATTTGCAGTGCTAAAAAAGTACGTTTGATAAGAGATTCGTAACTCCTAATCAACCACGCATTGGGATAAGCCAAGACGAGAAAGACCATCTGGTAAAGTACTTAAAGGTGTTAAAGAACTGAAAACCTTGTTCGAGGGTATTCGATATGAACATGTTCAGCGACCATAAAATTTTGTTGTTGATTCTCTAGCAACTATAGCATACTGCGAAGATTTTCATGGATACTAGCCTTGTCTTTAGTTGTAGTGGCCCGAAAAATGAGGCCATATATCCAAGCCCGTTCAATTATAGTTCGAACCTCTTTTCCACTAAAAACATATACTACAAATTCTTGATTTATGGATGACTAAGTGGCCGGTGGAACTCGAAGACTATGATATCAATTTTGAAACTCGAGGAGCATGATATCAATTTTAGTGGAAAAGAGGTTCGAACTATAGCATACTGCGAAGAGTTTCATGGATACTAGCATTGTCTTTAGTTGTAGTGGCCTGAAAAATGAGGCCATATATCCAAGCCCGTTCAATTATAGTTCGAACCTCTTTTCCACTAAAAACATATACTACAAATTCTTGATTTATGGATGACTAAGTGGTCGGTGGAACTCGAAGACTATGATATCAATTTTGAAACTCGAGTATATTACATAAGCAAATTATGGAGTAAGCGCAATATTGGTTAGAGTGCTTGTAAATTATTATTGCCTAGTATATTACATAAGCAAAAGTTTGTTAGATGCTGAAAAACAAATACTTCAAGTTTGAAAAACTAGCCTTGGCTTTAGTTGTGGCGGGTCAAAAAAATGAGACCATATTTCTAAGCCCATTAAATTATAGTTCGAACCTCATTTCTGCCAAAATGTACTGCGAAAGCCCGATTTATAAATTACTAAAACTCGGAGACTATGATATCTATTTTGAACCTCGGCCAACAATCAACACGCAAACCTTGGCATATTTTTTAGTTGAGTTTTATTCCGAGTGACCAAAATGAGAGCAATATATTGACATATCAAAAGACAAGTGGTTAATTCGAATTGATAGGGGTTCAAGCATTTCAGGTTATGGACGGGGGTTCAATTGGTAGCTCCAACCGGCGAAGCAATGTATCATACGATATGTTTTTGCTTCAAAACATCTAACAAGGAAGAAGAATACGAATCACCCTTGATAACATGTCGATTTGCATAAATTTGCAGTGCTAAAAAAGTACGAGGCCATTCGATAAGCCAAGACGGGAAAGACCATCTGGTAAAGTACTTAAAGGTGTTAAAGAACTGAAAACCTTGTTCGAGGGTATTCGATATGAACATGTTCATCGGCCTTAAAATTTTGTTGTTGATTCTCTAGAAACTATAGCATACTGCGAAGATTTTCATGGATACTAGCCTTGTCTTTAGTTGTAATGGCCCGGAAAATGAGGCCATATATCCAAGCCCGTTCAATTATAGTTCGAACCTCTTTTCCACTAAAAACATATACTACAAATTCTTGATTTATGGATGACTAAGTGGCCGGTGGAACTCGAAGACTATGATATCAATTTTGAAACTCGAGGAGCATGATATCAATTTTAGTGGAAAAGAGGTTCGAACTATAGCATACTGCGAAGAGTTTCATGGATACTAGCATTGTCTTTAGTTGTAGTGGCCCGAAAAATGAGGCCATATATCCAAGCCCGTTCAATTATAGTTCGAACCTCTTCTCCACTAAAAATATATACTACAAATTCTTGATTTATGGATGACTAAGTGGTCGGTGGAACTCGAAGACTATGATATCAATTTTGAAACTCGAGGAGCGATCAAACGTAGAAGTTGGCATATTTTGTAGTTGAATTATATTCCAGACGACCAAAATAAGAGCCATATATTGACATATCAAAAACACGAGTGGGTTATTTGACCTATTGGGGTTCAAGCATTTCAGGTTGTGGACGGATTTTTAGTTGGTAACTTCGATCGAAGAAGAAATATATCAGGCGTTATGCAAACTTGGTCGAGGGGATTCAATATGAACATGTGCAATAGGTATCAATTTTTTTTTGTTGATTCTCTAACAACATAAGCATACTCCGAAGGGTATTTATGGATACTTGAATAAAAGAGTTGTTCGATAAAAAAACCTCCAAACATAAGCAAGTCACTCCAGAAGTGTTGCAAATTTCCACAAGTCTCGAAAAAGATTAGAGGCATGAGCGTAAATAATTTCTTATTAGAGGGAATTTGCTAGTGTATAAAATATTGGCCAAAAATTGAGATTTAAGGCACATGTCTTTGCAGTATTTATAGACATTCTTTACAAAACAATCTTTGAGCCGACCGTTGTTGTGATGCCTTCGAACTAATGAGTTACAAGTGATATTATCCAAATTATATAATGGAGATAGATCGACTTGTTTTGGGTCTAAAACATTAACGAGAAAAGTTTTATTAGCCGGATATGATTAGCTTTCACCATGGTTGGTTCAAAAGAGTTACTCAGAATATGTGATACATGCCAGTGGTTTGCAAACATGATAAATGTGCTAGCAATACCATAATTTTAGAATAATGTTTTTTTCCAGTATTTTAATAGATTCACCATAATATAAAATTTAGATACATATATCCATGATTAAATAAAACATTTAAAAAAAAATAATTTAAATAATATTTTGTTTTGTTATGTATTTAAGTTTTGATATTATACTTTAAAAAATCGGTTCTTTTTTGTATTTGTTTATGAAAAATTTCATAAAGGAAATTTGTTTGGAAATTTTATTGTCCAAATTGAGACATTCAACTATTAGTACTATTATGGGTCCAGATTTTAACATAACCGGATCATACTGGACCCTCAAGATTTCGATTTTAATTTTTGGAATCGAATTGGATGATTTGGGTTGGTTTGGTCCGAATCTAGCGGTTCAGTCCAATTTTGATTCAATCCTGATTCTGTTTTAATTTTGGTTTCGGTTCGGTTCAGTTCAGATTCAGTTCGGTTCGGTTTGGTTCAATTTGTCTCAATGATAAAAAGACGTAGTCAAAGCATGAAACTTTAGAGGATAATATGGTAAATGTCAACACCAGTATTCCTCAACCCATGAGGAAGAACTTATCGATATGAGCTGCATAAGATAAGGTTACGGGATTTTCTAAAGAGTAAAAATACTCCAAGAAAGGTAAAAGGCAAGATATTTTCATGTTTGTACTGTAAAAAATGTATAAGTAGAAGAGAGATTTCCCCAAGAACAAGGCATGAATGACCAAAAAAGGTAAAATATCTTGTATAACTTCAGAAGTTAATTTACTTTCAGTGTCGAATGACACATAATGGGTCGATACCGCCGCAAAAAATCATTTTTATGTTACTTTGTAAGGCTCAAAACAAAATAGGCTTTTAGATGATGAGAAGATCCAGGTTTATAGTGTTGATGGAGTGGCATGCCCAGTTTCAGCCATATGTCATTTTGATTTTGCTTAACTTTATGACATGTTTTCTTTTAAAGAATGTTTTGTTTGTGCTCTACTTTTGGAGGAATTTACTCGTTTCTTCGTTATTGGACGTTACTCATCTTCATTTGGTAATGGAAAAATCCAAATATTTTATAATAAAAAATTTGTTTGCTATGATGTGTTTGAGTACATTGATAATATTTATAAAATAGTTTTTAATAGTTATCATACTGCAATGAATGTCAGACATAAAGTAACTACTGAGAATTCAGCTTCTCTATGACACAAACGTTTAAGTAAGATCTCTAGAAAGAGAATAAACAAGTTTGTGTCTAAGGGTTTATTAAGTCAATTTGAATACATTGATTTAGACCAATGTATAGAGTATATTAAAGGGAAATTGAACAAATATAAGATATTTAATTCCTCTCGCACTAAGGATATCTTAAAGTTAATCCATACAAATATATGTGACATATTCTCTACGATATCATAGAATGGACAACGAGACTTTATCTCTTTTGTAGATGAATTAACACGATATGACCACATATATTTTCTTTTTTGAAGAAATCATAGATTTTTAACACGTTCAAATCCTTTAAGGTTGAAGTTCAGTTACATCTAGCTAAACAGGTTAAAGTTGTCCAGTCTAACAATAATGGTGAATACTATAGAACATGTGTTGGATCGGGGAACATTGTCATGGGTCATTCCCTCTCTACCTCCAAGAGTGTATGATTCACCTTTAATACATCATACAAGGTACGCCTACTATGAATGGTCTATCTGAACGGAGAAATCAGGCATTAAGAAACATGGTTAGGAGCATGATAACTTATTCAGGGCTATTATTTTCACTACCGGAGGAAGCTTTTAAATGTGCATAATATATCCTAAAAATTGCACCTTATTCAGCAGTAACTAATATATAACATGAATTATTCAAATAACGTAAACCTAGCTTACATTATTTTCATGTTTAGGAGTATCTAATAAAAGAAAATCCTTACAGACATAGTGAGCAAAAGCTAGTCTCTAAAATGGTCAGTTACAAGTTTATAGGTACCCATACCACTCCAGGGTTACACATTTTTTGATCCAATTAAGATATCTCTATTTGGGACGAGAAATGCAATATTTTGTAAGGTGTAGAATTCGAAGGGAAGGATTCAGATAACAATGTCAATTATGCAGTCTTTGATATTGATGAGTCAGCTACAATTAACTTACCAATCACCAACAACCTGTTAGGGAGAACAAATTCAACAGTCTCAAGAAATAAAACAAAATACTGAGCCGACATTATGCATGTCAACTTGAGAGGAGAAATCTAATATCTTCGAGCTATGTGGCATTTCTCAGTAAACATAAAGGTACTTCAGCCATTCTTGATACGGACATATTCACCTTTCAGGATTCCATGAGTTGAAACTCTAGCATACGTATTGAAGCAATGAGTATGGAGTACAAATCGATGTAAGCTAAATTAATTATTAGAACTTACCACTCTACTTGAAGGTAAGAAATCACAATGATGTAAATAATTATTTAAAATCAAACGTGATACCTCAGGGAAAATCAGAAATATACAAAAAATGTCTTGTATCAAAAGAGTGCAATCAAACTAAATGTATTAATTATTTAAAGACATTTCCCAATATTATCAAAGAACTCATTATGAATCAGCTTGTCCCTTATTTCTTATTTTTACTTAGAGCTCCACTAAATGGATCTTAATACTGCATTTCTCAATAGAGAAATTAATGAAACAATTTAGATGAAGCAACACGTACACTATATGGTCAAAGACCCAAAGGCGACGGTTTTGAAATTAAATAAATCCATTTATGGGCTTAAATAGGCATCTCGTCAATGGTGCCATAAATTATCAAATATTGTTAACTTGTTCACTTTAGAGGTGAACACGATTGAAGATTTTATATATTGGAAGATCAGTGTGAGTAAAACGATATACTTAATGGTTTATATCGATGACATGGTTCTAGCCATTAATTGCGTAGGTTTTTTACATGCCACCAATAAATTTATACCAGATAAATTTCATATATAATATATTGGGGACCACAGTAAGGTCATTTTTTTTTGTCTCACACATGAAGATTACATTGAGAGCATGTTACGTTGGTATGGCTTGGATAAGAGCAAACCTATGGATACGCCTTTAGCAAAATGAGATAAGTTTTCACTTTTTGAGTTCCACAAAAACTGATTCAGAGATTGAGTTTATGCAGACAATACAATATGTCTTGGTAGTTGGTAGTCTCATGTATGCTCAGATATGCACCACACCAAATATAATATTTATAGTCAGAGTGTTGGGAAGGTACATGAGTAAATCAAGAAATTCTCACTGGAATACGGTAGATAATTAGTATAATATTTATAATACAATGATTTAGTTTATTCTGTTATCATTTGAATGATAATTAGTATAATCTCACTTAGTATGACCATTTATATAATAAACACGTGTTTATTACAGCTCATGTCTTACTGTCATATTGTATTTCATAAGAAGTCATTCCACTAAGTTGGTGGTTTACGATTTGATTTATTGTAGAAATATTACGCAAAATAAGTCGAGATCCAACTATTCGTTCTGTTGTTGGTTGTTTAGTGATTATTTGTAAGCAACAATGTTTCATAAGTGCACATTCAAAAACAAAATTAGTACACATGAATGATCGAAGTGAGAGATTGTAAAGAAATTTTAAATTAAAATGCATCATCGTGTGTAATTGAAGATATTGAAGCATGTTATGGTAGTAAAGTTCAATTACAATATTATCCCAACAAATATTATTATTATTATTTCTTTATTTATTATTATTATTATTAAGTCTTGTGGTGTAATAAATAAAATATGAATACCGGTCGGGCCATATTGTATTCAAAGTACGACGGAAAGTCTATCACGATAAATGAATTATTTTGAATTAGAAATTTAATTTTAAAAATAAAATAAACAAATAAACGAAAATAATACATGATAAGAAAAACCTATTGATTTTATTAAATAATCTATTAAGTACTATTATTAACAAGTGAGTACAATAATTATAAAAAAACTTGTTTACTACTATTTTTCTATAAAATTAAATTATAATTCCTTTTATCACTAGCTCCGACAAAAATATATACGTAGTTTACACATTAAAAAGAGTTAGTTATTTTTTTTTGATTTAACTATCTTTCACCCAATGTATTTTTAGAAATTATATTTTTATTTTTCAAAGAATATAACAACACACGGGCTAATACATAAACTATAATCGGATATCGTTTTTTACCAAGAGAGATTTCAAATATGCCACCATCTTAATTTCAAATAAACATTTACAATGACAAATAATATGTTTATTCAGTCGATAAGACAAAATTACAACTTTTAAAAAAAAAATTATCTCTTATAAAAAATAATCTAAATAAATTTTGGATATAAATATCCTATAATTTAATTATAGCCTAACATTTTCTTTTCAGTATTTTTCATTTTAGCTCTTCCTTATTTTCTAACTTCGACGTTGAATTAAATAAACTATACTTTAACACCTTACCCAAAAACTATACTTTAACACCTTACCCGAAAACCAGATTTTGACAGGTCAATTTCTCTCTCCACTTCGTTACCCAAAAACTATACTTTAACACCTTACCCGAAAACCAGATTTTGAATGGTCAATTTCTCTCCACTTCGTTACTTTTACACTCTATCAGACTATCACTATGAGTCTATGACATATTTTCTTTACCAGCTTAGATTCTGAAATTGAAAACCATCCGGAAATATATATATGATTTTATATCACGAAACTTAGAAAGAAGAATATGCTTAAATATTTTGTAACAAATGTAGATTTTATTTTCATCTCAATACTATTTCTTTTTATTATTATTTAATATAAAGTGATGTAGCGCAACATTATCCAAATATATTGCATATTTAGTGTAAGGATATATATTCAAAAAATTTAATTTTGAGCTAGGGATACATAATTTCTCAGTTAAAGGAAAGTATAACAAATATAGCGCTCGGAATTGCGGAAAATATATCTCATCTAACCTTTTATTATCCACGTATATCCAATAGTCATGGATCGGAATAACAATTCAATTATAGGACAAGATCGATATCAGTAACTATCCCATGTTTAATTTATATAACTAAAATTTAATAATTTTGTGATTTTTCGTTAAATTTTGTCATTTATTGAAAAAGAAAAAATCTCTTATCATTTCCTTGATTAATTATATATTCTAGTGTTAGATTACTAAATATATTATAATATTGTTTTAGTTATATTAATTTTATTTTTAATAAAAAATATAATATATATATATTTAATAATTTTCAGATGGTCAAAATAGTATTATATTAAAAACATTTATCATTAATTTATTTTTTGTTAGATTTTAAAATTATTATCAACTATTGTGGTTTTCATATTTTAGGAATTCAATATCAAATACAAATGTTAAAAATAATATTTAATAAATGAATAAAATTTTAGATATAAATATCATTAGTTATTAAAAACTTGATCCTTAAACAATACTCGAGGGCTAATTTCTTCCGTTTTAGAGATGAACGAGAATAAAATAGAAAATAATATATTGCTTTGTATTCTTTTTAGTGTTGATACCGTACGATCGCAGCAGAAAACTGTTTGTTTAATCCTAATATGAATAATTGATTACGACAATTCCTACGGTTTGTTATATACTTCTAAAACTATTTTTAGAAGATAATGACATCATCTTTTATGGACTGGTAGCTTAAGAAGAGGATATAAAAAAGATGAAGAGATAATTGAGAGAATTAGTGGATAAAGTGTGTAAAATACACATTTACTGAATTAACGTTATTAGAAAACTATTCAAATTTAGTGAATTGATTGCACAAAATTAATTAGTAGTCTCTGAATACACCCAAACTTATTAATTCATCTCTATATTTCTTATCTCTTATTAAATAAATTTTATACTTGAGTTTAATTTGTGCGGTGTATCAGCTATTTCAAGGTACCATAATTTTTATTGGACTTTTGGGGCCAAATAACTAAAGCGACGGACTAATGGATCCTCCATAAAGATCTATTATTAACCCAGCTTGTAACTACAAATAAACATGGGTATTCTTACTTTATATGTGGCGAGACATTCCAAGCTTAAGATATCATTACAATTTCTCACTTGGATCATTAACAAGTACTGAAATGTATCCATTTGAATGTTCACTAATGAAACAATGTTTTTTTTAGATAACCTACTGATATATCTTATCATATAATATAAAAAATAAACCAAAGAGTATTAATCACGACTCATATATATATATATATATGTAACTGGTCATAGGATAAAAACATTGAAAACTAACACCCTAATAATCCTCGACTTCTTATAGAGCGCAACATGAAATCAACACCATCTTGTAATCACTACGCGCTGACTTAAAGATGGTCACACCAAAAAATATAGAGATCATTTAAAATAAAAACATAGGAATAACATGGTTTTAATAATACTATGTGGAATCTTCGGTGGTGAAGTCTATGGAAGATGAAATGGTCACACCACTATACATGGTTTTAATATTTTCTACATATTAACCTAATCTCATATACAATCACCTCAATTATGGAAAATATCATGCATGTAACAACTCCAAAGGGTGGATATATTGATTTATGAGGGTTACACCCACGCTACTGATGCTCTCAAGAAAAATGGAAGCTGAAATTAGACAACATCGATGGTGGAGCTAGCGACATATTGCTTCATCGGGACGCGTTTTACAACGATGGTACAACTAAACTAAGTTTTAGCTATATGCAAATAGGATTAGAACAATGTAAATAAGAAGAGAAATGATGGTATTTATAAGTGTGTGTTGACCTTTCACATCATTGACTAATCATTACGATATGAGAGAGAATGTAAATATCAACATGTCACCTTACATGCGATGTATTTGCACCATAAAAAATCATAATGACGTCTAACACCTCAACCAATCTAGACACATATGATCAAGTAGCAGGCTTACTTACTTACGAAAGCTTGACTGTGATTTTTATACTAGTACTCGGGCTCATATCAATAACTGGAGCTCGAATTGATGAAAATGCTTGAATCGAGTAGTAAGAAGTATTAGAAACATATGTATCTTTCAAAAAATGATGGCTCGTCTCAATATTTCAAACTCACTCTCAGACATTTTAGAGGCTGATATCACCAAGTTTTAGTAGTCATACCTCGACTAAACTCACAAATACCATGGGAAATATTGATAAGAGAAAATAAAATTGAATTTTATGTAGTTACATATTAACCTTGGATCAGTTCCAAACCTATGTACCAATAGCATGTATAAGCAGTATGTGAGTGACTAATACGTAATTTGATCTTCAGCTCTCAATTCTACTTGTATTACTATAAATATACATATCATACTCCTTAGGAATTGTTAATAATTTTTTTTTTAAAATACTAACTTTCTCTATTTAAATTATCTTTATAAATAGTATAAATACTATATTTATGATACCTGGTTTGGTTTGGACCATTTCTTAGAATCCAAACTTAATCGAGCTTCGTTATAAATGATTTTCTTCCTCATCGTATGCATAATTCTTGTTAAGAATTATCAAACAATCTGAATAATGCCCATATAACAAGTAAGTTTTTATTTTCCATATAATCAAATACAAAAAAAAAAATTAGATATTAAACTTATATCTTTATTTAACAATTTTTATTCACTTTTGATCAATTTCAATCATTCATCGTTGTATAAACATTAGTAACCCCATAAAAGATGGATCTATATAGAAAACAATAAAAAAAGTAAACTTAACAACAAACTTGTTCCGGTAGAAAAGCAAGTGTCGTGGCGGGATGATCTGATTATATATACTTTATATAAAATAATCTTACTTCATAAAAACAAGTTTTAAAAACAAAATAATATCTAATAAATATAATAATATTGTTTGGGCAAAATAATTCTTAAAAATAAAAATAAAACTATATTTAATTAGGTTAGTTTTTATTATAATAAAAGATGTAATATAATTTAATACAATATAAAAGGGTTGGAGACTTAGCTCATCTGGTGAGTGAGTTACTAGAAGTAGTAAATAGCATCGCCGCTACCCAAGAGATAATTGGTGGACTATGCCCTCAGCTCCTCGGTCAATTAGGATAAACCTGGGCCATACCCGCAATAACCTAGCCAGAGAGGAGCAACGTAGACACTCCACAATGAAGGAACGATGACAGCTCTAGTGGACTATCAAATGAGGTCAGAGCACAACCTCTAGAGGCCACAACACTAAAAACGATGACAGCTCAATGGTTGGCATACATAACATCTTGAAAGAAGATACGCTTCACAACTAATCACATATAACATACTCTATAGCTAAATGTTGAATAAAAATAATAATAAATGACTATGAAACACTTAAAATAGGTGTTGGCAGCACAATTGTCGGCCATGCAAGAGTACCCATATTGAAGGGAATACATAAGAAATAATAAGAGTTTCTTATTCTACCACACAAGGGAAAATCTAGAGAAAACCCCATACAAACTAGTTCCCTCGCTTTCACATAATTACTTAGGGTTTAGATGAAAGTTCAAAGGATGGAAAATAAAAAATCAACAAAAATAATAGTTAGTGATGATAAAATAAAAGTGACATGTAGAATGAGTCATCAAAGGGAATTAACACGACGTCTTGTGCTATTATTGGGCCAAAGCAAGTATAACTAAAAAATATTAATATTTCCAAAAGCAAGGAGATAATACACTAAAAAATATGAAGAAATAAGCAAAATATCAAATATAAAATAGGCATCGACACGATGAAACAATCTGGGTGACAACAACGATTATTGGAACCAATTTACACGTATAAAGTGTATTAAATAGTATATGGAAACAAGCTATGAGGGAGCTGAAAGGTGAAGTCCAAGGCAGTTACGTTCAAAGTCAAGACGGTTAGAAACCTAGAGAAAATGAAATATTAGTCAAGATTTTTGTATCAAGTTAGTTTGAGGTAACGCGACATAGTTGTGCGCTATGAGAAAATTATATTTTTTATAAAGAGCGCCATTTTTGGTCCACACATACTGAACAAAGCCGCTCGCATATGAAAAATGGGCCAAAGTGACTAAAGAATAAAATGGTGACCCATGTGAGTAAGTTTTCCACGAGCCAAAGTTTGCAACATAGTTTTCTCTAACCAACTAATTGGAATTACTAGTCTAAGATACTGGTCCTGAAGAGTTATATACTAAAAATCTATCATCAACCATCATCAATCCCGAGTAAAGAACGCAAAGTAAATTGACTTAAGTAAAGCACTTTCATGTCAGATGAATACTATATGGTTGATAAAATCAACTATGATACGTTAGCCCATATATGGTATATCTAAATGACGATACTACATGAGTTTCAACCACTATGAATGGTGAATCTAAAGGACGATACTATATGTTAATGGAAATGGTTAGGAACATGATTTTTCATACATCACTACTAATTTCACTCTTGAGGGGGAACTCTTAAGTATGCAGCTTATATCCTTAATAGCATACATACTTCAACGAAAACTGATACACCAAATGAATTTTTCAAAGGGTAAAATCCCACATTCAAACACTTTTATGTATGGGGATGTCCAAATTAAGAAAATTCTTACAAACTGAGTGAATTTAAGTTGAAATATAAAATAGTTAGTTATCATTTTATAGGTTTACCCTTATCACTCAAGGGGTTCTAAAGTTTACTCTTCTTTTAAGAATTCAATATTTGAGACAATATATGAAATTTTTTGTATAATTCATATTATGTGGGGGAAGAATTAAGATAACAATATCATTTTTTAGAAAATATTGAAACCAATTTATTCAGTCTCTGACATTGATATTTGGGCTACAGTTAGCATATTGATAGCGAACTGATTGTCGAACAGAGTAGACGGGTGTAAGAAATCAAGAAAGAGAAAACAAAACAATGCATATGAATTTTAACCCTAGGTAGAGATAAAGAGACTGATAGAAAAAACAATCTTAAAATTTGATTCAAAACTTCTGACGACAAAAGTAGGCTTTGAGAGCCTTTTATAGATGTGCTCGAAACCCTTCGCCAAAATTACAGATTGTTATTTACAAAATAAAATAAACTTCAGCCCAATTTCAAAGCGATTGGATCTGGTTAAGTTATTTAATATCTAATAAAAATATAAAAATGCAAAAAAAATAACGAAAACAGTAAAAAAAAGGGTCTAAACTTGGATTTTGGCCAAAAACTTCTTCACTAGGCTTCATCCCCGTGATACTTTTGAAAGTCATTGGGATTTTTTATGTGTTCGGTTTGAGTGGTCACAATACCTAATTCGGATCATCGAGCCCCAAATAAAGCCTGTTTCCGTTTGTCCAAAATGACTATATAACTAAGGGCTTGTTCAACTACATCACATATGAATCATCTGTAATATGCTAGGGAACTCAGTTCCTCATACCGATTTTGTAATGCCACATCAAGAAGAAAATATTGATATTATTCTTGATAAACAAATTAAGTATTCTCAATAAATTATGCAACACAATGAGCCTACATTACAAATATCCATTAGACATCAGATGAGTAACATACCTTCCAATTTGTGGTATCAATTAATGAACATAAAGAGACCTAATACATTGTAGAAGACGATCTAATCATCTTTCCTGATGATATGAAGAGTTCAAAATCTAAATATATATTGAAAAAATGCATGTGAAGTATAGATCGATGCAAGAATATTCAGTATTCGATGTTGTCATCTTACATGAAGGTAATAGAAAACTTGGTTACAAATGGTTGTGTTAAACAAAACACGATGCTTCAGCGAAATATGAAATATATAAAACACGTTATATAGCAAGATGGTACAACCAACGAGAAATAATTGAATAATTTGAGACATTTCTCCACTTTTATAAAAATACTCACGTAGGAAAATTATGGTTCCTATTGCTTATTTTTATTTGAGATTCATTAGATGAATATTAATAAAAAACATCTCAATGAATATATTAATGAAACAATTTACATGCAACAACCTAAATATTTAGTGTCTTGAGACCCAAAGTCGACCATGTGTAAACTAAAAAAATCCATATATGGGCATCTCGTCAATCGTATCAAAAATTCCCTGAATGAGTTGTCTTATTCAGTTTTTAGGTGACCATGTGGAGTATTATGTATATCAAAAGTTTAGTGAGAGTAAAATTATATATCTAGTGTTGTATGTCGATGACATACTCTTTGTCACAAATAATATACGTTTATTGCATATTACCAAGAGTTTTATGTCAAAGAAATTTGATATGAACAATTATGGTGAAGCGTCTTATGTGCTACAGATCCAAATAGTAAAGAATTACTCTCGTGGAATCTTGGGTCTCTCACAAAAGGCATATTAAAAGCATGTTGCGTGTTATGGTTTGTAAAACAACAAACCCATAAATACCATCATAAAGACATATTAATATCCTTTAGTTGTTAATTTTTTTTATACATGCTCATGTGTGTACCAAAACAGACATATCATTCATAGTTGAGATCCTAGGGAAATACTTGAGAAATCTGTGAGTTTTCCATTAGCATGGTGTGAAGAGGGTTTGCTGGTATATGAAAAATACTAAATATTATGGTTGATATATAATACATTGAATAACCTAGATATTGTAGGTTTTTCAAATACAGACACATTTGGGTATTTAGGCACTAGAAAATCTATAATATGTTATGTATTAATTATAGTATGAGGTAACATATCATAAAAAATTACAAAACACTCTTATCACAAATATTTTTACGCAAACCGAGTATATGACATGTTTCATAGCTTATACACATGCACTTTGGCCGAATAATTTTGTGACAATATTGTATATCATAAAGAGAAATAGAAAGACCTTTTAAGGAACCATGATAATAATTCAGTTGCCATGCTCTCGAATGGAAACAAGAGATCCTATAAGTCTAAGCATATATTATAGATTTTATACTATCTCAAAAAGTGTACATTTGTCATAGAAGATGTGCCATTTAGTGTTGTCGTTGTAAATGAGATCATTCTGGTCGAGGTGTGTAATATTGATTCTTAACTTTACAAACTAATCACCGTTTATTGAGTTAGAAATTTACATAATTTCTTTCATAACTTGATGAATCTTGATACAAATCTCTCCTTACTATACCATGGACATCTTTTTGTCCTTGAAAGACAACTTGATGGATATCAAATACAAGTCCTATGATTGTGACTCCCTTACTATACCATGGATTTGTTTAAGTGTTAATACCGACTTTTAATTCATATTAACGAAACATTAAACCAATTCTAAACACATATCTTTCGAGATCCAGGCGTTCAGGTGCCTCTAAGAAATATGCAGAGAAAGTATGTAATCCTAAACGAGTTAATGTAACAAAGGTTTCCCCGTAGGTAGGTGCATAACTGATGCAAACCAGGTAGGGCATGGACTTTAGAAACATGTACAATCTACTTTGTCCATGTTCTTGCCTAAACATTAACAACAAACACAACTTCCACTTATAGCTCTAATGGTGGGTAGTTTTTCAAGATTAAATCCTCGATTCTACCATATCTCAATTACAAATATGCTTGATAAGATTCTTCAAGAGGATGGAAAATTTCGGGAAAGTTCAGTTGGTTTTCATCCCAAGATTTTCGATGAAACTAAAATAAATCATCATCAATGAAAAACAAAGAATATTATTTCAATCAAAAATAGAAAAAAATAAAATTTAAGAACTAAACCTAGAAATATGTAACAAGGATGAAGTGAAATACCTTCATATAAAGATAAATTTTCCACGCGTAAGCATCGATGAAAGAGTTGTCAGTGCGAATGTTTGTGTTATTGACGGTATTTGCATAGTAACTTCTTCATGCTCCTTACCTTTAGCCTTCTAGCTATGATGAAAGCAACAAATAGTAGCAAAGCTTTCAACCTTGGTGGAACTAGCTAGTTCGATAAATTTGTAAAATTATTTGATTGAACCACTGGTAGTAATAGCCTTCGAATATTTAACATGCTGAACTTGTCCTTGCTCTATTCGTTCATCTATAACCATCAAAATTAATCGCTCTAGACATGTATCCAAATATTCTGATGCCACATCAAATTTATCACATTTAGAATCTAAAATGATCAATGCACTTTCTTGATCTAAATTTGGATCAGTAATTTGTTGTGTCGATGAGCTTGGAGTTCTCGATCCACTACTTTGTCCTTTGATAAAATCTGTCAATTTTCCATTTTCTATTAAAACTTGTATCTCCTTCTTTAAAGTTATACAATATATAATCTCATGACCAATATCATTATGATACTTGCACAACCTATTATTGCGCTTTTCTATTGGTCTGTTTATTGGAGCTGGCTTTTTAAAGCTTACATGTTTTAGATTAAATAACATCAACATTTTTAGTCAAGTCAGCATAATACTCTGGCCTTATCCACTAATTTGGTATTGGCCTGTAATGTTGATTGTTTGTTGTGACTTGAAAATGAACCCCTCATATTCGAGGAGGTAAATTATTATTTGTCCTCGGACGTGAATGTGGGTGATAGCTTGGATTAGTTGATCCTTGCCCCAAATGTTTATGTACAGAATCAGGTCCACCTCTAACTATTGAGGACTCATCTAATTTAATTTGATCTACTACTTTAGTCATTAAAGCCCCAACAGTTAATGCTCTTTTTTTTGTCGCTTCATTTTTCAAATCTTTTGGTAACAACTCTTTTCGAAACACAACCATAGCAACCAGCTCTTCATAATTATCTAACCATGCTTTTGTTAACACAAAACCTTTCGTACAATCCTTCACTTTCTCTCCCACAGTTTGCTTACATTATATTATTGTATCTCCATTTGCACACATCTATTTAGTTCCCACAAACTATCATCAGAAAAGCTGTGTAAAAATCCATAAAGTTGGTAATAGATCTCCTCAGAATCCTATTATACCACTTCAATGCAGTGCCTTTGAAGGTCTGAGAAAAGGTGCATACTAGTCTATCATCAACTTCGAAGTTCATCATATACTTCTTGAATTGTTCAATGTGATCATCAGGATCTTGTATCCCATCAATTGTTTTGACCTTACCTAATCTCAGTTGTTAAAGGGAATTTCTTCAGTCTACTTCTTGTATGTACTAGTCATCTCCTCTTGTTCCCATAATACATACAAATTCTGATCAATTATACATATGTATTGGGTAGATGTATTCCCTTCACATTATTCAGTTTCTCTCATATAACGATGTTCATTTTCTCCTTTTGTCTTACATTCCTTGCACGATTTTTAATACCGGCTTCTTTCGTCTTTCGGAGATCCCTATACTTTCTCTGCTTAAATAAACCTCCCTCAAATTTCGAGCTATCAAATCCATCATCACTAGATTTGATATACCTATTCTTATCTTTTTTTCTTTTCTAGAAGCTCGATGTTCGTTGTTAGACTCAAAATGTGTTTTCTTTTTATTGCTTTAAACTTGATGAGTTGTATACGATTGATCAGATTGATTTTCCATTTCGTATTTCTCTTCAACTTGTCGTACCTCAGATTTTAGCCAACCTGGCTGAATATGTTGTTCTCTTTAAACATAGTTATCATCTAATGATGTTATTTTGTACATCAATTTATTCATCCAAACTTGGATGTCAGATAGACCTTGCTGTATTAGAATTTAATCATCTTTTTTACTTTTTTCCTACGTAAATCGGATCTCAAAGTTTTAATAGATTTTCGAACTGTTGGATAAACTTCGTTTCCTGGTTCCATATTGATCAAGAACGATAATACTACCTATAATTCAATACTTTCTGGTTTTTACGTGAAATAAAGGTACCAATCGAAACTTTCTCCCACTGTATCACCAATTTGTTGAGTTAGAATCTTGTTTTTAGTGAGAGAAAGTAAAAGAGATAACTCAATTGTAGAGAGAGAAAGTAGTTTTAGAAATCAGAATTTGACTAATGAAAATTGTTATGCTTTATTCATCACCTCACTCTTTATTTATAGGACTGTGAAACTTCTATAACTGAATCAATTATATAAATGGATAAATTACATTGCAGCCCCCCATATTTATAAATAGTCCAAATTTCATCTTATAGCTATACAATTCATCATACATGCTTTTGTCATTATTACATTAGGGCATATAGTATTTCATATCCTTATGAGTCGTGACGTTCTAACTTAACTACGAATCCATTGTCCTTTGTGGTTATTATAACCTAATCAACCAATTATTGTTGTTTATAGTTGGCTTTCATTGTAAAACAATTACTATAATTAACAATGCAAGGCTCGGGTAATCTGTTGGTATCCGTAACATCAAAATCCTCTCCCACAAAACCAGAATCTTTAACCTCGTGCAATGGAAATCTATTAAATAGTAGAACCGTAAACATAGGAGAAAACTAGTTGATGCTTCATACCGCCGATATGAACATGCTAAACTAGCTGCACAAATGATTCACACCCTCACGATAATAAACACAATGGCAGTACCTAAATTATACATCGACAGTGGAGTATCCCACCTGCAGTATAAAAATTCAGCACCTCTGGTATAACCGTAGAACCAATAACTAGAGTTATATTATATTTTGGACCTGTATATCAGTGGTGTGGACCCTTTGAACCGCCATGTCTACTGTGATATACTACCGATGACTAAATTATACCATACCATTAGGTTAGGCCACTGATGGTATAGAGATGCTCACACCGACGACATGGCCCTACTCACATCGTTGATGAAAAATTTATAATACAAACATCTCATCTTACATTTTATTTGCACAACAGCGATGCCAGAGTTTCCCAACGTCGATGTTCTACTAGTAAAACGTTCCGAAAACGGAAGTAAATATATCTACGAAAATGCTAACTTTAGATATCATAGATTGGAAAGATGATCTCATTTTGAATTCCGACTTCATCAACAATGTTTTTTTTCTATTTTAAGTTTTTTTTTATTGTTAAGGTATGAAGTAGAGGTTAAGTTTACAAAAACAAAAGCTTTTGTTCAACAAAAGATTTATGATTTTTAAAAAAATTAAAAGTTTGTATATAAAATGAAAATTGTTAAAAATATTATACGTTGGTAAAATAATAAATACTAGTGTTACTAGATTATCTCAAAATTTACAATATTCAAAATATTCATTTTTATAAGAAACAAGGAACAAAATACTATATAAAGAAAATCTTTTTTTAATTTATAGTTTTTGGGTTAGTTAAATAGTTACACGTATCGTAAAAGAGTGGGGTTTCGAAACTAAACCGAAAAATCAAGATATCAAATAATGCATGTATAGATGTGAAAGAGCATGGAGAAAAAATATCGTACAAATATTCCATGCGTAGAAAAAAACAAATATAAGTTTTGTTATAACGGACTTTTATAATAGGTTTTTGCTGAAGCCAAACCTTTAGACTTGATATATAAGTTTATCATAATTTTTTATTCGAATCATTTTTTTTCGACGGATTAGATCACCACAGTCGTAATAAATTTTGTAAGAGAAAAATAGGTAGTAGAATAAAAACAACAACTTTGAAATATCATAAAAAATATTTAAAAATACAATTTTTTTTGCTTCAGACTATAAATATATATATAGAGTTAGGTAATCCATCCACTATTCATTTTTTTTACTTAGTTTTTTAGGACTTAAAAAAATCTATAAATTTAGTTTCTAACGTGCGGTCTTTTCTCTGACGTTAGAAACTAAATTTATAAATTTTGAAAAATTTAAAAATTTATTTAAGAAAAAAAATATAGACTGGATAAAAAGTTAAAATACTCAAAGGATTCTTCATCGATTTAAATTTTATTTATAAATGCTATTAATGTAATTGTATTATATGTATTATAGATCAATTTCGGATTCTAATAAATATAATTTTAAAAAAAAATTATATATTAAATTAATTTTATTATAAATTAATTGTATAATAATCATAGAATTCAGCTTCAGTGTCCAATTTTCTATCACATGATATTTAAATATTATTATTAATTATCGCATAATATCAAAATTTTCATAATATTCTAAAAACCATGTATTAACCATATAATCATAGATTTATTGGTTTATTTTCATTTGTTTTTTCAAAACCCATAAAATGATATGGTACCTAGATTTTTAGTTGTTATCAAACTTTAGTATAAAAGTTGTTATAAAACAATAAAATCTGTTATCAAATAACTATCTAATTTATTTATATCATTATTTTTTTTACTTATTAAGAACTGATTTTGAATTTCTTTTTTTTGCAACTGGTTTGTTCGATTTCACTAGCGATTTTGTATTTTATATTTGTAAATCAAGTGTAAAATCAATATTATGGAGGTTTTCTTTTTACCAAAATTATAGGTCATAGGGTGAGTTATGGAGTTTTAGAGTGTTGTGGATCGCGTATGCTAACATATGTGTTATGCAAAAAAAAAAAATTGGTGTGAACTATAAAATACAAGATGTTAGGTAGAGTAAACAACAAAATATGAACTGACACGCAACGTAAAATGAAAAATATGAAACATTATATTGACTTTAATGGAAAATAGAGTCAAATGTGAAACATGAAATAAAATCAAAATTATTGACTACGAAACATGTTGATGGTATATTGTAAAATGTGAGACGTGTTATGTATTAAATTGCAAAATTCTTATTTATTAGGATTTGCAAAATGCAAAATGCAAAATGCAATATATAGGTGCTCTATTTTCAAATATGTCTCAGATATTTTCAAACTAAATGATCTAACTAAAATTTGTCCTCTTAGCCCATTTGAAGACTTTGAATGTATACTATTGTTTTAACTATATAGAAAGAGATAGTTAGAGGGAATATTAAGTTAAGAGATTATTGCGGTGAAGTTAAGAATTTTTCTTAAGTATGAATGATGATTTTGCGACTATGTTAGAATTGTTGATCATTTAGGTCGTCCAACTATTAATATTGGTACAATGTGTACGTGGTTGATCGAGAAACTTAGAGAAACCGCTCTAAGTTTAGTTAAAGCTTTTATGTGGTGGAGAATGTAGTTATGATGTTAGTTTTTTTTCATAGGAAAAAACAATTTTCTTCTAATTGTTGGATTGATAAAATTACAAGTGTGGGCAAGTTTTGGAAGAAAGGGTTGCAAATCTAAATATATTTTTATGTCGTTATGTTGTAGAAAATTATATTTTCTGTCAATATATGTATAATACAAGATAGAAAAAATAAGTGCTCTTTACTAGAATATATCTCAATAAAATATCAAGTATTCTTTGTCAACTATTTTTGTGACATGTGTTCCTCTAATGATAAATGTATATATAAGATGCTTTTTAGAAACAATTTTGTTTTAATATATGTGTGATTTTTATTTTTGTTAGGGTGGCGATTTAAGTTTCACATCCCGCATCAGTAGTCATGGGAATGATCAATGTATATAAGTATCAATATATCTCCACTAGTTGAAGTGAACCAATAACAAAGATGTGCGCGTCTTCAGGCGCCAAAGAGGAAAATATCATACTAGTGTCGATACCAGATTATTTTTACTTATATACGGAGATGGAATATGTGGTATCCATATTTCCAACAAATGGTATCAGAGCCAGACCCAAACAGAACGCAATGGTGGTGAAATTCTCGGAGGTCGAACATGAAAAAAAAACCAGTCATGCTTACATTAAACAACCTAGTTCAGAGTGCTCGTGACTCCTTGGATCAAGAAGAGGCAGAATTGAATGCAGTGGCGCTAAGGAACAGACAATGTAATCAATGGTAAGACCTAGTTCCGATCCTATCTAAGGAATGGGTAGGGTGGTAGAGTGAGCAGATAGATCCGTTGTAAAAGCTCTAGATGTCAGGTAGCCCCAACCTGATTAGAGTGGGCGGATGAAAGTCAATTGAGAGGAGGCTAGAGTATTACTTTGTTTGTGAGGAGGATTTTTTAGGGTGACGACCAGAGTCCCACATCCCACATAAGTTAAACATAGGAAAGATCAATGGTATATAAATAAGAACATATCTCAACTAGTATGAGGCAATTTAGAAGTGAACCAAAAACAAAGTCGTGCGGGCCTTTGGGTGCCAAAACGAACAATATCATACTAGTGTGGAGATTGGATTGTTTTTACTTATATACGAAGACGGAATATGTGGTACTCATATTCCCAACAATTTTGCACACAATGTGATGTGTTTAACCTCGATTTCTCCAACTTCGCTTCTCTTATTGCTATGATGTTATATTTTTCAATTATTTCTTATTGTAATGAAGCAGCATTACATTCTCATTGAAAGCCTTAGTCGACTTTCTTATATCCTCAATATTTATTTATATAATAAAGTTTGAAGTTTGAGGCTCTTTATTTAGTCGAAGGTTATTTTGTCCAGAGTTTGCAATATTGATTCCAATTTTTCTTCAATTAAAGATTAATCAAGATACATTGATCAATAAAACTATGAAATACAAAACAAGACTTAAGGAAAATACAAAATACGAAATAAAAATCATATTAAATGCAAAATGTAAAATATGACTTATGGCAAATATGAATAACGAAACAAAACTTAAGATAAATGTGAATGCGTAATAAAACTTATGACAGATTTAAAATGTAAAACATACTTTTGAATCAAACTTTAAAATTTAAAATAAAAAATAATAATCAAATCAACTTTGAAATGCAAAATGAAATAATCACCTCTATTTCATTTAGTAGTACTATTTAGAGATGTCTCAACTCTAATTTGACCTTATGACCGTCGTCAATCTTCGTTTGAGGATGAGAAGGCATATTCTAATTCTTTTGTGACTCTTCCCCTATTTTTCTATATATCTGATTATATGCGAGATAATTATTTTCTCTGTGGTTTAAGTTGATACCTATTTGGTTCCTCTTATCAATATGAAAATACATCTTTATTTTATGAAGCTCGTCCGTCAGCAATTCTAACTTACATTTCATCATCTCGTAATATTTGTTTTCTTCCACCTTATCTTCTTATTTTTCTTTCTCATAACTCTCTTATTATTTAAAGCCCACACCATGGATTCCTCTCGTTCGATATCTATTAGGTCCAGTTGTTTATCCAAAACTTACAAAATGTTTAAGTATTTAAGTATATGAAAAATACTTAAACATTTTGTAATTTTTGGATAAACAACTGGGGTATATGAAAAATACAAAACAAAATGACTTAGAATAAATGTGAAATATCACAGTAATTAGGGAGAAGCTTATGTATTCAATAACAAGTTGATTATATAAAAAATATATAGTTAAAATAAACAACAAAATATTTCACAATAACTTGTTAAATATTTTAAACTTATGGTGCTTGTCAATCATAGTTGTTGATTTTGTCCATGTCTTCAATGTAATAAACCATCTTTGAATTTAATACATCACCTGATATTGAGAAGAGCAACGTTGAGTAGACTAACATAATTAGGAGCATATTTATACTAGTTACTTCTTGCTTTCATCTAGTTTTAATAACTTTTGTTGTCCATTATAAGACAAAGAAACACAAAGTAAATGAAATAAAAAATACGAAACACTAATTAAATAGTCTGTGAAATACAAAACAAGTAAAAAAGAAAATGTGAAATGAAAAGGACTAAGGGAATAGATTGTAAAATATGAAATAAGTAGAAAACTAATTGCAGCATATCGAATGAAAAAAACTAAGTATACGATATACAAAATGCTAAAAAAGTAGAAATATGTTGCAGAATATGAAAACCATACCTTGCTATTATTTATAATTTGTAGTGGTCGTTTATTGTCTTGTCTTCCTTTAAGCGTGTTAGATAAATTATGTTCTTATTATTCTTGATGTTATTTTCTCTTCCAAATATATAGTTTTAAAGGTTTTGGTGATAAACAGTAGTGTTTATTGCTCGTGCTTAAACCCAAATATAGTTTTATATCTTTTGTTTTAAATTCTAAAAAAAATGACCCAACTTGAAAGTTCTATTTTTAGTGTCACATATGTTGATTATTGCTACTATTAGGTCTTATTATCTTCTAAACTCAGTTTTATTTTCCCGCGAGTTATATATAGCATTGAAGAGACTATAAAATGATAATCTTCTTGTTGCTTTGATGTGAGCTTCTGATATTTATTGTCCTTCATTTCATTAATTAGGGTATAAAACATGATTTGAAGAATAAAATCATGGTCACGTTTCTTGTAACAAATGTAAGATGTGAAACACGTTAATACTAAATAAGTAATGTGAAACACGTGTAATACCAAATGCATAATGTAAAATAAAACAAATATACGTATCATTTATAACTACAAAATATGAAACATATGTAATACCAAATATGAAATGAAAAAAGACTAATACATACATCATAAATAAATTCAAAATGCAAAATAAATTCCTAATTAAACGCACGAAATGTGAAACACATCTTCAATGAGAATTGCAAATATAATATGAAACAATGTACAAATCAACTCTGAAACAAATTTTATAAATAAAAGGTTGAAACATACATATTTCCTAACATTGAACCACTGAACAAACCTTGTAACCAAAATCCAACTCGCAAAACAACGTACAATAGGTCTATTACCATGTATTATGGACCTAGTACTAAAACAAGGTCTCATAAATTCAAAAATGTTTGTTGTTCATATTTTCAAATCATGGTCAAACCATATTTCAAATTCAAACTCAAAAAAATAACGAAACATAGCCAAAACCCCATAAATGACATAATATTATCATTTAATACTAAAAACAAAGTAAAACGAAATGCAACGTACCCGAAGATGACATATAAGTGACTATGAAAATGGTCTATATGTATGGTTTCGACCAAGGGTGAAGAAGTATTGGGGTGATAGATTCATATGGCCGGTTAATTCATAGTTTTATTGTTGGATTTCTTCCAAGCATTTCACGATTGTTTAAAGGTATAGACACATGAGTTTATGTTTTATTACCGAAAAATACATATATAGAAAATACGTACATATTATTCTGAAATCAAACATGCGTTGATTTATAAAGCAAAGTTCCAATTTTTATTGTGGGATGATTCATAATAAACATTCAATTTCTATGACAAGCATATTCCCAAACCTTTTCAATTTGACTCACCTTGTATAATGTTTTTTTAATCAATTATCCGTCAAATTTTCATGCAAATAAATAAAATAAAATAAAATAGAGGTTTATTTAAAAAGTAAAAAACTTTACACACTTATCATATTCCATTGGGATTTTCATGTGACGAATGCCGAGCATAACTTAACCTCATGTCGTCTTTATATTTTTTATTTTTTAGAACTAAAACAAATTTGTTGATATGTAAGTCTTAAATTCTTCGTTCCATGTAAGATGTATCCTTAGCTATCGTCTTTTATTCAGATTTTGATTTTGTTTGTTTGTAAATTTTACAGGATGTAGATTTAGGTCTAGAGTCACCAATATAAGACCTTCACATGAAATGGTAGATATTTCAAATTAGTTACATTTTTCGGTAATAAAATCTTAAACTGGACTTTTTCATCATAAGTAGTTTAGGGTCATCAAACTTGTTGTGGTAAAGTTCAATTAAAGTAATTAATTCGAATGTTGGACCCAACAAATAATAATAATAATAGTTATAAATATTATTATTATTATATCTTATGGTGTTATAAATAAAGTGTAGATATTGGTTCGACTAAATTGTACCTAAATTGAGGATATTTTAATTCGAGATTAAGCTTAAATCCTAACATATGTTATGGTCTTTATTGACGTGGAGTCCACGACGAACAATAAGAGAATTAATTTGAATTAGTATAAGATTTGTAACATGGAACGCTCTCTCCCGACATGAATCACAAATAAAGCATCAATTGCAACTCTAATTCCAAGAGGAATATCTATGATAACAAACAATATGTTTACAGAGTCGCTAAGGTAAAACTATGAGTTCTCTTATTTTATTTTTATTTCTACATTTTGGAGGAATTAGAATCTCTCAATAAAATTGTAGGTATAAAGACTATGATTATAATTTGATTATGATCTAAAGAGTAACATTAGATCCGCATCTAATTGTACTTTGTGTAGGAATATGAATTGAATGATTAAGTCTAACAAATCCAATAGATATGTTTTTAATTGATTCGGTTTGAAGAATACTCGTATGATTTTTTTTTTAATTTCTTGATGTCTATTTAGAGATAATGTTATTTTTTATGTTTATATGTAAGACCATATTCTCAGAAGTAATTAAAGACAAAACCCTAAACCAGAATGTGAGGGTTTTGATTTTTCATAAATTTGGAAGTTCATTACGACCTGTGGATGGTCCCTGTAAAAAACTCAATAAAAGTTAAGTTCACTGCGACCAGCTTTTTGATCGATATAGTGAATTGTACTTCGTCGCGAGACCCCGGTTATGGCAGCCCAGAGGTGCCCTATGGGTCTTTCGACCTGTAATTTTTTTCAATTTTATTTTTTTATGATACTTTCGAGTGAGTTTGTTGGAAATACCTCATTCAGAGGTGAAACTAACCAATTTAAAAAAAATAACCAAAATATATTATAAATTAACTAAAAGATGGAGTACATCGTGTAATATAGTGTATCGATCGTCTAGCCTACACAATGTAAAAAAAAAGTAACCAAAATATATTATAAATTAACTAAAGATAAACCACCGAAACTAACTTACATCATTTTTGACAACGTTATATGCCTCCCGATGCTTGTACACCTTCATGACCGAGTACAAATCCAACACATACAGATTGACAATATGGTAGATATTTCAAATTAGTTACATTTTTTGGTAATAAAATTTAAAATATAATGTTTCATCATATGTAATCTAGGGTAATTAAACTTGTTGTGGCAAAGTCAAACTAAAGTAACCAATTCGAATATTGGACCAACAAATAATTATAATAGTTATTAAATATTATTATTAAGTCTTATGGTGTTATAAATAAAGTGTGGATATTGGTCGGCCTAGCTTGTACCTAAATAGAGGTTCTTTTAATTTGAACAATTAAATATTAGGCTTAAATCCTAATAAAGGTTATGGTCTCTATTAACAGATAGTCCACCACGAACAATAAGTGAATTAAATTTGAATGAATAGAAGATCTGTAACCTGCATCGCTCTCTACCAACATGAATCTCAAATAAAGCTTCCATTTCAACCCTAATTCCAAAAGAGATATTTGTGATGACAAACAATATGTTTACAGAATGGCTAAGGTAAAACTATGAGTTTTCTTATCTTATTAATTATTTCTATTTCTACATTTTGAGGAATTAGAATCCCTCGATAAAATTGTGGGTATAGATACTATGATTATAATTTGGTTATGATCTAACAAGTGGTATTAGAGTCGTCTATGACTCCTCTTTGTGTAGGAATATGAATTTAATGATTAAGTCTAACGAATCTAATAAATATGTTTTTAATTGATACGGTTTGAAGAAAAACCCATATGGATTTTTCTTTAATTTATTAATTTATATTTAGAGATAATGTTATTTTTTTATGTTTATATGTAAGACCATATTTAAGAAGTAATTCAAGACCAAACCTTAATCCATAATGTGAGGGTTTCAATTTTTTTTATAAATTTAGAAGTTCAGTGCGACCATATGGATGGTCACTACGAGAAATTCAAGAACAATGAAGTTCATTGTGACCAGCTTTATGATCGACGCGGTGAATTTACTTCATCGCGATCACCCCGGTTGTGGTTACACCAAAGGTTCCTTATGGGTCTTCAGACCTTCGAGTGAGTTTGTTAGACATACCTCATTCAGAGGTACAACTGGCCAATTTAGATATTTTGATATCAAATGAACGCAAGTTATAATGCACGTTTAGCATTGTTATCTATGTATGTATGATGGAACAACGTGTTTTCTAATGTAATATTTTGCATATTTTGATATGTTTGAGTTGGTTGATTATTCAAATAGTTTCCATGGTTGGGTGTTATGATAATTTAATAGAGGTTTAAAGTTATGTGACTCCAGCATATACATATTAAAAAGCATATAGTATTGGGAATGTTTTATCATGTGATGAGATATAATTACGCATTAATGTTGGCACTTGGACTTTGAGATGTAAGAAGTAACGACCTACATGCTCGGGGATTGTTTGTTTCAGGTACATGGAGTTTCTGTTGGCTTTCATCTCTTTTCAAAAGTCTAAGCACTATATGTAATATATTACAACCTTGAACTTCTTTAGACTCCCAAAGTGCAATATCAAAAAGCGAATTTATGTCTTATCTAGTAAAATAACATCAAGTCATGGGGGTATGCAATACAATGGGAGCAATAAAATTCTTATTCTCTAGGATTGATTGACAGACCTGATAAATCCACCAACTTGACAATACTAAGTGAGTCATGAAAAGAAGAGTTTGAGGCCTCACATATCATGGAATAGTTGTTGTGCGTGTAAGAATTCTCAAACGAAAGACTATCATACATATTTTTTGATGGTGATCACCTATTGCATGATGTTGTTACTACGTTCACACGCATTATACTCACGCATAACTAGTTTTTCATTGTTGAAAGTTTTGTTTGGTTACCATGATCCGTAAGGTATTACCCCTACAAAATCCTTGGCTAATCGAATATGACATATAACCAACATTTCCTAACCTTAATGTATTGGCTCTAGTGATAATATATAGCGCACTACCACCTACCAAATCATTTATGAATGCCCAATCACAACCCCTAACCTGATAATATTCGGTATAAGATAGATTAGTTTGGTATAAAATTTAGAATTTTTTCAATATTACAGTGTTTCTTTTTGTTTCTCAACTAGTGTTAACCAATCTGGAAATCTATTTCAGGTTCCCAAAATAACACGGGGGTGGAGGAGGGATTTAAGGAATAGAAGAGGGAATTATTATTATTATTATTATTATTATTATTGGATCCCCATAACATTTATTGTTGTTTTAGAGATGATGAACGTGTTGTACTTATAGGAAGCAGAACCCTTGAGGAAATGGCGCATTTTATGCAGTGAGAGTATTGAAACTGAATTACTCGGTATGTCTTACATGAAAGAGTTCCCCAAGTATTCTTGAGTTCTCACACTGCTGACATGTTATTGGCTAAGGACATCCTTGTATGCCTTGAGTAGATTTTAATTAAATCCCCTCATGTTCAAATACAAAAACGTGATAAAAAAACTCTCCATTAAGAAATAGAAGGGACATGACAAGATTCGGGAACACATCTATGTAATGACTGATATTTAAGGGTAACTTAATGTCGTACAAGTTAATATTCCATAGACTGTTGTTGTGTTGTACATTTTTATGTCTTTACCTGATAAATTCAAGATCCTTGAAATGAGCTATGATTATCTTGAGAAAAATAGGACATGACCAATCGTATTACCAATCTGGTCAATGATAAAAAGATGTAGTCAAAGCATGGAACTTTAGAGGATAATATGGTAAATGTCAACACGAGTATTCCTCAACCTATGAGGAAGAACTTATCGATATGAGCTGCATAAGATAAGGTTACGGGATTTGCTAAAGAGTAAAAAATACTCCAAGAAAGGTAAAAAGGCAAGATATTTTCATGTTTGTACTGTAAAAATGTATAAGTAGAAGAGAGATTGCCCCAAGAAAAAGGCATGAATGAGCAAAAAAGGTAAAATATCTTATATAACTTCAGAAGTTAATTTAGTTTCAGTGTCGAATGACACATAATGGGTCGATACCGCCGCAAAAAATCATTTTTATGTTACTTTGTAAGGCTCAAAACAAAATAGGCTTTTAGATGACGAGAAGATCCAGCTTTATAGTGTTGATGGAGTGGCATGCCCAGTTTCAGCCTATGTCATTTTGATTTTTCTTAACTTTATGACATGTTTTCTTTTAAAGAATGTTTGGTTTGTGCTCTACTTTTGGAGGAATTTACTCGTTTCTTCGTTATTGGACGTTACTCGTGTTCATTTGGTAATGGAAAACTCCAAATATTTTATAATAAAAAATTTGTTTGCTATGATGTGTTTGAGTACATTGATAATATTTATAAAATAGTTTTTAATAGTTATCATACTGCAATGAATGTCAGACATAAAGTAACTACTGAGAATTCAGCTTCTCTATGACACAAACGTTTAAGTAAGATCTCTAGAAAGAGAATAAACAAGTTTGTGTCTAAGGGTTTATTAAGTCAATTTGAATACATTGATTTAGACCAATGTATAGAGTATATTAAAGGGAAATTGAACAAATAGAAGATATTTAATTCCTCTCGCACTAAGGATATCTTAAAGTTAATCCATACAAATATATGTGACATATTCTCTACGATATCATAGAATGGACAACGAGACTTTATCTCTTTTGTAGATGAATTAACACGATATGACCACATATATTTTCTTTTTTGAAGAAATCATAGATTTTTAACACGTTCAAATCCTTTAAGGTTGAAGTTCAGTTACATCTAGCTAAACAGATTAAAGTTGTCCAGTCTAACAATAATGGTGAATACTATAGAACATGTGTTGGATCGGGGAACATTGTCATGGGTCATTCCCTCTCTACCTCCAAGAGTGTATGATTCACCTTTAATACATCATACAAGGTACGCCCACTATGAATGGTCTATCTGAACGGAGAAATCAGGCATTAAGAAACATGGTTAGGAGCATGATAACTTATTCAGGGCTATTATTTTCACTACCGGAGGAAGCTTTTAAATGTGCATCATATATCCTAAAAATTGCACCTTATTCAACAGTAACTAATATATAACATGAATTATTCAAATAACGTAAACCTAGCTTACATTATTTTCATGTTTAGGAGTATCTAATAAAAGAAAATCCTTACAGACATAGTGAGCAAAAGCTAGTCTCTAAAATGGTCAGTTACAAGTTTATAGGTACCCATACCACTCCAGGGTTACACATTTTTTGATCCAATTAAGATATCTCTATTTGGGACGAGAAATGCAATATTTTGTAAGGTGTAGAATTCGAAGGGAAGGATTCAGATAACAATGTCAATTATGCAGTCTTTGATATTGATGAGTCAGCTACAATTAACTTACCAATCATCAACAACCTGTTAGGGAGAACAAATTCAACAGTCTCAAGAAATAAAACAAAATACTGAGCCGACATTGTGCATGTCAACTTGAGAGAGGAGAAATCTAATATCTTCGAGCTATGTGGCATTTCTCAGTAAACATAAGGTACTTCAGCCATTCTTGATATGGACATATTCACCTTTCAGGATTTCATGAGTTGAAACTCTAGCATACGTATTGAAGCAATGAATATGGAGTACAAATCGATGTAAGCTAAATTAATTATTAGAACTTACCACTCTACTTGAAGGTAAGAAATCACAATGATGTAAATAATTATTTAAAATCAAACGTGATACCTCAGGGAAAATCAGAAATATACAAAAAATGTCTTGTATCAAAAGAGTGCAATCAAACTAAATGTATTAATTATTTAAAGACATTTCCCAATATTATCAAAGAACTCATTATGAATCAGCTTGTCCCTTATTTCTTATTTTTACTTAGAGCTCCACTAAATGGATCTTAATACTGCATTTCTCAATAGAGAAATTAATGAAACAATTTAGATGAAGCAACACGTACACTATATGGTCAAAGACCCAAAGGCGACGGTTTTGAAATTAAATAAATCCATTTATGGGCTTAAATAGGCATCTCGTCAATGGTGCCATAAATTATCAAATATTGTTAACTTGTTCACTTTAGAGGTGAACACGATTGAAGATTTTATATATTGGAAGATCAGTGTGAGTAAAACGATATACTTAATGGTTTATATCGATGACATGGTTCTAGCCATTAATTGCGTAGGTTTTTTACATGCCACCAATAAATTTATACCAGATAAATTTCATATATAATATATTGGGGACCACAGTAAGGTCATTTTTTTTTGTCTCACACATGAAGATTACATTGAGAGCATGTTACGTTGGTATGGCTTGGATAAGAGCAAACCTATGGATACGCCTTTAGCAAAATGAGATAAGTTTTCACTTTTTGAGTTCCACAAAAACTGATTCAGAGATTGAGTTTATGCAGACAATACAATATGTCTTGGTAGTTGGTAGTCTCATGTATGCTCAGATATGCACCACACCAAATATAATATTTATAGTCAGAGTGTTGGGAAGGTACATGAGTAAATCAAGAAATTCTCACTGGAATACGGTAGATAATTAGTATAATATTTATAATACAATGATTTAGTTTATTCTGTTATCATTTGAATGATAATTAGTATAATCTCACTTAGTATGACCATTTATATAATAAACACGTGTTTATTACAGCTCATGTCTTACTGTCATATTGTATTTCATAAGAAGTCATTCCACTAAGTTGGTGGTTTACGATTTGATTTATTGTAGAAATATTACGCAAAATAAGTCGAGATCCAACTATTCGTTCTGTTGTTGGTTGTTTAGTGATTATTTGTAAGCAACAATGTTTCATAAGTGCACATTCAAAAACAAAATTAGTACACATGAATGATCGAAGTGAGAGATTGTAAAGAAATTTTAAATTAAAATGCATCATCGTGTGTAATTGAAGATATTGAAGCATGTTATGGTAGTAAAGTTCAATTACAATATTATCCCAACAAATATTATTATTATTATTTCTTTATTTATTATTATTATTATTAAGTCTTGTGGTGTAATAAATAAAATATGAATACCGGTCGGGCCATATTGTATTCAAAGTACGACGGAAAGTCCATCACGATAAATGAATTATTTTGAATTAGAAATTTAATTTTAAAAATAAAATAAACAAATAAACGAAAATAATACATGATAAGAAAAACCTATTGATTTTATTAAATAATCTATTAAGTACTATTATTAACAAGTGAGTACAATAATTATAAAAAAACTTGTTTACTACTATTTTTCTATAAAATTAAATTATAATTCCTTTTATCACTAGCTCCGACAAAAATATATACGTAGTTTACACATTAAAAAGAGTTAGTTATTTTTTTTGATTTAACTATCTTTCACCCAATGTATTTTTAGAAATTATATTTTTATTTTTCAAAGAATATAACAACACACGGGCTAATACATAAACTATAATCGGATATCGTTTTTTACCAAGAGAGATTTCAAATATGCCACCATCTTAATTTCAAATAAACATTTACAATGACAAATAATATGTTTATTCAGTCGATAAGACAAAATTACAACTTTTAAAAAAAAAATTATCTCTTATAAAAAATAATCTAAATAAATTTTGGATATAAATATCCTATAATTTAATTATAGCCTAACATTTTCTTTTCAGTATTTTTCATTTTAGCTCTTCCTTATTTTCTAACTTCGACGTTGAATTAAATAAACTATACTTTAACACCTTACCCAAAAACTATACTTTAACACCTTACCCGAAAACCAGATTTTGACAGGTCAATTTCTCTCTCCACTTCGTTACCCAAAAACTATACTTTAACACCTTACCCGAAAACCAGATTTTGAATGGTCAATTTCTCTCCACTTCGTTACTTTTACACTCTATCAGACTATCACTATGAGTCTATGACATATTTTCTTTACCAGCTTAGATTCTGAAATTGAAAACCATCCGGAAATATATATATGATTTTATATCACGAAACTTAGAAAGAAGAATATGCTTAAATATTTTGTAACAAATGTAGATTTTATTTTCATCTCAATACTATTTCTTTTTATTATTATTTAATATAAAGTGATGTAGCGCAACATTATCCAAATATATTGCATATTTAGTGTAAGGATATATATTCAAAAAATTTAATTTTGAGCTAGGGATACATAATTTCTCAGTTAAAGGAAAGTATAACAAATATACCGCTCGGAATTGCGGAAAATATATCTCATCTAACCTTTTATTATCCACGTATATCCAATAGTCATGGATCGGAATAACAATTCAATTATAGGACAAGATCGATATCAGTAACTATCCCATGTTTAATTTATATAACTAAAATTTAATAATTTTGTGATTTTTCGTTAAATTTTGTGATTTATTGAAAAAGAAAAAATCTCTTATCATTTCCTTGATTAATTATATATTCTAGTGTTAGATTACTAAATATATTATAATATTGTTTTAGTTATATTAATTTTATTTTTAATAAAAAATATAATATATATATATTTAATAATTTTCAGATGGTCAAAATAGTATTATATTAAAAACATTTATCATTAATTTATTTTTTGTTAGATTTTAAAATTATTATCAACTATTGTGGTTTTCATATTTTAGGAATTCAATATCAAATACAAATGTTAAAAATAATATTTAATAAATGAATAAAATTTTAGATATAAATATCATTAGTTATTAAAAACTTGATCCTTAAACAATACTCGAGGGCTAATTTCTTCCGTTTTAGAGATGAACGAGAATAAAATAGAAAATAATATATTGCTTTGTATTCTTTTTAGTGTTGATACCGTACGATCGCAGCAGAAAACTGTTTGTTTAATCCTAATATGAATAATTGATTACGACAATTCCTACGGTTTGTTATATACTTCTAAAACTATTTTTAGAAGATAATGACATCATCTTTTATGGACTGGTAGCTTAAGAAGAGGATATAAAAAAGATGAAGAGATAATTGAGAGAATTAGTGGATAAAGTGTGTAAAATACACATTTACTGAATTAACGTTATTAGAAAACTATTCAAATTTAGTGAATTGATTGCACAAAATTAATTAGTAGTCTCTGAATACACCCAAACTTATTAATTCATCTCTATATTTCTTATCTCTTATTAAATAAATTTTATACTTGAGTTTAATTTGTGCGGTGTATCAGCTATTTCAAGGTACCATAATTTTTATTGGACTTTTGGGGCCAAATAACTAAAGCGACGGACTAATGGATCCTCCATAAAGATCTATTATTAACCCAGCTTGTAACTACAAATAAACATGGGTATTCTTACTTTATATGTGGCGAGACATTCCAAGCTTGAGATATCATTACAATTTCTCACTTGGATCATTAACAAGTACTGAAATGTATCCATTTGAATGTTCACTAATGAAACAATGTTTTTTTTAGATAACCTACTGATATATCTTATCATATAATATAAAAAATAAACCAAAGAGTATTAATCACGACTCATATATATATATATGTAACTGGTCATAGGATAAAAACATTGAAAACTAACACCCTAATAATCCTCGACTTCTTATAGAGCGCAACATGAAATCAACACCATCTTGTAATCACTACGCGCTGACTTAAAGATGGTCACACCAAAAAATATAGAGATCATTTAAAATAAAAACATAGGAATTACATGGTTTTAATAATACTATGTGGAATCTTCGGTGGTGAAGTCTATGGAAGATGAAATGGTCACACCACTATACATGGTTTTAATATTTTCTACATATTAACCTAATATCATATACAATCACCTCAATTATGGAAAATATCATGCATGTAACAACTCCAAAGGGCGGATATATTGATTTATGAGGGTTACACCCACGCTACTGATGCTCTCAAGAAAAATGGAAGCTGAAATTAGACAACATCGATGGTGGAGCTAGCGACATATTGCTTCATCGGGACGCGTTTTACAACGATGGTACAACTAAACTAAGTTTTAGCTATATGCAAATAGGATTAGAACAATGTAAATAAGAAGAGAAATGATGGTATTTATAAGTGTGTGTTGACCTTTCACATCATTGACTAATCATTACGATATGAGAGAGAATGTAAATATCAACATGTCACCTTACATGCGATGTATTTGCACCATAAAAAATCATAATGACGTCTAACACCTCAACCAATCTAGACACATATGATCAAGTAGCAGGCTTACTTACTTACGAAAGCTTGACTGTGATTTTTATACTAGTACTCGGGCTCATATCAATAACTGGAGCTCGAATTGATGAAAATGCTTGAATTGAGTAGTAAGAAGTATTAGAAACATATGTATCTTTCAAAAAATGATGGCTCGTCTCAATATTTCAAACTCACTCTCAGACATTTTAGAGGCTGATATCACCAAGTTTTAGTAGTCATACCTCGACTAAACTCACAAATACCATGGGAAATATTGATAAGAGAAAATAAAATTGAATTTTATGTAGTTACATATTAACCTTGGATCAGTTCCAAACCTATGTACCAATAGCATGTATAAGCAGTATGTGAGTGACTAATACGTAATTTGATCTTCAGCTCTCAATTCTACTTGTATTACTATAAATATACATATCATACTCCTTAGGAATTGTTAATAATTTTTTTTTAAAATACTAACTTTCTCTATTTAAATTATCTTTATAAATAGTATAAATACTATATTTATGATACCTGGTTTGGTTTGGACCATTTCTTAGAATCCAAACTTAATCGAGCTTCGTTATAAATGATTTTCTTCCTCATCGTATGCATAATTCTTGTTAAGAATTATCAAACAATCTGAATAATGCCCATATAACAAGTAAGTTTTTATTTTCCATATAATCAAATACAAAAAAAAATTAGATATTAAACTTATATCTTTATTTAACAATTTTTATTCACTTTTGATCAATTTCAATCATTCATCGTTGTATAAACATTAGTAACCCCATAAAAGATGGATCTATATAGAAAACAATAAAAAAAGTAAACTTAACAACAAACTTGTTCCGGTAGAAAAGCAAGTGTCGTGGCGGGATGATCTGATTATATATACTTTATATAAAATAATCTTACTTCATAAAAACAAGTTTTAAAAACAAAATAATATCTAATAAATATAATAATATTGTTTGGGCAAAATAATTCTTAAAAATAAAAATAAAACTATATTTAATTAGGTTAGTTTTTATTATAATAAAAGATGTAATATAATTTAATACAATATAAAAGGGTTGGAGACTTAGCTCATCTGGTGAGTGAGTTACTAGAAGTAGTAAATAGCATCGCCGCTACCCAAGAGATAATTGGTGGACTATGCCCTCAGCTCCTCGGTCAATTAGGATAAACCTGGGCCATACCCGCAATAACCTAGCCAGAGAGGAGCAACGTAGACACTCCACAATGAAGGAACGATGACAGCTCTAGTGGACTATCAAATGAGGTCAGAGCACAACCTCTAGAGGCCACAACACTAAAAACGATGACAGCTCAATGGTTGGCATACATAACATCTTGAAAGAAGATACGCTTCACAACTAATCACATATAACATACTCTATAGCTAAATGTTGAATAAAAATAATAATAAATGACTATGAAACACTTAAAATAGGTGTTGGCAGCACAATTGTCGGCCATGCAAGAGTACCCATATTGAAGGGAATACATAAGAAATAATAAGAGTTTCTTATTCTACCACACAAGGGAAAATCTAGAGAAAACCCCATACAAACTAGTTCCCTCGCTTTCACATAATTACTTAGGGTTTAGATGAAAGTTCAAAGGATGGAAAATAAAAAAATAACAAAAATAATAGTTAGTGATGATAAAATAAAAGTGACATGTAGAATGAGTCATCAAAGGGAATTAACACGACGTCTTGTGCTATTATTGGGCCAAAGCAAGTATAACTAAAAAATATTAATATTTCCAAAAGCAAGGAGATAATACACTAAAAAATATGAAGAAATAAGCAAAATATCAAATATAAAATAGGCATCGACACGATGAAACAATCTGGGTGACAACAACGATTATTGGAACCAATTTACACGTATAAAGTGTATTAAATAGTATATGGAAACAAGCTATGAGGGAGCTGAAAGGTGAAGTCCAAGGCAGTTACGTTCAAAGTCAAGACGGTTAGAAACCTAGAGAAAATGAAATATTAGTCAAGATTTTTGTATCAAGTTAGTTTGAGGTAACGCGACATAGTTGTGCGCTATGAGAAAATTATATTTTTTATAAAGAGCGCCATTTTTGGTCCACACATACTGAACAAAGCCGCTCGCATATGAAAAATGGGCCAAAGTGACTAAAGAATAAAATGGTGACCCATGTGAGTAAGTTTTCCACGAGCCAAAGTTTGCAACATAGTTTTCTCTAACCAACTAATTGGAATTACTAGTCTAAGATACTGGTCCTGAAGAGTTATATACTAAAAATCTATCATCAACCATCATCAATCCCGAGTAAAGAACGCAAAGTAAATTGACTTAAGTAAAGCACTTTCATGTCAGATGAATACTATATGGTTGATAAAATCAACTATGATACGTTAGCCCATATATGGTATATCTAAATGACGATACTACATGAGTTTCAACCACTATGAATGGTGAATCTAAAGGACGATACTATATGTTAATGGAAATGGTTAGGAACATGATTTTTCATACATCACTACTAATTTCACTCTTGAGGGGGAACTCTTAAGTATGCAGCTTATATCCTTAATAACATACATACTTCAACGAAAACTGATACACCAAATGAATTTTTCAAAGGGTAAAATCCCACATTCAAACACTTTTATGTATGGGGATGTCCAAATTAAGAAAATTCTTACAAACTGAGTGAATTTAAGTTGAAATATAAAATAGTTAGTTATCATTTTATAGGTTTACCCTTATCACTCAAGGGGTTCTAAAGTTTACTCTTCTTTTAAGAATTCAATATTTGAGACAATATATGAAATTTTTTGTATAATTCATATTATGTGGGGGAAGAATTAAGATAACAATATCATTTTTTAGAAAATATTGAAACCAATTTATTCAGTCTCTGACATTGATATTTGGGCTACAGTTAGCATATTGATAGCGAACTGATTGTCGAACAGAGTAGACGGGTGTAAGAAATCAAGAAAGAGAAAACAAAACAATGCATATGAATTTTAACCCTAGGTAGAGATAAAGAGACTGATAGAAAAAACAATCTTAAAATTTGATTCAAAACTTCTGACGACAAAAGTAGGCTTTGAGAGCCTTTTATAGATGTGCTCGAAACCCTTCGCCAAAATTACAGATTGTTATTTACAAAATAAAATAAACTTCAGCCCAATTTCAAAGCGATTGGATCTGGTTAAGTTATTTAATATCTAATAAAAATATAAAAATGCAAAAAAAATAACGAAAACAGTAAAAAAAAGGGTCTAAACTTGGATTTTGGCCAAAAACTTCTTCACTAGGCTTCATCCCCGTGATACTTTTGAAAGTCATTGGGATTTTTTATGTGTTCGGTTTGAGTGGTCACAATACCTAATTCGGATCATCGAGCCCCAAATAAAGCCTGTTTCCGTTTGTCCAAAATGACTATATAACTAAGGGCTTGTTCAACTACATCACATATGAATCATCTGTAATATGCTAGGGAACTCAGTTCCTCATACCGATTTTGTAATGCCACATCAAGAAGAAAATATTGATATTATTCTTGATAAACAAATTAAGTATTCTCAATAAATTATGCAACACAATGAGCCTACATTACAAATATCCATTAGACATCAGATGAGTAACATACCTTCCAATTTGTGGTATCAATTAATGAACATAAAGAGACCTAATACATTGTAGAAGACGATCTAATCATCTTTCCTGATGATATGAAGAGTTCAAAATCTAAATATATATTGAAAAAATGCATGTGAAGTATAGATCGATGCAAGAATATTCAGTATTCGATGTTGTCATCTTACATGAAGGTAATAGAAAACTTGGTTACAAATGGTTGTGTTAAACAAAACACGATGCTTCAGCGAAATATGAAATATATAAAACACGTTATATAGCAAGATGGTACAACCAACGAGAAATAATTGAATAATTTGAGACATTTCTCCACTTTTATAAAAATACTCACGTAGGAAAATTATGGTTCCTATTGCTTATTTTTATTTGAGATTCATTAGATGAATATTAATAAAAAAAATCTCAATGAATATATTAATGAAACAATTTACATGCAACAACCTAAATATTTAGTGTCTTGAGACCCAAAGTCGACCATGTGTAAACTAAAAAAATCCATATATGGGCATCTCGTCAATCGTATCAAAAATTCCCTGAATGAGTTGTCTTATTCAGTTTTTAGGTGACCATGTGGAGTATTATGTATATCAAAAGTTTAGTGAGAGTAAAATTATATATCTAGTGTTGTATGTCGATGACATACTCTTTGTCACAAATAATATACGTTTATTGCATATTACCAAGAGTTTTATGTCAAAGAAATTTGATATGAACAATTATGGTGAAGCGTCTTATGTGCTACAGATCCAAATAGTAAAGAATTACTCTCGTGGAATCTTGGGTCTCTCACAAAAGGCATATTAAAAGCATGTTGCGTGTTATGGTTTGTAAAACAACAAACCCATAAATACCATCATAAAGACATATTAATATCCTTTAGTTGTTAATTTTTTTTATACATGCTCATGTGTGTACCAAAACAGACATATCATTCATAGTTGAGATCCTAGGGAAATACTTGAGAAATCTGTGAGTTTTCCATTAGCATGGTGTGAAGAGGGTTTGCTGGTATATGAAAAATACTAAATATTATGGTTGATATATAATACATTGAATAACCTAGATATTGTAGGTTTTTCAAATACAGACACATTTGGGTATTTAGGCACTAGAAAATCTATAATATGTTATGTATTAATTATAGTATGAGGTAACATATCATAAAAAATTACAAAACACTCTTATCACAAATATTTTTACGCAAACCGAGTATATGACATGTTTCATAGCTTATACACATGCACTTTGGCCGAATAATTTTGTGACAATATTGTATATCATAAAGAGAAATAGAAAGACCTTTTAAGGAACCATGATAATAATTCAGTTGCCATGCTCTCGAATGGAAACAAGAGATCCTATAAGTCTAAGCATATATTATAGATTTTATACTATCTCAAAAAGTGTACATTTGTCATAGAAGATGTGCCATTTAGTGTTGTCGTTGTAAATGAGATCATTCTGGTCGAGGTGTGTAATATTGATTCTTAACTTTACAAACTAATCACCGTTTATTGAGTTAGAAATTTACATAATTTCTTTCATAACTTGATGAATCTTGATACAAATCTCTCCTTACTATACCATGGACATCTTTTTGTCCTTGAAAGACAACTTGATGGATATCAAATACAAGTCCTATGATTGTGACTCCCTTTATCGCTTTAAAAAAGGATAAGCGATTCTTTCATTTGTAAAAAATTAGCTCTATACTCCTGGTAAAACCCGTGTTTTTTCTAAAAAGAATAAGGTAGTTATATATGATAATTTATTTGAGTGGGGTATCCGGATACCCATGGATCACAGTTGGTTAGATTCTTTAAACTCTTAAAACTCTGCCCTAACCAAGCAACACCAAATTTTTGGAATAATATGATGTAAATAATTATAGACATAGACCTATTTGTTATACCCATGCATATTGAGGCGTTTGTATTTATTAATCGGGTGTATCTTTGTCAAACCTACCCATTTCATAGCCTAATTATTCCTACCAACTGTAAGGTCATGGTTGATCATAGTAAGGCCCAACACCATATCGGAGACAACTAGCAAAACGAAAGTAAGGGTCCTTCTACCTAACTAACAGTATTGCCAACCTCCCCGGCCCCTATCGCAGTTTTTAATTTGTTTTGTTATGCTACCTATGATTTTTAATTTTTAATTTAATATATCAAACTTTTTTATCTTGAGTTTATCCTTATGTTATTAAGTTAATGGTGGAACCCTTCTGGTTGATCATCAAGGTAACTAATAGACACCTTGGACTTGGCTCTTCATTCTGTCTCTACTGAGGATAAGATGAAAGTTTTGGACATCCCGTTGGATAACCCTTAAAATGATGGCCTCCTTATTGTTATAGAGGAAATTAAGTCGTCTAACATTATGGATAAAGATGTTGAGCCTAATTATGGCTAAAGAAATTGTATTTTTTACTTGTTTTTGTGTGAATTAAAGCCTTTGATAGTCTGGGGAAACATGTTGTAGTATGAGTCTAAACATCTAAAGTCCTTGGATGATGAAGAGAACATTTTATAAGAATTTGTTTATATGTTTTTTGTATGCTATGATACATGTGAGGGCCAATATTGTCTTATACATGGAATGTTTTAAGATGGTCAACATTGCATGAGTATTTTAATAGCTTACCTATGAAGTCCGCCAGCATATGTGTGCTCCGATTAGTTTTCTCCAGTATTAAGTATGGATCTTCTCAATTAAGATTTAAGGTGTCCTAACAAAAGTCTCTAGTAAGTACAAATGCACACCTCAAAATATGGTCGTCTACATGAAATGTTTGATTTTATGCTTGTGAATTATATTGAATGCATATCAAGGTGTGATAATATTCTATGCATATGTACATATTATTATGTTTTATTGAATTAATTTCAACTCGGCCCTTCCTTTTTTATTTAGAGTTTTTGAGTAATGGTCAATTCCAGTATGATAGGATAATCATTAATGTGAGACCACTAGATCAATTACAGAGGCAAAGACAACAAATTTTTCTCATATTGTTGTTTGTGTTGGGGTTTTATATGACTATATTGTATAGTGTGTCCGGTCACTTGTCGACTTCACCCTCCAAAATCTGGCATATAAATTCTAGAATAATGCAATTTGTAACTTCTACCAAGTCGTTCATGCAGTTCTAAGACCTGTAATTATTTTATCTTATATCGCGTGTTTTACAAAAAAAATGATTTGTACGTTCTCAAATTAAATATCGTTGTTTGTGTTTATCATGTGTAAGACGTCATACCTACAATAATTAATTATTGTAATGAAGTTATTATCTCTATAACTCTTTTTTGTGCAAAAGGTTCAACCTTAATTTATTTCAAAAAATAAGCAAATCTGACCAGTAGTTATTATCGACCAACTGGAGATTTTGGGAGAGATCTCACAATTTTAAGCCTCATTTGGTTAAAAATAATCTATTAATGGATTTGTTTAAGTGTTAATACCGACTTTTAATTCATATTAACGAAACATTAAACCAATTCTAAACACATATCTTTCGAGATCCAGGCGTTCAGGTGCCTCTAAGAAATATGCAGAGAAAGTATGTAATCCTAAACGAGTTAATGTAACAAAGGTTTCCCCGTAGGTAGGTGCATAACTGATGCAAACCAGGTAGGGCATGGACTTTAGAAACATGTACAATCTACTTTGTCCATGTTCTTGCCTAAACATTAACAACAAACACAACTTCCACTTATAGCTCTAATGGTGGGTAGTTTTTCAAGATTAAATCCTCGATTCTACCATATCTCAATTACAAATATGCTTGATAAGATTCTTCAAGAGGATGGAAAATTTCGGGAAAGTTCAGTTGGTTTTCATCCCAAGATTTTCGATGAAACTAAAATAAATCATCATCAATGAAAAACAAAGAATATTATTTCAATCAAAAATAGAAAAAAATAAAATTTAAGAACTAAACCTAGAAATATGTAACAAGGATGAAGTGAAATACCTTCATATAAAGATAAATTTTCCACGCGTAAGCATCGATGAAAGAGTTGTCAGTGCGAATGTTTGTGTTATTGACGGTATTTGCATAGTAACTTCTTCATGCTCCTTACCTTTAGCCTTCTAGCTATGATGAAAGCAACAAATAGTAGCAAAGCTTTCAACCTTGGTGGAACTAGCTAGTTCGATAAATTTGTAAAATTATTTGATTGAACCACTGGTAGTAATAGCCTTCGAATATTTAACATGCTGAACTTGTCCTTGCTCTATTCGTTCATCTATAACCATCAAAATTAATCGCTCTAGACATGTATCCAAATATTCTGATGCCACATCAAATTTATCACATTTAGAATCTAAAATGATCAATGCACTTTCTTGATCTAAATTTGGATCAGTAATTTGTTGTGTCGATGAGCTTGGAGTTCTCGATCCACTACTTTGTCCTTTGATAAAATCTGTCAATTTTCCATTTTCTATTAAAACTTGTATCTCCTTCTTTAAAGTTATACAATATATAATCTCATGACCAATATCATTATGATACTTGCACAACCTATTATTGCGCTTTTCTATTGGTCTGTTTATTGGAGCTGGCTTTTTAAAGCTTACATGTTTTAGATTAAATAACATCAACATTTTTAGTCAAGTCAGCATAATACTCTGGCCTTATCCACTAATTTGGTATTGGCCTGTAATGTTGATTGTTTGTTGTGACTTGAAAATGAACCCCTCATATTCGAGGAGGTAAATTATTATTTGTCCTCGGACGTGAATGTGGGTGATAGCTTGGATTAGTTGATCCTTGCCCCAAATGTTTATGTACAGAATCAGGTCCACCTCTAACTATTGAGGACTCATCTAATTTAATTTGATCTACTACTTTAGTCATTAAAGCCCCAACAGTTAATGCTCTTTTTTTTGTCGCTTCATTTTTCAAATCTTTTGGTAACAACTCTTTTCGAAACACAACCATAGCAACCAGCTCTTCATAATTATCTAACCATGCTTTTGTTAACACAAAACCTTTCGTACAATCCTTCACTTTCTCTCCCACAGTTTGCTTACATTATATTATTGTATCTCCATTTGCACACATCTATTTAGTTCCCACAAACTATCATCAGAAAAGCTGTGTAAAAATCCATAAAGTTGGTAATAGATCTCCTCAGAATCCTATTATACCACTTCAATGCAGTGCCTTTGAAGGTCTGAGAAAAGGTGCATACTAGTCTATCATCAACTTCGAAGTTCATCATATACTTCTTGAATTGTTCAATGTGATCATCAGGATCTTGTATCCCATCAATTGTTTTGACCTTACCTAATCTCAGTTGTTAAAGGGAATTTCTTCAGTCTACTTCTTGTATGTACTAGTCATCTCCTCTTGTTCCCATAATACATACAAATTCTGATCAATTATACATATGTATTGGGTAGATGTATTCCCTTCACATTATTCAGTTTCTCTCATATAACGATGTTCATTTTCTCCTTTTGTCTTACATTCCTTGCACGATTTTTAATACCGGCTTCTTTCGTCTTTCGGAGATCCCTATACTTTCTCTGCTTAAATAAACCTCCCTCAAATTTCGAGCTATCAAATCCATCATCACTAGATTTGATATACCTATTCTTATCTTTTTTTCTTTTCTAGAAGCTCGATGTTCGTTGTTAGACTCAAAATGTGTTTTCTTTTTATTGCTTTAAACTTGATGAGTTGTATACGATTGATCAGATTGATTTTCTATTTCGTATTTCTCTTCAACTTGGCGTACCTCAGATTTTAGCCAACCTGGCTGAATATGTTGTTCTCTTTAAACATAGTTATCATCTAATGATGTTATTTTGTACATCAATTTATTCATCCAAACTTGGATGTCAGATAGACCTTGCTGTATTAGAATTTAATCATCTTTTTTACTTTTTTCCTACGTAAATCGGATCTCAAAGTTTTAATAGATTTTCGAACTGTTGGATAAACTTCGTTTCCTGGTTCCATATTGATCAAGAACGATAATACTACCTATAATTCAATACTTTCTGGTTTTTACGTGAAATAAAGGTACCAATCGAAACTTTCTCCCACTGTATCACCAATTTGTTGAGTTAGAATCTTGTTTTTAGTGAGAGAAAGTAAAAGAGATAACTCAATTGTAGAGAGAGAAAGTAGTTTTAGAAATCAGAATTTGACTAATGAAAATTGTTATGCTTTATTCATCACCTCACTCTTTATTTATAGGACTGTGAAACTTCTATAACTGAATCAATTATATAAATGGATAAATTACATTGCAGCCCCCCATATTTATAAATAGTCCAAATTTCATCTTATAGCTATACAATTCATCATACATGCTTTTGTCATTATTACATTAGGGCATATAGTATTTCATATCCTTATGAGTCGTGACGTTCTAACTTAACTACGAATCCATTGTCCTTTGTGGTTATTATAACCTAATCAACCAATTATTGTTGTTTATAGTTGGCTTTCATTGTAAAACAATTACTATAATTAACAATGCAAGGCTCGGGTAATCTGTTGGTATCCGTAACATCAAAATCCTCTCCCACAAAACCAGAATCTTTAACCTCGTGCAATGGAAATCTATTAAATAGTAGAACCGTAAACATAGGAGAAAACTAGTTGATGCTTCATACCGCCGATATGAACATGCTAAACTAGCTGCACAAATGATTCACACCCTCACGATAATAAACACAATGGCAGTACCTAAATTATACATCGACAGTGGAGTATCCCACCTGCAGTATAAAAATTCAGCACCTCTGGTATAACCGTAGAACCAATAACTAGAGTTATATTATATTTTGGACCTGTATATCAGTGGTGTGGACCCTTTGAACCGCCATGTCTACTGTGATATACTACCGACGACTAAATTATGCCATACCATTAGGTTAGGCCACTGATGGTATAGAGATGCTCACACCGACGACATGGCCCTACTCACATCGTTGATGAAAAATTTATAATACAAACATCTCATCTTACATTTTATTTGCACAACAGCGATGCCAGAGTTTCCCAACGTCGATGTTCTACTAGTAAAACGTTCCGAAAACGGAAGTAAATATATCTACGAAAATGCTAACTTTAGATATCATAGATTGGAAAGATGATCTCATTTTGAATTCCGACTTCATCAACAATGTTTTTTTTCTATTTTAAGTTTTTTTATTGTTAAGGTATGAAGTAGAGGTTAAGTTTACAAAAACAAAAGCTTTTGTTCAACAAAAGATTTATGATTTTTAAAAAAATTAAAAGTTTGTATATAAAATGAAAATTGTTAAAAATATTATACGTTGGTAAAATAATAAATACTAGTTTTACTAGATTATCTCAAAATTTACAATATTCAAAATATTCATTTTTATAAGAAACAAGGAACAAAATACTATATAAAGAAAATCTTTTTTTAATTTATAGTTTTTGGGTTAGTTAAATAGTTACACGTATCGTAAAAGAGTGGGGTTTCGAAACTAAACCGAAAAATCAAGATATCAAATAATGCATGTATAGATGTGAAAGAGCATGGAGAAAAAATATCGTACAAATATTCCATGCGTAGAATCATAGATTCAAAATTTTCATAATATTCTAAAAACCATGTATTAACCATATAATCATAGATTTATTGGTTTATTTTCATTTGTTTTTTCAAAACCCATAAAATGATATGGTACCTAGATTTTTAGTTGTTATCAAACTTTAGTATAAAAGTTGTTATAAAACAATAAAATCTGTTATCAAATAACTATCTAATTTATTTATATCATTATTTTTTTTACTTATTAAGAACTGATTTTGAATTTCTTTTTTTTGCAACTGGTTTGTTCGATTTCACTAGCGATTTTGTATTTTATATTTGTAAATCAAGTGTAAAATCAATATTATGGAGGTTTTCTTTTTACCAAAATTATAGGTCATAGGGTGAGTTATGGAGTTTTAGAGTGTTGTGGATCGCGTATGCTAACATATGTGTTATGCAAAAAAAAAAAATTGGTGTGAACTATAAAATACAAGATGTTAGGTAGAGTAAACAACAAAATATGAACTGACACGCAACGTAAAATGAAAAATATGAAACATTATATTGACTTTAATGGAAAATAGAGTCAAATGTGAAACATGAAATAAAATCAAAATTATTGACTACGAAACATGTTGATGGTATATTGTAAAATGTGAGACGTGTTATGTATTAAATTGCAAAATTCTTATTTATTAGGATTTGCAAAATGCAAAATGCAAAATGCAATATATAGGTGCTCTATTTTCAAATATGTCTCAGATATTTTCAAACTAAATGATCTAACTAAAATTTGTCCTCTTAGCCCATTTGAAGACTTTGAATGTATACTATTGTTTTAACTATATAGAAAGAGATAGTTAGAGGGAATATTAAGTTAAGAGATTATTGCGGTGAAGTTAAGAATTTTTCTTAAGTATGAATGATGATTTTGCGACTATGTTAGAATTGTTGATCATTTAGGTCGTCCAACTATTAATATTGGTACAATGTGTACGTGGTTGATCGAGAAACTTAGAGAAACCGCTCTAAGTTTAGTTAAAGCTTTTATGTGGTGGAGAATGTAGTTATGATGTTAGTTTTTTTTCATAGGAAAAAACAATTTTCTTCTAATTGTTGGATTGATAAAATTACAAGTGTGGGCAAGTTTTGGAAGAAAGGGTTGCAAATCTAAATATATTTTTATGTCGTTATGTTGTAGAAAATTATATTTTCTGTCAATATATGTATAATACAAGATAGAAAAAATAAGTGCTCTTTACTAGAATATATCTCAATAAAATATCAAGTATTCTTTGTCAACTATTTTTGTGACATGTGTTCCTCTAATGATAAATGTATATATAAGATGCTTTTTAGAAACAATTTTGTTTTAATATATGTGTGATTTTTATTTTTGTTAGGGTGGCGATTTAAGTTTCACATCCCGCATCAGTAGTCATGGGAATGATCAATGTATATAAGTATCAATATATCTCCACTAGTTGAAGTGAACCAATAACAAAGATGTGCGCGTCTTCAGGCGCCAAAGAGGAAAATATCATACTAGTCTCGATACCAGATTATTTTTACTTATATACGGAGATGGAATATGTGGTATCCATATTTCCAACAAATGGTATCAGAGCCAGACCCAAACAGAACGCAATGGTGGTGAAATTCTCGGAGGTCGAACATGAAAAAAAAACCAGTCATGCTTACATTAAACAACCTAGTTCAGAGTGCTCGTGACTCCTTGGATCAAGAAGAGGCAGAATTGAATGCAGTGGCGCTAAGGAACAGACAATGTAATCAATGGTAAGACCTAGTTCCGATCCTATCTAAGGAATGGGTAGGGTGGTAGAGTGAGCAGATAGATCCGTTGTAAAAGCTCTAGATGTCAGGTAGCCCCAACCTGATTAGAGTGGGCGGATGAAAGTCAATTGAGAGGAGGCTAGAGTATTACTTTGTTTGTGAGGAGGATTTTTTAGGGTGACGACCAGAGTCCCACATCCCACATAAGTTAAACATAGGAAAGATCAATGGTATATAAATAAGAACATATCTCAACTAGTATGAGGCAATTTAGAAGTGAACCAAAAACAAAGTCGTGCGGGCCTTTGGGTGCCAAAACGAACAATATCATACTAGTGTGGAGATTGGATTGTTTTTACTTATATACGAAGACGGAATATGTGGTACTCATATTCCCAACAATTTTGCACACAATGTGATGTGTTTAACCTCGATTTCTCCAACTTCGCTTCTCTTATTGCTATGATGTTATATTTTTCAATTATTTCTTATTGTAATGAAGCAGCATTACATTCTCCTTGAAAGCCTTAGTCGACTTTCTTATATCCTCAATATTTATTTATATAATAAAGTTTGAAGTTTGAGGCTCTTTATTTAGTCGAAGGTTATTTTGTCCAGAGTTTGCAATATTGATTCCAATTTTTCTTCGATTAAAGATTAATCAAGATACATTGATCAATAAAACTATGAAATACAAAACAAGACTTAAGGAAAATACAAAATACAAAATAAAAATCATATTAAATGCAAAATGTAAAATATGACTTATGGCAAATATGAATAACGAAACAAAACTTAAGATAAATGTGAATGCGTAATAAAACTTATGACAGATTTAAAATGTAAAACATACTTTTGAATCAAGTTTTAAAATTTAAAATAAAAAATAATAATCAAATCAACTTTGAAATGCAAAATGAAATAATCACCTCTATTTCATTTAGTAGTACTATTTAGAGATGTCTCAACTCTAATTTGACCTTATGACCGTCGTCAATCTTCGTTTGAGGATGAGAAGGCATATTCTAATTCTTTTGTGACTCTTCCCCTATTTTTCTATATATCTGATTATATGCGAGATAATTATTTTCTCTGTGGTTTAAGTTGATACCTATTTGGTTCCTCTTATCAATATGAAAATACATCTTTATTTTATGAAGCTCGTCCGTCAGCAATTCTAACTTACATTTCATCATCTCGTAATATTTGTTTTCTTCCACCTTATCTTCTTATTTTTCTTTCTCATAACTCTCTTATTATTTAAAGCCCACACCATGGATTCCTCTCGTTCGATATCTATTAGGTCCAGTTGTTTATCCAAAACTTACAAAATGTTTAAGTATTTAAGTATATGAAAAATACTTAAACATTTTGTAATTTTTGGATAAACAACTGGGGTATATGAAAAATACAAAACAAAATGACTTAGAATAAATGTGAAATATCACAGTAATTAGGGAGAAGCTTATGTATTCAATAACAAGTTGATTATATAAAAAATATATAGTTAAAATAAACAACAAAATATTTCACAATAACTTGTTAAATATTTTAAACTTATGGTGCTTGTCAATCATAGTTGTTGATTTTGTCCATGTCTTCAATGTAATAAACCATCTTTGAATTTAATACATCACCTGATATTGAGAAGAGCAACGTTGAGTAGACTAACATAATTAGGAGCATATTTATACTAGTTACTTCTTGCTTTCATCTAGTTTTAATAACTTTTGTTGTCCATTATAAGACAAAGAAACACAAAGTAAATGAAATAAAAAATACGAAACACTAATTAAATAGTCTGTGAAATACAAAACAAGTAAAAAAGAAAATGTGAAATGAAAAGGACTAAGCGAATAGATTGTAAAATATGAAATAAGTAGAAAACTAATTGCAGCATATCGAATGAAAAAAACTAAGTATACGATATACAAAATGCTAAAAAAGTAGAAATATGTTGCAGAATATGAAAACCATACCTTGCTATTATTTATAATTTGTAGTGGTCGTTTATTGTCTTGTCTTCCTTTAAGCGTGTTAGATAAATTATGTTCTTATTATTCTTGATGTTATTTTCTCTTCCAAATATATAGTTTTAAAGGTTTTGGTGATAAACAGTAGTGTTTATTGCTCGTGCTTAAACCCAAATATAGTTTTATATCTTTTGTTTTAAATTCTAAAAAAAATGACCCAACTTGAAAGTTCTATTTTTAGTGTCACATATGTTGATTATTGCTACTATTAGGTCTTATTATCTTCTAAACTCAGTTTTATTTTCCCGCGAGTTATATATAGCATTGAAGAGACTATAAAATGATAATCTTCTTGTTGCTTTGATGTGAGCTTCTGATATTTATTGTCCTTCATTTCATTAATTAGGGTATAAAACATGATTTGAAGAATAAAATCATGGTCACGTTTCTTGTAACAAATGTAAGATGTGAAACACGTTAATACTAAATAAGTAATGTGAAACACGTGTAATACCAAATGCATAATGTAAAATAAAACAAATATACGTATCATTTATAACTACAAAATATGAAACATATGTAATACCAAATATGAAATGAAAAAAGACTAATACATACATCATAAATAAATTCAAAATGCAAAATAAATTCCTAATTAAACGCACGAAATGTGAAACACATCTTCAATGAGAATTGCAAATATAATATGAAACAATGTACAAATCAACTCTGAAACAAATTTTATAAATAAAAGGTTGAAACATACATATTTCCTAACATTGAACCACTGAACAAACCTTGTAACCAAAATCCAACTCGCAAAACAACGTACAATAGGTCTATTACCATGTATTATGGACCTAGTACTAAAACAAGGTCTCATAAATTCAAAAATGTTTGTTGTTCATATTTTCAAATCATGGTCAGACCATATTTCAAATTCAAACTCAAAAAAATAACGAAACATAGCCAAAACCCCATAAATGACATAATATTATCATTTAATACTAAAAACAAAGTAAAACGAAATGCAACGTACCCGAAGATGACATATAAGTGACTATGAAAATGGTCTATATGTATGGTTTCGACCAAGGGTGAAGAAGTATTGGGGTGATAGATTCATATGGCCGGTTAATTCATAGTTTTATTGTTGGATTTCTTCCAAGCATTTCACGATTGTTTAAAGGTATAGACACATGAGTTTATGTTTTATTACCGAAAAATACATATATAGAAAATACGTACATATTATTCTGAAATCAAACATGCGTTGATTTATAAAGCAAAGTTCCAATTTTTATTGTGGGATGATTCATAATAAACATTCAATTTCTATGACAAGCATATTCCCAAACCTTTTCAATTTGACTCACCTTGTATAATGTTTTTTTAATCAATTATCCGTCAAATTTTCATGCAAATAAATAAAATAAAATAAAATAGAGGTTTATTTAAAAAGTAAAAAACTTTACACACTTATCATATTCCATTGGGATTTTCATGTGACGAATGCCGAGCATAACTTAACCTCATGTCGTCTTTATATTTTTTATTTTTTAGAACTAAAACAAATTTGTTGATATGTAAGTCTTAAATTCTTCGTTCCATGTAAGATGTATCCTTAGCTATCGTCTTTTATTCAGATTTTGATTTTGTTTGTTTGTAAATTTTACAGGATGTAGATTTAGGTCTAGAGTCACCAATATAAGACCTTCACATGAAATGGTAGATATTTCAAATTAGTTACATTTTTCGGTAATAAAATCTTAAACTGGACTTTTTCATCATAAGTAGTTTAGGGTCATCAAACTTGTTGTGGTAAAGTTCAATTAAAGTAATTAATTCGAATGTTGGACCCAACAAATAATAATAATAATAGTTATAAATATTATTATTATTATATCTTATGGTGTTATAAATAAAGTGTAGATATTGGTTCGACTAAATTGTACCTAAATTGAGGATATTTTAATTCGAGATTAAGCTTAAATCCTAACATATGTTATGGTCTTTATTGACGTGGAGTCCACGACGAACAATAAGAGAATTAATTTGAATTAGTATAAGATTTGTAACATGGAACGCTCTCTCCCGACATGAATCACAAATAAAGCATCAATTGCAACTCTAATTCCAAGAGGAATATCTATGATAACAAACAATATGTTTACAGAGTCGCTAAGGTAAAACTATGAGTTCTCTTATTTTATTTTTATTTCTACATTTTGGAGGAATTAGAATCTCTCAATAAAATTGTAGGTATAAAGACTATGATTATAATTTGATTATGATCTAAAGAGTAACATTAGATCCGCATCTAATTGTACTTTGTGTAGGAATATGAATTGAATGATTAAGTCTAACAAATCCAATAGATATGTTTTTAATTGATTCGGTTTGAAGAATACTCGTATGATTTTTTTTTTTAATTTCTTGATGTCTATTTAGAGATAATGTTATTTTTTATGTTTATATGTAAGACCATATTCTCAGAAGTAATTAAAGACAAAACCCTAAACCAGAATGTGAGGGTTTTGATTTTTCATAAATTTGGAAGTTCATTACGACCTGTGGATGGTCCCTGTAAAAAACTCAATAAAAGTTAAGTTCACTGCGACCAGCTTTTTGATCGATATAGTGAATTGTACTTCGTCGCGAGACCCCGGTTATGGCAGCCCAGAGGTGCCCTATGGGTCTTTCGACCTGTAACTTTTTTCAATTTTATTTTTTTATGATACTTTCGAGTGAGTTTGTTGGAAATACCTCATTCAGAGGTGAAACTAACCAATTTAAAAAAAATAACCAAAATATATTATAAATTAACTAAAAGATGGAGTACATCGTGTAATAGTGTATCGATCGTCTAGCCTACACAATGTAAAAAAAAAGTAACCAAAATATATTATAAATTAACTAAAGATAAACCACCGAAACTAACTTACATCATTTTTGACGACGTTATATGCCTCCCGATGCTTGTACACCTTCATGACCGAGTACAAATCCAACACATACAGATTGACAATATGGTAGATATTTCAAATTAGTTACATTTTTTGGTAATAAAATTTAAAATATAATGTTTCATCATATGTAATCTAGGGTAATTAAACTTGTTGTGGCAAAGTCAAACTAAAGTAACCAATTCGAATATTGGACCAACAAATAATTATAATAGTTATTAAATATTATTATTAAGTCTTATGGTGTTATAAATAAAGTGTGGATATTGGTCGGCCTAGCTTGTACCTAAATAGAGGTTCTTTTAATTTGAACAATTAAATATTAGGCTTAAATCCTAATAAAGGTTATGGTCTCTATTAACAGATAGTCCACCACGAACAATAAGTGAATTAAATTTGAATGAATAGAAGATCTGTAACCTGCATCGCTCTCTACCAACATGAATCTCAAATAAAGCTTCCATTTCAACCCTAATTCCAAAAGAGATATTTGTGATGACAAACAATATGTTTACAGAATCGCTAAGGTAAAACTATGAGTTTTCTTATCTTATTAATTATTTCTATTTCTACATTTTGAGGAATTAGAATCCCTCGATAAAATTGTGGGTATAGATACTATGATTATAATTTGGTTATGATCTAACAAGTGGTATTAGAGTCGTCTATGACTCCTCTTTGTGTAGGAATATGAATTTAATGATTAAGTCTAACGAATCTAATAAATATGTTTTTAATTGATACGGTTTGAAGAAAAACCCATATGGATTTTTCTTTAATTTATTAATTTATATTTAGAGATAATGTTATTTTTTTTATGTTTATATGTAAGACCATATTTAAGAAGTAATTCAAGACCAAACCTTAATCCATAATGTGAGGGTTTCAATTTTTTTTATAAATTTAGAAGTTCAGTGCGACCATATGGATGGTCACTACGAGAAATTCAAGAACAATGAAGTTCATTGTGACCAGCTTTATGATCGACGCGGTGAATTTACTTCATCGCGATCACCCCGGTTGTGGTTACACCAAAGGTTCCTTATGGGTCTTCAGACCTTCGAGTGAGTTTGTTAGACATACCTCATTCAGAGGTACAACTGGCCAATTTAGATATTTTGATATCAAATGAACGCAAGTTATAATGCACGTTTAGCATTGTTATCTATGTATGTATGATGGAACAACGTGTTTTCTAATGTAATATTTTGCATATTTTGATATGTTTGAGTTGGTTGATTATTCAAATAGTTTCCATGGTTGGGTGTTATGATAATTTAATAGAGGTTCAAAGTTATGTGACTCCAGCATATACATATTAAAAAGCATATAGTATTGGGAATGTTTTATCATGTGATGAGATATAATTACGCATTAATGTTGGCACTTGGACTTTGAGATGTAAGAAGTAACGACCTACATGCTCGGGGATTGTTTGTTTCAGGTACATGGAGTTTCTGTTGGCTTTCATCTCTTTTCAAAAGTCTAAGCACTATATGTAATATATTACAACCTTGAACTTCTTTAGACTCCCAAAGTGCAATATCAAAAAGCGAATTTATGTCTTATCTAGTAAAATAACATCAAGTCATGGGGGTATGCAATACAATGGGAGCAATCAAATTCTTATTCTCTAGGATTGATTGACAGACCTGATAAATCCACCAACTTGACAATACTAAGTGAGTCATGAAAAGAAGAGTTTGAGGCCTCACATATCATGGAATAGTTGTTGTGCGTGTAAGAATTCTCAAACGAAAGACTATCATACATATTTTTTGATGGTGATCACCTATTGCATGATGTTGTTACTACGTTCACACGCATTATACTCACGCATAACTAGTTTTTCATTGTTGAAAGTTTTGTTTGGTTACCATGATCCGTAAGGTATTAGCCCTACAAAATCCTTGGCTAATCGAATATGACATATAACCAACATTTCCTAACCTTAATGTATTGGCTCTAGTGATAATATATAGCGCACTACCACCTACCAAATCATTTATGAATGCCCAATCACAACCCCTAACCTGATAATATTCGGTATAAGATAGATTAGTTTGGTATAAAATTTAGAATTTTTTCAATATTACAGTGTTTCTTTTTGTTTCTCAACTAGTGTTAACCAATCTGGAAATCTATTTCAGGTTCCCAAAATAACACGGGGGTGGAGGAGGGATTTAAGGAATAGAAGAGGGAATTATTATTATTATTATTATTATTATTGGATCCCCATAACATTTATTGTTGTTTTAGAGATGATGAACGTGTTGTACTTATAGGAAGCAGAACCCTTGAGGAAATGGCGCATTTTATGCAGTGAGAGTATTGAAACTGAATTACTCGGTATGTCTTACATGAAAGAGTTCCCCAAGTATTCTTGAGTTCTCACACTGCTGACATGTTATTGGCTAAGGACATCCTTGTACGCCTTGAGTAGATTTTAATTAAATCCCCTCATGTTCAAATACAAAAACGTGATAAAAAAACTCTCCATTAAGAAATAGAAGGGACATGACAAGATTCGGGAACACATCTATGTAATGACTGATATTTAAGGGTAACTTAATGTCGTACAAGTTAATATTCCATAGACTGTTGTTGTGTTGTACATTTTTATGTCTTTACCTGATAAATTCAAGATCCTTGAAATGAGCTATGATTATCTTGAGAAAAATAGGACATGACCAATCGTATTACCAATCTGGTCAATGATAAAAAGATGTAGTCAAAGCATGGAACTTTAGAGGATAATATGGTAAATGTCAACACGAGTATTCCTCAACCCATGAGGAAGAACTTATCGATATGAGCTGCATAAGATAAGGTTACGGGATTTGCTAAAGAGTAAAAAATACTCCAAGAAAGGTAAAAAGGCAAGATATTTTCATGTTTGTACTGTAAAAATGTATAAGTAGAAGAGAGATTGCCCCAAGAAAAAGGCATGAATGAGCAAAAAAGGTAAAATATCTTATATAACTTCAGAAGTTAATTTAGTTTCAGTGTCGAATGACACATAATGGGTCGATACCGCCGCAAAAAATCATTTTTATGTTACTTTGTAAGGCTCAAAACAAAATAGGCTTTTAGATGACGAGAAGATCCAGCTTTATAGTGTTGATGGAGTGGCATGCCCAGTTTCAGCCTATGTCATTTTGATTTTTCTTAACTTTATGACATGTTTTCTTTTAAAGAATGTTTGGTTTGTGCTCTACTTTTGGAGGAATTTACTCGTTTCTTCGTTATTGGACGTTACTCGTGTTCATTTGGTAATGGAAAACTCCAAATATTTTATAATAAAAAATTTGTTTGCTATGATGTGTTTGAGTACATTGATAATATTTATAAAATAGTTTTTAATAGTTATCATACTGCAATGAATGTCAGACATAAAGTAACTACTGAGAATTCAGCTTCTCTATGACACAAACGTTTAAGTAAGATCTCTAGAAAGAGAATAAACAAGTTTGTGTCTAAGGGTTTATTAAGTCAATTTGAATACATTGATTTAGACCAATGTATAGAGTATATTAAAGGGAAATTGAACAAATAGAAGATATTTAATTCCTCTCGCACTAAGGATATCTTAAAGTTAATCCATACAAATATATGTGACATATTCTCTACGATATCATAGAATGGACAACGAGACTTTATCTCTTTTGTAGATGAATTAACACGATATGACCACATATATTTTCTTTTTTGAAGAAATCATAGATTTTTAACACGTTCAAATCCTTTAAGGTTGAAGTTCAGTTACATCTAGCTAAACAGATTAAAGTTGTCCAGTCTAACAATAATGGTGAATACTATAGAACATGTGTTGGATCGGGGAACATTGTCATGGGTCATTCCCTCTCTACCTCCAAGAGTGTATGATTCACCTTTAATACATCATACAAGGTACGCCCACTATGAATGGTCTATCTGAACGGAGAAATCAGGCATTAAGAAACATGGTTAGGAGCATGATAACTTATTCAGGGCTATTATTTTCACTACCGGAGGAAGCTTTTAAATGTGCATCATATATCCTAAAAATTGCACCTTATTCAACAATAACTAATATATAACATGAATTATTCAAATAACGTAAACCTAGCTTACATTATTTTCATGTTTAGGAGTATCTAATAAAAGAAAATCCTTACAGACATAGTGAGCAAAAGCTAGTCTCTAAAATGGTCAGTTACAAGTTTATAGGTACCCATACCACTCCAGGGTTACACATTTTTTGATCCAATTAAGATATCTCTATTTGGGACGAGAAATGCAATATTTTGTAAGGTGTAGAATTCGAAGGGAAGGATTCAGATAACAATGTCAATTATGCAGTCTTTGATATTGATGAGTCAGCTACAATTAACTTACCAATCATCAACAACCTGTTAGGGAGAACAAATTCAACAGTCTCAAGAAATAAAACAAAATACTGAGCCGACATTGTGCATGTCAACTTGAGAGAGGAGAAATCTAATATCTTCGAGCTATGTGGCATTTCTCAGTAAACATAAGGTACTTCAGCCATTCTTGATATGGACATATTCACCTTTCAGGATTTCATGAGTTGAAACTCTAGCATACGTATTGAAGCAATGAATATGGAGTACAAATCGATGTAAGCTAAATTAATTATTAGAACTTACCACTCTACTTGAAGGTAAGAAATCACAATGATGTAAATAATTATTTAAAATCAAACGTGATACCTCAGGGAAAATCAGAAATATACAAAAAATGTCTTGTATCAAAAGAGTGCAATCAAACTAAATGTATTAATTATTTAAAGACATTTCCCAATATTATCAAAGAACTCATTTAGAATCAGCATGTCCCTTATTTCTTATTTTTACTTAGAGCTCCACTAAATGGATCTTAATACTGCATTTCTCAATAGAGAAATTAATGAAACAATTTAGATGAAGCAACACGTACACTATATGGTCAAAGACCTAAAGGCGACGGTTTTGAAATTAAATAAATCCATTTATGGGCTTAAATAGGCATCTCGTCAATGGTGCCATAAATTATCAAATATTGTTAACTTGTTCACTTTAGAGGTGAACACGATTGAAGATTTTATATATCGGAAGATCAGTGTGAGTAAAACGATATACTTAGTGCTTTATATCGATGACACGGTTCTAGCCAGTAATTGCGTAGGTTTATTACATGCCACCAATAAATTTATACCAGATAAATTTCATATATAATATATTGGGGAAGCCTCATATCTGTTAGGTATCTGTGTCGTAGGGAACCACAGTAAGGTCATTTTTTTTGTCTCACACATGAAGATTACATTGAGAGCATGTTACGTTGGTATGGCTTGGATAAGAGCAAACCTATGGATACCCCTTTAGCAAAATGAGATAAGTTTTCACTTTATGAGTTCCACAAAAACTGATTCAGAGATTGAGTTTATGCAGACAATACAATGTGTCTTGGTAGTTGGTAGTCTCATGTATGCTCAGATATGCACCACACCAAATATAATATTTATAGTCAGAGTGTTGGGAAGGTACATGAGTAAATCAGGAATTTCTCACTGGAATACAGTAGATAATTAGTATAATATTTATAATACAATGATTTAGTTTATTCTGTTATCATTTGAATGATAATTAGTATAATCTCACTTAGTATGACCATTTATATAATAAACACGTGTTTATTACAGCTCATGTCTTACTGTCATATTGTATTTCATAAGAAGTCATTCCACTAAGTTGGTGGTTTACGATTTGATTTATTGTAGAAATATTACGCAAAATAAGTCGAGATCCAACTATTCGTTCTGTTGTTGGTTGTTTAGTGATTATTTGTAAGCAACAATGTTTCATAAGTGCACATTCAAAAACAAAATTAGTACACATGAATGATCGAAGTGAGAGATTGTAAAGAAATTTTAAATTAAAATGCATCATCGTGTGTAATTGAAGATATTGAAGCATGTTATGGTAGTAAAGTTCAATTACAATATTATCCCAACAAATATTATTATTATTATTTCTTTATTTATTATTATTATTATTAAGTCTTGTGGTGTAATAAATAAAATATGAATACCGGTCGGGCCATATTGTATTCAAAGTACGACGGAAAGTCTATCACGATAAATGAATTATTTTGAATTAGAAATTTAATTTTAAAAATAAAATAAACAAATAAACGAAAATAATACATGATAAGAAAAACCTATTGATTTTATTAAATAATCTATTAAGTACTATTATTAACAAGTGAGTACAATAATTATAAAAAAACTTGTTTACTACTATTTTTCTATAAAATTAAATTATAATTCCTTTTATCACTAGCTCCGACAAAAATATATACGTAGTTTACACATTAAAAAGAGTTAGTTATTTTTTTTGATTTAACTATCTTTCACCCAATGTATTTTTAGAAATTATATTTTTATTTTTCAAAGAATATAACAACACACGGGCTAATACATAAACTATAATCGGATATCGTTTTTTACCAAGAGAGATTTCAAATATGCCACCATCTTAATTTCAAATAAACATTTACAATGACAAATAATATGTTTATTCAGTCGATAAGACAAAATTACAACTTTTAAAAAAAAAATTATCTCTTATAAAAAATAATCTAAATAAATTTTGGATATAAATATCCTATAATTTAATTATAGCCTAACATTTTCTTTTCAGTATTTTTCATTTTAGCTCTTCCTTATTTTCTAACTTCGACGTTGAATTAAATAAACTATACTTTAACACCTTACCCAAAAACTATACTTTAACACCTTACCCGAAAACCAGATTTTGACAGGTCAATTTCTCTCTCCACTTCGTTACCCAAAAACTATACTTTAACACCTTACCCGAAAACCAGATTTTGAATGGTCAATTTCTCTCCACTTCGTTACTTTTACACTCTATCAGACTATCACTATGAGTCTATGACATATTTTCTTTACCAGCTTAGATTCTGAAATTGAAAACCATCCGGAAATATATATATGATTTTATATCACGAAACTTAGAAAGAAGAATATGCTTAAATATTTTGTAACAAATGTAGATTTTATTTTCATCTCAATACTATTTCTTTTTATTATTATTTAATATAAAGTGATGTAGCGCAACATTATCCAAATATATTGCATATTTAGTGTAAGGATATATATTCAAAAAATTTAATTTTGAGCTAGGGATACATAATTTCTCAGTTAAAGGAAAGTATAACAAATATAGCGCTCGGAATTGCGGAAAATATATCTCATCTAACCTTTTATTATCCACGTATATCCAATAGTCATGGATCGGAATAACAATTCAATTATAGGACAAGATCGATATCAGTAACTATCCCATGTTTAATTTATATAACTAAAATTTAATAATTTTGTGATTTTTCGTTAAATTTTGTCATTTATTGAAAAAGAAAAAATCTCTTATCATTTCCTTGATTAATTATATATTCTAGTGTTAGATTACTAAATATATTATAATATTGTTTTAGTTATATTAATTTTATTTTTAATAAAAAATATAATATATATATATTTAATAATTTTCAGATGGTCAAAATAGTATTATATTAAAAACATTTATCATTAATTTATTTTTTGTTAGATTTTAAAATTATTATCAACTATTGTGGTTTTCATATTTTAGGAATTCAATATCAAATACAAATGTTAAAAATAATATTTAATAAATGAATAAAATTTTAGATATAAATATCATTAGTTATTAAAAACTTGATCCTTAAACAATACTCGAGGGCTAATTTCTTCCGTTTTAGAGATGAACGAGAATAAAATAGAAAATAATATATTGCTTTGTATTCTTTTTAGTGTTGATACCGTACGATCGCAGCAGAAAACTGTTTGTTTAATCCTAATATGAATAATTGATTACGACAATTCCTACGGTTTGTTATATACTTCTAAAACTATTTTTAGAAGATAATGACATCATCTTTTATGGACTGGTAGCTTAAGAAGAGGATATAAAAAAGATGAAGAGATAATTGAGAGAATTAGTGGATAAAGTGTGTAAAATACACATTTACTGAATTAACGTTATTAGAAAACTATTCAAATTTAGTGAATTGATTGCACAAAATTAATTAGTAGTCTCTGAATACACCCAAACTTATTAATTCATCTCTATATTTCTTATCTCTTATTAAATAAATTTTATACTTGAGTTTAATTTGTGCGGTGTATCAGCTATTTCAAGGTACCATAATTTTTATTGGACTTTTGGGGCCAAATAACTAAAGCGACGGACTAATGGATCCTCCATAAAGATCTATTATTAACCCAGCTTGTAACTACAAATAAACATGGGTATTCTTACTTTATATGTGGCGAGACATTCCAAGCTTAAGATATCATTACAATTTCTCACTTGGATCATTAACAAGTACTGAAATGTATCCATTTGAATGTTCACTAATGAAACAATGTTTTTTTTAGATAACCTACTGATATATCTTATCATATAATATAAAAAATAAACCAAAGAGTATTAATCACGACTCATATATATATATATATATATATATATATATATATGTAACTGGTCATAGGATAAAAACATTGAAAACTAACACCCTAATAATCCTCGACTTCTTATAGAGCGCAACATGAAATCAACACCATCTTGTAATCACTACGCGCTGACTTAAAGATGGTCACACCAAAAAATATAGAGATCATTTAAAATAAAAACATAGGAATAACATGGTTTTAATAATACTATGTGGAATCTTCGGTGGTGAAGTCTATGGAAGATGAAATGGTCACACCACTATACATGGTTTTAATATTTTCTACATATTAACCTAATCTCATATACAATCACCTCAATTATGGAAAATATCATGCATGTAACAACTCCAAAGGGTGGATATATTGATTTATGAGGGTTACACCCACGCTACTCATGCTCTCAAGAAAAATGGAAGCTGAAATTAGACAACATCGATGGTGGAGCTAGCGACATATTGCTTCATCGGGACGCGTTTTACAACGATGGTACAACTAAACTAAGTTTTAGCTATATGCAAATAGGATTAGAACAATGTAAATAAGAAGAGAAATGATGGTATTTATAAGTGTGTGTTGACCTTTCACATCATTGACTAATCATTACGATATGAGAGAGAATGTAAATATCAACATGTCACCTTACATGCGATGTATTTGCACCATAAAAAATCATAATGACGTCTAACACCTCAACCAATCTAGACACATATGATCAAGTAGCAGGCTTACTTACTTACGAAAGCTTGACTGTGATTTTTATACTAGTACTCGGGCTCATATCAATAACTGGAGCTCGAATTGATGAAAATGCTTGAATCGAGTAGTAAGAAGTATTAGAAACATATGTATCTTTCAAAAAATGATGGCTCGTCTCAATATTTCAAACTCACTCTCAGACATTTTAGAGGCTGATATCACCAAGTTTTAGTAGTCATACCTCGACTAAACTCACAAATACCATGGGAAATATTGATAAGAGAAAATAAAATTGAATTTTATGTAGTTACATATTAACCTTGGATCAGTTCCAAACCTATGTACCAATAGCATGTATAAGCAGTATGTGAGTGACTAATACGTAATTTGATCTTCAGCTCTCAATTCTACTTGTATTACTATAAATATACATATCATACTCCTTAGGAATTGTTAATAATTTTTTTTTTAAAATACTAACTTTCTCTATTTAAATTATCTTTATAAATAGTATAAATACTATATTTATGATACCTGGTTTGGTTTGGACCATTTCTTAGAATCCAAACTTAATCGAGCTTCGTTATAAATGATTTTCTTCCTCATCGTATGCATAATTCTTGTTAAGAATTATCAAACAATCTGAATAATGCCCATATAACAAGTAAGTTTTTATTTTCCATATAATCAAATACAAAAAAAAAATTAGATATTAAACTTATATCTTTATTTAACAATTTTTATTCACTTTTGATCAATTTCAATCATTCATCGTTGTATAAACATTAGTAACCCCATAAAAGATGGATCTATATAGAAAACAATAAAAAAAGTAAACTTAACAACAAACTTGTTCCGGTAGAAAAGCAAGTGTCGTGGCGGGATGATCTGATTATATATACTTTATATAAAATAATCTTACTTCATAAAAACAAGTTTTAAAAACAAAATAATATCTAATAAATATAATAATATTGTTTGGGCAAAATAATTCTTAAAAATAAAAATAAAACTATATTTAATTAGGTTAGTTTTTATTATAATAAAAGATGTAATATAATTTAATACAATATAAAAGGGTTGGAGACTTAGCTCATCTGGTGAGTGAGTTACTAGAAGTAGTAAATAGCATCGCCGCTACCCAAGAGATAATTGGTGGACTATGCCCTCAGCTCCTCGGTCAATTAGGATAAACCTGGGCCATACCCGCAATAACCTAGCCAGAGAGGAGCAACGTAGACACTCCACAATGAAGGAACGATGACAGCTCTAGTGGACTATCAAATGAGGTCAGAGCACAACCTCTAGAGGCCACAACACTAAAAACGATGACAGCTCAATGGTTGGCATACATAACATCTTGAAAGAAGATACGCTTCACAACTAATCACATATAACATACTCTATAGCTAAATGTTGAATAAAAATAATAATAAATGACTATGAAACACTTAAAATAGGTGTTGGCAGCACAATTGTCGGCCATGCAAGAGTACCCATATTGAAGGGAATACATAAGAAATAATAAGAGTTTCTTATTCTACCACACAAGGGAAAATCTAGAGAAAACCCCATACAAACTAGTTCCCTCGCTTTCACATAATTACTTAGGGTTTAGATGAAAGTTCAAAGGATGGAAAATAAAAAATCAACAAAAATAATAGTTAGTGATGATAAAATAAAAGTGACATGTAGAATGAGTCATCAAAGGGAATTAACACGACGTCTTGTGCTATTATTGGGCCAAAGCAAGTATAACTAAAAAATATTAATATTTCCAAAAGCAAGGAGATAATACACTAAAAAATATGAAGAAATAAGCAAAATATCAAATATAAAATAGGCATCGACACGATGAAACAATCTGGGTGACAACAACGATTATTGGAACCAATTTACACGTATAAAGTGTATTAAATAGTATATGGAAACAAGCTATGAGGGAGCTGAAAGGTGAAGTCTAAGGCAGTTACGTTCAAAGTCAAGACGGTTAGAAACCTAGAGAAAATGAAATATTAGTCAAGATTTTTGTATCAAGTTAGTTTGAGGTAACGCGACATAGTTGTGCGCTATGAGAAAATTATATTTTTTATAAAGAGCGCCATTTTTGGTCCACGCATACTGAACAAAGCCGCTCGCATATGAAAAATGGGCCAAAGTGACTAAAGAATAAAATGGTGACCCATGTGAGTAAGTTTTCCACGAGCCAAAGTTTGCAACATAGTTTTCTCTAACCAACTAATTGGAATTACTAGTCTAAGATACTGGTCCTGAAGAGTTATATACTAAAAATCTATCATCAACCATCATCAATCCCGAGTAAAGAACGCAAAGTAAATTGACTTAAGTAAAGCACTTTCATGTCAGATGAATACTATATGGTTGATAAAATCAACTATGATACGTTAGCCCATATATGGTATATCTAAATGACGATACTACATGAGTTTCAACCACTATGAATGGTGAATCTAAAGGACGATACTATATGTTAATGGAAATGGTTAGGAACATGATTTTTCATACATCACTACTAATTTCACTCTTGAGGGGGAACTCTTAAGTATGCAGCTTATATCCTTAATAGCATACATACTTCAACGAAAACTGATACACCAAATGAATTTTTCAAAGGGTAAAATCCCACATTCAAACACTTTTATGTATGGGGATGTCCAAATTAAGAAAATTCTTACAAACTGAGTGAATTTAAGTTGAAATATAAAATAGTTAGTTATCATTTTATAGGTTTACCCTTATCACTCAAGGGGTTCTAAAGTTTACTCTTCTTTTAAGAATTCAATATTTGAGACAATATATGAAATTTTTTGTATAATTCATATTATGTGGGGGAAGAATTAAGATAACAATATCATTTTTTAGAAAATATTGAAACCAATTTATTCAGTCTCTGACATTGATATTTGGGCTACAGTTAGCATATTGATAGCGAACTGATTGTCGAACAGAGTAGACGGGTGTAAGAAATCAAGAAAGAGAAAACAAAACAATGCATATGAATTTTAACCCTAGGTAGAGATAAAGAGACTGATAGAAAAAACAATCTTAAAATTTGATTCAAAACTTCTGACGACAAAAGTAGGCTTTGAGAGCCTTTTATAGATGTGCTCGAAACCCTTCGCCAAAATTACAGATTGTTATTTACAAAATAAAATAAACTTCAGCCCAATTTCAAAGCGATTGGATCTGGTTAAGTTATTTAATATCTAATAAAAATATAAAAATGCAAAAAAAATAACGAAAACAGTAAAAAAAAAGGGTCTAAACTTGGATTTTGGCCAAAAACTTCTTCACTAGGCTTCATCCCCGTGATACTTTTGAAAGTCATTGGGATTTTTTATGTGTTCGGTTTGAGTGGTCACAATACCTAATTCGGATCATCGAGCCCCAAATAAAGCCTGTTTCCGTTTGTCCAAAATGACTATATAACTAAGGGCTTGTTCAACTACATCACATATGAATCATCTGTAATATGCTAGGGAACTCAGTTCCTCATACCGATTTTGTAATGCCACATCAAGAAGAAAATATTGATATTATTCTTGATAAACAAATTAAGTATTCTCAATAAATTATGCAACACAATGAGCCTACATTACAAATATCCATTAGACATCAGATGAGTAACATACCTTCCAATTTGTGGTATCAATTAATGAACATAAAGAGACCTAATACATTGTAGAAGACGATCTAATCATCTTTCCTGATGATATGAAGAGTTCAAAATCTAAATATATATTGAAAAAATGCATGTGAAGTATAGATCGATGCAAGAATATTCAGTATTCGATGTTGTCATCTTACATGAAGGTAATAGAAAACTTGGTTACAAATGGTTGTGTTAAACAAAACACGATGCTTCAGCGAAATATGAAATATATAAAACACGTTATATAGCAAGATGGTACAACCAACGAGAAATAATTGAATAATTTGAGACATTTCTCCACTTTTATAAAAATACTCACGTAGGAAAATTATGGTTCCTATTGCTTATTTTTATTTGAGATTCATTAGATGAATATTAATAAAAAAAATCTCAATGAATATATTAATGAAACAATTTACATGCAACAACCTAAATATTTAGTGTCTTGAGACCCAAAGTCGACCATGTGTAAACTAAAAAAATCCATATATGGGCATCTCGTCAATCGTATCAAAAATTCCCTGAATGAGTTGTCTTATTCAGTTTTTAGGTGACCATGTGGAGTATTATGTATATCAAAAGTTTAGTGAGAGTAAAATTATATATCTAGTGTTGTATGTCGATGACATACTCTTTGTCACAAATAATATACGTTTATTGCATATTACCAAGAGTTTTATGTCAAAGAAATTTGATATGAACAATTATGGTGAAGCGTCTTATGTGCTACAGATCCAAATAGTAAAGAATTACTCTCGTGGAATCTTGGGTCTCTCACAAAAGGCATATTAAAAGCATGTTGCGTGTTATGGTTTGTAAAACAACAAACCCATAAATACCATCATAAAGACATATTAATATCCTTTAGTTGTTAATTTTTTTTATACATGCTCATGTGTGTACCAAAACAGACATATCATTCATAGTTGAGATCCTAGGGAAATACTTGAGAAATCTGTGAGTTTTCCATTAGCATGGTGTGAAGAGGGTTTGCTGGTATATGAAAAATACTAAATATTATGGTTGATATATAATACATTGAATAACCTAGATATTGTAGGTTTTTCAAATACAGACACATTTGGGTATTTAGGCACTAGAAAATCTATAATATGTTATGTATTAATTATAGTATGAGGTAACATATCATAAAAAATTACAAAACACTCTTATCACAAATATTTTTACGCAAACCGAGTATATGACATGTTTCATAGCTTATACACATGCACTTTGGCCGAATAATTTTGTGACAATATTGTATATCATAAAGAGAAATAGAAAGACCTTTTAAGGAACCATGATAATAATTCAGTTGCCATGCTCTCGAATGGAAACAAGAGATCCTATAAGTCTAAGCATATATTATAGATTTTATACTATCTCAAAAAGTGTACATTTGTCATAGAAGATGTGCCATTTAGTGTTGTCGTTGTAAATGAGATCATTCTGGTCGAGGTGTGTAATATTGATTCTTAACTTTACAAACTAATCACCGTTTATTGAGTTAGAAATTTACATAATTTCTTTCATAACTTGATGAATCTTGATACAAATCTCTCCTTACTATACCATGGACATCTTTTTGTCCTTGAAAGACAACTTGATGGATATTAAATACAAGTCCTATGATTGTGACTACCTTTATCGCTTTAAAAAAGGATAAGCGATTCTTTCATTTGTAAAAAATTAGCTCTATACTCCTGGTAAAACCCGTGTTTTTTCTAAAAAGAATAAGGTAGTTATATATGATAATTTATTTGAGTGGGGTATCCGGATACCCATGGATCACAGTTGGTTAGATTCTTTAAACTCTTAAAACTCTGCCCTAACCAAGCAACACCAAATTTTTGGAATAATATGATGTAAATAATTATAGACATAGACCTATTTGTTATACCCATGCATATTGAGGCGTTTGTATTTATTAATCGGGTGTATCTTTGTCAAACCTACCCATTTCATAGCCTAATTATTCCTACCAACTGTAAGGTCATGGTTGATCATAGTAAGGCCCAACACCATATCGGAGACAACTAGCAAAACGAAAGTAAGGGTCCTTCTACCTAACTAACAGTATTGCCAACCTCCCCGGCCCCTATCGCAGTTTTTAATTTGTTTTGTTATGCTACCTATGATTTTTAATTTTTAATTTAATATATCAAACTTTTTTATCTTGAGTTTATCCTTATGTTATTAAGTTAATGGTGGAACCCTTCTGGTTGATCATCAAGGTAACTAATAGACACCTTGGACTTGGCTCTTCATTCTGTCTCTACTGAGGATAAGATGAAAGTTTTGGACATCCCGTTGGATAACCCTTAAAATGATGGCCAACTTATTGTTATAGAGGAAATTAAGTCGTCTAACATTATGGATAAAGATGTTGAGCCTAATTATGGCTAAAGAAATTGTATTTTTTACTTGTTTTTGTGTGAATTAAAGCCTTTGATAGTCTGGGGAAACATGTTGTAGTATGAGTCTAAACATCTAAAGTCCTTGGATGATGAAGAGAACATTTTATAAGAATTTGTTTATATGTTTTTTGTATGCTATGATACATGTGAGGGCCAATATTGTCTTATACATGGAATGTTTTAAGATGGTCAACATTGCATGAGTATTTTAATAGCTTACCTATGAAGTCCGCCAGCATATGTGTGCTCCGATTAGTTTTCTCCAGTATTAAGTATGGATCTTCTCAATTAAGATTTAAGGTGTCCTAACAAAAGTCTCTAGTAAGTACAAATGCACACCTCAAAATATGGTCGTCTACATGAAATGTTTGATTTTATGCTTGTGAATTATATTGAATGCATATCAAGGTGTGATAATATTCTATGCATATGTACATATTATTATGTTTTATTGAATTAATTTCAACTCGGCCCTTCCTTTTTTATTTAGAGTTTTTGAGTAATGGTCAATTCCAGTATGATAGGATAATCATTAATGTGAGACCACTAGATCAATTACAGAGGCAAAGACAACAAATTTTTCTCATATTGTTGTTTGTGTTGGGGTTTTATATGACTATATTGTATTGTGTGTCCGGTCACTTGTCGACTTCACCCTCCAAAATCTGGCATATAAATTCTAGAATAATGCAATTTGTAACTTCTACCAAGTCGTTCATGCAGTTCTAAGACCTGTAATTATTTTATCTTATATCGCGTGTTTTACAAAAAAAATGATTTGTACGTTCTCAAATTAAATATCGTTGTTTGTGTTTATCATGTGTAAGACGTCATACCTACAATAATTAATTATTGTAATGAAGTTATTATCTCTATAACTCTTTTTTGTGCAAAAGGTTCAACCTTAATTTATTTCAAAAAATAAGCAAATCTGACCAGTAGTTATTATCGACCAACTGGAGATTTTGGGAGAGATCTCACAATTTTAAGCCTCATTTGGTTAAAAATAATCTATTAATGGATTTGTTTAAGTGTTAATACCGACTTTTAATTCATATTAACGAAACATTAAACCAATTCTAAACACATATCTTTCGAGATCCAGGCGTTCAGGTGCCTCTAAGAAATATGCAGAGAAAGTATGTAATCCTAAACGAGTTAATGTAACAAAGGTTTCCCCGTAGGTAGGTGCATAACTGATGCAAACCAGGTAGGGCATGGACTTTAGAAACATGTACAATCTACTTTGTCCATGTTCTTGCCTAAACATTAACAACAAACACAACTTCCACTTATAGCTCTAATGGTGGGTAGTTTTTCAAGATTAAATCCTCGATTCTACCATATCTCAATTACAAATATGCTTGATAAGATTCTTCAAGAGGATGGAAAATTTCGGGAAAGTTCAGTTGGTTTTCATCCCAAGATTTTCGATGAAACTAAAATAAATCATCATCAATGAAAAACAAAGAATATTATTTCAATCAAAAATAGAAAAAAATAAAATTTAAGAACTAAACCTAGAAATATGTAACAAGGATGAAGTGAAATACCTTCATATAAAGATAAATTTTCCACGCGTAAGCATCGATGAAAGAGTTGTCAGTGCGAATGTTTGTGTTATTGACGGTATTTGCATAGTAACTTCTTCATGCTCCTTACCTTTAGCCTTCTAGCTATGATGAAAGCAACAAATAGTAGCAAAGCTTTCAACCTTGGTGGAACTAGCTAGTTCGATAAATTTGTAAAATTATTTGATTGAACCACTGGTAGTAATAGCCTTCGAATATTTAACATGCTGAACTTGTCCTTGCTCTATTCGTTCATCTATAACCATCAAAATTAATCGCTCTAGACATGTATCCAAATATTCTGATGCCACATCAAATTTATCACATTTAGAATCTAAAATGATCAATGCACTTTCTTGATCTAAATTTGGATCAGTAATTTGTTGTGTCGATGAGCTTGGAGTTCTCGATCCACTACTTTGTCCTTTGATAAAATCTGTCAATTTTCCATTTTCTATTAAAACTTGTATCTCCTTCTTTAAAGTTATACAATATATAATCTCATGACCAATATCATTATGATACTTGCACAACCTATTATTGCGCTTTTCTATTGGTCTGTTTATTGGAGCTGGCTTTTTAAAGCTTACATGTTTTAGATTAAATAACATCAACATTTTTAGTCAAGTCAGCATAATACTCTGGCCTTATCCACTAATTTGGTATTGGCCTGTAATGTTGATTGTTTGTTGTGACTTGAAAATGAACCCCTCATATTCGAGGAGGTAAATTATTATTTGTCCTCGGACGTGAATGTGGGTGATAGCTTGGATTAGTTGATCCTTGCCCCAAATGTTTATGTACAGAATCAGGTCCACCTCTAACTATTGAGGACTCATCTAATTTAATTTGATCTACTACTTTAGTCATTAAAGCCCCAACAGTTAATGCTCTTTTTTTTGTCGCTTCATTTTTCAAATCTTTTGGTAACAACTCTTTTCGAAACACAACCATAGCAACCAGCTCTTCATAATTATCTAACCATGCTTTTGTTAACACAAAACCTTTCGTACAATCCTTCACTTTCTCTCCCACAGTTTGCTTACATTATATTATTGTATCTCCATTTGCACACATCTATTTAGTTCCCACAAACTATCATCAGAAAAGCTGTGTAAAAATCCATAAAGTTGGTAATAGATCTCCTCAGAATCCTATTATACCACTTCAATGCAGTGCCTTTGAAGGTCTGAGAAAAGGTGCATACTAGTCTATCATCAACTTCGAAGTTCATCATATACTTCTTGAATTGTTCAATGTGATCATCAGGATCTTGTATCCCATCAATTGTTTTGACCTTACCTAATCTCAGTTGTTAAAGGGAATTTCTTCAGTCTACTTCTTGTATGTACTAGTCATCTCCTCTTGTTCCCATAATACATACAAATTCTGATCAATTATACATATGTATTGGGTAGATGTATTCCCTTCACATTATTCAGTTTCTCTCATATAACGATGTTCATTTTCTCCTTTTGTCTTACATTCCTTGCACGATTTTTAATACCGGCTTCTTTCGTCTTTCGGAGATCCCTATACTTTCTCTGCTTAAATAAACCTCCCTCAAATTTCGAGCTATCAAATCCATCATCACTAGATTTGATATACCTATTCTTATCTTTTTTTCTTTTCTAGAAGCTCGATGTTCGTTGTTAGACTCAAAATGTGTTTTCTTTTTATTGCTTTAAACTTGATGAGTTGTATACGATTGATCATATTGATTTTCCATTTCGTATTTCTCTTCAACTTGTCGTACCTCAGATTTTAGCCAACCTGGCTGAATATGTTGTTCTCTTTAAACATAGTTATCATCTAATGATGTTATTTTGTACATCAATTTATTCATCCAAACTTGGATGTCAGATAGACCTTGCTGTATTAGAATTTAATCATCTTTTTTACTTTTTTCCTACGTAAATCGGATCTCAAAGTTTTAATAGATTTTCGAACTGTTGGATAAACTTCGTTTCCTGGTTCCATATTGATCAAGAACGATAATACTACCTATAATTCAATACTTTCTGGTTTTTACGTGAAATAAAGGTACCAATCGAAACTTTCTCCCACTGTATCACCAATTTGTTGAGTTAGAATCTTGTTTTTAGTGAGAGAAAGTAAAAGAGATAACTCAATTGTAGAGAGAGAAAGTAGTTTTAGAAATCAGAATTTGACTAATGAAAATTGTTATGCTTTATTCATCACCTCACTCTTTATTTATAGGACTGTGAAACTTCTATAACTGAATCAATTATATAAATGGATAAATTACATTGCAGCCCCCCATATTTATAAATAGTCCAAATTTCATCTTATAGCTATACAATTCATCATACATGCTTTTGTCATTATTACATTAGGGCATATAGTATTTCATATCCTTATGAGTCGTGACGTTCTAACTTAACTACGAATCCATTGTCCTTTGTGGTTATTATAACCTAATCAACCAATTATTGTTGTTTATAGTTGGCTTTCATTGTAAAACAATTACTATAATTAACAATGCAAGGCTCGGGTAATCTGTTGGTATCCGTAACATCAAAATCCTCTCCCACAAAACCAGAATCTTTAACCTCGTGCAATGGAAATCTATTAAATAGTAGAACCGTAAACATAGGAGAAAACTAGTTGATGCTTCATACCGCCGATATGAACATGCTAAACTAGCTGCACAAATGATTCACACCCTCACGATAATAAACACAATGGCAGTACCTAAATTATACATCGACAGTGGAGTATCCCACCTGCAGTATAAAAATTCAGCACCTCTGGTATAACCGTAGAACCAATAACTAGAGTTATATTATATTTTGGACCTGTATATCAGTGGTGTGGACCCTTTGAACCGCCATGTCTACTGTGATATACTACCGACGACTAAATTATACCATACCATTAGGTTAGGCCACTGATGGTATAGAGATGCTCACACCGACGACATGGCCCTACTCACATCGTTGATGAAAAATTTATAATACAAACATCTCATCTTACATTTTATTTGCACAACAGCGATGCCAGAGTTTCCCAACGTCGATGTTCTACTAGTAAAACGTTCCGAAAACGGAAGTAAATATATCTACGAAAATGCTAACTTTAGATATCATAGATTGGAAAGATGATCTCATTTTGAATTCCGACTTCATCAACAATGTTTTTTTTCTATTTTAAGTTTTTTTTATTGTTAAGGTATGAAGTAGAGGTTAAGTTTACAAAAACAAAAGCTTTTGTTCAACAAAAGATTTATGATTTTTAAAAAAATTAAAAGTTTGTATATAAAATAAAAATTGTTAAAAATATTATACGTTGGTAAAATAATAAATACTAGTTTTACTAGATTATCTCAAAATTTACAATATTCAAAATATTCATTTTTATAAGAAACAAGGAACAAAATACTATATAAAGAAAATCTTTTTTTAATTTATAGTTTTTGGGTTAGTTAAATAGTTACACGTATCGTAAAAGAGTGGGGTTTCGAAACTAAACCGAAAAATCAAGATATCAAATAATGCATGTATAGATGTGAAAGAGCATGGAGAAAAAATATCGTACAAATATTCCATGCGTAGAAAAAAAACAAATATAAGTTTTGTTATAACGGACTTTTATAATAGGTTTTTGCTGAAGCCAAACCTTTAGACTTGATATATAAGTTTATCATAATTTTTTATTCGAATCATTTTTTTTCGACGGATTAGATCACCACAGTCGTAATAAATTTTGTAAGAGAAAAATAGGTAGTAGAATAAAAACAACAACTTTGAAATATCATAAAAAATATTTAAAAATACAATTTTTTTTGCTTCAGACTATAAATATATATATAGAGTTAGGTAATCCATCCACTATTCATTTTTTTTACTTAGTTTTTTAGGACTTAAAAAAATCTATAAATTTAGTTTCTAACGTGCGGTCTTTTCTCTGACGTTAGAAACTAAATTTATAAAAATTTATTTAAGAAAAAAAATATAGACTGGATAAAAAGTTAAAATACTCAAAGGATTCTTCATCGATTTAAATTTTATTTATATATACTATTAATGTAATTGTATTATATGTATTATAGATCAATTTCGGATTCTAATAAATATAATTTTAAAAAAAAATTATATATTAAATTAATTTTATTATAAATTAATTGTATAATAATCATAGAATTCAGCTTCAGTGTCCAATTTTCTATCATATGATATTTAAATATTATTATTAATTATCGCATAATATCAAAATTTTCATAATATTCTAAAAACCATGTATTAACCATATAATCATAGATTTATTGGTTTATTTTCATTTGTTTTTTCAAAACCCATAAAATGATATGGTACCTAGATTTTTAGTTGTTATCAAACTTTAGTATAAAAGTTGTTATAAAACAATAAAATCTGTTATCAAATAACTATCTAATTTATTTATATCATTATTTTTTTTACTTATTAAGAACTGATTTTGAATTTCTTTTTTTTGCAACTGGTTTGTTCGATTTCACTAGCGATTTTGTATTTTATATTTGTAAATCAAGTGTAAAATCAATATTATGGAGGTTTTCTTTTTACCAAAATTATAGGTCATAGGGTGAGTTATGGAGTTTTAGAGTGTTGTGGATCGCGTATGCTAACATATGTGTTATGCAAAAAAAAAAATTGGTGTGAACTATAAAATACAAGATGTTAGGTAGAGTAAACAACAAAATATGAACTGACACGCAACGTAAAATGAAAAATATGAAACATTATATTGACTTTAATGGAAAATAGAGTCAAATGTGAAACATGAAATAAAATCAAAATTATTGACTACGAAACATGTTGATGGTATATTGTAAAATGTGAGACGTGTTATGTATTAAATTGCAAAATTCTTATTTATTAGGATTTGCAAAATGCAAAATGCAAAATGCAATATATAGGTGCTCTATTTTCAAATATGTCTCAGATATTTTCAAACTAAATGATCTAACTAAAATTTGTCCTCTTAGCCCATTTGAAGACTTTGAATGTATACTATTGTTTTAACTATATAGAAAGAGATAGTTAGAGGGAATATTAAGTTAAGAGATTATTGCGGTGAAGTTAAGAATTTTTCTTAAGTATGAATGATGATTTTGCGACTATGTTAGAATTGTTGATCATTTAGGTCGTCCAACTATTAATATTGGTACAATGTGTACGTGGTTGATCGAGAAACTTAGAGAAACCGCTCTAAGTTTAGTTAAAGCTTTTATGTGGTGGAGAATGTAGTTATGATGTTAGTTTTTTTTCATAGGAAAAAACAATTTTCTTCTAATTGTTGGATTGATAAAATTACAAGTGTGGGCAAGTTTTGGAAGAAAGGGTTGCAAATCTAAATATATTTTTATGTCGTTATGTTGTAGAAAATTATATTTTCTGTCAATATATGTATAATACAAGATAGAAAAAATAAGTGCTCTTTACTAGAATATATCTCAATAAAATATCAAGTATTCTTTGTCAACTATTTTTGTGACATGTGTTCCTCTAATGATAAATGTATATATAAGATGCTTTTTAGAAACAATTTTGTTTTAATATATGTGTGATTTTTATTTTTGTTAGGGTGGCGATTTAAGTTTCACATCCCGCATCAGTAGTCATGGGAATGATCAATGTATATAAGTATCAATATATCTCCACTAGTTGAAGTGAACCAATAACAAAGATGTGCGCGTCTTCAGGCGCCAAAGAGGAAAATATCATACTAGTGTCGATACCAGATTATTTTTACTTATATACGGAGATGGAATATGTGGTATCCATATTTCCAACAAATGGTATCAGAGCCAGACCCAAACAGAACGCAATGGTGGTGAAATTCTCGGAGGTCGAACATGAAAAAAAAACCAGTCATGCTTACATTAAACAACCTAGTTCAGAGTGCTCGTGACTCATTGGATCAAGAAGAGGCAGAATTGAATGCAGTGGCGCTAAGGAACAGACAATGTAATCAATGGTAAGACCTAGTTCCGATCCTATCTAAGGAATGGGTAGGGTGGTAGAGTGAGCAGATAGATCCGTTGTAAAAGCTCTAGATGTCAGGTAGCCCCAACCTGATTAGAGTGGGCGGATGAAAGTCAATTGAGAGGAGGCTAGAGTATTACTTTGTTTGTGAGGAGGATTTTTTAGGGTGACGACCAGAGTCCCACATCCCACATAAGTTAAACATAGGAAAGATCAATGGTATATAAATAAGAACATATCTCAACTAGTATGAGGCAATTTAGAAGTGAACCAAAAACAAAGTCGTGCGGGCCTTTGGGTGCCAAAACGAACAATATCATACTAGTGTGGAGATTGGATTGTTTTTACTTATATACGAAGACGGAATATTTGGTACTCATATTCCCAACAATTTTGCACACAATGTGATGTGTTTAACCTCGATTTCTCCAACTTCGCTTCTCTTATTGCTATGATGTTATATTTTTCAATTATTTCTTATTGTAATGAAGCAGCATTACATTCTCCTTGAAAGCCTTAGTCGACTTTCTTATATCCTCAATATTTATTTATATAATAAAGTTTGAAGTTTGAGGCTCTTTATTTAGTCGAAGGTTATTTTGTCCAGAGTTTGCAATATTGATTCCAATTTTTCTTCGATTAAAGATTAATCAAGATACATTGATCAATAAAACTATGAAATACAAAACAAGACTTAAGGAAAATACAAAATACGAAATAAAAATCATATTAAATGCAAAATGTAAAATATGACTTATGGCAAATATGAATAACGAAACAAAACTTAAGATAAATGTGAATGCGTAATAAAACTTATGACAGATTTAAAATGTAAAACATACTTTTGAATCAAGTTTTAAAATTTAAAATAAAAAATAATAATCAAATCAACTTTGAAATGCAAAATGAAATAATCACCTCTATTTCATTTAGTAGTACTATTTAGAGATGTCTCAACTCTAATTTGACCTTATGACCGTCGTCAATCTTCGTTTGAGGATGAGAAGGCATATTCTAATTCTTTTGTGACTCTTCCCCTATTTTTCTATATATCTGATTATATGCGAGATAATTATTTTCTCTGTGGTTTAAGTTGATACCTATTTGGTTCCTCTTATCAATATGAAAATACATCTTTATTTTATGAAGCTCGTCCGTCAGCAATTCTAACTTACATTTCATCATCTCGTAATATTTGTTTTCTTCCACCTTATCTTCTTATTTTTCTTTCTCATAACTCTCTTATTATTTAAAGCCCACACCATGGATTCCTCTCGTTCGATATCTATTAGGTCCAGTTGTTTATCCAAAACTTACAAAATGTTTAAGTATTTAAGTATATGAAAAATACTTAAACATTTTGTAATTTTTGGATAAACAACTGGGGTATATGAAAAATACAAAACAAAATGACTTAGAATAAATGTGAAATATCACAGTAATTAGGGAGAAGCTTATGTATTCAATAACAAGTTGATTATATAAAAAATATATAGTTAAAATAAACAACAAAATATTTCACAATAACTTGTTAAATATTTTAAACTTATGGTGCTTGTCAATCATAGTTGTTGATTTTGTCCATGTCTTCAATGTAATAAACCATCTTTGAATTTAATACATCACCTGATATTGAGAAGAGCAACGTTGAGTAGACTAACATAATTAGGAGCATATTTATACTAGTTACTTCTTGCTTTCATCTAGTTTTAATAACTTTTGTTGTCCATTATAAGACAAAGAAACACAAAGTAAATGAAATAAAAAATACGAAACACTAATTAAATAGTCTGTGAAATACAAAACAAGTAAAAAAGAAAATGTGAAATGAAAAGGACTAAGCGAATAGATTGTAAAATATGAAATAAGTAGAAAACTAATTGCAGCATATCGAATGAAAAAAACTAAGTATACGATATACAAAATGCTAAAAAAGTAGAAATATGTTGCAGAATATGAAAACCATACCTTGCTATTATTTATAATTTGTAGTGGTCGTTTATTGTCTTGTCTTCCTTTAAGCGTGTTAGATAAATTATGTTCTTATTATTCTTGATGTTATTTTCTCTTCCAAATATATAGTTTTAAAGGTTTTGGTGATAAACAGTAGTGTTTATTGCTCGTGCTTAAACCCAAATATAGTTTTATATCTTTTGTTTTAAATTCTAAAAAAAATGACCCAACTTGAAAGTTCTATTTTTAGTGTCACATATGTTGATTATTGCTACTATTAGGTCTTATTATCTTCTAAACTCAGTTTTATTTTCCCGCGAGTTATATATAGCATTGAAGAGACTATAAAATGATAATCTTCTTGTTGCTTTGATGTGAGCTTCTGATATTTATTGTCCTTCATTTCATTAATTAGGGTATAAAACATGATTTGAAGAATAAAATCATGGTCACGTTTCTTGTAACAAATGTAAGATGTGAAACACGTTAATACTAAATAAGTAATGTGAAACACGTGTAATACCAAATGCATAATGTAAAATAAAACAAATATACGTATCATTTATAACTACAAAATATGAAACATATGTAATACCAAATATGAAATGAAAAAAGACTAATACATACATCATAAATAAATTCAAAATGCAAAATAAATTCCTAATTAAACGCACGAAATGTGAAACACATCTTCAATGAGAATTGCAAATATAATATGAAACAATGTACAAATCAACTCTGAAACAAATTTTATAAATAAAAGGTTGAAACATACATATTTCCTAACATTGAACCACTGAACAAACCTTGTAACCAAAATCCAACTCGCAAAACAACGTACAATAGGTCTATTACCATGTATTATGGACCTAGTACTAAAACAAGGTCTCATAAATTCAAAAATGTTTGTTGTTCATATTTTCAAATCATGGTCAAACCATATTTCAAATTCAAACTCAAAAAAATAACGAAACATAGCCAAAACCCCATAAATGACATAATATTATCATTTAATACTAAAAACAAAGTAAAACGAAATGCAACGTACCCGAAGATGACATATAAGTGACTATGAAAATGGTCTATATGTATGGTTTCGACCAAGGGTGAAGAAGTATTGGGGTGATAGATTCATATGGCCGGTTAATTCATAGTTTTATTGTTGGATTTCTTCCAAGTATTTCACGATTGTTTAAAGGTATAGACACATGAGTTTATGTTTTATTACCGAAAAATACATATATAGAAAATACGTACATATTATTCTGAAATCAAACATGCGTTGATTTATAAAGCAAAGTTCCAATTTTTATTGTGGGATGATTCATAATAAACATTCAATTTCTATGACAAGCATATTCCCAAACCTTTTCAATTTGACTCACCTTGTATAATGTTTTTTTAATCAATTATCCGTCAAATTTTCATGCAAATAAATAAAATAAAATAAAATAGAGGTTTATTTAAAAAGTAAAAAACTTTACACACTTATCATATTCCATTGGGATTTTCATGTGACGAATGCCGAGCATAACTTAACCTCATGTCGTCTTTATATTTTTTATTTTTTAGAACTAAAACAAATTTGTTGATATGTAAGTCTTAAATTCTTCGTTCCATGTAAGATGTATCCTTAGCTATCGTCTTTTATTCAGATTTTGATTTTGTTTGTTTGTAAATTTTACAGGATGTAGATTTAGGTCTAGAGTCACCAATATAAGACCTTCACATGAAATGGTAGATATTTCAAATTAGTTACATTTTTCGGTAATAAAATCTTAAACTGGACTTTTTCATCATAAGTAGTTTAGGGTCATCAAACTTGTTGTGGTAAAGTTCAATTAAAGTAATTAATTCGAATGTTGGACCCAACAAATAATAATAATAATAGTTATAAATATTATTATTATTATATCTTATGGTGTTATAAATAAAGTGTAGATATTGGTTCGACTAAATTGTACCTAAATTGAGGATATTTTAATTCGAGATTAAGCTTAAATCCTAACATATGTTATGGTCTTTATTGACGTGGAGTCCACGACGAACAATAAGAGAATTAATTTGAATTAGTATAAGATTTGTAACATGGAACGCTCTCTCCCGACATGAATCACAAATAAAGCATCAATTGCAACTCTAATTCCAAGAGGAATATCTATGATAACAAACAATATGTTTACAGAGTCGCTAAGGTAAAACTATGAGTTCTCTTATTTTATTTTTATTTCTACATTTTGGAGGAATTAGAATCTCTCAATAAAATTGTAGGTATAAAGACTATGATTATAATTTGATTATGATCTAAAGAGTAACATTAGATCCGCATCTAATTGTACTTTGTGTAGGAATATGAATTGAATGATTAAGTCTAACAAATCCAATAGATATGTTTTTAATTGATTCGGTTTGAAGAATACTCGTATGATTTTTTTTTTAATTTCTTGATGTCTATTTAGAGATAATGTTATTTTTTATGTTTATATGTAAGACCATATTCTCAGAAGTAATTAAAGACAAAACCCTAAACCAGAATGTGAGGGTTTTGATTTTTCATAAATTTGGAAGTTCATTACGACCTGTGGATGGTCCCTGTAAAAAACTCAATAAAAGTTAAGTTCACTGCGACCAGCTTTTTGATCGATATAGTGAATTGTACTTCGTCGCGAGACCCCGGTTATGGCAGCCCAGAGGTGCCCTATGGGTCTTTCGACCTGTAATTTTTTTCAATTTTATTTTTTTATGATACTTTCGAGTGAGTTTGTTGGAAATACCTCATTCAGAGGTGAAACTAACCAATTTAAAAAAAATAACCAAAATATATTATAAATTAACTAAAAGATGGAGTACATCGTGTAATAGTGTATCGATCGTCTAGCCTACACAATGTAAAAAAAAAGTAACCAAAATATATTATAAATTAACTAAAGATAAACCACCGAAACTAACTTACATCATTTTTGACGACGTTATATGCCTCCCGATGCTTGTACACCTTCATGACCGAGTACAAATCCAACACATACAGATTGACAATATGGTAGATATTTCAAATTAGTTACATTTTTTGGTAATAAAATTTAAAATATAATGTTTCATCATATGTAATCTAGGGTAATTAAACTTGTTGTGGCAAAGTCAAACTAAAGTAACCAATTCGAATATTGGACCAACAAATAATTATAATAGTTATTAAATATTATTATTAAGTCTTATGGTGTTATAAATAAAGTGTGGATATTGGTCGGCCTAGCTTGTACCTAAATAGAGGTTCTTTTAATTTGAACAATTAAATATTAGGCTTAAATCCTAATAAAGGTTATGGTCTCTATTAACAGATAGTCCACCACGAACAATAAGTGAATTAAATTTGAATGAATAGAAGATCTGTAACCTGCATCGCTCTCTACCAACATGAATATCAAATAAAGCTTCCATTTCAACCCTAATTCCAAAAGAGATATTTGTGATGACAAACAATATGTTTACAGAATGGCTAAGGTAAAACTATGAGTTTTCTTATCTTATTAATTATTTCTATTTCTACATTTTGAGGAATTAGAATCCCTCGATAAAATTGTGGGTATAGATACTATGATTATAATTTGGTTATGATCTAACAAGTGGTATTAGAGTCGTCTATGACTCCTCTTTGTGTAGGAATATGAATTTAATGATTAAATCTAACGAATCTAATAAATATGTTTTTAATTGATACGGTTTGAAGAAAAACCCATATGGATTTTTCTTTAATTTATTAATTTATATTTAGAGATAATGTTATTTTTTTATGTTTATATGTAAGACCATATTTAAGAAGTAATTCAAGACCAAACCTTAATCCATAATGTGAGGGTTTCAATTTTTTTTATAAATTTAGAAGTTCAGTGCGACCATATGGATGGTCACTACGAGAAATTCAAGAACAATGAAGTTCATTGTGACCAGCTTTATGATCGACGCGGTGAATTTACTTCATCGCGATCACCCCGGTTGTGGTTACACCAAAGGTTCCTTATGGGTCTTCAGACCTTCGAGTGAGTTTGTTAGACATACCTCATTCAGAGGTACAACTGGCCAATTTAGATATTTTGATATCAAATGAACGCAAGTTATAATGCACGTTTAGCATTGTTATCTATGTATGTATGATGGAACAACGTGTTTTCTAATGTAATATTTTGCATATTTTGATATGTTTGAGTTGGTTGATTATTCAAATAGTTTCCATGGTTGGGTGTTATGATAATTTAATAGAGGTTTAAAGTTATGTGACTCCAGCATATACATATTAAAAAGCATATAGTATTGGGAATGTTTTATCATGTGATGAGATATAATTACGCATTAATGTTGGCACTTGGACTTTGAGATGTAAGAAGTAACGACCTACATGCTCGGGGATTGTTTGTTTCAGGTACATGGAGTTTCTGTTGGCTTTCATCTCTTTTCAAAAGTCTAAGCACTATATGTAATATATTACAACCTTGAACTTCTTTAGACTCCCAAAGTGCAATATCAAAAAGCGAATTTATGTCTTATCTAGTAAAATAACATCAAGTCATGGGGGTATGCAATACAATGGGAGCAATCAAATTCTTATTCTCTAGGATTGATTGACAGACCTGATAAATCCACCAACTTGACAATACTAAGTGAGTCATGAAAAGAAGAGTTTGAGGCCTCACATATCATGGAATAGTTGTTGTGCGTGTAAGAATTCTCAAACGAAAGACTATCATACATATTTTTTGATGGTGATCACCTATTGCATGATGTTGTTACTACGTTCACACGCATTATACTCACGCATAACTAGTTTTTCATTGTTGAAAGTTTTGTTTGGTTACCATGATCCGTAAGGTATTACCCCTACAAAATCCTTGGCTAATCGAATATGACATATAACCAACATTTCCTAACCTTAATGTATTGGCTCTAGTGATAATATATAGCGCACTACCACCTACCAAATCATTTATGAATGCCCAATCACAACCCCTAACCTGATAATATTCGGTATAAGATAGATTAGTTTGGTATAAAATTTAGAATTTTTTCAATATTACAGTGTTTCTTTTTGTTTCTCAACTAGTGTTAACCAATCTGGAAATCTATTTCAGGTTCCCAAAATAACACGGGGGTGGAGGAGGGATTTAAGGAATAGAAGAGGGAATTATTATTATTATTATTATTATTATTGGATCCCCATAACATTTATTGTTGTTTTAGAGATGATGAACGTGTTGTACTTATAGGAAGCAGAACCCTTGAGGAAATGGCGCATTTTATGCAGTGAGAGTATTGAAACTGAATTACTCGGTATGTCTTACATGAAAGAGTTCCCCAAGTATTCTTGAGTTCTCACACTGCTGACATGTTATTGGCTAAGGACATCCTTGTACGCCTTGAGTAGATTTTAATTAAATCCCCTCATGTTCAAATACAAAAACGTGATAAAAAAACTCTCCATTAAGAAATAGAAGGGACATGACAAGATTCGGGAACACATCTATGTAATGACTGATATTTAAGGGTAACTTAATGTCGTACAAGTTAATATTCCATAGACTGTTGTTGTGTTGTACATTTTTATGTCTTTACCTGATAAATTCAAGATCCTTGAAATGAGCTATGATTATCTTGAGAAAAATAGGACATGACCAATCGTATTACCAATCTGGTCAATGATAAAAAGATGTAGTCAAAGCATGGAACTTTAGAGGATAATATGGTAAATGTCAACACGAGTATTCCTCAACCTATGAGGAAGAACTTATCGATATGAGCTGCATAAGATAAGGTTACGGGATTTGCTAAAGAGTAAAAAATACTCCAAGAAAGGTAAAAAGGCAAGATATTTTCATGTTTGTACTGTAAAAATGTATAAGTAGAAGAGAGATTGCCCCAAGAAAAAGGCATGAATGAGCAAAAAAGGTAAAATATCTTATATAACTTCAGAAGTTAATTTAGTTTCAGTGTCGAATGACACATAATGGGTCGATACCGCCGCAAAAAATCATTTTTATGTTACTTTGTAAGGCTCAAAACAAAATAGGCTTTTAGATGACGAGAAGATCCAGCTTTATAGTGTTGATGGAGTGGCATGCCCAGTTTCAGCCTATGTCATTTTGATTTTTCTTAACTTTATGACATGTTTTCTTTTAAAGAATGTTTGGTTTGTGCTCTACTTTTGGAGGAATTTACTCGTTTCTTCGTTATTGGACGTTACTCGTGCTCATTTGGTAATGGAAAACTCCAAATATTTTATAATAAAAAATTTGTTTGCTATGATGTGTTTGAGTACATTGATAATATTTATAAAATAGTTTTTAATAGTTATCATACTGCAATGAATGTCAGACATAAAGTAACTACTGAGAATTCAGCTTCTCTATGACACAAACGTTTAAGTAAGATCTCTAGAAAGAGAATAAACAAGTTTGTGTCTAAGGGTTTATTAAGTCAATTTGAATACATTGATTTAGACCAATGTATAGAGTATATTAAAGGGAAATTGAACAAATAGAAGATATTTAATTCCTCTCGCACTAAGGATATCTTAAAGTTAATCCATACAAATATATGTGACATATTCTCTACGATATCATAGAATGGACAACGAGACTTTATCTCTTTTGTAGATGAATTAACACGATATGACCACATATATTTTCTTTTTTGAAGAAATCATAGATTTTTAACACGTTCAAATCCTTTAAGGTTGAAGTTCAGTTACATCTAGCTAAACAGATTAAAGTTGTCCAGTCTAACAATAATGGTGAATACTATAGAACATGTGTTGGATCGGGGAACATTGTCATGGGTCATTCCCTCTCTACCTCCAAGAGTGTATGATTCACCTTTAATACATCATACAAGGTACGCCCACTATGAATGGTCTATCTGAACGGAGAAATCAGGCATTAAGAAACATGGTTAGGAGCATGATAACTTATTCAGGGCTATTATTTTCACTACCGGAGGAAGCTTTTAAATGTGCATCATATATCCTAAAAATTGCACCTTATTCAACAGTAACTAATATATAACATGAATTATTCAAATAACGTAAACCTAGCTTACATTATTTTCATGTTTAGGAGTATCTAATAAAAGAAAATCCTTACAGACATAGTGAGCAAAAGCTAGTCTCTAAAATGGTCAGTTACAAGTTTATAGGTACCCATACCACTCCAGGGTTACACATTTTTTGATCCAATTAAGATATCTCTATTTGGGACGAGAAATGCAATATTTTGTAAGGTGTAGAATTCGAAGGGAAGGATTCAGATAACAATGTCAATTATGCAGTCTTTGATATTGATGAGTCAGCTACAATTAACTTACCAATCATCAACAACCTGTTAGGGAGAACAAATTCAACAGTCTCAAGAAATAAAACAAAATACTGAGCCGACATTGTGCATGTCAACTTGAGAGAGGAGAAATCTAATATCTTCGAGCTATGTGGCATTTCTCAGTAAACATAAGGTACTTCAGCCATTCTTGATATGGACATATTCACCTTTCAGGATTTCATGAGTTGAAACTCTAGCATACGTATTGAAGCAATGAATATGGAGTACAAATCGATGTAAGCTAAATTAATTATTAGAACTTACCACTCTACTTGAAGGTAAGAAATCACAATGATGTAAATAATTATTTAAAATCAAACGTGATACCTCAGGGAAAATCAGAAATATACAAAAAATGTCTTGTATCAAAAGAGTGCAATCAAACTAAATGTATTAATTATTTAAAGACATTTCCCAATATTATCAAAGAACTCATTTAGAATCAGCATGTCCCTTATTTCTTATTTTTACTTAGAGCTCCACTAAATGGATCTTAATACTGCATTTCTCAATAGAGAAATTAATGAAACAATTTAGATGAAGCAACACGTACACTATATGGTCAAAGACCTAAAGGCGACGGTTTTGAAATTAAGTAAATCCATTTATGGGCTTAAATAGGCATCTCGTCAATGGTGCCATAAATTATCAAATATTGTTAACTTGTTCACTTTAGAGGTGAACACGATTGAAGATTTTATATATCGGAAGATCAGTGTGAGTAAAACGATATACTAAGTGCTTTATATCGATGACACGGTTCTAGCCAGTAATTGCGTAGGTTTATTACATGCCACCAATAAATTTATACGAGATAAATTTCATATATAATATATTGGGGAAGCCTCATATCTGTTAGGTATCTGTGTCGTAGGGAACCACAGTAAGGTCATTTTTTTTGTCTCACACATGAAGATTACATTGAGAGCATGTTACGTTGGTATGGCTTGGATAAGAGCAAACCTATGGATACCCCTTTAGCAAAATAAGATAAGTTTTCACTTTATGAGTTCCACAAAAACTGATTCAGAGATTGAGTTTATGCAGACAATACAATGTGTCTTGGTAGTTGGTAGTCTCATGTATGCTCAGATATGCACCACACCAAATATAATATTTATAGTCAGAGTGTTGGGAAGGTACATGAGTAAATCAGGAATTTCTCACTGGAATACAGTAGATAATTAGTATAATATTTATAATACAATGATTTAGTTTATTCTGTTATCATTTGAATGATAATTAGTATAATCTCACTTAGTATGACCATTTATATAATAAACACGTGTTTATTACAGCTCATGTCTTACTCTCATATTGCATTTCATAAGAAGTCATAGTCCACTAAGTTGGTGGTTTACGATTTGATTTATTGTAGAAATATTACGCAAAATAAGTCGAGATCCAACTATTCGTTCTGTTGTTGGTTGTTTAGTGATTATTTGTAAGCAACAATGTTTCATAAGTGCACATTCAAAAACAAAATTAGTACACATGAATGATCGAAGTGAGAGATTGTAAAGAAATTTTAAATTAAAATGCATCATCGTGTGTAATTGAAGATATTGAAGCATGTTATGGTAGTAAAGTTCAATTACAATATTATCCCAACAAATATTATTATTATTATTTCTTTATTTATTATTATTATTATTAAGTCTTGTGGTGTAATAAATAAAATATGAATACCGGTCGGGCCATATTGTATTCAAAGTACGACGGAAAGTCCATCACGATAAATGAATTATTTTGAATTAGAAATTTAATTTTAAAAATAAAATAAACAAATAAACGAAAATAATACATGATAAGAAAAACCTATTGATTTTATTAAATAATCTATTAAGTACTATTATTAACAAGTGAGTACAATAATTATAAAAAAACTTGTTTACTACTATTTTTCTATAAAATTAAATTATAATTCCTTTTATCACTAGCTCCGACAAAAATATATAAGTAGTTTACACATTAAAAAGAGTTAGTTATTTTTTTTGATTTAACTATCTTTCACCCAATGTATTTTTAGAAATTATATTTTTATTTTTCAAAGAATATAACAACACACGGGCTAATACATAAACTATAATCGGGTATCGTTTTTTACCAAGAGAGATTTCAAATATGCCACCATCTTAATTTCAAATAAACATTTACAATGACAAATAATATGTTTATTCAGTCGATAAGACAAAATTACAACTTTTAAAAAAAAAATTATCTCTTATAAAAAATAATCTAAATAAATTTTGGATATAAATATCCTATAATTTAATTATAGCCTAACATTTTCTTTTCAGTATTTTTCATTTTAGCTCTTCCTTATTTTCTAACTTCGACGTTGAATTAAATAAACTATACTTTAACACCTTACCCAAAAACTATACTTTAACACCTTACCCGAAAACCAGATTTTGACAGGTCAATTTCTCTCTCCACTTCGTTACCCAAAAACTATACTTTAACACCTTACCCGAAAACCAGATTTTGAATGGTCAATTTCTCTCCACTTCGTTACTTTTACACTCTATCAGACTATCACTATGAGTCTATGACATATTTTCTTTACCAGCTTAGATTCTGAAATTGAAAACCATCCGGAAATATATATATGATTTTATATCACGAAACTTAGAAAGAAGAATATGCTTAAATATTTTGTAACAAATGTAGATTTTATTTTCATCTCAATACTATTTCTTTTTATTATTATTTAATATAAAGTGATGTAGCGCAACATTATCCAAATATATTGCATATTTAGTGTAAGGATATATATTCAAAAAATTTAATTTTGAGCTAGGGATACATAATTTCTCAGTTAAAGGAAAGTATAACAAATATACCGCTCGGAATTGCGGAAAATATATCTCATCTAACCTTTTATTATCCACGTATATCCAATAGTCATGGATCGGAATAACAATTCAATTATAAGACAAGATCGATATCAGTAACTATCCCATGTTTAATTTATATAACTAAAATTTAATAATTTTGTGATTTTTCGTTAAATTTTGTCATTTATTGAAAAAGAAAAAATCTCTTATCATTTCCTTGATTAATTATATATTCTAGTGTTAGGTTACTAAATATATTATAATATTGTTTTAGTTATATTAATTTTATTTTTAATAAAAAATATAATATATATATATATATATATTTAATAATTTTCAGATGGTCAAAATAGTATTATATTAAAAACATTTATCATTAATTTATTTTTTGTTAGATTTTAAAATTATTATCAACTATTGTGGTTTTCATATTTTAGGAATTCAATATCAAATACAAATGTTAAAAATAATATTTAATAAATGAATAAAATTTTAGATATAAATATCATTAGTTATTAAAAACTTGATCCTTAAACAATACTCGAGGGCTAATTTCTTCCGTTTTAGAGATGAACGAGAATAAAATAGAAAATAATATATTGCTTTGTATTCTTTTTAGTGTTGATACCGTACGATCGCAGCAGAAAACTGTTTGTTTAATCCTAATATGAATAATTGATTACGACAATTCCTACAGTTTGTTATATACTTCTAAAACTATTTTTAGAAGATAATGACATCATCTTTTATGGACTGGTAGTTTAAGAAGAGGATATAAAAAAGATGAAGAGATAATTGAGAGAATTAGTGGATAAAGTGTGTAAAATACACATTTACTGAATTAACGTTATTAGAAAACTATTCAAATTTAGTGAATTGATTGCACAAAATTAATTAGTAGTCTCTGAATACACCCAAACTTATTAATTCATCTCTATATTTCTTATCTCTTATTAAATAAATTTTATACTTGAGTTTAATTTGTGCGGTGTATCAGCTATTTCAAGGTACCATAATTTTTATTGGACTTTTGGGGCCAAATAACTAAAGCGACGGACTAATGGATCCTCCATAAAGATCTATTATTAACCCAACTTGTAACTACAAATAAACATGGGTACTCTTACTTTATATGTGGCGAGACATTCCAAGCTTAAGATATCATTACAATTTCTCACTTGGATCATTAACAAGTACTGAAATGTATCCATTTGAATGTTCACTAATGAAACAATGTTTTTTTTAGATAACCTACTGATATATCTTATCATATAATATAAAAAATAAACCAAAGAGTATTAATCACGACTCATATATATGTAATTGGTCATAGGATAAAAACATTGAAAACTAACACCATAATAATCCTCGACTTCTTATAGAGCGCAACATGAAATCAACACCATCTTGTAATCACTACGCGCCGAGTTAAAGCTGGTCACACCAAAAAATATAGAGACCATTTAAAATAAAAACATAGGAATAACATGGTTTTAATAATACTATGTGGAATCTTCGGTGGCGAAGTCTATGAAAGATGAAATGGTCACACCACTATACATGGTTTTAATATTTTCTACATATTAACCTAATCTCATATACAATAACCTCAATTATAGAAAATATCATGCATGTAACAACTCCAAAGGGTGGATGTATTGATTTATGAGGGTTACACCCACGCTACTGATGCTCTCAAGAAAAATGGAAACTGAAATAGAACAACATCGATGGTGGAGCTAGCGACATATTGCTTCATCGGGACGCGTTTTACAACGATGGTACAACTAAACTAAGTTTTAGCTATATGCAAATAGGATTAGAATAATGTAAATAAGAAGAGAAATGATGGTATTTATAAGTGTGTGTTGACCTATCACATCACTGACTAATCATTATGATATGAGAGAGAATGTAAATATCAACATGTCACCTTACATGCGATGTATTTGCACCATAAAAAATCATAATGACGTCTAACACCTCAACCAATCTAGACACATATGATCAAGTAGCAGGCTTACTTACTTACGAAAGCTTGACTATGATTTTTATACTAGTACTCGGGCTCATATCAATAACTGGAGCTCGAATTGATGAAAATGCTTGAACCGAGTAGTAAGAAGTATTAGAAACATATGTATCTTTCAAAAAATGATGGCCCGTCTCAATATTTCAAACTCACTCTCAGACATTTTAGAGGCTGATATCACCAAGTTTTAGTAGTCATACCTCGACTAAACTCACAAATACCATGGGAAATATTGATAAGAGAAAATAAAATTGAATTTTATGTAGTTACATATTAACCTTGGATCAGTTCCAAACCTATGTACCAATAGCATGTATAAGCAGTATGTGAGTGACTAATACGTAATTTGATCTTCAGCTCTCAATTCTACTTGTATTACTATAAATATACATATCATACTCCTTAGGAATTGTTAATAATTTTTTTTTAAAATACTAACTTTCTCTATTTAAATTATCTTTATAAATAGTATAAATACTATATTTATGATACCTGGTTTGGTTTGGACCATTTCTTAGAATCCAAACTTAATCGAGCCTCGTTATAAATGATTTTCTTCCTCATCGTATGCATAATTCTTGTTAAGAATTAAAAAACAATCTGAATAATGCCCATATAACAAGTAAGTTTTTATTTTCCATATAATCAAATACAAAAAAAATAGATATTAAACTTATATCTTTATTTAACAATTGTTATTCACTTTTGATCAATTTCAATCATTCATCTTTGTATAAACATTAGTAACACCATAAAAGATGGATCTATATAGAAAACAATAAAAAAAAGTAAACTTAACAACAAACTTGTTCCGGTAGAAAAGCAAGTGTCGTGGCCGGATGATCTGATTATATATATTTTATATAAAATAATCTTACTTCATAAAAACAAGTTTTAAAAACAAAATAATATCTAATAAATATAATAATATTGTTTGGGCAAAATAATTCTTAAAAATAAAAATAAAACTATATTTAATTAGGTTAGTTTTTATTATAATAAAAGAAGTAATATCATTTAATACAATATAAAAGGGTTGGAGACTTAGCTCATCTGGTGAGTGAGTTACTAGAAGTAGTAAATAGCATCGCCGCTGCCCAAGAGATAATTGGTGGACTATGCCCTCAGCTCCTCGGTCAATGAGGATAAACATGGGCCATACCCGCAATAACCTAGCCAGAGAGGAGCAACGTAGACACTCCACAATGAAGGAACGATGACAGCTCTAGTGGACTGTCAAATGAGGTCAGAGCACAACCTCTAGAGGCCACAACACAAAAAACGATAACAACTCAATGGTTGGCATACAGAACATCTTGAAAGAAGATACGCTTCACAACTAATCACATACAACATACTCTATAGCTAAATGCTGAATAATAATAATAATAATAAATGACCATGAAACACTTAAAATAGGCGTTGGCAGCACAATTGTCGGCCAAAGCAAGTATAACTAAAAAATATTAATATTTCCAAAAGCAAGGAGATAATACACTAAAAAATATGAAGAAATAAGCAAAATATCAAATATAAAATAGCCATCGACACGATGAAACAATCTGGGTGACATCAACGATTATTGGAACCAATTTACACGTACAAAGTGTATTAAATAGTATATGGAAACAAGCTACGAGGGAGCTGAAAGGTGAAGTCCAAGGTAGTAACGTTCAAAGTCAAGACGGTTAGAAACCTAGAGAAAATGAAATATTAGTCAAGATTGTTGTATCAAGTTAGCTTGAGGTAACGCGACATAGTTGTGCGCTATGAGAAAATTATATTTTTTATAAAGAACGCCATTTTTGGTCCACACATACTGAACAAAGCCGCTCACATGTGAAAAATGGGCCAAAGTGACTAAAGAATAAAATGGTGACCCATGTGAGTAAGTTCTCCACGAGCCAAAGTTTGCAACATAGATTTCTCTAACCAACTAATTGGAATTGCTAGTTTAAGATACTGGTCCTGAAGAGTTATATATACTGAAAATCTATCATCAGGCATCATCAATCCCGAGTAAAGAACGCAAAGTAAATTGACTTAAGTTGAGCAATTTCATGTCAGATGAATACTATATGGGTGATAAAATCAACTATGATACGTTAGCCCATATATGGTGAATCTAAATGACGATACTACATGAGTTTCAACCACTATGAATGGTGAATCTAAAGGACGATACTATATGTTAATGGAAATGGTTAGGAACATGATTTTTCATACATCACTACTAATTTCACTCTGGAGGGGGAACTCTTAAGTATGCAGCTTATATCCTTAATAGCATACATACTTAAACGAAAACTGATACACCAAATGAACTTTTCAAAGGGTAAAATCCCACATTCAAACACTTTTATGTATGGGGATGTCCAAATTAAGAAAATTCTTACAAACTGAGTGAATCTAAGTTCAAATATAAAATAGTTAGTTATCATTTTATAGGTTTACCCTTATCACTCAAGGGGTTCTAAAGTTTACTCTTCTATTAAGAATTCAATATTTGAGACAATATATGAAATTTTTTGTATGATTAATATTATGTGGGGGAAGAATTAAGATAACAATATCATTTTAGAAAATATTGAAACCAATTTATTCAGTCTCTGACATTGATATTTGGGCTACAGTTAGCATATTGATAGCGAAATGATTGCCGAACAGAGTAGACGGCTGTAAGAAATCAAGAAAGAGAAAACAAAACAATGCATATGAATTTTAACCCTAGGTAGAGATAAAGAGACTGATAGAAAAAACAATCTTAAAAATTGATTCAAAACTTCTGACGACAAAAGTAGGGTTTGAGAGCCTTTTATAGATGTGCTCGAAACCCTTCGCCAAAATTAGAGATTGTTATTTACAAAATAAAATAAAGTTCAGCCTAATTTCAAAGCGATTGGATCTGGTTAAGTTATTTAATATCTAATAAAAATATATAAATGCAAAAAAAATAACGAAAACAGTAAAAACAAAGGGCCTAAACTTGGATTTTTGGCCAAAAACTTCTTCACTAGGCTTCATCCCCGTGATGCTTTTGAAAGTCATTGGGATTTTTGATGTGTTCGGTTTGAGTGGTCACAATACCTATTTCGGATCACCGAGCCCCAAATAAAGCCTGTTTCCGTTTGTCCAAAATGACTATATAACCAAGGGCTTGTTCAACTACATCACATATGAATCATCTGTAATATGCTAGGGAACTCAGTTCCTCATACCGATTTTGTAATGCCACATCAAGAAGAAAATGTTGATATTATTCTTGATAAAAAAAATTAAGTATTCTCAATAAATTATGCAACACAATGAGCCTGCATTACAAATATCCATTAGACATCAGATGAGTAACATACCTTCCAATTTGTGGTATCAATTAATGAACATAAAGAGACCTAATACATTATAGAAGATAATCTAATCATCTTTCATGATGATATGAAGAGTTCAAAATCTTAATATATATTGAAGAAATGCATGTGAAGTATAGATCGATGCAAGAATATTCAGTATTCGATGTTGTCATCTTACATGAAGGTAATAAAAAACTTGGTTACAAATGGTTGTGTTAAATAAAACACGATGCTTCAGCGAAATATGAAATATATAAAACACGTTATATAGCAAGATGGTACAAGCAACGAGAAATAATTGAATAATTTGAGACATTTTCTCCACTTTCATAAAAATACTAACGTAGGAAAATTATGGTTCATATTGCTTATTTTTATTTGAGATTCATTAGATGAATATTAATAAAAATTTTCTCAATGAATATATTAATGAAACAATTTACATGCAACAATCTAAATATTTAGTGTCTTGAGACCCAAAGTCGACCATGAGTAAACTAAAAAAAAATCCATATATGGGCATCTCGTCAATCGTACCAAAAATTCCATGAATGAGTTGTCTTATTCAGTTTTTAGGTGACCATGTGGAGTATTATGTATATCAAAAGTTTAGTGAGAGTAAAATTATATATCTAGTGTTGAATGTCGATGACATACTCTTTGTCACAAATAATATACGTTTATTGCATATTACCAAGAGTTTTATGTCAAAGAAATTTGATATGAACAATTATGGTGAAGCGTCTTATGTGCAACAGATCCAAATAGTAAAGAATCACTCTCGTGGCATCTTGGGTCTCTCACAAAAGGCATACTAAAAGCATGTTGCGTGTTATGGTTTGTAAAACAACAAACCCATAAATACCATCATAAAGACATATCTATATCATTTAGTTGTTAAATTTTTTATACATGCTCATGTGTGTACCAAAACAGACATATCACTCATAGTTGAGATCCTAGGGAAATACTTGAGAAATCTGTGAGTTTTCCATTAGCATGGTGTGAATAGGGTTTGCTGGTATTTGAAAGATACTAAATATTATGGTTGATACATAATACATTGAATAACCTAGATATTGTAGGTTTTTCTAATACAGGCACATTTGGGTATTTAGGCACTAGAAAATCTATAATATGTTATGTATTAATTATAGTATGAGGTGACATATCATAAAATATTACAAAACACTCTTATCACAAATATTTTTACGCAAACCGAGTATATGACATGTTTCATAGCATATACACATGCACTTTGGCCGAATAATTTTGTGACAATATTGTATATCATAAAGAGAAACAGAAAGACCTTTTAAGGAACCATGATAATAATTCAGTTGCCATGCTCTCGAATAGAAACAAGAGATCCTACAAGTCTAAGCATATATTATAGATTTTATACTATCTCAAAAAGTGTACATTTGTCATAGAAGGTGTGCCATTTAGTATTGTCGTTGTAAATGAGATCATTCTGGTCGAGGTGTGTAATACTGATTCTTAACTTTACAAATTAATCACCGTTTATTGAGTTAGAAATTTACATAATTTCTTTCATAACTTGATGAATCTTGATACAAATCTCTCCTTACTATACCATGGACATCTTTTTGGCCTTGAAAGACAACTTGATGGATATCAAATACAAGTCCTATGATCGTGACTCCCTTTATCGCTTTAAAAAAGGATAAGCGATTCTTTCATTTGTAAAAAATTAGCTATATACTCCTGGTAAAACCCGTGTTTTTTCTAAAAAGAATAAGGTAGTATATGATAATTTATTTGAGTGGGGTATCCGGATACCCATGGATCATAGTTGGTTAGATTCTTTAAACTCTTAAAACTCTGCCCTAACCAAGCAACACCAAAGTTTTGGAATAATGTGATGTAAATAATTATAGACATAGACCTATTTGTTATACCCATGCATATTGAGGCGTTTGTATCTATTAATCGGGTGTATCTTTGTCAAACCTACCCATTTCATAGCCTAATTATTCCTACCAACTGTAAGGTCATGGTTGATCATAGTAAGGCCCAACACCATATCGGAGACAACTAGCAAAACGAAAGTAAGGGTCGTTCTTCCTAACTAACAGTATTGCCAACCTCCCCGGCCCCTATCGTATTTTTTAATTTGTTTTGTTATGCTACCTATGATTTTTAATTTTTAATTTAATATATCAAACTTTTTTATCTTGAGTTTATCCTTATGTTATTAAGTTAATGGTGGAACCCTTCTGGTTGATCATCAAGGTAACTAATAGACACCTTGGACTTGGCTCTTCATTCTGTCTCTACTGAGGATAAGATGAAAGTTTTGGATATCCCGTTGGATAACCCTTAAAATGATGGCCAACTTATTGTTATAGAGGAAATTAAGTCGTCTAACATTATGGATAAAGATGTTGAGCCTAATTATGGCTAAAGAAATTGTATTTTTTACTTGTTTTTTGTGTGAATTAAAGTCTTTGGTAGTCTGGGAAACATGTTGTACTATGAGTCTAAACATCTAAAGTCCTTGGATGATGAAGAGAACGTTTTATAAGAATTTGTTTATATGTTTTTTGTATGCTATGATACATGTGAGGGCCAATATTGTCTTATACATAGAATGTTTTAAGATGGTCAACATTCCATGAGTATTTTAATAGCTTACCTATGAAGTCCGCTAGCATATGTGTGCTCCGATTAGTTTTCTCCAGTATTAAGTATGGATCTTCTCAATTAAGATTTAAGGTGTCCTAACAAAATTCTCTAGTAAGTACAAATGCACACCTCAAAATATGGTCGTCTACATGAAATGTTTGATTTTATGTTTGTGAATTATATTGAATGCATATCAAGGTGTGATAATATTCTATGCATATGTACATATTATTATGTTTTATTGAATTAATTCCAACTTGGCCCTTCCTTTTTTATTTAGAGTTTTTGAGTAATGGTCAATTCCAGTATGATAGGATAATCATTAATGTGAGACCACTAGATCAATTACAGAGGCAAAGACAACAGATTTTTCTCATATTGTTGTTTGTGGTGGGGTTATATATGACTATATTGTATAGTGTGGCAGGTCACTTGTCGACTTCACCCTCCAAAATCTGGCATATAAATTCTAGAATAATGCAATTTGTAACTTCTACCAAGTCATTCATGCAGTTCTAAGAAATATGCAGAGAAAGTGTTAAACCAATTCTAAACACATATCTTTCGGGATCCAGGCGTTCAGGCACCTCTAAGAAATATGCAGAGAAAGTATGTAATCCTAAACGAGTTAATGTAACTAAGGTTTCCCCATAGGTAGGTGCATAACTGATGCAAACCTAGGTAGGGCATGGAATTTAGAAACATGTACAATCTACTTTGTCCATGTTCTTGCCTAAACTTTAACAACAAACACAATTTCCACTTATAGCTCTACTGGTGGGTAGTTTTTCAAGATTAAATCCTCGATTCTACCATATCTCAGTTACAAATATGCTTGATAAGATTCTTCAAGAGGATGGAAAATTTCGGGAAAGGTCAGTTGGTTTTCATCCCAAGATTTTCGATGAAACTAAAATAAATCGTCATCAATGAAAAATAAAGAATATTATTTCAATCAAAAATAGAAAAAAATAAAATTTAAGAACTAAACCTATAAATATGTAACAAGGATGAAGTGATTTACCTTCATATAAAGATAAATTTTCCACGCGTAAGCATCGATGAGAGAGTTGTCAGTGCGAATGCTTGTGTTATTGACGGTATTTGCATAGTAACTTCTTCATGCTCCTTACCTTTAGCCTTCTAGCTATGATGAAAGCCACAAATAGTAGCAAAGCTTTCAACCTTGGTGGAACTAGCTAGTTCGATAAAATTGTAAAATTCTTTGATTGAACCACTCGTAGTAATAGCCTTCGAATATTTAACACGCTCAACCAAATTCTTCACGTTTGCAACAGTTTATTTTGAATTATCAATAACTGGAGGATCATATTGTTATGCTTTCATTTTAATAGGATCAAATATCTTTATCTATATTAGTTTGTTGGGGGCTCGTTTTCGTGACGGTATAAGAAGATCTACATAAATGGAATTCATGTATACAAAGTGTTTGACTAATATCATTAATAAATGTAACAAAATACTTGTTACCACCAATAGAATCCACTTTTATAGGACCACAACATCAGAGTCTACTAATTCTAAATTTTTATGCCTTCTAATAGACTTCTTAAAAAAATAAAGCTCTATGTTTTTTCCATTCTAAACAATGGTAAAAAAGGTCATGATAGTAGCTTTATCAGCATGAATGAGTAATGTGCATAACAAGGTTTTACTTTCTTGCCACTCATGCATCATAGTATTTGATGCACAAGCTATGAGAATTTGGTTTCCCAACTACATTCAGCGAAATGAACATATACCTAAATAAGTCTTACACAAAGATCAACACAAATCACATTGAACAACTTTCATCAAACCTTTGCACAGTTTCCACTTATTATCACCAACAATATAGCATAAACGTTTTTTATCAATGACATTTGAAAACAACAAATTCAGACGTAGACTATTAATATGACGCACATTTTTCAATGTAAGTATTTATATTTCACATGTTTTCACAAAAATATCTTATAGTCCCACAATATTAGTTGAGCTATGATTACCATCTTGAAATTCCAAAATCCCCATTTTGAAATATTTTGTCTTAGAAATACAATTATATGAAACAAATGTATCTACAAGTCATTCTGAATATGAACTATCACCATGATACACTCACCAGAACACGTTCTCTATTCAAATTTCCCAGAATCTCTGGCGCACCTTCTCATTCTTTGCCCATACTCCTCCTCTATCTGGGAGACCATTACCCAAACAAATCTTAGCCCTTCAACCCTCACCTTGTGGCACTCATGGCTGGAGGAGGCGATCACTTAGATCTCTACTGTCAATGGTAAGGGTTATGTTTGGCAAACTGCCTTTTCGTTCGATCATTTACTACATCTGGACCGAAAGAAACGCTCGTCTTTTCAAAAACAAACAAGCGTTAAATTTCAGTACTGCTCATCATGTTCTTTCACACCTCCGCTTTCACTTCTACGGAATGAAATGCATTTTTCCTTTATAATAAAACTTCATAGAATATATGGATTTTTTTGTCGTTACCTTTCCAATGTATAGTTTAACTCTGTATTTTGGCACTCGAGGCCTCTCTGGTCTTATGTAAACATTTTTACGTATATAAAATTTACAGCGTTTTATACAAAAAAACTATCTGGTAAAGAACTCAATAAGAACAAAGCATGCAACTCAGCATCAAGATCTATCTTCATATTTTATATAAGTCTAAAAAATTAGTTTCAAAAAGAATTTTATTAAATCCATAAGCAGGTCTAGGCAGCATATTTTCTTTAAGCCACTCGTTGATGTGGGATGGAGACGCTTGGTTTGAGATCTTAGAGATATTTTAAATTTTTAGAAAGAAAGATAAAAGAAGAGAATATATAATTGATAGAGAGATTAAAAAGAGAAGAAAAGAGAATTGTTTATTGTTCAAAGATAGATAAAGGAGAACGTATTCTAGAAATTTTGCTAAACCTATCAAAAGTTACGGTTCAACCAAAACTCGTTAGAAAAATAAAATCACAATTTTATTTAGAATGAGACGTTTTTTCTTTTGTGTATAAACATTGTTATACACCTAGGAGTATATGTCCTACTTTTTCCCATGGATTTTCTCTTAGATCCAGACAAAGTACGCGGGGATAGATGAGATAAACAACTTCGAATCGAAAAAGATGTAAAAAATAAATTATTAAAATATACTCTCATTTAAAGTTATATGATACAAAATATAAGGTTTTATTTGAAATACATGGTCTATTTAACGATGACGAGAAAGGCGAGGGCGGAAGTCGAGAATATGCATTCCCCCTCCTTTCCATAAATGAGTATATGCAACCCATTTTCTTAAAGCCACTCGTTGATGTGGGATGAAGACAGTTAGTTTGACATAGTATAGATGTCTGAAAATTTTAAAAACAAAGATAATAGAAGAGAAGATAGAATTCATAGAGAGATTAGAGAGAGAAGAGAAGAGTTTATTGTTTAAAGATAGATAGAGGAGGGTGTATTCTAGAAATTATGTTAAACCTATCAAAAGTTGTGGTTCAACAAAAAACTCTTAGAAAAATAAAATCAAAATTTTATTTAGAATAAGTAGTTTTATCATTTGTATAGAAAAATTGTTATACACCAATGAGTATATGTACTACTTTTCCCATTGATTTTCTCTTAGATCCATAAAAAGTACGCGGGAATAAATGAGATAAACTGCTTTGAACCAAAGAAGTTGCAAAAAAATTATTAAGATATACTCTTATTTAAAGTTATAGGAGATAAAATATAAGGTTATATTGGAAGTACCTGGTCCATTTAACGATGACGAGAAATGTGAGGAGATAAAAGTCAATAATACTCCCTCCCCCTCCTCTCCATAAGCAGGTATAACCAACACATTTTTTTAAGCCACTCGTTGATGTGGGATGAATCTGTTTGGTTTGACATCGTAGAGATGTTTGAAAATTTTAGAAAAAGAGATAAAAGAAGAGAAATAGAATTCACAGAGAGATTAGAGAGAGAAGAGAAGAGAAGTATTTATTGTTTAAAGATAGATGGAGTAGCATGTATTCTAGAAATTATGCTAAACCTATCAAAAGTTAGGGTTCAACAAAAAATTGTTAGAAAAATAAAATTATAGTTCTATCTAGAATGAGACATTTTGTCATTTGTGTATAAACATTGTTATACACCTAGGAGTATTTGTACTACTTTTTTCCATGGTTTATTTCTCTTAGATTCAGAAAAGTATGCGGGAATAAATGAGATAAACTTCTTCGAACCGAAGAAGTTGTAAAATAAAATTATTAATATATATACTCTCATTTAAAGTTTAGGATACAAAATATAAGGTTTTATTTTAACTACATGGTCTAGTTAACGATGACGAAAAAGGCGAGAAGGCAGAAGTCTAGAATACTCCTTCCTCTTCCTCTCCATAAGCGGGTATATGAAGCATATTTTCTCCAAGCCACTCGTTTATGTGGGACGACGATCACCGCGACGACGACGAAGACGGCTGATGATGATGATGAAGACGACTGATGATGATGATGATGATTTGTTGTCGTATTGGTGGTAAGAAATTAATATTTTTAGAGTTAGACAACACATAGAGTTAGACAACACATTCCGAACTAACGATAAAATTAGGTTTGGCGAAACTACTGAAAAAAAAAGCTTCAAAAAATATGTATCTATTTTATAGTTTAGCCCCCTTATTTTGATTTCTAGATCCGCCACTATATATATAAAAGTTTTTTAAAAAATTGATTTGAAAGAAGTTCCATCAAAATTTACAATGAATAATAGATCAATGAATATTTATTAAAATTAATAAAATTTCATATTATCTTCAAGTTCATCAAACAAATAATTTATTTTCGAATAACACTTATAAAAAAAATTATCATCTAATATATTAAAATCCAGAATTCATATCAAATTTTTAATCAAACATATAACAAGTATTTAATAGATAGAATATATTTTGTATTAATAAAGGGGAAGTTATACTATAACTTCTCAATAACCAAACCATGATGAGTATAAAATGTTTCTCATTATATTTCGATAAAACCTTCCATAAAAAAATGAAATTTAGCCATAACCTATGCGTTTGAACATTCATAGGTACAAGCGCAATAACATCCGGAGACTTGAGGGTTAGAAACGCATGTAGCCGAAGCTGATTTACCGTGTTTTTTCCTAACAAGACTGGTTACAAAATTGTTCTGCTATTTCCCCTACGGATGGTAACGGGTTTGTACAAATTTTAGTCGCAGCAGCATCCCATAATATCGTATGTGTAGCTGTTATATAACCAAATAAATAATAAATTAAAAAAAGTTATGTTATATAAAAATTGAACTATTGTTATCTTATTTTTTCTGATTGCTATTTTTAAGTTGATATACATATATTAATAACGTTTTATTATATAAATTAAATATTATTTATGATTTCGATTTATCATTTATAATTTCATAAAAAATGATATAACCTATTTTAATATAAATTAATAGATTTTTAGGTTTTTAGTGTCGAAAAATATCATGTACTTAAGATAATTAAGAAATGAAACTTAGCGGACGATAATAACAATATTAAAATAAACAGATCGCCTCTTGGAATTGTTTTTGCCATTGTTAATTGAGGGATGTGTAACTCACCCCTTTATTTATAGAGTAAATGTGAATTTTGTAAGTTAACCATCTAAAATCTAAAAGGATATATAATAAAAAGTTGTCGTAATACTATAACACTACACTTATCGCGAAATAAATTTTTCTATCTCAAATGAATTTACGCTAAAAAGCATTTATCTTTTAAGTTTATTTTATTTAAATTTAAGAGTATAAGATAAATCTAAATTATAATGCTCGAAATAGATATTAACGATTAACATTTATATTAAACTAAACGGCTGTAATTTTGATCATAAATATAATCTACGGTTATTAAAATAATAATAATAAATAAATCTTTTATTTTTTATTTTTTTAAGCAACTAAAAAATCTATTAAAGAAATTTCCAATATAGGAAATTACAATAATGTTAGGACCAAATTAGAAAGAAAAATAAAGTTTGGGGACAAGAAAACAAAAAGTCGTAATTGATATAACAGAAATCACTGGATCGTTTGCATCAAACCAGAAACTCAGCTTCTTTAATCTGCTTTCATGGTGCTATTAAACACCATTTTAACACCAATCGATCTTTTAGTTCAAATTAATGTAGCCTAGACCTAGACCTTCCGGAAGAATCATTGTCAACAATTCATTAGGAGCATTGAAGCCATTAAGACACGGTTTTTGCTTACAGTTGAGAACCCATTTCGTTATCCGGTTAGAAGCTTGATTATGGGTTATGGAGATATGGCGAATCGACATCTGTGGATGAATTAAACTTCTACACAAGGAGATAGTAGATTCGAGGTACGAAACAGCATTTCCTTTGGCCTGGAGATTGATGAGGGTCATGCAATCAGATTCAACATCTACGTCAGTCCAATTGTTTTGCTTGAAATGGATTAAGCATTCTAAAAGTGCTCTGCATTCAGCTAGTAAAAAGTTTAATTTCTCGAACAAGCATCCCGATCCTAGAATGATGTTGCCTTCTTCATTTCTAATCAGGATGCCTCCGCTTGATTCGTCATTCAAGCTGCAAGCACCGTCCACATTCAGCTTTAATCTACAAGGATTTGAGGTCATCCATTTGAGGTAACAAAAAAATTTCTTCCTAATATCGATTATTATGCAACCCAGAGCCGTTCCTGCATCAATTGCATTAGTCCAGTGCTTAGCAGATATCATGTTGGTCATATCTATACCTATCATGACATTGACAACTCTTTCAGTGGCACACTTGATTGTATCGTGGTTGCCATTGTATTTTGAACAATTTCTATTTTTTCATATTACCCAACAAATGATTTGTGGATTAATATGTGTAACATGAAATTTGTTTTTTGAAAACCAGAACCACGATCTGAGAATGTGTGAAAGAGTCATAAAGCGACCAATTTTCACTCTGAAAACGCATCCAAAGTAGTTCCAAATGTTCCAGGAAAAACTGCAACTAACAAAGAGATGATTTTTCTCTTCACTATAACAGTAGAATTAGCATTTGGATACTATAGTCAGATGTTTTTTCATGAGAATGTTGTCAATAGGGATGAAGTTACTGACTAACTTCCAACAAAGAAAAGAATATAGTGACTCCAAATCTTTCTGAATAAACTTGATTTATTATGCTTGTGTTTAATGTTCTCCCAAGTTAGCTTAGTATTAAAGTCTAGGTTGTTTGATAGTTTCCAAACCATCTTATCATCCTGATCAGGAGTGATTTTATAATTGATGATAAACTTTATCTTGAGGAAGAAAAGACAGGAGAGTATTATAATCCTAATCATTGTTTTTTAGAAAGATTTGACACTAGCATTTAGAAACCAATTATTAGGGCTATTGTGACTTATCAGATAAGGCAGATTGTGCCACTCTTTAAGACAAAAGTCCATAGAGCCTTTGCCTAGAATCCACTTTATGTTCCTATCAGAAGAGACCTTAATTTTAGAAAGCATCTTCCACACAAGAGAATAAGATTTCTTGCAATTAGCTTTTAAAGGATGCATATTAGGGCATTAAATATTCTGCCTCATCTTAGCTTATAAACTGTTGCTTTTTTCTCAAAAGAAACCATATTTTTTGGGAGAAGGTGAGTTGAATATCAGCTAGTTTTTTTATATTCAACCCACATTCTTCAAAGGTTTTATAAAGATTTGTCCAGGAGGTCCACTCGATAGCTTTTTCATTATAATTGGACCTCGAAAGGAATCTGTTAAAGCATAATTCAAGCTTGTTAATGATAGTTTTAGGGATGATATTATTTTGCATCCAATAATAGATGATAGGAAGTCAAACAGATGAGATAAAATTCATTCTGCCTCCAAAAGACATATGATTCATATCACATTCAGTGATTTTGTTATGAATTTTATCTAGAAAATGAATGTAATTCTTCCCTTTGTTGTTTCCACAGATTGCAATACCAATATAGTTGAAAGGAAGGGTGTCCACGTTAAATCCAGTTAGTACTTTTAGGTTGTTGATCCTGGATTGGTGAGCTTTAGATGAGGTAACTAACTTAGTCTTATCTTTGTTGATAGTTTGACCAGACACTAAATGGTACTTATCTAAAAAAATCTCAGCTTGTCAATTGAAGAAGAAAGGTTGTTGGTGAACACTAAGATGTCATTTGCAAAGGCAAGGCTTACCAGATAATTTGTTATTGTATTATACTTAAGACTTTTGTTAGTGTTGAACATATTAAACATGTCCTCATTAGTACTTCATCAGCAAGAATGAAAAGGCTGGGAGATAAAGGATCTCCCTACCTTAAACCTTTGTTCTGCTAGAAGTAACCTAGTGGTACCATTAATAAGAATAGAAATATTAATATCAATAATCATTTTCTTTATTAAACAAATGAATTTAGTAGAAAACCAAAAACAAGCAAGGACTTTAAGAATAAAAGCATGTGACATTCTGTCAAATGTTTTGGACATATCCAATTGGATCATGATATTTCTTGTTTTAGGTTTTCCAATTAATATCATGATAAAGTTCTTTAACAATCAATATGTTTTCATGTATAAGCTTACGCTTTACAAAACCTCTTTGAGCTTTAGAAAAAAATTTAGGAAGAATGTTGGCTAGACTCTTGTTCACCAAATTAGATAGCACCCCGTTAAATATAGAACATATGCTAATAGGCCTAAAACTGCCCCAACCAGTAGGGTTAGCACACTTAGGGATCAGGAAAATTCTTGTAGAAAAAACACCTTTAGGAATACTATTTCCTTGAAGATATGAATTCAAAGAATTACAAAGATCAATATTGATTATATCCTAATATGTTTTAAAGAATAAAATGTTAAACCCATAAGTGCCAGCAGCACTGTCATTGTTCATAAAGCTGATAATACTGCAAACTTCATCCTTGTTAGTAGGATTAAGAAGAGAATGGTTGTCATTATCAGTGACAATCTTAGGGATGTTATTGAATATAACATCCTACATCTTGAAATCTTGATCATCTTTGTTAATATAAGAATCATTAGACAAAGCATTTTTAAATAAATTTTCAGTAGACCAGACACCTCCCTCTTTAATGTCTTTAATTTGTTTTTTCTTTATTTTCCTTGAGACATATGCATGATATAGCTTAGTATTACCATCAATCTCCTTAAACCAATTGTTATAACATTTTTTCCTCCAGTAATTTTCTTCTTTTCCAAGAGCCTGAATGTAAATATTGTTACCTTTAGAAAGATTAGATTTCAAAATGATATTGTTCTCCCTCAAGTAATGAAACTCCATTATGTTAACCTCTTCAACAGAAGTCTTGACTTTGCTGAATATATTGCAAAATGACTTGTTGTTCCAGTCTCTAAGACATCTTTTCAATCTTTTTAACTTGAACCAAAAGACATTATTATAACCTTCATTACAGTTAAGGTTCCAGTTATGTTTCACAATACTTACAAAATTGTTATCATTAGCCCTGACATTCAAAAATTTGAAGGTGCATTTATTATGGTTATATTAAATTATTGAATTGTTAGAAAAGGAGATTAAAAGAGGGGCATTGTCGGAACAAGTTACGACCATGTGAAAGACCTGAGTTCTGCTGAAAGTGAAGATCCATTTATCATTGATCATTGCACTGTCTAATATTTTCCAAAGTGTGTTTTTGTTCCATGTATATCTCGAGACCACATAGCCAGCATATTCGGGATTTCAAAGCCTAATAGCTTCTTTGAAGTTCTCAGAGCTAGCTTCATCAAAGGTGGAGCAACCTAACTGGTCTTCAGAAGTTGTAATGGTATTAAAGTCACCAACAGTGATCCAATGAGCATCAGCATTAGCAATGGACTTCATTTGATTCCAGAGATGAGTTTAAGAGACCTTTGGTTCTTCACATAAACAAAGGTAAACTTAAAGAAGATAGTCACATCAAGATAATAAACATTCATGTGCAGGTACTGCTCATGATCTCTTTTAACATTAATTTTTATTTCATCACTCGAAAAAAAAACCCAAACTTTATTAGAATAGTTAGCAGCATGATTATTCAAACCCAGGACATACGAGATTCTGTCAATCTTGTCCACATTAGCCATAGGCTCTTGGATAGCTAATATTTTAACTTTTTCAGTATTGATAAAAAAAAATAAGCCTCATCAAAGTAGGTTTATTGTTAATGCCGCGAGCATTCCAACTAATTATCTTTATCATTATCTGATAAGGATTTTAGTTGTTTTCTCTCTCTTTTCTGCAGAAAATTAATAATAAGTTTGTTGATATTTCTGCTTTTGTTAGCAATCTTCAGTTTGTTGCTGATTATGGTGCTGAAATCTAGGCCAGGGGAGTTGTTTCTTGGAGAAACATTGTAGCTGCCAATATTGTCTTGCTCTGGAGTTAAATTGTTTTCATCATTCTGAATCTGAAGACTATTTTGGGCATACTCTTGATCAAGCTTGTGGAGAGCACCAATTATTTCCATGTCTTCTTTAGTAGAGTTACTCACAGCTTCAAGGCAGTTTTGATCTTTGCTAGTTTGCATTAAGTTTTCTTTTGTAGAAGTGCTCACTACTTCAGGATTATTGTCTTGATCATTTTTAGTTACTATCGATTTTAATTTCCTTCTGTAAACTTTACTAAAAGTTGATACTGATTAACCTTTAAATCAATGTTATGGATATTTGACGAAGAGTCTTGAGTTTCTTTATCTTCAATTCTTTGATTTTCAAGAAAACCATCTTCTACAACTTTGATTCTTTCTTGTTCTTCTTCTTTAGTAATAAAATTACCAAAAACTTTACACTCTTCACTCTTGTGACCTATATGGTAAAAACTATTACGGTAACTAGGAACATTTTTTTAACTTAATCTAATCCAGCGGCCGTCATTAACCCCAAATCCTATCCATATTCTATGCTTTAAATCTCTGGAAATTTCGACTTCAATTTGAGTGTAGTACACGTTACTGGTAGCCCTGTTACTTTCTGGCATAATGACTTTGTAGGTAGTACTTATTGAAAAAGCAAGATCGTTTATAACAGAGGAATGATACATGAACTGTGACAGTTTTTTGAAGCGGACCCAAATTAGAGAGTGGAGGTTTTCATAGTTTTTGTTGAAGTCCTGGTTCCATCTGAATTTGTATGGTTTTCCTATCTACGTTCCAAATATTTTTCGACCATATGATGCTGACATCATCCCTCAAACAAAACTCCATAAGGATGTGTCTCAAATCCAGAGTAATAAAGCTAAACGAACCCTTGAATCTGAAGGAATTTAAGAAGTTGCTCATGGAAGATTGTTTGGGTATAACATTGCTAAACTTCCCAATTAGAGTAGTTCTTAAATGTTGATGGAGAAAATCCTTCGTTTCTTTTGTATATTAACTTTAAGTGATCCTTTGTTTCTTTAACATACTCAGGTCTTATTTCTGGAAACAGAGGATGAGGTTTAATCACATCGACCAACAATTTTTTGAACTGTCTTTGCGTAACAGAATCTTTGTTAATCTGAAGAGCAGGAAACTCTTCTTTTTCCATAGCATTATTATCTCTTGAATTCATGGTAAGAAACCACGAAATCTACGAAAAAGAAAAATAATTTATGCAGAACAGACAAGAGCTAGAAAAATTTAGGAGATGACCACTCCAGCCGCTCTCGACCAAAAAAACAGACGATCCTAGTCGCTCCAACGGCGAAGCTACCAACTACTTCGAGAACCAAAGAGAACCGGAAAGGTTTTCCAAAAAGGAAACCATCCAAAATCAAATCCGACAAAAGAAATCGTCCACCATAGGGCTCGAAATCCGCTTTTGTTTGTAATCGTTAGTATACCCAAATGATTCGTAAATAAATCATTTATTATTACCCTGTTATCTAACTCTTTTTAAACGAAAATACTAATAACTATTATAACAGAAATTCATTCTTTTTCTGTTATCTTACTTTTTTAAACAAAATACTAATAAATAATATATCATAAAAATATGAAATAGTAGCTGCTTCCAAAATAATTATTAATACGGTGGGTTAATGTGAATATGCATTTATATATTTTGGAATATAGTTTATTTTATTTTTAGATTTTAAAATATAATTTTTTTTTGTTTTGTCCATCAATATTATGAGAATAACTTTGTGTGCGTTTTCAGAGCGATGTTCAGGGACATAACCTAGATAACTATATAGACGGTTGAATATAAATAATAAATAATTTTTTAATAATTAAAATAATATATTTATAAAAAAATTAAATTATTATTTTTAATTATTGAGTCGATTTTAATGTATTTAACATTTATCCTCACATTTACAATGCAATAAAAGTAAACATTGAGAGTTTGTAAAATATGATTTGTAAAAAAATGATTTACGTTGTCTTAAATCTTAAAATGATTTTCAAATGATTCTCTTCAAACTTTCAGATTTCATTTTCTTTCTTACACGATTTATACTTTAACTTTTTTTCCAAAATATTTCCTTCAAGTCGTCTTTTTTCATATCTTTTAAATTTATTCTTCTATCTCATCATCTATTTCAATCAAATGTCAAATTCTCAATTAATAGTTTTTAATATTCATTTTAGTTTCAATTCAAATCTCAAATCTTCAATATTAATTCTAAATCCTCAATTTTTAATTCTAAATTCCAAATTAGAAATTTCAAATTTCAAATCTAAATCTAAATCCAAATTAAACAAAAACCAAACTCAAACCAAATTCAAGTACAAAACAAAACCGAAACTCAAATCCAAACCCCAAATCCAAAACTCATACTCAAATACCAAATAACAAAAACATAATCGTGAATATAAGATCACAAATTTCAAGTCTCAACTCGCGAATCGCAAATCTCAAATCTAATATCCAAACATGAATTCAAACTAAAATCCCAATCAAACTCCAAATAAACTAAAATCAAAGTAAATCCAAATTCAATTCGAAATCTAAATGAAATTGAAATTCAAACGCAAATTTAAATCAAAAGCAAACAATCCAAATCAAATCAAATACATATCTATATCAAAACAAAATTGAAATCAAAATCAAAATTTAGTCATAATTCTACTAACATGTTCTCGTTCTTTATTTTAATGACTAAAATGATTGGAATATGTCACCAACCAAAAAAACCAAACTAGAAAAACAACGGTAGTCGGCACAACAGAAGACACAGATATAAACTCAACGTCTAAACATACGCTTTGATACCATGTACAAAATAGAGAAACGAAAAGACGGGTGAGCTCAAAAAATACATAAATTTTTTATTATTTAAAATATTATATTTATAAAAAAATTAAATCATTATTTACAAAGTTAATACGAGATAGCGATATCTCGTATGACTTTAATATCTCTAACGTCGACGATATAAAGATCACAATTTTATTTTATGTTTAATGCAAAATCCAAAATCATCCTATAAACATTTTATGCATAACATAAATCATATGCAAGGGATTCTTAAATTGGAATGCCTCATGATGTGGGAATTCTAAATCTAAAAGGGATTCTACAATGACATACGATAAATTTATCTTTTATTCTTTTCCTTTCCAATTTAAAGAGGAATTAGATTCCTATATAAAATCGTGGGTATGTATAACCCTATTAATAATTTAATTATGATATATTGAATGGTATCAAATCAGCCTATTATTCATCTTCTTGAAGAAATATGAACAAAATAATCAAGTCTAACATATCGAATACATAATTTAATTACTTTGAATTTAATTATGATATATCGAATGGTATCAAATCAGCATATTATTCATCTTCTTAAAGAAATATGAACAAAATAATCAAGTTTACCAAATCCAATACATAATTTAATTACTTTGATTGATTCGATTAGGAGAAACATATTATGGAATATTTTAAACTTTCTATTTTCTATGTCGAGCGATGAATGAAGTAGGTAGTAAAGAACATAAAAGTTTGTGTATATAAATTTTAGTACAATTGATGATACATAATGATTATCTTATTTTTTGTGCATGCCTATTTTTTGGAAAAATTCAGGACAACATCATAATTCCGAATGTGGGGGTTCGATTATCCGTAAATTGGAAAATTTGTCGCGACCATAGCATGGGGTGGTTGCCGCAGAAAACTAAGTTGACAATAATACAATTTGTTTTTACAAGCATTATGGTCATCGCAGTGAGCTGTACTTTATCCTCAGTCGTGGTCGCGACGAAGATGCACTATGGTTTTCCAAACTTATAGTTTTTTTCATTATTATTTTTATATTAATGATGCTTTCAGGTGAGGTTGCTCTACATACTCCATTCAAAGGTGCAACTTACCAATTTAGATATTTTGATATCATATGTACTCATTTTTAATGCATGCTTAGCATAGTTATGTATGTATGTATGTATGTATGTATGTATGTATGTATGTATGTATGTATGTATGTATGTATGTATGTATGTATGTATGTATGTATGTATGTATGTATGTATGTATGTATGTATGTATGTATGTATGTATGTATGTATGCATGTATGTATGTATGTATGTATGTATGTATGTATGTATGTATGTATGTATGTATGTATATATGTATGTATGTATGTATGTATGTATGTATGTATGTATGTATGTATGTATGTATGTATGTATGTATGTATGTATGTATGGTAGAACATTATGTTTATAATGAAATATTTAGCATGTTTTGCGCGTTTAGGGTTGGATGATTTTTCAAATACTTTCCACAATTGGGTGTTATGATAATTGTTTAAGGGTTTCATAGTTAGGTGGCCTTATTATATGCACATTAGGAAACATACAAAGTTTTGAATAAATGGTCACATAATGGGATGTAATTACCCATTGTTGATGGCATTTTGACTATGAGATGTATGGAATGAGGAGCTGGATGCACATTAGGTACGTAAAGTTTTGGTTGGCATTCATATCCCGTTAAGATTCCTAAGGATTAGATGGGATATATTATATATTTGAACTACTTCAAACACTCAAAGTGTATTATGCGACGACCAATTTAGGTCTTATATAGTAAGTTAGACGTCACGTTGCAGTGGTATGTAATATAATGTAAGCATATTTTATGGGACTGATTGACAGACCCGATATCCTACCCATGCAGGAAATGTCAGGTGAGTCATGAACATAAATGAATTTGGAACCTCACTAATTAGTGGAAGGTTATTGTGTGTGTGTACGCCACCACCCCATGGAAGACTACTGTTAATAAATTACTATGTAATTTATCACAAAATTCCTCAAGCACAGAACACAAATGGAAACAAATAAGAGTAAAGATAGAACACATGATTTAACGTGGTTCGACAATTGTCTACATCCACGGGCGCCGCCAGAGAAAAGTGTTTCACTATGATAGATAATGGTTACAAATTTCTGATTATGTTTTGTGTAGTCCTAGTAGTCTATTTATAGGGAATAAATAGACTTACTAGACAATGGGCCTGATAGGCTCATATACACTAATGAGAAAACCATTCATTACAACTTACTGTCAATGACGCAAAATTGTACGAGCGACCACGGTACACTGTCAAGGCTCATTCACAACAAATCTTCCCCTTGAGGCGAATATCCTTTCTTCACTATTAACAAAGAAACTTCTCTTCTTATGAATCACCAATTTCCCCTAAGGCATTCACTCTAACCCGAGAATACCAATCCAATTTAGGCACTCCCTAAACTTTTGAACTCATACTGCATTGGTCATTATATCTGTTGGATTATTGTACGTAGACACTTTTATCACATCAACAATTTCGTTTGATATTATATCACAAATAAAATTATACCTGAAATCTATGTGCTTTGTACACTCATGGTACATCTGGTTCCCTGTAAGGTGTATGGCGCTTTGATTATCCCACCAAATTTTGCAATCATATTGCCTCTTTAACTGCTTTTGTTAACGCCATGTACTCTGCTCTATTGTAGACAAAGCTACAGTAGCTTGCAACTGTGCTTTCTAACTGATCTCACTGCCAGCTAGAGTAAATACATATCTAGTCAGAGATCTCATTTTATCCATATCACCTGCAAAATTAGAATCAACAAAACCAACCAATGATCATGCAACATTATTCAGCGATTCACCAATATCGGTCTTGTTCAAAGTTAAGCCAATATTCACAGTATTCTTAAGATACCAAAGTATCCATTTCACTACGTGCCAGTGTTCTTTCCCAAGACATCCCATGTACCTGCTAACTACATTAACCGTATGTGAAACATCAGGACGTGTGCATACCATAGCATACATGATACTACCAACTGTACTTGCATATGGAACCTTTGATATTTGTTCTAACTTAGCAACGTCCTTGGCCGTTCCTATTGCAAAAAAATTGAAATAAGTAGCAAACGGAATGCTAACTGCCTTAGCCTCAAACATGTTGAATCGTTGTAACACTTTCTCAATATAGCTTTGTTGAGACAAGTGTAATGATCCTACACTTATGTTCCTGATAATTTACATACAAAGAATCTTCTTTGCTCTACCCAGATCTTTCATCTCAAACTCGGCACTAAGCTGCTTCTTTATCTGCACAATGTGTGACATACTACAAGCAGCAATAAACATATCATCCACATACAACAACAAGTAAACATAAGAATCATCTGACATCTTTTGATGATAAACACAACTATCATATGGACTCATCGTGAACCCGTTTGCCACCATGAATGTATCAAAACGTTTGTATCATTGCCTAGGTGACTCTTTCAAACCATACAGTGATGTTTTCAGCAGACAAACTTTGTCCTCCATATTAGGTTCGACAAAATCAATATGGTTGTCTCATGTAGATTTGCTCCTCCAATTCACCATGTAGAAACGCAAGATTACCTTCCTTTTTTGAACACCCATTTACTGCCTACTATTTTATGTCCATTAGGCAAGTCAACAAGCTTCCATGTTTGATTCTTATGAAGAGATTCAATCTTTTCCCCCATAGAACCAATTCATCGATCTGCCTCTGAACTCGCTATAGCTTCTCTGTAGCTACTAGATTCCTGCATCTCAATTTCTTCTGCAACTGATAGAGCATATGCAACTAGATTCACATATCTTTTTGGATATCTAATATTTCTTCTTTCTCTGCCCAATTCTATGCTATAAGGTTGTTGTTCTACATCGGCACATCATCGTAACTATCATATGATATTGACGCTTCACCTCCTGATTCTGGATCCACCTCAGAACCACTTAAATTATTGGACCTACTACGAACTGATTCTATTTCAATCTCCACCTGTTTACTTGCAACTGATCCTGAGTTGAATATTTCTTTTAGTTCTTTCTGACTGTCTATCAAAGAAAACTCATTAAAAGTAACGTCCCTACTGTAGAGAAAACCTGGAATTGGAAGAGGTACACCATAACCTATATCCTTTCACTCAAGTAGCATATCCTAGAAATATGCAACTCTTTGCCCTCGGCTCAAGCTTACCATCTCTCACATGAGCATACAGAGGACAAACAAACACCCTCAAATGTTCATAATCAGCCGACGATCCTGACCAAATATTAAAAGGAGTTTTACAATCAATAGTCGTTGATGGAGACCGATTCACCAAATAACATGTTGTATTGATAGCTTCAGCCTAAAAATAATTTCATACACCAGAATGCGAGAGCATACTTCGTGCCTTATCACAAAGCGTTATGTTCATTTTTTTGCGACTTTATTCTGTTGTGGTGTTCTAGAACAAGTCTGATGACACACTATTCCCTCAGCTTCGCAGAACTCGTTGAACTCATGCCTGCAATATTTTAACCCATTATTTCTTAAGACGTTTGATTTTTCTTCCTATTTGCTTCTCTATCATCTTTTTCCATTTGACAAAGGTTGAATATGCATCATATTTCGTTTTCAGAAAGTAAACCCAAACCATCCTTGACCGATCATCAATCAAACTCATTTAGTATCTGGCTCCGCTCTTTGATGGAATTATTTTTGGACCCCAAAGATCTGAGTGAATATAGTCCACTGTCCCTTTAGTCTTTCTTATAGCCGAGTTGTTGAATTTGACTCTATTTTATTTACCAAACACAGTGCTCACAAAATCCCAATGATCTGCTTTCTACCTTTTCAACAAATCTCTCTTTCCCGAAACAACTAATCATCTGTCACTCATGTTACCAAGAAGTCAGTGCCACAACTTATTTTGATCATGCCTACTTTGGCTATTACTCCCTGATGATGCTACTGCACCATCGCACATAACAATACTCCCCTGAAGAATGTAAAGACCCTTCTGCAAATTATCCTTCATGCATACCATTGAGCCTTTTGATTACACCATCTTCGGAACAGTACTTATAACCCCGAGAGTCTAGATTCCAAGAGAAATCAAGTTTCTATTTAACCTAGAAACATCCCGGTACGTCAAGATTCTAACAACCCCGTCAAACATTCCGATTCTGATGTTACTAATACCACCAACAATCAACATATGATTGTTCCTTAAATAGTCAGTTTAATGCATTCGCTTGTAAGTATTGAACCACTGCTTAAACTAACATATGTGATATGTAGCGCCAGTATCGAGTACCCAATAGTTTTTCCCACAGTCTGAACTTACGGACAATACATCTCCTCTACCATTATCTTCACTATCATCGGAATCGTTCACATCTTCAACAACGTTTACTGTATTTTCCTTTTGATTTCCCTTCTTACCATTCAGTTTTGGACAATCTCTCGTATAATGAACCTACTCATCGTATTCATAACAGTTTGAGTTCTTTACCTTTGACTTGGACCTCCATTTCTTCCTTCTTAAAGAACTCGCTTTGCTTCTAGATCTTCCCCTAGTCATAAGACTTTTCCCTTTAGCTTGATTATCTTGTTACAACTGTCTCATCTCCTTTGATTTTAGTGCTCCTTTGACATCTGCTAGCGATAACTTATTTTTACCATACATAATGATATCTACGAAGTTTTCATAGGGAGCCGGTAACGATCTCAATACAAACAAAGCTTGATCCCCATCCTCAATATTGATATCTATGTTATCCAAGTCCATTATAATTGATTTAAAATTATCTAATTGCTCAGTTATAGACATATCTTCTTTCAATCTGAAATCGTACAATCGTTTCTTCAAGTATAATCGATTTACTACTGACTTCTCTGAGTAAAGATCTCCTAGCTTCTTCCATGCGCATGCAGCTGTCTTCTCACCACTAATCTTGTGAAACATATTATCTTTCACATCATTAAAATCAAGCACAAAGCCATTTCTTGAAGATCTTTCTTCTTCTCTTCTTTCATCTCTTCTGGTAACTTATTCTCAACAGTCTTCTACAACCTTTGCAGTACCAATGAAGATTTCAATTTAATCTTTCACAACAGAAATCTGGATCCCCTATCAATTTTTCAATCATGTATTTTGTTACTGTAGACGCTAGTGTGAAACCCTAACTGCAAAAGCCCTAATTTCACCACATGGTTCTGATACCAGCTTTATTATTAAATCACTATGTAATTTATCAGAAAATGGCTCAAGCACAGAACACAAATAAAACAATAAGAGTAAAGATATAACATAGGATTTAACGTGGTTCGACAATTGTCTACGTCCATGGGTGCCGGCAGATAAAAGTGTTTCACTATGATAGAAAAGGGTTACAGATTTCAGATTATGTTTGGGTAGTCCTAGTAGTCTATTTATACGGAATAAATAAAATTAATAGACAATGGACCTAATGGGCTCATATACACTAATGATAAAATCATCTATTACAACTTACTGTTAATGATACAAAACCTGTACAGCCGAGCACGATACACTATCAAGGCACTATTCGACTCATTCCCAACAACTACCACACATATTTCTCGATGGTAAAAACTTGTTAAATGACAAAGTTGTTGCGTGTAAACACATCATATCCATACGTAACTAGTTTTTAATTGTTGAAATATTGGTTAGTTACCATGAACAGACATGTATGACCTCTACTGAAGGCTTGGTTGGTCAGATATTGCAAAAAACTTAAAATGTCTAATCTTAAACTATTGGATCTATAAGTAATGTATAACATGATAGTGCCCAGCGTATCTGCTAATGTTTATGACGAATCCATTACATATGAATTCCCAATCATAACCTTTAAGTGGGAATTATGTATATGTAAGATTAGTTTGGTATAAAATTCAGATCCGTTTTACTAGTATAATGTTTCTTTTTTTTGGCTCACCTACTGACAACCAATTTGGAAACTGATTTTAGGTCCCCGGATTGGTGGAGGAAAATTTAAGAAGTAAAAGATGAAAACTATTGCTCTTTTAAAGTCTCTATGATATTGAGTTTTGTCTTAGAGATTACGAGCATGTCGAACTTATAAAAAACGATGGCACACTTTGTGCAGTGGGATAATTCTAATAGACTCACCTCGGTATGTTTGACTGATCTCAGTACCCCAAGAATTCTGGAGTTCCTAAACCACTAACATGTTATTGGCCATTGACATACTTGAACACATTGAACAAAACTTTGTTAAATTCCCTCAGATTGAAACTATTAAGTACAAGGGATATAGTAAGATTCGGGAACACGTCTAGATAATTGTTGATGTTCAATGGAAACTTAAGTCCCTACAAGTAGCTCTCTTAAATACCTTCATTGTGGCATACATGTTGTTGTACTGACTTGCTAAATTTAGGATCCTTGAAACAAACTATGGTTGTCTTGAGAAGAAGTGGGTCATGATCACTCTCACTACCAATATGGTCAATTAAGAGAAGAATTATTCATAGTAAGGTGCTTTAAAGGCCAATATGGTGAATGCCAGCATGAGTAATCCTCAAATCAATGGGAGCACTTATCAATAAAATTTGGATAAGTTAATCCTACGAGATCTACTATAGAAGGAGGAGAATCCAAGAAGGAAAATGAAAAGATGTTGTTATGTTTCTACTACAAGAGAACGAATCACTGGAAGATGGATCACCCAAATTAAAAGTCCTCGATGACCAAGAAAGGTAAAATCTCTTCTATAATTTCAGAAGTTAATTAGTTTCAATATCAAAGGACACATGATGGATGAATAAAACTGTAAAAACTCATGTATGTGTTAATTTCAAAGGCTCAAGCCAAATCAAGCTTATTAGTGATGGAGAGATCCATATTTAATATTATTGATGAAGTTGTAGCCCAGTTTCAGTAATATGTCAATTTAATTTTTATTTAAGTTCACGACATGTTTTCAGTTTTAATAGATGTTTTTATATTTTCTCCTCGCGGATTACTAGATTAAATTGCTCTTTTCTTCACGAGGAATAGTTTTTTATAAGCCTAAATTATTGGTTTCTTATTTTGAGATTTGGTTGTTTGGTGAATTTTGTAAATGAGAAGAAAAAGGAAGATAGGTTTGAAAACTGAGGCTAGTTATGAGACATGTTAGATTTTTAAGTTATAACTTAACAAATGTGTCGATGATATTTTGGATAAAAATCGGGCTGATTAAAAATACGGCTCATTATCTTATCTAAAACCAGATTTAGCCAAAACAAAAAACTATTTCTATCATAGTATTAGAAAGAAATATAGTCTCATTAAATATTTTTAGGTTTTTTCTCTTTTCTTATCATTTATTTTTAAATTTACATTTTTTCTCTTTCGTATCAATTTTATTTTTTTATCTATTCTTTTTATTTAGATAAAGTATTTTAAATAATTTTTTAATAAAATTAATTTATTAAATTTAAAATTTATTTAAAAATAAATTCTAATAGTTTGGATAGTGTCACCATAAATATTAAAAGACTATTTTAAATCACCAGGATAATAATAGAAATACAAATGTAAAAAATAGACGGTTTATTTGTTTATGTATAAAGTAGGATGATGAGTTGGAAGCTAAAAAAATGATCTAAAAAAATGATCTAAAAAAGAAAACTATCAAAACAGGACCTGCAATTGTTATATTTGATGAATGTTATATGCATAACAATATTAATATAAGTAATTGTTTTTAGAGTCGATTGTGAACCCAACATTATTATGTTAATTAATTGCGTTATTCTTATATGTAATGGATCTTCAGAGAAAAATTATACATTTTTCTAGGATAGTTTGTAAAATCTTTTAAATTTTACTAAAAACTAAATTAATATTTTTTAGTGAGCATTGTCTAATCATATTTTTATGATCCTCATCTTAATGTTTTTTCAGTGACCCTCGTCTAATCATTTATTATGACCCTCGTTTTAACAATTTTGTTTTACCCAAATCTAAATACTTCTTTATGCCCCTCATATAATGTGTTTTTAGTAGTCCTTGTCTAATCATTTATTTGTGTCCCTCGTCTACCCATTTTTTATGACCTTCGTTTCATCGTTTCTTTACGTCTCTCGTCTTATTTCATTTGATGACCCTCTTCTAGGTTCTTTTTGGTAACCCTCGTCTAAAACCTTCTTGATGACCTTCGTCTAACATCTTCTCGGTTACCGACATCTTATCTTTACATTAGTCTTTGATATGACCTTACATCATCGTTATGAAAAATATATACTATCTCTAAGATATAACCTTATGTGGACTCCCCTCTCGTCCTTAAAATAAAAAAATTCTTAAAATGTTTTTAAGGACTACTAAAAAATCACTTTGACATGTTATCATAAGAAAATCGAGTCCAATTATTTTATTATTATATATTTCATATTAATTATTTTTAGGATGTATTAAAATTCTTAATCAATCGAGTTTATTCTTCCACCTATAAAAACTTAAATGCTTGAACCTCCTCAATTTTGACACGTTTTTCAAAATCGTTTATACTTCATCAAGACGTAATCATTTCATATTATTATTATTATTATTATTATTCTATAATAAAAAGATTTACTTTAACCATTGCTGGAATTCACCAACTCAGATTCTTCTTTATTTCTGCTATTCAAACAAGAAAGTTGATTCATTTATAATTCTCCTTCTTATTCTAAATCGTTCCATTTTCTGCATTTCTTTCATTAAAGCTTTAAAATTTCCAATTCGTATCCCCATTTCCTTTAATCTTATAGTTTCTACATTGACTTCTCTTTTCTTTATATGTACATTCCCTTGTTACTCAATTAAGTACGACTAGGTGATATATATTAGATAACTATATAAATAAGAACCCAATTTTATAGAATAATGTTTTTTTATCTCATATATATTAGATCTAGAATATTGATTATATTTATCTCTTTTGAACAACCAACATATAAAACAGATATACATAACTTAGAAACCTAATTGATAACATGTTTTATACCCAAAATAGCTCAAAAAGGAAAACACATTCACAAATAGTAACTATGGATGAGTTCCATCCTATAAATATACCATAAAAAATTAGATTTATAAACATATATTTCAAACAATTCACCTATAAAAACATGTATGAATAAGAACATCAAATTGTTAGACGTATTTAATTTTTTCTTGATGATGTTGTTACTCACATTCTCAAACCTGGTGAAATACTTCATCAAGGTGAAGAAGATGAAACATGCTTCTTTATTTTTATTTTATTTCACTCGAGACTTCGATTTCGCATTCTCCAATTTATTCAAGAATTCTTCAGGCATATCCGCATTTGCCTCACTCGACTAGATGTTAATGGGTGTTGTACCATGCTTAGTTGTGCTACTTAATTTGAAAATCTTAAAAGGACATATTGATGTTTCCAATTTTCTAACCAAAATCAATATTATAAAATACGCAAACATCAATTTCTACTTTATACGTATCGAATACGACAATAAAATTGTCAACTTTCCTTCTTATGTTCATTACTAAGAAATCCCTTTATTTTTGTAATCGGGAACTAGTAATACCGAAATAGTAACCGTGAATATGACCGAAATGAAAGACATTTGATGCCTACATGTAAGATATAATCTATCTATTTTTATTTTCGTCTTTCTTTCCAACTTATCTTCTTCTTATTAAAATTTTATTTCTTTTCATATTCAAATCAATACCAATAACTCTCGAATAAAGGTTTAGATGAAGATAGTATAAATTCTTTTCCAATTTGGTACTATGCAGCCTTTTCAATTTGGTTTTTAGATTTTCACTACATCTTTATTATCGAATTTGTTTTGCTAGCCGATCTTTGGCATATCAACAAACTTACCATGTTAACAAACTTAACAGGACCATTGATGGGAAAATTACTCTAACTAAGATTGCAGAAGAGGTTACAACTAAAAATATTTAGAGTGTAGTTCTTCAAAGATTCCATAAAAAGATAAAACCAAACTTAGTTAAAAGATTCTTACGAAAAAGTGCCAAAAGATGCCAAAGATGTCTCTTATTGAAAATAAGCTCAACAAGAAAATAAATATGAACCTGGCACATGGCCTTCTCAAACTGGCCTTAGCATAAATTCCTCATTACAAGATGATAAATTTGACAATCCAACCCTCGTTCAAGGAAGAAAAATAAATACAACTGTTGTAAACAATTCTCGCTAAAATGATAATTCATACGCTGCTCGTCGAAATGATAATCCACCGCCTAATCAAGATGAACCTACACCACTTGAAGAACTCAATAATAAAAAATGACGAAAGACAAGATCAGGTCCTTGTTAAGCAAATAGGTTTGAAAATCTCTGGTATGAACCTCACTGCTATTAAGAAGAAAACTTCTAGGCTTGACGAGTCCCTCTCGAATAACATATATGCTTCTAATATGTTATATGTTAGTACTAACAAAAAAACTTATACTTTTGATGACCCTTGTCAAAATAAACATGATTGCTTTACTTTTGGTCAAGAGTCTGTCGTTAATAAAAAACTTATCATTCTTATTAAACACTTTATCATTAAATAAAAAGGTAACGCCACATCCTCTGAACAATAAAAATGAAAAATAATAATTACTAAACCCGGTGTACCTCCAAAACCAATTTTTGATCAAGATAAAGGAAAATGTGAGGCTTTTTCGTGTACTTTGACTTAGACCACCAACCCACCAAGAAATCTTAATGCTATATCACCAACTATTCAAGCACAAAATTCCTTACAGGACCAACAGTAACATTGATAGGCTTGTTAAAATTAACGTGCTTGATTTTAGTATGCCTACACTGATCATGATCAATCAGGATATTGATCAATAAGTCTTCATTCCAAAACAACCAAAGCTTATTAGAACTGTTAACGCTAAAATTCTTAAAACCCAAAGATAAGCAATAAGATCTTGTCGAGATATGTTGATGAAAGGTTCCTGAATAATAAAAAAGAGAATCGTTTCTCCTGATAATGTAGTTGAGTCTTCTAAGAGATACTTTATTACCAAGACCACGAATATTGTAATTCAAGATTTTAATCATGTATGAATGGATAAGGTTGATCTTTTTTGTTCATCGAACTGCAAAGACTTAATAACTAAAGAATTGTTTTCTTTTTGCTTTTGGCTTCTGGCTTGTGTTAGTTTTTTTATTAAGAATGTTTTGGAAACTAATGTCAACTTATTTTTTTTGTTAGAATCGGGGTTACATGGAGCCTGCCAATATGATCAGGGTTTGGGTGTGGCTTCTAGAATAATAAGTATCTGAATCTAATTAAGATGATGGATTGTATTCATAATCGAGGGATTTAATGGCTTCAATGATATATTCATTGTTTTCAGTGTGGTTAGATGGGTTTGGGGAGGTTATTGAAAGGTTTTGTGTTGCTTATCTTTTTTTGTTTTGATCAATAGTTGCATCTCTATAATGATTTGTTAATTTTGCAAGAGAAACTGATTTTAAGAATGTTTTAAGATTTTTAACATGAGCTTGAGATTCATTATCTTTGTCTTGATTGTGAGCATATTGAGGCTTTATAATGATCGAATTTATCATTAGAGACTTAATAGGAAGATTCTTAGGATCTTTACTCATGACAAGATCATTCATATCACCAAAATTGTGTTGGATTTGAGTAAGTATTCTGCAATTATCTTTGGTATGACCAATATGGTTGCATTGAAGGAAATAAGGAGGACTACTTTTGTAGCCAATTTCGAGCCAACAACTCTCATTTTCTCCAAACCCAACCCATATGGCATACCGTATTTTTTGTGTGATATCCATTTCCACCCACAAAAGCCTCAAATTATATATGGCCTGATTCTTCTCTGGTATCGAAGATTTGATAGTGTTGCCTACGAAAGATGCAATATCTAGCATCATTGACTCATTGAAAAGGTATTCATGAACCATTGATATTCTTATTCATGTCGGGGTTATGGGGAACTCTATTCTTGGGTTAAAATCAAGAGTCAACTTCAAGACTCTCATCATAGATGAACCAACATTCTACACATTTTTGGCCTGTAGTTTAGCTAAGTATTATTTGAGAAAAAATTCAAGGAGAATATAGTGATCATCCCAATTTGAGACGTTATACTCTCCATTAAATATGCACTCATTAAGGAACTTAGTTAGAATGAGTTTCTTTGGAACACCTGATGAGAATTTACCTATTGGGGTAAATTTTGTTGTTGCAACTAGCTTGTCCTTGGTTTGTTTGGTGAACAATAGAGATATGCGGTCGTTTTTATGGTGTATAGAAAATTATATGAAATAAATGTCTTGAGAAAACAAATCTGAAAAGGTTTTCTTTGCCAGGTTTGAGGTTTTTTACTTATTTTTGCAGGTTAGATTTGTGGAGCTCAGAGAAATCAGAGTTCGAGAAAATATGTTCTGGCGATTCATCATCGGGGCTGAAAATGGCTTTGGAATCAAGGTTGTTTGATGAAGATCTTCATAGGTTACTAGAGGGGAGCAAAAGAGATTTAATTACACTTGAAAATGTAATGATAGAAGCTTAACAGACCAAAACATACAACGAAAAGAGAAAAAAAAACTATAAGAAACTGAGTTTTAGAGAGTTTTGCTCTATTCACATCTTAAGAGGAACTCAACTATTGTAATCATTATTTGATTTGAATTAAAATTAAATTGGATTCAAAATAAAATTAATATATACTTACCATAAAGTTTAAACAAAACCTAAATTTAGAAGCACCATTTATATTATCATAAATGTATTTGTTTATGAACATAATTTTAGAATAATGTTTTTTTTCGAGTATTTTAATAGATTCACCATAATATAAAATTTAGATACATATATCCATGATTAAATAAAACATTTAAAACATTAATTTAAATAATATATTGTTTTGTTATGTATTTAAGTTTTGATATTATACTTTAAAAAATCGGTTCTTTTTTGTATTTGTTTATGAAAAAATTCATAAAAGAAATTTGTTTGGAAATGTTATTGTCCAAATTGAGACATTCAGCTATTGATACTATTATGGGTCAGATTTTAACATAATCGGATCATACTCGACCCTCAAGATTTTGATTTTAATTTTTGGAATCGAATTGGATGATTTGGGTTGGTTTGGTCCGAATCTAGCGTTTCAGTCCAATTTTGATTCAATCCTGATTCTGTTTTAATTACGGTTTCGGTTCGGTTCGGTTCAGATTCAGTTCGGTTCGGTTTGGTTCAATTTGTCTCATTTTGATCCGTCTTGATTTAATCTGAATTCGGTTTGGTTGGTTATTGGTCCGGTTGAGACATTAAAAAAAATAAATGATATAAAAATTAAAAATTAAAAATTATTTTTTGATTTTTTAAATTGATCTTTATCTAATAATTATGGAAATATAATTTATAAGAAATAAATAAACAAATCGACTTTAATGAATTTCATGGATTCGGTTATGTATGGTTCTACAGGTTCATTAGTTTGATTCTTTATCGGTTCTATTGGCTTACTAGTTTCGTCGGTTTGGTTCCAAATCTGTTTTATCAGTTCGATTGCTAACCGATTTTATCGTTTCGGTTTTTTATTAGTCTCGACATTTAAATCGATCAGATTCTTACGAACTTATTGAAGTACAGTCCCGACTAAAAAAAATTATTAGCAACCGTGCGGAGTATCTTCTATTCATAACCGGCCATTCGAAGATGAACCCAAACAATTAGATCATAGAATACTATTATGAATTTGTTTTGTTTATAGTTTATTTTTGTTCTATAAAAAAATTTATTTAGATCGAATATAATAAAATTAAACTACATGACTTTAAATAGATACTTGTAATAAAATATAAAATTATCAACATAAATTTAGAGACAGACATTGGTTATAGTTAGAAATTTAGAATAAACTGATAAAAGATGATAAAATTGTCTATTTTACAATCAAATGTAACAATGTTGTGTTTAATACTCTTATTATTTCACTAACAGAACAAGTCGTGAAAAAGTTGACGTTTATCCAGATACTAATATGATTGGTACTTTTTCTGGTATTTCATGTTGAGCGACTGTAGATCATTACAAGGTTATCCTTTAGTGCAGGTATGGGGCACTTCCACGTGTCGACAGATGGTTTGATAAGTGTAGTTTACGAAAATTGCTCATTCGATTTGATGGAGACGTAAGAGAGAAACAAATTTAATAAAGCTAAAGCTATTGGAATGATACTCCTATATCAATATAACTTCGGGGACAGACGCTTATTATAGCTAGAAATTATTGTTCGACTTTTGGATGATACTCCTATATCATTAATTAATAAGCTGATTTATACTAGTACAAAAGTAGATTTTATAGTGATGACCGTGTAAGGTTTTAGAGAATCAATTCTCCCAACCCCACTCTCTCTCAACCCAAGAGAAACCCAGGTATACAATATGTCTCCTTCAACATAAAATTTAGACTTTCATTTTCCAAACACAATTTCTCTTCTACTCTATCTTATCTCTTTCATTTTCCAAACAGAATTTCTCTTCTACTCTATCTTACCTCGGTCGATCTTCTATCTTCCTTTTCATATAGTTTTAAGATGGCCTCTTCATCCCATATTCATGAATGGCTCGAAGAAAACATGGTGCCAGAACCTGTTCATGCTTATGGCGAGGAGGGGGAAGGAGCCTTCTCGACTTCGGCCTCCTCGCCTTTCTCATCGTCGCTAAACGGTCCAGGTATGGTAGTTTAAGTAAAAATTTAATTTTTGTATGATATTGCTGTATATAAGAGTATTATCTTGATAAACCTTTTTTTTTTTAAGCTTCTTCTATTAGAAGTAGCATATCTCACCTCATAGGCCAGCCACATTCTCCGGTGGCGCCAGTGGCGGCTCCGGCAGCGGAAGCAGAGGCTGAGGGAATACCGGTGGGGGATCAGGCAGCACTTGCGGCGGCTGGTGCCAACCGCCTTTACCTAAAAATTGCGGTAGCGACTTTTATTTACCTTGTATTGGCTTCCGTTTTTATTTTTATTGTTAGGTTTGAGAAGGTGAATCCTTCGGATGTTAGAATTGAATTTAATGAGACTACTTTAGTTTGGGGAGGGATATTATATTCGAAAGAATATAATTTAACACTACCGGTTTTAAGGTTAGAGGGACTTATGGAGTTTTTAAATCATAAAAATTGTGAAATTAGTAATATGGTAGCTTCTGTTTTTTGGGGAAAAAATTTAGTTGCAATAACCGACTACCAAAACGTTATAAAAGTTGCTAGTGGCTCGGGTTATTTTTGGTTTGAATTATCCTCTAATAGTTTTGACGGGGTTTACTACAAAACGTTACCCAACAATTCTAAACCATTCTCTCCTTTGAAGAAAAAACGTTTTTTATTACGTATAAAGTTTTTTTCTAATTGGAAAATCTTTTTTATAAATTATAAGAAAAAGCAGAGATCGGATTGTTTTCTTACTTTCGAAGGTCCTCCGAATGGTAAATTAGTTAACAGTAGTTGTACAATTTATTAATTAGTGGTGTAATTTCTTTTTATGTACTTTTGAAAATTGTAATTTCTTTTTAAGACTATGTAGTTTTGTTAATGGAATTTGAATATGTTAATGTTGTGTAATGGTTATTTTTAGTTATGTTAAATTATTATTATTATTATTATTAATATTAATGCTCTTCCAAACTCAAGCAAGTATTATTTATTATATTTTCAAAAATTTGATAAAAGGAAAACGAAACATCAAAATCTTCAAACTTAACGAGAATGTTTTATAAAATTAAAATTACATGACTTTAAATAGATACTTGTAATAAAATATAAAAGTATCAACATAAATTTAGAGACAGACATTGGTTATGGTTAGAAATTTAGAATAAATTCATAAAAGTCTCCCTGAATGATAAAATTGTCTATTTTACAATCAAATGTAACAATGTTGACGTTTATCCAGATACTATATGATTGGTACTTTTTCTGGTATTTCATGTTGACCTACTGTAGATCATTACAACACGTGTCGACAGATGGTTTGATAAGCGTAGTTTACGAAAATTGCTCATTCGATTTGATGGAGACGTAAGAGAGAAACAAATTTAATAAAGCTAAAGCTATTGGAATGATACTCCTATATCAATATAACTTCGGGGACAGACGCTTATTATAGCTAGAAATTATTGTTCGACTTTTGGATGATATAACTTCAACAGTATTGGTTTTTTTCTTTTAGCAAATCCTAGCATTATTAATATACGATATCATGTTATACTCTATAAAATTATAGATATACACATAATTTTTATTCATTTATTTATTTATATATATATATATATATATATATTATTTTATTTATATTTTATATCCATATTCTCATTTATTATTGTTAGGAATAGCTTAGAAGTAAGTTATTCCTGAATAATGTTGAAAGATTACATTGATGGATCAGTGGCGAGCGATACGTATATGCAGAAGTTATTGAATTTTTTCAAAACAAAACTCAAGCACAAAATATATGCGAATGAAAGATTTAAATGAACACAGGATTAAACGTGGTTCGACAATTGTCTACGTCAACGGGCGCCGCCAGAGAAAAGAGTTTCACTATGATAGAAAAGGTTACAAATTTCGGATTGTGTTTTCTGTAGCCATAGTAGTCTATTTATAGGGAATTAATAGACTTACTAGACACTGGGCCTAATGGGCTCATACCACAAGACTAACACAAGTCACAACCAAACATAGTACACTATCAAGGCACAATATCACTATCACAGACACAAAACTGTAGTGCCGGACACAGTACACTGTCAAGGCACTATTCGACTCATCCATAACAAATCTTTCTATTGAGGTGAATATCATTTCTTCACTATCAACAAAGAAACTTCTCTTCTTCTAACTCACCTGATTCGACCATTTCTCATACTTCCTTCTAACTGTCTATCGAAGCAAACTCATTAAAAGTAACGTCCCTACTGGTGAGAAAACCTGGAGACTTTGGAGAGGTACACCATAACCTATATCCCTTCACTCCAGTAGCATATCCTAGAAATATGCACCTCTTTGCCCTCGGCTCAAGCTTACCATCTCTCACATGAGCATACGTAGGACAACCGAACACCTTCAAATGTTCATAATCAGCCGACGATCCAGACCAAATCTCAAAAGGATTTTTACATTTAATAGCCGTTGATGGAGACCGATTCACCAAGTAACACGCCGTATTGATAGCTTCAGCCCAAAAATCTTTTCCCTCACCGGAATGAGAGAGCATACTTTGTGCCTTGTCACAAAGAGTTGTGTTCATTATTTCTGCGACTCCATTCTGTTGTGGTGTTCTAGAACAAGTGCGATCGCGCACTATTCCCTCAGCTTTGCAGAACTCGTTGAACTCATGACTTCAATATTCTAACCCATTATCTGTCCTAAGACGTTTTATTTTTCTTCTTGTTTGCTTCTCAATCATCGTCTTCCATTTGACAAAGGTTGAACATACCTCATCTTTCATTTTCAGAAAGTAAACCCACACCATCCTTGAATAATCATCAATCAAACTCATGTAGTATCTGGCTCCGCTCTTGGATGAAATTCTGTTTGGACCCCAAAGATCTGAGTGAATGTAGTCCACTGTCCCTTTAGTCTTTCTTATAGCCGAATTGCTGAATTTGACTCTAGTTTGTTTACCAAACACAGTGCTCACAAAATCCCAATGATTCTGCTTTATATCCTTTCAACAAATCTCTATTTCCCAAAACAGCTAATCCTCCGTCACTCATGTGACCAAGATGCCAATGCCACAACTTATTTTGATCTTGCCTACTTTGGCTATTACTCCCTGATGATGCTAATGCAACATCGCCCATAACAAAACTCCCCTGGAGAATGTAAAGACCCTTCTGCAAACTGCCTTTCGTGCATATCATTGAGCCTTTTGTCACTTTGATGACACCGTCTTCTACACAGTATTTGTAACCCCGAGAGTCTAGAGTCCCAAGAGAAATCAGGTTTCTCCTTAACCCAAGAACATGCCAACACGTCAATATTCTAACAACCCCGTCAAACATTCTGATTTTGACGTTACCAATACCACCAACAATCAACGAATGATTGTTCCCTAAATAGGCATGTGATATGTAGCGCCAGTATCGAGTACCCAAGAGTTTTTCCCAAAGTCTGAACTCACGGACAATACATCTCCTCTACCATTTTTTTCACTATCGTCAGAATCGTTCACACCTTCACCAATGTTTGCTGCATTTTCCTTTTGATTTCCCTTCTTACCATTCAGTTTCGAAAAATCTCTCCTATAATGACCCTGCTCACCGCATTCATAACAGTGTTAGTGCTTTACCCTTAACTTGGACCTCCAGTTCTTCCTTCTTAAAGAACTCGCTTTGCTTCTAGATCTTCTCCTAGTCATAAGCCCTTCCCTTTTAGCTTGATTGTCTGGCTGCAACTGTCTTATCTCCTTTGATTTGAGTTGCCCTTTTGACATCTGCTAGCGACAACTAATCCTTACCATACATAATGGTATCTACAAACTTTTCATAGGGAGCTGGTAACGATCTCAATACAAAAAAATCTTGATCATTATCCTCAATATTGATATCTATGTTCTCCAAGTCCATTATAATTGATTTAAAATTATCTAAGTGCTATGTTATGGACATACCTTCTTTCAATCTGAAATCATACAAACGTTTCTTCAAGTATAATCGGTTTACTACTGATTTCTTTGAGTAAAGATCTCCTAGCTTTTTCCATGCGCATGCAACAGTCTTCTCACCACTAATCTCGCGAAGCACATTATCTTTCACACTCATTAAAATCCAGCACAAAACCCTTTCTTGAAGATCTTGTTTCTCCTCTTTGTTCATCTCTTCTGGTAACTTATGCTCCACAACCTTCCACAACCCTTGCAGTAGCAATAGAGATTTCAGTTTAATCTTCCACAACGGAAAGCTGGATCCCCCATCAAATTTTTCAATCATGTATTTTGTTGCTGTAGACGCCATTGCGAAACCCTAATTGCAAAACCCTTAATTTCACCACGAGGCTCTGATACCAATTTTGTTATTAAATCACTATACAATTATCACAAAATGGCTCAAGCACAGAATATATGCGAATGAAAGATTTAAATGAACACATGATTTAACGTGTTTCGACAATTGTCTACGTCCACGGGCGCCGCCAGAGAAAAGAGTTTCACTATGATAGACAGGTTACAGATTTCAGATTGTGTTTTGTGTAGTCCTAGTAGTCTATTTATAGGGAATTAATAGACTTTCTAGACAATGGGCCTAATGGGCTCATACCACAAGACTAACATAAGTCACAACCGAACACAGTACACTGTCAAGGGACAATATCACTATGAGAGACACAAATCTGTATTGCCGGACACAGTACACTGTCAAGGCACTATTCGACTCATTCATAACAGGGACAAACTTAGAATTATTTTTTGACGGGGCTAATTTTGTTTTTCAACATATAAGTATATTTGATGAAAAAAGTTAAGGAGAAAAATTGGTTATAAATTTTATTAAAAATACCAAATAATATTATCATTAATTATAATAATAATAAAATATAAAGCATATCGTCTATCATTCATTTGATGAAAATGGACTATAATAACATCATTATTGATTGTTCAAAACATCTTTTCTTTAAATAACTAAACGGTCTTTCAAGCCCCCAAGGGGGTAGCCGAGTTGGTTGAGTATGGTATGCTCGTGACCAAAGGTCACGAGTTCGAGTCCCTCTACATACGCTTTCTCGGCTGAGCCTGTCACCTTGTGTGGTTTACCGTCTGGCGTTGGTTTGCAGGCTATCGCGTCAGACTGAGGGTTTACCCTGTGCGCACTCATTGCACTATGAGTATTGGCTGCGGGTTCCCTAAAAAAACGGTCTTTCAAATATATACAATATATCTGTTGTTTATTAATTGATTTCGAAAGAAAATGTGCACTTAAAAAATAGATATTAAACTGTTTTTATCGTATTTATTATCAGATGAATGATTAAATCAATAAAAAATAAAATAAGAAACTTTTTTTCGAAATACCATTGTTGTTGAACTCGATGGGTTTTGAAGCATCTAAAAGAATCCATAATATATACAATAAATTTATATATTTTATCTATAGAATACTTTTCAATTTTGTTTGAATTTTTTTTACGCATAATTATATGTGTTTACTTTGTATTTCAGATCGACGTTATATTTAATTAATATTTTTTTAGTCTACGTATATAAAATTATAATGTATATGTTGATTTAACATTTGATTTTTTAATCAATTAAATTTAGATATTAATGAGACTTGTCCAGAATAGTCACACAAAAACAATGTAGTGATATAATATTGTTTTAGCTCCAAAAATAAACAAAAACGTCGAAGCAAAACATGAATAATTTTTTTTAAAGATCTACTTCAGAATCACATTTTGTAGATGATCCAAGGGAGATTCCCAGTTTGATTATACACGATGAGGACGTTGAAATTTATACCTTCTCCAACAAAAAAAGTTTGAAGATTGGTATTTAGTTATCACCGGTTATAAAACAAAATTTTATTTTTTTATCAAAAAATCTATACATGTTTTCTTAGTGTACCAAAAACGTATACCGACAAATATTTTTTGTCAGAAGCTTATTGTACGACTTAATGTACGTCCGATAATTTAAAAGAGAATAGTGTCTTAAGTTGATAAGTCTCAAGCAATTATAGTTAGAGTAGATACATTATTACAAGTAGGTCCCATAAGAGAATCCAATATCTGTTGTGGACGGAGAATCGAGTACATGTAAAAAAAAGAACTAGAAATGGAGGATGTGTGTTGATTTTATTGATTTAAACAGGTCATGTCTGTATGACCCATTCCATGTTCTAAGAATTGATTAACTGGTAGACTCTACTTTAGTTAACAAGATCTTATCTTTTATGGATGCAATTTTTTTTGTATAATCAGAGACATATGTATCTGAATGACCAAGATAACGCTACGTTTATAACTAATATGGTTCCACATTGCTACAAGGTAGTGCCGTTTTTGTTGAAAAATGCTAAGGAAAATTATCAGCGACTAGTGAATAAAGATTATACTAGACATATCATAAGAAATGGTGAAGTATATATTGAGAAATGTTAGTAAAAATCACAAAAGATTAGGATCATTTTTCTCATATATAAGAATCTTTATGTAAGTCAAAAGCCATAAATAGGCATGTGAATTTTAACCGAACCAAAAGAACCGAACCAAAATGGATTAGGTTCCTTCATAATACCCAAATAGTTCCAATTTAAATTACCCACGGTTCTCGGTTCGGTTCCTTCCAAACCGAGAACTATGGGTACCCGTTAAGAACCAAACACATGTATTAACCCTAAATTTAATATTATTTAAAAATATATTTCTTTTTCCTAAAGTTAGATTCCTCTAAATCTGTTGTCTATCACTAAGCTCAGATTATATTCTATTTAATAAGTGACAACATAGTTAATTCAAAATGAAGACATATCTATAAACAATTACACGTATAGACAACATAAAAAAATATCAACCTATATATAATATAATAAACTTGATATCATCTCTCTTTTTTATTACTAACATTCTTACTTAATATATTAATTTTGGAACTCTCTTATATTTAGTATTTAGTTTTCTTACAATCTAACACAGTTTTATAGTTTTGATTTATAAAATGAGTTTTATATCTATTGATATTTCAAAAAAATTAAATTATCCAAATATATTCGATTGGAACCAAATTAAATACTCATACAAAACAAAACCAAGAGGAACCAAACCGAACCGAACCAAATTTTATTTTGTTCTTAAATGGGTACCAGTTTTGAAGAACCGGAAGAACCGAGAACAAAAAAAAAACCGAACCGAACCGAACCGAAGAACCAAATTCCCATACCTAGCCATAAACTTAGAATTGAATATAAAAATATATACCTTCAAGGTACAATCCATAAATGTTTAGGGCTATATTGTGAGCGAAAAAAGAATTGAAGATGATCCAATACAGTTTAACGATTATGGATCCTTTTGAGATATATCAAAGACGTAAAAATCCTAGTTGGAAGGTTGGTTGCTCTAAAATATTTATATTGAAATCATCAGAAAAATATACTTCATTTTTTCAAGTTCTGATAAATGCGAATCGTTTCAACTGGAATCCGGAGTGTGACAAAGATTTTGTCAAGATAAAGAGCAATTATCCTCTGGATTTTTTTTAATTAAGTCGACTATGATAAAATATATTTGTTTATATCATAGTATCAGACTATGGAGTAAGCGCAATATTGGTTAGAGTGCTTGTAAATTATTATTGCCTAAATATTACATAAGCAAAAGTTTGTTAGATGCTGAAAAACAAATACTTCAAGATTGAAAAACTAGCCTTGGCTTTAGTTGTGGCGGGTCAAAAAAATGAGACCATATTTGTAAGCCCATTAAATTATAGTTCGAACCTCATTTCTGCCAAAATGTACTGCGAAAGCTCGATTTATAAATTACTAAAACTCGGAGACTATGATATCTATTTTGAACCTCGGCCAACAATCAACACGCAGACTTTGGCATATTTTTTAGTTGAGTTTTATTCTGAGTGACCAAAATGAGAGCCATATATTGACATATCAAAAGACAAGTGGTTAATTTGAATTGATAGGGGTTCAAGCATTTCAGGTTATGGACGGGGGTTCAATTGGTAGCTCCAACCGGCGAAGAAATGTATCATGCGATATGTTTTGGCTTCAAAACATCTAACAAGGAAGAAGAATACGAATCACCCTTGATAACATGTCGATTTGCATAAATTTGCAGTGCTAAAAAAGTACGAGGCCATTCGATAAGCCAAGACGGGAAAGACCATCTGGTAAAGTACTTAAAGGTGTTAAAGAACTGAAAACCTTGTTCGAGGGTATTCGATATGAACATGTTCATCGGCCATAAAATTTTGTTGTTAATTCTCTAGCAACTATAGCATACTGCAAAGATTTTCATGGATACTAGCCTTGTCTTTAGTTGTAGTGGCCCCAATAATGATGCCATATATCCAAGCCCGTTCAATTATAGTTCGAACCTCTTTTCCACAAAAAACATATACTACAAATTCTTGATTTATGGATGACTAAGTGGCCGGTGGAACTCGAAGACTATGATATCAATTTTGAAACTCGAGGAGCATGATATCAATTTTAGTGGAAAAGAGGTTCGAACTATAGCATACTGCGAAGAGTTTCATGGATACTAGCATTGTCTTTAGTTGTAGTGGCCCGAAAAATGAGGCCATATATCCAAGCCTGTTCAATTATAGTTCGAACCTCTTTTCCACTAAAAACATATACTACAAATTCTTGATTTATGGATGACTAAGTGGTCGGTGGAACTCGAAGACTATGATATCAATTTTGAAACTCGAGGAGCGATCAAACGTAGAAGTTGGCATGTTTTGTAGTTGAATTATATTCCAGACGACCAGAATAAGAGCCATATATTGACATATCAAAAAACGAGTGGGTTATTTGAACTAATGGGGTTCAAGCATTTCAGGTTGTGGACGGATTTTTAGTTGGTAACTTCGATCGGAGAAGAAATATATCAAGCGCTATGCAAACTTGGTCGAGGGCATTCAATATGAACATGTGCAATGGGTATCAATTTTTTATGTTGATTCTCTAACAACATAAGCATATTTTCCGAAGGGTATTCATGGATACTTGAATAAAAGAGTTGCTCGATAAAAAAACCTCCAAACATAAGCAAGTCACTCCAGAAGTGTTGCAAATTTCCACAAGTCTCGAAAAAGATTAGAGGCATGAGCGTAAATAATTTCTTATTAGATGGAATTTGCTAGTGTATAAAATATTGGCCAAAAATTGAGATTTAAGGCACATGTCTTTGCAGTATTTATAGACATTCTTTACAAAAAATCTTTGAGCCGACCATTGTTGTGATGCCTTAGAACTAATGAGTTACAAGTGATATTATCCAAATTGTATAATGGAGATAGATCGACTCGTTTTGGGTCTAAAACATTAACGATAAAAGTTTTATTGGCCGGATATCATTAGCTTTCACCATGGTTGGTTCCAAAGAGTTACTCAGAAGATGTGATACATGCCAGTGGTTTGCAAACAGGATAAATGTGCTAGCAATACCATTTAAATAATTCACAAGCATTGTCTATTGATAGGTGATGATTGCATTTTATTTGGTCGTTATCTATGGCCTCCAGGGCATGCCGAACAATCATTGTATATGTTAACTATTTTTCAAAGTGGGTGGAAGTCGAGCCTTTGTCTGGGACTAAAGCAAAGAATCTTACCAAATTTATTATATCTAAATTTTGTTGAAGGTTTGGAGTCTCGAGAACGATCACCACATATAAGGGCCCTCAATTTGATAATAGATATATGAAAGCTTTCCACCGTCAGCCCATTGAGAAAGTAGAGGTTGCGCCGAAAACTTTAGAGGGGGATGCGAGAAAATTACCAAATTACCTCCAGAAAGTATCATGGGCTTACCAAACGACCCCCCCGGACAATGACCTAAAAATATTTTGCAATTATCTTTGGTATGACCAATATGGTTGCATTGAAGGAAATAAGGAGGACTACTTTTGTAGCCAATTTCGAGCCAACAACTCTCATTTTCTCCAAACCCAACCCATATGGCATACAGTATTTTTTGTGTGATATCCATTTCCACCCACAAAAGCCTCAAATTATATATGGCTTGATTCTTCTCTCGTATCGAAGATTTGATAGTGTTGCCTACGAAAGAGGCAGTATCTAGCATCATTGACTCATTGAAAAGGTATTCATGAACCATAGATATTCTTATTCATATCGGGGTTATGGGGAACTCTATTCTTGGGTTAAAATCAAGAGACAACTTCAAGAATCTCATCATAGATGGACCAACAGTCTACACATTTTTGGCCCATAGTTTAGCTAAGTATTCTTTGAGAAAAAATTCAAGGAGAATATAGTGATCATCCCAATTTGAGACGTTATAATCTCCATTAAATATGCACTCATTAAGAAACTTGGTTAAAATAAGTTTCTTTGGAACACCTGATGAGAATTTACCTATTGGGGTAAATTTTGTTGTTGCAACTAACTTGTCCTTGGTTTGTTTGGCGAACCATATAGATATGCGGTCGTTTTTATGGTGTATAGAAAATTATATGAAATCAATGTCTTGAGAAAACAAATCTGAAAAGGTTTTCTTTGCCAGGTTTGAGGTTTTTTACTTATTTTTGCAGGTTAGATTTGTGGAGCTCGGAGAAATCAGAGTTCGAGAAAATATGTTCTGGCGATTCATCATCGGAGCTGAAAATGGCTTTGGAATCAAGGTTATTTGATGAGGATCTTCATAGGCTACTAGAGGGGAGCAAAAGAGCTTTAATTACACTTGAAAATGTAATGATAGAAGCTTAACAGACAAAAAAATACAACGAAAATAGAAAAAAAAACTATAAAAAAACTGAGTTTCTGCTCTGTTCACGTCTTAAGAGGAACTCAACTATTGTAATCATTATTTGATTTGAATTAAAATTAAATTGGATTCAAAATAAAATTAATATATACTTACCATAAAATTTAAACAAACCCTAAATTTAGAAGCACCATTTATATTATCATAAATGTATTTGTTTATGAACATAATTTTAGGAATAATGTTTTTTTTCGAGTATTTTAATAGATTCACCATAATATAAAATTTAGATACATATATCCATGATTAAATAAAACATTTAAAACATTAATTTAAATAATATATTGTTTTGTTATGTATTTAAGTTTTGATATTATACTTTAAAAAATCGGTTCTTTTTTGTATTTGTTTATGAAAAAATTCATAAAAGAAATTTGTTTGGAAATGTTATTGTCCAAATTGAGACATTCAGCTATTGATACTATTATGGGTCAGATTTTAACATAATCGGATCATACTCGACCCTCAAGATTTTGATTTTAATTTTTGGAATCGAATTGGATGATTTGGGTTGGTTTGGTCCGAATCTAGCGTTTCAGTCCAATTTTGATTCAATCCTGATTCTGTTTTAATTACGGTTTCGGTTCGGTTCGGTTCAGATTCAGTTCGGTTCGGTTTGGTTCAATTTGTCTCATTTTGATCCGTCTTGATTTAATCTGAATTCGGTTTGGTTGGTTATTGGTCCGGTTGAGACATTAAAAAAAATAAATGATATAAAAATTAAAAATTAAAAATTATTTTTTGATTTTTTAAATTGATCTTTATCTAATAATTATGGAAATATAATTTATAAGAAATAAATAAACAAATCGACTTTAATGAATTTCATGGATTCGGTTATGTATGGTTCTACAGGTTCATTAGTTTGATTCTTTATCGGTTCTATTGGCTTACTAGTTTCGTCGGTTTGGTTCCAAATCTGTTTTATCAGTTCGATTGCTAACCGATTTTATCGTTTCGGTTTTTTATTAGTCTCGACATTTAAATCGATCAGATTCTTACGAACTTATTGAAGTACAGTCCCGACTAAAAAAAATTATTAGCAACCGTGCGGAGTATCTTCTATTCATAACCGGCCATTCGAAGATGAACCCAAACAATTAGATCATAGAATACTATTATGAATTTGTTTTGTTTATAGTTTATTTTTGTTCTATAAAAAAATTTATTTAGATCGAATATAATAAAATTAAACTACATGACTTTAAATAGATACTTGTAATAAAATATAAAATTATCAACATAAATTTAGAGACAGACATTGGTTATAGTTAGAAATTTAGAATAAACTGATAAAAGATGATAAAATTGTCTATTTTACAATCAAATGTAACAATGTTGTGTTTAATACTCTTATTATTTCACTAACAGAACAAGTCGTGAAAAAGTTGACGTTTATCCAGATACTAATATGATTGGTACTTTTTCTGGTATTTCATGTTGAGCGACTGTAGATCATTACAAGGTTATCCTTTAGTGCAGGTATGGGGCACTTCCACGTGTCGACAGATGGTTTGATAAGTGTAGTTTACGAAAATTGCTCATTCGATTTGATGGAGACGTAAGAGAGAAACAAATTTAATAAAGCTAAAGCTATTGGAATGATACTCCTATATCAATATAACTTCGGGGACAGACGCTTATTATAGCTAGAAATTATTGTTCGACTTTTGGATGATACTCCTATATCATTAATTAATAAGCTGATTTATACTAGTACAAAAGTAGATTTTATAGTGATGACCGTGTAAGGTTTTAGAGAATCAATTCTCCCAACCCCACTCTCTCTCAACCCAAGAGAAACCCAGGTATACAATATGTCTCCTTCAACATAAAATTTAGACTTTCATTTTCCAAACACAATTTCTCTTCTACTCTATCTTATCTCTTTCATTTTCCAAACAGAATTTCTCTTCTACTCTATCTTACCTCGGTCGATCTTCTATCTTCCTTTTCATATAGTTTTAAGATGGCCTCTTCATCCCATATTCATGAATGGCTCGAAGAAAACATGGTGCCAGAACCTGTTCATGCTTATGGCGAGGAGGGGGAAGGAGCCTTCTCGACTTCGGCCTCCTCGCCTTTCTCATCGTCGCTAAACGGTCCAGGTATGGTAGTTTAAGTAAAAATTTAATTTTTGTATGATATTGCTGTATATAAGAGTATTATCTTGATAAACCTTTTTTTTTTTAAGCTTCTTCTATTAGAAGTAGCATATCTCACCTCATAGGCCAGCCACATTCTCCGGTGGCGCCAGTGGCGGCTCCGGCAGCGGAAGCAGAGGCTGAGGGAATACCGGTGGGGGATCAGGCAGCACTTGCGGCGGCTGGTGCCAACCGCCTTTACCTAAAAATTGCGGTAGCGACTTTTATTTACCTTGTATTGGCTTCCGTTTTTATTTTTATTGTTAGGTTTGAGAAGGTGAATCCTTCGGATGTTAGAATTGAATTTAATGAGACTACTTTAGTTTGGGGAGGGATATTATATTCGAAAGAATATAATTTAACACTACCGGTTTTAAGGTTAGAGGGACTTATGGAGTTTTTAAATCATAAAAATTGTGAAATTAGTAATATGGTAGCTTCTGTTTTTTGGGGAAAAAATTTAGTTGCAATAACCGACTACCAAAACGTTATAAAAGTTGCTAGTGGCTCGGGTTATTTTTGGTTTGAATTATCCTCTAATAGTTTTGACGGGGTTTACTACAAAACGTTACCCAACAATTCTAAACCATTCTCTCCTTTGAAGAAAAAACGTTTTTTATTACGTATAAAGTTTTTTTCTAATTGGAAAATCTTTTTTATAAATTATAAGAAAAAGCAGAGATCGGATTGTTTTCTTACTTTCGAAGGTCCTCCGAATGGTAAATTAGTTAACAGTAGTTGTACAATTTATTAATTAGTGGTGTAATTTCTTTTTATGTACTTTTGAAAATTGTAATTTCTTTTTAAGACTATGTAGTTTTGTTAATGGAATTTGAATATGTTAATGTTGTGTAATGGTTATTTTTAGTTATGTTAAATTATTATTATTATTATTATTAATATTAATGCTCTTCCAAACTCAAGCAAGTATTATTTATTATATTTTCAAAAATTTGATAAAAGGAAAACGAAACATCAAAATCTTCAAACTTAACGAGAATGTTTTATAAAATTAAAATTACATGACTTTAAATAGATACTTGTAATAAAATATAAAAGTATCAACATAAATTTAGAGACAGACATTGGTTATGGTTAGAAATTTAGAATAAATTCATAAAAGTCTCCCTGAATGATAAAATTGTCTATTTTACAATCAAATGTAACAATGTTGACGTTTATCCAGATACTATATGATTGGTACTTTTTCTGGTATTTCATGTTGACCTACTGTAGATCATTACAACACGTGTCGACAGATGGTTTGATAAGCGTAGTTTACGAAAATTGCTCATTCGATTTGATGGAGACGTAAGAGAGAAACAAATTTAATAAAGCTAAAGCTATTGGAATGATACTCCTATATCAATATAACTTCGGGGACAGACGCTTATTATAGCTAGAAATTATTGTTCGACTTTTGGATGATATAACTTCAACAGTATTGGTTTTTTTCTTTTAGCAAATCCTAGCATTATTAATATACGATATCATGTTATACTCTATAAAATTATAGATATACACATAATTTTTATTCATTTATTTATTTATATATATATATATATATATATATTATTTTATTTATATTTTATATCCATATTCTCATTTATTATTGTTAGGAATAGCTTAGAAGTAAGTTATTCCTGAATAATGTTGAAAGATTACATTGATGGATCAGTGGCGAGCGATACGTATATGCAGAAGTTATTGAATTTTTTCAAAACAAAACTCAAGCACAAAATATATGCGAATGAAAGATTTAAATGAACACAGGATTAAACGTGGTTCGACAATTGTCTACGTCAACGGGCGCCGCCAGAGAAAAGAGTTTCACTATGATAGAAAAGGTTACAAATTTCGGATTGTGTTTTCTGTAGCCATAGTAGTCTATTTATAGGGAATTAATAGACTTACTAGACACTGGGCCTAATGGGCTCATACCACAAGACTAACACAAGTCACAACCAAACATAGTACACTATCAAGGCACAATATCACTATCACAGACACAAAACTGTAGTGCCGGACACAGTACACTGTCAAGGCACTATTCGACTCATCCATAACAAATCTTTCTATTGAGGTGAATATCATTTCTTCACTATCAACAAAGAAACTTCTCTTCTTCTAACTCACCTGATTCGACCATTTCTCATACTTCCTTCTAACTGTCTATCGAAGCAAACTCATTAAAAGTAACGTCCCTACTGGTGAGAAAACCTGGAGACTTTGGAGAGGTACACCATAACCTATATCCCTTCACTCCAGTAGCATATCCTAGAAATATGCACCTCTTTGCCCTCGGCTCAAGCTTACCATCTCTCACATGAGCATACGTAGGACAACCGAACACCTTCAAATGTTCATAATCAGCCGACGATCCAGACCAAATCTCAAAAGGATTTTTACATTTAATAGCCGTTGATGGAGACCGATTCACCAAGTAACACGCCGTATTGATAGCTTCAGCCCAAAAATCTTTTCCCTCACCGGAATGAGAGAGCATACTTTGTGCCTTGTCACAAAGAGTTGTGTTCATTATTTCTGCGACTCCATTCTGTTGTGGTGTTCTAGAACAAGTGCGATCGCGCACTATTCCCTCAGCTTTGCAGAACTCGTTGAACTCATGACTTCAATATTCTAACCCATTATCTGTCCTAAGACGTTTTATTTTTCTTCTTGTTTGCTTCTCAATCATCGTCTTCCATTTGACAAAGGTTGAACATACCTCATCTTTCATTTTCAGAAAGTAAACCCACACCATCCTTGAATAATCATCAATCAAACTCATGTAGTATCTGGCTCCGCTCTTGGATGAAATTCTGTTTGGACCCCAAAGATCTGAGTGAATGTAGTCCACTGTCCCTTTAGTCTTTCTTATAGCCGAATTGCTGAATTTGACTCTAGTTTGTTTACCAAACACAGTGCTCACAAAATCCCAATGATTCTGCTTTATATCCTTTCAACAAATCTCTATTTCCCAAAACAGCTAATCCTCCGTCACTCATGTGACCAAGATGCCAATGCCACAACTTATTTTGATCTTGCCTACTTTGGCTATTACTCCCTGATGATGCTAATGCAACATCGCCCATAACAAAACTCCCCTGGAGAATGTAAAGACCCTTCTGCAAACTGCCTTTCGTGCATATCATTGAGCCTTTTGTCACTTTGATGACACCGTCTTCTACACAGTATTTGTAACCCCGAGAGTCTAGAGTCCCAAGAGAAATCAGGTTTCTCCTTAACCCAAGAACATGCCAACACGTCAATATTCTAACAACCCCGTCAAACATTCTGATTTTGACGTTACCAATACCACCAACAATCAACGAATGATTGTTCCCTAAATAGGCATGTGATATGTAGCGCCAGTATCGAGTACCCAAGAGTTTTTCCCAAAGTCTGAACTCACGGACAATACATCTCCTCTACCATTTTTTTCACTATCGTCAGAATCGTTCACACCTTCACCAATGTTTGCTGCATTTTCCTTTTGATTTCCCTTCTTACCATTCAGTTTCGAAAAATCTCTCCTATAATGACCCTGCTCACCGCATTCATAACAGTGTTAGTGCTTTACCCTTAACTTGGACCTCCAGTTCTTCCTTCTTAAAGAACTCGCTTTGCTTCTAGATCTTCTCCTAGTCATAAGCCCTTCCCTTTTAGCTTGATTGTCTGGCTGCAACTGTCTTATCTCCTTTGATTTGAGTTGCCCTTTTGACATCTGCTAGCGACAACTAATCCTTACCATACATAATGGTATCTACAAACTTTTCATAGGGAGCTGGTAACGATCTCAATACAAAAAAATCTTGATCATTATCCTCAATATTGATATCTATGTTCTCCAAGTCCATTATAATTGATTTAAAATTATCTAAGTGCTATGTTATGGACATACCTTCTTTCAATCTGAAATCATACAAACGTTTCTTCAAGTATAATCGGTTTACTACTGATTTCTTTGAGTAAAGATCTCCTAGCTTTTTCCATGCGCATGCAACAGTCTTCTCACCACTAATCTCGCGAAGCACATTATCTTTCACACTCATTAAAATCCAGCACAAAACCCTTTCTTGAAGATCTTGTTTCTCCTCTTTGTTCATCTCTTCTGGTAACTTATGCTCCACAACCTTCCACAACCCTTGCAGTAGCAATAGAGATTTCAGTTTAATCTTCCACAACGGAAAGCTGGATCCCCCATCAAATTTTTCAATCATGTATTTTGTTGCTGTAGACGCCATTGCGAAACCCTAATTGCAAAACCCTTAATTTCACCACGAGGCTCTGATACCAATTTTGTTATTAAATCACTATACAATTATCACAAAATGGCTCAAGCACAGAATATATGCGAATGAAAGATTTAAATGAACACATGATTTAACGTGTTTCGACAATTGTCTACGTCCACGGGCGCCGCCAGAGAAAAGAGTTTCACTATGATAGACAGGTTACAGATTTCAGATTGTGTTTTGTGTAGTCCTAGTAGTCTATTTATAGGGAATTAATAGACTTTCTAGACAATGGGCCTAATGGGCTCATACCACAAGACTAACATAAGTCACAACCGAACACAGTACACTGTCAAGGGACAATATCACTATGAGAGACACAAATCTGTATTGCCGGACACAGTACACTGTCAAGGCACTATTCGACTCATTCATAACAGGGACAAACTTAGAATTATTTTTTGACGGGGCTAATTTTGTTTTTCAACATATAAGTATATTTGATGAAAAAAGTTAAGGAGAAAAATTGGTTATAAATTTTATTAAAAATACCAAATAATATTATCATTAATTATAATAATAATAAAATATAAAGCATATCGTCTATCATTCATTTGATGAAAATGGACTATAATAACATCATTATTGATTGTTCAAAACATCTTTTCTTTAAATAACTAAACGGTCTTTCAAGCCCCCAAGGGGGTAGCCGAGTTGGTTGAGTATGGTATGCTCGTGACCAAAGGTCACGAGTTCGAGTCCCTCTACATACGCTTTCTCGGCTGAGCCTGTCACCTTGTGTGGTTTACCGTCTGGCGTTGGTTTGCAGGCTATCGCGTCAGACTGAGGGTTTACCCTGTGCGCACTCATTGCACTATGAGTATTGGCTGCGGGTTCCCTAAAAAAACGGTCTTTCAAATATATACAATATATCTGTTGTTTATTAATTGATTTCGAAAGAAAATGTGCACTTAAAAAATAGATATTAAACTGTTTTTATCGTATTTATTATCAGATGAATGATTAAATCAATAAAAAATAAAATAAGAAACTTTTTTTCGAAATACCATTGTTGTTGAACTCGATGGGTTTTGAAGCATCTAAAAGAATCCATAATATATACAATAAATTTATATATTTTATCTATAGAATACTTTTCAATTTTGTTTGAATTTTTTTTACGCATAATTATATGTGTTTACTTTGTATTTCAGATCGACGTTATATTTAATTAATATTTTTTTAGTCTACGTATATAAAATTATAATGTATATGTTGATTTAACATTTGATTTTTTAATCAATTAAATTTAGATATTAATGAGACTTGTCCAGAATAGTCACACAAAAACAATGTAGTGATATAATATTGTTTTAGCTCCAAAAATAAACAAAAACGTCGAAGCAAAACATGAATAATTTTTTTTAAAGATCTACTTCAGAATCACATTTTGTAGATGATCCAAGGGAGATTCCCAGTTTGATTATACACGATGAGGACGTTGAAATTTATACCTTCTCCAACAAAAAAAGTTTGAAGATTGGTATTTAGTTATCACCGGTTATAAAACAAAATTTTATTTTTTTATCAAAAAATCTATACATGTTTTCTTAGTGTACCAAAAACGTATACCGACAAATATTTTTTGTCAGAAGCTTATTGTACGACTTAATGTACGTCCGATAATTTAAAAGAGAATAGTGTCTTAAGTTGATAAGTCTCAAGCAATTATAGTTAGAGTAGATACATTATTACAAGTAGGTCCCATAAGAGAATCCAATATCTGTTGTGGACGGAGAATCGAGTACATGTAAAAAAAAGAACTAGAAATGGAGGATGTGTGTTGATTTTATTGATTTAAACAGGTCATGTCTGTATGACCCATTCCATGTTCTAAGAATTGATTAACTGGTAGACTCTACTTTAGTTAACAAGATCTTATCTTTTATGGATGCAATTTTTTTTGTATAATCAGAGACATATGTATCTGAATGACCAAGATAACGCTACGTTTATAACTAATATGGTTCCACATTGCTACAAGGTAGTGCCGTTTTTGTTGAAAAATGCTAAGGAAAATTATCAGCGACTAGTGAATAAAGATTATACTAGACATATCATAAGAAATGGTGAAGTATATATTGAGAAATGTTAGTAAAAATCACAAAAGATTAGGATCATTTTTCTCATATATAAGAATCTTTATGTAAGTCAAAAGCCATAAATAGGCATGTGAATTTTAACCGAACCAAAAGAACCGAACCAAAATGGATTAGGTTCCTTCATAATACCCAAATAGTTCCAATTTAAATTACCCACGGTTCTCGGTTCGGTTCCTTCCAAACCGAGAACTATGGGTACCCGTTAAGAACCAAACACATGTATTAACCCTAAATTTAATATTATTTAAAAATATATTTCTTTTTCCTAAAGTTAGATTCCTCTAAATCTGTTGTCTATCACTAAGCTCAGATTATATTCTATTTAATAAGTGACAACATAGTTAATTCAAAATGAAGACATATCTATAAACAATTACACGTATAGACAACATAAAAAAATATCAACCTATATATAATATAATAAACTTGATATCATCTCTCTTTTTTATTACTAACATTCTTACTTAATATATTAATTTTGGAACTCTCTTATATTTAGTATTTAGTTTTCTTACAATCTAACACAGTTTTATAGTTTTGATTTATAAAATGAGTTTTATATCTATTGATATTTCAAAAAAATTAAATTATCCAAATATATTCGATTGGAACCAAATTAAATACTCATACAAAACAAAACCAAGAGGAACCAAACCGAACCGAACCAAATTTTATTTTGTTCTTAAATGGGTACCAGTTTTGAAGAACCGGAAGAACCGAGAACAAAAAAAAAACCGAACCGAACCGAACCGAAGAACCAAATTCCCATACCTAGCCATAAACTTAGAATTGAATATAAAAATATATACCTTCAAGGTACAATCCATAAATGTTTAGGGCTATATTGTGAGCGAAAAAAGAATTGAAGATGATCCAATACAGTTTAACGATTATGGATCCTTTTGAGATATATCAAAGACGTAAAAATCCTAGTTGGAAGGTTGGTTGCTCTAAAATATTTATATTGAAATCATCAGAAAAATATACTTCATTTTTTCAAGTTCTGATAAATGCGAATCGTTTCAACTGGAATCCGGAGTGTGACAAAGATTTTGTCAAGATAAAGAGCAATTATCCTCTGGATTTTTTTTAATTAAGTCGACTATGATAAAATATATTTGTTTATATCATAGTATCAGACTATGGAGTAAGCGCAATATTGGTTAGAGTGCTTGTAAATTATTATTGCCTAAATATTACATAAGCAAAAGTTTGTTAGATGCTGAAAAACAAATACTTCAAGATTGAAAAACTAGCCTTGGCTTTAGTTGTGGCGGGTCAAAAAAATGAGACCATATTTGTAAGCCCATTAAATTATAGTTCGAACCTCATTTCTGCCAAAATGTACTGCGAAAGCTCGATTTATAAATTACTAAAACTCGGAGACTATGATATCTATTTTGAACCTCGGCCAACAATCAACACGCAGACTTTGGCATATTTTTTAGTTGAGTTTTATTCTGAGTGACCAAAATGAGAGCCATATATTGACATATCAAAAGACAAGTGGTTAATTTGAATTGATAGGGGTTCAAGCATTTCAGGTTATGGACGGGGGTTCAATTGGTAGCTCCAACCGGCGAAGAAATGTATCATGCGATATGTTTTGGCTTCAAAACATCTAACAAGGAAGAAGAATACGAATCACCCTTGATAACATGTCGATTTGCATAAATTTGCAGTGCTAAAAAAGTACGAGGCCATTCGATAAGCCAAGACGGGAAAGACCATCTGGTAAAGTACTTAAAGGTGTTAAAGAACTGAAAACCTTGTTCGAGGGTATTCGATATGAACATGTTCATCGGCCATAAAATTTTGTTGTTAATTCTCTAGCAACTATAGCATACTGCAAAGATTTTCATGGATACTAGCCTTGTCTTTAGTTGTAGTGGCCCCAATAATGATGCCATATATCCAAGCCCGTTCAATTATAGTTCGAACCTCTTTTCCACAAAAAACATATACTACAAATTCTTGATTTATGGATGACTAAGTGGCCGGTGGAACTCGAAGACTATGATATCAATTTTGAAACTCGAGGAGCATGATATCAATTTTAGTGGAAAAGAGGTTCGAACTATAGCATACTGCGAAGAGTTTCATGGATACTAGCATTGTCTTTAGTTGTAGTGGCCCGAAAAATGAGGCCATATATCCAAGCCTGTTCAATTATAGTTCGAACCTCTTTTCCACTAAAAACATATACTACAAATTCTTGATTTATGGATGACTAAGTGGTCGGTGGAACTCGAAGACTATGATATCAATTTTGAAACTCGAGGAGCGATCAAACGTAGAAGTTGGCATGTTTTGTAGTTGAATTATATTCCAGACGACCAGAATAAGAGCCATATATTGACATATCAAAAAACGAGTGGGTTATTTGAACTAATGGGGTTCAAGCATTTCAGGTTGTGGACGGATTTTTAGTTGGTAACTTCGATCGGAGAAGAAATATATCAAGCGCTATGCAAACTTGGTCGAGGGCATTCAATATGAACATGTGCAATGGGTATCAATTTTTTATGTTGATTCTCTAACAACATAAGCATATTTTCCGAAGGGTATTCATGGATACTTGAATAAAAGAGTTGCTCGATAAAAAAACCTCCAAACATAAGCAAGTCACTCCAGAAGTGTTGCAAATTTCCACAAGTCTCGAAAAAGATTAGAGGCATGAGCGTAAATAATTTCTTATTAGATGGAATTTGCTAGTGTATAAAATATTGGCCAAAAATTGAGATTTAAGGCACATGTCTTTGCAGTATTTATAGACATTCTTTACAAAAAATCTTTGAGCCGACCATTGTTGTGATGCCTTAGAACTAATGAGTTACAAGTGATATTATCCAAATTGTATAATGGAGATAGATCGACTCGTTTTGGGTCTAAAACATTAACGATAAAAGTTTTATTGGCCGGATATCATTAGCTTTCACCATGGTTGGTTCCAAAGAGTTACTCAGAAGATGTGATACATGCCAGTGGTTTGCAAACAGGATAAATGTGCTAGCAATACCATTTAAATAATTCACAAGCATTGTCTATTGATAGGTGATGATTGCATTTTATTTGGTCGTTATCTATGGCCTCCAGGGCATGCCGAACAATCATTGTATATGTTAACTATTTTTCAAAGTGGGTGGAAGTCGAGCCTTTGTCTGGGACTAAAGCAAAGAATCTTACCAAATTTATTATATCTAAATTTTGTTGAAGGTTTGGAGTCTCGAGAACGATCACCACATATAAGGGCCCTCAATTTGATAATAGATATATGAAAGCTTTCCACCGTCAGCCCATTGAGAAAGTAGAGGTTGCGCCGAAAACTTTAGAGGGGGATGCGAGAAAATTACCAAATTACCTCCAGAAAGTATCATGGGCTTACCAAACGACCCCCCCGGACAATGACCTAAAAATATTTTGCAATTATCTTTGGTATGACCAATATGGTTGCATTGAAGGAAATAAGGAGGACTACTTTTGTAGCCAATTTCGAGCCAACAACTCTCATTTTCTCCAAACCCAACCCATATGGCATACAGTATTTTTTGTGTGATATCCATTTCCACCCACAAAAGCCTCAAATTATATATGGCTTGATTCTTCTCTCGTATCGAAGATTTGATAGTGTTGCCTACGAAAGAGGCAGTATCTAGCATCATTGACTCATTGAAAAGGTATTCATGAACCATAGATATTCTTATTCATATCGGGGTTATGGGGAACTCTATTCTTGGGTTAAAATCAAGAGACAACTTCAAGAATCTCATCATAGATGGACCAACAGTCTACACATTTTTGGCCCATAGTTTAGCTAAGTATTCTTTGAGAAAAAATTCAAGGAGAATATAGTGATCATCCCAATTTGAGACGTTATAATCTCCATTAAATATGCACTCATTAAGAAACTTGGTTAAAATAAGTTTCTTTGGAACACCTGATGAGAATTTACCTATTGGGGTAAATTTTGTTGTTGCAACTAACTTGTCCTTGGTTTGTTTGGCGAACCATATAGATATGCGGTCGTTTTTATGGTGTATAGAAAATTATATGAAATCAATGTCTTGAGAAAACAAATCTGAAAAGGTTTTCTTTGCCAGGTTTGAGGTTTTTTACTTATTTTTGCAGGTTAGATTTGTGGAGCTCGGAGAAATCAGAGTTCGAGAAAATATGTTCTGGCGATTCATCATCGGAGCTGAAAATGGCTTTGGAATCAAGGTTATTTGATGAGGATCTTCATAGGCTACTAGAGGGGAGCAAAAGAGCTTTAATTACACTTGAAAATGTAATGATAGAAGCTTAACAGACAAAAAAATACAACGAAAATAGAAAAAAAAACTATAAAAAAACTGAGTTTCTGCTCTGTTCACGTCTTAAGAGGAACTCAACTATTGTAATCATTATTTGATTTGAATTAAAATTAAATTGGATTCAAAATAAAATTAATATATACTTACCATAAAATTTAAACAAACCCTAAATTTAGAAGCACCATTTATATTATCATAAATGTATTTGTTTATGAACATAATTTTAGAATAATGTTTTTTTTTCGAGTATTTTAATAGATTCACCATAATATAAAATTTAGATACATATATCCATGATTAAATAAAACATTTAAAAAATTAATTTAAATAATATATTGTTTTGTTATGTATTTAAGTTTTGATATTATACTTTAAAAAATCGGTTCTTTTTTGTATTTGTTTATGAAAAAATTCATAAAAGAAATTTGTTTGGAAATGTTATTGTCCAAATTGAGACATTCAGCTATTGATACTATTATGGGTCAGATTTTAACATAATCGGATCATACTCGACCCTCAAGATTTTGATTTTAATTTTTGGAATCGAATTGGATGATTTGGGTTGGTTTGGTCCGAATCTAGCGTTTCAGTCCAATTTTGATTCAATCCTGATTCTGTTTTAATTACGGTTTCGGTTCGGTTCGGTTCAGATTCAGTTCGGTTCGGTTTGGTTCAATTTGTCTCATTTTGATCCGTCTTGATTTAATCTGAATTCGGTTTGGTTGGTTATTGGTCCGGTTGAGACATTAAAAAAAATAAATGATATAAAAATTAAAAATTAAAAATTATTTTTTGATTTTTTAAATTGATCTTTATCTAATAATTATGGAAATATAATTTATAAGAAATAAATAAACAAATCGACTTTAATGAATTTCATGGATTCGGTTATGTATGGTTCTACAGGTTCATTAGTTTGATTCTTTATCGGTTCTATTGGCTTACTAGTTTCGTCGGTTTGGTTCCAAATCTGTTTTATCAGTTCGATTGCTAACCGATTTTATCGTTTCGGTTTTTTATTAGTCTCGACATTTAAATCGATCAGATTCTTACGAACTTATTGAAGTACAGTCCCGACTAAAAAAAATTATTAGCAACCGTGCGGAGTATCTTCTATTCATAACCGGCCATTCGAAGATGAACCCAAACAATTAGATCATAGAATACTATTATGAATTTGTTTTGTTTATAGTTTATTTTTGTTCTATAAAAAAATTTATTTAGATCGAATATAATAAAATTAAACTACATGACTTTAAATAGATACTTGTAATAAAATATAAAATTATCAACATAAATTTAGAGACAGACATTGGTTATAGTTAGAAATTTAGAATAAACTGATAAAAGATGATAAAATTGTCTATTTTACAATCAAATGTAACAATGTTGTGTTTAATACTCTTATTATTTCACTAACAGAACAAGTCGTGAAAAAGTTGACGTTTATCCAGATACTAATATGATTGGTACTTTTTCTGGTATTTCATGTTGAGCGACTGTAGATCATTACAAGGTTATCCTTTAGTGCAGGTATGGGGCACTTCCACGTGTCGACAGATGGTTTGATAAGTGTAGTTTACGAAAATTGCTCATTCGATTTGATGGAGACGTAAGAGAGAAACAAATTTAATAAAGCTAAAGCTATTGGAATGATACTCCTATATCAATATAACTTCGGGGACAGACGCTTATTATAGCTAGAAATTATTGTTCGACTTTTGGATGATACTCCTATATCATTAATTAATAAGCTGATTTATACTAGTACAAAAGTAGATTTTATAGTGATGACCGTGTAAGGTTTTAGAGAATCAATTCTCCCAACCCCACTCTCTCTCAACCCAAGAGAAACCCAGGTATACAATATGTCTCCTTCAACATAAAATTTAGACTTTCATTTTCCAAACACAATTTCTCTTCTACTCTATCTTATCTCTTTCATTTTCCAAACAGAATTTCTCTTCTACTCTATCTTACCTCGGTCGATCTTCTATCTTCCTTTTCATATAGTTTTAAGATGGCCTCTTCATCCCATATTCATGAATGGCTCGAAGAAAACATGGTGCCAGAACCTGTTCATGCTTATGGCGAGGAGGGGGAAGGAGCCTTCTCGACTTCGGCCTCCTCGCCTTTCTCATCGTCGCTAAACGGTCCAGGTATGGTAGTTTAAGTAAAAATTTAATTTTTGTATGATATTGCTGTATATAAGAGTATTATCTTGATAAACCTTTTTTTTTTTAAGCTTCTTCTATTAGAAGTAGCATATCTCACCTCATAGGCCAGCCACATTCTCCGGTGGCGCCAGTGGCGGCTCCGGCAGCGGAAGCAGAGGCTGAGGGAATACCGGTGGGGGATCAGGCAGCACTTGCGGCGGCTGGTGCCAACCGCCTTTACCTAAAAATTGCGGTAGCGACTTTTATTTACCTTGTATTGGCTTCCGTTTTTATTTTTATTGTTAGGTTTGAGAAGGTGAATCCTTCGGATGTTAGAATTGAATTTAATGAGACTACTTTAGTTTGGGGAGGGATATTATATTCGAAAGAATATAATTTAACACTACCGGTTTTAAGGTTAGAGGGACTTATGGAGTTTTTAAATCATAAAAATTGTGAAATTAGTAATATGGTAGCTTCTGTTTTTTGGGGAAAAAATTTAGTTGCAATAACCGACTACCAAAACGTTATAAAAGTTGCTAGTGGCTCGGGTTATTTTTGGTTTGAATTATCCTCTAATAGTTTTGACGGGGTTTACTACAAAACGTTACCCAACAATTCTAAACCATTCTCTCCTTTGAAGAAAAAACGTTTTTTATTACGTATAAAGTTTTTTTCTAATTGGAAAATCTTTTTTATAAATTATAAGAAAAAGCAGAGATCGGATTGTTTTCTTACTTTCGAAGGTCCTCCGAATGGTAAATTAGTTAACAGTAGTTGTACAATTTATTAATTAGTGGTGTAATTTCTTTTTATGTACTTTTGAAAATTGTAATTTCTTTTTAAGACTATGTAGTTTTGTTAATGGAATTTGAATATGTTAATGTTGTGTAATGGTTATTTTTAGTTATGTTAAATTATTATTATTATTATTATTAATATTAATGCTCTTCCAAACTCAAGCAAGTATTATTTATTATATTTTCAAAAATTTGATAAAAGGAAAACGAAACATCAAAATCTTCAAACTTAACGAGAATGTTTTTCGTCACTAAAAAAAACATCATAGATATCCAAAACAAAACCATGGTATGATTTTTGCAAAAATCTAAGTGACGATATCTAGAATGGTTTTGTTTTCGTCACCAAAAAAACATTATAGATATTACACATAATTATAATTTATTATATAGTTTTTAAATAAAATCTCTAATAACTCTACTTTTTAAACAACCACGTAACTGTTTTTTATTTTTGAATCAAATTTTTCTTTTTCAAATGTTCGTATCGTTTGAACCTAAGTTCGGAAAAAAAAAAATGAAAGTATTGTCGTCTTTGTTTTTAAAGTTCAACACAATTAAATATATTGATGATATTTTATGAATTTAATTGATCCAAACACTATAAATTTTAAAAAGTAATAATATTTTGTTCTTTTATTTTTTTGATAAAAAATAAATTTTAAAATAATTTAGTAAATATTGTATTTAATGTTTCACCAATGCAATTTTTAACAATTTTCAATTTATATACAAACTTCTAACTTTTTATAAAATCGTAAACATTTTGTTAAAAAGAAAGATTTCGTATTTCTAAACTAAACCTCAACCTCATACCCTAACAATAAAAGAAATCCAAAATGGAAAACAAAAACCGTGTTAATGAAGTTAAAATTGCAAATGAGCTAGTCTTTTTAATCTATTATATCTAAAGTTAACATTTTTTAGATAGATCTATTTCTATTTTGGAAACTTTTTACTAGTAGAACACCAACAGTGCGAAACTCTCACACAGCAAGTATGCAACCGTGGCGATAGCAGTGGTTAAATGTTAGATTAGATTTTTGCATTATAATTTTACCATCGACGGTGTAATCAAGGTCATGCCGCTGGTGAGAGCAACTCTATATCGTCGGTGGCCTAACCTAATACCATGGTATGATTTAGTCGTCGCTAGTATATCATAGTGGACGTTGGCGGTTTAAAGGGCCCATACCACCGTTATACATGCCCGAAAATAATATAACCATAGTTATTCATTCTACGCTTATACGGGCGATGCTAAATTTTTAAACTGCGGGTGTGATGCTCCACTGCCGATATAGAATTTAGATGACGCTAGTGCGTCTATTAGACCGACTATGTGTATAATATGTGCCACCAATTTAGCATATTCACACCGAAAATATGAAGACTCAACCAAGTTTCCCTTATTTTCACGGTTTTACTATTTAATAGTTTGTCATTGCATAAGGTTAAAGATTCTGAATTAGTGGGAGATGATTTCGATGTTACGAATGCCGGTGGAGTATATGAGGCTTGCATTGTCGATTATAGTAATGTATTTACCACGAAATCCAACTATACGCAACAACAATTGATTGATTGGGTTACGATAACCACAAACGACAATAGGTTCGTAGTTGTATTAGAACGTTGTGATCTTGTAAAAATCAGAATAACTTCTAGTCATTGTTTGAATGCAAGAGATCTGAAATTTAAACAAAATTGGTGGAACTGAAGAATCTTAAGAGGAAGTCTACCAGAACCAAGAGATGCGGATTCCCTTTCACCTTTAAAGAAATATGGTAAATGATTAAGAATGGTCATTGGAGATCATATGTGGGGTTTAGAATCATGACACTAAGAAATTTAGTGAAGTTCCTTCGTACTTAGGAAGCTTGTCTAAAGAAGTTTTACCAAAATGTGATCTTGTCATCGAGACATTCTTGGTTGAGTTAAAAAGTTGAAAGCTAAGAATTTTTTGTTTTTGCACACTTTATACAATGCTCAAGTAAAATAACAAAAGATTGGGAAATGCGACCACTCGCAATTCCAATACTTGTTAGACGAACTAAAAAGGTTAAATTATTACGAATGACATAGATCGTGCAAAGACGGAAGCTGTATCGTAAGTAAACTTTTCTTCGCACACCTAGTTAGTTTGAATTTGTTATAGTCGTTTCCAAATGTGCTTATAATGGATACCACATAAGGTAATAAGGTACTAGATGTTATTATGCGAGGTTATTGGAGCCACTTACGTCAGGAAGAATTTGTACATTGGATTGGCGTTTATGTGAGAGGAGAAAATTAGAAGCTACAAATGGGTTTTGGAATATTTGCAATTATTATGGTAACTCTGTCCATCGAACCACCATCCATTACATTGACGGATAGATACTTAGCTTTGGTGAATGAGGTCTAAGAAGTTTTCCTAATGCAACACGCATATTATATCGGTGGCGCATTAATATGAACATCTTAGAGAAAACAAAAAAAATCATCAATGATTGGAAAAGTCTTCGATGTTTCTCTTGAAGGTCTGGAGTTAAATGATGTTGTGAGATACGAAACTCGCATGTAATAACTATCAGTCAAAAATTCTCTTTCACTTCAAACAATATCCAAAAGCAATCGAATAAAAAAAAACTTGGTTAGAGCCTTACAATCATAAGTCTAGTACATGGAAAACTAACAAATTATTGCATTTTGGTAACCAACCCACTAATCGCGTAAAAAACACTCATTCCACCCTCTAGTGTGTCTTTCATATAGGAAATGATTACTCTGAGTCATTTTGGTTGAAGGTGCATACCTTTTTCAAGCCCAACACAGAGAAATGAAATCCTCATTTGAAAAGAGTCAAACAATAACAGTGTTGTGCGGTATGACTAGTAGTTGCGTTATACGAACTATGTCTAATATAACTTGTTCACACGACATCTTCGAATTTGTAAGTAAAGACTTAGAGGTACATTTGGACTCTTTCTATAATCATTGAAGGAAGATATATATAGTTGTGTATACTGATGTGACTACAATCGAGAAATTAAAAGTAAATCAGGGTAAATGCGTACTTGTTATCATGGAAACCAATGACGAAGCTCGCATAGAGCATGTGAACAAGAAATGATTTACGAGAGTCTATCCGGAAATATCTTTCCTTTCAGATACTTTAGATAAACTAAAACTGTATGGTCGTCCAACTTCCAAACGTAAGCTATCTATTACTGTATATGAACCATTCACTAAACGAAATAAATGATATAAAGAACACGTGCTAGATTCTGAGAAAGCGAGTGTATTATTGTTAGGTATATATTATAGCACTTCATCAGTCATTTTGCGGGAAGAAAGCAGAACTCTACCTCACAAATTTTCGAGACGGAGAAGAGTTCATACACAAGGAAGCGAAATTCTTACACAAGCAATAGATTATTTTGTTGATTGTAGATTTCCACTCATCGGAACTTGTAATATATTTTGTTACCCTAAAAACTTGCAGACATTTCTATAGAAAATTGATATATATATATATTAAAAATGATAAAAATATATAGTTATATAAATTATTCTCATATTATTGATAAGCTCATACAAAATTATGAAATCATGAATTATAAAAAAAATGATAAATAAGGCTAATGATCACACCAGTTCCAATGTATTAAAACTCTAAGAGTCCAATACTAGTGTGTCGAATATCATCAGATCTATCGCAAAATAAATATAAAATGAGAAATATTTTTTGAAGCGTTATTTTACATTCATTTTAAAATAAAAAAATCTATACAAATTGCAAAGTAATGTAAAACAATTTAGATTTAATGAATTTAAACTTGTTTTTGTCAGATAATTTTTTATCCAACTAAATCAGCTTTCGTTTTTGCTTCAAGCAAATGACTAATTTCATCATAGTCCTCTTTTCAGGCTATTATTGGTACGTGAATGATTAAAGTGATCAGATGACATGATCAAACAATCATATCTTTCTTTCTCGTGAGGCATCTACTTGATACAAAATTGATATCTACCTTTTAAAGAATTTAACACTCATAAATGAATGAATGATTAGCAGATCAAAACTTTTTAATAATGTTGCATAACATCTACTATATATTTTAATACAGATATGATATATATTTTTAATACAAATATGATTTTCACAAAAATAATTGCAAAAGTAATAAATTTTTGATAGCCAAAAGACTGAAAACTATAAAAAAAATACTAACATATATATTCTGGTCAATATAGAGTCGATTAACAAGCTTATACGTGCGTTGCGCCAAAGTATACAAAATAGTCAAACCAAATATTCAGAATGTACTAAAAGAAGAGATGAAAAAAGTAGTTTTTTTTCTTTTCCCACTACACAGAACGACTACCAAATGATTAAGGCATTACGTGATCATTGGAATCTACTGATATTGAATGCTGATAATCAGATCTTAACTCATTATACTTTTCTACTTCGAAGATGAAAGAACGCGCAATATCTGTACAAAGCAAAAGTGAAACAATGGTTAGTATTTTTAATCTAACGTATTGAGACATATATTAAGCATTTAAAACTTTTGGCTTTAATGTTCATCTATTTACATTTAAATGCATATATATACAAATATTTTTAAGCACATAGGATTGTAACTTCATATTTCTCAATTATAGCAGAATGCCACATTTTATTTCTTTGTAATAGTTATGTTATTTTTTATAAACTCTAGTGAACATAATTTAACAGATATATAGTTCAAAAATGACAAGTATGATTGCTCACCAATATAACAAAAGTTTTCTTTGTGGCTTGCATTTTCTACAAAGTAAGGCTTTTTTAGCTTCGGAAAATGCCGAACTTTTTATATATTGTGATTTTATTTTTAAGACGAAATTTAGGGATGTCTACTATATTTAACTATTAATATAATTTAATGATATTTATTTTTCATAGGACCTAATTCAGATAAGTAAAATACACAAGTGGCGAAGAAAGAATTGTAAGCAAAAAGGAATGTCTTCAACAAAATGAAAGAACTCTTGATTATAAAACTATAGTTTGTGAGTGCATAAGCGAGTGGTTTAAAATATCAAGAAATCAGTGAGACAAATGAGACAAATGAGCAATAAAGGGAAACTAAAGTAAGGGCCAATATCTTTTATGTCATAATAAATGATGTTTACATTGTAGAGTAAATGAAGTGATGACGCCGCAATAGTCCAACATGTCACATTTCTATTGCACGTTTAATTTTAAAACAACATTATGAAGGGATAAGTAAATATGTAGTTATAAATTTATGTTACATGAAGTGTAGTTGTAATTTGAATATTTTTCTTATGTATTTTGTAAATTTAAGACAACAATACATGTGTAGTTATAAGACTCAAGGGTTGAATATATTTTCTAATGTATTTGTTTAAGACTTTGGATATATATTATATATGATCTCATTTGATAGCTGATAAAATTTATTACTGAGTTTTGTTTTTCCTTTTAACAATTACTAAAATTATACAATACTATTTGTATAAGTCATGAGTTTACAATGTTATCGTATAAAACTGCTAAACAATATTATTTATGCAAGTCATGAATTTAACAACATTAGAGTATAATACTCCTAATTTTTTTTAAGCTACCAGTTTAACAGTATTATAGTACGATATTGTTAAACAATATTATTTTTATACATCATGAATTTAATAGTATTAAAATATAATACTGTTACACAATAGTTTTTTAGCACTAATAATCATTAATATTGTTAAAAAACTGTAGCATACCAGTTATACAAAAAATTAATAAATTATAAAGTTCAAAAATAAAAACTAACAAACAAAAAATATAAAACATTTAAAATAATATCATAAATAACATAGAAGAAACTTAGTTAAAATATTCTAAATTTTATACATAAAAATATAATGAAGAAAGAAAACAAATTACTTAAAACTCAAACATTCGTCGTCATACAACACCTTTATTATTTGTACTACAAATTTTACAATAGCTACATTTAATCTTCCTTAAAATTAATTCACCTCGCGATGGAATTCTTTCAATCTTTGTCCTGTCATGTTGTCGCTTTACAATATGAGGTTATAATTTAGGTAATTCTTTTACGACCAAAGATTAACCAAAGAAATAAACGAGTGTGTAAAAAATGAGTAACATTCTTGATAGACATATAGATAAAAATATTCTTCAATAAAATCAAATGAAACTCTTGGATTTTGGTGATAACGATTGATGCATGAGAACACGAAAACAATTAGATTGTCGCTTACCATCTGAGAAAGTGTAGTCTACCAAACTAACAACCATAGTTGGATTTGAAAAGACTTAAAAAATTGTCGGGCATGATGAGTGAATATACCATGATCGTTCAGGTTCAACTGTTTATTTATATTTTTTATCCATATTTGGACATAAATTATAACTCCAAATTAATGATTCACCCCAACACTTCAACATTTGTACCATGAGAAATATCAAAATCTTGTCAATGACTTCTAATATTTAGAGCGTACAGATATGTTTAATTTGGACATTAAAATCTTATACCATTGATAAACAAACGTTACAATATTTTTTACCTTTGAAAAATATATTGCAAAGTTTTCATGATGAATATTTCCTGAAAACCAACCGTATTGAACTTAAAAAATTGTCGGGCATGATGAGTGAATATACTATGATCGTTCAGGTTCAACTATTTATTTATATTTTTTATCCATATTTTGACATAAATTATAACTCCAAATTAATGATTCACCCCAACACTTAAACATTTGTACCATAAGAAATATCAAAATCTTTTCAATGACTTCTAATATTTAGAGCGTACATATATGTTTAATTTGGACATTAAAATCTTATACCACTGATAAACAAACGTTACAATATTTTTTACCTTTGAAAAATACACTGCAAAGTTTTCATGATGAAGATTTCCTGAAAACCAACCGTATTGACGTTATAAAAAACTTACAACTAAAATTTCCAATCCAACCATCTACAGTGGACCATTTAGTCATACTCTATTATATAATATCGAAAATGTTACTAGTGAGACTTTTCACCTTACAACGTCAACATAAACGGGGTAGCACCCAATTAACCCAACCATTTAAATTATAAATAAACTTGTTGCCACAAAACAAAAAACATCAAGTCAATACTATATTATAGGTATTGTTAATACTTTGGTTAACAAAAAACTCCAATATACCACCATAAACTGGTAGTAATTCAACTAATCAGATATGATAAAGGTATGATTTATCTGACTTGCATATTGGTCTAATGTAGAAAAATGACTTATATTAAATGTGTAAGACTGATTTTAGTATAAGAGAAACATAGATGGTATGAAATATAATAATAAGTAAATATGTATGTACTTACCTGAATAAAAGTTTACTTTTCACAGTTTCTCTCTCTAACATACTTGACCCATTTTCTTTCTCTATAAATCTAATCACTCTCTTTAAGAATATTTTACACTGATTATCGAATATAATCTACAAATATTTTTGGAACAATCACGACACACCAGTATCACCGCAGATACATACACTGCAAACAACAACAAAACTATACATAAAATCACACACCTACCACCACAAAAATAAAAGCAGAGACTTGAAAGCAATAAAAATGTCTACTAATCAAACACCTTTCAACCAAAAACATGCAGGGCCACAAAATAAAATTATTAAGAATAACAAAGCATATGAAACAAAAAAAGATTCTAACCATAATAGATGGATATCTAATAAGGAAATGGTTGAGACTAGGCCTGACCATGATATTTCATAATTTAGGTCGAATAAATTATATATATATATATATATATATATATATACTACTAAAACATTTTTACTAAAGATAAATTATAACAACAACTTTTAACTCGAAATTCATATGGGAGAAATTAGTTACTACTCACATACTAGTAAAATCATGAATCTTAAGAGCAATGACTTTTCGCCCTTCATCAAAATCTGCTACTAATAATTTATTGGCATACTATAAAGAAAAAGACGATAAAATAATAGTATAAAGGACGGTTGTTACCTTGATTTTAATTTTTACGTATGGTTGAAAGTATAATTGCTTCGCAATTAACGTTAAAAATGTCGCATCTAAGAATAAAATTGGTATATATCTTTGGAATCCTTTAATACAAGCACCAAACACCATAAAATATCGAATAGACGCACCTGTATGTGATTGTATACTAGTTGTAAATCACTACGTAGATCAAGATTCTTCATGGCATTGAGATAGCACATTATAAGACCATAAGATGTAGAATTATCTCCAAAAACTTTGGCCTCTTCTGTTATTAAAGACCTCTAAACTAATTTATAGTTAACATCCAAATAATATTTACCTTCAAACATATATTTTGCAGCAGCAGCAGCAGCAGCAGCTAGTAGTAGTAGTAGTAGTAGTTAGTAGTAGTAGTATTTCTCAATAATTATTAGACCATTAGCTTTATTGGTGGCAACATGTATCCCTCGTGGATAATTGTTAAAGTCTTTAAATTCACAAGTAGTACTAATTATTTCTTTTGTATAATGATCATACTTAAATGTAAAATCACTTTATATCACAAACTTTAAAAGTGAACCCCTAAGTTCATCATATCCACCTACAAATAATTGACCAACAACCTTTATTTCAGCATCCCAAAATTTTATGGCACACTTTTTAAAGTTAGAACTCAAAGAAGTAGGATCCGGAGTTTCATCACTATAAGGTAAGACCAAAACATTATTAATTCTTCGTTTAACATAAACTACACAGGGTTGTAAACCAATATGATTAACACTAATAAGCTCAACATTTATTTCCGTTTAAGAACTGACCAAATTGAAGAGCTATATTATTCATCAATATAAAATAATCTTCATTTCACAAGATACCGTTTTAACATTCATGGTAAGGAAATTAAATCTAATATTATTTTTATTTAGCTTCATACATCTACTTAACATGAAATCAAACATATGTAAGAGCCATCAAAAGAAGCTAATGGTTTACCAACAGTTTCTCTATTAAAGTTAAAAATCGTAGATGTAATATAAATGTTAACCTTGCAAAAATTAATTGAAAAAACATATTAAATTTCATTGAACCACAAAGTGAAGACAAAAAACTTCAAACAATCTGCATCGATGAAAGTTATTATGGTAAGAAACAAAACCACTTAAAACAATCAGCACCACATATAATGGAAGATAGGTTGGAAAGTAACACAACTTAAAATAATAAGTATAAACATATGTGATATCCATGGAAACTACCATCAAACTATTTACAACACATGCTTATTAATGGTTATATTAAATAGGTTGATAGACTTGATAATATATAGTATCAAACTGGTACAAAAATACTTCCAAGAATGTATAAGTAGTAATCATTCTCTTTTAATTCAAATATTTTTTAGCATCAAATAAGCAATTAATAATTCAAACACTTCTTTAGCTCTCTTTTGATTGTTTTGATCAATACTAATCATCTCATATTTATTCTAATAGATTATCAGCTATAAATCAACCAATGAAATAATGAATCAATAAAAACTATCAATCACCACATATTAAAACAAGGATGTAACAAAAGAGCATCATAAAAATCTAATACCGTTGATTTACTGCATAAAAAATCACATGGAAATCTTAAAAAAACTAATTGTGTAGAACATATTAAGCCATTGTCTTTAACCTAAGGCTGTCTACCTTAATTTTAAACATCGAAAGCTATATCTATATTTGATTCTCATAAAATTTCACTCTATTATGCATTACAAACCCTTCCCCACCTCACACAACGCTTTGTACATTGTTTATTTGAATAATCATAACGCAATATAACAAAATAAAATCCTACCATTCATGTACTTTTTTACGTTGTTTATGAGATATCAAACAAACAATCCAAAATTACTTTCTCCTACATTAAATTTGAGAGAAATAAAAATAGTGAGGAAATCGTAACAAAAATTTGCCAGAAATGGACTAAGTCGTCGGCGACGGACTATCCATTGATATAGTAAATTTTTGGGAAAAATGAAAAGAAAAAGAACAATATTATCGCGAGTAAGATCAAATGAAATTAGAATTATGATTAATCTCGATATCCTAAAATATTTAGTACATAAATGACTTAAAAAAACTTTTAATATCTCATATTATATTATGTAATAGGCATCTAAAAGTGGATAAAAAATAATTTTGCTCCTTATTTTGGGATGATATTAAAAATAACTTTATAATGATTACATAATATTTAATTAATTTAAAATTATTATCTATTTTTCACTAATCATATTTTTTATTTAATATATTGATTTATTTTATCTAAAAATAAGTTTTATTTTATAGTCTAATATGTGTTGCCAAATTTTTTATTAACTTTTAGCCGTCGTTCATTCGATCTTTTGACTTCCACTATCTTATCCATATCTTTTCTAAAATTTTGATTTTTAGAGATTTCAATGGATCAGGTTCAGACTGACCCGCTTCAGTCCACTTTTTTTTATTACTTCAATCCTATTTCAGTCTGGTACGAGTTCAATATTTTCGAATCTGATCCGTACGTGGCTGCGGATCAGCTCGATCCACCCACAAACACTATTTTTAGTATTTGGATTGTTTAAACGCAGACGATCTGATCCGAATCCATCTAAAACTTAGCTTTATTTTTTAATCTAAACAAAAATTAAAATATATGTTTTTTAATCAAAACAAACATAAATAAATAAATAAATTTATATTATTCAAATAAATAAATATAACTCTTTAGCAAAACCAACCATTTAAAACATGATTTGATGTTAAATAATAGATATTAATTTTTAAATTTCTATTAAAATGAATAAAAATTATAAATATTTAAATATTATTTGAAATTGAGCTGGGAAAAAATTTAATTAGTAAATATAATATTGAAAACAAATTTTAGTGGAAAAATTTAAATAAGTAATTATTGGAAAATCAAATTTATATATATATATATATATATATATATATATATTATTTTTGTAATTATTTATATTTATATCTATATTTATATATAATTTATATTTTTGGATCGGATCAAATTGGACAAACTAAAAATCATATCCAACCCGACTGGAATAAAATCCATAATTTTCATATCGTACCCATTTTATTAGAAATTTTGGCTGAGCAAACTGGATCGGATTGGACCCGTTTAAATCGTCTCCGACTGATATGGTAACCCATTTAAAATATATCAGATTACAAATTAAAAAAAATATTTTATTAACTCAACAAATTATAACCAATACATTTGGCCTATTTTATTTATATCAATTAAAGCCCAAATGCTTTAGACGGGATTTAATCGGGCGGCCAATCCGAAAAGAAAAATTATGTTGATAATCCGAAACTTTTGCGAGAGAAAGAGGAGGGGTAGGTGTGTGGGTTCCATTTGGGTTCTAATAAAAATTACCCTAATATAATTATCATTCTTGCCGCTTGATTTTATGGTTTTAATATACCTTAAATTAAAAAAATTGTGTTTAATCTCTGGATTACTTTTGTGTTTTTTAATTTTTTTTCCGGAGGGAACCCGTAGCCGCTACTCAGAGTGTAATGAGTGCGCACATGATAAATCCTCAGTTTGACGCAATAGCTTGCAAAGGTAAACCACACAAGGTGACAAGCTCAGCCGAGAAAACATATATAGTGAGGCTCGAACTCATGACCTTTGATCACAAGAATGCCATACTCAATCAACTCGGCTACCCTTTAACGGATTTTGTGTTTTTTCATGTATGTATAAGAGAGAAGTTGATATTCAGCCATTAATTTATTTTGTGATTTCACTTTAAGTAAATAGATGATCATGTTTTTATATTAATGATTTTTATGACTCAACCATTAGGCCGAATCTTATTGGAGATATATGTAGATTTTGTTAATGGTCACATTCGTTTACGGTCTGATTCAGTATACATTAATATAGTTTTAGTTTTATATTATAGTAATGATACTGGGTAAAAAATACTGTTAGTCCTCCATGTTTACCACTTGTATCAACATAGTCCATTTCGTTCACTTCTGCATAAAACTCATCCTCTTCGTTTTAGAAATTTGCAAATATAGTCCTCCGCACATATAAACCATTAAAAACTGACACGTGGCACTTAAATTCTAAGTTTTGTATCACTTTTGGTCACCAAATCCCAAATTTTGTATTACTTTTGGTCCCCAAATCCCAAGTTTTATATCACTTTTGGTCCTCAAATCCCAAGTTTTGTATCACTTTTGGTCCCCCAAAATATGCGGAGGGACTAATTGTGTAAATTTTTAAAATGAAAAGGATGAATTTTATGCAGAAGTGAACAAAAGGAACTATGTTGATACAAATGGTAAACATGGGGGGCTAACAGTGTTTTTTAGCCTAATGATACTTGTTTTGTTAGTTTTTAAAGTTCTAACGTTAAAGAACTTGTCTGTGAGTCTTGAAGTAATGAAATAGGTGATGGTTAGGTATTTGGTACGTTGAATTCAGGCGTTCATTTTCAAACTTTACTATATAAAATAGTTTTATATTTTAGTACGATGGTAATAAAAAAAACGTTTTGATGTTTCTTGTGTAATTAAAGAATGTAAAAACCGACCATTAAAAAATATATGTTGCTACTAATAATTCGAACAGTTCCATGATTATTAGGGAATATGTAAATGAAGAATAATCTAGTATTATTTTCAATAAAAATTATTTATTTATCATATACTATTATTGTTAAGGAAATGTTATTTGAAATTCTGTCTAATCAAAAAGTTAAAGTTATATAAAAACCAAGTATGAGTTGGATATTACCTATACACATCTTATGGTATTATAAATGGTTATATTAATACAATCAATTATCTTGATCCGAATAGTGATTTTCGACTAGAATATATTGATATATATCTCTCTTATTCAATCTTTTGTGGTGTTTGACTTGTCTTAAAAGATTCCAAAGATCTATGTTTATAGTATACCTAGATGAGATATCTTTTAAACGGTAACTACTAAATAATTTTACTTTCAACCATATCTAAAAATGATATCAAGGTAATATCCTTAGATTATAGTTATAAAATATATTTTTCTTACTTTGTAAAAGAATTGAAAAGGAGAATTTGGAAAGCAGTGCTCTAATAAGTCCAAGTAGTCCAAGAAGCAGTGTTCTTGATCATTTAGTCTGAGTTTCCTTTCCACAACGAGGGACTTCATTGTCCCTCTTGTTGTCCCTGGCTGCTAGCCATTGGATATAGACGACTCAGTGGAAGAACCACCAGCCAAACATCAGCAACAAAATAATGGCATAAATACATCTTCTTGATCAAAATCTACCAGCGTTCTTGCTAAAAAAGGACAAAACAGAGCTGCATTTGAAAACGAATTTCCAGCCCTGCATCAACAAACAAACAATTAGAACCATATCAAAATAGATAATATTTCCAAAAGTGATCAAAAGGAAATGATTACAGTGGGAAGCAAAGTGTTATCACAAAAAACCTACTATGCCATGGACTACCTCCTTTAATCCTAAATCATAATACCCAATTACCCCAGTATGGATAATGATTGCTAAAGTCTCGGCGTGTCTCTATAATACAGATCTCATGTACAATGTTTCCTCTTCAATTGGTTAGTCTTTCAAGGTTTGGGTGCCAAAAAAGAATAAATCAATGTACAATGTATGTTATGCATGAGTGGAACTTGACCTTACGAAGAAATTTTAGTATAATATTTTGGTTGGTTTTAGAAATAATGATGGATGTTGAGGCCATCCAAACTTTTGAATATAACTATACGTTATCTTCCTCCATTAACTATGAAACCCAGCAAATTAATCTCATACTCCATACAAGCAAATCATTGGAAACCTATCATCCACTATCTTACTAAAGATAAGAGAAGTGGACAGAGGATTTCAAATTTTTTAAACAAGACGCTTAAGGAAGCCAAAAATAGGAAAAAATGAAACCTGGTAATCACAGATCTAGTTTGAGTCTGGAAAATCTTTAAACCATACTCAAAATATGGTTAAGTTCCTCAACTGGAATATCCGTTGTATTAAAAATAAAAAATCTCTTTGAAGATTGAAATCTTATTTACAAAGAGAAGATTAAGATGCTTTCCATCAAATAGCCCCTTATTATGATGAATAACATGGAGAACATAACAATCAAATATTTTACTAACCTTTTCTATGAAACTTGTAGCGCTTCTAGAAAATACTTGCAGGTTCGTAGTTTCTTATAGTTTGGAGGAAAAAAGAGCTTATGAAATTAGTCATGGATTGGAAACAAGCTGGAAAAGATTCATTATCTCTCGAATTCAAGTCTTTTGACGTGCTTTTGGAAAACAAATAAGGTAGATTTTCAAATTTTCAACCTTAATTGTTGAATCACCCCGAAATTAGTTTTTCTTTCATCAAGAATCTCAGCTCAGTTCATAGCTATTTTTTCGTAGATCTGCAATTAAGAGTTGAATTAAGCTTCTTCAATCATATCCAAGCTTTAATAGAAGCTCCATAAGAGAAACGTTTCTCTGAAATATTTAATTTTAGAGCTCTGATTAATCTGTAAATTGTGCCTTCATTTGGCTATGTAAACAATACCTTCATTTCAATCAAAAGGTTTATATTTTCTTAATGTATATATTTTATTACCAAAGTTATATTTATTACTATTATTCATGCTCCATTTTGAATTTTATCAATGTTAATAGGTTCATAAATGTTTTTTATCTTATTTTTTTTTCTTATTTCACTTCCACAGTTAATTCTGAGTGCATTTATTGATCTTCGTTCACAAGATTCAAATAATTAGTTATATTTTTTTACAGCAACATTTTTAGGCCAAAACTTGACATTCATTTCAGATAGTTTTATTGGTATTATCACATACAATTATTCTCTATTTCTCGATGCTTGTTATTCGTATTGACTTTACCACCTCAACCCTAATATTAAGATAATATCTTAAAACATTTATAAAGTCATATGCAAGAGATTAGTTCATAAGATTAAAAATGCTTATTTTTCTATATAACTCTTTATTTTAAGTTTATGAATGATATTTATGAAAGAATATGGAAACAGGGTGACTAGGATTTTAGAAAATATTCACTTAAAAAACTATGTAATTATATTTTTCAAAAGGTAAATGATATAGTTATGTTTCTTCATCTCCGGTGGAAGCTTATAATGAAAACATTGTGTATCCATACCCCTCTATATTAGTAGTTATGGATAATATTTATTTTAAATTATGATATAATATCTAAACATCGGGATAAATCATTAACTTGAACTAATGAATTATGTCAAAATAACGATAAAATTTATAGAGAAACAATTGAGTTAAAAAAGTTTTGGTATTTCAATCATCCTTATCGATACTATGAAATATTTTTTTAATAAACCATGGTTGTAAGGCTCTACTTGATCACATGATGAATAAAAATATGAATGTTTCGCGTCTTCTCATAAGTTGGTTGTTATCACCAAAACCCAAAAGCGTATACTTTAGTTTGTTGCTTAATATTTTCATTTAAATGTGTATTAAAGAATTTACTCGTCGCCCATATACACATTTACTTTATTTGGTCAATCTTATGTTGTAACAAAATCACCTACATTACAATATTTTGTTCAGAAAAGACAATGTGGTAGGTATAAAGGATAATAATTCTATCACGATTTGAATTTATAAAAAGTTTAAATTTAGTCATTTTAAAGTTGTTGGTACTCATAATATAAGATATTGTACAATGAAAAATGTTTAAGTTTTCATATATTTCATTTTTGTTGTTTTATGCACAAATATATATGTTTAAATGTAATGTTTCTTTTGATTTTTCATGTCCTATATTTTATATTGTATTGGATTTTATTGATTTAAGTGTTGTATTATAAAGATTTTAATTTCCATATGTAACTACATTTTTTAAATATTTCATATTGAATATATTTTATTATTTGTTTTTCATAGTAGGAAAGTTAACAAGTTTATATGTGGAATAAGAATATTAGTTTTGTTACATTCTCATAAAATATAAGAATAGTTCATTTTAAATGAATAACTAGATTAATTTTTTGTTAATTTAAACAGTAACCAATAATCATATTTTCTCTTTTAAATGAAAAATGGTACAATCATTCATATTGAACTACAATTAATAACTAGATTGATTTTTTATGAGAATGACATGCTTGAACAGATCGAGATTCGATATTTTGGCTTTAGTGAGATCAGTTTCTACCACCAACCTTTTGATTTTGACGTTTCACTCCCATTAGACTCATTTATCTCGGATTACTTAGCGTGGGCAGCATTACGCCATGCTAACATGCTTCTAACTGGTGGAAATTTTGTATCGACCTTTGAGTGTTATGAAGCCTTATATGGTTCCTTCTTTGAATCCAAGTGCTCCTATTTTCCTACTCTAAGCACAAATTCGGTCTTCATTCTAACACGTGAAAGGAAATTATGTCGTGGTGAGGTGTTTGTCTCAGTCTAACAAGAAATATAAGACTTATTTTTTTATGATTCGGCTTAGTCATATAACTTTCGTCCCTCTTGTGGCATAGTTTTATCGGCCTTCATTTATCCTGGTATGCATCGCTAAAAGAATTTAGCCTCATGTTTATTTTTATGTTTTATTTTCTTTTAATATCATATTATTTTCTTTTGTAGCTAAATGTTACAAAGCTCTTCGAAAGACGAATATTTAGTGGTAGAACTATTAGGGTTAAAACCCCTAATTAAATACCACAGTTGTTCTAAAGGAAAAATAGAGATAAAAATAAGATAATACAAAGTTTTTTTGTAATAAAAGAATAATTCGATTACAATTAGGGTGAAAAACCTTACTTATACTAGTACAAATGATCTCCGCAATTATCTTCTTCTTTTACATGTTTGACGTAATAAATGTGGAATAATCTTTTATTAGTAATATATAATAAATTAAGTGTAATTAAATATAAATATACTTTTGTGCTTTATTATTATTATGATATTATGTATAAAATATAGCCTTATCAGGATTCCCCTTAGTCTCTGAGTTAGAGCATAGTGAAACTTAAAGATTACTACATAATGATCAAATATAATATCTGGATAATGTAATATTCTTTTTCTTCTTCACATTTGAGGGAGTTTGTCTTGTTTTTATTTTGTCAGTTGTCGTAGCTTTGTTTTTATTTATCTTTTCCGCTGAGGTGTCGTTGATCATACCGAAGAAACTATGTCAGTCATGTCGGGTAGACTTCGAAAAGTCTTAAGGCTTGGTTATATTGATTTTCTTAGCCGAACTGTTATGGGAGTTGTCTCCAATTTGGTTCATACTTAATTTCTCTTGTCTTGTTAAAAACCATTGCCGACCAAAACCTCCATTGAGGATAAAAAGCTCTATTTTCAAAGGAAAAGAGCGTTGCTATAATATTACATGCTTCTTCAGCATGCTTTGATTTTTTGTTGGATAGGGATGAGTAGCTCCCCTAGTATTTGGTGAAGGATAAAGTGGAGACTATATATATATGTACTTGATTTATGATGTAGATATCATGGACCTTGTGTTGGAGAATTTACTAAATATCGTAGGTGACTTTGTGTAGATGGTAAGCATGTAGGCAACATAGTGGTGTGTGCATGAGAATGTGTTTGGTAGCGATTTACGTAATGAATGTTTATGATTTTATGAGTGGAGATCTATGTGTTTGTTCAAATTTTATGGTATCCTAGCATTTCCTTACAAGAACGGGCACAATATGGCCCTTTGCGTAGCTAGAAAAATGGAGAGTACCCCTTGGCTGATTCGCGGGAGCGATCGATTTGGCCTATTGCGTAACCTCGTAGGTTTAGAGTAATTTGCATATTACATTTCCTCAATGCGCGTGGCCAATTAGCCCATTTTTATTATTTAGACTTATTTAGTCTTGGCACAGTATGAGCCCTTTGCGTAGCCCGTAGGTGTGATAAGTGACCCGTTCGTGGCGTTGTAAGGATAGAAAGAAGTATGCAATAAACACATAGAAAGGAAAAATATGAGATGGATACGTAGATCACTAGGTGTATAACTGGAGATAACTTGGTTTGCATCCTTTGTGTCATGGAGATGGCTTATAGCCTTTTCTCTATTGTGGAGATGGAGATCATTAGGTTTATAACCTTTTTCTAGCATGAAGATGGAGATTACTTGGCTGATAACCCTTTCGATCGTAGAGGTGGAGGTCATTTGGCTTACAGCTTTTTTTATCACGGAGATGAAGATTATTCGGTTGATAGCATTTTATATCGTGGATATGGAGGTCTTTTGGCTTAGAAAATTTTAATCACAGAGATGGAGATTCTTTGGCCTACAATATTTTTTATTATAGAGAGGGAGATCATTTTGGCTTATAGCTTTATTTTTATTTTGGAGATGTAGATTACTTCGCTCATAGCCATTTATGTCATGGAGATGTGGATTACTCTTCTTATAGCTTTTTTTATCACGGAAACGGAGAATGCTTGACTTATAGCTTTGCCGATCATGGATATAGAGATTACTTGGCTCATAGCCATTTCTATAATAGAGATGGAGGTCATTTGGCTTATAGCATTTTCGAGCATGAAGATGATGAGTAGTTGGCGTATAACCTTATATATCATAGAGATGAAGATTATTTAGAGATCATGTGGCGAATGACTTGACAATTCTATTATAGGTTGAAAATTTTGAAGTTCGGGTTATAGAGCAAAGCCATTTACGAGGACTAAATATTCTTTTGAAATATCCATTGACGAAGTCATATTAGATATCCACTTTAGATGAAACTTTCATATTTTGAGCTATTTTATGAGGTGTCCTCACAATGCATAAATATTATATTTCGTAAAAGCAAATATGAAAGTTAGAAAACCGAAGATATGTGTGAGTTAATAACATTAATATTTTTTAATGAGATAATAAGTATTCTTTACTGTAAATTAATAATTACACTACTATTTATATAATTTATTCATTTTTAATATAGTAGTAAATATATATATATATATATATATTAATATAAATACAAATTAATATATATATATATATATATATAATATTTACTTATATGATTACAAATTAATATCCAATTATTTAGAAGAATATTGATGGATTCACCCTCATTATATTTTGAATAGAAAAATAAAACTAAGTTAACACAGGAAAATAAAATAATCGATTAAACTGGTTTTATATTAATGGTTCCTCGATTCTGCATAAAATGTTCCTAGGTTCTGTATGAAACAATTAACAAAAAGATACGGATATTTGTTGACCAAAAAACTTTAATCGAGTCAAACTCTAATTTTTACTTGATTCTGCTGATTTTAGAAAAAAAAACAATGATAAAGTGTTTGAGTCGTTATATTGATCGAATCAATCAAATCTTCGATTGGAATCTTTTTTTGCCGAATTCACTTGGAAAATTAAAAACAAAAATAAATTTTGGATAATACTCTTTTTTTCACTAAAATAATTTTGGTTCTTTTAAAAAAGGAATATGAGAAAGAAAAAAGTGTTTCCCATAAACTGTGCCTGTTTGTTAGGGTTGAAAACCCTAATCAAATATCATAATTTTTCGAGAGGAAAAAGACATAATAAGAAGAAGATAATATAAAGTGTTTATGATATCTATTCCACGGTCTCAACATTATCTCATCTTTCCTTAACATACTTTTTAACCAGGTTATGGTCTTCTTAAGAAAATTAAAATCGGTCATTGAAGTATATATCTTGCAAAGTGTGTCATTTTTATATTTTTACTGCAAAACCCTTTGTACAATGTTAACAATTTTCTTGCGAAATGTATTAATTCTAATAATCAAGTTTGAACCTTATCCATATTTATTAGAAGTGGACAATATAGTGGTTGTACTAGTCAAAATTGATCTACGTATAATTGTAACATCCGATAATGTACCTCATAGTTGGGTTGTACGTTTCTCGCATGTTAAATATAAGGATGTACATGGTCTTTTAAATGAAATTTCTATTTTAGTACAATGAGAATAATTTTATTATGATCAGTGCATACAGACTTTTGGAACTAATCATGCCTTTACATGTGCGCCGTTAACTGGTGGGTCACTTCTATTATGTATATCCTCCTAATCTTTGGTAGATTTTTAAATATGGTTTTGGTCTTCTCTTGAAAAAAATATGTCACTTAAGTATATGTTCTGCAAAACTTAAGTGTGTACCTCATCCACAATCTGAATTTTATCCGCTCATTGTGAGTTGTATTAATTTTGTATCTCTTGCCCTCCCCCTCTTGTTGGTATATTTTTCAATCCTATCTTTATTTCCATTTATATCTTTTTATGCAGTTTCATCCAAATTTTGGTTTATATCTTATATTGTCATCTAACTTTCATGTTTTTTGCATTCATATTGTCCACTATTGTCGACAACCTCCTCACTAGTACTTTTACCTCTTTTGTATTTTTCAACAGCTTGTTGTTATCCATGAAACAAATAAAAATAAAAATAAATTCGAAGTTAACATGCTAAAACAATATGAAATCTTAACCAATATGGCACGTGAAACCTTATTAAATATAACTATATCCCTTATCCACAACCTAGACCTTATATCAAATTGGAAAATCAGATCTTTTATATATTTTGACCTCGTTAGCAGTTGTTTCAACAACCCTCAATATTCAATGCAAAAAATATAGAACATGATCACGATAAACATTATTATAAAAGATGAGTAAAACCCTTTTCATATCTAAGTTGGAGGCATTCTCAGTATCAAATCTTTAGACCATGCAATATATCACAAGAAAGTGTTGCCAACAAGATTTGATGATCTATCATTATATTTGTGACTTTTAAACCTCATACGAGTGCATGTCTCATTATGTTTGACCACTAGATGGTTATCGACGATGACTTGCTTAACGACCATATATAATCATATTTGATCAACCGACCTACTAATCTAAAAGGATAATTTATTTTTTAGCTATCAATCAATTTATGTTTTTGATCTTTATCTGACAATTTTATTATATTGACCAAATATCTTACAAAAAACATAACTCTAAGCTTTTTATTTTAGCCACGTAGTCATCGAATACAATTTGTAGTAATCGTGGGTCATAAACTCATCATTGTAATGCACTAATGCTCATATTTCAACGACAAATACTTCATACAATAAGAAATCAACATGTTTTTTTGGCATATCATATTTCACGGTAATAATATTAGATTTTGCAAGTATTAACATACAATTTAGTATTTATGGTCTATGGTTGAAAATGATAAGAACATTCATCTAAATTTAACAACTCACGTAAATGTTACTACCACGACAGAAAACAATAAATGAGTCGTAACAAAACCAATAAATCAAGGAATGAAATTACCGAAAATAATTTACTAGTTCATTGTCGGCTTAATTAGTTTTATTCGTCACCGATGTGGTGAAATAAGTAAGCCAAGTTTTGTGTATATCAGTTTTCTTATTTTTTCCATCAAAATACTATATGTTTCACATATATATAAGGGTTCATATGTAAATCAGATTAGATTTTACAAGCATTAATATATAATTTAGTATTTATGATACAAGATGGAAGATTACAATATATATATATATATTCTACAAAATAGTATTTACAAATTGCCAATATGAAACATACATATAATATCGTCAAATAGATAGCACAAAAAGTAGAAGTTTCCATACGCCAACGAATTTGAAAGGTTATTCACAATCTTATTATTGGTTTAATACCTTTAAGATTTCGCTCCGTCCTAGAGATCATGATTGAATGTGCAAATCTGTTGATAAATATATTGTGAAACATATTTTTTATAATTTTCTTTGGTTTTACAAGTCAATTATACAATATTTGGCGAAGAGAAATAATGTAATTGTAAAATATGACAAACACATTACGTACCAAACCTAGCAGAATATGTTTGACAATTGTATTGTTACTAGTTTCGTAACCTTACTATACAATATGTTTGCAAAATATACGTAAAAGTACGTTTCACAAAACTTTTTCTATATGTTTTGCAATACAATTGTTGATGAACATAATTTTCTCCCAAATTATCTGAGATCTAATTTTTTTTCGATAAAAATAATAGATAAAATTAATTATAACCCTTCCACAATGATTTATGTGTTCGTTTCGAAGAGTATTTCGACGAGATTTATAGTCTATATATGCATAGTTTTATCGTTTGTTTTGGTGAGGTATTCAATTTTATTAATAAAAAACAAACGGTTCCGTGGTTGTCTTTTCAAACCTTGATTAACTTTTAAATTAAGATCTAACTAGTTTTCTGAATTAGTAAGAATGAGTTTTAAATTTTAGAATTCACTAAGTTTCTGTTTTACATAACTATGTTTAGTAAATAGTGACAGTGGTTATAAGTAACCAAAGAGACAGTGATTTTATAGTTTTTTTTAATTCAATGAAAATTTTGTAAATAACAAAAACACGGTTTTCTAACTACATAAAGTAAAAAAGATCTCTCGTATAACGGAATTTGTCTGACTTTTACTTTTAAAATAGATATGTTTGTGATTAGATTCTATTATTAATATGACAAAGTTAAATGTATCATGGATTTTGTTTGGTTGTTAATTCATATAGTATTTGGTTTTTAATCTTTGTATCGCTTGGTTCATGGTTTAGGTTTCATACTTATGTTTCATATTTGGTTCTCCATCTAGATGTTGTTTGGTTTACGATTTAAGTTTCGTATTTGATTTTCAATTTTGTTTGTACCATTTTATAATATGATGGCACCACAAACAAATTAAAAATATTTTGGTAATATTAAATATGTTCAAAATTTATAGAGGCCGGTTAAATTAAAAAAATGGACTTCTAGGTGGAAAGATACCCTATAGATGTTGGATTCTTCCTATTTCTAAGAAAGACATGGTATCATGAACCTAAAAGTCATGGTGTCTATTCCATATATACCTAAATTGTATAAATGTTTCTTGAATCATACGACTTTTCATGTTCACTATAATAGTGAAGGTATGTAATTGTTGTACAACTTATTTTGGTAACTTATTTTGGTTAGTAGAGATGGGAGGCACATCCTTTTAGATCTATGTTGTTTAGTTTTTGTACCTAGAATCGACCAACATACAATTTGTTTGTACGCTACTAAAAGTATATTATTTCGTCAATTTGTAGAAATATTATTTAATTGATATTTAAATGGCTTATTTGTTTCAACATTCATAAAAAATAGTCTCTTCGAGATCAATAGTTTTTATTTTTTTGTTGGTGAGATGATAGTCACGTTAGACGATATGATCATGATTACAAGTCTACTCATTCGAGGACAGTTCGTCGACCTAGGGGAGAATAAATAAAAAAGTATAAGAGTTAAATTGGTACAAAAATTACTCTGTATAAGGATAAACTTAGGGGGGAAACTCGATACATGTAAAAAAATACTTACGATGAATTGGTTGAAGGAAAGTTTTTTCACTATTCGTGATTATGGCATCAACTTATGTTTAAGGTTGCACGATGTATGGTCTTGCATATGAGCATATCTTCTTTTTTCATCTTTTTTGTATTCACTGACAAGAGTGAGACATATGTAAAGAAATATTGGTTGCATACCGTCGAGAATTTAATAGAATTGGGTCACTATGAATTGAGGATGCATGTTTTGGTAGAGATGTATAATGTCTAACGTGTAGCTAATGAACATGGTACAAATTCTACAAAGAAATACATTACTATGTATAAGTGTTGAAATAGAAGTTCTGAGAGCTGCCAAGAGGGTAGAAATGGGCACAAAAGAGAAGTTTATGGCGTCAGTAGCTCATCATACTGACAATCCAAGGGAGCATGAGCCCTCAAAAACCCATGTGAGCATGAAAAAGACTCATGCTAGCTCAAAAAAGTCTCACCGGTCTATACCGGTGGAGAGCTTTGATTCAGACTCTGAATCTTCCAGCAGCTCCTCAGGTGAAGATGAAGTCGAAGAATCCCTGTCATCTAGTAGTGATGAAGGCCGTTCTAAAAGGAAACAAAAGTTAGTAAAAAAGTACTCAAGAAAAAGAGATAGGAATGGAAGGTTAAAGAGGCATATAGGCAAAGGGTCGTCTCATAGCCGGAGACACGTAGATCGGATGGTGATGGATCCTTTTGCCTTCCATGATGAACCAGGTATCTTTGCAACTCCTAATGAGGATACCATTTTCAGTCGTGGCCGGAATTGGAGACAATCTCCATTGTCCTCCAAGATTCTGTCCGGAAACCTTTCTAAGAGGTTTGACAGTACAAAATGGAAAAATAAGATGGCAGTAAAGACCCAGATAACCACTTGGAACATTTCAAAAATTTCATGATGAATTTTGATGATGACGACAAGTTGCTTTGTAGAGCATTCTCCCAATCATTTATGGGGAGTGCTCTAAAGTGGTATAACAGCTTGCCACAAGGCTGCATCAGAAATTTTGATACTTTTTTGGTGGCTTTTCGAAGACAGTTTGTTGGAAGTAAGGAGGTAAAGGGCATTGGAGACACGATTATCCATTGTGCCCAAGAACCAAACGAATCTCTAAAAGAATACATAAGTCGCTTTGTAAACACCAAAAATGGGTTGGCTGACTGCTTTGAACAAGTGGCAATAGCTTCTCTGAGGCAGGGCTTAAACCATGGAAACCTGGCTGATTCAGTAACCAGAAAAAAGGCCATGACTTGGGGAGGTTTGCTGAATCAGGTCGGAAAGCATATTAATGTAGATGAAACAAAGAAAACTAGGGTGCACAGGCAGGTGAGGTCTGCTCCGGCTGTGCTGAATCCAAACCAAAACCAGTCCGGGAACAAGGCTAAGGATACCGGGCAGGGTCATAACAGAGCCAAAGCTCAGTCTCAGCCAGCTGCACCAGCCCAGAGTCAGCTATCTAGAAATAAGCGAGGGCCTTGGGATCAGCCGGAGTGGTTTGCAGAATTGAAAGAAAACGTAGCCATCGTTTATGACAAAACAAAAGACAAGGTACATTATAAAAGGTCGGCTGCGTTACAGTCTCCTAGGGAGAGCCGCAACAATTGTTGCTGCCAGTATCACAACGATACTGGCCATACCACTGAAGATTGTATTGCTTTGAAGCAAGAAGTCCAGAATTTGATTGAAAGAGGAAAGTTGGGAGCGTATGTTAAAAGAAGAGGTGGAAACAAGCCTGATAACGCTCATCGGGCAGGTCCGAACAATGCAGGCACATCGGCTCCGGGTGGGGCTATGGTCATAATTGAAAGGTTCGATGTAGAGTCAGAATACTTGGACCCTGATCCAACCCGGAATAAAGTAGGTGTTCAGAACATTGCAAGTCGGTGTCCAGACTTATCAACTTTTATGAGTCACTCACAAATTTTGGAGGAGACACCATAACAGCACCAACTGCTTCTTCAAGAAAGAGGCACGTTCATACTTTAGCTACCCAACTGGAAGGAGGCATGAATTCCTATTAATCGCAGATTCTATTTCCCTTCATTGTATTCGACGAGGATGACTTGAGGGATATTGCTGGTCCTCATGAAGATGCTGTTGTTATAGGAGCATCGATTGGGGGCAATGACATAAGACGAATTTTGGTGGACACCGGAAGTTCTGCCAATATTCTCTTTTTAACTTCCTATAAAAAGGATGAAAAATCCGGCAGTAATTCAACGATCGAACAAGTCGATTCTGGGTTGCACAGGAAGCTCAACAGACGTGATCGGAGAATTCGAGGAGGATGTTTTATTTGGCAAAGGCCCTTTTAAAAATATGGTTAGAATACTATTCGTTGCGGTGGATTGTCCTACTTGTTATAATGTTATTCTAAGGAGATCTTGGCTTTTTAGGATGCATGTTGTGGCCTCGACAGTCCACCAATGTTTGAAATATGTTGTGCAAGGACAAGTGGGAGTTGTTCGGAGCAACCAAAAGGTAGCAAGAGAGTGTTATGCAACAGTGTTGGCCACTCGGACGTTGGGGGCGGTTCAGATCAATGAGGAATAGTAGTTTGAGGGGCCCTCTGGGAGAGGGTGAAATTGATGAACCCAGAGAGACCTCTGGAGTTTTAATACCGATTGAAGAAGTTGAAACATGCTCTTTGGCTGAAGGAAAAAGTGTCAAGATATGGTCCAAGATAACATTAGAATTAAAGGGTAAAATGTTAAAGTTCTTAAAAGACCATCAACATGTTTTTGCTTGGTGCAATGCTGATGTTACCGGAGTACCAGCAGATATCATATCGCACCAACTGTCCATCTAAAGGGACATAGCACCTGTGATACAAAAGAGAAGATCTTTTTCTAAGGAAAAGGCTGATGTCATAGTTCAAGAGGTCGACCGGCTTACTAAAATGGGGCACATAAAGGAGTCTCAATACCCATTATGGACAGCCAATCCGATATTGGTAAAAAATAAAAATGGCAAATGGTGTATGTGTATCGATTTTACGGATCTCAATAGAGCTTGCCCAAAGGATTTATACCCGCCCCCCGGATTGATCAGTTGGTGAATTCCACATCTGGAAACAAGCTGCTATCCTTTATGGATGCCTTCTCCGGGTATAATCATTTAAGTGGATCCGAAGGATCAAGAACATACTACATTCGTTACTGATAGGGGCCTTCACTGTTACAAGGTGATGCCATTTGGGTTAAAAAAAGCTGGGGCTACTTATCAAAGGTTGGTAAACAAGGCTTTTGCTGATCAAATTGGAAGAAACATGGAAGTTTACATCGACGACATGATGGTGAAAAGTATGGACGAAGAACTACACTTGGCAGATCTTCAAGAAACTTTTGCTAACCTTGTGAAAGTAAATTTGAAATTAAACCTAGAAAAGTGTGTGTTTGGAGTACGGTCCGGGAAATTCTTGGGGTATGTGATAAGCGAGCAAGGGATACAGCCAGATCCGGACCAGTTTAATACTTTACTGCAAATGGAGCCTCCTCGAAATATTAAAGAAGTACAACGATTGACTGGGAGGCTGGTTGCATTAAATCGATTCATTTCAAGGTCTTCAGACAGGTGTGCCCCGTTTTTTCAAACTTTGAAAGGTGCAAAGGACTTCAATTGGTCCTCACAGTGTGATGAGGCCTTTGATGAAATTAAGAAGCATTTATCTTCCCCCAAAACTTTGTTTAAACATGTTGATAAAGAAACGCTTTATATATATTTAGTCGTTTCTGATTGCGCAATAAGTGCGGTTCTGGTAAGAGAGGTGGACAATTATCCTCATCCGGTGTACTATATCAGCAAAAGTTTGACAGATGCAGAAAAACGATACTTGAAGCTTGAAAAGTTGGTGGTATGGATAATAATCGCCTGAGGGTAGGATGGTAATTTCAGTTGGTGTTTTATGGTGGTGTGTGGGTGTTTAAGTGTTTAGAGAGTAGAGAGATAATTAAGCAGCTTGGTAGCAGTTAATTTTCATTCTTCATAGTTAATGCAGGTGGTTGGGTATTTATACCCTGATGTTTGGGCCCTTATGGGCTTTCGGGTCATGTTCAAAGACCCATGAGCTCTAAGCAGGAGAGCAAGTAGCTTAGTCAAGAAGTGTTTAGGGTTTTTAGTACTTTTGTCATAGTTCGAACAGTCCTATGGTCATAGTGTTCAAAGTGATCTGTCCGGTCCACGTGATATGTCCGATCTGTCCGGTCCGGAGGCCTTGGACCGATCTGTCCGTGTCCGGGGAGCATGCTGAATTCGGACTCATCAGGAGCCCCTTTTTTAGGTGTTTGAGCAAGTATTCTTGTCATAGACCTGAAAAACAGTCCGACGTCAGAAGTAGTTTTCAATCCGGACACGTCTATGGGTTTACCCGGACAGATAAAGCTTCACGAATTCAAAACAGTTTTTGTTAGAGTTCGTGGGACACGTGTCACACTCTGATTGGTTGCTCCATCCATTTTTTCACCTTGAATTTCGAACCCACCTTCTTCGAAAAGCAACCTCTTTAATTAAAAATGGTGACATCAACGCCGTCTTTTAATCATTGCCAAACTTTTCGAATTCTCCTAGGAATCAACTGTTTTTTCAGATTTACTATAAATTCAGACTCACTTTCTACTGTTTTACTATCTCTTTCACATTTACTCTGCATATTTTCTTAGAAATTTCTCTCTCTAAAGCAAAGATTTACTTGATAGTTTATGTTTACAGCAATGACTGCTTTGATCAAAGGCGGGTGGCTCAACCTCTCTGAGTTGGAGAAGGCACAAAAAGTCGAGAAGGAAAGACGAATCGCAGCAGGGTTACCTACTTCGCCTGTTGACAGACCAATCTCCTCCGCTACAGAGTCAGATCGAGGCTCGTCCTCTTCTAAAGGTACTAAGCCCAAGAAACTATTTCAATCCACCCTCTCCCCTATAATCTCTGGTTCCTCAGTTCAGGAGTCAGTGCCTACTGTCGAGCCAGGAGCTATAGCCACTAGCTTTAGAAAACCTTCTCCCTTTCTAGCAATGGGATCAGACACAGAGGACTCTCCTGAGAAGCTGGTTGTTAAGAGGAAAAGTCGGCTGGTTAAGGGGCAAGCCTCTAAGAACACTCCCTCAAAATCGGGGGCAAAAAATAGCAGCTATGGGTCTGAAGTGCCTATCAGAGCTCCCCGGGAAAGACTACCCGGTCCGGAGGCTAGCAGCCCAGCACTTCAGAGAGAGACTTCTGCCTCAGAGCCCCAGCCTGAGACTAGAAGTCAAGAAAACACAGAAAACCAGCAGTCCGGAAGTCAGGCTGAGCCAAGTCTAAATCCTCCTCGGGCGACTGCCACTGATATTCCTCCTACGATCATGGAGGAAAGAATGGAGGACTCTGTTGAGGAAGTCCCTTTTGAGTCTGAGCCATCTGGTCAGACTAGTAACACTGCTGCTGCCAAAAAAGATAAGGGCAAAGAAAAACTGTGCTTGAGGCATCCGGAGTTGCCGGAGTGTCTCGAAGGGAAGGTAGGGCCTTGTTTTCACAGGGTCGAACTTAAATACCTCTTGGCCTTACAGAAGACCAAGTATGCGTTCATCCATACGGCTGAACTAGGTTGAATGCGCATGAAATGGGGGATCCCTGAAAATGTGAAGATAAGGATTCCCATAGATCCTGAAACTCATATGGATTGCAAGCTGAATGAAATAGTCATCTTCACGGAGCTATTTAATTGGGGATTCAGATTCCCATTGGACCCAGAGATGGTCATTTTTTATCTGATCAAACTTTGTCCGAGCCAGCTGAGCCCCAATGCTTGGTATACTCTGATGTCATGCATCATGGCATCAAGGCTGTCCGGGATCCCTCTTCCTATGGAAGAGTTTGCTGCAGTGGCCAATCTTTGCAAACATCACCAATTCCCCTTCTAACACTTCAATATGGGGAATAATCTCAAAGTTGTTGATGATCTGTTGGAGTCTGAGAGCAAATGGAGGAGCCAGTTTTTGTTTGTCAGTGGCGCTTGGGAAAACGGACAGAAAATCAAGTCCGGAGTGAACCCAAGCCTTCTCAGAAGCAGGTGGAGAAGTGACCGTAAGTTTCCCACTTTAAATCTTTGTCTACTTCTTCCTTCTCATAGTTGATTTAAATTAATTGGTCTTTCTTTTGTCTTAACAGAACTACCTAAGGAGTTCGGTGATTACTTGAAGGCCGGACAAGTCACTTGTGGCAAAATCAATGCCTGGGCCGTAGAGAACTGGGGGAACCGATTCCACAATGCCTTCACTAGTGGAAATCTGGCAAGGTCTCACCTGTGGAACACCACAGGTCGGAGAGACCTGACTTGGGAGGAGCTCACCACTCAACCTTCTCCGGACACAGTGCTTAAGAGGTCCCATGAAGCAGATGAGACACTCTTCCTGCCAGGCCGGGCCAAAGCCCCAAGCAAAATGAAGGGAAAGAAGAAAGACAAAAAGGTGGTGAGCAATGCTAATCCTGCTGATGCTGAGAAGGATGCTCCAACAGCCCCGGAGGGGCCGGCTCAGAGCCAAACTGATGCTGCTCTTTTGCAGGTAGTGGAGCAAGAGTCCGAAAGGCAGGAAGCAGACCTCCCAAAACCTCTAAGGGCTTCCAAGAGGAATCGCAAACAGGGGAGTGAAGGCGCAGACCCGGTAGCCAAGAAGAAAAAGACTGCTAAGGGAGATGAGCTTGCTCTCCGGGATCCGGAGCCTTCTTTCCAGACTGACCCTTCCGACCCAACGCATGCTGAAGAGATCCCAAGGGACTTTCATACCGATGAGGTTGAAGGAGGAGATCTCAACATCGATGGAGTCGATATCACCGGTCTTGGTGAGCTTGGTGAATACTTCCTCAACCTCCCTAGAGACGAATTCGCAGGGCCTTACATTCCTCCGAGCAGCTCCAACACGGTCAACTTCAATGGTAAGACTTTTATTGTCTCTAGTGAAAAGGATACCATAGCCCACTCCTTGCTAAGCAACGTGCAGCTGGTACTCATGTTGGAGAGACAAGATCGGGATCAAGCAGTCACTATCAAAGATCTTATGTCTAAGAAGGAAAAACTGTCCGAAGATCTTCGCACTGCTACTGCCAACGCTGGCATGCTAAAGGAATCAAACGAGGAATTGAAGAGGAATCATGAGGAAAGCACCACAAAAGTTGCCACTCTAGAGGAAACCATTAAAGACCTCCGGGATAAGCTGTCCGGAGTGAAGAAAGACGTTACTGCCTCAAAAAAAGAGACCAAGGCAAAGGACAAAATTATCACCAACCTAACTACTGACAAGATTGCTCTTGAGAATGCAGCATCCAAGGCTGCCAAGGAGAATACCACTTTGCTAAGGGATCAAGAGGCTGCGATCCAAGCCAAGATCAATGCCTATGCCAACTAGATGATTAAAAGCGAAGAGCTATTGCTTGAGAAGGTGAAGTCTGACATGGTTCTACTCTTTCATGAAAAGTTTCTAAAGAAGAACCTAGGGGACTTATGGCGTTATGTTGAGCCTGAAGACCTCCCATACCACACGATGGCCGAAGGCGACAGGTTTGGCTACTCTAGTGACTCATCGGGTGATGAAGAATATACCGGGGAGAGCCCAGACAAAGATAAAGATGATCCCAAAGGCAAGAAAGTAGATTAAAGTGAGCCATCTTCAAAGGCTCAACCTTAACTTATGATCCACTTTGTTCATTTATCCAGACTAAAGTCCTTGGAAGGCCACGGCATTCCTTCTGTAATGGTGTCCGGTATTTGACCGGACAGGTTTTTTGTGTTTTATTTTGACTGTTTGAAAGTCCTTGGAAGGCCAAGGCAAGTTTAAGTTTATTTTATCCAATGAATATCTCAGTTTTGTACAACTACCATCTTCTTTCATTGTTTGTTCTAATTTTGATAGCCAAAGTTTAAATAGCCTTTAGTTGTTTCATAGTGAGAGTGTTTAAATTCTCCGGCTAGAGTTTAAATAGCCCTTAGTTATTTCAGTCCGGATAGTATGACAAAGGACAAAACTTTAAAAACACTTAGGAAATTTTTAAGAAGGCATCGAATTTTATTCAACTGCCCGGACATCTCATTAAAAACTCCCCGTGCCACCAGGGAGGAAAGAGTATGCCCCCAAATATTTACATGGATATTTAAACAAGTAAATATTTATACAAGTGCTATTCCAAGTACATCCGAAGATGCTCAATATTCCAAGGATGAGTTAGAACTCTGCTATCTTTGTCTTCTAACCAATAAGTTCCAGGCTTAATTCTTTCAACAACCATATACGGACCTTCCCAAGTTGGGGCCAGCTTTCCGAAGAGCTTTTCTTTAGTGTGTAAGAATACCTTCCTTAATACTTTGTCCCCTGGTTGGAGATCTCTTCTTTTGACTTTGGAAGCAAACCTGCTCCTCATCAAGCCTTGATAGTGTGAAACTCTAAGGTGAGCTTTAACTCGTCTTTCTTCTAGCAAATCAAGTTGACCTCTGATTGCCATCTCATTAGCATGTTCGGAGAAGTTGTGAACACGAAAAGAGGGGAGAGTTGCTTCTATGGGAGCTACTGCATCCATCCCATAGACCAAGGCAAAGGGTGATTCTTGTGTTGCAGCCCCAGGTGTTGTCCGGTAGGCCCACAAGACCTCTTGTAAATAACTAGGCCACTTCCCAGCAGTCCCTTCCAAATTCTTCTTTAAGCCGGACAGTATAGTTCTATTAGCCACTTCAACCTGCCCATTTGCTTGTGGGTGGAAAGGTGAAGAAAAACAATGCTGTATACCCCTTGAGGCACAAAAGCTCTCCATTTCTCTATTGTCGAACTGTGGCCCATTGTCTGTTGTTAGTTTCTGTGGGACACCAAATCTGCAACATATGTTGGATAGAATGAATTTTATAACAGCTTTTGATGTTGTCCCTACTAGAGGGGCTGCTTCTATCCACTTCGAGAAGTAGTCAATGGCCACAATTATAGTTTTGCGCCCTTCGGACGCCACAGGGAGAGGCCCTACTAAATCCAATCCCCATCGAGCAAAAGGAATAGGCTCAGAAATTGATTCTAAAGGAATGGCTAGTACATGAATTTCATTGCTGTACCTCTGGCATGGGTCACACCTCCTCACCAATTCCTTAGCATCTTTCATGATTGATGGCCAATAGTAACCGGAGAGTAAAACTCTTCTTGTTAAAGCTCTAAACCCACAATGGGATGATCCCTCACCATCATGCAATTCGGAGAGGACCATTTGTGATTCTTCATCCCCCAAACAGAGCAGGAGAGGTTTACTGTAAGATTTCTTGTATAACACTTCTCTCAATATGATGAAACCACGAGCCTTGTGTTTCAATGTTCTGGCTAGTGACTTATCCGGAGGCACAACACCATCGGAGAGATATTGTATGAGAGGAAACCTCCCGTCTTGAGGTTGTTTCACTTTTATTTCAAAAATTTCCTCTTCTTTTCCCTTACAAAGTTGGATTGAGGGGCTTTCAAGCACATGGATCCATGGGTATGACTCCGTATAGGCTATGGTTGCTAGTGAGTCTGCTAACTCATTTTCTGCCCGGGGAATGTGTTCATAGACAACACTTTTAAACTTAAGCGCTTCATTTTTTAGAAGGAGTAAATATTTCACAAGTTGCTCATTCTTAGCCTCAGACTGGCCTTGGGCATGGTGGATAATCAGTTGGGAGTCGCTTAGCAGCTTGACCCTCTTAGCCCACAAATGTAGGCCAATTTTAGCCCATCTATAGCTGCTTCGTATTCGGACTCGTTATTAGATGCCCTGAAAGCAAAACAAATAGCCTGGTACATTTTGTCTCCATATGGGGAAGTTAAGCATACCCCTGCACCACATCCCATTGTGCTAGATCCACCATCTGTTCGGACGACCCATACTTTTTTATCTTTTATATCAGTAGCTTGCTCCGAATCCCTGTTGGAGTGGAATTCGACCAGAAAATCAGCCAGAGCTTGGGCTTTGACTGCTGTTCGGGGAGCAAAGTTTATGTCAAAGTCCCCCAACTCTACTGACCACTTAGTCATTCTGCTCGAAATGTCTGCTTTTTGAAGGACATTCTTTAGGGGAAAGGAGGTCCGGACGATGATAGGATGAGCCTGGAAATAAGGCCTCATCTTCCTTGCAGCTATTACCAGGGCTAATGCCAATTTTTCTAGTTTTAAGTAACGCTTCTCTGCATCTATCAAGCTTTTGCTGATGTAGTACACTGGATGGAGATGACTATCGACCTCTCTTACCAGCACAGCACTGATGGCACAACTTGAAACTGCCAAGTATACAAAGAGAGTCTCCCCATCGACTGGCTTGAACAAAGTTTTGGGGGAGGACAGGTGTTTCTTGATCTCATTGAAAGCCTCATCGCACTGCGGGGTCCAATCAAAGCCCTTTGCACCCTTCAAAGTTTGAAAGAAAGGAGCACACCTGTCCGAAGACCTTGAGATAAATCTGTTTAAGGCAGCTAATCTCCCCGTTAACCGCTGTACTTCTTTGATGTTTCGAGGAGGCTCCATTTGGAAAAGAGCATTTAGCTGGTCCGGATCGGGCTGTATTCCATGCTCACTTATGATATAGCCCAGAAACTTCCCGGACTGCACTCCGAATACACACTTTTCAGGGTTTAACTTCAAATTCACTTTTACCAAGTTGGCAAAAGTTTTTTGGAGATCGGACAAGTGCAACTGCTCATCCACACTCTTCACCATCATATCGTCAATGTATACTTCCATATTTCTTCCAATTTGATCAACAAATGCCTTGTTGACTAATCTCTGATAAGTAGCCCCAGCATTTTTCAAACCAAATGGCATCACCTTGTAGCAATGAAGCCCCCTGTCTGTGACAAATGTGGTATGCTCTTGATCCCTTGGATCTACTCGAATCTGATTGTATCCGGAGAAAGCATCCATAAAGGAAAGCAGCTTGTTCCCAGAGGTAGAGTCTACTAACTGATCAATCCGGGGGACCGGATACAAGTCTTTTGGACAAGCTCTATTGAGGTCTGTGAAGTCAATGCACATGCGCCACTTGCCATTCTTCTTTTTCACCAAGACAAGATTGGCAGTCCACAAAGGGTTTTGAGACTCTTTGATGTGCCCCATCTTTGTGAGTCTGTCAACCTCTTGCACAATGACATCAGCCTTTTCTTTGAAAAAAGCTCTTCTTTTAAAAACCACTGGAGCTACATCTCTTCGGACGGATAGGTGGTGTGATATTACTTCTGATGGAACTCCAGTAACATCAGCATTGCACCAAGCAAAGACATGCTGATGGTTCTTCAAAAACTTTAACATCTCATTCTTCAACATAGGTGGCATTTTAGATACTATCTTGACACTTTTCCCATCTTCCAAACAGTGCGTTTCTACCTCTTCAACTGGTATCAACACTCCGGGGGTCTCTCTGGGGTCATCAATTTCACCCTCACCCCCAGAAAGGCCCTCGAACTGCTATTGTTCATCATTACAGACTGCCCCCAGCGTTCGAGGAGCCAAGGCAGTGGCATAACATTCTCTTGCAATATTTTGGCTGCTCCGGACAACTCCAACCTGGCCCTGAATAGCATACTTCAAGCATTGGTGGACTGTTGAAGCCACTGCATGCATCCTAGAGAGCCAAGACCTCCCTAGAATAGCATTATAGCAAGTGGTACAATCTACCACAATAAAGAGTATTCTGACCATTTTCTTGAAAGGGCCCTTGCCTAATAACACCTCCTCTTCGAACTCCCAAATCACATCTGCTGAGCTGCCTGTGAAGCCCATGATTGACCTGTCCGAATTCTGAATTACAGCTGGATTTTTCATTTTCTTGTAAGTGGTTAGGAAAAGGATATTTGCTGAGCTTCCAGTATCCACCAAGATTCGTCTTATGTCATTGCCCCCTATAGATGCTCCTATGACAACAGCATCCTCATGAGGGCCAGCAATGTTTCTTAAATCATCTTCATCAAACACAATGAAGGGAAATGAGTTTGGTGACTGATAAGATGTCATGCCTCCTTCTAGCTGGGAGTCAAAAGTATGAACATGCCTCTTCCTCGAAGAAGCAGTAGGAGTTGTCATAGTGTCCCCTCCGAAAATTGTAAGCGACTCGAAGTACTCAGATTCCACGTCAAACCTTTCAACTATAACCATGGCTCCCTCCGGAGCAGCATTACTTGGACCAACCCGGTGAGTGTTATCGGGCCTGTTACCCCCTCTTATTTTCACATAGGCCCCCAGCTTTCCCCTTTCAATCAAGTTCTGAGCTTCTTGTTTCAATGCTATGCAATCATCAGTGGTATGACAAATATCATTGTGATATTGGCAAAAAGAGTTGTTGCGATGCTCTCTGGGAGACTGCAGTGTTGCCAGTCTCCGGTAATGCACCTCATCCTTTGTTTTATCAAAGATAGTGGCCATGCTTTCTTTTAACTCTGCGAACCACTCCGGTTGGACCCATGGCCCTCTCTTGTTTCTGGATTGTTGACTTTGAGCAGGAGCAGCTGGCTGAGACTGAGCTTTTGCCCTACCATGCCCCTGTCCGGTTTCTCTTGCTTTGTTCCCGGACTGATTCTGATTGGGATTTGGTGTCACCGGGGTAGACCTCACCTGCCTGTGCACCCTGGTTTTCTTTGTTTCATCGAAGTTTATTTGTTTGCCAACTTGATTCAGCAACCCTCCCCATGTCATGGCCTTCTTTCTGGTCACTGAATCAGCTAGATTGCCTGGGTTCAAACCCTGTCTCAGGGATGCTATTGCTACCTGTTCGAAGCAATCAGCCAACCCATTCTTGGTGTTCACAAAACGACTTATATATTCTTTCAAGGATTCATTTGGTTCCTGGGCACAATGGATTATTGTGTCTCCGTTGCCCTTCAGCTCTTTACTTCTTACGAACTGCCTTCGAAAGGCCACCTAAAACGTATCGAAATCTTTAATACAAAGTAGTTTATCATCATCGTCAAAGTTCATCATGAAGTTTTTAAATTGCTCCAGATGGTTGTCCGGATCAGTACTGCCATCGTACTTCTCTATTTTGGTGTTGTCAAACCTCTTGGGCAGGTTTCCGGACAGAATTTTAGAAGACAATGGAGATTGCCTCCAATTCCTTCCGCGACTGAACACAGTATCCTCATTGGGAGTTGCAAAGATACCTGGTTCATCGTGGAAGGCAAAGGGATCCATCAGCATCTTGTCCACATGCCTCCGGTTATGAGACGGTCCCTTGCCAATATGCTTCTTCATTCTTCCATGTCTATCCCTTTTTTCTTGAATATTTTTTAATTTGTTTTTGCTTTTTTCTGGTTCGACCCTCATCGCTGCTAGAGGACAAGGATTTTTCAACTCTATCACTGTCCGAAGAGCTATCAGAAGATTCTGAGCTTGAGTCAGAACTCTCTACAGGCTTGGACCGGTGAGACTTTTTAAACTGGCATGAGTCTTTTTGGTGCTCACATGAGTCTTCGAAGACTCATGCTCTCTGGGGTTATCGGTGTGATGAGCAACCGATGCTTTGGATTTTTCCTTCACGCCCATCTTGGCCTTTTCTGCCCTCAGAGCTTCTATTTCACCTTTTAGCCGGTCACGCTCTTCGATGGTGTATTCATCGTTCTCTCCCACCACTTCGAGCAAAGCTGGTGGTAGTTCTGGATTGTCCGGATTCATTTGGACAGACTTTCTTAGCTGGTTTAGAATGCTTGATTCAGGCACCTTCTCGCTCCCACTGTGGTCGCCAATTTGGTATGGATAATAATCGCCTGAGGGTAGGCTGGTAATTTCAGTTGGTGTTTTATGGTGATGTGTGGGTGTTTAAGTGTTTAGAGAGTAGAGAGATAATTAAGCAGCTTGGTAGCAGTTAATTTTCATTCTTCATAGTTAATGCAGGTGGTTGGGTATTTATACCCTGATGTTTGGGCCCTTATGGGCTTTCGGGTCATGTTTAATGGACCCGGGTCATGTTCAAAGACCCATGAGCTCTAAGCAGGAGAGCAAGTAGCTTAGTCAAGAAGTGTTTAGGTTTTTTAGTACTTTTGTCATAGTTCGAACAGTCCTATGGTCATAGTGTTCAAAGTGATTTGTCCGGTCCACGTGATCTGTCTGATCTTTCCGGTCCGGAGGCCTTGGACCGATCTGTCCGTGTCCGGGGAGCATGCTGAATTCGGACTCATCAGTTGGCACCGGCCCTGGTAAGTGCTACAAGAAAAATGAGGCCATATTTCCAGGCTCATTCCATCGTCGTTCGGACTTCTTTTCCTTTAAAAAATGTTCTCCAAAAAGCTGACAATGGTACATACACATATTAATACTAACAAAATGTATACAAATACATGATAATGTTCTCCAAAATGCACAAGGTCAATCCGAAGCCAAAAAGGAGCAGCCGGTTAAGTACTTACTTCTTCTCAAAGAAATGACACTTAATTTCAAAAGCATCACCTATGAACACATACCCCGAACTAGAAAATACACTAGCAGACTCATTGGCAACCATAGCCTATACTGAGTCCTACCCCTGGATTCATGTGCTAGAGTGCCCATCCATTCAAGTCAATCCGGATAAGGAAGAAGAAAGTCTGAATATACAGATAAAACACCCTCAATATTGGAGATTTCCTCTCTTTCAATATCTCTTGGATGGCATCTTGTCTCCGGAAAAAGAAGTAGCAAGGAAATAAAGTATAAGGCTCGTGGTTTTGTCATTCTAAGAGATGTTCTTTATAAGAAATATTATAGTAAACCTCTTTTACGTTGTTTGGGGGTCGATGAGTCTCAAATAGTACTCTCTGAATTACATGATGGTGAGGGATCAGCACACTGTGGATTTAGGGCTCTCACCAGAAGAGTTTTATTAGTTGGGTACTACTGGCCTTCTATAATGCAAGATGTTAGGGAGTTAGTAAAAAAGTGTGACCCATGCCAAAGATATAGCAATGAAATTCATATCCCAGCCATCCCTTTAGAGTCGATTTCTGAGCCAATACCTTTTGCTCGATGGGGGTTGGATCTAGTAGGACCTCTACCCATGGCATCTGGGGGGCGCAGAACTATAATCGTTGCTATTGATTACTTTTCGAAGTGGATCGAAGCGGCTCTATTGGCAGGTACGACATCAAAAGCTGTTATAAAATTCATTTTATCCAATATCTGTTGCAGATTTGGAATTCCACCAAAGATAACAACAGACAATGGGCCACAGTTCGACAACAAACAAATGGAGAATTTTTGTGCCTCTAGAGGCATACAACAATGCTTCTCTTCTCCTTTCCACCCACAAGAAAATGGTCAGGTCGAGGTGGCTAATAGGACAATTATGTCCGGTCTGAAGAAAAATTTAGAAGGGACTGCTGGAAAATGGCCAAGTTACTTGCAAGAAGTTTTGTGGGCTTACCGGACCACTCCCGGGGCTGCAACACTAGAATCTTCTTTTGCCTTAGTATGTGGGATGGATGTCATAGCTCCCATAGAAGCTACTCTCCCTTCATTTCGAGTTCATAATTTTTCCGAGCACATTAACGAAGTGACAATCAGAGTTCAGCTTGACTTGATAGAAGAAAGAAGAGTTAAAGCTCACCTTAGAGCTGCGCACTATCAAGGTTTGATGAGAAGTAGGTTTGCTTCTAAAATTAAGAGGAGGTATTTTCAACCAGGGGATAAGGTATTGAGAAAAGTTTTCCTACATACAAAAGAGAAGCAGTTCGGTAAGTTGGCTCTAACTTAGGAAGGACCCTATGTGGTCGTTGAAAAGCTTAAGCTTGGGACATACCGGCTCCAAAACAAAGATGGAAGGATTTTGAAACACCCTTGGAACATTGAACACCTCCGTTTGTACTTAGAATAGAAACTATGTAAATATTTACTTGTTTAAAAGTTCATGTAAATATTTAGGGGCATACTCTTTCCTACCCTGGTGGCGCGGGGAGGTTTTAATGAGGTGTCCGGGCTTTTTTATAATATTTGATGCCTTCTTAAAAGATTCGGAGTGTTTCAATTAAGAGTTCTTTGAAATTTTTTCGTAGACCGGATTAAATTGGTGGAGTGGTGACTACTTAAACATTGGTCATCGAAGAATTTAAACACTCTCACTTTAATATACTTGTAAAATAACTAAGGGCTGTTTAAACATTAGCCACCAAAAGTAATCATGAAACGATGCAGGAATTATACAAAATGAAACTACTCATTAAAACATACGAAATGCCTTGGCCACCCAAGGACTTTGAATTGTCAAAACAAGAAGGGTTTATCCGGACAAAGACCGGACACGGTTACAAAAAATGCCTTGGTCATCCAAGGACTTTGGTTCAATCACAACAAAATTAAAAAGATAATTGATACTTTAAGACTGAGCCTTTGAAGATGGCTCAGCCTCGCTTGGTTTTTTCTTCTTTGGGTCATCATCCGGACTCTCCCCGGTCTCTTCTTCTTCATCACTGGTATCCTCACTGGAGTAGTTATACTTATCACCAACAGACATAGTATGATGAGGAATGTCTTCGTACTCCACAAATCGCCATAAATCCCCCAAGGTCTTCTTCGGAAATTTTTCATGAAATAGTAGAACCATATCTGACCTAACCTCAACATTCCTTCCCTCCTGAGAATCTATCACCTCATTGGTATAAGTACCATCCTTGCCTGGATTGTTTTCTCCTGCTCCCTCAACAAGTCAGCTTTTTCTTGCTCAGCCTTGGACACACTATTCTCAAGAGAGATCTTGTCATTAGTTAAGGCATGGATGGTGCTATCTTTGGCCTTCACCTCTTCTTTTGATGACAGGAGGTCTCTTCCCATAGCGGATTGCTTTAGTTGGAGTTCTTTGACAACTCCTTCCGAAGTGGCTAACTTGTTGGCCAAGTCCTCCTGATGTTTCTTCAACTCCTCATTATCTTTCCTCAATGCCTCAGTATTTTGGTTGGCACTAAGAAAATCGCTAGACAGTTTCTCTTTGTCAGAATTGAGGGTGTTGATAATGGCTGACTGGTTGCGTACTTGCCTTTCCAAAATAAGCACTGGCTAGACATTGCTCAAAATTGAGTGAGCAATGGAATCCATTTCGCTTGAGACGGAAAAAGACTTACTATTAAATGTGACGGTGTTCGAAGAACTTGGGGGGAGGTAGGGCCCAGCAAAATCATCTCTGGGGAGGTTTTCAAAGTAGAGACCAAGCCCCTCAAGCCTAGTAATGTCGACACCGTCAATACTGATATCCCCTCCTCCAACCTCTTCGGTTCGAAATTCACCCGAGATCTCTTCTGCTCTCGTAGGATCAGTAAGGTCAGCTGGAGGTAGTGGCACCGGATCCCGGAGAGAAACCTCATCTCCCTTTGATGTTTTCTTTTTCTTGGCATCCCAGTCTCCACCTTCTGCTATCCTTTTTCTGTCCTTTTGGGAGCCTTTTGGGGTTTTTAAGACTCAGCTACTTCCTTGGTGCTCTCGTGTTCCACTACTTGTAGTAAATCATCATCAATTTTCCCTTGACCTTGTCCCTCTGGGTTTGTTGGGACAGTTCCCTCCACCTCGGTTGGACTAGCCTCTACCACACCTTGCTTGGCCTTAGCTTTTTTACCCTTAATCTTACTTGGGGCTTTAGCTCTGCCCGGCAAGGCCAATTTTCCATCCTTTCCCTCTGTCTTCCAGAGGATCACTCCCGGAGGGGGTGGAGTGGTTAATTCCTCCCAAGACGGATCCCTCCGGCCCGTTGTATTCCAAAGATAGGATCTAGTCAAATTGCCCCGGTAAAGCAGTTGTGGAAGCGGTTCACCCATTTTTCAGCTGCCCAAGCATTCAGCTTGACACAGGTACTCTGCCCAGCCTCTAAGTAATCGCTGAAGTCCTTCGCAGCACTACCAAAAAGCAGAAGAAGAAGAAGAAGAAGAAGAAGAAGAAGAAGAATTAGATAAAAAATTTGGTATAAGTGAAAATAGAAGTATGTGTTGAGATTTTTACCATCACTACGCCATCTGCTGGTAAGCATGCTTGGATTGACACCAACTCTAATTTTATTTCCATTCTCCCAGGCACCGCTGACGAACAGAAATTGAGCCTTCCAACCTTTCTCTGACTCAAGTAAGTCATCTACCAACTTGTAGTCATCACTCATGTTGAAGTGGTAGAAAAGGATGAAATGATTTCTACAGAGGCTTGCTACAGCAGCGAATTGCTCCATCGGAAGAGGAATTCTGGAGAGCCTTGAAGCCATGATGCATGCCATGAGGGTGAACCATGCGTTAGGGCTTAGCTTGCTTGGGCAAAGCTTTATCAGATGAAAATATCTGACTATTTCTGGGTCCAAGGGAAACCTAAGTCCCCATTTGAATAACTCGGTATATATGACAATCTCGTTGAGCTTACAATCCATGGGCGTCTCCGGATCGATTGGAATCCTCACTTTAACATTCTCTGCAATTCCCCACTTCGTTCTCATTCGACCAAGTTCAGCTGTGTGAATGAAAGCATAATCGATTTTCTGCATAGCCAACAAATATTTAACACTAACTTTGCGGAAACACGGCCCCACCTTTCCCACAAAGCACTCGGATAGGTCCGGATGTTTCAAACACACTTTTTCCTTGCCTTTGCTCTTCCTAGTAGTGGCAGTCTCACTTGTTTTCCCGGAGACATCAGTCTCGAAAGGGGCTTCTTCGATGTTGTCCTCCATTACCATGGAGGGATTGTCAGCTGTTTTAGGAAGAGGAGAGCTAGTAGTTGGCTCAATAAGCCCTCCGAATTGTTAAACATCATTTCCCTCTTGTGGTCTAGAGTCCGGTTGGGGCTCGGACCCAGAGGTCTCTTTTCGAAGACTTGAGCTAGTTGCCTCCGGGCCGGACAGCTTGTCCTTTGGAATTTTGATGGATGCTTCTGACCCTATGGTTTTACTTTTTGCCCCGAATTTCGAAGGTGTGGATTGTGATTTAGGTTGTGCGCCAGCAGCCTGCCCTTTTACCAGACGACCCTTTCGTCTATCTACCAGTTTCTCCGGGGAAATATTGGCATCTGACCCCATAGCGATGAATAGGGAGGTTTTTATACGGCTTTTAACCACCTGTTCTGGTTCAACAACAGGCTCTGACTCTTGAACCGTTGAGCCCGAGACGATTGGAGAAAGAATGGATTGAAATAACCTTCTGGGTGTAGAATCCTTGGTAGAAGATGAACCCCGATCAGGTTCTGAGCTTGGTATATTAGACTTGTCAACAGGAGAAACAAAGAGGCCTGCAGCAATGCGCTTTTCTCTCTCGACTTGTTGAGCTTTTTCGAACTCCGATAAATTGAGCCACCCACCTTTTACCAAAGCGTTTCTTGCTGTGAACATAAACTCACACAAAAAGAAAGGTTTTTAGAGTGATGAAAGTTTTGAAGTTTAACAAAGTAGAGATAATGAAGATGATAAAACAGTGAAAAGTGAACTGATTTATAGTATAAGAACAAAAGATGCTTCGATACCTAGGAGAATTCGAAAGGGTAAATGCAATGAGAGACGGCGCTGATGTCACCCGCATTAAATGAAGAATTTGCTTTTCGAAGCAAGTGGGAGCGCCATTCTAGGAAGAAAACGGCCGGTGTGGCGAATCAGAGGAGGACACGTGTCCCACTATCTCTGGCAAAACTGCTCAACTTCTAAGGGTTTTAGTCTGTCCGGATGAAGTCATTACGCTTTTCAAACCATCCCAACAAAGTTGTGATTACTCTTGAAATATTTTTTGGGTCTTGTCAAAGGTCTTCGAACACAACCTAAAAATGGGGCTACTGATGAGTTCGGATTTTATTGCCACTCTTTACAAGAACCGGACAGGGGCAGATCGGACAACATCCACCCACTGAATTATCCGAAGTGGACTAATGTACTAAAAACTTAATCACTACATGACTAAGCTAATTACCTACTTGCTTAAAACTAATGGGTCTTTAAACTCGACCCGAATCCATAAGTCAACCCGAAAGTCCATGGGGCCGACAAATTAAGGGTATAAATACCCAACCACTTTCATTAAATAGGGGTAATGAAAATTAAATACAACTAGGCAGCTCAATTCTCCCACTACAATCTATCCAAACGTTAAATATCTTTGAAATACCACAAAACTCTGGACAAAATTACCCTCAACCGAAAATAAACCTCACCAACTATGATGTTAGAGATTAATAAATTCGAACATAATGATAATATCATATTCCCCTATGGGGATCTAATGAGGAGGTAAAAGTCCATAAAAAGACAATATTAAGAAAGATAACAAGTTGCCGACCTAGATAAAATGGTGGAGTAAATTATAATATATTATCGAAGGTAAAATACAGTCCTAAATATAAATAAGAAAGTAATTAGAGTAAGGTAATGGCCTAACTTAAAGAGAAAAGTCAGCTTGGTAAAAAGAATAATTTTGGAAGATAAATACGATCTAGCATAGAAGAATGTGGGTTGAAGAATAATAACCGAAATAAAAAAAATGATTCATATATAAAGAAGAAGGATAATAGTGCGAAGGAAAAAACTTGAAGGAAAGAGTCTACGTGTCAAGAAGAATATTTAAGAACATTCTAATTAATTATTCAATATTACTAAAATACCCTCGGCGTTGGAGCGTAAATTTATTTTGTTGAAACAATTTTTATACTTGGTTCATGATTGTCTTGTTAGAGGTTTGATGCAATTGAATGTGATATTCCAAGTATATATGTTTTTAATACTTTAATAATAGAAATGAATGAATTAAATAAAGATCAATATAAATTCAATATATTATAAGATATGAGAGATAAAGAAGTGAGTGTTAGATTTAAAAAAATAAATAAAACTTTACAATTATTAATAGATTAGATAGTAAAATAAAATGAAAATCAAGACAATGTAGTTGTTAAAAAATATTATAATTATAGTTGAAAGAGTTATTGATAATGACTCCATTAAAACATATCAACAATGTTCAAAAATTGATGGGTTGTCTTGTAAGTTTGTCTAGATTTATATATAGAGCTTTACATAAGATTCATCCATTTTTTAAATTATTTAAATGGTTAACATAATTTAAGTTTAATTATGAGTATGTTAAGGCATTTCCTATTAAAATATTTGAATTATATGAATAACATTTTATCGACACTTTTAGTGAGAGAAGTTTTATATTTATATTTATTAGTATAAAATGTGCACTAATTGTGGTTTTGGTGCGATTGAGAATGAGTTTGGATGACCAATTATTATGTTAGAAAAAATTTGGTGGATGTTGAGAAAATGTATCTTGATTTGAGCATGTTGGCTTTTGAATTGGTAGTGGCTTTAAAAAAGATGATACTATATTTTCAAAGTCATGTTATATTCGTATAAAAAAAATCGTTAATAAAATATTTTGCAATAATCAATATGTAATGACGATTAACAAGATGGTCTATTAAGCTAGTTAAATATGATATATGCTGCAAACCGATAATGGAAATAAAAGCACATACAATAGCAGATTTTATAAATTATTTTCAAGAATTAATGATGTATACTTAAAATGAGAAGTTAGGTGAAGAAAATTTTAAGAATGCAAAATTAGTTGTAAGGACTAGTAAAACTTGTTTTGATGAGGAACCACAACTCCCTATACACTTAGGTTATAGTTTAACAAGTAGGCTAGTGTTGTATGGTCTATGTTGTTTTACACATTAAAAATATTATCATGTACTTTTATACTTTATAAAAGTCTTTAATTATTTTGTATGTGTATACTTAATATATTAATTAAAATTATACATAATTATGTTAAATTATAATTTATTATATTTTAATTAAATAACTTTTAGTAATATGAAAATATTTATTTATTTATTTAAAATTAAAATCCACTTTATTGATTATAACTTAATTACAAGGAATATAATTTTGGTAAATTTTGTTTGGACCATCACCGTTTTAAAAATAACCCAACAACATAAGGCTAAAATACATAAACCTTTGATTATGTAGTATTAGATAGAAACCCTAGCTCCTGAATTAGAGACTTTCATCATTCATCTACACTGATGCAGTGGATGGCCTCACCACCACCCGATCCTTCGGTCAGTCTTTTAAGAAGGTTGAACTATATATTGGTGGTGGTTCGTTACGGACATTGCCGATATCAACCTATTTCCATTTTAATTGATTTGCTGGTTCCATCAAGGAGTTGTTCATCTTCATATTTACTGGTTCAGAACATCTTTAGTGAATGAAACTTCAATCTTTTGCAAGCTTGTGTAATCCTTCTTCCAACGTTAACATATGATTTTTTATTGAATTTTCTCAGTCATCTCTGCTTGTGTTGTATGTTTTGTGCCTTTCTGCGTATCCCTTCTCACTTTAATTTTTTTTCCATTAATACCATGCTCCAACTTGTTAAAATTATCTATAAAATACAGTAAGTCGAGTGTAACCTGCTGAAGTCGTCAGTGAATAGAAGAGAAATTAATAAAGATTTCAATCTTATTTTTATTCTGTGTGTGTAAGAAGGATATTTAATTTGAGGCGCTTAGTCATTATGGTATTTATCTAATGTTTCCTACATGAAGGCTATTCAGCGGGTTTATAACTTTAAGTTGGCTTGGAATCTGTTTAGGATTAATATCAAGCTCATATTTGCATTTTGGTATCCATTTAGCTAGCCAATCAACTGCTAAGGTTTACTCCTCAATTATGTGTGATTGATATGTACAGATTTGTTAATTTTTTGCAAATTTTGATTAGTGATAATAAAAACCAAAGGATATTACGATTCCATAACATAACTATAAGACTGTTAGAATTCTTTTCAGTATCCAAGTTAGAAATTTTTAATTTAGAGCAAAGAATCAAACCATCTAGGACATATATGCTCTTAGCTAAGAATTTGTCTCCCAATAGCATATATTATTTCACCATTGTTGTTCATTAGAATTGTTCCCACACTTGATTCATCAGTTGTGGAGCATGCATTATCAATGTTTAGCTTATATCTTGAATGTACACGTGGAGTCCTGGTAAAGAGCTACTATCTTTATAGGACTTTTGTGATGATTATACCAACCTAATATATACGCACTCCATGGATCTTTACCCCAGTGCTCCCTTTTGAGAAGATTTTCTATAACAAGTTTAATGATATTATTTATGATGTGCTGAATAATAATAATAATATACATAACCTTTCTTTCCTAATATTTTTCTTTGTTTCTATATTACCACACAGACCAACAGATTACTAGTTGAAGAATTGTTCTAATACTGACTAAATTGGAGGAAGACCATAACCAGCCTTTGATGATATGATTCAGAGTCATGTATCTGGCTATATTTAAGTTAAAGATGCTTCCAAAGTATTTCCACACATCCCAAGTGGTTTTCACTAGAAAAATGGGTGATTTAAGGTTTCACAATTGTTGCAATGCTGATATTTAGACACAATGTATATATTTATGTGTTCGAAAACTAAATCCACTAAGATCCAGTTATTCAACAACCTCCAAAAAAGGAATGATCAATTTTTATAGTGATATTTTTCCATAAATTGTTGTAGATAATAGGTTTTATCCCTTTGTTTCTCATATGGTTTCAAGAAGTTTTAGTATTGAAATCTCCATATTTAGATAAAATCCATCGTATTGAGTACTCTTCAAAATTATTGATAGAGAGAATCTTTATTCTTTTTTTTATATAGTACAACTAAGTTGTTTAGTTTAGGATAATCATAATAGTTAATTGACCATAACTATTTGACTTTATCTTGAGTATAACAAGAATTAAAGACATTTGTGTTGAAAATGATGAGAGATTTCTTATTGCACCACTTGTCCAACCATAATTCAATGCCACCATTACCTAGTCTCCAAAATACGAATAACTCAACATGTCTGATTTCTATAAGTCTTTTCCAGACTTTAGACTTTTTAACTCTGATTTGAACTTGCATAGAGTAGAAAACTGAGTAGTAGTAGTAGTTGTGCATATACTTAGCCCATAAACTCTTCATTTCCCGGAATTCGTACCAAAGTGTGCATGAGAATCGTTTTTGAATATCTCCAAGCATTCTAACAATATGGGTATATTTATTTTAATATTTAGATATTAACTTATATAAAATTAAATTATATATTAAAAATGTTTTTATCAGTCTTATCGGTATTATATGGTTCTGTTTGGATTTGGATGAATACTTTTATACAAATATATATTAATTATTATAATAGTACTAAAATGTTTTATTTTATTATTATTATTTATATTAGTGTTATAATATATAATATTATTAGATAAAAAATTATTATATAAATATAATTATTAAACATAATTGTTATTGTTTTTTTTAAATATTTTTATCAAAAATAAACTCAAACACACGGTCGCGGTTTATTTTATTCGACAAATTCAACTAGGGAAATAAGTTTAGAGATTAGTGATTTTGAAGATTTAAGAAATTGTTATAAAAAATAGCAAAAAATATCCCATGAAATCGCATGTTTTCGTTTTTTGTTATTTACAAAATTGTCCCTCACCAAAAACATCCAAAAAATCCTTGAAACTCTAGTTAATTGGAGTACATTTTATGCCACTGTCGATTCCATGAAGTTTCAAAAGAGATAATCAAAACTAATCAAAACGTAAAAAAACTGAAAATTGTATTATGAGAGACTTACAATCGTCTCTAGTGTTCTCAAAAAAATTTGCCCAAAAATAAGGGTTTCTAATCTTATTCTCGGAAATTAAGATTAGTTGGTTTTAAAGAGTAAAGAATTAAAAGACTTCGAATACTGAATCCAATAAATCAAAAGTAAGGGTTTCTATTGAATGTAGTTATCATTTATGCCTAATTGATGCGAAGACCAAAGTCAAACATGATTTTGGTTTCTTTTGAATGTACGTTATCATTTATGCCTAATTTATGCGAAGACCAAAGTCAAACATGATTTTGGTACATAATGGAAGATTCATAGCTTTTCTTCGAGAATAGTTTCATCGGAGCCATTGCTGCATCCAAAATATAAATTACCGATTATACACAAGTTAGATGCTGGGAAATTGCCAAAAAGACAGATACTTTGGTTACCTATAATAACTTAAAACTGTCATTCGGTAAAAACATGTAAAGACGAGGAATCCAATGGTATAGAAAATACAAAACTTCAGGCAAAACTGTAATAATTGTTTTACTAGTCAATATACCGCTCAACAGGATTGAAAACTAAAAAAAAATTGAAGGAAACAGAGAGAATTGGATTCACTATGACGCTCAAATTTATAAACGGGTAACATTGGTTCATACCATGGTGTGGGTGGCGTGGGGCTATACTCCCACGCCATATGTAGGGCGTGTGAACACTGGTTTCCGTCCGTATTTGGTGGAAACCATGTGTTCTTCGCCAATCATCGGCGAAGAACACTAATATACAAAGGAAACCGAATCGAAACCTAAACTACTTAATAACACTAAAATCCCTCTCCTAAAACCTATTGCGAAATCTATACAAAAATGACGATAAATAAATAGCAAAATAAGCACCATAATCAAATTGAGTTTCGTTATGTCGCTAGGTTAACGATGGTTTCGGCTGGTTTCAGTGGGTGGTGGAAAAGAAAAGAAGGGTAAGGCAGAGACGAGAAGAATGGTTTCAGTTTAATTGAATACTACATCACATCTTTTTTCTCTCTCGACAATCAAACAAACACGCCATCAAATTAAATAGATATGAATCAGATTTCAAAATTATGTGAACAATAACTTTACAATAGTAGGTTTTTTTTTGGTAGAATATTGGTCATCGTAAGTTTCTTTGGCAGCCATCCAACAAGCTTCAGATTGGATATGTTATACCGAACGATCAGGTGAAGCTCAAAACAATGAAAAATGATCATATATCCTAGTGAGAACACATATGAAACCTTAGAGTGTTGAAATCTCATTTGGAACATACCAAAGTGTGGAATTTGAAATGTAAAACGATCATGCCCATGAAAACGAGAGAATCGTGATAAAAGAATACAGTAAACTACCATAATTGATTGATGAAAAGCAAAAACGATTGCTCATGCCGGAGGAGTATGACAAGATCCAAGGAGAAATTGAGGCCTTAAGGTCTCAAAAATAAATTGTAATAAACCCCCAAGATAGAGTCCAGTTGGAGGTTCAAAGATTGGAAGGACTCAAGGGAGTTAGTGAACAAATTATAAGCATAAATATTTAACATAGTCCAAAAAAATATCAAAAAAGCACTCACGAAAAAACCCATCACTCTTCGTAAAAAGAGCATAAAGTTAGGGACTGTTTGATTTCATTAGAGTTTAATAAGTATTATGTTCTGATATCGAATAGTCTTCTTCCTCTTTGAGTAGTGATCATTATCATAAGAAGAGAAAAAATCATCATGGTAACATTATTTATAAAATATTATGATAATAAGTCGAATAAAAGAAAACACCATAAAAAGTAAAGAGAAGACAGAATATGAAGGAAAAGCCAAGGGGTCGGGACACTATAACGTAGACCACCAAATGAATGAGCAATTTGTTATCCAGTCGGAATCAAAGATGTTTGCCATAACCCGTGAGGATTATCAATTTAGACAAAGACATAATAAGTAGCAGTCTGATATGTCTACATATATCCTCTCTGGTCATCTGCTAAGATGATTCAATATTTAAAAATATTGAAAAATTTGATGGAATAAGGATTTGGACAACCATCTTGAACAATTTAAGAACTTAATGATAAATTTCGATGATGATAAGTTTTTATGTCAAGATTTTTCCCAAATTTTCAAGAATAATGCTTTGAAATGGTATAACCGGCTTCCATAGAAGTCGATCAATAGTTTTAGATAACTTTCCAAAGATAATTTGTGGGAAATAAAAAGATAATAGGAAACAGAGACACAATAATTCCATATCTTCACTTGATTAGACAAAGCTTGAAGGCTTACACCAGGCGATTTGTAGAAACCATGAATGGTTTGCAAGATTGTTTGAACAACTTGCTATAGCTGATTTCAGACAAGGGTTTGTCCCCGATCAATTGGCTAATATTGTTAGCATAAATAAAGTGTTCTTCAGAACTCTGTTATCACAAGTTGAAAAAACTGAATACGGTAAAATAAATAAAGAGGCTAAATTTTGTATACCAGCAAAAGAAAAGTACCCCAACTTCACAAGAACTAAAAGGACAAACAACTGTTAGTTCTCGTCCGAAGGATTCCAATCAGAATACTTCTAGACCTAGAGGGAAACGAGCATACATAAGGTCAACAGCAATAGTATAGATCAAAGGGGAATTAATGAGTCAGAATTGATTATTTTTCAGAATTAACAGGGCGTGTTGCTACCATTTTTTTAGAAGATATAGAATTATGTGTAATTTAGAATACCAACATCCATTCAAACTCTGAAAGAAAATCGAAATACACGGTTTTATAGGTATCACAATTGGTGTGGTTTATTTTTGTCTGAGGGTAAGTTTGTAATTTTTGTTTAGAGTTTGTGGAAGTTTGTAAGTATTTAATGTTTGAGTAGAGAGTAGAGGGAGAATTAAGCAGCCTGGTTATATTTAATTTTCATTACCCCTATTTAATGTTGGTGGTTGGGTATTTATACCTTTACATTTGGGCCTTATGGGCTTTCGGGTCATGTTTAATAGACCCGGGTCAAGTTTAAGGACCCCTGAGCTTTTAGTAGGAGAGCAGGCAGCTTAGTCAAGAAGTGATTAGGTTTTTAAGTACTTTAGTCCTTGTTCGAACAGTCCAATGGATGAGATGTTCGAACTGCCATGTCCGGTTAGATGGTCATTGTCCAAACTGTCCTTGTCCGAAGAGGTAACAGAATCCGGACTCATCAACAATTATATGGTCATAATACGAAGGATTATATTGATTTAAAGTAATAAATGTAAACTTCGACTGAGAATGTAAAATTAACTATGTTCGTCAAAGCATAATTGGGGATTAAATCACATGCATCGGTTATTGGTCAAACTGTAGTTCGAGGGGAAGCTATAGAAGTGGCCCCTAAACAAGAAAACGCTATGGTTATTACCAGACCATATAATCAATTTGATGAAAACTCAAATTATTTAGACCATAACCGTGACCGATGGCGTATTATGATGATAAGTGAGCTTGGAATGGAAGGAAGGGTAAAAGGTTTATGATGATTTTCGAGTCATTAGGGGGGGAGGGGGGGGGGGGGAGGACACAGCATAAGCCCCTTCAAGTTGTTCTCGAAAGAAACATATAGTTTTTGAACGCTTAATCAGAAGAAAAAATAATTACTCATTTATATCACAATCCAATGCCATTTACTGTGTTCGACAACGATGATCTGAGAGGCGTTGTTGGACCACATGAGGATGTTACGGTAATTGAAGTTGCACCAACATTTTTTATCCACCTATAAACAAATGAAAAAACTCCTAGTTATACACCAATACAATATGACCATCGTGAGATTTACCAGGAGCACTGCAAATGTAATATGAGAATTTGAAGGTGAAACTCTTCTCTTAAAAGGTCCTTTAGTCTAAATACTCTTTGTGGTCGTTAATGGCCAAACTTCATATAATTCTCTGTTTGGAAGATCTTGATTATCAAATATGCACGTTGTTGCTTTGACAGTTTATCAGTGTTTGCAATATGATATGATGGCCAGGTTAGACTTGTTCGAAGTAGCCAAAGAGTGGACAAAGAATATTTTGTCACTTTTTTGCCCTTAAATCATTATAGAATATGGAAACCAAAAAATAATACCAATTACCCGAGCCCTTTTCAGAATCTGGAAAAGTATATTATATGAGGGAGACTCGTAGTTCGCTTACCTCTGACAAAGATATTGAGTTATACATTTTCCCCAATGTAAAATGTGTGAGGATTGAACCTAAATTATCATCATTAGCAAGGTAATTTTTTTATCTAATAATTTGCATGTGTTCGCCTTATATACTAAGGATGTAACGGCAATCCCTACAAGCATTATTTTTCATAAGCTAGCAATACAACCCGATGTATGTCCTATTATACACAAACTGATGGATTTTCTGTCGAAAAATCTGAAGCTGTTGTTAAATAAGTAGATCGATTGGTAAAGGTAGGGCACATTCGGGAATTTCAGTACCTTTATGGAAAGCAAACACAATGCTTGTAAAAGAGAAGAATGGAAAGCGGTGTATGTGTGTATTTCACTGACTTAAATAAGGCTTGTCCAAATGATCCATTTTCTGACCCTAGAATTGATCAACTAATAAATTATACTTTTGGTAATAAATTTCTATCATTCATGGATGCGTTTGCAGGGTATAGTCAGATATAAATAGATATGGAAGACCAGGATAACACTACATTCATAAAAAAGAGGGCCCTTAATTAGGGTCACTTACCAACATTTAGTAAATAAATTTGTTGCTAGTCAGATTCAAAGAAATGTTGAGGTTTACATTGATGATATGTTAGTAAACATGTAAAAGATAAGGATCATTTATCCGATCTCAGAGAAACTTTCTCCAATATTGAAGCTATCAACTTGAAGTTGAACCAAAAAAATACATATTTAGAATACGATCTAGAAACTTCTTGGGGGTATATTATCAATGAAAAGGGTACTCAAGCCGATTTAGTAAAATTTGATTCCCTACTTACTATGGACCCCTCTGGATCTACAAAAGAAAGTTTAAATACTAACTGAAAGATTGGTTGCTTTAAATAAGTTTATATCAAGATCGTCGGATAAGTGTGCACCATTTTTCTAGATTTTAAGAAATTCTAAGGAGTTCGATTGGACTTTGAAGTGTGATGAGGCTTGTACTAAAATCAAAGAGCATTTGTCTTCTTTTGAGATATTAACCAAGAAAATGACGAGTGAGAAATTATACATTTACTTTGCAGTATCCTATATTTAGTACGCACGGTTTTGGTTCGGGAAGTCGATGGTTACTTTCGCTCTGTTTACTATATAAGCCAAAGTTTGTTTGATGAAGATAAAAGATACATAAAGCTGAATTTTTTTGCTTTGGATATAGTAGTAGCAACGTGAAAGAAAATATATTGTTCAAACTTTTTATCCATTCAGAAAAGTTCTATAAAAATCAGATATGTCAGGTCGAATGACTAAATGGTTAGTTGAATTGAGAGATATGATATTAAATTTTCTCTTCAAACATCGGTTAAGGTGCAAAATGTATCAAACTTTCTGGTTGAATTCCATTCAGAGCGACCAGATATTAAATCAGCTATCGAAAATCTATAAATGGAATAGATAGTTCAAACATATTGGAAGTCAAATGTGTCAGGTTGAAGGGCGAGAATTTTCTTACTACCCCCCCCCCCCCTTCAAAGATTCAATATAGCAAGCAATATGTTTTGGTTTCAAGGCATCAAACAACTAAACATAATATGAGGCCATGGGCCATTTCAAAGCTATAAAAAATCATTTGGTGAAATATTTGAAAGTATTAATAAAGACAAAAACAGTCTTTAAACATGCCGAGTACGGGCACGTGCCTCGGGCTGAAAATTTGATGACTGGTTTCCTAGCCACTATTTCTTACACTGAACTATATCCATGGATTTTAATACATGAGTCCCCTTCAATATTATCAAACCTTAAAGTTGGAACAAGAAATGAGGAAAATTTCCATGTCTCGACTACTACGAATATAGATTGGAGGTATACTAAGGGGTTTTGCCTATGGATAAACTATTAGCTAAAAATCTAAGGTCTAAAGTGCATGATGTTTTAGTCCTGGTGATACCATCTATAAACAATCTCTTAGTAGGCCTTTGTTATAATTCCTTGGGGATACCGAGTTTCAGATATTATTATCTAAATTTCATGATGGGAAGGTTTTATCCATTGTGGTTATAAAACTTTAAGCATAAGGGTTTAATTAGTATGGTATTACTAGCCTACCATAATGGAAGACGTCAAAGAACTAGTCTGACAATGTGATTATTGCCGAAGATTTGAAAATGCAATACATATGCCAACAGTGCCACTAGAATCAATATCTGAAGCATTACCCTTTGATAATTGATCACTTGACTTAGTAGGACCTCTGACAATGGCATTCAGAGGTCGTCAAACTATTATCATGACATTTGATTATTTTTCCAAGTTGTTGGAAGCAGAGCCTCTTTCCAATACTAAATCTATCTACATCCCAAAGTGGTTATAAGATTTATCCTCTTTAATATATGTTGTAGATTTGGGATTTGAAGAAGTATTATGAATGACAATGGCCCTCAACTTGAAAATAAAGACATGAAAGCTTTTGTATATCCTGAAGGATTCAATATTGCTTCACCTTTCCACACTTAAACTAATGGGAAAGTATAGGCTGTTAACATGACCATCTTGATGGGTTTGAATTGTTTTTATAAGGGCAACAGAGAAAATTGCCATATTATTTGCAAGAAAAACTATAGGTTTATTGTACTATTCCCTGAATTGCAACCCAAGAATATCTTTTTGCTTTTATATATGGCATGTATGCGGTAAGACTAGTCGAATCTAATCTCCCATCGTTCCAAATTGAGAATTAATCTGAAGAGTACAACAATACAGCCAATAGAGTTGAATTAGATTTTATTGGAGAGAAAATAACTAGAGCGCATTTAAGATCTATGCATTAACAAACCATGATGAGAAGCGGGTATGCGTCTAGAGTTCGAAATAAGGAATTTGGACTATGGGATAAAGTTCTAAAAAATGTCTTCTTGCACACCAAAGACAAAAGGTTAGGAAATTTTGCACATACTTAGTATTGATCGTATTCGATTAATGAAAGAGTCAAGCCTGAAACCTATCAATTGATAAATAAAGAACACAACCATTTGCGACACCAATGAAATATTAAACATTTGGGAATTTACCTTGAATACTTGTAAAAAAGAGCATTTATTTTACTATATAAACATTCGGAGACATATTAATTCCTACATTGGTGGCTCGAGTGAGGTTTTAATCAAGGTGCCCAAACCACTTGAAATTTATCATATTTAGTCTTTATTAAATATTTTTATTTTATTTTTGTGATTCGTCTATTTTGTGGTCATAGTTGAAAAGGTTCTGACCATAGTTGGTCATCTGTAATTGTTCCAACATTAGTTGGTCATACTTAAAAGGTTCCAACCATAGTTCGTCATGTGTAAAGGCTCCAAATTTAGTTGGTCAAACTTAAAAGATTTCAACCATAGTTGGTCATGTGTAAAGATTTCTTCATTAGTTTGTCATAGTTAAAAATCTTAAGGGATGGTAATTCAAATATAAAAACTTTAAATACCTTCGAATAAATTGTTTAATAAATATGAGGAATGGTTGAATTAAATATTTTATTTACCTTCGAATAAATAAAATTTGAATGGATCAAAGGCATGATCTAGATTAAAGGAGTGAGTGAATCAAATATGATCAATACATTCACAAAGAATAAATCTAAAATGAATAGAGTAAAGGAAATTCATTGATAATACACTAAATACAAAAATATCTTGGGTAAGCCAAGGACTTCTCAAAATCCAAACAAGGTATTACAAAATACATTGCTAATGGCAAAGACTTATACACATGAATAACAAATATATAAATTCATTTACCTCCAAGCTCTTTCCCATCATGGTCATCTTTTTCTAAACTCCCATATTCTGAGTATCTACCTTTACTTTTTGAAGGACCACATATACTTAGTTGGTTGGCTAAGACCATGTCAGCTTTAATCCGAACGTCTTACTTATCTAAAGATGGCAAGATATTACCAGCATATTCATTTATTGTCGTTTATTTGTATTTTCTCACTTGAGTCTTGATTGCTTTTAATTCTCCCTCGAACTTATTAGCAAAAGCATAATGTTCTCTTAATTCTTTTCAAAAATGCTCTATAGATTAACCATCATCGTTGGCTTTATTTATATATATTTTGTATCTTTTTTTATTTAAATGATTTAAAGATGGTTATTTATGTTTTGTGAGAAACTTTAAGCTCATTAAGCTTATCTCAAGCACCCACAAATTAGTTTAAGAAACTATATGCTTGATCTTTCTGTTTTTCAAAGGTCTTTTTGTGATTTCCACACTGGTTTGGGAGCTGAGCAATAGCCTCTTTATATGACATAATCTCTTTCTCTAGCTCAACACTCAACCTTACGAATCCCAACAAAGAATGAGCAAGAATTTATTCTGCTTCGAGTTGAAAGGGCAAATCGACAGGACTATCAATAAGAAACTGTTGCTCGAAACCCTCCAGGTCGATAGTAGGAAATTGTTGGTCAAATCCTTCTATACTAATTCTTTCCAAACTACCCCCAGAACTTTGATCATCAATAGCTTGTTCTTTAGTTGTCCGAATAGTGGAAGAAGGTGAACTAGCTCCTACCGGAAGTACGGTTTGAGTTGTCAAATAGATAATTTCAGAGTTAGTATGCGTTGTCATTTTATTCTTCTTGCTCTATTCTTTATTAGGTTTGTCCTCTTTGGATGGTTTAGAAGACTTATTTTTACGTATCAAAGAAGGAGGATCTTCAGTATTTTCACTAGCCTCAAACTCAAATTCCTCATCAACAGGCACCAGGTCTTTGGATGTAGTTGTTTCCACTATACTTAGAATATTTTTCTTCGAACCAACCCCTTGGGCATCGGGTTTGTCTACTCTATAACTAGGGGCCCTTGTACTGGTCAGAAGAAAGACCTTTCCATCAACATATTTAATTCATTTTAAGATGGTCGACGCTTGACGTGGGGTTTTTAGCTCATCTTTGTCAAATTGCATTTGAAAGTTTTCTAGAGAATAACTCCGAAATTAGTTGTTCGGAGTAAAGAACTTATGAAAGGTATGCGACCAATTCTCTTTGGCCCACTTGTGCAACCTGTTAAACGTGACCTTAGCAGCCTCCAAGTATTATAGTTGAGACTTTGGTATAGCTAAAATAAAAAGGAATGTGATATAAGAAAAAAAGGTAGCAACAAATAAATAAAAGGTTTTAACCAAAATAGAATGATTACCCATATTCTTCCAAGTTATTGGAATGCAACTAAGATTTTCCTTTGAGATTTTATGTTCGTTCTCCCAACAACCACTCATATAAAAAAATTGCATCTTCCACAGTTTATCGGCTACTAGCAATTCATTAACCATCTTATATTCGTCCTTCAAATTAGAAAATTAAAAAGTGATTCATGAGTTCCTTGATAACCCCATGATAATGACAAATTACACCACTAGCATTAGAAGTTTTTACAATCTTGATGTCATAATACATGACATAAATGTATACCAGACGTTTGGACTAGCTTGCCTAATATATAAGCCAACTAGGTCAAAATAACTAACGACTTATGAGTTGAAGGGAAACCTAAATCCTCAGTTTAGTACGTCTTGATAGACGACCAATTCCCTCTTAATACAATCAATCGAGGTTTCCCCAGCCCTCGGTAATCTAATGGATATCTGTTGTGGAAATCCCCATTTCTGCCGAATGGAGTTTGAGTTGATGTATGAATAATAGATATATGGATTATGGGAAAGGGCAAGTAAGTACTTGATACTCATATTTTGTAGTTAAGCTCCACACGTCCGATTAGAGACTGAGGTAGCTCTTCTTCAAAACCTATTCAACAAGAAAGATAACTCATTGTGTACTGAAGATAATTTAAGAAACTACTGGCTCAATGATCACTGGAACTTAGATCTTCTCTAGTATAACGTCTTGGCTTCTGATATTAGAGGACCTTTAAATAGCATACTCCTACAAACTATGGTTCAAGTTTAGGGAGCTTAAGACTCTTTGGTCTAAATATATGAATTATTATCATAACATTCACATTATCCTAGGTCAAGTAAAACCTGGAAAAAGTTGATGAATAATAGGGAACTCACTGATAGTTATATGTTATGGTCCATTAGTCATGGTGACACAAACTTTTGTCTTGAGAAATTGTGTCAGCCTAATCCTCTAATCTTTCTATTCAACAAGAAATATAACTCATTTTATACTAAAGATAATTTAAGAAACTACCGGCTCAATGATCACTGGAACTTAGATCTTCTCCAGTATAACGTCTTGGCTTCTGACATTGGAAAATGATAAAATTCTCAATTAAAGAGAAAAATAAGGACTCTCTCAAGTGGTATGTATATAATCAGGGACCTTTACCACAAATGAAACTTGGAATTTAATTACATACAAAGAAAATAAGTCTAGTCTTTTTGAAAAAGTTTGGAACTCTTCAACACATAGGAAGTGCTCTATTCTAGGTATGAAGGTTACTTAATAATTGGATTCCATTGGACTCAAATTTATAGAATATGAAGTACTGAATGACGTCAAAGTGGAAATTCTGTGAAGGTACTAAAACAATCAAGCATCTCTTTGTCCAATGTAACACTGTTGGAAAGTATGGAAATACTTCGCAAGCCTCTTTGGTATCTTTATCAACATGCAAATGACTCTCCCCCATATGATGAGAAGTTGGTTTTGGTCCACCAAAAAAAGTACACATAGGACCATCATTTCTCCAATCAACTATTGGGTGCTTTAACAAGATCAAACATGAATCCCAAACACTTAATGTTAACTCTATCATGGCTCATATTATATATATTGTTTCAAGATTTGATCAAGACAAACTCTTGAAGAGGACTCACTACCCTCATAACAAAAACACTGGTTTAGACCTTGGATGTATTCATCATCTTAGATAAGCCAAGTTCATGTCTCATCCCCAAACGGAAACTGCTCCAAAGGAACATATATAAACTCAATATAGATGGTGTTTGTAGTCTCACATGGGAAACTTGTAGTGGTAGTTAATAAGGGATTTCAAGGGTCGTATTGTGGCAGCCTATGGAAGAATTTATGAGAAACAAATCCCTTTAATTGTATAGTCGAGTAATTTACCTGATGGTTTTATCATATGCAAAGAAAAAAGTTTAAATTCAGTAGATGTTGAGTCTGTTCCAATGCTTATAATTGATATGCTAACAAAAAAGACTCATTGATATTTGGCTCATCTATCATCTTGTTGCATAAAGTTTATTACATCAAACAATATGTCACATTTAAAAAAAATTATTGTAGACTAGATTGCAAAATCGACTCTCAAATCCAATGGAAACTTATATTACAATCTGATTCAAGTACCTGCTTTCTTAAAGGCTATAACTCTCCTAAAAACATAAAAGTTGGTTGCCTTAGAACAGAAGACCACGAATAACAATACATTGGTCATTGAGTTAAATCAACTCTTGATCTAAGGGTTTCCAAACTCAATCATTGTTTGTGACTCAACTCTATATTTGTTTCAACCTTATGAGTGACTTCTGGATTAAGATTGAGTTCAACGTTCGTACTTTATGATTATATTATACTAACAATTTTAACTTCTCAAAAACCAAATATAACTTGATTGGTGTTTAATCATTTTTTTCATCAAAAATCCTAATTAAGACGGGTTTCTAAAATTTAAAAATGACGGATCTTTATTATACAATTTAATGTTGAATAAAAACTTGAGTCAACTTGAGTCAATTCAAACGGGTAAATATTGAGCTGGCCTATAATATTAATTGAAGACACTTCTGAAGTGTTGGACCACCTATTTTAAGTATCGACTTCTATCAATAAATTTTTGATAAGCTAAAAAAAGAAAATATATTTTTATAACAATCCAATTTTAAAAAAGAAGAAGATATTTTTGATATTTTTATAGCATTGTATCAGCCATAATTAGATAAGTTGGGGAAATCCAAATTCATTTTGAATCAGAATTTGAACACATATTTATCTGAAATTAAACCGAGTTTTAATCTCATATCATATTCTTACCGTCCGGAACTGGTATTATTTTAACTTTTATATTTAGGAATACTTTAATGAGAAATTGAACACTTTCTAAAAAAATTTATCAACTCCCACACTTTTAGCACAAAATATAAATCTCTAGAGTTGAAGAAAAGCAAGGAATAACGTGAGGGCGTGTATAAAAGACATATATAGCCGTTTTCTTCATCTTTCTAAAAGAATCATTTAAAATGACCTCTCTCCCTCTTTATATTCCTTTCTTTCCACTGTACTATTCCAGATAGAGAGAACAACAACCCCATCATAACCATAACCATAAAGCTCTTGATCATCATCATTAACATACACACCACAAAGACAAAGAGAAAGAAAAAAGACAGTTTGCATTTTCATTTTTGAAATTCATAAATAGAATTTCCAACTCCCAAGTGATTCTAGAAACGATGGGATCATCTTCCGGGCAAACCAGTGGATATGATCTCTCCTTCAAGATCTTATTGATCGGAGATTCGGCCGTCGGTAAAAGTAGTCTTCTCGTCAGCTTCATCTCCACTAATCCCATCGACGATCCAGCTCCCACAATTGGTACGCTTTCAAACTCTACTTTTGTTAAGGTTCAGAAACTGTTTGGTTACTATGAAAATTGAAATCGAAATCGTTGTGTATTGTTAGGATAGAACACTGAGTTCTTAACTGAGACCGGCTTAATAACTAGTTTTGTGATACCTGATATAATCTTGTTATGAACCAAGAAGACGTTTGATTTCTTAAAGATATGGATTGGGTTGAATTGGATTGGATTGCGCTTGTTTCTGTAGGTGTGGATTTTAAGATCAAGCTGCTTACAGTCGGTGGGAAGAAACTCAAACTGACAATTTGGGATACAGGTTTGTAAAAGTTGTAGAAATCCACAAGAATTTGTGTGGCCTCCTGCCTCATTTTCATAAGTTTTTTGTTGTTATTTGCTATGGGTGTTCGAGGTTTGTGCTTCGATATTGAACTTGTGTTCATCTGTGCGAATAGCGGATTTCGTTTACATAGATATAATTGGAAAGAATTCAACATGATCTTGAGATTTCTGGGTTTGGTATATGTTAGATCCTGTTTTCATTAGTATGCTATGCTTAAGTTTATTGTTCAAGAACCTCTCTTAGTGATTTAGATGCTTGTTGCAGCTGGTCAAGAGAGATTCAGGACGCTAACGAGCTCTTACTATAGAGGTGCTCAAGGAATCATTCTTGGTATGCTATGCCATCACCCTCATAAATTTCATTTTTATATGTCACCTGTTCTTTTAAGTAACTAATGCCTCGCCTCATTTTGCAGTTTACGATGTTACACGAAGAGAAACTTTTACCAACTTATCAGATGTCTGGGCTAAAGAATTAGAACTCTATTCTACAAACCAGGACTGTATTAAGATACTTGTTGGCAACAAATTGGACAGAGTAAGTCTCGTCAACTCTTCTCCTATCGAATTATCTTTTGCTTGCGCCAAACCAGGAAAGGTCTTGCAAGTAAGATCCAACATGACCCTTAAAATCTATCTTTGAAGCTTGCAACTTAATTCATGATTCCTTCTTGTACTAAGAGACATCTGATATTTTCTGTTTAGTTTGGCGATCTACTCGTGAAAATTTAAATTTTCATTATATAATTCGGGCAGGAGTAGGTTTTGAATTCTAGTGTAATGTGATTTCAGGAATCTGAAAGGGCTGTAAGCAGAGATGAAGGGATAGCTCTGGCGAAAGAGCTTAATTGTTTGTTTCTTGAGTGTAGTGCCAAGACCAGAGAAAATGTGGAACAATGCTTTGAAGAACTCGCACTCAAGGTACTTCTTTTACGACACACCCTTGTAATCTTGCTACAATAAAACTGATTGGTTTACTTTGATTCTGATCCACGATAAGATATTGTCTTTGTTCATCCTTGCACTGAAAATGCTAGTTTTGTTTGAGATCTAGAGCAGATGCGTAATCCATATCTTGTATATAGTTGAGATGTTTTCTAGTGACGATTTGGTTTTGTAATAATAATTTTATCAATTTTATAGATAATGGATGTTCCTAGCCTGTTGGAAGAAGGATCAGTGGTAGCAAAGAGAAACATCTTGAAGCCTAAACCGGAGTACCAAGCTCCTCCAGACAGCAGCTGTTGTTTATAATTTCCTAATAGCGCCTTCCTTTACACGAACCCGAATCATTGAACCCTTATTTTGTAGTGGGAACAAAAACTGTCCCCTCTGTCCAGAGAACAAATCATGCATACGCTGACATATATTCATGACTCATTTGAAAAATATTGTAAGTTTCAGCTGCCGAATGTTGTAAATTTCAGTTACCTTGTCTTTAAGTTTTCAAAAATTGTAAGATTACAGTGTGTTTATGTTTAAATTTTATCAGAAGCCGATTAATGAGGAATTGATATTAAGAAATACAAGCAAATTGAAAGTTAAAGATGTTGGTTAACGTAATATTATAATTCCGAGACGTTTGAACACATTAGTACGGTTAATAAACCTATGCAAGATAGAATTACAATACATACCAAGTTACAAAGAAAAATACAATTTCTGGTGCTATAAAAGATAAGATTGTGTACGCTGTTACCAAACTGGACAAACAAAGTCAGAAACTGAACCTATTTGTCTATGAACTGCAACACATTGAACTTTGTGAAGTAGCAGTAGAGCTGCTAGCTCCGTCTGTTTTGCTGATCTTGATAGTTGGAGCCTGCATAACAAGAATAGCTATCGATGTGAGGGAATAAGGGTTGCAAATTATCATCCCAGAACGCCGTACGATATAGTGTCTGATCCGGGGAAAAAACAGATACAGACATGAAATTTATGTCCAAAATCCAAGTTTAGAGAAAGAAAAGTCATCTGATTTGAAATCCAAGTTGGGTCCAGGGTTGGATAATCAGACAAACCAGTTAAATCTTGTAATGAAAATTAATTACGCGGCTAATAATCCAAGTCAGATACAAAATACTCAAGAAAAATCTAATTTTGTTTTAAGGAAAAGGTTGAAACCAGATCGGATATGGTAGCCCGGACGGTTCCAGGTTGTATGGATTAAAACCGGGTACAGATTCAGACAAATGTGTCAGAAATTTAGGTCTGAGTCGGGTCTGGACCGGACAGAACATTTGTGAGAATTATGGTTGATGCTTCTTAACATAAGATAGTTGAGCAAAAAATTCGCTTACATCTGCTTTTGAGTCGGTTTCAGCAAGTCTTTGCTTTATGTCTCCCGCGATTGAAAAGAATACCTGTTCCACATTCAAGTTTGTTCTTGCACTCTGCAAAAGTTTCGAATTATCAGTAAAGTAAACTCGAAAACCTTACTCATGGTATGTTAGTCAAACAAATTAAAAACACATATATATACTCACCGTTTCAAAAAACTTGATACCATATTCGGCGGCTAATTCCTGGCCCTTATATGTAGGGACAGCCTACAACCAAAAAATAATTATATCAGTTGCATAAAATTGGGACTGCAAGTGCAAGCAATGTTCCAAGACGAGTTATAAACGTTACCCTTTTGCTTTCGTCCATGTCAGCTTTGTTTCCAATCAATATCCTGTTGACATTGTCTGAAGCATGCTGCTCGATGTTCTTCATCCAGTTCCTAATGTCTAGATAAAAAATAGCACCATCTCTTTTAGAGGCTTATATAGAAAAGAAAATAAAAAATCATGTTAATAATTAGCGTTTAGCTGATCATCCGATAATAAGATGATCCCTAACTATAAAGGTACACGGGATTAACAAGAGAAGCAGAAGACATACTGTTGAAGGATGACTCGTCTGTTACATCGTACACCAGCAATATGCCCATGGCTCCCCTGTAATAGGCTGCATGATAAACAGAAGAAACATTAGGAGGTGCGAAAAATAAACCACATTCAAGAAATGATGCATATAAATTTCGTATAGAAAGTTTGATGCATTACTAAAAAGCTAACTTATAATATGAAAATATAAGTGCGCTTTTGAGAAAGAAAACAAAGGCTTTTTTGGTGCACGGGAATAAGCTAGCTTTTGCGTTAAAATTTCGATACATAAAAAAACTAGGCTTTTTTATCATCTTATCTTACGCCAAAAAGCTTAACAAACCAGCTTATGTAAAGTCGAAAAGGTAGACCAAAGAAACCACTTTTGCTTATGCGCCTAAAGGCCAAAAGGCCAATGGACACCAGACGACCCCTTATTCATTTTTCTTGTTGAAGATAATTGTTTAATATAAGACAGGAATTCACTGAAACATAGTTTGTAATAGATATTGCTCTCTTAGCAATTAAGAGTTTGAGCTCTACAGTAATCGTACTAAAAATCGCTCTGGGCCTAAAGATAGCAATACGTTGAATAAAACGCGTTGTCTCACCATTAGTAATGGTTCGAAATCGCTCTTGACCAGCAGTGTCCCATATTTGCAATTTAATACGTTTTCCATCAAGCTCGATGGTCCTAATCTTGAAGTCAATCCTGACAAGAGTCCGTTATCGAGTTTTCAGTACAGAGCAGATGACCATAAACAAAATTCAGATAAAGAAAAACTTAGTTCAAAAGGCTTACCCAATAGTTGTGATGAAACTTGTAGTAAAAGTATCATCAGAGAATCGCAGTAGCAAGCAACTTTTTCCCACACCTTCATACATCATAAATGAACATTTACTTTAAATACCTCTAAGAAATTTATAAAAAAAAAATACATACCTTTCTTTTAAAATACTACTCAAAATCTAGAACTTGAAGTTATGATTCTCTAACTTCTTTCTTAGCTTTTTAAAAACAAGAGATTGTCTACATAATTAATATAAAGTAACAGAGTTTCTCATAATTGATAAACAATTACATCAGCTTACAATTCCTTTACCTAATTTTCAGCAGAAATTAATTAAAATAACACAGTAAGATAATCAGTCTTTAAGAAAATGATAAAACGTAAGAAAAAAACAAACAGAAATTTCAAATTAAATTAGTTAAAACCCTAATTTAGACAAAACATATACAGAACAGAACACAAATATCAAACTCTAGAGAAAGAGAGAGGGAGAGGTACCGCTATCACCGATTAGAAGTAGCTTGACAAGGCAATCGTAATCGGCACGAGCTCTAGTAGGAGCAACTGCCATTTTTCAAGTTTGTTTTTTATAAAAGAACAAAAATTTATGAAATCGAAAAGGAAAAAAGCAAAGTCTAGAACTTTGACTCTTTCAATAATCAAGAAAGATTTGATCTTATTCTTCAAAGCTACGAAGAAAAAGACCTGGGTATCTTTGATTGTATGAGGGAGAGAAAGACTGTGTATCTATCTGTGTATAAAGGTATTGGGTTTTGATTGGCCAATCTTCAACTTGTGCTCCGTTGTTTTTCCCTTGTTGTGTTATGGACTTTCAAAGTGTTTTGTTTTTGCCAACCAGGTCCACTCTATTTCTTCTTCCTTTGTTTTTTGCTTTACTCATTCACAATCAATTATTTCCCAATGACAACTAATTTATTATCTTAAAGACAACAACTACAAGAGTCAACTTCTTTACTTTTCCTTTACGGGATTGGATCCATCGGGTCAATCCCAAGGTTTTCTCGTTGGGTTTGGGTTTTCAAAGCCTTGAACCTTGACCCAGACCCAGACCCAAATTCAGGTTGACCCGACTCAAACCGGATTAAGTTTTAGAATCATTTAGCATAATTATAATACCATATATAGAGAATTGCACACAAGGAAAACATATCCTTTATATATTAAAAGAAGTTGAGGAAACTTGAATGGTTCATGTGTAATCAATCGCATAACAAGAAGTTAAGTTGTATATGGAAAGCATCAATTCCAGATGAAGATTATATTTTCGTACTTCTTCACTTTCCATCGGAGAACTCCAGCACCAACAACATGGTTCTAAAACTATAGCTGCCCTCCGTGACAACCCAGCAACCAGCAACACGTGCAGCTATTCATGGTTGTCTGACTCTTGAGGAACCGTTACTGACAACTTAGCGACATGTACAGCAGCTTCTAAAACTATAGCGGCCTCGGTGCGCGGATCAGCTTCCTCTCTTGGGGTCTGCCAAAATTTTAGTTAGGAATAAATAGGGATAACAGAAAAGAGTGGAAATGTGGATGACATTTTATTATACTAACCTTCCCGTACGAGTTTTGCTTTGTAATAGAAGCACCAGAGGCCAGTAATAATCTTATCACATCTGCATGCTCTCCTCTTGCGGCGTGATGAAGAGGCTGTAACAAAAATAGGCGACATAACAGTCAAACTAACAAATAGATTTCTGTTGGTGAAATATCAGACAGCTTATTTTAGTTCAATCCAAGAGTGTTGGGGAAACTAAGCCACCCAAAACAGTCCCAAACTGTTGGTTTTTACCAACCTCCTGGTTAGATTTAGCTTTTGGTTGATTTGAACCAAACCAAATCAGAACAGTATTTATATCTACTTTTCATATGATAATAATGTGTGTATATATATAATATACTCCATTGAGAAATAGTATTATTTTATCTTTACAAAATATAATGTATTTTGTTATATAAGCTTGAATCATTACTACTACAGTACTACTTTAAAATAAATAACCTAAAATAGAAAATTCTCATACAAAAAAAAAATTAAAAGAGAAACAGGTACCATGCCTTTTAACTACCAACAGACTTTCCAAAATACCCACACCATAAACCCTAAACTCTAAACCATAAATCCTAAATATAAAGGTATTTTAAAGATAAATGAAAAATAACGACTAAGAATTAGGGTTTAAGGTTTAGAGTTGAAACCCTAACCTTAAAACCCTAATACTGGTTTATATAAATGGGTATTTTAGGGAGATCTAAAGATAGATACTAAGCGATAACCAAAAAGTTGGTCAGGTTTCTATCAGTAATCAAGGATCTTCGAGGGTACTAATTTGCAATTGAATAGTTGATTGAGTTCTAAATGGTCTTAACATATTTTTTAAAACCAAACCGCTAGGACACCTCCATCCCAAAAAAATTGCTTGTTTTGTTTGGTTTCATATTCTAAACCTCGAACATAGGTTTCTTTTGTATTTTAGATAAGCAAACGCCTGACAACATATGTGAATAGGCCTTTCAACTCTATATTGCAGGCCTAGAAGTTTAAACTCTAAAACGGATCTACTTTGCAAAGCAAAGCAAAAACTACAAGTTGAAGATTTTGATTCTTAATTAGAGGACAGTACACACGAAGAAACAGGAAGACTGATAAAAACATGGGCCACTTGGTACTTACTGTATCACCTTCTGCATCAACAGTCTCTAACATCCTTTTAACAGTTTCAGCACCATCAGCTCTGTAAAGAAGAAGTTGTACTATATCTGTAAATCCTGAACAGGCCATTCACATAATACAACTCAGAATACTTTACTTGAGCAAAATATATATTTTAGCTTGATAATTAGATGAACATCAACACATTGTAAAGCCAACCTCCTGCGCATGCATCGTGCAGTGGAATTGCACCATCTTCATCAGTTACCTCTATATTAGCACCTCTGTCCAAGAGTAGCTACATCGAGAAATGGAAAATGATTGTGATTACAGCAATACATTAATACATTACAAAACTGATAAAGTGCATAATCGTATAGACCAACTGACCTGGACACAAGGAAGGTAGCCATAGAGACAGGCTAGATGGAGTGGGGAGTCCCCGTCCTCTACTGCTTCATTAATATTGCCACCCATTTGAACTGTGACATCTAGATAAGAGGGAAAAAAACATCAGAACTTGTGATGATTCATAGCCAACTTAACTTATATAAGCTAAGTCGATGGAAGATATAAGAAGCTTTATTTGAGCCAACTATTACTAGCTGCCAAGTACCGAATCTCTAAGATCTCACAAAAGCTAGATGACTGATTTCATTTTAACAGCAGAAAAATGAATAGATCATAGCTGACTTTCTTCTAAAATGGGTTGGTACTTAAAGTATGATACATAAGTTCATACAAGAAAAAGAGTATGGGGGCTATAATAGTTACGTCCTATCGACCATTGCTCCATTATACTGTAATATTGGTACTCTTGCCTAACCAGACTGTTCTTGCTTTGGGGTCATCAAGATCATCTAACCATAAGGAAACACAGAGTTCTTTCTATAGCAGATCCTTGTAAAGTTTCTACTTTCTAACTTGTCCAGCCAGTGTAAGTATCAAACAGCAAAGTTAAGAGATTGTAAATCAAAATCATTAATTAGATGCTCTTTTCTATAGTTGGGGGTAGTGATGTTCCTTCAATTGACGATTCAGCATTCTAATAACATCGTTGAAATCGCTAAATGAGAAAGTATAAGTCTTTCAGTTTGATTATATTAGCTTGAGAAAACTAAGCATGCTCAGCAATTACACGATTTCTGCACCATTTCAAACTCAAATTAACACTTCGCGAAAAGCAGGTACGATAGAGGAGCCACAAAAAGAGCAAACAACAGTAAATAAACCTTCCAGAGACACTACAATTATATGTCAATCGAAAGAAAACACATGCACTAACATTTACTAGCACTGCGTACGATACAAATCAAGTGAAGAACAGAAGAAGTAAGGAATACTATGATTGCTTCAGGTTTATGTTCGCTCCAACCGGAGAAACTGGAAATCGATTATACAATAAGCAAGATTAAACCGAAAGATCGAGAGAGCTAACCGAGAGCGTGTCTGAGAGCATCGACGTCTCCGGTCTGAAAAGCTTCGATGATGTATTTCGAATGGATAGGAATTTGATTTTCTTCAGGGAGGTCTTCCGCGAAAAGCTCGTTCCCTTCCTCGGGTTCCTGTTCTTCACCCCTAGGAAGCGCCATTTTCAGTCGTTCTTGGTCTTGTTGTTTTTGCGAGACTGCAGTTTAAGAGAATATGGAATAACTTCAAGTTGTTTGAAGGACATATTTGAAATAGTGGGCTTTGAAGCCCATTTTATCAGAGTGAAGCCCAATAAAAAAATAATCAAAAGGCCTGGTTAGAATTGTTGATTACGGGTCACGGATCGGGTTGTTGTGTTTCGAGTTTGGCAAAAGTACGGTTGAGACCAGTTCTATACCAATTTGATAAATATGTGATTTGTTAAAGCCTTTGGCTAAATTATTACCAATTTTATAAGTGGTTTTCTAAAAAACGATTCCTTTAAAAAAAATTGTTTTTTATTATTTTATTTTTGTGACCATTATTTTTTGAAAAATGGTACACTTAGCTAGCCTATGTTCAACTATGTCTAAAACATTAAATTCTCGTTCTAAAATTTCTACTTGTATATAAAATTTAATTTTTTTTCCACAAAACTCAAAAAAATTGTTGAACACAAAATTCTGAAACTTTCGAATCTCCTAAAAAAATTATAGATGGAAAGCAAGAATAATAACTTTGTTGATGAACTTCAAACTCCAAATGAGATAGTTTTTCTCTTTCCAATCCATTAGATGTAAAGTTTTTATTTTCGTAGATCTAATCTCGTTTGGGAAAGTCTTTTTACAGTCTCACATTGCCGGCGGTGGTTAAATATTACCAAAGATTATACGAATAGATTTTGACAACCGTGGTTTAAGGCAACCAACCCCGTCGTTATTATGTGCATAAATCGTCGTTTTGGTACACTCCACAAGCGGTGCCTGTTTTCTATGTACAAATTAAACATGAAATTAGTCCCCGTTGGTGTGAATTAGCCGGCTCCTTCATTGTAGAGATTAAACAGCATTTGCTAGAAATTAGGCACTAAAGGTTTATTGATGTTGGCACCGCCAGTGGTTGTATTTTGATTGTATTTTGACCGCACCGGTTACAATACCTCGGCCCGTCGGTGTTCGTGTTAAACAAAACTTAAGAATGGTTTTGTGATTTACTTCCCACACCAACGGGGTGTAATATTTATACCGACAGTGGAAAACATAACCAGCAATATGGAATGTTTAGACCGCTGGTTGGTTGAACACCCACCGGCGGTGTAATACTACCATTTTATTATGATATTCATGCTTACATTTTGGCTATGTAGGAGGAGGAATTTAATGATTTAAGATTAATAAGAGAGGATTTCGAGCCTTGTTCCATCGATTGTAGTCATTTGTTCACCATGAAATCCAACCATATGTAACAATAATTGGTCGATTGGGCTAAGGTTACCGCAAAGGGCAACGAGTTTGTAGTTATATTACGATATCGCGACGAATTTAAAAGCAGAAAAAATCATAGATTAATGTTTGTATGCAAGAGATCAATAAAGTACACAAAGTTAGTATAACTAAAGGATCTTAAGAGGAAGTCTACCGGGACCAATAAATGCGGATGTCATTTCACGCTTAGATGCAATAGGGTAAATGATTATTTATGGTCCTTAGAGCTCGTATGTAGGGTTCACAATCACGTAACTATAAAATTTAGAGAATGTCATTCATACTTAGGATAATTTTCTAAAGAATAGTTGGATTTTGGAATTATTTCTACCAAAATGGGATCTCGTCCTCGTGATATTCTTGACAGAGTGAAAAAGTTGAACCCTAACAATTCGTCGTCCTTGCACACCGTATACAATGTTCAACTAAAAAAATAGAAGATCGAGAAACGCAGTTTATCACAGTTCCAATAGTTATTAGGTGAATTAAAAAGGCTAATTATTATGAATGACATAGATCATGCGAAGGTGGAAGCGATACCATAAGTAAAATTTACTTTGAACACCCGGTTAGTTTAAATTTGTTATGGATAATATGTATACCAAATGTGCTAATAATGGATAACAAATATAAGGTAATAAGATACGGGATGTCGTTGGATAAGGTTGTTTGAGCCACTTGTAATAGGAAGACTTTCGACATCGGATTTGTTTATATCCGGGGAGAAATTTGAGAGCTATATATGGGTGTTGGAATATTTACAATTGTTGATGGTAACTCACTTTATCAAACCACCCCTCATTATTTTTTACGGATAAAGACTTAACGTTGGTAAAGACCTTGAGGAAGTGTTCTCCAACGTAACACACATATTATGTCGATGTCACATTAACATGAACGTCTAGTGAAAAAAATCATCAATGATAAAAAAGTGTCTGATGATTTTTTGAAAGTGTGGAGTGAAATGATGTTGTCGGAAATGGAGTTACCATTTAATAACTATCGGTCAGAAATAATCTACGACTTCAAAGAATATCTGAAAGAAATCAAATACACCAAAACTTGGTTAGAGCCTCACGGTGATAAGTTTATCACATTGAGAACTAACAAGTCATTGCATATCAATAACGAAACCACTAACCGCGTGGAGATCTCTTATTCCACCTTCAAGATTTTTCTTTGTTGAAGCAAAGGCAACTTCGAGTCTTTTGGGTTGAAGGTGCATACTTTTATCGAACTTCAATACAGAGACATTAAAGCCTCATTTGATAAGATTCGATTGTTAGCCCTACATAAATTTGCTAACAATGTGTATTGGAAGCTAAAAAATAACGGCTACCACTATGGTTTGGAACGTTTTTACGAAGAAGTAGAATGTGCCCGAACAATGACAGTTGTATATGACATGCCTTGTGATTGTGCAATACGAACTACGCACAGTATACTTGTTCCCACGACATCCATGAATTTGTACGCAAAGGCTTAGAGGTACCTTTACATTTATTTCTCGATATTGCGAGAGGTTAGACATAGTTTTATGTACTGATCTTATAATGATCAAGCAATTGAAAGAAAAACTAGATAAACTCGTACTCGATATCATACGAAGCAATGAGGAAGCATGCATAAAGTATGTTTATAAGAAACGGTTTTTCATAATCCATCCAGAAACAACTTCCCTTTTAGATCATTTCGACAAACTAAAAGCCCGTGGTCATCCACCTTCCATATGTAAGTTATCAATAATTTTATTTGAATCATCCATTAAACGCGACAAATCATATCACGAGCATGTGATAGCTTCTGAGAAAGCGATTGTGCCATCACTAGGAAAATATTTTAAAAGTTCATGGGTCATTTCGCTTAGAGGGAGTGGAACACCTGGTCGTAAATTTGGTAGAAGGAGTGGAGTTCAATAACAAGGGAGCGGTTATCCTACATAAGTAACTAAGATGATGCATTCCAGTGGAAAGGTCAGTTGTAGGTCAAATGCTATGATGATGGCTAAAGCAAGTTTGGTTGATCCCAGCGGTTACTTAAACCATTTCCTCATCTTGTTTAGATATTTCATAACGTCAATCAACGACGTTAAAGCCGATGGACACTACGGGTATCGCTCGATTGCGTTTGTCTTGAATGAATAATAATATGGATGAAGGTTCATTAGGGATACCCTCTACAATGAGCTTATAGATTTTGCATTCTTGTACGTGAATATATATACTAGCAAGAATGATTAAATAGATATAGCGGTATACGTAAAGTGCTCTAGTGATGCGACTACTATGAAGAATTTGATGATGATGCCCGATATTGAATTTATTATTGTATTTACGTTTAATTACATACTCCACTTCGTAGTACATTCAATTACCATTGATGTTAGTTTCACTTTCGACTGTTAAGAGGTGCACCCCTTTCAATGTCAAACCGGCTGGAAATTGGATTGGGTTAGGTTAATACCAACTATTTATCAATGTAAGTATTTCATTTCATCAAACATTTGTTTAAACTTTTTGACATCCCATCGATTATGTTATTTTTTTTTTCCTTTTGTAGATTTCCATTTTGACTGAAGCCCATGTGCAAAGATACATCCGTGTTGCCTAAAATTGCATTCAATGGATACAAAAGGTTGGAGATTACCAATTCTCGTTGCAATATATACAACGAAATTAAAAAATCATAGTCTCTAAGTATTCAATTTAGTCGGTTTTCCGTTATAAAGCATGTTGTAAAGACCCAACGTGTTGGGTATAATGACAAAAGGATCCGCGAGACTATGTGATTTTGACATTGATTTTGAGCCCCGAACTACAACGAAAGCACAAGCTTTAGCAGATTTTTTTGTAAAGTTCCATTCTGAGCGACCAAAGATGGAAATAGATGAAGAAAAATCAGAGGTTGAGTGGACAGTTCGAACAAATGGGGGTTCTAGCGCTTTGGGATGTGGGCTTGTGGTCCAATGGGTTTCTTCGGATGGGGTTGTGATGTATCAAGCAATATGCTTCGATTTTTTAGCATCAAACAATGAGGTGGAATACAAACCTGCTTTGGTAGGTTTAAGACTAGCCCACATTTACGAAGCCAAAAAGGTTAGGTTAGTGAGTAACTCATAACTTCTCGTAAATCGCGCGTCTAGCCAATTCGAAGTTAGAAAAGATCACTTAGTGAAGTATTTGAGAGCATTAAAAACCTTGATAGTCTTTTTAAAGCGTAAAGTACGAACATGTTCATAGGGATGATAGTTTTATGGATGACTCTCTAGCCAGTGCTGCATATTCAGAAGAGCACCCTTAGATCATTACACGAGAAAATCCTTTGATTACAAATGAGATAGAACGGGTTGAAGGTCTGATGAAGTCTTCTAAATTTCTGCAAGTACTAAAAACGAACGGGGGTACAATATCAAAGAATGTTTAGTCAATGATGTTTTGCCGGTTGATAAGGGAATGTCAATAAAAAAATACAATTCAAAGCACACGGTTATGTTCTAATCCGGGATATATCGTATAAAAAATCTTTCAGTAGGCCTTTGATTTGATGCCTTGGGGAAAATAAATCACAAATGATACTTTTCCGAGTTACACGATGGTGAAGGGTCTGTATATTGTTGATACAAGACTTTTATATGAAGAGTTCTTTTGGTTGGTTATTATTGGCCCATAATTTCTTTTGATTCCAAAGAGTTGGTTAAAAGGTGTGACATTTGTCAAAGATTTGTTAATAAAATCCATGTAACATCAGTACCTCTTGAACCAATATCTGAGGCACTATCTTTTGATTATGGGGTATTGACCTGGTTAGACCATTACTGATGGCATTCGACGAATGACATACAATAGTGGTTTCAGTAGAATATTTGTCTAAGTGGAACAAAACCTAAAAATATAATTAAGTTTATTATTTCTAATATTTATTGTCACTTCGGTGTTTTGAGGAGAACAACGATGGATAATGGGCCACAGTTTGACAATAAAAACATTAGGGTTTTTTTATTATTTTAAGGGAATATGACAACGGTTTTCGGCATATTTTCATCCACAAGAAAACGACCAAGTTACCAGATTATTTACAAAAATTCGTATGACATATTGAACCACCCATTGAACAACAACTCATAAATCTCTAATTGCGCTAGTCTATGAGATGGACGGTGTAGTACCATCTGAAGCAACTTTCCCTTTGTATCGAGTCTAGTGAATATTCTGAGGAGGGTAACAATGAGGGGATGTATGCTGAGTTACACCTAATCGAATAAAAAGGTGAGTGCAATGAACTCTTTATACTATCAAACATTAATGAGAAGAAAATACACGTCTAGAGTTAGACAATGATAATTCAAGATAAGGGACAAAGTTTTAAGGAAAGTGTTTTTGCATACGAAATAAAAGCAAATTCATAAATTAGAACGTAATTGGGAGGGTATGTACATGGTAACTGATAAGTTAAAACCGGGGACATATCGACTCAAAGATAAAGAAAGAAGGGATCTTTGGCACCGTGGAACATCGAACATCTTAAGTTTTATTTGGAATGAATGTAAATATCTGTATATATTTCTAAACTTTTGTAAAGGTCGGTGGCACACTCTTTCCTTCCCTGGTGATGCAGGAAGGTTCTAACGAGGTGCCTTTAAATCCGATTTATATATATAATTTATTTGCCATTTTAAAACAGTTTTTATAGTTATTTGTTTATGGATTGAAAGGGTCTTCCAACAAATGTTGGTCAACAAACATTTATTTATGGACTGGAAGGGTCTTCCAACGAATGTTGGTCAACAATCATTTATTTTTAGATCGGAATGGTCTTCCAACGAATGTTGGTCAACAATCTATTAGTTTTAGACCGGAAGGGTCTTTCAACAAATGTTGGTCAACAATCATTTATTTTTAGACTGGAATGGTCTTCCAATAAATGTTGGTCAACAATCATTTAATTATGGAGCATAAAGGTCTTCCAACGAAAGTTGGTTAATAACAATAATTTATTTCATATCTTACATTTAAAAGATGGTTAAGGTAAAATATCAGAAGAAAAATAGTTCTATTAATAAAACTTAGATTGTACGCAATGCCTTAATGATGCGAGGACTCCACAAAATGCGAAAGGCACAACAAGTTTATAAAAACACACATCAACAAGACAAAATATCAACTAATTGCTCTTACTCCGAAGGGCTACTCTCATATCCATCTTCCGACGAGGTAAATGAAGAACTTTATGACCCATCGAAACTTTCAAATGACTCATCATCATCTTCTGAAGAAATACCCTTCGAGCGATATTTATTAGGAACAGGTTCGTCCACGGAGGGTGAGTCAGGGCCTAAGATCAGACCGAAAGGCGTAGTCGATGGACAACAGGTGAATATTCTTCTAGGGTTCCCTCGTTTGGGATCCCTGGGGAAGAGGATCAAGTTGGCCCTTGTGAACAGCTTGATGCACTATCTCCCTTCAACCCTTTGAGCGAAATGCGGTAAAAGGAAGAAAAATTCATGCTCTTTGAAGTTGCCTAACTTTAAATCCGGGAAGTGCTCATGAAAATCCATCACCACAACAGATTTAACTTTAGCATCCCCATCTTCTAGTTTAGAAACATAGTCAGCATCATATGCTTTGAGGGAAACGTTCTTGTATACTTCAGCCTGGTTTCTAAGAGCTTTCTTGTTGGCCTCAGTTTTTTTCCAAATCCTTAACAGCCCGTTGGAAGTAATTTTTGGTCTTGTGATACCTTTTGGTGATGGTGTTGGTGAGCGCATCCTTATGAAGATTCAGTCAAAAAGAATGCTCTCGCTCATGATCGAACACATCCTTATCTATTTTTCCCCACCTCTATACCTCTTAGATTTTTTTAAGACATTCTGCAATAAACCCTTTGAGACGTGTAATAATATCTTCCAACTCTTTCATGTCGGACCTCCTTTTGAAAGCCTCTTCTTTATAACGATTTTTCGAATGTTTAATATCTTGAACTTTCTTTCAATAAATGTCGCGGGTTTAAAAATTTCATAAAGTTGAAGGGCTACAAATTTGTCAATGTAGATGTTGAACTGCTCGGATGAAAAACCGGCCTTGAAATGCTCAAGAATTTGAGTATCATTTCCTTGGCCTTCTTGGGTATTATTTGTCTTGTTTTCTTAGGTGGCAAGTTCCTAGCCTGATACCCGAGGAGAATCTGAGTCAATAACGAAAACCGTCTTAGGAGAAGGCAGATTAAGCTAAACTATTTCATCATCCGAGGGGGTGAAATTTTCCTCCACCTCTTTGTCACTTTCAAAAACACTGGTGCGCTTACGTTTCTTCTTAATATGATACTCATTCGACGGTATTTTAGAGCCACCTTTCTTCGTGGGATCAATCTTCTCGAACCTAGCTTTGATATTTTCTTCATGCGCTGCCTTTGAAGTTGTTGCCTCAATCTCATATTTTTTAGGGATCCGATGGTTTGGAGCCTTGGCTCTTACAGACAAATAAACAAGCACGTCAGTGGCCTCCAATTGTTGCAGCACATTATGGGAGGCATCATGAGCTCCTCCAATGTTATAGCTTTCGTCAGGTCAGCCCTCCCAATATGGCTTTTAACAAGGTTGGCTGGAGTGAAACAACGATTGAATTCTTTAGAGCAGGAAATTCTGGCCCAACTACTCAGCCAAGAAAATATATGAGCTGCTTAATTCATATGCTCCTCAAACGCCTCGGATATCCCTGTCATCATTTCCCCCAACAAAAAAAACCTTGTATAAATGAATTAAATAAACAAAATGAAAAATAAACAGAGTAAAGACGTACCTATACTAATTCATTTAAGGAAAGTCTGTGTGGTCTCTTGGTGAATGCATTAAATGTAGTTTCTCATACCCCAAAGATGATGAAAAACGTTGTTTCCATTTCTTTTCATCTTTGAGGAGATCATCCACTATCTTGATTTTATTCCTAATGTGAGAGAGTAAAATAGGAAATGGGGATTCTTCACAACGCCGGTTAATTCGATGAATTGATTCATCATGAAACCGATCTCGGATATCATAGCTGCCATTATACAGGCCATCAGAGTGAACCACATGTTCGGGTCTGTTTGAGTGGGGCAACTTTACCAGTTTGAAATATTTAACCAAAGAAAGATCGAGGATATTCAAGGTAGACGATTAGTTCATTGTCCCAAACAGATAAAAGAGTCTCCCCGACATCAGAAATTGGATCGTTACCAAGCTTGGGATCCCTCATCGGTCTCGAACCATTACCTCCTCAAAGGTATGCTAGTACTGACACTTAACTTTGTACAATGCTACTAGGTATTTAAATTTCAATTTCGCGCAAATTATTTCCTTAGGATCACCTCAATGTGCTGGGGAAATTTGATATCATCTTTCTTTTTCTTCTTTTTCTTCCTCTTCGAATTCAATTTTTTCTTATTTATCAGAGAACCCACATTAACTCTATCATAGGGGGCTGGTGCCTTGGTTTACATGGAAATTTTTATCTGGGAAGACGAAGAAACAATTAAATTTTATTATGGTTAGCTTCAACATCAGCCAGATCTTAGCATGTTTTAGGCTTATCGACCAATTGTCTTAACCTCATCTCCTTAACCTGTTTAAAGAGTCACGTTCTTGTGGGTACCACAATAGGAGAAATATATTCTACAACCACCGACCAAGAAGTCATTGGTAAAGTATTTTACAGAGTATTTTGAGTAGTAAGGGTATTTGACTTATTTTTGTCTTTTAGATACCTATTCGGTAATGGTTTGGGAGACTGTTTCCTCTTCAAACATCAACTTTTGATTTCTTGATGCCTTTTTGTTTGTCAACAATCAGAATATGATTATTCATGCACTGATTTATTTGAAGGGCCAAGTTCTTTCTTCTTGTGTGTCAGACAAGATTGACCGGGAGGGATGAGTGGTAGTAGGAATATATGGAATACTGAATTTTACGGTTTTTACCGTCTCATATTGCTTCTTGATTGGAGGTCACAGATTGTAATACGTGGTTTGAACAATTTACAGGGTTTTTGGCTGCTTGCCTAACCGACGGTTTTTCTCTCTTCGGCTCTTTTGTTTATGAAAATGCAATATATGGCGGTAAAATTTGTAGACATGTACAGTGGAAGAAATATTTTAGATGAATGCGTTGCAGTCAACTCTCTTTCTCTATCTACAAGGTTTATTACTCTCTCTAAGGTTATAAAAATAAATAACTTCAAATTGTGACAAAGTTCAAGTATTTATAGATAAAGGTATGAGCTTCCAACGGTTATAAGGGCTTAAACAGTTGAAATGTTATTCTTAGATGATGAGTGCCTATGAAAAATGAAGATTCTTATACCTCTCTCACTAATGACTAGAAGAGCACGCGTCAAGTCACTCACAAGTCATCCTGGAAGGCACGCATTTTCGTGTCAGACTTTGATTGACACATGGACTAGAAACGAAACATGCAGTAAATAATTATTAAGTTATAATTTGGTTAATGATATCACTGATCCAATGAATGGCTCAAATAATAGGAACTCAAATATCTCTGAGACGCTTTCCAAATTCAATTATCGCTTAAATATCTTCGCAAGGACTGAGGGGCTACTGATAAAGGAAAATATTAGTTGGATTAATAGCCAGATTGGTTAAATAAGAGGATAATTTGGCTTTATAGATGTCTTGTAAAATAAACCCAAAAAATATGTAACATTAAGAGTGTCTTGTGTAATACTTAATAATTATGCTTGAGATTAATAAAATAGTGGTGTGTAATTACCTTAAATCGGTTAAACATGTGATTTTTGGGCCACCTCTTGTATAATATAAATCAACACCCATTATGGGAAAATTGTGAACATTTTTTATTTTATTACTACTTTTATCAACTTCTCTCTCTAGCTTTCCCGTGTTTCTCTCTCTAAACAATTTCCTCCAAACATAATTTAGACTCATAATCTCTCTAAGAAATTTTGGAATTATCAATTGCAACTGTTGATTTTGTTACTATTGCCTCGGTATCCCGTGCTTTGATTGGGGTAACTTATCCTAGATTATCTTTATGTGTGTCTTTGTCTTGTCGATTTGTGTTAATTCTATGAACTGACTTGGTTACGATTAATTATTTGATATCTTACAACGATTGACTTTAAGGATCAACCATCACAGTTCCAGAGTCGATTGTTATCCTTGCTAATTCTATTTCAACATACTTGATATATTAAACGCTTAACTTGAGGGACTAAGTCACAAAAAAACATGTCAATATTTTCCAGTCTCTCACCCATATGTTAACTTAGTTACAATAACACCTTCAACTTCAATAGTTCTTCAATAAAATACACAAATCAAAGACAAGTTTTCTCTAGATAAAAGCCTTAGTTTCTAGATTAACTGTAACCATATAACCTCGGTTGAGAATAAAATAAAAAACACTAGCTTAGGTTGTTTAAAGTTATCAAATCATTATAAAAAATAATATATATTTTATTAGTTTATCCTTTATTCTTCACAAAGGACCGATGGTACTACTTAACTATCTTCAACAACAGTTTGGCAAAAAATATGTGTCAACAAATTTGATCGTTCGAAGTTCTTAAACCAATATTAAGGTTTCAATTCTTATCATTAGTCATTTCTTCATCCTTCACCAAGGAATGAGGGGACTACTTAACGACCTTCATTAAAGAATTAAAGTATCCCAAAATAAACAAAAAAAATGATTAAGTAAGAAATAATTATGGATAAAACTCTATCGGCATACTAACTATTAGATGTATTATTTTACCTTTGACAAAATATATATTTTATCTTCAAAGGAGGTTTTGGCGGCTGAAGGATTTTTAGTGAGGCAATAACAGATTAAGTATGAACCAAATCTGAGACATATTTGATAACAGTTCGATTGAAGTAAATTAAAAGTCAAATAAACAAGTCTTAAGACTCTTAAGAGTCTAGTCGAAGATGACTGGTGTAATTATCTTGGCAGTTAAAAAGACAATAACTTCAACAGTGACAAAAACAACGAACTCAAAGCTTTAGCAATCAAAAAATCAGAAGTGCAAATTTTGGCACTGTTGTGAATGAGTCGAATAGTGCCTTGACAGGGTACCGTGTTCGGCGGTACAGTTTTGTGTCATTGATAAAATGTAATACAATTGATGGTTTTCTTATTAGTGTATATGAGCCCATGAAGCCCACCATCTAGTAAGTCTATTAATTCCCTATAAATAGACTATTAGGACTACACAAAACACAGTCTGAAATCTATAACCTTTTCTATCATAGTGAAACTCTTTTCTCTGGCGGCGCCCGTGGACATAGACAATTGTCGAACCACGTTAAATCTTGTATTCATTTAATTTTTTCCTTCACATATGTTCTATGCTTGAGCCATATTGTGATAATTGCATAGAAATTTAATAACAAAATTGGTATCATAGCCAGACCCAAACGGAACGCGATGGTGGTAATATTCTCGGAGGTCGAACATGATGAACCAATAGTCATGCTCAAGGTGATCTGCTCTAGAGATCCTAGTTCGGAGTGCATGTGGCTCATCAAGCAGTTTGGCTTAATTGGAGTGGCGCTAAGGAATAAGACAAAGTGGTCTAATATGAGGTGAGCAATAACATCCGTAGTGCCTCTATGGTCAGGTAGTCTTCCAACTTGATTAGAGTGTGCAGATGAAAGTCAATTGAGAGGAGTCTAATATGGAATTTGTTCGAGATGAGGATTTGTTAGGGTGGAGACCAAAGTCCCACATCCCATATCGATTAAACATGGGAAGGATTAGTGGTATATAAGTAAGAACATATCTCAACTAGTATGAAGCCTTTTGGTACTGGACCAAATACAAAGCCGTGAGGGCCTTCAGGTGCCAAAGCGGACAATATCATACTACTGTTAAGGTATTGTTCTTACTTATATACAAAAGCGGAATATGCAGACCGGACCCCCAATTCACAACACGTGGTATCAGAGCCAGACCCAAACGAAACGTGATGGTGGTAATATTCTCGGAGGTCGAACATGATGCACCAGTAGTCATGTTCAAGGTGATCTTCTCTGGAGATCCTAGTTTGGAGTGCCCGTGGCTCATCAAGCAGTGTGGCTTGATTGGAGTGGCGCTAAGGAACAAGACATAATGATCTAATAGGAGGTGAGCAGAAACATCCGTAGTGCCTCTATGATTAGGTAGTCTTCCAACCTAATTAGAGTGGGCGGGTGAAAGTCAGTTGAGAGGAGGCTATGGTGGACTTTCTGCTGGATTTTAATGACTGTGAAAGAAAATGTTCTTCGCGAGATTAGTGGTCAGAAGATTGCTGCCTGCGCATGGAAGAAACTAGGAGATATTTACTCAGAAAATCAGTAATAAACCGATTATACTTGAAGAAGAGTTTATATGATTTCATATTGAAAGAAGGTATGTCCATAACAGAGCACTTAGATAATTTTAAATCAATTATAATGGACTTGGAGAACATAGATATCAATATTGAGGATGAGGATAAAACTTTGTTTGTATTAAGATCGTTATCAGCTCCCTATTAAAACTTCGTAGATACCATTATATATGGTAAAGATAAGTTATCCCTAGCAGATGTCAATGAGGCACTAAAATCAAAGGAGATGAGATAGTTGTAGCCAGACAATCAACCTGATGGGAAAGGTCTTAGGACTAGGAGAAGATCTAGAAGCAAAGCGAGTTCTTTAAGAAGGAAGAATTGGAGGTCCAAGTCAAAGGTAAAGCATTCAAATTGTTCTGAATGCAGTGAGCATGGTCATTATAGGAGAGATTGTCCGAAGTTGAATGGTAAGAAGGGAATTCAAAAGGAAAATGCAGCAAATATTGTTGAAGGTGTGAACGATTCCGACGATAATGAAAACAGTGGTAGAGGAGATGTATTGTCCGTGAGTTCAAACTTTGGGAAAAAATCTTGGGTACTCGATACTGGCGCTATATAAAACATGTGTCAGTTCAAGCAGTGGTTCGATGCTTACCAGCCAATGCTGGGAGTTGTATGTTTAGGGAACAATCATTCATTGACTGTTGGTGGTATTGGTAACGTCAGAATCAGAATATTTGATGGGGTTGTTAGAATCTTGGCGTGCTGGCATATTCCTGGGTTAAATAGAAACCTGATTTCTCTTCGGACTCTAGACTCTCAGAATTACAAGTATTGTACAGAAGACGGTGTAATCAAAGTGATAATAGGCTAAATGGTATGCATGAAATGCAGTTTATAGAAGGGTCTTTACATTTTCCAGGGAAGTGTTGTTATGCACGATGCTTCAGTAGCATTATCAGGGAGTAATAGCCAAAGTAGGAAGGATCAAAATAAGTTGTGGCACTGGCTTTTTGGTCACATGAGTGACAGAGAATTAGCTATTTTTGGAAATAAAGATTTGTTGAAAGGATATAAAGCAGAATTATTGGGATTTTTTGAGCACTGTGTTTGGTAAACAAACTAGAGTCAAATTTAGCAAATCAGCTGTGAGAAAGACTAAAGGGACAGTGGACTACATTCACTCAGATCTTTGGGGTCCAAACAGAATTCCATCCAAGAGCGGAGCCAAAAACTACATGAGTTTGATTGATGATTATTCAAGGATGGTGTGGGTTTACTTTTTGAAAGCAAAAGATGAGGCATATTCAACCTTTTCCAAATGGAAGACGATGATTGAGAAGCAAACATGAAGAAAAATCAAACATTTTAGGACAGATAATGGGTTAGAATATTGCAATCGTGAGTTTAACGAGTTCTGCAAAGATAAGGGAATAGTGCGCCATCGCACTTGTTCTAGAACACCACAACAGAATGGAGTCGCAGAAAGAATGAATAGAATTCTTTGTGACAAGGCCTGAAGTATGCTCTCGCATTCCGACGTGGGAAAGGATTTTTGGGCTGAAGCTATCAATACAGTGTGTTACTTGGTGAATCGGTCTCCATCAACGACTATTGATTGTAAACTATTTTTGAGATTTTGTCTGGATCGTCGGCTGATTATGAACATTTGAGGGTGTTCGGTTGTCCTGCATATGCTCATGTAAGAGATGGTAAGCCTGAGCCGAGGGCAAAGAGGTGCATATTTTTTGGATATGCTACTGGAGTGAAAGGATATAAGTTATGGTGTACCTCTCCAAAGTCTCCAGGTTTTCTCATCAGTAGGGACGTTCTTTTAATGAGTTTGTTTCGATAGACAATCATAAATAAGTAGGAAAAATGGTCGAATCAAGATCGATTGTGAGTAAACAAGTAGAACTTGAAGTAGAATCAGTTCCTAGCAGGTCCAATAATTCAAGTGGTTTTCAGGTGGATCCAGAATCAGGAGGTGAAGCGTCAGCATCAAATGATAGTGACGATGATGCGCCTGAACCAGAACAACAACCTTATAGCATAGCATTGGGCAGAGAAAGAAGAGATATTAGACTTCTAAAAAGGTATGCGAATCTAGTTGCATATTCTCTGTGAGTTGCAGAAGAAGTTGAGATGCAGGAACCTAGTAGCTACATAGAAGCTATAGCAAGTTCAGAGGAAGATCGAGGGATTGGTGCTATGGGGGAAGAGAATGAATATCTTCATAAGAATAAAACATGTAAGCTTGTTGACTTGCCTAAAGGATAGAAGATAGTAGGCAGTAAATGGGTGTTCAAGAAAAAAGAAGGTAATCCAGGGGTTGATGCATCTCGATTCAAAGGAAGACTGGTCGCTAAGGGTGATACTCAAAGGGAAGGAATTAACTTCAATGAAGTGTTTTCTCCAGCGGTGAAGCATAGTTTGATTCGAGTTTTGTTAGCTATAGTAGTTTTGTACGATTTAGAGCTTGCAGTTGGATGTGAAGACTGTGTTTCTACATGGTGAATTGGAGGAGCAAATCTACATAAGACAACCAGAGGGATTTATCGAACCTAATATGGAGGATAAATTTTATCTGCTGAAAAAGTCGTTGTATGGTTTGAAACAGTCACCTAGGCAATGGTACAAACATTTTGATACATTCATGGTGTCAAAAGGGTTCATGAGAAGTCCATATGATAGTTGTGTGTATCATCAAAAGATGTCAGATGATTCTTATGTTTACTTGTTGTTATATATGGATAATATGCTTATTGTTGCTTGTAGTATGTCACACGTTGTGCAGTTAAAGAAGCATCTTAGTGTCGAGTTTGAGATGAAGGATCTGGGTAGAGCAAAGAAAATTCTTGGTATGGAGATTATCAGGAACTAAAGTGTAGGATCATTACACTTGTCTCAACGAAGCTATATTGAGAAAGTGTTACAACGATTCAACATGTTTGATGCTAAAACAGTTAGCATTCCATTTGTTACTCATTTCAAGTTGTCTTCAGTAAGAGCGGCCAAGGACGATGCTGAATTGGAACAAATGTCGAAGGTTCCATATGCAAGTGCAGTTGGTAGTATCATGTATGCTATGGTATGCACACGTCCTGATATTTCACCCATATTCCCAACAGGTACAATAATTTAATGTTGAAGGTAGTCAAATGTTAGTCCTAATTGACACACTAATAAAGACTATGATGGTACTAATAAAAAATGTAAATAAACAAATCTATATAATTATGTGCATTTAGACATATATAAAGTAATTATCCATAGACTTAGTTAAAGATATAAAAAATGACTATTTCAAATAAAATTTGTTGGTCAAGATAATATCAAGTAAGATATTTTTTTTATTTACTAAAATCTATTATATTCGTTATTTTTATTTTTTGATTTTTCATAGTCTTTTTAAACTTCGGATCGATCCACTCATGGTAAACAAACATCAATAAAACCCAAATATTAATAAATTTGTATACATTTGATATTTTTTAAAATTTTATTTTAAATTATACGGATCTATACAAATTTAATTAATTTTTTTTACATAGTTTATTTGTATTAATCTTAAATTTTATAACCTAAACTTTAAGTTTTGTACCAAACTGAGTGATGTATTAGTATCACGGCCTGACTGGAGTAATTTTATATATTATATATTTAAAAAAATTATATATGATCATTAAATTTGCTATCTCCACTTGTATACATAGTTGCTATACATAATTGCTGAAATACTAATTATGTCTATAAGTTCAATTAATAAAAATAAGTAAAAATTATATAGACGTTAAATATTAACTTATATAGTTTTAACATGAACTTAAAATTTAGTAATAATAACAATAATAATTTATTATTATTCAAAAAATAAATATGTAACAAACTGAGCTTTTATAGATCGAAAGTAAGTCCAGAACTTTATGATACCGACTATAACTTACTAAATATATTTCAATTTTTAAAGGTTTATAGAACATTTTTGGTTCGGCTTAGCTCAACTAGGTTTGTTCTCTCTTTTCTAATAAAATGGGATACGCAAAGTAAGGCACATGCGTGGCTTTTAAGCGCAACCAACTAAATGAAAACATAGAAGAAACACTCAAGATACAAGGCAAGTCTCCCTATACTATATTCCTTTTATTTATCTCCTAAAGTTATTTTTGTGGAATTTTCACATAAATTAAAACGTAACCTATTAATAATAATTTAATATTAAATTATTTATTAATAATATCTTCAAATTGATAAAATACCGATAATAATTTAGATTTAAAATTAAAACATGTTTCTGTTAATATAAATATATTTTTTAGTTTTTTTTAATATAAATTTCATATCTTTCAAATCATAGTTTTTTTAAAAATCCAAAAATACTATTAATTTCGTTATTTAAAACGAACAACACTAGATCTATTAAAGATATTTTTGGATTTTTTTTAATTTTATTTTTTTGGTTGTGTAATTACGAGTAATTGGGTTACAAAATAAGTGTGGAAAATATAGTGTTCAGTTGCGTAATTACATGCAAATGTGTCGCAGAAATAAGAAGAAAATGGTTGTGCAAATATGATTTTTGGTTGCGAAATAAGTCTGCTTATGTGAAAAAACAAAATACAACTTGTTTTTGTGAAAATAAGTGCTAATAAAGTGTGAAATAACTATTGTTTTTAAGTTGAAAAAATATGTGCATATTTTGTGTTGATTTTTTTAATAAAAAAATTGGGTTGTGTTATGTGTAATTTGGTTGCGACAAAGCAATTGTGATCCACTTGTGTAATTACGTGCAAATGTGTTGCGAAAATAAGAAGAAAATGATTGACTAAATATGAGTTTTGGTTGCCAAATAAGTCTGATTGTGTGGAAAAAAACAAAATACAACTTATTTGTGTGAAAAGAAGTGTTAATATGGTGTGAAACAACTAACCTTTTGGTAGTTGCGAAAATATGTTGCATTTTTGTGTTGATTTTTTTTTTTAATTTCTTTCGGAATGTGTTCCGGGTGCTAAAATACGTGTAATTTAGTTGCAAAAAAACAATTGTGTTCCAGTTGCATAATTACATGCAAATATGTTGCGAAAATAAGAAGAAAATGGTTGCGTAAATAATATTTTTGGTTACGAAATAAGTTTGATTGCGTGAAAAACAAAATACAACTTATTTTTGTGAAAATAAGGGTTACTTGGATGTGAAACAACAAAGTTTTTCGTAGTTGTGAAAATATGTGCATTTTTATGTTGAAAACCGTTTTTTACCGTGTTCCGGATGCAAAAATACGTCTAATCTGATTGCGAAAATAGGAACAAGATAAATAATTCACCAAAAATACCACTCATAAATTTTATGTTGTTCATGTTTAAAAAAATATAAATATGTGTTCTAAGATTTTTTATTTTGAGTTAGAGTTTGAAAGATAAGATATTTTAAAGGTTAAAAATAACTAATTATTAATGGTGTGTATATTTTGTGTATCTACATATATTATTGTAAACATTTATGTTACAACTGATTATTGGTAAACCTCAAAATCGAGATGAATATTGATACTTTTGATTTTTTCCGGATAGTTATCAGTAACTTACCCTAAAATTCTTCGTATAATTTTGAAAATGATACATCACTAGCGATGTACTATTTGTGATTAGATTATAATTAGTTAATTATTTACATATTATGATTATACTGTATAATGAAAGTAAAAATTATCCATACAGCTTTACCAGCTATAGTCTAATAATGACAAGATATATGTGAAATGAGTTTTAACAAACTAATTTCTTAGATAACATCATAATTAAAATCATATTAAATACAATATGTATGATAATGAAAAAATAAAAAAATGTTGAAAGTCGAAATAGAATAACACACATTCAGATTATATAATCTTATTTATTCGCATCAAACTTACAAATAAATAAACAAGTTTTAAAAACATAAAAATAATATTTTGAACCAGAATTTAGACTATCATGACATTTAGTACCCAACAAATTAAAGTATATATCACATAGATATTATGGGAAATTGCAAAGGCTAAACAATGCACCTAATATTTTCTTCAGCTTCCTTATTTTTAGACACGATAGACCAATGCGTTGGAAAAAACACCAAAATTGATGTTTGTCTGAAAATGTTTGACATCTCAATCATGATTGTCTAGTTGAACCCAATTTTATTAAGAATAAACTTAATTATATGAACACTTCAAATACAATATGGAAATACCCTAGGAAAATATGTGGTCAATTAATTCAATATTTTCATGACATAAATAGACACGAATCATTCGTAGTTAAATCCTATGAGATGAACTCATCATAGAAATCTTCTATTCACTTATTAATGAAAAAAATGAAAATATGGTTAGGAAATATTATATCTTGTCTACACAACGTCAGTTCATGCAATTTAGGCTCTTTAGTCATATTATTTGTACGAGTTGTTATATGGTTAACAAAGTTCTCGTGTTTGGTTTAATAAGTTTAATGATGCAATTATTGAATTTTGGTTGAAGAAAATAAGTCGTGATCGTAAAAGGTAATTTAATCTCTTTGAAGGTTAAGAAGCATAATATTGTATCAAGTTCGAATATTGAAGTTGAATATACAATTGCTCAATTAACTTGTAAGATAATTTGATTTTTTACATTGTTATATGATATTACCATAAAGACTGTTATTATTGTTTTCAAGTTCGAATATTGAAGTTGAATATACAATTGCTCAATTAACTTGTAAGATAATTTGATTTTTTAAATTGTTATATGATATTACCATACAGACTATTATTATTGTTTTCTTTTTTTTGGAGAGAACCCGCAACTCCTACTCAATGAGTGAGCACAAGGTGAAACCCTCAGTCTGACGCGTTTGTAGAAGGAGTCAAATGCATGACATTTTGGTCATGAGCTCATCTATTCCACCAACTCGGCTACACATTTCGGGGTAAAGACTATTATGTCTCTAAAGCCGTGATGTGATGGTCAGGTTGCATTACACATTGCATCATATCTCGTATTTCATTAAAGAACAAGAAATATTGAAATTACTTGCCATTTTATCCATAGAAAGATTCAACTAAATTTAATTAAATATAGAATATATCAAAACAGGAGAACAATTAGAAAATATATCTACAAATTGTACACACTTAATATATATATATATATATATATATATATATATATATATATATATATATATATATATATTAGTTTGAGAAGGATTGCGATTTTGTTCTAGTGTTTTGATAAGCTTTCTGATGTAGCCCAGAAAGTTCAAACAAAAGTCTTTTTAATTTTATTTTATTTTATTCGAATATCTTATATATTTAAATCAAATCTAATTATATTAAGATTTTATTTTATTTTATTTTATATCCTCGTATTATAATTTAGGGTTTTAAGAAGCTCTTATATAAAGCCTTATATGGCTTAAGTTTTTCGAATAATATATTTATTATATCTGAAAATTTCAATCTTTGTTACCCTTAGATTAGGGTTTCATCTATCGTTGCTTCTTCTTCTCTTTCCCCCGTGTTATCAGTTTGGTATCAGAGCCTCAGTTCCTGCTATGGGGAAGCATGTTTCTAAAGCCTAACTATTCTGATTCAAGGTTTAAAGAAGAGAACAACACATATGGTCATGAAGATCGGGAAAATCGTTTGAGTATGAGGGGGCATACCAATCGTTTCAATGTCGATCGTATTGATTGGTTACTAAAGGAGTTTAAATTGGCTACCAATCGTCGAATCAAGGTAAAAATTGATTATCGAGATGTTGTATCATGCTATGAAAAAAATTTCAAAACCATATTTTTTCATCAACTGGACACGGGAATGTTGTCTTCAGGCTATGAAAAGGTTTTCGAAATTATTTGTTTCTATAAACCGGATGGCATCAATGTGACTTCGAATAAGGAACACTCGAAAAGAATTTATCTTATTCAGATAAGGTCAACAATTATGATTCCCAATGTAACGATTGAATACAATAAAATAAATAATTTGGGTTCTTGATGGTGATGGTGCTGTGAATCCGAGGACGAATTCTTGTCAACCAGGAGAGGTTGATGTAACCCAGAAAGTCCAAACAAAAACCTTTTTAATTTTATTTTATTTTATTCAAATATCTTATGTATTTAAATCAAATATAATTATATTAAGATTTTATTTTATTTTATTTTATTTTATTTTAAAATATTTATTTTATTTCCTTGTATTATAATTTAGGGTTTTGAGAAGCTCTTATATAAAGCCTCATATGCCTTTAGTTATTTTAAGTTTTTGGAATAATATATTTTTTATATCTGAAAATTTCAATATTCGTTACCCTTAGATTAGGGTTTCATCTTTCGTTGCTTCTTCTTCTCTCTTTCTGCCGCGTTATCGGTTTGGTATCAGAGCCTCAGTTGCTGTTATGGGGAAGCATGTTTCTAAAGCCTGACTATTCTGATTCAAGTTTTAAAGAAGAGAACAACACATATGGTCATGAAGATCGGGAAAATGGTTTGAGTATGAGGGGGCATACCAACCGTTTCAATGTCGATCGTATTGATTGGTTACTGAAGGAGTTTCAATTGGCTACCAATCGTCGAATCAAGGTAAAAATTGCTTATCGAGATGTTGTATCATGCTATGAAAAAGTTTTCAAAACCATATTTTTTCATCAACTGGACACGGGAATGTTGTCTTAAGGCTATGAAAAGGTTTTCGAAATTATTTTTTTCATAAACCGGATGGCTTCAATGTGACTTCGAATAAGGAACACTCAAAAATAATTTATCTTATTCAGATAAGGTCAACAATTATGATTCCTAATGTAACGATTGAATACAATAAAATAAATAATTTGGGTTCTTGATGATGATGGTGCTGTGAATCCGAGGACGAATTCTTGTCAACCAAGAGAGGATGATGTAGCCTAGAAAGTCCAAACAAAAGCCTTTTTAATTTTATTTTATTTTATTCAAATATCTTATGTATTTAAATCAAATCTAATTATATTAAGATTTTATTTTATTCTATTTTATTTTATTTTAAAATATTTATTTTATTTCCTTGTATTATAATTTAGGGTTTTGAGAAGCTCTTATATAAAGCCTCATATGCCTTAATTTATTTTAAGTTTTTGGAATAATATATTTTTTATATCTGAAAATTTCAATCTTTGTTACCCTTAGATTAGGGTTTCATCATGTTACCCTTGAATTAAGGTTTTATCTATCGTTGCTTCTTCTTCTCTTTCCGTCGTGTTATCAGTTTGGTATCAGAGCTTCAGTATCTGCTATGGGGAAACATGTTTCTAAAGCCTGACTATTCTGATTCAAGGTTTAAAGAAGAGAACAACACATATCCTCATGAAGATGGGAAAATCGTTTGAGTATGAGGGGGCATACCAACCGTTTCAATGTCGATCGTATTGATTAGTTACTGAAGGAGTTTAAATTGGCTACCAATCGTCAAATCAAGGTAAAAATTGATTATCGAGATGTTGTATCATGCTATGAAAAAGTTTTCAAAACCATATTTTTTCATCAACTGGACATGGGAATGTTGTCTTCAGGCTATGAAAAGGTTTTCGAAATTATGTTTTTTCATAAACTGGATGGCTTCAATGTGACTTCGAATAAGGAACACTTGAAAAGAATTTATCTTATTCAGATAAGGTCAACAATTATAATTCCCGATGTTACCATCGAATACAATAAAATAAATAATTTGGGTTCTTGATGGTGATGGTGCTGTGAATTCGAGGACGAATTCTTGTCAACCAGGAGAGGATGATGTAGCCGAGAAAGTCCAAACAACGAGAAAGTCCAAACAAAAGCCTTTTTAATTTTATTTTATTTTATTCAAATATCTTATGTATTTAAATCAAATCTAATTATATTAAGATTTTATTCTATTTTATTTTATTTTAAAATATTTGTCTTATTTCCTTGTATTATAATTTAGGGTTTTGAGAAGCTCTTATATAAAGCCTCATATTCCTTAAGTTATTTTAAGTTTTTGGAATAATATATTTTTTATATCTGAAAATTTCAATCTTTATTACCCTTAGATTAGAGTTTCATCATGTTACCCTTGAATTATGGTTTCATCTATCGTTGCTTCTTCTTCTCTTTCCACCGCGTCATCAATTTCACTTGAACTAATTTTGCTCAAGTTTTACAAGAATGTTATATCAAGCTTTCAGTGCTTTCATACAAGCTTGTAGGGGAGTAATAAAGGAAAATGAAAATTAAGATATAAGATAATTAGGAATAGCTAGAATTATAATGTAATATTATATTTTAGAGCCGTATATTAGGGTTATAAATTTTCTATTATATCAATATTTTATTCTTATATATTGTAAGCTTAATGAGTCTACTAGTGAGATAAATCAAAAATATTTTACTTTGTTAGAACCGTTTATGCCAAAAGTGATTGCTCAAGGGATATAATGTTACTGAAGAATAAAATCATGGATATTTTTTACGGATATGATGATTCAACCTTCAGACACTCCAAGAGGCAATTACATGAAAACTTATACTTAGGGTTGCTTAATTTGAAGTATGACATTAATATATTTGTTAATCAGAAGATCGTCATTACGTAAAATAGATTCTTATTTATAGGAATATTATACATTAGGATATTAATCAAAAGCAAATTACATACATTAACTAGTTGTCATTAACTCTACAATTTGTGTTCATAAAATCTTCTTTTTTAATCTTCCAAGTAACAAGACATTGAGTTTAACTTCTTAGTGGGTCATGTAATTAGGGTGAATAGATTACATCCTTCTCAAAAGCTTCCATAGTTGTTACAAGAGATTTATATATATATATATATATATCAAAAGCTTCCATAGTTGTTACAAGAGATTCATATATATATAATAGATTCCTATTTATATAAATATCATAATTTAGAAGATCATGCAAGAGACGAATTGCATATATTAACTATTTGTCATTAATTCCACAATCGTGTTGCTCATCGTTTAAATAACACGTAATTTTTTTTGTCAAATTTTTTCTTATCTTTCAAATACAATCTAATAGGCTTAACTTCTAAGAGGACTGAATAATTGGAGTGAACATATTATACACTTATTAATGTATATGGATGTATATGTGTTGAACTTAATATTACACTGGAAAAATATATAAATATTATGGTATTTATTAGAAAAATTTGGGTATTCAATTTAATCAAAATTATTATATTATTCTTGAGCTCTCTTAATATAAAATGATAAAATCTAATAAATCATATAATATTTATTCTTTCTACATAGTCAATTACTCAACCTGAAGCAAATATTTTTATTTTTCATATCGTTTTTATAAGAGAAATACCTAACTCGAATCGAAGTGTATTGAAAAATATGTTAAAAACTATAGAGATACTATAAGGGGTAAGATTGACGTACTAGGTTTTATATTCCGGTCATTTCCAATTTTGAAGTTATGAAAAATATTGATTCAAAAGGTAGTGCAAAGAAAAATAATACTACACGTGTTAAATTTAAAAAAATCTAATACAAAAATTAAAAGTAAGCATGATGAAAATCATGTTTTAAATACTAAATTAACTAACTCAAATTCTCAAAATGTCCAACATTAGCTCAGCTAGTTCTCAGAAGGTTATATTTGGAGAATAAAATTTTATTCATAATAAAATTGATTAGATTTATAACTTTTTTTTATTCAATGAAATTTTGTTTTATAAAACAATAACATTATGATATCCCATGAACTATTTTTAATAAAACAATAAAATTATAATACAAGTTAATTAACAAATTTTTAATATTTTTTTATTCAATTGACATGTTAAAAATTAAGAATCATCTATGTGAAATAGTCTCATATAAAGATGTGTTATTAATCACTGATGTCGTCCAACGATAGAATAACAAAACGTTACATGATATTAAATATCATAATTTTGTTTGAGGCTCTCATGAAAAACTAAAAAACTCTCGATAAAAATAGATTTTTATTTTTATGCTACATTTGTAAGCAAGTATGTTGTATTCTTCTTTTTTAATTGTTTTGTGAGTCATCATAGTTTGGTGCGTAAATGTATTTTCTTTAGTACTCCTACAATTTCCAAAGTTTAAATCCAGTACGGATTTTTTTTGTTTTATATCAATTTTATGGATCATATAATCTATTTCAAAAGTTATATATGTTAGAACATAGAGTTGAAGCGAGAAAATCAATACCCATCGGTTTAAGTCTTTTCTCTATTTTATCTTAAACATCTTTTCTACATAGTTCTTCAGTTTATCTCTAACTGAAAATTTGAGAAGCAACAAATTTTAAACATAGTACTGAAGAGGGTTTAGGGTTGGATTTTTGTACTAAGTGAAATGTATAAGTTATTATCATAAAACCCTCAATAAAAAAATCTATTTATTCAATTTACCGTTTCCCGTTTACTTAATTGTTCGGTTCCCATTTACTTAATTGTCTGTTTCTTTTCTTTACCATAATTAAATTTCTTTTAATCCAATCCAGAATTGTTTGTGATAGACTCTTAGTCAATATGGACCATAACCCTTATTGAGCTTTTAGAGCCCAATACTTAAATGTTAGATTAAATGAATCTTCCTCTAGATCCAATTTAAGATTTCTTTACAATCTCTCACTTGGATCATTCATGTGTACTGAATTGTACCCATTTAAGCATGCATTTATATAATGTTATTGCTTATAAATAATAATTGAACATCTATCGATGTCAGGTGACAAGTAACAATGAATCAAAGAGGTTCACCACGACTAATTTTGCTTAATGTTTATACAATAAAACATTGTTACATACTACCTTAATGGATCCTGACTTCTCATGAAGTACAACATGGAAGTAAGACACGACGATGTAATCAACACATGTCCACTTTTGTGTACAACCTAGATTCTAAATAAGTCTTGAGATGGTTGACTAGAAAAAAATGATCTTCAATATTATGATTCCAAATATTATCATTATTATCCTTAATATTATTATCATCCTCAACCATTCATTCATGTATTTTTATCTTATTTGTTAGTTTATTGTGATTCCAAATATACATCAATATTAAAGTAGTTCGTGTTACTTTGGTGGATGAGGGAAATATTCCCAGACAATCTAAAATATTTTGCTTTTGGACCAAACTATATTCCATTTTTTGACTCAGTTGTTTATATTTTTCTGGTTTATTTGTTAATTATTTTTTGCTAAAAACATACAAAACACTCTGTCGATTTTTTTAAAACCAACCATTTTTTTTGAATTATTCGTCAAAATTTCAAAATTATCCAATAATTTTTGTAGAAATTCATAACATTTTATTTAATTTCGGATTAAAACAGAGACAACAAAAGTGATGTTAGTGGTAAATAGAAAATATCGATGATAGTAAACGGACCATTAGGTATTATTTTGAGAATCGACCTATGTTTCACGATAATATTCTTAGCTCTTCTCATTTGGTTTTTTGTTGTTTATCTTTTTAACAGTTATGTCAATATGATTGTTAAACATGGATTAAGAGTGTAAGATTTTCAGATTAACACTTTTTAAATTTAACTAGTTTATTTTGGTAAACTTATAAAATTATATGGTTTTGGGTATTATAATATAATAACTAGATGGGAAGAAAATATGTATACAGTAGCATTGAGGTTGGGTTTAGCAGACAACACTAGTTTTACATTTTTATTTTTTCCAGAGACTCGAACCTCATCGATACAGCAACTAATAGGGTTAACCTTTGAGTCGAGCATCAAATACCATATGTGGCTTGGTCATGTCGTTATGACCCTCTTCGCAGCTCATAGTTTATGTTACATTATTTTCTGGTTTGCTACTCATAAAATTTTAGAGGTAAATTTTAAGTATTTTTATTTTTCATGGTGAGGACATATTTCAAATATTTGAAAACAAATTAAAGATACTAAAATGGGACAAAACTAGGGTATCAAATGTTGCCGGAGAGATTGCTATACTAGTCAGATTGATAATGTGGATTACAACATTCCACAAAATAAGAAGAAAACATTTTTTTAAAAAAACCTACATTTATTATCTCTATATTATCTTTATGATTTTTTTTCACTCTTCATGTTGGTATCGCTTATTCTAGCATGATGCTTCCTGATTTATTTCTTTTCCTCATCGATTGATACTTAATATTTCTACAATCGAATAAAAAATCTGAATAGTTATCGCTCGTGTTTTAGAGTGAAATACAGTCGAACTTAATTTTTCCAAACTTCCACGTAAAGAATCATCTGTTTTCATAATCTTATATAGGAAAATAAATAACTTAATTTTAATGATTGTGAGATATTTAACAAATAATAAATTTGTTTTGTTGATTTTATATAACTTATCATTTTAAATTTTATAATAAGGATTGAGCTATAGCCCGACAAGTGCTATGTTAATAAATGTGCCTAGCATATCTAAATTGCAAGGACATCTTTATACTATTATTTAAAGTAGTTATTTGGAACCTGAAGCTACGAGTGTGATCATCAAATGCGAATAAAATTGGTTTGAAAATATTTTAGATATGATCTTTTTGCCTTCTTCAATTGAACAACTTAATTTTAATGGTCATGGACTTACATAATATTCTTAATTTCCTGAATGTTTTTATGTCAAAATGCAATACTGGATACTTAAGATAAATTTTATACCTTATCCAAAATTAGCCATGCGCTTACATTGGGAGTTTAATTGTTAAAACATATGAAATCTTGTGTACCTCCTAAATTTCAAATAGGTCTTGAGATAATTGACTGCAAAAAACTTATCTTCAATATTGTGATTCCAAATATTATTTTTATCCTCAATCATCCATTCATGTATTTTTATCTAATTTGTTATTTATTTTAATTCCAAATATATAGCAAGATTGAAGTAACCTGTGCTGCTCTAGTGGATTGGGGTATTATTCTCTCACAGTCCAAAATCTTTTGCTTTTGGACCGAACTATATTCCAGTTTTTGACATAGTTGTTTTTTTTGTTGGTTTATTCATTAGTTAGTTTTGGCTAAGGAAACACACAAAACACTCGGTCTATGTTTTTGAAAATAACCAATTTTTTGAATTATTCGTCATAAATTCAAAATTATCCAATTATTTTTGTGGAAGTTTGTAACATTTAATTTAATTTTGGATTAAAACAAAGACAACAAAAATGGTGTTAGTGGTAAATAGAAAATGTCGATAATAGTAAACGGACCATTAGATATTGTTCCAATATCGAACTAGGTTTCTGGATAATGTTCTTAGCTCTTCTCATTTGGTTTTTTGTTGTTTACCTTTTTAACAGTTACGCTACTAAGGCTGTTAAACATAGATTATGAGTGTAAGATTTTTTAAAGATCATCATCCTTTAAATTTAAATAGTTTATTTTGTTAAAATTATAAAATTAATTTTATTCGTCTGTGTATTATAATATAATAACTATATGTGAAGAAACATTGAATACAATAGCATTGATGTTGGGTCTATGAGGTAACGTTGGTTTTTTATTTTTATTTTTCTTGGTGACTAGAGCCGCATTAATTTTGCAACTAATAGGGTTAATCTTTAAGTCGAGCATCAAATACCATATGTGGATTGGTCATATCGTTATGACGGTCTTCGCAGCTCAGAGTTTATGTTATATTATTTTTTGGACTGCTGCTCATAAAATTGTAGAGGTAAATTTTGGATTTTTATATTTTTCATGGTGAGGACATATTTTAAATATTTGAAAAAGAACTCTATATGCTAAAATGGGACCAAACCGAGGGGGGGGGTATCAAATGTTGCCAAAGAGATTGCTATACTAGTTAGATTGATAATATGGATTACAACATTCTCTAAAATAAGAAGAAAACTTTTTGAAGTTTTTTTTCTACACTCTTCATTTCTATATTATTTTTACGATATTTTTTCACTCTTCATGTTGGTATAACTTATTCTACCATGATTCTTCATGGGTTTTTTCTTCTCCTCATCGATTGATACTTAGGATTTCTACAATCAAATCAAAAAGTCTGAGTAGTTTTAGCTCATGTTTTAACGTGTAATACGGTCGAACTTAATATTTCAAACTTCCAAGTATGATCATCCGTTTTCATAGTATTATCGAGGAAAATAAATAACTTAATTCTAATGATCATGAGATATTTAACTAGAAATAAATTTGTTTAGTTGATTTTATGTAGCTTATGGTTTTGAATTTTATAATCAGGATTGAGCTATAACATGTTAATAAATATGTTTAGCATATCTAAATTGGAATTTCATCTTTATAATATTATTTAAAGTAGTAATTTGGATCCTGAAGCTGCGATTGTGATCATCAAATGCCAATGAAATTGGTCTAAAAAGCTTACATATGATCTATTCACCTTTTTGGATTGAATGACTCAAAGTGTTTGTTAAATGACCACATGGCTCTACTTCAACAAACTTCCTAAGGTTAGTCATTGAACCTAAATTTCATGTTCATTTTCTCGGTTTTGCTTTTAATTGTTTTAGAATATTATTTTTTTCATACATAATAATATGGTGACGATATGCGGAGACAGTGGAATTGCACCATTTATACGTATTATCCGAGACCTAATCTTTATTAAAAAACATTGTACTATTGAGCCCCAAAAGTGACCATGATTTGTGCATTCTAAAACTCTTCATTTCTTTCTATGCTAGATATAATATTTCTGACCACACTCGTAACAACGACAACCATACCATCACAAATCTAACTTCAAATATAAGTTTATATACAAAACAAAAGAAACCATCAATAGATTCCTCAAATCTCATTATGACGTTATGGTTTAAGCAACACGTAAACGATGCGCCCATCTATAATATTCTAGGACCTAACAATTGATTATGCCTTAGCGCGATATTTTCATCTTCTTTTATAATTTTTTAGTATTGATTGGGTTTATCATACACTATCACATATACCCAATTGATCATAAAAATAAAAATATTTACTCGAGATGGTCGAGAGATTTGTTGAATATATCGGTGATTTCTGTGTCAATTATTATGGTTGCAACAACTACTGTTTTTTGGAATAAGAACATTATGCGATGGAAGCGAATAATTTATGGCGAGTTAGTTTTATAATTCTTATAGAGATTTAGAGCGTTTTCCTCAACAATCTCTCGGGGAATCTACTAATGTCCATTATGGAAAAAATACTAATATTAATAGTGAGTTTGTTTCTTTTAAGTTTAGTTATGACATTAACATATCATTATATATTTTTTTATTCAGTCGTGTATGAATTTACTAGACTACGAACAATCAAATGTTGGGGTTCTAGTTTGCGGCCCAAAATCAACGTGGCACTAAATTGCTATGATATGTTCATCTGATATCAAAAGTAATCATCATTATGAAGCTATCAGCTTTACCCGGTAATTCTAACTAAGTTGAACTTGTCCACAAACATGGAAAATTAGGTGTTTAGTCATGTTTTTTGACACTTATGTAAATAAAAATAAAATAAATGACATATGTGAAAAATAATAAAGAAAAAATGTCAACTAGATTCGTCAATGTATTATGTAAATCCAACTAAGAAATAAGTATTTTTATCATCATGAAATATTATTTTTATCCACAGTCATCCATTCATGAAAAATAATATTACACTGATGATAAATATCTAATTATCTAATCCACAATTATTTGTGATGGACTCTCCGTCGATAGGGACCATAGCCCTTATCATCTAGATTACTTAAACCTGAATTGTTATATTATTGATAAATTAAGTGTATGCATATAATAGTAATACAATCTGAAATATAAAGTATATGTGAATCTACTCCAATGAATTAATAAAATCAAAATACTATACCAAAGTCCCACTGAATCTAAACATCTTCTAGGCTAAAACCACCCACATAAATGTTGTGTTCATGAAAGACTACGGGCTTTAAAATCTTAGTAGAAAAATATTATAAATAGAAAGACAAGTCATTCTACTTTACCAGCAATCCTAATTAAATTAAAACAATTCTTTTTATTTGCTCTATCTTTATATCCTTGATTATAAGGAATCAAATGTATTTTCTTTATTGAATGTTACTAAGTGTGCTATAAATTTTACTCTCATAAAATATGCAGGTCTAAACTACATTGTAACATTCACTTACCTTATAGCATTATACACTTACATGATCTTATTAATTGCCTGACTTTTTTATGTCATAATGCGAGGGTGGATGCTTAAGATGAATTTTATACCTTATCATAAACTAACAATTCTTGTACATTAAGAGTTTAATTGTCAATACATATCAAATCTTGTGTACCCTCTAAATTCAATACATATCAAATCTTGTGTACCTTCTAAATTCCTAATAGGTCTTGAGATGATTGACTGTAGCAAATCTATCTTCAATATTGTGATTCCAAATATTATTTTTATCCTTAATATTATTTTCATCCTCAATCCTCAATCATTCAGTCATGTATTTTTTTATCCAATTTGTATATTTATTGTGATTCCAAATATAAAGCAAAATTGAAGTAGTTCGTGTTGCTTTAATGGATTGGGGCACTATTCTCTAGCAGTAAAAAATGTTTTGCTTTAGGACAAACTATATTCCAATTTTGACACAATTGTTAATTTTTTATTGGTTGATTTATTAATTATTATTGGCTGAAAAATACACAAAACATTCGGTTAATGTTTTCAAGAACAACCCATTATTTAAATTATTCGTCAAAATTTCAAAAATCATCCAGTCATTTTTGTATAAATTCCTAACATTTAATTTATATTTGGCTTAAAACACAGACAACAAAAATGATGCTAGTGGTAAATAAAAATGTCGATGATAGTAAACGGACCATTAGACATTGTTTTGAGAATTGAACTGTGTATCTAGAAGATTTTCTTAGCTCTTCGCGTTTGGTTTTTTTGTTGTTTATCTTTTTAACAGTTACATTACTACGACTGTTAAACATGGATTACGAGTGTAAGATTTTTAGATCATCACTCTTTAGATTTAAATAGTTTTATTTTGTTAAACTTTTAACATTAATTACATTCTTTTGTCTATTATAATATAATAACTAGATGGAAAGAAAAGTTGGATACAGTAGCATTGAGGTTAGGCCCAGTAGGAGACATTGGTTTTGTTTTTATTTTTCCTTATAAATTCGGTTAACAAAAAACTACTACGCACCTGAACTGTGTAGACCCAAAATTTGAGTCATAAAATTGTTCAGTGAACTATCATACCTCATTTGAGTAGTAACTAATAGGGATAAATATGAAAAACTATTTGAACTTGTCAATAGACTCCATCTATATTGAAATTTGTGCTTAGTAGAGTAAAAAATATCTACAAACAAAATATCTCATTATCTCTAAATATGAATGTCTTCCTGATGACCATCTAATTTTGTTCAAAGAGTTCAAATGATCTCGATACATCTAATTTCATTCATTTCATATGTTTCCTCGTGTCCATCATATATGAATAGTAATGATACTCACGAGGTTCTTATGCATCTTATTAACTAGATTGTCCACCTCATTTTGAGAGATATGACCTGAATACTGCTGATAAACATGTATTCATTGTTCAAATATTTCAATTTATTTTGCTGAATGATACATAAATTTGGACAACATCGTTGTAAAATTAATTAACTACAATCGTTAGCAAAAACGGTGGGCACCAACGCGCTATGTAGTTTATTTTGCAACTACTCTATACTTTAATCACCATAGACTCACAACAACCATTACCTAAGTTGTGAGGCCCAAAATCCTTTCTTTTCATGACTGATATGATGCTCACGCAGGTGGGATGCCAGATCTGTCAACCAGTTCTTGAAAATGAGCATTTGAATACTCGCATTGTAATGTATATTGACGCGACCGAACGTCTATCTTACTAGGTAAAATATAAAATCTTTGTATCATAATACACTTTGAGTGTCTGAAGCGGTTAAATGATGTGATATATCTCATCTAGTGCTTAGACATCCAAAAGAAGATGAATGATAGCAAAACTCTATGTACATGAAACAAAATAATACATGGGCATATAGATCATCACTGTGTATATCATAAAGTCTAAGTGCAAGCAGAAATATGTAATTACCTCCCATCCAAAGACCATACATTCATAACACTAGATGCTTCTCAATGCTCATATAATAAGGTCACATAACTATGAACTCATAAACACATAGCAAAATACTCAAACATGGCAAACATTTTGAATAATTTTGCCAGTATAAACATGCAAACATGCAAACATGCTAACTAACGCACTAGAAAGGTTATGTCCATCATACATATATAATTTAACTATACTAAACATGCAATAAAACTGAAAACATACATATATACATATGATATAATAAATCTCAGGATTGGTTGGTTGTAATTTGTATGAGGTAGTACAACAACCTAAGTCAAAAGTATCATAAAAAAATCTAAAAAACTACAGGTTTTTGGACATGAAGTACATCTTTTTTTATGACCATGATTTTAATCGTTGTAAAGTGCACCTATACCGTGTTCGCAACAACAACCATCCCCATAGTCGCGGCAAACTCGCTGATTTAGGAAAAAACAAAACCCCTAACTTTCGAATTAGGGTTTTGTCCTGGGTTGTTTTCTAAAAATGGCCGTGCACATAAATATATAATAACAAACAAACATTTATGTGCCCTCGATCACACCAATCAAACCCTAAAAGTCTATTTATATGTTCATCTAAATGTTCACCTAACAACTACTTATACATAGGTATCTAAACAAAAATCCTAATCATAAAATAAGATGCATAGAGTTTTTCTCCCAACTTAATAAAAAAAAGATTTCATGAGACTTAATTAAGAGTCAACTCTTATACCATTTGTTAGAGAATATAGTTTAAAAGATGGTATCCATACCCATTAATCTCAATCTAGAAATTCTAATACCAAAACTCACGAGTAACACAGAGTTTGAAACTCAAGAAAAATCGAGTTGAAAACTACAAAACAATCATATGAAGAAAAAAGTCAAAGAATCGAGTTGAAGCTAAACTGTCTCTAGTTATTAAATCTTAGAGAGAAAAAGAAATAGAAAAGTTTAAATAAAAAAATATAATTTTTTATATATAAGTAGTTAAAAGTATTTAAGATATTAAAAAAATATGAGTTTTATATAATAAATAAAAAAAATTAAATGATTTTTTTCATAAATATATAGAATCATGGACAATAAATGAATAATAATGGAAAAACTACATAAGATATTTATACGAAAATCTCGTTACCGATCTTTATTATCTACGGGTACCAAAAAGAGATCTTCTTAATCTATAGTTACTAACTAATTTTTTTGGCATTACTTTGTTTCTAAAGTCCAATCCATTTGAACATAAGCCAACTTTTATTTAGCAATGATAATGTGTTTTAGTTTAAATCATTTACAAAATTCACAATTTAATTATTACTGTATTTGTATTTATATAATATATACGATCTACCATCTAATAATAACTTCGTTAATTTAATAGTTATATATATATATATATATATATATTATATTTTAAAAATAAAATAAAACCTAAGCGTATAAATTATTTGTTTTCGTGAAAAATTGTATCATGTTTTAATGGCAATGTTTAGTCGAATAATGCTTTAACAGTGTACCGCGTTCGGCAGTACAGTTTTATGTCATTGACAAGCTGTAATACAATGGATGATTTTCTTAAAAGAGTATATGAGCTCATTAGGCCCACTGTCTAGTAAGTCTATTAATTCACTATAAATAGACTACTAGGACTACACAAAACACAATATGAAATCTGTAACATTTTCTATCAGAGTGAAACTCTTTTCTCTAGTGGTGCCCGTGGATGTAGACAATTGTCGAACCACATTAAATCCTGTGTTCATTTAAGTTTTTCCTTCACACATGGTCTGTGCTTGAGCCATTTTGTGATAATTGCATAGAAATTTAATAACAAATTTGGTATCATAGCCACGTGCTGAAATTAGGGATTTTGCAATTAGGGTTTCACAATGACGTCTACAACAACAAAATACATGATTGAAAAATTTGATGGGGGATCCAGCTTTGCGTTGCGGAAGATTAAACTGAAATTTTCATTGGTATTGCAAGGGATGTGGAAGGTTGTGGAGAATAAGTTACCAAAAGAGATGAAAGAATAGGAGAAACAAGATCTTCAAGAAAGGGCTTTGTGCTGGATTTTAATGAGTGTGAAAGACAATGTGCTTCGCTAGATTAGTGGTGAGAAGACTGTTGCCTGTGCATGAAAGAAACTAGGAGATCTTTACTCAGAGAAATCAGTAGTAGACCGATTATACTTGAAGTAACGTTTGTATGATTTCAGATTGAAAGAAGGTATGTCCATAACTGAGCATCTAGATAATTTTAAATCAATTATAATGGACTTGGAGAACATAAATATCAATATTAAGGACAAGGATCAAGCTTTGTTTGTATTGAGATCGTTACCAACTCTCTATGAAAACTTCGTAGATACCATTATGTATGGTAAGATAAGTTATCGCTAGCAGATGTCAAAGGGGGACTGAAATCAAAGGAGATGAGACAGTTGCAACCAGACAATCAAGCTGAGTGGGAAGGTCTTCTGATTAGGGGAAGATCTAGAAGTAAAACGAATTCCTTAAGAAGGAAGAACTGGAGGTCTAAGTCAAAGGTAAAGCACTCAAACTGTTATGAATACAGTGAGCAGGGTCATTATAGGAGAGATTGTCTGAAAACTGAATGGTAAGAAGGGAAATCAAAAGGAAAATGCAGCAAACATTGTTGAAGGTGTGAACGATTCCAACGATAATGAAAACAGTAGTAGAGGAGATGTATTGTCCATGAGTTCAGACTTTAGGAAAAAATCTTGGATACTCGATACTGGCACTACATATCACATGTGTCAGTTCAAGCAGTGGTTTGATGCTTACAAGCCAATGCAAGGAATTGTCTATTTAGGGAACAGTCAGTCGTTGACTGTATGTGGTATTAGTAACGTCAGAATCAGAATGTTTGACGGAGTTGTTAGAATCTTAACGTGCTGGCATGTTTAAAGTGAAACCTGATTTCTCTTGGGACTCTAGACTCTCAGGGTTACAAGTACCGTGCAGAAGACGGTGTAATCAAAGTGACAAAAGGCTCAATGGTATGTATGAAAGGCAGTTTGTAGAAGGGTCTTTACATTCTCCAGGGGAGTGTTCGTATGGGCGATGCTGCAAGAGAATCATTAGGGAGTAATAGCCAAAGTAGGCAGGATCAAAATAAGTTATGGCATTGGTGTCTTGGCCACAGAGGATTAGTTGTTTTGGGAAAGAGAGATTTGTCGAAAGGGTATAAAGCAGAATCATTGGGATTTTATGAGCACTGTGTGTTTGGTAAACAAACTACAATCAAATTGAGAAAATTGGCTGTAAGAAAGACTAAAGGGACAGTGGACTATATTCACTCAGATCTTTTGGGTCCAAACAGAATTCCATCCAAGAGTGGAGCCATATACTACATGAGTTTGATTGATGATTATTCAAGGATGGTGTTGGTTTACTTTCTGAAAACGAAGGATGAGGCATATTCAACCTTTGTCAAATGGAAGACAATGATTGAGAAGCAAACATGAAGAAAAATCAAACGTCTTAGGATAGATAATGGGTTAGAATATTGCAATCGTGAGTTCAACGAGTTCTGCGAAGCTGAGGGAATAGTGTGTCATCGCAGTTGTTCAAGAACACCACAACAGAATGGAGACGCAGAAAGAATGAACAGAATGCTTTGTGATAAGACACAAAGTATGCTCTTGCATTTCAGTGTGTGAAAGGATTTTTGGGCTGAAGCTATAAATACATCGTGTTACTTGGTGAATCGGTCTCCACGAACGACTATTGATTGTGAAACTCCTTTTGAGATTTGGCCTGGATCGTCGATTGATTATGAAGATTTGAGGGTGTTCGGTTGTCCTGTGTATGCTCATGTAAGAGATGGTAAGCTTGAGCCGAGGGCAAATAGGTGTATATTTATAGGATATGCTACTTGAGTGAAGGGATATAAGTTATGGTATGCCTCTCCAAAGTCTCCAGGTTTTCTCATCAATAGGGACGTTACTTTTAATGAGTTTGCTTCGATAGACAATCAGAAGAAAGTAGGAGAAATGGTCGAATCAGGATCAGTTGTGAGTAAACAGGTGGAGCTTGAAGTAGAATAAGTTCCTAGCAGGTCCATTAATTCAAGTTGTTCTGAGGTGGATCCAGAATCAGGAGGTGAAACGTCAGCATCAGATGATAGTGACGATGATGCGCCTGAACCAGAACAACAACCTTATAACATAGCATTGGGCAGAGAAAGAAGAGATATTAGACTTCCAAAAAGGTATGCGAATCTATTTGCATATGCTCTGTCACTTGCAGAAGAATTTGAGATGCATGAACCCAGTAGCTATAGAGAAGCTATAGCAAGTTCAGAGGAAGATCGATGAATTGGTGCTATGGGGGAAAATATTGAATCTCTTCATAAGAATCAAACATGGAAGCTTGTTGACTTGTCTAAAGGACTAAAGATAGTAGGCAGTAAATGGGTGTTCAAGAAAAAGGAGGGTAATCCAGGGGTTGAGGCATCTCAATTCAAAGCAAGACTGGTCGCTAAGGGTTTTACTCAAAGGGAAAGAATCGACTTCAATAAAGTGTTTTCTCTAGAGGTGAAGCATAGTTCGATTCAAATTTTGTTAGCCATAGTAGTTTTGCAAGATTTAGAGCTTGAGCAGTTGGATGTGAAGACTGCGTTTCTACATGGTGAATTGGAGGAGCAAATCTACATGAGACAACCGAGGGATTTATCGAACCTAATATGGAGGACAAAGTTTGTCTACTGAAAAAGTCAGTGTATGGTTTGAAACAGTCACCTAGGCAATGGTACAAATGTTTTGATACATTCATGGTGTCAAAAGGGTTCACGAAGAGTCCATATGATAGTTGTGTATATCATCAAAAGATGTCAGATGATTCTTATGTTTACTTGTTGCTGTATGGGGATGATATGCTTATTGCTGCTTGTAGTATGTCACACATTGTGCAGTTAAAGAAGTAGCTTAGTGCCGAGTTTGAGATGAAAGATCTGGGTAGAGATAAGAAAATTCTTAGTATGGAGATTATCAGGAACAAAAATTTAGGATCATTACACTTGTCTCAACGAAGCTATATTGAGAAAGTGTTACAACGATTCAACATGTTTGATGCTAAAGCAGTTAGCATTCCTTTTGCTACTCATTTCAAGTTGTCTGCAGTAGGAGCAACCAATGACGATGCAGAGTTGGAACAAATGTCGAAGGTTTCATATGCAAGTGCAGTTGGTAGTATCATGTATGCTATGGTATGCACACGTCCTGATATTTCACATGCGGTTAGTGTAGTTAGCAGGTACATGGGATGTCTTGGGAAAGAACACTGACAGGCAGTGAAATGGATACTGCGATATCTTAAGAATATTTTAAACGTTGGCTTAACTTTTAACAAGACCGATATTGGTGAATCGCTGAATGATGTTGCAGGATCATTTGTTGGTTTTGTTGATTCTGATTTTGCAGGTGATATGGATAAAAAAAGATCTCTGACAGGATATGTATTTACTCTAGTTGGGAGTACGATCAGTTGGAAAACACAGTTGCAAGCTACTATAGATTTGTTTACAACAGAGGCAGAGTACATGGCGGTAAGAGAAGCAGTTAAAGAGACAATATGGTTGCAAGGTTTGGTGGAAGATTTGGGCTTGGATAAGACTACTACAAAAGTGTTTTGTAACAGTCAAAGTGTCATATACCTTACAGGGAACCAGATGTACCATGAGCGTACAAAGCACATAGATGTCAGGTATCATTTTATTCGTGATATAATATCAAAGTGAATTGTTAATGTGAAGAAAGTGTCTACACACGATAATCCAGCAGATATAATGACCAAAGTAGTATCATTTCGAAAGTTTAGGGAGTGCCTAAACTGGATTGGTGTTCGCAGTATAAAGTGAATGCCTTAGGGGCATTTGGTGAGTCAGAAGAGAAGTTTCTTTGTTGATAGTGAAGAAAAGATATACGCCTCAAGGGCAAGATTTGTTATGAATGAGTCGAATAATGCCTTGACAGTGTACCGTGTTCGGCGATACAGTTTTGTGTCATTGACAAGCTGTAATCCAATGGATGATTTTCCTAAAAGAGTATATGAGCCTATTAGGCCCACTGTCTAGTAAGTCTATTAATTCCCTATAAATAGACTACTAGGACTACACAAAACATAATCTGAATTCTGTGATTTTTTCTATCATAGTGAAACTCTTTTTCTCTGACGACACCCGTAGATGTAGAAATTTATCGAACGACATTAAATTTTGTGTTCATTTAGATTTTTCTTTCACATATGTTCTCTGCTTGAACTATTTTGTGATAATCGTATAAAAATTTAATAACAGACTATATATTTATAAATCTGGTAAGCTTATTCGGATTAAAGATAGTCATTGTTTCAAAACCATTTGTTTATAGTAGTTTCCGGTAGTTATGATTATATTTTGTTAGTGATAGATAATTAGAATTTATACTGGAAATCTTATATAACCATTTGTTTATGATAGTTTTCGGTAATTATGATTAGATTTTGTTAGTTATAGATGATTAGGATTTATATACCGGAACTTTTATATATAAGTATCATGTGTTTTTTATCTGAGATTGGGAGATCGAATATTATTTAGGTTAATCGATGGTTTAAGAGAGATAAGTGTGATAATACATGCATTAAATAAGTGGAAGTTAGATACATACCTTTAGTTTAAGACGTATATAACTTTAAAATTTTGTCATTTTAATGAAACAGACAGACAGACAACCCTAGTTTAGAGTCATATTTTGCTTTCTTGCAAACCAAACAACACCTAATCCCACTTTGTATGGGCTGTGATAATGTTTTTTTGGTGTCTAACTGATACCATGTACCTCTCTCTCACTCAATATCCACATGCTTTTCCCACTCTTAAAGGAACATAACTAGTTCAACAAGCAACTTCATTACAACCCAACACAAATAAACAAACTTTAATACTTAACTTTAAACATAGATAATCACAACACAACACAACAATCATTCTCTTCCTTTTTCTTTTTCTAACATAAAAAAAAAATGAAGATGATTTGTTACAACACCAACATTAATGAAAATTGGATCTTATATATCGATGTAATACATGAATATAAAGAGTTTCCACAATAATGTTAAAATAAATTTGAAAGAATCCTTTGAGTTTTACAGCTATACCAACCAACCAGATTAAAAATCATGATTAGTCATCTGAATCGGTTATGTGAATCAAATAAATTATTAGTGTTAAATTTGTATCAAAACAGTAATTTTTGTTGATCTCTCTTGCATCTATAATCAGACCATAGATGCAAACAAAAACAAATGATACAAAAAAAATGATTGTTTTGAGGCAAATGATCAACTTCGAGACTAACATAATTTTTAGTCCAATCCCCCAATTGTGAAGATAAATGTAAATAAAAATTACAAATTTGAAAGATAAAAGTACATAAAATAAAGTATTTTCTAGCTAAACTTAGCTAGTAATGACAATCAACCGATGAAAAGACTAGCATCTGTTCTTTGGACATTAAGGAGAATTTCAACTTATGATGATCGTCTTCGGGTAGAGCCGGAAGATTAAGATCTAATTGCAATAGTTTCTTCGAATCTCGCGACTCGCTACTAGTCGTACCAGTACCAATACTTAACGTAGTTTTTGAGCTTGGTGTCCTATGTCGTCTCATATGACCACCTAAGGCTTGTCCGGATGAAAATTCCGCCCCACAAATCGAACATTCATGAATTTTGTTAGACTTATGAGTAGTGATATTGTTATAGTTACCGGATAAGGACCGGTTTGGCATTCGAAGAGAAAGCATAGTGCTTGTATTACTAAGCTGACTCTCATGATGTCGGCCTAGCTTGTTTTCATGAACCAACACTAAAGCTTTCGTTTCTTGATCGACGTTTTTAGGTTTCTTGTGACTGGCTCGATGCCCACCTAACGCTTGAAACGAAGAAAAACGTCGGTCGCATGTTTTACATGTATAACTACTACTCCCCGAGCTGGCTTGAGTACTTCTATGAATATTGTTATTGTGACCTCGAGATAAAAGCATAAGACAATTAGCTAAATCTTGTTCTTCTTCTTCTACGTCGTCGTCCGTGTTGTTGTTGTTACTAACCTCGACATCGGAATCGATTGAAGTGTCGATTTTGTTTGAATAAACGTCGGTGGAATATGAAGAGGCCATGGCTAGGGTTAGAGGAGAAACCGGACGTTGACGTTTGGTTCGCTTGCCTTTTATGATTTGTAAATGATCTTGTTCTTGTGACTCAACTCCACTCATTGACATGATCATGTCTTTAGATAGAGATAGAGAAAGAGAGAAAGAGAAAGTGTTATGAATGAATAATGGAGTAGAAGAAGAAGAGTTGTATATGGTTTGTTGGAGAAGTGACAGAGTTGCGTTTTCTAAGTTTGGAAGTTAATACACATATATAGTGTATGGATCTTATGTACATACAGATGTGTGTGCATGTGTTTGGGGTTTGCTAAATTTATTTAATATTCATTTAGATTCTTTGTTACAATTCAATATACAAAATGTTCGTGGAGGAAACGTTTGTCTTCGAATTATATTGGGTCATGTTAAAAAATGCTTTTAAAAAATTTCGTCATATTTTTTTTTTAAATGTTTTTGTGACCTTAGTCGCAAATTAATGGAATCTTTAAAAAAAAATTAAATGTGTAAACCTAAAGAAAGAGAGAAAGAATGTAAGTAAGAGGAAGGTAAGAAAGAGTGAGATTCTGTTTTGTTTGAAGCAAACACTTTACTTTATGGCGACGATTCCTGCTCATTGTAGGATTGGTTTGCAAGGCTGGAACTAAATCGAATTTCAATATTTTTTGTCTCACCTTTCTTGCTTATGTTTTCGGTTTCCTTTTATTTTGATTGACATGACTAAAGATAGTAAAGTATAAATAATCTTTTGGTAGTGAATCGAATATGAACGGATAATATATTTTATACTAAATTTCATTCAACAAAAATAGTTGGATTTGTTAAATATATCCAACTGTAAAATTATTTATAAAGTTTAAAAATGTTAAAAAATAAAAATGACCCATACGATATGTATTAAGTTTTTGGATCAGAAATTTTCAAGTGTTAGATTTAAAATAGGGTATATAGTACTCAAAAATATTCGAACACTAAAATTTATTGTCTTCTATATTCCAACTAATACACGAAAATTCTCATCTAATATATATAACTTTTCATAATATTTTAAATATTATTCATGTTTAATCACCATTCACGATATTCTTTTTTTTCTTTTTTAAAACTTGTATCTTTCAAACTATAACTCGGAAAGAAAAAACTGAAAGTATAGTAATTATGGTCTCGCATCTGATACTTCATTTTTCCCTGGTCTCGGATGATATAATAGATAGATGTGAGACAAATCATGATGTAATGGAAAGATGTGAGACCATGCATGATGAAATCGAGAGACGCATGACTAAACATTATGAAGTGGAGAGATCAAGCATAATGAAGTGCAGAGACCATGCATGATGGAAGTGGAGAGACCAAACATAATAGAAGTGGAGAGACCATGCATGATGAAATAGAGAGATGCAAGACAATGCATGATGAGGTGGAGAGGCAATGCATGATGAAATGAAAAGACCATGCATGATGGAAGTGGAGAAACCAAACATGATAAAGTGGAGAGACCAAGCATATTGGAGTGGAGAGCCCAGACATGATGATATGGAGAGATGCGAGACCAGTCATGATGAAGTGGAGAGATCGTGCATGATGAAGTGGAAAGACCAAACATGATGAAATAAACAGACTAAACATGATAGAAGTCGAAAGACTATGCATGATGAAAGTATAGATATCATGCATGATAAAGTAGAGCGGCCATGTATGATGAATGGATACATGATCAAATAGAGAGACCAATCATAATGAAGTGGAGAGACAAAGCATGGTGAAATGAAGAGATGCGAGACCAGGTATGATGAGTGGAGAGACCACACATGATGAAATATAGAGACCAGACATGATGCAATAGAGATACCGAGCATGATGAAATGAAGAGACCACGCATGATGGAAGAAGATGGGCCATGCATTATGGAAGTATAAATACCAAGCATGATGAAATTGAGAGATGCGAGACATTTACTACTTGATGATACACGATTCGAGACCACCCTAGTTGGATATGGTCAGAAAAAAAATATATAATTCATGGATCTAGTTTTGTTTGTCTTAAAAAAATAAAATTGATGTTACTTTTGGATTTTATTTTCCACATGATAAAATGGAGAGACCAGACATGATTAAATGAAGATACATTGCATGATGAAATGAAGAGACCACACATGATGTAAAAGGAGAGGTCATGCATGATGGAAGTAGAAATACCATGCATGATGAAATTGAGAGATGCGAGACATTTACTACTTGATGATACGAGATTCAAGACCGGCCTAACTGGGTCTGGAGAGAAAACAAATATCACTCATGGATCAAGTTTTGCTTGTCTTAAAAAAACAAAGTTGATGGTACTTTTGGATTTTTTTCCCAATGTACAGTTTAAAATATACAAATTTTTTTATAAAAAAAAAACTAGGAAAGAAAATGTTTGGTTCAAAGAAGGACATCAAAGATATTTTTATTTTTCTCCTTGGTCGATGTATCTGTTGGTAATTTACCAATTTTGGGTATTATATGGTAATGAGATAATTCGCTCGATATTTATATGTAACTCCCCCTTGCAAATATAAATTATTTATTTATGATCTTTAAAAAACTAAATTTGAAAATTTAAAAAATAAAAAAGTTAAAAATGTCTGAACTCATCGTGTTACGTAACGGTTGGTGACCGTTACGTACTTCAGACAAAAAATTTGTTATCCAACGAGCATCATGATTACCACAACTAAAACATCAAATTTTAAGTATATGAACTTTATCTAAATATTGCAACAACAAACCTTTTTCATTGCCACTATGATTTGGGACCTCGCCCTAAAATATTTTGGATTACTACTTTCTCGCTACTATAATCCTAAATTATTTTTCAATTCAAATTTATTTATGGATCTACTTTTCGAATCACTTCATTAAGCAAAATTTAAAAAAAATTCAACTTAGTCAAATAATATATTTCATCTATTTTATTATTTATGATTTTAAGCTTTAAACTTGAAATCCATCATGAAGATGATGATTCATATAAAAAAAATCTTAGTACGAGTGCTTTGTTTAGCTCATTATCTCATAGTGATCAAAGGAAGAACCATAAAATTAAAACAAAAACAGTAGAGAAGACATTAGTAGAGGATGATGTCGTACCATTAACCATCATTCTAGTTGTTGGCCAGAAAAGTGCGCTTCTCGGCGATGCTACAATTTCTATTAGGTCTCATACTACTGTAGCTCCGACCAAAACTACTCGACCAACCAATGTGAAGTATATACAAAAAAATCAGTAAGGTCAAGATATATAAGGTGATAAGTGACATTATCAATATACTAAGGCAGATCATCATAAAAAAAGTTGAAGAGTTGGAGAATTCCAGTCGGAGTGAAGGTTCGGTTATTAGTGATTGAAAAGAATCTCTTGCACGTGTATAAATATGAAACTATAATATTTACGTATATTCTAGATTTAGAGATTTGATTTTTTTTTCATGCAAATACTTGATAAAAATATTTAAAGATAGTCAGATTTTCCTGAGTGAGCTTATACCAAAGGCATGGAGGATATTGATGACAACCATCATTTTATCACAACGGGTACATGTGTATGTTAGCGTGAGTAGATTCTTGAGTATAATAATGATTTATGGAAAATAAATTTAACTCATAATTCTATTTTGAGATGTATAACAAACAGATGCTTCTTATGGAACTTCTAGATTATAATAAGGTTTGAAAAATCAAGTTGTATATGTCTCAGAATTTGGGAAAACGGGTTGGAGATTAAAGGATGGCTATGTTCTCGCGCTTGGATTCTAAAAGCGATTGATTCATCTTTGAACTTTAAATATTTGAAACATTTCATTGAATATGATTTATATGTATGGTTAAAGTTTTGGTTGTGTCAACTATTGCATAAGACCCATACTTAGAAAAAGTTCCAGACGTTGAAGCTCCTTATATTGCGATAGTAAAAGAGACTGTCTTATTATATCATTCATTCATATAATTTCTTGTGCCGTAAAATTTCATTGTTGGTGGAGTATGACATAGTTTTGACGCAGTTGAGGGGTTTTAATTGGCGGAGATTACATATTAGTTGAAATTGATGAGGAACAAACTCATCTTGAAATGAACCTCAAAAAAATTACTGTCATTATAAATGAAATAAATATTAAATCTAAAAGGAAAGTGTAAGTCTAACGATCCCCAAGTAAAAACTTTGGTGGTAGTGAAAAGTGAACCAACCAAAACTGTAAGGTTGAGAAGTAGTAATGAAAGAAGCAGGTCAGAAGGTCCATGCATAAATTTATCCATTACCAAACATGCCAAAACATTTCCGATTAACTTTATAGGCACAAGGTTGTTAAAGCAAATTATGAAAGTAATTGGCTCAACTGCTTAGGTCATAACTGACAAAATTCTTATTATTTACGGTTCAAATGCTACATCATTTTTGTCACATGTGCTAAATGATAGGCATAATGGTGTATAAAAGACCATATCTTCGTCGCATACTAATACACTAACTCACTATCTCGATGTGAATATGGTGGAAAGCTTCACTCAATAAGCTCTCGATTGTACCTTTGCACTTACTAGTATGCTAATCTAAAGGAAGAGAAAAGAGACCAGGTTATATGTTATTAGAGAATAGTTTGTTTATACGTTGAAAGAGTTAAACATGATTAATGAAGTACCTTCAGCCCGTACAAAAATGGTTGTGATTGTTAAATAAGGTATCCATCTTGTCAACTTTTAATATGTGAATGGGGAGTCGTTACTAATAGGGTTGTATATTATTGGAAGACCATTGGGATAAAATTCGAAAGGGTAATTCGGACATCTTCTACACCAGAATTTCGATGAACAGTAAACTTAAGTGGATTATGACTCAATTATGTGCTAAGCCCTTTTTTGGTCTTGGGCTTTCAAGTTTTTAAGGCTGATCCGAATCCAAGATCCGAACCGAACGACCCATGGATCCTAAAACAAAAGTATAAATACCCCAACCAACTACAATAACACGTTGGATTTTTTCTAGGGAAATTAATGACTAACACACATCTCTATTATCTCTCTACATTCTACTTTAAAACTTAAATATCCAGTTGATAAACTACCCAAAATACCCTTCGAGTAGAACTCATCCATACCAGTTACTGGTGATGACTCATCCACTACAAAGAATTCAAAGGTGGTTGAAAGTGAAACTATGAATGACACCTAGTTAAATGAACTAGTAGTTACAAATATGCATTTTTTGCATCAGAAGGCCGTATGTAATATTACAAAGCTGCAAGTAGTATATATTTATGGAGAAATTGATGAAAAGACTAAGTTTTTAGATCATGTTTCCAATATGTTCAAGATTCCAAATTAGACCGATGTTTTGATTGTTGAATCTTGAAAATCTGAGGCTAAAGATGTTGCGGGTCTGAAAGCTCATGAGCTAGTTTTTTATAGTGCTAGTTTGACAATCGAATAATTATAATTTCATGAGCTAAGCCATTCACCTTCCAAAGTAACCGTCGAACATGTTGTTGTTAAAATAAACCTAGATGTTCCCCATAAGGCTATTGATAAAGTTGATATAGTTGGAACGTCTAAACCATATATTCTAGGCTTGGATCAAATTCATGAGATTGTTAGTCACTTTGTTGCTACAGATATCTGGATGAAATTACATAGCCATATGTCACTTATAAACTTGGCTAAAATATAATTTAACCTAAATATTGAGTGATTGTAGGATTTTCTCTCCATTTGTTAGATCTTGAAAGGTTGTGACCTCTTACGAATTGTTAATTTTCGTCTCCCGCTCAACCAAACGGGTTTGAGTCTGAATTATTTCTTTCACAACTAAAAATAACTCATATTCTAGATGAGATTACATTTCTTCTAGATGAGTTTGAGCCTGAATTATTTTCTCCAAAGAAATTTATCATCGTCTACAAGAGACATTATCCAAAGGCATACCCAACCTCGATAATAGTGGTCGTAGATCGAACATCAGTGTTGTTTATATTTTTACACCATTGCCATCATGTTAAATTTATTGTACATGGCCTACAACAAACAACTTTATCATAAAATTCTATTTTGATATAAACACCATATTGAGGGTCACTAACATACTAACCTCAAGTTTGAGTTTCACTCGCCAAGTTTCAAGGTCCATATGAACCTATCAAACCTCGTGCTTTGTCGTTGCAATGACAAAAACGTCTGCAAAACTATTTATTCAGTTCTTAAAAAGGTAATCGATTGCTAAAAGGCATAAAAATCTTAAATAATTTCTTATCTATGGTCTACGGTGAAAGCAGCCGACAAGTGTGATGTGAAGAAAATAAATTGTAAAAAAATATACAATTTTATTATAGTTGATGGACTAGGTGATTATTAGCGACTAACCGTTGTATACGAGAACCACAACCACACAAAAACCAAGCATTTCAAAGGTATTTGCAATATTGGAGACTTAAACTAGACAAAGAATAATTAACTCATAAGTTAATGTTAACCGGTTGTCGTCCTACGGAAACATACATGGGTTTGAAGAGCCATAACTCTGACATGTGCACCATCCATAATATTTTAAAAAAACTGTTGAAAAAACTGTTCAAGCTCAAATGTAATACTTGTTATAAAAAATGAAGGTGCACAATTATTTGTTTAGCATAAAAAAATTGTAAAAACATACATGATCAACGAATTATTTTTTGGGCATCCTACAAGTATTGACTTGTTTCGCATATTATGATTAGTACTTATAATAGATAATAGTTACAAAAAGACTAGGTACAAAATACTATTGCTCAAAATTATTGGTGTAACTTCAACAAAATTGATCTTTTGGCTTGGTTTCGCTTTTATAAGTTTGGATAAGTAAACAAACTATATGCAGAATTTAAGTTTGCATGAAGATATCACTCATCTAAACACTTTAATTTCTCATCCACTATCATGGTATCACCATGTGCCTCAATCTCGAGAACTTGATGCCAAACCTCATATTTTCATGGACTCACGCATGCTCGTAGGAGAGATGTATCCAACACATGTATTCAGAATTATGAGTGTGGGTTCTCCAATACGTATCATTAGTGATTCATGAGCCAAATAGGGTATTGAATATACATACTACATGGTCTTCTCTTATACCTAAGACCTCTCACATGAAGAATAAATTATAGTCATCACATTCAGTCCACGCTGATCTTTTCCAAAGAAACCTCGTTCTAAATTGTTTACTAGCCATGAGAAAAACATCTCACACTGTGCACGATATCATTTATAAGTGATCCAAATATCAAGCCACGTGAAACATTTAATAAGCTACGACAATGTTGAACGATCTCAACATAGTATATATCCAAGCAACCTAAAAAAATGGTCGAACCTTTTATATATATGCATAGTACTCGTACTTAACTTGAAATAAATTAAAAAATATATACATATTTTTTAATTCGTACCAAAATAGAGTTAAAGCTTTCAAATGTAAATATTGACTTACATCGATCTCTCAAAAATATAGCTATGACGCGACAGTAAGATTCTTGAGTACGTGATTATGTGTGGTAAGTATTAATCTTGTTTTGCTAAGTACAAATGAGAAATGATAAAGAACGTAAAGAGAAATTGTTCTAGAAAAAGAAAGTAGAATAAGAGTTCATAATATTCAATAGTCATAGAGCATATCTCAGTTCAACCTTAGACTTTATATAAAGGTGCAAAGCGTTGGCTTTTAACTGAAACAATTACAAAAATGGCTTAATTGCATATTAGTCCATCTCCTAAACATAAGGCCTTAAACCTCTCATGTGATTATACAATTTATCATAACAGGTCTTATTTCTTTACATTTTAGTCTTCAAAATTCTATTTTATTATCAGTATCCTCTTTAGTTCTTATGAAGATAAATGAATGAGAATTAATTAGCGTCAGAAACCTTTGGAGGTGAAGAAAATCCATTTTGTCCATAATCCAAACTGCTTCAAACTTGTTATCTATATATCCTAGGTAACAATCTCAACGATATTTTCTTAGTGCTTTGTACATATTCATGTGTGGTCATTTTCCTCAAACGGTCATAATTATTCGAGGTGAAGGTTGGATAGGTGATTATATCCTAGGCACTAGGTCTGTCACTAGGCCTGTCACTAGGCCTATCTCATAGCAGGTGTCAACTTCCTCGTTACGCAATCGTTTGGGATTCTGCCCAATCACTTCCTCCACCTCTTCCACTTCCCTCTCTTCCAACGTTCCTTATAAATACTCCTCTACATCTCATTTTTCTTCATAGCAACTTTTAGAGAGAGAAAAAGAGAGCTCAGTTGATACCTTCATCTGAATCTTCATTTTTATGCTACTTTCGCCAGAAAACACCAGTCCACCACCCAATATTTAAATTTGTATATCAGAAAGCATCCCAAACTCAAAAATCCAAGAGCCAAACAATCCAAAAAACCCAGAAATTCATCTTCCCTAGAGAAGTCTCATTACAGAGCATACAATTATTTTTGTATAAGATAAATGGAAGATGTATACAAAGCAGCTGGGTTAATAAGCAACGATCCTCAATTTTCTTCAGAGGTAATATACGGTAACTTCGATACTATTACAACTCCTTTTCACTTTCATCGAAAGAATCAGAAAGTCAATCATCCAAAACTCACACACCAGATACCCCTTGAATTTCACCTTCTCTGACTACATCATTGCCTCGAATCCCTCGAATCAATCGCAAGGTAACCCAAACCAAATATTCTTCAGGGAGATCATAAGAGATCCATTTTCTAGACAATCCTGAACCTCATTGGCCATTACGCAAAGAAACAAAAACTCAACTTCCTCAAACCCCAAAAAGGAAAACTTTCATAGTTATGAGCGACGATGTTGATCTTTCCTTAAATCCATCAACCTCTTCTCCTCTCCCGAGGGAGAATGTTAAGACAGCAACAAAGTCTCAATATAATCCCTCAAATAATCTGCCTCGTCTCATGGATAAGGCATCTGAGGAATAAATAGATTTTGAAGCCACACAATCAAATAAAAAAGCTGATATAGAAGAAGAAGCTTCGAAAGAATCATAGAGTTTAACAGTGAGAAACGAATCGAAATCAAAAGCTCATAGGATAAGAAAAAATAAATCACATGTGACGATATCCGATGAACTAGTTGCACCAGTCATCGAGAATCTAAAACATCTCGAAGTGCAATACATCTTGGCTTTACAAAAACGTTGCTTATATATATTATCAAGAGAGCTAAGCAAATGAGCTCAAAAGACAATGGAGAATGGGGGAAAACATTATACTTCGTCTACCCAAAGAAAGGGAAACCCCTTTGGACTACAAAAAAGATGAATTTGTAGTTTATCTAGGAATCATCAATTGGGGTCTTCGATTTTCACTAGACCCCATAATTGTTGAATACTTCTAAATTTTAGATCTCTGCATAACTCAAGTGACACACAATCAGTGGTTCGCTTTACTTTCAGTAATTATGGCTTCTCGATTGGCCCAAATTCCTCTCTGCATCCAAGACTCTATCTCATTGACCAAATTGTCGAAGGGACCAGTGCTTTCATTTTATTATCTGACATTGGATGATGGCCTGAAGGTCATCGATGATTTGTTGGAGGCAGACAAATTTTGGAAACAAAAAATTGTCTTCGTCTCTAGAGCTTGGGAAAATGGAAAATAATTTTTTAAAGCCAATCCATCAAAGCTGAACCTCGTCTAGAAGAGTAACAGTAAGTCTTTATTTTTCTTTGTGAATTGTATCTTAAATTAATTTTTTTCATTTTTATTACCAAGTTTTTTGTTTTGTCTAGAAATTTTGAGGTGTTACAAACTCCGTCAAAAAGATGGCATGGAGGTTTTTGTCAAACTTTTAGCATGGGCTAAAAAACAATGGGGCAATGCATTTTATACTGTCTTTCAACCTATCAACTTTCTCAACAAGCACATGTGGAGAATCAACTTGGAAGCTCCTCTCCCCAAAAATTTAATGGAGTCCCTCAACCCTCTGCACGCTGTCAAAAGGTTAGTGGCCCCTGACTTCAAATTATTTTTACCTGTTCAAAATAGATTGGATAGACACCTTCCCTAAAAGAAGAAGCAGAAAAAGAATAAAAATACAACTAGAACATCTGGTGCTAGCCCTTCAGAGGCTCCGACACCACCAAAGTCAAAGAGAAAATTATCAGAAAAGAGACTTCCCACTATCGAAGAAGGGGTAGAAGTCGGACCTTCTCTGAAAAGGAAGAAAATAACCGCTTCAACAAAAAAGAAGAGCACAACTAAAACAAATCCTCAAAAGAAGGCAAAAACGAAAGTTGTGCAAACCGTTGAGGAAGTGCTTTTCGATGCTAAAGAAGTTGTGGTTGTGGAGGATCAACAAAAAGAAAATGAAGCAGGTGATGAATAAAGAGGTACTAAACAAAAGGAAACTGCTTCAGACAATGACCGATGTGATGACACTTTAAACCCTGATAGCTTCATAAACTATAATCGGTCTTAAGAGCTTGCTAGATATGAGGATCCATTAGTTCAAAAACTTCAGGATCAATTTCAAAATCTTGGTAAAAGGTCTGCTCCTGCTATTCTTGAGGCCACTTTGCCAGAAGTCACTTTGCCTTCATCCTCCTCTGCTTTTATACCAATGTATAGCCCAATGGTTATTCCTGTTGACAAGCCATCCGAAGAGGTTGCACAAGTTCTTCAACCATTTTCCGATCTTAGCACTGTAGTACAAAAATTAACCCAAGAACTTGAATATGCTCGAAATCTTCTATAGTATTTAGCAAAGGAGATGGTTCATCATAATAATATTGCTGCCACTGAAAAAGGATGAGGGATATTTTTGGTGATCTGGTAGATAAGCAGTTCTACAGATTTCAAATGGTCAAATCATAATTCCTCAGAAGGTTCGTCTATCTCAAGAATCATATCAGCGGTGTGCACCGAGAAGAAAATAAAGAATTCAACACCTCTCACCATAATGTGATAGATCAACTCAAATCTAAGCATTCTGAATAGCTAACTTCAGAGAAGCAGAAACCCAATGGCATTTAAGTTTCATTTAACAAGAGTGAAGAAGAGAAGAAAACATTGACAGAGGATGTGGATGCTCCTAAGGCTCACTTCGCTGAAGAGAAAAAGCTTGTTGTTAGCGCTACTGAGAATGCATGTGGAAAAGACATGCTAGCAGCTATCCAAAATTCCGAAGAGCAAAGATCTATTATTTTTCTTTGCTAAATCCATGCTACATTTCCTAAGGCTAACCTTTCCACTTTTTGGGAGCAAATTCCTAACGAAAATATCTCTACCGAAGCTTTTGATTCTGTTCCTACCTCTTCATCCGAAGATGTGGAATTAGATAAAAGTGCTTCTGAACAAGGGCAAACTACTGAAGATTGCTCCAAAGACAAATAACTTTATTATCTCCTTTTTGTGCATGTCATTCAATTATTGCAAAATTTTGCTTTTGATAGATGCCTTTTTTTTGGCATTTTAAAATCTTATTTTGTATCATCAGATTTAATTGAATGAAAAAAGGCTTTGTTTCTCCTATATTCTTATTATGTTCATTTCCTCAAAAACAATTATTAAAAATACAAAAGCTTACAATATGATAGTGCGTTTAGAGAATATAGGAGAACATAACACTTCGAATATGATAGTGCGTTTAGAGAACGTAGCACTTCGAATACAAAAGTGCGTTTAGAGAACATAGCACTTCGAATATGACAGTGTGTTTAAAGAATGTAGCACTTCGAATATGACAGTGCATTTTTAGAGAATGTAGCACTTCAAATATGACAGTGCGTATCATTTTGAATATGGTTGTTTCTTTGAAAAAGGTATTTATCACTTCAGAATAATTGCTCTTGGTCAAAACTTTCAAAGATGACCAGTATTTGACTAATTACCAAAATAATTTAAATACACATACTTAAAAAACCGTTTTCCAAAAGATATTTTTATTCATAGCTTCGAATATTTACATAACACCTCATTAAAATCTTCATGGGCCAACGGGGTAGGAAAGAATGTGTCAATTAATCAAAAAATATTTCTTAAAAAATAGTTATTCTCAGTATAATTTTAGATACTGTATATTCCAAGAATGTTAAAGCATCCTCCACTTCTCATCACAAAGGCGATAAGACCTTAATTTATTTTCTCCACCACCATATAGGGTCCTTCCCAATTCGGGGCTATTTTTCCGAGGTTCCTTTCCTTGGTATGGAGGAATACTTTCCTTATAACTTTATCACCACTTTTGAAATCCTTTATTCCCATCTTCGAATTATATCTGCTCCTCATAAGATTTTGATAATGAATCATATTCAAATGAGCTATAACTATTTTATCCTCAATCAAATCCAAATCTGCTCTTCTTGCTATATCATTCAGGGCTAGTGAGCTATTCTGAAACAAGAAAGTGTAGATTCCGCAGGGCTGATGGCACCCATCTCATATTCTAAAACAAAAGAACTTTCTTTAGTAGCCTCTATAGGGGTTGTTCGATAAGCCCATAACACCTCTTGCAAATAGTTAGGCCATTTTCCTACAACCCATGTTAAATTCTTTTTTAAGCCTTCCAAGATAGACCTGTTAGTTACCTCTACTTGACCATTTGCTTGGGGATGGAAAGGTGTGGAAAAGCATTGTTTTATCCCCCTCAAAACAAAAAAAATCCATTTCTTTGTTATTGAATTGAGGACCATTATTCGTGGTGATTTTTCGAGGTACCCCAAAGCGGCAGCAAATACTATTCACAATGAACTTAATCACATCCTTGGCTTTTATTCTAGACAATGGTTCAGCTTCTGCCCACTTTATAAAATAACCTACTGCCACAATAATCATTTGGCTTCCTCCATAAGTCATTGGCAATGTTCCTACTAGGTCTATTCCCCATCTATCAAAAGGGACTGGCTCGGTAATAAACATAAATGGAAGTGCAGGTTTATGAATAGATTTGGAAAACCGTTGACAAGTATCACAGCCTTGAACTAGAATTTTGGTGTCATTCATAATCGAAGGCCAATAATACCCTGCCAGCAAGACTCGATGTGTTAATGCCTTGAACCCACAGTGTGCTGAACCCTCTCCATCATGTAATTCTGATAAAATTTCTTGTGATTCTTGTTTGCTCAAGCATCACAATAATGGCCTACTTAAATTATTTTTGTACAAAACCTCATCTAACCCTATATAACCACATGTTTTTCTTCTTAGATTCTAGGCCAACTGTAAATATTGAGGCATCGTTCCCCTTAACAAGAAATTTAGAATTCCAGTCATTCAAATGCTTCGAATTACATCTGGAGTAACGAATATCTCTTTTGCATATTTACATTGTTCTGAATGTGTTAAAACCGAATGACTCTCCTGCAATAAACTCCAAAGGTATCCTTCTGTGTAAGCCACATTTGCTAAGGAATCAGCAATTGTATTACCTCCTCGGTTCATATGTTCGACAGTGACATGATCAAACAAGAGAATTAGATTCTAAAGCTCCACAAGATATAAGATTAAAGTATCTTTTTTTACTTCAGAAACTCCAAGCTACTTGATTTGCTACCAACTGAGAATCTGGTTCTAAACATACTAATTTTTCCCAACAAATGTTTGCAAACCTTAAACCATCTAATGTAGCTTCATATTCAGCCTCATTATTCGATGCATGAAAGGAAAATTTAATAGATTGAAACATTGTTTCCTTAAATGAGGAAATTAGTTAAAATCGAGCACTACATCCTAAAATGCTAGAGCCCTCATCAGTTCACATGATCCACATCAAATCACTTGGAAATACCTTCTTGTTTATCTATTCGTCAGACCTGCTCAAATGAAATTCCACAAGCAAATCTGCTAAGGCTTGGGCCTTGCTAGCCGTTCGAGGTGAAAATATAATATCAAAATCTCCCAATTCAACTGACCATTTGGTCATCCTTCCTGAAATATCAAGGAATTGTAAGAAATTTTTGAGTGGGAATGAGGTTCGAACTTCAATAATATGAGCTTGAAAATAGGAACGCAATTTTCTAGCAGCCACCAATAAAGCCAGAGCCAATTTTCGAGCTTTAAATACCTTTTTTATGCTGCCACCAGACTCTTATTGACATGATACACTGGATTTTAAATTCCCAGATCCTCACTTATCAATACAACATTTATTGCAAAATCTGATACTTCAATATATAGATAGAGCTGTTCTCCAATTCAAGGCTTGGACAATATTTCTGGTGATGATAATAACTCTTTAATGCTTGAACATGTTACTTCACATTCCGAAGTCCACTCAAATTCTTTTGATCTTCGTAACAGTTGAAAGAAAGGGAAACACTTGTCAGAAAATCTAGAAATGAACCTATTAAGAGCAGCTAACCTTCATGTTAAAATTTGTACTTCTTTGATAGTCTGAGGTGACGTCATTCATACCAATGCATTTAATTTCTCCGGGTCGAACGCCAAAGGTACTCTTCTCAGGATTTAACTTTAGTCAAATAGCCCTCAAATTCAAAAAAATATCCTATAAAGCTTCCAAGTGTGCAGCACCTGCGAAGCTCTTGACCATCATATCATCAATATACACCTCTATTTTTCTTCCGATCTAAGGAGCAAAGGCTTTATTCATTAATCTATGATACATTGCTTCAACGTTCTTTAACCCAAAAGGAATAACCTTATAACAATGCAAGGCTCGATCTGTGATGAAAGTAGTACTCTCTTGATCGTTTGGGTCCATCTGAATCTGGTTATACCCCGCAAATGCATCTATAAAAGACAAAACTATACTTCCCGAAGTGAAATAAATCAATTGATCTATTCGAGGAACTGGGAATGGATCTTTGGGACAAGTCTGATTTAGATCGGTAAAGTCAACGCACATTCTCCATTTCCCATTTTTATTTTTTACAATAATTAGGTTTGTTGTCCATAAAGGATATTGTGACGCCCTTAGATGTCTGATCCTTGATAAATGATTCACCTCGACTACAATAGCTTCTTCTTTATCAAAATAAAAAATGCGTCTTTTTGGATAACAGACTTGACCTTCGGATTAATGGTGAGGCTGTGACATATTGATTCAACTGGAACTCCTACTATATTTTATGTTTTGCAAGCGAAAATATCCAAATTGTGAAACAAAAACTGCAACAACTGTTTTCGTAAAGTTAGGGTCAGTAAGGTTCCTATTCGAAGTACTTTTCCATCAGGAAAAGCATATTCATCTATATTTTCACTTAAAGGTTAACAAACCCGGGGTTTCCCTCGGATCATCAATCCCATCATTATCATCTGAGGTCAACCCCTCTAGTTGGTATTCAGCCATTTTATCATCACTGCTTGATCCTCGAATCCGGAGAGCTGTGGCCTAACATTCTCTGACAGCCTTCTGATCACTTCAGACGACCCCCACACGGTTTGCGATGACATAATTTAGACACTGGTGGACTTTTGATACAACTCCATACATCCTCAAAAGCCAAGACCTTCCAAAAATAGCATTATAGATTGTTGGACATTCCACCATCATGAACAACACCTGAAACATCTTTCTGAAAGGTCAATTTCCCAAACTCACTTCTCCCTCAAATTCCCCAATTACTTGTATTGTCACCCCTGTAAAACCAATGATAGTATGTTTGGAATAGGAAATCCTAGGAGTATTACACATTCTATCATAAGTTTTCTTGAAAATAACATTTTCCTAGCTCCCTGTGTCTATCAATACGCGTCGAATTTCGACACCAGCTATCTCTGCCCCAATGACCATGACATCTTCATGAGGGCCTGCATTTCTTCTCAAATCGTCTTCATCAAATAGAATAAAGGGAACATATTTCTTACCATACAAATGAGTACTCACCCCCGTTCTATCTGAGTAGCTAAGCTCACCACATATATTTCCCTAAAAATATTAATGTTTCCAGTTATAGTACCCCCTCCAAATATTGCAAATGACTCAAAATATTCGCACAGACTTCGGACTTGACCTTGTTTCATTGGCTCATCCACTGCCATTAGAATCAATCAATCCAAATCTGCATCCAAATATTCCAATGCGGCATTGAATTCATCAACCTTGGAATCCAAAATCATAAAAACAATTATACGTGTGAATTTAGATTTACTGCTTTTGATGTCGATGCAACAGGAGCCTTTGATGCATTATTTTGTGCTTTCACATAAGTCATCACTTTTCCATTCATAATTAAAGTCAACACCTCATTTTTAAAAGTAATATAGTCTGCAGTATCATGTCTGATATCATTGTGATACTTACATAATCGATTATTTTGCTCTTTCCTTGGCTTGTTTATCGGAGCAGGTTTCTTGAAGTTTGCATACCCTTTTGCTCTTTCATAGATTGTGGAAACACTTTCAGTAAGATCAACCGATAGCCTATTTCCTGATTTGAGTACCCTCCAGTTCGATGAGGTAAATTGTCTTTGTTCCTCAGACGCATTGGTTTAGCGGAATTCGAAGACTGTCCTTGATTGTTTGGCGCCTATCCCGATTTCATATGACTAGTTCCAACCACTCCTTGAACTTTGGTAGATTCTTCTACCTTAATTTGATCTTCTACTTGAGCCATTAGTGCTCCAAAATTTAAAGCCCTTCGCTTCGTTGTTTGGTTTATAGATCCCCTGGTAACATCCCTTGTTTAAATGCTTTCACGGCTACCAGTTCCTCACAATTTTCCAAACCAACTTTGGTCAACACGATTCGCTTGGTATATTCTTTCAACTTTTATCCTACCGATTTCTTACATTGTATAATGGTATCCTCATTCGCTCTCATTTCTTTGCTTCCTACAAATTATCTTCGGAAAGCTGTGTAGAATTCCCTGAAGTTAGAGATGGATCCCTTCTGAATCCTATTGTACCACTTCAAAGTCGTTCCTTTAAACGTTTGAGAAAAAGCCTTGCATACCAACTTGTCATCGTCCTCAAAATTCATCATGTAACTTTTAAATTAATCGATGTGGTCATTAGGGTCCTGCACTTCATCAAATTTCTCGACCTTCAAAATATCAAATTACTTTGGATGAGGGATTGATCTTATCTCAGTTGTTAAAAGAGAATATCTCCAGTTAACACCTTGAAGTATTGATTATCATTCCCAGTTCTCATCACAGCGTACAGATCTCGATCGTCCACCACATTGTACTGGTTCGAGATGTTTCTTTCACACCATTCAGCTTTCATCAGGTATCGCGGTATGCTTTCTTTCCTAGATTTATAATTTTTTCGTGATTTTCAAGGTCTTCCTTTTTCTTCTTTCGAAAATCCTCTATAACTCTTAATTTCAAATCCCAAACTCTCTATCTCTTCGTCACTAGATGTAACATACCTTTTCTCGTCTTTTTTCTTTTCTTTGTGTGAAGTGGGACACTCTTTAAATAATTAAAAGTGTGATTTTTTCTGATCACTTCGAACCGGTTGAGCAGTGCAAGGTCGATCAGACTAATCGCCATCAACGTTCTTTTCATCCATTTGTCTCACTTCTGACTTTAACCTTACTGGTTGAATATCTTGTTTCCTCTCATCGTACTTTCCATTCAGAGCAATTATTTTGTCAAGAAATTGATTTATCTGCTTTTTGAGTTTGTGGAATATGAGCAGATTCATCGTGCCTATCATCAGCCTCTTGTAAATCATGTTTAATTATTTTAACAACTTCTCAAACTAACAGATCATTTTCGTTTCTTGAATCCATCGTGGATTGTAAAGGTTCTCAAAGATTCGAACGGGAAAAAAAGAGAGAAATTGAATAGTAACAATCGAGGCACCAATCAATGATCAGGTCCCCGATGAAGTCGCCAATTTGGTAAGTATTAATATTGTTTTGCTAAGTACAAATGAGAAATGATAAAGAACGTAGTAAAAATTGGATCTAGAAAGAGAAAGTAGAATAAAAGTTCATAATATTTAATAGTGAGAGAGCCTATCTCAGTTCAACCTTAGCCTTTATATAGAGGCACAAAGACTTAGCCTTTAACTGAAACAATTACAAGAAAGGGCCTAATTGCATATTAGTCCCTCACTTAAACATAAGGCCTTAAATCTCTACTATGATTATACAATTTATCATAAAATGTATTATTCCTTTACAGTTTAGTTCTTAAAGTTCTATTTCCTTATCAATATGTGAACACTAATCAAGAAAAATCTACATAGAAGCGATGAGATGATAGCATCTCCATTATATGCATAAGTCGCTAACCTGTAAAAATCAGAATATCCATGCATTCATCATCCACATGAACCCACAAAATTATTTGTTTCATGAACCAAGCTATTCCCGAGCGCATGGTATAACTGGTCCAATACCAACTCATTAGTTTACCCATCCGTAATGTTATAGTTCTCAATGAAATACATATAATAAAGGGAAATAATATTACACGCCTTATACCAAATACTAACCAAATTGGTATAACTGGTCCAATACCAACTCATCAGTTTACCCATCCGTAATGTTATAGCTCTCAATGGAATACATATAATGAAGGGAAATAATATTACACGTCTTATTGGAGAATATGCAACAACTAAATACATAAAGAAGACAAGCCTAGGTTGCATTGGTGACAAATGCATATGTGACCTCACCATCATGATAAGTATTTCTCATAAAGGTCTCCTACAACCATGGTAAATGGGCATACCTACTACTAAGACTTTACTTCCTAACAAGTTTTTTACCAATATTTTTAGACCAATACGAAGTAATCACGATATAATACGGATCATCTCAATTTTTCTCTCATACTCGTTAAGATCAAAACGTTCACCTGTAATGGGAAGACCGATAATCGTGTAAACATCATCTACTGTAACCGTCATCTCACAAGTATAATTGGGATGAATAAGGTTTTCGAGTAACAACACTCGACTAATTCCTTAATGAGGGAGATATTTGTAGACCAACATAGTCAGCAATCAATAGTAGACTAAAGGTCATCAACATTCGCTCTTACCCATGTATAACTATCAATATCACATTTGTGAAAAGTATCATACAAGGTGAAATACCGTAGGAAATCTCGAGGTTGAAAAACATAAACCTTATCAATAACAAAAATAATTTTTTTTTATTTAAATATATGGTTTGGATAAACTTACATCCTCACTATAGATATTTTACGCTCCGTTTAAATGTAGTTCAGATACTAACTGGGAACTTGAGGGAAGGTGTTACTAGAACATCATCAACATGTTCTTCTTTGAAGCACCGTCAACTACAACATTGCTCGACCTTCCTCAAACTGGAGAAATAATACGATCATCGTCATCCAATATATGACCAATAAATCGATGGCCTCACTTATTATGGCAACACAACGAGTAGTCGGAACACGTTCGATTACTACTCGAGAATCGTGTAACGTAATATCAGATATGTTACCTCATTTAACAAGCTTCGTATGTGGAGTAAAAGTAAGCAAAAATTAGGTTAGACACATTTTTAACGAATAAGTTTTCAACCGAAAATGTAATAACACTTATAAAACATAAGTTATTTATTTAGCAAAACCGAATATCATGAGTAGTATAAACTTATCACACGACACATAAAAATTAGAAATAAAACTATATATAACAATATGTAAAATTCGCGTGCAATAAAGCTATATATGTATTTTTTTCGCATAATGGGTGGGATTTATACTAATTGCCATTGCATAGAGTCGCACGAAGAATAAGAACATTATCACTACAAATGATGGACGACGATATTGTTCATCGCGCGGACCACAACAATGATGACGTTTATTGCATGACTTGTGCGATGAACATACAAATACTATAACCAACTCAAACGACTTGACATTCCTCAAATCTAACCTAAATTCAACATATATGCATCCAAAACGTAAATCAGAAACAATCCTACAGTATAGAAACTAACTAACATCTAACAAAGAATTAAAAATAATACAAATAATACCTTATTTTTATTTCAAAAAGTTAAAACTAGAATAAACTTAGTGCATTATCAGCTTGGGTTGATCTCACATTCAAACTAAGCCACAAATATACCAGCACCCTTGGTGCAAAGCCATGCCTTTGTTTAGTGTGTGATTCCTTCAGTCACCAGTTGTTTGATTATCCTATAGCTGAAACTTTGAGCTGGTGTTACCGTATGCATACATCTTTTGATACCCTCCATTTCATGATCCTGACTTATCACCGTATCTTTGAACCGAACCATATTTTCCCCACTTCTTCCCACCCCACCTGCTATCTCCAACACCTACAGATGGGGAAACACTATTCTGGTTCTAAGAATCTTCTCATCCTTTGTCTCTGACACCTACAGATTGCGGAGCATTATTCTGATTCCGTGTATTTCCCCACCCTCGACTCGACTCATGTTTTGTTTTCCAAGAGTAATTTCTCCACCCGATATCCATCTCATCTTTTGTTTAGCACCTTTTATTTGACTTCAATGCCTCGTCGTCCTGTTTTGTTGGCAAGGAATCATCCCACCCGCTATCAATCTTTTTTAATTCTTCCAGTTTCGAAGGATCACCCCACCATTATCATCACCCCACCCATAATCATCTTTATAGTTGCCCCTTTTTTTTAAATTTTTCCGCCAAAGGCCAATAGCAGACAATTTAGGCTGGCTATTTTCCTAAGGATTAGCATCAACCGGAGTAACAGATGTAGAGTTTTTAGTCTGATTCTTTTGCTGTCATTCATCCCGACTCTCATCCTCACTGAAATATAACATGTCCTTCTCCATACCCTCCATAAGTTCCAGATCAATATCAGACTCCTCGTTAATTTCATCAATATACATATCCCAATCCCGAAGAGGGATGTCGCATAGACTGTTATTCGTCTTTGCCCCAAAGCGTTGTTTTACGTTTTTAAATGCCTCATATGCAGCTGAATCATTCCATTTCATTACATCTCCCTTATGCATGTACGTTGATGCCTCAATCACCTTGCACCACGGTATCCTTCCTATCACATAACAGAATTTGTTTTCCCATTATGGCACTCCACAATCACAATCCCGTGGTGGGTACCTATAACCAAAAGTTTTTTGTTGCTTGTAATTATATCTACGAGAAGATCGATATCTCCAGTTCCCGTTGATAAAAAGCTCCGGAGAAAAAAGAAGAAAAATAAATCGTTAGATTCTTAGAATTGGCATGTTTATATTTATATTTTGGTTTTACAGAGAACTAGCTAAAAAGACGAAGAAACAAACAAACATCATTTTGCAAAGGGTAAAAAACAACAGTCATCCTTTACGTTTTTCACTTGTAACAAGTTCGTCCCTTACCTTTGATGGTGTAATAAAAGGGTCCTTATCGTTTTATTAAGTAGAATAAAACCATTATTTTCGAGTCTAGCCCAAAAAATTTCCCCATAATACCCTTAGACCAGCCACATCAGCGATCCACATAGGATGTTGATGTGGCTACCTTAAACCTTAAACCCGACCCAAGAACCAACCCTGACCCAATAACCCAACCCAGCCCTAACTACTAACCCAAAATCAAATCGAAACCCCAATTTCACTCCAAATCCCTAATCCCTTCCTATTTTCCCGATTCTCCTAACGAAACCCTAATTTCTTCCCCAACTCTCTTACCTCAATCCAAATCCTTAGTTCAGTAAAACATCCAAGTTTAATCTCACCTGTTTAACAACCAAATCGATAACCCATAAATCTAACATCCAACTAACCTATTGTGGTAGTCTTCGTACTTATTGTTTCCAGATCGATAACCCAGAACCCAGAAATCAAACATCCAACCCAGAAGCTCGAACTCCAGAAATCAAAGATCCAACACAGAAGCTCGAACTCTAGAAATCAAACATCCAACCCAGAAGCTCGAAATCAAACATCCAACTCCATAAATATAACAACATTACAGGTCTATAAAAAAATTTAACAAAAAAATAACAGGTCGATTCAAATTAAATTGCCACAGATTACAAAATATTGTTCTCTTGACTTCTACCTATGAAGCAAGTTCAAAATACAACATATTACAGTAGCTTCCACATGTGAGTAGAAAAACTAAAATTTGAAAATTACAAATACATAAACACTAACCCTACTACAATCAAGCATAGAAAAAGAACTCTAATTATAATCTTCTGTCAGCGACACTTAGCTTCCAACCTCCCAAGTTTCTTCAATATGCAATTAATAACCATGACATAGGTATGAGGGTTAGTCTTCTGGTTTAGGTTGGAACAATAGAGAAGAAGATGAAATTTAGGGTAGATAGAAGGGGTTTATGTGGGAATGAGAACGAGACAGACTCTTGAGGATATCGATCAGAGATGAGAGATGAGTCGTAAAGTGGGATGAGGGTTAGTCTTCTGGTTTAGGTTGGAACGATAGAGAAGGAGATGAAAAATTGGGGTTGATAGAAGGGGTTTAGGTGGGAATGAGAACAAGACAAACTCTTGGTGTCGATCTAGGGTTAGAGGCTGGGCTGGGTTAGAGATGGGTTTAGGGCTAACCGGGTTATAATATCTAAATGGGCCGGATTTTAGGTTTGAAAGAAGGGTAAAAGAAATAGGTTAAAGTAAAAAATTGATTTTACTTTTTTTACCAGTTGCTACATCAACATCCTGCGTGGATTGCTGATGTGGCTAGTCAAAGGGTATTATGTGGACAAATGTTGGGCTGGACTCGAAAAGTATAGTTTTATTCTACTTAATAAAACGATAAAGACCCATTTATTACAACCTCAAAGGTAAGGGACGATCTTGTTACAAGTGGCAAATGTGAAGGATGACGGGTGTTTTTTACCCTTTTGCAAGTTTAAAAATTCGATTTGAAACAAACAAAATCACGTAAACATATTTTTGGAGTGTTCCATTGAATAAGTAAAGGAAAAAAAATAGATTATTAGATAGATTTAACTTCTATCTAACGAAACAATTCTATAAAAAATGAAAAATGAAAAAAGACAAAAAAAAAAAAAAAACATTTCAACGGGACCGAAAGAAAAATCTAACAAAAACACACTACCCAGCCCTAACAAAAAAAAGATCACGAGGAATGTGGGCTTACGCATTAGTGGAATACAAGACCAAGACATCTTATTAATTTCATGACTAAATTTGCAACAAATAAACAAAGCAAAGCAATAATGGCTCGTATGATCTCTTACATCACCGGCTCCGAGCTTCTCGCTCTCAGGCGCCGTCCTAACATCGCCGTCATCGATGTCAGGTCTCTATCTCTCTCTAATTCTGCAGCTCCACTCGTTTTGATCTATCTTTCAGCTATAAATCATCGATTTCAGTTTCCTTGATTTGGATTTATGATCGATTAGGGATGACGAGAGGAGTTACGATGGCCATATAGCTGGATCTTTGCATTACTCGAGCGACTCTTTCAATGATAAGATCTCTAATCTCGTCCAGGAAGTCAAAGGCAAAGACACTCTTGTTTTCCATTGCGCTCTTAGCCAGGTCTTCACTTCGAATCTTCTTTTTTCCCCCAATTTCATAGATAATTTGTATTTTTCGGTCCTGCAATTGAACAAATTGTCTTTCCTCAGCAAGCGAAGTTTAATTTGCTTACTAATTTGTATGGAGATTGTTTGTACTGACAGTGGTGTTGATGATATTGGTGGACTCTAAGTTAAGAATTTTGTGTACTTGGGGGTTTTTTCTTTTCTTTTTTAGCTAAGTATATTGTTTGATGATTAGTCTCGAGCTAGTAATTTTGTTCAAAGTTTAGATTTTCAATAGTTTTGGTATAGATTGTTCTTGATAGTGTGTTCTTTTGGTTAATAGCTAAAATTTTAGGTTCACTTGGCCACATAGTCATGCAATAAGATTTTTGAGTTTTGCACATCCGATCGCATAATGTAAAATCTCGAAAGTAAAAAATCACGAAAGTAAAGAAAGCTATGCGAAAAGATTATTTACTCTTTTATGCGAAAATCGACATTGTTCGTTGTTCTGAATTGATCTTTTGTTTGCTTATAAAAAAATTCATCGTACTTGTGTCCAAATTGTTTTCTCTAGCTCTTTGACTGTGATCATTGGTATTTCTATGTTGGTTAAAGGCTTTGATTCGGTCGTTGGCTACTAATTTGCTTCATTTGTATACAAGTAAAAGGATGGTTACACTCAGGTGCATGAGTGAAGATATGTATATACCGCTTGAGCGTAGATTTGTTATCCGTGATTTAATTCGACCTAGGTACCAATTTTTTTGACCTGATATGTTGAAAACATACACTGATTGTGCTGGAATTTAGATATAGAGAAATTAGTTTAGCAAGATTAACAGACTTGTACCATCCATTTGTAATGCATTTGGTGCTCTTATGTCAAGATGCAGCTGGAACATACTATTGCAGTATGTGTCCTCAAAGTTGGACATTGATACAAAATATGTTTCATTGCGTATTTACGTGTAGACAATTATAGTGTGATTTTGGAATCAATTCCTAAGTTTGTTTGTGTAATGCATGAATAGAAATTCTTAAAATTTTTGCATTTCCATATGTGATTTCCGCATAGTTAGTATTATATAGCATTATGCTTCTAAACATCAACTTGTATGATGGATGACCTACAACTGCAACTCGGAAAGCAAGATATATAAAAGGCGCGTGGTTTCATTTTGTAGGTTCGCGGCCCATCATGTGCGAGAAAACTGGTAAATTATCTGGAGGAAATCAAAGAAGACACGGGCATAAAAGAGGTTTTGGTTTTGGAACGTGGCTTTAACGGTTGGGAATCTTCTGGGAAACCTGTTTGTCGCTGCACCGTCCTTCCGTGTAAGGGGGAGTGTGCATAATAATTTGACGCAGACATATTTTCATTATCCGGCTTGAGAACCCTCTACCATGCTTAAAAACTCTATAAAGCAGCACCATATGGATTACTAAAGAAAGCCATAAATAACATATTGTTTGTAACAGGTTTGTATTTTAATCAACCTCTTTGTCAAGAAGGATAAAGCTTTGTACTGATAGCAATGTATTTTTAGCTAAGTGATATACATGGGTGTGAGATGTTAGTTAGTTGGATGTCATTTGCAGTTTCACATGAACTTGGGTTATACTAGGAACTTGAGTCAGATAAATTACATTAACTTGGGTTATACCAGAAACTTGAGTCCGATAAATTAAGCGAATGTATATATAGGATAACTTTAATTGACTAGCTTTTTAATTACCAATATTTTATTTTATTTATTGTTTTTCTGAAGATAAATATATCAGAGAATTTATTCTCTATTTATTATCTTGTCATTTATTTTAGGTTTTGGTTAAATTGGGGTCTAAATTTTATTAACCATTCTCAAATTCAAGAGAATTTTTTTTAATAAATAGTCAAAGATGGTTTTGCCAAAACCAAGAATTTTAAATTTTGTCTTGTAGTGTATTATCGGTATAGTTAACCAAATATAGAAGAACACAAAATTACTCATCTGAACCGCCCACTTATACTCAACACTTAACCAAAAATTCAAAAACTCAAAAAACTCCAAAAATCACTAACAAACTATATAAACTATCAAACTTCCACAAATCAACAAATTTGTTAAAAAATTCAAATCATTGAAGAATGGATTCAGTGCGCGAGAAGCTTGGTGAGGAGCGTCGAACTGCAAACATGGTAGTTGTTCTAACCAATCTTTCGAAAAAAAATTCCATTTTTGTAGTTGTTTTAATTTTAGAAAACTGGACACGAACTACCCCGCCGGTGGAAGCCCAATCACCCGGCGGGGATGTGGAACCTTCATATTTGATGACGAAGGTTCACTGCCGGGGGTTGTCATGCCCAACCGGCGGTGTAATCGACTTCCACTCGCCGGTTCTAATATAAGTCAACCGCCGCAGTTGTAGCTTCTTCACCGACGGGTAATACTCATTGGCTTTATTTACACATGGGGAAGGATGTTGTGGACCATCCTCGCCGGTAGTTTAATTTTCAACCGGTGGTTGACAACGTCACCGGCGGTTCACGTATTTTAACCCAGCGGGGTGTTTATTACACCGCCGGTATCTAAGTAGTTACCCGTCGGGTCAGGTGGGCAGAACCGCCGGTTGGACAATTATCAACCGGTGGTGGAAAACTTCCCCGGCGGTGTATGGGTTTTCAACTAGCAGGGGAAGTCAACAATTTTTATTTGTGCCAATCTAACATAATCTACGGTATTTTTTATATAGCCTGAAAAGTTAAAGGTTGGAGAGTTAAAGAATGAAGATTTAAAAGAGGAAGAGTTAAAGGATAAGTTGTATTGTTCGTGCATGGTGAAGGAGGATGAAATGCTGGTGCCTTGCTCGGTCAATTATAGCCACTTGTTCGACACCAAATGTCACTACTCTCAAGTGGAGTTTGATGAGTCCGGAATTATTCACCACGGCTCACTGAGAAAACTGGACAGGGGTAATTCGGACAATAGGTGCCCACTGAACTATCCGGACAGGACAAAAGTACTAAAACACTAAACACCTTTTGACTAAGCTAGGTGTTAATCTACTTAAAAACTAATGAGTATTTAAACTCGACTCGGTTTTGTAACTTGACCTGAAAGCCCATGGGTCCATAATTAGGGGTAAAAATACCCAACCACTTTCATTAATGAGGGTAATGAACATTTAATACAACCAGGCAGCTCAAATCTCTCACTACAAAACACTCAAACATTTAATACCCTTGAAATTCTCTAAAACACCTAAAAAAATTACCCTCAATCCAAAATAAACCATACCAAATTGGCAACCACAGTGGGAGCAGAAGGTGCCTGAATCTAGCATTCAAAACCAGCAAGAAAAATCAGTTCGGATGAATCCGGACGAGCAAGCAGTGCCACCACCTTTGATAGAGGTGGTGGGTGAGAATGATGAGTACACGATCGAAGAACGAGACAGGCTGAAAGCTGAAATAGAAGCCTTGAGAGCTGCTAAAAAGGCAGAGTTAGGCTTGAAAGAAAAATAGAAAGTGTCAGTCATTCACCACACTGACAATCTAAGGGAGAATGGCCCATCAGCAAAGACTCACTTGAGTACTAAAAAGACCCATGTCAGCTCCAAAAAGTCTCACCGGTCTAAACCGGTGGAGAGCTCAAAGTCTGAGTCCTCTAGCAGCTCCTCGAATGAGGATGGACTTGAGGACTCCCTGTCATCCAACAGTGATGAGGGAAGATCTAAGAAGAAGCAAAAGTTGGTTAAAAAATATTCAAGAACGAGGGACATGCATGGAAGGTTGAAAAGACATCTGGGAAAAAGGTCATCTCACACCAACAGCCATAGCCGAAGGCATGTGGATCAGCTACTGATGGATCCCTTCGTTTTCCATGATGAGCCAAGTATTTTTGCAGCACCTAATGAAGACACTGTCTTTAGTCGTGGCCAAAATTGGAGACAATCTCATTTATCCTCCAAAATACTGTCTGAAAACGTTCCTAAAAGGTTTGATAGTACTAAGATGGAAAAGTGTGATGGGAGCAAGGATCCGGACAATCATATGGAACAATTTAAAAAATTTATGATAAATTTTGACGATGATGACAAATTACTCTGTGGAGCCTTCTCTCAATCTTTTACGGGGAGTGCTCTGAAATGGTACAATAGCCTACCACAAGGGTGCATTAGAAACTTTGATACGTTTTGGATGGCCTTCCGGAGGCAGTTTGTAGGAAGTAAAGAGGTAAAGGAAGTATAGACACTATTATCCATTGTGCCCAATAGCTAAATGAATCACTAAAACACTATATAATCCAGTTCGTGAACACAAAGAATGGGTTAGCTGATTGCTTTGAACAAGTAACAATAGCTTCTCTGAGACAAGGATTAAACCCTCGGAATCTGGCCGGATTCGGTCACCAGGAAGAAGGCTATGACGTGGGGGGGTTTACTGAACCAGGTGGGAAAGCAAATCAACGTAGATGAAACGAAAAAAACTAAGGTGCATAGGCAAGCGAGGTCTTCCCTAGCTGCACTAAACCAGAATCAGTCCGGATACAAGGGTAAGGAGGCCGGACAGGGTCCCAACAGGGCCAAGGCTCAATCTCACCTAGCTCCAGCTCAGAGCCAGCAGTCTAGAAATAAATAAGGAACTTGGGTCCAACCAGAGTGGTTTTCCGAATTAAAAGAGAATGTGGAAACCATCTATGACAAAACAAAAGATGAGGTACATTTTAAGAAGCCGACAGCGCTTCAATCTCCTAGGGAAAGTCGTAATACTTGTTTATATCAATATCATCATGATATTGGCCATAACACGGAAGATTGAATCGCTTTGAAACAAGAGGTGCATAATATGATTGAAAGAGGAAAATTAGGTGCTTATGTCAAGAGAAGAATTGGGAATAGGTCTGATAATGCTCATCGGACTGGCCCAACAAACAATGCAGGAACATCGGCTCCGGACGGGGCCATGGTAATTATTGAAAGATTTGATGTAGAATCATAATATTTGGATCATGATCTAGCCCGGAATAAGGTGGGTGTTATAACATAACATACCAAGACGGTGTCTGGGCTCATAAGCTTTTTTGAGTCACTTACTATATTTGGGGGAGACACAATGACTGCACCAATTCCTTCTTCAAGGAAGAGGCATGTTCACACTTTGGCTACTTAGTTAGAGGGATACATGTTCACACTTTGGCTACTTAGTTAGAGGGAGGCATGTCTTCCTATCCATCCCAAATTCCTTTTCCCTTTATTGTTTTTGATGAAGATGACTTAAGGGACATAGCTGGTCCTCATGAAGATGTTGTGGTAATAGGAGCATCGATTGGGGGGAATGACATTAGGTGAATTTTGGTTGACACTGGCAGCTCATCCAACATCCTCTTTTTAAGTTCCTATAAACAGATGAAGAATCCGACAGTGATTTAGCGTTCAAACAGGTCCATTGTGGGTTTCATTAGAAGCTCTACAGACGTGGTCGGGGAGTTTGAGGATGAGGTTTTGTTGGGCAAGGGCCCTTTCAAGAAAATGGTCAGGGTACTTTTCGTTGTGGTAGATTTTCCCACATGTTACAATGCGATCTCGGGAAGGTCTTGGCTCTCCAGGATGCATGATGTGGCATCAACAGTTCACCAATGTTTAAAATATGATGTTCAAGGACAAGTGGGAGTTGTTCGGAGTAGCCAAAAAATAGCAAGGGAATCTTATGCAACTGCGCTTGCCCCTAAAACTCTGGGGGTAGTCCGAGTAAACAAAGATTAGCAGTTGGTGGGGCCCTCTGGGGGTGAGGGTGAAATTTATGACCCCAGAGAGACCTCTGGTGTTTTGATACCAATTGAAGAGGTTGAAACTCATTCTCTGGCTGAAAGAAGAAGTGTCAAATTGGATCTAAGATGACACCAGAATTGAAGAGCAAAGTGTTGTCCTTTTTAGCGAACCACCAACATGTTTTTGCTTGGTGTAATGCTGATGTAACCGGAGTGCCTGCGAATATTATATCATACCAACTACCCATCCGGAGAGATGTAACACCTGTTGTGTAGAGAAGAAGAAATTTCTTTAAAGAAAAAGCTGATGTCGTAGTTCAAGAGGTTGACCGACTTACCAAAATGGGGCACATAAAGGAGTCTCAGTACCCTTTATGGACAACCAATCCAGTGTTAGTAAAAAAAAGAATAGGAAATGGTGTATGTGTATCGACTTTACTGACCTCCATAGAGCTTGCCCAAAAGATCTATATCCAGTCCCCCGGATAGACCAGTTGGTAGACTCCACATCTGGGAACAAGTTATTGTCCTTCATGGATGCCTTCTCCGATTATAATCAGATAAAGTGGATCTGAAGGACCATGAACACACTACTTTTGTTACAGATAGAGGCCTCCATTGTTACAAGGTGATGCCTTTTGGGCTGAAGAATGTTGGGGCTACAAGGAAAATGAGGCCCTATTTTTAGTCTTATTCTATTATCGTCCGGACATCTTTTCCCTTGAAAAATGTTCTTCAAAAGGCAGATATATCAAGCAGGATGACCAAGTGGTCATTAGAATTGGGTGATTATGATATTGATTTCACCCCTTGAACTGTAATTAAAGCTCAATATGTTGCTGATTTCCTGGTTGAATTCCATTCGGACAGAAGTACTAAGCAAGCTGCAGATGAAAGAACTAAGAAGGTATGGGTTGCTCGAACAGATGGTGGATCAAGTACCATAGGTTGTGGTGATGGGATATGTTTAACCTCTCAGTATGGCGATAAGTTATACCAGGCTATATGTTTTGCTTTTAGGGCTTCTAACAATGAGTCCGAGTATGAAGCTGCTATAACTGGTTTGAAATTAGCTTCTCTGTGTGGGGCTAAAAGAGTCAGGTTAATGAGTGATTCTCAGCTTCTTATCCATCATGCCCAAGGTCAATCTGAGGCAAAAAATGAGCAGTTGATTAAATACTTGTTCATCCTTAAAGATGTGGCAACTAACTTCAAAAATGTCAGCTATGAGCACATACCCAGTTCGGAAAACACACTAGTAGACTCCTTGGCAACCACAGCATACTCTGAGTCCTACCCATGGATTCATGTGCAAGAATGTCCATCCATACAATCCAATCAGGGTAAGGAAGAGGAGGAAAGTTTAAGTATACAAGTGGTCCACCCAAAGACTGGAGATATCCTCTTCTTTAATACATTTCTCATGGCATTTTGCCTCCGGAAAAAGCTGTGGCAAGGAAAATCAAGCATAAGGCTCCTGGTTTTTTAATCATAAGAGACATCCTTTACAATAAGTCATTCAGTAGACCTCTCTTGCGTTGTTTTGGAATTGAAGAGTCTCAAATTGTGCTACCCGAACTACGTGATGGTGAGAAATCAGCACACTGAGGCTATAGAGCTTTAACCCGAAGGGTTTTATTGGCCGGATACTATTGATCATCCATAATGGCAGATGCCAAGGAATTGGTAGGGAAATGTGATCCATGCCAAAGATATGGTAATGAAATTCATATCCCAGCTATCCCCTGGAATCGATTTCTGAGCCAGTGCCTTTTGCTCGTTGGGGACTGGATTTAGTAGGGCCTCTACCAATGGCATCCGGAGGGTGTAGAACTATTATTGTAGCCATTGATTATTTTTCCAAATGGATAGAAGCAGCCCCCTGACAGAACTACTTCAAAAGTTGTTATAAAATTTATCCTGTCTAACATCTGTTGCAGATTTGGGGTTCTACAAAAGATAACCACAGATAATGGGCCGCAATTTGACAACAAGGATATGGAGAGTTTCTGGGCTTCTAGGAGCATTCAAAATTTCTTCTCTTCTTCTTTCCACCCACAAGAAAATTGTCAAGTTGAAGTGACAAATAGAACCATTCTGTCTGGTCTTAAAAAGAATTTAGAAGGGGTTAGAGGAAAGTGGCCAAGCTATATACAAGAAGTATTATGGGCGTACCAGACTACTCCTGGAGCTGCTACACAAGAATCTCCTTTTGCCTTGTTATATGGGATGGATGCAATTGCTCCTGTAGAAGCAACTCTTTCATCATACAGAGTCCACAATTTCTCCGAACAGGCTAATAAAGTGGCAATCAGAAGTCAATTGGACTTAATAGAAGAAAAAAAGGGTTAAAGCTCATCTTAGAGCCACCCATTATCAAGGCTTGATGAAGAGCATATTTGCTTCCAAAATCAAAATAAGGGATTTTTGACCAGGAGACAAAGTGTTGAGGAAAGTCTTCTTACATACTAAGGAGAAGCAGTTCGGCAAGCTAGCTCCAAACTGGGGAAGGGCCCTATGAGGTCACTGAAAACTTAAGCCTGAGACATACAGGCTTCAAGACAAAGATAGAAGAATCTTAAACCACCCTTGGAATATTGAACACCTCTGGTTGTATCTGGAATGAAAGTTCTGTAAATATTTACTTGTTTAAAGTCTATGTAAATATTAGGGGGCATACTCTTTCCTACCCTGGTGGCGCGGAGAGGTTTTAACGAGGTGTCCTGGTTTTTCAATAAAATTTGATGCCTTCTTAAAATATTCAGAGTGTTTTACAGTTTCTTTAAACTCTTCAAAGGATCTTTGACAGATCATATTGATCTTGTGGAATGATGACCATTTAACATTTGTCATCAAAGATTTTAAACACTCTCATCTCAGAAACTTATAGAATAAATAAGGGCTCTTTAAACATCAACCATTGAAATTTAGCAAATATATATGAAACAAAGCAACAATTTAGCAAAGTAAACCTATCCGGCTGAAGCCGGATGACGATATTAAAACATAAAATATGTATTGGCCATCCAAGGATTTTGAGTTTAAAGAAAGGCTTAACCGGACACAAACTGGACACAGTTACAAAAATTCCTTGGCCATCCAAGGACTTTAGTGTTTTATAAGGTTAAGAAAAAATAAAATAAGAAAAGATAGTTAAAACCTCAGGGCTTGTTCCCTCTGGATGTTCCTGCATCATCTTTTTTCCTAAGATCTTTGGGTTCACCACTGGAACTCTCACCGGTTCCTTCCTCCTCATCGGTGGTGTTGTCAATTTCACTGGAATAATTCTTCTTATCACCATCCACCATTGTATGGAATATGATATCTTCATACTCAACATACTGCCACAAGGTATAAAGCGTTCTCTTCGGAAACGTTAGGTGGAAAAGCAGAACCATATCAGACATAACTTCGGCATACTTTTTTTCTAGGGAATCTATCACCTCGTTGGTGTATGCATCGACGCGGGCCTGAATTCTTTGATCTTTCTCTCTCACCAAGTCTTATTTTTCTTTGGTTACCTTGGACACAACCTCTTCGATAGAAGGTTTTTCAGTGGACAAGGTTTGGATGGCATCATCCTTGATCTTCATGTCCCCCTTCAAGGTGGAAAGATCCCTTTCCAGTCCGGTGCATTTGGTTTGGAGCTCTGTGTTAGCTGTCTCTGAAGTGACTACCTTGGTTGCCAGCAGAGAGTGAGTCACCGAATCGTTTTCCCATGAAACAGTGGAATACTTACCATTAAAATTCACCATATTGGAGGAACTTGAGGGAAGGTAGGGGCCAGGAAAGTCGTATTTATCAAACTCTCCAAAATAGAGGCCAATGTCTAAGAGGCCATTAATGTCTACTCCTTCCAAATATCCTCTGGTACCCTCTCTAGTGTGTAGATCGGTGGGGAGTTTCTCTGCCAGGGTGGGGTCGGTTGGGTTGGCTGGAGGTAGAGGCTCCAAAGGGCGGAGGACTACTTCATCCCCCAAGGAGACCTTCTTCTTTTTAGCGACCCTCTCAGCGCTGCTAGCTCCCCTCTTCCGATCTTTTTTAGGAGGCCTTGGTTGGTTTTGGGGTTCACATGCCTCCTTAATGGACTCGTCCTCAGCTACTTTAAGTAAAGTAGCATCAATCCATCTTGGACCTACTCTCCTTGGCTCTCCGGAACAACCTCCTCTGCAGCACCCCAAACGACCTCTTCTGCAACATTCTTTTTCTTGCCCTTCTTCCCTTTTATTTTGCTTGGGGCTTTGGCTTTGGAGGGCAAGGCAAATTTACCGTCTTTCGCCTCCGTTCTCTTAAATATAATGGCCGGAGGAGGTATTGTAGTCAACTCCTCCCAAGTGAGGTCTCTCCGGCCCGTTGTGTTCCAGAGGTGGGACCTCACCAAGTTTCCTGAGGTAAAGCAGTTATGGAAGGAATTTCCCCAACGGTCAGCAGTCCAAGCATTTAACTTGGCACACTTGGTTTGTCCCTCCTCAACATAGTCGGAGAACTCCTTTGGCAATACTGACATAAAAAAAATATTTAAGGAATAAATTTTTTGCAAAATGTAAAAGACAACCAAAGTAAAATGCTTACCTGAGCTTTTCCACTTGCTGTTTAGCATACTGGGATTGACACCAGCCTTGATTTTCCTCCCATTCTCCCACATCCCGCTAATGAATAGGAACTGGGTCTTCCAGGTTTTCTCAGACTCGAGCAAGTCGTCCACCACTTTGAAGTTGTCTCCCATATTGAAGTGGTAGAATGGGATATGGCGGTTTTTACACAGGCTGGCCACTGCAGCAAACTGCTCTATCGAGAGGGGATACCGGACAGCCTTGACGCTATAATACAGGCGAGGAGAGTATACCAAGCATTGAGACTCAACTGGCTTGGACAGAGTTATATCAGGTGGAAATACCTGACAATTTCTGGATCCAAGGGGAATCTGATCCCCCAGTTGAACAACTCAATATAGATGACGATCTCATTGAGCTTGCAGTCCATCAGCGTCTCCGGTGTGACTGGTATCCTCACCTTAACTGGTTCAGGAATCCCCCACTTGGTCCAAATCCGGCCTAACTCAGCAATGTGAGTATAGACATAATTAATATTATGCATGGCCAGCAAATACTTCGCATTAACCTTGTGAAAACAAGGTCCCACCTTTCCTTCCAGACTCTCCGGCAGATCCGGATGGGTCATACAGACTTTCTCCTTGCCTTTTTCTCAGAAGCTTCAGTTTCGAATGGAGCCTCTTCAACACTGTCCTCCATCAACTTGGAAGGTTTATCATTCGTTGTGGATGTGAGAGTGCTAGTTTGTGGCTCAGCATGTTGTCCGGACGGTTGAGCGTCAGCCTCTCTTAAGGGTCTGGTGTCTGGCTGGGGCTCAGCTCCGGAGGACTTGGTATGAGAACTGATTCTGGTAGCCTCAGATCCAGAGTGTTTGCCGTCGTCCATCCCGAAACAAATACCATTTTGGAGCCATTGGTGAAGCAAAAAGCGCACGGTCATTTACCTAACAAACGCAAGTTGTCTATTGTCGCTGATGATACCTCCACTAAACGCGACAAAAGTGCACACGAGTATTTGCTTGAATCAGAAAATGCAAGTTCTCCGTCATTTGCAAAAGAGCTAAAAGCTCATCCGCCAACGTCAAGTAAAGGGAAAAAATGCTGGAGAATAAACTTAGTTCAGAAAGTGCCACTGCTCGTAAGAAAGGTATCCCGATTTCGACGCAAGCTAGTGGAACGATGCTTTGTTGTGGAACGGTTGGTTGTAGGTCAAGCTCTACGCTACCGGCAAACGCAAGTTTTGTAGACCCTAATTCCCCATCTACTTCAGACCATTTGTTGAGTCAATTAATGACGAAAAATCTGATGGCCATTGTGGGTACCGCTCGATAGCGTATGCCTTTATCGACCAACAAGATGGGTGGAGGTTGATAAGGGATGCCCTTTACAATGAGCTGATGGATTATGCATCCGTGTATGTTAAGATATTTACAAGCATGGAGGAACTGATTGAAGTTGCGGAGTGTGTGAAGTGCTCTAGTAACATGCATACTAAAGACCATTGGGTGTCCATACCCGAGATGGGGGTGGAAATTGCATCTGCGTTTAACTGCATACTCCATTTTTTGGACACTACCAAAATATGGACGTCGGCTTCACTTTTCTCCCGCTAAGAGGTGCACCACCTCAAATGCCAAACCGGGTGGGAATCGGATTGGGTTGGGTCAACGCCAACCATTTCGTGAACCTGAGTATTTTTTGACCTTCACGATTAGTTCGAATATTAAGACATTTATTTTATCGACGTTTCATTTTGTAGCTTGGGATTAGGGCGGATGCCCCATGTGCAAGGATGCATCCTTGTTGCTTAAAGTTGCGTTCACCGTAACGCAAAGGGTTGGGCATTGCCGATTGTCTCTCGTTGCAAAAGATACGAAGAACTAAAAAATGGTTGCCCGGATGTAACCGATTTATCCGCTTTTTCTTGATTATTATGTGATTGTAATGCACGTTTTTGGATGTTTTTTGTGGATGTTTATCTTAAAAAGATTAGAACTTTAACTTTTCAATTTTTCGATTGCATTAAAACATTAAACTTTAATCGAAAACATTTGATAATTAGAAATAGATAAGAAAATAACGTCAACTGAAACACATAAGGGGAACTTAATCTAAAACAACACACGCGCTGGAGTAACATAGTTGAAACATAGACTACTTGAAACATAACAACTCATTCGTCGAAATCATATCCCATATTGTCATCTGAATCGCCCCCCTCATTCTTATTTGCAATCCTATCCTCCAGATACGCCACCATATCCCTACTGATGTAGTCTGTTACCGTCATGTTCCAGACCAAAGGTGCTTCTTTCTTAATTCTAGCAGGCAGGAAAAGCAGAGGAGTGAGCGGTTGGACGAAGAGGTACATGCATTTGATTTCGTCATGATTTCGCACTTCAAGATCTTCTGCTCCTAAACAACCATAGTTAAAGTACATCATACATAGGACACGGTCAAAGAACGCATCGCTACTATCTTCCCCCATCTCTTGGTGGGCAACCCTCACCGCCTTAAGCATGTGGTAGTCTTCATCAGCCGTAAACTCCATTTGTTAAAGTCGTTGTGTTTTTTTTAAGATAGATGCTTGTTGTCTATTTTTCAGACTGAATTCTGTGTCATGTTTATATAGACTAACTACTGTTGGTGGGAGTTCTTAAGTTGGCGGGAGTTATTATGAGAATTGGCGGGAGTTATTATGTTAGCGGGAGTATTTCTCGTAATGCTTTTGGCGGCAGTTTTTTAGTTAATAATTGTCTGTCCCTATCCATCTACTTTGTCTTCTTCGCTTCACATGTGTCACGTTTTCATTCGTCTAACTGGATTACGTTATCTGAAAAAGAAATTGTCTATAAATAGATGTTTTATCCACATTAAAGGGTAAACTAGTTGATAAATTAAGCAAAAACTGTGTCAATGGATTGAGTTGGAAGATCAATATCTGATGAAAGTATGAATTGAAGTTGGTAACACAAACTTGCAAGAGGGGGTAAAACGTGCTTGGAGGCATTGTTATGCCATATGTATTTCCTATACGGCAGGGATGGTGTCTAGCCGCCTAGAATTTCTAGACGTGTTGATGAGGTGAAAGCTAGGTGGTCAGTCATAGACACATTCCATCTACATCCAGTTTCTGGCCTCACCGAATTGGAACGTCGTGTTGCATGTAACCGGTTTAACTGCCAGGTCACGGATTCTCGAAGAGAGGAGTAGTTGGATCATGTCCGTTCTTGACATTATCGACATCCGGGTAGAGGAAATGCGTAAATACCATGATGAGAAGAAAGAAGGGAGGTTGATGAAATGGAACTGCCTGATAGATAAATTATGTTTGAGTTCGTGTTTTAGTTTAAGTTTTAGTTTGTCTTTCAGTTTGTTTTGAGTTCGTGTTTTAGTTTAAGTTTCAGCTTGTCTTTCAATTTGTTTGAGTTGGTGTTTTAGTTTAAGTTTGACTTTGTGTTTCATTTTGCTTGGGTTCATGTTTCAGTTTTAGTTTCAATTTTTTTTCCAATTTGTTTGAGTTCGTGTTAATGTTCGAGTTTATGTTCGATTTTATGCTTGAGTTTATGTTTACGTTTATGTTTCAGATTATGCTTCAGATTAACGTATTTATGTTGTTTGAACGATAACAAAATACAAAGAAGAGACATTATAATTGAAGCATACTAGTAACATACAAAAGATGCATTTTGACAACAAATTACAATTGATTTCAACCAACCTGGTGGTTGAAGCATTTTCAACCGGCGGTTGGAATACGACCCCCGCCGGTGTTAAAACATCACTGGCGGTCTCGAATTTTGGTCATGTCGGGGTTGTTGTCACATTTTAAATATTTTATGAATCCACATTTGAGGTTACCCAACTGCCGGGGTCACAATTATCAACCAACGGTTGGAATACTACCCCGCCGGGGATAAAACATCCCCAACAGTCCTGAATTTCGGTCCTGCCAGGGTTGTTGCCACGTTTTAAATATTTTGTGAACCCACATTTGAGGTTACCCAACCGTCGGGGTCATAATTATCAACCGGCGGCTACAATACTGCCCCCACCGGGGTTAAAACGTCCCCGGTGGTTCTGAATTTTGATCCCGGTGGTTGAACAGTTCGTATTTCCTCTTTTTTGTGTCTGAAATTTAACTCTAAGTTCCCGCTGGGTGAGCATTTTTCACCCGGAGGTTGACAAGGTCCCATACGGTTGACTAATTTTTAACCGCCGGGGTGGGCATTAAATTTTTCACTTTAAATTCACTCGCCTTCACCCGGCGGGTCAACAATTTTCAATTGTCAGGTTGATAATTGTGACCCGACGGGGAAGTTGTCAACCGCGAGCTGTAAATTCACAAACCGTCGGGGTATGGTAATCGTCTGAAATTTTGAAGCACAAGTTGGTGAGTTGTCTAGATTAGGCGTACTCCATGATATCGGATTGAATGATGGAAGTAATAATTATTCTAACATATAAGGTTTAACAAACAACAAAGTGAGCGAAATAAAACACACATATATTAAACGATTTAGTGTTCAATCCGTAATATAAAAACAGAATATAGTACAAAACACAACATAATCCAAAACACAACATAATCCAAAACACAAAGTATCACCATCTAAAACAATATACATATGAAGAAGGCGACTAGTATAATCAAAAGCCAAGGACTAGTGGTCTCCAGGACCTTCCTCGCAAACGACACGAGCTCGTCAGTGGAATCGTCTAACGGCCGAACACGATTAATCGTGTTCACCACATCAACCATCGAGCTCTTGGTAAGAATATGAGGCGTGATGTTAAACCAACCGTACCTCTTCACGTATGCCTTGTACTAGGGGGATGATGTGTGACTACTCTCTTCCAAGGGCGTCGAATACCTATCAATCACGTATAGGTGCTCCCTCTAGTTCATCCAATGCCTACCATGAAGCGGATAATGAAGATGGTCTCCTCTTGAGATACGGGTTCTAGCCACAAGGGGGTCCATCGGCTTCTCTTGGATCCAACCAAACTGACGCATCGCTCAGTCCGGGTGATATGACTCGCTAACCAGCATAAGGCGAATAGGGTTTCGATACAACCCTATTGCATGTTCCGCCTACACTTCATGGACATCCTCGTAAGGTCAGAAAATCACCTACAAAAAAGCAATAACTTATACTCCATTTTGTATAGAATAGACAAATATTAAAATGTAAACAAGCTAACTTACATCCGTCTCTCCTTAAGTCGCGAGGATGTCACGGTAGTACAGCTTCCCGCAAGCTAGTGATACTGGGACCCTTTTGGGCAACCACACTAGTATTTTTGGATCGGTCGGGCTATAACCGCTATTCACCATCGCCCGGAAGATAAGAAAGTGGTCATAAACCCAACACTCCAACAAAGCCGAGAACCCAACCAAGCTCTTCAATGAGTGCTTTGAAATTCCTCCCAAGCTCTTGTACAACCACACGAGTGCATAAGTACCTCATGCGTACTCACCAAGCCTCGTCAAATCCTCAAAGTGATGGAGAAAATCGCACTGGATGTTCTTCCGGCTCGTGTTGGTGAAGATGGTACACCCTAGGAAGAACATGATATATGCGATAGCTGCTACTTTCTTCATATCCATAGTCAGGGCTACATTGGAATCCAAATACTTGTCTGCAAATAATTTTGTCCTTAGCCATCGGAGGCCGAATCCACTCCCGTCATGCGCCTCCATATCCTCCCGCACAACATCCGCTGAAACTCCCAACAAGTCTACATAGCGTGTATATGTCGCATCTATTGACTCCGGCCTAAAGACATCGATAATTCTCCCCTCGAACGAGAGGCCAGTAATCACGTACACGTCATCGAGCGTCAAGGTCATCTCCCCGAAGCAAAACTGGAAGGTGTTCGTCTCTTGGTACCACCTCTCAATGAACACCTCGGCCAACTGCACATGGTTTTTGAACTTTGGTAGATGGCGCATCAGTGGCCAGAACGGTTTCTCTTCCAACAAATCCCTCACCCCCAATTGTTTGCTAAGGTCCCATTGACCAAGCGAACCGTGCTTTGACTAGACCGTGGTACCAGATAGCGACTGAAAAAATAATCAAACATATATATAATGTTAACAAAACAATTTAAGTAATAAAACATATAATTAATTTCCGGAAATCGATAACTTACGTTGTCCTTAAAGGTGTAGTACGCCTCATATTGCGTATAGTCCGGGAATAGAAGGACGTTGTTGTGGGATAGAAATAGTTTTTTCCATCTGTTTCCTCCTCCGTCTTTTTCTCGTCAATAAGCGTACGTCGTTGAGTAAGGACCTCTCATGGAGAAGAAGGTTGTACTACGCGCTCCCTTGTGGCATCATATTTTTTTATACCGCAAGCAGCGTTCGGTATGGCCCATGCGCACCCCACACTCGGTCTGATCCCCACGTTCGGGCCGATCAACCTTTGACCGTCCGCTACCTTCACCTTTTTTTGGGGGAGGGACTTCCCGTTCTCGCCTCGCGATTTAATTCGCCTTCTCTTTTTCTGGTCGAGGTGTTTCGTGCCTGCGGGAACATATAAAACAAAATAAGTTAGACATTTTGTGAAAATTAACTAGGTCTCCATTGGGTGAACAATTTTCAATCGGCGGGGAGATAATATTAATTTCATATTTTAATTTCGACCCGTCGGTTGAACTATTTTCACCCGATGGGAGTTATACTTAATTAAAATTCTTATTTTGACCCCGTCGGTCAATCCACCCACAACCGGCGGGGCTTAAGAACATGGGAATTTCTAGACTGGCTACCCCGTCGATTCAACCAGTTTACACCCGACGGGGATGAAGAACGTTCTGCAAAGAAATAACATCCCCGCCGGTATGACTAGTGCTCACCCAGCGGGGGAACTCAAACCGACCTTAAAAACTCCATTGAAGACTTGAAACCAAAACTTGAAATCTACCCTGAAATACCAAATCAATCCCACCAAATTTAACCTACCACCAATATACAACTAAAAACACCTAAATAAACATGCTTCGCCTATTCTAACAAACAATGTATATCAAAATCTTCAAAACTTAAACTAAATATAGCAAAAAACTATATTTAAGAGTATAAACTTACTCTTTTCCTTTCCCATTGTTGTCCTTGACTGAGTATTGATCTATTGAAGTTCTTGAAGTTTGATTTTGGGGCTGATTTTGGAGGTTTATAGAAGTAGAGAAAGGAGAGGGAAACTTGGGGTTGGTTTATATTTGTTTTTGTTTTGAGGATGGTTAGTGTTTAGGGTTAGGAGTTAGTAAAAACAAAGGAGCGTTATGGGTATAAAAATGAGGCCACTTAAAATATGTGTGGATATGATTAAAATTAAGGCTGATTATCCAAAAAGGGCCTAATTTAGCCAAAACCTTTATTTTATTAGATTTATTATTTATTAAAACCGGTTTCGTTTTAGTAATAATTTAAGCAGTTTTTTTTTTCCCATTTTTTATGTTTATTTTTCGCTATCATTTTTCAGTTAGTATCGCTCTGCTTATGTAATTTTTTTAAGCTAAACTCATGATTAAGAAAATATTAAAAATGTAGTTAAATGAACCTTATAAAGGATTTCGAGGTTTTGGATCTTTATTTTTTTTTGTGAAAAGTTCATATGAATGGTATTTGAATTATTGCTTTCTGTTATTATTTTTGGTTGAATAAGTGTTTAAAAGTTAATTCGCATTTGACACGATATAAGTGCGAACTGGTGAAATAAGGTCTAAAACGAAATGTAAAGTGCGAGTAAAAGTTTAAACGACATAAAAAATTCTTAAGTCTTAAACATGAAGTGCAAATCACATTTTGTACTTAGGAAAAGAGGGGCGTGCAAAGTGCGAACAAGGATAAAACAAAGTGTGAATTGTGAAACACAGTTAATGGTCTAGACTCCAGCTCATCAAGACGGCTTTTTTGTTGGTCAAGTATACTTGGTGATAGTTAAAACTGATCGAAGAGTAATTTTGGAAGTTATTTAGTTTGTATAGTATTAAGTTCTAGGTAGATAGTGGAGAGAGATAGAGATGATTGTATTTGTTAGAGAGACAAAAATTGTCCAACCCATTTAATGTTGTTTGTTGAACTATTTAAAGTTTTTTCGGATCCATGGGCCATTAGGGTTTAGCCATATGTTTGGGTCAGTCTCACGAGTCCCGAGACCATAAGAAAATAAACTAGGCACCTAGCTGAATCATGAAGCATACTGTTTATTCATCAAATTTAACTAGTTTGGTCTGAACTGCCCCTTTAAGAGAACTTCAACCCACTTTACTTATTTTGACCTCCAACATAATCTGACCTTATCATCTACCCCCTTAGCTCTTCTTAAAGCACTTCTGAAGAGCTAACATGTTAAAAGATTGATGAACCATATTCGAAGAAGATACCCCAAGACCGTTTGTATTGAAAGGTCATGACTTTAGTATAGTTAATTTCTTTAGACACTTGTCAAATGGTTATTGGATCTACTGAAAAATTTTACCCTTGGTAATTGTATCTAATACTAAAAAATGAAAGCAACTAGATTTAATAACCCATTTTAATTATTATTGTTGGTTCCTCTTCCCTTGTAAAAATACTCAAGTGTTTTCTCATTCACCTTTATAAAGGTAATATTTTTTACTGTTTCTATTTATAGAGTGAGAAATAGTTCAATTTATAGTTTTAGACATAGAGAGCATCTGTTTTTTAAAATTAGATTTCACCCTCTTTCCTTTTGCTCATTAATTATTGTTTATTTTCAGTATTTTTCAGATTTTGTATGTTTACAGCAAGAACTGCACTAATCAGAGGAGGTTGGCTCAATCTATTCGAGTTGGAAGAAGAAAAAAAGCAAGCCAGAATCACTGCCGGATTACCCGTTTCACCAAGCAGAGTAATTATGACTCAAATTTCAGAACAAGATAGAAGTTCCTTATCAAATAAACAACCAATCATTTCTAAACATATCATTCTTGCTTAATCTTCTATAACTTCTGACCAATCCGTTCGGTCAACTAAAATACCTTTAACAAAAACAATCAGCAGTCGTAAAACTACCTCAACCTTCATTGCCTTTGGATCAGATGTTGGGGAAAGCACTCCTCGTAAAGCCACCAGAAACATCGGGTCAAACTGGGGACACCTAAAAAGTAACATAAAAAATAGGTAAGGTTGCCTTGCCCGAATCCAAACAATTTCTTGAATGTCTCGTTGGGCTCGTCGTGCCCAATTTTACTAAAGTCAGTGTCAAGTATCTACTTCCTTTACAGAAGATATCATACGTGTATTTTCATCCATCCGAACTGGATGGGATTCGGAAAAAATAGGGATTTCCCGAATCAATTAAAGTAAGGCTACCTCTGCTTGAAGATACTCCGATGGACTGCAAGGTTGGAGAGTTGTCAGTTTATACTGAGGTACTAAATTGGGGACTCCGGTTTCCTTTGGAACCAAAAATAGTGAGGTATTTCTATTTGATAAATTTATTCCCAAGCCAACTAAACCCTAACGCTTGGTTTATGCTGTTAGCTTGCATCATAACTTCCAGGTTATACAAATCACTGATGCCGATGGAGCAACTGGTTGTTGTGGCCGGTTTGTGTCGGAATTTTCATATTCTATTTTATTATTTCAACATGGGTAATAATTATAAAGTAGTTGATGACTTCCTAGAATCTGGCAAGCCTTGGAGGTCTTAGTTCTTTTGTATTAATGGTGCTTGGGAAAATGGTAGAAAAATTCACATCTAAAGGAAATCCGAGTATGCTCACAAGATATTGTAAAAGCTCAAGTAAGTGTCTTTAAAGATTTCTTTTATTTTCATATTTTGATGTTATTATCTCACACTTGAGATTTGTTTTGCACTATTCTCAAAGCTCTTTTCCCAATATTAACTTTCAGAAAGTTGAATCAATGGGTCACTAAAAAATGGTCAACTAGATTTTACAACTGCTTTACTCCAAGAAACATGGTGAGAGCTTACTTCTAGAGAACAAATCTGATATGTGATCTTTTACGGGAAAAATTCACCACTCCTTCCCGATCCTATGTAATTTTTAAAAGGACTTACGAGGGTAAAAATAAACTTTATCTACCAGTTAAGAATAGTACTCTAAGTCACCGTGACAAAAACAAGAAGGAGAAAAAGAAGAAAGATGATTAATCTCAAGTTATTCCCGAACTAGGGAGTATCGGGCCTCCGGACGAAATCGATGCAGCTTTACTAGAAGATATCGCAGTTACTGTTAGAGAGACTGAGAAACCATCAAGCTCTCCAATTTTTGAAAATAAAAAGGGTCAAAAGAGGAATACGGAGGGCAATAACAAAAGAGAAGTGAATAAGAAGAATAAAACCACAGCTCGTTCAAAGATGATCCTCTGTGCCGAAGTCCTTCCTTCCATTACTCCTATAGTGGTTCCTCTTCAAGCAAAAGTATTTATCAATCCTCCTTCTCAATAATTCCTACTAATGATAGACCATCCTTCAAAGGTGATGATCAACTGGATAACATAGGGAACTTTAACTTTGAATATTTTAAAAATGCTTTCCCTGAATTTGTCAACCCTACAAATGTTGTGACGTATGATGGGGAGTATTTCGATGTATCTAAGGAATATAATGAATTGGGATATGCGATCTTGGGTTATGTAAGTCAAATTGTTTACTTGAAGAGGCATGTAAGATCTCAAGTTAAGGATATCATCTCCCTCTGAGATGAAAATCAAGGTCTGAAGAACTCTGTCGAGACAAAGAAAAAGAAAGTAAAAACTTTAGGTAAGGAAATGAAGACCCTTAATGAGGAATTGGTACAAGCCAAATCTAATCACGATAAGATAAGTCTGACTATACTAATTTGGAGTCATCCAATTCCAAGGAAATCACTTCCTAAAGATCAGAAAACAAAGGATAAAGATGCCATTCAACATTTATCTATAGAGAAGAAAACGAAGATCTTCTTAAGAAGAAAAAAAATAAAATCACAAAAGACTGCGCAAGATATAGCCGATGTTGTAGACGCATATGATGATAAAGTATTGGAGTCCATGTAAGAGAGAGAGAGATGAATCTATTAAGTTGGATATGGTGATGTTGTTTCATAAGACATACCCCAACCGGTCTCTTGGGGAACTATGGAGGTATGTACCAGATGACCAGATTTCTTACCACAGTCTGTCAATAGGTGATAAATTTAACGTTTCTTCTGATGATACCAATGAGTATGGCTGTGATGACAAGGGAAAAGAGGATTCGGACGGTGAACATCCAAAAAAGAAGGAAGAAAATGAGGAAGAGAAGATAGAAGAGAAGAAAACCGATGGGAACGAGCCTAAGGTTAACCTGTTCTGATGTGTTATGTATGTTTGAATTAAAGTCCTTGATACATAAAAGGCATTTTGTAACTAAACATCGGATTTGTTTTACTTAGTCCTTCAATCATTCAAAAAATTTAATGTTATTTTTATTTTATATCAATATATTTTGACTCTCATTAATATCCGATCTTACTTAAGTATGTTTTATTCAAAGATGATCTAAACTTGGAATAAACTTTACTCCAACCAAGCCATACGAAGGCAATAACTTTTAATCCAACCAAGAAATTTTGAGGGTATTCTATTCGAAGGAATCAAACTTTAATTCATCCATGTCATTCAAAGGTAATCTATTCTAAGGCATCAAAATTTAATCCAGCCAAGTATAACAAAGACACTTTTAAAGGAAAAAATGATAGATTGATTGCGAGTCGGACAACTTATTAAAACCTCCCATTCCCGCCAAGGTAAGAAAAACTATGCCCCATAATATTTACATTAAGCTAAAACAAAGTAAATATTTACTAGATAAGTTTATTCTAAATATAACCTTAGATGCTCAACATTCCAATGGTGCTTCAAAAGGTTGTCTTCTTTGTCTAAGAGCTTGTATATTCCTCACTTTATCTTTTCATACACAGTGTATGGTCCGTCCTAGTTCAGAGCCAAATTTTCTGAACTTTTGTTCCATGGTATGTAAAAATACTTTATTTAGAACTTTATCTCCCACTTGAAAGTTTCTTTTTCTAACTTTAGATGCAAACCTGCTTCTCATAAAGCCTTGGTAATGCACAGTTCTTGGATGATAATTTATTCCCCTTTCCTAAATCAAATTAAACCGAGCCCTTACTGCCACCTCATTATTTTCTTCGGAATAATTTTGAACTCTGAAAGAAGAAAGATTAGCTTCTATATGTTTAATTGCATATGTTTCAAAAACTAAACCGAATGAAGACTTTTGAGTAAATGTATGAGAAACAGTTCAGTAGGCCCATAGTATTTCTTGTAGATAATTTGGCCATTTCCTGGCTACTCCCTCCAAGTTCTTTTTCAAACCCATTAAAATCGTTCGGTTTTCTACCTCAACTTGTCCATTTTCTTGATGATGAAAAAGAGAAGAGAAACAATGATGAATTCATCTTGGTGTACAAAATACTTCCATGTCTTTGTTCTCGAATTGAGGACCATTGTCTTTATGGATACGCTTGGGAATCCAAACCTGCAGCATATGTTCGAAAGAATAAACTTTATCACTTCTTTAGATGTTATCCTGGATAATGGTGCAGCTTCTATCCACTTAGAAACGTAAACTATTGCTAAAATAATAGTGCGACACCCTCCAAAATCCATTGGAAGTAATCTAACTAGATCAAGTCCCCATCTGTCAAATGGTACTGCTTCGGACACAGACTCTATGAAAGTCGATACATGGATTGTATTTCCATACCTTTGATAAAGGTTAAATCTTCTCACCAAGTCTCTAGAATCTGCCATAATAGAAGGCCAATAGTACCCTACAAACAAGACTCTTCTACTAAAAGCCTCGTAGTCGCAATGTGCCAATCCTTCCCCATCATGTAGTTCTGATAGGAAAATTTGAGATTCGTTGGATCCGAGGAAACACAACAAGGGCCTGTTGAACAATTTTTTTTATAAAAAATCCCCATTAGAAGCACAAATCCATGAGATTTATATTTTAGCTTTTTGGCATAAACTTTGTCTTGAGGTAAAAGTCCATTAGCGATAAACCCTTGTATTTCATTTCTCCAATCTTGAGAAGTCGTGGTAGATACATGCAAATTATCTTCAATATTACCCTTTATTTCAGAATTTGTGACTATGGAAGGACATTCTTGTACGAGGATCCAAGGATACACTTTGGAGTAGGCTATAGTGGCTAGGGAATCAATCATTGAATTTTCCAATCTTGGGACATATGCATACTTAACATGTTTAAAACTGGTTGAAATCTCTTTTAATACACTTAAATACTTTACCAAGTGATGTTTCCCAATTTCAGACTGCCCATGTGCTTGATGAATGAGAAACTGTGGATCACTTAATAATCAGATTATTTTGGCACCACATCTCTGAGCTAATCTTAATCCCGCTATTGCAGCCTCATATTTTGATTCATTGTTGGATGCTCTGAAACCAAAACGTATTGTTTGGTACATTAAATCCCCAAAGAGGGAAATTAGGAAGATACCAGCACCACATCATATTGTATTAGATCCACCATGAGTTTGGATTAACCATCCCTTCTCAGTCTTACTAGTTTGAGCTTCCTCATGAGGCCTTTTAGAGTAAACTTTAACTAGAAAATCAGCCACAACTTGAGCTTTGATTGCAGTTTGGGGTGCAAAGTCAATAGCATAATCTCCAAAGTCAACTAACCATTTGGCCATTCGTCCCGATATATCTACTTTATGTAACATATTCTTCAAGGTGAAAGAAGTTTGAACCATGATAGAGTGCGCTTGAAAATACAAACTCATTTTTCTGGCTACCATGACCAATACTAAGGTTATTTTTTCCAACTTTAAATATATTTTTTTCATCCTCCAACAAGCTCTTTCTTATATAATAAACAGGGCTATGATAATTATCAACTTCTCGTACTAATATTGCACTCATAGCATAATCTAATACTGCTATATACATATAAAGTATTTCTCCATCTACATGTTCAAATAATGTTTTAGATAAAGATAAATGTCGTTTGATTTCAGGGAACATTGGTCATAATTTGGAGACTAGTTGAAGTTTTTGACATTTCTTAAGACTTGGAAAAACCGAGCACACTTGTCTGATGATCTTGCAAAAAAAAACTTTTTAATACTACCAACCTTCCAGACAATATTCAAACTTCTTTAGTTGTCAGAGGTGGACCCATGGCCAATAAAGCATTCAATTGGTCTAGGTCAGCTTGAATCTCTTTCTCATTTATGATATCCTAAAAATTTATTGGACCAGACACTAACGGTACATTTTTCAAGACGTGATCATCCTCTTTAGGGATTTTAACCATCATATCGTCAATATAAACTTCCACATTTTTTCCAATTTGGTTGGCAAATGCTTTATTAAGCAATCGATGATAAGTGGCTCCAGCATTCTTCAAACCAAAAGGTATTACCTTGTAGCAATGAAGACCCATGACATTGATGAAAGCAGTGTGATCTTGATCTCTGAGATTCATTTGTATTATACACAAAAAAAGCATTCATAAAATCATAATAACTTATTCCCCGATGTGGAATCCACCAGCTGATCTATTCGAGATATGGGAAATGGATCTTTGGGACAAGTTATGTTAAGATCCGTAAAGTCGATACACATACGTCATTTTCTAAATTTTCTTCTTTGCAAGGACTAGATTAACGGTCCAAAGTGGGTACTGAGATTCTTTAATATTCCCAACTTAGTCAATCGATCCACAACTTGAACTATGGATTTTGATTTTTCTTTAGAAAAAAACCTTTATTTTTTGCACCACCGGACCCGCGTCGGGTGTGAAAAACAGATTGTGGTAGATAACACTTGTTGGTACTCCAGTTACATCATCGATGCACCATGAAAACACATTTAAATTGTTAGATAAAAAGAGTACTAATTTCTCCTTCAATTTTAAAGGTAATTTGAATTTGACCTTGATAATTTTCCCTTCTGCCAATTGACGAATTTCAATTTCTTCAATTGGGATCACATTACTAGGAGCCTCCCTTGGATCATCTATCTCATTTGATTCTGTAGAAGACTCTATTAATTGTTATTCTTTTCCAATTTTCACCTCTTCTAATGATAGGGTACTTCGTATTATCTGTGTCAATTAGGATTCTTCGTATTTCATTGCCTTCAATGGATGCTCAATCACTACAACATCTTCATAAGGGCCCGCAATTTCCCTTAGGTCATCATTATCAAAGAAATGAAAACATCAGGGTCCTGATACAAATGTGTCAAAAAATTTCCTTCTAACTGAGTTGTTAAATTGTGCACATGTCTTTTCTAGAGTAAGTTAATGGTGCAGCTACAGTATCTCCCCCAAATATGGTTAACAATTCAAAGTAGTTGCATATATCGGATACTATCGTTGTTCTTTTTGTTATCACCCAACTTGATTCCGATCTGGAACAAGGTGTAAGTATTCTAAATGTACATCAAATCGTTCCACAATTACCATATCATTCTCTTGTTTATATGTTTCCATATTTTTCCTTTGAGCATTTGGCGATGTAACTTGGGATGTACTTGTGCTAGGGTGGGTACTCATATCAATTTTCATGTTTCCCCCTTTTTTTAGTAAAAGAAAACAACTTCTCACTTTCAACCAAGGTTTGCGCTTCCTGTTTCAGGGCAATGCAATCATGTGTATTATAACCCACATCATTGTGGTATCTACAAAAGTGCGTATACTGATTTTCTCTAGGGGGCTGGATTGGTGTTGGCCTTCAGAAATGCACAATATTCTTGGTTTTATCATAATGATGGCTACATTTTCAACTAACTCGGTAAAACATTCAAGTTGGACCCACTGATTCCTCATTCGTCTAGATTGTTGGCCCTTATTCGAATATTTTCTCTAAGCCGATGCGAACCTTGTCCAGAATCCTTAGGACGGTAATTGGTTGTAGCTTAGGACTGAGTACTGGCTTGTGAGATACTCTAGACTTTTTGGTTTCCTTTACTGTGATTTGCTTTCCGACTTGATTCAATAATCCTTCTAAGGTTATTATTTTATTTCGATTTACTGAATCAACCAAATCGCACGACATTAAGCCTTGCCTTAAATAAACGATAACTATTTGCTCAAAATAATCAGGCAATCATTTCTTCGTGTTCATAAAATGGCTGATGTAGCTTTTTAAAGATAACATTGTGTTCTTGTGCGTAATGAATGATGGTATCATCGTTCCCTTTGAGCTCTTTACTTCCCATAAACTGCATTCAGAAAGCCATCCAGAACATATCAATTTTTTTTATAGATTATAGTGGCAAAGCATTCTACCACTTCAATGCACTTCCCTTGAAATTCTGCGAGAAGGCCAGACATAACAGTTTATCATCATTATCAAAATTCATCATGAAATTTTTAAACTGTTCGAGGTGATTATTAGGATCTTGGCTTCCATCATATTTATCAATAAAAGCTATCAAACCGCATTGGTAGATGCCTAGAAAGAATTTCTGAAGACAAAAGTAAGTGACTTCAGTGTTGACCTCGGCTAAACATATGATCATCATCAGGAGTGGAAAAGATACATGGTTGAGACTGGATAGCGAATTGATTACTTAACAAATGATCAATAATGTAATCTCCCGATCCCATTGGTTGATCACGTTCCTCTTACATGATATGTCATTATTTTGTGTATGATTTACATGTGAAGTGTTAGCATGCTCATTATTACCTCTTATCCCCTCATTCTAAATAGGGGGATAGATTTGCATGTCGGGATCCATGCCTAAAAAAAAGCTGATGTACGATCTACAATTCTGGTTTTGAATAATGCTATTCAGGCACCTCACACTCCCACTGTGGTTGCGAATTTGGTAATGGTAAAAACTATTCGGAAGGTAGTTTTGGAAGTTATTTAGTTTTTGTAGTATTAAATTATAGGTACAAAGTGGAGAGAGAATATATATGTTTGTATTTATTAGAGAGAGAAAAAAAATCCAAACCATTTAATGCTGTTAGTTGAACTATTTATAGTCTTTTTGGATGCATGGGCCATTCGGGTTGGGTCATATGTTTGGGTTAGTCTCATGAGCCACCAGGCCCATAAGCAAATCAACTAGGCACATAGCTGGATCATGAAGCATACTGCTTATTCATCAAATTTAACTAGTTTGGTCTGAACTACCCCTCTAAAAGAAATCCGATCCAATTTACTATTTTTGACCCCGAACATAATCCGACCTTATCAATACTAGTCGTCAATCTTCATTCTACCGTTTAGGGTTCTTAAAGAGTTATTGCAATCTCTTCGATGTTTCTTCTGATTAAGACATGCGATGAAGATATGAGGGGCTAAGGTGGCTTGGTCCAATGTAACATTACCCACGATGGAAGGTGGCTTTGAGATTATGGATATAAAAGTTTGGAATCAAAGGATTGTCCTTAAACACATGTGATCCTTCATTAGTAAAAGCAACAACTCAATCTGGTGTGATTGGATTAATGTTGAAAATATTAAAAATAATAACCTTTGGGCTTTAGATCTTAGATCATTTTATTCATGAATAAAATTTTACATCTTAGGTTGTTGGCCAGATAAATGAGGAGGGTAGCAATCGGTAACGGGAAGTCTACCTCCTTCTGATACGACTCGTGGGTTCTCTTTATCTTCATGGTAACCATTATAGGCAATGTATTATTCATAACTCAAGGTTTGTAAAAAATCTCAAGGTATCAAACATCATTCAAGTTGAGATCTGAAATTGGTCCTCCCAATTAAGATCCGCAATTGCCAAAATTCATAGCCTTCATGAGATTAAGAACCCCCCCCTTTCTCTCTCTCTCTCTCTCTCTCTCTCTCTCTCTCTCTCTCTCTCTCTCTCTCTCTCTCTCTCTCTCTCTCTCTCTCTCTCTCTCTCTCTCTCTCTCTCTCTCTCTCTCTCTCTCTCTCTCTCTCTCTCTCTCTCTCTCTCTCTCTCTCTCTCTCTCTCTTCAAACATCAACTACGAAGACAACCACTGTTGGACCGCCAATAGTAGAAATATCAATTTCAAAATAAAAAATACTTACAAATTCAACTGGAACGTCCATCCCTTGTCTTATATGGGCTGGGTTAATATGATGTAAGTACAATATACATCGTCATTCTTTATTATATGAGCTGGAATTAATGACACATTGTCAACCTCTGACAAACGTATTAGTTAAGGATAAAACTTTCTTTCGGATTGTGTCTTGTGCAACTATTGTGTCTTGTGCAACTATTGTGTCGAATCTATCAATTATTTCAGATGAGGACAAAATTATTCGAGGGACAAATTGGACAAATGAGTAGCTTCACCATTGCATGTATTTAACATGTATTTATATATTCATTTACTTAAAATTAGTTTAGTTAATTATTTTATCCTATGGTTTATGGGTTTAATATTAACTGGATTTGGGCTTGAATCATGTTCAGAATAGGTCCCCAGCCATATTCTGGCCTATTAGAGTTTATTTTACCGACAAATAGTTATTTAAAGCATTAATGGGATGAAGGTGAATTTTATTTCTAGCGTCAGACTCTCTCTCTAAACATTTACTTAAGAAACTCAAATATCTATCTATCCTATATTTAAAACTTAATTGCATTTCATCTTAATACCAAAAGATCCTCCGAAAATAATCGACCGCATCATGATATGAATGTAGTTTCACTTAGAGTACATTGATATCAGTTCCAAGCTTGATTTCACACTAAACGTCTCTAAATAACCTTCATGGATTATAAAGGGGTCGAACCGGTCTTAATCTTATAACCACCGTCTTTGGGGTTTTTGTTTTGGTGCATAAATATTTCATGTTTGACGGGAGCGGGATGAAAAATATTTGGTTTCCTTTTGACCTTTGCCTTTGCGATACGTCGATTCATATTTTTGGTACCCATATTGTGTGCCGAAAATAATCTATATCTTAATTCTAACATTTTTCTGATGTTTGCCATTACCACTTCCGTAACATTAGATCTAACTATTTTTTTTTGCTCTCTTTAATATTATTTATGTTTATTTTTGAATATATTTTAAATAATAATAAAAAAAGGTCAGGTATTAATATTGTTTATAAACTTTGACTACCTACTTACTTTTAATAAATAAGAAAGTAGCTAATATTTTAACTTTAAAATTTTAAAATTATCTTCCGAGATGAAACTATCCCGTTTAGGATCCGATCGAAGTTTTTAAGTGAAGTTAGTCAAGGGCCACCGTATGGAAAGCCCCAAATGGGCTTGTTATCCATATCGGGTTAAATCTAAGTCGGTTCGGGTAACTGCACAAAATTCAGACTTAGCGCGTACGTTGTTGACGACGACACTGAAGCGAAATAATATCAATTTCTCTCTCTCCCAAATCCTTTGATCAACAGAGAGACCTAAATCCCACCAGCTCCGATTCAATCATGGTATTTTCCCTCCTCCTTTTTTCATAATCCAATTTCAGTACTTTCATTTTCGTTTAATTTTTGATTGTTGTGTGTTTGGTAGGTTTGCGTAGCTTGTTTATTGCCTCTCTTCCTCGTCCCCATCGTCAACGTACTACCTCTTCTTTTCTTCTATGTCATGGTAAGACCATCCTGATCGATTGAATCGGTAATATATTATATGGTGGTGATTCGTCTATGGATCCGATGGCTTCTTGATGTTAGATTAGGTAAAATTTTGTAGTTGTGTGTTTTGGTGTTAATATGATCATCAGATTTAAATAGAAGGTCTAGTTTTATGTTTTTATTGTTCAATTTAGTTTTGATGATTTAGGGGTTGTTTGCTGTAGCGACTGATTGGCTAATTTGCTTATAAAGCCAAAAGAAAAGTGTTTTTGGTCTGTACAACTTTGAATCTTACAACAAGCTAGCATTTTTAGGGTATTGCCTTTTAAAACATATCAAAATGGCTAATAAGCAAACCCTGAACATAGTTTTTCTCTATGATTAAGAGCAAAAAAAAGTGTCATGGCTTTGGTAGTTGTTTTTCTTATTTTGCTTAAGTTCTAGCTTTCACTTCATAATGTTGCTTTGAACCTTGAAAAATAGCTCTTTCTTTTATCAGACTCCAAATAACGATCGACTATTTCTAAAACAGGACTATATAACGATTCATTGGGTTGTATATATAATTTCATTTTTGCTGTATATTAGGGGAAAGTATATGCACTTTTTGGATGGGAATACAAGAGACCAGAAAGGGCTCCTGTAGCATGTCCTTACAAGCCTGCTGCTCAAAGTAGCAACACAACCAAAGTATGTCACTTTTTTCTACCACTTTCTAACATTAAGTCAGTTGAAGTTGTTATCTGCATATTTGAGGAACTTTATAGATTCGTTTTTAGCAAACTCGACGTTTGAAACTGACTAGAATTGTTTTGGTCCATTTCTTCATGACAAATATTCTTGTATATGCATGTTTTTGTTTGGAATGTCGATTTTGTTCAATTTTTAAATCTTGTTGACGATGTTGTTGCTATTCTAGGTTAGCCTCCTTAATTAGATGGGCTACCCGTTTGTTCTGCAGATTTAGTTTCTGAGAAAAGATTTAGTGAGTACTTATTTAGCAGGGAAGGAATTTTGGCTGAATCACAGTTTTTCTTACTAAGTATAAAACTGAAATTACAAGTTCGATATTGAACTTCGGTGTATTTCTCTGTCTTCTCTTTAGCGTTATTTAAAATATTGGACTTTGCGATTTCTTCGGTCGTGTTTTGTTACTTGTTGTTAACATGGAAGTTTCTAGCGTGCTGGCTAAGTAGATGCGAAAAAGAAAAAGGTTTAAAGTAAACTCTTAACACCAGCAGTTACCGCTCAGACTTGGCTATTATGTTTGTTATAGACTAGTTATGTACAGATAGATATGCCGGTCCAGCTTTAACAGGACATGGTATATTTGTTACTTGACGTGATTATCAAACATCACAACATTTGTTGGTTTTAAAGGTAGGAGCAGAAGGTGAAGTTAATACAGGAGGATCTTCAGCAAAACCAGCGGGAATTGTAGATTCAAAGGAGGATTGAAGTCTGGTGACTTTTGTCTTACTTTAATAAGATGGTATGTAATCTAAGATGTAGAATATGTTTGGAACTCTGAACTCTAGAGCTCGTTTGATTTACAAATGAAATTTATGTTTGATTCAATGTTTTTGTTCACAGTAAAACAGCTTTTTTGTTTTCCATTTTTTTCGGTCTATCTCGCTTCAAATCCAGTTAATATAAACCTTTTGAATCCAGCAACTAGAAGTAATTGGCACTTTTAATTTGAGTGTCTTTTTTGGTGAATTTAAGGCTAAATATATAATCAAAACAAAAGAGGCTATTGTAATGTTTATAAGTTTTCTTCGTTTTCTTATTTATTATTAAGGACTGCTGAGAAATTAGTTCTTAAATGCCCTATCCTTTTCTTTTGCAATTTATTATAACTAGGATTGTGCTATCAGAATTATTTATTTTTTGGGTGTAAAAAAGGATTAAATTTAAATAATATTTAAAGTTCATACGGATATTTGCCATATTTTGAAGGCATACATGATATACTGAAAGACTGCCTATACGAGTAAAAAAACAGTCTGAATATAGAATAACATGTGAGTAGAGAAGCCGAAAACAGAAAAATTATATCGGCCAAGTATTTTTACTGCAATGGAATCTGATTTAAAAAAATACGATAAGAAAATGTAGAGATAATGAGAGGAGAGGAATATGGATTTTAAAAAATATGATAAGAAACGTAGAAGAATTGAGAGGAGGGTAATAAACGGTTCCATGGAAATATACAGTAAGAAATCGTAGAAGCCAGAACAGAAGGAGAATAATTTTTTTTTCTTCCGATCTGATAAATAACTGCGTCAAAACAAAAACACTAAAAATATAGAATTCGTAAAGAATACAAGTTTAATGCTTCGCAAACCTAATTTGAAAATGCATAACAGAACAAAAGTTTTACAAATTATCCCAATATTTTTATAAAAAAATAATTTCAATTTACTAGATTTTGGAAAATGTTTTTTGTCATACCGGATCTTCAAATAATGTCAAAAAATGTCCAATAACTTGAACCGAAAAAAAAAAAACTCTTAATTTACCATAATTTTAATTAAAAACGATATCTTTTGTGATCATTTAAGTTTCCATAAAATTTCGTCTAATTTCATTAAATATTCATTAGTTAAGTGAACATGAATTGATAAATTTTATTCTAATAACTTTAAAAAAAAAATTAAGTATAGTTTATATATTGATGCAGAGAACTTTGTAAGGGTAGTTTGTGAGAAATATATGTTATTAAAAAAAGGTTTTAATTATAATAAAAAGTAAATGTAAGTAAATGTATTGTTCGTTTCGTTAGTGGTTTTAAATTTTTATTTATAGAGTTTGTAATTATAATTAATATAAGATTTTATTTTATTTTTATTCTATTTTTTTTCTAATTGTTGTAGTTTTACACATCTCTGATTAAGTTTTGAATATTTTAGTTGCTTGAATTGTTAATGGACCAATGTAAACATACCAAATTATTTAGTTTTTTAGTCGTGATTATTTTTTATTTGTTCAAAATATTTAATATTGGTCTAAACTTGTACGGATCTTGGTCGAAGTACATTTTATTTTTGTCGAAGCATTTTTTTTATATTTGCTTGAGATTGTCTTTGATTCTTCTAATTTTAAAAGCTTCGTTTCACATTCGAAACTATTACGATTATACTTTTTTACTTATTAAAATATTTTATGCGAGCCTTCTTCGGCTACTCTTAAAAGTTTTAAGGTTTATTATTTTTTTCCTAGTTGTTTAGATTTTGTAGTTTTACACATCTTTGATTAAGTTTTGTGGATTTTAGTTGTTTGAATTGCTAATGGACCAATGTAAACCTACCAAATTATTTAGTTTTCTAGTCTTTGCATTTGTAGCAAATGATTATTTTTTATTTGTCCAAAGTAGTTAACATTGACCTAAACTTGTACTGATCTTGGTCGAAGTACATGTTGCTTTTGTCGAAGCATGTTTTTTTTATTATTGGCTTGAGATTGCCTTTGATTCTTCTAATTTTAAAAGCTTTGTTTTCACATTCGAAACTATTACGTTATACTTTTTTACTCATTAAAATATCTTATGTGAGCCTTCTTCGGCTACTCTTAAAAGTTCTAAGGTTTATTTATTATATCTTACCTTAATCGAACTATCACAACAAACTTATCCAATTAAGTTTGTATTTTTCGTACCTTATTAAAACCATTCGCCGACCAAAACTTCATATTAGGATACAAAACTCTATTTTTGCGAAAGGAAAGAGTACAACTAACAGTCAGTAGGTTGTTATGGTATTACTTCTGTTCTATTGACTGACTTAGTTTTATCATAACTAGCTCATGAATTCTTCAATTTTCAGTTAGATGTAGTTTAGTAGCATTCTAGTCATTGGTGAATGATGAACTAAGGACTGCAATGTCATCTGAAGTGTTCTTAGCGTTTTACCTCTTTAAGTAACTGAAGATATACGGATGGCAATGGGCCGTCCGCGGGCCGGGTTCATGTCGGCTCGCCCGAGCCCGTTTTTTGGACACTTGAGCCCGAACCCAGTCTGACCCGCTCCTGAGCTTGTATTTTCAAATCTGAGCCCGTCAGTTCTTGTTCGTCGGTCAACCCGGCCCGACCCGCGGACATTAATTTTAATATTTTTTATTTTATTTTATATATATATTATTGTTATTATATATAAAAAATAGTAATTTCTATATATTTTTATAATTTTCGGGCCGGAACGGGTCAGACAAACTAAAAACCCGAACTCGACCCGCCCCAGCTGCGTGTTACAATTCCTTAACCCGGCCCGTTCTATGTTCGGGTTGGGTTGGATCGGGTCGGGTCCGAACAACATCCGAATTGCAATCCCTATGAAAATATGCTACGACTAAGCATGTTATGAAGATATTCTAGTAATCCTCCTAACTATTGGTGAATGATGACCGAAAGATTATACTAACTCAATGTTATCTCTTGTGATTTATTCTTATGGTAATGACCTTAGTTTGTTTCTTCGAATTTGATTTAGTCGTTGAAATTCCTTAAGTAGCCATTCCTAGTCACTGATGAAGAATAAGGCTAGGGCTAAAAGTTAAATGGAAGTATCTTCAATTTTGTTACTCAATCTAGGTTTGATTTATTTGTTTGACTGAAGTTATACTTGATGGATACTTATGGCCAATTGATTTTATGTTTGTATAATATTTTGATTTATTTTTGCTTGCACATGGTCGTATTTTTGAAGTTGAATGGTCTCTTTGTATTATTTGGGTGAAAACGCAAGTGGATGACATAAGGTTACACGTGTAAGAAAGTTGCTAAGCATGCACGTGCACCATCTTCAACTTATGCAATTATGATCCTCCACACCTCTTTAAATCCAAGTTGTTTATCATGTGAATTAATCCAAATCATAGAATAAAAGACCATCTGTATAAATACCATATTCCTTCCTCTTTTAATAGTTTTATGTGTTTCCTCACTTCACCGTTTCTTATCTTTCTTTCTCTAGTTCTTTGAGTTTCTTGAATTAGTTAGGAATTTTGTTTGTTTGACAAACTTCCAATTTATCTTTAAAATGGATAGAAGAGGAGAAGATGGTGATACTTATGATAGTCACTGATGAATTAAGAGTTCGCTCAAGGGTAATTTTTTGTAAAATAACTATTCGAGGGACCAAACTGCTATAAAACTACTTTATGAAGATGTTTTTTAGAGAGAGAAAGACCTACTTAGTGTAGAGAGAGAAAATTATATTATATTAATCAACCAGCTTTATCAACTCGTGTGGGGTCCTTTTATAGTACAATAAGGAGCCCCACACGCTTTAATTCCCAATTACTACACATCTAGTCCCTATATTGTACCATTTATTCATAATGGATACTTTTATAATATATTTTCCAATCCTTCCCCCATAAAACTATTCTTTCCAATTTCCCCTTATGTCTTTTATTCTCCCTCATCAGTAGCCCCCCATTCCTAGTAAAAAAATATTTTTACTAGGACTGCGATGACATCTTCGAACTTCGCCTTATCTTTTAACTCTCTTTGAAAAATGATTCTTCGAAAAAATGCCTCTTCAAATTTCTTCTTATCTTTTAATTTTCTTCGAAAAATGTCTTTTCAAGTTTCTCTTTAATTTTTAATTCTCTTCAAATAATGATTTTTCGAAAAAAATACCTCCTCGAATTTGTTCTTACCTTTTAACTCTCCTCGGAGATATTAATCATTATCCCCCCCAATCCTTGCAATTGCTTAGGAAAGATTAGACCATAACTCAACATAAGTAAATTCTACCTCATAAATTCTCATCGGAAATAATTATATGTTCATTCTAATACTTTCACAGAGTTTTCTTCGAAAATAATTATATCAACATAGCCCCCCAGACTTGGCTAACGAATTGCAAGGATTAAGGTCATCGAACTTTTCAGTATCAACTTTTCAACTTCCAGTCAGCCATCTCTCGCCTTTTTTTATGAAGTCATTAGTCATAATTCCTTGTCACAAAATCATTTTAGAGATCGTATTACATTTCCCAACATTTTTCAACATTAGACTACCTCTTCACATTCTAACTTAGTTCTCGATTCAATACAATTTTTCCTATGTTACCCATAACACCCCTAGGCAAACAAAGGAAAACGTCCCCAATCATTTCTCATTTCTAAAAGCCCATCCACTTCTATAAATACTCGACCCTTTTGATTTACACTCCAAACCTTTTGTTCTAAACTTTCTAGAGAGAGAAAGCTGGCTTATGCTCCGCAAGCCTTGTCGAATTCCTGAGTGGCTGTTCATTAGCCAAAAATTCGAAAAGAAAGCTGCTAACGGTACCTATATTGAGCCTCAACCCCAACCCCCCGGTTACAAATTTCTACGGTGCCTGGCCCCCATCGGAAAATTCCTCTGCCATCATACCCTTAGAAATTTCTTGCTTCAACCAACGTTCCAATCTTGAACCCCTCGAAACTATGGGTAATGATAAACATCCCAAGAATTCTTTTGGAAAGAGAAAAAGGCATCACAAAGACAAAAGAAACTCTCAAGAACGCAAACGAGCAAGAGAAACCCCTTCGGATACCCCAGAGCCAAATTTGACTCCAGTACCAAACAACCCTCTGAAAACTGACGCCTCTGGATCAAGCCTTCCAACCACCCCTTTGATAACAGGGCAAAGAAGTCCTTGATTCTCCCTTTCAAGAACTATAATTACCGACGATGATATACAATCATTTCAAAACAAATCCTTGGAAAATAAAGGGAAAGCCATAGCCTCAGAAAACCCTGAGACAAAAACACAACAAATTCCGATTGTCGATAAAGGTAAATCCGACGATCCTTCTCTGGATTCTTCTAGTCAGATATCTACAACTCCTCTAGCAATTTCCAAAGAGCAAGCTCGAAGGATTGCCCCCAAATCCAAAGGTGATATTGCTCTTCCTTTGGAACTTGATGCTATTATGGGAAATAACATCCGAGGAATCGAAAAAAAACACCTAGTTGCACTCCATCATATCTCTTACAAATACTTCTCGCATTCGGAGGAAACCATGCTAAGGACTCGATGGTGCATCCCCTCGTATATTGACATCACATTACCCTCAGAAGGTGAGACTCTTTTATCTGTTACGGATAATGAGTTAATTATCTATACGGAGATCATGAACTGGGGGTTGAGATATCCTGTAGACCCATTCTTCATCGAATATTTTGCCAAGATCGATCTCTGCCCCTCCCAAGCTAGCCCAAACATGTGGTTCGCACTTTTGGCATGTATTATGGCTTCAAGGATTTTTGGCAATGAATTCTCTTTAGAAGAGCTCATCGGATTATCTGGCCTAGCAAAGAATCCATTTTCCCGTTTTACTCGCTGATCTTTGATCGAGGTCAAAAAGTAGTGAAGGAATTACTGAAGACAGATAAAAAATGGAGGAACAAATTCTTCTTCTTTTCCAGACACTGGGAGACGGGCTCTGAGTCAACCCCCTCGAATCCACATAAGCTTTCTCTTGTGTGGACTAACAGATGTAAGTCTTTTCAACTAACTTTTATCTCCCTCGAATAATCGTTTAACAACTCACTGTTCGAACTGTTGCACAGCTATGACTGGGATTTCGAAGCCCTACGCTGATTATGTAGAAAGTGCCACCATAATATTTACTAAGCTTAGTGAATGAGCCAATGAGAACTGGGAAAACAAATTCCGCCTCTGTTTTATGAATAATAACTTAGCCAAAAGTCGACTTTGGAGGCTGAATCCCCTCGACAGGCTAATTATAAAGGAATTGATGATTCCTCCTTCTCAACAAGAAGTCCTCGATCGAGTGAAAAGAAAGACATCATCATTTATCTTCCAAAGGGCTCCCGAGCCAAAAGCCACTTAGACGATTTCGAAGAGGAAGCATCGATCAAAGGTCTTCAATCAGACTCCGAAGGATTAGCTGCTAACCAAGAGCCAATCTCTTCATCAAATACTGTAGAACCCATCACATTTTTTCCCTTCCAAGAAAAATCTATCCATCCCATCAAGAAAAAAAATGCCCAGAAAAAATAAACCAAGAAGAAAGCTATTTTGGAATTCATCCAGGAGATATCTGAGGACACTAAAGCACAAGATGATGTCCAGGAAATCTCCGAAAGGCACTGGGGCCCAAATAGTGGCAACTAAACATGAAAATGAAGCTAGAAGAGATTCAGGCCAAGAATCCAATTCTCCCCTCACCCAAGCTTCAAGTTCATCTCCAACTGACAATTTCCCAAGATTAGCACCGCTCTCAATTCCCGAATCGATCCTCCTCAAAACATTTATCCCATCATTCTAACTGGTGAGTCTTCAAATTTTGACCCCACAGCAATAGGCTCTCCTACCAGCTCTTTCGAAATTCCTCAGAGCAATGAATTTTCTTTAAGTGTTCGCAACTTACTGCATGCTTCTGTCAACATAGGAAGAAAAATGCAACATCTGGAAGATCAAAAAAATCATTACAAGTTCAAGGCTACCCTTGCTTCCGCACAACTTAAAGAGATAAAGAAACAACAGTTCATTCTAGTGGGTCAAGCTGATGCAATTTTTGAAAAAATTTCTGCCTCGGAGAACAATGTCCTTATTCTCGAAAAATGCTGCCAGGAAGAAAGGGATCTATACCAAAAGAAGACAGGAGCTCAAGAAATAATTCTTACATAACTCAAGAAAGCTAACCAAATTGCAACCAAGGGATTTAAGGATTGTCTTGTTGATTTCGAGTTTATTGTAGAGGAAAAGAAAAAACTATTGAAGACGATTGCAGATTTTCCTCAGTAGATAGAAGCTGAAAAATAGGCAGCTGTGAATGCTTATGCAGCAAAATGCGTGGACAAACTTAATGCCCGAGATGCTACTACCCTGAGTATGACTTGGGCACTTTTTGGAAACTTATCTCCCCCGAACTTGGTCCACCTGACATTGTTGTTAGCGACAGTGAAACATCAAACTCCAAGGAGAGCGACTCCTCGAAAAGATCTGAGTAGCACTGTCTTGGTAAAATTTTTGTATAAGTTTTTTATAAGTTATTTGCAACTTTCAAGGCCATTTTTGTAATAGTATCAACATATTCCGAGGAACATTTAACTTGACCTTCCTCCTTAATCCTTGTATGCCACTGTGTGGAATACCAATGTTATAATCTTTAACTTCACATTTAATATGAAAATGATTGTATGTCAACTTGCATTGAATAAAATAATTGTCTTATGCCAATTTTACTTGGTCATAATAATCATTGTAAGCTACTTCAAGGAAGACTTATAAAATGTCATAACTATTAACCTAACAATTCAAACACAACTTGTATCGTAGAAAGAATAATTTGAGGCAAAAGTTCAAATCTATTCATCAACTAATAATGACACCTCGTTAAAACCTTCCTGTGCCTAAAAAGGTAGGAAAGAGTATGTCTTCGCTGTTTTTGTAAACCTGAAATAAGCATAAAAAATAATCATTACATGCCAAATTCTTCATCCTCATTCCAGATACAATTTCAAATGCTCTTTGTTCCACAGATGCTTAAGATATCTCCCTTCCTTATCTTTTAACCTATACGTTCCCTGCTTCACTTTCTCTGTTACTTCATAGGGGCCCTCCTAATCTGGCCCCAACTTTCCAAGGCTTTTCTCCTTGGTATGCAGAATATTTTTTTGTAATACCTTGTCCCCCACCTTAAAATTTCTCTGCTTCACCATTGAAGCATACTTGCTCATCATTAATGTTTAATAATGTAAGGACTTCAACTTTGTTCTTCGTCTCTTTTCCTCCACCAAATATAACTTCATAGCCCTGATTTGATCATTCAAATCCTCCGCATAAGCTGCTACGCGGTATGATGGGAACAAATTTCCGAGGGGACAACCGCATCCATGTCGTACACCAAAGCAAATGGAGATGTTGCAGTTGAAGTTCGAGGCGTTGTTCTATAAGACCATAATACTTTCTATAAATAATCTCGCCACTTTCCAGCCTTGTCCTCCAAATTCTTTTTTAATCCATCCAAAATCGTTAGATTAGTCACTTCCACCTGAACATTAGCCTGCGGATGAAACAGAGTAGAAAAACGTTGTTGTAAGCCCCTGAAAACGCAAAAGCTCTTAAACTCCTTGTTATCGAATTGAGGCCCATTATCCGTTGTGATTTTTATTTGCACCCCAAAACGACAAAAAATGTTCAAGACAACAAACTTGATAACATCTTTTGTTTTCGTCCCTGCTAAAGGCTCTGCTTCTACCCACTTGTAAAAATAGTCAACTGCTACTATGATCGTTTGCCTTCCACCAGATGCCATCGGTAGGGGTCCAACTAAATCAATATCCCACCTAGCGAATAACACTACTTCAGAGATACTTTCTAGCAGCACCCCTGGCTTTTGTATTACATTGGCATATCTTTGACATGTGTCACACCATTTTACAAAATATTTCGCATCACTGGAAAGGGTTGGCCAATAATAACCAGCCAAGAACACTCGTCGAATTAATGCTTTATATCCACAATGGGCCGACCCTTCTCCGTCATGCAGTTCTGATAGGACAAATTGCGACTCGTCATTAGCCAAACATCTAAATAATGGTCTACTTAGGGATTTCTTATATAAGACTCCTCCCCAAAGAACATAACCATGAGATTTAAACCTGATTCTCCTAGCCTAATACTTTTCTGTTGGTAAGCTATCCTTTTCCAGAAAGTCCACACTTTCTGACCTCCAATCATTTGTAAACACATTCCTTACTTCCTCCATATTCATTGAATGCTCTGCACTGCTTATAACCGAAGGATGCTCCTGAATTATGATGCATGGATGACCTTCTGACCGCGAGGCAGTTGCGAAGGAATCAGGGATAAGATTTGCTTCCCTTTGAACATGCTCATACTGAACTTCATCAAAATTTAAAGCCAAGTCCTTCAAGACTTTCAAATACATGACTAATTTATCCTTTCTTGCCTCTGACTCTCCCAAAGCTTGATTTATCACCAACTGCGAATCACTAATCAATTTAACCTTTCGAGCTCCACACACTTGAGCCAACCTTAACCGTGCTAATGTTGTCTCATATTCTGCTTTGTTATTGGTTGCTTTAAACCCAAAACGGATAGCTTGAAACATGACTATCTCATTCGGGGATATTAGCTAGACTCCAGCATCAAATCCAGAAACATTCGACCCCCCATCATTTCGAACCAACCATTCTGTTTTACCTGACTGGTCAACAATCTCCATGTCTGCTCTTTCTGAGTGGAATTCAACCAAGAAATCAGCTAGAACCTGAGCTTTATTGTCATCTGAGGCTCAAAGGTTATGTCAAAATCTCCCAGCTCAACTGACCATTTCGTCATTCTTCCAGATATATCTAGCCTCTACAACAACCCTTTTAGGGGAAATGCTGTTCGAACTACTATAAGATGGCCTTGGAAGTACGGTCTCATTTTACGAGCAACTGTTACCAGGGCAAAGCTAACTTTTCCAACTTAAGATACCGTTTCTCTACATCTAACAAACTTTTTCTGACATAATAAATTGGTTTTAACAGACCAATCTCTTCTCGGAGTAATACGGCACTGACTGCAAAATCTGATACCAACACATAAACGATCAACTTTTCTCCCGTCAAAGGTTTGGAAAGTATCTCTAGGGACATCAAATACTCTTAAATCTGGCGAAATGCTTCTAAACATTCCTCGGTCCAATTAAACTGTTTGACATTTCTCAACACTTTAAAGAAAGGCGCACATTTATCCGATGAACGAAAAATAAACCTATTCAATGTTGCCAATCTACCTGTAAGAATCTGGACTTCCTTAATATTCCGAGGAGGAGTTATAGTTGTCAGAGCCTTTACCTGTTCTGGATTAGCTTCGATGACCCTGTCATTTATCGTGTAGCTAAGAAACTTCCCCGACCGTACTCCAAAAATGCAATTTTCTGGATTTAAGTTCAAATTGACTTTACTCAAATTATTAAAAGTTTCCTCCAAGTCAGAGAAATGATCTTTGTCCTGTAAAATCTTTAACAACATATCATTGATGTAAGCTTCCACATTTCAGCCAATTTGCTCCTCAAAGGTTTTGTTCACCAAATGCTGATAAGTCGCCCCCCATTTTTCAGGCCAAACGGCATGACCTTATAACAATATAATCCTCTCTCAATGATAAACGATGTGTTTTTTGCATCTTTTGCATCTAATCTGATTTGATTATATCCCGAATAAGCATCCATGAAAGACAATAACCGATTACCCAAAGTAAAATCCACTAACTGATCAATTCGGGGTACCGGAAAAGGATCCTTTGGATAAGCTCTATTCAGGTCCGTGAAATCCACGCACATCCTCCACTTACCATTCTTTTTCCTGACCAAGACTGGATTCGAGGCCCATATAGGGTATTGCGACTCTCGAATATGGTCTATGTTTAATAATTGTTCAACCTTTGAAAGAATAGCTGCAGCCTCCTAAGAAACTGGTCTTCTTTTCTGTACAATAGGTCGAACATCATGCCCGTAACATCCTCTGCACACCAAGAAAACATATTTAATTTTGTTGACAAAACTGCAATCAAATTTTCTCTGAACTCAAAAGAAAGCTTTACTCCAATATAACAAATTCTTCTTCTTCAAACTTATGTTCCTCGTGATCATCATCCGGAATAAAAAATCTGGGAGCCTCCCTCGGATCATCACAATGAGTGATTACAGAGGAAGTCCTCTTTAACTGCTTTCGAGGATAAAACTATCTGATAACATTCTCGAGCCATCTTCTGGCTGCTCCTGATCATCCCTATATTGTTTCCTACCACATATTTCAGGATTTGGTGCACTTTCGAAATAACACCATGATCCTGGCAGGAAAGAGCGCCCCAAAATTGCATTGTACGAAGTTGGTGCATCTACGACTATAAACAAAACTTCAATTTATTTTTTGAACGGCCCACGATCGAGCTCCACCACACTGAAACTCCCCCACGACTATAGTTGTTGCTCCTGTAAAGCCCACTATTGTTCAGTCGGACTGTCGTATAACAAGCGGGTCAGAAATTCTCCTGTAGGTATTCATAAACAAAATATTCGCAGAACTTACCGTACCAATAAGTATCTTTTGAACTTGGTCACCAAATATTCCCGCAACAATAACCACTGCATCTTCATGCGGGCGTACTACATTCCTCATATCATCGTCAAAACATATGATAGGGGAGGGTAAGCGATGCATCTGCGCTGAAACCCCTGCTTCAATCTACGTGGTTAGATTCACCATATGCCTTTTCCGCGAACTATTAGAGTTCCCTGTAATGGTCTCTCCTTCGAAAATAGCTAGCGACTCAAAAAAAGCATATAGGTCATTTACTTTCCCCCTTGGAATAATATGCTCTACCATGTTCACGTTATTTCTCCCTTCCTTGGGGTCCAGATATTCTACTGCAATATCAAAAGCATCAACCTCTTCAGAAATCACCATTTTGTGTCAGAATTCTTTGGGACAACCTTTACTGCAATATTTTTCTGGGTATGCTTTTTCAAGAATTCTAATAACTTTCCATTTTCAATTAAATCTTGCACCTCTTTTTCAAAGCGATGCATTCCTTTGTGTCATGCCCAATATCCTCATGGTACTTACAGAACTTGTTAGCACTTCTGTTTTCCCTCGGAGTTTGAATAGGAAAAGGTTTTCTAGAACTACAATGTTGACCTTGCCTTATCAAATATCGTAGCCACATTTTCAGTTAACTCAGCAAAATAGTCTGGCCGAATCCATTTGTTCGAAATTGGCCTTGCTCCTTGCTTATAGCTTTGCTGATTACTATTGTTCTGTTGGTTAATTCTCGGTCTTGGCGGATACTGACCCACACCCTTGGCTTGAACACTAGCACGAGGCCCGTTGATTACTAGACTCAGACCTTTGAAATTGGTTCTGGTCCAGCTGATCACTTGATCCTTTTTCTGATGCCTGAGTCACCTCCACCAAAAATATTTTCTTAACTTGATCCAGTAATGCCCCAAAAGTCATCGCCTGACTCACTGATTCCGTATCCTTTAAAATTCCTGGGAGAAACCCTATCCCGAATGCCGCTAGTGCCACATAATATTTGCAGTAATTCATATCTGTTTTCGTTTTAACAAATTGATTGGTGTAATTCTTCAAATTTTCCCCGACTTTTTGCCTACAATAGATTAGCGTGTCTACATTGGCTCAAAATTTCTTACTCCCCATAAAATGTTGTCTAAAGATATCCCAAAACATGTCGAAATTCTTTATCGAGCCCTGCGGAAGCCTGTTGTACCACTTGGAAGCCACCCCCTTGAAGGTCTGAGAAAACGCTCTACATAGCAATTTATCATCGTCATCGAAATTGATCATGAAATTTTTGAACTGCTCGATGTGATTTTCAGGATCCTGCGTCCCATCGAAATTTTCTAGCTTTGAAATATCAAAGTGTTTTGGGAGGTTGCCTGCTAGAATTTCTGAGGACAAAGGAGAATCTCTCCAATTATGACCGGTGCTATAGACATTAACTCTTAAATTTTCATGGTTCGGAAAATAGAGTCCCTCATAGGATGGCAGAGTGTACTGATGCTGCCACTTTGAATTCCGATGGTCGACATTTTGGTTCCCAGAAGGAAAATTCATTTGGTCATAACTTTGCTCATTAGCATGAGCATGATAATTCTTTTCCCTCGTTGATTTTCTCTCCAAACTCCTTCCCCTTCGATGCTCCACATGATTTCTGCCATATCTTTTCTTTCGATGATTCCTCCTCGGAGACGATTCTGGTGAACTGTAGCGAGAATAATCACTTGAATCAGAGGATTCCAAGTGACGCTTTCCTTTCTTCCTAAAAGAACGTCGTTCATGCCCTCTATATTTGTCATCTCTGTTCCTAGGATGAAGGTCAGCTTCACGCTCATCTTTTCCGTTGTCATGCTATCTTCTTATCTCGTAACGAAGATTTTCCTGGATAGTTTCTTTTTCTGCCCTCAATTTTTCAATCTCCAGCAGTAACTCATTTCTTCGAGCCAGCAGAACCGAGTCGTCAAAGGTTTCTTCGGTATACTGGCCACCATGCGCTTCATACGACAAATAATTTCGATAAGTATTTCCAACAATATTATCCTCATAGTCGTTAACAAAATCATCCCCTTGCTCTTCCATAATTTTGCTCATATTAGGAACAATTTCCAAAAAGAAATTATCGTCAGGACAATCTTTGTTTCCCACAGACGGCGCCACTGATGAATTAAGAGTTCGCTCAAGGGTAATTTTGTAGAAAACAACTATTTGAGGGACCAAACTGCTATAAAACTACTTTATGAAGATGTTTTTTAGAGAGAGAAAGAACTACTCAGTGTAGAGAGAGAAAATGATATTATATTAATCAACCAGCTTTATCAACTCGTGTGGGGTCCTTTTATAGTACAATAACGGGCCACATACGCTTTAATTCCTAATTATTACACATCTAGTCCCTATATTTTATCATTTATTCATAATGGATATTTTTATAATATATTTTCCAATCCTTCCCCCATAGAAACTCTTCTTTCCAATTTCCCCCTATGTCTTTATTTCTCCCTCATCAGTCATGATAATCAAAATAGTGGTCCATATAGAGTCAATTATCTAGTAATGAAGATTTTTTTGAAACTTCTCATTCAGTTCGACCTCTAATTCAAAAGAAAAAGAAAGTTATAGTTAAGAATAAAAAAAACTAAAGTTATAGTCCCAAGATGAGGATTTGAAGAAAACATGTATTTTTGGATCTCTCAATTGGAAAGTAGTACATTGTTACACGCCAAAAAGTATCTTTCAACGAGTTACATGTTCAATATATATCTGCAGAATGTGAGTGTTATTCAGAGCGAAGTTTTATCAACATGTAAAGAGAAGTTGAACACTTCTGAGTTTGTATATGCTGTTGCAGAGGATCGTTAGAGTTCTGTTGACCAAAAAATAATTATCAACACCAAGGCCAAAACTAAGGTTGCAAGATCAAGACTGCATAAGTAGTTGGATGCTCTGAAGTTAAGATTTTTCTCTTTCTTAGACCTTCTGATTACTGAATTTCATGCTTGGATAGATAATTCTACTTCTCTCCAACAATCCATTTATAATTCTATTAAATAAGCTATGTTTGAATCTCGTGCTCAATCAATTTTGGATATCCACCAGGTATATCCGGATTTTGATTTAGGTGGTTTTTTATATTTTATCCATGAGGCTCTTAGGCCAAAAGACTTAGACCGTAATGCTTTTGAGTAAGGTGTTGATGAGAGTAATAGTGCTTAGGCTGGTGTCGGAATAGAAAACGTTGAGAGTGATGATGTTCAAACAGTTGTTAGTAGGAGTAATAATGTGAGCTATTATTGTTGTTGTTTTTTTGCATCGCAAAGGGATAATTTTATACTTATTATATTATGACTCTTTTATTATTTTATATTAGTACTAATTTGGTTTTTTTGTATGAATCTTTGTCATTTTAATAAAACACTTGTCCTTTAATTTTTTCTATTGATTGACCAATTTCAATAAGTCAAGACTTATTTAATGTAAGCTTAAGTTTTTTACTTAGTGTATTCTAGAATTTTCAAGCATGGTTGAGGTCTATGACTCTCATTATGTTTGTTTTTTCTTTATCTATTTTTTTTTGAAGAACACGCAACTTGCTTCTTTATCAAAGGATTAATACTTATTGCTTTTATAGCTTTTGAGAAGCCTAATATTCATAATATAACATTTTTACTGCCTAATATTGATTTGTTTTACCATTCGAGACATACTATTTTAGAATTTATAAAGTCTTAGTGTTTCTTTTGTGGATCACTATATTGTTGGAGGACTTATTATTATTTTTATGATACTTTTAGTTTGTTTTTATGAACATTAGTTTTTTCTTAAAGGAATCCCCTACTTCATTACTAGCCTTGTTGTTTAACTTGCGTTTTTTTTATGGAAATAAGAAATTATATATATTTTTTTATAATTTTTTATTAATGTTGAATGTCTTCTTGAAACCTTCTCGCACCACTAAGGGAAGAAAGAATACATCTTCATGATCTAATAAACACTTTTTGTAGGAGTAGTAAACTATAAGATTTTAGTATAAAGAACTATTATAGAGCTTTAAATGCTCCATATTAGAGGGGTGCCTAACTTGATTTTCTTATGCATCTAGTAAATTGTAAGTTCATGGCTTCACATTAGCTTCAACAGTGAATGGGCCTTCGCAATTGGGAGCCAAATTTCCGAGTCTTTTTTTGTATAAAGTATTACTCTCCTTATCACATTATCTCATTGATCAAAACTCATGAACCGCAGTTTGAAATTATATATATTCCTCATTGGTGTCTTGTAATGCTCTGACCGTAAATGTGTTTTGAATCTTATTTCTTCAATTACATCTATCTTTGATCGCCAGACTTGTATATTATTTGCCTCATCATATGTTGTTATCTTGTGGGAGTTACACATATCTTGGATTGAACTACTACCTCTATTTCATACATCATGAAAAATGGTGTTTATATTGTGGTAGTTCTAGGCATTGTTCTATATGACCATAGTGATTATTAAAGAAAATTCGGCCAGGTATCAGCTGCTCCTTCCAATATCTTCTTGATGCCCTCCATTATTGTCATGTTTGTCACTTCAACTTGACCATGGGACTGAGGATGGAGTGAGGAAGAAAATATATTTTTATTTCATTTTGAGCGCAAAACCTTATGACAATATTATTTTGAAATTGACTTCCATTATCTATAGTGAAGAATCTCATAATTCTATACTTGTAAAAAATGTTTACTTTTAAGAAATACATTACCTCTGTTTCTGTGATGTTTTGTAATGTTTTTATTTCCACCTATTTTGAGAAGTAATCTACGAAAATTACTATGAAATTTCTTCCTCCTGAAGCAAGTGGTAAAGGTCACACAATATATGAACCTCGCCTATCGAATGTGATTTCCTCGGTTATTGTCTTTAATAGTACTACCGGGACTTGTATGAAATTAGTAAATCGCTTGCACATGCCATACTGCTTTATTTTTTTATTTGCATCCTCTATAATAATTGGCCAATAGTATCCGTTGAGTAGGATTCTTCAATAAAATGATTTATATCCACAATAAGCGATTATTTCTCCATCATGTAAATTTTCTACGATGAAAGCTGCTTCATTTGTGCCTAAGCACCGAACTACTGGTTTGGTTAAACCTCTTTTGAAAAGTGTTTTTGAAGTCCAAACAAATCTTGTAAATTTATTCTTTATAATTTGTGCTTCCTTTTTTTTCTATGTGGAGTACTTCTTCTATTAGATACTTCTTGCTTGAAGTTCTCCATTATTATTCTTTTTGTCAGTACTTATATGGACGTGAATGTCGAGAGGTAGTTGTTAGGTACTATAATGTAATGATTTTCTTTGAGGATTATTCTTGGTTCGGAAGATGTACATGCTGAAGATGCAAGTGCAGCACCTGCTGAGCTCTCAGCTCTTGGGGCTTGTTAGAATTCTACATGCTCAAATTGAGTAATTGACTGATGTAACTTGTTTTAAGGACTAAATTGTGTTCTTTTTTTAGCTTTAGCCTTACTTGATACATGATTAAAAAGAAATTGAGAATCTTTTAAGATTTGTACCTTTTTTCTCCATATATCTTTATGAGCCAAAGTCTTAAGATTTCTGCTTCATAGTCAACTTCGTTGTTGGATGCCGAAAATCTAAACTTGATGAACTGCTTTAGGATATCTCTTGTTGGAAATATGAGCTAGATTCTTTCTCTTGAACCTTGCTTCCTCTATCCGTTCCCACTCTCCAAATATCTTCTGAATAGTCGTTTGGAGAAATAAGTTCTCAAATTAAAACTAAATTTAAAAGTGTACCAACGATTGAGATTTTATTTTCATTCTCAACTCAAAGTGAATATCATAATCCGCCAACTCTACTGACCACTTGGTTAATCCTCATGACACATCAGGCTTTTGCAACATATTTCTTAAAGGGAAATAAGTTCTTACTACTATAGCGTGTGCTTGAAAATATGGTCTCATTTTTCTATATGCAACTACTAAGGCTAAAGTACGTTTCTTTAATTTTAAATCACTAGTTTCAATTATACTAGAGATTTACTCACATAATAGACTAATTTAGAGTCCATTCCTTCCTCCCTGATTAATAATACACTGACTGCCCATGAATTCATCTTTTTTACTTAATTAACCACATGTCTTTTTATTTTCTCTAAATCATTCTCTTATTTTCTAAGCTTGCAATAATTATTGATCGACTCACCGCTGCCAGAGACCATAACCATTATTGGGATTCCAAAGCCCAATCCTAATTTTTTAAGTTAAAATATCACCATTTTAAGTATACTTTACCCCAACCGGTATCCGCACATTATTTATAATATCATAAGAATTATTATTATTATTATTATTATTATTCTTATTATTGATCAGATCGAATATCGTTGGAGGAGTACTATAACACAATGATTCTTGGGCTTAGAGGCTCATATGATTGACCCAAATATAAGATTCGACCCGAACAACCCATGAATACTAGAAAAAAGTATAAATACCCCAACCAAAGGCATTAAATAGGTTGAATTTTTTCTAAAGATATTAAATACAATAATTTTTTTTCTCTTACTACTCTCTACAAAAACATTAAATACATCACAAAAAGATTTTTTGATTTTACCCTCACAATACAATCTACCCTAATCCAATTGGCGACCACAATGGGAGATGCGAGGTGCCTGAATAACTCTATTCAAAACCTTACTTTAATTTAAAGTTCGGAAATATTTAAGACATATATCTCAATGTACAGGAAGTTCCACCTCATAAAAATGAAGGAATAAGAGATGGTAATGAGCATGCTACCATGTCTCATCTCAATGAAAACACAGAGGAAAGACCATTCAGGCAAGACGAACGTGATCAATTGAGGGCTGAGATTGAAGTTTTGAGAGCCCAAAGGAAAAATGAAAGAGCATTAAAAGAAAAATCTGATGCGAGGGGGGGAGGGGGTATATCTATAGATGGGAATGTTGATAACAATAAACAAGTTGAAAATGACCAGTCCCAAAAGGCTCATACTAATTCTAAAAAAGCATCATCGAGCTAAACAAATAATGAGCACATTAGATTCTGCTAAAAATTAAACCATAACATATGATTCTGATGGGTCCTCTGCATCAAGTAGTGATCAAGGCCATCAAAGAAAGAAAATAAGGTATTAATCATCTATTAAGTGATCAGTTCGCTATCCAGCCCGAACCAGATATGTTATCCACTCTTGATGAAGACAATGTGGTTAGCCGTTACCATAATTGGAGGCAATCACATTTGTCCTCAAAGATACTCGCTTGACATCTGCCGAGGCGATTTGACAGTTCCAAAATGGAAAACTACGATGAGAGAAAATATCTTGATAACCACCTTGAGCAGTTTATAAACTTTATGATGAATTTTGATGATGATAAACTTTTATACCAGGCTTTCGCATAAACTTTCAAGGGGAGTGCTCTAAAATAGTATAATAGTTTTCCATATGGATATATTAAAAACTTTGACGTTTTCTGGATGGTCTTTCGAAAACATTTTTGGGAAGTAAGGAGCTAAAAAGGAATGGCGATACTATCATCCACTGTGCTCAAGAACCGAATGAGTCTTTGAAAGAATATATCAACCATTTTGTGAATACGAAGAACGGATTTGCCGATTATTTTGAAAAATTAGCCATTGCTTCCTTGAGACAAAGGTTGAATCCGGGTAAGTTGGCTGATTCAGTGACTCAGAAAAAAGCAATGACATGGGGTGGATTATTAAATGAGGTCGGAAAAAATATTACGATGAAGAAGACTAAACAATCTAGAGTACCACGTTAGAATAGGTATGCTCCTACAGTGTTGATCCCACAAGGCAGTACTCAATCTCAGGCCACAATTAATTATAGGCCTAAAGATTCCGGACATGGGTCACACGGGCCAAGACAAAATGAATCAAATCAAGGCTAACAAGTTAAACCCAAGAAGGGTCTATGGGTTCAACCTGAATGGTTTACCAAACTGGGTGAAAGCGTGGCTATGGTGATTATAGAAAGGTTTAATGTAGATTCAGAATATCTAGATCTTGATCCGGATCAGAATCAGGTTGGGATGATAGTGGAAAAGACTTCAATAGTTCCCGATCTATCTAACATATTCAAAATTTTAACAATTTTTGGGGGAGACAATATGAGTGCACCCTCAAGTTGTTACAAGGAAAAGAAATGTTAATAGTCTAACAACTCAATTAGATGGAAAAATATATATGTATCTTTATCAAAGCCCTACTTCATTCATTATCTTTGATGAATATAATTTAAATGATATTGCAGGCCCACATGAAGATGATGTGGTGATAGGGGCATCTATCGGAGGTAATGATATATGTTAGATTTTAAATAATACATGAAGTTTGGAAAATATATTGTTTATATCGACTTATAAACAAATAAAGAATCCCTTAATCATCCAACATTTGAATAGGACCATAGTAGGATTTACTGGGAGCTCAGCCGATGTAATTGAAGAATTCGAAAAAGATGTCTTGTTGGGGAAATGACCATTTAAAAAGATGGTAAGGGTTTTGTTTGTGATAGTTTATTGTCTAACATCTTACAATACCATATTCGGTAGATCTTGTTATCTAGGAAGCTTGCTGTAGCTTCTACCGTCCACCAATGTTTGAAGAATGTTGTGGGAGGAGAGGTGGGCGTCGTCTGAAGTAGCAAAAAGGTAGCTTGTAAATGCGATGTCACTGCTCTTGCTCCAAAGTTAACAGAAGCAGTGAAGGTTAACAAGGAATAACAATCAGTGGAGCCTTCTGCCAAAGTAAATGAGATAGATGATCCAATGGAGGCTCCTAGTGCAATAATCCCAGTTGAAGAAGTTGGAATTCATTTGTTAGCAGAAGGTAAAAATGTTTAAATTGGATCTAAATTAACTTTAGGGTTAAAAGAAAAATTACTATCATTTTTATCCCATAATCTACATGTGTTTACTTGGTTTAACGAGGACATAACCAGAGTACTAACCAGTATAATTAATCACAAGCTGTCTGTGAAATCCGATGTGACCGGTAGTGAAAAAAAGAAGAGCTTTCTCCACAGAAACATCTGAAGTGATTGTTCAAGAAGTAGATCGGTTAACCAAAATGGTGCATATCAAAAAATCTCAATATCTTTTTTGGATAGTTAAACCAAGTTTAGTCAGAAAAAAGAATGGAAATTGGCGTATGCGCATTGAATTTACTTATCTCAACAGAGCTTGCCCTAAGGATCCATTTCCAGTGTCTCACATAGATCAACTATTAGACTTTACTTGAGAGAACAAGTTGTTGTCCTTTATAGATGCTTTTTCTGGTTATAATCAAATACAGATGACTCTGAATGATCAAGACCACACTACGTTTATTACAGATATGGGGCTCTATTGTTATAAGGTAATGTCATTTGGGTTGAAAAATGATGGAGTTACTTATCAACAACTGGTGAATAAGGAATTTTCTAGTCCAAGAAAACGTTTTCTAACTTGGAAGCCATCAATTTGAAGTTAAATCCAGAGAAATGTACCTTCGGAGTCCAATCTGGTAAAGCTATGGGGTATGTTATAAGTAGAAATGGATTTAGGCTGATCCAGATCAATTAAATGCTTTGTTAGCTATGGATCCACCTCGAAATACTAAATAGGTTCAAAAATATTAACTGGAAGATTGGCTACATTGAACCGATTTAGTTTAAGATCATCGGACAAATGTGTTCAATTCTTCCAAGTCTTAAAAATGTTAAAGATTTCAATTGGTCTCTTAACTGTCATCAAGCTTTCCTTGAAATAAAAAAACACTTGTCTTCACCCAAGACATTGTTCAAACCTTTCGAAAGATAAAGGCTTTATATGTATCTAGTAGTATCATAGTATGCGGTAAATGCTGTGTTGGTACGAGAAGTGAAAAATTACCCCCGTCCGGTTTACTATATAAGCAAGAGTTTGCTGGAAGCTGAAAAATGTACTTAAAATTTGAAAAATTAGCTTTAGCATTGGTGAGTGTCATTATGGGGTCTATATGACTTTGATGACATGTATGATACTTATGTTTTTAAATCTGAACTGGTTATGGAGCATCAATCACATAGTGCGGAGGCTGTTGTTTTGCATGATCAAATGGAGAACATATAGGCAATATCATTAAGGTTTAGGTCCGAAGTTAGGCAAGTACCTGTTGATCACATGTATTTGGAGGTTCATGGGGCCTCAAATTTACCTCCGTGCTATCATATTTCACAATATGAAAACATGTGTAGAAGATGATATAAATTTATTAACCTGCACCATCATAAATAACACCAAATATATTATTCATCCAGTTGCAAATCCGTTGACCCTTGTGGGGATACTCATTACATTAAGTTAATGAAGCATCGACATTCTTGTTCTAGACGTCAGGGAATGAAACATGAAAGATACCAAAATTGTAGGGACCCAACCAAGAGGTCCGAGGATGAATATGTGTGTGGTCCAAATATAATATCGTCGCCTTGAGTTCGACTTCATGCATCGGTTTATTTTTAGTATATGCTTCCACCATAAAATTTTCACCAACTTAACATTCAACAGGAATACCTTTACCTACCATACCAAAAAAAATCGAACACTATTTCAACCCCTACCCCGGGCACTTACCAGGCTTGGAGAACTGCACCGGATTTGGGACAGATTCTCCGGACATATATGGACAACCAATTTATTATCTGAATCATTATCACTCGAATCTAAATCAATATTATCTAGAGGGTTATCAAATATAAGTTTAATTTTTGGTACGCAATGATATTTACTTTTATTTGCAAAGATCGAGTATGACTATATTTTCTTTAATTCTAAAAATATTACTTGGAAAGCTGTTTTCAAGTTTCGAAAATTATAAGATGGAAAAGTATGATGGGAGGTGAGTGACAAGTTCTATTATTTGAATATCAGTTTCTTTCATGTCGGGATCTTCTTCAAAATCTATCATAAACCTTTCCGACCGAGCATCTTCAGGGACCCATTATCATAATGACCCTAGATTCGAATAAAGAAAACCAATAACAAAATTAAAGACTACATGTTTTTTTATGTTCATGGAATGTTCCTGAGTCAAACCCAGAGTAGAGTCTTTAAGACTCGTTAACGACATTTCCCTTTGATGCATATTTCTTTCTTTAGCTCCCGCTCTAAAGCATGAACTTTTTCATGCATCCATTTTCTCACATCCTCTAAAATTTTGACCTTTGATTCATAGATATTCTTAAGATTGGTCGTGGAATTTTCCACTATTATCTTTGGGCTTGATGGTTGTTCATATCCTTCACTAGCTTGATCTGCATCTGGTAAGCTCCGGCTTAGTTCCAGTCATATCCTTAAGCTTCTTCAAGAGTGCCTTCGAGATGGCAGTAAAAACGAGAAGCATCACATGTTATGCTAGACAACCGTTCGTATGACACTAACAATAATTCTCATTATTTGTAACTAGGGGTGGCAAATGGTTCTAGAACCGCGGTTCAAAGCTGACAATCTGTTTATGAACTGGCAGTTTAACTGCGAAACTGGCTCATTAGGACTGCAAGCTGGCAGGACCGCAACCCGCCAGGACCGCAAACCATTAGAACCGTCAGACCGCCAGGACCGCAAACTGGCAGGACCGCAACCCGCCAGGACTGCAAACTGGCAGGACTGCGAAACCATGGTTTATTTGTAAAAAACCGCGGTTTATTGGTAAATATTATAAATATTTTATTTATTTTATAACCAAAATGTTATATTTAAAAAATATTGAGATATTGCATATTATTCTAGAATTATTATTACATTTTGGTTAATATTAATTTGTTTTGGTTATTAATATTTTAAGTGTTGTAATTATTATATTATCACATTTTGAATATTATTATTATGTTTTTAGATCTAATATTAGTAGTGTTGATTTTAATATTACAAACCAAAACTATATCTTATCATGTTAAAATATTACAAATTCTATGGTTATAATTTTAATATTACATTTTGAATTTTATTATTGTGATTTGGTTTTGAATATTACAAGTGTTATATATTATATTTTAAACCAAAATCATATTTTATCATGCAAAAATATTACATGTTATATTGTTATAATTTTAATATTACATTTTGAATTTTATTATTGTGATTTGGTTTTAAATATTACAAGTGTTATTTACTATTTTTAAGTTATATTGTTATAATTTTAATATGACATTTTGAATTTTATTATTGTGATTAGGTTTTAAATATTACAAGTGTTATTTATTATTTTTAAGCTATATTGTTATAATTTTAATATTACATTTTGAATATTATTATTGTGATTTGGTTTTAAATATTACAAATGTTATTTATTATTTTTTAAACACAAATCATATTTTATCATGGTAAAAGATTATAAGTTATATTGTTATAATTTTAATATTAAATTTTGAATTTTATTATTGTAATTTTAATAATGATTATAAAATTATTATTACATTTTGGTCGGTATTAATTTGTTTTGGTTATCACAAACATCATTCATTACAAGTGAAAATTAGCGGATTGGTGAGTATTAGTAAGTCTACGATTTATAGGCATTTTAAAACTTAGAACAACGTTTTTTTAAATATGCAATAAAATACTAATCGAAACTAATTAATATCGCAAATAATAAAAACTAAATTTAGACTAATACCAACTAATACAACTAATAACAAGCAATAACAACTAACAACAACTAATAAAATTAGAATTAAAAGAACTAATTTAAATTACTATAACAATTAAATAACTTGATAAATTATACGAAGCTCTTAATTGAGCTATTATAATGTTATCCCAACGTTATTTAAGTGTTTTTATCAAATAGAAACAATTTGCGAAAAAAAAATCAAACAATTCCGAAAGTAGGACTACAATATGTAAAATAAGAAATTTGAGTTTTCTAGAATATTTAGAACAAGTAGAGAGATTTAGAGAGACATAGAGAGGAGTATATGAATTCATGAGTTTGGATTTGGGGTCTCCTCTATTTATAGAGGAGACCCAAATTTTTTTTTAAAAAAAACGAAAAAAAAAAATTCCGAACCATCCGGACAGATCTCCGGATGGTCCGGACGTAATCTCCGGACACCCGGACCGGAAATTCGGGCCATCCGGAGATCTGTCCGGATGGCCCGGACTTTTGATTTTTTTTTTTGATTTTTTTTTAGAAATTTTTATAGATTTTTTTTTTAACAACTATGTTTCAAGAAGTGTTTTTTTTTATTAAATGTTATTTAAATCACTTTTACTTTCAAGTTTTATTTTGTTATTTACAAGTAGTTTAAGTTTATGCATATAATTATACAATTCTAAAATTTTTAAATTTAAACTTCTAATATTGAATAGTTCGAAAATACAATAAACTATATAATTCATCTACCATAAACACTTTAAGCTTGAAAGAATCTAAAGAATCACTTAATAATTTAAAATTAGAATACAATTATATGTCTAATAGGTATATATTATTTAATATGTACATAATATTAAATATAACATCTTAAATATCTAGTATGTTCAAACAATATACAAATCATTTTACAATTATATTGTTTACGATATCTTGTTTAAGACAATCAAATTTTTATTTTTATATTTTTACAATTATTGAAAGTTGTAATCGAAATACAAGTAGATGTATATATTTTATTTAATATCTACATAATATTAAATAAAATATCTTAAATACATAAATATAAATATATAATCAAACGTATCAAAATCAAATTACAATTATTTTTTTAGAATGTGATTGATTGATTATAAAAATTCGATTAAAATGATAACATATTTAAATTAAAATACATGAAATAGCATAATTAACTCGTGTATATGGTACATATCTCAATTATTGAAATTAGATTCAAGTAATACTTACAAATTAATTTTAAATAACATTATAAAATATTCTGATAAACGGTTCTTAAATGGTTTGTCTGGTGGTTTAACTGCGAAACTGGTCCATTAGGACCGCAAACTGGCAGAACCGCAACCCGTCAGGACCGCATAAAGAGCAAACTGGCAGGACCGCAACCCGCGGTTCTGATTTAAACAGTTCCGATGGTTTCGCGGTTCAGACCGTTTGCCACCCCTATTTGTAACTAAAAAACCCAAAATCATAATAATTCTAACTTAGCCAAAAAACTAATTAAATATACGACGCTTACCTCAACCAATTGTAATATGCCAGGAACACACATTGACCATATTATTTTCGTTCGAAGCTAGTTACTTTTTTGTAGCGGAAGACAGCGTGGCCCAAGTCATAGATCCTCAAAGACCCAAATTTGGCATCATATTTATCTCCTTATTTTCTTCAACCTTGTGATCCGACTCGTAGGTCCCCAAACGCTCGAGGGAGCTTTCCTTTTAGAATTATGCGTCGATGCGTCCATAGTATTCCATTGGCTGGCATCATCTTCAATATTTATCAGATCATTGCAATTGTTCACTTATTTTGTTGCTTTTAGACCCTTCAATTTTAGGTCACTTCAGAGTTGGAATGATCTCATCAGCTTTCTGACGCTTCTGATACTTGGTGTTGCACGAAAATGCACAACTTGTAAAGAAAGGACTATTGCCTCAATCATCCGGATCAATTGCTTTTCGGAAGTAAGTGAAGCAATTGGTCCGTTCCTTCAAAGTTCTCCATGGGACAAAAACCAGACTTAAACAGATTTTCAACAGTAAATACTTTATGGATAATGTTGAGTCTTAGAATTATCGATACTATCAAACATCTTGTCACCCTCGTAAGTAGGCACTGGCGAAAAAATATTGTACTCTGCGCCATGATTTTTTTTTTTAAAATTGGGGCAAGAAAGTAAAAACAAATTATAACTGAGCTAGAATGCTGAAATATATCTTAAGCCTATAAGTAGAAGCAAGACAAGGGGCCTGGATAGAATTTCCATTAGATATGAATGGCAATTTCTTACTTTCATCTTCTCATCAACGATTAGGCTCCCTGTCCCTGCCAATAAAAATAAATTTCTACCTTCAAAACTTAATACAGTCGGGGACATCGGTTAATGTTCTATGTTTGTCATGATGTTTAAGTCATAGAAAGGATAAATATTACATAAATTTATTTAAGTAATGCTCAAGGTCAAAGTGTACAACTAATGCTATAATTGTTTGAGAAGAATCTTTTGATGAAACTGGAGAGAAGGTTTCTTTGAAGTCAACTAAAACCCTTAGCTACAGGTCGCATTTTATGCCTCTCCATATTAACCTTATAATCTCGTTTCGTTTTAAAAATCTATTTACAACCAATCGGTTTCTTTCCTTCATGTAGTGGAACAAGCTCCCATATCGCGTTATCTTGCATTGATTTAAACTCTTCGTTCATTGCTTTAATCCACAACTAAGAATCAGAAATTTTCATGGCTTCACAAACACTTAAAGGATTGTTTTTTGTTGTACCATAAAATTCCTCATGTTCTTGAAGATACATTATATAATCTAAAAATATAACGCTCTTCCTTTCTCTAGTAGATCTACACAAAGGCATAATTTCTTCATTTTGCACTCGAACTTCTTGAGGAGGTAGAGTTTGTTCTTCTCGAACAACTTCATTTTTCTCCATTGGAACAATTTCATTTTGTTCAATTTGGACAACATTCAGAAGAGGTAGATTAACATCATCTTGAGTATTTATATGTTATAACGAATCTAAAATGATGATTGGCCTCATAAATACCATATCATCATCTGATACCAAAGTATCATTGTTTGAACCTTCATGAATCTCTACCGATTCTTCCTCAAAATAAATGTTTGTTACTAAATTCTCCCCCCCCCCCCAAAATCTATATCCTCAAATAATTTCGATGTACCCGTCTCAAATATATTCTTTGTGGAAGGATCATAAGACTTAAAACCCATACTGTGCTCGAGATATCCGATATAATAACTACTAACCGTTTTGGAGTCCAATTTTTTTCATTTGGTCTATAAGGCTTTGGTTCAGCTGGACATCCCCAAACGTGTAAATGTTTTAAACTAGGTTTATGCCCAGTCCAAATTTCATACGGTGTCTTAGTAGTTGCTTTCGTCGGAACTCTATTAAGTAGATAGTCTGCACATTTTATTGCTTCTCCCAAGAGTGATATATGTAATGTTGAATGACTTATCATACTTCTTACCATATCCTCAACATACAGTTTCGTCTCTCAGATACTTTATTCATGCTGGAGGAACCCGACATCGATACTGAGGGAATATCCCACACTCTTCTAGGAACTTTACAAACGGTCCATGACGTTGTTCACCTGAACCATCATATCTCTCATAATATTCACCACCACAGTCCGACCTGACACACTTAATATCTTTATCAAGTTGTTTTTCAACCTTGGTTTTAAAGACTTTGAACTTGTTAATGGCCCCTGTTTTTTCATGAATAAGATATAGATACCCATATCTTGAAAAGTCATCAATGAAAGATACAAAATATCGTTGTCCGTTCCATGATTTTGTAGGGAACGGACCGCAAATGCCTGTATGTATCAAGTTCAAGAACCCTTTCGCTCAGCTTTTTAATTTTATTTCTAGAAATATGACCTAATCACTTGTGCCAAAGTTTTGCTGAATTTATCAGTTTACAATTTAGTTTTCGAGGTACGTCTACATTCATTATCTCTTTGTGATCCTTTATAGTATCTAATAGATACAAATTATCATTCGTTATTAACTTTCTAGAACCAACAACATTACCATGTAAATAAAGACATAAATGTTCATTTCCAAATAGACAAGAATAACTTAATTTGTCCAACAACGGAAAAGAAAATAGGTTCCATCTAAAAGAAGGTACATACAATACGTCTTTTAAATACAAAAAATGTCCACTGGTAAACAAAAAACGAAAATCACAAATAGAATGAACTAAACACGAACTGCCATCAGCTATATAGATGGATGTCTCACCATCACTCAGGCTTCGGTTTCTTATCATACCCTACAAATAAATACAAACATGAGTTGTTGCTGTTGTATCAACCCACTAAGTATTTCTCGACACTGAAACTAAATTTATCTGAGAACAAACCATAGAAGTAAAAATACTTTTGGCTTACATCATAGCCCTTTATTTTTTCACATTCTTTCTTAAAATGCCCCGATTTCTTACAATAGAAGCAACGCCCTTTACTAGGCGTACCCTTATGCTTCTTTTGTCCCAAACCGGATGCATGTGCATCTGAACCTTCATACTTTCTCTTAATTCCCTTATCCATCTGAGCTTTCACCATTTGCACTTCTGGATGTTCTTGCTTCATCTTTTCCCCCTCTTGCGCTGCCTGAGAGATGAGCTCGTTAAGAGTCTATTTCTCGCCCTGACACTTATAAGAAGTTTCAAAGTTCTTATACTGAAGAGGGAAATAGTGAAAAGCAAATCTTACCACAACATCTTCTGGAAGGTCAACCTTAAGTGCTTTTAATTTGGAAGCCATGTTTGACATTTCCAAGATGTGCTCACGAATAGTCATTTTACCACGATATTTCATAGAGGGTAGCTTAATAAGCAGCGTCTTAATCTCTACTTTATCGTTCTTGGAAAAATATTTATCTACCTCTTCGAGAAATATTTTTGGATTGGTGATCTTAGGTGAAACTGCACCACGGAATGCTAATGGAATTGCTTGCTTCATGATCCCTAGACTTATCTTGTTCGACTTTTCCCAAGCCTCTCACTTTTTCTTCTCTGTAGGAGAACTATCATCAGTCAGAGGTTTAGGTTCATCGACCCTTAATGCCAAGTCGTACTCATGGCACATTAAGTGCAACAACATATCTTTTTTCCACAACTCAAAGTTGCTCCCATTAAGTATGGGTGGGTTTTTGCCTTCCGGATTATAGATATACGAATTTGCTAACATAACAAATAACAAACAACAGATAGCCAAAAACATCATTTAACATATAATCTTCATAGTATTTAACAAATAAACATAACACAATAAAATATACTCTTACAACATCAATAAGATACCTTTGGGCAAGCATATTAATTTGTATATGTATGAGTTTGAGCATAATTAATGTTGATCTTACCAATTGACTTAATTAAGAAAGTCTTCGTGTGAGCCGATTTTCCTAGTTCAATTTTCTTAATGGCCATTTTACATATAATTATCTCGTGTCTAAGATTAATTATATCAAACCTTAACCTTCACTTAGGCCAATTAAAGTTTACATACTTGTCAATCAGAGTCTTATTAAAAACTTTAAAATAATTAATTCACCAATAGAGATCATTTTAGCGATATATTTGATCATTAATTATTTATCCAAGTTCGGACAACTTAAAACATGCTAATTATTTGGGAAATACTATACGACTACCTATTCGTTTTAGATTCAAACTATTTCGTATTCATTTTATAAATTTAATAAAATTAAAATTTACATCTTAAATTTATTATCTTATAACATATCTTTAAATATATTATAATATAATCTTAATATATTATAATATGTTTTTAGTTATATTATACAAAATATAGATTCTATTATAGTATATTTCTTAATATAAATGTTATAATATAATATATATTAATGCTATCTCTAAACTGTATGGGCACTAATGACTTATATTATAATATAAGTTCAAACAATTCATTAATATTTTGTTTAAATAACTCTTGCAATTTATATAAAGGTCATTTTTAAGACTCAAAATCCTAACTATGATCTATTTGAAATCCATATTTTCATTATTCTCTCATAAAGATCCGTTTTATTTAAATATTTATCATTGAAGACCCACTAATTCCTTAAATACCCTTGTTCATTTATATAAAAGGCTTTTAGACCTATATTTCTATTTTTTTCTAATTTCTTCCCTCTATTTCTACGTGTATAGAACAGCTCTAATGTTAGGCGATTCTTTATTTTTTTACTCATTTTTCTTGTTTTTCATTTGTTTTCATATGTTTTTTGTTGTGTTTTTAGTAGATTTCGAAGTTTGATTTTAGATATTTGTTTTGATTTGTGGATTTGTGTGTGGTAAGTCGAATTTTAATTTCGAAATACTAGAAGTACTCGAGATATATTTTTGTTTCCGATTCTTGGTATTTGTCTGGTTTTTACGTTGCTAATGTAGTTTATTTGTTGTATTTCAGTTCGTTTTTCGTCGATTTTAGTTTGTTTTGAGTTTCTGAGATTTTTGTGTCGAGTAAAACGGTTCAGGAAAGAAGATGTGAAACGTTTGTATCGATACTTACTGATAGTTACGAAACGTGTAAATATTCTGGAATGGTAGATGCAAAAAACACGTTTTAGATACATGTAAAACGTTATTTGTTCTAATTTTTTTTTTAATTCATAACATATCATGGGTGGTACTAGTTTGTTCATCTTAAAAAAACAAAATCAACTGTTTTTTCGTTTTTTTAGTTACAGTTTAAAAGTTACAGACTTTTAAAGTTTTAAAATTTATAAGGGTTTTGTGAAGAAGATGTGAAACCTTTTTCATTATGATAGATATGAAACCTGTTTTGTCGTGTTATATGTGAAACCTTCTTTATTTTGCTAGATGCGAAACCTTCTTTATTTTGATAGATGGGATTTTTTTAATAGATGCAAAACCTTTTTTATTTTTCTAGATGAGAAACCTCTTTGTTTTGGTAGATGCAAAACCTTCTTTATTTGGTAGATGCGAAACCAGTCACTAGATGCGAAACCATATACTTGAAAAACGCGTGTAATGTTTTTTTTTTAAATTCAAAACATATCATGAATGGTACTAATTTTGTTGTCTTAAAAAAACAAAATCAATGATATTTTGGGACTCTTTTTTGGAGTTACGGTTTAAAATATACGGACCTTTAAAAATTAAAATTAAAAAATACAAAGAAAAAAATTACAAAAAGGTATTTAAAGTATAAAGTCTCTTAAAATTTTTAGTTCTTTATCCGTAATAGGTTTGTTTAACATGTATTTATTGATAAGTCTCCTTTTATATAACAGTTGGGAATTTATATTAAATTATTAATATAAGCGTACATAGAGGAACCTATTAATAACTGCATATGTAGTTGGCGGTTATGTTATTTTAAGACTAACAACTGGATATTAAATTAAATTAAATCAATAACTAGTCTCTTCAATTTTAAATCCTTTTAGCATAACAATCCAATCGTCGTAATTTTACATGCTTTTTTAATTCATGAAATAACATTGATAGGATAAAATCAGTCTAACATCTGATTTCTGCAAGTAAAACTTAAATAAGTGCAACGCTTGTTAACTTTATTCTTATTGCATTTTTGAATGCATTGTACCTCAAACTTAATACTGTAATATTAATATACGGTTGAATCGCTGATTTTATGTATTTTATTCTTAAATATGCTTTTATTGATTACGAAATCAATTCAAATAATCCTAAATATGCACTTTAAACAAGAAAATCGACAAGTAAATATCATAACGTGCGAATTTGAAAACTTATTAATTTAACTTCATTGTGGCTCTGATATCACTTGATAAAAGTACTTTTTGGATTTCTAATCTACTTATTAACCATGAAATTAAATTATCATGTAATAATGCAGAAAAATACTTACAGGATGTAGACATTCCTTGAATTTTCAGATGATCCGTGATCATTTGCTAATGGTTATGATTCTTCAAAGAGATGGAAACCAAAACACAATTTTGTAATTGATTCGAATGAAGAATCAATTCGTTTTTCTTAAAGGAATTTTCTCTTTGTATTTGATATTGTGTCTTCAAGAAGTGAGAAAATTACTTCTTATATAGAATACTGAAGTGAGAAAACGGTTCTTATCTTTTTACTGTCTGTAACTTCCAGCCAGTTACTTAATGACGACCAGTTCTTATTAAATTGTCACTCTTACGGACCATAACCCGGTATTCTTTTGTCTTACAAAATAATCTCAAAACTTTACGTTTTGCTTAAGTTGTTTATTTTTTTATCCAATCCTTCACAATATTCAGAATTAAACCTGGTATCTATACAATTACCTCCATGATACATATTTTGTTTACTAGTCATTCCCTTTCTTTATAATTACTTTTATTGGACTAATATTGACGATAGTCTAATACATCGATAAAACATTTGACGGCCCAACTCAATGGAGAAATTCCAACATTGGAAACACGTTCTTCAACATAAAAATAGATATCATCTAAAAAGAATCAATAATGATTGTCATTAAACTTCTCAAAAATACAAACTGGTTTGGTTTAGATAGAGTTCGATTAACAAACAAAGTTTGACCAGTTAGGGGTGTATAGGAATCCGTAATACGTCTCATAATATCACCACCTTATCTTAGGTAACGGAAGCAACGGTTTTTCCGAAGACCGATAGTTGGATAATCAAATTTTGAAGAATATCGTATCTAGTTTTGAAGCAGTATAGAGATTTAGGTTCGTGATAAGTATAATCCACGCCCATAAGTTATATTTTCATGATATTTGGAGAGATTATAAAGATTATTTTTCTATGAGCCAAACCAGTTTGACTATGTTTCACCTTCTTCCTCTTTTGGAACTTGCAAAGTTTGGAGCTCGGTGTGATGTATTCATCTTGGTGCATTTCAAATAAAGAATCTCTCTTGGAATGAGGACATGTAACAATGTACCTTTGGGAGAAAGACATGAGAGTTAGAGGCCTCAGTTAAGCTGTGGTTAGGGTATATTGAAGTCAAACTCTTATATTTAATTTTAACAGTGATAGGCCACATGGGTTCGCCATGAAACTACCTAGTTGGATAAACTCTATATTTCCATCTTCTTTCGAGAAATATAAAATTGTTGTTAACCTAAGTTAAATATATCTAGGAATCTGAAGATACTCTTTACCATTATGAACTGTACAGACCATTTCACATCTTTTCATTTCCCCATAACTGAAACTCTAACTACTAAAACAAAAACTAATTATCTTAACTGCATGAACATCCTAGCAGTCAAATGCGGAAACTATCAGACAACTTTGGAGTATGCAGTAGATCTTAAAAGCCAATGAACTCCGGTCAACAACGAACCAATGGGTCAAACTCTATTTAGAAAATATTTTCTATGGAAGACAAGATGGTTTTGTATGAGATATCATATCTCTTTAAAACAAGTGAGATAAAAATGAAAATGTATGGAAAGTCTGGTATTTATCTACTAGTCTTGACATACTCTCATCATGTAATCATTGTTATTTACGGAAAACTAATGGATCACACGCCAACGACGCTTTCCAGATGTCGTATTTGACATTCATTAATCTGATAATGACACATATCAATAAGAAGCTGACGAACGCACATATGAATTTGAAACGTCTAATTATTTCACACACCCTTATTCATTCCTCCAGAACACATTAGATAACTGGAGACTCTACCACAACATAAATTGATATTGTTGTGAATGAGTCGAATAGTTCCTTGACAGTGTACTGTGTCCGGCAGTACAGTTTTGTGTATATGATAGTGTTATTGTGCCTTAACAATGTACTATGTTTGGCAGTGCAAATAAGTGTTGTAATAATATCATTGTTAGTCTTGTGGTAGAGACAATTATCTAGTAAGTTTATTTATTTCCTATATATAGAGTATTACGACTACACAAACAACACAATCTGGAATTTGTAACCCTTTTCTATCATAATGAAATACTTTTCTCTGGCGGCGCCCGTGGATGTAGACAATTTCTGAACCATATTAAATCATGCGCTATTTTTTTACTGTTCTTTGTTTCATTTGTGTTATGTGCTTGAGCCATTTGTGATAAATTGCATCGTAATTTATAACAAAATTGGTATCAGAGCCACGTGGTGAAATTGGGGCTTTTGCAATTAAGGTTTCACAATGGCGTCTACATCAACAAAATACATGATTGAAAAATTTGATGGGGTTCCAGCTTTACATTGTGGAAGATTAAACTGAAATCTTCATTGGTACTACAAGAGTTTTGGAAGGCTTCAGAGAATAAATTACTAGAAGAGATGAAAGAAGAGGAGAAGCAAGATCTTCAAGAAAGGGCTTTGTGTTGAATTTTAATGAGTTTGAAAGACAATGTGCTTAGCGAGATTAGTGGTGAGAAGACTGCTGTCTGGACATGAAAGAAGCTAGAAGATCTTTACTTAGAGAAATCAATAGTAAACCAATTATACTTGAAGAAGCGTTTGTACGATTTCAGATTGAAAAAAGGTATGTCCATAACTAAGCACTTAGATAATTTTAAATCAATTATAATGGACTTGGAGAACATAGATATCAATATTGAGGATGAGGATCAAGCTTTGTTTGTATTGAGATCGTTACCAGCTCCTTATCAAAATTTCATAAATACCATTATGTATGGTAAGGATAAGTTGCTGCTAGCAGACGTCAAAGGGGCACGGAAATCAAAGGAGTTGAGACAGTTGTAGCCAGACAATCAGGCTGAAGGGAAAGGTCTTATGAGTAAGGGAAGGTCTAGAAGCAAACCGAGTTTTTTAAGAAGGAAGAACTGGAGGTCCAAATCAAAGGTAAAAAACTCAAACTGTTATGAATGCGGTGGGTAGGGTCATTATAGGAGAGATTTCTGAAAATGAAAGGTAAAAAGGAAAATCAAAAGGAAAATGCAGCAAACATTGTTGAAGGTATGAACAATTCCGACGATAGTGAAAATAGTGGTAGAGGAGATGTATTGTCCGTCAGTTCAGACTGTGGGAAAAAATATTGGGTACTCGATAATGGCGATACGTATCACATGTTTCAGTTCAAGCAGCGGTTCAATACTTATAAGCCAATGCATAGAACTGTCTATTTATGGAACAATCATTTGTTGACTGTTGGTGGTATCGGTAACGTCAGAATCAGAATGTTTGATGGGGTTGTTAGAATCTTGACGTGCTGACATGTTCCTGGGTTAAAGAGAAACCTGATTTATCTTGGGACACTAGACTCTTGGGGTTAGAAGTACGGTGAAAAAGATGTTGTAATCAAAGTGACAAAAGGCTCAATGGTGTGCATGAAAGGAAATTTGCAGAAGGGTTTTTACATTATTTAAGGGAGTGTTATTATGGGTGATGCTGCAGTAGCATCATTAGGGAGTAATAGCCAAGGTAGGGAAGATCAGAATCAGTTGTGGCATTGGTGTCTTGGTCACATGAGTGACAGAGGATTAGTTTTTTTTGGAAAGAAAGATTTGTTGAAAGGGTATAAAGTAGGATGATTGCGATTTTGTGAGCACTGTGTGTTTGGTAAACAAACTAGAGTCAAATTCAGCAAATCAGCTGTAAAAAAGACTAAAGGTACAGTGGATTACATTCACTCAGATCTTTGGGGTCCAAACAGAATTCCAATAAAGAGCGGAGCCAAATACTACATAAGTTTGATTGATGATTATTCAAGGATGGTGTGGGTTTACTTTCTGAAAACGAAAGATGAGGCATATTCAACCTTTGTCAAATGGAAGACGATGACTAAGACGCAAACAGGAAGAAAAATTAAACGTCTTATGATAGATAATGGGTTAGAATATTGCCGTTGTGAGTTCAACGAGTTCTACGAAGCTCAGGGAATAGTGCGCCATCACACTTGTTCTAGAACACCACAACATAATGGAATCGTAGAAATAATGAATAGAATACTTTGTGGCAAGACACGAAGCATGCTCTCGCACTCTGGTGTTGGAAAGGTTTTTTTGGGCTGAAGCTATCAATATAACGTGTTACTTGGTGAATCGGTCTCCATCAAGGGCTACTAATTGTAAAACTTCTTTTGAGACTTGGTATGGATCGTCGGCTGATTACGAACATTTGAGGGTGTTAGGTTGTTCTGCGTATTCTCATGTGAGAGACGGTAAGCTTGAGCCGAGGGCAAAGAGGTGCATATTTCTAGGATATCCTACTCGAGTGAAGGGATATAGATTATGGTGTGCCTCTCCAAAGTCTCCAGGTTTTCTCATCAGTAGGGACATTACTTTTAACGAGTTTGTTTCGATAGACAGTCAGAAGAAAGTAGGAGAAATGGTCGAATCAGGATCGGTTGTGAGTAAAAACTGGGAGCTTGAAGTAGAATCAGTTCCTAGTAGGTCCAATAATTCGAGTGGTTCTGAGGTTGATCCAGAATCTGGAGGTGAAGCGTCAGCATCAGATGATAGTGACGATGATACGCTTGAACCAACAACAACCTTATAGCATAAATTTGGGGAGAGAAAGAAGAGATATTAGACTTCCAAAAAGGTATGCAAATCTAGTTGCATAGGCTTGGTCAGTTGCAGAAGAAGTTAAGATACAGGAACCTAGTAGCTACAGAGAAGCTATAACGAGTTCAGAGGCAGATTGATGGTTTGGTGCTATGGTGGAAGAGATTGAATCTCTTTATAAGAATCAAATATAGAAGCTTGTTGACTTGCTAAAGGACAGAAGGTAATATGCAGTAAATGGGTGTTAAAGAAAAGAAGGTAATCCAGGGGTCGAGGCATCTCGATTCAAGGCAAGACTGGTCGCTAAGGGTTTTACTAAAAGGGAAGGAATCGACTTCAATGAAGTGTTTTCTCGGTGGTGAAGCATAGTTCAATTCGAGTTTTGTTAACCATGGTAGCTTTACAAGATTTAGAGCTTGAGCAGTTGGATGTGAAGACTTCATTTCTACATGGTGAATTGGAGGAGAAAATCTATATGAGACAACCAGAGGGATTTATCGAACATAATATGGAAGACAAAGTTTGTCTACTGAAAAAGTCATTGTATGCTTTGAAACAGTTACCTAGGCAATGGCACAAACATTTTGATACATTCATGGTGTCAAAAGGGTTCACGAGGAGTCCATATGATAGTTGTGTTTATCATCAAAAGATGTCAAATAATTCTTATGTTTACTTGTTGTTGTATGTGAATGATATACTTATTGCTGCTTATAGTATGTCACACATTGTGCAGCTAAATAAGCAGCTTAGTGCCGAGTTTGAGATGAAGGATCTGGGTAGGGAAAAGAAGATTCTTGTTAAGGAGATTATCGGGAACAGAAGTGTAGGATCATTACACTTGTCTCAATAAATCTATATTGAGAAAGTGTGACAACGATTCAACATGTTTAATGCTAAGGTAGTTAGCATCCCGTTTGCTACTCATTTCAAGTTATCTGTAGCAGAAGCGGCCAATGACGATGTTGAGTTGGAACAAATGTCGAAGGTTACATATGCAAGTGCACTTGGGAGTATCATGTATGCTATGGTATGCACACGTCCCGATATTTCACATGCGGTTAGTGTAGTTAGCAAGTACATGGGATGTCCTCGGAAAGAACACTGGCAGGCATTGAAACTGATACTTTGGTATCTTAAGAATACTGCGAACGTTGGCTTAACTTTTAACAAGACCGATATTGGTGGATCGCTGAATGGTGTTGCAAGATCAATGGTTGGTTTTGTTGATTCTGATTTTGTAAGTGATATGGATAAAATGAGAAATCTGACATGATATCTATTTACTCTAGTTGGGAGTACAATCAGTTTAAAAACACAGTTGCAAGCTACTGTAGCTTTGTCTACAACAGATCCATAAGCATTTAAAGAGGCAATATGGTTACAAGGTTTAGTGGCAGATTTTGGCTTGGATAGGACTACTATAAAAATGTTTTGTGACAGTCAAAGCACCATACACCTTACAGGGAACCAAATGTACCATGAGCGTACGAAGCACATAGATATCACATATCATTTTATTCGTGATATAATACTAAAGGAAATTGTTGATGTGAATAAAGTGTCTATGCTAATCCAGCAAGTATAATGACCAAGGAAGTATGAGTTTGAAAGTTTACGTGATAAGGGGAGATTCCCCCAAATAAGTATGAGTACGAGCAGGAGGACCGCGAACTTGAATTAGGGAAAGCAATGAAGAAAATGACGAGCTCTACAGCGTTGACGAGCTCAAAGACAGATCGATCTCAAACGTAGATCGAGCATGAAGACAAATACATCTTTGATGAGCTCAAAGGCAGGTTGAGCTCGACGAAAAATACAGCATTGAGGAGCTCAAAGGAAGCTCGAGCTCGAAGACAAATACAGCACTGAGGAGCTTAAATGAAGATCGAGCTCGAAGATATCAGAGGAACAGTCAACCGATCAAATCAGGGATGCGATGAACATATGATCAAGATTGAGTGCAAACTTAAAGAGGATAAGTTGAGCACGTGATCAGTGAGCTCGAGCTCTGCAAACTAGAGCAGACTTGATCGCGTTTAAGGAGTGGCCCAGCTTGGTTTAGAGTGTAGATCAGATTGAGTGTTTTCTTACTTGTTATGTAATACACATTTTGACTCTCAAGTCAAGTCCGTTTTAGTTACTTGTTCTACAATTATAGGGATAATGATGTTAGTGGGTTAGTGCCAGTTAAAGTGCGAACATATGTAACTGCCCACTACTTTGTACATTATAAATAGGGAGAACCTATCTATCAATAAATGGATCTTTTTCGGCTTATATCTTCTTGACTAAAATATTACAGACTGTACTGTGGTAGAGCTTGTTATTCCCGTAATAAATTTGGCACCATCTGCGGGAAATTTCTTAACCAATCACCATGGTAGTCACAAAGTCAGGAATCGAGAGAGACAACCAGGAAACTAGCGAAACAACAACACAGCAAAGAAGAACTGTAAATCAGCCAGCAGGGTGAGGCCTCCTATATTCCGGTCCCATAGCTCCTCAAGAGGGCAGTCACATGATACCCCAAGCGGCGGTGGTGACAGAGGGATCACTGATTCGGCCTATGGTCGTTTCCAGGGAAGAGGTGCATCTCTATCACCCGGTGAATGCATCAGGGGCTCGCAAATCTGCGGAAGCCATGCTGGCAGATGACTCGGGGGTCCTCCAACTAGAATAAATAATCCAGAATCTCCAGGATGAACAGTTGAAAATAGTGTTTGAAAGAGACACAAGGAAACAAGCCATGCACGCCACGATGGCAGGAATGAATGACGCTATTCATGCTTTGACCGCTAAGATCAAGGGAACGAGCAAGACCCATCAACCATCTGGACCAGAGGCGAGCAAAGTTAACAGAACGAACCGTTCGTCCAAACGAGATGACAAGTAGGAAGGTGAAGGCGAGAGCGTGGGTAAGAATCGTAGCAGAGAACCGCGAGGTGAGGTGAAGCAAACGTTAACCAAGCGAGCTTGGGAAAATGAGGATCTCGGTTAGAATCAGATCCGCCCTAATTTGTCGGCCTACATACTGAAGGAATCATCATTCTCTGAGAAAATCCTGGAAGCTCAGCTCCCGAGGAAGTTCGCCCATTCATGATGGAAGCATATGATGGAACGAGGGACCTAGAGAGGTATTTAGAGCAGTCAGAAACATAATAATGGGCTTCAACCCTGACGATGCGATGTTATGCCGAGCACTATCTATGAACCTCAAAGGTAACGCCATGGACTGGTTCAGCAGCTTACCAAATGATCCATCTATGACTTTACAGGACTGTGGAAAGCGTTCAGGGAAAGGTTTGTTGGCAACAAGGAGCTTAAGCACGAGCGGGACTCAATTATGGACCTTTATCAGCGCCGAGGTGAGTCTCTTAAAAGTTATATTAGAAGATTTGTTCATGATATGAATACTTTGCCAGATTTGGCCGAAAAAATGGCGGTGGCCTCCTTAAAACGGGGGCTCGACCGAAAAGGGGAGCTGTATGCAGATCTCATCAAGTTCCCAACTGAGAACATGGGAGACCTGCTCGCCAGAGCAGATACCTTTATAAAGGTCGACGAAGCCAGAAGAGGAGGGTCACCTGAACGACGTGACTTGGATTTCAAAGAGGGTGGAACAGAACGGAAAAGGATTGAGGAGCAACCAAGGAGGGATTATAAACAAAGACCCCAGCATCTCGATCAACCGAATATGTGTTTTACCCCGTTGACTGAGGCCATGCTAGTGATTTATGATCGAACAAAGGGGCAAACAAATTACCAAGCTTCGCGCACAATGAGCGCGCCAGGGTTTAAACAATCCAATCGGTGTTGCTGTGCATATCATCATGATCATGGATATTCCACGGATGAGTGCTGGAAATTTAGGGAAGAGATTCAGCGCCTGATAGACAATGGCGAGTTGATCCAGTATATCAAACGATCTCAACCGGATCGACGCGAGGAAGCTCGTTCTTCAAACACTGACAAACCGGCCGCTGGAGAAGAACCAGAATATAACAAGTAATAATGGCTACTTACCATATTAGGGGGGAGTTTGGTTGTAGGTCAAGGGTCTCCTCAAGAAAAACGACCTAAAATGAGTTCGACGTGTATGAAATATATGAAAATTCTTATCAAAACTATAAGGACCCAGTAGCCGATCTCGCATTCAATGATGATGACCTCAGAGGTGTCACTTTACCACATGAAGACGCTTTGACTATTCACTTAGATATTGGAGGGGTAATGGTCACCCGAGTGCTGGTTGATGGAGGATGTTCGACAAATATTATTTTCAAAAACAGCTTTTATCGTATGCAAAACGTGCCACCATACCAATCTACTCCGCGGACATAGGTTGGATACGAAGGAAAAACCTCTCAATGTGTTGGGGAGGTAGAGACCTTAGTAAAGGTTGGCCATGGAGGTACGAAGAAGGAACCAAAAACACTGTTCTTAATTTCCAACGCATCGAGCCCTTACCATGATATTATTGGACGAACATGGCTGCATAGGATGGAAGTGAAACCGTATACATTTCGACAATGCATCAAATATCTGGTAGGCAGCTTAGTAGGAACAATACGGGGCAACCAAAGGACTGCGCGGACATGCTATGCAATCGCGTCAGACTCATCTAAACCTCTCCAATAGCAATTAAATGGCGAGGGGGACGTTACACCAGCAACTTTAGATCTCACCTCGCCAGACCCAGTGGATGATCCGCGTGTAAATGAGGATTCAGCTACTATAGATACTACAACGGTGGATACGATCATAGCTGACAGTCGAATGCTTCGATTGGGAAAGGAGTTGTCCCAAGACTCAAAGGTACGTTTCATAGCTTTATTAGCAAAGCATTTGGATGTATTTGCTTGGGAGGCAGCTGATGTTTCGGGAGTAAGCCCTTCGATCATAAACAATAAATTAGCTATCAACCCTTGTGCCAAAACGGTGTGATAGAAGCACAAATGTTTTTCAGTAGAAAAGCAGGCTGCTATATTAGCTGAAGTAAACAAGCTAAGCCGGTTGGGGCATTTCCGAAAGGCTAAGTACCCGGTCGGGATAGCCAACCCGGTTCTGGTAAAAACGAAGAACGGATAGTGGAGAATGTGCGTAGACTTTACCGACTTCAACCAAACATGCCCCAATGATGCTTTCCCGTTACCAAGGATAGATCAGCTGGTCGATTCGGTCTCGGGTTACAGATTTTTATCCTTTATGGATGCGTACTCGGGGTGCAATCAGATCCGCATGCACCCATCCGATCAGGAACACACAGCCTTTAAAACCGAGTGGGGTCTCTATTGTTATACAGTTATGCCTTTTGGGTTGAAGAATGTCGGATCGACATATCAATGACTGATAAATCACATCTTCCAAGATTATTTGGGACAACATTTAGAGGCGTACATTGATGATATGATCATTAAAACTCATGAAGAAGCGCAGCACCTCAACATATTATAGGTTGTGTCGATTTATTACGCAAATTTAATCTCAAACTTAACTCGGATAAGTGTTCGTTTGGTGTTGCTAAAGGAAATTTTTTGGGCTATGTGGTAAGTCAACAATGTATTAAGGCAGATCATGTCCAACTAAACGCTATTTTACAGATGGAACCACCATATAATGTTAGAGAAGTGCAGTGTCTTATAGGAAGGTTAGCAGCCCTTTCGAGGTTTATCTCCCACACATCAGACAAGAGTCATCACTTTTTTGAAGTATTGCGGGGTTCGAAGAAGTTCGTCTGGATAGAAGAGTGTGACAAAGCTTTCGTCGAGATCAAATAGTATCTCACCTCTCCTGAGATTTTGTCTGCACCTACTCCTGAAGATCCCCTATTTATTTACCTGGCAATGTCATCCTTTAGTGTTAGCTCAGTTCTCGTGCGCGACCAGAATCGGAAACAACGCCCGATATATTACACGAGGAAAATGCTAACAAATGCACAGATAAGATATCTAAACCTCGAAAAACTCGCTTTGAGTTTGGTTGTTGTAGCTCGACGAATGAGGCCATATTTCCAAGGGCATCTAATTACGATGCGAACAATATTTCCTTTACAAACAGTATTTCAAAAGCCAGATGTTTATGGAAAATTAACCAAATAGAGCATCGAGCTCGATGAGTATGACATCCGTTTCGAGCCGCGCTTAGATATAAAGGGGCAAGCAGTTGCGGATTTCTTAGCAGAGTTTAACTCATCAAGAGAAGAACATATTGAGATAAACGACAGACAAGCGATTGAGCTCGACCAGTGGATCATTGAGGTCGATGATGCATCTTCTACATGAGGAGGGGGTGCAAGCATTATACTCCGGACTCCAAGTGGGGAGGAGGTCAAACAAGTTGTACGCTTTAATTTTCCGGTTACAAATAACGCCGCAAAATATAAGGCCGCCCTTTGTGGCATGAAGCTGGCTTTAATATGTGGAGCTCAAAGCATCAAGATCAGATCTGACTCTCAGTTGGTGGTTAATCATGCACAAGGTATTTATGATGTCAAGAAAGACGAGATCAAGTAGTATCTTGTGATACTCAAGGAGTACAAGTCTAAATTTACTAGCGGGCTTTATGAGCAGATCCCACGAAGGGATAATTGGGAAGCCGATACTTCATCTAAGGCCACAGCTTCATGAGAGCATCCCACGATCTTACTCTAGTAAATCCCCACGACAGAGCTCATATCAGTAGTCGCAACCATCAAATTAATTACTAATGACGACTAGAGGACTCCATACTTTCAATACTTGAACCAATGAACACTGCCCACAAGTAAAAGTGAAGCTCGCGCGTTACAGATCAGAACAGCCAAATATTGTGTCCTCGATAATACCTTGTATAGGAAAAGTTCAACCCAACCTTTGCTCCACTGTCTTGACCGCGTGTAAGCCATTTCGGTACTGGCTGATTTGCATTCAGGTGAAGCAGGGGCTCATTGTGGACACCGAACACTGATTCGCCGTTTTCTCCTAGCTGGGTATTATTGGCCTGAGCTAGTGAGTGATGCAGAGAATCTTGTATTGCAATGTCACAAGTGTAAAGATTATTCGAATACACAACATTGACCTAGCGAGCCCATGTAGAAAAATCCATGTCCCATGTCCGTTTGATAAATGGGGAATAGATCTGGTGGGTCATTTTCCAATGACCACAGGCAAACGACAGTTCCTTATCGTCGCAGTGAATTACTTTTGAAAATGGGTTGAGGCTAAAGCCCCGTTCAAAACATACGCCCAGGAGGTATGTGATTTCATCCATAATAAAAATATAACCCGATATAGAATTTCACGGATCATAATGACAGATAATGGCCCGTAATTCCAAAAATAAAATCTTACTAACTTTTGGAAACGATATGGGATTCTCCAGCACTTTTCCACCTCCTACTATACTCAAGCAAACAGACAGGTCAAAGTAACTAACATGACACTGCTAGAAGGGCTTAAGAAAAAGTTGGAGGAAGCTAAACATAAATGGTCGGACAAATTGGCAGAGGTCTTATGGGCATACTGAACAACCCCTCGTTCCAGAACAGGAGATTCACCATTTGCTTTAGTATATGGTGCAGAGGCAGTTATTCTAGCAGAGGTCATAGTGCCAAGCCATAGAATTGAGCACTACGAAGAGGAGGTAAATCTAGTAGCCAGATCAACTTCCCTGGATCTATTAGACGAGCGATAAGATCAGGAAAGAGTCCAAGTAGAACACTATCTAAGTCTTATGAGGGGACGCTTTAATGCTCGTCTGAAGTCGCGCTCTTTTATGGTGGGATATTTAGTCTTGAAGAAGGTGTTTTAGGGCTCTAGTAGTGGAACAAGTGGCAAACTAGAACCAAAATGGGAAGGCTCATACTCAGTTATTTCAGCAGGGCACCATGTCGCGTACAGACTCTCAGATCAAGATGGTCAAGCACTCAAACATCCTTGGAATATTAATCACCTAAAGTTGTATCACCATAATATTTAAGATGTAATGATGCGTTCTTTTTCCTCCCTGATGGTGCAGAGAGGTTTTTTAATGAGGCATCTAAGAACATCTCTTTAATATTTTTTCCAATATAAGTTATGCTTTTGCCAATGTGTGTTTGTACAAGTTTCATCCTTATAACCAGCGAATGGTTCAATGACCACGCCATATTTGGCTACGCAACGAACCATACTGAGTCCAGACTAAGTGTCTATAAACACGAATGGGCTGATTGGCCACGCTTACGGGCTATGTAACGGCCATACTGTGCCTATACTTTGTACTGGGTATATTAGCGAACTGATCAAAGACCAAGTCTGAACAGACTACGCAATAGGGTCCATAAGACCTCACCGTGAATATGCTATTATGGCACACGTTGTCTAAGCTACGCAATGAGCCCTACTGAGCTCGGGGTTGTAAGGATCTCCAGAAAGCTCAGCAAACATATTTTCCACAATTGACCACAAACATCTATAGCGATAACTAATTCATAGAAGGTAAATCATACATCAATTCAACACATTCTTTAAATAAATAAACCCAATTGTTGTAGGCAGTATGGGGTGTTTCAATTTTAAACAACGATAACAAGGAAATTGGTCCAACAAAACAACAAAAGAACCTTTCATTACTTAGCGCTACTGGGTGGCAATAGCTTGGTATGATCAACAAAAGTATTAGCTTCTGTGTTCGCCTGAGGAGCTAAGTTTGAGCTTGGTGCAGAAGATTCGAATAGAGCGGCAAAGGATCCCAGGTCCATGCCAGGATTCAAGGATATTAACTCTGTAATAGCATTCATGTTCTCATTGGCTATCATTTCTGTACCAACAGTAAACACCTGCATTTTCCTTTCTTCAGCAGTTGTTTCTACTTTTGTCTGCCATTGTTGTCGCTCTCGTTCGAGCTGTGCATGTTCCTCCTCTACTTGTTTTCTCAACTTGCTCACCTTAGCAGTTAAAACTGCTATTCGGTATGTTTGTTCCTCCACCCTCTTGGCCTGACTGATGGTCCTATCCAACAGATTTTCATTTTGCGCGTGCAGCTCATCATTCCTCTTTAACAGATTCTCTTTTTGGTTCAACACCAACTTGTGGCTCTCGAATATAGTCGCTAGCCTTTCATCGCTGCATTTCACAGTCCTTGCAAGGAGGCAACTACTTTTTCCAGCTTGGCTTTTGCATCAATGGTCTCATGCTTGAAGTTCTTGGCCGAGGTATAAGCATGCCTTAAGCGGATGACCTCAGCAGTGATGTGTTTAGCTGAGCTAAAAACCATGGCTTCTACTTTCCATTTCTCCATGGTAGTCACTTCAGCAGGGGACATATTTCGATAACCCAACACAAAGGAGTTATGGTGTAGCTGTATATAAGCAAGAAAGTTAAACTTAAATATTTAAATCTTTACCTTAACATGTTCAGATCTCAGGGTTCTTACCTCAATCGATAGCTCTACTTGCCTTTGCAAGATCTCTGGAATCGACATTTTGTCGTAGTTACAAAAAATCAAGGATCATGCGAAGTTGCTCGAACATGTAGGAAGAGGGACGAGGAATGTTGACCTTTGGACGCTCTTCTACAGGCGCCCTTTGCTGGCTGGACTCACCCCCTTTGTCTCCATCCTTGTTCTTCTCATTAACTTCTCCTGAGAGTGGTAGATTTTCTACAGTAGAGCTAAGCACTAGCAGCTTTGTTTTTTCTGTGCGAGCTGAGGGCGTCGTTTGCTTTTTCTGAGCATCATTCTCATTTTTTACTCCATTTTCCATTAGATTGATCAGCTCCTCAACAGCCTGTGGATTTTGTTCCTCGCCAACTTGTGTTGTTGTTGGGTTGGGAGGACGTGCTCTTTCCTCCGAAGTATCTTCAGCACCATCATCTTCTTCATCTCTAATCTGTAATCTCTCGTGCTTAAGGGAACAACGTCCATAATCACCTTTTGCTTTTTCTTCCACCGTGTATTAAGTGCACCAGAGAGGGTCTCCTCATCATCCTTCTCCCTTCCTACTCGGACCTTATTGGGCTGAGCAACGTCAGGCACCTTGGGTGCTTTTTTTTCAGTTTGCTTGACAATCTTTCCTTTGTTTTTCTGGCATCACTCCCTTGCTCGCAAGAGAGAGCAGGAGCAGAGGATGAATCCCCAGTTTCACCGACGTTTCGGGTCACTTGAGATACTGACAGGCAGATGTCGGCATTGTTCTTCTCCCGGAGCTTCTGTTCTAAAAATGATTTGATGCAATCCATAATAGCTTTTGAACCATCTGTAATTCTTACTTCTCCGTCTTTTGTGATTTTGAGCTCTGGGATCGACCACAACCTTGATTTCAAGTAGTTATACCATGTGAACAATTGATTAGGATCTTGTTGCCAAGCTTCAAAAGCTAAGGTACTGACTCTGATTAAAGGGTTTACATAGTTCACCGGTCTCCCTTCCTTCCACCAGCTCTGATTAGACAGTTCACCTGAAAGAAATACAAATATAATATTATACAAGAGGTCGTGCAAAATTTTATCTCCTGTAAACTTACAATTTTTCTTCCATTTTCTTTCTAGTTTGAGGTTTCAGGTGGGGTGCTATGTTCTCAGTTACCTGACACAAAAACGAAGGAGTTCTTCCAGTTCCTATCAGAGGAAGAGAGTTCAACAATTTTCTTAACACCTTTAAAGTGGGTGTAAAAGAAAGGAGTCTTGGCCAATTTGGTTACATCAGTACCGGATAGCAGATCTGGCAAACATATTTCAGTATTAAGCAAGCGTGAGCTGAGCACCACGCTATGCAATAGCCTCCAACCATTTGCAGACATTTGAGTAGGGCAGATGCCGAGCACACTAAAATAATCACGAATGAGTTCGGGCAGCGGCAATCTCACCCCTCAGTCAAATAAGGTAGTAAAAAGGCAGGTCTCCGTTTCTTGTGTATGATAGAGATGTTCGCCTATACTGGGAGCCCTAATAGTCACATCCTCAGGGATGCTACATATGTCCCTAAGGATAACAATTCCATCGTCGTCTAAGTTAGTGTACTTAGGGGATAATTGGGAGAAATAATTTTCTAAGTCGTTGATTTCTTCATATAAGGGCTCCGTAATTTTGTCACCTTTAGTCTTCGTTGTCCTTTTTGGTGCCATATTTTTTTACACACTACAATTAGGTAAGGATATGAATCATAATGATTATAGTTGGCAAGGGAAAGCGATTTGATTTTGGGGAAACACATACTGATAGAAGTTAGAAACCTAAAATCTAGGGTTCTTCCAAGCGTTCCATGAGAAGTGTTTATTTGATAAGAAATAAATTACCTAAGTAATGCTGAAGAAGATGATAGCAAGCGCCTTAGTTAAAGATGAAGAGAGTTTTCCAGCAAGGTTGAAGCGAATAATTTTTGTATGTGGTAACTTTTTCTAACAAAAGAATACAGTAAATGTTTGAATGACTATACATTTTCCAAATAGGTGTCTAGCGTCATTAATTGTTTGAAAGTTGTGCCAAAAAGCTGAATCGCCAGATGGTGTCTCCAAGAAACGACGATGTCAGAACAGTCTCAGTTACATCAACGACACGTGTCAACAAGAAGCAGTAGCAAGACGATTCGAATCACCACACGGATGAGTGAGAAAAGTAATTAGTATTTTAATTTACAGATTTATTAATATTTTTAATAAACATATAAACTAGGATAAAAATACTCATTATTCCAAATCGATGGATATTACTTAAAAAGAATATCTAAATAATAGTATTTCAAATGAAATGAGAATATCGGGCAGCCGATATTGCTAAAGACAATTGAAAAATTAAAGTATAAGACATTTCTAATCAAGAATATATCGGCTCTATAAATAGTATAATTAGAGAATTATGAAATCAGGAAAAATATATAGATGGAAAGAGCAGCATATGCTTACATATCATTATCATATATCCGAAGCAAGCACTGAAACCGGCATATGCCTTCTTTTTCTTCCCCTTCCTTTTTTGCTCCAAAAGGCAGGATTCAATTCTAACCCAAACAAAGCATTAGAAAACGTATCAACCAGAATCTTGAATGAATGTCATATCCAAGTGGGAATCGATAGATTTTTTAAAAGCAAAGTTTGAATTAAACTTCTTTTTTAGAGTCGTCGACCACATGAATGCGATCGAACCGGAAAATGACTATCACCGAAACTCCAGTGATGGCTGACATAATTATAATGACCTCCAACTTCTTTTTTGGTACCCTACTCCAACCCTACTCCAACTTGTTGGCCTGTTTCAATTTATTACATAACTTTTAACTTTTAACGAATTTTCGGGATTACTTTGAACCTTTGTTTTCAAAAGATGTGTAAACGGGTCTTGAACTTTAACTAATATAATTTTAATTTTGTTACTTTTTAAGTTGCATGTTTAGCTCTTGTACATGAGAATGAATAATTTGATTTTTATATTTTATAATATTGTTTATTTCGATTCCAAAAATTTGTATAAATTAAATCTTTAGTTAATTTTTAAATAATTCGTAATAGTTCAAATATATTTTATTTTCATATCATTGATTATTTTGTGTTTATTCGATGTAGATATTTATAGCAATAGTTTTTTTTTAAAATGAAGTACAAATTTAGTCTTCTTTCAATTGAATTTCATCCGTTCAGTCTAATTAGGTTGTGTCAAGGTTCACTACTTCATCGATAAAGTTTTATAATAGATTTATTTATTCACTCTAATCAGACCACGTTGTTTGAGTCATAGAGTTTTACAGTACATCTTTCATTTAGAGCATGACCAATTGACTTTCATCCATTCACTCTAATCATGTTGTGTCAGAGTTCACCACATAAGTCATAGCTTTACAACGGATCCATATGCTCAAACTCATACCATACAATTTGGATCAAAGAGCTTTATAATAGATCTTTCACTTTGCGCATGGCGAGTCTATCATGTTTGATACTTGGGAAGTTTACAAACATGACACTTTGTCTGGACCTGGAGCCCTGATACATAGAGATCAAAGTGCAATACCTATCAAAAATGGCTCTAGGGCAAAATAAAATAAGTAAAAGAAAAAAATAAAAGATTACAAGATTTCGACATTGTTCGAAAATAATGTCTACGTCCACAGACGACACTAGAATTAAAAGTTTAATTATGATTGCATATTTCAATGTTATCTTTTCAATAATCTTATAAGTCTATTTATAGGGTATTAAACATACAATATATAATGAATTTCCAGATAATGGACTTAATAGACCTAATAGCCCGACTATTAAACAATAATAGAAGAATCATCATGAACATAAGAATCATTATGAAGAGAATAATCACCATGGATATAAGAATCACCATGAGATACAAAGAGAAACATTTTATAGCCAACCCTAAAAGCTTATTCTCAATAAATCTTTCATTTGAGGCGAATATCTTTTCGTTACCATCAATAGAGATAATTATTGTCATATGAATTACCAAATACTCATAAGTCATTCACTTGATACTACAAACACCAATCCAGTTTCAACACTCACTAAACTTCTCAATTGATATTGTGTTTATGATATTATCTTCTAGATTATCGTGTGTAGACACTTTCTTCACATCAAAAATATATTTTAATACTATATCACGAATATGATGATATTTAGCATCTACATGTTATGTAAGCTCGTGCTACACAAACTTCCATATAAGGTTTATGGTGTTTTGAATATCATAAAATACTTTTGTGGTAGTTTGATCCAAGTCTAAATCTACCGCCAAACCTTAAAATCATATTGCCTTTTTAGCTGCCTCCGTTACAACTATGAATTCGACCTCTATTGCAGAAAAATCTATAATAGATTACAACTCTTCTTTCCAACTCATTACACTCTCAACTAAAGTAAACAACATGTCCCGTAAAAAATATCGTTTTATCCATATCCTATGCAAAATTAAAATCAACAAAACAAACCACCAATATCAATATTATAAAGATCAAACTCACATTCATAATATCCTTTAGATACCGAAGTATTTATTCACTGTTTGTCATTCTCAGGGAATTTCATGTACCTGCTCACCATACTAACGTGTGAAAACCATAACATACATGATGTTGCTAATTGCACTTGAATATAAAACCTTCTACATATGTTCCAACTTAGCATCGTCATTGGTTGATCCGGTTGTGGACAACTTGAAATGAATGGTTAATGGGAAACTAACTGTATTAGCATCAAACATGGTTAATTGGTGCAAGACTTTCTTAATGTAGCTTCTTTGAGACAAGTGTAATGATTTTACGATTATTTCCCTGCTAATCTCCATCCTTAGAATTTTCTTTGGTCTACCCATATCCTTCATATCAAAATCATCATTAAGCATCTTATGTATCTTCACAATGTATGACACACACATCAATGGGCGTATCACCTACAAACAAAAATAAGTAAATATGAAAATCATATACTATTTTTTAAAGTTACACAAACTGTCAAATGGACTTTTTGTGAACCCATTTGACATCGTGAATGTATCAAATCATTTATACCATTTTATGGGTGTCTGTTTCAACCTATATATTGACTTCTTCAGAGAAAAACCTTGTCATCCATTTTATGTTCGATAAATAACTTTAGTTGTATAAATGTTAGGAATATGGGGGGCTCATATTCTGCATTCGTATATAATAATAGACCAACCCGATCACACTAGTATGATATTTTTCATTTTAGGCAGCCGCATGATTTTGCTTTTAGTTTACTCTGAAAAGGCCTTTTACTAGTTTAAATATGTTATTATTTATACACCATGGATCATTTCTGTGTCTAAATGATATGAGAATTTGGTCGCACTAAAAATACTCCTCTAGAGAAAAGTATTTTGTTATCCCCCTCTCAATTGAATTTCTTCATCTCATTCTAATCAGGTTGGACCAGGGTTCACAATCCGAGCCATAAATATTTGTAATGGATCTATATGCTCACTATAATCTGATCATACTTTATGAGCCCTAAAGTGTTGCAAAACATATTTCATATTGAGCATGACTACTCTCATCTCAATTGACTTTCATATGTTAACTCTAGTCAGGTTATGTCAGGGCTCACCACCTCAGAAATAGAGTTTTACAATGGATCTATCTACTCACTCTAATCATACTATAATATATGATTCATAGATATTTACAACATATCTTTCACCTTGAGCATGTTTTGCCTATCATGTTCGACACCAGAGAATGTGATCCACTCAAAACTTTGTTTAGATATGGACCTATATCATACTAGTTAAACTATGTTCTTACTCACGTATCATTGATTATTTATGTATTTAACTGGTGTCAGACTTTAATCGTACGTAATAATTCTATGTATAATAATAAACTGAATATTTTCACATTTTTTATTTTTTATTTAACCATTAATAATAGTTTCATAAATTCAATGAAATTATAGGTCGTATAAAATAATCATGTTTAACTTATTCTAAAATTTTATTAGTAATAATTATTTTATTATCGATAAATAGCTTCATAATTATTTTGAACGCTGAACTTTAAATTTTAAATTTTAAATAATGAACTTAGGTAATGATGTAATCAAATTTGATATAAAAACTTATATTTGAAATGAGGTATGATAGTATTGAATAATATGTTAAAAATGAAAAAAAAAATGTTATTTGATAAAAACAATGAATTTTTATTTGTTAAACAACTATTTTTTAGGTTAAATTTAATTATTTAATTATATTGTGTATATTGGTTGTACATATTCGTGTTCGATTTCAAGTACACAATTATCTTAATCTGACACGATGTCTTAGCGGTCAAAGATCTGTTTAGACTTCTTCTTTTATTCAGATACAAATTATGTCATTTTTTTTATAATTTGTCTTCTAATTAATATTCGTTTATTCCTTACATGTGAAGCGATAGAGGAATTTATTTATAATTAGCTGATCCAAACTGAGTTTTTGGTGTCGGTTTAGTCGAGCTGATGTACGTCTGGTGACATCAAGGTGAGGTAATAACACGTGTAGTCATTTAGAGGTTGGTGGTAACTTGGGGAATCTCATATGGCCAACCTCTATGGGCCTCATAGTTTAATAATTTTTCCTTCCTGCCTAATTAAAACCCTCGTTGACCAATATATATATTTAAAAGAAAACAAATAAAATTTTATCGAGAAATTTTTTTTATTTCGGTATCAAGGAAAAAGGTGTTCTAACATCATAAATATATTAGATGATGGATCCTCACTCGCGAATACGGATTGTGTTAATTATATGGTCGACCACTGTAACTTAGACGTATAAGGTTTCTCCGAGGATCGGTTAAAAAAATACCTTAAAAAATGAAGATGTTTGTTCCTTTTGTAGAAAAATCTTATCACACCGTCAAACCAATTAAACATGTCGACCCTATTAAATACCTAAAATATATAAAAAATATTCAGAGATTGGTAGTTTTAGATCTAAGAAGTACTTATCGAAAATTTGAGAGAGGAAACAATTTAACACGTCTAAACTTCCCAATGAAATTTGGACCTCTATAATTAAACAAGAAGACTGCATAACTACCAAGGGGAGAGCAGTGCAATGTCTATTTTCATGCCGATTGTATGCACAAAATATCCTAAAAAATTCCATGAGTGCATACTGGACGTGCATTTTTTAAGATTTAATTTTAAGTTTACTGATAAGAGATTCCTACAAGTTTCATGCAATTCAACTGAATGAGTGACATCCCGATCACTTGAGACTAGCATATTATTGATGCACGCCTACATGTTTAAGTCCAAAAGGCATTATTTTGTAGCATTTTAGACCAATGAAAATCGTGTTTTTATCATCTATGTAAAATAGGATTTGATTGTAGCAGAATATGTATCCATGAATGAGATCATTTGATTTTCCAATATGGTGTTGACCAACGAATCAACATGTGCACTAGAAGGGTTTATTTGAACATGCCTTATTGATTTTTGTATAATCAATGCATATTCTTCATGAGTCAGTATTTTATGGATAAACATCGGATTGGCCCTCCACACTATATAAAATTACTTGTTTATGTTATCCATATTTTTTAGACAATCTATCTTTATGAGTATCACCACTATCGTTTCTTGGAAGAAGAGATGATGATTTTAATGGGTATGAATCTACTAAAAATCAAAAAATTGTGGTGCATTATTTCGGTTGGGCCCCATTTATATTATGTGCACCTGCCGTAAATACATACAAATTGTTAGATAAAAATACAAAGAGTTCAAAAACATAAGTACCTTATAGGAAGTGTGTGACCTAAAGTTTCATTGTCCATATCCATTTATTTGACGTTTTCATGTAGCTTAAATAAGTGAGGAACATCTCACGGGTCATCGAAATCACCAAATTTATGATTAATTTTTATTTTTAATGTCAGAAAGGTTGATTATAATAAGTTCTTAACAATCAGATAGTTTTTGGTGATGATGATTACGTGGTTGTTAACCACGTAACAGACACGTTGATGAACCGTAAAATCTAAAACATGGATTTGAGTGTGCCATAATTGGAAATTGTTTTACATTATATGATGGAGGAAGATCCACTACCAAAAGAGGAAACTCCATTGTTTATGTTTGCTGTGTTGGCTGAGGGCCACTTCCAATTTTAGCTTCTTGGATACAGGTGTATTTTATCTTTAAAGATATCAAAAATTAGTTTGTCTACAAAAATGAGTCAATATCTCAATTTTATCATAATTATTCTTCTAAAATTCCAAGCCCAACCGTGATTTGACATACTTCAACCTGACTGGTAAGGTGTATACGTTTGTGGTTGTGGTTGGTATATAAGAAGCGTATGTGGTTGAGATCCCTAAGATTTTCATGGGTAACGTCTCGTCTACTTTAATATGTGCCTCAACCTAGGAAACTAAAAAGATGGAAGTCAAAAACTTGTTTTCATGATGTTCTCATCTAATACCTCCAGTATAATTTCATGCAGATAAGTGACGCATGTCACTGCCTCATGAAAACTTTCAAATTATTTTAGTGTTCACAAGTGTTTTTGTGTAATATCTCATATTTTGTTTGGTTACTCTTGTAGTGTAATATGTAATATGCATCTCATTAAATCATTTTGTTTTATATGAACTGATCGTGGAATAGGGTCCTATAGGGTATCGAAATTAAGGATAAAACCTAGAGTAACTAGTTGAAACTGGTAAATATGCTCCCATAAAAAATTATGGAGAAATGTCGACGTAAGAGTTTTTTGCTTTTCTGGAAGTTGAACATTTAGGCTCAATATCACCACTGTCATCATATGTGTGATAAGGCATAACCCTCCGAACGAATTATACTTATCGATAAGAACAAGGTATGCTCGATCAGAGAACAGTATCAGAGTGACCTCGGTCATCAAAATTCAACTATCAGTATCGTCCAAGGAAAGTCCGACCTATACCACAAAAGTGTACGCGGTTTATTGTCGACCGAGGATACTTATCGATATACTACTGTTAAGAGGACGAGTCCACTAAAAGAACTACCATGATAACATGAAGAGTGTTGGGGTAGACCAGTGGCCCGTGATTGGACACAACTAGGAGTGGAACCTGTTTAAGAAGATAAGAGGATATTGTGAAAGATTTTGTAATATATAAAAGAGATTGAAATCCTAAAAAAATGTAAGATCATTCGATTGAGCTAATAAAAAAAGCACATTGATTCCACTATGTATTCTAGTTATCTAGCATTACTAAAATCCTTCCCCAATTTGTGTAAATTGTATTAATTGAAATCTAGGTATAAGTTCATCCAAAGAATCTTTAGTGCGAGTGGTCACTAAGAAATATTATATTTAAGATCCGTCATAGAAAGTCTATGGTATCTGAATCTAGGTAGACTAGAAAATTATTTTGGTTACATAGGAGGTCTATCTAACCAAGATCAACCCATGAAATAAAAATGATACATTGGTGAAAATAGTGGCAATGACGATAAGGTCATCGTGGTACTAACATGGATGATCATGGGTCAGCCCCGATGATGCATTTGATAGTGAATTCGGATCATGTACGGTGTTTCGAGCTAGGGTAACCGTTTTGGTCAGGATCCCAACATTGTCGGTGCCAAACTATGGTTATGATAGTTAGAACTCATCATTGTGGTTGATAAAGCTTGAGAATGGATCAAGATCAGGTATGGTGTGCCGAGCTAGGGAACATTTTTGGCAAGGAGCCTAACATTATACCCATATTGCGAGTGGTGAGCAAGATGTGGACCTTTAGTAGGGAGATTGAGTCTGAATCCCCTATCCAGAAAAAAAAAATTGTGTTGGTAATGGTTTATTTATGATCAACTATCGGAGTTGTAATCCAAATTTTCATGATGCATTAGTGTCTTACCGCTTCGATATATATGTTTTACGTCAATAATTTTGGTGTACTCGTCAGAAAAATAAGGTAATGAGTAGATAAAAATTGACGAGGCAATGAAGCGTCTAACATATCATTACCCTTTTAAGTTCATTTGTCTTAGTCGTCTCCGAATTTCAAAATATAAACCAAACAAACGTTTATGATGTAGATCCAAAAGTGTTATAGATATTCACAGTTTTCTCATATGTGTTTTGTGCAAGCCACATTTTTGTTGTTACATGCCTGAGTATTAACATGAGGACCAAAAAATTTTAAGACCTCAACATATACTGATTTAATATCTTAATTGTTTATAATTGATTTTAAAAAAATCAGTTTAAAAAAAAACATCAATAATATGATCTAATTTGTCATGACGGATTCTAGAATTCAACGATGTCATATAAAACCAAACTAAAAACTAATATATTACAAAAAGAAAAACATAAGACAAAATATTATTTCCTAAAAAGATTCATTTTTTCATCAAAATTATATTTTTATTTATAATTTTTATATTAAAATATAATATATTTTTATTTAAAATACACATTCATATTTATGATATTACTTTCGAATAGTTAGAAAATAATGTTAAGTTAAAATTTAACACTCATATTTTTTTATCGGACATACTATTTCATTGTTCATCAACTTATATACTCCCTCTGTCCCAAAATACATGTCGTTTTAAGGTTATGCACAGGTTTTAAAGAAAGTCATAATTACACCTCTTTTTCATAAAAAGTAGAAAAAAAGAAAGAGTCTACTAGTAGATGATTATAAATAATATTAAAATTTGCATTGGTAAATGAGAATGACATGTATTGTGGGACAAAAAATATTTCCTAAAACGATAAGTATTTTGGGACAGAGAGTAGTAAACATAAATCTAAGTTATAACTGAGTATAAAAATATAATAATTTTAAATTCGAATTTAAAGTATGAATATTTTTTTAAAAAAATACTGAACTATAGAACTCAGAATATATAAACCTTGTCTCCAAAGGGGTAGCCGAGTTGGTTGAGTATGGCATTCTTATAACCAAAAGGTCATGAGTTCGAGTCCATCTACAAACGCTTTCTCGGCTGAGCCTGTCACCTTGTGTGGTTTACCTTCTGGCGTTGGTTTGCAGGCTATCGCGTCAGACTGAGAGTTTACCCCGTGCGCACTCATTACACTCTGAATAGCGGCTGCGGATTCCCTCCGAAAAATAAAATAAAAAGAATATATAAACCTTTAAAGATAAGCTGCGGATTCCCTCCAAAAAATAAAATAAAAAGAATATATAAACCTTTAAAGATAAGCTACAGTTGCTTATATATAAAATAGTGAAGAAGAAGTATTATTAAAAATTAATTCGAGAGTTTAATAACAATAATAATTATAATATTATTTGTTGATAACTAGATAATTATTTTGACAATAAAAATAAAGTTAAATGATTTGGATACAATCATTCGATGTAACGTGAAATCAACATCTATGTAAAGAAAATTATATATAGACAAAATGTAAGAAAGGTACACACGGACACGGGGACCTATATCTACTTCATTGACATAAGCTGAATTATTTTTGAAACGATGTGTGTGCGCTTGTCATTTTCAAATTTGAGGATATAATTGATGTACCGTCTATCTCTATAACAAAACACACATGCCTCTTCACTTCTCTTGGAATTTCCACCTCTCATTAGGATCCTTATCTTTTGATTTGCGACGGCCACATTCGACCCATATTGCCAAAATTAAAATTAAAAATCCTAACTATTTATAAAAAATATTGACATTTACTCTCAAAACCTATGAATTAAAAATTAAGAAAATTAGTTTATAATATTTGATTTTCAATTTTATTAACGACAATATATTGTTTTAGAATAAGAAAAGGTGATAGCATACGATAAAAATAGCAAGTAAATGAGTTCATAATTTTTTTTAAAGCTAAAAGAATTTATTAGGATCAAATTGAAAAAGTTACAAGAGTTGAGGACTACGTGTTTTTGTATATTAAGAACTTTTACAGATCGCTCTGTTAACCATTCCCAAATTAGAGAAACTCTAATCTAGATAGTCATTCCTCTTTAAGAGAGATCGATTTCTACATTCAATTTCGATAATCCAGCCCCAATCATAACGATACGATCAATTGATACCCAAAAATAATCGACAGAAAGCTTTCCTTCTTTCTTAGCCAAAAATTTTAGTTTCAACAAACCCTTTGAAGTTGAAAGTAGTCCTTGAGCTTCCGGGCTTACACTACTATGAAGCTCTCTGGAGATGCATTCCTTTGAAGAGTACTATCACCATCGACTATTACCCCTGGAGACAATAGTGGAAGTAGCAAGCAACGCAATCCAACTCAGAGCAACGTCCCTCTGAAGTTGAAGACAGTCCTTTGATGAAGACTTCAATTTTATGGAGACGATAGTGCTGGCATCGTCCCTTGTGTTGAAGACAGTCCTTGAACCATTCTGGGTGAAGCTTTCTGGACATGCATTCCTTTGAAGAGAGCGATCACCAGCGATTATTACTGGAGACGGTAGTGAGAGCAGCAAGTAGCGCAATCCAACTCAGAGAAACGTCTCTGTGAAGTTGAAGACAGTCCTGAAGACTTCAATTTTCTAGAGACGATAGTGTTGGCCTCATCGCTTTGTATTGAAGACAGTTCTTGAAGCTTTCTGGACATGGAACCCTTTGAAGAATACAATCAACTTCGATTGTTACCATTAAAACTGGAGAATTCAATTTTAGAGACATTAGTGAGAGTATCCATCAACATCAGCAATCCAACTTAGAACATCGCTCCTTTGAAGTTGAAGATAGTCCTTTGAAGTAGAAGTTGAAGACTCCAATTTCTGAAAAACGTAGTGAGAGCAGCAAGCAGCAACTGGTCCAGCCCTCCAACTCAGATCACCATCTTGAAACAAGTGTAAGTTAATCATCAATTCTTAGATCACCAATGTTTAAGCTTTCTAGCAACATTATAGCATCCAGCATAGCTGGTGCTATAAAATTCTTGTAATCAATATTCTTCTTCCATCTTTGAGTCCATCGGGCAAGCCAGTCGGCTGCTCGATTTTGCTCTCTAAAGATGTGAGAGATTTTCATATTACAAGAGATTAAAGTCTTAATGTTGTTGAGAATATGACTTAATTTTAAAGGAAATTTTCAAGTTAATAGTAGAGTGATGATTATTTTTGAGTCAATCTCAATATCGACGTTTTTGTATCCTTTGATTTTGCAGAGTTGGAGTCCATCATGGATTGCTCTAGCTTCATCCTGAAGCGGGGAAAGCAGATCATAGTTGTTACCGTAACCTAGAACCAAGGTACCAGTGTGGTCTCTGATAATGACAACACCACTCGCTTCACCAGAAGATGAGCAGCTTGCATAAGAATTAAGTTTATAACGACCAGGCTCTAGAGGATTCTAAGTAAGATAAGAAATCTTTTTTTTGGTACGTAGATGGTTAGTACAGCCAAGAGTAATGGCAGCATCTTCACAGTGCTTCCAATGCTTGGCTTTAAACCTATTAGAGTAGTCAAGATTTATCAGCATGCTAGTAATAAGTCTGATTGCTACTCTTGAAGTAGTTTGAAATGATCAATTTTGCTCTATGATGCCAAGTTACCCTAATTAGGGTGGGCAGAATGGTTTTGACATGAGTTTTATTATCAGCAGACCAAAACCATGTAAAAAACCTATGCTTAACTGTCATATATCTTTGAATTTTTACCCTTAGCACGCCTGCAAAACAAGATCAAATATCCCAAGAAAAAGAACAGTGTATAAATAGATGATTTGTAGATTCATAGTTGGGGCAGAATTGGCATCTAGATGCCAGGGTAATATGTTTTGTTTGGAGGACTGAATCAGTAGGTATTTTGTTTAGTAAGATTCTCCATGCTAAAAAATAGCATTTCCTAGGTGAAATTTGGTTCCAAATGTTACCAAATAAAGCAGAGCAATTGTAGGAAGGGTTTATGGCTTTAACAATGTCTTTAACGTTGAAAAAACCATCCTTAAATAAAGTCCAAATTATAGTGTCTTTAGTAGAAATGTTTTATTTTCACTTTAGTGACTAAATTCATGTTAAATTCACTAAGAATCTCCTTTAGTTCAGTTAGATTCCAATTATTAGCTTCCCACGGTGACTTAACCTTCTTGCCCTTGAACCAATTATTATTATGGTTATGATTAAGATTTATAAGAGGTTGTCTACCAAACCAACTGTCCAACCAAACATCCATATTACCACAACCTAACTTCCACTTTATATGGGATTCAGCAAACTCCCTTATCTTAATCAGCCTTTTCCAAATATGGGAACCATATTTGTTGTCAACCTAGATAGGGTGTTTGTCCAGACAATAAATGTTATGTAAAAGTTTGGCCCATAGAGAAGCATTTTCTCTAAATCTAATCCATAATTTACATGAAAAATCCTTTTGAATATTCATATGGCTATTAACATTATGTCCACCCTCTTCAAAGGGTTTAAATATAGAGAGCCAAGTTGACCAGTGAATTTTATTAACTTCATTGCTGGATCCCCACAAAAACCTATTCATCAATCTTTCAATTTTTGAAATGATTGATGAAGGGAGCCAACAGCTTTGTAACCAGTGGAAGTGAATATACATTAGGACAGATTTCACCAAAGTGAGACGCCCGCCAAAAGATAACAACTTTCCATCTTAGTGAGAAATCCTGCTTTTGATTTTTCAAACAAAAGTATAAAATTAGAGGAATTATTATGAGGGCTCAGAGTTACCCCCAAATATGTTGTAGGAAGAAGTGCAGTATTATAGCTAGTTTGTATAGTTAGACTTCTTCTTCTATATGTAGGCATATTAGCTGCTGTAATAATCTCCGTTTTCTTTTTGTTAATAGATTGACCAGAGATGTCCTGATATACCTGCAAAAAATGGGCAATTTTCTCAAGGGAGACATTAGATCCATTAGTAAAGACTAAGATATCATCAGCAAAAACCAAAACAAGTATATTCATTTTTCATTTACTTAATTACTTTAGTTTTTTATTTGTTTCAAATAGGTGAATTATCTCTCTAATAAGAACCTCTTCGGCTAATATAAATAGGTTTGGAGACAAGGGATCACCTTGTCTCACGCCCCTTTTAGCTTTGAAATAACTAATAGAGTTACCATTAATGAGTAAATAAATGTTGACAAACTTAATAATGTTACTGATTATCTTAGTAAACTGATAATGAAAACCAAAACTTTTAAGAACCTTTAGGACAAAACTGTAAGCTAAATTATCAAAAGTTTTAGACATGTCTAGTTTAATCGCCACATTACCATCCTTAGTTTTCCTACTTATATCGTGGATTAGCTCTTTAGCAATAAGTACATTATCATGTATAGATCTATCAATCACATAGGCTCCCTGAACTTGATATATAAGTTTAGGAAGAAATTTATAGAGTCTGTTATTAACCAACTTAGACATTATTCTGTTAGTTAGTGTACATAAGCTTATGGGCCTGTATTGACTCCACATAGATGGATTAACAGTCTTAGGTATAAGACAGATGCCAGTGGCCAAGATTCCCTTAGGAATAGTCTGACCAATCATAAATGATTTAAGAGCATTACAAAAGTCAGATTTTATAATGTGCCAACAAGTGGTGTAAAAACACTTGTTAAATCCATATATCCCAGCAGCCCCATTAGAGTTAAGACTCTGAATGGAGTTCCAAACTTCATATTCAGAAGGTTCCTCTAGCAACATTTTATTATCAGACTCATTAATTAGCTTAGGGATGACCTTACAAAGGTTATTTCTCAAGCATAAGTTTTCAACATGCTTATTTGAGTAAAAGAGATTATAAAGCATATATGAGAAGTAGTCAATTGCAGAACATTTGATAGTGTCCTCTTCAGTAGTCCAAACATTGTTGATCTTGACACCTTTGATACTTTTTTGTCTTCTTTTCTTTCTAACATAATTATGATATAGTTTAGTATTTCTATCTTCATCCACTAACCAGCTTGAATGTGTTTTTTGTCTCCAAAATTCTTCTTCCATGGAGAGAGCCAGCAGATGAACAACAATGGTTTTGGAGAGGTTAACTTTGTCTTCGTTGCTGTCAGTTCTTCAAAAATCACAAATGTGTAAGTTGTCTTCTGCCTCTTTATTTTATTAAATAAATTCCCAAAATGCTCTTTGTTCCAAACTTTTAAAGCTGTTTTTAACCTTTTTAGTTTATTCCAGTATACATATAAAGGAAAACGCATCATAGGGATATCCCAATTAGCTTCAACAAAACTTAGGAATTCTTTGTCTATAGTCCAAACATTAAGAAACTTGAAAACTGTCATGTTTCTTATTGTATTTAATAATGGTGATACAAAGTGGGGTGTGGTCTGAGCAAGTACGAGGAAGGTGTACTAGCAAAAACATCAGACCACTTCTGGTTAGTTAAAACCCTATCAAGTCTTCTCCACCTGGTTTTGTTAGTCCAAGTGAACCTAGTACCCATATACCTCACATCCGCTAGATGACAATCCTCAATCATCTCAAGAAAGTCATTAGCATTACCTTGACAGAAATTAGAGAACCCAGATTTCTCTAAATGAGATATTATAACATTAAAATCACCAACAAATAACCACTCTTTCACCTTAGGCCCAATTATTATGATATCATTCCACAAATCCAGTCTATTACTCCTTTGACACTTTGCATAAATACAAGTAATAAACACTGCATTATTTAGGAGAGTATGTCTGACCTCCATATGACATCATTTAATTCTGTCCTCAAAGATATTTAACTCCAAGTCCTCATGCCAAAACACCCAAATTTTATTAGAAACATTAGCATAATATTTAGTAAGCTTTAGTTTGGTAGCATATTGCTTATTTGGCACAATTAATCATAAGTTCATGTAAAAACACAAGTTTAATACCTTTTTTCCTAATTATTAATTTCAGTCTTCTAACAGAAGATTGATTACCAACTCCTCTAATATTCCAGCTAAGGATCTTAATCCTTTGGGGATTTTGAGAGAGGATCTTCTGGTCTCTTCAAATTGAAGAGACTTAATTACAAGAGGTTTCTTCCTTTTACTTCTTCTGGATTGTTTTAGTTTATGATCTAGGATTTTCTGAAAATTAGGATCAACATTTTTTAGTCTACGAGCAGGTGAAGGAGGGAGGATCCCAATGTTTTCCTTTGAAGGAGTTAATTTAGCAACAGGAGGAGTATTGTCTCTAGAGAGTTGAGGAAACTCAATGATATCAAGAGACTTGATAGCCTCAATAATATCCTCATCTTGCTGGTTAGAATCCTCACCTTCCTTGCTTAAACTTAAATCCTCAAATAGTAATTCAAAAGAATTCCTTTTAACAACATCTTGATACCTTTTATTTTGGTGATCTTGGTTTTCAGCAATAGTAATCAAAGCTTCTTCATTTGACTTTACTGCAGTTTCCTGGCTTTCATCAGGTACACTTCTGATAATAGATTTTAACTTTACTTTCTTCTGAATATCAATAGAGAGATCGGAGGGCTCTTCTGATTTATCTTCGTTTATAATCCTTGTTGTAGGATCATTCTTTTTTAAGGGCACTTCCACAGGGTCAGTAGGAGCAGGTTGTGAGGTAGGAACTAATTCTGTTGTTATGTTTGTTTACATACTGTTGAATGGTTTTCTTTTGCAAGTAGAAGAATCATGCCCAACATGAATACAAGAATTACAGTATCAAGGCACATCCTTGTAACTCAGAGAGATCCATGCACCCATTTTGTTACCAAAGCCTAACTAAGCTTGGTTCTGAAGCTTCTTGGAGATGTCCATTAAGATCCATGCATAATACGCATTGTACATGTCCTTATTCTTAGAAGAGATCCAGGTCTTCAGTGGATTACCAATAGAAGATGCAATGGCATTGACTATTCCTTCCTTATACAGTTGTTCGGGTAATTTTTCCATTCTAGTCCATATAGGAACCATGGGGCATTCTTGATTAGTATTAAAGCAACCATTTCAATACCCTCATATAGTATTCCCCCATTATCCATACTCCACGAGACCATATTTTACATATGTCTTCTTTAAGGGGAAATTCAAGAAACAAGTGTCTTGAATCCCAATTAGTATAGGTAAAGTCTTCATTGAATTTCTTGTCTTCAAAGAATCTGTCAATAACAGAATTTTTGGGCACTCCCTTAGAAACTTTACCTATTGAAGTATATGTAGAATCTTTCAGTAAATCATCATAAATAGGATCTTCAAACTGGATTGAGATATGACCATTCTTGTGCTTAATACAAGATGGTTTGATATCATAGACTTTATGATTTGGTTGATAAACAACTTGTGAATAAGATCTTTGATGACTGAAGGGTTCACCATTTTGGTTTTTGGTTTACAGGATTAAAGGATTCAGCGATGGAAAATCTCTCATTCTACACCCAACGAGCTCAAGAGGATAAGCAACAGAGAACTACACAAGAGGATAAGGATCAAGAGGAGCAAGCTTGAAAAACGATCAAGAAGAGAGTTCTTGGAGAGTTTTCTCCTTTCGTTTCCAATAAACACTTTCGCTCATATAAATGAGATCATAAATTAAATACGCAATAAAAAATCTATTATTTTAAAATAAAATAAAAAAGTAATCAAATAGATGAAAAGGATAATTAAATGAGATCATAAATTAAATCGTGTTAATGTTTGTACCAACTACTATAATTATTTATTTATTTAATATTTCAACTCATAAAAAACCGTACTAAAGATAACAATTATATTAAAGTTTTCTTTACAATTTTTATTTAATTTATTTTAAAATTTTAATGTGATAATATAAAATAATATAATAAATTAATAATAACAATAAAAATCATATGCATGTTTAAATTTTTATTAACAGCGTTATCATTATTTAGAATTTATGTTATATTTAGGAAATATAAAATAAAAATTATATAAAAATTAAATAACAAAATATATAAAATAATTAATATTTTGTTTATTGTGGTTTATTTTTTTATCCGACAGTTAACATTGACGTACTATTTTTCTGCCATAGAATTAAAATATATATGTTTTAATAATGAAATTCATTTATCAATTGATAAATTTCGATTCCACAAAAATAACTAAGTGATTAAGATTATTTATTTTGAATTCAATTGATAAACATTTTTTCGGAGTTTTCCTCTCATCAAAGTCATTTATGATAATCATCTCATCAACATACATAATAAGAACATTGATTTTATCACGTTATTTTTTAAGAATAAAATATGTTATGGATTATTCAAATGATAATAAAAACCTCATAAACTCTCATACGTTCAGAGATTGTTTTGATCCATATAACAATTTTTTAAAGTGCACTTTCCGACTATGCACTTTTGGTATCATACATCATGGTAACAATTTTAAATACAGTTCTTCGGACAATTTACCGTGCAATAATATATGCTCATTAGATCAAGTTGTTGTAATGGTCAATCTATCGTTAAAAATAATAATACTTGAATTATGCTGATTTTACCTACATGTGCAAATGTATATATAATGGATTTGATAGGTTTGGGTGTATCCCTTTGTCACCAATATCACTTTAAATTGTTCAACTATACCACGAGTTTCATGATTTACAATATAAATCCACTAATATTTAAATAGTTTTTTTTTTCTCTTAATAATGGTTAACAAGTTCTCAAGTTTCATTCTTCTGTAAAGATTTCATCTACTCATATAAATTTTCATCCTCGGGTTAATTAAGGCTCTATAGATATTATTAAGAATAAATGTGGTAGGTAATTGATTTACGAATAACTTAGTCGATTTATACAAGAAACGATTGGAAACATCGTGACTCGTGAGATTTTTAACTTTACTAAAACGTTTGAATTTATATGTCGATTCGGGGATATCTCGAATGTACCATAACGGTAGCTATATTTTGTGGTTCAAAGTAGAACCATCCTCAGTAGATTATTGGTTTGATGTATGAATTGCACGTGCTTCAAGAGATTCAGATAGAGGTTGGTCTATAATTTCACTTTTGAGTCGTATCCATCACGTTCATTATCATTGTGGTCCAAATTTATAACACTTAAATATAATTCACCACGATGTTCTTTATTTCCATTTAGATTATTATATTATCTATACAATCATACTTTATAAAGATCATAATATCATAGTCGATAGCTTGAACTTCTTCTCTTAAATTCAGGATTAGAGGAAAATACATTGATTTTCGTATAAAAATACATTCTTTATAACAAACATGTGCACGTATTGATAACATTGATACCTTTTTTTATAATATGTGTAACCTAAAAAATATATCACAATGCTCAAGATCTCAACTTGTTGTGTTGACGCTTATGAAGATGTAAAAATGTTACACCATCAAAAATACATAGAGGTAATTTTGGAATGATTGAAGAAACAATTGTTTGAATTAGAAGCTGGATAGTATTCGGAAACTAATAGCATTGGAAGGTACTCGGTGAACAAATATTCTATACTGGTAAGTGTGCATCCTCAAGAGGATAAAGACAACAGTTGAAGTCGTTTCACAAGTTCATGATATATAGTTATTTTTTACAAACGCAAACATGCCTTATTGCTGACCCGAGTATCAGATTTGGGCACCACGAATACTCAAAACGAAGATCTTGACAAATCCGTCGACTATTAAGAACGTGCGTAGGTCAAAGGCCACATCACAAAGTTTGGTCCCCAAAACCCACTATTTGGGGCCTCGGATTGCTATTTTAGTATTTTTAAATATTTTATGAATATTATTATAATAGTCGAGGAAGTCTAATTGTGTTCACATTGGTTGGACCATATTTTATTGGATTTCAGATATTACTATAATTTTAGATTAGAGTTTGAAGCAACTCTATTTAAGCTCTCAACCCCTGCTTCTAGTTTTTTTATATATAGAATTATTTTTCTAAACTTATAAAGTTCTGCCTACCATAGGATTAAAGTTTATCAATAGCGCATCTACAAAAAAAGCACATATAACTTTCAACCAGTGATGTTTTTTACTTGCCACCATGTTCTGTTGGATTATATTAGAATAAGTAGTTTGATGAATGGGTTATATGGACTTCCAAATACCTTTTTAGTTCAAAAATAGACCAATAAATATGTGCATTATAAAATTTTATAAAAGTTTTGAAATGAAAAGTTTACTTCATATTTGACTTTATCAAACATACCTAGATCATCTTGGTACAATAAAAAAATAAAGTAATAAAATTAACATGATCTATCTAAAGTATAAAATTTAGATGGACTCCAAACATCAATGTATGATCATCATAGGAAATAAACGTTTTTCAAAGTTATTGGAAAAAAACATAGTGACTTTTGGCAAGTTCACTAACATCACATGTACCGTCTCGATTGTCACACCTGAAAACAACGTTGCAGTTTTTTTCAAAGTTATTGGAAAGAAAGCATAGTGACTTTTGGCAAGTTCACAAACATCACATTTACCGGTATCGATTGTCACATCCGAAAAAAAAGGTTGTAGCATTAGTGGCAGGTTTAGCCAGAACCCACTGTCTAAAAAATTCTCAAGCATCATTATAACTTATTTACCAAGTTTGTTATACTTATTCTTAGCATGAGAGATCTTCAAAGCAAGTAGCCAACTTTGGGCATAAAATATATAGTAAAACTATATATATATATATATATATATATATATATATATATAAGCATTATGATAAAGAATATATAGTAAAAACAAATGCATAAGAGAAAATGCTTCCATTCAGGCGTCCATAAACGGGAACAAATATATTACTCCTCTTTTTGGCAAGTCTACGTAGACAAATTCTTACTTTAATTCTTCTCATATTTATGAAGAATTTTGAGAATAGTGACACATGATGCCATTATAAAATAAAAAAATGAGTACATTTCCTAATTGAAATTTTGGCCAATGCCAAAATATTACGAATGTTATATTTCATATAGACATGTTAAGAATGAATACTGACACTCATAAACATCTTCTAAGCATTGGGAACAAGTTGGCTAGTACATATGGTAGTTTCTCGGGAAAATAATTAGCAAATTCTTGTTTAAGATGAACTAAATTCCAATCTAAAAAATAGAAGGAAAACATATTATTTCTTTATGCAAAGAATCTAAAGGAGTTTTCCTTATTTTTTGAGAACTGAATATGAACATTGGAAATATTTTCTATTCTTATGTCTTCATTGCATCACCTTCCTCGCTTATATATATATATATATATTCTCATTCAAGATTCTAATCTTGGTAACGCTTAAAAAATTCCTTACAAAAAAATTTCCTCGTGTAAGATATTAGAAGCTCCTTCGGCATTTACCAAAGTGGGAGCATAAATTTTTTCAGATCTAGGAGTAGTAAAAGATGTGTTATTCATATGACTAGCAATATAACTAACGCTCCCAAGTGAATAATGAATATGATCACCTAAGGGAAATAGTGATATTACCTATAAAGGAGCACCAACAAAGGTATAAGTAGTAGAAGAAATCACATGAGGAAAACCATGAACAAAAGACACGAACGGATTCATAGGAGGATCGTGAGACCCTATATGTTCCTAAAACAATCATCGTCTTTAATTGAATTGTTGGTAGAAATATTCTAAAATTCAATATTATTGTTGCGATTTTGACTATCGGACTATGCGACATGTTCTTCAAGATGAGCTTTTAGATTTATCGTTCTTGCAATTTTTTTATAATACATAAGATAAAAATAGTGAGCTTTATGAAATAAATATGAAGACAGAATTTAAAGGGAAGAAATTGAAATATAAAGAAAGAATACAATAATAAGAGAAAAAAATAATACTTGAGAGAGTAAAAATGGATTTTTTTTTTAAATAAAATAAAAAATATTATTTAATTTAAATGTGAGTAAATCATAATCTTTAAGAAAATTAATCAACATTTCAGTTTTTTTTGCATAATAAATGCCAGTGTAAAAAAATATAAAGGTCAAGACAAAAATACAAAAATAGCTTAATATGAATCACATGAGAGAAAATAATAATACTATTACACACTCGCAAGACGTGTAAAACAATTCTCAACTCTCCCAAAGAAAATATGCAAACGTTTTTCTTTGGTATTTTAACACTTAACATTTTCATCTATGTAAAGTACAAAGTATAGCTATGCAGAAACCTTCTAAAAACCTTAGCAATAATATTTGTGTATAAAAAGAAACTCTAAAACATACCATAACATGAAGTCTCAGATTACTTAGTCAACAAGTCAAGATAAACTATTGGTCTTTCTTTTATACTTTGAAAGGACTGGGAGCTATACTTATACATCCACAAGAAACCCGAAGTAATATTTTCAAAATAAATACCTCTCAACGTTTTGTAATGTTAAACTGAATAAAGTCCATGTCTACGAGATAACCAACTACTAAGAAATTAAAAACAGAGAAAATGTTACTTGTATTTATATTTTTTTGTTTCGATAAATATAGTTTTTATGGAGGTTTTGGTCAACGAAAAGTTTTTACCAATAAAAGTATAAGTGACAGTGGACCTCAAGACGCTCACAACTACAACCATAACTGATTCAGTAGTTCAGCTCGACAGGCCATCAGTTGGGCATGAAAATTCAATTCCAAGACTGCATGACAATTAAGCTTTAGCAAAATCATAAATAATAAAGACAATTAAAGTTCCGACCAAAGAAAAATAGTTCAGTGTTTTAGTCATCTCTCCATGTTCTCACATGGAGTAAGTTAGCTATTAATAAAGTTGAAAACTGTATAAGCTAATCCATCTTAACGTATCAGTTGTAATTTATAGCTTTAGATAATACTAAAATTATAGTGTTCATGTCGTAAGACCAATAGACATAAGCCAAAAGCCCAAAAATACATTTAACTCAAGTTTCTACAAATAATAGAAGTGAATGAAACACTCAATTATTTGGCAATTAGATTCTCTTTTAGCTATCAAGATCTCTTTTAATTTGCACTTCAAATTCAGGATATCTTCTTTCCTATTTTCTCTCTAACAACCAAAAAGATATTCTCATTTATCCTCTAATAAAGTTCAACGGACTAACACTTTAAGATCTCATCCAACATCATAAAATATTTTTATTTATCCACTAAACCTAAATACTTCACTAAATAACACCCAAACATATTTATACCTCACAATTTTTTGAAAATAAAATGATGTAATTTATAACTATTTGATTTGATCAAAAGTATCTCAAATATATCAAATGCTCTAAAAGTATATTAACGAAATATATAAGCTATCAATGTTACTAAAAAAATACTAATACTGGTATGCGTACTAATGTTAATAGAATTATGAAATATAATTTCCGTTTAAAAATACATAAAAACTAAAGATAAAACTAACCTTCATTTAATATTTACAAGTATCAACAATTATTTAAACAATCATAAAAAAAGTAAATAATTGTGGGTGACTAAATGACTAAATCACCGACACAGGCACATATATTTATTATAAATGGAAGTGCAAATCTAATAAGAACAAAACAAAATCTGAAATAATTTAGAAAGAATACTTAAAAACAAAATGAAAACAATAAGACAAATAACAAGATGCCATAAAACACAGCAATCTAAGACTTACAGTTCTCAGAGTCCGTCGATCATCGTTACCGAGGCTCAATGGTCCACATGTGTTTGTATTGTAGTGGTAGTAAACAGGACTCCCATTAGTTTCAATGGGCAAAAATGTTTGTAGCGATAGTAAACAGGATACCACCATTAGTTTCAATGGGAAACATGTTTGTAGTAGTGGTAAATAGGAAGTCCCATTAGTTTCGAATTCTATTTAACAATTTTAAACGTAAATGAGATTAGCATGTCGCATATATTCTATTTAAAAAATTTAAACATGTTCGAGACTAACAGGTCGTATTATGTTAAATGAAATTTTGTTTATATGCGCTAACAAAATAGCTTAACTAATAGGTTGCGAGACTGGTAGATCCGATAACCCATTTAAATCACTGTTTATCAAAATTTTATATGATTATTTAAAATTAATTTACATATATTAATTAAATCGAAATATTTAAGATATTTATTTATTTTATTATATTTAGATATTATAGATAATTTATTTAATATTTTAAAAAAAATTTATATCTAAAAATTAAACATCTAATCCTATTTTGATTTTTAAATATTATAGCTTAATTATATTATTTTTTTCAATAGTTATATAAAAATTATACTTACATAATAGAGTATTGGATATATGCTTAATTCCATGGAAAACGAACAAAACAATGTCCAAAAATTTATATCGGGACTCGACCTATATAAAACGATGTAGGGCTGCTGACCCCTCCACTCAACAATGCCATAGGCGGCTAAAAACAATAATGGTTTATTTAGCTAAATTATGGAATATGTTTATACGTTTATAAAATAATAATTTGTATGCTTAAAATAATTTAAATTTTGATAATTAAGATATATATTGTTAAAAAATATTTGAAATATATAATTTAATATTTTTTTAACTATATTTATCTTTCAATCGATAATATATATATATATATATATATATATATAAATTATATTTATATAATTATATATAATTTAAATTGAAATAATATATATAAATAATTAACCTTGTATTAGCCAATAATATATAATTATAAATAAAAAATAGTTATAACTTATATATACTATAAGTCAAACTCAAATTATATATATAAACAAAATAAAATAAAAAATAGAAATAAAACAAAAAAATGGTTACTACTTTATATATATATATATATATATATATATATATATATATATATATATATATATATATATATATATATATATATTACTAAAAACAAAAGTTAATATATATATATATATATATGAATGAATAAAACTTATATATATTATTATATTAACATAATTATATATTAGTATAATAGTATTATAACAAAAAAATACTACCTATAATTAGTAATTGTTTTTTTGTTTTAATTTGGATTGCGCACGCCTAGTTTTTTTTTTAAAATTAGTTGTAATCATTTAGATATTCGAATTACGAATTCAGATATTTGAATTACGTCCAATTTTTCTATGAGTTTCTTCAAGAGGATAAACTCATTCTCAATTCACTCGTCTCTCAATACTATCCTAAATCTCTCTATTTTTTTTACGAATTCTCATAAAGCACTACTTATTGATTTTACTTTACTTACTTCTACGTTGCGAATAGTTACTCTTTCATCTTCGATCAAAACATTTATTTGAAAAACCAATTAAATTTGATTTTGGTAACATTATACTAGCTGAATTAATAAGTTTGTATATTTTTCCACTTAATTGGTTTTTATAGTAGTTTCGATATTAGTTTGTATTACTTGTTATTTATTAATTTAAAAAAATTAAAAAACATATTTTTATCGGTGATATTAATTAGTATTAGTTTAAATTTACCGTCTATTAATTTCTGATTTTGTTTGGTACTAGTTTATAGTTATATTGCTGGAAAGTATTGGATCTTGCAAATGCATGTTCTCCATCATTTGTCGCATCTATTCGGATTGTTCTGTTTGAGAGACTGCAAATCTATCATTCCATTCATCTTGTAGACCATGTCACTGCTCGTATTGACCATGCCACTGCTCGTATTGACCATGTCACTGCTCGTATTCACCCCGCCATTGCTCGTATTGACCACGTCGCTCGTTGTTTCGAACCTGCCACTACTCGAGTCTACTATACAACTGCTCGTTTTGACCATGCCACTGCTTTTGTTGACATTGCCAGTGCGTATGAAGACCATGCCACTCCACATGCTGATTATGCGACCACTCGACATACTACATTTGCTGACCATGCAACCACTCAACATATTCGCGATCAGAAACTCTATTGTCGTTGTTCAGAAGAATTACCAGCAGCCATGGGAGCGGCCGGCTGCTGAATTTCGTGCTTAGGATATCCAGGAGGTGGATTTAGTGGTTTAGCAACATCGTTTGCAGCCCATTTATCATTCGATATGGGAAAATGACGACTCCATGTTTGCCATCTTAAAGAATATATCTCCTGCAATCTTAAATAGTCTCTACCTATAACACTACTTGACTTAACTTTGATCGGAGTGTACATACTCGCACCAACCCATTTCCTAACAAGAAAATGACACAATATCATCCCATAAGGTAAATTACCCCCATGGATTTTTGAGCCATATGTCGAATCAAAACTAGCCAAATTAATTATTCGCTTATTTCTTAACACAAAAGCAGTTACAAATGTTTGTATATAGGAAAGTTGTGAATCATTGTTACTAGGATAAATAAAACAATTGTTAACCAATTTAAAAGCTAATTTTCTATGATCTTCGAAATTACCTCTTACGACTCTACGTTTACCGTTAATTTCTTGTTGGTGCAGACCACAACTTAGAATCTCTACTGCACCCTCGAAAGACATAGGTGAATCATCACCCTAACCCCTACGAGTAAAAGAAAATGATGGTAATTTTTAACCACTATATAGATCTTTAGATGGAAGGAAAAATTAATCTTCAAAATGAGTTTCAAAAAACTATAGGCAACACCATTAATTCTACACCTCATTCCTAGTTCTCTACCTTGAGGATCATTCTCAATCATACGTGAAATGGCATAAAACTGCTGTACTAGTTCGATATACCAACCACAACTGAACCTAGTAAAAAATAACCAACCTAAGCATATACTAGGTTCACGAAGTTTGAAAAAATCTTGCATACCTTCAACTTGGATAAGTTCCTCTTAATCCAAATACATAACCGAGTATATTTTGGTTACACCTCGTGGTGCTAGCGAGTTATGAATGCGAACCTCTCATTCGCCCGATGTTTGAATGTCTGGCTCTCCGAATCTTCTATGTCTTGATGCAAAGAACTTCTTTCGGAAGTTGTTCTTCGTTTCGACGATGATGAATCATCTTCACTTCTCCGGACCTGCTTTGATTTTCTTAAAGAATTAAGATGAACTTTGTGGTGTTTTTTGTATTTGAAATTTTCAAAAAATTTACAGAGAATATTGTAGTAGGTTTAAGTGTTTTAATGATAAGATATAATTTTGTTTAATAAAATAATAACAACACTACTAATATTTATAACCAAGTCATAATAATAATAAACAAAATGTAATAATAAAATTATAAGCATAAAACTTGTAATAATTTAACATGATAAAATATGATTTTGGTTTATAGAATAGTAACAACACTTGTAATATTTATAACCAAATAATAATAATAATATTCAAAATGCAATAATAACATTATAACCATATAACTTAATAATATTTTAAAATTTTGGTTCATAAAATAATTAAAACACTTAAAATATTAATAACCAAAACATTATAAAACTAATTAATAATAAAATTATAATCATATACATTATAATAATATTTTTGAAAAATAATTTAAGATATCATTTTTGTTTATAAAATAATTACAACACTTAAATTATTAATAATCGAATAATAGTAATCAAAATGTAATAATAAAATTATAATTATATTGTTTGTAATTTTATAATTATAACTTGTAAAATAATAACAACAATAATAATATTTATAGCCAAATTATAATAATAATAATAATCAAAATGTAATAATAAAAACATAATAATACTTTTTATAATATTTAAAAATAAAATATAGAATTTTTATAATAATAAATTTATAATATTTTTGTGTTTAGTATAATATATAATTGATTAGCTTGTCATTATTATTATTATTAACGGTGACTAATAAAATTGATTGATTTAATAAAAAAAAGTCATAATTAATTTTCCTACGCACTACAAGTTGAGGCAGCTAACCAAATTTCTTAATCTAAATTCTATAAAAGAAACTTTCAAGTGTAATGCTTAAATACTTTTTTCAGATATCAATACAATATTTAAAATTAGAGTTGAGACAAATTATTAAATTTAGGTTTTTTTACTTAAAGTGTTTATTAACTCGTAAAGGCTGAAAGGTCCAAAATTTTACAATGATCCGTCCTTTTTGTCAATAAATATTCATACAAGCTAATTAAGGTTGTCATGAAGACAAGAGTGACATTATTTACAAAGCCATAAAATATTCTCTTCTTGTGAGCTCTTCCATGAAATACAGCTTCTTAATAATACTAACCATTAACCAACAAAACATGTAAGATACTCCTATGTCTTAAAGTAGTTGAACAATCCTACCCTAAGAAAACAGGAGTGGTAAAAGACAATTCCGGTGGCAGCTACAACAACTCGAGAAATGAAAAACTTACCTCTCCAGATAATCACCGGCCGGTGGTTCACCTTCTTTGCATCTCTCCTGATCATGTCGTTCGCCGGAGCAACATACATCTTCGGGCTATACTCAAACGACATCAAAACCTCCTTAGGCTACGACCAAACCACACTCAACACTTTAAGCTTCTTCAAAGACTTGGGAGGAAACCTTGGTCTTATTTCTGGCTTAATCAACGAAATCACACCACCGTGGACGGTTCTCGCCGTCGGAGCTTCCTTAAACTTCGCCGGCTACTTCATGATTTGGCTCTCCGTTACCGGGAAAGTAACAAAACCGCCGTTATGGTTAATGTGTACTTACATCGCTACTGGAGCGAATTCACAGTCGTTTGCCAACACCGGCGCGTTGGTTACTTCCGTTAGAAACTTTCCGGACAGTAGAGGGTGTGTTTTGGGGCTTTTAAAGGGCTTTGTGGGCCTGAGTGGGGCTATTTTGGCCCAACTGTATCACGCGTTTTACGGTGAGGAGTCCAAATCGTTGATTCTTCTCATAGCTTGGCTTCCTTCGGTTGTCTCCTTCGTCTTCCTTGGAACAGTCCGTGTCGTCAATGGCGGATCTCGTTCATCAAGCGAAATCAGAGTTTTGTATCGAGTTCTGTTTATCTCTCTGTTTCTAGCTGGATTTCTTATGCTTCTTATCATCTTCCAAAGCCAGATCGTGTTTTCAAGATCTGAATTCATCGGATGTGGTACCATAGTTATAGTTCTTCTTCTTCTTCCTCTACTCGTTTTCGCTAGCGAAGAATTCAAAATCTCGAAAAAAGACTCAACTCTCGATCTAAATCGGATCGATCAAGTCCCTCCGATAGATCCTCCTCCACCTACCGAAACCCTAGAATCTCAATTAGATTCACAATCCGATGGCTGTTTCGAGAAAATCTTCAATCCACCGGCGAGAGGTAAAAACTACACGATTCTCCAAGCGCTATTCAGCATCGACATGTGGATTCTCTTCATCGCCGTCATCTGCGGCGTCGGAGGAACATTAACCGCCATCGACAACCTCGGTCAAATCGGAAACTCCCTCAACTATCCAAAACGCAGCGTTTCAACTTTCGTCTCTCTCGTTAGCATCTGGAACTACCTCGGCAGAGTAGTCGCCGGCTTCGGATCGGAAATCCTTTTAAAAAAACACGGCATCCCTCGTCCTATTCTCCTCACTTTCTTCCTCTTCCTCTCCAGCATCGGTCATCTCCTCATTGCCTTCGCCGTACCTCACTCCCTCTACTTCGCTTCGATCATAATCGGATTCTGTTTCGGTGCGCAATGGCCGTTGCTTTTCGCGATCGTATCGGAAATCTTCGGACTCAAGTACTACTCGACGTTGTATAATCTGAGTGGTGTGGCTAGTCCTGTAGGAGCTTACATACTGAATGTAAGGGTTGCAGGTTTTTTGTACGATAAAGAAGCCAAGAAGCAGATGAAGGAATTAGGGTTACGAAGAGGTGCTGGTGAGGAATTGAATTGCAGAGGAGAAGCTTGTTATAAGATGGCGTTTATAATAATCGCCGGAGCTACATTGTTTGGTTGCTTAGTTTCGGTGCTTCTGGTGATTCGAACTCGAAGTTTTTATAAAAGTTATATTTATGGAAAGTTTGAAGATAAAGAAGATGATAAGAAGATGGTCGAAGTTAATACTTCCAATTAATTAAGGAAAAATTTAAGGGGTTTCATCTTTTTGGTGTGTTGGGTTGTGGTTTGCATGGTAATCGTAATTATCGGTGCTCTCACCTATACGCATTTTTATCGTATAACATTAATAATGTATATTCGTTATGTATAAATAATTATACGTATAAATCTATATATACAAAGTAGACCAGCTATTACATCTAAGAATCCAGCTAAAACCTTTCGTTACGGCCAGGCCGATTTACAGCTATGGAGAGCCAAAATCCGGAACCGAAAGGATATCAACCGGATCAAATTTTAGCTGTCGGTCTATGATTTTATTTTAAAACCAAAATTGATAAAAAGTAGATAAATTGGTAGACCCGATTATAGGCCGAATTAATAAAACAGGTAAATTGATAAAACTAATACGGTGTCCGGTGATTATTTTTTATTGAAAGGTATTATTGTAAAGAGTTTTATCTATATGAAGTATTTATTTCTGAATTGAAAGATAGTGATAAAAATGGTGGGTCTTAGTTATAAGTTTTTCGGAAAATTTATCCATTCAAATAATGTTATTTGAGGTATTTATACGTGTTTTATGATCTAGGAGTCAGACGGTTAGCACAGGCTAGCACAAAGCTGAGGCATGATTAACTTGATTGTATTTTCATAGTAGGTTTGGTGCAAATAATGTCTAAATTATCTTTTGGTTTAGATAAGAGTACCTTTCTAAAAATATCTCAACCTATCATACCTGAACCGATAAAATCGATAAACGGATAGAACCAATCGAAATAATAAAACTCTTACAACCGACTACTATTTCTATTGGTATTTATTTTTTATATACTTCAGAATTAATAGTTACTTACCGGTTTTTTTTTATAGAAAACAAAGATTAAATTCTATTGTTATTTATGCAAACAAAAAATTTATAAATTAAATAATTAGATTTTTTTTTGAGTAGACCAGCTCGGACTGATAACATACCATGCGGAAATGAGACCGAATCGAATTTTGACAGAATCAAATCGGAACCGAATAAAACCAAAAACTTAATGGTCCGGTCTAGTTCTAAAAAATAAAACTAAAAACTTAAGGATCCGATCTAATTCAAACCAATAAACTCAACGGTATGACCCGGTTCCGTCCAAATAGGCAGCATTGATGTCATTGAAATGTTTACCGGATCCAATATTAAAATTTTATAAATTTTTATATAACATGAACTACCACTTTGTTGTTCTATCTTGGTTATGTGTATGAAACTATTTTAAGGCAGGCGTTTTATGATTTTTGAAATATTGTTGACAAAATATATTTTGACAAAAAAATAATATAAATTATCTAAATGTTTGATATTTATGGTGGTAATCGTATTAATTTTTAGTAGCAAAAAAATGACATAGGAGAAGGTGAGACACTATCAACTTCAACCAGGTTTTTTAACGTTTTCATCAAATGAAACTTTTACAAAACTTAAGGAACTAGTTTCAAATATTGTAAATGTTTTAGTTCTCATAGTAGGTTTATCGCAATAAAATTTCAATAACTCGTATCACTATTGTTTTTTTATTGTATCATAGTCAGCATTTTTAAAGCTTTAAAAATTAAAATAACTGAGAAATCTAAAATGTAGTACGCGAGCGATTTCCGCTCTATATCTTTTATCGTCAACTATGAGTTATCATTTTCTTCTACAAATACAATGTGAAAATTTACAAAATCGAATAACATTAATCCTCTTAAAATTTGAAATCCTATTGATTGTGAAGGTAACATCGAGAAAAACATAATATATATGTTATTTATAAACAATTTTTTACAAAATTCTTTTTTTTGTGTGTAAATATTCGTATTTTTTATATTTATTCATGTGCACGGTAAGTTTAACATATAAAGTATATTTCGTAATGAAGTTCGATCTAACCGATTTACCAACTCAAAAATAATAAATTTCTAGAGAGATAATTTTTTTTTAAAATTTAAGAATCATTCTCGTGGCAGGTGATAATCTTATTTATAGTGATATTAGTGAGTTTTGGATACGTGAATATCATAAATATATAGAGTCTATATTGGAATTAACATAAAAAATTATTTATAAAAGACTAATCGTCGATCCCAAACTCGGTGACCCGACTAATATTCTTGTTATGATTAGTATTTCTCGTCATTGCGAGCTAGTCGATAATAGACTATGGTACCCCACCATTCAACCACTTGATTGTACAGTTTCTATCTAGGTGTTGGCTACCTCACAAAGCTTGCTTACTGAATACTATCCCTGATCTGCCTCGTTGAAACCCTCGTGGAGAAAAATCTCCCTTAAAGAAAACATTTCTATAACATCGGGAGAAAATAATACAAATAAGTAGGGCTTCGTATTTGAGCAGTAGTTAGGCCGAATGTAGTAGAATGATAGATTAGAAAGCTCACGGGTTGGCTGATCATGAGACTAAACATGAGCTTTCTAAAGAGTGTAGAGAAAGAGACCGAACATAAACTTGAGTCAGAGAACTCAGATGCTCGACCATTTCTTAATAAAAGGGTCTTGAGTGCCTAGCCCTTCAGCCTTAATTACTTTTTATATGAGACCCATCATGTCCTGACATGTGTCAACCTTCTTATAGATTTGTATGTGCTCAATGATTGCACATTTACTAGAGTTTTTAGTATCCCTACGTGTACGTGTAGTGGTGGCAAACAGGTTGACCCACAATCCACCAGACCCATTTAATAATTTTAAACAGATTACAGGTTTCGCAGGGAGCATGTCTGGCAGGTTGCAGGTCTGGTAGGTGACTGCTTATGCAGATTTAATAGGTAGACAGGTCTGGCAGGTTGCAGGTATAATAGGTCAGGTCTGCAAATACTCATTTAATTCTGACAGGTACCTATTTATTTCTGGCAAATCCAAACCCATTTACCACCACTACCTACACGGGTAGACAATTGGGTTTCAAATATTCACTTTTTTTTGTAAGTTGTACTAAAAAAGAGAGAACTTATATAAATAAGAGTACAATTTATTGGTTCTGTATGTTCATAAAAATTACCATAAAGATGTTTTATCTCCATCAAATAATAATTACCACAAAACCTTTTCAACCACCGCAAATTCCTTATCAATCAGTCGTGAAGATTGTTGCTCTAAATCCCTTATTAATCCGCCGTAAAGATTTTAGTTGAATAACTCTAATATGTATCGACTTTACCGTTGATATTGTAGCCAAATAGCTCTAAATGTACCGATATTAGTCAATCCGCATTGATCCTATTGATAGTAGGCAGCTGAGATAATAGTCAGTCTTCTCGAGTCAATTATCAGGCTTCTGCGTCCGACCCCTATTTGAACTATATCAGACTCTTCGAAAGACGAGGTAGACTATATTCACTCTCTCAATAGACCACCCGCAGCAGTAGGGATATTTCATCTCCTAAAAGTACGCCACATCAACATAATCCCTTAATAATTCTGCAAATATTCGCACTCCACGCAGCAGAGCATTTTTCATCTTTCAGCATACCCCACCATGTTTCTCTCTTCCACATCACTCTACAATATAATATTCTACCATATATTTTTATTTACATTAAAGTTATATACATTAAAATAGATAATGTTATAAATTAACCTAATATATTTTGTTTATAAATATAAATTATAAAATTAAAATAGATAATAACATAATACATAATATATAGTAAAATGTTGCGAAAATTGTTTCGAAAATACTTGATAAAAAAAAGTTCAAAAATTTTCGGTGTCCGAATCAAACAAACAAAGTCTCTATTTATAGTATTTTGTTTAATTTTTCACTTACTAAAATATTCCATAAATTGTTTAAAAAACATGATAAAAAAAATTCAAAATTTTTTGGTGTCGAAATCAAACAAACCAAGTCTCAACTTGTAGATATCGAAAAATTATAAATCGTGGTATAATGTTTCTTTAACTTATTAAAATATTCCAAAAATTGTTTTGAAAATACTAAATAAATAAATAAAAAAATTCAGTGCCCAAATCAAATAAACCAAGTCTTTAATCAGAAAAAAAAACTAGTGGTATATTTTTTTTTACGAATATTTTTTCAAAAAACAATAAAAAGAAATAGTCTGTAGCGTGCCACATGACACGCTACTGTTGGTGTTGGCAGAGATGAACCCGAGTTCATCATTTACACCCGAGTTTATCGTTGCCCATCCATATAGGATGAATAATGCACTGCTGCGTGAAATAATGCGCATTATTCATCCAAATACACGCTGTTGCGTGTAGTCTTAGATGATGAAGGTGGACTTGTCTTGCAACCAATAGAAGTCGATAACACATAAAGTTATAAAGGTTGTGTGAAATAATGTGTATTATTCATCCAAAATACACGCTGTTGCGTGTAGTGTTAGATGATGAAGGTGTGCTTATCTTGCAACCAATAGAGGTTGATAAGACATATAATGTTATAAAAGTTATGAGTTGAGTAAGACATGCTTGTGAGTCATGAATTCGAATCCCTCTACGTATACTTTCTTGGCTGAGATTGTCACCTTGTGTGGTTTACCTTGTGGCGTTGGTTTGCAGACTATTGCATTAGAATGAGGGTTTACCCTATGCGCACTCGTTGAATAACGACTGCGGATTCCTTTTAAAAAAAACACCTAATGTTATAAAATATTTGGAAGATCTGAACCTCATAAAAATTAAATACAAAAGTCATACTCTTCAAGGTTATACTCCTGATCATATTCATTGTTTGATAGTACGTGGATAATATTATATATAATAATATAAATAATTTATTCTTCCCTAAAAGTATAAATATTTATGTATTTAAAATTTAAAAAATATTGATAATATAAATATTTTTCCAATTTTTTTTAAAGTTATTTTATATGTTTAAAACTAATAGTTAATTTGATAATTGTATTAAAGGATATATAAATAAATCGGATTATGGGTTCTTTCAAATCGAAATTAAACGTTGTCCAAATCAATGAAACGATAATATAATATTGAAATTCACGGATAAAAAAATAAAAATGACAAAAGAGTTACTAAACGAGCCTCGTCTTAATTTTGGACGGAATAATTAAGTTATTCCACAACAATATAAACTAAACCTCATAAAAGTTTTATGTATTTATGGACTTTATAATCCATAATTATTATATTAACATGTCCTAAAAAATAGATGATCATTATCATATTTTTAGAGCTTTGTGCTATTTTTTTTAGATTTTAATTTTTTTCCCTCTCTTTGTATATATATATACTCTAGATTTTCTAGTAACCTAACCGTAGGTGATAAAATTTATACATGCCGTGAGCCAAATCGGTACTAATATCCACATTATAATATCGTCCGAACAAATAGATAATGTTAAGGGCCTTTTGTATAATAAAGAATAATTGAATTTTTATTAATGAGATTAGCTTCAAATGGACTAATTTTCTAGGCCCAATGACCCAACAGACCGAACAGGACCACAGATCTATTACCGCTGCTATATAAGGCAATTCATATTTATTTGATTGAGAAGAAAATATTGATTTTGGTGGCTGACGGTCGGTCTAGGTTTTCCTTTTTGCTTTTTACTTATCAAATGGCGCTCTAGATTTTCCTTCTTGTTTTTTACTAATCATGCACAACCTCATAAATAATGGTATTTGTGGGAAGAGACTGGAATCCATAAGTCTCTTTCCAAAATCATATGGTATGAGTTTAAGCTCTTCTTTATGTTTGCTTTAAAAGAATGAATATCTACACTATGGTCAATCATTTATTATTCTTGAAGGACGACTTACTCATCAGGAGTCTGAAGGTCATCTCATTCGGTTTTGCTTCAAGCTCAAGTTAATGAGCAACATTAACACTTACAACTAAGCCGATAACTATATAAAGTTCTGTAAAAATATAGGAATGATTTTATAAGATGGTCAAGAACTTTGTGTCTTTTCAGAGATCGTTTAAGGATAATAAATTTTGAAAAAAAATAAATACCATGTTATGCAAGTATCATATTGACACCAATCATCGAACTGAATATTGTATAGCTTTAAAAGAAAACGTTCCAAGTTAATAGATGTTCCAAGTTTTATTGATAATGAAAAATTAATAGATTTTTCCACGGCTGGAGAGGATTTGATCCGAGAGTATGTTAGATCATAGTCAAAGGTCCATTTATTGTTGGTCGGAGCTATCTGAAGCTCTTATGTGAAGTTTTGTTTAATCCTCCCAACATTAAAAAAACAATCCAACTATTCATGATCGTAGCTATCAAATTCCTTATGTAAATGTATGCTTTAATCTAACCAAAGCGTGAATATGGTTTCAATTTAAATCTACTAAAATGCCCTGGACTTTTAGAGGCTTCAGTTTTTTTAAGAAAAAAAATGGTTCGAACGATTACAAACAAAAAATTCATAATAAATGAGAATGTGTAATGTGAAATATTCGGTTTTATAAAGGCAATCGTTTTTCAGGAGTGTTGTATTTTTTTCAACGATGTGACGTTGGCTACTAGAGAGTGGTACGTTAAATTGAAAGCGTATAATTATTGTATAAGTACTATGAGTATTTAAACTCGAATTTTGAACCCTAGGGAAACTATTAGCGTATAATTATTGTATAAGTAATATGAGAATCTTAAGGCGGCAACGATAAATTATTGAAACCTATAAAAAAAGCCACCATTTTCAAAATAAGTTTTAAAAATTTATATCAATTTTTTTTTTTAATATATCTGATTTTTAATGTTATAATTTTTATTTCAGTTTGACTTGGGTTTTAATGTTTATATTGACCAATTTATTAAATTGACAAACTTTATGGAGGATTATAAAATATTATTAAAAAATATATATCAGAATAAAATCATTTATTTTGTCTTTTTGTTAAATAAATTTGATTTCACTAAAATAATTAGGAAAGTTTTATTATTAATTATTTTCTATTTTTAAATTTTTAATTCACAATTTGACATATTTTTATTATTTGGTAACATATATTTGTAACGTTAATTTAATTTGAAAACTTTAGTTTCTATGTACACTAAAATAAATATAAGTCTACTGTACTTATAAATCTTTATTAGTTATAAATGTTATTCAATATTGTATATTTTTATTTTTATACTGTATTTGCTATTTAATAGCTTTTATTTTTATTCTTTTAAGTTATTAAAAAAAATTGGTGGATAAAAAAACATTTAAATAAATAGAGAGTTCATACAAATACCTGAGGCATACTCCGAGGAGATACAAAAGATAAGTGCAAATGATACAAAGTACTAGGTGGCCGAGGTATAAATAGTAGTAACATCGGCATAACTACGTAGATAGAAATAAAAGAGCAAGGTGGGAACGATATCATTGAGCATCCAAAGATCCCGCAACGACTTGATGAAGCTCCAGAGGTAAGGACTCTGTAAGGTCCCAAACAAAGTGTCTAGGCAATCGAGAATACATGCAATAAGAGAAGGAGATAGTTAGGGGTAAGCAGTTACGAAGGCCGGCAAATCTTGGAACCATAGAATCTGAACCGAAGATTAGAGTAGATTCGGTGAGAAATCAGGGAAGCGATGGCAGGAGGGGAATCGAAGATTCTTAAGTTCCTCTCCTTCCAAACGTGGTAGATAACCGCGCCAAAACTAGTACGCCAGAGATGGTGGTTTTGAGATTGAGACCAGTTTGACGCCTCATTAATCCAAGACTACCGGTTAGAGTGAGTTAAAGGAAAACCCAATTTTGAACTGGCTTGAGTCCAAATACTCTGAGCAAAACTATAGTCAAAGAGGAGATGAGCTGAGGTTTCCAGTGCAGAGTTACAAAGTACACAGTCGGTCGGGGTATTGTAGCCCCAACTGAGCAACTTATCCCTAGTGGGTAGTTTGTTTTGGACAGCAAGCCAAATGATGAAAGAATTTCGAGGAATGTTGTATTTATTCCATACTAACCCGGCCCACCCCACTGTTGGGTTGGGCTTACGAATGGTATTATAGGTGTCCTAGATGGTGAATGTGATGCAACCAGTTTTCGCAATCCAATAATGGGCGTCTTGAGCAGATATGTTAGGAGGGAGAGGGAGAGGAAGAGCCTGTTGATCTCCTTGAGATTAGCGTTGCTTCTAGCTCGAGCAGATCGAAGTTTAGATGGCCAATTCCAATTACCATTGAGAATGATCTCGGAGACTTTGAGGTTCTTCCCGAGTCTGGAATCGTCAATGATATCAGATCCATAGTGATTTACAAGGGAGGTAGAGATAAGCCATGGGTCGAACCAGAAAAATGTAGTCGAGCCATTCCCGATAGCCACCCTGTACAAGTTGCTCGCCAAAGGTCAAAGCCGGAGGATTTTCCTCTAAATCCAAGAGGAGGAGAATCCGAGAGGAAGATCCCAGAATGTTTTATTTTTGATTTTTTCCATTTTAATCTAATCACTCCAGATCGAGTGATTATTATTACTGATAACAGACAAAAGGTGTTTAAGGACAGCCGCCTAATTCCAGATTTTGAGGTCTAGGATCCCAAGGCCGCCCTCTTTCGTGGGAGAGGTAACTTTGGACCATGCTATTTTAGCCTCGTGGGTTTTCATGGCAGAACCCGACCAGAGAAATCGGCAAAGATATTGAGAGAGCTCTTTTATGATCCTGGAGGGGAGAATGAAAATGGAGGACCAGTAAAATTTTCCGGCAAAGATGACAGATTTGATGAGTTGGAGTCTTCCCGCATAGGATAGATGTTTGGAGGTCAAAGAGTCTATTCGAGCGTTAATTTTGTGAAGAAGGAGACGACAGACAGTATGGGTAAGACGCCCTGCAAGGAGGGGAACTCACAAGTATTTTCCTGGGAGAGATCCTTCAGGGAAACCCATAATGGAAAGAAGATCGGCTCTCACAGGGTGGTTGATACCCGAGAGAAAGATGTGGCTTTTAGAGGGATTGACTTTGAGTCCAGACAGGGCATGAAATTCAATCATGGCCTCTTTGATAAGAAGTAGAGAATTGACATCCCCATGACAGAAAATCATGAGATCATCTGCAAAGCGGAGATTCGTGATTTTGAGTTTTTGACATTTACAGTGGAATTTAAAGTTTTAATCGGAACTCTTCTCCTTAATTGTACAAGAAAGAACTTGTATGATCAGGACAAAGGGGAAGGGAGAGAGCGGGTCCCCTTGCCGGAGACCTTTTCTACCTTTGAAATTACCATGGGGGTCTCCATTGACGATAACGGAGTAGGAGGGGGAGGAGATGCATTTGATGATCCGATTGATCATCTGATCGGGAAAATTCATTAACACCAAAATGTCTAGGATGAGATGCCAGCGCACGCTATCAAAAGCCTTCTTAAGATCAGTCTTTAGAGCAACCCTTCTGCCATAAGCATTAGAGTGATAGCCTCTAAGGAGTTCTTGGGAAATAAGGATGTTGTCCAAGATGTTTCTTCCCGAGACAAACGCCGATTGAGAATTATCAATAAGATAGAGAAATGTGTCTTTAATTCTGTTGGCTAAGATTTTGGACATTATCTTATAGACAACATTACAAAGAGAAATATGCCTAAAATCAGTTACCTTCGAAGGGGATTTCTTTTTGGGAATAAGAGCAATAGAGGTGGATGAGACAATTGACAGAGCAGTGGATGAATTGAGATAACACTAGGATTCCAAATAATCCAAATTCTTCACAGGGGATGAGAGAAGTGGTTGGTGAGAACATGTCAGAAGGGTGCCATAAATCTAAGAATAGAATCTACTTTCGAAAGGTGGACTTTGGTTTCGACTAGGACAAGAAGGGAGATGTTATTTCCAAGAAGCAATATTCATAAGGGAGTAGACTTACAGTGCTTCAGTCGATGGTCCTGTCGGAGGACATACCCATTTTCCTTTTCCTCCGGGCGAAGCCTTTTAGGAGGTGACTCAACCTCCTCTCCACTATCGTCCTCAGTGCATCAGACGATGGTCCCATCGGAGGACAAATCCATATTACTGTTAGCGATGACTCTAGAAAAGCGAAACCTCTCAAGAGGTGAGTCCACATTTTCATTGCTTCGAACAACTTTGATTCCATCCGATAAATCTTTTGGAAATTCAAGATAAAAAATACAACTCTCAGCGTATTGATATTAATTATTTTTTTCGTAATTAACTAATTTTAATTTAATTCATAATTAAATTGACACATAATATCAAAGTTGGTAGATTACCAATGATATGAAATTCAATGTAAAATATATCAAGTTATAATTTTAATTATCTTTATGTGAGAAAATATAATATAAAAAATGTAAATTTTAAAAAAAAATTAGAAACCTAACGATAAAATTTATTTAAAAAGAGTGTAAATCTTAAAAATAATGGTGTGGAAAGTACCAAAGAAATATGAATAGGATGTTCACCCACTCTCTTTTGTTGTGATTAATAGACCTCTCTATATATATATATATATATACTCTACTTTAATTTGATTTTTGCCCAGTAATTATAGATAACGAGGGTGAAATATTTACTTAACATAATAATAGTTGCCACGCTAATTGTTGTAGTATTTTATTTTGAATACCAAATTTATGTCTGTAAAACTAATACCATCAACTAATCTTTTATTTTATAATTTTATAGTGAATTTAAAGTTTTCAAAATCAATTCTAACATATTACAGTTAGATTGATATTATCTGTCAATCAATTAAAATTCGTTAAATAATTAAAAATTAATAACGTTATATTATATAATTAAAATTAATATAAAATAAAAAAAATAGATTTATAATATAAAATCGTAAGAATTTTTGAAAATATATATAATTCAATCTTTTTAATCTAACCAATATTTCAAAATCAACTATCAAACAATAAAGTTACATTTATATAAGCATAGTTATAGTGATAGATGTGTTCATTTATTCTTTTTTTTTGCAATTAGAAAAAATCACCGTATTTAAATAATACGTCTAGGAGATTGATAGAAAAATGGGCTATGTTCTTCTCTCTCAAGAACAGAGTCAGGTAATTCTTTGATTACGGCGGCATTCCAATTGAAGTTCTCATCAGACCGATCTCCACTGTCCAATAGAGGACGGAGAAGTTTTGCCAATTGCAAATCCATCGTCATCACCAAGGAATTTAGTTGTAATTCCCTCTATTGTTAAGAAAATGTAGTTACTGTCAGATGACGAATTTCCTCTGCTTAGGAAACCATCTTTTAATCCACCATTTAATGCTTCTTCTTCTAACAATGGAAACCAATCACCTTGGTTAACTGGAGAGAACACTAATGTGATAAGCAATCCAACTTTTGAGGAATCAAACAAGTCCAAGAAAATTTGTGGATTTTGTTCTGTTTCTTCTGCTGAAACTTTCAAACTCAGGACAAAAGATTTACAACACACCGATGTAACAATTTCTCATAAAGATGATCACCCGATCATCACCTTTGAAAAAAAGGACAAAGAATCCCTCCTCAATCTATCCAAACACACGTGAATTGGCAAGTTTGTCACTGGGAAACCAACTATGGAAAGTATAAAAAACTTCTTGGGGAAGTTTAAGTTTGCTGGCAAATTCAATGTTTCTGTATGGGATTACATGCACATTTTTATCGAGTTTAATGATCTTGAAGATTTCAAGAAATTGTGGTCTAGGAATGTATGGGTTGATGGCAGTAAAACCATGCGTCTCTTGAAGTGGACACCACATTTTAACCTCAATCTTGAATGCCCTTTCACTCCAATCTCCTTGAATTCATGTTTAATGAAGCCACGATATGTGAAATTGCCAAAGTTCTTGGAACTCCTTTAAAGATTTGGGTCCCTACAATCAATAGAGCTAAGCACAATTGTTGCAGAATCTGGGTCGAAATCGATATTTCTAAACCTCTGGCACATAAGGTTTTGATCAAGTTTGGTGAAGAGGATAGCTTGTGGGTTCATATTAATTGTGATAAACTGCCCAGCTACTGTAAAAATGTGTTCTCACATTGGTCACTCTGAAGAAAATTGTAAAAAACAAGCTATAAAAGCCACTAAAATCAGTTTCAATCCAAGCAGTAGCCCTACTAAACACGGTGAGACTAGTAACAAGATCAAGTCTATTATTATCAGTAAAGAAACAGCAAATTACAAAGGAAATATCAATGAAAACGAAAGTACTTCAAAAGTTGAAAGTACTAACCGGTTATATAATGATCCTATCCAAGAAAATCAAGAAGCATCTTCAAACTCTGCAATGCCTTCTTCCACCACCGTACCTAAGGATTTTGAGATCATTGACGCTTTGAAAACCATTGAAAGAAGGACTTTATATGACCATGTTGCTTTTGAAGATTAGTATTCTCCAGAAAATGTAGGTAGCCTCATGAGTTCTCTTGTCAAAGATCAAACAGATACTGAATTTAAGAAGATCGAGATAAAGAAGAACAAAGTCTGGAATATAAATGGACCAGTTTCTTCTAAGCTTATCAAACTCAAAAGAGTTACTAAAATATCTTCAACTAATCAATGACAGTTGCTATTTTGAGTCGGAATCCCAGAGGTCTAGGCAACAAACTTACAATCCAAAGGCTTAGATCTCTTATCAAATCTTCTAAAGCAAACTTTATTGCTATTCAGGAACCCTTCATCAAGGCTGAGAAACTTCAAACTATTGCTAACAAACTAAACTTTAATGGTTTCATGAGCAACACCAACAGTAAAATATAGGTTTTTTGGTAGAGGGATTATAAGGTGGAAATTATTCTTGATGGAGACCAGATTCTTCACTTTAAAATCCATCATTCTTCTCTTGATAAAGAATTCATGGTCTCAGTGGTTTATGCCAAGTGCAAGAAGGAGCTTAAATTGTCTCTTTGATATACTCTTAGATCCATTGACAACCCTTCAAAAAAGTGGATAATTTTTAGTGATTTTAGTACCACTATTAATCTTGAGGAGCAACTTTCTTGTTCTACAAATAATCTGCGAGGGATGGATGATTTTAATAATTTGATTATGGATTACAACCTTTAAGACGCGGGCTTCACTGGTTGCAGATTCACCTGGTCAAATGGGAAAAAATGGAAACGATTAGACTGTGTATTATTTAACAACTCTTGGATGAACTAATTTGAGTCAACTACTGTGAGCCACCTTGCTAGAAACTGCTCAGACCATTGTCCAACTTCCATCAGCATTTCATCTAGTCTCGAGAAATTTAAGCCTTTTTTTAATTTCTTAAACATGTGGGTATCTCATCCTGGGTTTATGAAGGTGGTGGAAGATAGTTGGGCTGCTGAAATTGAAGAAACTGATGGTAAACCTATAAAGAACTTCTGGTTTAAACAAAAAAGATTAAAGTCTGACTTAAGGGATTAGAATAAGAATACTTTTGGTAACATCTTTGATGCTATAAAGAACTCATAAGAAGAAATCAAATTCATAGAAAACAACCTTCAAACATCTTTAACTGATGAAAGTAAAACTCTTCTTGAGGTCACTAAAAAGAACCATCTCATACTGCTTGACAGAGAATAATTATATTGGAAACAAAAGTCCCATTCAGCCTGGCTTAAAGACAGTGATAGAAACACTGTTGCTTACCACAATTTTGTGAAGAAAAAGGCTAAAAGGAACAAGATTGATAGGATCAAAGAGGGTGATCAGTGGCTTACTTCAAATGATGAGATTAACTCTTCTGTTGTCCACTATTTTCAATCTCTCTTAGCTCCTATTTTGTGTGATGGAAATACTGTTGATCTAATGGATGTAATCCCAAGCTCGTCAAGGATGAGGACAACAATAGCTTGTTGGTTATTCCTGAAATTAATGAAATCTTAGTACTATCAATTCCCTTAGTTCTGTTTGTGTTATAGGACCAGATGACTTTAATGGTGAATTTTACAAGAAATGTTGCCCAATTATCAGCACTGATCTATGCCACGCAATCCAGGGTTTTTTCAAAGGTTACACTCTTCCTGCAGACATCAAAGCCACTGCAATCTGTTTATCTACAAGGTGGATCATCCCAACACTTGGCAAGAGTTAGGCCAATAAGTCTAACTACAACGATCAGAAGAGTCATTGGCAAGATCATCAACAACAGACTTTCAAATATCTTGCCTCACCTAATCTCTGAAGAGCAAGCAGCATTTTTCAGGGGTAAAAGTATTCATGAAACCATTCTCATTTCTCATGAGCTTTATTGTGACTTAAACTCTAAATGTAAAGGTGGCAATATTATCTTAAATACTGACATGCCCAAAGCTTTTGATAAGCTCAATTATCTTCAAGATTCTGGATTTGTTTGGTTTCAATCCTAACGTGATTTCTGTATTCAACAATTGTATTAGCAATGTGCATTCTTCCATCATAATCAATGGAAAAATGAATGACTTCTTCATCAACACTCAAGGTCTGAGACAAGGAGACCCACTGTCTCCTAGTCTCTTCATTTTAGTTGAAGAGTATTTAATCAGGGTTATCAAGAAAAGCTTAATTGAGAATCCTAAAACTAGATTCAAGGCCATAGGTGATATCATTATAGTCTGTCTTGCCTTCGCTAATGACTTCATAGTTTTCAGCAATGGTGAAGCATTATCTATTCAGGTTATACAAAACTTCTTAAATTACTATCAGCATGTTTCTGGTCAGCTGATTAATAACACAGAATCCAATATTATTGTCCCAAGTAATATGAAGAAGCAGGAAATTACCACCATTGAAAAAATCCTGAACATTAAGCACAAAATATTACCTTTTAAATATTTGGGTTCCACCATTGCTGCCTCCACCAGGATTGCAAACTATGAGGACTTGATTTTCAAGACTAGAAACAAGATTCTGGAGTGGGACAAAGTTGCTCTCTAATTTGCTGGTAGGCTCACGTTGATACAGTCAGTTTTAAAAGTCTATCCTACCTATCTCCTCCAGCCTACTATCCTTCCAAGCTTTGTAATTAACCAGATGGAACGAATTTTCAATAAATTTTTATGGGGAAACAAAGAGAATAAGAATGGTATTACCTGGTCTAAGTATGAGAGATTATGCAGAACTCAAGATGAGGGAGGTCTCAATCTGAAAAATTTGATGGATGTGTAGAAAAATTATTCACTGAAGCTATGGTTCATTTTTAGAACTCATAAATCACTTTGGGCTAAGTTAACTGCTTCTATCAATTGCAACAACAACATCCATCCTATTCTAGCCTCCTCACCTTTAAAGAAATCGAAAATCTGGGACAGAATTATCAAAGTCAGAGACATTGCTGAAAATCATATCTTTTATGATCCGGGTTGTGGGAACATGGATTTCTGGCTCGACCGGTGGTTTTTGAAAAACCTTTCATTCAGTTCATGGCTACTAATAACAAGAGTTGGTTGTGGGACGCTAATAGATACAATGTAAGCAGCTTTTGAGTGAATGGTACTTGGAACTTAGACAGACTCATAACGTTAGTAACTGAGACTGAAATCAATAAAATTAAAACCATCTCTTTAAGTGATGCGCCTGACAAGATCATTTGGTCTTTTTCCCCTGATGGAGCTTTCAACTGCAAAGAAACCTGGAACTTCATCAGGAAGAAAGGAAACAAATCCAATCTTTATGCCAAAACATGGAATGCAGTAACACCAAGGAAATGTTCCTTCCTTCTTTGGAGGGCTCTCTTCAATTGGATTCCATCTGATTCTGTCATGCAAAGAAAGAGATTTCATCTTTCATCCAAGTTTATTTTCTGCAATAACATTGAAACTACTCACCACTTGCTGGTTTAATGTTCGCAATCATGGTTTGTCTGGGTCTTTTTCAATTCAATGTTCAAGATACAAATTCTTCCTCACATGAACCTTCCTCGTCTTGTTCGAATGTGGTATTGGTTTACTCACAAGCAGTGTAATATTCGCACCATTCTCCCTGCTATTATAACTTGGGTTGTATGGTCAGCTCGAAATAAGAAGAAACATCTTGATTTGAATGTGAACTCTTCCACCATCATCAACCACGTTATGTTCATCCTTTATGGCCTTGATTCTACAAATATTTTTATAAACTCTCACACGGGAAGTGACTTTAAAGCATCTCTGTCTTTGGGATGCGTCAACCATATCAGAAACTTCAACAAGCCTCTTTTCCTAAGGTGGAAAATTCTAAAGCTAACAGGTTGAAGTTAAATACCGACGGGGCCTGCGATCATAACAATGAAACCAGTGGTGGTGGGTTAGTTCGTAACAGTATTGGAACTATTATCATTGGCTTTGGGAGACTCCTTGGTAAGGGCACACCCCTGATCGCTGAGTGTAGAGCACTCTTCGATAAGCTTAGACTCTGTCATCTGCTATAAATAGTTAATGTAGACATTGACATCGACTCTGAAATTCTTGTAAACCTCCTGATATATGGAAAATCAGCCAGGTACCTCGAACTCCTCCTCAAGTGCTACAAGAATCTCATTCACTCTTCAATAAACATCAACCACATCTTTCGCGAATAAAATTTTGGGGCTGACTAGATTGCAAAGCAAACCTTAAAAGAGGGTATGGAGATGGATTTCAATGAAGATGAATCCCCTAACTCACTGAAATCAATCCCGTTTCTGGAAAGCTTGAATATTGGGTATCTCAGTATATCGAACTCTTGATGATGTTGAAGATTCTCGTTGCTTCAACATGTTCTTCCGAAGTTTTGGCTCTGTTCATCTTCTCCACACTTATTCCTGAAGCTTTGGATCTATTTATAATCGAACGATTATTCTCTTGGTTAAATTTGATTTTTTGTAATATTGCAATTAGACCCTTGTAATTTAAAAGGTGCTTCAATAAAAGTAATCCACTTTTAGTGGAAAAAAAAAGAAGATAACACGTCTACGACTTTGAGTAATATATTCAATTTCAAAGTGAAATAATTGGAAACAAAATACAAAACATTAAATCTTTCTATTTTTACGACATCGTTCTATTAGTATTTTCTTTTGTTATTAATTTACTATGCGTAATATTTTATATGTGTATTATTTTATAGACGTCGAAATAATATCAAGTAAAATGTCTTGGTTCACAATAAAAAAAATTATTTTAATGAGTGTAATGTCTGTGTCGGATTTTTATTTATGAGTAGATTAAAAATATGTATACACACATGGATTTTTTGATTTTGAAAGTGGTTATAAAAGAGAACAAATGTTAGTTGATTGTGCTATCCGAACCCATTGTGAACTGTTTTTTATTAATAATGTCGATAAAAAAAATCACTTAGGACGCATATGTTATACGGATGATATATCAACAATAACGTATTCACCAACACAAAAAGTTATCCAAAGATAGTAAAAAGTTTAAAAAGTCTAAAAAAATTATGAACACTTGAAATTTTTTGGTTTGGTCTAACACAATTTTTAACATGAATGATAACATAATGAAAATACAAGAATCATTCACAAAAATGAGCAAATGAGTCGACTACGTGATAAACGAATGGACAATACCTTATAATGACAAGTTCATTCATGTATACAAAACAATATGATGCATTTTGGAAACGCAATGATCAACATGTACATTGGTGTTATTTATAAATTTTCAATTGCGAAACAAATTGTATATGCTTGCGAAATAGAACATATAAATGATTTTCATTTTCTTCCATGGTAACGCGTAATATGGTATAATACATGTAACACAAAATATATAGTTATTATAAATGTTATCCCAAAACCTACACCTTTTTTATTTGCGAAAACTAAGACATCTGATGGTGGAAAGCACACACGCTAGCCTATGAAATAATTAGTTCAAGCATATTGAATTTGTATTTGTTTAGGAAAAATTAAACAGTCTTTTGTGATGCAATCTTCAGCTAGAAAAGTATCGTTGGAAAGAAGTGCATATCATGTTGTGCATGATCAAATTACTTTTTTTGCAAGTTGCATGGAAAGGTTTCATAATAGGCTTTAACGATCATATTTGAAAATCAAAATGAAGCCAAAAAGACAAGAATTGAACCATTAATGTGTGTTTGTTTAAGTAAAACAACACAAGTGTAACCTAAGATGATCAGTGGATTCGTTTGGATTTTACCGACGACCATTGGAAACAAGTATCCATCAAGCATCACGTTAAGCTTACATGAGAAGGAATTTTTTTCCATAAATATAAGTTTTTGAATGCAAAATTATATGTGTTTCCTACCTGTGAAAGCTGCCATTAGTTAAAAATATTTACACGAATATTGGATCTTTAGCCTAGTCTTTTGTGCAAGCCCCGTAAAGTTGTTAAAACATGAGGTTGTATTCCCGATCAAGGTAGAGTCAAGAAAACCCTTGTGGAATATTATACACGAAAATATATTTCTTATTTTCAACACGTTAAACAAGAGTGTGTCGAATCTCAGGCTAGTAGTGTTAACACTTCTGATTTGGCTACACCAGTTGCAACAAAAAAGAACACTGATAATACTAAGGTAAACAAATCCACACTAACTCAGCCACAAAACACCTACAAAATCATAAGTTGTATCTAAAATCTATCATCTTATAAAGTATATCCGGAAGCGATAGTGAATATCATATGCACAAAGCCTATCGGGTGTCCAATGCCAAAAATATTACTCGCACATTTTATACCATCTTAAATGCATCTTTATAAACGTCCAACCTAATACACATTATAGATTTAGAAAGAGAAATATAAAACCTTTGTGCCTAAAAAGGAATATAGTGTGAAACGAATGAGAAATATAAGTCTGTACTTGTGAAAAGAATCGTAATACGTAGAATCCATTTTGCATTAAATGATAAATTCATTTTGCAAGCACACTAATTTCATATATCGCAAAACAAACCCTATAACCCATTGTTATTTTAAAAAAACACTTTGTTATTCCTACACTGAATTCTTAAAACCCAAATCGAAACACTAAATTGAAAACTTTTTTCAACCGCCTCGATTCTTTAAAGAATTTTTTTTTTAGAAAATGCACATGTAGACTCTGAATTTTTATTTTCCTATATTCAGCTTGAGATTTAAAAATCAGAAGTCAACGAGGAATTTTGTAAAGTCTGTTAGGTAGTTATGTTCTTCTCGATTGGTGACTAGCATATCATCGATGTATACCTAAACGTTCTACTCGATTTGACTAGAGAGAGTTCTGTTTATCAAGTATTGGTTTGTCGCATATATATTCTTTAGATCGTAAGCCATTGCATTTTACTAACATAAACCTCGCTCAATAATGAACAATATGGATTGAACCATAGTTCAAACGTGCATATCTAAAGTTAATTTTAACATATAATCAAATCATAAAAGGGTTTTACTTCTTCTAAAAAATCGATATCAATCAGCTCAATTAATTTAGGAGAAATAAACATACATATATTAAATGTTTAGTCTCCACATGTATTTTATGATACTAATGGTAATATTTAGAGTTTACATCCCTAATATTATATAAATATACAACTAAGATCTCTCATGTGGATAGGATTAATTAAATATGATGTAAGATATAGATACTTACTAGTAATCATCCTTATAACATTGATTAAAAAGTGGGTAGTGGAAAAGAGATGTCGACACTGAAAATGAAATCAATGAACCCGACAACAGAATGGTTGAAACTAGATTCTCGGATCTAATCCTGATGGTTACGTATAATACTTTTGATCACGAGCACCCATTTATTTTATCATTGAAGGAAATAAACCGATAATACTAAATGGACATTTGCGTATTACCTCTAGGGTTATTATTGAGAGAGAGAGTACAATGAAGCATAATATTAAAAACAATTATATATTCTTTACTATCCCTATTTATAGTTCAATACTTGTGAATATACTTGGGTGTAATAGTAGATAAATCAAAATTCAAAGTTCTAAATGTTGTCTTTTTATTACTCACTTAACCCATAATATCCAATGTCTTTATAATTGGGTATCTCTTGTAGGTTGAGATATTAATCATATTAGAACCTTAAAACCCAATAACTATAGTGTTATATTGATGAGTCCTCCCTATAAATTATATATATATATATATATATATATATATAACCTTTGGTCTAATATAATCATTGTTGATTAAAATTAACTAATTGGATTTACAATTTAAATAATTTGGATACTTTGAACTTCCATTGATGAAACATTCATATACAAATATCATCTCGCTCCCACCCAATAAAAACGATACTATTTTTATAATTTATTTTTGTAATTAACTGGTTAAGTATTTATTCTATAAACCGCATCGAAACTTATAGAGTATGAATTGGTTTTACTTATTTAGATTGGGCCCAACAGTTTTAAATTTTGTGATACTACAAGTTTTCGAAATTCAAACTGAGAAAAACAAAAAACATAAATATAAAAAATATATTATCATCTCATTATATTATAATGAGAGAAAAAATTATAGCCCAGAATTCTCTACTACTAACGAAAGCACACAGTTGTGCATGGACCATAATTTCATTTGTGAACACTGATGAAGAAGGTTTTTTGAGAACATATAACAATTTTACCACCCATGATGATAATCTTTGCGGATGGAGCATTTGTTCGGCTTAAGTATCGATTCAAACTCAGCTCAGTTTGACTTCAAACTTGATTCAACTCAATTTGTCTTAGCCGGAACTTCAGCTTGGCCACATTGTGCCTCAGTTTTAGTCCGGCTCCTACTACATCAGTTTTGTGTATGCTCTTCCTCTCTTAGTTGACTGATCAAAACCTATAATCACAACTAGGTTTTTTTTTGAAATTTTTATCTTTTCTATTTATTTTCAGTAACATAAATAGAAATCTATATAATATCAAACTACCTAACAACCTTGATTGAACATCTAACAAAATATAAAATATAATATTTTTTCTTTTGAACTCACCTCCAAATGGGTAGGATATCTGAAACTATCGTTGGTCGAACTAAGAAATTTTATGATTTAATTTAGAACTTGCCACCGGATGAGGAAGATAACAAACCTTCCTTTGGATTTTTAGTGGCGGCGTGCAATCAAATTTAGTTTGCTTGTATTAGTCATTCATCGTACTTTGAAGAACTAAAAGCTACCACCATGAGTAGATGCATAACAACTTTTTAAGGATAATTTTTAATTTCTTCCAAATATGAACTCAATTACATATTTTGTTTATGAAATACTCACTATGAGGAAATTAAAAAAATAGAATAAATACTCGGAATTGCACTTTTCTTTTCCTTCAGTAAAATATAGTTTTTCTTCTCAAATGAGGTTTTGATCAACGAATATTTTGATGAGGCAAGTGTGAGGATAGTAACCCGCAAGATTTTTAGGAATCTAAACATAATTGTCATGGTAGCTCAGCTCAACATATAATAATCAATTCGATAAGTTATGATATCGCACAACAAGTTCAAAATATGATTCGAAAAATAGCTTAAGCACTTCCACTGTTCAGATTCAATATTTTTTTGTTTTCCAAGATAAATAATTCAATATATACTCTTACCTCGATCCTCTAGAAGGACTAGGGGATACGAATAAAAAATGTTAATTTAAAATGTTGATCCCATTTAGTCTGAGCCCATAAATAATACTTCATATATAACTAGAATTTAACATAACCTATACAATTACAACCTCATCCCATAAAGATTTAACACCTACTATTTTTCTATAAATACAACTAATCCCTTCATTATTGAAAGACAATTTATTTTACAAAAATAACATCGACTCGAGTTTTTTTTGCTTTCACTTATCTACGTTCTTATAAATTCGGAACATAAAGAATACATTATTTATTCGGAAACTAATAATAATAATATGGTGATACCATCAACACATCTCAAAATAAATCTACTCAATAATAATAACACAAAATTATATCAAGCTAACAATGAAAGAAAACAAAAAGAATATGCATTACAAGACATAATAATTATATTCCATAATTTATTATAGTTTAGTCAAATTCCAAAAAAAAATTCAATTTATAAGTAAAATTTATTTAAAATCATAAGACTCATACTTTAGGGTTGTATTATTTTTTAGCATATTTTAGAATTTTCATATATGTAGAAAAACTTATTTTTAATAGATATTTTTGAAGTCACGTAGTTGACAATTTCATATTGAAATATTTTGGTAATTTTTTAAATTTAGTTGGATAAAATCAGAATATGTTATGAACAAATGAAGAATGTCTCGCGTGTATCCCTTCTGAGCCAAAAACGGAACACATATTTCGACTAGAAATTACAAAATTGTAAAAACAACTTTGTCCAAAACCGATATATACTCATTTAAAAAAATAAAATTTTAAATAAAATATTAAAACGAGTTTAACCCAAACTAGGAGCTCTGCCTGTTGGATCTCGCAAAGGACTACCGATCCTTGTATCTTGCACGAGACACTGCCCTTATACTCCTGTCAAAGGGCTACCGTATTTTGACCCCAATAATCACAATATAATTTAATAAGTATGTTGCCCGCATTCTTCAACTTGTTCAATAAAGTATGATAACTACATTGGTCGACTATTCAATACAGTTACACTAAAATATCTAACAATTCTTCTCTATTTTATTCCAATTCATGATTAACTAAAACTAAATCATAACAAATAATAAATTTATGCATAAATAAAATATCACGGCGAGTGAATTTCATATTAATATATGATATATTTCAAATATTCGACTATTAAGGTACCAATAAAGCTTAAAGCTTTACTATTCACAATTAATACATGAAGATAATATACATTCTAAAAAAGGTAGCTCTTTTATTCTCCCACCTGCATATACAATTTTTCAAAAGAACTATTAAGATAGGTAAACTTTAACCTAGAGAATTTTTTATAATGTACCTTTACGTAAAAATTCTTTTAGATCAAACCTACAATCTCTGTGCTATTCCTTGGTAGCCACAAATACCTCTTCGCAATATTGGAACTGCTCGGATGTCATCATTATTGATGGACTCTCTTCTAATAAAATTCAATGATACCCCTTGGAATAAGCAATGATTGCCAAAGAATCTGCAACAGTATTTTCTCCCGAGTTAATATGTTCAATCGTCAAATTTTTAAACAAGACTGTTAATCCCTTTAATTGTCACAAGTACTTGATAAACTTATCTTTCTTAGCATCAGATATTCCCAACATATGATTCACTACAAGTTTTGAATCCATTTGTAGATGAACATTACTTAGCTCTACAAATATTTGCAACTCTCAATCCCACTAACATCGCCTCGTATTCTGCCTCGTTATTCGATACTCTAAATCCAAACTATATTGCTTGATATATAACCTCACAAGATGGAGCTATTAGTTGGACTCCTGAACCTGATCCCAAAAAATTAGAGTCTACATCAGTTCTAACTACCTATTCATCTTTTGTTGGTAATGTACATATATCATTTCCCCTCTCATCAGAATGGTCCGAATGAAATTCGAAGAAAATAAATGCTAAAGCTTGGGCCTTGATAGTTATTCGATGAGTAAAGCCAATGTCATATTTTCCTAATTCTATAGACTACTTTATCATTCTTGAATGGGAATTACATTCTTACAATAATAAAATGGGCATGGAAGTAAAGATACTTCATTCGAGCAGCTACAACCAAATCTATAGCCAATTTCCATAGCTTCAAATATAGTTTTTTCAAGGCAAGCAAAATTTTAGTCACATAATATTCCGGTCACGGATATCCATCGACTTTTTTTACCAAGACTGCTCTTATAACATAACTCGAGACAGCGATATACAAGGACAATTTCTCACATAAAACCGGCTTAGACAAAACTTTCAGGGAAGATAAATGTTCTTTTATTTTTGAAATCGCTACATCGCACTCTGGTATCCATAAAAATTCATTTGATTATCTCAACACTTAGAAAAATTGAGCACATTTATCTGATGATCTAGATATGAATCTATTTAGAGCTGCCAACTTGCATGTCAAAATTTACACTTCTTTAATAGACTAAGGCAGACTTATTGTTATGAAAGATTTTAACTGCTCTGGATCAACTTCTATCATTGTTTTCACTTATTATGTATCCTAAGAATTTCCTGAACTAACTCCGAAGGTACATTTCGTCGGATTTAATTTTAAACGAATAGTTCTCAAATTCGAAAAAAATTCTTCGAAGTCACATAGATGTTCTTCATTCACAGAACTTTTAACCAACATGCCATCTATGTAAACTTCCATATTTCTCTCTATTTTAGTGGCAAAATCTTTTTTCACTAATCACTCCAGCATTCTTGAGACCAAAAGGCATAACTCGATAACAATGCAATCCTTTATCAGTAATAAACATAGTACTCTATTGATCCTTCAGATTCATCTGGATCTGATTATACCCCGCGAAATTATCCATGAAATAAAAAAGCTTATTACCCGATATTAAATCAACAAGCTGGTATATTCTTGGGACAAGAAAATGATTCTTCAAACATATTCATTGAGATCAGTAAAATCGACACACGAGAAAAGGACTCTTCTTCACAAACACATGATTATCAATCCACAATAATATGCTTCTCGAATATGTCATAACCGGTCTACTTTTGCCACTATTGCTTCAGATTTTTCTACCAAAAAAAGTCCTTCGTTTTTTAATAAGAGGTTGGGTTAATTGCGAAGCCATGAAAAATCACCTCGAAGGGAACCCATAAAACATTTTCAATTTTCCAAGCGAAAATATCTAAATTATGGACAAGTCTCTTAATAACTGATAACGTAATGATGTCGATAATAACATTCCAATCCGCAAACTCTTTCCATTAGGAAAAACATAAACCTCCATATTCTTAATTAACAAACCCATGATCTTCATAAGATCATCCATTTGTCTATATCCAATGAAGGGCCCTCTAACTGATACTCTGTTGTTCTCTCAATACTCACACATTTATTAATGTACAAAACCATTGCATAACACTCTATAACCACTTATTGGCTACTTCGGACGACCCCTACACGGTCTTCAGTCATATATTTCAGGCATTGATGAACTATAGAAGCTACGACATTCATTTTTTATAGCCATTATCTCCCCACAATAGCATTGTAGCTCGTCGGACAACCAACTACCATAAAAAACACTTGAACTTTTTTCTTAAATTTTCCATGACCTAATAAACCCTCACCTTCTAACTCTCCAATAACTTGGGTTGTTACTCGAGTAAATCCAACTATTTTTCGCTCGAATCGGAGAATTACAAATGGATTGTTCATCTTCTCATATGTTGACAAAAATAACACATTGGCCGAACTACCCGTATCAGTGAGTAGTATTCAATCCTTGGTGCCTGTTATTTTACTCCAAGGACCACTACATCTTCATGAGCACCAACTATACATCTTAAATCATCTTCATCAAACATGATGAAAGCTATAACATTTGTATCCATAAAGATGAGTAGAAATTCCTCCTTCCAACTGAGTAGTTAAACTTACCACATGTGTTTCTCTAGAACTATTAGTTTTTCCAGTCATAGTGTCTCATCCAAAATTTGCGACTGATTCAAAATAATTGAATACGCTTCGAACTCTTCCTTGTACCATTGGTTCATTCACAACTAATACCACCTTCAATCTGGATCAAGATCAAGGTATTCTGAAGACAATTTAATGCCATCTTTAGGTTCAGCTATCACCAATGTATCTCTTATTTTGAAGATAAATTTAAAACTTGTTGTGCTGATGGATTAGCGTTTGGAATATGCCGACCACTTCCTTCCTCTTTAACAAAGGTAGTCAGTTTTCCATCTCTATTAGAATATGAATTTCTTTATTTAGAGTTATGCAATTTGCTGTTTAGTGTCGAGTGTCATTGTGGTATTTACAAAACTTATTACTTCACTCCACATTTGGTCTAGTTATTGGTCGAGGTTTTTTTTAAAACATAATTCTTATCTCTTTCAAAAATTATTGCCACATTTTTAGTTAAATATGTAAAAATAATTTGGTCTCACCTACTAATTTGACTTAACACGATTTTGTTGGTAATTAGAAGCCAACACTTGTGACGGTTCATGCCAAGGAGGTAAATTAGATGATACCCTCGATCGAGAAGGTCCTTGAAAATGAAAAGTACTCCCCTGATATTTTGACTGGTAGGAGTATTTCCTTAATTTGAGTGCCTCTGAGACAAACCAGGCCCTATCCGGACTCTTGATAATTCATTCACCTTAGTTTTCTCTTCAACTTGAGCCATTAGAACCTCAATAATAAGTTATCTTCTCCTTGTGGTTTCATTTTCTAAATATACATGGAACAACCTTTGTCTAAAAACATCACATGCTCGTCATAGTTATCTGATTCGGTTTTGGTCAACACAAAATGTTTAGTGTAATATCTCAACTTTTCTCCAAATTCTTGCTTGCACTGAATTATAGTATCCCGATTTTCCCATGTTTCTTTGCTCCCTGCAAATTCTCTTTGGAATATTGTGTAAAATATCACAAAACTAGTTATGGATCCCATCAGAATTTTATTGTACCACTTCAAGGCTGTGCCTTTGATAGTCTGTGAAAATGAATTACACACTAACTTTTTGTTATCATTGAAATTCATCATATAGTTTTTAAATTGATGTATATTATCGTCCAGATCTTGTATGCCTCTCAACTTTAGTAATATGAAGCGCTTCAAAAGCGTGATATCAATATTATCTTAGTTGATAAAGGAGAAGTCCTCCAATCTACTCATTTCATGCATTGGTTACCTCATATACCACTTCCCATGAATGCGTATAAGCCTTGATCCGTAAGGTTGGTATACTGATTGGTCATATTATATTCAAAGAGTGGATTTCAATCACAAATCTAGATTCAGCTGGCTTTTTAGATTTATGCTTCTTTTAGTATCCCCGATGCCAACAGTCATGCCTCTTCGAATAATGCATGTCTTTTTTCCTTTTGTAAGAATTGTCTCTCTTAAGGTTTTGAGAATATCCCTTGAAATCTGACCAAGGAGATTCACTAGTGTCCGAAGAAATATTACTTATCTTATCTCTCCTTTCTAGAGGGGTGATATCCATTATATGCCTGGAATTTTACTTCTCGATGACCTCGTCTTGCCCAAGGTACATTGTAAGACTAATCGGAGCGATCTCATACATATTTTTTTCATCTACTTGCAGCACTGCAGATCGTATCCTACCCAATTTAATCAATCATTCCCTCTGATATAGCCGGTTATTCAACTTAACTATCCGCTGCAATAGTTGATTCATTTGATCATTAATATTTGACTGATCATGTTGATCATTCATTCGCATCTCATCTTGATTTTATTCTCTACCTATACCTGACTCTACCACCTCGCCTTTAATAAGTAATGTTGGATCGATTTGGACTTCAGGATCCCTATCACCTCTGTTATCCGATCAGTTATCTCTTTTATCAAAGGAGTTTTTAGAGAGAGAAAACTTCTAGAGAGTCTTCGAGAGAGAGAGAGTTGCCAAATGTCAAAAGTGTCAAGTCGTATTCTTTTTTCCCTAGAAAGTACACCTATTTATAGGTGCTTTGGTTAAACGTAATAGGTTTTTGTTCGTTACGTGGATATCTCACCCCAATTTACTACTTTTTATAAACATATTTCTTATAAATTACACATATAGTCCTTTATACTTACACTTTACATCAAATCTCTCTTATACATTATCTATTAATTAGTTTGCATATTTAAAATAATTATTTTACTCTTCATTTATTTGTATCCTTATTATTGTGTATATATGAAAGTTTTATCAACAATTTGATAGTGGAAATCCTAGCAACATAAGAATAAGTATCAAAGAAGTCGATCCTTTCTTTTTCCCTAAAATCTTGGATAACCAATCTGGCTTTATACTTTTCTATGGTACCATCCATTTTCATTTTATTTTTAAAAAACCATTTATTTCCCAATTATTTAGAACCATAAGGTAAATCAACCAATTCCTATGTATTATTATGCATGATAGAATATATCTCATATTTGATAGCTTCTTTCTATAATACAACATCTCTAGATATCATAGATTTACTAAAGGTCTTTGGATCCTCCTCAATAATAAAACAATAATGATAGTGATAGTCAATATTATCCATTGATCCTCCTCATACTTTAGGGTTGTATTATTTTTCAGCGTATTTTATAATTTTCATATATGTAGAAAAACTTATTTTGAATTGATATTTTTGAAATCACGTAGTTGACAATTTCATATTAAAATATTTTGGTAATTTTTTAAATTTAGTTGGATAAAATCAGAATATGTTATGAACAAATGAAGAATGTCTCGTGCGTATCCATTCTGAGCCAAAAACGGAACACATATTTTGACTAGAAATTACAAAATTGTAAAAACAACTTTGTCCAAAACTGATCTATTTCAAATATCAAATATATACTCATTTTAAAAAATAAAACTTTAAAACCAGTTTAACCCAAACTAGGGGCTCTGCCTGTTGGATCCCGCAAAGGACTACCGCCCCTTGTATCTTTCACGATACACTGCCCTTATACTTCGGTCAAAGGGCTACCGTATTTTAACCCCACTAATCACAATATAATTTAATAAGTATGTTGTCCGCATTCTCCAACTTGTTCAATAAAGTATGATAACTACATTGGTCGACTATTCAATACGGTTACACTAAAATATCTAACAAATCTCTTCTATTTTATTCTAATTCATGATTAACTAAAACTAAATCATAACAAATAATAAATTTATGCATAAATAAAATATCATGACGAGTGAATTTCATATTAATATATGATATATTTCAAATATTCGACTATTAAGGTACCAATAAAGCTTAAAGCTTTACTATTCATAATTATTACATGAAGATAATATACATTCTCAAATGATCTTACATGATACTATCTTTTCTCTAGCACTGTGTCATTATCCTTCTTAAGCATATCAAATCCAAGTCTTAACTTCTTGAAACGGCTAAACTTCATGCTCAAATAGGTAGCTCTTTTATTCTCCCACCTGCATATACAATTTTTCAAAAGAACTATTAAGATAGGTTAACTTCAACCTCGAGAATGTTTTATAATGTACCTTTACGTAAAAATTCTTTTAGATCAAACCTACAATCTCTGTGCTCTTCCTTGGTAGCCACAAATACCTCTTTGGAATATTGGCACTGCTCGGATGTCATCGTTATTGATGGACTCTCTTGTAATAAAATTCAATGATACCCCTTGGAATAAGCAATGATTGCCAAAGAATCTGCAACAGTATTTTCTCCCGAGTTAATATGTTCAATCGTCAAATTTTTAAACAATACTGCCAATCCCTTTAATTTTCACAAGTACTTGATAAGCTTATCTTTCTTAGCATCAGATATTCCCAACATATGATTCGCTATAAGTTGTGAATCCATTTGTAAATGAACATTACTTAGCTCTACAAATATTCGCAAGTCTCAATCCCACTAACATAACATCGCCTCGTATTCTGCCTCGTTATTCGATACTCTAAATCCAAACTATATTGCTTGATATATAGCCTCACCAGATGGAGCTATTAGTTGGACTCCTGAATCTAATAACAAAAAATTAGAGTCTACATCAGTTGTAACTACCTATTCATCTTTTGTTGGTAATGTACTTATATCATTTCCCCTCTCATCAGAATGGTCCGAATAAAATTCGAAGAAAATAAGTGCTAATGCTTGGGCCTTGATAGTTATTCGATGAGTAAAGTCAATGTCATATTTTCCTAATTCCATAGACTACTTCATAAAAAACTCATTATTGGAGGTTTTTTAATTCCAAATTTCACTTGGGACAATCTTATTCCTTTTATTATGAATTTTATTCGATAAATAACATGCTGTCAACATAAGCACACTTCAGAATCCTTAACTCGAACCCAAATATGATAACATGATATTATTTCTTTTTTATACACCATATTTTTATAGTGTATAAGAAGTAGTTTGTTGTATGTTTCTAGTATATTGAAAATATATTGGATCATAATATTCACCTCCTCCATCAAATATATAGAATTTTAATCAAATAATTTTTATGTAGCTATACTAATTTACAATTTTTAAATTTATCAAGAGCTTCCTCTTTTAACATGCAACAAATAAACCTAACAATATCTAGAGGCATTGTCATTAGAATTTTTATTTCCTGAAAAAGGTGTAGCATTGAAATCACATAGATTGTTATCCATTAGTTCCAAAAATTTGTAACTCTATTAATATCCGAAAAATGATTTATACTTACCATAATTAACATGCAAGTCTTAAATTTTCACTATGTAATTCAACAGTAGATACACAACTCATTTTGGACATATCCTTCTCTTTTTATAATGTCGAAATCTAACATGTTATAATTCTATTTTATTCAAATTTTAACTGATAATAAAAATCGTGCAAACCGATTCGTTATAAAACAGAGCATTAACATTTAATATGATACTATTACATAAATATTCAAAACCTATAAATATACTTTGAAAAAATATACTCAAGCACTCAAGCACTTTCACGTGGTGTGAAACTACAAATATACCATATATTATTGCTCAAAATAAAAACAGAACTCATATTCTGTAATTCTTTTCGCCTAATTATCAACAACTATACACTTTAGTTTTTTAGTAGTCAATAGTCTGCATTTTTTTAGCAAAAGTATTTTTTACTGCATGTAAAAATTAAAGTGAGTAAATAAAAACATAAAATGTTACAAAATATAATATGAAATTCGAATGATGATACGCTGTAAACAAATATTTTAAATACATATATTAGCTAACCAACTTGTTCTTAAGTATTTAATTTGTTTTTGGATATTAGTATTGGATAAAATGTTAAAACTTCAAAATAAAAATACAAACCGAAAATTGTATACAATCTGAATAAAAAATGGCTCATATATTTTCTCGAGTAATTACTTGAACTTTTATGCACCTAATAGTCGATTTCAGTTATTGACACTAATATTAAAAATAATATTTCTAATAATTATTTTACATTTTATAGTAAAATAAAATTGTCTATCTTTTCAATCAAGCAAAACACATTATTTGTTAAACGATCTGTTGGAGCCGAGAAGCCATGGAGGACTCAATTCTTTTCTATCAGCGGGACGTGTGAGTATGGCGAAAAGATAAACACCACCACCAGCTGACCAGCCGCTGAAAAAGTTCAAGTACTACCTGGTCGTATTTTTATTGATTTCTTAAATGTTATGTTAATATATAGAACTGATTATTGTATTTCGTTATAGTATTGGCAAAAACGTTTTTGAAGCACCTGGAAGCAGGCCTCGCTACATGTATCAAATTAAATGAATAGCCATCAGAGATATGGGGAAACGGTAACCACAATTGCTTTACTTCTAGAAATTTTGTAAGGTCTCACCTATGGAATACTACGGGGAGTAAAGATCTTACTTGGGAGCAGCTGACCACTCCTCTTCGTGTAGATGTCATTTTGATTGTTTTGAAATTGTTTAATTGATTTGCTTGATTTTGTTGCATTTATTCAATTAATTTGTTTGAGTTATTTAATTTATATGTTTGATATATTTCAATTTATATGCGATTATTTAATTGATTTTCTATAATGTTGTTTGAAGTTCCTTATGTGTCTCCACAGATTTGTTAAGAGGAGTCTAATTACGCCATTATAAAAAAAATGAGATATATTTATTATTTCTTTTAATTAATGTAAAATTAATATATTATATATTATATAAAGTAGTTTAGTCTATTTAGCTATTACATTCAGTTATTATATTTAGCTTTAAAATTATTTCTATATAATAGAATTAAAAAAGTTAAATGATTTGTTATTGGTTTCAAATGAAAGAGTAATACACAAGTTAACTTTGTGATCACAGTTTAGGATGGGATAATTGAAGATCTATACAAACGAATCACATGATATAAATTGATCATGCAATTAAGTATTTCATGTACTTATTTAAGTACGATTTAATCGAGGTATAGATTGATGCGTTTTAGCGCAAATTTAGCACAAATTTTTGTATGTTCGGTAGCACGAAACGTTTCGTGTAAATATAGCACAAATATAACATAAATATAACACACAAATGTTTTACAATTTTTCATAGTAATACTTGTATATTTATTTTATTTTATTTGTTCTATCTATAAATGTTTTTGGCTTACTCTTGATTTTAGTTCTAGATCCGCCTCTGGGGAGAGGGGTTTGAAGTCGGTGGATAAAATTTGATACTAATCACCGGAAACATCATCGTTAGAAGATAACACGAATGAAAAACTTATTGAACCATGGTGAATTTTTAAAACAGTATCATAAGTGTCTTTAGCATGGTACCATATTTTTCCCTCAATAGGCCGATATTAACATATTTTTTATCTCACCAGTAATTGAAGTTTTAAAAGCATTTTAGTTGAATTAGATTCTTTTAAAAATGATGTACCAGCCCACTCCAAATTCCCATCTTCGAGTTTCACAATAGTTGGAGATGCTCATTCGACTATATAGCTAATAAAGAAAACAACACAACCTAAAAACTAAAATTGAAGTTAAGACCCATACTTTTTTATAGAACCTGTGACCATTGGCAGTCGCTGCACCGGAATATCTTGTATATCATCCATAGGAAGAGTTAAGTCTATATCTTATTCTTTTTTATAATTGCATAATAGTTCGCTCTGAATAAATCTATGGGACACCTAAAAAACTTCTAACAATATTATACCAGATCAATTAAATAATTACATATTAAATTAAAATATATCGAAAATATAAATTAAATAATTCAAATAAATTAAATAAATAAATACAAACAAAATCAAGCAAATAAACACGTAAAAAAAATCAATTAAACTAATTCAAAAAAATTAATTAGACAAATTCAAATAAATCAATCAAACAAACTAAATAAACTTAAACAAATTCAAAAAATTCAAACACACTCAATTTGAAACAAATTAAAACAATAAACTATTCTAATTTAAGTCTTTTTATATTTTAAAGAATTAGATTACGTTAATTGTGAATAATTTTGTATACAAAACTAGTTTAGAGAAATACAAACAACAAATTTGAAATATAATAATAACTATAAAAAAATAAAAACAAACCATAATAGTAATAATAATACCTTATTATCTAAACCCTTTTTGGATTCACATATGGCCATGGCATAGCATGGTATGTACCTTATATGTTTTACTATGCAAATAAGAGCTCAAACTTTATAATGTATAAAAAGAAGGTGATGCCATATATAGATAAGTCACAATGGACATCGTATTTTTATTGATTTCTTAAATGTTATGTTAATATTCTGAACTCATTATTGTACTTTGTTGTAGTATTGGCAAACATGTTTTTGAAGCACCTAGAAGCAGGCCAGGCTACATGTATCAAATTTCATGAATAGTCATCAGAGATATGGAGAAACGGTTTCCACAATTGCTTTACTTCTGGAAATTTTGTAAGGTCTCACCTATGTAATACTACGGGGAGTAAAGATATTACTTGGGAGCAGCTCACCACTCCTCTTCGTGCAGATGTCATTTTGATTGTTTTGAAATTGTTTAATTGATTTGCTTGATTTTGTTGCATTTATTTAAATATTTGTTTGAGTTATTTAATTTATATGTTTGATATATTTCAATTTATATGCGATTATTTAATTGATTTTCTATAATGTTGTTTGAAATTCTTTACGTGTCTCCACAGATTCTTTGAGAGGAGTCTAATTACGCCATTATAAAAAAAATGAGATATATTTATTATTTCTTTTAATTAATGTAATATTAATATATTATATAATATATAAAGTAGTTTAGTCTATTTAGCTATTACATTCGGTTATTATATTTAGCTTTAAAATTATTTTTATATAATAGAATTAAAAAAAGTTAAATGATTTGTTATTGGTTTCAAATGAACGAGTAATACACAAGTTAACTTTGTGATCACAGTTTAGGATGGGATAATTGAAGATCTATACAAACGAATCACATGATATAAATTGATCATGCAATTAAGTATTTCATGTACTTATTTAAGTACGATTTAATCGAGGTATAGATTGATGCGTTTTAGCGCAAATTTAGCACAAATTTTTGTATGTTCGGTAGCACGAAAAGTTTCGTGTAAATATAGCACAAATATAACATAAATATAACACACAAATGCTTTACAATTTTTCATAGTAATACTTGTATATTTATTTTATTTTATTTGTTCTATCTATAAATGTTTTTGGCTTACTCTTGATTTTAGTTCTAGATCCGCCTCTGGGGAGAGGGGTTTGAAGTCGGTGGATAAAATTTGATACTAATCACCGGAAACATCATCGTTAGAAGATAACACGAATGAAAAACTTATTGAACCATGGTGAATTTTTAAAACAGTATCATAAGTGTCTTTAGCATGGTACCATATTTTTCCCTCAATAGGCCGATATTAACATATTTTTTATCTCACCGGTAATTGAAGTTTTAAAAGCATTTTAGTTGAATTAGATTCTTTTAAAAATGATGTACCAGCCCACTCCAAATTCCCATCTTCGAGTTTCACAATAGTTGGAGATGCTCATTCGACTATATAGCTAATAAAGAAAACAACACAACCTAAAAAACTAAAATTGAAGTTAAGACTCATACTTTTTTATAGAACCCGTGACGATTGGCAGCCGCTGCACCGGAATATCTTGTATTTCATCCATACGAAGAGTTAAGTCTATATCTCATTCTTTTTTATAATGGCATAATAGTTCGCTCTGAATAAATCTATGGGACACATAAAAAACTTCTAACAATATTATACCAGATCAATTAAATAATTACATATTAAATTAAAATATATCGAAAACATAAATTAAATAATTCAAATAAATTAAATAAATACAAACAAAATCAAGCAAATAAACACGTTAAAAAAATCAATTAAACTAATTCAAAAAAATTAATTATACAAACTCAAATAAATCAATCAAACAAACTAAATAAACTTAAACAAATCCAAAAAATTGAAACACATTAAATTTGAAACAAATTCAAACAATCAACTATTCGCCTTTTTATATTTTAAAGAATTAGATTACTATAATTATGAATAATTTTATAAATAAAACTAGTTTAGAGAAATACAAACAACAAATTTGAAATATAATAATAACTATAAGAAAATAAAAACAAACCATAATAGGTATTAATAATACCTTATTATCTAAACCTTTTTGGATTCACATATGCCATGGCATAGCATGGTATGTAACTTATATGTTTTACTATTCAAATAAGAGCTCAAAATTTATGATGTATAAAAAGAAGGTGAGGCCATATATAGATAAGTCACAATAGACAATGAGTTATGAATTGACATTTCATTCATGACAGAACTTCATCTCTCTCTTCTATTTTATACTTAATTGTTTTTTCATTTGATTTTCATAAAGCCACAAATGTTAGGCCGTATATGTATATATAGATAAAGATTTATGTTGACATTTGGTGAGGTTAATTTTAGTATGAGGGTAAATTTGTAATCTGTTCGGAGTTTTATGGAGGTTTATAGGTGTTTAATGTTTTGAGTATAGAGTAGAGGGAGAATTAAGCAGCTTGGTTGCAGTTAATTTTCATTCCCCACATTTAATGCAGGTGGTTGAGTATTTATATCCTTATATTTGGGGCCTTATGGGCTTTCTGGTCATGTTTAATGGACCCGGGTCATGTTTAAAGATCCATGAGCTCTAAGTAGGAGAGAAAGTAGCTTAGTCAAGAAGTGTTTAGATTTTTTAGTACTTTTATCATAGTCCGAACAACTCAATGGGTTGAGTGTTCGAAGTGTGTTGTCCGGTCCGGTAAGTTTGGTCTGATTTGTCCTTATCCGGAGAGGAGGCAGAATTCAGACTCATCAGGAGCCCCTTTTTTAGGTGTTTGTTCAAATACCTTTGTCAAAAACCTGAAAAACAGTCTGATGTCAGGGGTGGTTCTAATCCGGACATGTCTGTTTGTCTTATGGTTTTATCCAGACTGATAAAGCTTCATGAATCCAAACGGTTTTGTGCCAGAGTTCATGGGACACGTGTCACTTTCTGGTTGGTTGCTTGAGCCGTTTTTTCACCTTGAATTTCGAACCCACTTTCTTCGAAAAGCAACCTCTTAATTAAAGGTGGTGACATCAGCGCCGTCTTTAATCATTACCAATCTTTTCGAATTCTCCTAGGAATCAAACTCCTTTTTCAGATTTACTATAAATTTAAACACTTTCTACTGTTTCACCATCACTCTCATATTTACTCTGCAACTTCTTAAAGCTTTTTCTCTCCAAAGCAAAAAATTACCCAGATAGTTTATGTTTACAGCGAGGAACGCTCTGATCAAAGGTGGGTGGCTCAACCTTTCTGAACTTGAAAAGGCGCAAAAGGTTGAAAGAGAAAGACGTATTGCAGCAGGATTACCCGTTTCGCCCATCGACAAGCCAGTGACTTCAGCCACAGAATCAGATCAAGGTTCTTCTTCCTCAAAAGGTACCAAGCCGAAAAAGCTATTTCAAACTAATCTTTCCCCCATTATCTCTGGTTCCTCGGTTCAGGAATCGGAACCTATTGTTGAGCCAGGAGTAACAGTTACCAGCTTCAAATAGCCCTCCCCCTTCTTAGCTATGGGGTCAGACACTGAAAACTCCCCTCAAAAGTTAGTCGACCGGAGAAAAGGCCGGCTGGTCAAGGGCCAGGCCTCTAAGAGCACTCCTTCAAAGTCGGGTGCCAAAGACAGCAGCACTAGGTCAGAAGTGCCCATCAGAGCTCCCAAGGACAGACTATCTAGTCCAGAGGGTAGCAGCCCAGGTCTTCGAAGAGAGACCTCTGCCTCAGAGCCCCAGTCGGAGGCCAGAAGCCAAGGGAACACTGAAGCCCAGCAGTCCGGAGACCAAGCTGAGCCAGATCTGAATCCTCCCCTTGCCACTGCTACTGAAAATCCTTCATCAATTATGGAGGAAGTAATGGAGGACTCTGTTGAAGAGGCTCCATTTGAGTCTGAGCCCTCTGGTCAGACCAGTAGTGCTGTTGTTGCCGAAAAAGACAAAGGCAGAGAGAAGTTGTGCTTGAGGCATCCAGATCTGCCGGAGAGTCTTGAAGGAAGGGTGGGGCCTTGTTTCCACAAGGTCAGTGTTAAGTACCTCCTCGCCTTGCAAAAGATCAACTACACATTCATCCACACAGCTGAGCTGGGCCGGATGCGTACGAAGTGGGGAATACCGGAGAACGTGAAGATCAAGATCCCCATACACCCAGAGACTCCCATGGACTGCAAATTAAGCGAAATTGTCATCTTCACGGAGCTATTCAATTGGGGGCTCAGACTCCCATTGGACCCAGAAATTGTCAGATACTTCCATCTGATAAAACTTTGTCCGAGCCAGTTGAGCCCCAACGTCTGGTACACCCTCATGTCCTGCATCATGGCTTCGAGGCTCTCTGGGATTCCTCTGCCGATGGAGGAGTTTGCTGTTGTGGCCAGTCTTTGTAGAAACCACCACATCCCCTTTTACCATTTCAACATGGGGGATAATTTCAAAGCTGTAGATGATTTGTTAGAGGCGGAGAGGAATTGGAGGACCCAGTTCCTCTTTGTTAGTGGTGCTTGGGAGAATGGAAAGAAGATCAAGTCCGAAGTGAACCCAAGTCTTCTCAAAAGCAGGTGGAGGAGTGACCGTAAGTCTCCTGCTTTATATTTTTGTCTCTCTCCTTTTTTTAGAGTTAGTTTAAACTAATTGGTCTTACTTTTGCCTTAGCAGAACTGCCCAAGGAATTCAGTGATTATTTGAAAACCAGGCAAACCACTTGCACCAAGATCAACGCTTGGGCCGCTGAGAAGTGGGGGAATCGGTTCCATGCTGCATTCACAGGGGGTAAATTAGTAAGGTCTCACCTTTGGAACACCACAGGTCGGAGAGACCTAACCTGGGAAGAGCTCACCATCCAGCCTCCTCCGGACGTGGTGCTCAAAAGAATGCATGACCCAGATGGGACACTCTACTTGCCAGGCCGGGCCAAGGCCCCAAACAAGATGAAAGGTAAAAAGAAAGACAAGAAGGTGGTGGGTGGAGCTAACCCTGCTGAGGCGGAGGAGGATGCTCCAATAAATCCGGAGGGGCCAGTCCATAGCCAAATTGATGCTGCTCTCTTGGAAGTGGTGGAGCAGGAGACTGAAAGGCAAGAAGTGCACTCCCCAAAACCTCCAAGGGCTTCCAAAAGAAATCGTAAACAGGGAGGTGAAAGCAAAGACAGGGAGGCCAAGAAGAAGACCTCTAAGGGTGACGAGATTTCTCTCCGGGCTCCGGAGCCTCCCTTCCAAGCTGATCCTACTGACCCAACACAAGCGGAGGAGATACCTGGTGACTTCCATACCGATGAAGTCGAAGGGGGAGATCTCAACATTGATGGGGTAGACATCACCGATCTTGGTGGGCTTGGTGAGTACTTCATCAATCTTCCCAGAGACGATTTTGCTGGGCCTTACCTCCCTCCGAGCACCTCAAACATAGTCACTTTCAATGGTAAGACCTTTATTGTTTCAAGTGAAAGGGATGTCATAGCCCACTCTTTATTAAGCAATGTTCAGCCTGTACTTGCGTTAAAGAAACAAGTTTGAAATCAGGCAGACATTATCAAAGATCTTAAGTCTGACAAAGAGAGGCTGTCCGATGACCTTCGCACTGCCACTTCAAATGCTGCCATTCTAAAGGAAGAAAACGAGGAGTTGAAGAGAAACCAAGAGGCGAGCACCACAAAATTCACCACATTAGAGAACACTATCACAGAGCTCCGGGAGAAGCTGTCCGGACTGGAGAAAGATCTTGCCACCTCAAAGGGGGAATCCAAGGCCAAAGACCAAATCATCACCAACTTAACCAATGCCAAAATTGCTCTTGAGAATACAATGTCCAAAGCTGCCGAGGAGAAGGCTAGTTTGCTAAGGGAGCAGGAGGCCAAAATCCAAGCCAAGATCGATGCCTATGCCAACAACATGATCGATACTCAAGAGCAAATGTATGCCAAGGTAAGATCAGACATGGTCTTGCTCTTCCATGAGAAATTTCCGAAGAGTAACCTAGGGGATTTATGGCTTCATGTAGAGGTTGAAGACCTCCCATATCACACGATGGCCGAAGGCGACCGGATTGGCTTCTCTAGTGCATCTTCATCTGATGCTGAGGATAACACCGGGGAGAGCCCAGACGAAAAGAAAGATGATCCCAAGGGGAAGAAGAAGACAGATGAAGCTGAGCCATCTTCAAAGGCTCAGCCTTAATTTATGAATTACTTTTTTTCTTGTCATGTTATCTAAACTAAAGTCCTTGGAAGGCCAAGGCACTCTTTTTTGTTAATGTGTCCGGTATTTGACCAGATAGGTCCTTCACTCTGATTTGAAAGTCCTTGGAAGGCCAAGGCACTTAAGTTGTTTTAATGAATATCCTTGTTTTGCTCAATTCTCACATTTTTAATAGTCTGTTCCAATTTTGATGGCTAGAGTTTAAATAGCCCTTGGTTATTTCATAGTGAGAGTGTTTAAATTCTCCGATGACGAATGTTTAAGTGGTCATCTTTCTTTTATTTCAATTCGGATGGTGTGACAAAAGACAAAACTAAAACACTTTAGAAATTTTTTTAAGAAGGCATTAAATTTTATTTAAAAAGTCGGACACCTCATCAAAACCTCCCCGTGCCACCAGGGAGGAAAGAGTATGCTCCCATTTTTCCTTTGAGGAGATGACCTTGATACTGGATGACGTGTACGTGATTATTGGCCTCCCGGTTGAGGGCAGAATTATCGATGTCTATAGGCCGGATCCGATAAAGGCAAAGTACGCACGCTATGCAGACTTGTTGGGAGTTTCAGTTGATGATGTGTAGCAGGAAGTGGAGGCGCACGACGGGAGTGGATTTGGTCTCTGATGGCTTAGGAACACATTCTCCGCGGACGAGTACTTAGATTCCAATGCCGCTCTAACTACGGATATGAAGAAGGCAGCAGCTAGGGCATACATCTTGTTCTTCATCGGGTGTACTATCTTCACCAACACGAGCCAGAAGAACATCCAGTGCGATTTTCTCCATCACCTTGAGGACTTGACGAAGGTAGGTGAGTACGCATGGGGTACTTGTGTACTGGTGTGGTTGTACAAGAGCTTGGGAGGCATTTCGAAGCACTCCTTGAAGAGCTTGGTCGGGTTCTCGGCCTTGTTTGAGTGTTGGGTCTATGACCACTTCCCTATTTTCCGCGCGTCTGTGAATAGTGGTTATAGCCCAACGGATCCGAAAATGCTGGCCTGGTTGCCCAAAAAGATCCCGGTATCAATTAGCTCCCGGGAAGCCGTACTACCGTGACATCCTCGCGGCTCAAGGAGAGAGGGATGTAAGTTAGCTTCTTTACATTTATTAATATACATCTATTCTATATAAAATGTAGTACAAGTAATTGATTTTTTTGTAGGCTATATTCCGACCTTACGAGGATGTCCATGAGGTGTGGCCGGAGCAGGCAATAGGGTTGTACCGAAATCCTATTCGCCTTATGTTGGTGAGCGAGGCATATCACCTGGACCGAGTGATGCGCCAGTTTGGTTGGATCCAAGAGAAGCCGCTGGACCCCCTTGTTGCTAGAACCGGTCTTGGTAGAGGAGACCATCTTTGCTATGCGCTTCAGGGTAGGCATTGGACTAACTGGATGGAGCACGTATACGTGATTGATAGGTATTCGAGGCCCTTGGAAGGGAGTACTCACACGTCATCCCCCCCAGTACAAGGCATACGTGAAGATGTACGGTTGGTTTAACATCACACCTCGGATTCTTACGGAGGCGTCCGCGATCGATGTGGTGAACACGCTTAATCATGTTCGGCCGTTAAACAATTCTACTGACGAGATGGTGTCGTTTGCGAGGAATGTGCTGGAGATCACCGGTATGTGGCTTTTGATTATCATGGTCGGCTTTTTGATATGTCTGTTATTCTAGTTGTTGACATTTGGGTTGTTTAGCTTTTGTTGCACTACGGACCAACACTAAACCTTAAGTTTGTTCATGTATTTTCAGTTTTAATATGAATTTGCTGTTCGTTTAATTTAAGTTTGTTGTTGTCGTTTCCGTTTTTGAATTCGATATTTCACTCACACTGTAGTTTTAAAACCGCAATAGCTGAGATAGTTTCCCCAAAGTAAGTTCCAAATTAAGTTCCCAGAAACACGTTATTCCTAAGGTTCATAGTTTTTTTTTCACATTTCCCTTACCCCGGCGGTTTAACAATTTCCAACCACCGGTTGCAAAACTTCCCCGGCGGCCGAAAATATCTCCCCCGCCGGGGTAGGTTACTTGGGCCGCCGGTTGATGTCGAGTGGAAAATTAGATTTTTCCACTTGCCATTCCCGCTGGTTGGAAAATACTCAACCGTCGGGGACATTGTTACCCGGCGGTCGATAATTGTGCGGCCGGCGGGGAACCCTTCGACAATCCATCCTCCCACTTACTAGAGGATGGGTCATTATCCCCCCCGGTATGAAAATTATACCCTGCCGAGGAAGTTTCCTCCCCGCCGGGGAAGTTTTTCACCCGGCGGCCGAAAATATATTACCCGGCAGGGAAAATTAGGAGTGAAAATTTGCACCTACACCAAAATGGTGGCTTCCTCCCCGGTGGGTTGAAAATTGTTACCCGCCGGGGAAGATTCGACCCCGCCGGGGGAGTATCTCAACCGACGGGGACCTAGCCAAAATTATTCCCCCACCAAAAATCATCTCTCACCATATGAGTCTCCCGCCAACACAAGAATGCCATTATAAATATACAAGTGTTAACGAGCAACATGGCATCCATCAAACACTCAGAAACAAATGGAGTTTACCGAAAATGAAGACTACTATATGCTTGTAGCAGTGAAGGATTCCCGCGCCGAGTTGGGTGAAGATAGGAGTGACGCATTTTTTGAAAGGGTTGTATGTCATATGTATTACAACTACAGTTATTTAGAAACTGGAAGTGTCGTTGTGCGTAGCTGTGGCGAAATCAAGAGACGGTACCTTTTTGTCCAACCGCTCACAAAGTTGTTGTTCATGCCGCGAAGAATAAAAGAGGAAGAGGTAAAGGTCTAGGACATGACCGTCTGCGACTATATCACTAGGGATATGGTAGCATATGTGGAGGATATGGTTATGGCAAAGGAGGATGGCGACGATGTTTTACACAGCTTGCGATACGACTACTAATAGTGCAAGCTGTCGTATTCGAACGTGTTTTTATTATTTATGTTGCGTAATGTTGTTATAAGTTGTTATATTTTTATTATTTATGTTGCGTATTGTCCTCGTTTCTTATGTAATGCTAAGTTGTTATGTTTGGGTTTCTAGTTGTTGTTCAATATTAATGTATTTTAGGGTTTTTCTTGTTGTTTACCCTTTGATGTGTGGGTAAAACATTTATTTTATAGACATTAAACTCCCGCCAAATACTTTGCCGCATAAACTCCCACCAAAATAAGTCCCGCCAAATTCAAACTCCCGCCAAATTCGAACTCCAACCAAATGAGACCCCCGCCAAGAAACATATAATAAGCGGGGAAAATAACACCCTTTCCCGCTCATTATTTGAGAATTGAACCACATACATCTACTCTTTAAATACTGTAATCCGACTATGAAACTAAACACTTAAGTTATAACAATGGGTGATTCTAGCTGGAATGTGCACGAAGATGCAAGCCTCCTAAGCGCATTTGACTTCGTCAGAAGTACGATGCAAGAGGAGATTCCTGGTTTCGTCGATGCGGTTTTGTGCAGAATTTTCTTCAACCACGGTAGGGAGGCATCGTGTCCAGGATGTTTAATGCCCCGACCACGTGGACGCGAAGAAGTCGCCGATAGGTTAGCTTATCTTAAAATAGTGACTATACATATCGAGTCACTTCCTTGGGAAGTCCAAACCAAAGTCCGAAAGGTATTCGACATGGGATTGCAAAGTACAATTACGCAGGAGATGGTGTCACATGCGATAGAGCGAATGGAGCAAGAAATAGCCGAAGCAATAGCCAGCGTCGTTGAAACGTACTCAACTCCTGAAGGAAGTAGTGATGAAGAGGAATATTCATTCGACAAAAGCTTTGAGTATGGAATATACTATCCGACTCCGTAAAACTAAGTGTGCAATGCTAATTCAGGGTTAGTTTATCTATCATTTGTTTTATGTTATGTGCTTATGTATTTCTAATTATGCAATGCGTTTGATTAAAGTGTAATGTTTTAATGCAATCGGCATATTAAGAAGTTTAAGTGTTATTGTTTTTAACATGAAAACCATCCAAACATAAAAACCATCCAAACATAAAAACCATCCAAAGTTTACATTCATTACAATCGTCTAGTCATCAAGCAAAAGCGGATAAATCGGTTACTTCGGGGTAATTATTTTTAAGCTTTTCGTATTTCTTACAACGAGATGCAATCGGAAATTCTCAACCTTCTGCTTCTGGTGAACGCAACTTTAAGCAACAAGGATGTATCCTAGCACATGGGGCCTCTGCCTTAATCCCAAGCTACAAAACGAAAACAAGATAAAAATAAATTTCTTGATACTAAAATTACCATTAACATACCCCTTGTATGAATACTTACGTTCACGAAATGGTTGGAGTTGACCCAATCCAATCCGATTTCCAACCGGTTTGGCATCTGAGGAGGTACACCTCTTAGCGGAAGAAAAGTGAAGTCGACATCCATATTTCGGAATAGCCCAACAAAATGGAGTATGCAGTTAAACGCGGATGCAATTGCCACTCCCATCTCGGGCATGGACATCCAATGGTCCTTAGTTCCCAAATCACTAGAACATTTCACACGCTCCGCAACACCAATCAAATCCTCCATACTAGTAAATATCTTAACGTAGACGGATGCGTAATCCATCAGCTTGTTGTAAAGGGCATCCCTTATCAACCTTCACCCATCTTGTTGCCCGTTCAAGGCGTACGCTATCGAGCGGTACCCGCAATTGCCATCGGATTTAACATCGCTAATGGACTCTACGAAAGGCCTAAAATAGATGGGGAATTGGTTCATGTATCCTTTGGGGTCTACAAAACTTGCCTTCACTGGTATCGTAGAGCTTGACCTACAACCCACCGTTCCACTACAAAGCATTGTCCCACTTGCTTGCGTTGGAATAGCGCTACCTTTCGTACGAGCGGGGGCGCTTTCTGAACCACGTTTGGGCCCTGACTTTTTTTCCCTTTACTTGAGGTTGCGGTTCGAAGTTTGAAGTCTCCAAGTAAGGATGGCGTACTAGCATTTTCTTATTGAAGCACATACTCATGTGAACTTTTTTCGCGTTTAGTGGATGTATCATCGGCAATAGATAACTTACGTTTGTTAGGTGGACGACCGCGAGCTTTTTGCTTAACCAATGGCTCCAAAATCTTAGTTGTTTCGGGATGGACGACGGCAAACCATTGTTTATAAACGTGCTTTATACGTGCTTCGTCATTGGACGCCATGACATCGCATACTAGTTTGTCAAGTTTGTCTTTAAGTTTCTTGATCATCGAGAGGTTGGTACGGACTAGGATGTCTAACCTCTTCCAATGTTTATGAAATAACTCTAGCGACACCTCTAAGCCTTTTGCAACAAACTCATATATTTCATGTGCACAAGGCATACCGTGCGTAGTTCGTATGGCACAACCGCAAGGCATATCCGGCGCGATTGTCATGTTGCGGGCACATTTGACTTCGTCGGCCAAAAGTTCCATAACATAGTGGGAGATGTTGCTTTTTAGTTTACCGTACACAATGTTTGTGAATTTATGTAGGGCCAACAACCGGCTCTTTTCAAAAGAAGCCTTGATGTCCCCGTGTTGCAATTCGATCAAAGTATACAACTTCAACCAAAAAGATTCAAAGTTACTTTTGCTCGTACCGATGAAACGCTTGAGGCTCGAATGAGCGCTCTCCACGCAGTTTATGGTTTGGTTACCAAAATGCATCTACTTGTTAGTTCTCCACGTGACAAACTTGTGACCGTACGGCCCTACCCAACTTTCGGTATACTCAATTGCTTCCGGATACTCTTTGAAGTCACGGTGCAATTCCGACCGGTAGTTCTCGTAGGCTAATTCCGTTTCCGCCAACATCACTTCATTCCACACTTTCAAAAAGGCGTTGGACACTTTCTTCTCCTGTATGATCTTTTTTGTTTTTCCTAGGAAGTTCATGTTGATGTGCCATCGACACAACATATGTGTTGCATTGGGGAACACTTCCTCCACTGCCTTCACAAGCGCCAAGTCTCTATTCATCAAAACAATGGATGCTAATTCGATAGAGTGAGTTACCATCAACGAATGTAAGCACCCTAACACCCATTTGTAGGTCTCGATTTTTTCATTCGATATAAACGCAAATCCAATGTAGAATGTTTTCCCCGTACAAGTCGCACCCACGACCTCGTACAACGGCATCCTATATTTGATCACCTTGTACATGTTATCCATTAAAATGACGTTCGGAAATGTCCGTAACAAATCCAAACTAACCGGGTGCGCAAAAAAAAATCACGCCTATGATATCGCTTCCGCCTTCGCACTTTCTATGGAATTCGTAGTAGTTTAGTCGCTTTAGTTCACCCAACAAGTATTAGAATTGCGACCGACCGCCTTTCTCGAGCTTGCGGTGTTTTAGTAATGCGTTGTACACGGTGTGCATTGTAGAAGAATTCTTAGGGTTCAATTTCTTCACTCCACCAAGAATATCACGAGGACGGGATCCCATTTTCGTAGAACTAACCACGAAATTCATCTCTATTTTTTGAAAGCGTCCCACGTAGGAATGACCTTCTTTGTAGGATGTAGTATCGTGATTGTGAAGGCCGCACTCAACCTCTATTCCCCACAAATCATCACCCATCTTCTTTCCTTTAAGGGCGAACTGGCATCCGCATTTTTTCGTTCTGGTAGACTTCCTCTTTAGATCCTTGGGATCTACCAGTTTTGTGTAAACTCCAGATCTTTCACACACAAACTCTACTCTCGGAGTTTTACGATCATGTCTATCGCATCGACGTAAAATAATCACAAACCCGTTATCTAATGCGGTTTCCTTAACCCATTTAATCACGTCTGCCTGGGAGTAGTAGTGAGATTTGGTGTTGAACAACTCGCCATAATCGACGGAGCAAGGCACCGATATTTCCTCCTCCTCCACCTTTGCCATGCACGAACTAGACAAATCATCCTTTGACTCATCCTTTAACTCTCCATCTCGAGTCTTTAACTCTTCACCCTGTGTAAAAAAAACCATAAATTATGATCATGGACAAAATAAGCCAACCCTAACGGTTTGAAAATTCACACATTGAAGGAGGTTGCCTCGCCGGGTTTATATGGTTACACCCGGTGGGAACATTGTTACAATGCCGGGTGAAAATTCATAGACTGGCGGGGAGATTGTCACCCGGCGGTTGACAATACCATACCCGGCGGGGGTCTACCACAAAATCAAACCCCATTTGTGCATAAAACACAGTGGTTGTCCCCGCCGGGTAGAGAATCTAAAACCGGCGGGGGAACTACCCTTCCCCGACTGTTGACAATACTTTACCCGCCGGGGACCTATATCAAAATGAAAACCAAATTATGCATAAAACAAAGGAGGTTACCCCGCCGGTATAGATTGCCAATCCCGCCGGCTAACAACAAACCAACCGTCGGGTGGGACTCGATGGGACCGCCGGGCGGACATGGTGTGCCCCGGCGGGGAACCTTCTTAACCATATTATGAATGTTCATCGTCCCCGCCGGTGGAGAAGGGTGAAACCGGCGGGGAAGGTCGGGTTCTATCTTTCGAAATCTAGAAGATCTACCAAAATGGAAACTTTTCCAAATAGATGGTTAGAACAACTACCATATTTGGAGTCCCATGCTTCTCACCAACCTTCTCACATTCCTAGTCCATCCTTCAATTATTTCGAATTTACAAAAAAAATTATTGATTTTTGGAGGTTTAAGAGTTTATTTGTGAGTTTGAGAGTTTTTGAAATTTTTGGATTTTTTGAATTTTTGGGAGTTTTTGAAATTTTTGTTAAGTGTTGAGTATAAAGGGTTGTTTGGAGGAGTAATTTTGTGTTCTTCTATATTTGGTTAACCATACCCACATTCCACTACAAGACAAAAATAAAGATTCTTGGTCAAAGGGTAAAACCGTCTTTAACTATTGAATTAAAAAAATTCTCTATATTTTGGGAATGGTTAACAAAAATTGGTCCCTAATTTAGCCAAACCCAAGTTTTAATTATAATTTGGTTGTAACTCTTAAGATATATATGTGTATATATAGATTAACATTTATAAACAAAGTTGTCATTGAAAAGTAAAATAGTATATTAAATGAACTATTTTAGAGTTAATTAATCACCTAACTTTTGCAAAAGTAGATTGACTTATATTGCTAGCTAGTGATATATTGAAAAAGTAGATTTACTTATATTTTTAGCTCGTGATAAATTTTACCTGAAAAATTGGTTATGATTTTGTAAATGTGTGTATCATCTTAATATGCAAGACTGTTTAATGTCTAAGAAAACTTTGAGGGTGAAGATATTAAGTAAGAAACTTTGAGTTTTTTCAAATTTTTGGAGGATGAGGTGAAAAAATATAATATAATTTGTTTCTACAAAAATAAAGGTAAAAAGGTTTAGTTTTTTTTTGTTATACTAACTTTGTTAAAATTATTGAATGTATTCTCAAGATTGGACGATATATGTATTGATTTTCTGGGATGTAGTAAAAAAGGTAGATATTCATAATTTTTGTATGTAGACTAGTAAATTTTTATTTTGAGGGTACAATAGTCGAATATTTTGTGACGTCTTTTTTCATGATCATGTTTTATATGTTAGTTTTAAATATGTTGGTGGTTTCAACATTGGGTTAGAATTTGTATTGAAAAAAAAAATCTACAACATTAATAATGGTCATGTTGTTATATGTTGGGATTAAGAGAATCAAACAATAAAAAGGTAACTTATATTTTGAACTATTTGAATAGTAATGCAAAAGATTATTTGCGTCTGATGAATCATCTTATCTTATTATTTACCTCTATTATAATTATAATTCTTCTTTCGGATAATGGTCATTCGATTTCATGTTTAATTTTTCATTTTAATTCTAAGTGGGTATTGTTTATAGGAAAGTGAGAATTCTCTTGGTAAATATATAATCATTTGTGTAGGGTACCAAAGAACTTGTTTGATTAGTATTATTTATGTCATCGTTGAGTGTTGTCTGATTTCTGTTGAAATTGAATTTGTTTCGCCTGATTTATGGTTTTGTTTGTGTTTTAATTTACTAAATTTTGAACTTGCAATATTATCCATTTTGAATTTTTTATTGTTAGCCTTATACATTTTATGGAGTAACTATCAGGATGTGAATGGTTGAGAGTATCTTGTATTGCGTCATAAATGTATTTTATTATTCATTGTTCATCGTAGACAAGTTTACAAGTTTACATATGAAATAATATAATTATATTATGAATAACGATATATATTAGAAATAACAGTATTTAGCATTATTAAATTATTGTGATTAATCTTGCTACTCCTGACACTTTAATATCGTTATAATATTATTTCTAATACAATACTCTTATGGTTGATATACTAATTTTTAAATTTCATCATAAACGTATTTTATTATTCGTTGATCATAAGATGTAAGTTAACAAGTTTATATCTGGAATAACATAATTATATCACGAATAAGAATATATACATTATTAAACTGTTATGACAGTTTAAAAGTTAATAATGTTATTTGTGAAATAATATTGTTATTCATGATTAATCATGTTATTTGTGACTGTTTAACATTTTTGATACTGTTATTCATGAAATAATACATGGAATTACATTATATGAACAAAGCTTAATTTAAAACAACTCGTTAACAACTTCGAACTAATTGTATAACTTATGAATCATGAATACATAGACTGTGATAAATATACAATATTTAATAACAATATTTCATGAGAAAACAAATTGACTATATTTTACTGGAAACCAAAAACACCAGCGCAACCGAGCATCAATCTCAAATAAAGTTAAAACATGAATCAAATTAATAACATGCCAAAGAGTTGACATAAACAATTAATTCTTAAACATGTGATTGCAGACATGATTACTTCTTATCCTGATTTATTTATAAAAACATGATTACTTTTTATATTGTTTGATTTCTTTGATTACGTCGTGGCACGTCATTTTTTCCCCAAAAAAACTTAATAAATTATGTGTTTGAACTCATTAAGCATATGGGTATGAGTTAGGATATGAGTTTGGCCTAACATCATTAGTCTATTGTCCGTATTTTTCAAGATCTTTTGTCAAAACAAGTTTCAGTTTTCAGCAACCACCTGAGTCGCATCTTCTCTTTCATGAGGATCAATTGATTTATGGTCGTTAAAAAAGGAAAGAAGATTAATTATTATGAAACAATTGTGAAGTAAAATAAAAATCAATTTAAAATCAAACGCAACCAAAGTAAAAAAAATTATAATCATCTATACCATAAAAAAACACCCAATAAAAATTATAATTATAGCTAAACCCGTAACTCATCCCGTCTATATTTTTCCAAACTCATATCCTAACCCGTACCCGTCGGGTAGTGATATTTTTTTCCCACACCCGAACCCGGCGGTTCGGGTACCCATCCGCGGGTACCCATTGAAGTTATGGTTTTTTTATATAAAAAAACTAACCACTGGTCTCTAGATTTAAGTCAATTCTATAATAAAAAAAACTACTACAACCTAATGCTAATTGTTATCTATTAATAATTAATAAACAGTTTTGGTATATGTTAGTAAATTATTTTCTTCTAATTTAATTAGTTATATTATTAGTTCGTCTTTTTTTTTTGGAGGGAACCCGCAGCCGCTACTCAGAGTGTAATGAGTGCTCACAGGGTAAACCATCAGTCTGACACAATAGGCCAGAAGGTAAACCACACAAGGTGACAGGGCTCAGCCGAGAAAGCATATGTAGAGGGACTCGAACTCATGACCTTTTGGTCATAAGAATGCCATACTCAACCAACTCGGCTACCCCTTGGGGGCATTATTAGTTCGTCTTGAGTTTGATACTAATGGCAGAAAAAAGAAAAAATGTTTAAAAAGTATAAATCATCAAATTTAATATTTAAATCTAGAATATTATTTTGTGATCTATTAATAATTGATATATGATTTTGGTATATGTTAGTAATTTTTTTATTTAATAAATAATAATATTATTAGAACAAAAAAGAAAAAACATAAAAAAAAGAGAAATTGAAAAATCAAATTTAATATTTTAAATGTTGAAAGATGTCTTTGAAAATATAATGTATCTAGTGACAATTAATAAATAGTTTTTATTTTTATAATGTTATTAATAATTAATATATGGTTTTGGTATATGTTAGTATTTTTGTTTTATTTAATTAATAATATTAATAATATTAGACCAATATTGATAGTATCAGTTTTTTAGAGAAAAATAAAAATTATTAAAAGAATTTTTTTGAAAAACTAAATTTAATGTTTAAATAGAATAATATTTTTCAAAAATATATTCTATATATTAGTAGATAATATATGGTTTCGGTATTACAGAATACAAATATTAATATTAATAACTTTATTTCAAAGCTTGATAAATAATATTGAAAAATATAATCTTTTATATAATATTAATTTAACCGGTACCCATCGGGTATTACCCAGTGAGTCGGGTTCGGGTTGGGTACCCCTGAGAAATTTCTTAAACCCATAATCCATCCCAGACCCGGCGGGTAGTAAATTTGCAAACCCACAACCCATCCGTGGGAAATTTTTAAAACCCATAACCCATCCCATCGGGTCGGGTACCCGTGGGTTTGGAAAAAAAATTTATCCCTAATAAAAACCACAAACAAAATTTTAAATCAAAAAACAAAAAAACTAATAAAATAAATCCATCAAATATTTTAAAAAGTATACTAAAAATGAAATTTCATGCTTGATGATTAACCAATTGTATAATGTTTTAAACATGTCACAGACACTACAAAAACATTTGCAAGTAAAAAATAAGTGTGGATTATTTCTGATCGAGGGTAATTTTGGAAAGTGTTTTGAGAATTTAATGTTTAGTGTAAAATGTAAAGAGATAAGTAAGGTGTGTGCTTGTAGTAAATTCTTATTACCCTCATTAATGAAAATAGTTGGAGTATTTATACTCATTTAATGATCCATGGGCCTTCCAGGTGGGATCATGGGCTTGGGTTAAGTTTAAAAAACTCATTAGCCCAAGAGATGAAATGACTAGAAACTAGTTGAGTCAGGTTCCACTAAGTTATATTGTTCGGTAGGGTATGGTACCGGATATGTCCGAACTTCCCTTCAGATATATACAATGGTCAGTGACAAAGAAATTTGACCTCATCAGTAGCCCCTTTAGGTCTTGCAAAGAATCTTTGGAAGAGCTAATTCGATAAAATAAAACTCAATATGTATTAAAGGTGATCGTCCGATCTGTCGTTCGTATACGAACTGAGTCTTGATCGAACTTGAAGAGATTAACTTTACAGTTAAGAATTCCAAAAGTCAGTTTTTTAAAGTGGGACACGTGTCGAGTTTTGGTTTGACATCTCAACCGTTTTTTCCCCTAGATTCCTGTACCTACTTGGCAAAAAAGTGACTTAGGGTATAACCCCCATACTTCATAGCCCCTAATCATTACTTTGATCAATTTGTCGTCCCCTAAGTAAACTCCTACATCTTCATCTCTATATAAATCGGTTTTACTATTTTATTGTATCTAAGAACACACACAAAATCTAGAGAGAGAAATCTTGATAATTTTCTTAAATTGTATCTGGGTAGATTTATGTTCACAGCCAGAAACGCATTGGTGAAAGAAGGTTGGCTAAACTTGTTTGATTTAGAAAGAGCTAGAAGAGACGCAAGAGTTGCAGTTGGGATCCTTGCCTCTCCGGGTGGAGAAATCAGTCGACCAAAAACAAACACAGACCAGAGCTCATCATCATCAAAGACATCAAAAGTTAGAAAATCACCTTTTGTCCCAAAACCCTCTGCCTAAAGAAAAGGCAGTTTCCAGTGTTAGGAAACTTTTACCTTTCCTGGCCATGGGTTTGGATGCTGAGAAATCCACCCCTTACAGGGTAACTCGTTTGTCTAAAGCCAAAAGTACTCATTCTTCTTCGAAACCTGCTAGTTCGGAGACAATAAAGCCCCAAGTAGATACTAAACTGTTCGAACAGCAGTCAAGTGTAATGGAGGAGACCATGGAGGACAATATATAAGGAACTCACTTCGAGAGGTCCGGACAAATAGAGGACACTACAGCAGATCGTAAGGACAAAGTAAAAGTAGGTATGCCCAACACTGAGTCACTTCCAGAGTGCCTAGAAGGGAAATGGGGCCAAACGTTCAGAAGGTCAGTGTGAAGTATTTGATAGCTCTCCAAAATATTGCTTATGTATATACCTATACTGCTGAGTTGGGCCGGATCCAAACAAAGTGGGGCCTTCCTGAACTTTTCAAAGTGAGAATTCTAGTCACTTCGGAGACCCCCATGGATTGTAAATCCCACGAGTTGGTGGTATATACTGAGGTGCTCAATCGAGGCCTTCGGTTTCCTCTACACCCAGAAATCGTCAGGTATTTCCACCTAGTTAAGTTGTGTCCAAGTCAACTGAGCGTAAATGCATGGTATACATTGTTGGCTGGTATTATGGCATCTAGATTGTCAAACATTCCTCTACCCATAGAGCAATTTATTGTCGTGGCTGGTCTATGCAGAAACCACCATATTCATTTTCACCTCTACAACATGGACATTGACTTCAAGGTGGTAAAAGATATGTTGGAGTCCGAGAAGCCATAGAGGACTCAATTCATTTTTATCAGCGGGACATGGGAGAATGGCGAAAAGATAAACTCCACCACCAACCCAAGCCAGCTGACCAGCCGCTAGAAAATTTCAAGTACTACCTGGTTGTATTTTTATTGATTTCTTAAATGTTATGTTAATATTCTGAACTGATTATTGTATTTTGTTGTAGTATTGGCAAACATGTTTTTGAAGCACCTGGAAGCAGGCCATGCTACATGTACCAAATTAACTAAATAGCCATCAGAGAGATGGGGAAACTGTTTCCACAATTGCTTTACTTCTGGAAACTTTGTAAGGTCTCACCTATGGAATACTATGGGGAGTAAAGATCTTACTTGGGAGAAGATGACCACTCCTCCTCCTGCAAATGTCATTTTGAAGAGGACTGAGGCTAAGGATGGAAAACTTCACTTTCCTTCCCGGAACAAAGCCCCTAACCACCTGGACAAGATTCAGAACAAGAAGAAGAAGAAAACCAAAGTTAACCCATCTCAACAAGTTACCGAATGGGTCAGTTCAGAAAACCAAGGAGGAATCAATATCGCTTTGTTGGAGACAGTTGAAGTTACAGTCAAGGAAGCTGGCGGATCGGATCATCTGCCCCAAATTACAAAGAAGGATGATAAGAGGTGCAAAGAGAGCTGCAAAAAAAAGTAGCTTAGGGCCAAAGATAATTATGTGTCCTTCCAAACTTCCTCCTCTCATTCCTACTGATCCTCCTCCACAATGATACATTCCATCTAACCCTCCTTGCTCAACCTTCCTGCCAGTCGGACAAGCAACTGCTGAAGAAGATATCAATCTAGATGAATTGCAGAACATGTACTTTAGCGATCTGAACAAAGACGATTTCCTCATGCCTATGCAGCCAACGTTGTTACCCATAATGGTGAGTCGTACGAGATATCAAGTGAGCAAGACACTCTGAGCCATGCCCTCTTGGGTTATATCTGTTCGGTAGTTAACTTGGAAAGGAAAGTAAGAGAACAAACAACGACCATAACCTCTCTAACCACAGAAAACTAGGTCTTGAAGAATGATGTCTCCACTCTTAGTAAAGTATGGAGACCTTGAAGAAGGAAAAAAGAGAACTTGGTTACAAAACTGCGGTAGTTAAAAGATGATAAAAAAGATCTACAAACCAAGTATTCCGGACTAGAAAATTTTGCCTCTACCGAGATCAAAACTTTGAATGAGCAACTAGCTGCCAGTGCCAGTACTGTCACAACTTTATCTGAAGAAAAAGCTAATTTGGGAAGGCTTCTCAAGGAGAAGACATATAAGAATGCTTCTTTAATAAGCAATAAAACCCAAGAGATAGCTACAGGAATAGAGAAGTATTCTACTGGAATGGTAGGTTCTTTGGAGAAGAGAAACGATGGGGTCAAATCAGACATGGTTTTGCTATTCTATGAGACTTTTCCGAAGAGGACCCTTGGTCCATTGTGGAAGTGTGTAACGTACGAGGATATCTTTTTCCATACCCTGCAGATGGTGATAAGTATAATTATTCAAGCGGAGAAGACTCTGATGATGAAGGAACTGGTGAGAGTTCGAGCACCGAACTCAAAAGTCCCAAGAAAGGTAAAAGTGATTAAGAAGCCGAAGGGAAAAAGCCTTAAGGTTTTGATGTTATTTTGTATTTAAAACTAAATTCCTTGGACGGCCAAGGCATTTTGTTGTGTTTTTTTTAATCCTTATCTTATAAACCAAAGTCTTTGAATGGTCAAGGTATTTTGTTAACTGTGGATTGGATTTGTTCCGATGAAGTTTTAATATTGCATCTTTCTTTGTATGAATCCCATTAAACTTCTCACAACCAATGTTTTATATAACTTTTAATATTTCTGATTTGTTAAATTAGTGTTTAATAATCATTGAATTACTCCAATCACAAGTGTTTAATACATATGATCAAGTATTTTAACACATCTGATCAACTCAAAGATACTTAATTTGAGAGTCGGGGTGTTTAATAAGTATTGAATTTATCCAATCACCTTATTCTATGGTTAAGAATTTTGCACAAGACATTTGAAGAAGGCATAAGATATTATTAAAAAACTCGGACACCTCATTCAAATCTCCCCGCGCCACCAAGGTAAGAAAGAGTATGCCCCCCTAATATTTACATTGAAGTATAAAAAAAGTAAATATTTACAAGAAAAATTTGTTCTAAATATAACTTAAGATGTTCAATGTTCCAGGGCTGTTTTAATGTTCTACTTTCTTTGTCTTAAAGTCTATATGTCCCCGACTTGAATTTTTCACATACCACATAAAGACCTTCCCAGTTTGGAGCTAGCTTTCCAAACTGTCTTTCTTTAGTGTGCAAAAAGACTTTCCTCAAGACTTTGTCTCCTAATTGAAAATCTATTTTTTGACTTTGGACGCAAATCTACTTATCATCAAACCCTGATAGTGTGTTGTTCTCAAATGTGCCTTGACTCTCCTTTCTTCAATCAAGTCCAATTGGTTCCTAACTTCCATATTTTTTATCTGTTCAGAATATCTTTGGATTCGGAAATATGGTAAAGTATCTTATATGGGTGTGATTGCATCCATCTCATAAATAAGAGAAAAATGGGACTCTTGTGTAGCAATCTGAGGAGTAATTCGGTAAGCCCCCAGTACTTCTTGCAGATAACTTGGCCACTTCCCTGCAGCTCCTTCTAGATTATTTTTTATCCCTGACAAGATTGTTCTATTAGCTACTTCAACTTTCCCATTCGCTTGAGGGTGGAATAGAAAAGAAAAACATGTTGAATTCCTCTGGAAGTGCAAAATATTTCCATGTCTTTATTATCAAATATTGGCCCATTATCTGTAGTGATCTTCTGGGGGAACCCCAAATCTGCAACATATGTTTGATAAAATGAATTTTATAACTTTCTTAGAAGTGATTCCAGCTAAAGGAGTTACTTTTATCCGCTTAAAAAAATAGTCAATTATAACTATTATTGTTCGATATCCATCGAATGCCATGGGAAGAGGTCCAACCAAATCCAACCCCCATTTATCAAAAGGTATTGGTTCAGATATGGACTCCATAGGAACTGCTAGTACATGGATTTCGTTCCTATATTTTTGGCAAGGATCACATCTCTTTACCTTATCTTTAGCATTTTCCATTATTGTTGGCCAATAGTACCCTGTTAATAAGACTCTTCTGGTTAAAGATTTATAGCCACAATGTGCAGAACCTTCTCCATCGTGCATTTCGGATAAAAAAATTTGGGACTCTTCAAATCTAAACAGCGCAAGAGAGGTCTGCTAAATGATTACTTATAAAGAACTTCTTTCAATACTAGGAAACCAAGAGCTTTGTATTTAATTTTCTTAGCCAGGACTTTATCCTGAGATAAAATCCCATCGGAAATAAATTGAAAGACAACATACCTCCAGTCTTTGGGTTGAATGGCAAATATGCTCATACTCTTTTCATTATCTTTACCCTTTGCTTGGCTTGTTTGTATTGATGGACACTCTAGCATCAGAATCCATGGGTAAGATTCAGAATAAGCTATGGTTGCTAAAGAGTCTGCCACAGTATCCTCCAATCGAGGGATGTGTTCATAATGGATACTTTTGAAGTTTGCAGCAACTTCTCTAAACATGAGCAAATATTTTATCTTCTTTTTTGCCTCAGATTTTCCCTGAGAAGGTGAATAAGTAGTTGGGAGTCACTCATTAATCGGACTCTTTTTGCCCCACATATAAGGGCTAGCTTAAGACCAGTTATAGTTGTTTCATATTCAGATTCATTGTCAGAGGCTCTGAAACCATAACATATAGCTTGGTACATAGTATCACCATAGGGAGAAGTTAAACAAATTCCTACCCCACACCCCATAATACTAGACCCGCCATCAGTTCGAACTACCCATTCTTTTTTAGACTGGTTTTCTTGCATTTGTCCGGGGGGGGGGGGTCTATCAGCATGGAATTCTACCAAGAAATCAACCACTGATTGGGCTTTAACCGCAATTTAGGATGGAAAATCAATATCATAATCACCCAGCTCAACTGACTACTTGGTCATTCTGCTTGATACATCAGCCTTTTGGAGAACATTCTTCAGGGGAAATAATGTTCGGAGGACAATAGAATGAGCTTGGAAGTATGGTCTCATTTTTCTTGCTGTAATTACCAATTCTAAGACCAAATTTTCTAACTTCAAATATCTTCTTTCAGTATCCAACAGACTTTCGCTAATATAATAAATCGGACTGGGGTAATTATCCACTTCTCTTAGTAGCACAGCAAACACTGCAAATTCTGATACAGCTAAGTATATGTAGAGCTTCTCTCATTGAATAGGTTTAAAGAGTGTCTTTGGTGAAGACAAATGCTTCTTGATTTTAAGAAATGCTTGATCACATTATGGAGACCAATTAAAATCTTTGCATTCCTAAACACTTGAAAAAATATAGCACACTTGTCTGATGATCTTGAAATAAACCTGTTTAATGCAGCCAGGCGTCCGGTTAATTTTTCAACTTTTTTAGTGCTCCGAGGAGGGTCCATAGCTAATAGAGCATTGAGCTAATCCGGATCAGGTTGAATCCCTTTTTCACTTATAACATAACCCAAGAAATTTCCAGACTGGACCCCAAAAACATATTTCTCAGGGTTTAATTTTAAATTGGCAGCCTCTATGCTAAAAAACGTTTCTTGAAGATCGGATATATATATATATATATCTTATTCAAGGCTCTTCACCATCATGTCATCTATGTAAACTTCTATATTTCTGCCAATCTGACTAGCAAAAGCTTTATTCACTAACCTTTGATAGGTGGCCCCCAGCATTTTTCAATCTGAATGGCATCATTTTATAACAATGAAGACCTTTGTCTGTAATAAAAATGGTGTGATCTTGATCCTTCGGATCTACTTATATTTTGTTGTATCCTGAAAAAACATCCATGAAAGACGACAACTTCTTCCCTGAGGTAGACTCCACCAATTGATATATCTGAGAAATGGGATAAGGATCTTTGGAACATGCCCTATTAAGATCAGTGAAGTCAATACACAAGTGCCACTTGCCATTCTTTTTCTTGACCAAAACAGGATTGGAAGTCCATAATGGGTATTGAGATTCTTTGGTGTGGCCCATTTTGGTCAAGCAATCAACTTCTTGAATAATTATGTCTGCTTTTTCTTTAGAGAAAGACCTTCTTCTTTGTACAACTGGTCCAACATCAGCTCGTACGGACATCTTATGACAAATTACATCAACAGGCACTTCGGTGATATCATCATTGCACCATGCAAATATATGTAGATTATCCGATAAAAAAGATAATAGCCTTTTTTCAAACATGGTGCCAATTTGATACCAATTTTAACACTTTTTCCCTCAACTAGGGAATGAATTTCAACTTCCTCTATAGGTATTATGACACTGGGAGCCTCCCTGAGATCATCAATTTCATTCTCATCGGTGGAAGGCTCCAATAGTTGTTAATCTTTGTTAACCTTGACTGTCTCCACAGACTTAGAGGCAAGGGTTGTTGCATAACATTCTCTGGCTACCTTTTGACTGCTTTGGACAACACCTACTTGTCCCTGCATAGCATATTTTAAGCACTGATGGACATTAAAGGCCACGGAATGCATCCTGGAGATCCAAGACCTCCCAAATATTGCATTATAAGATGTTGGGCAATCCACCACAACAAACAATACCCTCACCATTTTCTCGAAAGGCCCTTTGCCCAACAATACTTCTTCCTCAAATTCTCCAATCATAGTTGCTGAACTCCTTGTGAAGCCCATAATAGTTCTATTCGAACGTTAAATAACCGAGGGGTTTCTCATCTATTTGTAGGATCTTAAGAACAATATGTTTGCCAAACTACTTGTGTCAATCAGGATTCAACGTATATTATTTCCTCATATCGCCTATCACCACGGCGTCTTCATGAGGTCATGCAATGTCTCTTAGGTCATCTTCATCAAAAACTATGAAAGGAGTTGGGGTTTGGTACAGATATGTGGACATCCTTCCATCCCACTAGGTGGGAAAACTGTTGACGTGCCTCATCTTTGAAGAACTAGAAGGTGCAGTCACAGTGTCCCCCCCAAAAATGGTTAAAGACTCAAAATACTTAACCAAACCAGAAACAGTAGCAGTCTTGTCCATTATCACCCCACCCGATTCCGACTTGGATCCGGATCAAGATACTCAGAATCCACATCAAATATTTTAGTAATTACCATAGCGTCCTCCTTCCTAGACGTTTCAGGAAGGATCGAAAGAGTAGTTCGGGGAGTGTTGGCATTGAATTGTGTATTATCCAGCCTACTATACCCTTGTTTTTTAACATAGGCCCCCAACTTACCCATTTCAACGAGATTTTGTACCTCTTGCTTTAAAGCTATGCAAGTATGGGTATCATGCCCAATGTTATTATGGTATTTACATAAACGGGTACTTCAGATATCTTTGGGGGATTGTAACATTGTTGGCTTTCTAAAATGTACTTCATTTTTAGTTTTGTCATATATTGTAGTCACGTTTTCCCCCCAATTCAGAAAACCACTCAGGTTGAACCCAAGGTCTCCTTTTATTTCTAAAATGCTGGTTCTGGTTATGGTTGGACTGATTCTGCCTGGACCGATTAAAACCTTGTCCAGTTTCCTTCAATCTGTAACCGGACTGATTAGTTGCTTGAGGTGTTGATGTTGTAGTAGTGGACCTAATCTGGCGAGGCACTTTAGATTTCTTAGTCTCCTCAACATTAATTTATTTCCCCACTTGATTCAACAACCCTCCAAAGGTCATAGACTTCTTACGGGTCATTGAATCAGCCAAGTTGCCCGGACTCAAACCTTGCCTGAGGGAAGCATTGCAACTTTTTCAAAGTAATATGCTAACCCATTCTTTGCGTTCACAAACCTGTTGATGTATTCTTTTATAGACTCATTTGGCTCCTGAGCGCAATGGATGATGGTATCCCCATTACCTTTAAGCTTCTTTCTTCCAACGAATTGCCTCCGAAAGCAACTCAATATATGTAAAAAAAATATAGATCCCTGAGGGAGATTATTATACCATTTGAGGGCACTCCCCTTGAAGGTTTGAGAGAAATACCTACAGAGCAGTTTGTTGTCATCGTCAAAGTTCATCGTACAGTTCTTAAATTGCTAAGATGGTTGTCCGGATCTTTGCTCCCATCTTATATTTCCATTTTGGAGCTGTCAAACCTTTTAGGAAGGTGCCTCAATAGTATTTTTGCGGATAAAGGTGATCGTCTCCAATTTGGCTACCACTATATACAGTAGACTGACTCTTCAAGCTCTGCATCGTTAGAGGAGCTGCTGGAGGATTTCGAAGTGGAACTCTCCACATGTTTAGATCGATGCGTTTCCTTGGAGCTGAGATTAGTCTTCAGGAACTGCTCGTTCTCACCAGGATTGTCAGTATGGTGAAGTGTTGACGAACCAGATTTGTCTTTAACTCCTTTCTCTGCTTGTTTTAATGCCCGCAAAGCCTCAATCTCGGCCCTCAACTGGTCGTGCTCCTCAATAGTGTACTCATTATTTTCGTTTACTCCTTCCACCTCTGGAAGTGCAGTATTTTGTGCATTCGGATCCATCCAAACTGGTATTTTGCTTACTGGTTTTGAATTTGCAATTCAGGCATCGTCGCCTCCCACTGTGGTCACCAATTTAGTGTAGATTATTCCTGATCGAGGGTAACTTCGGAAAGTGTTCTGGAAATTTAATGTTTAATCTAAAATGTAGAGAGATAAATAAGGTGTGTGCTTGCTGTAAATTCTTATGACCCTCATTAATGAAAGTAGTTGGGGTATCATTTAATGATTCATGGGCCTTCAGGGTCGGATCATGGGCTTGAGTTAAGTTTTAAAATCCATTAGCTCAAGAGATGATATGACTAGCAACTAGCTGAGTCAGGTTCCACTAAATTATATTGTTCTTGTTCGGTGGGGCATGGTACTGGATATGTTTGAACTGCCCCTCGGATATATACAATGGTAAGTGTCAAAGATATTCGACCTCATCCGTACCAATTTGTATCGATTCGATAAATAGAACAATATAAAAAAAACTCGGAAAAATCCGTAATCGCTACTCAACGAGTGCGCACACGATAAACTCTCAATCTGACGCAATAACCTGCAAACCAATGCAAAAAGATAAACCACACAACGTTTGTAGAAGAAACGTATGACCTTTTAAGTTTTTAATTATTTTTATTATAATTTATAATTATTTATCGCATTTAATTTATCTTTTAATATAAATATAAATAAAAAACATTTAAGGCAAGATTTCGAACGAGAACCGAGATAAATGAAACTCAAGGTCATTCTTTAACCACTTTTTTCCACTAGTAAAATTTGCAGTGATATATTTTCCACTAGTAAAATTTCAAATGTGATATATTATTCTCAATTTATATTTATTACAAGTGTCTCATTTGTTATATAAACCTCTTAAATAAAAGAAATTCAGCATGTCATTTGATGGCAAACACAGTTACCCGTGTAGTTTAATCATAACGACATTTACACCGTTAACTTCATCATTGTATTCATCTTGCATAAACTTTTTCAGACTACCTAACAATTTATTAATAAGTTAATAAATATGTCATTTCTTTCTATTTGATAAATTATCAGAAAAATACATAACGACGACAGCAGCACGAGCTGAAACACTATCGGCATCAGCACTTTTTTAATGTACAATAAGTAGAGCAAAAATCCTTAGCAAGTATTTTTAACTTGTTCCGATATTTGGAGGGAAGACCTTTTGGATGAATTTCAAAAACCTTTGTGAGTAGAAAGTTGGGTCGACAGAGGAGATTGATAAGGAATCGAACTGAATAGATTTGTAAGTGTGTTCGAGCCTCTTAGTGATGTTGTATTCTTGTAATATATCAATTATGCCCAGGTATAGGACAACGTCGTATACTTCGTGAAACATCTCTGCCTCTTGCTTCCCTGGAATCAGCTCTGCTCTTGCTGGCATGTTTACACCCAGCTGGATTTGAAATCTGCTCAAAATTGTGATACATCAAATTAGATCCAAACACTGATCATTATGCAGGATAGGTCTCCTTCCTGGAGGATCTATTGTTTATATATTGTATTGCTTAGGCGTGGCAAACTTTTAGCAGACCCGATCGCCTACTTTTGTCTGATACAAAAACGGATATGAAGACTAAATTTATGTCCAAAAACCATACCCGGATAGTTATTTTATCCGATTTGAAATCCAGATTGGGTCTGGGTTTCGACAGGGGACATACCATTCAGGTTTGGTTATTATAAAGTGATAAATTTACTTCGGACAATCCTGTCGGGTACAAACAAAATAAAAATACTTGAAAAATCAACCATATATATAATTCTAAACTGGACTGAGATCAGGTCGAATCCAATTAATCGGGTCATTTCCGGGTTGTGTGATTTAAAATTGGGTTCGGGTTCGAGTGTGGATACCGAAATCCAAGTTCGAGTCAGGTCTGGGTCTAGTGGATTATAATTTACTATGAAGCTTTGTCTGTATCAAGACCGGATTTTCCCCACCCCTAGTATTAATAGGCTTGTTACTTCAATTTTAAACTAGATTTTGGTGGCGTGGCTGAAGTATACAGGAAAAGGATTCGCATCTTAACTGGATTATGTAAGAAAAACAATGTTGAAAAATAATCGGAAATACCTTGCTGTTCCAGGGAGAAGGAGATCCACTTCTTCATCGCCGGCAGCGGATGCTCTTAAACGGCTGCCTCTAATGTGAGAACCCACAACAACACTACCATCATCAGTTCCCCGAGGGACGAGTACCAGGCCTTGCGGGTAATTGAATGCTTCGTCTTCTATCGTATCTGCCATTGTAAGATCACCACGGGCATCAGATGATTATGTGGCCCTTACTATAAATGATATTGTAGTTTGCATCATCAACAAATCTTAAACTTGTTTTTAAAGGTTACCAAAATCTATGAATAATTTTTTTCTTTGCGCCTACATTTTATCTTATTGAAAACCCTGGGGAGTGGGGACTCATTTTACCTCAAGTGCATCAAAAGGTTTTATGCATAACAAACAGGATTACCTTCTTCGGCGACACTTTCTAAACCATCTGCTCCTATACTTCGGTTGTATGACACAAGGGAACGCAAGCGCTGGGGTGCTCGATAATGGACACCCAGCAAAAGACTGTAATCCATAATGTTCTGTGCTTCTAAAAATTCACTATCGATCTCTATCTGCCTGTAGAAAGGTAACCATAAGATCATAAATATTTTGACTTCATCTGCAAGCTCAAAATATGTAAGCATTAAGAGATAAATGATACTTGTCTAGAAGTATATGAAGGCAATAGTAAAACAGATTACAAAGGTCACCCTATTATTTGTCTGCACATGTACCTCTTCATAGTTCGACATCTGTTCAACAATTGTGACATTACATGTAGTCCAATATGATAATGATGACACTATAGATCGCCACTTTAGTGTAAGATTTATTTTTACTACTTTAATAATCAATTCCTTTATCCCCTAGTAAGACTTATATACATTGCCAGCATTGGTGCAAACTTTAATGTCAATAACTTGACTACATAATAGGCCCGGAGTTATCAAACCTCAGTAAAGCATCCCGCCACGAAGGTTCGAGATAGAAGTTATAATTTAGATCCAAATCTTTGAGTATTGTGTTCTCATCAATCTCCACCTTGTTCGCAGAACGCCCCAATGACGAACCTTTCAAGTCATATCGTCGATGAATCCTTAATTCTGTGCAGAACATATTTCCCATCACGACAAAACGAAACTGCATAATAAGAAATGAGTTTACTATCAACCTAAGGATTTTTAGTGTCCGAAAGGTATAAGTGGTTTGAACATAGAGGTTGGCTCTCGAAAAGGCTAGTTGTACATGATAGAGGGAATCAAGGCAAATGAAAGATGTATATGTAGAGCACCTTTTGACCACTTGAAGGTTTGATTCTGTGAAGTCCAAAGAACTTTGTTATAAGAGTGTTCTCAAATGTCCTCACATGATAATGATAATCTGGAAGCATCCGCAGAAGAACCTGTGAGCAGAAATGTGTTATTGATAATTATCATGTTAGAAACAAGTTGCACGGAAATATTGGGGTTAGCAACAGCATCACTTTATTTTGGAAGAGCCTAGCCTACATTGTTGCTTAAGAAGCCGCCTCTATATCCAGTAATAATTAATATCTTGCTTTTGCAATTGGAAATATAGAAAGATTAAACAAAGATGTTAAACCTTGACTTCAGATTTCCGGAGTGTCTTAATCATGAAACGATCATCCTGAGATAGGAAAAAGACGCTACCACTTTTCCCTGGAGAAGAAAGCTCCCTGAGAGCAGCGTTTCCACATATGGACATCATATAGTCAGCCGAGTCAATTTTGAACATTTCTCTCAAGTTCCTAAACGTTTAAATAAACAATGAATATTAACATGGGAACAATCAATTTCTCGACAGAAATTCAAGGGAGAAAAAAAATGCAAATTTGACTACTTAAACAGCTTGAGAGTCATGAAAAGCATAGAATTTTAGCCAATACCAAGGTCCTCATCACAGAGAAAAGCAATCATCAATTGGGAGGGTGGAAGATAATAGTAGCAAAATTATATATTTTGACAGCCCAAGATCACTCCATTGCTCATAATTCAATACTAAACAACAGTATTATTGACCAGTTTAATTTTCGTATATAAACTACATGTGGGATAAAAAACACAAGCCAGTGAGCTGTTAATCAGATAGAAACGACTTATATGGTTATCAATACATACTCCTAGAAATGTGTGTTAAGTATATATATAAATACAAATTTTGTGTTATATACTCTACATCAGTAATTATCTTGATACAAAATTTGTACTATAAATAATGATGGATTCAACTACTTATAGAATCTAACTCTGAGATGAATCACTACTTATAATTAGAGACTGATTATATAACTTACCAGCTGAAGTATAGGAAAATGCTAGAAGAAATATATCAAACTGGCAAGTTAAGGTCCTTAACAAAGAAACAAGCCTTATAAAGTTCAAAGGCTAACCTGAAAACCATTGGACAGTAATCTTTCCACTTAAAATCTTCAGACTGATGAGGCGGTGTCATTTGGGACCCCTCTTTTGGAAAATTCATCCAGAAGCTTGCTCTGGGACCAAAGTCTGACCTTCGAACTTCTCGCCTCTGTATAGGTGTAATTTTCCCCACAGTATATCTAAAAATATCCCAACCCAAGAAACAACTGACTCAGCCTTGATAATTATATATGATATTATAGAATGACCAGTATACTCAAACTAAAGAAAGAAGCAAAAAAACAAAGAGCAGCAGAAGCCTGAACGTAAAGAGTTACATCATTATGAAGTAATCGAATGGGAAACAAAAAAAGATTGTCCAAGCATTTGAAGCATTCACAGGGGCTGATCAAATGAGCAAAATAGAATAAAAGGTAAATGTAAACAGGATATGAGGAAGAAAACTGTTACACTGGCATTAGAATATGAATAATAGCAGGTACCTTATTCCAAGTTGAAGACTGAGCATTAAATCATAGCTTCTATGGCCTTTAATAATTGCTTCACCAGGTCTCTTAACCTCTTTAGCTAATCTTTTCTGCCTCCTCTTTTTCCTTCTGGCTTCAGATGTGAAGCAGTTGTTCATCACCAGCTCACTTATTAAGACACCTTGCATATATTCACGTTCCAAGATCGGAATGTTCAAAGAACTGATTTTCGTGACTGGTTCATTTAAATCTAGAGAAGAATCATGAGCGATTACTTTTTCGATAGATACTTCAAGGCTCCAACGTCTTTCCAAAGATACGTTGGCATTGCTAGACTGCTCCAGGTTTATCAAGTTCCCGTTATCCAATTGATTGGTTGTACTATTACGGGATCCACGAAGCCTACCAAATCTCAAATTAGCTAATGCACGACGGTTGAGTACTTGGTCTTGCTTTTTCGAATCAGGTAACAAGCCCCTTTTCCTAAGTGCATTAAGATAAGCTTCTTCTACTGCCGGAAGTCTACTCCCCTTCGGGTAAAATGATCCTTTCCCGTCTTTCAAACTCCGTGTCCAAGTTCCAACGTAGCAACCGCCATCTCTCCAAGTATATACTCCAAATCCATGCATCGTACCATTCAACCAGCTTCCCTCATAGAAGTCCCCACTACTCCAAGTTAAAGTTCCTTTACCTGACATTTTACCACCTTTCATATCTCCAACATATTCATTTCCATTGGCCCATATATACTTGCCCGGCCCTTCTGGTTTCCCTTGTATCCAAGAACCTTCAAAAATATCTCCGTTAGGATAAACTTGATATCCCAAACCATGTTTAAGATTCAACCGCCATCTCCCCTTATAGGTTAGATTATCAGACCGAATATATATCCCTGCACCGTGCATATAATCCCCTGCAAATTCACCTTCATAAACTGTTCCAGAAGGCCAACTTATTTTTCCATTCCCATTCCTCATCCCACATCTCCACTCCCCATCATATATGCAACCATCTGACCAGACATATTTTCCGGAACCCTCAGGTATGTTGCCGAGCATTGACCCAGAATAAGAATCTCCACTGGAAAGCAAGAGCTCCCCAACTTTAAACCCACCATTGTCAGAAGTTTGGGCCTCTTCGCCATAGGATAAGATAGATGTGTGATCTTTTTCAGTAAGGATATCCAGAGATTTCGTTCTTTCTGGACAAATACGTGGTCCTGCCACATTATCAAGACTGGTCACGGGGCCAGACATGAAGAATGGGCACTGAGTATAGATAACTGTCTTTACGAACTAATAAATTACCACTAAACGCCTGCAGATGCTATAAAACCATACAAGGTTCCATGAAGTATCCTACTGCTAGATTCTTGCAATAACTGTACATTTTCCTTTTCGATGATCTACAAAAGAAGAAATACCAATCAATCTGTTACCACTAGCATACCAAAACATGAGGCTTTTAAAAGTAAACCAGTTACATAGTAGAGCTTTAACATTCATCAAACAAAAAAAGACATTGACGTTTACCACAACGAAGCTCCCTTCTCCACCTAAATGCTGCTCTCAAAGGAATTGCCAGAATAAGAACTAATTTCCAAAATTAATAAATGAAGATTCAGAGAACAAAAAAAGAATAAAAGAGATATGTGGTGTGTAATCTATGTTGAAAGGTCAACTTAATGACAAAGCAAAGAACAAAATTTTGAAAATCACCCATATAATTTCAAAAAGAATAAAAGCAAAGAACAAAATCTCAGAATCAATCCAATTCTCTATATATCTTCAAACCCAAAAAGCAAAATTTCATAGATAGTCCTCAAAATGCTGAATGTTCATCTATCAATAACAACTACGAAAATCATATAATCTCTACACATAACTCACATATACTATAATCATTTCAATAATTAAAAAAAAAAAAACACTATACTTAAGCTTCATCGACATTGAATCCCGAAATTCACATTGTACACACGAAATACACTGGATTAAACTTCACTGCTGTCATTAAATTAGCTCCATAATCGAAAACCTAAAACTCTCCACGGAAACCGCAACGATCGACGAGTAACATATGATCCGATACGATTTCGGAGTAATCATATATATAAAATTAGCTCTTATACAACTTCAATCCATTGATTTCCAAATCCAAATTCATTTCCATCAATCGAACACCATCAACATAAACCGAATTCACGTCTCAGAAACCGACAAGATCCACTATAAATTGAAATCTTAACAAAGGTATGATTTCATATTACACGATAGCCAATGATCACCGTCACGCATAATCCATACGTCATTGAAATACAAAAAGAAAGCTGCATAACTTTAGAGAGAGCGAGAGATTGAAGTACCTTTTGGAAAAGAGAGAGAATCAAACTGGAAAAGTTGTAGAAATTCTTGAAGCTTTATTATATAGTTTGTTTTATCTTCTTCTTTGTGGTTTGTTAAACAACTACTAGCTCTCTCTCTCTTTCTTTTCTTTCGCTCTCGAAGAGTCGCTTTTAGTCAAATCTTTTTGGATTAATGAACGATAAAATGTTGAACAGAATCTAAGGCCAGTACTGTAGGAGTTGGAATATTAAAGTGTTCTCATGGAAACCAGAAAAAAGACGGTGTCATTTTGTCCCTACTTAAAGTAGATAATCTAAACAAACAGAATAAATATATTATGTCTATATCTATAGATTAATATATGAAAAATAGGGTCAGACTTGGGGTTTTCATATTTTACTCAATAGGCTCAATAAAATTTTATTTTATAAAGGCGGATCTGGATAAATGAAAGAAAAAATGTGTTATATATTGAATTATAAAATCACAGTTGGGATTTGGCCACGTACATATGAGCTATGATACAGTGTTTTTTTAAAAAGGTTCGGTCAGATTTAAATTCATTTAGGATTGATTTGGATTAAATCAATTTGTCCAAATCCTAGCTATTTTCCCAGCTTCTACAAAAGAGCGAATTTCTGCCGAATCAAACAATTATTGTTTCATCGATTTGTAAATTTTTGGGCGAATTTCAGAGTAAAAAATAATCGGCGATTTCTTTAAGTTATTCAATCTTATTTCAAAGAAATAAATGAATGAATGAATCAGCTTTTGAAATTGAATCGTGCTATCAGGATCCGGAAGAGCTTGAGTAGAGCCGGTTTTTTGATCATTTTCGTTGAAAAAGCAAGAGAAGTCTCAAAGCTAAATAGATCTTCAACATTCTTTCTATTTACAATTGGTGTTATTTTTGCAACAAATGGAATTGAATAGAAGATTTATGTTGGTTGTTTGTACAGAAAGCACCTGCAAATAGAAGACTAGAAGAAGGATTTATGGGTAAATGGGTGTCAAATTTTCTGATATTGTCGAGATATCGGAAAGAACAAGTTAGTGAAATGCTAAGTTTAGAGTAAATTGTTATTTTTAACGAATCTAGTTTCCCGTGATAGCTTATCTGGGTACAACATAAATCAGTGGTTGTATCAATAATGCAAGGAGAGAACAACGGTACTTCTCACCACCATTGCTTCTTGCAATACAAAAGGGTGATTTCTGCAAAATCAAACAACAGCTTCAATCATTGCTTCATCAATCTGCAAAATTCTTGGGCAAATTCCAGGTTCAATGATAATCGGCAACTTTCTTAAGCTATTCAGTCTTAATTATTTGATTATTGAAGGAAATAAGTTAATGAATCAGCTTTTGAGATGGATTCCAGTGGGCTGTTAGGATCTGGAAGAGCTTGAGTGCAACAGGATTGTTGAATCATTTTCGTTGAAAAGGCGTGAGAAATCTCAAAGCCAGGTATATCTACAACACCCTTTATATTTTCAATTGGTGTAATTTCTCTAATTTAGACAACTGGTGAAGATTGCCTTACATACTTCTTTGATGCCTTTGTTACAGCATGAGGACATTGATCCTACAAGATAGAGCAATTAAGAAGGTCTCTGGGTTTTGTTTTGTCAGAAATTCTGCAGATACCAAAAGATCTCAAAGAATATGTTAGTTTACGACTAAGAGTGCAGTTAATTATTGTATCCAATGTAGCCTGTTCCATTACGTCCAAGCAAGATAATGGCTTTTAAGTAGTTATGAATATTTACAAAGCTTATATCTAGCTTCATTTTGCATTTGGAATTCCATTTGGCAAGTCAATCGGCAGTCTTATTATGGACTCGACTTATATGTTGGAGTAATAGTGTATAGCAAATGAGCTTTCTGCAGGTAGTTTGAATAAGATATAAACATATAGGATTTTCACCTTTGGAGGAAATATTTACTAGAATTTGTGAATCAATCTCGATGTTGACATTTATAAAACCTTTTTTCTTGCATATTGTTAATCCATCGAGCAGAGCATAAGCTTCAGCCTGTAACGGTGAGAGTTTTCCATATGTATTTCTAAGGCTATAGATGAGGGAGCCCTCTGAATCTCTGATGATTATGCCCCCGTAAGCCTCGTCATTCTCCAAAGAGGACTCATCCTTGTTTAGATTTACTTTGTTCTTTAAAGGAGGAATCAAGGTATGATATGTAGGCTTTGTGTTGTCTTTTGTATGTTTAAAACATCCCATCTCAAAAAAAACATTAAAAGTAATCTATCAATGCTTTTATTGAGGATTGATGCATTGTCTAAAGCCTGCAAGATCTGTTTTATATGTTTTATGGAGTGTGTAGGAGTAACATATATATATTTTATCTTTGATATGTTCCTTTCTTGCAAAATTTCACAACAAACGATTGGGGGAGTATTGAGCATATATGAGTGTCATTTCCTGATTTCCAAAACCAATTTCTCAATATGTGGACAATTTTCATGTGTCTTGAAATATGAGTTTTGAATATATAGGCGAGATAGGACCATATAGACCATAAAAAAAGTGCATTTCACAAATAGGTGATTGGTAGTTTCAATGTTGGAACAGAAATGGCATTTAGATGCCAAGGGTATGTGTCTCTTCTGTAGGATAGTTTCCATGGGGAGGTACTTATTGATTATTATCCAGGTTAGATAGGAACATTCCTTGGTATGATAGAGTTCCATAATTTACCATAGAGGTTAGATTTATTGTGGTGTTACCTTATCATATTCCAAGTGTCTTTAGGATTGAATTTTACAGCCGTAGAAGCAGTCCACCTCATAGGGTCAGGCTTTGAGAGTCTAATCTGATCATAGAATTTTCTTCCAGGTCGTTAGAGATCTTAATTTAATCCACGCATTATTCTCTCAGTAGTTAGAGACTTTGTCACTTGTGTACCATCTGTTATCCCAAGTTTGGAAAATGAGGATAAGAGGTGATTTCCTGAACCAGTTGTCGAGCCAGATTTCTATATTTCCACCTCCTACAGTCCATTTAACATATGTTTCTGCTATAATTTTGATGGCAGACAATCTTCTCTATAAGTAGGATCCTCGTTTAACAGAAAAATTAGCTTGTAAATAGTGCATATTTTTACAATATATGCTATGAATAAACTTAGAACACAATGAATCATTTTTTCTAAAGTTGATCCAAAGTTTGCAAGAATAAATGTTATGAATGTCTTGAAGGTTTTTGATATTTAGACAACCCTCAATGAAAGGCTTGCAAACTTTGGACCACTTAGACCAATATATTTTATATGAATTTTGATTGTATCCCCAAAGGAACTTATTGAGGAGGAACTCCATTTTATTTATTATGTCTTTAGGGATAGTGCAACACTGAAGCCAATAATTAGGGATTTCCATAAAAACATAAGATATTAAGGTTATTATGCCCCCATAATATAGTTTTTTCCCTTTCCAGTTAGATATATGTTATCTGATTTTGCTTATTATAGGTTCATAGTTGGAAGCCTTGTTATTGTTGTTAATAGTTAAGCCCAAGTATGAGATAAATGGAATTTCTGAGCTGAATTCAGTGAGATTGGAGATGTTTGCAATTTTAACAAGTTGGGCATTCTTTGAGGAGATAATTTTTGTCTTGTTTTTGTTGATAGTTTGCCCAAAAAGGTCTTGATAGTTCTGAAAGAATCTACTTAGAATAGCAATAGAAGAAGGTAAACTCTTAGTAAATATTAGTAAATCATCTGCAAATTCCAAACGGGAATAGAACTTTGATAATGAAGTTGTGGGACATTCTATCAAAGGATTTAACCATATCTAATTTGATAAGAACGTTCCCAGCTTTTAGCTTTCTATTAAGATAAAAAATTATTTATTATTCAATAAGAATGTTTTTGTGAATTGACTTATCTGCAACTTAAGCTCCATGAACTTGAGAGATTATTTAAGAGCGTAGAGAGGATAGTCTATTGTTTGTGATTTTTGAGATAATTCTGTTTTTGAATGAACATAAACTGATAAGGTCTATACTAATTCATGTTGTAAGATTGCCGCTCTTTGGGATAAGGCAAATACTAGTGTAAAATATGTTTGCGGGGATATTCTGACCTTGAAAGAAAGAGTTTACAACAACGCAAAAATCATATTTGACAATCTTCCAACAAGTAATATAAAAATATTGGTTGAAGTCATCCATTCATGCTACGTTGTTAGGATTTAGGCTTTTTATAGTGTGGAAAAATATTTCTTCAGTAGGCTGCCTCATAAGCATAAAGTTGTCCTTGTTAGTGATAAACTTTGATATATTTTTAAGTAATGGAATGTTGGTAAGGTTGTTGTTGTTCCTATGATAGAGAACATAATTATCAGTAAGGATTTCCTTGAAGAAATTTAGCGCATATTTACCAATTATGTGATCTTCTGTAATCCAAGTTGAATTTTCCTTGATACCATAGATCTTAGTTTTTATTATTTTCTTCTTGATAAAAGAGTGATAAACTTTACTATTTATATCACTATCTTTAAGCCAATTAGAATAGGTTTTTTGATGCTAGTATGATTCTTCAAGATTTAAAGCATAGAGAAGCTGAGCATTTTCTTTAGCTAGGTTATTGTTGTTTTCAGAGTTGTTGTTGAGCTGCAAAGATTGTTCCCTGAGAAGAATATTTTTTTCTGCTTCTTTGACTTTATCAAAAATGTTTCCAAAAGTAGTCTTGTTGCATATCTTGAGAAGATATTTTAATTTGTTTAATTTATTCCAGAAAATAAATAGAGGATACCTCTGCATAAATAGATTCAAGTTAGATTCAACTTGAGGAATAAAATCTTCATTCAATGTCCATATATTAAGAAATCTAAAGCTAGATTTAGGTTTGTTTAAATCATTAGATATGGATACTAGGAGTGGAGTATGGTCAGAATAAGTTCTAGCCATATGAGTGACAATTGTATTATTGAAGAATTTTGTCTAGCCTGAATTGATTAGCACTCTATCTAGTCTTTTCCATTTAGATTTATATGCCCATGTGAATCTGGTACCAACGTATCCAATATATTCAAGATTCCATTCTCTAATTGTTTCACTAAAGTCTTCTGCATTTCGAAACTGAAAAATTGCAACCATGTTGTTAGAGAAAATATTTTGTTTTAAGAGTTGTGAGTGATTGTAGTGTGAAAGAATTGAGAGTGGTTGATGGTAGTATTAATGTTGTAATCTTCGGACCAGAATAACCAAATTTTGTTGCTTGAATTAGACCAGCAGTGAGTAAATCCTAGCTTAGCAGCCATAGTAGGGATGTGGTCTACTTTGATGAATGGTTCCAAGATAGCCAGTAAGCTAAGGTTTTCTTTATAAATAATAGATTTGAGCCGTCTCATTGTGCTTTGTTCCCAATAATACGTATATTCCAACATAAAAACTTAATCATTTATGGTATCTGGTTTTGAGGATTGATTTTCCCTAAAGAGGTACTTGATGATCAGTGATCCTTTTCTAATACTAGCATTAGCTTCCTTTAGTCTTCGATTTAGTATAGCTTCAAATTCGGTATCAGCTTCTTTCTTATTTTGAATGGGGTATGAGTATAGACTCTCTATGTTGAACTGTTTAGGATTATAACTTTTAGACTCAAGAATGAATGGAGGGGTATAATCCTCTTATAAATTCTTGATAGCATCAATTAGATCTTATTTAAAAGGGTAATTGGTATCATAAGAAGAAGAAGGGGATATGATACTTAGACGACTTGTCTCTTTAGTGAGGCAGGGAGCTTTTCTTGATGGTTGAACAATAATGGACTTTAATGTGTTCTTTTCTTCCCTTTCTTTTCTTCTTTGTTGAGTAGAGGTGTTTCCCTTTATGTAGAATTTGTTTCTTTCGTTGTGCTTTATAGATTGAGTTTCATCGTTGGTTCTTGTTGTTGTTTTGTGTAGGATTCAAGATCATGACCTACGTGGAAACAGTTGGAGCAGTATTTGGGCAAGTCTTTATAACTGAGATTAATCCAGTATCATGCGTTGCTTCCAAAACCAGTCCAAATATGGTGCTGAAGTTGTTTGGATATGTCTAGTTCAATCCATACGTAGCACGCGTTGTATAAAGATATATTCTTGGGTGGAATCCAAGTTTTGATGGGATGGACTATTGATGAAGTAATATATGTAATGAATTATTCATTATATAGGTGTTCAAGGATGTTTTCTAATCTAATCCATATAGGAACGATAGGACATCTGACCTTAGGATTAAAAAAAATAAACAATTCAAAATTCTCATGGATCTGTCCCCAACCGTCCACACACCAGGTGACCATATCTTTCTTAGATTGGATTTTAAGGAGTATTCAAGGAACAAGTGCTTAGAGTCCTAGTTAGAATATGAGAATTCCCCCATCAAATTTTCTTATTTCAAAATATTTGTTTATGATTATCTTACTTAGAAGATATTTTGCAAACTTTCCAATCAAAGTATGGGTATATGTAGCTTTTAAGCTTTCATTAATACTTTCAAAGAACCCGAAAGAAATATGGTCTTGCTTTTCTTGAATGCTTATTGGCTTGATTGCATGATTCTTCTTGTGTGGGTTAACAACTGTTGCGTAAGATTTCTGATTTAGAGAGTTTGAATTTCGAGTGGAGTTACCACTATTGCAGCCTTGAAAGGAGGAAAGGAATGTGGTTTGGACTGGTTGAAATTCATCAAGTTCTGCAATGTTGGGTTGATATATACTGGAGAAGACTAATAAGGGAATGTGGATGGTTTTCTTCAGCACAAAGCTCTTGGCAAGAAACCAAGGATGGAAGAGGAGGAAAATGAAAGGATCAAGAGGAACAATGACTTTCTTGGAATTCAAGAAACCTATTCTTGGAGATTTTCCCATTTTCATCCATTTCCTTATTGAAAAATGAAAAAGAAAATAGCGTTTATTCTTTTATTTTTTTATAACAAATATATTTTAATTTGTGTAAATTTTGAAGGAATTTAATGAACATATAAATCTATTTTTCACGAGCAAATTATTTTTCTAACAATATGTTATTTATATAAAAACTTTATTTATTTATTTTATAAAATCTCAAACTTTTTATTGAATAAAAAAACTTTACATTTTTATAAAAATCTCAATACCCTATAAAATACTCAAATATGAAAAGTAAGAACCTTATTCATAAAGTTAGAACTCCAAATATGATAATATTTCAAAAATATTAGATATAACGATCTATTTCTGTTTTGAAAACTTTTTACGAGGAGAAAAACGACAGTCTGACACCATCGGTATTCAAACCTTAACGCCAGTGGTAGTGAAACATAAGCTTCAATTTATGCATTACAATTTTATCACTGATGTTATAACCAGATCCAAACTACCAGTGTGCAATCTTTACATTAGTTGTGGCTAAATAAAAGCTTAGTATTTTGCATTATAATTTTGCCATTTGTGATGTAACACCGCTCATGATGCCGGTGTAATCAGGCCTATACTGTCGGTGGTAAAGTCTCGTACCATGTCATGATTTAACCATTGGTAGTATATCGTAGTGGATGTTGTCAGTGTGACGAACAAGCGCCGCCGGTGAAAGGGTATGAAATATGTTATAAACACTATATTGGTTTTATGCTTATAATAACGGTGTAGAATTTATGTATCGCGAGTAGGATACTCCACCGCTGATGTAGAATTTATATATTGCTTGTGTCTCCATCACACCAATGATGTGGCGTATCCACATCGTCGGTTTAGCATGTTCGTACCGTTAGTATGAAGCCTCCACCAACCTTTCGCCCTATTTTTACAGTTTTAATGTTTATTAGTTTGTCATTGTAATAAGAGGTTAAGGATTCTGGTTTAGTGGAAGATAATTTCGATGTTACAAATATTAGCAGAGTGCATGAGGCTTGTATAGTGATTTATTTACCACGAAATGTAACTATACCCAACATCAATTGGTTAATTGCTTTACGTTTGTTGCAAAAGATAACGGGTTTGTAGTTGTATTAAGACGTCACAACGACGCAAAAAACAGGAAAAATTCTAGAGTATTATTTAAATGCAAGAGATCATGAATGTACACAAACTTGGCATAACCAAAGGATTTTAAGGGTAAGTCTACCAGAACCAAAAAATACGAATGTCTTTCACACTTAAAGAAAATAAGATAAATGATGACTTATAGTCCTTAGAGATTGCATGCAGTGTTCACAATCATGACACTAAGAAATTTAGTAAAATTTATTCGTACTTGGGATGTTTGTCTAAATAAAAGTTTGAATTTATAATTAGCTATACCAAAATAAGATCTCGTCCTCGGGATATTCTTGACGGAGTGAAAATTTTAAACCCTAAGAATTTGTCGTTCTTGCGCACTATATACAATGCTCAACTAAAACAACGAAAGGTAAAAAAAGACGGTTGCTCGCAATTCTAATACTTGTTAGACGGACTAAAAAGATTATATTACTACGAATGGCATAGTTCATGAAAGACGGAAGTAATATTGTAAGTGATATTTTTCCGCACAACCGTTAGTTTTGATTTGTTATGGAAATTTACAAATGTGATAATAATAAATAACACCTACAAGGTAATAAGGTACGGGATGCCGTTGCATTAGGTTGTTGGAGCCATTTATACCAGGGAAGAATTTCTACATTGGATAAAGACTTAACATTGGTGAAGGCGGTCACAAAACCTGTTCCCTAATGCAAACTTTATGTTATTTCGATGGTACATTAATATGAACGTCAGAGGGAAAAAATCAATGATAAAGAAAAAGTCTCCAGTGTTTTTTTTAAGGTGTAGAGTAAAATAATGTTGTCCGATACAAAACTCTCATTCAATAACTACCGATCATACATGCTCTGTGACTTCAAAGAATATCTGAAAGCAGTTGAATAAACTGAAATATGGTTAGAGCCTTATGGTGATAAGTTTATTACGTGGAAAATTAACAAGTCATTACAATTTAGTAACCAAACCATTAACCGCATGGAGAGCACACATTCCACCATCAAGTATTTCCTTGGTACGACCAAAGCTAACTTCGATTCACTTTGGTTGAAGGTACATTGATCTAGTTCAATTACATAAAATGATAAAAAAAGATTAGCATATGAAGAATAAGATTAAGTTATGATGAGGCTTAGAGTATTGGTCAGTTTACAGACGTGAATATGTAATAACGTGAAGTAAACATGCAATTTATGTTGAAAACAAGTTATCACTCAAGTATTTTTTACCTATCGAACCCACTAACCGAGTGTTATGGTTGCATTAGAGATCCTTCAAGTTTTCATTTGAGCATATTGCTGATCTGAGCCATTATTTCACTCAAGGCCACCTTATATTTATTATTTCAATTATAAAATATCTTTGCACTTATTATTTGGTTTTCTTGCAGATTTTGATATTTTCCAGGCCCACAACAATTGGAGGTAAGACGTTTAAACCATGGGTCATACGTCAGCATTGATTCTTAGACTAATGTCGTTGCTAGTTTTCATAACTTATCTTAAATTCCAGACCTTGTTCGATACTTACACTTATTATCTTGTTTTCTTGTAGAGTTTGAATGTTTGTGCTCAAGTAAAAGGTATTGGGTCAAATAAGGGTTGGAGAACTTAGGCTCATATACAATTAAGACTTAGTCCAAGAAGTTCTAAAGTTTATTCGTAAAAATTATTATCACGGTTGGGTTTCCAACCTATAGAAAATACACATATCAATGTGTATGGTCTTACCACGGTTGATTAAGCCACTGAGAACTTGATGATGGCTCGACGATCGTCTTTATACCAACCTGTTGTCGAGCCCCAAGAAAACCAAACAATCGACCCTTTAAATGAAAATAAAAAATAAATTGACTTATGTGAAGAAGGAAACATCTCCTCTCTCGTATTTTCTTATAACGAAAACTGCTGAGGTCATATAGACACTACATGAGACTCAATTAACAACACTAGAATGCAAGGCTTCAAAGACTCGTCATCAGACCCCCAAGATGATATGTAATCAATATACAAAGGAAATTCTATACAAAGAATGGCTAAAATAACTTTTATGATGGCGTATGACTTAGATTGGTAATACTAAGTCGGTTAAGATATTTTTTATTATCCTTGAGAAGAAGGTATTTGATGAGTGTGTATGGTAAATCTCCTTGGAACTTGAAGTTAACTTTTATTAAGTTCATTTTTTTCTTTTATCGCCCTCGAAAATGTTGTCACCCAATAGGGAGTCAACTATATTAGTTAGATAAATAATGACAAGGAGAACTATAAATTAGCATAAACTTGTGGCCATTCAATTTAAGATACTTTGTCATGACCTATGAGCCAGAAACCGCAATCAAGGCTCAAGGTCTAGCATACTTCTTAATTGAATATCATATATAGAGATATATAGGCCATTTTCAAAGTGGATAGTTTAGCCTGACGTTGGGTTAAACTCTTTTGGTTGTGAGGTCAAGATTCAATTGGTTTTTATTTTAAATGAGGTAATGCACAGATAAATTCATTTTGACTTTCATGCATCCAACAACAAGGCTGGGTATGAAGCCACCATTCCGGGAGTTCATCTTGAACATGTGTGTTAAGATAAAATGGTGAAATCGCTCAATGACTCGCATATATTAACCAATCATACTCTCGACCAGATGAAAGCATACAAGAACAATCTTATACAGTATTCAAAATTCCTAAAGCAGTTTGCAAATAACTTTGAAGCCATGCGTTGTGAGCAAGTGATATCTTTGTCATGCTCAAATGCCACCTTATAGGTTGTAATTCAACAACCACTTTTGATTCATAAAGTATACAAGCCCATGATAGGTATAATAATAGAGGTATACAATAGCAAATTTGAGATTTAAACTCGAAAAATAATCATAGAATACCTTCTCATTGGAAATTTACCGACAGACCAAGCTGTAAACTCATAACTTCAAATTTTGAGCCAATAATTTTATGTTGCTCGGATAAAAATATATTGATGGAGACTTACTTAGCCTCTCATTCTATGTCTTTACCCAAAAATTTGTAATGTGTTCTTGAAAAGATTCGTGAGAGGGGAGTCTCATCCATTGTGTTTATAAGAGTTTACTCAAAAGTGTTTTATTGGTAGGATATTGATGGTCGAAGATCATGGTTGACAGTCAAGAGCTGGTAAAAAAATGCAACACATGTCAACAATTTGCAAATACAATTCACCGCCCAGTTATGCCTTTAGAAACAATATATGAAGCTCATATTTTATATATATATATATATATGGATTGGATATTGTAAGATGCTTGAGTTAATGACTTTCTAATGCAGGTAGATGCAAGCACTGATAATAATGATAAATTTTGATAAATTAATTAACTTTATCAGAATTAACATTCATTATAGGTTCATTATACCAAAATTGATCATAATAGACAATGACGTGCAGCTTAAAAATGCTAAAGGAACATTGTTTCCTGGATAAAAAGTATACAATAAAACTTTACAACACTTTTAAACATCCAACCTAGCTGGCAAACCGAGCGATGAACCGAATTTTATTGGAAGGATTGCACAAAACTTTAGAAATATCGTCTGAGAAGTGGCTTGACTTCTTTTAGGTGGTCCTCTAGACGTATAGGCCGACCCCTCAGACGACCAGTTGAGAAATATTGTTTGATTTTGTTATTGGTATGAATGTAGTTCTTCATGTAGGAGTGATTCAAAAAAAATTAGAGTTGCAAGTTATTTAGAAAATAATAATATCATTAGAATGATGTTTAAGCTTTAAAATCCTAAAGTAACATTATTTTCCTGGCTAAAAAGTATACAATAAAACTTTATAGCACCTTTCAACATCCAACCTAACTGGAAAACTGAGTGATGAATCAAATTTTATTGGAAGGATTGCACAAAACTTTAGAAATTTCGTCTGAGAAGTGGCTTGACTTCTTTTAGGTGGTCCTCTAGACGTATAGGACGACCCCTCAGACGACCAGTTGAGAAATATTGTTTGATTTTGTTATTGGTATGAATGTAGTTCTTCATGTAGGAGTGATTCAAAAAAAATTAGAGTTGCAAGTTATTTAGAAAATAATAATATAATTAGAATGATGTTTAAGCTTTAAAATGCTAAAGTAACATTATTTTCCTGGCTAAAAAGTATACAATAAAACTTTATAGCACCTTTCAACATCCAACCTAACTGGAAAACTGAGTGATGAATCAAATTTTATTGGAAGGACTGCACAAAACCTTAGAAATATCGTTTGAGAAGTGGCTTGACTTCTTGCAGGTGGTCCTCTGAACGTATAGGACGACCCCTCGGACGACCATTGGAGAAATACTATTTGATTTTGTTCTTGGTATGAATTTAGTTCTTCATGTAGGAGTGATTCCAAAAAAATTCAAAGTTGCAAGTTATTTAGAATATAGTAATATCATTGGAAGGATGTTTAAGCTTGATGTGATATAAGAGAAGTGTACAAAAGCACATTTGCGGGTTTATTAATATCAAACTCTAATATGAAGCAGGTACACCTCAATGGTCCATATTCGTAACTTATAAGCAAGGAAATTTATGCCCAAGAAAGTCTTTCAGCATATAAGGAATGTAAAAGATGACGAGCTTGATCCTAACTAAAAATGACCATATATTTCTTAAAAGGTAAAATTTAGAACTTACAAGCTAGTAGATGTGAAGGATTTCTCATTTCTTGTTATCTGAATATTCAACATTTAAATATATACTTGACTTAAATAAATTTTAATAATGTTCTAAGTTTTATAAAAGTTTATGCAATTAATTTTACTAACATAAAGTATAACTTTCCCACCTTAGTGGCACCTTAAGATATTAATGAGGAGTTTATTTAGGGGTTTTAATAAAATATTTGTCATGTACCATATATGTTATTTTTATTCATGTTTAGAATGATGTATGGGTAAAAATTAATAGAGCCATAGCATGCGAAAATAACTATCTTAACTTCTTCAAAACTAAAGAAAATAAAAGTCGACATTCTAACTAACTCAAAGCATCAATAAGGGGTCAACCACCGATTCCCTCGCGTGATGAGAGAGGCATTGGTCGGCAAAATCCTTGATATGATGAAGAATAGATTGGCCAACAAACTTCTTCGTATGATAAAATAAGGATTAATCAGACGACTTTCTTATATATATATAAGGATCCGTTAACCACCTCTCTTGTAAAAAAAAGGCTTGACTCTCAAATAATAATTTCGTTCGAAATTAATCACATTTTGTAAAATAATGTAATTATATTAACGTCTGGATATTAAAAATAGCCTCTATATGACAAATAATGAGGATTTATATCGTATAAATCGTCAATCTATATAGTAAACAATAATTCTCAAACATACTTGATTTAATCCATAAGTACAAGAAAAAAATACTTACGGGGTAAAAACGACATCTTTCTTTTATCATATGTTGCAAAAAAAAAATTGCAATTAACTTTCTGTGTATATATGTTTTGCAATTAGGTTTTTAACTTAATCATGATTACACTCGTACCATTTAGTTCAAATTATATAATCATGGACCATAACCTAACTAATTTACTTACAAGTTTAGTACCTAAACAATATGTTCAGTATTAATGATCGACATACGAGTTTAATCCTTCACAAAACCTATATTTGACCCGGTATCCATATGATTACCACAATAATTAATTTTAATATATTGGTTAACTTCTTATTTATTTTATACGGTTAATTATTAATTGGACCGTCTATCAATAATAGCAAGATACATCACTAAGCATGTATTGATTCACAAATTCCTAATAATATCTCACTTATAACACCATCACAAAAGCATGTATTTACTTAATAAAGCTCATATAATTTAATTTCCCATAAATGAACTGAACATTCCATCATATGAAGATGAACAAAAATTGTCTAAATACCTATTCAATGTCTTGTGAGTTATGGATGCAACAATAACCATATTATCATAATCAATCAACTACATGGATCTATTATGAGTGTAACTTTAAAAAAATTAAAAATTAATTACACATGTATTTTTAACTAATCTCTATATAAGTGGATGCTTACTTAAATGAAAAGAGAAGTCAATAAAATGAAAATGAGCATTATTATTTATATATATTTGCCATCAATCTGAAGTGTATATAACCATTTAACAAATGTAACTCGGAACCTATTACAAAACTTTCACTGAAATCAATAATACTGCTAACGAACAACAACCGTCCAAATGGTGTATTCTTAAAAACTGTAAGTATTAATGCTTTAGTAATAGGGTATCTTGTCATGGTGTTTGTATCGATGTTCTATATACTTATTTGACGATAATATATTTTATATTTAATAAAAAATAACTTGAAATTTATATATGTGAACTTAAACGAGCTCATATTACTGTTAGAATACTAACTGCATTTTTTTTTTGTCAGAATATAGCTTCATGGTTTCTCATATCCCTTTTACAACATGTCGCCTAGTGATAAAATTCTTTAATCATAGTATTTGGCTAGATGCTTAAACCAGACAACGAATTCTGTCGACATAGTGGATGATGTAACCAATATTTTATTTTCACTTTTCTATGATACTACACCCCTAACTAGTAGGAATATGTTATCTAGAATTGCATCTTAGTGTGTCTACACATCCACTAAATTTTGATTCAGAATACTCAATGATCTCTAAATTATATGACTCCATATGTCAACATGCGTCATTTTATTCGTTGTAGGTACCGAGTAACCCTTTTGGTTGCTCTTTGATCGTCGATTCTCATGTTTATTAGATACCTACCAAGTAAATAGACAATAATGACAATATTCAACCTTCTACAAACTTAAGCTTATATTAGACTCTCAAATGCGAAAGCATAAGGGACCCGTTACATTTTTTTTCAATCATAGGTTTTATCTTTGGATATTGTCTGATACTTAATTTGTCCGATAAAAATTATGTACAAACTTCTACATATGCCTATGTGATTGTTCTAGAATTTCATGGAAGCGATCTGGTGAATCTGGATTCCTAATACAAAAGCCACATCATCATTTATATCGAGTTTCTCCGATAAAAATATCTTGGTAGTATGTAACAATTATATATCCGCCGTGACCAGCAGTATGTCATAAACATACAACCCTAAAAGTATGAACTTACTCCTACTAAACATTTGATACACACAATCCTCAACCTAGTTCATTTCAAACCCAAAAAAGACTATTACCTCAATGAACTTGTTATACCATTGTTAAGAACTTTTTTTGAACCCATAAATGAAATTTTTAAATGTACATACAATATACTTGCATCGCCGATTACAAAATTCTCGGATTGCACTGTACATTTCCTTAATTTCGAGGTCAAAATGTACAACTATTGTCATGAGGTCCCAAAAAATCGAAACCATATCAAATGTTTTTTTAAAGTCGATCTTTTCACGTAGAGTATAATCACGTTTTATATCTCTAAAAAGAATACATAATTTAGAATGAATTTTTTTTCTAATAAAAATACATTATTTGATAATAAAAAAAATTATTTGATAATAAAAAAAATTATTTTTGTATAATCATTAAAATATTAAAAAAAGTAATAAAATATAATAGTTGCCTAAGTTCAATAAATCTTTATAGGAGACAATCTTGATAATAAGATAGTAACTATTGTTAAATAGTTATTGATAATTTATCCTCAAATTCTAACGGACAAACTATTAAATGAAAATAAAAATTAAACATAATTTTATACAAACAATGTCAATGATAATGATATGCTTACGAACTACAATTAGATTCTGTATTCTGATTTCGGAAGGATCCTCTAAATTCTTTATAAGTAAACGATTACTTTAAAACTCGTGTTAATATATTAATTTTCCAATTAAGTCACCTTTGAGTTAATTAAATTATATTAATTATGATTTACTTCCAATCTCACAACGAATATAATTGATATAACGCTGGAAATATAATTGAAAGGCAAATTCGAGGCAAAGATTTAAATAATGTTTGAAAGAAGGCTATCTATTACCAAAAGAAAGTTGATTTAATTTACTTTTTTTTCTTTGTTATCTATGAATTATTAGTTTATTCTATTTCTTTTTTGTCGAGGGTCCAAAGTAGTTTAACTTCCAAAAGGAAGTCTAAAATAGTGCTTTTCCTGATGTTAATACTAAGTTGCTTCGACTTTAATCCAACACATGTCTCCTTTCAATCTCGTACTGTAATCATTGAATCTTGAGTAATGGTGTATCATTGCATTTGCTTTACCATCGATATGTAGTTAATATAAATTTTATGTATCAAACTATATGACGCAATATTACTATTTATAAATTTATGTGGAAATTGTTAAAATATAAAAAAAAAAACATGCGAAGAGAATAAAATTTAATATATTAAATTGAAGCATGCAATAGTTTTAAATAGTCTAAAAAAACGTTTTGTATTCCAACAAATGAATTATTGTTTTTATTCATAGAGATAGGGAATGTTAAAATACTAATTCATATAACGACTAATTATTAAAATAAGATTATTAAAGCAATTAATAATTATGTCAATTCCAACAAATTCCTTCTTTAAACCAGATATGCGTGCAAATCAATTAGATCTCGTAGATAGTGATATAATAAACCAACTTCACTCACTTCACTAACTTTGTCATTATATCTGCAACTTCACTAACTTTGTCATTATATCTGCAACTTCACTGACTTTGTCATTATATCTGCAACTTGTTCTTCTGTTCCACAATAAATCAACTTCACAACTTCTTGATTTGTAAGATCTCGTAGATAATGATACCTTACATCGATATGCTTCGTGCGCCTATGAATCACTGGATTCTTCGAGAGTTTAATTGAAGAAGTGTTGTCGCAATAGATTTCAAAACACTCGGATTCTTCAGATGTGGTTTGTTCCATAATTTATTTGAGTCAGATACAATGCAAAGCACGAGATGTTACAGCTATGTACTCTGCTTCGGTTGTAGACAAAATACCTCTTGTTTTCTTGAGCTCCAGCATATTGCAGCTTCATTGAACATAAAAACATAACCTGAAGTGTTTTTTCTATTATTGAGATCAGCAACATAGTCATTGTCTCTGTATACTTTCACCTTCATATCTGATCCTCTCTTATAAAAAATGTCAAACTTCATTGTACCTTCTAAGTATCGTAGAACTCTCTTATCTTCCTGCATATGTCCCTCCATTGATTTAGCCACAAACCGAGACAATAAGCAGACCACATACATCATGTTAGGACTTGTAACTGTGAGGTACATTAGACAGCTCACCAACTGCTTGTATAAAGTAGCATCGACTTCTTTTCCAGCTCATTCCTTTGAGAGTTTATGGCCTGGGACAATATGATTTTTTACTTAATTACAGTTTTTCATGTCAAACCTTTCGAGCACCTCATGAGCATACTTTTTTCTGTCTTAAGTGAATAACATATTGGATTTAATGAATTTCAACACCAAGAAAGAACCTCATCAAATCAAGTTTAGTCATCTCAAATTATCGTTTCATTGACAACTTAAACTCTTCAATTAAATGTTCATCATTTCCAGTTAAAATTAAATCATCTATACAGAGACTTACCATGATATACTTCACTTATTCCCTATTAATGAATAACGTGTGATCATTACTAATTCTTTTGCATCATTCTTGCTTGAAATACCTTTCTACCCGACAAAACCAACCTCGGGGAGCTTATTTCAAACCATACAAATCTTTATTGAGTCGATATACTTTATCTTCTTCACCTTTTTTGATAAAAGCCTCTAGTTGATCCACATACACCACTTCCTTCAATTCTCTATTTAAGAAGACACTTTTTACATCTAATTAATATACTTTCCAACTTTTGTGTGCAACAACATCCAATAAAATTATGATTGTATCTCATCTTGCAACAGGTGCAAAGACTTCATCATAGTCAATGCATTCTTCTTGTGCATATCATTTCACCACCAATCCATCTTTTTGTTTATCCACCTCTCCATCTTCATTTAATTTAGTCTTGAAAACCCATTTAACCTCGATTTTCTTTGCATTAGCACGGAGAGTTACAAGTTCTCATGTGTTGTTTTTCTCAATGGCTTTTATTTCACATTTTATTGCTCTAATCCACTTTGGTTTTTGATAGCTTCTTTAAAACACGTCGGATCAACATAAGACATAAATAGTGCCAATACTATTTCTTCAGCCTCTTCATCTGAAATCCTTTCTCCACTTTCATAACCTTGCATCCATATTGGTGCTCTATGATTTCTTTTTTGATGTGTTTCAGGTTGAGGTAACATGCCATTATTTTCCCCAATGACATATTCCTCAACAACTTCAATATCTTCATCATTCTCCTCTCTAATAGTGTCTTCTTCTCTTCATTCAAGAGTATCATCATAATTTTCCATATCAGCATTCCAATCCCACTTCTCTTCCTCTTCGAATATTACATCTCGACTAATGAAAATTTTCTTTAAAGTTGCATCATAAAGTCGGTATGCTTTTGAATCCTTGCTTAGTCCAAGTAAAACACATTTGTGGCTCATGTTATCCAGTTTTATTCTACGTTGCTTAGGGATGTGCATATGACCTATGTAACCAAAAATTCTGAAATAGCCCACACTTGATTTAATTCCACTCCAGCACTCTTTTGTAACCATATCACTTACAACACTTGTCACACTTATGTTCAACACATGACAAGTCCACTTAGCCGCCTCAGCCTAAAAAACTTTGGAATGCTCTTTTCTACGAGTAAACATCTGAACATGTTCATAATTATGCAATTTCTTTTATCGGCTATTCTATTTTGTTGAGGAGTGTAGGCAGCAGTTAGTTGTCTTATGCTTCTATTTTTTGGAAAATTGATTGAAGCATTTTGAATTAAATTCTCATCCTCTATCAGTTCTCATACAACATATAAATTTTCCAAATTCATTTTCGATAAGGATTTTGAAGTTTCTAAAAATAACAAAAGCTTCATTCTTTTCTGACAAAAAATATATCTAGCATTTGCGACTATAATCAACAAAAATATGTAACTTTTCCCACACCGAGAAGCAGGAGATATCAGCCCAAATAAGTCTGCATGAACAAACTTCAATTATTCTGTTGCTCGCCACTAACTTTTCTTTGACATGATTTCCTGATATTGCTTTCCAATATTGTATATTTCACATACTTTCTTTGTCTATTTCATTTGAGGTAATCCTTTTAACATTTTCTTTTTTTGTATAGTCTTGATGTGAGTGTTGCTCAAATGCTCATTATGCTTGTGCTATAAACCCAATGACTCTTCCTCTTCTAATTTTAGACATCTGTTCCAGATTTTCTAATTGTCGATATAGTGAGCATGCGGTTTATTGTCATTGTAGGTTTACAATAAAACATTTATGAGGATGTTATATTTTGCATGATTCTTGGTCTTTTAAAATAATTAAACCCCTTTCATGAAGTTACCCAACACTTAGTAGATTATTAGTCAATTCTGGAATGAAAAACACATTTGTTAATATTTGGGTCAGCCTTTCGGCTTCAAACTTCACATTTTCTTTTCCCATCATCTTCATTCTTAAGCTATTCCCTAGTTTTACTCCATGTCTAAAGTAAGCTTAACAAACCAATCTTTTTTACCTGTCATATGATTTGAGAAACCGATATCGATAAACCAAATTCCCTTTTCTCTAACCTCTTTGATATTCATATGAGCCATGAAAGTAATTATTCTCCTTTATCCAACTCGACGTAGTTTTCTCTTTTTTCTCTATTTGGGCGCTCGTATTGATAATTTCCTAGTTTTGAACACCTGAAGAACTCAATGTGAGCTCTGTTAATAGTCTATCATCTTCCACCTCTTCCCCTACCTCTCGAGAAATCACTTCCCAATCTTCCAAAATTACTCCTTCTACTGCATTGTCCATATCTGCGATCACCCTCGACTTTCAGTAATTGGTCTTAAGAGCTTTGTGTCGTAGCTTCTGTTAATGAATAAGTAATGAGCTTTGCAACTCATCGACTTCCATTCGATGAATACATTTTGACTCTTTAACTAAACATACAATATAATTAAATCGTATCTCATCGTGTGCATGATTTTCTCAACAATATTTACATCTTACAGGTCTTCTCCATAGTTTATCATGTCATTTTCTATGACCATGACTCTTCCAAAATAATCTGTCATTGTCTCACCCCTATTCATCTCCTTTGTTTTAAACAATATTCGAAGCTTTTGGAGTAGAGCATGCTTCACTATTTCATTGCTTCTCAAAGTTGTTTGGATGTCTGTTTTTGAGTGATGGTCTTCAAAATAGTCTTGTCGATGGACTGAAACTTATAATTCTTTGCCTTCAAATCTTTAAGCCTAGATTCATCCAACATCTTTTGTTGTACCGCCGTCAACACTTCATCTTCTCCAGGTTCCTTGTGACCTATTTGAATCGCACATCAATACTCTTTTGAACATAAGATATTCTCCATGAGTAAAATCCAGTGATCATATTCACCATCAAATTTGGGCACACATGGGGAACTGAAATAGGACGAATCAGATGCCATTTTTCATAATTTCTTTACTCTTGTTTCACACTTTATTCACTCTTTTTTGTGCTTCACTCAAACATTAGTGTTTCACAATTTCCTTACTCTTTCTTCACTCAAACACTCTTGTTTTACTCAAACACGCATGCTTCACTCTTTCACTCAAACCTTGTTTTACTCGAACACACATTTCTTTCACTTAAATTGTTTTACTCAAACACACATACCTAACTCTTTATGTGTTTCACTCAAACACATATACCTCATTCTTTATGTGTTTCACTCACTCTCAATATTTCTGTGTTTCACTCAAACAGATCTCTTTTGCTCTGATACCATATTAGAATAGGAAAGAGTAATATGCAAAGAGAGTAAAACTCAATGTTTTAAATTGAAGCACAAAATGGCTTTAAATAGCCTACAAGAAGTGTTTCGTATTCTAACCAATAAATGATAGCTTTTATTGACCAGAATAGTAATGACTAAAATACTAATTCATATAACGTCTAAAATACTAATTCATATAACGTCTAATTATTAAATAAGATAATTAAAGATTTTTTTTGCAATAGGGGCTGTCGAATTTTGTTCATCATTATGATCCAGGTTTGAAATCCACGCCAAACAGTGAGTACAAAATTATGGTATATCTTTATTTATTTATTAGAAAAATATATTTTATTAAACTATATAAAATTATTTTATTTTTCATAACTATATTTTCTTACTTTTATTTTTTTTCACTATATATTTTTAAATTTCTTTAATAGTTAATTTCGGTGATCAAATTCAGCGACTACACTCCGATGAACACTCAATAGATTGGTGCAACTATATTTTTAGAAAGTTATTTCTGAACCGAGTGTTAATACGAGATATTATGCGCAGATTGTATCGCACAAATGTAAATTTCATCTTTAATCTTAATATATTTAATACATTCTAATTCAATAAAAAAAATTATAAAACAATGTTTGAGACGTTATTTTTTAGTTCGCCGAACACATTATCTCAAAATTTATGTTGTGTTATACATCGAATCTTTTTAAATTATGCTATAATGATTGTATGCTGTATTTCAACAAGACAATGTACCATATCCAAAATTAACTCGAAGTTAATCTTTGTTGCATCTACAAAATGTTTTAGATTAAAACGCACGCTCTCTACCCCGATAATTGTCGTGTGTCTAAAATGCATGAACTTGTTAGTTTTACAAACCACAAAATTATCAATTCAAATGAATAATCAATAATTTTTGGTGTATAAATTACTTGAGGAAAATCTTTAAAGTCACGTTGCATCTCAATCCGACAGTTCTCGAATTAATGTGTTGTTTGTGAGTACGCTATCTTTTTTAATGAAGACATAAAAGCTTTATGATCTATTTTTTTTCACTCATGTACTTCTTCGTATTCATGTGAACGTTCATGTTAATGTCTCATCGACAAAGCATGTGTGTAGTGTTTTTTGGAAAACTTGTTCTAGAGCCTTCATCAACGTCTTTATCCGTCAAAATCACAGACGGTATTTTAATATTGTTAGATGTAATTAACGACTTTATACAATCTAATATCCATTTCAAATTATTTAATTTTGATCCAAATATAAAGGAAAATATTGAATAAAAAATCTTGATTTAAGAATATTATTCAATTAGGAAAAATATTGATTTAAGAATATTATTCAATTTGGAAAAATATTATTATAATAAGAAATTATTATATTAGGCAAAAACATTGTTCTTTAATTGAAGAATGAAAATATACTAATATAAATGTAGGAGATGTACAAGAGAACCGAACATCAAAAAAATCAATAATAAATTTATTATCTTTTCTAACATGGTATTAGAGCAGTGTTCTTTTAGGATTCGAAAAAAACATTGTATCTTCAAGTAGAAACACAAATAAGCCAGCACGTATTCTTGTGTACATGGCCAAAATGTCAGAAGAAAAATCAAGCATTACTAAAACACAATCCAAATGCTCCCGATGAATTGACGTTACAAATAGAAAATATGCTCATAAACAAGTTGGGCAATCAACTAAAATCAGTTTTCATAGCCTCTTAGTTGGCTATAAATTCAACAATGAAAATTAACCTTTGTGGACATATCTTATAAAAAAATCAATTGGAGGAATAGGGAAAGCATAACATCTCACTGGTACACCACCGAAGGCAACGAATCCAACATATGCAATATATGAGCAATCTGACGTAGTTGTATTTACTTGGAACGTTTAAAACATTGAGCCATTTTTTATTAATTATGTTGCTCAGCATGCGACCGTTAGAACTCTGTAGAATGGATTAGCTGTAATATACGGTAGTGGTGGCGACTCATTCAAAATATATGGACTGCATAGAATGGTGAGTACAACACATGAGAGAAGTGATACTCTTGAAACTTTGTGGAATACTTTACGAAATATTTGGATGATTATTGATAGGAGATCACCAAATCCCATGAAGGATCGCGATAATATAAGCATATATAACAACGTTTTGGCTGAACAAAGACTTTACCAATTTTTTATAGCGATTGATGACAGATACAAAGCAGTTTGAATAAATATCTAGAAACAAGATCTTATTCCCTCAGTTGAACCAACCTATGCAATGGTAAGAAGATAAATACTCGTATTACAAATTTATAGCCAATAATGAGGTTATTCCATTATCACGAAAAATCAGAATGAGACTATCATCAAAATCAGTAGACTTTAAAAAAACCATAATCAATAGGAAAATGACAAACTGGTCATTCAGAATCTACTAGAAGTTAGTGGAATTCCTCATCATTGGAGGATGAATCCAAATTATAGTGTATACATGATGGAAATCATAAACATACCAAGGAGAATTGTTTTTAAGTTGGTAGGGTATTCGGAATTGTGGGAAGACAACCACAAAAAAGTCAACACACATATTGTAAATAGCATTCCAGAAGTCTATTTAGGCAATGGCATCAGTCAAAGGAAAAAAAATGATGGACAACAAGGCTTTGCATGACTAAGTCATGTAGGTATATTAACATAATAAATTTTAGATTGTAGGGTTGCAGACACAATGACCTATGACCCATCAGATAATATTAATTAATTACCACAATCAAAACCTTATATTGAAGATGCGAATGAGGCTTAGCCCAAGTCAAAGAAGAAATATGTATTCTTATTTCTCTATTGTTTAAATTAGAAGGAAAACTTTACGCTCCATAATTATATTGCAAACTCTTATCCTTGAATCATATAACACGTGAGCTGAATTGTGTAGTATTGATATGTTCTCGATTTTGTATTTTGCAGGGCATTCATACGAAGAAGATCATCGGGCGTGGTACTGTGCACTAAGGTCTCTACTATGTTGATGAAGTGGTTCACCAAGGAACAATCTTAATTTCTCACATGATATCTAATAGACAAATTTGGTTGTGAAACCGATGCTTAATATACCCTCTTTTAGTTATATTTGTATCTTACTTCCTGCTTTTTATTCAGAATAATGATGCCCAAAATAATGCTCAATTACCATGTGAAACGTGTTTATTTGCAAAAGGTTATCGAACTTGTTTAATCTCAAGTAATACTCGAGTTGAGTCTATGTTTTCTTTAGTATACTCCAATGTATGAGGGGCTTCACCATACTCAAATACGAATGATTTTCAATATTATGTGTTATTCTTTGATGACTTCTCTCGCATTACTTGGTGTATACTTTGTAAATTACAAATCTGAAGTGTATGAGAAATTTGTTAGGTTTTTTGAAATAATCCAAACCCAATTGAACAAGAAAATCAAAATTCTTCAGTCTGATAATGGAGAGGGAATATGTTAACCATGATATGAGATTTTTTTTAAATAGCCTTATCAATCAAACATCTTTTCTAAATATACCCTAACAAAATGGAGTTGTGGAACGAAAAAATATGATTCTTCTTGAAATGATTAGAGTTATGATGATTGAGTCTAATATTCCCTAACACTTCTGGTCTGAAGGCATTGTCACATCATCCTATCTAGTTAACCGTTTACCAACAAAAAATCTTGGCTATAAAACTCCACTTTAAACCCTGGAAGCCCAAACAAATATACCACTTACCTTAACGCTCCCACCTCGAATATTTGGTTGTTTAGTACTTGTTCATGTTCAAAATAGTGATAAATCAAAAGTAGATCATTGTTCCATGAAATGCATTTTTATAGGTTATGCACTTCATAAAAAAGGTATCAATTTTATAATCCAGTCAATCATCATAGCTATGTGGTCATGAATTGTAATTTTCTTAAGATATATTTCTATTACCTTACCCAACCTCGTGTTCAGGGGGAGAACACAAGTGACTCACTAGATTGGTTAAGTTTCCCGATCATTCTAAATATTGTATCTATAGAACCACCCATCAACGTACAACGGACCAATAAGTTCATACCTACCAATGATCAATCTTCAAATTATACCCTACAAGAGGTAAGTGAACCATTCATCCCAATTTTTTCCCATATAATTGATGATTATGTAAATGTTGACATTAGTGAAGAAGGGCCCAAAAAAGTTAGATATATTTTACCTTGTAGGAATAATCGTATAGTCCCACCTACACATTGTTCACCCAGCCATGTTTCTCGAGCCATCAGATATCCTATGGGAGACATGGTTAGAAGGAGCATGTCAGAAGATGACAAAGTATTTACTACAATTCTCTACACTCGTGAAATTCCAAAAAACATCCAAGAAGCCACACAAAAGAAGGAGTGGAGGTTGGCCATGAATTTCGAAATGGATCCCCTTACAAAGAATGGTACTCGGGAGAAATGCAAACCTCCAATCGGAAAAAAACCGATCGGATGTAGATGGGTCTTCAATATCAAACACAAAGTTCATGGAACCATAGAGCGATACAAGGCCCGACTCGTGGAAAAAAAGTATACATAAACTTACATAATTGATTATTCTGAAGTTTTTTCTCCAATGGCAAATATAAACACAATTCAAGTTTTATTCTCAGTTGCAGCAAACAAAAATTGGCCAATTCACCAGTTTGGTTTTAAAAATGCATTATTCTATGGAGATTTGAAAGAATAAGTATATATGGAGGCTCCAACATGATTCTCTGATGGGTTTCGAAAAGATGAAGTATGTCGGCTTCGGAAGGTGCTGCATGGGCTCAAACAAAGCCAACGAGCATGGTTTGGAAGATTTAATATAGTATTGAAGCAGTATTTGAGATGAAAGATCTAAGAGGGTTAAAATACTTAATAAGAATCAAGGTTTTACGTTTAAGCAAAAGATCTATATATCTCAAAGGAAGTATATTCTTGATTTACATGTAGAAACAATAATGATTGATTGTAAACCAATCGAGACTTCAATACAAGTTAATCATGGGCTCAAAATGGTTGAAGGTGCTGACCTGGCAGGAAAAGAAAGATATCAACAACTACTTGGAAAACTAATTTACGTGTCACATACTCGACCATACATAGCCTATGTGGTTGGGGTTCTAAGTCAATTTATGCACCAAACACAATTGGATCATATGAAAGTAGTCATGCAGATAATATGGTATTAAAAAGGCACACCGGAAATAGGATTATATTCAAAAGAAATAAGCATCTAAATATTAAAGCATACAATAATGCAGATTGGGTTGGTAGCCCAAATGATTGCAGGTCTACATTAGGTTACTTTACGCTAGTTGGGGAAACTTAATGACATGGAGAAGTAAGAAGAATATAGTGGAAGTTTCGCGTGCTGAGTCAGAATTTCGAGGAATTTCTAAAGGAGTAACATAAATCTTGTGGATAAAAAAATTAATGACTGAAATATGATTTCTATCATCTCTTATGAGTCAACTCAAGTGTGACAATAAAGCAACAATAAGTATCTCGAGAAATCGCGTTCAACACGACATAACTAAACATGTGGAAGTAGATCGACGCTTTGTAAAGGAAAAAATTGAAGATGGTACAATTGGATTTCATTTTGTAAGATCGGAGGATTAGATAAACGGACATCCTGACAAAAATTGTAATAAGGCGACTCTTCTTTATAATTTTGAGCAAGTTGAGTATTGGAAATCCGACTATTCAACTTGAGGGAGAGTGTTAAAGATTATGAAAAGTATTGGATAATAATTCTTGATTTAAGAATATTATTCAATTAGGAAAATATGGAATAAAAATTCTCGATTTAAAAATATTATTCAATTATGAAAATTATTATTATAATAGAAAATTATTATATTATGCAATAAATATTATTATGTAATTGAAACAATATAATATACTAATATAGGAGACGTACAAGAATATAATAAAATTTTATTATTTTTTATAACAGTATTCATGTGAAAGTTCATGTTAACGTCTCGTCGACAAAATATGTGCGTAGCTTTTTGGAACATTTGTTTTAGAATCTTTGTTAACGCATTTATCTGTCAAAATCATTAAAAATGTTTATCGTTAGATGGAATCAACTATTCTAAATTGTCTAATACCCATTTGAAAATATTTATTTTTTCTCCCAACATAAACACAAATACGATTTAATAAATCAAACTAGTAGATATTACTATGACGATCTCAAACAAAAGCATTTCGTTCATTATTGTCTTATAAATATTATCTATTATTAACATTTTTAAAATTATCTATAATAAATTCATACTAACCGAATTTTGTAAAAAAAACTTTAAAAATAATATCAATCTCTTCTTTGTTAGATTTATCTTATTCAAATTAATAATATTATTTGAGTTCGTCTAACAAATATTACACCGGCTCTCTGCAACATTTATTTTCTAACCAAACGTTACCTATACGATAAGCAATACAATATTTTCTAACTCTAAAAAAAATTCTGAATACTTAAAACACAATATCCGACTTATTGAACGTCGGTTTAATATTTTTAATATAATATTTTTTTTGAACAAAACTTTAATCGATGTTCAAATTGAAAATCATTTTCATATATACGGTTTGTCATTCTTTGTATTGTAGGTCTAAGATGTCATGTGACATGTGCCATAAATACCACGACAAGGCATGTTTAAAGCATTTCTCTATCAAAAGTCATGGCGTTTTTCATTGCAATTCTCATCGATGATGATGATAAGTTTGTTAGATTCTCGGTGTCTTCAGCCTCGTCTTATCATGTCTTGTCTAACTCACTTTGCTGAGCCGAGTGGTTGGTATTTTGGTGTTCCAAAGTTGACATGATCTACTCTATTGGCCTTTAGTTGTTAGGTAACCATAACATCAACGTGTGTCAAACAAAGGTATTCGAAAGCGTTTTATTAGTCGGTGTTATGTATCTATGTATACAAAGTCTCCAATTCTGGGTAAAGTCTGATTTTTTATGTAAAATATACAATAATTATTATAGTGTTGTGGGATCGTAATGGGTTTATTTTCCGACCCAATAAAATTACTCCAGTATTTAATTTTATGACATCTTCCGTCGCTTCCGAATGAGTAACCGAGTTGGTCGGGTGAAGCATGATTGGGACCAATATTTATGAATTCGAATCCTTTTATATATATTTTCTCGACCGAACTTGTTAAACTTGTGTGGTTTATTTTTTAGCGTTGGTTTGTAGGCTATTGCGTCAAACTGAAGATTTACTTTGTGCATACTTATTGCACTCTAAACAGCTACTACTATTTCCTTTCAATAAAAAAAAGACATCTTCCGTCCGCGTCCGCATCTGCCGTTTTAAAATAACAGAGCATTATTTATGATTGAAAGTGTAGTATTTTAATTCTAATTAGGAACTAATACATGCATGAACTAGTTGTTCTATGTGTACTGGTTTGTTCCACAAAACTCTACTCTTTTCCTTTTTCTTTTGTTTAAATGGGTAAACTGATGGGGACATTGCTTCGGGATGGAATTTGTGCATGCTTTTATTTTTAAAATAATAGTATAACTTAATGAGTAAAAAGACAAATCTTCATTTCTATTTCTTGGTACGTGTGTGTAATTGTTTTTTCTTCCGATGCTTTATTTTAAAACTTTATCATGTTTCTATCCCATATATTAAATTTGTCCTATTTGAATTGTAATATGGGACTGTTAAAAGTATAACAAATTTACAAAGAATAGCCAATTTTAGTATGTAAAGTTTTTATTTTTTTCAAAACTCTTTACGAAATTTTATAAATGAACAAATTTATAATATGAAGTTATTATAATTTCTTTTAAAAATTAATTTCTTTACCTTTTTTCTAAACACAAAAAAAATCAAAAACCTTACTCTAATTAAATATAAACTAAACTAAACTAAAAAATAAATTAAATATAAACTAATAGCTAATAATAAATAAATTATTGATTAAGTCTAAAACTAAACCTAAATCTAATTTTCCAGCGAAACCCACGCACTCACCTCATATTCCTCCTTCACACACTGGCAAAAGACCTATTTTCCAGTGGTAGCGGCAAGCTACAAGATGGAACAGATGACAAAAAATATAGAGAAAGAATGACGAAAAACAGAAAGATAGATAGTTTTAACCCTAGTTTAAAATGAAAAATACGGTAGAGAAAATTAAATTCTATTAAAAAAAATTGCGGTAAAACTAGGGGTAGAGAGTATTTTATAAAAGTGCTCGAAACCCTAGCCCAATCACAGCTTCTTCTTTATGCAATAAGATAAAACACAATCCAATTTCAAAGCGATTGGAGTTGATTAAGTATTTTAATAAAATCCAATAAAAATAGGAAAATGTAGAAAATTCATAAAACATGAAAAAGAAGGCTTAAATGGTAGATCTTGGGCCTGAACTTCATCACCTGGCTCTGCCCCATGATGCTTCCGAAAATAGTTGGGCTTCTCGACGCGTTGGATTTGAGTGATCGCAGGGCCTAATTCAGATAATTGGGCCCCAAACAAAGCATGTCTGCGTTTGTCCAAAAGGGTCATATAGCCATGGGCCCGTGCAACTACATCATCCTCTCCTTCTTCGGAAGAATTAGCCCACGAATTCTTAGCTTTATCATCCTCCGCAGCAGCGGTAAATGCCACTAGGTGCTTTACGTTGAAAATGTTATGAGTCTTTTTGTGGCTGGGTAGCTTCAACTTGTATGTATTGGGATTAATCTTTTCAATAATAATTTCAAACGGACCCACCTTCCTTGCAGTCAACTTGTTGTACTCATGTGCAGGATAGCGATCCCTGGTCAAAACAGCCCATACAAAGTCCCCACTTCAAACTCCACCAGGCGGCACTTCTTATCTGCGGCAACTTTGTACTTCTGTGTTGTTTCCTCCAGATGTTTGCGGGTGTTCTCATGGATCTCCCATAGATCAACAATGGCGTTCTTGACCTTAGCTCGAACCTTATCAAGCGTTGGGAAAGCTAAATCCATAGGTTCTCGTAGGTTATAACCACAGACTACCATGAAGGGACTGTACCCAGTACTGCGCTTTGTGGTGCCTGTTTTAGGCGAACTCAATGATAAATGCGGGAATCTCATGCTTTCAAGTTCCCATAGATCTCTATGCGTAATATGTTGCCTAATGTTCGATTAGTTACCTCGGTTTGGCCATCTGTCTGCGGGTGATACGCGCTGCTAAAACTCAGCTTTGTGTTTGTGATGCGCCACAAACTCCTCCAAAAATGCCTAACAAACTGCGTATCGCGATCAGACGATATTCAAAGGTAGACCGTGTAAGCGGTAGACTTCACGGAAAAAAAATTAGCAACATTCACAACATCTGTGGTTTTCTTGCAAGCAATGAATTGGGCCATCTTAGAAAACCTATCAACCACTACAAAAATAGAATCGCTACCTCTCTGTGTTCTTGGTAGCCCAGAGATGAAATCCATGCTGACGCTTCGCCACGGTCCTTCCGGTATTAGGAATGGTAGGTATAGACTTGGGTTGGAGGATGTACCTTTTTGCCACCTCGCAAACCCGACAACCAGCTACAAAACGGATAACATCTCGTCTCAAATGCGGCCAGAAGAACTGACTGGATACAGAGTGAAGGGTTTGATCTCTACCCTCATGCCCCTCGTTGTGGCTCTCTTGTACAATCAGTAACCTCGAACTACCCTCAGGAACATAGAGTAAATTACCTTTGAAGAGGTAATCGTTGCTCACTGTAAAATCTTTTCTCAAACATGCGCTGACGTTCTTTAGAATAAGACCAAAATATGGATCGATAGCCAGTAGATCCTTCATCATCTCGAATCCTACAAATCTTCCTTCCATACGAATTATCATGTTGCGTCGGCTCAGTGCGTCAGCTACGCGGTTAACTGCCCCCGAAGTATGCTTAATGGAAAAGGTAAATTGTTGCCCAACGTGCATGGCGGGAAGAGAGTTTCTCCTGACTCTGCCGATGCTTCAAAGCATCATGATCGGTGTACTGGACAAAGTCATTGTAGGCCAAGTAGGAACTCCAGTGCTTCAAGGCTCGTACAAATGCATAGAACTCCTTGTCATAGGTGTTGTAGTTTAGTTTAGCTCCACTTAATGTTTCGCTGAAGTATGCTACAGGGCGGCTTCGTTGGCTGAGTATAGCTTAAATGCACAATCCGAATGCATCATAATGCAGTTCAAATCCTATAGAGAAGTTAGGTAAAACTAGAATCAGTGCAGTGGTCAGTCTTACCTTGATTTCCTTAAACGCCTTAGCTGCTTCAGGGGTCCAACATAATGTCTTGCCCTTCATACACTCTATAATAGGAACCATGACAGTGCTGAAGTTATGTATGAACCGTCTGTAAAAGGAGACCAATCCGTGAAAATAGCGGACTTCAGTGATGGAAGTAGGAATTAGACAGTCTCGCACGGCTGCTACTTTCAACTAATCCATTCACAGACCATCCTTTGACACGACATACCCCAGGAAGACGACCAAATCTGTCATAAAACAACACTTATCGAGTCCCCCATAAAACTCTTCTCGCCTCAAAACAGCCAACACTTCGCGTCAAAACAACCAACACTTCGCGTAAGTGCCGGAGATGGAGCTCTTCCATGATACTATATATAAAAATATCATCAAAGTACACAACAAGAAATTTTCCGATGAACGGGCGAAATACCTGGTTCATAACCCGTATGAACGTGCTAGGAACGTTAGAAAAACCGAATGGAGTCAATAATTTTAAAATGTCTAATACCCATTTGAAATTATTTATTTTCTCTCCAAATATAAACACAAATATGACGTAATAAATCAAACTAGTAGATACGATATTTTCTTATAAATATTATATATTCTTAACATTTTCGAAATTATTCATAACAAATTCATACTAACGGAATGTTATAAAAAACATTAAAAATAAGATCATTCTCATCTTCGTTATTTATCTCATTAACTTAATAATATATTTAAGTTGGTCTAACAAATATTACAATTTGTCTCTGTCATTTACTTTCTGCTCAAACGTTACTTATACAACAAGTAAGATAATATTTCCCTAACTCTCAACAAAAGAAAATTGTGAATACTTATAACACGACTTATTAAACATCTTAGACCTACAATACAAAGAATGACAAACCGCCCTCATTTACAAGGTAGTATATGAAAATGATTTTCAATTTGAACATGTGCCATAAATACGAGGACAAAGCATGTTTAAAGCATTTCTCTATCAAAAATCATGGCGTTTTTCATTGCAATTCCCATCGATGATGATGATAAGTTTGTTAGCTTCTCGGTGTCTTCAGTCTCGTCTTATCATGTCTTGTCTAACTCACTTTGTTGAGTGGTTGGTTGGTATTTCGGTGTTCCAAAGTTGACATGATCAACTCTATTGGCCTTTAGTTTTTAGGTAACAATAACATTAACGTGTGTCAACCGAACGTATTCGAAAGCGTTTTATTAGTCGGTGTTATGTATGTATGTATACAAAGTCTCCAATTTTGGGTAAAGTCTAAAATTTTATGTAAAATATACAATAATTATTATAGTGTTGTCGGATCGTAATGGGTTTATTTTCCGACCGAATAATATTATCCTCGTATCTAACTTTATGACATCTTCCGTCGGAATCTAGAGCATTATTTATGATTGAAAGTGTAGTATTTTAATTCTAATTAAGAACTAATAAATGCATGAACTAGTTGTTCAATGTGTACTGGTTTGTTCCACAAATCTCTACTCTTTTCCTTTTCTTTTGTTTAGATGGGTAAACTGATAGGGACATTGCTCCTGGCTGGATGGAATTCTAAGATGTGCATGCTTTTATTTTTATAACTTAATGAGTAAAAAGACAAATCTTCATTTATGTTTCTTGGTTCGTGTGTTGTGTGTAATTGTTTTTTCTTTCCATGCCTTATTTTAAAACTTTACTACATTTTAGTATCCAATGCATTATATTTGTCCTATTTGAATGGTAATATGGCACGGTAAAAAGTATAACAAATAAAAAAAAAGAAAGAAATTAAAGTTGTCCTACCTCTTTCAAATTACGGTTAGTATTTGGCTGAACCGAAGCTATATTTTTATTATAAATTCTCAGCACGTTCATTAGAATAAGTCGTCATATTTAACGGTTTCTATACAAAATTGAGATTTTGATATCGGGATTAAGTAAAAAAGGGAATGGAGAGTAGTCAGCCGGTGAAATCCATGAATCTGAATTGAGATTCAATGTCATGTAAGTCGGATCTTGTTTTATAGCGGGGTTGGTTTGAAACAAGTTTTATTAGTTTTCGGTTAAAATTATATGTTTGCTAAAAAAAATTAAAGAATAGATTTAAGTTAATTGGTTATTAAACTATAAAAAATAATCAAAAGATAAAAAAAAAATTGTTCTAATAGGACATTCCGTTAAAAGCTCAATGAGAAAGACAATATCTATTAATGATTATAGATTATTTTAAAAATAAGTGGAAGTAGGGCTTCTAATAAGAATAACAATTAAAAAATTATTAACTCCCGGAAAATTAACATCTACGATATATATGAAATATTAAGATTCATCACAACAGTTAACTAATTCGAGAACTATAACATGTTGTTGTTTTGTGGACACAACTTCTTGTTTATTTTACTTCTACATAAATATAAGGAGATTGAGGTTAAAAATAGAGCAATTGTGGGCGATATAAAAGAATGTTGGAAAGTGCAACCTACAAGTGCCTTACTTAAAGTCTTCTGGTCATATATGTGTTCTACGAACTACAACAACTGAATTACCTTTTGCCATGACCTATGAAATGGAAGTACTATTGTTAGCATATATATATATATATATATATATATATATATTAAACACCAACATCTGATTAATCAAGAAATGCCAAATCAATAAAATTTGAAATTGATGTGATAGAAGAGAAGATGAAGAAGACTCACTTAAGAGAAGATGAAGAAGACTCATTTAAGAGCAGAGCACTATAAAACCATCATGATGAACATATATAACTCTAAAGTTTACTTATAAATCTTTGAAGTTGGGGACAAAGTTCTCATGCGATTATTTTTCCATATTAAAGATAGATATCTCGGCAAACTTGGTCCAGATTGGGAACAGTCGTACATAATAAAAGCCAAGGTCAAGACTAGAACATACAGGTTCCCGGATGAAAAAATACATGTTCTTCGACATTCTAGAACATAAAACATCTAGAAAACTAACATAACTTTGACTACTACTACAATAAGTGTTAGATGATTTTAAACAAATTTATAAACAATAAAGAGTCCACATACTCCCACAAAAAAATCAGAACGATTCTAAATGAAATCTCACACAAAGTAACACATATGTTCCTACATACACACAAAAATAAAGACTTTATCTTCAAAACTGACCACTCCGTTTGGAATAATAGAGTCATGACTGGTGTGGAATATTTATGATCAAACGGTAGTTTGGGAAAGAGGTTTTGGGAATTTAATGTTTAGTGTAAAATGTAGAGAGATAATTAATGTGTGTGCTAGCAGTAAATTTTTATTACCTTCATTAATGAAAGTAGTTGGGGTATTTATACTAATGTGGTGATCCATGGGCCTTCCGGGTCAGATAATGGGCTTAGATTAAGTTTAAAAACTTATTAGCCCAAGAGGTGAAACAACTAGCAACTAGTTGAGTCATGATCCACTAAGTTATATTGTTCGGTGGGGCATGATATTGAACTACCCTCTGAATATATAAAATGGTCTGTGCCAATGAAATCCGACCTCATCAGTAGCCCCTTCAGTTCTTGTAAAGAATCTTTGGAAGAGCTAATTTAAAAAAATAAAACTCAGTATGTATTCAAGGTGATCGTCCGATCTCCCGTTCGTATCTGAACTGAGTCTTGATCGAATTTGAAGAGATTAACTTTACAGTTAAAAATTATAAAAGTCAGTTTCTTGAAGTGGGACACGTGTCGAGTTTTGGTTTGACCTCTTAGTCGTTTTTTCTACTAGATTCCTGTACCTACTTGGCTAAAAAGTAACTTAGGGTGTAACCCCCGTACTTTCTAGCCCCTAATCATTACTTTGATCGATTTGTCTTCCCCTAGGTAAACTTCTACATCTTCATTTCTATATAAATCGGTTTCACTGTTTTATTGTATCTGAGGACACAAAAATTTCTAGAGAGAAAACTTGATAATTCTCTTAAATTGTGTCTGGGTAAATTTATGTTCACAACCAGAAACGCATTGGTGAAAGGAGACTGGCTAAATTTATCTGATTTGGAAAGAGCACGAAGAGACGTAAGAGTTGAAGCTGGACTCTCTGTCTCTCCCAGTGGAGAAATCAGTCGACAAAAAACAAGCACACATCAGAGCTCATCGTTATCAAAGACATCAAAGGTTAGAAAGACATATTTTGTCCCAACTCTATTTCCCTTACAATCAGGGTCTTCAGTTCAAGATTCCTAAGACCCTCTGCCTAAAGAGAAGGCAGTTTCCAGTGTTAGGAAACCTTCACCCTTCCTGACCATGGGTTCAGATGTTGAGAAATCCACTCCTTGCAAGGTAAATCGTTTGTCTAAAGCAAAAAATACTCTCTCTTCTTCGAAACCTGCTAGTTCATAGACAATAAAGCTTCCAGTAGATACCAAATCGTCCGAACATCAGTCAAACATGATAGAGGAGACCATGCAGGATAGTATAGAAGACACTCCATTCAAGACGTTCGGACAAATAGAGGATAATAAAACAGATCAGACAACCAAATTGAAAGTGGGCTTATCTAATCCTGATGCACTTCCAGAGTGTCTGGAAGGGAAAATTGGGCCAAACTTCCAAAAGGTTAAAGTGAAGTATTTGATAGCTCTCCAAAACATTGCTTATGTATACACTCATACTGATGAGTCTGGTCGAATCCGAACAAAGTGGGGCTTCCCTGAATCTCTTAAAGTTAGAATTCAAGTCACTCAGGAGACACCCATGGACTGTAAATCCCACGAGTTGGTATATACAGAGGTGCTTAAGGGCCTTTGGTTTCCTCTGGACCTAGAAATTGCCAGATATTTCCACCTGGTTAAGTTATGTCCAAGCTAACTGAGCCCAAATGCATGGTATACATTATTGGCTGGTATAATGACGTCTAGATTGTCAAAAATTCCTCTACTCGTGGAGAAATTTGTTGGCGTGGCTGGTCTATGCAAAAATCACCATATTCTTATTTACCACAACAACATGGGAAATTATTTCAAGGTGGTAAACAATCTGTTGGAGTCCGAGAAGCCATAAATGACTCAATTATTTTATATCAACGGGGTGTATGAGAATGGAAAAAAGATAAACTCCACCACATACCCCAGCCAGTTAACCAGCTGGAAGAGTTCAAGTAATACATGGTCGTATTTTTAATGATTTCTTAAATGCTATGCTAATATTCCAAACTAATTATTGTGTTTTGTTGTAGTATTGATAAAAAAGTTTCCGGAGCACCTAGAAGTCGGCTAGGATAAATGTATAAAGTTAAATGAATGGGCATCGGAGAGATGGGGAAACAGTTTGCATAATTGCTTTACTTCTGGAAACTTCGTAAGGTCTCACCTTTAGAAACTTCGTAAGGTCTCGCAGATGTCATTCTGAAGACAACTGAGGCTAAGGATGGCAAAATTTACTTTCCTTACCGGAACAAAGCTCCTAGCCACCTGGACAAAATTAAGAACAAAAAGAAGAAGAAAACCAAAGCTAACCCATCTCAACAAGTCACCGAAAGGTTCGGTTCGAAAAACAAAAGAGTAACCAATGCCACTTTTGCTGGAAGCAACTGAAGTTACAGTCAAGGAAGCTGGCGGGTCGGATGATCATCCCCAGATTATAAGACAGGATCATAAAAGACGCAAAGAGAGTAGTGACGAAAGAGCTGCAAAGAAAAAGAAAAAGAAAAGTAACTTAGGGTCAGAGATAATTCTGCGTCCTTCCGAACTTCCTCCTCCTATTCCTACTGATTCTCCTCCACAAGAAGAAATCCCACCTAACCTTCCTTCTCAAATATTCCTTCTTTCCAAACAAGCAACTTCTGAAGGAGATATCAATCTGGATGCATTTCAGAACATGTATTTTAGTGATATGGACAAGTACGACTTTGCGGAGCCTTATCTCTATGCCAATATGACCAATTCTGTAACCCATAACGGTAAGACATATGTGATATCAAGCGAACAAGATACTTTGAGTCATGCCCTCTTGGGTTATATCCGTCCGATAGTTGACCTGGAGAGGAAAGTGAGGGAACAAACAACGACCATAACCTCCCTGACCACTAGAAAACTAGGCCTTGAAGAATAGTCTATCAACTGCTCAAGAAAGCATGGAATCCTTAAAGAGGAAAAAGAAGACTTAGCTGCCGAACTGTGGAAGTCACAAGATGCTCAAAAAGATCTTCAGACCAAGTATTCTAGACTGGAAACTTATTCCCCTACCGAGATCAAAACTTTAAAGGAGAAATTAGATGTTAGTACCAGTACTGTCAAAACTTTATCCGAAGAAAAAGCCAACTTGGGAAAGCTTCTTAAGGAGAAGACAGACGAAAATGCTTATTTAATAAGAAAGCAAACCCATGAGATATCTACAGGAAAAGAGAAGTATGCTACTGGAATAGTGGATTCTTTGGAGAAAATAGATTATGAGGTTAAGTCAGACATGGTTTTACTATTCCATGAGACTTTTCCGAAACGGACTCTTGGTCCTTTGTGGAAATATGTACCATATGAGGAGATCTATTTCCATATTATGGCAGCTGGTGACAAGCACGACTACTCAAGCAGAGAAGATTCTGATGAAGGAACTAGTGAGAGCTCAAGAGTTCCAAGAAAGGTGATGGTGGTGAATGAACCGAAGGGAACAATCCCTAAGGTTATAATGTTGTGTAGTATTTTTTTTAAACTAAATTCCTTGGATGGCCAAGACATTTTGTGAATTGTAGATCGAATAGATTCCGATCAAGTTTTAATACTGCATCTTTCTTTTGTATGAGCTTCATTACCTTTTTATAGATAATATCCTAAGTAATTTTCAATATTTACAATTTGTTAAATAAGCGTTTAATAAGAATTGAATGACTCCAATCACAAGTGTTTAATAAATGTGACCAAATGTTTTAACAAATTCGATCAACTAAAAGATACTTCATTTGAGAGTCGGGGTATTTAATGAGTATTTGATTTATCTGATCGCCTTATACCATGGTCAAGAATTCTACACCATACTTTTGAAGAATGCATAAGATATTATTAAAAACCCTCTCTGCACCACTAGGGTAGGAAAGAGTATGCCCCCCAAATATTTACATTGAAGTATGAAAAAGGTAAATATTTACAGGAGAGTTTTATTCTAAATATAATCTGAGATTTTCAATGTTTCATGGGTGCTTTAACGTTCTGCTCTCTTTGTCTTGAAGTCTATATGTCCATGGCTTGACTTTTTCACATACCACATAAGGACCTTCCCAGTTCAGAGCCAGTTTTCCAAACTGTTTTTCTTTAGTGTGCGAAAAAACTTTCCTCAAGACTCTGTCTCCCAATTGAAAATCTCTTCTTTTTAACTTTGGATGCAAATATGCTCCTCATCAAACCCTGATAGTGTATTGTTCTCAAATGTGCTTTGACTATTCTTTCTTCAATCAAGTCCAACTCGTTCCTAACTGCCATTTTATTGGTCTGTTCGGAATAGTCTAAAAGATGGCAAAGTAGCCTCTATGGGTGTGATTGCATCTATCCCATAAACGAGAGCAAAAGAGGATTCTTGTGTAGCAATCCGAGGAGTAGTTCGGTAAGCCCACAGTACTTTCTGCTGAAGACTTGGCCATTTCCCTGCAGCTCCTTCCAGATTCTTTTTTAGCCCAGACAGAATCGTTCGGTTAGCAACTTCAACTTGAGCTTTACCTAGAAGGTGGAATGGAGAAGAAAAACAGTGTTGAATCCCTCTGGAAGTACTGAACATTTCCATGTCTTTATTATCAAATTGTGGCCCATTATCTGTAGTGATCTTCTAGGGAACTCTAAATCTGCAACATATGTTGGATAAAATGAATTTTATAACTGCCTTATAAGTGGTTCCAGCTAAGGAAGTTGCCTTTATCCACTTAGAAAAAATAGTCAATAACAACTATAATTATTCGATATCCACCAGATGTCGTGGGAAGAGGCCCAACCAAATCCAACCCCCATCTATAAAAAAGGAATTGGTTCAGATATGGACTCCATATGAACTGCTAGCACATGGATTTCATTCCCATATTTCTGGAAATGGTCACATTTTATTACCACATCTTTGACATCTGCCATTATTTTTTGCCAATAATGCCATGCTGATAATACTATTCTGGTTAAGTCCTTATAGCCACAATGTGCAAATCCTTCTTCATCGTGCAATTCAGATAAAACAACTTGGGTTTCTTTAAATCTTAAGCAACGCAAGAGGGGTTTGCTAAAGGATTTCTTATAGAGAACTTTTTTTAACATCAAGAAACCATGAGCTTTATATTTAATTTTCTTATCCATGGTTTTATCCGGAGGTAAACTCCCATCGGAAATAAACTGAAAAATATCATATCTCTAGTCATTAGGCTAAATGACAAATATACTCATACTCTATTCATTTTCTTTACCCTTTTCTTGGCTTGAATCTATCGACGGACACTCTAACATCAAGATCCATGGGTAAGGCTCATAACAGGCTATGGTTGCTAAAGAGTCTGACACAGTATTCTCTGATCTAAGGATATGTTTGTATTTGATACTTTTGAAATTTGCAGCAACTCCTCTCAACATGAGAATAAGTAGTTGGAAGTCACTCATCAATCGCACTCTTTTCGCCCCACATGTAAGGGCTAGTTTGAGACCCGCTATAGTTACTTCATATTCATTGTTGGAGGCCCTGAAACCAAAACATATAGCCTGATACATAGGGAGAAGTTACACAAGTTCCAGCCCCACACCCCATAGTACTAGACGCCCTATCAGTTCGGACTACCCATTCTTTTTTAGACTGGTTTTCTTGTATTTTCCTGATGAGCCTATCAGCATGAAACTCTAGTAGGAAATCAGCCACTAACTAGGCCTTGACTGTCGTTCGGGGGGAAAAGTCAATATCATAATCACCCAGCTCAACTGAACACTTGGTCATTCTACTTGAGATATCAGCCTTTTAGAGAACATTCTTTAGAGGAAAAGACGTTCAGACAATAATGGAATGAGCTTGGAAGTATGGTCTCGTTTTTCAGCTACAATTACCAATGCCAAGGCCAACTTTTCTAACTTCAAATCTTCTTTCAGCATCCAAAAGATTTTTGCTAATATAATAAATCGGACGAGGATAATTATCCACTTCTCTTACTAGCACGATACTTACTGCATACCCAGACACAACTAAATATATATAAAGTTTATTCCCCTAAACAGGTTTAAAGAGAGTCTTGAGTGAAGACAAATACTTCTTGATTTCAAAAAATGCTTGATCACACTGCGGGGACCAACTAAAGTCTTTGGCATTCCTTAATACATGGAAAAATGACACACATTTTTTTTATGATATTGATATAAATATGTTCAACGTAGCCAATTGCTCGGTTGACCTTTGAACTTCTTTAGTGCTCCGCAAAGTTTCCATAGCTAATAGAGCATTGAGTTGATCCGGATCAGGTTGAATCACTTTTTCACTTATAACATAGGACAAGAACTTTCTAGATCAGACCCCAAAAACACATTTCTCAGGGTTTAATTTTAAATTGTCAGCCTCTAAGTTGGAAACGTCTCTTGAAGATCAGATATATGTGCCTCTTCTTCAAGGCTCTTCACTATCATGTCATCTATGTAAACTTCCATATTTCTGCCAATCTGACTAGCAAAATATTTATTCACTAACCTTTGATAGGTGGCCCTAACATTTTTTAATCCGAATGACATCATTTTATAACAATGAAGAACCATATTCGTAATAAAAGTGGTTTGATCTTGATCCTTTTGATCTACTTGTATCTGGTTGTACCATGAAAATGCATCCATGAAAGATAATAGCTTGTTCCTAGAGGTATAATCCACTAGTTGATCTATTCGATGGACATGATAAGGATCTTTGGGACATGCCCTATTAAGATCAGTGAAGTCAATACACATGCGTCACTTGTCATTCTTTTTTTTGACTAAAACGGGATTGGCAGTCCATAATGAGTACTGAGATTCTTTGATGTGACCCGTTTTGGTTAAGAGATCAACTTCTTGAACAATTACATATATTTTTTCCTTACAGAATAAACTTCTTCTTTGTACAACTGGTCCCACATCAGCTCGTACCGATAGCTTATGATAAATTACATCAGTAGACACTCCGGTGACATCATCATTGCACCATGTAAATAAATGTAGATTCCCTTATAAAAAAGATAATAGTCTTTGTCTCAAACTTTGTGCCAACTTGGTACCAATTTTAACACTTTTTCCCTCAACTAGGGAATGAATTTCAACTTCTTCTATAAGTATTATGACACTTAAAGCCCCCATTGGATAATCAATCTCATTCTCATCGGTAGAAGGCTTCAATAGGTGCTAATCTTTGTTAACCTTGGATGCCTCCAAATATTTTAAGGCAATGGTAATCGTATAACACTCCCTAGATATCTTCTGAATACTTTAAACAACACCCACATGTCCCTGCACAACTATAATTAAAGCATTGATGGACAGTAGAAGCCACAACATGCATTCTGGAGAACCAAGATCTCCCAAATATCACATTATAAGACACCGGGCAATCCACCACAACAAATAATACCCTCACCATTTTCTTGGAAGGCCCTTTGCCCATCGATACTTCTTCCTCGAATTCTTCAATCACATCTGTCAAACTCCCAGTGATGCCCACAATAGTTTTGTTCCAACGTTGAATAACCGAAGGGTTTCTCATCTGTTTATAGGATCTTAAGAATAATATGTTTGCTGAACTATCTGTGTCAATCAGGATTCGACGTACATCATTTTCTCCTATGGATGACCCTATCACTACGACATCTTCATGAAGTCCTACAATACCTCTTAGGCCATCCTCATAAAAAAATATGAAAGAAGCTGGAGTTTGGTATAAGTGTGTGGACATATTTCCATCCAACTGGGTAGTCAAACTGTTGACGTGCCTCTTCCTTGAAAAACTGGAAGGTGCAATCACAGTGTCTCCCCTAAATATTGTTAAAGACTTGAAATATTTAACCAGACTGGAAACAGTAGCAGTCTTATCCGTTATCACCCCTACCCTATTCTGAGTTGGATCAGGATCCAAGTACTCAAAATTCACATCAAGTGTTTCAATAATTACCATATCCTTCTATCTAGACGTTCCAGGAAGCACCAAAAGAGTAGTTCAGGGAATATTAGCGCTGGATGGGGTATTATCCGACCTGATTCCCTCTTGTTTTTTAACATATGCCCCCAATTTACCCATTTTAATGAAGTTATGCACCTCTTGTTTCAAAGCTATGCAGTCATGGGTATCATTCCTAATGTCATTATAATATTTACATAAACGGGTACTCCGGTTTTCTCTAGGAGACTATAATACAACTGGCTTTCTAAAGTGCACTTCATTTTTAGTTTTATCTAATATTGTAGCCACACTTTCTCCCAACTCAGCAAACCATTTTGGTTGAACCCAAGGTCCTCTTTTATTTCTCATTTGTTGGTTTTGGTTATGATTGGACTGATTATGCATGGGCCGGTGAGACCTCTGTCCAGTTTCCTTTGATCCGTAACTGGACTGATTAGTTGTTTGTAGTGTCGATGTTGTAATTGTGGATCTGATCTCCAAGTTACTCTAGACTTCTTGGTTTCTTAAACATTTATTTGTTTCCCAACTTGATTCAACAACCCTCCAAAAGTCATAGTTTTTTTTCGGGTCACAGAATCAACCAAGTTACCCAGATTCAATCCTGCCTAAGAGAGGCAATTGCCACTTGTTTAAAGCAATCTGCTAACCCATTCTTTGTATTTACAAACATGTTGTTGTATTCTTTTAAAGACTCATTTGGTTCCTGGGCGCAATGGATGATCGTATCTCCATTACCTTTAAGCTTTTTACTTCCGACGAATTGCCTTCAGAAAACAACCCAGAATATGTCAAAAAAATTATAGATCCTTGAGGGAGAATATTATACCATTTGAGGACACTCCCCTTGAAGGTTTGATAGAAATCCCTACACAATAATCTGTCGTCATTGTCAAAGTTCATCATAAAGTTTTTGAATTGCTCAAGATGGTTGTCCGGATCTTTACTCCCATCGTACTTTTCCATTTTTGTAACTGTCAAATCTTTTAGGAAGATGCCCGAAGAATATTTTTGCGGATAAAGGTGATTGTCTCCAGTTTTGGCTACGACTAAACACAATATCTTCATTTGGAGTAGCAAAAATACCTAGTTCGGATTGGACAACAAATGGATCAATCAGCAAACGTTCAATATGTTGATCAGTTGAACCCTTCATTTTCCCTGATACTTCTTGAGCCTACCATGTTTATCCCTCTTTCATGAATGCTTTTTGGTAAGCCTTATTTTATTTTTTGACCGTCCTTCATCACTACTGGATGAGACTGACTCTTCAAACTCTGCATCATTAGATGAGCCGCTGGAGGATTCCAAAGTGGAACTCTCCCCACGTTTGGATCGATGCATTTTCTTAGAACTAAGATGAGTCTTCAAGGACTGCTCGTTCCACCAGTATTATCAATATGGTGAAGCATTGATGCACCAAATGTTTCTTTAACTCATTTCTCTGCTTGTTTTACTTTCCTCAAAGCCTCAATTTCAGCCCTTAATTGATCTCATTCCTCAATAATGTACTCAGCATTCTTCTTTGTTGCTCCCACCTCTGGAGGTGTTGTATTATGTGCATTTGGATCCATCCGAACTGGTTGTTATTACTGGTTTTGAATTTGTGATTCAGGCACCATCGTCTACCACTGTGGTTGCCAATTTGGTGTGGATTATTTCTGATCAAAGGGTAGTTTGGGAAAGAGTTTTGGGGAATTTAGTGTTTAGTGTAAAATGTAGAGAGATAATTAAGGTGTGTGCTAGTAGTAAATTTTTATTACCCTCATTAATGAAAGTAGATAGGGTTTTTGTACTAATGTGGTGATCCATGGGCCTTCCGGGTCGGATCATGGGATTAGATTAAATTTAAAAACTAATTAGCCCAAGAGGTGAAACGACTAGCAACTAGTTGAGTCATGATCCACTAAGTTATATTGTTTGGTGGGCATGGTATTGGATATGTCCGAACTGCCATGTGTCAATGAAATCCGACCTCATCAATGGCAATACATTTCATTCTTTTATGTTGATGATTTCCCAAGTAGTTAATGTACGGATGACTATAGTGGCTCAACAAGACATCAATGGAAGCTACTTGCAATCCAGTTTCTTCTTCCAAGTTGTGGATTGTCGAGTGTCTAATGCACTAAGGACTCTTGTATCTCAATAAGACTTCACTATAAGCTACTAGCAGTGCATTGTCTTCTTCTAAGTTGATAATTAAACGATACTTTAAATCGTTAATGTTGCAGTTGGTCAACAAATATACATCCTTAGTCGATATTATTTAAGTTCATAATGAAAAAACAAAAGCAAAAGAAAATAAGTGTCATCTGAAACCTACACTTAACATATTTCCGGTAAAAATTAAAGTACATAACATGAACTTATTAAAGAATAAAAAAGACAATAATATTCATACATCAAATTTTCCTAGCCTACTAGGAATTTTGGTTTTTTTTTACTTTATAGGAAAATGAGTACAAAAGTATAAAGAGGAAGAAATACAACTTATTTCCCATGTTCAGTTTCTTCAGCATGAACAATTCCCTTTAGGAGGCTCATTTCTAGCTTTGATTGCAACATAAATGTTATTTCCATCTAAACCTATGAAGAAGAATTATTTACATATTTGGAAACAATTTGCAGGAAGAATATTAGCGATATTGTCAGCATTGACAAGATGAAGAGAATATCACTCACTTCTCATTGTCCCAAATCTTCAAGATGTTTATTCTTACTAAAAGAACTATTATAGTTAATATATGTGGGTTTACACCCAGTCGGGACATAGTTCAATAATTGATATAATTTTATATTTTGTTGTTCTTTATATATTTCAAGTCACTAAAAAGTTTTATTTATAGATTCATCCATGATATTAATAACTTATAAGGATGTAAAGAAAATGTCGCTCTCGCTGAATTCAAGATATTGTAGCTCTTACTATATTCAAGAGATGACTTCCAATTAATAGTAGGTTACTTGATGACTTAATCAAGTTTATGGTTGACACCGTAGAAAATTTACTAAGATATGAAATTTTTATGAAATTTAAAGGAACTAAATGAGGTGGTATTGTACCCGTAAAAGTATCAAAGTTAAGGATATATACTTATTGAAAAAATATAATGATAACTGAATATTTGAATCTTGTCATAACACAACCTAACTGATCTTATTTTATATATATTGATAATCCTAATAAGATATATACACATCTTTCAACCAAAATAATATCAATGATAAATTAAATTATAGAAAAGTCCCGAGCTATGATCACTTTTGATAGTGAAAGATCTAAAATATTTTATTGTGCATATCACTATGATCATCAACATGCTAGTGGTTTCTTTTAGTTAGGATATATAAATCTAATGACTTATCCATAATTCAATCGCAGTTGACTTTTTAAAGAATAAATAGAAAAAAAGTACGAGGAAAAAATGAAGAAAACGGTTATAATAATTAAAACGTAAATACGCAATTTATTTGTAAAAATATTGGTTAATATATTTTGGTTGATATATATTAGTTGTAAATAAAGTGGCATCGAAATGATATAGAGGTACATAATATGAACGAGACATAAATATATTTAAATAGGATGCCAACACCAACAATTTCATTCAACGATGATGATTTACAGAATATTGTTACCGTTCATGAATAATTTGCTTATTACTATAGATATTGGCTGGATTGTTATTAAGAATTTCATGATTGATAATGGTAGCTCGGGAAATGTTCTCTACATAAGTGGAGATGAGAAGAAAATTGGAATAACTTCATATATAAAGAGTAATCAAAATATTTTAAGTTTCATAGGATGATCCGTTGATTGTGTAAGGAAGATAAATTTATCAGTTACTCTGGGATATAACTCAACAAAGAAAACAATTAAAATATTCTTCAGAGTTGTTGACTCGCATCTTATCACAATTGGGAAGATCTAAGACAACTTTAGCTTCACTACATATTGTCAAATAGAATTAGAGGCTTGACTAACTGGAGATGATGATTATCAATGATTGGAAATCTCTAACATAATACGAAAAACACAATAACCTGAATAAATTATTGAAGCCATTCAAGATCCTTTATCCATTCGTTATCAGCTGGTTGAGACACATATGAAGTAAATGGAATAAGAAAAGAAAGTCATGGTTCAATGGGATGTGAACCCTTATCTCAAACAAAGTGGTGAAGACCAACAGTTCATTGAATCTAGCACCACTATAAGTATTTCCTGATTTTAGAACCTAAAAAGACACCCCAACTGGAATTCGCCTAATACAAAACTTAATTTGAAAGATTTACTATGTTAGGAAATAAAAGCACGTATATTTTTCCTCTGAAAGGTCGGTATGGTAGCAACACTTGTAAAGGTTGAAAACCAATAGTAAGGTTACAAAAAGCTTTATAAGTCTTCATAAATCTATGATCGGAATCATTATCTTGTTCATAAGCTCCCTAGATAATTGGCTATCATTTCGATTATGACTATCATAGTATTTTCATATGCATCACGTAAGTACATATTCATTGATCTAACCATTTTGAAGATAGATGATTTAAAAAAATTAAGAAGAAAATAACAATAGGTAATTTATAGTAGTCAACTTTAAAAATAAAAGAATATAAAGTAAAAGCAATCTGAAAAGCTTCAGGGGAATATATGAAAAATAGTGGAAAATAGTTAAATAAAAAAGAAGGATGATATATAAGGACAAGATTAATAAATCGCATGTCTTGATTTGTATATATAGTAAATTGTCCAGACTTTTTGTAGATGTACGATTGAGATTAAAATATACCAAATAGTTATAAGAACTGAAGTTAAATATGATGCATCACGTATTCTATAATAATGGCTTTACTCAATATTTGTGACACGTATCATATGGCTTCTCAAGTTTCCAACGCTTGACAATTTTACTTCTAGCTATCATAATAAATTAAACACTTTAATTTTATGTCACCTTAAAGGAAAAAAAAATTAGCTAAATAAAGTTTATGAATGTGCAAGTTTTGACAAACACATTTTACTACCAAAGAAATTGTTTCCTCGACCAAACCATAAATTATTAGGTAACCTATTCACAAATATATCTTCCAGCAATAGTATCATCTTCATATTTTGAAATGACTAGGGAATGGGGATACTTTCATACCTTTACGGTTAAATTGAAGTAAATTTTAAATTGAAATTTTCAAGCTTCCTAAAAACTATATACTATGGAAACACTATGCATATGAAATAACCACCTACCAGTAAATAATTAAAAAATATGAAGTTTTACTTATATTTATAGTCTTTTTCCTTCAGTAAAATATAGTTATTGGTTCTCATTGAAGGTTTGAGCCGTATTTTTAATAAGGCAAGTATAAGATTAGTAGATCTCAAGAATCTCTTGAGTCCAATCATAATTGACATTGAAATTTGGCATGGAAGATAAATAGTTTGACATGAACTTTCTGCTTTAAGTATGTAATTAATGCAAGTTTCACCAAACAAGATCAAGTGTGGACTGCATATTTCTCAAGACCATATTCCTCCTTATATTCTATTTCAATGACTAAGGAGGGCTACTGATAAAGATCATAAAATATAAGTGCTAAAGGTCATTAATATCCAGCTTATAAAAAAAATGGACTGGAACATGAACATGTAAACCTAAGGCCATGTTGCACAAGACTTAAGTTCATAGGTTTAAGGCTAAAATCCCATAATAGCTTATGGTCCAAGTTCATGCTTATAAATACTACCAGAATCCTGATTCACAAGGGTTATTTTTTCAATTTTTACCAAATTTATTGTTGGGAAATCGTTTTCTTACGACAAACTTCCAATATATTCGATGGAAACAATAAATAATAAAAAATGTAAAGTAAATCAAACACATAAGACAAACCTATATATTATTTGGATTGTGAAAATATCATACATCCACGAGCAATGAATACTATATTTTATTATCAAAGAGGATAGAAGGAATACTCTATCTTCTATATGTTACAAATCGCTCACGGATTACAAAATAACCTGAATGCATGGTTTGCTTTCAGTGTTTATCTTTTCTACTTACTTTTCTCTCTAAGAATAAAAAATTTCTCTAACTTAAAGAATACATACTTATTGCTCATATATTAACTGAAACCTTATCTTTCTTCTTCTATTTATAGAATTTTCATGCAAAGTCCTAGATTTACTTCAGATCAGGCGGCTTGGATAAAACCACAATACTTCATAGGCTCCGTATTAAACCATTTTAATCAACAACTATAATATATCAATAATAAAATATACACTTCAGATTAAATCTCTTCAATCAACAACTATAATACAACCCTAATACAATAGATGCTTCAAATTAAATATCATTAATTAATGGTTTTAATAAAGCCATAATCCTTAAAAGCATGTGTTATGTGTAATATATAAGCAACTCATTAATAGAGGTATTTCCAAATGACTACATTGATATTGGATATAACATTACATGCATAAAAATGAACTATTGAAACTCTTTAGTGCTTGAGTTGTGACTTAGTTATAAAGACGACTATTCATCTTAATGGATGATAAAATCTATAGAAAACTGGTGAGTATTGGATCGAAAGAAATACATGTTAAGTCAAAATAGAATTGGTCAAAACATGATAGTCAAAGAAGGTTGGTCAAAGCAAACTAATCATAAGCATTACTCTGATCTGAAGTGCACTAGATCGTAGCACCACTAGATTGAAGAGGGATATCAAATTTACTAGGTCTCCTGTGTTAATTGGGATTTCATATATTAATGAAGTAAGAGTTACTCTAACCGTTGATTAATGGTCTTTAATATGGACCGCCTCGTGAAGAATTAGGGTTTCCTACTAAACCAATAAATAAAAGAAAATATGAAATTATGTCAGACAATAGATAAAAATATTCTGATGTAGAGAGAAAATTATGTGATAAAATATGTAGAAAATAGTGTTTCGTTTCCGGATAATCTCTGAAGTCTTGTAAACAATTTCTTATTGAAATATTTTTGGGGTTCTCCAAAAATTTCAATTGGATAAAATCAGAGATATATATTTTGAACAGAGAGGATGAAAATGATATGATTTCCTTTTCAACAGAACCCATATTTATAAATTCGACCAACCAAAAAAACAGTTTGGAAGTTAGGGCAGTTAGGGTCTCTCAACCGGTTTTGTGATAAAACGGTCAAATTTTCAAATTTGAATAAAACGGTCAAATTTTCAATTTTGAAATTCTGTTGACTTGCAACAATAGCTCGACCCCAGCCAGGGGCTCCGCCCCTTGACCCCGCTAATCGTGATATAATCTAACAAGCGTGCACTCCGCACTCTACGACTTGTTTGATAATATATCATGATTAAATTGGTCGACTAGTCGATCCAATTACACTAAAATAAATAAATAAATATTTCATGATATAGTGAAATAACAATAAGTCTTTTGAGAGATAAGTGAGATGATAGATAAACAATGAAGAGATGGTTTTGTTAATCATGTTAATTTTGTTACAAAGAGTAATTAAGTCTTTTGTGTTTCAAGAGTCTTTCTCTAAGCTAATTTTATATAAAATAATGTATGTGTCTCGTGGATGTAAGATTTCTTCACAATCCAAACCACGTTAAATATCATCATATGGGCTTGGTTTCATTACGCTTTATTTGTTGCTCATCTTGTACATAGAAATTCGATCGTTCTTTCATAACTTCATTTAATCATATTTTGGTTCTTGCAACGATCGAGCGGTGTACTGGTTTCCCCCAACAAATGGTGCAATGAGCATGTAGCAACAACAAAAGAGTAGATCTATCACGATCTGTAAGTTGGAGAAGTAGATATCACCTAGAAAATTTTAAAACCACAAAAGATCAGTTTCATGAAGCTTAGCCTAGAAAAACTCGACAAATCTAATGATTTCAATCTCTGAAGAACTAAGGTTAAGGTTACCTAGTACAGAAAGGAATGGTGATGGCTATCAAAAATAAATTTACACATGTTGATGTTGTGGTACTATCTAAAGCTCATAGTTCCCTCATATCGAGCTTGGGAGATGAAATGCTATTAGAGGTATCTAAAGAGCCTACAAAGTTAAGGATATGGAATTTTCTAGAGGTAATTTACATAAATAAATCCTTGAGGACCATATTTTATATGAAGAAACAACTTTACGCTCTATCAATAAATAGTAGCACAAAGATCTGGAGGCACCTACATAATTATAACTTAATCGTACATTACTTGAATGCAGATTGTGTGAATATGGATGATGAGGATCAAACAATCATCCTCTTAAGTTCTCTACCAAAAGAGTGTGAAAAAATCATGTACATCATGTTCGACAAGAAAGACTCCCTTACGATGGTCGAAGTCAATAGTGCATTGAACTCTAAAGGTCTTCAAAAAAAATGTGTAATAAAGAGTGGCTCTAATGGGAATGGAATAAGTGTGAGGATCATTCAGGAAAGACAGATTCAAGTGAAATTAGAGGAAACTCTTGATTATAGTCCAAATGGTCTATGACGGGTCAAAAAACATTCATTTAGATATGCAAGAAGAAAGAACATATTAGTCGGATCTGCTCAAAGACAAAAAATGATAACAACTATTATAAGATCACATAGATGTTACAATGGTGTCTGATGATTGTGAGTACGTTGATGGGTTAATGACTTATTATTCCTGCAAGTACAATGATAAATAAGTGATGGATTCGGGTGCGTCAATTCACGCGACTTTCAATAATCATTGGTTTGAAGACCTACAAATGCTTGATGGTGGGAGGGTCATCCTTGGGAATGACAAGTCATGCGATATCGAAAGCATTAGAACGTTATTTCTCAAGTTATCTACATCACTTGATATACTAATTAACAATGTAAGGTATGCACCTGAGGTTAAAAATAACCTTAATTTTGTTAGGATTTTAGATGAGGAAAGGTTTACCTATACGGGTGAAGACGATAGACTTATGATTTTACAAGGCTCTCTTGTTGTTATAAAAGCCTATATAACTTATGATATGCTAGTTATTGAGGGTATTATACTAGTAGAGGGTGTGTCTAGTGTGGTGGAATATTTTACCAAGTTGTGGCACCATCCATTGGGTTATTTAAATAAGAATGGACTCGGTAAACTAAATAAAAAAGGTGGTTAGATGGTGAAATGTACTTTATGTCGATGCTTGATGATTATTCCACAAAAGTACGAGTTCTACTTTTGAAGACCATATATGAAGAATTTGTTGTCTTTGTGAACTCGAAGACTTTTGTAGATAATATAACTAAATGAGTGTTGAAGAAGCTTCACACTAATAATAGCTTTCAATATGTGAACAAGGAATTCAATAGTTATTGTACAAAGTTTGGCATCGTTAGATATTGAACCGTACGTAAGAATCCTCAGCAATAATGGGATTGATGAGTGAATGATTTGAACCCTGCTGGAACGTGTTAGATGTATGCTTCACACACTTTGTATGGGTTGAAGATTCTGAGAAGAAGCCGTAAGAGCAGCTGCAAATATCATCAGTATGAGTCCATATACGACATTTGAGTTTCTTTGTCCTCGAGAGGCTTGAACTATAGAAAAACCCAAGCTATAACACTTGAAAGGTGTACGTATATGTTACCTACGCACATGTGAAGCAGGATAACCTGATGCCAAAATCACATAAATGTTTGTTTTTCGACTATCAGAATGAGTAAAATTATATAGGTTGTGGTTCATACATGGATTTGATATGCAATGACGTGGTTTTCAATAAAAATGACATGTCATTAAAGAAGGAGATAGAAATTCAACCTAGTACTACTGGAAATATATGTGATATTGATGATGGATCTGATCTATAAAGTAAATATGGTGATGTTTATGCTAAAGAAGATTTTGGGCATAGTTCGACCTCGGGTCATACAAAATAAGTTCAACCATTACATTAATCTGAAGCAGACCGAGGGTCTATTGTTCCAGGGCATTCAAATAATTAGATGGGAGAGAAACATGTACGTGACAATTACTAATTGATAAGGAATAGAGCACAGATACAAAGCAAACAATTGTAAATGTGTGGTTTTACATGTGTAATTAGTTATGTTTTATCGATTGAAATGCATGAATATGTTCTTGAACCCAAATTGTATCAGAATGCTATCAATATGAGTGATAAAATACAAATAACATGTGCTCATGGAAGAATAACTATAATTTCTCAAGAAAATGAACACATGGCTTCTTGTGAGACATGTAAAAGGGTCAGAAGTTGGTTGAGAGTAAATGGATATTCAAGAGAAAGTCTGGTATTCTCGGTGTCGAGTTACCCAGATAGAAGGCTAAGCTCGTGGCTAAAAGATTTACATAAATGAAAGGTGTCGATTTTAATGAAATATTATCTTCGATTGTGAAACACACATCTATCAGAGTTCCACTGTTAATTATTGCTAGATTTGATCTTAAACTAGATCAAATGAATGTTACTTCTATCTTACGGTATGGTAAGATGGAAGAGATAATTTACATGTATACCCAAAGAGGTTCGAAGAAGGTAAAGAAAGTTACATATGTTTATTTAGAATAAAATCCTTATGGGTTGAAACACTCACAAATACAGTGAAATATAACATTGGATTCTTTTATGAGATCCATCAAGTGTGTTTGTAGATTGTACGATAGTTGTGTATATTGGAATGAGGAAACACACATAGAGAGAGAGAAGTCATATTATTTATGTATGTCAATAGATGGAAAAAATATGAGGAAGATTGAAGGGATAGAAGAGTTTGAGATTAAGGATATGCGAAAGACTAAGAGGATACTTAATGTTAAGATCAGGAGGAACATGTCCAAGGGGTATTTATTATTCTATCAACAAGAATATATATAAAATATCCTAAATAAGTTCACAATGTCCTAAGAAAAATCGGTTGGAACTCTCATTGGTTCCCAACTCAACCTTAGTATCACTTAAGCACCAACCTAAACAATAGATAAGAAGTACATATTTGAGATACTTTATACCAATGTTATTGGTAGCAATATGTATGATATCATTTACACGAAACCTGATCTTGCCTACATCATAAATCTTTTGATTCATGTCAAATCTGGGAAAACAACATTGACATGCACTCAAGTGGTTTATTAGATACTTGAAGGGCCCACATTTTATAGGTTTATGTTATAACCAGAAATATAGAGGTAATATAGTGTTAAAGGAGTGTGTGAACTATAATTATGTAGACTGTCTCAACAGACGGAAGTCTACTTTGGATTATATATTAATTGTGCTTAGATGAGTGGTTAGTTGGAAGTCTTGTATACAGAAGGTCACTGCACTATCATTTATGAAATCTTAAGTATATGGTTGCTATGTAACCCATGAATAAAGTTATTTGGCTGAAGGGATTATTGATTGAACTCATCCGTGTGGAGCAAAATATGGTTATATTCTTTGACAATATTAATGATATTCATTCAATCATAAATATAAGGTTTAGTTAACAAACTAAACATGTAAAAGTTAAGTTTCATTTCATCAAATGCGTTGTGGACAATGGGAAAGTGAATGTGGCTAAGATTGCTAATGAGGAAAATTATTTGAATGATCTGACTAAGGTATTACCAGTTTTGAAGCTCACAAACTGCTTGAGACTGGTGTGAGTCTATAATGCAGGTGAGTTGGTTTATAAAGAGTAGAAATATTGGGTGCAAAATATATTGGAGTTATCAGAGGGATAAGTGTATCCTATACGTAACTCATTAATATAAATAATGGGCATTGAACAGTAAATCATCCCTCGACTATCGCGTTTAGTGGCAGATAGTTCCTTGACTTTCAAATGTCCGTTGACAGTCCCTGGACTATCGCGTTTGGATAAAGTTAGTCCACCAGATCCTCTGATCAATGAGAGGCTGCCACCTGTCACCATAGTCCCCAAATTTTTGTATCACCACTAGTCCCTTGAGTTTAGGTCAAACCCAAAATGTAGAATATTACGAAAAACTAAACTCAAGGGACTAGTGGTGATACAAAAAATCTGGGGACTATGGTGACAGGAGGCAGCCTCTCATGAATCAGAGGATCTGGTGGACTAACTTTATCCAAACGCGATAGTCCAGGGACTGTCAACGGACATTTGAAAGTCAAGGGACTATCTGCCACCAAACGCGATAGTTGAGGGACGATGTACTGTTCAAAGCCTAAATAATGCCTAAAAAGTACATGGGTGTTGAATCTACCTCCTAAGTTGTATCGATTTATCCTAAAGATTTCATTTCAATTGGAATTTGGTTATTCATCATGTACGAGGATCCCCACTAAGCATTCATGACTGAATGGTTAAAGCGCCCAACTCATAATTGGAAAATTCGTAGGTTCAATTGACTTTCTCTCCAAGTTTCACTAAGACGTAGTTGGCTTCTTTTAGGGTGTGAGGCAGTTGCAAACCAAAAACCCCAACAAGCATTAGCTCTCCTTGAAAATGAGGTGATTCAGTCGACCTTCCACTACAGCTACCTTGTTACAACTTCACTACAGTCACTAGCCCTGCCTTCGGCATCACCCTCATTGCGGTTAAGATAACGACTGCGTTACATGTATAGGCAAGAGTGAACCTCTCCGGTTCTTGAGTTGTGACTTAGTTGTAAAAACGTCTACTAAACCTAAGGGCTTATACAAGATGTATAAGGTTAATGATCATTGGGTATAACAAAATATGTGTTGAATCAAAACAGGACTGGTCGAAGCAGGCTCATGAAAGTAGGTTGGTCGAAGTAGGATTTTTGAAGCAAACTGATCGTAAGCACTACTTTGATCTGAAGTGCACTGGATTGTAGCACCACTAGGCGGAACCAGAGTATTCTATTTACTATGTCGCATATGTTAATTAGGATTTCTTATATTAATGAAGTGAGAGTTATTTCAACCAATGATTAATGAGATTTAATCTGAAGCATGTGATGAAGAATTAAGATTTTCCTTAAACCTATAAGTAAAAGAAGATAGCGTAATCAACGATGCGATGTGATGCGACTATAATTGGAGAGAGAAAATTACGTGAGAAGATATTTCACGAGATAGTGAAATAACTCTTAGTCGTTTGTGAGATAAGTGAGGTTATAGATAAACACTGAAGAGAGGGTTAATTAAATCACGATAGCTTCTGTTATAAAGAGTGATTGAGTCCTTTATTTTTCCAAAAGTCTTTTTGTAACCTACTTATATACAAAATAGTATATGTTGTCCATAGATGTATGTTTTTTTTCACAATTTGAACCACGTTAAATGTCCTATAGTGTGCGAAGTTATATTATGCTATCTTTTATTTGTTGTTCTACTTATACATGACAATTAAAAATTTATTTTATAGGTTCATTTAATAGTATATTGATTATTTTCATGAGCAATCAATGTACTGGTTTCTCTATGAATTTCAGCAAAATAGGAAACCCAACAAAATAAGAAACCTAGAATGATAAACAAGTTGCTTTGTTGAAGAGTTACTATTAGACTACACTTAAGGCCAAATCCAACCACGAGAGAATGACACTTTTTGGTAGATTTACCATCAAAAAGTGTCCAAATTAAGAAGAGCGGAGATTTTTACCTCGCACGTTCCTGCTCTGTGTGCTAACTCATCTTTTGGATAAAGATAAAAAAAATTATAAATATATTTATATTCATAAAAAAATTGATTCCACCAATATCTTTTTAACGATCATAATGAATAGTCATTTGATATATTTCAAAAATATTTTTTCTAAATATTTAAAATATAATATAATTTCTAATTTTTATATTTTAATTATATTTTATTTTATATCTCGAGTGAATAACTTGCGATCACCAATAAAGTTTTATAACGATCATATTGAGTGGTTATTTCGATATGTTTTTTCGAGAAAAAATAAAAACTAAAAAATATTTATAGTTTACTTTCGAAAAATTAATTATTATTATTATTATTATTTATATTAATGAAATATATTAGAATTAGATACGAATAGGTTACAATATTAAAAAGTGATGAATTGAGAAAAAAAATGAAATTAGTTATCAATAGCAGATTGGATCTGTCAGTCGCTAGCTCTAACTAGTAGCCTAGTCTCTTAAGCTATATCGGGACTCATTTGGCTATAATGAGACCTAAATTCAATATATATTTTTTTCAGTTCATGTAAAATTATCAATATATCCTTTATATATAAAACCCATTTTTAGTTAAAAAAACATGAAATTGGTTCGTGGACCATCTCGAAACCCAAGATGAAGTATTTTTTGAATTTTTTTTACTTTCAGTGCGATTCTCGAACTCATTATGCTATTAAAGTGACGAACTACGAACCCGAATTCGTAAAATTACATGTTTTTTTTTTGTCAAAATCGCGAGTAAGGAGTAGGGATGGCAATTTAAACCGAAACCGTGGGTACCCGAACCGAACCGAACCGACGGGGTGGGTTACCCGAAAAAGAAAAAAATAAACGGGGCGGGTTATGGTTTTTATTTTTACTATCCGTTCGGGTTCGGGTTCGGTTTCGGTTTTGAATATTAAACCACGGGTAACTGCCCCGAACCCGCCCCGTAAAAATACCTTCCATCTCTGTATATATAAATATTATTTACTGATTTTATTTTTAGCCCGTTATAAAGACTAAATATTCAACTTTAATAATATTATTATTAATTATAGCCCGTTATAAATATTATTTATTACCGTCTCTAATCTCTATGTAATCTAGCCCAATAATATTCCAAACCCTAAAAGAAAAAAAACCTTTCAATATCTAATCTGTCTCATTTTCACTATCACTTCTCTCGTTTTTATCTCCTCACATAGAACCATCACTATTGTACCGACCGCCACGATTTGTTGCTCCGTTCTTTGGTTTTTTGTTGCTCCGTTCTTTGGTTTTCAGTTGTCACTCGCTTCCTTCCTAATATTCAGGTTTCTTTCTTTATTTCGATGATTTTTTTTTCTTTTTTTTTCTATGTTTTTGAGACTAATCGGTTCTTTTTATTTTTTCTCTCTAAAAATCGTTCATGTTATCTAAAAAATGATTTTACAATAACTTATTTCTCTTTGTCTAATTTATTTATATATATATATATATATATATATATATATATATATATATAGTATATATAAACTGTTTATGCATAGATTTGATACTGAATATGCATAGATCTGATACTGAATACTAAAATTCAATTTTTTTTATCATATAAAATATTTAATTCTGAATATATATAAAAATATTCTATATATTTTCCTCCTTTAAATATATTGATATATTTATTTGAATATTGTTTATAAATAATACTTTATTTTATTTTATTTTTTATTAGATGGTTCGATTATGCATTCGGACGGCTATTCAACTATTTATGATGATGTCGATGATGACGGTTTGGACCGTTCGGTCTTCGCGGTAAGTAATGTACTTACTATATAAACTTGTTGGATTTACGGTGCATTATTTAATGATTAAATAATATTAATCTTATGTTTATTAAACATAAGATTAAATTTTAATCTTATGTTTAATAAAATTTATTTTTAAATAGGAATAATTGAAGCTTTTGCAATGGATGGTCGATTGTTGGTGCTTTAAGGACGGAAGCTAACGAAGACATTTATTTTTTACTTTAAAATATTTAAATGTTAAAAAAATTATTTAAATGTTTATTTTAATTTTATACGTTTGTTTTATTTAGAATATCAAGTCGATGAAGATTATAATTTATGGTAGTATTTTGTTAAATTTATTGTTAGATTTTTACTTTTATATTTTATTTTTTACATATTTTGTTTATGTTCGGTTCGGGTTCGGTTCGGGTATCTACAACGGGTTTCTTCCGTGGGTAGTTCGCGGGTACCCGTGTGGGTAACCCGAACCCACGGATTCGGATTTGGTATGAAAAAAAAAATACCGGTCGGATTTCGGGGCGGGTTCGGGTATCAGTTATTTACTGCGGGGCGGGTTGTGGATATATAGGTACCCGCCCCCGATCCGCCCCGTTGCCATCCCTAGTAAGGAGTTCGTGATTTGGACGCGAAGAGTGACTTCGTCACTCCTTGCGATTTTGACATTTAATACTTAATTTATATAATTAAGTATATTAAAATTAAATATATTTTGATATAATTATTACATACCTTTTTAGAAAGCAGGTAAAACTCAGAGCCAAATGAGTCAAAAATTAGAAAAATCATTAAAGACTAAATATATATCTAGCATTTTCATTAAATTTATATATATTTGCTGTTTTTATTAGATGATGAATATATCACTATCATTTTCATTAAAGAGTTATATAATATTTAGTTTAAATTAGTCAAATAAATATAATACATATTTATTATATAATATTTATTTTTTAATTTTTTTAAATATTTAAAAATATATATTGCATAGTTATTATGTAATATTTATTTTTTGAATTTTTTTATTCTAGTTTAAAATATTCAAATAAATATATTATATATTTATTATTTGATATTTATTTTCTAAATCTTTTTATAGTTTAAGCTAGTCAAAATATATATCGTATATATTGTATTTTTATTATATTGTATTTTTATTATGTAATATTTATATTTTAAATCTTTTTCATTATATTTTAAGAGAGTCAAATAAATATATTATATTTTAAATTTTTTATTCTAGTTTAAGAGAGTAAAACATATATATTTGTTTTCGAAGTATTTTTATTATAGTTTAAGAAACTTAGATATATCGCATATTTAATTTTTTTATTACATATTAATTATGTAATATTTAATTTCTAAATTTTTTCATTCTAATTTAAAATAGTCAAAGAATATATCAGATTTATTGAAGTAATAAAGAAAAAAGAACTAAAATTTGTGAACAACAGGATATATGTATAATTAAAAACAATATTTTTAATAAATAATATTTTTAATAAATACTTCATTTGTAAGTGCGAACCATCTGTGAAAAAAATAAAAAATAAATCATCTGTTTAATATAGTAATTAATAGACCAGTACAAATCAATAAATCATCGTTTAATATAGTAATTAATAGACTAGTACAAATCACACGGATAAGTAACGAAATAATAAATTATAACTATATATTCACATTTAATTAAAAAATAATTAATGGCTAAATTGTATGCTGTGTGCGAGGCATGCTAAAATACAACAAAAATAAAATCATTTATAAATTTGGGAATAAATATATCATAATTTGACAAAACAATCAAAAATGGTCATTCCCTGATTTTGTGAAATTGCGAACACTGAGGTTGCAATTTCACTCAAATTGCGAACACTAAGCTCGCAATTTTGGTGAAATTGCAACCTCAATGTTCGCAATTTCACAAAACCAGGGAATTGCAAAATCGCAAACAAGCACCTCGCGATTTTGCACGGGTTGCGAGGTGCTTGTTCGCGATTTTGCAATTCCAGCAGCCCCAAACCCTAGATCTGAAAATCGAACCCAAACCTCACAAACACAATCCAAATTCAGCAACTATGGTACCAAAAACATTCCTAATGCATCTACTAACACGAATCTACAACTATTTTTCAAAAAAACAACATATACATGAAAATCGGATTTTTTAGGCAGAACCCTAAACTCTAAATATCACTAAAAATACTAAAGTAAATTGCTTAAAAATTACATGAATAGGTAAATGATTCATACCTCAAGGTGTTTGTAATGTCGGATTTGAGAAATTTTGCCTTTTGTTTCGGGATATTGAGAGCTTTTGCTAGAGAGAAGAGAGAAGAAGAGAGAAAAGAGGTTTTTGGCTGAAAATACCCCTTTTATATTAGGGGTAAATGAGTCTTTTTTAGGATCTCATTATAGCCAAATGAGGTCTTCATTATAGAAGGGTCTCATTATAGCCAAACTGGGTCTCAATTTAGCATTACCCATAGTATTATTACTCATACATTCACTTTTATTCCAACACATCGCACTATTATTTTCCATTGATCAATGGCCAGCTATTTTCATATGAGAAGCTTCTCGGCTAATCCAGTTAATTTTATTTTTCGGCTATTTTCTTTTTCCATAAGATTTTTTTTATTCAAAACGTGTTACCACATAAATCATGATATTTTCAAATATATAAATTAAAAAAATAAAATGTCGTATCAATTTCTTTTTTCAAGTTTATTATAAATAATGGAAAATGTTAGATATTTTAGTGTTATTAGTTCGACTACTCCACCAATTTAATTGTGATATAATAGTAATTAGATCGACTAGTCGACCAATTTAATCATGATATATTATCGAACAAGTCGTAGAGTGCGGAATACACGCTTGTGATTATATCATGATTAACAGGGTTCAAGGGGCGTAGCCCTTTGCGGTGGATGGAGCTTTGGTTGGGGTCGAGTTGGCAGGTCAACGTAGAATTTTTTTTATTTTGGTTAAATCGGCTATTATTGTAAGTCAACATAATTTTAAAATTCAAAATTTGAACCTTTTATTCAAATTTCAATTTGAACCGTTTTTAATTAAAATCTCGTTGATCTTATTTACCCTAACTACCGTAACCATCAAACCTATTTTGTTGGTCGAATTATTTAATATATAGGTTTTGTTGACAAACAAAACACAACAATATTATAATTCTTCTTGTTAAACGAATATCTATAATTTTATCAAGTTAGGAAGAATTTTTAAAGAACCCAAAAATATTTTAATTATAAATTATTTTACAGAAAATTATCTGAGAATCTTCAATACCCGATTTCTAACTGAAAATAGGGTTTGGCTAAATTCGGGGCCAAAATATGTTAACCAGCCCCAAAAAACAAGTGTTTTTGAAATTTTACCCTTACCCCGGCGGTTGAACCTTTCTCAACCGCCGGTTGAGACTCTCCCACCCGACGGAAAAGCTGTTTCACCCGCCGGGGTAAGCTTCCCCGCCGGTTGAAACCCTCTCAACCGGCGGGGTAAAAGACGGCTAAAATTTTGGGGTTGGTTAACATATTTTGGACCTGAATTTAGCCAAACCGCTAAAAATAACTTTAATTATACCTTGGACTGCTTTTTTTCTTTTTAAGGAACATTTGGACAAATATTCAAATAAAAATCATTTTCATAGGGCTTATAAATGAGAACGTTCGATCATTCTTTGTAGGTCTAGGATGTCATGTGACATGTGCCATAAATACGAGGACAAGGCATCTTCAATTAAAGCATTTCTCTATCAAAAATCATGGCGTTTTCATTGAAGTTCTCATTGATTATCATTGCTTTACCAGAATTTTGGTGTTAAGTCTCATCTTAAACTTATCATGTCTTGTCTAACTCACTTTGTTGAGTGCTTGGTGGTATTTTGGTGTGCCAAAGTTGACATGCTCTATATATAGAATATTTTGATCGGCCTTTAGTTTTCTAATTGTGACTAATTATAAAATTTAGCCATCCCATTCCGAAGGTATATGGTAAATATAGAGTATTACACCAGTCTTTAATGGTCTAATTGATCTAAACTACTTCCTCCTTCCTATATTATTATTTTTTTGAAAAAATCTTTTTGAATGTTTTTTTTCCTATTTTAGGTGTTGTTTTAGGATACAAAACTTATTATTATCCATTGATTTCTATTGAATTTTTTTATTTGTTTTACGAAAAAAATGAATTTAATTTATCACGTAATTATAAATATTTTATCTAATTGTTAAAAACTAAAAAAAACAAATAAATCTAATTAGTTAGTAAGTGGATTATTTAATGGATCTTGATACCAAAAAACGGTATTTAAATTAGAGTAAAAAACTTTTTCTACAACTTCCACTAATATAGAATAGACGGAATACGGTTAAGTTTCTGATTATGTATTAGGTCTTATAACTTTTATGATGATCGATATTTCGCATTGCATGTGATATTTGTTTAGTTTGTATTGTTATTTGGTCTATACATAATTTTATAGCATACAAGTTTAAATTTAAAATGTTGTAAACTTTTATCTAATTATGTAATTTATTTTTATTTGATTAAGAAACCTAATAAACAATATCGTTCGTATTTTATCAAAAAACAAGTCACTACAAATAAAGTAATCAATTTCAAATAAAAATGTATAGTTTAATGTAAAGCGGAAATGATTCGGGGTATAACATTGATATGTAAGTTTTACATTGGTTTAGATAAGCTTTTGAGGTTTGCGTGACTTAAATATTAAAAGTTGGATCTTAGATAAAATGAGGTTTGCATTTTCAAAGACGGCTTAACAAGTCAAATCCAAATCAGGATACGGTTCACAAACAAATAACACACCACAACCTATATGCGTATAGGTTAGGGAACACTTGAATTCACTTTGAGCTAGCTCATAGAACTGTCGCTCGTGAGCTAGCTCATAGAACTGTCGCTCGTGAGCTAGCTCATAGAACTGTCGCTCGTGAGCTATCTTCATCTACAGGAAAATCCAACTTCATATTTTTTTTCAACTTTTGAAAGCATTAACTTTTACTAAACTCAACGATCATCCATTATAAGCCACCAACTACTATGGTTCTTTTTAGGCCTTCGAAATCTTCATGTCTAACTGCTCCACTAACCTAGTTTATACTTAGCCAGAGTAAAATTGAAAGAGAATAGTTACGAAATCAACTATTTCTCAAAGCTGATAATGAGATTGAGAGGCAACAAAGATTTTGCTCATGGGAAGACAACTTGAATCTTATCACACCCAACAAGGCTTCTTTTATATCCTTATCCTCTTCTAAATACCAAATTAGAGCATCTATTCCAAGATTGATTTTTTGATGCCAATCAAATTGGTTGCCTGAATAAGAAAAATCGATTTTCAAATCATTAAAATAATTGTGTTCTTTCCTTTAACAGATTCACTGTTGGAACCAACTTAAGTAAATTAATTTCTTCATATGTAGTGTTGCACGATATTCATCTTCTGAATCCCAACAACTTTCAAAGCCCAATAGTCTAACCTAAACATGTAAAACATTAAGTTCTAAAAACAATAAAGTCATGCTATAAAGATGTTAAAGAAAATGTTAGTATTATCAAAATATATTATATATTATAATATAAAAACTCATTATCATGTTATAGTTTGGAGATCCAGAATTTGAAGGTAGATAAGAGATAGAGAATCATCAATATAAACATCATAAATTTCTTGTGAAAAGTATTTATACCAATCAACCAGAAAATATTATTATAATCTATAATTGTGATAGAATATAAGTGATAAAATTGAGTTAATATAATATTGAGTTAATCAAACTTAAGGTGGAGCAAGATAACTGCTCATTAGCGTTTGTTATTACATTAAAACCACCGTAAACCATCCATTATATGACTTGTGAGCCAAATATCTTAGTATATTTCAAAACTTTCATCTTTGTTCTCTTAAACACTTTGCATATACAGACGTAACTAGGAATTTCTTATCTATATATGAATGTTTAACTTTCAAATTAATATATTGCTTATGATTATCAACTATATCAGCTGTAAAATCACCTTCCAAAATATCCAAATTTATAGTTAATATTAGCGGCTCTATTATGAAATCTAATTATTTTTTATTTTTTTCCAATTTATTAATTACTAATATAGACTCTTGAATGGCTAGAAAATCTATATTTTCCGATATTTTTATAGATTTGATTTTTCTTAAGGCACATTTATTTCATATACCTATAACATACCAATTTAAAATTAAAATAGTCATTTAGATGTACCAATAGCGGATCTAACATACCTCTTAATATATAATTCTTTGTGATTCAATAGACCTTTAAGAAGGTTTAATTTTTACCTTTTTGGACTTTTTATTTAATTTTTTTATATTATTTTCCTTCTTTAATCTTTTTAAGAATATGGGACGAGGGGATACTGCATATGGTCAATTGTTTATGAGAATTTTGCTCAGAATCAGAATTGTCAAGTGTATTAGAGACTGTGAAGATGAATCCAACATCTAAAGAGTGTGAAGCTTCTATTATCTCAGTGCCTATATTCTCAAGTATTAAATCCTCATTCTCTAAAGTATGTTCTATTATTTCCTTCATGAACATATTTGAATTATCATTAGAATTAGAATGTAATTTAGAACTTTCTTTCTTATTGTAGTATTCTGGTTGCTTGAGATTATATATGTCCTTATTATTAGGCCTTTTATTTTTTGAATGACTCAACTAGTCAATGTAGTTTTTGGTATGGTTTATTTTTGTCTGAGGGTAAGTCTGTAATTTTTGTTTAGAGTTTTGTGAGTATTTAATATTTGGGTAGAATGTCGAGGGAGAATTGAGCTGCCTTGTTGTATTTAATTTTTCATTACCCTCATTTAATGTTGGTGGTTGGGTATTTATACCCTTATATTTGGGCCACATGGGCTTTCGGGTCGTGTTTAATAGACTCGGGTCGAGTTTAAGGACCCATTAGTTCTAAGTAGGAGAACATACAGCTTAGTCAAAAAGTGATTAGGTTTTAAAGTACTTTAGTTCTGTTCGAACAGTCCAATGGATGATGGTGTCTGAACTGCCCCTGTCCGGTTAGGTGAACACTGTCCGAATTGACCCTGTCCGAGGTGGTGACAGAAACCGGACTCATCAGTTTTGATTCAGCTTAACAAGTGAAGATTATACGTGACTTTTATCTAGATCTTGTTTGGTTAGCTCATTAGTTATAATAGAATTAACTTTAAAGACCATAATAATATTGATAAGGGGAGAAAATATAGGTAAATAGTAGGTAAATTATGCCAAGTAAAAGGCTTAAACTTGTATATTTAGTGGTTAAGGACCAAAGTAAAACAAACATAAAAAGTATATGGGTTAAATGATACACCCCAAAAACTTATCTGTAAATAGTACTCCCTCTGTCTCAGAATATGTGTCTTTCTAGAAGAGATTTGTTGTCTCATAATATGTGTCTTTCTCGTTTTCCAATACAGCATTATTAGATGTATTCCAGTTTCAACCAATAAAATTGTTAACTTTCTACATAAGTTATTAACTCCACCAATCAAATTTATTTTTTTGTATTCTTTCAAAGTCATTATTACTTTTCTTAATATTGGTGAAGAAACCTTAAACGACTAATATTATGAGACGGAGAGAGTAAAAGATTGGGGTGAGAAATCTACTTTGGTAGTGATAATTATGTAATTTTACTACCCACCTCATTACTATATAAAGGACATTCCCTTTTTGAGAAAATGCCAATGATTAGTCATCCCCCTCTCCCTGGAGATCCGTTCCGGACATCTTCCCAAGTGGTTCGATATTTATAAATTAGAAAAGTTCGACAAGACTCAGGATCCAGACAACCACATTGAGCAGTTCAAGAACTTTATGATTAATTATGATGATGACGACAAGTTATTGTGCAGGGAATTCTCTCAAACCTTCAAGAAACGCTGCATCCAAATTGTATAATCGTCTACCTCAGAGGTGCATTAAAAATTTGATATGTTCTTGAGTATACTCCGAAAACATTTCATCGGAAGAAAGACATTCCGTGCAAATATGGATACCATTATCTATTGTAGGCAGAAAATTAGAGAAAATTTAAAAGAATACACAAAACACTTCATTCAGGTCAAGACGGATATTAAGTTTTGTGAAGACAAGGTAGCGTTGGACACCTTCTGAATGGGTCTGCTTCCGGGAGTGATGAAAGATAATTTCACGAAGATACAAACATGATATTTGGAGCTTTGTTGGATCAAATAGAGAAACATATCTTAGTTAAAGAAACTAGGGCCTTATAGATAGAATCAATGTCTCAATTCTATCAAGATCCGACCTTGTTCAAAGCTAGTGCAGCAATGGTAAATGTCTGACCGTAAGTTTTACAGCCAACTACAACTGTCCGACCACGAGCACCAGTTCAAGCAACAAGCCAAACCCCTCAGCGAGTAGTACACAATCAACAATATGCACCGGCAGGACAAACATCTCAGCAATATGTTAGACCTATGTCCAATCGAAAGGGTCCGACCTGCTGATTATGCCGAGTTAACCGAGTATGTGTCAACCATTTTTGAGAAGGCACGTGCAAATATGCATTTTCGCAAGCCTTTCCCGTTGTAGACCCCAAGAGAGCATATAGAAAATAAATATTGTCAATTTCATTAAGATATCAGGCACGATACGAAAGATTGCGTGATATTGAAGAAAGAGGTCTAGTATCTGATAGCGAATGGAAAATTAATTGATTTTCTAAAAAAAATCCACATTCGCACGAAAGCAAGAAGCTGCTCCTAAACAAGAGGGAACTATGATGATATCTGAAGCGGTTGATGAAGAATTTGTTGATGCGTTTGATATCACTACAGAGTATCTAGATCTGAAACCGGGCAGAAACAATGTAAACATGGTTGAAGAACCAATTGGTAGCAGAAAGGTTAGTGAATTATGCGTATTTTGTGACTCACTAACTATTTTTGGTGGGGATACAGTGACATTAATATCAAACTATTCTCGGAAGAGACACATTGTTAGTCAAGCGACACAGTTGGAAGTAGGAGCCTCATCACACCTATACAGAAACTCATCCCCGATTATTTGCTTCAAAGATGATGCCATGAGAGACGTAGCTGGTCTGCGTTTAAAGATGCGGTGGTGATCACAGTAGAGATAGCGGGAAATGAGATAAAAAAAATTGATTGATACAGGGAGCTCCACTAACTTAATGTTTATGTCAACCTATAGCCAGATAAAGAACCCACCAGCAATCTTACGATCTGACCGGATGATAGTGCGATTCACCGGAGTAACTTCTGATGTAGCCAGAGATTTGAAGGAATGGTAGAGTTGGGTCGAGGGTTATTCAAGAATATAGTCAAGATACTGTTTGCAGTGGTGGATGCTCCCACGTCATATAATGCTATATTCGGAAGGTCTTTGTTGTCTAAGATGTACGCTGTGTCATCTACTATTCATCAGTGTTTAAATTATGTGGTAGGTAGCAATGTGGGAACGGTAAGAAGTAGCGAGAAGATGGCCAGGGAATGTTACAAAGCAGCATTGGCCCCCAAGCAGGTGAAGGGGGTCAGATCGAAAAAAAATAGCAACCAGACGGGTCTCCCGCGGATTCCGATCCTGTTGACGTTCCGAGAAAGTCTCCCAGGTTCATGGTTCCCGGTGAGGGTTTTGATGATCATGTATTTTACCCTGGTAAAAGTCTCAAGATTGATATAAGGCTATCATATGAGGTAAAATAAAGTTTACTCAAATTTATTTGTACCAAATTACATTTGTTTGCTTGGTGCACAAAAGATGTAACAGGGGTCCCAACAGATATCTAGTCACATGTTAGCGATACCGAACAGTGTTCGTCCGATTATCCAGAAGAGAAGATTCTTTTCTCAATAAAAAACTGAGGGGATAATGACAGAAGTGGACCGTTTGACAAAAGTGGGCCACATTCGTGAATCACAGTACCCTTTGTGGACAGCCAACCCAGTCTTAGTAAAAAATAAAAATGGCAAGTGACGGATATCTGTGGACTTTACTGATCTGAATAAGGCATGCCCTCAAGATCCTTTCGCGGTCCCTAAAATTGATCAGTTGGTCGACTCGACGTCCGAAAATCATTTACTATCCTTTATAGATGCTTATGCTGGGTACAATCAAATCTAAATGGACCCAAGGGACCAAAAGAGTACAAATTTTATCAAGGGGTCTGCATTGCTACAAGGCGATACCGTTCGGATTAAAGAACGCTGGGGCAACATATAACCTTTTAGTAAATAAAAATTTTGAAAGTCAGATTTGTTGAAAATGTGGAAGTTTACATCGATGACATATTAGTTAAAAGCCTTAGGGATGAGGTTCATTTAGTTGACTTGGAAGAAACTTTTGCTAATTTGGCCAATATAAACTTAAAATTGAACCCAGAAAAGTGTACGTTCGGGGTAAGATCTAGAAAATTCTTAGGTTACATAGTCAGTGAACAGGGAATCAAAGCTGATCCAGTACAACTAAATGCTCTGTGTACTATGGACCCACCAAGAACAATCAAAGAGGTGCAAATTCTGACTGGAAGGTTGGCAGCATTAAACAGATTCATATCAAGGTCCTCAGATAAATGCGCCCTTTTTTCAGGTACTGAGAAAATAAAATTGCTTCAATTGGACACAAGAATGTTCGGATGCCTTTAATCACATCTAAAAACACATTTCATCCCCGGAAATCTTGACAAAACTGCATCCAGGGGAGAGGTTGTTCATTTATCTAGCAGTGTCAGATTTCGCGGTAAGTGCAGTCTTAGTCCGAGAAGAATCGAGCGTTCCGAGACCGGTCTACTATGTGAGTAAAAGTATTCTGGATGCGGAGAAGCGGTACCTCAAGTTAGAAAAGTTAGAACTCACATTAGTAACACCTGCGCGAAAAAAACAGGCCATACTTTCAGGCTCATTCAATTGTGATATGAACATCTTTTCCATTGAAGAACATGTTGCAAAGGCCTGACGTATCAGGAAGAATGACAAAGTGGTTGGTATAAATTGGAGACTTTGATATTGAATTTGAACCGCAAACCGCAATCAAACACTAGCCGACGTTTTGGTTGAATTTCATTCTAATCTGAATGAAATGGATATTGATGAAGAAAAATCCATTCCATAGTGGATAGTCCGAATTGATAGAGGATCAAGCTCATCTGAGTGCAGGGCAGGAGTACAGTTGACATCCCCGGAAGGAATTGCGATGTATTAAGCTATCTGGCTTGGATTCTAAGCATTAAACAATGAAGCAGAGTATGAAGCAGCTTTGGATGGCTTAAGACTTGCAAAATTTTCGGAGCCAAAAGAGTCAAATTGATAAGTGATTCCCAACTCTTAGTGAACCACACTTTTGGGCAATCAGAAGCAAGAAAAGATCATTTAGTGAAATACTTAGGGGTTTTGAAGGCTTTGAATTTAGATTTCAAGGACGTCATATTTGAACATGTTCATCGGGTAGGAAATTCAGTGGCTGATTCTTTGGCCAAGACATCTTACTCAGAAAAGTACTCATGGATAGTTACCCAAGAAAGTCCATCAATTATTAAGGGATCCAAATTGGTTGAAAGAGGTGTCGAGGCCTTCCAAATCTCAACAGCTATAGTGAAAGATTGGAGAAGTGAGATACAAGAGTTCTTAGTCCATGATATATTACTAATTGATAAAATAATGGCCAAAAGAATAAGATTCAAGGCGCATGGGTACGTAGTACTCCGAGATGTATTTTATAAGATATCTTTTAGCCGGCCTTTACTTCGTTGTTTGGGGAGAGAGGAGTCACAACTGATACTTTCAGAGCTGCACGATGGGGATGGGTCAACGCACTACGGTTATAAGACATTGATATGAAGAGTACTTCTTACTGGTTATTATTGGTCGACCATCTCGTCAGACACAAATAAGTTAGTATAAAAATGCGACATTTGCCAACGATTTGCTAACTCGATCCATATGTATGGTGTTCCCCTCGAATCGATATCAGAGTCTCTATCATTTGATTATTGGGGTATCGATGTAGTCGGACCACTCCCGATGGCTTCAGGAGGTCGCCAAACGATCATTGTTGAGGTAGATTACTTCTCTAAGTGGTTAGAGGCTGAACCGTTAGCAGGAACAAGAACGAAAGATGTGATCAGGTTTATGATCTCTAATAGTTGTTATCGTTTTGGGGTACCAAGGAAAATTAGAATGGATAATGGCCCGTAGTTCGATAACAATGAGATGAGAGCTTTTTGCGCTTCCAAAGGGATACAACAATGCTTCTCAGCACCCTTCCACCCTCAAGCGAATGTCCAGGTCGAAGTAACTAATCTGAAAATCTTAAATGGGTTGGGGAAGAATCTAGAGGGTAAGGCTGGAAAATGACCGGATTACCTGCAAAAAGTTTTATAGGCTTACAGGACCACTCCTCGGACTGCAACGCACGAGTTGCCCTTCGCACTTGTTTATGGAATGGATGCGGTAGTACCATAAAAAAACTATGTTCCCATCATGCAGGTTAAACGAGTATTCCGAGGAGGCAAATGACAAAGGGAGGCGTACCGATTTGGATCTAATAGAAGAAAAGAGAAGAAGGGCGCAATTAAATTCTTTACACTATGAGACTCTAATGAGGACCTGGTATGCATCAAAATTCAGATGAAGAGAATTCAAAGTGGGGGATAAAGTTCTAAGGAAAGCCTTCCTTCATACAAAAGAAAAGAGACTGGGAAAGGTAGCTCCAAATTGGGAGGGTCCGTACATGGTAACTAAGAAGATCAAGTCGGGGACGTACAAATTAAAAGATAAAGAAGGAAGAGATCTTCCCCACCATTGGAACATTGAGAACCTCAAAGTTTACTTAGAGTGAACGTGTAAATATGTAAATATTTTATTTATCAGTTTATGTAAATATCGGTGGCATACTCTTTCCTACCCCGGTGGCGCAGGAAGGTTTTAATGAGGTGCCATAATAGCCGACTCATATATAAAATTCTATTGCCTTCTTAAAATGGTTCGTAGAAATTTCATATTTTTAACTCAAAATATACTCCAAAAATGTTTGGACCATAAGGTTCATCTTTTTGAACTCAAAACATACTCCAAAAAAGTTTGGACAAGAAAGTTCATCTTTTGGAACTCAAAACATACTCAAAAAAGCTTTGACAAGAAAATTGATCTTTTTGAATTCAAAATACTATCCAAAGAGGTTGGGATTAAGAATTCATTTTTTTAAATCATAAGAAAACAAGTGTTAGACAAACTGAGTTATGGAAGAAATATTTTAGGTTAAGCATTACTCAGAGATTTGGTCTATTATAAATCCTCACAACAAGAGGTAATTTTACATAACAATTTATTTTAGCAGGTTCTAGATACAAATAGTTAACAAAATAACGATGAAAACATTCAATTTTTGCTAGTCGGATGCAGAGTTTTCCTTATTGCCTTATGGGGAACCAAACTCCGAGGACAAACTTTCTGAGTCATTGCTAGACTCCAAGTCTTCCACGGGGACATGCAGGGCGATGTCTTTCTATGACTCGTAGCCAAAGGCTGCCAAGATGCAGATCCGGAAACTTCTCATGCATCTCTAGCACCATAGCGGACCTCATGTAAGCATCTTTTTCTTCGAGGCGAGTGACAATACCAGCTTCATATTCATCAAGGTGTTTCTTCTAATCCGCTTTAAAGTCTTCCCTCAGAGATTTATTCTCCTTTGACAGCTCTCTGAAAGTAGACTTTAGTCTTCGCACAAGACTTGGTGAGGCCATCAACCAAATTCTTCCGCTCGGTGTCTCTAGTAATAAAATTTCCCCGTTCGTCATCAAATTTTCCCCCTATCGAAAACTGCAGTCTCCAGAGAAGTAATTTTAGACAAACATTCAGTAGAAGTCTCTTTTTCCTTGACAAGCTCACCCTCAACCTTTTTCAGCTCGGACGATAGTTCTGTCTTCCTTGCGAGCTCATCTGTCAAATCCTTCACTTTCTGCTTCAGTTCAGTCGCCTCGGAGGTCAACATTTCCACTTGGGAGGAGATTTCTGATTTCTTAGCAAGCTCATTTGCCAAGTCCTTTACCTTTTGTTTCAGCTCAGCCGCTTCAGATGTCAGCGTTTTTACCTCATCCCTTCTTTGAATAACCTCACTCTTGTAGCAATCCTTGCAGTTGACTTTTCGTTCAAAAAGGGAAGCAACACAGAGCAATTTGTTTAGCTCATTAGCAATATAGTCGTTCTCATAAACGTCACAATAATTTTAGCTCATTAGCTACATAGTCTCCAGAGAAGTAATTTTAGACAAACGTTCAGTGGAAGTCTCTTTTTCCTTGACAAAATCACCCTCAACCTTTTTGAGCTGGGACAATAGTTTTATCTTCCTAGCGAGCTCATCTGTCAAATCCTTCACTTTATGCTTCAGTTCAGTCGCCTTGGAGGTCAACGTTTCCACTTGGGAGGAGATTTCCGATTTCTTGGCAAGCTCATCTGCCAAGTCCTTTACCTTTTGTTTCAGCTCAGCTGCTTCAGATGTCAGCATTTTTACCTCATCCCTTCTTTGAAGAACCTCACTCTTGTAGCGATCCTTGCAGTTTGCTTTTCGTTCAAAAAAGGAAGAAACACATAGCAATTTGTTTAGCTCATTAGCAACATATTAGTTCTCATAAACGTCACAATAAGTTAAGGCGGGGAGGAATATTTTGCTTCCTCAATGTTCTCTTCTGCTGGTTTCCGTTTCTAAAGGACAAATTCCCCCCCGGGGTCCGAGTCGACTACGATAACCTTTTTAATGGGAGGCAAGCTTGGACAAGTGGTATTGTCACTTTCCCCTTCACTATCAACCACATTCTTTTGTTTCTTCTCAGCAGTAAGTCTTTTTGGTATCACAGCTCCATCTCTATCATATGGTCTTACTTCAACAGAGTTATCAGTGGCCTTTAATTTTTCTTCTTGAGTGTTGGTTGAAGGATTGATCTGAGAGCCTACTGGATCTTCTAGTTGTACTTTCGGAGACCTTTCTTCATGAATTTCATCCCAATGACCCCCCTGGATCCCAACTCTTTGCTCATTGGGATCTCCCTAGATCCCAACTCTTGGCTCATCGGGACTTCCATGGATTCCAACTTCCTGCTTATCACGAACGTCACTTTCCGACTCTGCATCGTCTTCGGTCCCCTCTCTACCTTCCTCAGTTTTCCACATCACGGTGACTTGGAGCCCAAGCTCGAGTAGAAAGATAAATAGTATTATCCAAGCACTCGAGGCGTTTGAGGATGGTATCATTATGAAGATGCACTATCAGATCGGATATAGACTTTTTCTCTCAAAAGTTCGTACCTCCAGAGGTTGCTCTTTACAAAATTCATCAGTAGAAAACTTTGATTGAACTTATAATCCCAATGCTCGTCCGCGCAGGTGCTCAGCTTAACAGAGATATCATTGACGGTCTTGGCATACCGCTTGAAAAGTTTAGCAATGCCCTTCATAGATGTTAGAAAGAAAGTGTTAGGACAATCCGACCATAACTAGTAAAATAGAAGAGTATATAAGAATACTTACCTTGCCCTGACCATTTCAAAGTCAACCGATCGGGAAGGTCATCCGAATTCTTAAAGCCAATCTCCCATAATCCGGATATGAAAACAAATTGTTGTTTCCATTTCTTATCAGCCTCTATATAATCTTTAATGAATTTGAACTGCCTTGCAAAACCAAGAGAGTAAAAAGGTTAATGAGAATTCTTAGGCACACCTGAGATGGGGATGAGCTGCTCTATGGAAAAGGCTATCTCGGAGAGTCGGGAGGCTATGATGCAGGCCATAAGCATGTACCACATGTTGGTGCCAGTTTGAGACGGACAAAGTCCGATCAGACATGCAGAATCAAGGGGTAGACGAAGGCCTCAGTTTATGAGCTCGGTATAAAGGATCAACTTATTGTTTCGAACAGACAAAAGAGTCTCTCCGACGGTGGGAAACTGAATCGTGATGTTATCAGGAATTCCCCATCGGTCTCTTAGCTTAACTTCCTCAGTCGGATGGAAGTATTTTTTTTCCACTCTGTACAGGGCAAGAAGATTCTTAGACTTTATATCGCGAAGATTGTCACCTAAAACATCTTCTATGTTGGAGGGTATATCTTTTTACTTTTCTTCGCTAAGGAAGCTTTCTCACTCCGAGGGGGTAGATCAGTGACAACCTCCAAGGGAGGAGAGGAAGCATATTGGCTCGGCGCGGATGGTCCGGGGGGAGGCATTGCAGTAGGAACCGCGTGTAAAGGTTGCATCTTAACCACCATCATATCAGGTTTTTCTTGGTCGCTATTAGGCTCATCATGAAGAGTTCTTTTTTAAAGTTTTGAGATAAATGTTAAAACCTGCTCTAATTGGACACCCCGTGTCGAAGGCTTTCCGTGACTCACTTCTAGAGTCGTCTGCGGTGACCCTTGTGGATTCACCTGAGGAGTTGCAGTTGAAGAAGAGATTTTCACTCGAACAGATTTTACTGCTGGGTCAGGGGACCTTTTCCTCTTGATGCTCTCCCCTGCACTTGTGCTAATTGATTTTCTCTTTCCATCACCCATGATTATAAAGGGAGAAGTCTTGGAAGGATGGTCAGACGTAGAAGGGTCTACCTTGTTGCCACTAAAACAAGCTCGACCCGGGGGCTGAGTAACAAGGATAGAGGAACGTTATCGGATAGGGACTAGTTCTTACAAAAGTTTGATTCCCAAATTTCTGTAGGTGTGGGATTCCCTCTACCACCAGAAGGTATGAGAGCAACAATCTGATTCAAAATGTTAAACCCCTCCAAAGCTTATACCTTTCAAGATTGACAAACTCTTCATGCATGAAAGTGCAAAGAGGGAGTTTTGGGATAAGATTTTCTATCTCTCTAGAACATATGCTCTCAACCCAAAGTTAAACAGAGATTAAAAAGTATAAACCTATAATCAGAGAAGGAAGCAAGCCTTTGTAGTGAAAGGGAGTTGAAGACGAAGAGTTAAAGGAGTTGTGACACACCTCCCCTACCATAAACCGTTTCAAAAGGCGCACCAGCAGGCTAGGTAAGGACATGACACATGGCCATAAGTGATATTATTATCTAGAAGATCTCTGACTCTATAATAGTTATACAAAGCACGCGAGTTTAAATCGAATGATGACTTAGGTGAGGTCATCGTGACAAAGGGTGAGGTCATCACTTCTAAGTAAGTTTTGTTCCAACTAATCCGATCAGAGTAACATCCAAATAATTTGTAGGAAAGGCACAACCAGCAGAGCCATTCGATCCGAGGAGGTCATCAAATACGAACAAGGTTGAAGAATATGTGCAGTCTCCACTCAGATATCCTCGTAAAAACGGGGGGGGGGGGGCTATTGATAAGGCGAAAAAAATATAGGTAATAACTAGGTAAATTATGCAGAGTAAAAGGCTTAAATTTGTATATTTAGTGGTTAAGGACCAAAATAAAGCAAACATAAATGAAAATATGCAGGCATATCACCATGTAAAATATTAAGCCAGAATCATGTATTATCGTAAAATCTTATCCAAGCTCTAGTTTAAGATTCTTGGATACGCAGAGTTCCATCCACGTTGTTAATGAGTTACCTATATAGCTAGCTAAAACCTTGATAATATCTACATTATACATAAAATTTGGAAGGTTGAGGAATATAATCCAAACCAGAGTTGTTGGTGACTCAATCTTAGGATTGAAATGAGGGTACCATTTGAGCAAACTCATAGTATGTTATCCAATGGACCATATATTTCTCTTCCATAATGTTTTCAAGTCTTGTTGCTGCTCAAATTCAATAAGAACATGTATGAGATCCCATAAAGAGATATTTATTTATCCATGGAATCCCAAGTTATCAAGAAATATTTTAATCAATAGAGATGGTCTACCATTCGAGAATGTTTCTAACAAAGTATATTTGGAGTTTAAAAGTAAACTTTCTTGGTTTTTGGAAATGAAATGGATTGATATATGATCTTCAGCATCTTGAATTTTGACATTATCATGCTTGATTTCTTTTGCTCCAATATTTATGGCCTTAACATAAGTTATTTGAGTTGATTGTATAAATAGGTTGTCTGTGTTGATTTGTTATCGTTTGTTCAAATGTAGGGTTATCTCTAATGTTAGGAAATTATCTTGTATTATGAGTGTTTTCAAGTTATTTCTTTTTAGAAAATAACAAAAAATCAGAATTTAAATTATTCTGATCAATGATCAAAGAATAATGGTAAATTTTATTTTCTATGTTCTTTATTATAAGATTCATTGTTATAGTTCTTTGGATTCTAAGATTTTATGTTCTTTCTTTTCATGTATATTTCATAGTCTAGTCAAAGAATTTTTTGGCTGAGAAGACATAGATTTAGTTTTGTCAATTGTATGATCACTAACAACAACACTGAAGATCTTGTTATCAACCAGAGTAGTATTATTCCTGCGGTAAAAGGATTGATAATACACTATATTAACTTCGACACCCATGTTGCTATTGATGAGTCCGAAATTATTCACCACCACTCACTGTGAAAATCGGACAGGGGTAATCCGGACAATAATTACCCACTGAAGTATCCAGACAGGACAAAAAAAATAAAAACACTAAACACCTTTTGACTAAGCTAATTGCTAATCTGCTTAATAAACTAATGGATCTTTGAACTCGACCCGATTTCATAATATGACCCGAAAAGCTTATGGGTTCATAATTAAGGGTATAAATACCCAACCACTTTCATTAATGAGGGTAATGAACATTTAATACAACCAAAAATTTAATATCTCACTATAAAACGCCCAAACATTTAATACCCTTAAAAATTCCCCAAAACATCTGACAAAATTACCCTCAATCCAAAATTATCATCACCAAATTGGCAACCACAATGGGAGAAGAAGGTGCCTGAATCTAGCATTCAAAACCAGCAAGAAAAATCAGTTCGGATGAATCCAGATGAGCAAGCAATGCCACCACCTTTGATAAAAATGGTGCGAGAAAATGATGAGTACACAATCGAAGAACGAGACGGGCTGAAAGCTGAAATAGAAGCCTTGAGAGCTGCTAAAAAGGCGGAGTTAGGCTTGAAAGAAAAATCAAAAGTTGCAGCCATTCACCACACTGACAATCCAAAGGAGCATGACCCATCAACGAAGACTCATTTGAGTGCTAAAAAGACTCATGTCAGCTAAAAGAAGTCTCACCGGTCTAAACTGATAGAGAGCTCGGAGTCAAAATCCTCTAGTAGCTCTTCGAACGAGGATGGACTTGAGGAGTCCCTGTCATCCAGCAATGATGAAGGCAGGACCAAAAAGAAGCAAAAGTTGGTTAAAAAATATTCAAGAAAGAGGGACAGGCATGGAAGGTTGAAAAGGCATCTGGGTAAAGGGTAATCTCATAGCCACATCCATAGCCGGAGGCATATAGACGAGCTGTTGATGGATCCCTTTGCTTTCCATGATGAGCCAGGTATTTTTGCAACTCCCAATGAAGATACTGTCTTTAGTCGTGGCTGAAATTGGAGACAATCTCCATTGTCCTCCACGATTCTGTCCGGAAACTTTCCCAAGAGGTTTGACAATACCAAGATGGAAAAGTATGATGGGAGCAAGGATCTAGATAATCATCTGGAACAATTTAAAAAAATTATGATGAATTTTGACAATGAAAACAAGTTGCTCTGCAGAGCCTTCTCTCAATCTTTTACAGGGAGTGCTCTGAAATGGTATAATAGCCTACCACACGGGTGTATCATAAACTTTGATACGTTTTGGGTGGCTTTCCGGAGACAGTTTGTTGGAAGTAAGGAGGTGAAGGGCAATGGAGACACTATTATCCATTGTGCCCAAGAGCCAAATGAATCGTTGAAAGACTATATAAGTCGGTTCGTGAACACAAAGAATGGATTAACTAATTACTTTGAACAATTAGCAATAGCTTCTCTGAGATAGGGTTTGAATCCTAGGAATCTGGCCGATTCGGTAACCAGGAAGAAGGCCATGACGTGGGGCGGTTCACTGAACCAAGTGGGAAATCAAATCAATGTAGATGAAACGAAAAAGACTAGGGTGCACAGGCAAGTGAGATCTGCCGCAGCTGCACCAAACCAGAATCAGTCCGGATATAAGGCTAAGGAAGCCGGACAGGGTCCCAAGAGGGCCAAGGCTCAATCTCACCAAACTCCAGCTCAGAGTCAGCAGTCCAGAGATAAACGAGGACCTTGGGTCCAACCGGAGTTTTTTTCCGAGTTGAAAGAGAATGTGGCAACCATCTATGACAAAACAAAAGATGAGGTGCATTTTAGGAAGCCGACATCGCTTCAATCTCCTAGGGAAAGTCGTAATACTTGTTTATGTCAATATCATCATGATATTGGCCATAACACATAAGATTGTATTGCTTTGAAACAAGAGGTGTCGAATCTGATTGAAAGAGGAAAATTAAGTGTCTATGTCAAGAGAAGAAGTGGGAATAGGCCAGATAATGCTATCCGGACTGGCCCAAACAACAATGCGGGGATATCGGCTCTGGACGGGGCCATGGTAATTATTGAAAGGTTTGATGTAGAATCAGAGTATTTAGACCCTGATCCAGCCCTAAATAAGGTCGGTGTTATAACAGAACACACCAAGACGGTATCGGGGCTCATAAGCTTTTTTGAGTCACTTACCATATTTGGGGGAGACACAATGACTGCACCAACTTCTTCTTCAAGGAAGAGGTATGTTCACACTCTGGCTACTCAGTTGGAGGGTGGCATGTCCTCCTATCAATCCCAAATTCTGTTTCCCTTCATTGTTTTTTATGAAGATGACTTGAGGGACATAGTTGGTCCTCATGAAGATGTTGTGGTGATAGGAGCATCAATTGGGGGTAATGACTTTAGGCGAATTTTGGTTGACACTGGCAGCTCTGCCAACCTTCTATTTTAAGTTCCTATAAACAAATGAAGAATTCGGCAGTGATTCAGCGTTCAAACAGGTTCATTTTGGGTTTCACTGGAAGCTCTGCGGACGTGGTCGGGGAATTCGAGGAGGAAGTTTTGTTGGACAAAAGCCCTTTCAAGAAAATGATCAGGGTACTTTTCGTTGTGGTAGACTGTCCCACGTGTTACAATACAATCTTGGGAAGATCTTGGCTCTCCATGATGCATGATGTGGCTTCAACAGTTCACCAATGTTTAAAATATGTTGTTCAAGGACAAGTGGGAGTTTTCCTGAGTAGCCAAAATATAGCAAGGGAATGTTATGCAACTGTACTTGCCCCTAGAACTTTGGGAGCAGTCCGGGTAAATGAAGATTAGCAGTTGGTGGGGCCCTCTGGGGGAGATGGTGAAATTGATGACCCCAGAGAGACCCCTCGTGTTTTGATACCAATTGAAGAGGTTGAAACCCACTCTCTGGCTGGAGGAAAAAATGTCAAGATTGGATCTAAAATGACATCAGAATTAAAAAGCAAAATATTGTCATTTTTAACCAACCACCAACATGTTTTTGCTTGGTGTAATGTTGATGTAACCGGAGTGCCCGCAAATGTTATATCACACCAATTATCCATCCGGAGAGATGTAGCACCTATAGTGCAGAAAAGAAGAGCCTTTTCTAAAGAAAAAGTGATGTCATAGTTCAAGAAGTTGACCGGCTCACCAAAGTGGGGCATATAAAGGAGTCTCAGTATCCTTTATGGACAACTATTCCAGTGTTTATAAAAAAGAAAAATAGCAAATGGCGTATGTGTATCGACTTTACTGACCTCAATAGGGCTTGCCCAAAAGATCTGTATCCAGTCCTCCGGATAGATCAGTTGGTAGACTCCACATCTGGGAATAAGTTGTTGTCCTTTATGGATGCCTTTCCCAGTTATAATCAGATACAAGTGGATCCGAAGGACCATGAACACACTACTTTTGTTACAGATAGGGGCCTTCATTGTTACAAGGTGATGCCTTTTGGGTTGAAGAATGTTGGGGCTACCTATCAAAGTTTGGTGAATAAAGCGTTCGCTGATCAAATTGGGAGAAATATGGAGGTATATATTGATGACATGATGGTAAAGAGTGTGGAAGAAGAATTACACTTGGCAGATCTCCAAGAGACTTTTGCCAACTAGGTAAAAGTTAATTTAAAGTTAAATCCAGAAAAATATGTTTTTGGAGTACAGTCCGAGAATTTTTTGGGGTATGTGATAAGTGAGAAAAGGATACATCCTGATCCAGACCAGCTTAATGTCTTATTATAGATGGATCATCCTCGAAATATTAAAGATGTGCAAAGATTAACAGGAAGACTGGCTGCTCTAAATGGTTTTATCTCAAGGTCTTCGGATAGGTGTCCCCCATTTTTCCATACTTTAAAGGGTGCTAAAGACTTTAACTGGTCTCCACAGTGTGACCAAGCGTTCGATGAAATAAAAAAGCATTTATCTTCCCCCAAGACTCTTTACAAACCTATTGATGGAGAAACATTGTACATATATTTAGCAGTGTACGAATGTGCTATAAGTGCAGTACTAGTAAGGGAGGTGGATAGTTATCCTCGTCCGGTGTACTATATCAGCAAGAGCCTGATGGATGATGAAAGAAGGTACTTAAAACTTGAGAAACTAGCACTGGCTTTAATAATTGCTGCCAGGAAAATGAGGCCCTATTTTCAGTCTCATTCTATTGTCGTCCGAACATTTTTTTCCTTGAAAAATGTTCTTCAAAAGGAAGACATATAAAGCAGGATGACCAAGTGGTCAGTAGAATTAGGTGACTATGACATTGATTTCGCCCCTCGAACTGCAATCAAAGCTCAATCTGTTGCTGATTTCCTAGTTGAATTCCATTCAGACAGAAGTACTAAGCAAGCTGCAGATGAAAGAACTAAGAAGGTATGGGTTATCCGAACAGATGGTGGATCAAGTACCATGGGTTGTGGTGCTAGGATATGTTTGACCTCTCCGTATGACGACAAACTATACCAGGCTATATGTTTTGCTTTTAGGGCTTCTAACAATGAGCCCGAATATGAAGCTGCTATAGCTGGTTTGAAATTAGCCTTTCTATGTGGAGCTAAAAGAGTTAGGTTAATGAGTGATTCTCAGCTTCTTATCCATCATGCCCAAGGTCAATCTGAGGCAAAAAAGGAGCAGTTGATTAAATACTTATTCATTCTTAAAAAAGTGGCAGCCAACTTAAAAAATGTCAGCTATGAGCATATACCCAGATCAGAAAATACATTAGTAGACTCCTTGGCAACCATGGCGTACTCTGAGTCCTACCCATGGATTCATGTGCAAGAATGTCCATCCATACAACCCAATTGGGTTAAAGAAGAAGAGGAAAGTTTAAGTATACAAGTGGTTCAACCCAAGGACTGGAGACATCTCCTTCTTCAATACATTTCTGATGGCATTTTGCCTCCGGAGAAAACTGTGGCAAGGAAAATGAAGTACAGGGCTCGTGGTTTTTTAGTCATAAGAGATATTTTATACAAGAAGTCATTTAGTAGACCTCTCTTGCGTTATTTGGGGATTGAAGAATCTCAAATTGTGCTATCCAAACTACATGATGGTGAGGGGTCAGCACACTGTGGCTATAGAGCTTTAACCCAAAGAGTTTTATTAGCCGGATACTACTGGCCATCCATAATGGAAGATGCCAAGGAATTGGTAAAGAAGTATGATCCATGCCAAAGATATGGTAATGAAATTTGTATCCCAGTTGTCCCTCTGGAATCGATTTCTGAGCCAATACCTTTTGCTCGTTGGGGACTGGATCTAGTAGGGCCTCTACCGATGGCATCCGGATGGTGCAGAACTATTATTGTAGCCATTGATTATTTTTCAAAATGGATAGAAGCAGCCCCCTTGGCAGGAACTACTACAAAAGCTGTTATAAAATTTATGGTTCCACAAAAAATAACCACAGATAATGGGCCACAATTTGATAACAAGGATGTGGAGAGTTTCTGTGCCTCTAGGGGCATTCAGCATTGCTTCTTTTCTCCTTTCCACCCATAAGAGAATGGTCAAGTTAAAGTGGCCAACAGAACCATTATGTCCGATCTTAAAAAGAATTTAGAAGAGGCTGCTGGAAAGTGGCCAAGCTATTTACAAGAAGTACCATGGGCCTACCGGACTACTCCTCGAGTTGCCACACAAGAATCTCCTTTTGCTTTGGTATATGGGATGGATGCAATTGCTCATGTAGAGGTAACTCTTCCATCATATATAGTCCAAAACAATTCCGAACAGGCTAATGAAGTGGCAGTCATAAGTCAATTGGACTTAATAGAAGAAAAAAGGATTAAGGCTCATCTTAGAGCCACATATTATCAAGGTTTGATGATGAGAAGGTTTGCTTCCAAAATCAAAAGAAGGGATTTTCGACCTGAGGACAAAGTATTGAGTAAAGTCTTCCTACATACTAAGGATAAGCAGTTCGGCAAGCTAGCTCCAAATTGGGAAGGACCCTATGTGGTCACTGAAAAGCTTAAGCCCGGGACATACAGGCTTCAACACAAAGATGGAAGAATCTTAAACCACCCTTGGAACATTGAATACCTCCGGATGTATCTAGAATGAAAGTTGTGTAAATATTTACTTGTTTAAAGTCCATGTAAATATTAGGGGGCATACTATTTCCTACCATGGTGGTGCGGGAAAGTTTTAATGAGGTGTCTGGGTTTTTTTTAATGAAATTTGATGTCTTCTTAAAATATTCGGAGTGGTTTGATTTACAATTTCTTAAAACCTTCTAAGTATCTTTGACAGATCGGATTGATCTGGTGGAATAATGACCATTTAACATTTGTCATCAGAGAATTTAAACACTTTCATCTTAAAATACTTGTAAAATAAATAGGGGCTATTTAAACATCAACGATTAAGGTTGAGGGAATATGAAACAAAGCAATAATTTAGTAAAGTAAAACTATCCGGCTAAAACCGGATGATGATATTAAAACATAAAATATGCCTTGACCATCCAAAGACTTTAAGTTTAAAAGGAAAGACTTGACCAAACTCAAACCGGACACAATTACAAAAATGCCTTGGCCATCCAAGGAGGTATATCGTAAGAATAAGAAAAAACAAAAAATAGTTAAAATTTCAGGGCTAGTTTCCCTTGGATGTTCCTGCATCATATTTTTTCTTTAAATCTTTGGGTTCGTCACTGAAACTCTCTCTAATTCCTTCTTCCTCATCGGTAGTGTCATCAATACCACTAGAATAGTTCTTTTTATCACCATCCGCCATCGTATGGAACGGATTATCTTCATATTCAACATACTGCCACGGGGTACCAAGCATTCTCTTCAGAAACGTTTGATGAAAGAGCAAGACCATGTCAGATTTAACTTTGACATACCTCGTTTCTAGGGAATCTATCACCTCGTTGGTGTATGCATCAATCTTGGTCTGGATTGTCTTCTCATGCTCCTTCACCAAATCTTCCTTCTCCTTGGTAACCTTGGACACAGCCTCTTCCAGAGAAGTCTTGTCACCGGACAAAGTTTGGATAACATTGTACTTGATCTTCACCTCTTCCTTCAAAGTGGAGAGATCTTTTTACAAGCCAGAGCACTTGGTTTGAAGCTCTGTGTTAGCCTTCTCCGAAGTGACCAATTTTATTGCCAGATCTTCTTTCCTTTTATTTAAATCCTCGAGCTCTTTCTTCAATGCCTCAACACTTTTGTTAGCATTAAGAAGGTCAGCGGATAAACTCTCATTATATGTATTGAGGGAATTAATGAGAGCAGATTGACTTTTTACTTGCCTCTCCAAGTTGAGCACTGTATCATTTTCCCCTGAAACAGTGAAAGACTTACCATTAAAAGTCACAATGTTGGATAAGTTTGGGGGAAGGTAAGGACCAATGAAGTCATCTTTTTCAAACTCTCCAAAATAAAGGCCAATGTTTTGGAGGCCACTGAAATCTACTTCTTCCAAATCCCCTCCGCTACCCTCTCCTGTGTGTAGATCACTTGGGATTTGCTCTTCCATGGTGGGGTTTGTTGGGTCGGCCGGAGGTAGAGACTCTGAAGGCCGGAGGACAACTTCATCCCCCAAGGAGACTTTCTTCTTCTTGGCAGTCCTCTCTTCACTACTTGCTCCCCGTTTTCGGTCATTCTTAGGAGGTTTGGAGGATCTTGAGGTCCACTTGCCTCCTTAATGCTCTCATCCTCAACTACTTTAAGTAAAGTAGCATCGATTCCCCATTGGGTCTGCGCTCATTGGCTCTCCGGAGCAATCTTCTATGCAGCACCCTGAACAGCCTCTGCTGGAGCCTTTTTTTTTCTTACCCTTCTTCCCTTTCATTTTGCTTGGGGCTTTGGCTCTGGAGGGCAAGGCCAGTTTTCCATCTTTCTCCTCTGTTCTCTTGAGAATAACTGCTGGAGGGGTGGTGTAGTCATCTCCTCCCAAGTAAGATCTCTCTGGCCCGTTGTGTTCCAGAGGTAGGACCTCACCAAGTTGCCTGAGGTGAAGCAGTTGTGGAAAGCGTTTCCCCAACGGTCAGCAGACCAAGTGTTTAATTTGGCACAGGTGGTCTGCCCCTCCTCCACATAATCGGAGAACTCCTTCGTCAACACTAACCAAAGAAAAAGAGAAGTAATTCAGAAACACATTTTTTACAAAGTAAGAAAGACAAACATAGTAAAATATTTACCTGAGCTTTTCCATCTACTGGTGAGCATACTTACCAGCCTTGATTTTCCTCCCATTCTCCCACGACCCGCTGATGAATAGAAACTGGGTCTTCCAGTTTTTCTCTGACTCAAGCAGGTCATCCACCACCTTAAAGTTATCTTCCATATTGAAGTGGTAGAATGGGATATAGTGGTTCTTACAAAGGCTGGCCACTACAGCAAACTGCTCCATTGGAAGTGGTATGCCGGACAGCCTTGACGCCATAATACAGGCGATGAGAGTAAACCAAGCATTGGGACTCAGCTTGCTTGGATAAAGTTTTATCAGGTGGAAATACCTGGCAATTTTTGGATCCTAGGGGAATCTGATCCCCCAATTGAACAACTCAGTGTAGATGACGATTTCGTTGAGCTTGTAGTCCATCGGAGTCTCCGGTGTGACTGGTATCCTCACCTTGACTGACTCAGGAATCCCCCACTTGGTCCAGATCCGGACTAACTTAGCAGTGTGAGTATAGACATAATTGATATTCTGCATGGCCAGCAGATACTTCACATTGACCTTGTGGAAGCAAGGTCCCACCTTGCCTTCCAGACTCTCCGACAGATCCGGATGAGTCATGCAAACTTTCTACTTGCCTTTTCCATTTTTATCGGAGACAACATCTCCAGTCTGCTCGGAAGCTTCAGTCTTGAATGGGGCCTCTTTAACATTATCTTCCATCACCTCTTCCATCACTATGGAAGGTTTATCAGCCGTTGTCGATGGGAAAGTGCTAGTAGGTGGATCAGCAGCTTTTCCGGACGGTTGAGCATCAGCCTCTCTTAAGGATCTGGTGTTCGTCTGGGGCTCAGTTCCAGAGGACTTACTATGAGAGATTGTTCTAGTGGCCTCAGGTCCGGAGGGTTTGTCTTTTGGGGCTCTAATAGATGCCTCCGATCCGGAGGCCCTGTTTTAGAAGACTTTGTTTGAGAACCAGTTGCTTGACCCTTTACTAAACGGGTTGTCCGGCGAGGGTTAGTTTTTTCTGGAGATTTCTCGATATCTGACCCCATAGCAATGAACGGAGAGGGCTTTCTTGCACTTGATACTGCTTTCTCCTGCACAATAGAGGGTTGAGACTCCTGAACCGAGGAGTCTGACTGGATTGGCGAAAGGCTTGGTTGGAACAAACGCTTAGGCTTGGCACTTTTTGCAGAAGATGAACCTCGATCAGCTTCTGAAGACGGTGTGTCAGGCTTACTGATTGGAGAGACTGGAAGGCCAGCAGCGATACGTCTCTCACGCTTAACTTTTTGTGTTTTTTATAGTTCTGAAAGATTTAGCCAACCATCTTTCACGAGAGCGTTTCTCGCTGTGAACATAAACTTACCCAAGAAAGATTTTGAAAATAGAAGTAAAAAACTCTAAGAAGAAGGAATGACAAAGTGATGAAGATGGTGAAACAGTAAAAGGAAAACAATTTATACTAATGAGGCAAAAAGTTACTGATACCTAGGAGAAAACAAAGAGACTAAGGTAATGATTAAAGATGGCGCTGACGTAAGAAACATTAAATGCAGGAGTTGTTTTTTTAGCTTAGTGGGAGCGCCGTTCTAGGAAGAAAATGGCTGGTGGAACGAATCAAAAAGCAACACGTGTCCCACGATCCAAAGAAGACTCTTGGAATTCTGAGAAGGAATCAGTCCGGATACACTTTGAACTGCATGCAAGAGCGATCCGGAAAATGTTGTTGCTGGCTAAGTAAGTTTTTTAGTCTTGCCAAAGACTTCTGACAAAACCTAAAAAAGGGGCTACTGATGAGTCCGGAATTATTCACCACCACTCACTGTAAAAACCGGATAGGGGTAATCCGAACAATAATTACCCACTGAAGTATCCGGACAGGACAAAAGTATTAAAAACACTAAACATCTTTTGACTAAGCTAATTTCTAATCTGTTTGATAAACTAATGGGTCTTTGAACTCGACCCGATTTCATAATTTGACTCGAAAAGCCCATGGGTCCATAATTAAGGGTATAGATACCCAACCACTTTCATTAATAAGGGTAATGAACATTTAATACAACAAGGTAGCTCAAATCTCTCACTACAAAACACTCAAACATTTAATACCCTTAAAATTCCCCAAAACATCTGACAAAATTACCCTCAGTCCAAAATTATCATCACCAGCTATAAACATGATATTTTACAGAGTTTTCTAAAGAAATGTGGTTGTAGCATTCGATTTTGCTGATTAAAGAGCCCGATCATAACCTTCTTCATTAGATATTGTATCAATGGCAGACTAATGGAGGTGGTGACTCTTGTAAGATATTTTTGTGGCCACCGGAAGAAGATGATTTCTGGATCTGCAACAAACCATTTCTTTTTAATCATACTTGTTCTTGACTATTTTTAAATTATTACAGTTTAATTCCTTTTTGTTGTTTAAGTTCAAATTAATTATATTTTATCTATGGAAATTTTAGTGAAAAAATAATTTATTTCAAAAACAAAAAATTCATTATAGACACAACATTGAACTAATTTTTTTTAAATGAAAAAATTATTTTTGAAAAAAAAATAACTACTACTAAAAAAAATGTTTTGATTTCAAATTTTAAAAAATGTATACAACTATGGAAGGTAACAACAAGCTTATTGATAAAACTAATTCCAATGAATCTGCTAAATCAAACTCATGAATAACATTTAATAAATCCAAATATTTTTTTCTAATTTTTTTATTCAGAATGTACTGATTTAGAACATTAAAAAAAAATAGGATTGAAAATCTGGTGCATTTCATGGTACCTTGAAAAAATTCACAAAACTTTCTCAAATAATACGAGGATATTACAAAATTTCTCAAACAAATACGAGGACTTTGATAAAATTGCCTCGAACAATATAAGGACTTAATAAAAAATGATGTATAAAAGATTACTCTGAGGAATATCCTATTAAATTATCCTCAGTGAACTCTGAATAATCCAAAAATATTCCAGCGGAGAATTATTCGACAGGAACAAGTTCGCATAAACTACCTAAATTTAAATCGGGATAACGTTTGTCAATTTCCAAAATGAGCCCGGATCTAACTGTCGCATCCCTTGCATTCAATTTGGGAACACATTTAGAAGTGTAATCTTCAACAACCACTTTTTATCTACCTTAGCTTGGCCTAAGATAAGTTTATTCTCTTTTACAACCCTTTCGATGAGCTTATCTTTGGTGGAATTTTCCTAACATAAAGATCCATTTATTCTTGACAACACGAGTCATAAATCATGACATAATCCTCATAAAGAACAATTTTTTGATAAATAGCGTCGACTTGCGCCTGAAGCGCAAATAATTATTATTCAAGCTTCTTGAAATCTGACTTTGCTTGTGAAGCCTCTGTCTTGTAATGGTTCTTTTGATTATTTATATATTGCATATTTTCCCAATAATAACTGATAATCAAAGAAACTTACGAATTCAAAGAGAAAAATTATCTTCAATAGTCAAAGGAACTAGACGAAGAACCAACCTCAAAAGAAACAGCAATAATGGAATAAGTCTTCAGAGTAACATCATCTACATGATTTTGAATGGTCAAGTCATTTTGTGGAGGTTGAGAAGAATCACATTCGATGTTTATCTTTTTCGGTGAATATTTGGTGGGATCAGTAACTTTGTTATCCTATGATGCAACTTCCTCGAAGACTTCTTCACTCTCTTGATAAATTCCTTTCAATTTTCATTGTCATCATTTTTAGGAGGGTCTTGTGAAAGGGATCTTCTTGGATTTTTCAAGCTTCTGTTGCGGATTCTCTTCTTTAATATCAGCTTCTCGGGTTTCTGCACCTGAGAGTTATGGGATTTCTTCTTCTTCTGAAGACTCACCAGCCCGATGGCTTTTGGCTCTAGCTCTGGAAGGAAGATATACCAGTATATCTCGTGTCTCTAACCTATCTAGCACTTCTTGTTGGGTGGGATGAACCATAAATTCTTCCAATAATAAACGTTATGAGCGCTTAGCTCTCTAGATGAGACTCTTGGTAAGATTAGTAGGAGTAAAATAGACATGAAATCTGTTAGACCAAGAAGTTTTGGCCTACCTACTAAGCTCAATTAAAATTGTTGTCGCGGAAGGAACAAAATCAACATATGGTTTGGATACACCAGTCATATCTATTTTTATTTTAAAATATTTTTAGAGAAGATATAAGAAAATACGAAAGGAAAGTTAAATTAAAAAAAAATCCATGTTGGTCCACTTGAGGGACAATTTGTGAGGATTGTCAGTCGTCGCTTTGAACCCGTCTCCCAAAGGCCAGAGATAAAAAAGAATCGTTGCTTCCATTTTTTGTCAGCCTCAAGTAGATCATTGACAATCTTCTAGTTACTACCAAAGTTTAAGGAACAAAAGGGGAAGTATGGATTTTCGGCTAATCCAGAAAGACCAACCAGCTGTTCTAAAGAAAATCATGTCCCCAAAATATTCAAAGTTATTATGTAAGCCATAAGGGTGAACCACATATTGGGTCCAACCTAGGTCGGACAAAGATCAACCATCACAAAATATTCGATGAAGAATGGATCTAAGAGGAATCACTAGCCCTAATTCATTATCTTTGTGTATACAATTAATCATTGATCCTTGACCAATAATGGCGTCTCCCCAGCAGTCGAAAAACAAATAGAGATTGTGAAAGGAATTCCCCATCGGGCTCTTAGCTTAGCCTCCTCAGAAATGTTATAGTATTTATACTTAACCTCGTGTAGGGCCAAAATATTCTTGTTCTCCACCGCTCAAAGATTATTCCTGATCAAAGCTTTAATACGAGGGGGAAGTAGAACATCCTCTTTTGATTTTGCTTTCTTATTTGGAGGGGAACTCTCTTCGACAATTTGTAAAGTAGTAGTTAGTGTTTCTTCCTCGGAGGTAGGTACCAAAGCTCATTCGGTTGCAATAACATTAGTTTGAGTAGCGACTGTTGGCTCATCCTCCCCAAAAGTTAAGGCCAAAGATTCATCAACATCAATAACATCGTCAGATTTGGTAATATAAACCAAAAAAAGAATGATTTAAGAAACATAGAATAAGATGATCCAGCATTTAAATATTTTATAGCGTTGAAATAATGGTTAAAAAATAGAATGAGATGATAGATCCAACTTTTAGATGTTTTATAGCGTTGTAATAGTAGATTACTCTTCTATATGGAATTATATAAATTTAGAAATAATGGCCCAAGGCTAAGATTACATGAAGGCCCACAATTAAATCCATTGGTTTAAAAGAATAGAGCACCAAATTAAAATGAAATGTTTCGATTCTCTTTCGAAAGATAGATGAAACAGGAGCTAAGAATCATAAACAATATATTCATCCAAATCTTCAGATTTTCATCTTTAACAAATCTTCAATACCAAATATTCAGGATATTTTCAAGACAAATTAAGACTAAGAGAAGACCATTTCACACCGTAAAGAGAACATAACCTAGTGCTTTGAATATGCTTACAAAAAGCTGGAGAAGCTACATTAAGAGATTCTTAAGCCAGAGAATCAAGTAGATTTCAACAAAATTTTCCTCAATATTCTATGACTTCAAATTTGAGCATCACCAAAAGACTTTAGCTACATTTTAGAATAGAAGTAGCAGAAGGATTTGAAGCCTCGTGTTATTATGAATAAAATAATTTTAATGAATTTACAAGGTAGAGATAAGAATTTTTCCTGATGTAACCAATTCCTTGACTTTCAAGGAGGATGATAGATCACAAGTATGTAGGAGAATTCTGAGTAGAAGAGCTTCATTTTACACTTTTACATCCACTTCGCCAACTAGTCTGCAGCTTTATTATGGTTTATATTTATATGCTTGATCACCATGGATGGTTTAAACAAGTCACGACAGCATTTAAGCACCTTGCCAATAGGATTTGAGAAGTTACCGGAAGCTAACATGGTAACCAAAATCTCAGAATCGGTTTCAATACCCACATTATTGAAACCATTCAGATTGCAGATTATGAGGCTATCAAGAAGAGCCATGACTTCAGCGTGAATAAGGAGAAGTTTTCCATACAGTCTACCATGACTTGAAAGTAAGTTACCTTCATAATTTATTATTACAATACTTCCCGTAAGTTCTCCATTAAACAATGTAGAACCATCAATATTGACTATAATTCTACCGACGCTAAGAGGAAGCCAATAGAGAATCCTAGGAATCTTGCTGATTTCAAACGCGTCAGACAACCTAAAGCATTAGGGGCTTTACTAAAGGGCTTCCAATGCTTGCTCGATAAAAGGTTAGCTCTATCCAATCCATAAATTATGTGATTAATGTAGTTAATGGCCGAAGAGGAATCATAATAAATGCCTTTCATCTTGGACTTGTTTCTCAGGCTCCAAATAATCAAACAGATGATAGGGGGATTGATAGAGAACAAATGTATTTCCTAGTTGATGAACCACAACCAAGTTCTGAGTATGTGGGGAAGGGTCATAAACTGCCGATTTGGATGTTGAAGATTGAAGCATAATGACACCAAATGTTCCAGGCCAGTTTACAGTTGACAAAAAGGTGATTAATATTTTCCTGATTACAACATAACTGACACTTAGATGTTAATCTGATATGTCTCTTTTGCAGAATCTCATCATATGAGAGCCAACATAGGAGAAGCCTCCAAGTGAGGTAAGAACACTTCCTCAGAATAATACTATTCCAAATCTTGTTAAATATGTTAAATTGATTATGTTTAGACCTCAGGAAGTTCCATGTATCTTTCGTGTTAAAGAAGTCATTCTTAGAGGGAGTCTAAGTTGGAAAATCAGCCTGATCATTGTTGATTAAGTGCATATAGATTTTAGATATGTCACTAGGGGAAATGATAGATCTGAGCTTAGGTTCATTCAAATTATTCTGACTCCAATAATTTACAACTCTATCAAACCTAATCTCAGGATTAATAAGGAGATCTTCAGGATTAATGAGATGCGAGTCTCTAATCCAAGAATCAATCTAAAAGTGAACATCACCAGAACCGATAGCCCACTTGATATTAGGCTCAGCTTTGTCTTTGATTGAAGTCGATATTTTCCAAACTTTTTAGTTATTTTTGGATTTTAAATCAGCTAACAGGGAATGCGTGTTGTTACAATATATACTTTGAGTATATTTGGCCCAAAGAGAACTCTTTTTTTCTGAAATTTAACCAAAGGTTGCATGATGCAGAATCTTGAATATCTTTCAATCTTCTCACATTTAAATCACCCTACGAAAATGTTTTACAAATCTTATTCCAACTACACCAATGAATCTTAGATATTTCAGAAAAATATTAATAAGATTTAGTCTTTCAGAAAAATAGATCTTTTTGTCATCATAATCACTTATTTTAGATCTAATGCTACTGATTAGAGTCTCATAGTTTCTTTTCCAGTTGTTTCTATTTAAACTGACTCCTAAATACATTATAAGAAGATTTTCATTTTTGAATCTAGTGCCAACAACAATAGTAGTGATTTTATTGATTGGGAAGATAACAAAGGTAATGATTGATGTTTTGTCTTTATTAATCATCTGACTTGATGCATCTTGGTACTTTTGTATAAACTTACCAAGAGTGGCTATAACATAGTTATAACCATTAGTAAAAATTAAAACATCATCTGTAAAAGCTAGTGAATGAATACATATACTACTTCTAGTTTTATACTGAATAGACTTGTTATTGTGGTAAAGCAGATTAAAGGCCTCTAATTAAGGTTTCCTCAGAAATAATAAAAAGACAAGGAGATAGTGGGTCTCCTTGCCTTAAACCCCTACTGGTTTTAAAATACCCAACAACGTTGCTATTAATGAGGATGAAGGCTTTAATATTACTTATTATAGCATAGATGAGATTATAAATCTGATGTTGAAACCAAAAGTAGAAGGACTTTCTTAAGGTAGCCGTGAGACAATCTGTTGAGGCTTTAGCCATATCAACCTTGATCAAAATGTTCCCAACCTTGTTTTTTTCATGTCATATATCATTTCATTAGTAAGCAATATATTGTCCTGGATAGATCTATTAGCAACATAAGCTCCTTGGTTTTTAGAGATGATTTTAGGTAAGAGATTGATCATCCTATTGCTAAGCAGTTTAGATATGATTTTGTTTAACATTAAACACAAACTAATATGTCTAAATTCTTTCCAACAAGTAGGGTAACTATCTTTAGGGATTAAGCAAAAACCCGTGGCTAATACCCATTGGGGAATAGGTAAGCCATTGAAAAAATATAACATTTCTTCCTTGAGGTCAGCCTTAATGATTTTCCAGCAAGTAAGGTAGGAGGTAGCATTAAATCCATCCATACCAGCTGCACTTGCTGGATTAAGACCCTTGATAGCTTCCAAGATTTCTTCTTCATTAAGATTAGTCAGTATGTCCATATTGTCTTGCTCAGTTACAATGTTAGGGATTGAATTAAAGATGTAACTATTAGAAGATTAGATTCAGCTTTAAGATTAAAGTAAGGATAGGTAGTAAGAGTATTCTTAAAGAAACTTACATCAGATTTATTGATAAAAGTCTCATCAGTTAGCCAAACAGAGTCTTTCTTAGTTCTGTTAATCTTATTCATTCTTCTTTTATTTTTGACAAAATTGTGAAAGATTTTGGTGTTTCTGTTGCTATCTTTAATCCAGTTGGAGTAAATCTTCTGATACCAGTAACTTTTTTCTTGAGTAATGCTTGATGCAGATTATCATTAGCTTTATTCCAGTTGTCTATGTTTTGATCAGTGTTGTTCGCCATTCATAGAAGCTTCATTCTGTTAACTTCATCTTCAACATCCATAACTTTATTAAACACATTACCAAAGACAGTAGTATTCCACTATTTTAAGGCAACTTTTAATCTCCTAAGCTTATTCAAGAATCTCTTAAGATGAGGACCCTATATTTCAGTCAACCAGTTAGTTTCAACAAAGGGGAGGAAATCCTCACTTAAACACCACATATTAATAAATTTGAAACAAGATTTGTTTTTTAGTTTATCATTATAATTAGAAACAAGAATTGGCATATGGTAGAGCAACTTTTATGAAGATGTTTGACTGAAGTGTTGTGAAAGTAGTCTATCCAGTCACTGTTGAGAAGAACCATGTCTAAGCGTCTTCATTTCACTTTGTTAGTTCAGGTGAATCTGTTTCCAATGTACCGAACATCTTGTAACTTGCATTGGTTAATAGTATCATCGAAATCTTCAGAGCTTTTGACACAATAGTTGATACAATCCTTTTGCTCAGTAGGGTTGGTTATGGAGTTGAGATCTTCAAGCACAATCACTCTTCAACATTTACAGCAATGATGTTGAGAGAAGTCCAAAGATATTTCCTGCTTAGCCTTTGACATTTGGCATAAACAGAGGTAAGGAAGAAGACTTCTACTACTGCTGTCATTTACAAGGGTTATGTAAGGATTTTGGGTAACAAGATGACTGCCCTTTTCTTTTTCTTTTTGATGATAGTTTTCCTCAGTACATAGAGAAACATGATCAATTTTGTTTTTAATGATTGATCTTTGGGGTTCTTAATTATCTTGAGTCTATTCCCCATAATTTGGATTAACAAGTATAGAATGAAGTTTTAGCTTTTTCCAGGTAATATTGAGTAGTTTGGTTATGGCTTGATACATGTATATCTTCTTTAACTTTAGAAATCTTCTTTATGCAATTCTCTTTAGCATATCCTATATGGTAACAGTAGAAGCAGTAAAAAGGAACATCCTTGTAACTGACGTGAAGCCAACAACCTTCGTTTGATCCAAATCCTACCCAAACTTCATACTTAAGCTTTTGTATTATATCTAACTCAACAATAACGTAACAAGCATTGAACAACGCTCTATTCTTAGGTGGTATCCAATATTTGAGGGCTCACCAATGGTTTCAACAATGAAGTTAATAATTGCTTCATTGAACATACATTATGGTACTTGTTTCAATATAATCCATGTTGGAACTATTGGGTTATTAATTTTTGGGCTGAATTGAGAAGACCACTTCAGAACTCTCATCACCTTATCACCCACAATCCACATAGATCTAGTCCATAGTTTACACATATAATATTTCATCGAGAATTCAAACAATATATGCCTTGAGTCCCATCTGCTAAAATTAACTTCACCTAAAAATTTCTTGAGTTCTATGAAATTGTTGAGAATTTATCTTTTTGGAATACCTTGAGAAAACTTTGTTATTATAGTGTATTTGCTTGAGTTTCTTGGGAATTCTTTGACTTCTTTGTTGAATTGAAGAGATATATGAGATTGAAGATACTTAAAAAAAGTATAAAAAAAAGCTAGAACAGGCTTGACAAATTAGAAATACTATCAAATCAGAGAATAGCTGATGATTTTTGAGGATTAAGAATCAGCTTCCTCTATTTGTCGGAGAAATTGCAAAGCCCGTAACTTCTTTCATATATATATATATATGGAGACTTACCTAATGGGTCTAAAATTTGTTTCTATTTACTCAATCATAACAGATCCATTTTACAAATAGGTCCAGCCTATTTAACAAAAGACTCAATTATTCTAAAAAACCAAAACAATTGCAGCCTAAATCAAAACATCGGCCACAATATCAAAATCAATTCTTTCTCCTCAAACTTTTTTTGTCATATGAATTAGGGAAAATTGTATTTAAAATTCAAATTTGGACTAATAGATAAATAAAATTATATTTTAGTAGATATTGGTAAAACCTATTTGACCTTAGACTTATTGATAAATTGTATACGTTTTTTACCCATGTATAAACCTTTTATATATATATAGCTTAACTTGGCGGTTAACGAACCAAAGGATATAAGATTCAAGTAATCACTAATGGGCTTTTTTAAACAAACGCTTTTGTCCACTTACTTCTATTCGGGTCTATCTGGAATTAAAACCCGCTATGGCCCAAACAAAAATAAAAGAACAAACCTTTCGGAAACGTCTAAACCCTAAACCCTTTGAAATCTCACCAAGCAAGACTTAGACGAAGTAGAAAGGAAAAACAAAAAAACAGCAGCAATGGTGAAATCGTACTTGAGGTACGAGCCGGCGGCTGCGTTCGGTGTTATAGCGTCGGTGGATTCGAACATTGCGTATGATCACACCGGGAAACATTTACTGGCTCCGGCGCTGGAGAAGGTGAACTTATGGCACGTCCGTCAAGGTGTTTGTTCCAAAACACTTTCTCCGTCTGCTTCCTCTACTGGCCCTTCGCTCGCTGTCACCTCCATCGCCCCCTCACTTTCTTCTCAGGTAACTTTCTCTGTTTGGATTGCTTATCGACACCGAAATGTTTTATGTAAATTTGTATTAGAAGAATGTTTTCCAAGTGTTTAGCTATGAAAATTGTCTAATAACATTGTAAATTTATATATTTCTTCTCTAGAGTTTAGCTAGGAAACTGAGAAAATCATTAAAATTTTATCACAAGAAGTGAAGAAATGTTTTAGTTTGATTGTAAATTATAATAAATACTTCTACCAGAAGAAGAGGATACATTTTCAATCCATGGAGAGTGAATTTGGACTGGTCTTGATCCCTTTGCGTTTCCTTAAGTGATCAAGTTAGATTTGAATGTAGGTGGCAGTTGGTTATGCTGATGGCACTATAAGAATTTGGGATTGTGAAAGTGGAACTTGTGAGACTACTTTAAATGGGCATAAAGGAGCTGTGACTGCGTTACGGTATAACAAACTTGGTTCGGTACTCGCATCGGGAAGCAAAGATAATGATGTTATATTGTGGGATGTTGTTGGTGAGGCGGGTCTTTTTCGTCTCCGCGGGCATCGTGATCAGGTTTCATTTTCTTACAACTTTTATATGAATTGCGAGTATGTTGTATATCTTGTGATAGTTAATTCAGCTGTTATGAATTTTTTGTAGGTTACTGACCTTGTATTTCTGGATTCCGATAAGAAACTTGTCAGTTCCTCGAAAGACAAATTTTTGAGAGTTTGGGATCTGGATACACAACACTGTATGCAGATCGTTAGTGGTCATCATAGTGAGATTTGGTCTATTGATGTTGACCCTGAGGAAAGATACCTTGTAACTGGTTCTGCGGATATGGAACTTAGATTTTATACTGTTAAGCATGAGTCCATAGATGGACAACTTATACCTAATACAAAGGGACATGAGAAAGAGAACAATGGGGATGTGTCAACTCAAAATAAATGGGATGTTTTGAAGCACTTTGGTGAAATTCAAAGACAAAGCAAGGATAGAGTTTCGTCAGTCAAATTCAACAAGACTGGAAATTTGCTGGCTTGTCAAGTGGCTGGGAAAACAGTGGAAATTTACCAGGTGTTGGATGAAGCTGAAGCGAGGCGTAAGGCAAAACGTAGGGTTCACAGGAAAGAAAAGAAATCTGCTAAAGGACCAGGCCAAGCAACTGAAAATGGTGTCCCAGGGCATGTCACTGAGGAGACAGGAAATGTTATCGTTGTTACAGTTGTTGATATATTTAAGCTTCTTCAAACTGTTCGAGCAAGTAAAAAGATATCATCGATTTCCTTTTGTCCAATTACTTCAAAGAATTTACTGGCTACTTTAGCATTATCTTTGAACAATAACTCATTGGAGTTCTACTCTATTCAAGAAAGTGAAAATAAGAAAACATTTGCCATTGAGCTACAAGGGCACCGTTCTGATGTTAGAAGTGTCACCCTCAGCGAAGACAACACTCTTTTGATGTCAACTAGTCACAATGCAGTAAAGATTTGGAATCCAAGTACTAGTTCATGTCTGCGAACTATTGAATCTGGGTATGGACTATGTGGTTTAATTGTTCCTCACAATAAATATGCTCTAGTTGGAACCAAAAGTGGTTCTCTAGAAATAATTGACATTGGAAGTGGCACTTGCATTGAAACATTGGAGGCTCATGGTGGCTCGCTTGGCTCGATTGCGGCTATCCCAAATGGTAATGGTTTTGTTACCGGGAGTGCAGATCATGATGTCAAGTTCTGGGAATTTCAAATGAAAAAGAAACCTGGTCAAGTATGTTTTTATATTCCTCTCTATGCTTCAATCTATTCTTTAAAAAGCTACCTTAGGAATTGTCACATTATCTATGTTTTCAGACATTGTCTACCATGTTGTGAATCATAGTGATTTCTTAGTATCTAATAACTTCTGTATAAATTTTATTAGAGTAAGAGTAGTTAGCTGTGCTGATTTACAGGATTTGAAGCAACTCACTGTTTCACACGTAAAGTCCATGAAGATGAATGATGATGTAGTCGTGGTGACTGTAAGCCCTGATGCTAAATTTATTGCCGTCGCCTTGCTGGATTGCACAGTAAAGGTACAGTTTCATTTTCTCTTCAAATCAACTAATCATGTAAAATGTTTACAATAGTTTCCGATTTGTGCTATTGTCTGGTTCCCAGCTAAAATATCCGACTTGCACTTTCATAAAGCTTTATTCCTCTATATTCACACATTATAAAATATGCAATAGGAAAACTTGCTGGTGTCAACCCTTTTAATTACTCATTCCTTTAAGCTACCACGTGCCTCTCAGGTCTCATTGTAATGAATAATTGATCTTGTTGCTATGTAGGTTTTAAATTGTAAATTGCTTTGCTCTACTGTTCTTATACCAATATATCATATGCTCACCTCTTTTACGTCCATCAGGTTCTATACATGGATTCCCTGAAATTTCGTGTCGCCTTATACGGTCACAAGTTACCTGTATTGTGTATGGATATTTCATCAGATGGAGATTTGATTGTGACTGGTTCTGCTGACAAAAATATAAAGATTTGGGGTTTGGATTTTGGTAATTGCCATAAGTCCTTGTTCGCTCATTCTGACAGGTGCTTTATAATTCCTAGTTGAATTTATATAGAACTTGTTCCAATGTCTGAATTATGTATTTATGATAGCGTTTTCCTGATGCATCTTTTTTTATTACAGTGTTATGGCTGTGAAATTTGTCCGCAATACCCATTACATGTTCAGCGCCGGGAAAGATCGTCTTGTAAAGTACTGGGATGCTGATAAGTTTGAACTGCTTCTGACTCTTGAGGGACATCATGCTGATATTTGGTGTCTTGCAGTTAGTAACCGTGGTGATTTTGTTGTGACGGGCTCCCATGACCGATCCATGCGCCGTTGGGACCGTACTGAAGAACCCTTTTTCATTGAGGTTTTTTCTTGTTTTCTGTTGGTCAATATTTGGATATGATTTGTTTCAAATTGATGTTGCGCTGACTAGACTGTTTTATTTAAATGTCCAGGAAGAGAAAGAAAAGAGGTTGGAGGATATGTTTGAAGCAGAAACTGACAATGCATTTGAGAGTAGATATGTTCCTAATGAAGAAGTCCCAGAGGAAGGTGCTGTGGCCATAGCAGGAAAGAAGACTAAAGAAACCATCACAGCAACTGATTCAATAATAGTTGCCTTAGATGTTGCAGAAGCAGAGTTGACCCGTCTTTCTGAGTATGAGGTATAGATTTCATATTCTTTGTTGCAGCTCTATTATGTTGTAAGGCGCAATGTACTCTGGATAAAGCACATCTAAATGCGGGAAAGCCAGCAGCCGTCACTTGCCAACGTCTGAATGCATCCAAATTTTCACCATCCTAGAAAAAAATAAGTTCATGTGGTGCCCCCTTGTCGTATACACCTAAATATCTGAATCATGCAGAACTAAACTAAGTTTATGCTCTCTTCTCTGTTGATTTCAAATATATTTTTTACTTTTTTTGATTGATACAAATTTCACGAGCTATGACATTGAAATTGAAAATAGTATTTCTAGTAAACAGTTTGGGAAAATGTTAGTCATTTAGTAATAGTATTTAAACAGTGGTAAATGGTGACTGGTCTATGCCTGATTCTGAGCAATATTATTATCTTTTACATTGGCTTTTCAAATTTACAGGCGGAGAAGACAAGCGGAAAAAAGGTCAACGATTTTCAACCAAATATGATTATGCTTGGGCTCTCGCCTTCCGAATATGTTCTCCAAGCGCTCTCAAATGTAAAAACCAATGATTTGGAGCAAACTTTGCTGGTAAGCCGTTGTCAGATTATAAAAGCTTCATATTTCCAGTCGGTTGTGCTCTCGTCAATCATCTTAGTGACCCTCATTGTGCATTTAAGTTGAAGTTAGATATTACTTCAATTAGGAAAAAAAGAAGGAAAATCTGCATCTGGGATTTAAAACAGAATTTAGTTGTATCCCACACTTCAACGCGTGTTATGTCTAACGCGTATGACGATCTTTGCAGGCTTTACCGTTCTCAGATGCATTCAAACTTCTATCTTATTTGAAAGAATGGAGTTCAAATCTTGATAAGGTTGGTGTAATTATTTCTACAAATTATTTATTTTACATTTAAATAATCAGCTTTCTACTTGACTAGATTCCAAGATTTTGTTTTTGCTTTCCTAATGTATTGTTTATGCTTCCTCTGAAATGTATACTAGACCTTATTGCACATATATGCAGGTTGAGCTCGTATGCAGGGTAAATACAATGTTACTGCAGACACATTTTAATCAATTGAGAACGACTCCAGCTGCCAGACCAGTATTAACAGTCCTCCAAGCTTTACTGTATTCGAAAGTCAAGGTAACCATAAATTCTGATGAATGTTAGGAAAAAATCGGACCAGAAACAAATGAAAGAAAGTTTTATCAACTTTATGAAGTCGCATATTCTGTTTCAGGAACTTAAAGATATAATCGGTTTCAATCTTGCGGCGATGGATCATTCAAAGGTTATATGACAAAATACTCTAGTCTTATATTTGTGATCTAGTGAAACTAGAACTAATATTTAAATTTTTTCATTTTTGTTCAGCAATTATTGGCTTCGAAATCAGATGCACCCTTTAGAGATGCCAAGGCTAAGGTTCTAGAAATCCGAGCACAACAGTCAAAGCGTTTGCATGCAGGGTCAGACACTAAAGCAGAAACCAGAAAGAAGAAGCAGAAGAAATGATCCAACTTTATTAGACATCTTTTATAAACTGCATTACAAATTGAAAGAAACCCATCAGTGTGTTTTGGCGAGTTAAAGACGAATTACAGTCTGTCTTGCGAAAGGCGGAAGCAGCAGCATTTTACTTGTGCATTTTCATACGGGCGATAGTTCGGAATACGCCATAACCAAGAGTCGACTGTTGTATTGAAGTTTTGGTATTTAGTTTTCTCCTGATGTAATTTTGTTGTAATAACATATTTTTTGAGATAGGAAATTACTTGGCTTCTGATTAATTTGAGCAATTGAATCATTATCATGCAAAACTCAACAGCTGGGATCTGAAAAACATCCATGTAATCTGTTACTACGAGCTTATTTCAGATCAGCCAATAAATAGTTTTATTATTAGTTAACAATATAATAAAACATTTTCATACTTCAGATCAGCTTTTATTTCCTGGATCCTTACAAATGCCAGCGTAATTTCATCCGATACTAGTGGAATCATGCATGATCTGTAAGTGTAATACATACCTTGTCTCCGCGTGTCTCAGTAAATTACATTAATTCGAAAGATGACGTCGAAGGTAATAATTACAATAGCTAATAAACTAATTTATTTACTCATATATAAAAAATATTTATTTTAGTTAAATCAAATAACTTAAATAGACAATAAGCTATTTTTAGTGAACTAATTTATTTGATCAATACTTTATTTGATCAATACTTTTACAAGTAGAATTTATTTTAGTCAAATAATATAAATTAAAATTATTGCTAATAGTCTATGTTTTAGTTTAATGATAGATTTGTATAATTTGTGAATAAAAAAAAATGAACTTCTTCCATAAAATAACGAGAAATTGTACTTATAATACCCACTCAACTATTCAATTGTCATCTAGTATCCAATGTTTGATCTATCATCACTTAATATCTAACTTAACTATCTAATTATCACTTAATACCTAATATTATTTTAATACCCTAATTACACATAACCCACTATATAAGCTGAATTTTATGTTTTCTTTCTCTTTTTCTAGTTTTTAAAGATTTGAACTTGTTAGCCACTCTAACCACCTAACCCTACAAACCATCGTGAACCACCAAGAAACCACAATTTTCAGGTGATCGGAGCGTTAGAAGGTCTGTATATTTATGTAAGTTCTGTATAAAATCTATCTAACCATTGTTTTCTACGTACAAGAGCTTATCACGCGTTATTCGACATTGTTGGAATCTTTGTTGTTTTTTAGTTTACGTGTTGCTTTTAGGTAATCGTGATTAACTACCGATTTCGAAGTTATTTGTTGGATTTCTGAGTTAGAGTAGGTGTTATTCTACTATTTCTGTTCTTAGTAAATCTTGTTCGAGCTTTTCTCTGGTTTTTTTTGTTTTTGTTCCAGTTATCTGTGCTAATTTTGTTAATGTTTGTCGTTAATCCTTGTTTAAATAGTTATATACTCATTTTCAGTGTATTGGATGTTGATTTCGAACATTAAACATGTGTAGACTATGAGTTTTAGTTGTCCAGGCATTCTTGACAAAAGATGTGAATTATTCTATGATTTTTAGCGTAGAAGATGCGAATGGTGTGATGTATCTAATGAGGAAGATGCGAATTGTTCTATGATTTTTAACGTAGAAGCTGCAAATTGTGTGATGTATCTAATGAGGAAGATGCGGACTGTTCTATGATTTTTAACGTTTAAGATGCGAATTGTGTGATGTATCTAATGAGGAAGATGCGAATTGTCTTACCAACTCTCAGGGTTTCATGAGAATTGCATGCATCTCTCAGGATATCCTGCGAATTTCAATTATAAGAGTTGCAAACAACTATCATGAAATCCAAGAGTTGCAAACAACTCGCAGGATAGGATGCGAATCAGTCAATTGTAGACTAAAATTATGAACAATTCGCAGCTTATAGTTATGCACAACTCGCAGGAGAAGATGCGAGTTTCTCGGTGTAGTAACTAATAACTTGCACTGTTTTTTTGGAATTAATAACTAATAGCTTGTTCAGTGCAGGATAAGGTATGTCTAAATCACGATTTTGTATTTTTATACATGGTCACCAAACCGCAATTGTGCCTTTCACGGAGTTTGAAAGCTTTCAAAGTATCCAAGAGTATGTGGAGAACACATGGGAGGAGCTTGTCACATGTGACTACCTAATTACCTACTCATGCGAGGATCACAATAATTGTTTCTTTAATAACCATAAAGATTTTGTTGGATTAGTGTTATATCTTGATTGGGAGCGTTTAAAACGGGTTAGTTTTCTCATAGAATAACACGTTTTCGATAAAGGTTCTGGTGAAAAGAGTTATGGTGGTAAGGGTTCTGGTGTAAATCGTAAAGAGCGTAACATAAGTTTAGGAGAACCATCTCTTAACTAACTAGTTAGCACGGAGAGTAAACGGGTTAGATAATTCTGATCAGAGAAAAAAACAACTTGCTACTGCTGGTTGGGCTGATGCTATTACAGGAGTGAGCCAAGCTTTTGAAGAAGGTGTTGCAGGTCTCGGGTTATCTTTGTGCAAGTTTTCTTTAGATCATGGTTTTGCTTTCAAATACCCGCACACCACAGCAAAACAAGATAACTTCTTATTGTGAAAATAAGTTCACAAGCGTATGCAAATGGAGAATTTATGCATCTATTGATTCAAGCACCGGCTTGATGACGATCAAGAAGTATGTTCTGCACCATACTTGCAATCCTGTTTTCTTCTAAAAGCATAAACGACATAGGCATTTGACATCGGATTTGATTATAAACGAAATTCAGGATTCTTTCCGGACCTGTCATTCGTTGACAGCCAAAACCATACAATCGACTGTCAAACAAAATTATGGTCTTAACCTTTCTTACCGTTTGTCATAGAATGCTTTAGAGAAGGCAAGGAGGGGGGTATTCAGATATAGTTCAAGTTTTTTTAGTTTACTAAGCGGGTACTTCAAACGATTGAAGAGCCGTGATATTACTACAGACTGCCGGTTGGAGTTATCAGTTGGAAACCGCTTCAAGTGTTGTTTTGTAGCATTCGGTTCATCCCTTCAGGGTTTCCATTCATGCCATCCAATGTTGTTTGTCGATGGAACTCACTTATATGGCAAGTATAAGGGTACCTTTCTTACTGCCGTAGCAAAGGACGACAACAACGGTTAGTTTCATTTAACTATTTAATCTGAATGATTATGATGTTTTGTTGGAAATTTGTAAACAATTCGCATCCTATAGTTGCACAAAGCTCTCAGGGAATCCTGATATATCAGAATAAATCTCATGAGAGAATACGAATTGGGCAGTAACTTGATTTGCAGACAACTCTCAAGGGAGGATGCAAATTAGGCTATTGTAGACATAATACTGTGAACAATTCACAGCTTATGGTTGTACATAAATCGCAGTCTATATTTAAAAGAAACTCTTAGGCAATCATGCGAATTGTTTACATTTTTGACATGCTTGAGTTCTAGTATATTGTTCATTTGAGGTGCCTTTTTCCAGGACTATTCTGTGTTGCTATTGGTATAGTTAGCATTGAAGATTGTGACAATTGGATGTGGTTTTGGGGTGTTTGAAACCTCATTTGTTGGAGTGCCAAATCACATTTATTTCTGACAGTCATTCTGGTATTGTTAATGCTGTTTCTATCTTGTATCCAAACTGCTATCATAAGTACTGTTATTTCCATCTCATGCAGAATTTGAAAGCAAAATCGGAACACACTAACAGAGACTATAAAAAAAGATGTTGAATTTCTTATATCGTCTTGCTTATGCTCCCAGTCGAGAGCTTTTCAAGGATATACTAACATATTTTCTATGTGAAGGTGGTGACAAAATGAGTGACCCGTATAAGTATGCGCAGGCTTACGTTAAAGGGAAACGATACGGGTCTATGACTTCTACTGCGGTGGAATCTTTTAACAATCAGATCAAAAAATATTGCGGCCTACCCATTGTTGAGTTTATTGATTGGATTAGAGTCTTGCTTATGACTCAAGTTTCACGAAGATATGAAGAGGGGTTAAGCTGGAGTACTAATTTGGTCCCCGAGTATGAGAAGAAGCTAAAGCAGAATGTTGACATGTGCCAAACTTGGGTAGTACATAAGTCGTCTACCGCTATGTTCGAAGTATTTTCAAATCCTGTGGTTGTTGTTAATCTGTTGGATTTTAAATGTTCATGTGGATCATGGCAACACGAGTGTATTCTATGTCCTCATGCTTTAGTAGCAATACATTAGGCCGACCAAGATCTATTTACTATAATAGAGCCCTTCTTTATGGTTAATAATTACAAGGAAAGTTACGCTTTCAGCATACTAGCTATAACCGATTTCGGGGAAGGGTCTAGCGCTAACGATCCTTCGTTTGTTGAAATTCTGCCTCCGAACATTAAAAGACACTCCAGAAGGCCTAAGAAAAAACAAATCCCCTCTAGAGGAGAAACCTCAACCAAGCAGTTGAGGTGTGGCCGTTGTTCAATATCAGACCATAACAAGAGGACTTGTGATTATCCAGTTTAAAGACAATTCTTGTTGTGGATAATTCTCGTTGGCCACATTGATTTGTAATACTGTTATTGTTGTGGACAATAAACTTAACATTTTTACAGTTGTTTGTTCATTTACACATATTTTTTTTTGTATTACAGTAACGAAATGCTAGGTGTTTGGTTAATATAGCTATTTTCCCAAGTAACTTCAAGAAACATAGTTTCACGCAATTCGCATGAAACACCGCGAGTTCCATGCAATTCGCATGAAACTATTGAGAATTGTGTGCAATATCTGGATATCATATTGCAAATATCTCTAAGGGATCCGTGATATTTGTTTGTAACTCCTAATAGGATGCAAATTGTTTGCATCTCCACTATCTGTAAGAATAATATTGCCAACAACATCTCACGTTTTCATGCGAGTTGTTTGCAACTCCAACATAATGAGAATTGTGTGCATCTCCACTATCTGTATGAATAATATTTCCAAACAACATCTCAGGTTATCATGCGATTTGTTTGCAACTTCTAATATGATGCAAATTGTGCATCTCCACTATCGGTAGGAATAATATTGCCAAACAACATTTCAGGTTATCATGCTATTTGTTTGCAACTTCCAACATGATGCGAATTGTGTGCATCTCCACTATTTATATGAATAATATTTCCAAACAACATCTCAGGTTAGCATGCGAGTTGTTTGCAACTTCCAGTAGGATGCGAATTGTGTGCATCTTTGCTAATATTTGCAAATAACGCGCATGGTCTCCTGAGAGTTGCTTGCAACTACTAATAGGGTGCGAATTGTTTACATTGTTTCACGTTCACAAATATTATAAGATATTCACATATGATTAAAAGTTTATACAAAAAATAGATTACAAAAAAAATTACATGCTTCATGCACTAACAAATTTCAAACAATCACTACAACCTTTTAGTGTTTGTTAGTTGCATTCCAAAAAACCAAAAAAAAACCAGAAGCAGTCACTATCAGTCATCACTAGAGGATTCTTCACCATCTTTCTCCTCTTCATGCTGATCATTAGCCTTTCCATTGTGCTCTTCCTCCTCGTTATCTACGTCTATTATGCTTATATATTTGGTCCTTGATGGACCAGCATCGTCCTCCCTCTTCTATTTCCTGTTTGGAACCTCCACACTCTGAGTTGGAATCTCTGCTGGCTGAGGTATAGCAACCAGCGGAACCACTTCAACTGGTTCAGAGTCAGCAGAAAAGTAGTCCTCTATGTCAAACTCCATGACAGAGGCTGGGTTGTTTAGTGGTGCCACCGGAGTGATTAAGTATGAGCTTACGTTAGTGGTTATGGAATACCAAGAGTCACATGATGTGGTGGAAAATGACATGATGTTTGGAAATCGAAGATGTAAAAAGTGTTTAAAAAATATAGAGTGTTTTTAAATTAGCCTCTGGTTACTAGAGTTATTTATAGGTATGGAGCGAGTCTAAGCTTATAAGGTGGTGTGGCTATATTAATCATTACATAGCCTCCCTGTCCAATCAATAATTAATGGGTTGTGGTGATTGGATTTATTTTTGCGTGCTCAATGCACTTAACATTTACCAAGGCATACGTCATAGCCTGTTCGTATTCTTTATACATTGCACATTTCTGAAACAAAAAAAAACTCTAGATACACCAAAAAATTACAACGAATATATGTACACAAAAAATTACAATATCATACAGAAAAAGATTACTACCACTACGAGTTGGTGTCACCATCATTCAGGAAAAATAAAACATTTCCGCTCTGAAGTCTCTTACCATATCTATATGGTAAGTCTCCTGCACATATCCTCGTTGGATAATATCTCTAGCGTATTGACAAAAGAAAATACCACAGCCAAGGGTGCCTGGTTTTTGTTATGCAATTTTTATGTTATTTCTCACCTTTCACCCTGTCTTTGTAGCAGGTTGTATTTGTTATCCACTAAATACTTAATCTGGTTATAATAGTTCGTGTCAGAAATCAACACAAATACTTATACTGTGGATGTCAAACAACTCGCAGCCTAGTTTGGGAATTGTTTGGTAAATCAATCCAAAAGTTTTGCAAACAACTCTCAGGCTATGCTCCAAATTGTATGGAACTTCAACATATTAGAGTTTTAAACAAATCTCAGGAAACCCTAAGATTTGTTTGCATGTAAGGACACCTTTTTTGGGCACAGTTCGCATGATATCCCGAGCATTGTTTTAAAAATGTTTTTAACAAGATATGCTGCGAATTTTATGGAACTTCAACATATTAGAGTTTCAAACAAATCTCAAGACTTTTAGTTGCAAACAAATCTCAGAAAACCTTGAGATTTGTTTGCATGTAAGGACAACTGTTTTGGGCACAGTCCGCATAATATCCCGAGCATTGTTTTAAAAATGTGTTTAACAGTAATTGTAGCAGTTATGTGTTTTACCAGTTGTGTTGGTGTCTTTGTTGTGTGGTCCACTGCTTTGAGTTTAGGAAACAGTGGGTTGTAGTTTGTTGTCGTCTTAGCGTCTATATCAATTACAAGCAACGTCCAATGGTTGACTTGGTCGTGCTTCTTGTTGCATATTGGAATGAGGATGAGGTTGTAGTTTCCATGCACTTTGCTAAAAACATCGTCGACTAATTTTTTTTATTTCAGCTCCCATTTCCATTTGATGCTGCATTCAAGCAAGAGTGCATTACAACGAGAACATGCGAGGTTTGTGTAGTTTATAGCTAAATTTACCGTAGTCATGCCCGAAATTAGTACGCAGTTATATTTCACTTCTGGAAAAGTTTTGCATGGAACTTTCCAATTTACTTCTTTGAGAATCTTTCGACTCCAAGCGTCCACAACCTATGAAACAAGTTTTTTATTTATATCAAATATACGAAACTTGTTTGAAACATTCAAGAGAGTTGGTTGACAATTGGATACCTTTACATCCAGCTCTAGTTCAAAAGGTAGCGCTAACACATCAGTCATTTGCACACTAATTCTGTAGGAAACCTTGGACGTTGATAAATTCCGTACTACTGGATTGATAGAGTCTTCTCTGGCTTTAATTATCAGTATTTTGTGGTATTCATGGACATCGATCCGGTCAGTTGTCCGTGTTCTCTTTGGTCAGTCGGTGAGAGTTACTTGTGGTGTTTTCTGTTATAATTATCTCTTCCTCTTCCTCTTCCTCTTCCACTAGAGGCTGTGTTGGTGTCAGTAAATTAAAATTAGGATGCTCTGTCTCTTCCCTTGACTTGAACATATAAAATAACAACAATTAAAAGAGAGTATGTCAGGCATCATAATATTAACTTCCCCAAACAATTCGCAGGCTAACATGCGAATATAATACCAAATAACTATTACGAAAACATGAGAATTGTTTGAGTTTCCAAATAAATATGCCAAACACCTCTCAAGATAACATGCGAATTATTTGAGTTTCCAATGAAATAGAATGTTGAACAATTCTCAGGATATCTTGAGATTTTGTTTATAACTCGTAATATACATCCACACAAGTCTCATGATATGCTGCGAAATCATTTAAAATAACCCTTACCACACGGTCAGCGATAACCAATGCCGTTGACTGCTTCGGTATAATCTCTGGTTTGTGTCGGCAAAAATCATTTATGCCATCCTCCGACATATTTTTGAAAGACCATTGTATTACGCCATCAAACTCAAAATTATCAATTTAATTTAAAAATATACGAGAAACTTGAGTGTAAATACCATCAATAGACGCATCAGGTAAACATAATGTGTTATCGTTAGACTCTGGAGCTTGACCTTCTAAGTTTTGCGGTTGATTCGATACTGGTACTACAATTTCACCTTGGCTTAGCAATTCTGACTTTGTGTAGGCCATTGTTGGTTTTTGAGGTACATCTCCGTCTCGCTTTTGGTCTTCTAACGGTGCTTCTCCCTGGCTAAGTAGTTCCAACTTGTCAAAGGGATTGACAGATTCTGACTCTTACGGAGCTACGTCTTGTGTTAGCCTTTCTCTCTTTGCCAAGGCTAAGTATTGTTGTTGTTATTCTTGATTCTATTGTTCTTGTTCTTCTTATGGGTGTTGTTGTTGTTGTTGCTCACCTTGATTTTATTGTTCTTCTTGTGGGTTTTGTCTGTCGGCCTGCTGTTTCATACAAAATTCAAAACAAAAAGTGGAGGGGTTAAGCATACCGCAGTCTGAGTTGCAAACAAGTCGCATGCTAACCTGAGATTTGTTTGAGATCAGAATATCAAACAAGTCGCATGATAACCTGGGAGTTGTTGATATCAAAATATCAAACAACTCGCATTATACCATGCGATCTGTATGATACCCAGATTAGTTGAATATAGAACAAGTCTCAGGATATCATGAGAATGGTTTGGACTACACAACAGTCGTGAGATTTGTTTGAAAGTTATCCTAATGCGAGTTGTTTGAATATGTATACAATGAGAAAACCCCTGACTATTTTAAATACATACACTGATTTTGTTTGAATACGTATACAACAATAAACATTAGTAGAGAGATAATTTCATCACAACAATATATTAAGATATTTGTATCTTAGTGTACTTTTGATCCACTTATATCTTCACGGCTATCTGCATCTGTACGTCCAGATTCTTCCGTTGTCACTTCCTTCTCATGAGCTTCTAGCTCATCAGCTCTGTTTAATTGGCTGCCTACCTCCTCTGCCATTTGAATTATGAGCTGCCGGTCATTCGCAAGAGACTCATGTCTTTCTTTCTCCTTTGGAGGATGATGATTTATGAATCTGTGGAGGAGTAATTTGCATTGAACAAAGCTATGAAAGATTATATCGTAATAACAAATTCTTAGTCACTAGTCCTTTAGAGAGAGAGAGAGAGTAGACAATTGTAGAGAGGAAGTATATTTGAATAATGATCATCCTTTCCCAGATCTGCGGGGGTCCTTTTATAGTACAAATAATGGGTTCCACATGCCCAACTACCTAACAATTGCAAACTTAGCCCCTACATTTATTGTTTATTCATAATTAGTCATTTTAATACATATCTTACAATCATCCCTAATGAAAGTATTTCTTCGCAATGATCTCCCTCATATTTTATTCTTCCTTGTCAGTAGCCCCCCAGTCCTTGTGATAATGTTTTTGGCAAGGACTGTGATATGCTCTTCGAATTTCTTCTCATCTATAGATCTCCTCAAAAATTCTCATTCATTTTCCCTTAGTTACTTCAAAGACACCTCTTTGAAAATAATTTTCCTTCCTTCTGACCTCCTCGAATAACCATTATGATGTAAAAATTCTTCTTTGAATTAAAAATTATTCTTCGAATTCCATTGTTGAAAACATTTCACCTCCTCGAAAATATTCATACGAATGTGTAGTCCCCTAGTTCTTGCAATATTTTAGCAAAGACTAGAATACATCCTCGAAAATATATCTTCGAAAACACTCATATGAACGTAGCCCCCCAGTTTTAGCTAACCTATTGCAAAAACTAGAACATAATAAATGTCATTCGAATATGGTATTATCGATAAACTTCTTCGAACGTAGCCCCCAGTCCTTGTGATAATGTTTTTGGCAATGACTGTGATATGCTCTTCGAATTTCTTCTCATCTATAGATCTCCTCAAAAATTCTAATTCATTTTCCCTTAGTTACTTCAAAGACACCTCTTTGAAAATAATTTTCCTTCCTTCTGACCTCCTCGAATAACCATTATGATGTAAAAATTCTTCTTTGAATTAAAAATTATTCTTCGAATTCCATTCTTGAAAACATTTCACCTCCTCGAAAATATTCATACGAATGTGTAGTCCCCTAGTTCTTGCAATATTTTAGCAAAGACTAGAATACATCCTCGAAAATATATCTTCGAAAACACTCATATGAACGTAGCCCCCCAGTTTTAGCTAACCTATTGCAAAAACTAGAACATAATAAATGTCATTCGAATATGGTATTATCGATAAACTTCTTCGAACGTAGCCCCCAGTCCTTGTGATAATGTTTTTGGCAATGACTGTGATATGCTCTTCGAATTTCTTCTCATCTATAGATCTCCTCAAAAATTCTAATTCATTTTCCCTTAGTTACTTCAAAGACACCTCTTTGAAAATAATTTTCCTTCCTTCTGACCTCCTCGAATAACCATTATGATGTAAAAATTCTTCTTTGAATTAAAAATTATTCTTCGAATTCCATTCTTGAAAACATTTCACCTCCTCGAAAATATTCATACGAATGTGTAGCCCCATAGTTCTTGCAATATTTTAGCAAAGACTAGAATACATCCTCGAAAATATCTCTTCGAACGTAGCCCCCCAGTTTTAGCTAACCTATTGCAAAAACTAGAACATAATAAATGTCATTCGAATATGGTATTATCGATAAACTTCTTCGAACTTGCAGTCACGCTCTTTCATATTCCAACCAAATAATCTCCCGCCTTTTCTTTAGTGATGTCATCCTAAAGAAAATTCTGTAAATAAATATTTTTATAGATATTATCACATTTCCCAAAATCACTCATCACATCATTTGTCTCTTCACATTTCATCACATTTCCCAATGCAAAAAATTACACCTACCCTACCGGCAATACCCCTAGGCAAACAAAGGAAAATGTCCTCATGCCTTAAACCTTACAAAAGCCCACCTGCTTTCAATAAATACTCTTTACCAACTCACCTCTTATTCTAGACTAAATTATGCTCAAAACTTTCTCGAGAGAGAGAGAAACAACTTATGCCCCCAAACCTTGTCGAATTCCAGAGTGGCTATTCATTGGTCAAAATTTCGAAAAAAAACGTGTTGCTGGTACTTACGTTGAACCCTTACCTGAACCTCCTGTAACCATATTTAACGGCGCATGGCCTCCATCGGAAAAGTTTTCTACCATTATTCCCTTCGACTTTTCTTGTCAACCCCTTAACTCTAACCTTAACTCCCATCTTGAATTCATGGGAAAAGATAAAGACCACAAACATTCTTCTGGAAAGAGGAAAATGCATCATAAGGATAAGAAAAACTCCAAGGAACATAAGCGCTCCAAAGAAGTCCCCTTGGAACCCCAAAGTTCGATCCAGATTCAGATTAACAGCCAACCTCCACCTCAGAAAACCGAAGGCTCTGGGTCAGAACTACCAGCTACCCCCTCGATCACATGGCAAGGAAGTCCTAGATTTTCTCATTCAAGAGTCACAATTACTGACGAGGAAGTACAATCAGCGAAATACGAGGCCCTTAAAAATAAAAGAAAATGAGTCGCTTTGGAAAACACCAACTCTGATAAAATGGAAACGCCCAGCACAGATAAAAGCAAATCTGATGGTCCTTCCTTGGCTTCCTCGAGTCAAGTATCTGCAAACTCTACTGAAAATTCCGGAGAACTGTCTTTGAGAATTGCTCTCAAGTCCAAAGGTGATATCACGCTCCCTCTGGAACTCGATGCCATCGTTGGCAACAATATTCAAGACATAGAAAACAAAAATTTGGTGATACTTCACAACATTACTTATAAATACTTCTTGCCATCTGAAGAAAATATGATCAGAACTCGATGGGGAATTCCTTCATACATTACCATCAGATTTCCGGTGGAAGGTGAGACTCCCCTGTCCGTTGGAGACGACGAACTAGTCGTATACACAGAAATCATGAATTGGGGGTTGAGGTATCCCTTGAATCCATTCTTCATCGAATATTTTGCTAAAATCGACCTTTGCCCTACCCAAGCAGGTCCAAACATGTGGTACACGCTTATGGCGTGCATCATGGCCTCAAGAATTTCTAGTAACAAATTTTATTTAGAGGAGCTCATAGAATTATCAGGCTTGGCAAAAAATATGTTTTTCCCTTTTTACTCATTAACCTTTGGCCGAGGACAAAAGGTAGTGAAAGATATTCTTGAGGCTGATAAGAAATGGACGCAAAAATTTATCTTCTTCTCCGGACACTAGGAGACGGGCTCTGAATCAACCCCCTCGAACCCACACAAGTTTTCTCTTTTGTAGACTAATAGAGGTAAAATTTTCAACTCATACTTTAATCTTCCTCGTACAACTATTTCTCCAATTTCACTCCTCGAATTTTTATGCAGCCATGACTGGTATCTCCAAGCCCTATGCTGACTATGTTGAAAATACCACCATGGTCTTCACCAAACTGAACGAGTGGCCCAAAGAAGCTTGGGAAAACAAATTTCGGCTATGCTTCATGAATACCAAATTAGTCAAGAGTCAACTATGGAGGCTAAACCCCTTAGATTGGTTATCTGTGAAGGAATTGATGGCTCCTCCCCCTAAGCAAGAAGTTCTCGACCGTCTCGAAAATAAAGATATTGTTATTTAACTTCCAAAGCGTTCCAGGGCCAAAAGTCACCTTGATGATTCCAGAGAGGAGGTATCAACCAAATATCAACACTCAGATTCTGAAGGACTAGCTGCCCTACCAAAGACATCCTCCTCGAAAAAAGCCATTGCAACCACAACCTCAACTTCTCATCCTCGAAAAACTTCGGTTCATCCCATAAAGAAAAAAGAACCCAAGAAAAAACAAGTAATTCTTGAACCTATTCAAGAAATATCCGAGGGTACTGGAGATCAAGATGCTTCTACTGGAGATCAAAATAGAGAGAATTTTGGTCAAGCTCCAAACTCCCAACCTACTGTTTATCCAAGTCCTTCATCGAATAAAGATCCTCTACCTAGATTGGCCCTTAATCCTATTACTCGAAGTGATCCCCCGTAAACTGTTGACACCGTCATAATGACTGGGGAGTCTTCAAATTTTAACTCGGCCGAAATGGGCTCCCCCAACAGTTCCTTCGAATACCTCAGGGAGATGATTTCTCCCTTAGTGTTCGAAGGTATTTTCATGCCTCTATCACCATAGGGAAAAAGATGCAGCATCTGGAAGACAGGAAAAATCATTAGTTCCCTTGTTTCCTCCCAACTCGAAGAGATGAAGAAACAACATTCTTATCTGGAAAAACAAGCCGATGCTCTATGGGAAAAACTGGCTGCCTCGAAAAACTATGTTCTACTTGGAAAAATGTTGTCAAGAAGAGAGAGATCTCTATCACAAGAAGACTGATGCTCAAGAAAAAATCCTTACAGCTCTCAAAGAGGCACACCAACTTTCAACAAAAGGTTTCACGGAGTGCCTTGCAGACTTCGAGAGGGTAGTGGAAGAAAAAAGATTTCTCTTAAGGAACCTTGAGAAGGAAAAAAAAGCGGCTGTAGATGCATATGCTGGCAAATGCGTAGAAAAGTTGAACGCCATGGATGCTACCATCCGAGCAGGGTTAATCACAGAGATCCATGAGGACTATCCTGAGTATGATTTGGGTAGTTTCTGGAAACTTGTCTCTCTAGAACTTCGCCCACGTGGTATTGATGTGAGTGACAGTGACACATTAGATTCCGAGGACAGTGATTCCTCGAAAAGCTCTAAGTAATCAACAATCTTTGTCCCACTCTTTTTTGTATAAGTCCTCTTCATTTTTAGGCGATTTTTGTAATGTTGTAAACATTTTCCGGGGAATACTTGTCTAATCCAATTTACTTTATATGATAATGTTTGGAACATCATTCATCAATTTAGGCTGTTCCAAAAAAATCTGATACTTCATATTGGATATGATAATAATTGTATGCCACCTTTCATTAGACACAATAATAGTTGTATGCCAACTTGCGTTGGATATAACAGTTATTTTATGCCAACTTTTGTTGGACATAATATTCGTTGTATGCTGAATTTAGTCATGCATAATCATAATTGTGATAATTGTTGATCATCTACTTAGCTGATTACTTGTAAAAATACAGAAACAATAATTCGAGGCAAAACTTCAGATATATTTATCATCTAATAATGGCACCTCGTTAAAACCTTCCTGTGTCTATCAGGATAGGAAAGAGTATGCCTTCGTTGTCTTACAAAGAAAAAATTAGAAAGGAGAAATTACATATCAAGATTTTCATTCTTACTCAAGATACAATTTCAGATGTTCTATGTTCCATGAATGCTTTAGGCTTCTCCCCTCTTTATCCTTCAATCGATACGTTCCCTGTTTTACTTTATGTGTTACTTCCTAAGGACTTTCCCAGTTTGGTCCCAATTTTCCAAGGCTTTTCTTCTTGGTGTGAAGAATTTTTTTTCATAACACTTTATCTCCCACCTTAAAATCCCTTTTATTTACTTGTGAAGCGTATCTACTTCTCATTAATGTTTGATAATGTAGGGACTTCAACTGTGCACGTCTCCTCTTCTCTTCCACCAAATCAAGTTCTATTGCCCTGCCTTAATCATTCAACTCCTCTGTGTATGCTGCCACACGGTATGATGGGAAAATATTTTATGAGGGGACCCCCACATCAATTCCGTAAACCAAAGCAAATGGAGATTCCGAAGTCGATGTTCTCAATGTTGTTCTGTAAGCCCACAACACTTCCTGTAAATAATCTAGCCATTTTCCAGCTTTTCCATCCAAATGTTTCTTTAAACCGTCAAGAATCGTTCTAATGGTAACCTCCACCTGCCCATTAGCTTGCGGATGAAATGAAGCAGAAAAATATTGTTGTATGCCCTTAGAAGCGCAAAAATTATTAAATTCTTTGTTGTCAAATTGGGTCCATTATCCGTTATTACTTTCATTGGAACTCTAAAACGACAACAAATGTTTGAAACGAAAAACTTAATGACATCCTTTGACTTTGTTCCCGTTAATGGTTCTGCTTCCACCCATTTAGATAAATAATCAACCGCCACTATAATCGTTTGTCTTCTCCCGGACGCCATTGGCAAAGGGCCAACCAAATCTATTCACCAACGATCGAATGTCAAGGCTTCAGAAATAATGTCAAGAAAAACTCATGGTTTAAATATTATATTGGCATACCTCTGGCACGTATAACACATTTTTACCAGTTCTTTAGCATCATTTGATATAGTCGGCCAATAATAACCAACTAGAAATACTCTTCGAATCACTGCTTTATACCCACAATGCGCCGATCCTTCCCCGTCATATAATTCTGATAAAATAATTTGTGACTCATCCTTTTCCAAACACCTGAGCAAAGGCCTACTAAGAGATTTCTTGTACAAAACTCATCCTAAAACAATATAACCGTGGGACTTGAATCAGATTTTTCCAAGCATATGATTTATCCGTTGGTAAAACAACATTCTCCAAAAATTCAACAATTTTCAACCTCCAATATTCAATAACAACATTATTTTCCCCATCTATTGTCATCAACTGCTCTGTAATTCTTGTAATCGAGGGAAACTCTTGAGTTATGACCCAAGGATAACTTTCTGAACGTGAGGCAGCTACTAAGGAATCAGAGATCGAATTCGCTTCTCTTCGAACATGTTCGTATCTAACTTCATCAAAAGTTAAAACCAAATCCTTCAACACTTTCAAGTATTTTACTAGCTGGTCCTTTCTTGACTTTAATTCTTCCAATGCTTGGTTAATCATAAGTTCTGAATCGCTAATCAACTTAACCCTTTTTACCCCACATATTTGAGCCAACCTCAACCCTGCTAACGCCGCTTCATATTCTGCCTCATTATTTGTTGCTTTAAAACCAAAATGAAACATTGCTATCCCATCGGGGAGATTAAATGTACCCCAAAGCCACTTCCAAAAAAATTCGACCCTCAATTAGTTCGAACTAACCATTCAGACTTATCCTGCTGATCATGGACCTCCATATCTGCTCGCCTTGAATGAAATTTGACCAAAAAGTCTGCCAAAGCTTGAGCCTTTATAGTTATTTGAGGCTCAAAGGTTATGTAAAAATCTCCCAACTCGACCGACCACTTTGTCATTCTTCCTGAGATATCCGGCCTCTGCAACAAACCTTTCAAAATGAATGTTGTTCGAACTACTATGTAATACGCTTGAAAATACGATCTCATTTTTCGAGCAGCTGTTACTAAGGCCAAAGCTAATTTTTCTAATTTCAAATACCGTTTCTCTGCATCTAGCAAACTCTTGCTAATATAATACACCGACTTTAAAACACCATGCTCTTCACGAAGTAATACATCGCTGATTGTAAAATCTAAGACCGACATATAAATAATCAACTTCTCTCCCAAGAAAGGTTTAGAAAGTATTTTCAGAGACAAAAAATACTCCTGAATCTGGCGAAATGCTTCAGAACATTCTTCAGTCCAACTAAACTTACTGGCATTTCTGAGCACTTCAAAGAAAGGCGCACATTTATCCGAGGAACGAGAAATAAACCTGTTCAAGGCCGCTAATCTTCCTGTTAATATATGGAATTCCTTAATATTTCGAGGAGGAGTCATCATCGTCAGAGCTTTTATCTGCACCAGATCAGCCTCAATTCCCTTTTTACTTACCATATAGCCAAGAAATTTTCCAGATCGAACACCAAAAGTACACTTTTCCGGGTTTAACTTTAAATTGACCTTTCTCAAATTATTAAAAGTTTCTTCCAAATCAGAGAAATGGTCTTCATCTTGTAAAATCTTTACCAACATATCTTCAATATAAACTTCCACATTTCGCCCAATCTAATCCACAAAAGTTTTGTTTACCAGACCCTGATAAGTCGCCCCAGCATTCTTCAGGCCAAATGGCATTACCTTGTAGCAGTATAAACCTCTCCTGGTAATGAATGATGTGTTTTCTACATCCCTCGAATCTAATCTGATATGATTATATCCCACATAGGCATCCATAAAGGACAACAACCGGTTACCCGACGTAGAATCCACTAACTGATCAATCCGAGGAACTGGAAAATGATCCTTTGGACAAGCTCTATTTAAATCCGTGAAATCCACGCACATTCTCCACTTGCCATTCTTATTCCTGACTTAAATTGGATTCGAGGCCCATACATGATACATCGACTCTCTAATATGGCCTATGCTCAACAACCTCTCGACTTCTGTAATTATAGCTGCAGATTTCTCCTGAGAAACAAGTCTTCTTTTCGGTATGATAGGCCTAACATTATTCTGCACTGATAGCTTATGACAAACTATTTTCGGTGGCACCCCTATAACGTCTTCTGCACACCAGGCAAACATATTCAGCTCTGTTGATAAAAACACAATCAACTTTTCTCTAAACTCAAAAGGAAGATTTATTCCTATTTTTAGAATTTTTCCATCAGGATACTTATATTCTTCGTAATCGTCGTTCGGAACTAAAAACCCGGGGGACTCTCTCAGATCATCACAGGGCATTGTTATTGGGAGAGTCCCCTTTAGTTGTTATGCTTTCTACGATCCGCCTCCGCGAATTTTCTTTGTGGATAACGCTATCTGGTAACATTCTCTAGCCATCTTCTGGCTGCTCCTTATTGTTCTGATATTATTTCCTACCACGTACTTTAAACATTGGTGTATCGTAGAGATAAAACCATGCATTTTTGATAACCAAGAACGGCCCAAAATTGTGTTGTAAGACGTTGGTGCGTCAACCACTATAAACAAAACCTCAACCTCCATCTTGAATGGTCCCCGACCAAGCTCTACCACACACTCAAATTCTCCAACAACTATTGATGTTACCCCTGTAAATCCAACTATAGTTCTATCTGACCGCCGTATTATAGGTTGGTCGGAAATTCTTCTATAAGTGCTCATGAACAGAATATTGGCCGAACTGCCCGTATCAATCAATATTTTCTGCACCTGATCACCAGCTATCCCTGCAACAATTACCACCGCATCCTCATGCGGACCCGCCACGTTCCTCATGTCATCATCATCAAAACAGATAATTGGATAGGGAAAACGGTACATCTGTGCTGAAGCCCCTACTTCCAATTGTGTAGTCAAATTAACCATGTGCCTCTCCCGTGAACTGTTGGAATTTCCTAATATAGTATCACCTCTAAAAATAGCTAATGACTCAAAAAACGCACAAAGTCATCCACTTTTCCTCTTGGAACAATTTCCTCTACCATATTTATGTTGTTTCTTCCCACCTTGGGATCCAAATACTCTGTAGCAATATCAAAAGCATCCACCTCCTCGGAAATTACCATTGTCGTGTCAACATTCTTTGGAACAGCCTTTGTTCTCGGAAGTTTCTGGGTATATTGTTTCACAAAATCCAGTAACATGTCGTTCTCAATTAACGTCTGCACATCTTTCTTCAAAGCAATGCATTACTTGGTATCGTGCCCTATGTCATCATGATACTTACAAAACCTATTAGCACTTCTGCTATCCCTTGGAGTATGGATAGGAAAAGGCTTTCAGAATTGTACTATCGCCTTAGCCTTGTCAAATATTGTAGCCACATTTTCTGTTAGCTCTGCAAAATAGTCTGGACGAATCCACTTATTCAAAATAGGCGTAGTTCCTTGCTGCGTGTTATAGTTCTGCTGATTTGTTCTTGGTCGCGGCGGATAATGGCCCACCGCCTTAGGCTGCACATTTACACGAAGTGCTTGGTTACTAGACTCAGACCTCTGATACTGATTCTGCTCTAGCTGATCACTTGATCCTTTCTCCGATGCCTGAGTTTTCTCTACTAGTATCATATTTTCAACTTGATCAAGAAGAGCTCCAAAAGTCATCGCTTGACTTTCAGCCACCGTATCCTTCAAAAGTCTGGAGAGGAGTCTCATTCAAAAATATGTTAATGCGACAGAGTCTTTGCAATACTCCATATCCGTTTTTATTTTCACAAACCGATTGGTATAATTTTTCAAACTCTCCCCAACTATTTTCCTACAGTAGATTATCGTATCTTCATTTGCTCAGAATTTTTTGCTCCTTAAAAAATGCTGCCTGAAGATATTCCAGAACATGTCAAAATTCTTTATGTAACCTTGCGGAAGCCTATGACGATGATAAACTTCATGTTCATCTTTTTCGTTGTCATTTTCCTTTCGTACCTCAGAACGTAGATTTACTTGGACAACTTATTTTTCTGCTCTTAGTTTTACGATTTCCATCAACAACTCATTTCTCCGAGCCACTAAAACTGACTCATCCAAGATTTCTTCGGAGCACTGGCCATCGTGCCTTTTAAAGTCCACATTACTCTGGTAATTATTGCCGACGAGATTTTCCTCACAGTTGTTCACATCCAACTCCCCCTGTTCATCCATAATCTTGTTCGGATTAAAACTAGTTTTGGGAAAAAGAAAATTTAGAAGCCAATTTCCGTTTCCTACAGACGACGTCAATGATGATTTATGAATCTGTGGAGGAGTAATTTGTATTGAACAAAGCTATGACAGATTATATCGTAATAACAAATTCTTAGTCACTAGTCTTTTAGAGAAAGAGAGTAAACAATTGTAGAGAGAGAAAATATATTTGAATAATGATCACTCTTTCCCAGATCTAGGGGGTCCTTTTATAGTACAAATAATGGGTCCCACATGCCCAACTACCTAACAATTGTAAACTTAGCCCATATATTTATTGTTTATTCATAATTAGTCCTTTTTAATACATATCTTACAATCTTTCCCTAATTAAAGTATTTCTTCGCAATTATCTCCCTCATCTTTTATTCTTCCTTATCAGAGGACTCAGACATGTCGCTCCCTCCTGTGTATGAGGAGACTTGTCTGTTTGTCTCTCCGTGGTGTCCGTCTTTGTGGATACCAACAACTCTTCCTGTCTTTTACTAGATGGCTCCTCTGTCTTTTTTTTATGAAACCATAATTTCCGTAGATGGTATCGGTATGGGTGAATGGTTCCCATCATCATCTTTATCTTCCGGCAGTACTTCATCATGCTTTTCAGCATCGTGCATTTGCCCATCCTCATTCGGGTAATTATCTTGAATTTCAGTTGGCACAAATACCTGAAATTCAATGGACGCCGCTTCAGATGGCAATGCTGGTACTCTAGGTACCTTCTCAATTGTAGGGCTTCCAATGTGGAAAATTGGTTGAGAGAGAGCATTGCGGAGCTGTTGTGCTTCAAGCTCCGCTATCTTCAATTTTAATTCTTCCATCTGAAAAAGTAATAGCAGACGTATTATAACATATTCTGTGCTGATTAAAGCGATTAAATCTACGTTTATGTAAGGCTCAATTTCATACTTACTTCTTTCGCCTGTTTGTCTATCTTCCACTGGTACTTGTTCTTATCGGTGTGCGTCTTTAAATGCTTCGATGTACCTACAGTTCCAGACTTCTTTGGAGTAGCCGCTCTGCGTTTGAGGACAAAATTACCGATTGTGTCACTCATACTAGTGGTGCCCTCGTCCTCGGCCTCCTGCTGAGATGTGTCAATCGGCGTTGGTGGAATCACTGGCCGGGGAACTGTTTGTGGTTAGGGTCTGACTGATATCACCTGATTGGATTCTTTCTGTTTCTCTGATGCTCGTTTCTTTGTTTTTGGGGCTACATTTTTCTTCATTTTCTTTGGTCTTTCTTTTGGTGAAATCGATTCAACATTTTTATCTCCACTACCTACTGCTCCTCTGAATGCTTTGCTTTCAGCCTCAGTAAAACATAGTGGACCTTCTAAAACCTACCAAGAGAGGAACATGAAAGTAAATAACTGCACGCGGTTTGTTTTGGGCACAGTTCGCATAATATCCTATCAGGTTATAGACTGACTGTTTTGGGCACAGTTCGCATGATATCCTGATAGTTGTTTGGAACTCTATCAGCTTGGAGTTCCAAACAACTCTCAGGATATCATGAGAGTTGTTCTCAACTCTATCATCTATTTGGTTGCTAATATCTCTTAGGTTTTCCTGAGCATTGCTTACAAATTATAAGCTGCGAATTGTTTGATACCTTAATTTAATAGAATATCAAACAAAACTCAGGATAGGTTGCGAATTGATTGATACCCCAATTCAATACATATAAAGATCATACCTGATCATCTTTCAGATTAGGTATTCTTACAAGCAGCGACACGGTCAATGATAGGCACTCTAATCCCCACCATTTTAAAAACCTTGGGATCAAGGTCGGCTTTACGACCTCTAACCCGATTGTTGAGTGCTCCATGATGAAGGGCTGCATCAGGACAAGTATTATCTTCAAGATGCTCTGTATATAACTAATATTTATATCGAATAAATCAATCTTACAATTAGAAGGGCGACGCAGCCGACGACTCTATTAGGTTTTTTGATAGCTACAACGATGAAGCAATCAAGATATGAATTGCTTTGAACTATAAACAACGATGAAGCTGCGAATTGTTTGCATTCCTACGCGATGAAGATGCGAACTGTACTACAACGCACATGTACAGGCTGTGAACTGTTCTATTTTTTACATGCACATTGTAGGGATCTGGGAAATATCGAAAGAACACCAAAATCAACAAACAACTACCTAGTGCACATCTAACATGCATCACAACTCTCAGGAAAGTATTAACATTACATGCAACCTAACAAACCCCTGGGTTCGACGATAAACCCAGAAACTAACATACCAACTGTCATCACTAAATACATGATTCCGGTAAAATAAACAACGTTGATCGTCAAACAACAAACAAGTGGTTTGAAGTCATAAAAAAAAACATTTTCACGAGAATGGTGTATTTGGTTACTGTAAAACAGTGTTGCTTCACCGGTCGGCGATCACTTGACGACAACTTGTCGAACAAAAGCTGGTTACTCGCTTGACAGAGTACAAGACGGTGACCGGTCCAATTCCGGTAAAGGTGCGAAGAACGACTGATTTCAGAGAGAAGCTGGAAGGGTTTGTGGTTGGAGAATGAGTATCTAGGAAGTCAAATGGTTTTCTGGTAGTTTCTAAAAAATTAGACGTGTTTGAGTTGGTTTAGGGTGCTAGAAGAGGAAAAATGTGGGTTTGAAGTGAAAAATTGGTATATATAATCAGAGATAATTTTGTCCAAAATTTAAATGAAAGTACTAAATAACACTATCCAAAATTTGAATACTAACATGTAATTACATAATTGAGTTAGTATTTACTATACTTTCCTCTAAAATAAATTTTATGCGTTAACAATAAATAATCTTTTTAATTTGGTTAACATTAGCGTCTTAAGTTGAGTACTTTGGATATTCTATACAAATAGGTTAGTGTTTCTCTGACGCCTATTTTTCTATTGGGATCGTGGTTATGACATTTATGAAAGATGTCTTGTAAAATAGTGGGATGCTGACAAGCACCGAGGAATCCAATAAAATTGATAATAGCGGATAACTTTTAGATATAATTCTTTTTAATGAAAATAAAAGTATAATAAAATTATCAGTTATTGATATAAATATATGATAATATATTGGTTATGTACAATAAAAACTAAAACGAGACAAATTATTAATTTTATTTTAATCTTAGAAATAGTCGAGTTGGTTGAGTAAAGTATACTCGTGATCAAAAGAGCATACTCGTGATCAAAAGTTATGAGTTTGAATTATTTTGCAAATGTTGTTTTGGTTGAACCTGTCATCTTGTATGGTTTACGTTCTGGCGTTGGTTATTGTGTTAAATTGAGAGTTTACTCCATGCGCACTCATTGAATAGCAATTGCGGATTTTAAAAAAATAACACGGATTAATGTAAAAACATGGTAAATATACACATTGTTTTAGTATAACACACTGAAAAATCGTTCTTTCATTTTATTTCTCTAACTTGATCTTCACAATATTAAAAAAATCGCTTTAAAAGATTAGGACTACTCAATTTAGTGATACACTTCATAGTTTCTATCATCCTTTTTTATTTTAAATTTTCCAAATTATCAAAATACTCGAATTACACCTCTTGACCATATGTTAAGATTTTTTATCGATTTAATGATATTCTATCAAAATAAAATAAAATCACTAGAATAAAAATAAACAAAATAAATTAACTTATCGACAACCAATAGATAATATAGTCTCAACCGAATAAAATCGGTAAACTGTATTTGAATGGCGGAAGAAATCATATAAAGGAAACATCTATTCTAATAACTTTTAGCATTTTCTATTATTTACACTTAAAGATCCAGTAATTCTAACAAAGATGAAAAAGTTATTAAAAAAGTTATCCGCTCATCACCGCTCTTATAATATATATTTTGTTTTAAGAGAAAAGTACGAGTAAATACCATTTCAACTATTTAATTACCCACTAGTATCCGTTTTTTGGATAGTGTCATTTGGTACCTCGAATTGAAATTTGGATAAAGATACCCCGACCATATATACCGCTAGTACCTTTACCAGTACTAACCTGAGAGTTGTTTGGAAAACGAATCTGATAGTTGTTTGAAAAACTAACCTGAGAGTTGTTTGCAACTCTCAGGATTTTCTGAGAGTTGTTATTGGTGAAATTTTATTTTTTAAAAAAATAAATAAATATCATCAATGAATCTAGTTTTGTTCATTTTAAAAAAACAAAAGCGATTGTATTTTCATTTATTTTTTTTTGAGCTCCGGTTTGAAAGATACAGATCTTTTAAACATAAAATAAATAGAAAAAATAAGAAAGAAATTCTTTAGTTAGGTGGTTGTTGATGAAGGACGAGGCTAGTTAGAGTATTAAAATAATGTTAAGTATTATGTGTTAATTAGGTAGTTGAGATTGGTATAAAGAGATAATAGATCAAATAGTAGATGACAATAAAATAGTTGAGTGAGTACCTTAAATATAATTTCCCTTGTTTTAATAGAAATTGAACAAGTAAAGAAAGAGTTAGAACGCTTTGTATATTGATCATTCATCATTATTCTCCAACATCATACTTCTCTGGAACCACATATCTTTAATCACTTATTGTTTTGGCTCATTTTATTTATTTATATTTCAAAATTCGGTCTTTAATTTTCAAATCATAAATTCAAACATAATCGCTCACTGTATCGTATGGATTAGTATTTTGGTGACTATTATACCCAACATTTTCAATAATCTGCCCAACATTTTTATTGTTTAGACATTTTCTTACTAGGTTGGGCCTTTTATATTTTAATGTTTAGACTTTGAACACTTGACTTTTAAGTTTTTTTTATTGTTTAGCAAAATACGAAAGATATATTTTTACAATTTTGTTATTTTATAACTCATTTTTTGAATATTTAAAATCAATTTAGCCTAATTGTGTATGAAAAATAAAATTTTAAAAATATTCAGACATTTTATGAAACATATTTTATACATAGAAAATCCGGCCAAAAAACACCTCCCGGCAATGGATTGACAATAGTATTGCATTTTGTAGAAAATAGTGTTTAGATTCTGAATAAGTCTATAGTCTTGCAAACAATTTTTTATTGAAATATTTTTGGAGTTTTTTAAAAGTTCCAGTTTGATAAAATCAAAAATATTACAATTGAATGTAATTTCGTTTTTCAACATAACGAAATATCTTTAATCAATTTGACCAACAAAACCTTATTTGACAGTTGGGGTAGTTAAGGTCTTTAAACAGAATTTACAACAATAGTTTGAACTGTTTTCAGTTTGAACTGTTTTTTACTCTCGAGGGACATCATGCCCATATTTGTTCATTTTGTTGTAACGACTAGTTTTTATATTTAAGCGTGTTGGTCTTTGGATATGAAATTTTTTTTTGTTTCAAATGGATGTTGCGCCGGACTAGACTTTTTTATTTAAATGTCCAAGAAGAGAAGAGAAAGAAAAGAGGTTAGAGGAGATGTTTGAAGCTGAAACTAACAACTCATCCGAGAGTAAGTCCTAGAGGAATGGCGTCAACATGAAATAGTACTCCAGAAACCATCACATGAACTGATTTTTTATTAGCTTATTGCACATATATGTATGCTAAATACGACGTTATCGTCACTGACACATTTTAATTAGCTTTTATTGATTTGAGCAATTCAATCATGATCATGATAACTCTACAACTCAGTCATCTGTATTATGGCGTTACAATAAAAAACCGAAAATAAATACCCCTTACTATAAGCTTACTTCAGATCAAGCTATTATTTCCCGGATGCTAACAAATGCCAGCATAGTTTCCTTATATCTTTTATTCTTTTGGGTAGTATTCATTTTCGTTGCATCAGCTAATCGGATCGTCGGATCAGTAGCGGTGAATGAGTTCCTTGTATGCCTCTGGATGCTTTGAGTAGTGGTTGATTTCAGACTGCAAATAAAAATGTAAACCATTATCATGTGCAAATTGCAATAGATACGGAAGGACTCAAGTTTAGACAGTCCAAGTCTGGACTCATCAGCATACCTTACGAACCGCCTTTAGAGCAAGTAAAAGATTTTCACCGATCAGATCATGCAAGACCTGGTCTTTTTCTAAAGCTTCCAACGATTCAGATAATGACAGAGGCAGCCGCTTCAGTGTCGCTCCATGGAGATCTGGATTAGTATCTGTTTATACAAATGCCAAAATATTAATAAAGATTCGTCAGATGTCATCTTGACCATTATATAAAAGATAGACCAATAAATTGTGGCCGCATCTAAAATTCGTTCATAGAGAGATATTGTATTGGCAATATGTGATATACAAGAGTGATTGGAGCGAACCTATTGGTTCGGGAAGCTGAAGGTGGTTGCGGAGGCCATCCATGCCAGCGGCAAGAATAGCAGCCAAGGCAATGTGTGGATTTGCACATCCATCGATAGCTTTAATCTCGAAGTTGCTTACTAACCCATCCGGGATTCCTGGTGGGCATGCAGTTCTTATTGGAGCTTCTCTGTTCTCTTTTCCCCAGCAGAGGTATGCTCCGGTCCACATGTTGGGTTGTATCCGGTCGTAACTAGATTATATAATACAGATGTGAACAAAAGTATCATATAAAATGAAAATGATTAGCTAGATTTTTTTTTACTGTTTTCTGTTTCATTTTTTACTGAAAAAGGTCAATCGTTTGATTGCTGAAGTGAAAAAGTTTTCTACGTGTTAACATTTCTGGTAGAGATAGAAGAATAACCTGTTCGGTACTGGTGCGGTGATCGCCAAAATCGCAGGAAGATGATTTAACACCCCAGCCATAAACTCCTCCCCTAGAGGCGACATTCCATGTCGGGACGACTCACTAGATCCCGTAAACACATTCTTTCCGTTCTTGGACAAACTAAGGTGTACATGGCAACCAGAACCAATGTCATGGAGATCGAACCTAAGTACAAGAATTGTAGATCATTGAATAAACGAAATCGAAGATAATAACGTAAGTAAGAGAATTGCAGATCATTACATAAGGTAAAACTAAGTTGATATGTGGAAAATGATACACGCTTACTTTGGCACGAAAGTGGCTAACAATCCATGTTTTCTTGCAATAGCTCTAACAACTTCACGTGTGAGAATTAATTTATCAGCTGCAGATCCGGCATCGGTGTACTGCATAGCCATTTCGTATTGACCTTTAGCAGCTTCTGCATGTAGCTGCGAATAGTGTAGAGTAAGTTAAAAGTTGAAAGTAGCACGGAAATGTGATCACTCTTTATTTGTGTACCTGTTCAACTGCAATATCCAAGGATTGTAGAGCAGCGTAAATGTCGTTAAAAATCGGGGAAGCAACATCATATCCCGTTGTTGAGCAATACGGTGAAGTGCCAAATGGCACCCATTCTTCTTTTCCTTCCCTAAACAAAAGTTCATAAATTTATAGCTAATTAGTAGCCGAACCATGGTTTGGTGACGTACTATATTATCAGTCACATACCTTAAAGCCTTCTTTAGTAGAAGAAACTCGTTTTCGAATCCTGCATTTAGTTCCAAGTCAAATTCGTCTTTTAATATTTTTATCGCTCTTTGTAAGGTCTGTCTTGGGCAATATTCCCACACTTCACCGGGCTTAAGATGCATGTCCGCTAAAACCATCTCTTCTTGTTTTGCCCTGCCGAGGAAAGAAAATAGTCATTTTTCACTTTTGTTTGGATCCTAAAAGTGTTTCAAGGCAAAGTAGAGATATATAAGTACCATGGAATGGTACATTTAGTTGATAGATCAGGCATGAGTCTCATTTCACCAACTCCAGTCAGATTAGACCCTTTTACTGGACCATCTTCATATGATGGCATGGCCATAAGTGCCAATGCCACACCAACACCGTGTTTTACCACCACGTTGTTAAATCGCTTAGCTGGGACAACCTGAAAAATGATAACAGTCTCTTGTGTCAATAGGATATATTTTCAAAAATAATTTTTCGATTCTGAATGTTAGTTAGTCTGGTCGACTATGAGACACGTGACAATTTGGTCCTCTGATTTCAAAACGTAACACTAATGGTCACCAGAGTCTTAAAAATCACTACTGGAATTAGTCCCCGAATGATTAAACTCATACACGGCTAGTCTTGAGAGAACTACGTGTAACGTATTGAAGCCAAAGGACTAAAATTCCCGCATACTTTATAGTTGGGAGACCAACCATTATTCAAAAGCAAACTTCTTAATATATTAGATTTTTACTCTAAATTGGAAAAAAGAACTCACACGACATCTGGTTTGTCCAGAAGCATCGGCCCAGATCATCCGAACTAAAGTAACATTATTGCTTGTAGGGGCAGACTCCTTGGAAGAGTTCACTACTATGTTACTACAGGTATTAAAGAAAGGCTTTGAACTCAAATCAATCTTGTAAAACTGAATTGAATTTCGTGCAAAGATATCTTTGGCTGCTTCGATAGCGTCAGCGACAGAGAGATCACCATCAATGCATGCATCACGCAGGACTGAGAAGACAACGTCACGTGATTTTTTTGCACCTGTGGCCGGAGAAATTGTATCAAGAAATTCGTAAAGGTGTATTTCAACTAGATTTTAAAAACTTATTTAGAGTATCATAAAACTAGTGAATTTGACATACCTAAGTAGTAAGTTTCAGGAGCTGCATACCCATCAGTGCTGAACATTACCTGTAAGTTAGATATTTGTCACCGACAAGACCATATGGAAAAACTGCGACTTGGTGTAAAAACTTGTTTGATTGCAGCCTAAGTTTCGCAAATGGAATTCACCTTATTTATTGGAGCTAGCTCCAAAAGTTCTTTCAGCGAAGAAATCATCCCATGAATGCTAAGCTTAGGAACAGCCAATCCAAAATCGAGGAAAATCTGAAGTAAACGAATTGAGTTAAACAATTTAGTATTGGAATACAATGCGTGTTTTTTTTTTCGGCCGAAACATAGATTTTCACCTGGGGGTAGACAGAAGCAAGATATGATGCTTCCCGCGAAAATGGGTACGATGCATGCAGAAGTACTATACGGTTTCCAGCAAATCTTTTGTCTTCGAGGACATTTCGCAAATGTAAGGGATTGGACAATCTTAAATCCAAATCTTTGTCCCCAAAGCTGATTGCAAGAAACCAGTAAACAATTTTAAAAACGGACGCAAACAATCGTAAAAACTGACCAAAAGCTTCACTAATTTTACCCTGTGTGTATCTGCAATGGCAAGTCAACTTCTCTAGCGATTTCCAGACTCCGAGTGAATATATAGTCGATAAAATTTTTGTTTGTGATGCGAGAAGGAGTTCCAGCTGAATGAATAGAAACAAAAGAATTGAAATCGAAAATAAACTCTCGAAGTAATACATCAGCAGGTTTGGTGCTATTACTTACCACGCAAGTCTTCATTTAGACCTTCCTCAGCATCTTTAGTGCCTACATTTGTATTGATTTCTAATCCACTGCGGTATGCAGCTACACTTTTCAACCCTACTATTTCATGAGCAACTGTGGCCGGCGATTAAGGAAACCATCTAAAAAAATTAATTAGTAGCTCCCTTGGAACGATTTATTACGGAGTAGATTAAAATAAAAGCAGATTTGTAATTTCTTTATTCAAATCCGTTTCCTCTGGACGGTTTCTTTCGGATAATTTGTTTCAGAATACTTTAGATAATATATCAATCAAACCGAAGCAAGAGACTAAACATCAACACCGGCCGGACCTCTTAAATTTTAAGTTACCTAGCATCACTTTGTTTGAATGTGTAAGTTAAAGAGAAACACTCACTCGAGCTTGCAACTATATGTACTTAAATCAATATCAAAATTAAAAGGATATGATTTTAGTTTCGTCGAAAAAGTCTCGTTGAACGAATCTAAAGTCCAAGTAGAGCCACCAATTGGTCCCTGCGAGAAAATAGCAAAATCATAGTAGTAATTTAGTAAATCACAATTATGGAGGTTAACTTTATCAAAAAAAGAAAACAAATTGCTAGGTCGATACGCGAGAAAAAGTATCGTCAAAACATTATTACCTCATCAAGGATTTCCTCAGCCAGACGTTCAATTCTCAGTATTCTACCGACATACGGAACATAGGTCTTGTGCCACTCAATCTCTTGTTTTTTGTCTAATTTCAACCCATCGTCAATCAGCACGGCTGAAATTCCAGCAGACTTGAAACATTTTAAACTAATCGCGTCCAACCCTGAAGATCTACGATATTTTTCAACAGCATGTAAAGTTCCGTCCGTTCCATAGAGTTCAGAAATCTCTCTCAAATTTCTCTGTCATATTTAACAATATCATAAAATTCTATCAAACAAACAAAAGTCATGGAAAACACAAAATATGCTAGAGGTGGCAAAAACCTGGTTTCGGTTTTGGACAATGCTTGATACTAACTAATAATATGTCAAACTCCTAACCAACCCTGGTTTCGGACACATATATGTGTCCGGATCCATTCCAAATCTAATTTTTACTCATAGAACAAAGATTCAACCTGGTTGACCGAACTTGACTCGATTTTCAAACGTATTTTCTTGCTGTTTATATTATATTTAGAATTTGCTATGTATCTCTAATTTCATTTGTATCCGACTTGTTTGTTTGATTCAAATCATGAAGAAATGTATGTTTATCATCTTTTTTAGTCTATACGGATTTATCAACTTTCAACTTTCAATGTCCGAATGTCTGAATCCAGACCGGATCCGGATTTGAAATGGGACGATGTTTATTTTACGATCCTAGATTTCAGATATAAATTGTTTTCAGTATTTCCGGACAAAAACTGTCCGGTTTATCTGTTACAAATACAAACTTGTTGCGACAAAAAGTTGATAGGTTGACAAAAACAGTAACAGGAACTCTTTTGGTGTAATAGTTGACTAAATTCATGTCCGAAAGATTGAATGCTAATCAAACTTACTATTTTGTCTGACGACAAAGCTCGATATCCACTAAAACCAAACTGAGTAACCAAACCGGATTATCTAATCTAGCTAAGACATGTTAAAACCAAAACCAGTGTTCGGATTTCGGTATAACACTACATAAAAAACAGAATCTCTCACACGATTTGCTGAAAAAGTATAAATCCATACGAATCAATAGATCAAACGACGAATCTAGTATTAGATTTTTTTTTAAAACATGAATCCGACCGTGATTGTACGTACCTTGAAAGAGAGAGAGTGGTGTGCGTAGGATAAGGCGTCTCCGGTGGCTTCAGAGAAGGAATTGACGAACTCGAAAGATGAGTCGATGGCGACGAGGTTGTGCGCGTGAGCATCGACGAGCTCTATCTTCTCTATCGTCTCTTTCAGCTCACTAAAATCCATTTTTCTTCTCTCTCTCCTTTATTGTTTCTGTGGTGAACCGGTGAGTCGGAGATGGAACTTGTTGGTGGTGCGTGTCTGTCGAGTTATTGTATATAAGGAACACGCAATATTCAATATTCAAACAAAAATTAAAATATCAAAATTTATAGTCAATGTTTCACACCACAGAGTCTAAGAATTTGTTGTTATGAGTAAAATCGATTGTTCAACTCCGACTCAAAGCTATCAGGATAATCTTACTATATTGTGTTGGATAAAGTTTTCAAAATATGTATGGTAAAACCTTACGAAATTGAAATTGATCCAACCGTCCATATTAAACCCAGATAAAATAAACCGAAAAGTATTATTTCTGTTCAAGATTCGGTACGGTTTTTCTTCGTGACTCTAAAATTATTGTCATTATCGAGTTTTGATGGTCGTACAGTAGTACGCTAGGATTTTATTCAAAAAAAATTATATCTTTTTATGTATTTTTTTCTTAAATAAAAATAATAATCAATTTTATATATTATATATTATTTTATATTTTTATACATTTTATTTAATTTACAAATATCTATCTATTATCCTTTGATATATATAAAAAAAAGCTTATTCTTTAATACACATTCAAATATTTGTCTGTTGTCTTTTAATATTTAGTATTTTTATTAAAAATATTACAAAAAAACATGTAATAAATTGTACAATTTGTTTTTTGCTTAATTGGGTCTATTTTTTAAAACTTGTTTTTTATTTTAGGACATAATAAAGGAATGCAAAATGCGAGATAATGATTAAATACCAAATTTAATTATCATTATTATTACTGTGATTAATATTGTTATTATTATTGTTATCATTATTTACAATATATGAAATACGAAATAAGAGTTAAATGTTAAATGTGTTTATGAAATATGGTTAAAGTATCTATTAGTAACTTGGATTTGTTGGATAATAAGTGGTAATTAAAAATATAACTAGAGCAGCTCACCCTAAAATATATTTATTAAATATATAAATATTAGTGTAAACATTTTGACAAGGCTATAACATGGAAGAGGTGAAACTCATTTAATTGTATGCTAGTAATATAAGATATTTTACTAGAACTCAAAACTGTATTATTAAGACTATATAATTGAAAATATTAAGTCTATATGCTTCACTACGACTTTATAGGTAGACAATAAGTACATTAAAGCTCCTAGCCAAAGTTCACGCCTACAAATATAACTAGATTGAAAATCATTTGATTTAAATGCACAAATATTATATTTTCTTAAATATCTACACTATATATCATGTTATATTAATACTCAAGCATCTTCTCTATTTAACTAATCTCGTAGTTTTTCTCCGATAAAATTATTTTTCTAATATTTTTTAATAAACTTTCAACCTCTCCCCGTCGTAAGATATATCTCACCCACCACCAAAAATCCTTCGGTCAAGCTTTAAAACTTTATTCTTCGATCAAACTGTTCTCTTTAAAAATTATTCCTCCTATAGAAACATTCTTACATAAATTTACTTCACCATATGTCGTATGTGTAAAAATAAGGTCCTAGTAAGATGAGTATTTTAAAACCTTCATCAAATATTACTCACAACTCATACCAGTTACCTATAAATCTCAAAAGCTTAAAAATGCAAAAAAAAAAGTTAAGTATAAACTCAAAAATGGTGGCGGCATGATCATTATCAAAGGTTTGACTTGGTGTCAAATGTTGTAATTTGGTGTGGAAGCTGTTACCTAGAGTTGAAGCTGGATGTTGCAGTTACGATTAAGTCTCGAAGGCTGGAACTAAAAGTTGAAGTTGGAATTGAGTGTTGACACTAAAACTAGGTGTCACTGGCTGGAACTAATTGTTATAGTTGGATAAATATGATTGGATCTGTTCAGTTGAAATTGTTGACTCTCTATATGATTTAATGCTCAATCAGACTTAGGTATAGAAGAAGTCTACTAAACTTGAGAGTTGAGCCTAGTCGAAAACATGCTAGTTATTTCCACTAGGTTAAAACCATGGTCGATGGTGTAGAGACTAGGTCGATGACGTTATCGATGACATGTTCAATACCGTTACTGAGGACCTGTGTCGATGTCCATAGTCGATGCTGCCGATGACTTATGTCGATACCACTGAAAGGTTGTGTTTTGATGTGATGGAGTTGGGCTTACATTTTTTATTAAATTATTCTATTTGTTAATTTCTTTTAAATTAGTCTTTTATTTTGATCTTCCTATATTAATTAGATTTCATAATAATTAGATTTTATATTCATTGGATCTCATATTTTAATTAGGTTTCCTTTTAATTTAGATTTCTTAATTATTACGTTTCATATTTTATGATTAGGCTTTACTATACTCGTTGATTAATATTATTTAATCTAGAGTGTCTGTTGGATAATTAGGATTAAACCTAAGTGTATAAATATAAAAAACATAACTTCTGGTGAAGATTGTAGCGAGACAGTGACGTGAGCCGTGACAAAAGGTGATCAACGATTGAAAAGATCGACGATTCTATTTTGTAAAAATGTGGAGTGAGATAGAAGATAAACACTTGAATATGCATTTTGAGATTCATGGTTTTTTTATAAGCCCATAAAAAGGCCTTGTTAAAAAGTTATGTGGTCAAGTGTTTAGTGTTTGAGAGTCTTCTTGTAACCTTTTAATATATAATATTTTATTTGTTACCCGTAGATGTAGGATTTATTCACGATCCGAACCACGTTAAATATTTTGTTCTACATATGATTAAATTTCTCTTCTATTTTGTTGACTTTATTATTAAAATATGGTAATATTCTATTCCCTCTCACAATGTCTTAGTAGGTATTCACCGATTGTCGGCCATTGCTTTGGTTGAGTTGTTAACGAGTTTTGTTAGGGATGAGTTAGATTTTGTTAAGATATTATTCATTTTCCTAACAAGTGATGTTGTGAGCGTGGGAATCTACATCTATATCCGGTGTTGGTGAAAAAGACAAAGTAGAATGATACAAGTTTTAAAGTCAAGCGTAGTGATAATGATGGTGATGCAGACAAATTAGCGCTAGAATGTATGAAGACAGAAGATCACCCGAAGAATGCAGCGAATTGACAGTTTCGGAGCTCTCGGTGTCCGATTTTGACCCACAACACCTTATTTCGACGGGAACGACGCCACGAGTTGAAGTCACCAGCTATGCTCACGACATATGGTGTTTTTTGGGCATTCATAGTCATTTACTATTTTATTTCGAATTTTTATTACTTTTGGGCATTTATGGTATTTTCGTATTAGGGTTTTCATTCGAACCCTTATTTAAACAGACTTTGTTTACAATATAATGGAGTTGAATTTTGATAAAGAAAATTAAGGTTTTCCTATATTGGCTTCTCTGCGTTTACTCTGTATCAGATGGACTCCATGAATTTTAACCTTAAGAAATTTACAAGAAATAATGATTTTAATATTCTAAGAATTATGGAGAAAGCATTCTTTGTACATATGAGAATATATGTTGCCATTAAAAAGGAGGGTACAAAAGAAGATGATGCCGATGTATTGTCTAAGGTGCATAATATGTTGATATTGAGCCTTAAAACGAGGTGCTTCGAGATATGTATGGAGAGTTTTCATCCATGGGGATGTTGAATTAGTTGGACTCTATTTATATGAAGAAGTCTTTGTCGAACATGTTGCACTTGATACACATTAAAAGTGGATGGTAGGATGGACATCTGAAGAAACTTGGACGATTTCAATAGAATAATTCTTGATTCGAATATAGTTGGGATCAAGGTAGAAGATGAGCATCAAGCAATTATTATCTTGATCTTTTTACTGGAAGTGTATGATCATTTTTTTAACACCATACTCTACAGAAAATTATCTCATACGATGGTTAACGTTAAGAATGATTTGAACTCAAAGGATCTTCAAAGACACTGAATTCTAAAGAGTAAATCTAACAATCTCAGACTGAGTGTGAGTGGAAAGTCTAGATGGTTAAATTCAAATACGAAAGGTGTTGGTTATAGGATGAAAAATTGGTGCTTTAAGAAGTAAGGTCATATTAATAGGAATTTCCCCCGAGAGGAAGAAGGCAAATAGTTACCCGAAGATAAAAAATAAAGATGTTAGGATGGTCTCGGATGAATATGAATATGTTGATGGTTCTGTGGTTTCTTCTTGCATGCACAATAGCAAGCCGGTTCTTGATTCCAGAGCGTCATTCCATATGATTGCGAACAAAAACTGGATTAAAAAAATATGAGGGTTTGAAGATGGTAAGGTCACGTAGGGAATGATGTTTGTTATACGATAATAAGAAGTATTAGATTCAAGTTGTCTACTAGAGTGGAGAAACCTGTAACAAATGTGAAGGATGCCCCTAAACTTGAATGTAACCTTATGTCCATATGTATGTTCGACGGGGAAGGGTTTGAGTATAAATGTGGAGATGCCAGACTTAGGGTTTTGCAAGACCCACATGTTACTATGAAGGCTGGCCAAACTAATGGTGTTTTAGTTCTTGAAGGGTTCATAGTTGAAGATGTTTCTAGTGTTGGGAATAGGTCCACTGAGATTCGGCTGTAGGTCTTTGAGGGCTTATCGAAGCATATGGTGATTCAATAAGAGAAGTACCTAAAGAGGTTTATGACTGACAATGGCGTGGTATTAGTGAATCGATCATTTATTAGCTACTTTTTTAAAATTGGTATGTCTAGTCACAGAATCTTGAAAAAGTACTGTGAAGCATGGAATAACTGAGAAGATGAGCTAAAGCGTACTTGGAGTAAGGCATATGCTTCTTAAATCTAAACAAAATAAGAGATTAAGTGAAAGAGTTGTTGGGATAACGATATCGTTAACAGGAGCTCATAGACTTTCGGTCGTCATGAAGATGTAATTGGCGAGTCTATTTATAAAGAGTGTAGCGAGATAAAATATAAGCACTTGAATATGCATTCCAGGATCTACAGTATCTTTGTAAAATCAAAAGAGAGATTTGTAACAAAGTTGGATGATTGAGTGTTTAGTGTTTGCGATTATTCCTGTAACTTCCTATATATAATAATGTGTCAATTACTCGTCTTATTGTACATGTGATTTACTTTATGTTCTTTTTTTGTTTCTTGAAATAGGGTAAGAGCCAAAGATTTGATTACCTCCGATATCATCTTGGTAGGTGTTTACCAACTATCGGTCATTGCTTCGGTTAAGTGGCTAGGATTTGGCCTAGCGAGCCTTTTTAAGGTTTTGTCAGATCCTGTTTGAATATTGTTGATTTTTCTTAACAAGCTAGAATATAGTTTTCTTTAGTAAGCTTAAAACTATTAATTGTTCTAGAGAACTAATATGCATGATGCACATGTTTCTCCTATTATAGATCTTCAATGATAATTGGAAAAAAATGAATAAATAATATGAGGGAAATATCATAATGTTATGCAATCTAATGGTTATTGGTGGCTTGTGTATGCATTCCGAAGTTTAACATCATGAAAATAACAAAAATAATAAAGGAGATGATATCATTTCTTCCATAATAGGGAACCACTTCTGGTATATTATCTGGTCCAGAGCTGTTTACCACCCAAATCACTCAAACACTAATGATCCCAAAACGACACTGCAAGCAATATTAGTTTAAGGGAGATATAATACATCGCCACTTCCCATGATTGGTTTGATCTACTAGAAAGAGCAAACACATATATTTCATCAAAAATAATTATAGAAAAAGAGAAACCCATGAATCTGAACCTCACCCGACGTGACAAGAATAAAATTTTCCCCATACTATACTAGTAAATCTCTAAATCAACAAAACTTCTATCATGCTCCACCATAAAACCAAATTCATCCTTAATTTTTTTTCTCAAGTCTCTCTTTAAAGCCAACAAAACCCTTCAATGGTTCTTTTAATTAGTCAGTCGAGTCTTTACAGTGTATATCCAACATTGTTGTCATTTTTTGCATGGTTATCAGCCAACAAACTTGGAGAGTTACGCTTTCATGCCTTCAGTTTCATAGTGGTTTGGTCAGCAACAACAAACAACATATAATTTTACTGGACTAGTCAACCAAAGCCGTTTTGGCTCATTTCCTACTGACCAAGGTTTTGACTTTGTTGGATCCCGTATTTAGTTTTACATATCCCTTATGAAGTGACTTCCCTCATGCTTCACCAAGTACATATCTACTATTTATCTTTATTGATGATAATCTTAGAATATTTGAAGTGCCACACCAAGATGCGGTAGTAATTACAGTTGAGGTAAAAATGGAATCAGTTAAAAGAGTAAAGATAGACACTAACAGTTTGGCCAATATATTATTTAAGAGTACCTATGATAAAATACAATGTATCTCAGTTCTTACACCATTCAAAAGGATTTACACTGGATTCAGTGGGACAAACAAACCAGTTATGGGAGAATTATACCTTAATGTAGCTTTAAAATAACTTGAATTCAAAAAATATATTAAATGTTTATTTCATTATAGTAGATGTACCCTCATCATATAATGTAATTTTGGGAAGGCCTTGGTTAGACTAGATGCATGTCATAGTTTCAAAAATGCATAAATGTATCTGCTACATAGTGAAGGGAACGATAGATATGAGAATAGGTAATCATAGGACGTTAAGAGAGTGATATGTTATCTCTGGAATCCTTAAGAAATAACAGTTGATAGTGGCCACAATGATCATGGATGATATAGATGACTTTAGAGGCCTCTTAGCTAATCAATCCAATGAAAGAAGTGTAATGCATAAGATAGAATAAAATAAGATATTTTGTCTTTTCCAAGACATACCAACCAATTTCATGTATAATTTACTTAATTTTTTGTTAACGAACTTGGACATGTTTTCATAGACTACCCATGCTGTAATAGGAGTTCCTACTAAGATAATGTGTCATGAGTTATTTATCGGTAACATGTTTTGACCAATAGAACAGAAAAAAATAGCATCCTTCCAATAAAAATTGAAGCAATAGTGGTCGAGGTATAAATGATCAGCAAAGTGGGACAATTAAATAAGTGTTATATCTTGTATGGAAAGACAACCCAACGTTATTAAAGAATAAGAATGACAAGTGGAGGATGTGTGTTAACTTCAATACATGAATAATGTATGTCCAACATATCATTTTCCTCTTCTGATAATTGATCAACTAATAAATACAACTTCGAATGAAATTTGTATATCCTTCATGGATGCATATTCAAAATGATACCAAATCTAGATGCGTGAAGTTGATTGGGAACATACCACCTTCAATATAAAATAGAGAGTGCATTGCTTCAAGGTAATGTTTTTTGAGCTAAACATTATTGGGTCACATATCAAAGGCCGGTTAACAAAATAAATTAAACGTAGGTTGGCCGAAACTTACAAACTTACATTGATGACATGTAGGTCAATAAAAGAGAATATGAAGATCATTTGGCAGCCATTGACGAAATGTTTTCCAATAATAGAAAGACAAAATGAAATCTTAATCTAAATATTGTATAGTCAACATAAGATCATGAATATTTATATTAGACATGGTTATTGAAAAGACACAAAATCAGACCCTACACAACTTTTAAATTTGCTACAATAAAACATCATTAAAACCTTACAAAAGTTCAAATACTGGCAAGAAGGTTAGTTTCCTTGACAAAATTTATCTTACACTTTTTAGATAAGTATAAATATTCTTTCCAAATACTAATAGATAGTGGTAGATTTATTTGGACCACAACTTATGCTGAGAATTTTAGTAATATCAAGAAGTTTTTTGCTTCACTGCAAGCACTAACAAAGCCGAAGGTGGGCGAGTTTTTATTTTTGTATTTGGTTGTATAGAATTATGTTGTTGGTGGAGTAGTAGTCAGAGACAAAGTAAATTCATATACGGCCATTTACTATGTTAGTAAGTGTCTACTAGAAGTTGAGACCCATTGCATGCAGTTAAAGAAGCTTACCCTAGCTTGAGTAGTTGTGTTTAGAAAGATGAAGTCTTATTTTCAGGCTCACGCTATTATAGTAAGAACTTAATTTCTCACAAGAAATGTACTTCAAAATCCTGATGTATCTTGCAAACTGACCATATAGTCAATGGAGTTAAGAGATTATGATATTAAAGTTGAGTCACAAACATCAATAAAGGCCCAGGCCTTTAGATAAACGTTTCAATAGTTTAGTAAAAAAGACCTAAATATTAAGCAGATGACTCAAAACCAACTTGGCAGGTTGGGATATATAAGAGAGAAATAACAAGGTTTCCGAATCAAAAGTACAATTAATATACTTTTCATAATAAATAATGAGTCAAAACATAAAATTTGATTTTTTTCCTTTAACAAGAAGGTATAGTATAATTTTTCAATAGATGGGCTCAAACGGATTCCCAACCGATGGTCAACTAGCCTTAGGCCCAACTGGAGCCAAAAGGAAAACTTAATATATCACTTGAAGGAAATTCACCGACATGCAATATTATCTAATAAGTGATCTTTGAACAAGTACCAAGGGAAAAGAACACGACAGTTTATGCTCTTATCTCTTCGGCCTATGCAGATTTATCACGAAGGGTAGATCTTCAAAACAAACTCTCAATCACCCTACTAAACAGACTCTTAACAACTGTTTGACATCAAAGGTCATGCTCATTGAAGAAAAATAAGAGGATGAGGACTAAGGATACCTTATCAAAACATATAACATAGATGGAAAACTTCATAAAGACAAGACTCCAACTCGACGTATCAAGATGAGTTCAAAAAGATTTGTATGGGTGGCCAAATTTTTTTATAAAAAGGGTGTCATTATATATTTACTTCGATGTTTCAGACCTGAACAAACATATTTGTTGTGAAATAACTGCACGATGAAGAAAGAAGTGCATTTGTGGCTATACAACAGTACATATAAAAATCATACTACAAGAATACTATTGGTACACCATCGTGGAATATGCAAAGAAGTTTCTCAAAATTTTGACACCTGTCAGTGTTTTATCAACTCAATACAAATTCTAATTTCCTGTTTAGAGACCATATCAAAGTTTATTCCGTTTGTAAGATGGGGAATTGATATTATGAGGCCCTTACCAAAGGCCTTAGAATGAAGCAATATATACTGGTACTACTTTTCAAGATGAGTGGAAACACGAATTTTAGCAAGAATCACGATGAAGAAAGTTATCAGCTTTGTGAAGAGTAACATATGTTGTATATACATCATACCAAAGTTCATCACAACTGATCATTTAACATAATTCTAAAATGATCATTTATCATTGTTTTGCAAAACAAGAGAAATAGAAAAAAAAATTCTCTTCTCTCTTCAATTCACAGTAAAATGCTTAGGTGAAAGTCAAAAACAGATTGATAACCAATGTTATCAAGAAAATGTTAGAAGGTGCATGAGGGTAGTATTCTGACTTATTACAGGAAGTCTTATCGTCATATAGGACCACTTCAAGAACCACCACTTCTAAAACGTATTTTACCTTCAACCAATACATGTTCCCAGAAAAATCCAAGTTCACTTCCAAAAAATCTTCATGGATTCCAAGAACCAATATATCTTCCGCAACATCTATAGCCTTTTTAAGAGCCGATTTCCAATTTTCTTTAAAATCCTTTGTAAATTCCTCATTCTAAATATGCTCAATTTACATTTTCTTCAAGTATTCTTTTTTCTTCTTCTTATGTTCATCGTCTATAATCTTTACCAATTCTTCTATTTGCTTACACTGAGTTTCTATAGTCCTCAATAATTCTTTATTTTGCTTATCCTTCCCCCATAGCACCAATCCATCGATCTGCCTATGAACTCGCTATAGTTTCTCTGTAGCTACTAGGTTCCTGCATCTCAACTTCTTATGCAACTGACAGAGCATATGCAACTAGATTTGCATACCTTTTTAGAAGTCTAATATCTCTTCTTTCTCTGCCCAATGCTATGTTATAAGGATTTTGTTCTGGTTTCGGCGCATCATCGTCACTATCATCTGATGTTGACACTTCACCTCCTGATTCTGGATCCACCTCAGGATTACTTGAATTATTGGATCTGCTAGGAACTGATTCTACTTCAAGCTCCACCTATTTACTCACAACCGATCTTGATTCGACCATTTCTCCTACTTTTTTCTGACTGTCTATCGAAGCAAACTCATTAAAAGTGGCGTCCCTACTGATGAGAAAACTTGGAGACTTTGGAGAGGTACACCGTAACCTATATCCCTTCACTCTTGTAGCATATCCTAGAAATATTCACTTCTTTGCCCTCGACTCAATCTTATCATCTCTCACATGAGCATACGCTGGACAACCGAACACTCTCAAATATTCACAGTCAGCCGACGATCCAGACCAAATCTCAAAAGGAGTTTTACAATCAATAGCCGTTGATGGAGACCGATTCACCTAGTAACACGCTGTATTGATAGCTTCAGCCCAAAAATCATTTCCCACGCCGGAATGCAAGAACATACTTCGTGCTTTGTCACAAAGCGTTTTGTTCATTATTTCTGCGACTCCATTATGTTGTGGTGTTCTATAACAAGTGTGATGGTGCACTATTCCCTCAGCTTCACAGAACTCGTTGAACTCACGATTGCAATATTCAAACCCATTATATGTCATAAGACGTTTGATTTTTCTTCCTGTTTGCTTCTCAATCACCGTCTTCCAATTGACAAAGGTTGAATATGCCTCATCTTTCGTTTTCAGAAATTAAACCCACACTATCCTTGAATAATCATCAATCAGACTCATATAGTAAACCTGTATCATCGATAAGGAACCGAACCAATAAAATCGTTGAGACCGTTTTTTTTAGTTTTTAGTTTTTATATATATATATATATTATATTATTAAAATTAATAGTTAATCACAAATTTTTAATAAAAATCAAAGGTTAACTTATAAACTTTAATTTTTTTACTATTTTAGTTATAATTTAATTTTTATTTTTTTAAATGCACCAGACCGGACTGATAACGGATCAAATCGAAACAGAGCTGATCGAATTCAAACCGAATCAAAACGAACCGAATTTGACCAGACCAGATGGAATCGAACTAAAAACTTAGATAAAATCTTAAAAATACATTATAAATGTTAATATATTTTCAAACGAAATCTTAAAAATACTTATATAGGTCTCGTTATCTAAAAGATCTTCCTCTATTGATCGGTGAAGGTTATTATATTACAACCATATAATGGAATCATATGACACTATAATCAACAACTAAGATTTAATCAAAGTTCAGTTGAGTTGCTCCCAAAATTTGAAGATCAACCGTGGGATAACTCTTCAAAAAACTTTACCTTATTAAACTTCATTGTTTTCACCATTTTTATACTTATATATTTTATAAACATCATAACTTCCAAAGTTAAATAAAAACGTGTTTCCGACACCATCGTCTACTATCAAAACCAACATAGCACCAACGTTTATAGTTGTAACTTTCGAGAATCCATTAATTAGACTCGAGCCTTCATTATATTTTGTCGATTGATAAAATATAATAACCCGAACACCAAATCTTTTGGTGTAAAGCTTTGTGCTTAATGAAAATAGTATAATATTTTATCTAATTCTTTTTTTATATTATGTAGCTCAATGCTACTTAATTTTTTTAGATTTTTGGGTTTAACTTTATATTGTAAGAAATATATCTACTTTTATTTTTTGATATCATAATTTTCAGTTCAAATTATTTATGTGCTTTTGTAATGAGCGGGTATAATTTATGATTTGAGCATGAATGCGGTTGATAATATTTACATCATATAAAAAACCATGTATCATAATCCGAATGTAATTTTTAGGGGTAATCATAGAGCATATGAGTTTGTTCATATACCTAACTCGTCACGATAAGGATTTTGAAATAGATTTAAGGGTACTAGATGACTCATTATATGTAATGTGAAAATTATAACAAAACATATGTTGATGATGAAAGATTACGATATTAAAAAGTATTAGATTAATCTTCTTAAGATGCAGAAGTCAAAGTCTGTTATTTTAAAATATTTTTGAGACTATTAACTTATTAAACTTTGAGCAGTAATTAGTCGTTCGCCTATAAACTTTAGTGATAAATGTAGAAAACAGTGTTTCGTTTCCGGATAATCTCTGAAGTCTTGTAAACAATTTCTTATTGATATATTTTTGGGGTTCTCCAAAAATTTCAATTGGATAAAATCAGAGATATAATTTTGAACAGAGAGAATGAAAATGATATGATTTTCTTTTTCAACAGAACTCATATTTATCAATTCGACCAACCAAAAAACAGTTTGGAAGTTAGGGCAGTCCGCACTCTACGACTTGTTTGATAATGTATCATGATTAAATTGGTCGACTAGTCGATCCAATTACACTAAAATAAATAACAATAAATAGTTCATAGACTTTTAAAATTCTGGTGGGGAGTTCCTAGACTATCTAGTTTGGATAAATTTAGTTCATTGCGTGTGTTGACTATCAATTTTCGTGACAAATAGTCTATTATCCCTCTATTTTCGACAAAGTTAGTCATTTGACTATTCATGTTTGATAAAATTAGTTCCTAAATAAACATGTGTAGGAGACTAACTTTATCTAAAATAGATAGTCGATGGACTATATCTCACGAAAATGGATAGTCTAGAGACTCCTACCGGACTGTTCAAAGTCCAAAGACTATTTCTCACTAAAATGGATAGTCTAATTACTATTCTAATGTAGCCTAAAAAGTCCAAACAAGAACCTTTTTAATTTTATTTTATTTTATTCAAATATCTTAGGTTATTTAAATTAAATCCAATTATATTAAGATTTTATTTTATTTTATTTTAAAAACATTTATTTTATTTCTTTGTATTCTAATTTAGGGTTTTAAAACAAATTATATAAAGCAACATATACCTTAAGTTTTAAATAAGTTTTTTGAATAATATATTTTTTTATCTCTGAAAATTTCAGTCTTAGATTAAGGTTTCATCATGTTACCTTTGAATTAGAGTTTCATCTATCTTTGTTTCTTCTTCTATTTCCGTCGCGTCATCGTATTCAAAACCAATTTATTAGAACGTTCGAGATAAGGTTTTGCCATAGATGAATATTGTAAACCTAGTATGCTTGGATACGACAAGGAAAAAACTCAACAATTATGAGGTAACATATTTCTCCAATTGTTTTAACTCAACTAACAATATTGCAATAAACTAAACGAGGTGGTTAGTGACACGTACCCACAATGTGTTGATCCTTCTCCATCGTGTAGTTCGGATAAAACGACTTCAGGTTCTTCAACCCCAAACAACGCATGAGAGGTCTACTGAAATATTTTTTTATAGAGAACTTCCCTTATGATAAAAAAACCACGAGCCCTGTGTTTAATTTTCCTTGCCATAGCTTTATCCGGAGGCAAAACCCCATCGGAAATATATTGAAAAAGGGAAAACCTCCAATCTTTAGGTTGGATCACCTGTATGCTCAAGCTTTCCTCCTCTTCATTGTTTTGACTTGGTTGTATGGATGGGCATTCTTGTATGTGAATCCAAGGGTAAGACTTAAAATATGTTATGGTTGCCAAAGAATCTGCTAGTGTATTTTCTGACCTAGGAATATGTTCATAACAAACACTTTTGAAGTTGGCTGCCACCTCCTTTAGGATGAGTAAGTACTTGATCAGTTGCTCCTTCTTAGCCTCAGACTGACCTTGAGCGTGGTGGATAAGAAGCTAAGAATCACTCATCAACCGAACTCTCTTAGCCCCACATAAGAAAGCCAATTTAAGACCAGCTATAGTTGCTTCATATTAAGACTCATTGTTGGAGGCCTGAATCCAAATCATATAGCCTGGTACATTTTATACCATATGGAGAGGTTAGGAAAATTCCAGCTCCACAACCTATTGTGCTTGAACCACTATCAGTTCGGACTACCCACTCTTTCTTGGTTTTTTCTTCTGAAATTTGTTTGGAGTTCCTGTCCGAATGGAACTCAACCAGGAAATCAGCAACTCGTTGAGCTTTGATAGCTGTTCGTGGGGCAAACTCAATGTCATAATCGCCCAAATATACTGACCACTTAGTCATCCTACTTGATATGTCTGCCTTCTGAAGAACATTCTTAAATGGAAAAGATGTCCGGACAATGATGGAATGAGACTGAAAATACGGCCTCATCTTTTTTGCCGCAATCACCAAGGCTAATGCCAACTTTTCAAGCCTTAGGTACCTTTTCTCAGCATCCATTAAACTTTTGCTAATGTAGTACACCGGACGAGGGTAATTGTCCACCTCTCTTACCAATACTGAACTTATAGCACATTCTGACACAGCCAAATATACATAGAGTGTTTCTTTTTTAATAAGTTTAAAAAGAGTCTTCGGCGAGGATAAGTGTTTCTTTATTTCAACAAAAGCTTGACTGCACTGTGGAGACCATGTTAAATTTTTAGCATTCTTCAAGGTTTGGAAAAATGGAGCACACTTGTCCGAAGACCTTGAAATAAAATGATTCAAGGCAGCCAACCTCCTATTGAGCCTCTGGACTTCTTTAACATTTCGAGGAGGATCCATTTCTAATAGGGCATTAAGCTGATCCGGATCAGATTGTATACTTTTCTCACTTATCACATAACCCCAAAAATTTCCGGATGAAACCCCAAAGACACATTTTTCTGGATTCAGTTTCAAATTCACCATTGTCTGAATTAGCAAAAGTTTCCCGAAGGTCAATTATGTGCAAATCCTCCTCCAATCTTTTAACCATCATGTCATCTATGTATACCTCAATATTTCTACCAATCTGACTAGCGAATGCTTTGTTCACCAACCTCTGATAAGTAGCCCCAACATTTTTCAACCCAAAATGCATCATCACATTGTAGCAATAGAGACCCTTATCTGTTATGAAGGTAGTATGATCTTGGTCCTTTGAATCCACCTGTATCTGGTTGTACCCAGAGAAAGCATTCATGAAGGACATTAACTTATTTCCAGACATTGAGTCCACCAACTGATCTATCTGGGGGACTGGATAAAGATCTTTTGGGCAAGCTCTGTTGAGGTCAGTAAAATCAATACACAAACGCCATTTCCCGTTCTTGTTCTTGACCAACACCGGATTGGAAGTCCATAAAGGATACTGGGATTTCTTTATGTGTCCCATCTTGGTAAGCCGATCAACTTCTTGGACTATTACATCAACTTTCTCCTTAGGGAAAGCTCTTATTTTCTGTACAACAGGTGTAACATCACTCCGGACTGACAACTTGTGTGAGATAACGCTTGCAGGTACTCCGGTTACATCACTATTGCACCAAGCAAAGACATGATGATTGTTTAGTAAAAAGGACAACAATCTCTTTTTTTTAACTCTGGCGCCATCTTGGAACCAATCTTGATACTTTTACCCTCTGCAAGGGAGTGGGTTTCAATCTCTTCAATTGGTATTAAAACACTAGGAGCCTCTCTGGGGTCATCAATCTCGCCCTCCCCCTCAGAAGGCCATAGTAACTGCTACTATTTATCGATCCGAACCGCCCCCAAAGGTCTAGGAGCAAGAGCAGTAGCATAACACTTCATGGCTATCTTTTAACTACTTCGGGCAACACCTACTTGCCCTTGAACTGCATATTTTAAACACTGATGGACTCTTTAGGCCAAAACATGCATCCTGGAAAGCCAGGACCTTCCAAAAATTACATTGTAGGATGTGGGGCAATCTACCACAACGAATAACACCTCACCATCTTTTTTAAAGGGCCCATTGCCCAATATCACTTCTTCCTCAAATTCACCAATTACATCCGCAAAGCTTCATGTGAAGCCTATGGTTCTATTTGAGTGTTAAAGAACGACCGGATTTTTCATCTGCTTGTAGGAGCTTAGGAAGAGGATATTTGTCGAATTGCATGTGTCTAACAAAATCCGGCGAATATCATTGCCCCCAATAGATACTTCTATCACCGTCGCATCTTTATGAGGCCCAACAATATTTATCAAATCATCATCATCAAAAACTATGAATGGAAAAGGGGTTTAGTACTGATGAGAAGACATTTCCCCTTCCAACTGAGTGGCCAGACTATGTACATGCCTCTTTCTTGATAAAAGAGTGGGTGCTGTCACAATATCCCATCCTAAAATGGTGAGTGACTCAATGAAATTAATGAGTCCGGACACCGTCCTAGTTTATTCTATTATGACCCCCACTTTATTCCGATTTGGATCAGGATCTAGGTACTCCGGATCAACATCAAATCTTTCAAGGATCACCATTGCCCCTTCTTGAGCAGATGTTCCCGCATTGTTTGTAGGGCCCGTCCGAGGAGGATTGTCAAGCATGTTTCCACTTCTCCTTTTGACATAAGATCCTAGCTTGCCCCTTTCAATAAGGTTCTGTACTTCCTGCTTCAAAGCTATGCATTCTTGAGTGTTATGGCCTATATCATTATGATACTGGCAAAAACAAGTGTTTCGACTTTCCCTAGGAGACTGCAATGCTGCTGGTTTCCGGAAATGGACTTTATCTTTGGTCTTGTCATAAATTGTGGCCATATTTTATTTCAACTCTGAAAACCACTATGGCTGAACCCAATGACCTTTTTTACCGCTTGACCGCTTTTTTTTAGATTGATTCTGGTTGGATTGAGTTTTTTTAGTCCGGTTGGACCCTTGTCCAGACTCCTTAGCTTTAAATCCGGACTGGTTAGCCGTTGTGGTGGACCTCACTTGACGGTGCACCCTGGTTTTCTTGGTTTCTTCCACATTAATTTCTTTTCCCACCTGATTCAATAGGCCACCCCATGTCATGGCTTTCTTCATGGTCACTGAATCGGCCAGGTTCCAAGGGTTCAACCCTTTCCTCAAAGAAGAAATTTCCACTTATTCGAAGCAATCTGCTAACCCGTTATTTGTATTCACAAACCGACTTATGTAGTCATTCAAGGACTCGTTTGGCTCTTGGGAACAATGGATAATAGTATCTCAATTGCCCTTCACCTCCTTACTTCCAACAAATTGCCTTCGGAAGGCAACCCAAAATGTATTAAAGTTTCTGATACACCCCTAGGGTAAGCTGTTGTACCACTTAAGAGCCCTTCCCGTAAAAGTTTGGGAGAAGGCTCTGCACAAAAGTTTGTCATCATCATCAAAGTTCATTATGAAGTTCTTGAATTACTCCAGATGGTTGTCTGGATCCTTACTTTCATTATACTTCTCCATTTTAGAACTGTCAAACCTTTTGGGCAAGTTTCCAGACAGTATTTTAGCAGACAAAGGTGATTGTCTCCAATTCTTATTATGACTGAAGACTGTATCTTCATTAGGTGTTGCGAAAATACATGGTTCGGTCTGAAAGACAAAAGGATCTATCAGTAACTGTTCAGCATGCCTGTGGCTGTGAGATGACCCTTTTCCCAGATGCCTTTTAAGCCTCCCATGCCTATCTCTTTTTCTTGAATATTTTTTAATCAGTTTCATCTTTTTCCTAGACCTCCCTTCATCACTACTTGATGACAAAGACTCCTCAAGCTCAGCCTCGCTCGAAGAGCTGCTGGAGGACTCATAATCTGAACTTTCAATTGGCTTAGACCGATGAGTCTTCTTAGAACTAACATTGGTCTTTTTTTAACTCAGATGAGTCTTTGATGATGGATCATTCTCCCTAGGGTTGCCAATATGATGAATAGCTGACGCCCCCGGTTTCTCTCTTATACCTTTTTCTACTTGTTTTATGGCCTTTAACGCCTCTATTTCTGTTATCAACTTGTCTCGTTCTTCAATGGTGTATTCCTTGTTTTCCCCAACTGTTTCCACCACAAGTGGTGGAGTTCCCTGCTCATTCGGATCCATCTGAACTGGTTTTTTCTAATGGTTTTGAATGTAAAAATTCAAGCACCTCCATGCTCCCACTCTGGTCGCCAATTTGGTTTGGTTTATTTTGGGTTGGGGGTAGTTTTGTAAAGTGTTTTGTGAAGTTTTAAAGTATTAAGTGTTTGGTGTAAAAAGTAGTGAGATAATTGAACAACCTGCTTGTATTAAATGTTGATTACCCTCATTAATGAGAGTGGTTGGGGTATTTATACTTTTTAATTAATGACTCATGGGCTTACCGGTCAAGTTTAAGGATCCATTAATCTTTTAAGTAGATTAGCAAATAACTTAGTCAAAAAGTGTTTTACTTTTGTCCTGTCCGGATTATTAAGTGGTGTGTCGTTGTCCGAATTACCCCTGTTCGGATTATGCAGTGGGGTTTTGTCTGAAGATTCCGAACTCATCAAATTCGAGATCCACATTATTTATATTTTTGGAGAGCAAAAGTGAAATAAAATATTGATGTTTGGATGTTCACGTTAGCTTCTCAATAATCACATGTGTGGATGGACTAATACTTTCGTGGAAGAAAAAAATGAATATAGCAAACTAGTTTAATATAGAGAAACATAAAAACTACTGATATGATATATTTTTTTAAATATAATATTGATAAATATAAGAACTATTGGGAAGAATAAAATAAATTAGATAAATAAATGAATTAATTTAATATAATAAAGAATAGGTTATACCCACAACAAACATGTTATGTTGAGGGGGTGTTATGTAATAACTAATACTAATAGTTAAAATTAGTAGAGGTGAGGTAAAATATTACATAAAATGGGATAAATATGTAATTGTGAAGTTATTATTTGTAATATACTCTACTATCTTTTTTGCAAAATATGCTAATAATAAATTAACTATTATCTTATTATTCTATTTGTTTTTTTTAAAATTTTGATAGAGTCTTTCCTTCATGGCTGTTACAAATAATCTCATACGAATATGGTCATTAAAATATCTCTAAAACTATCAAATGTAATTCAAAAATATGAGAATAAAAAAAACTATATCTAAAACCAAATTAAAATATAACTTGAATAAAAAAAATTATATCTATTAAAATAGGATTACAATGAAAGTTTTTTATTTTTAATAATAAATCATATTCTAATACGATATTATTTTGATGCTGTTAAATGTGTTTTTTTTCCGCCGGTTCGAGAACCGGAATTGAATCGATAGAAACATGACCGAACTTTAACAATTTGGCTTGCGATTCTAATTTAAAAACCGAACTTTAACAGTCCGGTTTGTGATTTTAATTTAAAAACCGAAATCGATTCGGAACCGAGCCGATTAAACTATAAACCGGTAAAACCGATTATGAACCAAACCGATAAAACCGTTTATGAACTGAACCGATAAACCGATAGAATTTGTACAGAACCGAATCGATAAAATCGGTATCAAACCAATAAAATCGTTAGAACCGATTATTATTTTTAGTTTTTAATTTTTATATATTATATTATTAAAATTAATAGTTAATCACCCGTTTTTAATAAAAATTTAACTTCTAAACTTTCATATTTTTTTGTTATTTTTCAATTTAATTTTTTTAAATAGATTTGACCAGGCTGATAACGGATCAACCGAACTAAATTTGATTGGATCAGATTGAACCGAATTAAAAATTTAATTATTCGATTTTAAACAGAAAATCGAAAACTTAAATGTCCGGTCCGATCCGAACTAATAAATTTATCGGGTTTGGTTTCGTCAAGAACGGTACCGGACCGATAATACCCCATCCACAATCCACCTTACTGATCCTTTTGATTCCTGAAAATTACTACTACTACTCGTGTAGTTATGACGTTCCTTTCTGACAAGTGACATGCTGCACTATTCGTGTGAAAGATGCGAGGACGCAAAAATAACTGCATGGAGTCGTGATCTGGGAAAGTTCTCAATTAATGCCGTAGACGCATGGTCCACCCACGTGGACACATGATCTGATTGTATATCAATATCACTAACACCCAATTATTGATAATTGATGATAGTATATTTCAACCGTCCCAAAAGTACATAAATAATTATTTTAATACCTACATTAATTATTCTACAAATTAAACAACGTTATTCGACCCATAACAATTTTAAAAGGAAGGCTAGGCCAACTAAAACTATACTCCGTATATAAATTAGAATATGCCTTTTAAAAGATATTATTATTTTATTTAAATATTATTAAGATTTAATAATATTTAAATAAAATAATAATATCTTTTAAAAGGCATATTCTAATTTATATACAAGATATTATTATTTTATTTAAATATTATTAAATCTTAATAATATTTAAATAAAATAATAATATCTTTTAAAAGGCATATTCTAATTTATATACGGAGTATAGTTTTAATTGGCCTAGCCTTCCTTTTAAAATTGTTATGGGTCGAATAACGTTGTTTAATTTGTAGAATAATTAATGTAGGTACTAAAATTATTATTATTTTAAAAAAATAAAATAAAATATAAATTTTTTATTTCTTCGACCAAATTAAAAAGGAATACAAAAATTAAGTACTAAAACGAAAGTTTCACAAAACAGAGAGCAAAACGGAACAGCTTTAAGCGTTTCACTCTAAGCTACATATAAGCATATTAGAAACCCTAAAACCCAAATTGAACACAAATCTACGTCTGACTTTTGAGCTTTAACACTAACAACTCCAAATTCAGACAATCAGCTCCAAAATCAGCTTCTTTAAACTGATTGAAACCAACAAATCTTTCACTCTTACTTAGATTTGACTATCCTATGCAGCTTAAATCCAAACTTTTCAAAAGAATGATGGAGAGAAATTCAGCTGGAGTTTCGAATTCGCTCTATTTGATTTTTTGTTTACAACGAATCGTCCATTTAAAAATCCAATCAACGAATCGTCCAAAAGAAAGAATTATTTCTTCTGCTTAATATTATATAAAATATTATTTTATATTCATATAAGGTGGTTTTTTATATATCAATATAATTTTGATATTATATATTGTTTTTTATTAAACGGATTTTTTATGAATTTTTTTTATAGATATTTATCCGAAGTTTTAAAACTACATATAAAACGGAAGATAATAAATTTTAATATATACAAACATTATTATAAAAAAAAATTAGCCTTTCAAACGGTTGTTTGTGTTCTTAATAATGATTTTCGGTAATATTTTATTTTTATTTTGAATAAATTAATATTTGTAAATTTGTGAGTTTGTGAGTTTGTGAATTGCTCTCAATTTCAAAAGCATCAATATTTTAATCACTTTAGTTTATAAAATAATAATATCAATTCCGAAATATCAATCATTTGATTTTATTTATCTAGAAAATAACTAATTAGAAATTGGCGTCGACATTTAACTATTATTTGTTAATTTTAAAACAAAACAAGTGAGTTTTGAAATCCCATTTGGAAAATCGACAACAGTTCACAAAATAAAAAAACTATCATTTTTTTTCTTTAAGTTATTGATTCTAAATAACTAAAATATTATTAGTATATTTCATTTGTTGATTCTTCGATTTTTTTTGTTATTAAACTATTATCCCCTTCTTTAATTAGCTAAATCTAGATTATATTATGTTTTTTTACGTTTTTTTTTGTTTTTTGTTGAATATTGAAGAAGTTTTTATAATTGCATAGTTCGGTTATTTTAGGTTTGTTGTGGATAAGAAATTTAGTAACTAAAATTACATATTTTTATAAATTTGATAAATTATTTGGTGTAAATGGATAGAATCAATTGACGATACCTTTTTTAAATTTCAGAAATAAATCTCATATGGATAATAATTTATATATAAATTAAAAGCACTATCAATATGTTTTTTTACGATAATAATATTAATTAAGTAAATTGATTGTATTAATGTATAAATTTTGGTGATATAATTATGTTTGTAATTTAAAATTGTAAAAGAAATGCAATGTTGTTTTCAAAATTTAGTTGAAAGTCATATATATGTAACATAGGTGTACGATCGTATATAACATAGGTGTACGATCGTATATATATGTTTCTAACCAATAAACAAAATAAACATTATAATCTTTATAAAAAATTAAAAAAATAATTTTTTATTCAAAGTATTTTGTAATCGATTTTGTTAAAAAACTAGAAGCATTTGCTATATTGTTAATGAACCAAATCATCTTAGAAATTGAATATATGAAGCTTTTATGATGAAATCATCAGCGGTATCATGACCCTGATTGTGTAGGAACAAATCTAAAAACTAAATATGCTCGAATCATTAAGATTGATTTGGTCATTAGCACATTGTACAAAATTTATATTTTGAGTTTGTTTTTCATAATAAAAAAGTCAGTTTGTTAGAAGCTGAGTCTAAATAAGAGTGCTTCAAATATATTATAAATATTAATATATTATAAATATTAATATATTTTCAGACGAAATTTTAAAAATATTTATATAGGTCTCGTTTATATTTCAACTTTATAGTGAAATCGTATGATACTATAATCAACAACTAAGATTTAATCAAAGTTCATTTGAGTTGCTCTCAAAATTTGAAGATCAATCGTGGGATAACTCTTTAAAAAGTTTTACTTTGTTAAACTTCATTGTTTACTCTGTTGAGCGTCCTCTTAAATATGTTACCATTTTTATACTTGTATGTTTTATAAACATCATAACTCTCAAAGTTAAAAAAAACTTGTTTCCGACACCATCGTCTACTATCAAACCCAACATATCACCAATGTTTTATAGTTGTAACTTTCGAGAACCCATTAATTAGACTCGAGCCTCCGTTATATTTCGTCGATCGATAAAAAAACTCAACCCGAGCACCAAATATATAGGTGTAAAGCTTTGTGCTTAACGAAAATGGTATAATATTTTATCTAATTCTCTTTTTATATTATGTAGCTCAACGTTACTTTATGTTTTTTAGATTTTTGGGTCAAACTTTATATTATACGAAATATATCTACTTTAGTTTTTTTATATCATGATTTTCAATTCAAATTATTTATGTACTTTTGTATTGTTTCTTTCTAGCGGGTACAATTTATGATTTGAGCATGAATGTGGTTGATAATATTTACATCATATAGAAAACCATGTATCATAATCCAAATGTAATTTTTAGGGTTGATCATAGAGCATATGAGTTTTTTCATATATCTAACTCGGTCACGATGAGGATTTTGAAATTGACATAAGGGTACTAGATGACTCATTATATGTAATGTGAAATTATAACAAAACAAATGTAGATGATGAAAGACTACGATATTAAAAAATATTAGATTAATCTTATTAACATGCAAAAGTCAAAGCCTCTTATTTTAAAATATTTTTGAGACTATTGACTTATTAAACTTTGAGCAGTAACTAGTCGTTCGACTATAGACTTTAGTGATAAATAGTCCATAGAATTTCAAATTTCTAGTGTGGAGTCCCTGGACTATCCAGTTTAAATAAATTTAGTTCATTGCGTGTGTTGCCTATCCATTTTCGTGGTAAATAGTCCATCAACCATCAATTTTCGATAAAGTTAGTCATTTGACTATCCATGTTTGATAAAGTTAGTTCCTAAATAAACATGTGAATGAGACTAACTTTATACAAAATAGATAGTCGATGGACTATATCTCACGAAAGTGGATAGTCTATATACTCATACCGGACTGTTCAAAGTCCGGAGACTATTTGTCACTTAAATCGATAGTCTAATGACTAATTCTTATTCTTAACCGACTTATTAAAACGTTCGAGATAAGGTTTTATCATAGATGAATAATGTAAACCTAGTACGTTTGGATACGACAAGGAAAAAACTCAATAATTATGAGGTAACATATTTCTCCAATTGTTTTAGTGCCAAAAGTATTGTGGGAAACCCTATTTCAATAGGTGAGTAAGGAAAATACGATGATAAAAATTAACCGCAAAACCCATAAATATTATGTATAATATAATATTATTTATATTATATATATATATATATATATATATATATATATATATTTGTCAGCTTTATCGTATATTTTTGGCACAACGCATATCATTTATGTTTGGTTAAAAAAATTATTTCCAAACAATGATATCAATCAAGATAAAATATTTAACAAACAATTTTTCTATAGTGATGATAAATGTGGACGTTATAGGCTAAACAATCAGGAGACTATAATTCAACTAATTATGGTGCAATAAACTAAACGAGGTAAGCGGTATAGACTAAATGATTTTGTCCCATAATGAAAAGATGAGATGTGGAAGTTATAAGCCAAACTACTTGGAGACTATAAGCTAACCACGAGGATTCAACAAAAAAATGGTGAGGAAACAACAAGCCAAAAGACAAGACAAGAATAAGTCAAACAATAAAATTCCAATAAGCTAAACAAACAAGTTAGATTTGTCAATGTTATAAAAAAATAAAAACACATACTCGACATGTATAAATATTAAGAAATAAAACATAATTATGCACTCAAATACCATAGGAAACATCCCCGACTCATTACCTATGGGACTACAGATATTGGAATAACGATCAATTTAAAAACTTGTTATTAAATCACTATGCAACAATCACAGAATGGCTCAAGCACAAAACATATGCGAAGGAAAGACTTAAATGAACATAGAATTTAACGTGGTTTGACAATTGCCTACGTCCACGGGCGCCGCCAGAGAAAAGAGATTCACTATGATCGAAAAGGTTACAGATTTCAGATTGTGTTTTTGTGTAGTCCTAGTAATCTATTTATATATAATAAATAGACTTACTAGATAATGGTCCTAATGGGCTCGTATACATGAGACCAAAGATGACATTACTCATTTTAGCTTCACTGTCAATGACACAAAATTGTACCGCCAAACACGATACATAGTCAATGCATTATTCGACTCATTCACAACAACTATTCCCCTTGAGGCGAATATCCTTTCTTCACTATCAACAAAGAAACTTCTCTTCTTCCGACTCACCAAATGCCCCTAAGGCATTCACTCTATACTGCGAACACCGATCCAGTTTAGGCACTCTCTAAACTTTCGAACTGATACTGCCTTGGTTATTATATCTGCTGGATTATCGTGTGTTGATTCTTACTTCACATCAACAATTCCCTTTGATATTATATCACGAATAAAATAATACCTGACATTTATGTGCTTTGTACGCTCATGGTACATCTGGTTCCCTGTAAGGTGTATGGCGCTTTGACTGTCACAAAACAATTTTGTAGTAGTCTTATCCAAGCCCAAATCTGCCACCAAACCTTGCAACCATATTGCCTCTTTAACTGCTTCTGTTACTGTCATGTACTCTGCCTCTGTTGTAGACAAAACTACAATAGCTTGCAACTGTGCTTTCCAACTGATCGTTCTCCCAGCTAGAGTAAATACATATCCTTTCAGAGATCTTATTTTATCTATATCACCTGCAAAATCAGAATCAACAAAACCAACCATTGATCCTGCAACATCATTCAGCGATTCACCAATACCGGTCTTGTTGAAAGTTAAGCCAACATTCACAGTATTCTTAAGATACTGAAGTATCTATTTCACTGCCTGCCAGTATTCTTTCCCATGACATCCCATGTACCTGCTAACTATACTAACCGCATGTAAAATATCAGGACGTATGCATACTATAACATACATAATACTACCAATTGCACTTGCATATGAAACCTTCGACATTTGTTCCAACTCAACATCATCCTTGGCCGCTCCTATTGCAGACATCTTGAAATAAGTAGCAAACGAAATGCTAACTAATTTAGCATCAAACATGTTGAATCGCTGTAACACTTTCTCAATATAGCTTCGTTGAGACAAGTGTAATGATCCTACACTTCTGTTCCTGATAATCTCCATACCAAGAATTTTATTTTCTCTACCCAGATCCTTCATCTCAAACTCGACACTAAGCTGCTTCTTTATCTGCACAATGTATAACATACTACAAGCAAAAATAAGCATATCATCCATATACAATAACAAGTAAACATAAGAATCATCTGACATCTTTTGATGATACACACAACTATCATATGGACTCCTCGTGAACCCTTTTGACACCATGAATGTATCAAAATGTCTGTACAATTGCCTAGGTGATTGTTTTAAACCATACAATGATTTTTTCAGTAGACAAAATTTTTCCTCCATATTAGGTTTGATAAATCCTTCTGGTTGTCTCATGTAGATTTGCTCCTCCAATTCACCATGTAGAAACGCAGTCGTCACATACAACTTCTCAAGCTCTAAATCTTGGAAAACTACTATGGCTAACAAAAATCAAATCGAACTATGCTTCACCACTGGAGAAAACACTTCATCGAAGTCGATTCCTTCCATTCGAGTAAAACCCTTAGCGACCAATCTTGCCTTGAACCGAGATGCCTCAACCCCTGGAGTACCTTCCTTTTTCTTGAATACCCATTTACTACCTACTATCTTTTGTCATTTGAGCAAGTCAACAAGCTTCCATGTTTGTTTCTTATGAAGAGATTCAATCTCTTCTCCCATAGCACCAATCCATCAATCTGCCTCTGAACTCGCTATAGCTTCTATGTAGTTACTAGGTTCCTGCATCTCAACTTCTTCTGCAACTGACATAACATATGCAACTAGATTCGCATACCTTTTTGGGAGTCTAATATCTCTTCTTTCTCTGCCCAATGCTATGTTATAAGGTTGTTGTTCTAGTTCAGACGCATCATCACTATCATCCGATTATGACGCTCCACCTTCTGATTATGGATCCACCTCAGAACCACTTGAATTATTAGACCTGCTAGGAACTTATTCTACTTCAAGCTCCACCTGTTTACTCAAAACCGATCCTGATTCAACCATTTCTCTTACTTCCTTGTAACTGTCTATCGAAGCAAACTCATTAAAAATAACGTCCCTACTGATGAGAAAACCTGGAGACTTTGGAGAGGTACACCATAACCTATATCCCTTCACTCAGTAGCATATCCTAGAAATATACACCTCTTTTCCCTTGGCTCAAGCTTATCATCTCTCACATGAGTATACACAGGACAACCGAACACCCTCAAATGTTCATAATCAGCCGACGATCCAGACCAAATCTCAAAAGGAGTTTTACAATCAATAGCCGTTGATGGAGACCGATTCATCAAGTAACACGCTGTATTGATAGCTTCAGCCCAAAAATCTTTTCTCACACCAGAATACGAGAGTATACTTCGTGCCTTGCCACAAAGCATTCTGTTCATTCTTTCTGCGACTCCATTCTGTTGTGGTTTTCTAGAACAAGTGCGATGACGCACTATTCCCTCAGCTTCCGCATAACTCGTTGAACTCACGATTGCAATATTCTAACCCATTATCTGTCCTAAGACGTTTGATTTTTCTTCTTGTTTTCTTCTCAATAATCGTCTTCTATTTGAAAAAGGTTGAATATGCCTCATCTTTCTTTTTCAGAAAGTAAACCCATACCATCATTGAATAATCATCAATCAAACTCATGTAGTATCCGGCTCTGCTCTAAGATGGAATTCTGTTTGGACCCCAAAGATCTGAGTGAATGTAGTCCACTATCCCTTTAGTCTTCCTTACAGCCGATTTGCTTAATTTGACTCTAGTTTGTTTACCAAACACATAGTGCTCACAAAATCCCAATGATTCTGCTTTATATCATTTCAATAAAATCCCTCTTTCTTAAAATAACTAATCCTCTGTCACTCATGTGACTAAGACGCCAATGCCACAAATTATTGTGATCCTGCCTACTTTGGCTATTACTCTCTAATGATGCTACTGCAGCATCACCCATAACAACACTCCCTTGGAGAATGTAAAGACCCTTCTGCAAACTTCCTTTCATGCATACCATTGAGCCTATTGTCACTTTGATTACACCGTATTCTGCACGGTACTTGTAACCCCGAGAGTCTAGAGTTCCAAGATAAATCAGGTTTCTTTTTAACCCAGGAACATGCCAACACGTCAAGATTCTAACAACCCCGTCAAACATTCTGATTCTAACGTTACCAATACCACCAACAGTTAACGAATGATTGTTCCCTAAATAGACAGTTCGTTGCATTGGCTTGTAAGTATCGAACCACTGCTTGAACTGACACATGTGATATGTAGCGCCAATATCGAGTACCCAAGAGTTTTTCCCAAAGTCTGAACTCACGGACAATACATCTCCTTTGCCACTTTTTTCACTATCGTCGGAATCGTTCACACCTTCAACAATGTTTGCTGTATTTTCCTTTTGATTTCCCTTCTTACCATTCAGTTTTAGACAATCTCTCCTATAATGACCTTGCTCACCGCATTCATAATAGTTTGAGTGCTTTACCTTTGACTTGGACCTCCAGTTCTTCCTTCTTAAAGAACTCGCCTTGCTTTTAGATCTTCCCCTAGTCATAAGACCTTCCCCTTCAACCTGATTGTCTGGCTGCAATTGTCTCATCTCCTTTGATTTCAGTGCCCTTTTGACATCTGCTAGAGATAACTTATCCTTACCATACATGATGGTATCTACGAAGTTTTCATAGGAAGTTGGTAACGATCTCAATACAAAAAAATCTTGATCCTCATCCTCAATATTGATATCTATGTTCTCCAAGTCTATTATAATTGATTTAAAAATATCCAAGTGCTCAGTTATGGTAATACCTTCTTTCAATCTGAAATCATACAAACTCTTCTTTAAGTATAATCGGTTTACTACTGATTTCTCTGAGTAAAAATCTCTTAGCTTCTTCCATGCGCAGGCATCAGTCTTCTCACCACTAATCTCGCGAAGCACATTGTCTTTCACACTCATTAATATCCAGCACAAAGCCTTTTCTTAAAGATCTTGCTTCTCCTCTTCTTTCATCTCTTCTGGTAACTTATTCTCAACAACCTTCCACAGTCCTTGCGGTACCAATGAAGATTTCAGTTTAATCTTCCACAACGCAAAGTTGGACCCCCCATCAAATTTTTCAATCATGTCTTTTGTTGCTGTAGAAGCCATTGTGAAACCCTAATTGCAAAAGCCCTAATTTCACCACGTGGCTTTAATACCAATTTTGTTATTAAATCACTATGCATATATCACAAAATGGCTCAAGCACAGAACATATGTGAAGGAAAGACTTAAATGAACACAAGATTTAACGTGGTTTGATAATTGTCTACGTCCACGGGCGCCGCCAGAGAAAAGAGTTTCACTATAATAGAATAGGTTACAGATTTCTGATTGTGTTTTTGTGTAGCCATAGTAATCTATTTATATGGAATAAATAGACTTACTAGATAATGGTCCTAATGGGCTCGTATATATGAGACCAAAGATGACATTACTCATTTTCGCTTTACTGTCAATGACACAAAACTGTACCGCTAAACACGGTACACAGTCAATGCATTATTCAACTCATTCACAACAAAAATGATTAACCACCAATTATCATTTTTATTTTGTCTATCTTTACAATATAAAACCATGGAAAAAGATTAAACAAATGAGATTCTGGTATAGATACATGACAATAAGACATCAACACATGATCAAATAAAAAAATAATTACAATTATCAAGGTTCATATATATCATGTAGTCCTTCATATATGCAAAACTAAAATAACAAGAAAACTAACTAAATTATCTTAAAACCATGACAAATCGATCAAAATGCTATATGTAAGTCAAACCAAATCTTAGTTTTCCATATTAAATACCAAGATAGCCCATACAATATTTCTTAAATATATTGTCAAATATGATAACCAAAACGAAACTAAGAATATCACAATCAAGCTCAATTTGTAATTAAGTATATTTATTGTAAAAAAATAGATCTTTATTTTCCTTTAAATACATGTGATCTCCATTAAAGAAAAATATTAAACTTTTTTATCAAGTACGATTTCTCTAAGTGAAAGCAATATCATAGTGATCTGTTGGGAATATGGATACCGCATATTCCGATCTCCACACTAGTTTATTCTCCGTATATAAATAAGAACAACCGATCTTCAAACTAGTATGATATTATCCGCTTTGACACCCGAAGGCCCGCACAAGTTTGCTTTTGGTCCACTTCCAAAAGGCCTCATACTAGTTAAGATATGTTCTTACTTATATACCATTGATCATTCCCATGTTTAACCGATGCGGGAAGTGAGACTTTGGTCGCCACCTTAACAAATCCTCCTTTCGAATAAAGTACCACTTCAGACTTCTTTCAAGTGACTTCCATCCGCCCACTCTAATCAGGTTAGGGCTACCTGACCATAGAGGAACTACAAATATTACTGCTCACCTCCTCTTGGACCATATTGTTTTGTTCCTTAGCATCAATCCCCACTTCAATCAAGTACCACCGCTTGATGAGTCACGGGCACTCCGAACTAGGATCTCTAGAACAAATCACCTTGAGGACGACATCTGACTTCCGGTTCATCATGTTCGGCTTCCGAGAATTTCACCGCCATCGCGTTTTGTCTGGGTATGGCTCTAATATCATTTGTTAGGAATATGGGTAACGCATATTCTGTCTCCGTATATAAGTAAGAACAACCGATCTCCACACTAGTATGATATTTTCCGCTTTGACGCCCCAAGGCTCGCACGGCTTCGCTTTTGGTCCACTCCCAAAAGGTCTCATACTAGCTGAGATATGTTCTTACTTATATACAACTGATCCTTCCATGTCTAACCGATGTGGGATGTGAGACTTTTGTCGTCACCCTAACATGATCAAATTATTTTGTGAGTAATGTGATCAAATTATTGGGTGAGTAATATCCAAATAACGGCTTATCAAATGATTTTTCATCCCTCTCTGTGCCATCTTCAACCAAGGTTTGGGGTTCCATTAGGTTTTGGTATTTATATATCCAACGTTTGTGTTACGTCAGTTGGTATCATCTCTCTGAGTTTGATTTTATACTTCTATTTTCCCAATTTTATTTACCATATACCATATACCATAGCTAATCTCTAACTTTGATTTTATATTTCTATTTTTCCAATTTTATTTACAATCTTTTTATTTATTTATCTTTTTTATTCAAAATATTTGACTCAGACGTATCAAATTGAAAATTTTAGAAAAATATTTTTAAAAATATTTTTAAATATTCTAATAATATATGTATTTTAAAAATATTTTATCATATAACTCATCTTTCGTCGTTAAGATTTTTGTTTCAGAAAAAATCTTTAATAAAAAATCTTTCAATATTTTTTTTTAATTTTTTTTTATAACTTACGGAATTTTCTTATAATCCTTATCATATTCAAACAATAATATAAAAATATTGTACATATAAAGATATATTAAAAAGTTTTATAACTATTCATTTTCAGCTTTGAAAATATTCTTAGGATCCATTTCTCTTTAGATATTATTTATAAATATTCTTCTATATCTTTGAAAACATTCTTATAATGTGTTTTATTTTGAGGTAATTAAATATAACTATACTATTAATTTTTTTATAATATTTTTATCATTTCTTTTGTCTTTCAATAATTATTTTAAAATATATATTACACTTTTAAAATAACTTTATCATCTTTTTCATCTACTTATATGGATCATCTATTTATATTCCATTGTCTGATATGTTTTTTTATATTGTGTTTATACATTAAAAATAAAAATAAGAATAAAAATAAAAAGGAAAGATTTATGGTCTTATTAAATTGATAAAAATAAAAGTATGACTTAATCGATTCAACATGCATTATCCATATTCAACATATTTGCAATATTCAGTCATTATTTTAATGGATTGATGTTGTACGAATTTATTTATAAAAATAAGATTGATAGATATTTGGAAATGAAGTTAGTTACACAAAGTTTAAGAGGATGCATATTAGAGTGGTGGACATAACTCAAGTTACAAAGATTCTTCGAGCACTTGTTGCCACTTACAAAATGAGTTTATATGAAGCCTCACTTGAACATAAAGTTCTTATATCTCAACTAAAAATTTCAAACATCTTCATCAAGATTCAAATGTTGAGAGTGTTGAAACTTACACCAAACAATTCAAGAGTTGGGTGCATGTCTTGGAATTAGTTTTTTTAAACAAATACTTGTATATATATATATGTATAGATGACTTAAAAATGGAATTACAAGCTAATTTGTTGAGGTATGAATTTACTTATATTTGTAATGTTTATGTTCGTGCCAAAAATATTGAATGTAATTCAAATACTCTTATTACTCCAAAATTAGAGGTCTTACCTCTTTTGCAAAACGATTAATCGATGTCATATTAAAACAATTATGCTAATGTTGTTTCTTTAGAGAGTTTAACAAAATCTAACCATAATAAATTAAATGATCATGTTGAGGATTTTATCAATTTTATCGAGATAGTTCAACATATTGGAAGATCTTATACGACCAATAAAGTAAAGGACTATGATGATATGTTTTGAGAAAAAAACCTCTCATTGTTTACCACAAATTTGTCAGATTGAGCATCAGATTGACTTGGTGCCAAAAGATTTAATTCATAACATATCATCTATAAAACAAATTTAGAGGATACAAAAGAGCTTCATAGTCAAGTTAATGAGTTGATGGAGAAAAGGCACATCCGCAAAAACATGATCTAATTTGTTGCTCCAACTCGACTAGTTATTAATAAGGATGGAACTTGGACAATTTGTGTGGATTGCAGAGCCATCAATAATATTACGGCAAAATACCTACATCATGTTCCTCGTGCAGATGATATATTAATATCTCAAGTATGTTCTATTAATGAACTTATCGATTCAATTTACCAAACATTATACCAAGGATTACTCACAATCTAAAAAATGAGGCCAAAATTCTTAAAATAAAAATTCCACTAACGATGATAACTCAATTCGACTATAGTATATATTTAGACATAGAATTCTTAATGGGTAACAATAAGTCTCAAACAAATTTAACATATAAATAAAACCTAATTTTATTTTAGATGAATTATATGATGGTCGTTATTTAATGAAATGTTAAAGTTAGAGAATTCTTAATATAATTTAGTATAAGTGTGACATATGTTTATAAAAATAACAAAAAACGGTAAAATAATCATACTACGGCTATGCTCGGATATGAATTAATAAAATTAAGTTTATCAAATGTTAATATGCCTAAATTTTATGCACCCAAGTCTACCAAAGGTTAATGCATTCGAGGATTAAAATACCATAATCTCATAAAATCTGATTGGAGTTTGTAACTTTTAATATGTCTCATCCCGTGAAAATCTAATCACATTGATTGTTAATAATCTGTCCATGCTGACATTGTGTCCGGAGAAAGTTTGATAGTCCGTTGTCATTTGGAAAGATAAAAAAAGAACTTAAAAATTGAAAAAGATTAACAAAAATTAAGACTCGTGTGCAATACCAACTTTACCAATTTCAAGAGCAAAGTCAATAAAGTTGAGCTACGCATGATTATATATGTGCAAGATGAAATATGTAAAACAAGATCACTTCAGCCATCCAAGATCTTTTATTCTAATAATGTACCTCTATGGTGAGAAGTTCAACACAACATGAAAAAACAAATTTTAGCTAAATAAACACAATAAGTCAAATCCCATTATTTAATAAATATATCAAAAGGACACAAAAATAAATAAAATATTTAACAAAATAATAAATAAAAGTATCAAAGAAAAAGGTCAAGCTATTGTAGGATCAATAATATACTAGTTATTCTAGACGTTTTCCATGGCCAGTGATCCGTCTTCTGATTTATTTCTTGATCTGTCTTCAAAAACACTATCAATAGTGTATAACCTAATTTGGCCGAATAATGTTTTAAAAGAACATACTCTATAAGGGTTTCAAGGTCTAGTTTGGGAAATATATGATAAATGTCAAATATTATGTATATTCTGATTTTCTTTCCACTATGATTTACCGTACAAAAAATTACATTAGAATTTCATTTATTTTATTATCTTTATCATTTATTGCGTATTCTACCTTTTGTTTTTTCTTTGCTTGGTGCTTGAAAAAACAAGCACCAATTAACATTATAAAAATGCATGTATATCGTGAGAATAACTTAAAAATATTTTTAAGTCTCTCGATTAAAACATGATGCTCTTTCTCTTTTAGGCTCTTTAAGGATCTCACTTTAGAAGTAAATTATCAATTTGACCAAGTACTTTTACCGCTCCATCTCTTTTTTCTTTTTGCGCATTTTTATGCGCGAAACTAGAATTATCAATAAAAAGAAAAGCTACATATATCAAATTTCATGTTATTTTTAGGCTTTCCAATATCACAAATGCATTATATATAATTTGCAAACCATAAAAAAGTAAGATAAATTTAAGAACAAAGATAAAAAATGATAAACTTAAACGAATACACTAGAAATCATGATTTTTACTTCAAGTCCCAACTAAATTTGACGAATGACGAAAATAAAATAATCAATACACCACTATGAGTAGTGATGATAAATAACATTAATTTTGTTAAGTATATTAATATATAAAATAAACATATTTTTTGTTTATCGATGATGCTCTTATACCCGAATCGTTTTCAGCCTTCTAACTATCGGGAAAGAGCCATGGCTCGTGGGCCATCGACTATTGGGAAAGAGCCATGGGTTGCATGCTTTTTTCTTCACCTTTGTCTAAGTTTTGTAAAATAAAGATTTTTCCTAGACGACATCCTCCGATACCTTGATTTTTAGATGAACGACCAAATTTGTGCATTTTTATGGCTTTTGTTTGCTTATGGGTAGTTCATTTGTCACATAGACGATTTCAAAGACATCAGGTTTACAAAAGAAACAATAGATTAGACAAAAACAACACATTATCGAATAAATTTTAGTTTTCCCTTTCGATTTTTTTCTTTTTCCAAACAATGTGTTCCTATTTTTTTAATATTATTTTCATTCAGCGGTCATAGCCCAAAAAAAATATACAAATAAAAGAGTTATTTTAGCGAACAATTACTCCGTTGCATCTCCAACTCTAGGTATAAATGAAAATATTTATTAAAACAAAAATAGATAAGAGTTAGCCATTACATAAACTATTTAGGAAATAAAAAAATAACTTGTAATCAATCACAAATTGCAACTCTTATTTAGAAAATTCTAAGCTTTATGAGCCTGGGGCACTGCTTTGGATCGATTGATCTTCAAGTTCCCGCTAATATATATTAATGAAAGTTTTCAGATGTTATCTAACTTAAGAAGGTTGTCCATCACATTGTGAAAAATATGCACCGACATATATTGAAAGGGGCTTAAGGTATTTGATAGAAAGTTAACACCAATATAAGATTGATCATACACAACGATAAGCCGACCAATGTCAGACCAACAATCTTCGAGACCATAAACCTTCAACTATTTGATATTAGATAACGTGAGAATATATATATATATATATATATAAATTAGAATAACTTTAGAAACCAAAGATGTAAAAAAAACTAGACGACCACCTCTCATCTCCCTTAGTCAAAACTACTGCAACATTTATCATGGGATTGATGGCCGTAAAATAGTATCGTAAAGAATTCTCCACTTATTTTGTAAGTCACCAAGTGTCGAGGAAAAATAACCAATATAATGAATTTGCTCAAACATCGCTTGCATATGATCGACCGAATGTTATTGATGAGTTTTTTTAATATAATTTTCATTTCTTCCAGAAGAGATTAGGTTGTTATGATTTTGACCAAAACTTATATTTATTAGGTTTTGATTAACCGGATTCTGATCATCTCGTGGTGGGTAAACAAACCTTAAATATGAACGGTGTGTTTGGACATTAGATTTTTTAGTTTTAGGCAGACCAAAGCTCAACTTTGAAATATCTCATTATAGTTGTGTGAGTCGGTACACCTACAAATATTTCATCATAACAATATCACAAATCTCAAGTCTATGACCTTTGGATTTTAAGGGGATTCTATTAATTAGAATCTCGAATCGACTATCGGGAACAACCATAATATTAAAAAAATTAACAAGAAGAACAACACTTATTGATTGATCTACCTTAGATTTGCCTAGTTGTGGATTGCTCGGGAACCCCAACGTAAATAGCCTAAAATTTGAGTTGTTCGAGGTCTTTGTTGGGGATTTGCATCACCAAAAAATCCATAAGTCAATGTCTTTGCTAGGGATTTGCATCACAAAAAAAATCCATAAATCAATAGATCATTTTGACGGTCTAAACTAAAAGTGTCGGACGAGTTATCCACAAAACACGATGAATATTCCTTGACCCACATAAAAACTAAGTTTTATAAGTATAATAATTATACTCTGAATGATTATTAGGACTTGAGGTGCACGAAATAACCATCGACAACGACAAGAAAAAATATAGCCGACAAAATACATAACTAGTAATATTTTGGCATGAGTTTGACGACATATAAATTATAGAGTGTTATGGAGTTTTTAAAATATGATTGCGAGGTTATGACGCAAACAACTTTTATTATATATAGCACGTAAATCAATCATTTTTTATTAATCTAGATCACACTTTAGTGTAACTCTATACAAATCGTCTACAACAAAATCATCAATAGTTAACACGAATTCACACTTCAACATCCGTCTCAATCAAAATCTAAAATTTGAATTTTTTTAAGTTGTGTATTATATGTATACAAATCAAAACGAGAGTTAAAACAACGACCACCAAATTATGTACGTATTAATATAAAAGATATCACTGAATAACTGATACTTGTTATAGTGTACACGCTATTAATAAAAAATATAATTGTATTTAACAAAAACTTAGTCGTATGCGATTTGATATCAACTTTAAATTAGACAAAAAAGATATGACTCTATTCTTTTTATCAAATAATTTTGTTAAATTTTGTGTTTTAATTTACAAATACATAAAATAAATTATTATCGAAATAATTGTCCAATTATACTCTTTACAACCACTTTTTATTTTTCAATAAACCTTCAAAAATATAATTTCTTTATTACATAACTTATTATAAATAATAACTCACTTTATTTCTTAAAAAATAAAATTCCTAAATAACTTTTATTTTAATAAAATAGTATGATTAATTAATATGATTGAATATATCCATCTCCTAGCCGAAGCCGATGACACGAATATAAACTAAAATATCATTAAAAAATTATCCATAACTAATCTAAGTTGGTGTCTTTTTTATCTCAATAAAAAATATTAAACCATAAAAACAATATATATATCCAAATTATTAAAGTTCTACCTAGTCGAAACGCTTGTGTATACTTGAACATAATTATAAGGGCTAGGCTAAAATGAGACCCCAAATCTTTATAGTGAGACCCCTAATTCAAAAAAATTCTGCAATTGTGAAATTACCAAATTGCCCCCACATATAAAAACACTAATTTCTCCACCCACTCACTTCTCTCTCTTTTCCTCCTCTCTTTCCTACCAAAACTCTCTCCAAAATTTAAACAAACACCCACAATAATTAATTTCTCCAAACTCCCACAAACATTAAATACACATTAATTATATAAACTTAAACCCAATTACTCCGAGCATGGATTTAAGCGACTTAAATGACGATTGGAGCTGCAACGCCGATGATTTCCTTTCGGAGGAGGAGGAGCCGCTTACTGATCACTTGGAGAGCGTTGCCGAGGTAAAAATCTAATTTTTTTCAACACAGTACGTAAATTCGCAAGTTCGTGCCTTCAAATGTACACTTCCACGCAAGAACATGCGTGGAAGATGACAAATCTTCGCATGAACATGCGAAGATTTGTCGAAATCGTCATGCAGCGATTTTGCCAAATCTTCGCATGATTGTGCGAAGATTTGACAAAATCTTCGCATGTTCATGCGAAGATGTGGCCAAATCTTTGCATAAAAATTCGAATATTTGCCAATATTGGATTTACATGCCTTTTGGGTTAGATTTTGGGTTCTTCTTGGTTTTACATGTTTTTTTGGTTCAATACTGGGTTTATCTTGGTTTTACATGCCGTTTTTTGTTGAATATGTGGTTTGTCTTTATTATTTGACTTGTAAATACATGTTTGTGTTTGTGTAGGATGCCGCCGAAGCACCATGTCACATGGCGGATTATAGTCAAATATTTAAGACGGATAAATTCTTAACGAAGGCGGAATTGATCGAATGGGTTGACAAAGAGAGCAAGAGTATAGGGTTTATTGTCGTGGTAGATAAAGATGACGATGGTAGTAAAAACGGTAAAACACCGCGGTTATATTTTAAGTGCGAGAGGCACGGTGTTTACAAGCCGAGGCCTAAACCGGGGATTGTGAAGAAACGACGAGATTGTTCATCCAAAAAATGCGGATGTCCGTTCATGCTTAGGGGCAATCCGGTGTTAGAAGAACCCGGCTATTGGAAATTGGTAGTTATAATTGGAAAACACAACCACCAACCCTTCTTGCATTTGGATGGTCATTCACGGGCTGCGAGGTTAAAGGCGGAAGAGGAGGAGTATGTTCGCAAACTCACAACAATCGGTTCTCGGCCAAGAGATATATACCGTGGATTGAAGTTAAGAGATCCGGAAAATGTATCTAGTATGCGTACCATCTACAACATGAGGCACAAACACCAATTGGTTGATAAAGCGGGCAAATCCCAAATGCAATACTTGTTTGGTAAGTTAAAGGAGCACGAGTACTATGTTTGGGAGCGCACGAACAAAGAAACCGACGAAATCCTAGAGTTGTTTTTCGCACATCCCACGAGCATCGATTTGTTGCGCACTTTTCCTCAAGTGCTTATAATGGATAGCACGTACAAGACTACAAGGTATAAACTTCCTTTGCTAGAAATAGTTGGCCAAACTTCGACGAAAAAGACCTTTTGTATAGCTTTTGTTTTTATGAGCTCGGAGAAAGAAGAGAACTACACGTGGGCAATGAGCGTTCTAAGGAGAGTGATGGTGACCAACATGTGCGCATTACCAAATATTATCGTCACGGATAGGGAGTTGGCTTTAATGAACGCTATCGATGAGGTATTCCCGGATGCAACTCATTTGTTATGCACTTGGCATATAAACAGGAACATTTGCTCATACTCTAAGAAAGTGTTGCCGAAAGCGGACATGGGGGAGGAGTTCTTAAAGTTTTATGTCGCGGTTCAACATTCGGCGACGATCGAAGAGTATAAAAAAACCTTACCGACCTTCACAAAGCCTACGCATCTTGTCCTAAGGTTCTCGAGTACTTGATGAAACAATGGATAGACCCTTACGGACACAAATTCCTTAATGTCTACACTAACAAGATTAAACATTTGGGGAACCACACTAGCAACCGGTGAGTTATATTATCATTGATTTACATTACTATGTTTAACTAGTTGTTAGACCTGTAACTAATCTAAGTTTATGGTTTAGGGCGGAGAGTGCTCACTCTAGTCTAAAACGGGCTATCGGCACAAGCCTATGCACTTTTGAGCAATTTTGGGATTAAGTTCATGCGTTGCTTCGCATTCAACACTCTACCATCTTCGAAACGTTCGAACGGAGTTTGTTTCGTCCTAGACAAGCATCTAGGGGAGCTATCTTTCGCGACATCAAAGGTAAGCTTTCATGTACGGCCATTCAAATATTAGAAGAAATTATTAGAAAGGCCGGGGATTTGTGGTTCACTCCCGCAAAGTGTGGTTGTGTAATTAGGACAACACACAATTTGCCTTGCGCGTGTGAGTGTGATGTGATCGCGAAAGAAGGTCGGTCGATTCAAACGAGTGAATGTGATGTTTATTGGAGTACTTTAGCGATCAAGCCTAGGGAAAACGTTGGTACCGAAGATGAGCTTACGAGAAAGCTATCCTTAATTGATAGTACCATACGCGGTTACGGTCCACAAGTGCAAGATCACATCATAAATAGGATGATGCAAATCCTAGATCCCGCTACAAGACATGTGTTGGAACCTAAGGAACCGGTTGTCACGAAGGGTCGGAAAAAAGCCGGTGTCGACAAGTCAACTAAGCGGAACCCATCCGGGTTTGAATACCCTAGTGTAGGCGCTAGTAGTACTCCCGCCACGATAGGTAGCACGGCCGCGTCGGCGGTTAAGGCATTTATAGTATGCAAATGCAAAGATAAAGCACAACCACCGAAAAAAGAGAAAGCGACTCGATCTAGAAAATCGAATAAAGGAAAAGGATTGAGCGCCTACGGGAGTTGTTTTCCCGAGTACTTGCACGAGTACTTGGCTACCGTTGAAGACGTTGCTCCGGACGGTAATTGCGGATTTAGGGCGGTAGCTTTGACGATTAAAGGCAATGCGGACGCATGGGAGGAAGTGAGAAGGGATTTGATGTTTGAACTTTCAAGTCAACGTGATCTTTGGGAAAGGGTTTTTGACGGTGCGGAACGTGTTGACAATCTATTGCGGAGATTGGATTGTTTCAAAATGTACGAGAGCGGAACTAGGCACTGGATGACATTACCCGACTATGGGTTGGTGATAGCCACCCGGTATCAATGTATAGTATACCATGTCTCTCTCCAACTATCATACACGTATCTTCCTTTGCGTGGTGTGCCTCCAAGATCATGTCCTATTGTCGAAGTTGGCATTGGTTTCGTCCACGGTAATCATTTCGTGAAAGTAAGTAAACTAGTACATTCTTGATAGTTAGATTTCATTTTATCAAAAAATCCGAGACGTATTTAATGTTTCTATATAATTGAAATTTTTAGATTGTATTAGACGGACCGTTGCCGGATATATACCCAATGTGGTTTGCGTTCCGCACTTGCGCTGAAGTTACAAATTGGGCCATACCAATAGGCGCACGTCTCAACAAGTATCACCAAATTAAACCAGCACAACCTCCGACATTAAACGATGGGGATCATGAATGCTACGATTTGACCGGGGATGCATAATGCTTTGTTGTATTGTAATATTTTGTGTTACTTATTTTTTTTTAATCCTTTGGAGAGACATTTTGCCACCTCCTACTACTAGACTTGTGTTGTTTTGCATGATAATAATTTTGACTTTTACTTGTGCTTTGTAGATGTTATTGCAAAAAAATTGTTTTTTAAGCGGCCGTATGATTTTTTTTACCAAAACAGAGCCTCAATAGGTACCCTTTGGCCATTAATTTTGGAGGAAGGCCAAATTTTTTTTATTTTTTTTTTGGATTTCCAACCTCAAATGTTGTTGAACATGCGTGGATTTTCCCTGTTCGACAATAGCAGCCCCCAAACCCAGATCTGCCCCAAATCAGTCCTAAAACTATAACCCAACACCCTAAACGGTCCTAATCTCCTAACTAACAACATACATGCCTTTAAAATCAAACAAATCAACACCAAATACATAAAAATCAAATTTTTCTACCCGAATGGAAAACACTAAAAATCACTAGAAATAACAATGTAAAATGGAAAAAAAAAGCACCATGAAGTGTAGAATCCATACCTTAATAAGTTCGTGGAGTTGGATTTCAAGAAAAGTCGACGGAAAAAATTTGGGTTTTTTCAAGTAGAGAGAGTTAGGGTTTCGGGGGAGAAGAAAGGGATGAAAATCTGAATCTTAACTATTTATATCGATGGCATTTTGGTAAATAATTGGGGTCTCACTATAACCAACCCGGGTCTCACTATAACCGAGTCTCACTATAAAGATTTGGGGTCTCATTTTAGCCTAGCCGATGACACGAATATAAACTAAAATATCATTAAAAAATTATCCATAACTAATCTAAGTTGGTGTCTTTTTTATCTCAATAAAAAATATTAAACCATAAAAACAATATATATCCAAATTATTAAAGTTCTACCTAGTCGAAACGCTTGTGTATACTTGAACATAATTATAATCTGTAGAGTACATTTTAGTTAAAGGCATGACGACGATGACGATGTAGTGAATCTTGAGGATCGTAAATTAATGACTTTGGAAAGATAATGTAGAATTCTGTATCCCCTCGTCAGGAGGGCCTCGTGTAGCTCGTGTATGGTCCCACTAAGATACTACTACTCTACAAATTTAATAGTGTCCTCGGTGTCCACGTTCCCAACTTGTATACTTTTTAGAGTACTCCATTCTTTAAGAAACAAATCTTACCAAATCATTCAGTATATATAGGGACAGACCAGCAAAGGCTCCAGAGTTGACCCAGTAATTTATACTCCTATAGTCCTATAATTTTTTTTTTTTAGGATTTATAAATGGGATAGGTTAAATTAGGGCAAAAAAATGTTAAGCATTCCCAAAATTTAGAAAATCTTTTTAATTCAATAGTCAATGACGATTTTACCTTTTGATCAAGAATTTTCATTTTTGTCTTGTAGTGGAATGTGGGTATGGTTAGCCAATTGTGGAAGAACACAAAATTTCTCCTCCAAACAACCCTCTTATACTCTAGTCTTAACAAAATCTCAAAATCTCAAAAACTCCAAAAAATTCAAAAACTCCTTAAATTTCAAAAACTTCAAAAACTCACAAATAAACACTTGAAGTTCCAAAAAAGCATCACTTTTTTTTATAAATTCGGAATAATCGAAGGATGGACTCTGGATGTGAGAAGCTTGCTGAGGAGCATGGGACTCCAAATATGGTAGTTGTTCTAACCAATTTTTTTATAAAAGTTTCTACTTTGGTAGACCTTCTACATTTAGAAAGTTAGAACCCGAACTCCCCCGCCGGTTTCAACCCTCCAAACCGCCGGGGATGAAGAACAATCATATGTAGAAGATGAAGCTTCCCCGCCGGGTGAGGCCGTGCCCAACCGCCGGGAGAGGCCGTGTCCACCCGCCGGGTGAGACAGCCATACCCGGCGGGGTTGGGCCTTTGCATACCGGCGGGGCAACTCCAATTTTTTTCCCATAATCCAATATTGAAGTTCAGGACTTTCCCCGCCGGGGTCTGAAACTTCATCCGGCGGGGATGGCAACCTCCACCGACGGGTTTGGCAACCTCAACCGCCGGGGTCAACACCTGTTTTTAAACTCCAATGGAGTTTGTTTAAGACCCTAAGCCCCGGCGTGTGGGGAATTGTCAACCGCCGGTTGACTACATCCCCGCCGGTGGGGGAATTTTCAACCGTCGGTTGACAATGTCCCCGGCGGTTCAGACCAAGTACAACCGGCGGGGAACGAACCTTCATTTTGTATGACTTGTCTAACCGTTGGGTTGGGGTTTTGGTTTTTTTTATCCACGCTCGTATTTGATGCTTCTTTTTTTAACATGCATAGGGTGATGAGTCAAAGGATTATTTGACTAGTTCGTGCATGGCGAATGGGGAGGAGGAGGAAATACCGGTGCCTTGCTCCGTCGATTATAGCGAGCTGTTCAACACCAAAGGACAGTACTACTCCCGGGCAGACCTTATTGAATGGGTTAAGGAAACCGCATCGGATAACGGGTTTGTGATTATTTTACGCCGATGCGATAGACACGATCGTAAAACTCCGAGAGTAGAGTTTGTGTGCGAAAGATCTGGTGTTTACACAAAACTAGTAGACCCCAAGGATCTAAAGAGGAAGTCTACCGGAACGAAAAAATGCGGATGCCCGTTCGCCCTTAAAGGAAAGAAGATGGGTGATAATTTGTGGGGAATAGAGGTTGTGTGCGGTGTTCGCAATCACAATACTACATCCTACAAAGAAGGTCATTCCTACGTGGGACGCTTTCAAAAAAAAGAGATGGATTTTGTGGTTAGTTCGAATAAAATGGGATCCTGTCCTCGTGATATTCTTGGTGGAGTGAAGAAATTGAACCCTGAGAATTCTTCTACAATCCGCACCGTGTACAACGCAATACTAAAACACCGGAAGCTCGAGAAAGGCGGTCGGTCGCAATTCCAATACTTGTTGGGTGAACTAAAGCGACTAAACTGCTACGAATTCCATAGAAAGTCCGAAGACGGAAGCGATATCATAGACGAGCTTTTTTTTGCGCACCCGGTTAGTTTGGATTTGTTACGGACATTTCCGAACGTCATTATAATGGATAACACTTACAAGGTGATCAAATACGGGATGCCGTTGTACGAGGTCGTGGGTGCGACTTGTACGGGGAAAACATTCTACATTGGATTTGCTTTTATGTCGAGTGAAAAAATCGAGGCCTACAAGTGGGTGTTAGGATGCTTACATTCGTTGATGGTAACTCACTCCATCGAATTACCATCCATTGTTTTGACGGATAGAGACTTGGCGCTTGTGAATGCGGTGGAGGAAGTGTTCCCCAATGCGACGCACATGTTGTGTCGATGACACATCAACATGAACGTCCTAGGAAAAACAAAAAATATCATAAAGGAGAAGGTAGTGTCCAATGCCTTTTTGAAAGTGTGGAACGGAATGATGTTGGCGGAAACGGAGTTAGCGTACGAGAACTACCGGTCAGAATTGCACCGCGATTTCAAAGACTATCCGGAAGCGATTGAGTATACCGAAAGTTGGGTAGGGCCGTACAGTGACAAGTTTGTCACGTGGAGAACTAACAAGTGGATGCATTTTGGTAACCAAACCACAAACCGCGTGGAGAGCGCTCATTCGAGCCTCAAGCGTTTCATCGGTACGAGCAAAGGTAACTTTGAATCTTTTTTGTTGAAGTTGCATACTTTGATCGAATTGCAACACGAGGACATCAAGGCTTCCTTCGAAAAGAGCCGGTTGTTGGCCCTACATAAATTCACTAACATTGTGTACGGTCAACTAAAAAACAACATCTCCCACCATGCAATGGAAATTTTGGCCGACGAAGTCGAATGTGCCCGGAACATGACAATCGCACCGGATATGCCTTGCGGTTGTGCCATACGAACTACGCACGGCATGCCTTGCGCCCACGAAATCTATGAGTTTGTTGCGAAAGGGATAGAGGTGCCGCTTGAGTTGTTTCATGAACATTGGAAGAGGTTAGACATCCTAGTTCGTACTAACCTCTCGACGAATGAGCAACTTAAAGCAAAGCTTGACAAACTAGTATCCGATGTCATGGTGTCCAATGACGAAGCACAGATAGAGCACATTTATAAACAATGGTTTGCCGTCGTCCATCCCGAAACAACTAACATTTTGGAGCCGTTGGTTAAGCAAAAAGCGCGCGGTCGTCCACCTAACAAACGTAAGTTATCTATTGCCGCCGATGATACATCCACTAAACGCGACAAAAATTGGCACGAACATGTACTTAAGGAAGAAAATGATAGTACGCCATCCTTGCTTGGAGACTTCAAACTTCCAACCAAAACCTCGAGGAAAGGGAAAAAAAAGAAGGAGCCTAAACGTGGTTCGGGGACCACCCCCGCTCGTACGAAAGGTAGCGCTATTCCAACGCAAGCAAGTGGTACAATGCTTAGTAGTGGAACGGTGGGTTGTAGGTCAAGCTCTACGATGCCGGTGAAGGAAAGTTTTGTGGACCCCAAATGATACATGAACCAATTCCCGAGCATGAAGGAACTGCAAAAACGTCACCGGCGGTTTAAACGCACCCTATTTCGTCTCATGTAATTTACTTTAGGTTCCCGCCGGTTGAGCATTTGTCAACCGACAGTTCACAACTGCCCTGACAAGGCAAAATTTTAAAACCGGCGGGGTGGGCATTAAATTAAAAACAATAACACTTAAACTTCATTTTAAGTCGATTGCACTAAAACATTACACTTAAATCAAAAGCATTACATAATTAGAAATACATAAGCAAATAAGTTAAAACATATGATAGATAAGCTAACCTTGAGTAAACATAGCGCACTCAGTTTCATGGAGACGAATAGTTCCATCCATGCTCATAGCGTTTGTTGAATGGATATTCCTCTTCCTCACTACTTCCTTCGGGACTTGTGTTAGTATCAACGGCGCTGGCTATTACGTCGGCTATTTCTTGCTCCATTTGCTGCTCCGCATGTGACACCATCTCCTGCATAATTGTACTTTGGAATCACATGTTGAATACATTTCAGACTTTACTTCGGACTTCATAAGGAAGTGACTCAATTTGTATAGTCACTGTTTTAAGATAAGCTAACCTATCAGCCACATCTTCGCGTCCGCGTGGTCGAGGCATTAAACATCCTAGACACGATGCCTCCCTACCGTGGTTGAAGAACATTCTACACAAAACCACATCGATGAAACCAAGAATCTCCTCTTGCATCGTACCTCTGACGAAGTCAAATGCGCTTAGGAGGTTTGCATCTTCGTGTACGTTCCAGCCTGAATCAGCTATTGTTATAACTTAAATTTTTAGTTTGATAGTCAGATTCTAGTATTTATAGCGTCGAAGTCGGTGGTTCAATTCTAAAATAATTAGCGGGAAAGGGTGTTTTTATTCCCGCGTAAAACGTTTTGAAGTAGGAGTCTCATTTGGCTGGAAACTCATTTGGTGGGAGTTGGAATTTGGCGGGAGTATAAATTTAGTTTGTTTGTCCTCATTTGGCTGTCCACTTTTGATGTTTTTTCAGTTGATGTTTGTCATAAAAACACAAATTTTTTAACTTATCAATTCGTCGATTGAATTAAAACATCACAATTTAATGGAAATCATTACATAACATAATTAGAAATACATAGGCAAATAAGGTCGCATAATTAGAATAGACGTAAGCGAATAACGTCAACTGGAACACGTGTACTACTCCGAACATAACAACTTAGTCGTCCAAATCGTATCCCAAATTGTCATTAGAATCACCCCCCTCATTCCTACTTGCAATCCTATCCTCCAAATATGCCACCATATCCCTGCTTATGTAGTCTGCTAACATCATGTTCCAGACCAAAGGTGCTTCTCTCTTAATTCTGGCTGGCATGAAAAGCAAAGCAGTGAGCGGTTGGACGAAGATGTACCTGCTTCTGATTTCGTCACAATTTTGCACTTTAATTATTCCGCTTCCATTGTGACCATAGTTGATGTACATCATACATAGTACACGGTCAAAGAATGCATCGCTCTTATCTTCCCCCATCTCTCGTCGGGCAACCCTAATCGCCATAAGCAACTGGTAGTCTTCATCAATCGTAAACTCATATGTTAAAGTTGTTATGTTTCTTTTTTTAGTTAGATGCTTGTTGTCTATTATGCAGCATGTTTATATAGAGCTATTTTGGAGGGAATTAAAGTTTTTTGGCGGGAGATTTAGTGGTAAGGATTTAGGCGGGGCTTATTTTGGTGGGAGTTTATGTGGCAAAGATTTTTGCGGGAGTTTATGTGGCAAAGTTTTTGGCAGGAATTTAATGTCTATAAATAATGTTCTATCCATACATTGAAGGGTAAATAACTTGAAAAACCCAAAACAAATGTGTCTGTGGAATGAGTTAGAAGATAAATATATCTGATGAAAGCATCAATCGAAGTTGGTAACACACACATGGAAGAGGGGTGTAAAACGTAGTGGGAGGCATTGCTATGCCAGATGTACTTCTTATAGGAAGGGATGGTGTCCAACCGACAAGAATTTCAAAGCGTGTTGATGAGGTGAAGGCTAGGTGGTCAGTCCTACTCACACTCCGTCTTCATCCAGTTTCTGGCCTCACCGAATTAGAACGTCGTGTTGCGTGTAACCAGTTCAACTGCCAGGTCAGGAATTCGATAACGGAGGATTAGCTGGATAGGGTACGTTCTGACATTATCGTCATCCGCTTACAGGAAATGAGTGATTAACTGGATAGTGTCAGTTTGTATCAGGTTGTCTTTCGGTTTGTCAACCACCAGTTGGAAAATGCTCAACCAGCGGTGTAGAGCCTTTCATGCTAATTTTCTTTAGATGAATGTATCTTCTATTGTATGAGGTTTAATGATGAATGTATCTTCTTAGATGAATGCGGTGAAAACTCCCCCGGCGGTGTAGAATTTTCAAGCTGCTGGGGTAATTGCGAATAATTGACTTAAAATGGGTATGGTACATTGGCCTTGGACCCCGCCTGGTTAGAATTTTTCAACCACCGGGGTGAAATCTCCCCCTGCGGTATATAATTTTCATACCAGCGGGGTGATTCTCAGCAAGAGACTTAGAATTGGTATGGGACATTGGACTAGGACCCGCTGGGCCACAAATTCTTAACCGTCGGTTGACAATGTCCTTGGCGGTTGACTAATTGTCAACCGACGAGGTGGTTGAATGGAAAATTCAAATTTTCCACTCGCCATCAACCGGCGTGTGAAAATATGTCAACCGTCGGGGTTGTTTTCAACCGGGGGTGGAAAGTATTCCACCGCCGAGGTAAAAGGAATTCCAAACATAAAAAAGTATACACTTGTACAATATATCGACCGCTTCTTCCATGCTTACGGATTAAATGGAAAACATGTTTTGGTTGAATTCATGGTACAAGGACAAACAATATACAAAATGAAATTATATCACGCGAACAATGTAGTTAACAATAAATTAAAAAAAAGAGTATCGTGGTCATGGTGCAACAACACAAAATGTAAAACATGGAAAACACAATCCACAAAATGTAGTTCGCAAACTAAAACAACATGCAAATGACGAATGCGACTACCATAATCAAAAGCCACGGACTAGTGATCTCCAACACCTTCTTTGCAAACGACATGAGCTCGTCAGAGGAATTGTCTAACGGCCAAACATGATTAATCGTGTTGATCGCATCAACCGCGGACCTCTCGGTAAGAATGCAATGCGTGATGTTAAACCAACCGTACCTCTTCACGTACTCCTTGTACTGTGGGGATGACGTGTGGCTACTCTTTTCCAAGGGCCTCGAGTACCTATCAATAATGTAAATGTGCTCCTTCCAGTTCATCCGGTGCCTCCCATGCAGCACATAACGGAGATGGTCTCCTCTTTGCAGACCGGTTCTAGCCAAAATGGGGTCCAACGGCTTTTCCTGGATCCAACCAAACTGCCTCATTACTCGATCCGGGTAATATGCTTCGCTTACTAGCATAAGGCCAATAGGGTTCTGATACAACCTTATTACCTGCTCCGGCAACACTTCACGTACATCCTCGTAAGGTAGGAATATCATCTATAAAAAAAAAGTACTCATAAAATCATATAATTAATAGACAAATAATAATATACGTAAACAATAATACTTACTTCCGTCTCTCCTTGCGTCGTGAGGATGTCACGTTAGTAAGGCTCCCCGCGAGCTACTGATCTCGTGATCCTTTTAGGCAACCACGCTAGCATTTTTGGATTGGTCGGGCTATAACCGCTATTAACCGCCGCCCAGAAGATGGGAAAGTGGTCGTAGATCCAACATTCCATCAGGGCCGAAAAACCGACCAAGCTCTTCAAAGAGTGCTTTGAAATGCCTCCCAAGATTTTGTACAACCACACGAGTGCACATGTACCCCATGCATACTTACGGAGGTCAGACAAGTATTCGAGGTAATGGAGAAAATTGCACTAGATGTTCTTCTGGCTCATGTTTGCGAAGATGGTACACCCAAGGAAGAACATGATGTACGCCCTAGCAGCTGATTTGTTCATCTCCATAGTAAGGTCGGCATTGGAATCCAAATACTCCTCCACGGAAAACGTCGTCCGTAGCCATCGGAGGACAAACCCACTCCCGTCATGCGCCTCCATATCCTCCCGCACAACATCCGCCGAAACTCCTAACAAATATGCATAATGTGCATATGTCGCACCTATATCATCCGTCCTAAAGGCGTCGATAATTCTCCCCTCGACCGGGAGGCCAGTGATGACATACACGTCATCTAGCGTGATGGTCATCTCCCCGAACGCAAACTGGAAGGTGTTGGTCTCTTGGTGCCACCTCTCAATGAACACCTCCGCCAAGTGTACGTGCATATTGAACTTTAAAAGATGGCGCATTTGTGGCCAGAACAGTGTCTCTTCCAACAAAGCTTTGACACCCAATTGCTTGCTAAGGTCCCACTGACCAAGCAGACCGTACTTCGACTGGAAGGTGATACTAGATTGTGCCTGCAAAAAACCCAAACACGGATATAGTTTGAACAAAACACTTTCACAAATAAAACAATTAAACTAATAACAAAATATAACTTAATCCAAAATTCAAAAACTTACGTCGTCCATGAATGTGTAGTACGCCTCATGCTGCGCGTACTCCGGGAATAACAAGATATTGTTTTGGGATAAAAACAAGTTCCTCCATCATTCCGGATCAGTAGAACGTCCAACCGTACTCTCTCTTCGAGGTGGTGGTATGGGGACCTCAGTTTCTTCCTCTGTATCCTCCTCATCAACAAGCGCACGCCCTCGACTACGCACCTCTCGTGGAGGAGAGAGATGTATTCCGTGCTCCCTCGTGGTGACATATTTGTTATGCCGCAATGAGCGTTCAGTCTGACCCGTGCGCACCACACGTTCGGTATGATCCTCACGTTCGGTCCGATCAACCCTTGGCCATAGGCTACCTTCACTTTTTTTTGACAAAGGAACTTCTTCCTGTTCACCCCTCACCTTCTTTTTGCCCTTCTCTTTTTCAGGTCTAGGTGCCTCGTACCTGCAAGAAGAAAGGTAAGTACGTTAGAAACTTTACAAAATATATTAGGTCCCCGCCGGGTGAAGTTTCACCCGGCAGGGAACAATTATTATTTCATTAAATTGAATTTCCACCCCGGCGGGTGAATCCAGCCTCACCCAGTGGGGTGAAAATTTCCCAGGTTAATTTCCTGGCTACCCCGCCGGGTTAGGCTATTATCACCCCAACGGGGGTGTTATAAAACATGCAAAACAATATGTTCCCCGCCGGCTGAACCCACCCTCACCCGACGGGGTAGTATAATCACCTGCAAAAAAAATACCATCCCCGCCGGTTGGACATGTTGTCACCTGGCGGGGGAAGCGCGAACCAGTGAGTTCCGCCATTGAAGGATCTCGAAAAGTTTTATAAACATACCTCTATAACACCAAATCAGCCACAACAAAACACTCCTACCATCACTATACTACTATAAACACCAATGTAAACAGGCATTTCCCTATTCTATTAATAAAACTACCACAAATCTAAAAAAACCAAAAAGAAAAAAAAGAATTAGAGATGTTAACTCACTCTTTTCCTTTCCCCATTCTTGTTGTTGACTGAATGTGAAGAGGAGTTGTTGTGGAACGAGAAGATGAGTTGAAGTTGGAGCTGATCTGGATTTGGTATTTTGAAGTTTTAAAGAAGAAGAGAGGATGAAGAAGAAGAGAGGATGAGTGTTTTGGGGATGATTTGTGTTTGAGAATGCTTAGCCTTTAGGGTTAGAACTTAGTAAAAGAATAGGGGGTGTTTGGGATAAAAAATTGGGGCTACTTAAAATTTAGGTGGGTATAGTTATAATTGGGGTTGCTTATCGAAAATGGTCCTAGTTTAGCCAAAACCTTATTATTTTTCTATTATAAATAGATTAGTTAAATCATATTCGATGTGTTCCTCACAATGTAGATCGTTTTAGCTATTTGCAGAGGTATTAAGATTAGTCATAATTATTGTGCTTTTTATGGAAATTATAAAACTTTTTATGGAAATTATAAAACTTTTGCAATAATTATTTATTTTTTCAGAAATAGATGGAAGATAACTGGCTGAATTAATAACAACTCACACACGTTTATAATAAAATTTTAATTAATTGTACATTGGTAATTTAAAACGACAATTAAATTGGAATGATTTTTTTTCAAAACGACCTACATTTCAGAACAAAAAGAGTAATTATTATTTTTCTATTTAATAAAGAGAAAAGTATCCGAAAATAATTTTTCAAGTATGTTATTCCGTTTCCGTACTCAAATATTGGATACTACCAATTGGTATCAAAGACTCTATTTTGGACAAAAATAACCTTGAAATGGTAAATTGTAGGTTTATTGTTGTTTAGTTAGCAGAAAAATTGTCGATTTAGTTACTAAGTAGTTTGTGCAGTAGTCTCACAATGCGATTGTACCATAAAAAGATTGTAGTGGATAGTATACCTTATGTAAGAAGTTTGATGTAAATCGCATTATTCAAACATTATGTAAAATCGTGCATTATATTAAATCGCGTGGGTGATATTTTTCTTATAATTATTAACAAAATACAAAATACGAGGCTTAGCAATTTGACGCGATTTAAAGCTATTAAACGCGACTTGGACGAAAATAGTTTTAAATCGCGTCGGTAACATTTCCACCATTTCACTCCATAGCTTGTTTTCTTTTTCAAAACCCAGATGGTCCACACCGAAACCCGTTCACAACTCGTCTCCATTCTTTTCCAGTATTCCATCGAACCTAATATTTAAAAAAAAATAGAAAAGAGAAACTTTTGCTTTGAACTCCGTCTTGTAGGACGACCTCGAGGTGGTACCCGTGCAGAGCGGGAATTTTAGTACGGACCGTCAGAAAGGGCTTGTGGTGAATAGGTTGATAAAGAAGGGAACGAGTCGGTGAATCAGGAGAGAGGAAATTTTCGTTTCTAAAGTAGTGTTGAGGAACAAGAAGATAGAAGGAGAGAGACTGAGGATATTAAACTACCATTTCGATTCTAAATTTAACATTTTGATTCATGGGTTGAATTGTGATAGGCTCTATGGATTTCTTTATCATATATCGTGTTGTGAAGGTAGTTGAGAGATAAAATAAAAATTAGATATTAAAAAAAATTAGTTTGGTGCATACAAATAATTGGGATATCAAATGATAATAAGATTGGTGAGAATATATTAAAAGTGACATTTCTCTTTAATAAATTGTTTTAAAACCAATATAATAAATATTAGCAATCTTTAGATAATTTTCGACTATCTATTGATTTCGTAGAAATAAATATTATTTATTTGAAAACTATCCAAATAGATACGGGTGTACCTATTTTGGGATTCGATGAGTTTAGTTTACGTTTTGAAGGAATCACATGACAAAGGCTTGGTTTCTAATCTACCTGTAATGGCAGAATTATATAAAAAGTTTAAATGGAGTAACAAATTAGGCAGAGATTAGTCAGAGATAATAATTTTACATACTATATATTTATATATTGTTACGAACATAAATGATAATGGATTAGATTCGTACCGTTTTGCTCGAATCTGTGAATTAATCTTTGGAAATTAAGACGGTTTAGTTTTATACATCATCTTTTTATACATAGCCGTTATATTATGTACAAAAACGGAATACAATAGAATACAACATGATTCACGTCATACTGAGTGCAAAAACACAAAAAAATGGAATACAACCGAATACAACATGATTCACGTCACATTCACGGCAAAAATACGAATACAACATGGTTTACGTCACAATCAGTGTAAAAACACGGTTACAACCGCCACAATAACCGCAAGACATAACAAACTTATCTCCACGACACGACGTTCACGATTATTAATTTTATATTATATTGTTAACTTTGTTATTGTTTGGTAAGCAAATTATTATATTAGTGGTATATTATAATTTAAAAATAGTATAGGATTATTATAATTTTGTTATTATACTTTGATCATTATTTTGGTTTAATTTTTAAATATTACAAGTGTTGTTATATTTTGATCTTATTAGTGATAAAATAATGTTATACTTTGATTATACTATAACTTATTAAAGTTTGTTTATTTTTATAAGTGGTAAAAAAGTTGTGATAAGTTGTTACATTATGGGATTCAAAGATAATAATTACATTTTATTGATTTAAGTCTTTCACAGTTTATATTTTTGAGGGTTATGAGTTGTACAAATATTCTCAAATTGAACTAACATATTATAAATTTTATTAAAAATGTTATTCATCTAAAAAATCGTCTTCAGATTTAAGATCTTCATCATCACGTCCCGCAATAGCATATTCACCTTCCTTAGTAAGATATTGTTCAACATCTTGTAGAAATTCATGAGAAAATGTCTTTTGGATTCTATTTTATTTTATACTATTCGTCTAGTATCCTATGATTCCACACAGTCTAGTCCTTAATTGTAACAAGAACTCCAAGTGCCTAGCATGTTAGTCTTATTCGTTAGTCGTATATTGCAGCATGACCTTACTAAACACATATTCACTTGTCACCATATACACAAGTATTAAAAAAATCTCCATAACTAATTTAAAAATAATAGGAAACTTTTCTTAGATAATTTGATACCAAACTCATGAAGTTCCTCTTGAGGAAACTAATGGAGAGTAAACCATAAACTTCTAGGACTTTAAGAACTTAAAGGTTCAATTAAAAAAGTGTGATATTTTATTTCAATAAAACAAATGATTGTCAAAGGAGGGTTAAAAGTGCCTTAAACATGAATCACTCGAAAACCTTGAACATATATATGAAAATAAAGTAAATGTATGGAAATATAGTCCAGTCAAATTTAAACATAAACAGCGCAAACTTCTATTTGTCCATTATTTATAGATAGTTGTGAGCATGGACCATGATATCATCTTCCCCTGGTTTAGGATAACTCATCATCGATTTTATAGCGTCATCATCATCAAAGTCAGTAAAAAAAACAGTTTGTTCACAATGAAGACACCGTGAGTCTTTATGTGGCTAGGAAAATTCAATCTGTAAGCGTTGGGGTTGATACTTTCTACAATTTTATACAGACCTACATTCCTTTGCTGCCACTTTATTGAATTTATTTTCTTTCTTACACTGTTGAACTGAATTATTTTTATCATTGAAGATAGTTATGAACCTATCTTTTATGAATAGTAAAATCATATCAGCATCATTATCTGCCTTCCTCTCAATGATAATTCTTGCATATATTTCTAGATGCTTAGTTGAAGTTTGTTCTAAATCTATTTCTAGTTTAGCAATGTCAGCTTTGAAATCTGACCCAACAAAATCAGTCTTACTTGTAATGAAATATCTTATAAACAAGTATTAATGATGATAACATAACCTCATGCTCAAGTCAAAATAAAGATTTTACATGCTAAGAGAAAATAAAGAGAAAATAAAGATTTTACATGCTCAGTCAATTTATTTGTAAGTCGACTCTTATATGCAAGTATTAATGATGATAACATAACCTCATGAATAGGTGATGCATGAAAATTTATATATAGTAAAAAATTATCTTAGATTTTGGAAGCACCCATATTATCATGTTGTACAATTGAAGCTTTTTTAGAATTGAAATGTACTACCAAAGCTTCTCCAAATCCTTTATCATAATCTTCCAAACAAATAATATGCAGATTTTTATAAGAACCTCTAGACCCGTTATCTTTGTCAAGATTTTGTTCTAACTCTATCTTGAAACTTCTAAGTGTAGTGGCTTACTCATGTTCTAACATGGTAACATATGCAGGGTGCACAAATTCGTGTGCTTTGGACACCAACTATTTCTGTTTTACATCTCTTACACTTTCATTAAAGTACATACCCTCCATGTTGCATTCTGATAGTTCAAATTTCTGTAAAAAAAATCTATTAGCACAACTTTGACATTGTCTTTCAACGCCAACCATTCCTCATCACAAGACAAGTGACAGTTTTTTGGCCATTTGCTTACAACGAACTATGAAAACCATTATTTGATGAGAATGAAGATCAAGGTCTTTATTTTCTCTTATAACTTTCCATATCTCCTATGAGGTAACAGAAAATCTTGAGGCAGGGGTAACACTTCTTTGATTATATACAAGTCCATCTGAAGATGTAGAATTGAAGAGCCACGTTCTTAGTTCCACAACTTGGTTCTTAAACTTGTTTTATTTATTGATATCAGAATCTTCAATAATGATATCCAAGTCGATAAAAATCACAATCCTACATCATTGGGTGACATTATAAAATAATTGATTCATATGAATGATATATCCAATTATTAACCTTCATATTTTAGACAAATCATTTTTATTAGTACCGAAAATCCATGGAAATGAGAATTATTCGGAAAATAAATTACTCGTGACAACTCTAAGTAAAATACTTTATACAAAGGAAACCAATATCTATCATAGTCACAATTTGCGCTTGCTAGCCCATTATTTGCATGAAAAAATTAACTTCTAAAATAATACGTTCATCCGTTTTAAGTCACTCACAACAATCTTAAACCCATTAATCTTAAAGATCCCCCGAGTTCTCCAAGAATCCCACCATTGAAGATATTGTATCTTAGGAATTGTAGGCTCTTAGGGATTGATTATGCATAAATCAAACTTTTAATATCTCTAGTCTTTTTGGATTTTTTCAAAATCGACTCACGTGAACAAGCACTCAAAATTGTGTTATAATCTATATAATATGATCTAAGAATAGACTTTATCACTTCACACAAAAGATCAATAACCAATTTATATTTAATTGGACAAAAACATATAAACGAGAACTTTACATTAAGATCATCAATAAGAGGAGAATTTGATCAATCAAATTTCCCAAGAAAGAAGACGCCAACCTAATTAGCCAATGATAGTTGAGGTGACTTTAAATACAGATTTACCCATTCAATATCCTCGTTCTTTTTTTACCATATATCCTCTCTAATCTTGTTCAAATTAATCCTAGATTCTTTCCCGTTCATAGATTCAGAGAAAACTCTAATAAAACAAGAAGGACTAGCAACGTTACCTCTCGGTACCGAGGATGTAGACCACCTCGCAGACGATTTGTTTTTTCACTCGGTAATTATCATCATGACCAGTGGGAAAGATAAGCTTCATCTGTAAATATATAAGGATCTGCAATAGATATCGTTTTGTCTCTATAAAATCTAAGTATTTTAATATTTTATTTTTTAACTAAATGATCATTAAGCTTGCGAACTGAAAAATGTTATGCAATATGTTTACAAAAATAAAGATTGACAAGGCTTAAAATACATATATGAGACAAAGCCCTTAAAGTATTAATAATGACAAAACTCAATCAAAAAATAATTCCAAGCATATAATTACTTGTGAAGAAAAAATCATGAAGGAATCAATTTCTTTGGAGAGTTTAAGGATTCCCAATATATAAGAAATAATTTTCTTTTTCCTTTCTGAAGGCTAGCTCAATCTCTTAAAGCGTTAAGGGTGTAAAAAACGAATGAAGCAATAAAATGGTCATACGAGACAAATATATAAATCCTAAAATATTTTTTAAAAATGTAAAAGAGGATTATCCAAACGCATCCTATTCACAAAAAATAATCATAGTAATTTCTGAAAGTTTGGAATCACAAAAATATAAAAGAAAGGTATGTTGAAGAAAATAAAATGGTGAATCATGGGCAAATATTTCCAAACTTTTACAAAAACTAGTATCTGAACATATCATTCTTAGATGATGACCTAAGAGGAACAAAATTTCCAAAAAATAATGTCACACTCATAATAGTAGAGTTGGTAGATATCAAAATCAATAAGAAAAAAGATTAACAATAGCAGCTCGACAAAATTTTTGTACAAAGAGACATACAAAATAATTAAAGAGTCAACCGCGCCGATATGAAGTTAGAAAGTCTTAATATAATTCACATGTACAAAAAATTCCTTATTATGAGAATTAATTTTGGGCGTGACCATCAGGGATCAAGAAATCAGAAACAATGTACTACATGTTCAAGATAATAGATTTGATATCCCTATATGGTATAAAATTAGACCAACCATGACTCATTCAAATGAATGTTGTCGCATCTATAATTTATGAGTTCGTAAAATAGCACATAAATAGAAAAATACGGTGATAAAAGAAAGTCATAAAATATCAAGAGAACACCCATCAACACCCCTAGAAGATGAACCATACAAAATGGTCATTTTGAAGAGTCATAAGAACCCAAAGAATGTGTTTGGCTTATGCAGCCGAAGGAAAACAAAGATAAAATAAGCACTAACGAAGGATAAATAAAAAATATGGACGGAGTATTACCATTTGATCTCAATTACAAAGTATATATTTTTTAAAATTATATATATGCATAAAACATATATGATATAAAAAAAGTCGGTGTAAGCGTCAGTTGCATATCCAGAAAGGTTCCATTCTCGAATTGAAAAGATAAAGATTTTAAGAAAAGTAAAATACAAAGACAATTATCACCAATAAATAGACACCTACGAATGAAGGACGAAACAAAAGTCTCATTACTTAATATGGACAAAAAGTCCCATTTTGGTAAAATATAAAACTAGGAAATCGATAACGTGTAATGGCTTAACAAACTTACATAAATTATCTCCCAAGAGCCACTCTCAGTTTTTGAAATTTTATAAGCTTGTAGATGCAACATTTTACCATAAAATAATATCTTATATAGTTCCTCTCAAATGATACAATCAAATCCAAATAAAAATAAAAAGATGTAAAAAAATGCACACATAGTTGATTAACAAAAGAGGGCTACAAATTAATTTCTTTCGAATTAAAAATGTCAAAGCAGCCTATCAAAAGATAATAAGCATGATCTTTGACAACTTAGAAAGGAAGCAACGTACAAGCCTATATTGATGATATGTTGGTAGAAAACTTAAATGAAGAACATTATGTGATAGATCTCGCCAAAACACTTGGAAATATCAAACACATAAATTAAAAACTAAATCTAAAAGAAGGAATATTTTCCGCGGTTTTCAGACAAGTGAAAACCATTCCCCAAAAGTGTTGAAAAGAGCATGAAACGTACTACAAACTCCAATATGAAACAAAAACTTTAATAATATCAAGAAATCATTGATTTCCCAGAGATATCAAAAAATCTGAAGTAAAAAGAAATTTTGTACATGTATTTGACAGTATCATATTGAGCAATTAGTATAATACTAAGCAGAGATGAAAGAAAATAATTTAAAGTCGTGTATCATGTAATTAAGTCTTTACTAACCACTATAAACTAGATATTTAAAACTAGAAAAGTAGTTGTAACATTGGTAGTAAGGACTAGGAAAATGAGATAATATTCTTAGATACATATTATAATTATTAGACCTCTATTCACCTTAAGAAATATTTTGCAAAAGCCCGATATCTCGGGAATATTAATAAAATGGTCAAAAGAGCTAGGGACTTAAAATATAAAATATGAACCTATAAAGAAAATAAATACCCAGGCTTAGTCAATTATTAAAAATATCACAGTCTGAGCGACCAATCATAATAAATTATGAGTCACAAAACAAATAAAGTGTCAAAACCGATGGAAGAAGTAAAAATCGAGAGACATGAGCAATAATTAAACTTGCACCCCTAATTGGAATATATTACACTAATCCACCTCGTTCGGATTTGCAGCATGAAATAATAAAGCAGAATAGGAAGTTGCCACCTTAGTACTTCATTTAGCAAAAATATGGGGAGCAAAAAAGAAGCTACAACAATTCGTTTCTTTATTCGACCATGTCGCAGAGGATAAAGTACAATTTCCGATGCACTTGGTTCTTTAGCATGTACATCTTCAGCGCCAAGAGTAATATTACAAAATAAAACCTCAACTACACTCCCAAATTATTTTTTGTAACCTTCGTAACCGAAGAAGTGATGCTAATTGAAGGAAAAAACGAAGCAAAAACCTGCGATAGACAATAAAAAGTACCTCACGCGGAGAGTGAGACTCTAAGGAAATAGGGAGACACGAAAATAAAAAGAACGTCCACAAAATATGTATGGAAAATAGGAATTGTAGAAGAAAGGACTACTAGATCCCTTACAAGCAAGCTTAAGCAAAATCGAACCTTGAAATAAAAAAAGACAGTACCCATAGAGAAAATAAAGCTTAGTACAAAAGAATAATACTCTAAGTCTATTATTGGTAAACAATCGTGAAAAGACACAAAATAAAAATTAAATATAAGTAAAAAACGCCAAAGAATTCACAAATTCAATAAAAAGTACAATAACATTACTCAAAACAATAACAAAGGTGATGCCACTTATAAGATGAGGAACATATATTGTAGGACCGTTCTTGATGGAATCAAAAGAAAGATCATATTATATAGTTGGCGTAAATGATATCTCAAGAAGATAGAAGCACAACAATGCAGAACATCACAACAACATAGCCAATGGACAAATCCAAGTGATAATTCGAACAATCTTTGAGGGGATCGAAAAGATATTGGAGGTAGCATCAAGAACTTTGCTAGATTACTCATAATTTTTTTTATAATTATACCAAGCGACACCAAGAATTTACACTAGGAAATACCATTTTAATGACATATGAAAGGAAAGTGTTAGTGCCCGAATAAATATGCAAGATATCCCAATAAGAAACCACCATAGGATGGAGCAAACAATAATCAAAATCAAAGAACGGCAACTGATTTCATCGAAGAAAAAAGGGCTAAAGTTCACCTTTGCTAAAATCATCACAAAGAAATAATGAGGAATAAATGATATTCCAAAGTCCGATTAATTTTTTTTTGAATTGAAATACAAAAATAATAAGAAAAGTTTTCCAACATCCGTAGGGGGATTAATTAGAAAACTACACCAAAATGGGGAAAATTTGTCTATTGTTGAATAAAATCAAATCAAGAGATCCACAAGTTTATGGAAAAAATAGGAAACCGTGTTTGATATTCTCTGCTCGGTGACGCATATGCTCAATTTCTTTTTGTAAAATGGCGCCGACGCCCCTTGGTTGTACCTTATCGCGGGTGCTAGCGATGATATTTCCTGATGGGTTGCTAGTTATCTTGTTAGGACGTCGATACCCCTCCCCTTGGCCACTTGATATCGAGTGTTGCGTTGGTGTACTTTTTATAGTTCGCCTCAGTTTCGTATAAAGAAACCCTTGGTTTAATCTTGCTTATGTCTTTATATTATTTCAATATGCTTGGACTTTGCTTGATCTATTAGTATATGAAACTGTCCTCATTACACCCTAAACATACTTGCCAAATTCTAGAAACTTTCAAGCACATAACTAAAGTGTTATAGAAAATAATTATTGGTCTATTATACCTGATATGTCAATAGAAAAATACAAGATGTGTCCAAGAAATAAAAACCGATTCATAAAAAAATTAAAAGAGTACTCGTAAAATAAAAAAATTATTAGAAAACATATTTTGCTAAATTAGAAATTAAAAAAAAGATGACAAAAACAAAATCTAAACAAAACTTTATGAAAAAACAACAGGTTGTGACGTAACAATCGCGGACTTAGTGCCACATTTAATAACATCGATTAATGGGGGACAAGCTACCCCAAACACGACCTTATTAACGCCGTTTCTTTCGTCATCTTTTCCATAATATAATATTATCCAATCCTTACTCTCTTTTTTCCTCAAAATATTCAAAATTATTGCAAAATTACTTATCCTTTTCGGTGCATCATGAAAAATGAGAAATAAATTTAGGATATTTATTAGTCCAAATAATATATCTCGGACACCGCGCTTCATGAATATTATAAACAAATGATTAAAAAATATTTCTGGATGATCCTTATGGATATCCAACACCAGTTTTGAATGAACTTCCATAAACAACCTTATATTTATCAAAATCAATATAACGAGCTCTACGCTCAACAAAAAATTGCTTCAGCATAGTAGTATAACTGGGTAATATACAATCCAAATGATTTTCCATATCGATCCGAGATTCGTGAGCAACTTTTAAACCAGTTTGTCCATCTATATGATGTGAAGCACCATTAAAAACATCCCGAAAATATAGTAATTTAGTTGAAAAATTGGAACGTAACAAATTTGAACGTAATTTTGCACCCCATTTACAGTAAGTTTCCAGATCAAATTTATGTTTCGTATTTCAAACCTAAAAAATCTTTTAGACAACAAATGTAAAGGTAATTTCACATCCGACTTGCGATAAGTTTCAACACCAACTTTATTTTTGGTATTTCAAACCTAAAAGAGCTTTTACACAACCAATTTGAACGTAATTTCACACCCAAATTGTAGTAAGTTTCCAAATAAACATTCTTTTTATTTTCAAAACCTTAAAAATCTTTTACACAATCTATTTGAATATAATTTTACACCCAACTTAAAGTATATTGTACAATATCTTCAAAAACTTGCAATAAATGAAGATGATATATCTTTCTTTTATGATCCAAAAGCATAGAAGTGAACAATGATTGGCCAATCAACAACGATATAAAGAAATTAATTTTAAAATAATATGTCAATCGTTTATTAATTTAGAAGAAGAAATGAGGAATTGAGTTCATTATCAATCATTTGTACGGTCATTTCCATAAAGAAGTTTATGTTCAATTAGAAAACATGATGCCGATTACAAATGATGATGATCTAGACTACAAGGTAATTATGCACCCAATTTGTTCATATTTACGCACCCAATTAACACTTGGTATTTTCACAACTAATTACCAACTAATTCCACATCTTTCTATTTTTGTTGTTATGTAAGCCATTGATGCATACTTATTTATCAAATCGAAAGAGCTAAATAATAATATAAATGTCTCACAACCTCATGACTTAAATCTGCACAAATTGGAGAAAATAATCTATATATGAGCTCATTCATTCGTAAATTAATTTATTATGTTAAAATAAAAGTTTTAAATTCTCTATATTTTACTATTAATTAGATTATATATATATATATATATATATTACTACAAGATAAAAACGATGCCACCCCAATGACTAACGATACATACAAGGCGAGATCTAAAAAATAAAATATATCATCGTTCTAATATGTTAAAAAAGTAGAGTAAAATAGATAAAATCATTGGATATTATGCATATTCAGTTTAGATGAAAATGTATGACCCTCAACCCATAAGTAGATGATGTTATACCGCGAATGCTAAATTACACTTGTGGTATGATGTCATGTCATAAATGGTGCCAAAGCACAACAGACATTGTCTTATGGGTTTGACACGATATGTATCAATACTCCGCACAACCGATATCATTCTTCATACCGCCGGTACGCTATGAAATTGTTTAAAAAAAGGAAAAGATCTAATAAATTCCATCATTAATGAGTTGGGTTTAGTTGATTACCTCATTTGGAATATAAGTTTCATAAATAAAAATTTTGAGTCCTGTTTTGAGGTTCTGCTTTTTAGAGTTTGAGTTGGACTTGAATTTGGTACACCTCTTAGAAAGTTTATTTCTTGAAATAATTGTGATTTAAATTTTATTTTGGATAAAATATATAAATATAGAAAAATTTGATCAAACACCTATATTTGTAAGACAAAAATTCTACTTTTAACTAAGTTCTCCTAAAAAAATCATTTTTAATCAAAAGGCTAAAAAGAATAAAAAAATCTTTAAATTTGAGAGAACTTGAAGTTTATGGATAACAATTTAGCCGATACGATAAAATATTAAGAAGATAATTATTATTTTATAGCCAAAACATACAATATGTTGGTTATACAAAGTCAAGTTTATTTTTCATGGACAAAATGTGATGATATAGTTAGAACCGCTAGGACAAGTAAAAGTACTAGACTTATCATCATAAGCATAACTATAAGCCTGAGGACACTTGCTCTTAAATAACTTTGAATAGCTACTCGGAGGACACTTATCAGGCGTGCCAAACGCTCCGGTGCAACAAAATTCCGGTTTACCAAAAGCCAAGCATGCACTTTTACAACCAATAACTCCGCCCGCACCTCGAACTTGTAGTTCAGCAGGACAAGCCGCGTTCATATTACGTGTACAAGTTGTGCTTGCACATCGACCTTGAGGGGTTAGCGAGACAGGAATGTTGAAACCGTCGACCAAACTTATATCATAGAAATCTCTGTTCCCATTCCCGTTTAGGGTTAGTTCAACTAGCGATACGGGTGGAGTACCACCAGCGCCGTTACAAGCCACCTGGTTTAAAATGAATATTAGACATATGCAATCTCATCTAAGATATTTCTTCACAATATGTTTTTGCAAGAGCTATAATGAATCATTCGACTAAATCAGGTACGTATAAAATACATTTAACAGACTACGAATATTAAAATTACCTGACCAGAACCACAATCTCCGGTGCCGCATGTGAACCGACCACCTCTGTTAGCACAGTTGGTCCGACCCCAAAATCTACCAGACCATCCAGACGGTGCATTTATGTTTGCACTTGCTCTTGGACCAAGCTCCAATCCAGTTGTTGATAAAGGCGCCCGACCTGCAGCCGTAAGAGCTCCCGGCCAAACCGTGTAGGGACATTTGTTTACAATAGTAAAAGTGATCGAATGAGCTCCTAAAATTTTATAAACAAATTACCAGTAGTTAAGTGCATGGACGGTGGTATTCGTGTTAAACATTGATATTTATAAACATATTTGTTAACATTTTTTATTTTGATTCACAATATTTTTTTAAATAACTTTAATTTTGTTATTGTATAAAGTTTTTAATATTTTATTTATTTTTGTATTAAAAGAAGATTAAAATTATATATTTTTTAAATTTAAGAAAAAGTGAATAGTGATTTTTTAAATTTTGAAATTTAAAATATTAATAAATAAATACATTAAATAATAATGTTTTTTAGTTTAAAATTAAAAACAAAAACGTTTATAAATAAATACAACCGTTACTAATATAAAAATTCCAAATTTAGAGGGAACGCACACAGAGCAAACATCATAAAATAAGCCAAGAAAATTAAAAGACCGTTTCTAAAAGGATTCGAATTCACAACTTTTGATTACGAGCATGTCTTATTCCACCAACTCGTCTACCACTTTCTATGCATTATCTTTTCTACTTCTTATTCTTGGTATATTGATAAATAAATAAAATTTTATAGTAACAATTAAACCTTCAATAACAATATATCCTACACTATGAGTCAAAAGATCACGACTAATAACTTTTGGTGCTATAAAAAATGTATGATATATATCCACGATAAAAAAAGATAAAAAAATGTAGATTCTGATTATAAATAATATTTTAAATGGACTAAGATAACTAGTGAACTGAAAGTGAAAAATAATGAGGTTTTAATATATATAAATTTTATACTTACCATAGAAGAATATAGTAAAGAAAATGCAATAATGGAATTGCCTTTCCATAACTTATTTTTTCTTCAAAAGCAGAATTTTTTATTCTTTCTTTATATCGTTTTCATTTTACCTCTGGACTATATATATACACAATTATAGTACAGCCGTTACAAGCCACCAATCTCATATTTTATGATATTGCTGACTTTATCTATAACATATGTATTTATATAGTTTGTCGTGGATAAAAATTATACTTTTTTCATCGATTTTTTTAAGTTTGTTTGATTTGTACTTTTTATTTTATGTGGGTTTTATTTTGAGTCTTTTTTATATAATTTATTTTTATTTTATTGGTGTTATATAATATATTTTTTGTTAATAAAAATATAGATTTTATTTCTTGTAACAAGTTAAATAGTTATAACGTTTAATTTCGTAGTAGATATTTTAGAACTTAAGGTTATAAATTTAAATTTAATAAAATAATAAATAAATAAAAACTATCAAAATAAATGTTAGGTTTTTACTTACCAAAGATAATACAAACGGTTGATATAATTTCATCTCATAATAATACAAATATAATAGTTCTAATTTAAAAGGGTATATTAGAAAAAAATGATACAAAAATTTAAAAATTTAAAAATCAAATTCTTTATATTATTTAATTAATCTCTTATATCATGCATGACTTTAGGTAGACAACCAAGTTTTAATAGGCCATGAAGATATGATGAAGAAATTTTTTTTTGGGTGGAATTTAATAGAAGGTTTATACATAATCCTGGGGCATACCCCGAAATAATACAACTATTAAAGGAGTGGTCTAAAACAAGATGCCAACTAAAGGGGGATGACACCCTGGATAAAACTAAGCACAACATACATCATGCTAAAATGACTAGGTGGCTGAGAGGGGACTACAAGTGCATACAGAGAATACCTGTAACAATAATAAGGTTTAAGTTAAATTTAAGTATAAATTACATCGGCGAGCCAATCTTGGTACCATGGAATCTATATCGGAGGCCGATAAGATATGGAAAGATATCGAGGAAGCCATGGCCGGAGTAGATCCAAGTATTGTTGAATTCTGCTCTTTCCAAACGTGGTAAATGACTGCGTTGAAACATGTTCTCCAAATACAATAGTTACGAGAATTTGACCATTTTGATGCCTCAACAATCCAAGATTGCCAGCACAAGGGACGAAATAGAAATCCAAGCTTATGACTAGTATAAGCCCAGATACTCTGAGTGAAACTACATTCAAAGAAAAAATGAGATGTAGATTCCAGATCAGAGTTGCAGAGGGAACACCCAGTAAGGGTATTAAAACCCCAACTAAGGAGCTTGTCTCTGGTGGCAAGCTTTCCCTTAATAGTCAGCCAAGAAATAAAGGAATGACGCAGAATGTTGAATTTATTCCATATTACGCCCATCCAACTTCTGGGATAGGCATACGAATAGCGTTGTACGTGTCTTTTATAGTGAACGAGATGCATCCTTCCTCCACCGCCCAAAAAGAAACGTCCCTTGAGAGGGAGTTAGGTTGGGGAAGAGAGATGATGAGCTTATGGTTTTCTTTAAGATGAACCCGACTTCGAGCTTGCGCCGATCTCAGATTTGCAGGCCAGTTCCATTCTCCATTGTAGATTATGTCAGAAACGGATAGATTGTTTCCCAAACGGGAGTCACTGATGATGTCAGAGCCGTAATATGATGCAAAGGATGAGGAGAGGAGCCAAGGATCATGCCAGAATGAAGTGTTCATTCCATTTCCGATAGCCACCCTGTACAAATTACGAGCCACATGACAAAGACGAAATTTTTTCCTCTAGATCCATGAAGATGAGGAGCCAATGGAAACATCCTAAAAACTTTTATTTTTAATCTTTTCAAATTTAATCCAATCACACCAGATCGATTGGTTCTTATTACTGACTATAGAACAAAGATGCTTAAGGACGACCGTCTGATTCCAGGTTTTTAAATCTAGAATCCCAAGGCCACCCTCTTTATAAGGAGTGGATACAATGGACCAGACGACTTTTTCTCCATGGATTTTCATAGAGGATCCCGACCAAAGGAAGCGACGGAGATATTGGCTTACTTCTTTAATAATTCTAGCAAGGAGGATAAAGATCGAGGACCAATATACTTGACCCGCAAATAAGACGGATTTGATTAATTGGAGTATACCCGCATAAGAGAGGTGCTTGGCAGTCCAAGAATCAATGCGAGAGGTGATTTTGTGTAACAGGGGACGACAATCCGTATGCGTGAGTCTACCAGTGATGAGAGGGACTCCCAGATATTTTAGTGGGAGGGAGCCTTCAGGGAAGTTCACGATAGGCAAAAGAGCCAGACGAAGGTGGTGGTCAATACCAGAGAAAAAGATTTGACTTTTCGTAGGATTGACTTTAAGGCAAGAGAGAGAATAGAAGTCATCCATAGCTTTCTTGATGAGATTGAGGGATTGAGTATCACCATGACAGAAAATCATTAGATTATCTCCAAAGCAAAGGTTAATGATTTTCTGCTTGTGGCATTTCCAAAGAAAATGGAAATTCTCATCTAGACTTTGGTCTTTGAGGATGCCGGACAACACTTGCATAACAAGCACGAAAAGAAGAGGGGAGAGATGATCACCTTGTCTGAGGCATTTTTTGCCTTTGAAATTTCCATGGAGGTCTCCATTAATAATAATAGAGTAAGAGGGAGATGAAAAACACTTAACAATCCAAGTGATCATCTTCTCAGGAAAATGCATCACGACTAAAATGTCAAGAATGAGGTGCCATCGAACATTATCGAAGGCCTTCATAATTTCCATTTTAAGGGCAACCCTTTTGCCTCTACCATTTTTATTATATCCCTTAAGAAGTTCTTGGGATAAGAGAGTATTATCAGCTTTATTCCTTCCGGAAATGAAAGCCGATTGGGAAGAATATACAAGGTAAGGAAAAACGATTTTGATTCTATTGGCCAGGATTTTGGCGATGATTTTGTAGACAACATTGCAAAGGGCAATTGGTTTAAAGTCATCAGGCACAGAAGAAGAATTGTTTTTATGGATAAGAGCGATAGAGGTGGCATTCCAGGATTCAATTAAGGTTCCAGTAAGAAAGAACTCTTGGACACCCTTACAGATATCAGGGCCCACAATATTCCAATTTGACTTAAAAAAGCTGGAATTAAAACCATCAGGGCCAGAGGACTTGTCGCTATCAATACTGTGAAGGGCAGATTTAATTTCAGCACAAGAAATCTCACGGATCATTAATTCCTTATCAGCTGTATTGACTTTGGAGGAAATCAGAGAAGAAACATTTTCAAGACCAAGGTAGTTAGCAGAATGTTTGGATCCGAGAGAATTCTAAAAAAAAATTATAATTTTTTTGGAGACACTAGTCGGAGAAGAGACAGTGGTCCCAAACTCATTAGAAATCGAGATAATTTTATTGCGAAAAAGATGGGCTTTAATACTTTTGTGAAATAATTTTGAATTCCTGTCACCCAGTTTAATCGAGGTTTCTCTAGATTTTTGTTTTAAAAAAGATTCTTCCGCTCGACTCAGAAAGATGAAAGACTCAGAAGCCTCATTTTCTTTAGTGACAAGATCAGGGTTTACGGGATGTGAGACAAGATTAGACTGTGCCTCGAACAAGGTTTTTTGAGCAACCGAGGCTCTGATGGAAATGTCACTAAACTCCTTGCGGTTAAGCAAAGCTAATTCAGGCTACAGACGAACCAATTTTTCAGAAACCAACCCCATCCCACTTGATGAAGTAGGGCGATTCCAACTGTTAAGGACAATATCCTTAAACTGGGGATGGGATTGCCACATGTTGAAATAACGAAAAGGCTTTTTCCGTCTTGGGCGAGGTAGCCCAAGATTGAGGGTAACAGTAGTGTGGTCAGATGTACGAAGATACCCAATATGGACCTTGGACATAGGGAATAGATCATCGCAATCTGGGTTAACCAAACACGGTCTATTTTGGAAAGGATGGGATGAGCTGGTTGCTTATTAATCCAGGTAAATGGGAAACCAAATGATCGGAGATCGCTGAGTTCACATTGGTAGCAGCAGTTATTGAAATTATCAATAGGAGAGGTCCAAGAATCGGAGGATCCAAGATGCTCATCCGGGTGACGAATCACATTATAATCTCCAAGGGAAACCCATGGGATGTGGTTATCCTGCTTGGAGATTTTAATGAGATCATTCCAAAGGGGAATACGATCCTGAGCATCATTAAAGACGTATATAGCAGTTGAACTGTAATTGTGACATCTAGCCATACAATGGATGAACTGGGGGATTTGGAAATTCTAGTAATCGTGATTACACTAGGATTCCAAATGATCTAAATTCTACCTAGGGGATGAGACGAGTGATTGGTAATAACATGCCAGTAAGGGACCATTTGTCTAATTATATGATCTACTTTATGATTTTGGACTTTAGTTTCCACAAGAACTATCAACGAGATATAATTACTAATAATGAAATCAGTGACATATTTTTTCCTAACATGGTCGTTTAGACCACACACATTCCAAGAGGCAATATTCATAAATAGAGAATTTACAGTGGATTAGTCGATGGTCCTGTCGGAGGATATTACCAATTTACCTTTGTCTTTAGCTCCATCCGTACAAACCCTTTTGGGAGGGGGGGAGGTAGTCCACCTCCTCGCCAAGCTCCACCTCCTTATCCTCACTGATATGGAAGCCGCGAACCAGACTCCTGCTCTGGGACGTATTAAGAAGGATCTTCCTTAGTGGATGATGACGATATAGGAAAGTGCGATAACTTGTGAGGATCTTTTTTGCACTAACGAGTAGGGTGCCCAGAGACTTTACAATTATCACACTAGGGAGATAGGCCCTGATATTCAAAAGAAACCGTGATGGTTTTGCCTCTTATCTTGAAGGACAGCTCAGATCGAATAGGAGAGCCCGCTTTGATCATAATGCATATGCGGGAAAAACGAATTTTTTCCTTTCGTCCCGTCTGATGATCCACATATAGAGGGATACCAATTATCGAGCTAATGTTGCTAAAACCTTCTGCAGTCCAAAGCTCAAGAGGTAGATTAAATACCTTGACCCAGATAGGAATTTCATTGTGGGGGTCTTTAATTAAGGTGGTAAGGGGTTCCCATAACTTCAAAAGTATCAAATTTCCGCCAAAATGCCAAGGGGCTTTCGCTAGCACTTTTTTAGCCATCGCCTCAGAACCAAATTTGAAGAGAAAGTATCCCTCAGGGAGGGGTTTGAATTCGAAAATACCGAACCTTTTCCAAAGAGATTCCACATTGGCTTAAGGAAAGCAAGATTGAAAGGCTGGTTTAGAAAATATCCCGAGAGACAAGCCTTCCAAGACTCCGGAGAGCATAAGGCCGAGTCATTCATAATGAATTCATTTCTCACCATTTCCATATATCTAATTCCAATCGCCAAAGGGGAGCGATTATCACTATGACCCACAACTACACTTGCATAAGTGGAAAGAGAGTTAGTTTTAGATAGCGAGTTTGAACTAGAGATACCTCTTGAAACATCCTTAGAAGGGAAATGGGAAGGAGATTTAGCTTGGGTCAACTTTTATTTTCTCCCCTTTGGGCCTTTACCCGCATTCCCAAAGTTCCGGATTAGAGAGTGATGGGCCAAAGAGGCACCACCTCCTCGAAGACCCTTGTTTCTATTTGGACCAGGCCTGTCAATAGTAAGAATTTGAGTGAGCCCAAGTATTTAAGAGGAACGGCCTAGAGTTGAAGGAGTCTTAGACTGGGCTGGATTCAAATCTGGGTGACTCCCTTTCATAGAGTCTCTGCCCAGCTCATCTCAACTAAAAATCCTAGAGTTAGACTTCCTGACCATTTCGAAATCCACATTCTTTTTACCGACAGTCGACCGACCAAAGGGCAAACAGGGGAAGCCGGTGCCGATTTCGTCTTCATTATCTTGGGAAATTCCGGATTTGATACCTAGGGCAGCACCAGAATTGGCTCTGAGAAAATTTTGGGGGTGAATCGGATGTTCCATGTCCTTCGACCCTAAAGGGGTTTCCAACGAGGTGCTTCTAATAAAGAGATGATGAACGGAGGAGTAGTGCTAGGGGACTTCAGAGGAGGTCTGGGTATAGATTTTCCCAGTCGAGTTCTCTCTTTTGCTTGAGGACGGGGAAGCATAAGCCAAGATGGGGTTGCTTCCCGGCTCAATTGTTGCTGATTGGATACGCCGTAGTGACTGGTCTGACAGGGACTGCAGCGAAGGATATTGCAGTTGACTGCTCAGCCCCAAGGGTTCAAATAGGGCAGCAGACTCAAGAAGAGTGGGGAAATGAAGTTCGCCGATCAACGCCACCAGGTTCTCGTAAAACTCAGTAGAAGGAGGGCAGCTGATCAGTGGGAGGAGATGGCTGTCCAGGAGAGGGGGTCGAGAAGAAGACATGGGGTAGCTGACTGCAACTGGTAACAAGGGGAGGTAAGTAGTTTCCAATCTCACTTACAATTGTTGATTGGAAAATGACCTGTCATTGGCCAGACTCCATGTGGTGTCTGGCCAAAGCTAACGTGTTTCTGATGTAGGATTCATGAAGAGCAGAGATGAGGTGGGGAGGATTCGATGAAAGAGCTGCTTGAGGTTAATGGGGAATAGGAGCGATGGGGTCAGAGAGCTGAGGTTCGGAGGTACAAAGGAAGGTGGCAAGGTAGGAGGAGAAATTTTATGTGCGAATGGGAGAGCAGGTTCCTGGTGGGATAGAAGGCTTGGGAGACTTCACAGAGATTAACAAGAAATGCAAATAATTTTGGCTAGTAAAAGGGGTGTTAAGCTTACTTGTTTGGATGGTATAAGTTGGTTGAGTAAGATGATGGAGTATATTGGTTGGATGAGGGTTAGATGGGAGAGAGAGTGCTGGTCTAAGGTACACAGAAAAATAACAGAGTCTAGTAGAGGCTAGTGAGATACTATTGAGAGACCAGGTTAGGTAGAGGATTTTTAGCATATGAGAGGCTCGTGACTAGTAGAGCTGAAATAAGTTTAGCTTTACAAAGAAGGGGTGGCAGGGGAGGAAGGAGAACCTGGGCTTTTCCCAAAGAATGAGAGAGGGGTTGTCTAACATATGAGGGTTTCTTTTGAGATTGGTTTAGGAGATGGGGACGTTTAGATAAAGAGTACTTTTTGACTTGACTGAAAAAGTGAACTAATGTTTTGAAAATAACATTAGTGTGGTTCGAGTAACCAGAAAAGTTACTAGGAAGAAGGCATATTATGAAGACAAAGATGCTGGATTTGTCTCCTATGAAAATGAGAGAGTTTGGGAACTGGTTAGAGGTGAGGCTACCCAGCAATGACCAAAGGATAGACACGGGGTTTGTTTGAGGCAAAGGTGAAGAGGGAGGAGACTTGTTTTGAGAAGTTGGCTGATGGGAAGAGGGAAGAGAGATAGGAAACGGGGGGGGGGGATCAAAGAGCACAGTCAGCCAAGAGGCTTCATTTCCTTGAAACCAGCTGGAGACTGCTTTAAGACCGTTGGTTTGGCTGCTAGGAGTTTCCATAGAGACCATTGGGTTGAGGTAGGGCTAAGTAGCCATACTTGGTCCAGAAGATACCCATGAAACTAAAGAGATGACACATTGTTAAGATGTGATTGGAAATTTGGAGGGGAAGAGAGGCTGATTGATGGAGGTTCTACCAACCCTGGAGGCCACTTTTCAGCGGGAAGAGATGGAAGGAGAAGCTACAAGAAGAAATCATCAATCAAATGGATCTTTATCCATTGATTCAGAATTCTCCAAGAACCAAAGATGAACACAAGTTACCGTTGGGTTGAGAAGAGAGAGGGGAGAGTTTAGTTATACATACTATTTTATGATGAAGAATTTACATTTAAAAGCTTTTGTTTTTAACGTTTGTTCTAACGTGGGGTTTAATTGTGTTTTTAGATCAATCATGTTTATTTGGGTCTTTTTTTTATAGATAAATTTGTGTTATTTTATATCAAAATTATTATATTCGTAGTTATATAAATAAAAATATATACTTGTATCATTTTTATTTTATAATTTTTAAATTAATAACCACTAAAATATATTAAGTTAATAAAATCAAAATTTATAATCAATTACACTACTAAATATTAAATTTAATAGTTTGATAAGAAGTATCACCAAAATATTCGCCACGGAATTATCACTATTATTTATTCAATACTATTTTGTATATTTTAACTCATTTAAAATCCAATTTTTATAATAATATTTTAAATATTTTCGATCATTAAAATATATATATTAATTTTCAAAAGCTAATTTTGCTTTTTTGACCTTTTAAATTTTTGAAATAGAGAAGTAACCTTTCTCTCTCTCATCAAACGCGAACCAGATTTTAGCCTTAGTTAAGCAATATCTAACAAACATTTTTTATCGAAGTATCGATCATTCGTCACCGAAGTATTGAACCTGTTTCATTAGAGTATCGTAGTAGGTTTTTCAGGTGAGCTATTTATTATGTATAATTTTTATAACATGTTATGTTCGTCATCGAAGTATCAAACTTGTTTTATCGTTTGTTATGTTCGTCATCAAAGTATTCATATGTTTTTAGCAACCAAATTTAGAAACAATTATATAATCGTATGTTTTCATTTTATATAAAGTTATAAATTGACTGTATAATGTATTTCCTTTAGTTAATAATTTTATTTAGGTTGTGAAGTATACAAAAAGTTGATTTTAGAGTTTGTAGGTATGTTCTGTTGAAGATGCTAGTTGACTGAGAAAAAAGATGCGATCCTTGTGGATCTGAACATGTGATCCTAGTAGGAAATAATATTGTTGGGACATGCGAGTCGTTTGACATATAACATGCAAGAAGTTAATGAGTTATCCATACGAGATTAAGCATGACTATTATACGATTTTTGTATTGCTCATTTATGAATTGTTCAATACATGTAAGAAATATATAAAGCTCGAGTTTACATTTTCAAACATGATGGTCAAACTGCAATTGTTCCTCTTAGCGAGTTTAAAGACTTCGAAAGTATGCAAAAGTATGTTGAAAGTAGATGGATTGTGTTGGTCAGAGGTGATAAGGATATGAAATATTAGGGGCATAATGTAATAGTATTAAAGTTATTTATGATAAGGGTTGTCATACAATTTGTCCATTTTTAGTTATAAAATGACATTTGGATTATTTGTAAAGATAAGAGTTGCCGTGAAATTTACCCCTTTAAATAACTGGTTCAGTTATTGAAGTCTGAGACGTCTATAAATAAGACGTGAGGCGATGAATAAAGGGATGTTATTTTTCATTAGTCAAAAATTGATTCTAAAATTTATTTTCTCTCGTTTCAAGTTTATTTCATCTTTTACTTTCTTGTTCTATAACTTATACTCAACAAATTGGCGACCACAGTGGAAACGATTGTCGATTGGTACCTTGATTTCACGTCAAAATTCAGAAATTACTGAATTTTTAGGCGCTAATATCATTTGTGATCGATATGGAACCATGAAATGAAACTGATCCAATGGTTTAAAAAGCTATTGAAACTTTGAGATATGAGTTATGAAGGGAAGAAAGTAAATAATATGATCAAATTCCAGTACAACAAGGTCATTCTGACATCGAAGATCAGATGAACCAGTTGTTGGATAAGATAGCAACGTTGAACGAGAAGTTTGTTAAACAATAACAACAAATTTAGTCAAGTATGATAAGATCTGAGGTGCGACAAGTTGAGGAGAAAAATAAGCTAGAAAATTAATCTGATCGATCGTATACAACTCATTAGATTCAAAGCGATCAAAAGAAATCATATTTTGAATCTTACAAAGAATATCGAACTTCGTCAAAAGAAAAGAAATATAAATATAGGTATATCACATCTAGTGATGATGGATTTGATAGCTCAGAATCTGAGGGAGAAATGTTTAAGCAGAGAAAGTATCGGGAATCTTCGAGAGGAGAAAGAAGTCGACATCAAAATTTGTGCAAGGAATATAAACCAAAAAGAGAAAATGAACCTTGTTATATGAGGAATACTGAATGGTGTAAAGGGAAACATCCAACCAATACATATGTGTAGTTGATTAAAACATTTATGCTATTATAGGAACAAGAGGAGATCACCAATACATACAGAGATTAGATTGAATAAATTCTTCTTTAACTGTTGAGATTAGGTCTATTACGTTTCTGAAGAGTTTTGATATCTCCAAGGTCAAAACATTTTACGGAATGCAAGATCCTGATGATCACATTGAACAATTTAAAAATTATATGATGAAATTCGAAGATGATGACAAGCTAGTATGCAGATATTTTTCTCACTCCTTCAATGTCACTACATTAAAGTGGTATAACAAGATTCCAAGGGGATCTATTACTAAATTTAGGGACTTTTATACAGCTTTCCGACGACAGTTCGTGGGAAACAAAGAGATGCGTGCAAATAGAGATACAATAATACAATTTAAGAAAGTTGTGGGAGAAAAAATGAAGGATTATATGAAGCGTTTTGTGTTAACAAAAATGAGGTTGGATAATTGTAAAGATTTGGTTGCTATAGATGCATTTAGACAAGGGTTGTTACCAGGAGATTTGGAAAATGAAACGAAAAAAGGAAAGCATTAAATTTTGGGGCCCTAATGGATCAAGTGGAAGATCAGATTAAAGTAGAAGATTCTATAAAAGTTCGAGGAGGACCTCACTCTGTATAGAAAAATTCAAGGCAAAGACCTATTAATCAAAGTTATCACACACCTTCTCGTTTGAGGACAAATAACAATTTACCTCCTCGAACATGAGGGGCTTCTTTTTAAGTAACAACAAACAATCAACATAACAAGCCAAAGCCAAAAGGCCAGAGTATTACGCTGACTTGACTGAGAATGTTGCAGCTATTTACGAGAAGTCTAAAGGTCATGTAAGCTCTAAAAAGGCAACTCCAATAAACAACCCAAGAGAAGAGCACAATAACAGATTTTTCAAGTATGATAATGATATTGGGCACGATATTGCCGATTGTATAACATTAAAGAAGAAGATATATGTTTTAATATAGAAGGTTAAATTAACAGCTTTTGTTAAAGAGAAAAATAGTAGTTTCGAAAGTTCCAAGTACATCGGTAAAACAAGCTGCTAACCCAAATTCGAAGCATGAAAGTGCACTGATCATTCTAGATACTAAATGTGATGAGTTTAATGTAGCTTAGGAATATCTAGACACAATTCCAGATCGATTAGTTACTAGCTGTGGATGAATCAGTGAAGCATTGACAAGTTCGAAGCTTTTGTAAGTATTTTGAATATTTAACAATCTTTAGGGGAGATTCTATGTCTGGCAATACTAATAGTTCCAGGAAAATGCATGTTGTCATTTTGATTACTTAAGTAGAAGTAATAATGTATACTCATTTATATGGAAAAAAAGATACTCATTTTATCTTGTTCGATAAGGATGATCTGAGGGGAATAACGGTCCTCATGAGGATGATGTAGTAATAGGGGCTGATATATCTGGAACTAAAGTTTGACGTATTTTGATAGATACGGGGAGTTCTACAAGTTTTTTAAGTCTATATATGACATGATGCACAATCCACCTCGAATTTGTTGATCTGATCGTACTATAATTAGGTTTACAGGGGTGCCAACTCAAGTGATTGGTGAATTCGAAGGTGAAGTGTGTTTGGGAAGAGGTCCTTTTAAAAAGAAGTTAAGTCGTGTTCATGGTGGTTGAATGTCAAACCAGCTACAATGCTATTTTTGGGAGATCTTGGCTTTCAAGAATGTATACTATTGTGTGTACTGTTCATCAATGATTCAAATATATATTTGAGATCGTGTAGGAGTGATTCGAAGTGACCAAAAAGTGGCTAGAGAATGTTATGCAACAGCTCTCCGAGTTTGAGGTCCTAATTTTGAGGATCAGATGGCTAAATAACAACCAAATGGGTTAATCTCAAATGAATATGGAATACATGATCCGAGAGAGATGTGCCCTTATTTTCAAGCTGACACTATTGTGGTTCGAACTTTTTTCCCACTAAAGAATGTGTTACAACGACCACACATTTATGATAGAATGACCAAATGGTTAGTAGAATTGAGAGATTTCAATATCATTTTTACTCCTCGAACGACTATTAAAGCTCAAGCTTTAGCTAATTTTTTGGTCGCATTTTATTCGAGTCGATATGATGAGTGGAAAAATAAATAGGTCGTGTGAGAAACTTTGATGTTGGTGGTTTGAACTAATGGTGGTTTTAGCATATTGGGATATAATATAGGGGTTCAATTAGTATCTTCTTATGGGGAGGCAATGTATCAGGTTATTCGATTTGGTTTTCATGCATCGAGTAACAAGGCTGAATATAAGGTTTCCTTAGCTGCTTTAAAGCTTGCAAATATTTATGGAGCGATAATAGTTCGTTTGGAAACATACTCACACTTAGTGGCAAGTCAAATGACAGGCGTATCCGATACTAAGAAAGATCATTTAATTTTGTATCTACACAAGCTTCAAAATTTGGCTCTTTTGTTTGACAAAATGACTGTCAAGCATATTAACCGATAAGATAATATAGTTTCTGATTATTTGGCAACAATTTCTTATACACAGGAGTGTTCATGAATATTGTTACATGAGAGCCCTTCGATTTTAACACAATCAGAACAATGTAAATATGTTGAGGAAATATTTATTACTCCGGAAATAATTTGAAATAATTGGAGGTCTGATATCCTTAATTTTTTACTAAGAGGTACGTTACCTCAAGATCAATAGCTAGCTAAAAATTTAAGGTACAAGACTCATGGTTATGTTGTGTTAAATTGAGTCTTATACATAAAAACTTTAAGCAGACCATTGTTGCGTTGTTTAGGTACGGAAGAATCTCAGGAGATTTTATATGAGTTGCATGATGGTGATGGTTCGACTCATGGTGGGTTTAAGTCTTTGTTGTGGAGGGTTTTGTTGGCAGGTTATTATTGGCCTTCGATTATGAATGATGCCAAAGTTTTAGTTCGAGGTTGTGATATTTGTCAACGATTTTCCAATTCTATTCACAAACCAGCAGTATCGCTTACTTCCATATCTGAAGCTATGCATTTTGATAGATAAGGAATAGATTTGGTAGGACCATTGCATATGGCCTCTTGAGGGCGTCATATGATTATAGTGACGGTAGATTACTTTTCAAAGTGGGGTGAAGCTGCACCATTATCTGGTACAAAAGCAAAAACTGTTATTAAGTGTGAATAATATTTTTTGCCGCTTTGGGGTTCATCGGAAAATCACCACTGATAATGGTCCTCAATTTAACAACAGGGAAATGACTTATTTTTGCGCTTTGAAGTGTATTACACAGTATTTTTCAACATCTTTACATCCCCAAGAAAAAGGTCAAGTGGAGGTAACTAATAGGTCTATTCTGGAGGGTTTGAAGAACAATTTAACAGGTGATGCAGGGAAATGGCCTATCTATTTGCAAGATGTGTTGTGGGCTTATCGTATAACTCATAGAGAGGCTAATCAATAAACTTCTTTTGCCTTGGTACATGGTATAAATGTTGTTAGCCCTGCAGAATCTACTTTACCTTCTTATAGAATACTTTATTATTCTGAAGAGCTAAATAAAAAGGCAAAAAGAACAGAGCTAGACTTGATCAAAGAAAAAAGAGTTAGGGCACATTTGAATATGACTCATTATCAAACTTTGATGAGGAGTTGCTATAATTCAAAGGTGAGAATGATGGGTTTTAAAGTAAGTGACAAAGTCTTGAGGAAAGTATTCCTTCATACAAATGACAAACGACTTGGAAAGATGGTTCCGAATTGGGAGGGTCCTTATATGGTAATGAGAGAATAAAACCGAGTACATATCACCTTTGTGATGAGCAGGGCATGATACTTCAAAATCCTTGGAATATAGACTATTTGAAATTATATTGGGAGTGATTTTTTATTTTGAAACTTTATGAATAATTGACATACTCTTTCCTACCCTGTTGGCCCAGGAAGGTTTTAACGAGGTGTCATGTACATATTCAAGGATATTAATAAAATTATTTTTTGGAAAATGGTTGTTTTGAATATATGTATTTAAATTATCTTGGTAACTAGTCAAAGAATGATAATCTTTGAAGTTGTTGACCAACCTGTTTTGATTCGAAGTGTTATACATTTATTAAAAGCGCTGTTAAAAAACAACCATATTCGAAGGGCTAACGTTCTCTAAACGCACTGGTCCGGAGTCCGATCTGGTAAGTTTCTGTGGTATACTATAAGTTAAAAAGGGATTGAGGTTAATCTGGATCAGTTAAATGCATTATTAGCCATGGATCCACCTCAGAATACTAAAGAAGCCCATATACTGACCGGAAGATTAACTGTTTTGAATTGATTTATTTCAAGATCATGGGACTAGTACTCTCAGTTTTTCCAGGTATTAAGGAATTCTACAGATTTCAATTGGTCCCCACAGTGTGATCATGCTTTCCTTGAAATCAAAAAGCATTTGTCTTCTCCCAAGACATTTTTCAAGCCTATTTAAGGAGATATACTTTATATGCATCTAGCTGTATCAGAGTATGCAGTAAGTGTTGTACTGGTAAGAGAAGTAGATAATTACCCCTGTTCGATATGTTATATAAGTAAGATTTTATTAGAAGCTAGAAAAATTGGCTTTGGCACTAATGATAACAACTAGAAAAATGAGATCCCACTTTCAAGCACACTTGATCACAATTCGTACGTCTTTTTCTTTAAAGAATGTGCTACAAAAGGCTGACATATCAGGAAGGATGACTAAATGGTCAGTTGAGCTTGGAGAGTATGATAACGGTTTTGTACCTCGAACTGCAATCAAGCTGTAGCTGATTTGTTAGTAGAATTTCATACTGAAAGACCTTACCAAAAAGCTTAGAGTAACAAGTTTCATAAATAATGGGTAGTTCGGAGAGATGACGGGTCTTGTACAATGGAATGTGGAGTTGAGGTATATTTAACTTCATCTTATGGTGATACTATGTACCAAGCTATATGCATTGGTTTTAGGGAATCCAATAATGAGTCAGGATACGGAGCAACCATAGCTGGTTTAAGGTTAGCTCAATTATGTGGAGCAAAAAGGGCCAGGTTAGTAAGTGATTCTCAATTAATTATTAATCAGGCTCACAGGTAGTCTGAAACCAAAAAATATAATTTGATAAAGTATCTACAGTTCTTAAGGAAATTTCCTCAAGCTTTAAAGACATCTAATATGAACATTTCCCTAGATTGGAAAAACACTATGACAGATTCGTTAGCCACCATAGCCTACTATGAAGCATACCCTTGGATCCTAATGCAAGAATATCTTTTTATTGATTTAGCTCAAAGAAAAAAGGATGAGGTTGAAGAGAATATGCGCATATCCGGTACAAAATCCAAAGATTAGAGATATGAAATCCAATAGTTTATTACCTTCATATAAACTATTGAATTTTCTGATGCTGAGAGGTGTTCTTTATAAAAAGTCTTTCAGCAGTCCTTCTTGTGTTGTCTTGGTTTTGAAGAGTTTCAGAATGTGCTATCCGAATTAAAATATGGAGAGGGGTCAACACACTGTGGTTACAAATATTTAACTAGGAGAATTTGTTAGCAGGATACTAACGGCCTACTATAATGAAAAATGCTAAAATTTTGGTAAAAATTGTGACATTTGTCAAAAATATGGAAATGAGATCCATGTATGGAATCAGTATCCGAACCGATACCTTTTGATAGATGGGGACTGGATTTAGTTCAACCACTGCATATGGCTTCTGGCGGTTGTCGAACTAAAAGGGATAGACTACTTTTCTAAGTGGATAAAAACTGTCTTTTTTCATGAACAACTTCTAAGGCAGTTATTAAATTTATTCTCTCCAATATATGCTGCCAATTTGGAATTTCTAAGCGCATTACTAGGGAAAATGGTCAGCAGTTTGATAACAAAGACATAAAGCATTTTGCACCTCAAGATGAATTAAACACTGCTTTTCTTCCCATTTTCATCCTCAGGATAATGGGCAGGTTGAAGTTACTAATCAGACAATTTTGAAAGGTTTGAAAAAGAATTTGGAAGGAGCAGCTGGAAAATGGCCAAGTTATTTACAAAAAGTGTATTGGGGCTACCGAACCACTCCTTATACGGCTACTCAAGAGACTCCTTTTGCTCTTGTTTATGGAATGGATGCAATTACCCCTACAAAAGCTACTTTGCCTTCATTTAGAGTGCAATATTATTTGAACAAGATAGTGGCATGACTATGAGAAGTCAGCTGGATTTAATTGAAGAAAGAAGAGTAAAGTAACATTTAAGAACGACACGCTACCAAGGGTTTATGAGAAGCATATTTGCATCTAGAGTTAAAAGAAGAGATTTTCAAGAAGGGGAAAAAGTATTAAGAAAAGTGTTCTTACATACCAAGGAGAAATAGTTTGGAAAGATAGCTTCGAGTTGGGAATGCCCGTACGCAGTCTATGAAAAAGTCAAGCAAAGAACATACAAACTTCAAACAAAGAAGGAAACCTTTTAAAACATCCGTGGAATATTGAACACCTCAGGTTATACTTAGAATGATCTCTTTTTTGTAAATATTTACTTTGTTGTGTTTCAATGTAAATATTTGGGGGCATACTCTTTCCTACCCTGATGGCGTGGGGAGGTTTTAACGGGGTGTCCGAATCCTAATTAATATACTATATGTTGCCTTTTTAAAAGAACTGATGGGTTTGTGAATGCATTGGACAAATTAAACACCCATGTAACACTTTGAAATATCTGTGAATGCATCAATGATGTTGAATACCCATTAAACACCTTGAAATACCTGTGAAGGGTTCTGATAAATTAAATACTTAAACACTTTTAACTATCAGGTGGAATAATTTTGATTGGTTCGAACATATTAAAGAATGATTAAATAAAATATTTGATTAAGTTCATATATGATTAATGTCTACTATATTTTAATTATGTTCAGATTCTAATGGAAGCATTTAAAAGACAAGATAAAATACAAAATAGATGAAAGTAAAGTTTATTTGAAATACTGGTCGGATCATCAAAGTTGTTCGACCCATTTTATATAAAATGCATTGGCCATCCATGGACTTTAGTTCACAAAGCAAAACCAAATAAAACAGCCTTGGCCATCCAAGGAATTCAGCTCAAAATAGAAACTAAAAAAATAGAAATTAGCCTTAGGGCTCATTCCATTCGGTTGTCTTCTCAACCTCACATTTTTATTTTTTCTCTTTATCATCACTTGAGCCCTCCTCAGATTCGTCATCAGGGTCGGAATCATCTAAAGTCATATTATATTTCTCACTTTGTGCTAAAGTATGATGGAGAACTTCATCATCTGGCACATAGGGCCACAACTTCCCAAGAGACCGTTTAAGGAAATGTTCGTGGAACAAAAGGACCATATCAGATTTGATAGATTATTCCATTTATTCCATGGACTACAACACCCCCTCGGCATATTCGTTCTTGGCATCAGTTATATCTCGAGCCCTTGATTTTTTCAAAGCAGTGATTTCATCTTCTCTTTTCTTGAGAAGATCTTGTAGTTTCATATTCTTTTTAGATAGTTGTTCGTTGGTAGCCTTTTCCTTGGTTAATGCTTCATTGAAATTTTTGATTTGCTGGGAGGTGGAGGTTTGTAGTTTGGTATAATTAGATTGTGTTTTCTCTTGATCTTCCTTGGCTTGTTTCAACTCAGTGTTCAGTTATATTTTTGTTATTGATTAAGGTCTCTACCTTAGTTTGTTCAGATGCAAGGGAAACCTTTAAGTTTTAATTATCAGTTTGGAGGGAACTGAAGTCTTTTGTTTGGGCTCTCACTTGTCTTTCTAAGTCGACTATGGGCCTGATATAACCTAAAACTGCATAGCCCAAGGTGTCGTGCTCCTCTGACACTTCAAAAGACTCACCATCATGAATCATTGCGTTGGCTATGTTGGATGATTGAGGAAAGGTTTGAGCAAAATCCTCTTTGTCAAACTCGCTGAAGTATAAGTTCCCTATATCATCTAAGTTAACCTCGACTTCAGCAGGAGGTTGTTCAACACTAGGGAACACTAGAGAGGAAAGATTAGCACGAGTCTCTTCTTCAATAGGAACTTCAGTAGGTTTTTTAGGAGGAATAATCTCAGTTCAGAGTATGATCTGCGAACCAATATCTACTTTCTTTTTCTTGTCTTTCCTATCATCCTTACCTGCCTGGTGTCTCTTAAACCCTTTTTTGTTTTTGATGATTGGGGAAGTTGGTGGTGGCCTTTCTCCCATACCAACTGTTACTGCCACAGCTTCCAACAATGCAACCTTAATCTCTCCTAGGCAACCCCGAACTACTTGCATCAGGAAGTTCCTTAGATGAATCTTCACTCTTCTTCTTCTTCTTCTTCTTCTTCTTCTTTTTCTTCATTTTTTCCAAGTGACTAGGAGCCTTATTCCGAGTTGGTAAGAAGAGATTACCATCTTTTTCTTCAGTACAATTGATAATTTTAGCGGCTTCAGGAGGGTTGGTGAATTCTTCCCAAGAAAGATTCCTAGTTGATCTTATTCTCCATAAATGAGTCCTCACCATGTTAGCTGCAGTAAAACAGTTATAGAAATCCGCTTCCCAATTTTCTATGGCCCACTAATTCAGTTTAGTGAAGGTGGTCCGACCCTCTTCCAAATTTTCTAAGAATATTTTAGAAAACATTGAAAAACAAATTCGAATTACGAGTTAATGTTGAAATTTCCGATGTAAGAATTTGATATTAATGCATATTGAAAAGAATCATTCAAAACTTTTACCTGAGATTTTCCAGTATCTGGTTCATACTTGGATTTTCCTTATGTCTGATTTGCTACCATTCTCCCAAGTTTCATTGATATAAGGGAATTGACTCCTCCAAGGCTTGTCAGCTTCTAATATGTCATTGACCACCTTGTAGTCATTCCCAATGTTGAAATAGTAGAAAATGATATTATGATTTCTAAATAATCTGTCTACAGCTGCAAATTATTCCATATACATTGGGATTTGGGAAAGCCTTGAAGCAATTATGCTAGCTAATAGGGTATACCAAGCGTTGAGACTTAACTGACTCAAACACAACTTTATTAAATGAAAGTATCTAACTATCTACGGCTCTAAAGGAAATCGAAGGACCCAGTTGAGCACTTCGGTGTATACTACTAGCTCCCCAATTCTACTATCCATCAGAGTCTCATCAGGGATGGGAATTCTCACCTTGATAGACGCCGGAAAGCCCCATTTTTTTCTTATCTTGTCCAACTCAACAGTATGGGTGTACACATAAGAATTGTTTTGGAGGGCTAGCAAGTACTTAGCACTAACCTTAGAGAAGTTGGGCCCAACTTGCCCAACGAGGCACTCCGAAAGTGCTTCGGTGTTAGTTTTCTCCATAAATTTTTTATTTTCCTGAACTGTACTGGTGTCCTTAGTATATCCGGAGGTCTCTATATGGGTGTCCGACTTACTCTCTACCATCACCTCTTCCATTAGTTTTGGCGTTTGAGCTCTCAATGTATGCTAAGTGTCTTCCTTCTTAATATGAGAAGATCCAATGTGAGAAGTCGATGAGCGTGGATTCTAAATTGGAAATTTTGGAGATTTTACCATTGAAGAACCTTCATTGGGCTTCCTTGCCCCTTTAACAGGTGAAGTTGCAGTTTTTACTTTAGATAGCCTAGTAACCTTTCAAGGTGGGATGTGTCTAATATCCAAACCCATAGAAAATGAAAGGGGATGGAGTTTTGCAGCTGGTAACGGCTTTAGGTATAAAAAGGGGTGCTTCTGGTTGATTTGATTAAAGAACTGGTATTTCTGGTTGCTTTGATTGAAGAACTGGTTTTTTGGTTGTTTTGATTGATAGGTTTATATCTCTGGTTGTGTTAATCGAGGAACTGGTGATTCTGGTTACTTTGATGGTTCGAGATTTATTAAAGATGAAGTATAAAACTTTTTCTTGAGAAATGGTGTTGATCTGTAAGAATATGAACTTATATCTGGTTCCAACACTTCTTCAATGACCAATCCAGGAGAGGCCGGCAGTCCAGCTGTGATTCAGTCCTCTTTTTTTTCTTTGTCTACCTTAAACAAGTTAATCTAACCATCTTTAATTAAGGCATTTCTTACTGTGAACATAAAACCTTATAGCCCTATATATTTGTAAAAGTCTAGATGTAAATCCCTAGAAAAAACGGCTGGTAGGTCCAACTGCAAGTTGACACGTGTAATGAAAGTTTGATCATAAAGTAGAAACCTTTGAGTTGATTAATAGACCTATCGAATTCACTTCGAATGCAGATGATCAGTTTGGATATTATTGATACAATTAGCTCTTCCAAAAGTTTTTGAAATAGCTAAGAGGGATATATGATCAGTTCAGAATTTGTTGGAAGCAATATTCATACTAATACCAGTAATATCTGAAGGGCTTTTTAGACAACCCATATAAAAGATAATGGTGAAACAGTAGTGGTAGTGGTACCATGACTCAGCTACACGCCTAGTAGTTTATCTACTGGGCCCGGGGGCTCATAAGAGTGACTCGATTATAAGGTTTGACCCATAAGGCCCATGGGTCAAGAAAAAAACAACTATAAATACTCCAACCAACTTCATTAAGAGGGTTGGATTTTTTCTATAAAAAATTAAATATAAGTACACACCTCTTTTATCTCTCTACCTTTTACTTAGAAATTTAATACTCAGTTGATAAACTACCAAAAGACCCCGTTATAAATCATCTACACCAATTTCAATGAGGAAATGGAAAGATTAAATCTGAGGCGATTTAGACTTTGGCAATAAACAGTTTTCATCTACTGTGATATTTAATGATAGTTAGTTCTTATTAATCGCCTCTCATAAAAACTAAAGGGGCTACTGATAAGTATATGAAATATGAGGGGCATAATGTAATAGTATTAAAGTTATTTATGATAAATTGTATAGTTATAAGACGACATTTGGATTATTTGTAAAGATAAGGGGTTGTCATGAAATGTGCCCATTTAAATAATTGATTCAGTTATTGAAGTTTGAGACGCATATAAATAAGTTTATTTATGATATATTGTATAGTTATAAGACGACATAAGGGGTTGCCATGAATTTTTTTCATTTAAATAACTGATTCAGTTACTGAAGTCTAAGACGTCTATAAATAAGGCGTGAGGTGATGAATAAAGAGATGATACTTTTCATTAGTTAGAAATTGATTCTAAAATTTACTTTCTCTATCTTCAAGTTTATTTCATCTTTTACTTTTTCTTTCTAGAACTGAATTCTATACTCAACAAGAGGTAAGTTTATTATTACATACTGTTGCGGTGATAATATGAATTGTTTATTTACAAATGAGACGGATTTTACGGGTTTGGTAGTATGTCTTGAAGTTGAGCGTTTAAAGAGTGTTAGTTTTTTTTATAAAACAACATGCAGTTGATAAGGTTACTAAAGAAATGCGTAAACCGTCTAACATAAGTTTGTTTGAAACCTTAAATAATCAATTAATTAGTAGGGAGAGTGGTAATGGTTTAAGTTTCTTTTATCATAAAAAAAACTTGGTACTACTGGTTGGGCTGATGCAAGTACAATTGTTTGTCAAGTAATTTATCAAGGTAATGTAGCTCTAAGGTTATCATTATGTCACTATGCCTTAGAGCATGATTTTTGTTTCAAATACATGCATAATACACGATGTAAGATAACTTCTTATTTTTAAAATAAAGTCTCAATTTGATGTAGTGTTACCAACCATGACCATGCGATTTCCATGCTAAAAATCTTGCGATTCTAGTGCAATAAACACCATGCGAGACTAATGATTCTAACCACGCGTTACTACTAAAAATAATGTTCGAGACTAAAATGTTTGATACCTTATCATCTTTGAGTTGGTTTATCTATTTAATCATATCCAAGGTTGATAATTTTGATACATATCCCCATAATTTGTAGCATCTTGAGATCATGTTGGGCCTCGCTTCTGCTTGTGAAATAATTGTATGCTCCAAGATGAATGAATGCATCAAAATATTTAACAGCGTCATTACATATATTTTTAACTTTTTTTTTAATTATGTAGTAATATTAACCAATAAAAGTTCAATACATTTGATAACTATATCTGGTTTGTCGGAGACACAAGTTCTAATTGACTCAAACAAGTTCTCTTTTATTTTTTAGAGCAATCATAGTTGTTTATTTTTTCAAGGTCATCGACATAGTAGACCATTGTCCAACCCAACATATCTCCTGACACTGAATAGAAAAAGGTAGAGCCCATAAACATGACCAATAAAACAACCACATCCTTCATAACATGATCCCTTAAATCTTAATGGATTTGTCTATTGATCCATGTAAAACACAACACAATATGCGATATTAATACTACTGAATATTTGACCTTAATGAAAAATAAAAACCATGCAATTATAGTGCTACAAACCATGCAATTCTAGTGATACTGACCATGTATTTCTATTGAAAACAAACACCATGCAATTTTGGTGTTACTGAGCATACGTTTTCAGTGCTATTGAGCATGCGTTTCTACTGTAACCAAACAGAAAACCCATGCGAGTTTATATCAAATTGATCATGTATTTCTAGTTATATTGACCATGCGATTTAAATGCTAACAAACATGATGCGATTCTAGTGATATTAACATGTGTTTTTATTGTAATAAAAAAATATTGATAAATACATACTTTTATCAAATTATTTGATATTGGTTTTGTTTTGTTTTTGCCAACTTTTATGGAACTTTCATCCAGAAAGTATGTACTCATGATCCTGGACATTGTTTCTCCACCATCGGTGTAGCAAAGTTTGAATCCTCGAGTTGATTTTAAAGGCATTTCCTCATTTCCACGTTTAAAACCAAAAATAGTTTTCATGTTATTGGTCATTAGTTTTACCATTTTGGACCCAATTCTGATAGCTTCATCTTCCATCGAGTATGTTTTGATAATATCGGTTATAATTTGATAATTCTTTTATAAAAAACTCTCATCGTATAGTTCATAAGAAGCCTTCAATATTGTATAGAAAGGTGTTTCAAATGAAGGTTTTATTTATTCGGTAGTAATAATATTACTCTTCTCTTTCATCAGATTTAGGATGCTAACTAAACCAGATCTATAAAAGCAAGCTTCAAGAGACATTTTTTCCTGTAAAAACACCATGCATCATAGGTTGATTAAACATAGGACATTAATACTACTAAACATTCAGATTTAAAGTAAAATAAACACCAGGCGATTCTAGTACTACAAACCATGTGATTATAATATAACAGACCATGATATTCTAGATCAAATAGACTTATTGGATTTTTGTAACATACAAGACGTTAAGACAAATAAACATGCAATTTACAACTATAAGTACAACCATATGATTCATGTGTATGAAAGATGAGAGGCACGACACGTATCTCACCTTAACTTTGAAAGTATTTGGATTGTCAAAACATCATACATGGATACCCGACATTACATTACAACCTAATTACTAAAGTGTAACACATTATATACAAATACTATGACCTTCCATACTCTGAAACCCTATAATTACTCAAACATAAAATATGAAGGTGATCGAAGATATCCTAAGAACATTATGAGTTTAACTAAGAACCTAGTTCATGTTAAATCAACATTACCAAACTTAGTTAACTAAACCAAAACCATCAAAATATAGAGAAGTGTATAACTGGTACTTAGTTCTTACATGTGATTTCAGAGTTTTTACTTGTGATTTCGTTATCTTCTCACTGAGAGGAAGGATTGTATTCTTAAGCTTCTCGATTTTTATTTTATCAATTACTTTATTAATAAAACCGACTTCTAAAAAATTATTATGCTTCTTTTCAAATGTACACCTTCTTTTTAAAGGTTTAAGTGGTCTTGGTGGTGGTAAAGATGATGGTAAAGGGTCTCCAATGATATCAAATTTTTCAACAAAGATATTTTCCACGGCAACTTTTTTCAAATCTAGTTTTTTATTTATTAAAGCATTGTACGTTTCCTTGTAAGCAAGTGTATTGTCAAATTTCTCAGTGAAAAAATAAAATATATGGGATAATGGATCATCTTTCTAATTATACCTTTTTTTTATTCTTGACCCTAAATCATCTCAATTGTTAGAATCAAGGAGAGCATCATCAACCAAAATTTTACCAATTTCTACATTAGAAATTAAAACAGACGAGGAATTATCATTATTTACCTTATCGGAAGAAAATGAATTTTTTTTCTATTGCTCCTTATCCTCTGAGACAGCATCTCGATAAACTAGTTTCTCTTTGATCCGACGATTATTAGCCAATTTAAACTCCTCTAGTAACAGGTCAATGCGATCATCATCAAAACACATGGTGTGCCCCATCATATCGAAACGATCTTCGAGATCTTCAAGACCATAGATGTTGTTCTCTCATTTAGACTTTGAATGAGAAATATCAGGATTCAGAAACATGCTTCTTGTATTTACGTAGCAACAACTTGAGCTTTGATACAAAACTAGTACAACGTAAGAATCAGAACAAAAAATAAACGAAACCCTAATATATGATTTTATGAACACGCGGTTCTATATGACTTAAAGTCTAAATTTTATTCTCTAAAATAATAATTAATCATTCAATTAGAGTTTGAAAACCTTAAAATAAAAATCGTCTGAAGCTCTAAAAAAGAATTGTATCAGAATCATCAAAACATAATTCGATTTGATTTACTAATTAAAATCTACGTCTAAAATGAAATAAAATCAGTACTAAAAAACATTTAAATAGTTCAATTTAAATAGAGAAATGCATCACGATGGATCGTTCACGGATAATAAAAAGTGTTTCACCGACCTGAATCAGCTATTACAAAATTTCTTTAGCTCATTTATACATGAAATAAAACACATACAAATTACTCGATCCTCATCTATCCCTTTAGGAGAAGAAAACAGGTGGCGTCTTAAGTATAAACCATATTGTGCATTAAAGTTTAAAAAATGCAATACATAGATAGGTTATTGAACATCCATGAAATCTGGTATCTTTTTTATCGATTATTTGGAAGAGCCCCATAACTACTTGAAAGCTTCGCCATTATAAATGTGCTAGTCCAACTCTACACCAAAAGCAAAAAGAAAAAAACAAACACTTTCAATGTTTAAAAGCTACAAATAAACACAAAACTAAGATTATTAACCAATCCCCTAGAGTCTATAAGAGACCATTAGAGTTGTTTTTTACCATTCGCCAACAAGGCCTTAAAACATTATCTTTTTTTTTCCAACAACTGGCCTATTTTTTATTTTTTATTCAAATAAAATAATTGGACAGTCTATTATGTTTATTTAGAGGTGAATTAATACACGTGTTATCTGTAAAAGCTAAATAAAAAAACCGCCAAACTTGAATTTAAGAAGCAATCTTAAATTTAAAAAAAATTGAGCTAGAAGTTTGACCCATTTCTTTTAGCAAAACTTCTTTTTATCATGAAATTTTCTTCTTTTCTCTTCCACCTTTCTTTTTTTCCTCAAGAACTAATTCTTCGTGCATCAATTTTTATCACTATTTCTGATCAAAAGTATAATTATAATACTATTGCTCAATAGCAGATTATGCAAGACATTTCTTCAAGAAGAAACAACCTATCAATATTCGACGTAAGGTATTTGGCTAAATTGCAATGCTTGATTTTATTTTCATTTCGATTATGCTTCTAAACAAATTTTGAATCTAGCTTCAATCATTTTTTTTGTTTGTAGAATCTAGCTTTACCCAACATTAGACTCTTTTTTCAGAACCAATACCTTCAAAATCATCATCTTTCCAACATAGCAAAAGTTAGGTAAAACCTGCTTTGAAATTGTTAGTTTAACTATTGTAAACATTATAAGCTATAAAGATATACATATTTATCTAGAATTCCAAAGATTAAATACTAAAATAAACTTTTAAAGTAACCTTTTAGTTAATCAATTCTTTATCCTTATATAACATAGAATTATGTTTTTTAACAAAGTAATTTCCCTTAGTTGATTTGGAGCCTGATCCTGATTACAGTCCAATTTCATTTTATATTCTGTGGTCCATTTGGCAATCCAACAACTACCTTGCTTTGATCTCTCAAAATATGGACAATGGTCATGTTTGATGTGATTAATTTCCTACAATAGGCTAGAAGAGGATCGAGATACCAAGGGCTTTACCCTTACTAAGCATCTCTATAAGAATTTGAGAATCAGTTTCTAATTCAAGGTTACTGATGTTCAGATCCTTGTAAATCAAAATACTATCTAATAAAGTCATTCCCTCTGCCAAAACAAGAGTTAGTTTGCCATAAAGCCTACCAAAACAATTTGTTATTTTCCTAATGTTATTCTTTATCAAACCACCACCAATGGATTCTCCATTGATCCCACATGAACCATCAATGTTCAATTTATATCTGTTGAATAGTGAAGGTATCCAATTGAGCAATGCGCATTTCCTTTCCTTGGATAGGGGATTATAACAACCAATTTCAGTAGCATACTTAAAATCATTAGAGAAGTGACAACTTTTGAACAAGTTAGATAATCCAAACCCATTAGAATATGTTTAACATAACTGATTATAGAACTATATGTAAAACTAGTATTATCATACTTAGCTTTGTTTCTAGCTCTCCATGGCGTCCAACATATAAGAGAAGAAATAAGTTATAATATGAACCTCCTTATTTATAGACCATAACCAACATTTAGTTACATGATTTATAGTCACATGTCTGTATAAGATGATGTTAAATAATCTAGAAAAATAACATCATACTACCCATAAAATATTGCATGATACAAACATATGATTTATAATTTTTAAATCTTCACAAAAATGACATTTTGAAGCCAAATAAAATTTTATCCTTTGAAGCATAGAGTCCATTGATATCAAATTATTTAAAATAATGTATAATAATATAGAGAATTTTTTAGGTGTAATATTATTCCAATTTTTCTTGTGTATATTGTACTTTTTGTCTTTGTTCCCCAATCTATTCTAGGTATCCTTAGTACTAAAGTCATCGGATGTAGATAAATACCACTTAATAGCATCTTCCATCGTGTGTTTGATAGAGATTTTCTAGATTTTTATGATATCAAATGGTAGGAATGATCTTTTAAGTTGGTCTAATATCCAACATTCTCTATTCCAAAATGTATTGACTCTTTCCTTTGAGTATCATTTGTTATCCTTATTTCTTGATAGATTGATAAAAGGTAAGGGATTACATCACCTATCAATCCAAAAATCTATATTTCCCTTGCCTCCCTTATAATATATAAATTCCTTAGTTTTCTCTCTCTTATTTATTAGTATTTTCCATATTATTGAGTGATGTCTTACGTGTTTGACTTACATATGATGAAGATCCTTGAAATATATATCATGCATATAACTTGACCAAACATATTTATGCTCTCTAAATCTAAATCTAAATCATGCATATAAGTTATTTTTCTTCATAAGGTCTATAAAGGTTACTCTACCTGGTCTAGTTAATAAGTTGGAAGCATCTTTAGAGCCCCATAGGAACCTATTGCAATATCTTTCCATTGTGTCTATTACAATTTTAGGAATAAGACAACATTTAATCCAATAAACAGACAATGACATTAATAATGACTGAATTAGGATCAACGTACCTCCAAATGATAACTGCTTGCCTTCCTACTCTATAATCTTACTCCTCATCTTTGTTATTAAAACATCATATTTTCTATATTTATTATTAGAAATGATTGAAATACCTTGATATGAAATAGGAAAATGACCAACCTGAAATTCAAAGTGTAACCCCAACATACTAGATCTTGACTGAGAAAAACAATTAGAGGTTATTACCTAAGTTGTTTCCATGTTAATAATCTGGCCATGTATGAGGTGATAATGTTGTAATAAATTCCCCAATCTGTTAAGTAGATCCATTTGTGAAGTGATCAAGTCATCTGCAAAGGCTAAGAAATGAATAACAAGCGAACTTTTTGATTTGAATTTTATTTCCTTTCTTGATTCAAACAGATTTTTTAATCCTCTAATCAAGTACTACTAAACTATAATAACAATTATTGAGGATATATATATCTTATATATACAAGTAATTCTATATATGAAAAAGCTACTAAAGCCAAATAGCTCAATAATGTTTAAAGTAAATTTGTATGATAATTTGTCGAAGGCCTTTAACATATTTACTTTAATCATAATATTGTCATGGATATTCCTACCATTTGGAAAAAACTATGGAAAACCTATTATTTATGATTTTTGAAATGATTATGTTTAACAATGTACAAAGACTAATAGGCGCCCCCAAGGGGGTAGCCGAGTTGGTTGAGTATAACATTCTTATGACCAAAAGGTCATGAGTTCGAGTCCCTCTACATACGCTTTCTCGGCTGAGCCTGTCACCTTGTGTGGTTTACCTTCTGGCGTTGGTTTGCAGGCTATCGCGTCAGACTGAGGGTTTACCCTGTGCGTACTCATTGCACTCTGAGTAGCGGCTGCGGGTTCCCTCCGGAAAAAAAAACAAAGACTAATAGGCCTATAGTCATTCCAGGTTTGAGTGCCACTTACCTTAGGAATAAGACTAATGATGGTAGCAGTTATACCATGATGGATTTCTAGTCCTTGAAGAAAAGTTGTGATAACATCACAAAAATCCTTCTTAATAACATGCCAACAATATTGAAAGAACATACCAATGAGGCTATTAATTCTAGCAGCATTCGAGGGATTTAAGCTTTTGATAACCTCAAAGATATTAGTTTCAACATATAATCCTTTAACATTCTATTATCTTTATTATTTTTTAGCTTATGAATGATATTATGTAATTCTACTTCATTGGCTGGCCTGTTAGAGTTGATTTGAAATGAGATTCAACAGATTTCCCTAGCTTGTCATGATCTGTAATCCATTCATTTCCTTTATAAACAACTAAACATTTATTCACTCTTCTCATTTTCTTAACATGCTTATGATGAGTAGCAGTATTCTTATCACCATCTTTAAGCCAGATAGAATTACATTTTTGCTAATAGTTGAAGATATACAACCCGTCTTTTTGTAAGATTAATCTTATTATCAATACCTTTTTATTCTTATTTTTTTCCCAAGGTCTCAACGTCATACTGAGCCTGTAATACATCATCAAATATATTACCAAATTACTCTAAGTTCCATACTTTTAGCTTATGTTTCAACCTCTTAAGATTATCCCAAAACACAAACATAGGTTGTCCTTCCATTTCAGTATTCCAATTATGTTCTACGATATTAAGGAAATCGCGGTGCTTAACTCACATATTTTAAAATTTAAAGGAAACCTTAACCTTTCTAGGACTCTCCTCTGTTGAGATACAAATATTAGTATGATCAGAGCATATTCTACCCATATGCTGCACCCTAGTTTCTTTAAACTAATCATATAAATAAGCGTTAAATAGCACTATATCTAACCTCTTCCATTTTCTATTGTTGGACCATGTATATTTAGTTTCTGTGTAGCCTGCATTATTAAGATAACAATCTGAAATAATGTTGTTGAACTCTTCAATACTTTTTAAACATAACAAAGAGCATGCAAGTTGTTCATGTGCAGAAGAAATGACCTTAAAGTCTCGTATCAAAATTCACTCCCTTGAATTGTCACCTGAATTTCTTAAGTTATTCATAAGATTAATCCGTAGTTCCCTTAAACATTTAGCATAAACAATTGTTTACCATAAATAATTTGTCTAAAGATGAGTGACTTACATTTACATGAATGAATTGAATATGATTCAAAATAATATATACTTTGAATTTATCTTTCTACATTAACCAGAATTTATTGTTGATATTGGCTATACTATTTTGGAAACCAATACTTTTAACAACTTTCTTAAGTTTTTTTCACAGCAATCAAAGGCACTTGAAGAGCCATAAAATCAGTATTTTCAGACTTTTTAATTGACATTAACCTTCTTTTTGTAGTTTTGTTTCCAATTCATCGGACATTCCAATTCAGTATTTTAACCGTCATTTAAAGCTATTGGAGGATGTCCTGGTTAGCCCTTTAAACTGAGAAGTCTTGATAATAAGTGTACTTTTACCTGTTTTACCTTTAGCTTTCTTTAATTTCTTGCTCACTATTTCATTAAAATCTTTTCCAACTTCTATTTTATTGAGAGTGGGAGATGATGTGAGACTTTCTATGTTTTTTACTTAGGATAATTATGTTTTGATGCTAGGTTTTCATAATCATTTGAGGCTGAAAAATTAATTCATGCCTTAATTGAGTGTATAGCTTCTATAATATATGATTCTTTAAGCTCTTGTATTTCTTTTAAAAAGTTTTTTCAAACTACATTTTTCCTTATAAGACTCTTGTACACTCCCTGTATAGCTTGATTGAGTTTTATCCTTCAAGGTAAAGTTTTCTTGAGTTATTTCTTGGACATCACAGTTTTGGTTTTGTTGCTTTTCATAGTTCTAATGTTTCCGACTATCAGTGTCCTCTATTTTTTTGTAGATCTTCTATCACTAAGTCCTTTCTTTTTTGGATGATAGACTTAAATTGAGGAACCCTTTTATTGATTTTTTAGAGGGCATGAAATTGGTAGGATAATGAGGGGATTGTTAGGTTTTAACTATCTGATTTCCAGTAGGAACAATAATCCTTTTACAGGTTGTATCATTGTGGCCTAAATATAGACAAACATTACAGCATGAAGGAACATCTCCATATATTATATCCACCCAACATCCATCATTATCCGTACAATTTATCTTCGTCTTATAGATAAACTTCTTTGTAAAATCAAACTCAATTGAGCAATTATGTTTACCCTTATGTAATAGATTACCTAATGAAGATACTAAATTCCTTATGATTCATTCATTATATAAAAACTTATGAATATTTGGAAACATAATCCAATTGGTGTAGTTGAACATTCAATCTTTGGATTGAAGTATGGTTTCAATTAGGGAAATCTTATGAAAAATTCCCTAATCAACCACATATTTATTTTTCTATAACTTACAAAGATCAAGTTGTACAAAAAATTCTATTAAAATGTGTCTTGCGTCCCATGTAGCAATATTAAATTTACCTGTAAACTTAAAAAAAGTCTAAAGAAACTTTTGAATATAGTGTAATTGAGTATTACCTTTGAGTAAAGTTTCCAACTAAGGTTAATTTTGTTGATTCCTGTAGTTTCTCTTTGTCTTTGAAGCGAATTGTAAGGCTATATGGTCTCATCTTTCGTGAATCCCATAATGTTCAAGAATAGGTTCTTTATATGTATCCCTTGTAACCTCAACATATGATTTGATCAGAGAATTAACTTTCCATTCATGCATCATTGTTTGAAAAATCAAAGATAAGATTGTTCCGTAGTTCAAAACTTTAAATATTACTGGATTGAAAAGTTCATTTGTTATTTTAATTGGTTCCTTTGTTTTTTGGAAGAAAAAGGATATTGTACTACAAATTTGTTCTTGTCCTATCTTTTTTAGAAGCTCATATGCTTTTGTAGATCAAGTATTGTGGTGCCAAAATCTTGTTTTCTTTTTTCGATAATATTTGTTGCCACCCTGAAACAGTTTTTAAATGTAACATAATGTTAACCATTTACTGGTAAGCAATAGTTCCCATGACTTGGCTTGGCAATAAAGATTCAAGACTTTATTCTTGAGTTCTTGATTATATTCTTGGAGCGGATGTTCGGCTTCAAATCAACCAATCCTTAAAATTTTAGTTCATACTAACGACAAAACATTAGAGGCTCATACATTTTGCAAAAAAAAACAATCTTAAATATTAAGGTGAATTCACGGTAAGACATAAATAATTATGATAAAATTTTAAGATAGTGTTAAAGATATTTAAGAAACATTGAAAGAGAAAATGTTACATAACTTTAGTACCCATAATACCATGGAGTTTTTTTAATATAGTTATGAAAAGTTTAGGATTGACCATCAAATCCTCATATCTAGAAAATGGTGGTGGATATGGATATCGTTAGATATTTTAGTGTAATTTGATCGACTAGTCGACCAATTAAATCATGATACATTATCGAACAAGTCGTAGAATGCGGAGCGCGCGCTTGTTAGGATATTTATGATTAACAGGGTCAAGGGACGTAGCCCTTTGCGAGATTCAAGGGCGGAGCCCCTTACGGGGTCCAAAGAATTTTAAATTTGGAAATTTAAGGTTTATTTAAATCTCAAATTCCAGCCGTTTTTAATCCAAAATTTAATTCCTGTTATATGACCTTAACTACCCCAACTACTTTGACTATCAAACCACATGCATTAATAGAAATACATAAACGTTGGGTTTTGTTTGTCACAAGATGTTGAGGTCACTAGAAAAGTCTTCTCTTTCATAAGTTTTTAGAATACTCTTCCTATATACTGTTCATGTTCAACCACTAACTACTACAATATTCATTCCCTATAACGATAAGTTATAAAACAATAGAAACACTCAAACGAGTGACAATATTAATTGTATGCAATAAAAACAAAGGAATAAATGGAATTATATCAAATTTTATTATTACCAAAAAAAGTAATAAAAGAGAGAAAGAAAGACAAAACTACAAACCACAAAACAAAAGATGGAAAAACATAACTATATTGGACAAAAAACCTTAGCTTGATATAATAAATTCAAGTAGTATCTGATGCAGTCAGAGATTCTTTAGTGAGGCTTAGAACCGAAGATGTTCCTGTGAAAGGGTCGGACTAGAGAATGTTCATATGACGTGACAGTGAATAATGAATTGCTAGAAATGAAAAGACAAAAAGAATTTATGAAGTAATTATTATTTTTTTTTTTTTAACACGAATAAATAAAGATAATTTTCTACTTCTTCGTTCTTCATCAGGGATGATGATATCTACACCAGTGTCCTCTATCCCTCGTATTTCTTACCAACTCCTAACTCTTAGCAACTACAACGCATTCTCGGAAGAAAAAAGCAAACAAAACGGTCTCTTCTTTACAATAACCGGTAGGGAGTATGGTAACTCAAAACTGACACGAAGTACCAAGCCGCTGTGTCTGCTTCAGACCTGAGATAGTAGAGTTGCGATTACGGAAACCTGGATACAGCAGTTCTTGAAATTTCTCAAGAAAAAGAGTCCATTCCTCTTCATTCATGTCTATCAGCTTCACAAAGCTAAAACTAGCAGGTATCTGTTCTTTCGCACTCTTGTGCCCAGATGATGTGCCAGAACTGTAAGCACTTCCGCTCCTGCCTAGAGGGAACTTAGTGTATTTTTTGTCTCCCAAAACGGTATCTTTTAATGAGATCGAAAGATTTGTAAGAGAAGGGAATCTTTCAAAAGTTTTGGAACCAACATATTCTGCTTCATCTTTCTCCTCGTCCTCCTCAATACTTTCATCAAGTTTTGTAAGTTGAGACCGACCGTTGCCAATACCATTTCCAAAATGAAATGGTGCTTTCGCTGTATAATCCTCTATTGTTTTCTTGGGTGAGGAGTCTAGTAGGCTTGTATCATCACAGTCTATATCAAACTGAAATGCCTCGTCTACCACAAGATCGGATTTAGGAGATAATATCTCCCTTTCAGCTATTAACCTCCTTGCCTCCATGCATACAGCCTCCAGCTCACTCGGCTCTTCTTCACCAGCACGGAATTCTCTACTCATCATCTCCCCAATTTCCGCAAGGCAAAGACCAGAAGCAGCAGCTTCCTTGAGGAAGATAGTACAAAGGACCAAGACACGAAGGCAAGCCTCGCGAATCATGGGGAGTTCTCGTCGTAGCATCTCGCAGTCTCGTAACGGATCAAGATTTTGTATGTAGTCAAGTTCATCACTTGAGAACGGAATTGAAGCCTGAGGCCAATGAATCCACTCAAAGTATGGGTCCTCTAAGGTCTCAGGCAAGCAAAGGCCATGATCAATTGGAACAAGTTCTACTTGACCAAAGCCTTCAAGCTTCCTCACCAAAAGGTTTCCTCCATGTCTGTCTGTGTTAAAGATCCTTATGTCTAATATACCAATGCCATGAACAGCAGAAACAGGGAAGCTTGAGGTGCCATAGTCACTGGCATCATAGTCATGTGGTATGAACTGTTGGAAAGATGCAATTTTGCTAGTTAGCTTCTTGTTACAACTTTTGTTTCCACTGACTCCATCGTTCACATTGAAGATCGTGTGAGTGATCTTCACCAAGGCTGTTGGGGGGACATTTGCAAAGTGATTGTAATCAAGAAGGTATGCTGCAGCTTCTCTGTACCCAGTTTCTCCCACTCGAACCGACTTTTTGAAACCAGGTTGTCCAAGCGCTTTACCAACAAAGCCTTTAGGGTTGTTAGGGGCAAAAGGTTCTTCGTCCGTGGGCTTTATGATTGCAACATTTTCACCATTACTGTTCCTGAAATAGTAAGCACCTCCAAGCCCACTATGAACAAGAATTGGATCGACACCCTTCTTTATCGCCTTCACAATGTCTTTCACTATTCGTTTCACCACAGCAAAATTTTCCGATTGGCCCAGTATCTCAATAGGCCCGCTTTGGTCTCTTTGTTGAATTTCATTACCATGAGGTAAAAGGCACGGAGTAGATGAGCTTCGGTGCATGAAATTCCGCGTCAAAAGAAGAGGAGAATCTTTCCTAACTGCTGTAAGATCATTGTTGAGTACCATGTCTCCAAAAGTCAATGAGCTCTCTTCGATAGGGAAATTAAGGGTGAGCTGCAACCGTCTTTTCACAGTATGTGCATTGTCACCACGATCCAAGTCCATTCCTAAAACACAACCGGTTTCTGTTTGTACAAAAACCCTTCTCCGACCTGCAGGTGGCGGTTTCCCTCCCATATACCGAGGGTTGCTGTATTCCCCGTTAAACGGAGCCTTAAAGACTGCTGCTACTGCCATTTGTGTCTGAACAGGACTGTCGAGCTTACGAGACATGAGAATACTTTTAGTAATTGGTAGCAGAGTCGGCAGTACGGTGGAATTCCTTCACTACCAAGCAGGTGCCCACAGTCTGAAACTAAATGTGCTTGTAAAAAAGAGAGAAACTACTATCCCCACCAAACAATCATCAAGTTTGAAAAACCAATAACACCAAGTAAACCTAAAACACAAACCAATTCACGGAAATGAACTCTTCAGAAGCCACATAGCCATGAAAAATACAACCTGAAATTGTTGGAATCTAATGACGCGGCGGAAACAGAAGAAGAAGCAACGATAGATAGATGAAACCCTAGTTCAAGGGTAACATGATGCAACCCTAATCTAAGGGTAACAAAGAGTGAAATTTTCAAACATAAAAAATCTATTATTCCAAAAACTTCAAAATAACTTAAAGGATAAGAGGCTTTATATAATAGCTTCTCAAAACCTTAAATTAGAATACAAGGAAATAAAATAAATATTCTAAAATAAAATCAAATAAAATAAAATCAAATCTTAATATAATTAGATTTGATTTAAATACATAAGATATTTGAATAAAATAAAATTTAAAAGGCTTTTGTTTGGACTTTTTGGGCTACATCATCCTCTCCTGGTTGACAAAAATTCGTCCTCGAATTCACAGCACCATCACCATCAAGAACCTTAATTATATATTTTATTTTATTCAATCGTTACATTGGGAATTATAATTGTTAACCTTATCAGAATAAGATAATTCTTCTCGAGTGTTCCTTATTCGAAGTCACATTAAAGCCATCCAGTTGAAGGAAAAAAATAGTTTCGAAAACCTTTTTCATAGCCTGAAGACAACATCCCCATGTCCAGTTGATGAAAAATAATGGTTTTGAAAACCTCTTCATAGCCTGAGACAGCATCTCGATAAGAAATATTTACCTTGATTCGACGATTGGTAGCCAATTTAAACTCCTTCAGTAACCGGTCAATACGATCGTCATTGAAACGGTTGGTATGCCCCCTCATACTCAAACGATCTTTCTGATCTTCATGACCGTGTGTTGTTCTCTTCGTTAAACCTTGAATCAGATGAAAACAGGATTCAGAAACATGCTTGACCCGTAGCAGGAACTGAGGCTCTGATACCAAACTGATGACGCGGCGGAAACAGAAGAAGAAACAACGATAGATGAAACCCTAATTCAAGGGTAACATGATGCAACCCTAATCTAAGGGTAACAAAGAGTGAAATTTTCAGACATAAAAAATCTATTATTCCAAAAACTTCAAAATAACTTAAGGCATAAGAGGCTTTATATAATAGCTTCTCAAAACCCTAAATTAGAATACAAGGAAATAAAATAAATATTCTAAAATAAAATAAAATAAAATAAAATAAAATCAAATCTTAATATAATTAGATTTGATTTAAATACATAAGATATTTGAATAAAATAAAATAAAATTTAAAAGGCTTTTGTTTGGACTTTTTGGGCTACATCAGAATCCAATCGATAGGACTAATGAAATGGAGAGTTTTCAGGAGGAAAGAGACGCATAATACATAGCTGGTCAAGTATGGAGCATAAGGCAATAAATCGTTCGAGTCGGCTCAGTGAGTCGCTGGTTCAATTACCCAACCCTCAAGCTCGGTCTCTCTCTTCTTTTTCTGTTTTTTTTTTCTTTTGCCCTGTTTTCTCTCTCTGAAGTAATTATTACTTAATCATTAGCTATTTTCCAAAAAGGGACTATCACTCAAGTCCCTCACTTCTTATGTGTGTTTTACTTTGATCCTTAGCCACTTAACACATTGTTCTTAACCTTATTAGTAGACTAAATTACATGCCAAACACCTATATTTTCCTTCCCTTATCAGTAGCCCCCCAGTCCAGGTGCAGTTCTCTGGACGTAGACTTAAATTGCAACTTGCTTTTGTTCGGATCAGACCGAAAACTACCATGCTCGGGCACTTTGTTCTTTGAGCGAATTTTGTTGAGGTCAGATTTCCTCATGGTCGGATCTCGTATTCCTTGATGTGTTCTGTCCCGGATCGGACTCGGCCTTGCTGACCTCACCCTTTGATCAGGCTGATGTCACCTAAGTAATTATTTAATGTCAGACGCATGTGCTAGGTTCGCTGCAATCGAGTTAAAAGCTTTTTTAGGCGACACAGCTGTTCAAATTCTGCTCGCTTTCCTTATATATAGCCCACTTGGTTTCTAAACGAAGGTTTTTTATTTCCTTAATATAAATTTCATTCTAGAGAGAGAATCTGTGTCAAACAAACACTTTGAATTTGCATTTTCATGCCTGAAGAGTCTCGCTATATTGGAAAGTATAAACTTTAGAGGTGGTATCGTAACTCTAATCAGTTTGTTGCTGCTGGGCCTTCTAGTGAAAGAGAATATCCCTCTCCTGCCGATATTTGGGAAGGCAACTTTCGAGATAACTGGGCTCCGATCCGCGAACGCTCTGCTCGACTTGCTTGCGAATATTCTGCCCGGTTTGCTGCATCCTCCCCTGGTCAAACACATCCTTCAAGTAATGAGGTTGATCTCTCTACTTATCTAAATCCTTCGACTCTTCCTTCCCGATCCTCCCTTTTCGTCATAATGGGTAAGGACAGAAAAAGAACATCGAATAAAGAACATCAAGACCGGCCTAAGAGAAAAAGATCGCCGGATCCGGCCGCTAAATCAGTTCGAATGAGGATTTCCTCCTCGGAGCAGACTCCCTCTACCACTCCCCAGGGCTCTCCTCAAATAACACCAGACGTTAGTCCTCGAAGAACTTCATCCAGGGGGACCCGGGTAGAACCATCCCTATATTCTATTCCAGAAGTTCAGGAAAAACCTTTATCCGATGACCCTGGAAACGTTGCAGTGATTGAGGCAGAGCCTCTTCAGGTAGTCCTTACCGACGCTATCCCTTTGGAACCTATAGCTGACCCTTCCACTCATCCAGGTTGGACTTCCTTAGAAAAAAGAAGAAAAATAAGAAGAAAGCGCGTTCGACGGGCATGCCCTCGAATGTAGAAGATTTCCTGAGCGATCACTTTCGTAACCTCGAATCCAAACATCTCTTAGCTTTATACAAAGTGAAGTACAAATATTTCCACCCGACTGAGGAAACTAAGCTAAGGGACCGATGGGGTATCCCTACCAATATTACCATACGATTCTCCACAGTCGGAGAGACTCCTTTGTCAGTCCGCCCTAATGAGTTGGTGCTTTACACTGAATTGATGAACTGGGGTCTTCGACTGCCCCTTGACCCTTTTCTGGCCGATTACTTTCACTTGGTCAACCTTTGTCCTTCTCAAGTTAGGGCCAACATGTGGTACACCCTAATGGCCTGCATCATGGCATCACGTCTCTCCGGACATGCTTTACCATGGAGCAACTTATTGTCGTTTCCAGAATAGCTACGAACTCTCACTACCCCTTTTATTCACTCGGTTTTGCCAGAAACCTTAAGGTGATAAAAGGTTTTTTAGAGGCTAACAAAAAATAGACGCAACAGTTTATGTTCATCTCCGGGCTGTGGAAGACCGGGTTCGAGAATTTCGAGGACCTTCCTCATCGACTTACTCTGCAATGGACTTGTCGAGGTAAATTCTTTTACCTCAGTAATTTCTGACCCGATTCTTTCGGTAAATTATGACTGTTTGGTTTTTCAGTTATCAAAGGGATCGCCAAATCTTTTAAGCGTCACGATAAATCCGATAAAGTTATTTTTGAGAAACTGAGCCTCTGGGCTGGTGAGCACTGGGACCATAAGTTCCATCAAAGCCTTATGCCGATGAACTTTGCTAAAAGTAACCTGTGGCGATTCGACCTTAGCCAAAAGAAGACCCCCTCGGAGCTTATGGTGGCTCCTCGAGGTGACGACGTCCTTGCACGGTTGGAACGTTTGGATAACACTGTCTACCTCCCTACTTGGGCTCAAGCTCTGAGTCATCAAGATGCAGACAAAATCGAGGAGGGTGCAGAAGCATACACTGAGGATGATACTAAATCCGACGGTGATGCACCCGACCCTCAGGATGATTTCGAAGAAAAGGTGCAAGTTAGTCCTCCCTCGCAAACTCTGGGTGATCATGATGATGCCCAAGTAAATTTACCTCCGGTTGTGATACCATCAGATCCTCAACCAGCAGTCCCGCTCGAACCTCGGGTATTTTCTCCCTCCTTCCAACTTGACACTCAACCAGATGATGTTGATAATCGGGTTGAGGTTAGGCATCAAGGTCGTGCTGGTGCCACCCGACCACGAAAATTTACAACTGAGGAGAAAAAGAAAAAGATTGCTGAGAGTGGGGGGAGAGTGACAACATCAATCGCCCGAGTCAGCCACCATCCCAAAAACTTGTGATTATTGATTCCAATTGGGGTGGAGAGTTTGTTTCCAACCGGGGGAAAGGTCAAGAAGGTGGTTCCGATGTAGAAGGTTATTGTTCCCCGGACTCTCCTTACATTGACGTTTATGACAACGACTACGTGGCGAACGAGATAAACAAGCTACTGCATGCTACTGCTCTACTCGAGTACAAGGCAAATCAGAAGGATTGCTATAAATAAGAAGTTATTGCGAGGAGGGCAGAAGTAACAACTTTATCATCAGAGGTTACTGAGTTAAAGAGCAAAGTAAAAGACTTGACCGATCAAGTAACTGAATAAACCGAGATATCTTCTAAGGTAGAAGGCTTAGTTACCGAGTCCGACAGCCTGAAAAAAGAAATCAATGAGCTAAATGAGGAGTTAGCCAAAACATCGGAAGTTACCGCCAAGGTTGAGTCCCTATCTTCCAAGTCCACGGAGCTCAAGAAAAAAGTTGAAGAGCTAACAAACGAATAGACTAAGGCGATAAAGACCTCCGATGAGCGTTTGGCTACTATTACTTCCCTTGAGGATGAGCTTTCCGAGGAGAAGACAAAGTTTGATGATGAAAGAGAGAAGTTTATGACTAAAGATGCCGAACGCGATACTACCGTTGATGGTCTTCTCCAAGGTTATTGTAAATCCAAGGTGTACTTCGAGAATTGTGTTCCAGACCTTGAAAAGATAGCTGGAGCCCATGAGAGTTTAAAGACAAACTTCGAGGCTAAGAAGAATGAAAGTCTTGATGAGTATGTTGCCAATGTTGTTGTTCGTCTGGAGGAGCGTGATGCTAAGCTGAGATCAGCCATGGTACTGGAAATGCATGAGAGTTTCCCAAACTTACACCTTGGCAGCCTCTGGACTTGAGTCATCGAACAACATCGTCCCCCTGGAGTATCTATGGAAGATCCTGAATCTAGTGAAGACTCGGAGAGTTCTTCGTCGAACTCGGATTCTTCTGCTGGTAGCAAAGGGAATTCAGCTTCCGAGTAGCTTATGTTGGGGAGTCTTTATCTTGTTAACTTTTTGTTGTATGATCGCTGTGATAAAAAACTTTTAGTGTAGTACTTCTTTTTTTGTAATTGGAACTTTTTAACGATGTTTTCTTATCATGGTATCTTATTCATGTGTTGAAATATTCCTAAGATGTGTTTTGAGTTCAAAAAATATGAACTTGCTTGTCCAAACTTCTTTGGAGTGTGTGTTGAGTGCAAAAAGATGAACTTGCTTGTCCAAACTTCTTTGGAGTGTGTTTTGAGTCCAAAAAGATGAACTTGTTTGTCCAAACTTCTTTGGAGTGTGTTTTGAGTTAAAAAAGATGAACTTGCTCATATTTTTAAAGAAGGCAATAAAACTTGATATTAAGCCGGTTATTTAGGCACCTCATTAAAACCTTCCTGCGCCATAGGGTAGGAAAGAGTATGCCACCAGAACTTACATAAACTGTTAAACGAAAATATTTACAGATCACTTAATCAAACTAAATAAGCCTTGAAGTGCTCAATGTTCAATGGATGGGGAAGATCTCTTCCTTCTTTATCTTTCAATCTGTATGTCCCTGGTTTCAACTTCCTTGTGATCGTGTATGGCCCTTCTAAATTTGGGGCGAGTTTCCCGAGTTTCTTGTCTTTTGTATGCAGGAAGAATTTTCGTAGTACCCTGTCCCCCACCTCGAACTCTCTTCTTCTGACCTTTGACAAATAGCGGTTTCTCATCAACGTTTGATAGTGCAAGGAATTTAGTTGAGCTTTTCTTCTCCTTTCTTCTATAAGATCAAGTTCTGTGCATTTTCTTTTGTCATTCCCCTCCTCGGAATATTCACTCAATCGGAAAGATGAGAACATTGTTTCCGATGGCACTACCACGTTCATCCCATATACAAGCGCAAAGGGTGACTCATATGTTGCTGTCCGAGGAGTGGTTCTATATGCCCATAATACTTCTTGTAAGTAGTCTGGCCATTTCCCTGCTTTGCCCTCTAAGTTTTTTCTTTGGCCATCCAAGATCGTTTGATTGGTTACTTCGACCTGATCGTTCGCTTGGGGGTGAAATGGGGTCGGAAAACATTGTTGTATCCCCTTAGAGGCACATAAAGCTTTCATCTCATTGTTATCAAATTGGGGGCCATTATCCATCGTTATCTTCCTTGGTATGCCAAAACGACAACAAAAGTTAGAAATGATAAACTTGATTACATCTTTTGCCCTTGTTCCTGCTAATGGTTCTGCTTCCACCCACTTAGAAAAATAGTTCACGACAACGATGATGGTTTGACGTCCCCTTGAAGCCATGGGAAGTAGTCCGACCATATCTATTCCTCATCGGTCGAAAGGGAGAGATTCCGATATTGATTCTAGAGGTACCCTAAGTAGGTGGATCGAATTAGCAAATCGCTGACATGTGTCATATTTCTGTACTAGCTCTTTGGCGTCCGCTGAGAGGGTCGGCCAATAATATCCTGCTAGAAAAACTCTTCGTATCAATGTCTTGTATCCACAATAAACAGAGCCTTCCCCATCGTGTAGCTCGGAGAGTATCAGCTACGACTCATTCTTCCCTAAACAACGAAGTAAGGGTCGACTAAAAGATCGTTTATACAGGACATCTCCAAGGATGATATATCCGTAGGATTTGAAGTGTATTCTCTTGGCTCTGATTTTGTTAACAGGCAGCATGTCATGGACTCGAAAATCTTGTATTTTGCTTCTCCAGTCTTTGGTTAAAGTCGTGGATATCTGGAATGCTTCGATTCTATCTTCCTTTGATTCGGATGCCTTGACTATAGACGAATTTTCTTGGGTCACTATCCACGGGTACCCCTCCAAATAAGATGCCTTGGCCAATGAATTAGCTACCGAGTTTCCTGCCCTGTGAACATGCTCAAATCGGATATCTTCGAACTCCAAAGCCAGCTCTTTCAACACTCCCAGATACTTTACCAGATGATCTTTTCTTGCCTCCGAACATCCGAGGGTGTGGTTTACTAGGAGTTGAGAATCACTGATCAATTTAACCCGTTTGGCTCCGCAAATATTTGCTAATCGTAATCTGGCCAGGGCTGCTTCATACTCTGCCTCATTTTTTGATGCTTGGAAACTGAGTCGAATTTCCTGGTACATTGCGATGCCATCCGGTGATGTTAATTGCACACCTGCTTCACATTCTAATGAGCTAGAACCCCCATCGTTTCGGACTAGCCACTCAAATTCATATTTTTCTTCTTCCATGTCCACAATGTCTCTATCCGAATGAAACTCCACTAAAAAGTCTGCTAGCGCCTGCGCTTTGATTGTTGTTCGTGGTTCCAACTCAATATCGAAATCCCCAGTTCTACCGACCACTTAGTCATCCTTCCAGATACGTTAGGTCTTTGTAACATACTTTTCAAAGGAAAAGATGTTCGTACCACTATCGTATGAGCTTGGAAGTATGGCCTCATTTTTCGAGCCGATGTTAACAGGGCGAGGGCTAGCTTTTCCAACTTAAGGTATCTTTTTCAGCATCTGGAAGGCTTTTTCTTACATAATAAACCGGTTTAGGAAGGTTTGCTTCTTCTCAGACTAAAACCGAGCTGACTGCACAGTCGAACACTGCCAGGTATAGAAATAATTTTTCCCCCGGATTTGGCTTTGTCAGTATCTCTGGGGAAGACAGATGTTGCTTGATTTGATTGAAAGCATCAGAACATTCTTGTGTCCAGTCGAAACGGTTTGCTTTACTCAACACTTGGAAGAAAGGAGCACACTTGTCCGACGACCTGGATATGAATCTGTTTAAAGCGGCCAATCTTCCAGTTAAAATTTTCACTTCCTTGATGGTTTTAGGTGGATCCATAGTACATAGGGCATTAGACTACAAACGATCTGCTTTGATGCCCTGCTCACTGACTATGTAGCCTAAGAACTTTCCAGATCTTACTCCGAATGTGCATTTTTCTGGGTTCAACTTGAGATTTATTTTAGCCAAATTAGCAAAAGTTTCTTCTAGGTCGGCCAAATGATCTTCATCTCTTAAGCTTTTGACTAACATGTCATCGATATAAACTTTCACGTTTCTGCCAATCTGACTTTTGAATGCCTTGTTCACAAGCCGTTGGTACGTCGCCCCCGCATTTTTTAGTCCGAATGACATGACTCGATAACAATGTAGACCTCTTCCGGTTATAAAAGTTGTGCTCTCCTGATCCCTTGGATATATCCGGATTTGATTGTATCCAGCATATGCATCCATAAACATCAGCAAACGATTTCCGGATGTGAAGTCTACAAGCTGGTCTATTCGAGGGACCGGGAAAGGATCTTTAGGGCAAGCCCTATTTAAATCAATAAAGTCGACACACATCTGCCATTTTCCATTTTCTTTTTACCAAGACCGGGTTAGCAGTCCATAATAGATATTGTGATTCACGGATGTGGCCTACTTTTGTTAGACGGTCTACTTCTGCCATTATCGCTTCTGTTTTTTCTTGGGAAAAAGATCTTCACTTCTGAATGATTGGGCGTACACTGTTCCGAATAGCTAATCTGTGACAAATGACTTCCTCTGGCACTCCTGTGACGTCCTCTATACACCACGCAAACAAATTTAATTTGGTCGAAAGAAATCTGACTAAGCTTTCGTTTACCTTAGGCGATAACTTTTTTCCTATTTTGAGACTCTTCCGAGGGACAAACACATGATCCTCAAAACCTTCATCGGGGACCATGAATCTAGGGGACTCCCTCGGATCATCAACAGGATCGGAATCCAAAGAAGGCCCCTCTGGTTGCTATTCTTTTCTGCATCCTGCCCCCATCAACTGCTTAAGGGCCAACGCTGCCTTATAGCACACTCTAGCCATTTTCTGACTTGATCTTACAGTTTCGATGTTGCTTCCTACTACTTATTTCAAGCATTGGTGGATCGTGGATGGTCCAGCATGTATTTTAGACAACCATGATCTTCCAAAGATGGCATTGTACGATGTGGGTGCATCCACTACAATGAATAGTACCGTCAATATTTTCATGAATGATCCATTGCCTAGATCCACCACGCCTTCAAATTCTCCAACGACGTTCGCGGTCACACCAGTGAACCCTACTATCGTCATGTCGGATCGTTGAATAGATGGAGGATTGGTTATCTTACTGTAGGTGGTCATGAACATGATATTAGCAGAACTTCCTGTGTCAATCAGAATCTTTCTTATCTCGTTTTCGGCTATCTCCGCTCCGATCACCACGGCATCTTCATGCGGGCCAGCGATTTCCCTCATGTCGTCGTCCTCGAAACAAATAATTGGTGACGGGTTCCGATAAAGATGTGATGACGCTCCCGCCTCCAGCTGTGTTGCTAGGCTAACGATATGTCTCTTTCTTGAGTAGTTTGATATTCCTGTCACTGTATCTCCTTAAAAATGGTTAGCGATTCAAAGAATGAACATAAGTCATTGACCTTCCCTCTAGGGATCATTTCCTCTACCATGTTTACGCTATTCCTTCCTGGCTTTGGATCGAGATACTCTGTTGCCACATCAAAAGCATCCAAAAACTCTTCTTCGATTGCATCAGAAATCACCATGGTACCATCTTGTCTTGGGGCGACTTCTTGTTTGGGAACCAATGTAGTGTTCTTCTTGACAAAATCCACCAACTTACCATTTTCTATCAAGTATTGAACCTCTTTCTTCAAAGCCACACAATCCTTTGCGTGATGCCTAATGTCTTCATGAAACTGGCAGTACTTGTTCGTCCTGTGCTCCCTCAGAGTCTGTAAAGGGAAGGGTTTGTGGAAATGCACATTTGCCCGTGCTTTTTCAAAGATTGTAGAAACACACTCGGTTAACTCAACATAGTGAGCTGGTTGGACCCATCTATTCGAGGTTGGTTGTACATATTGTTGAGTTGTCGGACCCGCCTGATGGTATTGTTGGTTATGAGTCACCCGTTGAGGGGTTTGAGTTGTTTCTTGAACTATCTGAGTGCGCGGTCGGACAATCATAATTGGTTGAGCAGCTAGGGGTCGGGCATTCACCGTTTTTGTACTTGTTCTTGGTGAGGTTAATTATCGTCTGGGGGTAAATTTGTAATTTGTTCGGAGTTTTGTGAAAGTATATGGGTGTTTAATAATTAGAGTAGAGAGTAGATGGAGAATTAAGCAGCCTGGTTGTATTTAATTTTCATTACCCACATTTAATGCAGGTGGTTGGGTATTTATACCCTTACATCTAGGCCTTATGGGCTTTCGGGTCATGTTTAATGAACCCGGGTCAAGTTCAAAGACCCATGAGCTCTTAGTAGGAGAGCGGGCAGCTTAGTCAAGAAGTGTTTAGGTTTTTTAGTACTTTTGTCATAGTTCGAACATCACAATGGGCTGAGTGTTCGAAGTGTCATGTCCTGTCCGGTGAGTTTGGTCTGATTTGTCCTTGTCCGGAGAGGAGGCAGAATTTGGACTCATCAGTTCTGACTAGGTTCGGATCTTGATAGAATTGAGACATGGACTATATCTCTGAGTCCCTGGTTTCTTCCACTAGAATTCTTTTTTCTATCTGATCTAATAGAGCTCCAAACATCATTGCTTGTGTTTCTGCTGTATTGTCTTTCATCACCCCCGGAAGACGACCCATCCGGAAAGCAGCCAATGCTACCTCATCTTCACAGTATTCCATATCCGTCTTTACTTGGATGAATCGCTTGGTGTACTCATTCAAACTTTCTCCAATCTTTTGCCGGCAGTAAATGATGGTATCTCCGTTAGCACGAAACTTTTTTCTTCCGACGAAGTGCTGTCGGAACATGCTCCAGAACATGTCAAAAATCTTTATACACCCTTGAGGCAATCGGTTATACCAAGTAGAGGCAGCGTTCTTGAATGTTTGAGAAAAAGCCCTGCACAACAACTTATCGTCATCATCATAGTTGATCATGAAGTTCTTGAACTGTTCGATATGGTTGTCTGGATCCTGGGTCCCATCGAACTTCTCTAGCTTAGAAATATCGAACCATTTGGAAGGTGTCTGGAGAGAATTTCCGGGGAAAGAGGTGACGACCTCCAATTGCGCCCGACCTTGTAAGTGCCCCCCCCCCCCCCCCCCCCCCCGCGGGCCATTGTTTGTGGTTGGAGAAGTGAAATGGTTGCTAACTCTAAAATCTTGTTGATAGCTATCGGACTGAGTATGCCTCCGAGTAGTAGCACGGTCCTTAGAATACATTTTTCTTTTACCAGCATCGTCTTTCCTCCTCGAACCACTCCTTTTCCTGCTGGCGCGATGAGTGTGCTTATGCTTCCTCAGATCTTTGTGTTTGCGATCCGTCTGATATCTTGAGTCAGTCTCCGAAGAAGACAAATTATCGGAGCTTAGTGAAGTGTATTCGCTCGAATCGGACGGCTCGTACTTTTGCTCAGATCTAGTACGCCTTTTAGAATGTCGATGGCTTTTTCGACATCGGTTTTCCTTGGGTAGCACCGCATCCTGGATCTGGTCGGCCTCGACCGTTTCTTGTCGGACCTTGGATCTGACCCTTTTCGTGCTTGCCACCATAGCGTCTCTTTCAGCATTTAATCTTTCGATGTCTTCCAACAACTCTCTCCGCCTTGTGACTAAGACTGATTCCTCTAAAATTTCCTCTGCCCACCGATCCGGAGCATTACTATCATTTGTGACCTGCTCCTCCATCAGATGATCTCCAGACTCGATACCGACTAAGTTTTGAGTCGGGTTAGCCTCAATCTCTCCACGCATTTCTGTTTCCATGTTTTTTTTGTTTTTAGTTTTTAAGGTTTTAGAAAATTAATTCTGCGTACCAAACGTTCCCACAGACGGCGCCAATGATGCGCTCAGAGATTCTTTAGTGAGGCTTAGAAGAGAATATGTTCGTGTGAAGGGGTCGGACTAGAGAATGTTCGTATGTCGTCACAGTGAATAATGAATTGCTAGAAATGGAAAGACAAAAAGAATATGTGAAGTAATTATTACTCAATCATTAGCCATTTTCCCAAAAGGGAATGTCCTTTATATAGAAAAAAGGGTAGGGGTGAAATTACATGTTTACCATTATGAAAATGGATTTCTTACCCCACTATCTTACTATTTACAAACAAGTTCTATGGGACTATCACTCAAGTCCCTCACTTCTTATGTGTGCTTTACTTTGGTCTTTAGCCACTTAACACATTGTTCTTAACCTTATTAGTAGGCTAAATTACATGTCCAACACCTATATTTTCCTTCCCTTATCAGTATCAACAAATGAGAGATTTTTCTTTTTTTTTGTTTTGAAAAGCCCAGAAAAGCAAAAGGTATTGAGCTAGGTTGAAGTGGACTTGTTTTGTTAGAAAAATATCTCGATTGGATTAAACTCGATTTTGTTAAGAACAAGATCTTATTATTTAAGTTTTTGTAAGATAAGGGTATTTTATACCATTCAAATTTTTGAAAAAAAAAATGAACAAAAGTCTTGTTCTAACAAAACATAATCTCATTTTAGCCTAACTTATTTAAAGTACTATACATGACTGTAATTGTAATGCCTTCCTCACATAAACAGTGATATAAGTTGTATATGATTACCAATAAAGACGAAAGATATAGTCTATATCTTTATCAAGTAGAGTTCACAAACCTAGAGTCATAGTTTGTTGATATTATATAGACTTATAATATTCATATAACCTATTGAAAACAAAACAACATCAGCATATATAGTAATAAATACTATAAATTATTATTTTGTAGCCAAAATATACAATAGTTATACGCCATTTGGACAAAAAGTGATGACATAGTCAGGACTGCTAGGACAAGTAAAAGTACTAGACTTATCGTCATAAGCATAACTATAAGCCTGAGGGCACTTGCTCTTAAATAACTTCGAATAACCACTCGGTGGACACTTATCCGGCGTGCCATACGCTCCTCTGCAACAAAACTCCGGTTTATCAAAAGCCAAACACGCACTTTTACAACCGATAACCCCGCCGACTCCTTTAACTTGTAGTTCAGCGGGACAAACCGCGTTTATGTTATTTGCACATGCTGTGGTCGCACATCCACCTCGTGGAGCTAGTGAGACAGGAATGTTGAAACCATCTACCAGACTAATGTCGTAAAAATCTTTGTTCCCGTCTCCGTTTAGGGTCAGTTCAACTAGTGATACGGGTGGAGCACCACCAGCTCCGTTACATGCCACCTAATTTAAAATTAATTAAATAACTAAGTAAAATTATTTTTAAAAAGATAGTTTATTTTATTAGAGTAATTTGAATGGACATATTAAATATGTTTTGTTTTCATAATTTTTTTCTTAGATTTTATAGCGGTTCGTTCAACTAAATCAAAACTATACCTGGCCAGAACCACAGTCTCCAGTGCCACATGTGAATCGACCACCTTGGTTACCACAGTTGGTCCGACCCCAAAATCGACCCGACCATCCAGCTGGTGCATTTACGTTTGCAGATGCTTTTGGTCCAAGCTCCAATCCAGTTGTTGATAACGGAGCTCGTCCTGCGGCCGTAAGCGCTCCAGGCCAAACCGTGAACGGACAGTTATTCGTAATGATAAAAGTGATCGAATGAGCTCCTAAAATTTTATAATAAAATATCAATTATTAAAAAATATATTTAATATATTAATAAATAAAATCAATTAATATACTAATATGTATATAAATAAATAAGTTAATTAATAAAAAGGATAAGTACTAATATCTTATATTATTTTGAAAATCTATAACCAATATCTTACATTACTTTCTAAAACCGATTAAATTTTAAAGATTTGTAAGGCTTTTACAATAAGTTAGGTATCCTAACTTAAAGTTTTCATTAAAATGCAAATAAAAATAATATACAAAACATGAAATAATAATAAAAATCTTTAAAAAACGGTTAAAACTATACCGTGGAATCATAAAATATATAAAATACAAATAAATATAATTTTAAGGATTTAATTTTTTTAATAAATAACCCTTTTTAATCAAAACCTGAAATTTTTATAAACTATAAATAAATATAATTTCAAAATCTTTTTAATAAGTAACAATTTTATATAAAACGTAACTAAATAGAAGAAATAAAAAAAAATAGATTTAAAATAATAATAATAATAATTAGTATTCAAAACAGATTATATCGTACTAATTTACTCATATATATTCTTAATAAAAGCGAATGAGTTTATCAATTCTAAAAATAATTTTCAATTATTAAATAAAATTTCAAACAAACTTGGTTTGAGCAATAAAATCTAAATCAACAAACAAACAGGAAAAGTATAAATTCTATATGTACCCGAAAAGAAGATAGTAAAGAAGACTAGAAAAACGCGTCCATTCTCCATAGCTGATCTGATTTTTCTTGTAATTTCTTTGTATTGTTTTCGTTATGTTACCTCCGGACAGTACACTATTTATATATATAAAGATCTAACACAACTAAAAGCACAATAGTTATTACGTGCCATTAATATCATTTATGGTATTGTTTGACAAATAAGAATTTTCACACACATAAATGTGTATATAGGATTAAAAACACTACATGTCCTTCATATTTGTCATTTGTAACACATCAGTTCCTGTTTTTTTTTCTGTGATAAGACAGGTCTTCTATATTTTAAAAACATAACAAATACATTTTTTTCTGAAAATTTGAAGGACCTGTTTATTACAAATTGAAAATGTGAAGGTCCTGTTTATTATAGATATGAAGGACCTATTTATGACAAAAAAAAAGATTTGTTTGTTACATTTTTAAAACATAGAGGACATGTTTATTAGGTAAACAAAAAATAGAAACTAATGTTATACAAATAACAAACATAGAGGACCTGTGGTGTTTTTTACCCCATATATACTATATAGTTTTTTCTTTTCTTTTCACATTAAAAAATATATAAAAAAAATAAAAACAAAATAAAATGTATATAGTTTGTTATGTTATTTTAACCAGTCAATATTATCCAATGCATGGAATCGGCTTTGGTGTACACTAAAAAGTTTTAATAGGCGATTAACTAAAATTATCGCGTTTTTTGTTAAAAGCATCCTAATTTTATTAGGACTATAGTTTTTCGATTGGTTACTCAAATTTAATATGACGTCACTTTTATTTATAATTTATTCAAAGTCAATAAAGGGTCGCCGGTCTTTTGCATCTGCTGCTGGAGTTATGTGTTATGACTTATGAGTCACTTTCAGTTATTTCAATATTTATTTCAAATTTTGGAGTCTTTGATTCGCATTGACTTGCATTAAAGGCCAATATAATACAAATAATGTTTTTTTTATTATAATCGAAGTATTATTATTTTAATAAAAGGCAAGAAGCTGTCTTTTTCAGGATTTATTATTCGATAAATAGTATATTGGTCCATTTATTTGACTTTTAGTTACAAAGAAGACCAAGAACATAAAAATAGGATTCATTTTGGTCCGTAGTAAAAACGACAATGGTAGCAAAAGCATGAAAACTCCTAGGATATATTATAGGTGTGAGAGGTACGGGGTTTATAAACCTAACCCCAAACCGGGGTATGTTAAGAAGCGCCGAGAATGTTCATCGAAAAAATGCGGGTGTCCCTTCTATTTAAGGGGGAGTCCGGTCTTAGAGCTACCCGGTTATTGGAAAGTGGTAGTGCTAAACAGGAAACACAACCAAGAACTATTTTTGCACTTGGATGGTCATTCACGGGCCGCTAGACTAAAATTCGAAGAACAATTGTTCGTTCATAGTCAAACGGAAGTCGGTTCTCGACCGAGAGAGATATATCGCGGTTTGAAGATTAAAGACCCGCAAAATATATCAAGCACGCGCACGATATACAACATGCGACAAAAACATGATTTGGTTGATAAAGCGGGCAAGACCCAAATGCAATACTTGTTTTCTAAGTTAAAAGAACACGAGTACTATGTTTGGGAGCGAAGTTGTGAAGCAACGGACGAGATCCTCGGGTTGTTTTTTGCACACCCTAAAAGCATCGATTTCATGCGCACTTTTCCTCAAGTTCTTATAATGGATAGCACGTACAAGACTACAAGGTATAAGATGCCTTTACTTGAAATAGTTGGCCAAACTTCGACGAAGAAGACATTTTGTGTTGCTTTTGTTTTTTTGAGCTCCGAAAAACAAGAGAACTACACTTGGGGATTGAGCGTTCTAAAGAAGGTGTTGACGAACAACAACTGCGCATTACCTAACATTATCGTCACCGATAGGGAGTTTGCTTTAATGAATGCTATCGATGATATATTTCCGGACGCAACTCATATGCTATGCAATTGGCATATTGGTAAGAACGTCACCTCTTACGCTAAAAACGTTTTACCGAATTCAGACATGGCCGAAGAGTTCGGCGAATATTACCAAAGGGTAGCCTATTCGGCCACGCTCGAAGATTATAACAAAAACCTTGTCGATATGCACCACACGTACGCATTTTGTCCATTGGTTATCGAGTACATTATGAAGCAATGGATTGGCGAATATGGAAACAAATTTCTCAATATTCACACGAACAAATTTAAACATTTTGGCAACCAAACTAGCAATCGGTGAGTTATATTTCCATCTCTACACAATATTTTTTAATATCAAGTGTTAGAAATATAATTTATTTTATCTTATGTTATAGGACGGAGAGTGCTCACTCTAGCCTGAACCGGGCAATTGGTAGTAGTCTATGCACGTTTGAGCAATTTTGGAAACATGTTCAAGCATTGCTAACCGCTCAACACTCTAACATTTTCGAATCATTCGAGCGTAGTAGGTATCGTCTAAGAAACTCAACTAGGAGGCCTAACAAAACTATCTACAAGGATGTCAAAGGTGATTTTTCATGTAAAGCTATAGAATTAATAGAAACAATTCTCGCAACGGCCTTGAAAATATGGTTCACTCCCGGAATGTGTGGGTGTGTTATTAGGACAACTCATAATTTACCATGTGCATGCGAATTAGATTTGATTTATAAAGAAGGAAGACCGGTTAGAAAATATGAGTGTGATGTCTATTGGAGTACGCTAAGGATCAAACCTAATGAGGAGTTTGATACCGAAGACGAGCTCACTAGAAAACTCTCCTTAATAGATAGCACCATCCGCGGTTACGGGCAACACATCCAAGATCACGTTATAAATAGGATAATGCAAATCCTAGATCCCGCTAGAAGTCATGTTTTGGAACCTAAGGAGCCGGTTGTTACTAAGGGTAGGAAAAAAGCCGGTAGGGACAAATCAACTCAACGGGACCCTAGCGAGTGGGAATACGATGGTAGTCTAGGCGTTAGCATTCCCGACACGATAGGTAGCACGACCGCCTCGGTAGGTAATAGAACATTTCTAGCGCCAAAATCCAAGTCGAAAGAAAAGGCAAAAACCAAGGCTCAACCGAAGAAAGATAAAGTGCCTCGATCGAAAAAATCATCAAAGGGCCAAGATTTTAGCGGCTACGAGAGTTGGTTTCCTAAGTATTTTCATGAATATATTTCTTGCGTTGAAGACGTCTCTCCCGACGGTAATTATGGATTATGGGCCGTTGCTTTGACGGTATATGGTAAATCCGATTCATGGGACCAAGTTAGACGGGATTTGATCGGCGAATTGCAAAATGAACGTGAGCTATGAGAGAGAATGTTTGATGGTTCACAAGGTGTAGATAACCTAGTGAGAAGGTTGAACGTTTTTGAATTGTATGATGTCGGTACTAGGCATTGGATGATGTTACCCGATTTAGGCTTAGTGATAGCCACTAGATACCAATGTATCATATACCGCATTTCAATTCACCAATTGTACACTTATCTACCTCTACGCGGTGTGCCTCCTCGATCGTGTCCTAACCTGGAAGTTGGTATAGGTTTTGTGCACGGTAACCATTTCGTGAAAGTAAGTATACAAATGAAAGTTTCAATTTCATATAATATTTTTGTGACCAAATATTTATCTTACTTTTATTTATGTAGGTTGTGTTGAATGGACCACTTCCAGAAATTTATCCTACTTGGTTTCCGTTTCGCACGGAAGATGCCGTCACCGGTTTGGCAATACCGCTCGACAAGAGATTGAACAAACATAACCAAATCAAGCCCGCCCAACCATCAACCGCACACGAAGAGCCACCACATGTCTTCGATTTGGGTGAAGACTAATAATTTGTTTATGCATTACTTGTTTTTATCTCGTTGTGTTTACGAATACTTTTTTTTACTTTCACCTCGGTTTGTAATCGATACTCCCACGTTTTATTTATTTTGAAAATTCCATTTCATAACATTATTGTAAAAACAAGTTGCACAAAAATATTAAATTGCAAGTTCCCCAAAAAATTACAATTTTATCCAAACAAGTGGGAAAATTTTAAAAAAATCGGCACAATGGCAAAATTGCGAATAAGGAACGTTTGATTTTGGCCAAATTGCGAATGCCAAGCGCTATGATTTGGAAAAATCGTGAACGGGTTGTTCGCGATTTTGCCAAATCACAGCCTCCTGCATTCGCGAATCGGGCGAATTACAACATCATGTGCTCGCGAAACTCTGTGTAAATTTAGTATTTTCACCACTTTGTGACTTTCCCGACTCCAAAACTGATGTTTCATTTTACCAACATTATACATTAGTCATTTGGCCCGAATGATTCGAATTTTGTGGAAAAACAAAACTCAAAAAAGTTGAAAAAACTACTTCAAAGTAGCCTAAAATGGTTATATTTTTTACATTTTCACGTTTATTTAATTTTTTAGTCCGAAACGTTTTTTTCAAACCATCATTATTAGTCATGATTTGAAGTATCATATATGAACTGAAACATGGAAATATATATAATAGTATTGCACACATGGCATTTACAATAGCACCAAAATATAGCAATAAATGGTCACAAAACTGACATTTTCGCGTTTATTTACTTCTTGAGTAAAAAACTTTTTATTGTTTTAACCATCATTATACGTTAGTCATTTTCAAAGTAATGATTCGAAATTTATGGGAAAGAAAAATAATTTAAAAACACCCTAAAAACTACTTAAAAGTAGCTTAAAGTTGTCAGACATGTAAGGATAACGTAATTAGAATATGCGACTAATGTTGTGACAAATAATATATACAAAAATACACACATATCGAAGATCATTATTACAACCCACGTGGTTTAAAGCAGGGTCTCATTATAGCTAAGAACAACACTGCATTCAAAAGGGTATGAATTTCGCTATAATGAGACCCTATCCAAATATTAAACGCCCACCAAAATTGACTCGCCCCCTATAAAATAGGAAATAAAATCTAGGAAAATACGACACTTGGCCAACATATAGCATTCACGAAAATATAAAACTCGTTAACAGTTACATATGGAGTTTACGGCGGACGAAGACTACCACATGCTTCAAGCTGTGAAGATTGGACGCCAGATACTGAGGGAAGATACCAACGATCAGTTTTTCGAGCGTGTCCTATGTACGATGTATATAAACTACGACCGTTTAGGTAAAAGAGGTATCGTTGTGCGTACTCGTGAGCAGATCAAACGCAGATACAATTTTTGCAAGCCAATACAGCATTTGTGTTTCTTGCCATTGCTAATTAAGCAAGAAGCAGCCACCGTTTGGAACCTGAGCTTGATAGACTACATCACAAGGGATATGGTAGCATTTCTAGAGGACAGAATTATTGCAAGGGGTGGAGTGGATGATGTGGAATACAAACTTAGATACGACTAAGCCTCCCACTAATGCAATTTTACGTTGTTATTTTATTAGCGGTTGTTATTTGAAGTTGTCATTTTTCTTATTAGTTGTTGTTTGAAGTTGTGATTTTCGTATTACTGGTTTTTAATTTAAGTCGTGATTTTTCTTATTAGTTGTTGTTTGAAGTTGTGATTTTCGTATTACTGGTTGTTAATTTAAGTTGTGATTTTCAATATTATTTGTTGTGTTAAGTTATTATTGTTATTATTAGTTGTTGTCTTAAGTTGTGGGTACCAAATAATGTCTGCAAAACAAGGTAATGAAAACTATAACAAGTTATAGCATTAACTTAAACAAACAGATAGTACAGAACCTACAAGATGCAAACAATTAAAAACATAGCATAATGCTCAATCGTCGAAGTCATATCCCAAGTTGTCGTCAGACTCAATCCCCTCTTCCCTCTCAGTAATCCTATTCTGAAGATATGCTACCATATACTTAGTGATGTAGTCTACCACCGTCATGTTCCAGACGGAAGCTGCTTCTTGCTTAATTTTAAATGGTAGAAACAACAAACGATCCATTGGTTTACAAATAATGTACCTCTCATTGATTTGGTCACAGTTACGTACAACAAAACCTTTAGTTCCTAAACGGTCGTAGTTGTAGTATATATTACACAAGACCAGCTCGAAAAACGCATCGCTACTATCTTCCCCCAACTCTCGGAGGACAAGTTTCACTGCCTCGAGCAAATGGTAATCTTCATTAGGGGTAAAATCCATTGGTTAAACTGTTTATGTTCGAGGAGTGCTTAGCGTCTATTTATAGGCTCGTGGTTGTTTGGGCGGGAACTGCATTAAACGCTGGTGTTTTTTGCGGCAATTTGTGTAGGTGCCTCGTTATAGCAAAAAACCTTGTAATAGAAGTTGTGCTATAATGAGACAAATACTATTATTGCACTGCAACATTAGAGTACTTTTGTAAATATTAGGTGTCGCATACTCATTCGTCAACTTGGATTACGTTATCCTTATCTTACAAGTGTCGTTTATCGATAGGTCTACTTAGATAACGTTATCTTATGGAGGGAATGAAGTGAAGGTTTCCCGCTTAAAATAGATTTACGCGGGAACAAAAACAACATTTCCCGCTAACAATTTTCGAATTGAACCACCGAATTCGAGTCTATAAATACTATAATCTGACTATGAAACCAAACATTTAAGTTATAACAATGAGTGATTCAGGCTGGAACGTGCACGAAGATGCAAGCCTCCTAAACGCATTTGACTTCGTGAGAGGTACGATGCAAGAGGAGATTCCTGGTTTCATCGATGCGGTTTTGTGTAGAATGTTCTTCAACCACGGTAGGGAGGCATCCTGCCCAGGATGTATGATGTCCCGACCACGCGGACGCGAAGAAGTGTTTGATAGGTTAGCTTATCTTAAAACAGTTACTATACAGATTGAGTCGCTAGCTTACGAAGTCCAAAGCAAAGTTTGAAATGTATTCAACATGGGATTGCAAAGTACAATTACGCAGGAGATAGTGTCACATGCCATACAGTCGCAGGAGCAAGAAATAGCCGATGCAATAGCCAGCGCCGTTGAAACGTATTCAACTCCCGAAGGAAGTAGTGATGAAGATGAATATTCGTTCGAGAAACGCTTTGAGTACGGAATGAACAATCCGACTCCATAAAACTAAGTATGCAATGTTAACTGAGGGTTAGCTTATCTACCGTTTGCTTTAATTTATTTGCTTATGTATTTCTAATTATGCAATGCTTTTGATTAAAGTGTAATGTTTTAATGGAATCGGCATATTAAGAAGTTTAGGTGTTATTATTTTAAGTGTTATTGTTTTTAAGATACACATCCAAACAAAAGCAACTCCCTAAAATCATATCAGCGAAAGCAACAACTTAAGTAAAACAAAAGGTAAACATCCAAACAAAAGCAATAACTGAAGCAACAAAAGCAATTCCATACAAGCAAATCAACGAAAGCAATAACTGAAGTAAAACAAAAGGTAGTAACAAACAATCGCCGTAGTAGTCATATAGTACAAATGCAGTCAATCGGCACGGCGGTACTCGTGCGCCAAAAGCGAATACTCGTGTATCTCCCGACGCATATCATCCATACTCATCTCGTCCGCTCTAGAATCATCGTCAATCACACGATCGCAAAGGTGATATAGTCGTGCCTGATATGTCATCGCACTCGGGGTCTCTGGAACATATGAAGCAGATGGACTGAGCACACTAGGATCAAGCAGAATTTACCATAGGTGGTCACGGATCCATACATCATACAAAGAGGTCGTGCCATGACCGCCTATAACATATGTGTCACCACGAATCCTCTCGTCAATAACGTGTGACTGTCAGCATATCCATGTGGCCTCATCCCACAAAAAGCGCGTGTTGACACGCCTCCTCCTATCTGCCAGTAAAACAGCCCGCAACGCCAGTGGTATGTCCTGAATGTGCCCTAGATGTCGAGCCACCTGAAGTGGATAGTACGCCTCAACTATGTCGAACGCCTTCAGCGTTTGGTCAATCCAAGCCACACCATGGAAAGAGAAATGAGCACAGTTCGTGCGGTAAGGCATGAACCGAACCTGTAATATGTTAGTTAATAATTTTTAAAAAACTATAAGTAATAATAAATTAACGATATGGAAACAAATGTAACAAATCATCGTAACTCACATTGTTCTCCGTCAACGAAACCAGTATCTGTCGGATGTTGATACGAGTCTCATTATCCGCACGAAACGGTGTCGGTACATATCGGCATATAGTCGGCATAGAAGACTCGTACAGAGTGTTGAGCGTAGTCAAATATGGGGAAGTGATCGTATATCCACGTCTCCAACAAGGCAATAAAACCTGCAATCCCTAAAGTCGAGTGCAGCGACGACTTCCCTAGATGGTGGTACAGCTGAGCTAGTATATACTGGCCCCAGTTATATCTAATGGACGCCCTATAATGCTCTACAAACTGCAGGTAATCTAACGATATATTATTCCCCGTCTTGTTCACCAAAACACAACAACCCAACATGTGCAGCAAATAACCCCTAGTGACACACTCTACAGTACTATCAGACATGGTATCATCCTTAAAATAGGGCTGCATGTACTGCTCACGTAAAAACTATAAACGAACAGATCTAGCATTACCCCCCCCCCCATGTTACGCCTTAACTCATACCTAATTGCATCTTCAGGTATACCTAATGCCTTATAATACCATTCCAAACGTTGTCCATTACTAGGAAATGTCTGAACAATAAAATTTTCACCTGTCACCGGGAGACCAGTAATAACGTGGACGTCGTCTAACGTCACCGTCATCTTACGAAACTAAAGTGAAAGTTGTTAGTCTCCAAATGCCACCTCTCAAGAAAAACATCTCCAAGGTGTACGTTGGTACTCTAACGCTCCAAGACATCGGTGAGGGGACCGAAGCAAGACATCATAACCTACTGTCTGACCCTGCTCTGCACAGCAAGATCCCATGCACGGTGGGTACCGTACATAGAGTATCATCGCGACGGCCGACGAGCCTACATAAAACATCAATAACTTAGAAATAATACAAAAGAACATATGCTGTACTTTAAAACAACCATTACTTACCTCTCCTCCAAAGACGTTGTATGCCTCGTGCTTTGCGTAGTCTAGATATAGAGCAGGTACATGCGGATTTACCTTCTGAAATTACTGATCCAGCGTCCCAAACGCATGAGATATAATAGGGGTCGGAGTCGAAGCGCTAGGCCTACGCCTTACGGACCGTGACCGTGACAGAACCTCCTCCTGCTCGCCATCACTGCTCGAGCTTGAATGTGGAATATGTGTATGCTGTGTGTGAGGCATGCTGAAATACAACAAATAAAATCATTAAAAAATTGGGAATAAAAACATCATAATTTGACAAAACAACAAAAAATGGGCATTTCCTGTTTTGGTGAAATTACGAACACGGAGTTTGCAATTTCACCAAAATTGCGAACTAGTTGCTCTTAATTTTGGTGAAATTGCAAGCTCAGTGTTCGCAATTTCACCACTCCTGGAAGTGAAAAATCGCGAACAAGCACCTCGCGATTTTACACGGGGTGCGAGGTGCTTGTTTGTGATTTTTCACTTCCAGCAGTCCCAAACCCTAGATCTGAAAATCGAACCAAAAACTCACAAAAACAACCCAAATTCAACAACTATGGTACCAAAATGTTCCTAATGCATCGACTAACACGAATCTACAACTATTTTTTCAAAAAAACAACAATATATACATGAAAATCAGACTTTTTAGGCAGAACCCTAAACTCTAAATATCACTAAAAATACTAAAGTAAATTGCTTAAAAATTACATGAATAGGTAAAGGATTCGTACCTTAAGGTGTTTGTAATGTCGGATTTGAGAAATCTTTCCTTTTTCGGGATTTTGAGAGGTTTTGCTAGAGAGAAGAGAGAAGAAGAGAGAAAAGAGGTTTTTGGGCTGAAAATACAGCTTTTATATCAGGTGTAAATTGGTCTTTTTTGGGGTCTCATTATAGCCAAATGGGGTCTCAATTTAGCCTTGTCCTTTTATTATCAAATAGTGGTAATAAGCGATATTTTCTGTTGACGTGGTTAAAAGGAATTAAATTTCTTTGATAGATTGAAAACTTAATATGATCTACATCAAATTTTATTTATGAAATTTGATGTAGATTTCATTGATGATAATTATAAAGATCCGGAGGATTAACTGGTAGTAATATTCTGTTTTCAGGGTATTCTGCTGATTTTATAGTTTGCTTTGAATTCTACTCATTCCTCTTTTCTTATTAGAATTTGGATTGGGAGTTGATGTCAAACATAGGTGAATTCTATGGGAGCTTATTGAGACTACTAAGCTGTAAAAGATCTTTGTTATGTGAAATTACATGTAGTAGATTTGTTAACGATAGAGAAGTAATTGCTAATAAGATATAGATTTCTTCTGTTGATTTCATATTTAAACTGTCAAAGTTCTCTTAGAAATCTGATTTCTAGGTTGTCCAAAGGAGCACTTGCTTTGAGTTTGTTTGGTATTAGTGCTATGTTTATGTTATGCTTGATTTTGCATATGTTTGTCAATTTTGTTAGCCAATCCGGCGTAGTGTTTTGTCCCTGAAAATGTGAATAAATTGAAATAGTAGAGGATAGTAGTTTCCTGCATCATTCTAGAAGTGGAGTTAAAAACCAAGGTGATTTTTTAGTTAGAAGCATAGCTATTAGGACTTTAGAATCTGTTTCAACACCAAGTTGTGTGATATTCATTTTATGACATAAAGTAAGACCATCCAAGAGAGCTTTACTTTTTAATATGATAGGATTTTGTTTACTATAGATCCCACCAATAAGAACAATAATATCACATTTGGAATATTTTATGATATCACCATTTTTGGTTTCCCCTCAGTGAGAACATGATGCATTAATGTTTAATTTTAGTCTTAAACCAGTTAGGGGAGTCCAATTGATAACAATGAGCTTTCGTGGCTGCTTTAAGTAATTGAAGCATCCAAACTCAATGGCCAGGTCTGTGTTTTTAAGCCAGAAGTTTTTGTTAAGAAGGCTAACAAGATCCAACTTTAAGAAAACATTATTGACGTGTTGAATGAGAGAGTTGGTTGTAGCATTTTGATGGTTTGTATTGTCATATAACCCAACATATAATTGAAGGCAGGGAAATATGAATCTTCACGTGCAGACCAATACCAGCATCTCATAATATGTATAAGAGTAAGCCCACAACCCTTCTTGTATATCGTTTGGCTATTTACCTGTTGGCCATCTAAATTCTTTTTGAGGCCTTTTAAAATGGTTATGTTTACCACTTCTACCTGCTCGTTGGTTTGGGGATGGAATGGTGAAGAAAAGTAATGTTGAATTCCTCTTGACATACATAATACTTATATATCTTTATTATCCAATTGAGGGCCATTGTTTGTTGTAATACTCTTCGCTATTTTGAATACGCCACATATATTGGATAAAAAAATTTATTACTGCTTTAGAAGTATTTTTAGAAAGAGGCGCAACTTCTACCCACTTCAAAAAATAATCATCTTCCAAAATAATAGTTCGACATCCTCTAGAAGCCATTGGCAGTGGGCCAACTAAATCAAGCCATCATCCGTCGAAGGGTATTGCCTTAGATATAGTCTCCATGGGGACTGTTGGAACATGAATTGCATTTCCAAACCTTTGACATAGACCACTTTGTTTTACCAATTCTTTAGAATCTGCCATGATGGAAGACCAATAATATCCTGCCAATAAAACCCTTATAGTTAAAGCTTTATAACCACAATGGGCAGAGCATACTCCATCATGTAATTCATATAGAATCGTTTGGGACTCATCAGACCCTAGGCAATGTAGTAAAGGTTTCTAAAGAATTTCTTGGCTAAACTTTTATTTTTAGGAAGAATACCCAAAGTAATAAACATTTGGATTTCATACCTCAAATCTTGGCTTAATATGGTAGAAAGCTGATGAATTTCTTTAGGTATATGCTCATATTTTACACTCTTGAATCCAGACGTTTTCTTTAGCACTTGTAGATATCTTACTAATTGTTCATTTCTTGTTTAAGATAATCCTTGAACCTGATATATCAACAATTGTGAATCACTTACCAATCAAATTATTATTTTTCCAAATATCTGAGCATCCATAGGCAAAAAATTGATACCTCATACTCAAATTCATTATTAGAAGCCTGGAAAACAAAATGGATTGATCGAAACATTGAATCCTCAAAATTGGAAATTAAACACATTCCTACCTTGCATCCCAACATATTGGATCCCCTATTTATCCGAACCATCCATTCTTTTTATGGTTTAATAGTAGAGGTTTCCACATAAAACCGATCTGAATGGAATTCAACCAAGAAATATGCCACATCGTGTGCCTTGATCGTTGTTCGAGGAGAAAAATCAATATCATAACCCCCCCCCCCCCCCTCCCCAGTTCGACAAACCAATTTGCCATTCGACCCGATATATTCGAATTTTGCAGAAAACTTTTTAGTGCAAAAGAATATCAAACCGTGATAGAATGCGCTTGAAAATAAGGCAGGATTTTTATGTATTATCATCAAGGTCATGCACTTACAACATGATCTGAAACAACTAAATATATATAAATTGTTTTTCCCTTCACTGGTTGAAACAATTTTTCACATTTATCTCATGATCTTGACACAAATCAATGTAAGACTACTAATCTTTCAGTTAATACTTGGACTTCTTTTGTAAATCTGGAGGGGGGGGGTCCATGGCTAATAACGCATCTAATTGTGTTGGATCTGCTTGAATCCCGTTTTCACTGATGGCATAGCCTAAAAGTATTCCAGATCGCACACCTAAAGTACACTTTTCAGGATTTAGCTGTAGATTAATGAATAATTGACATACTCTTTCCTACCCTGTTGGCCCAGGAAGGTTTTAACGAGGTGTCATGTACATATTCAAGGATATTAATAAAATTATTTTTTGGAAAATGGTTGTTTTGAATATATGTATTTAAATTATCTTGGTAACTAGTCAAAGAATGATAATCTTTGAAGTTGTTGACCAACCTGTTTTGATTCGAAGTGTTATACATTTATTAAAAGCGCTGTTAAAAAACAACCATATTCGAAGGGCTAACGTTCTCTAAACGCACTGGTCCGGAGTCCGATCTGGTAAGTTTCTGTGGTATACTATAAGTTAAAAAGGGATTGAGGTTAATCTGGATCAGTTAAATGCATTATTAGCCATGGATCCACCTCAGAATACTAAAGAAGCCCATATACTGACCGGAAGATTAACTGTTTTGAATTGATTTATTTCAAGATCATGGGACTAGTACTCTCAGTTTTTCCAGGTATTAAGGAATTCTACAGATTTCAATTGGTCCCCACAGTGTGATCATGCTTTCCTTGAAATCAAAAAGCATTTGTCTTCTCCCAAGACATTTTTCAAGCCTATTTAAGGAGATATACTTTATATGCATCTAGCTGTATCAGAGTATGCAGTAAGTGTTGTACTGGTAAGAGAAGTAGATAATTACCCCTGTTCGATATGTTATATAAGTAAGATTTTATTAGAAGCTAGAAAAATTGGCTTTGGCACTAATGATAACAACTAGAAAAATGAGATCCCACTTTCAAGCACACTTGATCACAATTCGTACGTCTTTTTCTTTAAAGAATGTGCTACAAAAGGCTGACATATCAGGAAGGATGACTAAATGGTCAGTTGAGCTTGGAGAGTATGATAACGGTTTTGTACCTCGAACTGCAATCAAGCTGTAGCTGATTTGTTAGTAGAATTTCATACTGAAAGACCTTACCAAAAAGCTTAGAGTAACAAGTTTCATAAATAATGGGTAGTTCGGAGAGATGACGGGTCTTGTACAATGGAATGTGGAGTTGAGGTATATTTAACTTCATCTTATGGTGATACTATGTACCAAGCTATATGCATTGGTTTTAGGGAATCCAATAATGAGTCAGGATACGGAGCAACCATAGCTGGTTTAAGGTTAGCTCAATTATGTGGAGCAAAAAGGGCCAGGTTAGTAAGTGATTCTCAATTAATTATTAATCAGGCTCACAGGTAGTCTGAAACCAAAAAATATAATTTGATAAAGTATCTACAGTTCTTAAGGAAATTTCCTCAAGCTTTAAAGACATCTAATATGAACATTTCCCTAGATTGGAAAAACACTATGACAGATTCGTTAGCCACCATAGCCTACTATGAAGCATACCCTTGGATCCTAATGCAAGAATATCTTTTTATTGATTTAGCTCAAAGAAAAAAGGATGAGGTTGAAGAGAATATGCGCATATCCGGTACAAAATCCAAAGATTAGAGATATGAAATCCAATAGTTTATTACCTTCATATAAACTATTGAATTTTCTGATGCTGAGAGGTGTTCTTTATAAAAAGTCTTTCAGCAGTCCTTCTTGTGTTGTCTTGGTTTTGAAGAGTTTCAGAATGTGCTATCCGAATTAAAATATGGAGAGGGGTCAACACACTGTGGTTACAAATATTTAACTAGGAGAATTTGTTAGCAGGATACTAACGGCCTACTATAATGAAAAATGCTAAAATTTTGGTAAAAATTGTGACATTTGTCAAAAATATGGAAATGAGATCCATGTATGGAATCAGTATCCGAACCGATACCTTTTGATAGATGGGGACTGGATTTAGTTCAACCACTGCATATGGCTTCTGGCGGTTGTCGAACTAAAAGGGATAGACTACTTTTCTAAGTGGATAAAAACTGTCTTTTTTCATGAACAACTTCTAAGGCAGTTATTAAATTTATTCTCTCCAATATATGCTGCCAATTTGGAATTTCTAAGCGCATTACTAGGGAAAATGGTCAGCAGTTTGATAACAAAGACATAAAGCATTTTGCACCTCAAGATGAATTAAACACTGCTTTTCTTCCCATTTTCATCCTCAGGATAATGGGCAGGTTGAAGTTACTAATCAGACAATTTTGAAAGGTTTGAAAAAGAATTTGGAAGGAGCAGCTGGAAAATGGCCAAGTTATTTACAAAAAGTGTATTGGGGCTACCGAACCACTCCTTATACGGCTACTCAAGAGACTCCTTTTGCTCTTGTTTATGGAATGGATGCAATTACCCCTACAAAAGCTACTTTGCCTTCATTTAGAGTGCAATATTATTTGAACAAGATAGTGGCATGACTATGAGAAGTCAGCTGGATTTAATTGAAGAAAGAAGAGTAAAGTAACATTTAAGAACGACACGCTACCAAGGGTTTATGAGAAGCATATTTGCATCTAGAGTTAAAAGAAGAGATTTTCAAGAAGGGGAAAAAGTATTAAGAAAAGTGTTCTTACATACCAAGGAGAAATAGTTTGGAAAGATAGCTTCGAGTTGGGAATGCCCGTACGCAGTCTATGAAAAAGTCAAGCAAAGAACATACAAACTTCAAACAAAGAAGGAAACCTTTTAAAACATCCGTGGAATATTGAACACCTCAGGTTATACTTAGAATGATCTCTTTTTTGTAAATATTTACTTTGTTGTGTTTCAATGTAAATATTTGGGGGCATACTCTTTCCTACCCTGATGGCGTGGGGAGGTTTTAACGGGGTGTCCGAATCCTAATTAATATACTATATGTTGCCTTTTTAAAAGAACTGATGGGTTTGTGAATGCATTGGACAAATTAAACACCCATGTAACACTTTGAAATATCTGTGAATGCATCAATGATGTTGAATACCCATTAAACACCTTGAAATACCTGTGAAGGGTTCTGATAAATTAAATACTTAAACACTTTTAACTATCAGGTGGAATAATTTTGATTGGTTCGAACATATTAAAGAATGATTAAATAAAATATTTGATTAAGTTCATATATGATTAATGTCTACTATATTTTAATTATGTTCAGATTCTAATGGAAGCATTTAAAAGACAAGATAAAATACAAAATAGATGAAAGTAAAGTTTATTTGAAATACTGGTCGGATCATCAAAGTTGTTCGACCCATTTTATATAAAATGCATTGGCCATCCATGGACTTTAGTTCACAAAGCAAAACCAAATAAAACAGCCTTGGCCATCCAAGGAATTCAGCTCAAAATAGAAACTAAAAAAATAGAAATTAGCCTTAGGGCTCATTCCATTCGGTTGTCTTCTCAACCTCACATTTTTATTTTTTCTCTTTATCATCACTTGAGCCCTCCTCAGATTCGTCATCAGGGTCGGAATCATCTAAAGTCATATTATATTTCTCACTTTGTGCTAAAGTATGATGGAGAACTTCATCATCTGGCACATAGGGCCACAACTTCCCAAGAGACCGTTTAAGGAAATGTTCGTGGAACAAAAGGACCATATCAGATTTGATAGATTATTCCATTTATTCCATGGACTACAACACCCCCTCGGCATATTCGTTCTTGGCATCAGTTATATCTCGAGCCCTTGATTTTTTCAAAGCAGTGATTTCATCTTCTCTTTTCTTGAGAAGATCTTGTAGTTTCATATTCTTTTTAGATAGTTGTTCGTTGGTAGCCTTTTCCTTGGTTAATGCTTCATTGAAATTTTTGATTTGCTGGGAGGTGGAGGTTTGTAGTTTGGTATAATTAGATTGTGTTTTCTCTTGATCTTCCTTGGCTTGTTTCAACTCAGTGTTCAGTTATATTTTTGTTATTGATTAAGGTCTCTACCTTAGTTTGTTCAGATGCAAGGGAAACCTTTAAGTTTTAATTATCAGTTTGGAGGGAACTGAAGTCTTTTGTTTGGGCTCTCACTTGTCTTTCTAAGTCGACTATGGGCCTGATATAACCTAAAACTGCATAGCCCAAGGTGTCGTGCTCCTCTGACACTTCAAAAGACTCACCATCATGAATCATTGCGTTGGCTATGTTGGATGATTGAGGAAAGGTTTGAGCAAAATCCTCTTTGTCAAACTCGCTGAAGTATAAGTTCCCTATATCATCTAAGTTAACCTCGACTTCAGCAGGAGGTTGTTCAACACTAGGGAACACTAGAGAGGAAAGATTAGCACGAGTCTCTTCTTCAATAGGAACTTCAGTAGGTTTTTTAGGAGGAATAATCTCAGTTCAGAGTATGATCTGCGAACCAATATCTACTTTCTTTTTCTTGTCTTTCCTATCATCCTTACCTGCCTGGTGTCTCTTAAACCCTTTTTTGTTTTTGATGATTGGGGAAGTTGGTGGTGGCCTTTCTCCCATACCAACTGTTACTGCCACAGCTTCCAACAATGCAACCTTAATCTCTCCTAGGCAACCCCGAACTACTTGCATCAGGAAGTTCCTTAGATGAATCTTCACTCTTCTTCTTCTTCTTCTTCTTCTTCTTCTTTTTCTTCATTTTTTCCAAGTGACTAGGAGCCTTATTCCGAGTTGGTAAGAAGAGATTACCATCTTTTTCTTCAGTACAATTGATAATTTTAGCGGCTTCAGGAGGGTTGGTGAATTCTTCCCAAGAAAGATTCCTAGTTGATCTTATTCTCCATAAATGAGTCCTCACCATGTTAGCTGCAGTAAAACAGTTATAGAAATCCGCTTCCCAATTTTCTATGGCCCACTAATTCAGTTTAGTGAAGGTGGTCCGACCCTCTTCCAAATTTTCTAAGAATATTTTAGAAAACATTGAAAAACAAATTCGAATTACGAGTTAATGTTGAAATTTCCGATGTAAGAATTTGATATTAATGCATATTGAAAAGAATCATTCAAAACTTTTACCTGAGATTTTCCAGTATCTGGTTCATACTTGGATTTTCCTTATGTCTGATTTGCTACCATTCTCCCAAGTTTCATTGATATAAGGGAATTGACTCCTCCAAGGCTTGTCAGCTTCTAATATGTCATTGACCACCTTGTAGTCATTCCCAATGTTGAAATAGTAGAAAATGATATTATGATTTCTAAATAATCTGTCTACAGCTGCAAATTATTCCATATACATTGGGATTTGGGAAAGCCTTGAAGCAATTATGCTAGCTAATAGGGTATACCAAGCGTTGAGACTTAACTGACTCAAACACAACTTTATTAAATGAAAGTATCTAACTATCTACGGCTCTAAAGGAAATCGAAGGACCCAGTTGAGCACTTCGGTGTATACTACTAGCTCCCCAATTCTACTATCCATCAGAGTCTCATCAGGGATGGGAATTCTCACCTTGATAGACGCCGGAAAGCCCCATTTTTTTCTTATCTTGTCCAACTCAACAGTATGGGTGTACACATAAGAATTGTTTTGGAGGGCTAGCAAGTACTTAGCACTAACCTTAGAGAAGTTGGGCCCAACTTGCCCAACGAGGCACTCCGAAAGTGCTTCGGTGTTAGTTTTCTCCATAAATTTTTTATTTTCCTGAACTGTACTGGTGTCCTTAGTATATCCGGAGGTCTCTATATGGGTGTCCGACTTACTCTCTACCATCACCTCTTCCATTAGTTTTGGCGTTTGAGCTCTCAATGTATGCTAAGTGTCTTCCTTCTTAATATGAGAAGATCCAATGTGAGAAGTCGATGAGCGTGGATTCTAAATTGGAAATTTTGGAGATTTTACCATTGAAGAACCTTCATTGGGCTTCCTTGCCCCTTTAACAGGTGAAGTTGCAGTTTTTACTTTAGATAGCCTAGTAACCTTTCAAGGTGGGATGTGTCTAATATCCAAACCCATAGAAAATGAAAGGGGATGGAGTTTTGCAGCTGGTAACGGCTTTAGGTATAAAAAGGGGTGCTTCTGGTTGATTTGATTAAAGAACTGGTATTTCTGGTTGCTTTGATTGAAGAACTGGTTTTTTGGTTGTTTTGATTGATAGGTTTATATCTCTGGTTGTGTTAATCGAGGAACTGGTGATTCTGGTTACTTTGATGGTTCGAGATTTATTAAAGATGAAGTATAAAACTTTTTCTTGAGAAATGGTGTTGATCTGTAAGAATATGAACTTATATCTGGTTCCAACACTTCTTCAATGACCAATCCAGGAGAGGCCGGCAGTCCAGCTGTGATTCAGTCCTCTTTTTTTTCTTTGTCTACCTTAAACAAGTTAATCTAACCATCTTTAATTAAGGCATTTCTTACTGTGAACATAAAACCTTATAGCCCTATATATTTGTAAAAGTCTAGATGTAAATCCCTAGAAAAAACGGCTGGTAGGTCCAACTGCAAGTTGACACGTGTAATGAAAGTTTGATCATAAAGTAGAAACCTTTGAGTTGATTAATAGACCTATCGAATTCACTTCGAATGCAGATGATCAGTTTGGATATTATTGATACAATTAGCTCTTCCAAAAGTTTTTGAAATAGCTAAGAGGGATATATGATCAGTTCAGAATTTGTTGGAAGCAATATTCATACTAATACCAGTAATATCTGAAGGGCTTTTTAGACAACCCATATAAAAGATAATGGTGAAACAGTAGTGGTAGTGGTACCATGACTCAGCTACACGCCTAGTAGTTTATCTACTGGGCCCGGGGGCTCATAAGAGTGACTCGATTATAAGGTTTGACCCATAAGGCCCATGGGTCAAGAAAAAAACAACTATAAATACTCCAACCAACTTCATTAAGAGGGTTGGATTTTTTCTATAAAAAATTAAATATAAGTACACACCTCTTTTATCTCTCTACCTTTTACTTAGAAATTTAATACTCAGTTGATAAACTACCAAAAGACCCCGTTATAAATCATCTACACCAATTTCAATGAGGAAATGGAAAGATTAAATCTGAGGCGATTTAGACTTTGGCAATAAACAGTTTTCATCTACTGTGATATTTAATGATAGTTAGTTCTTATTAATCGCCTCTCATAAAAACTAAAGGGGCTACTGATAAGTATATGAAATATGAGGGGCATAATGTAATAGTATTAAAGTTATTTATGATAAATTGTATAGTTATAAGACGACATTTGGATTATTTGTAAAGATAAGGGGTTGTCATGAAATGTGCCCATTTAAATAATTGATTCAGTTATTGAAGTTTGAGACGCATATAAATAAGTTTATTTATGATATATTGTATAGTTATAAGACGACATAAGGGGTTGCCATGAATTTTTTTCATTTAAATAACTGATTCAGTTACTGAAGTCTAAGACGTCTATAAATAAGGCGTGAGGTGATGAATAAAGAGATGATACTTTTCATTAGTTAGAAATTGATTCTAAAATTTACTTTCTCTATCTTCAAGTTTATTTCATCTTTTACTTTTTCTTTCTAGAACTGAATTCTATACTCAACAAGAGGTAAGTTTATTATTACATACTGTTGCGGTGATAATATGAATTGTTTATTTACAAATGAGACGGATTTTACGGGTTTGGTAGTATGTCTTGAAGTTGAGCGTTTAAAGAGTGTTAGTTTTTTTTATAAAACAACATGCAGTTGATAAGGTTACTAAAGAAATGCGTAAACCGTCTAACATAAGTTTGTTTGAAACCTTAAATAATCAATTAATTAGTAGGGAGAGTGGTAATGGTTTAAGTTTCTTTTATCATAAAAAAAACTTGGTACTACTGGTTGGGCTGATGCAAGTACAATTGTTTGTCAAGTAATTTATCAAGGTAATGTAGCTCTAAGGTTATCATTATGTCACTATGCCTTAGAGCATGATTTTTGTTTCAAATACATGCATAATACACGATGTAAGATAACTTCTTATTTTTAAAATAAAGTCTCAATTTGATGTAGTGTTACCAACCATGACCATGCGATTTCCATGCTAAAAATCTTGCGATTCTAGTGCAATAAACACCATGCGAGACTAATGATTCTAACCACGCGTTACTACTAAAAATAATGTTCGAGACTAAAATGTTTGATACCTTATCATCTTTGAGTTGGTTTATCTATTTAATCATATCCAAGGTTGATAATTTTGATACATATCCCCATAATTTGTAGCATCTTGAGATCATGTTGGGCCTCGCTTCTGCTTGTGAAATAATTGTATGCTCCAAGATGAATGAATGCATCAAAATATTTAACAGCGTCATTACATATATTTTTAACTTTTTTTTTAATTATGTAGTAATATTAACCAATAAAAGTTCAATACATTTGATAACTATATCTGGTTTGTCGGAGACACAAGTTCTAATTGACTCAAACAAGTTCTCTTTTATTTTTTAGAGCAATCATAGTTGTTTATTTTTTCAAGGTCATCGACATAGTAGACCATTGTCCAACCCAACATATCTCCTGACACTGAATAGAAAAAGGTAGAGCCCATAAACATGACCAATAAAACAACCACATCCTTCATAACATGATCCCTTAAATCTTAATGGATTTGTCTATTGATCCATGTAAAACACAACACAATATGCGATATTAATACTACTGAATATTTGACCTTAATGAAAAATAAAAACCATGCAATTATAGTGCTACAAACCATGCAATTCTAGTGATACTGACCATGTATTTCTATTGAAAACAAACACCATGCAATTTTGGTGTTACTGAGCATACGTTTTCAGTGCTATTGAGCATGCGTTTCTACTGTAACCAAACAGAAAACCCATGCGAGTTTATATCAAATTGATCATGTATTTCTAGTTATATTGACCATGCGATTTAAATGCTAACAAACATGATGCGATTCTAGTGATATTAACATGTGTTTTTATTGTAATAAAAAAATATTGATAAATACATACTTTTATCAAATTATTTGATATTGGTTTTGTTTTGTTTTTGCCAACTTTTATGGAACTTTCATCCAGAAAGTATGTACTCATGATCCTGGACATTGTTTCTCCACCATCGGTGTAGCAAAGTTTGAATCCTCGAGTTGATTTTAAAGGCATTTCCTCATTTCCACGTTTAAAACCAAAAATAGTTTTCATGTTATTGGTCATTAGTTTTACCATTTTGGACCCAATTCTGATAGCTTCATCTTCCATCGAGTATGTTTTGATAATATCGGTTATAATTTGATAATTCTTTTATAAAAAACTCTCATCGTATAGTTCATAAGAAGCCTTCAATATTGTATAGAAAGGTGTTTCAAATGAAGGTTTTATTTATTCGGTAGTAATAATATTACTCTTCTCTTTCATCAGATTTAGGATGCTAACTAAACCAGATCTATAAAAGCAAGCTTCAAGAGACATTTTTTCCTGTAAAAACACCATGCATCATAGGTTGATTAAACATAGGACATTAATACTACTAAACATTCAGATTTAAAGTAAAATAAACACCAGGCGATTCTAGTACTACAAACCATGTGATTATAATATAACAGACCATGATATTCTAGATCAAATAGACTTATTGGATTTTTGTAACATACAAGACGTTAAGACAAATAAACATGCAATTTACAACTATAAGTACAACCATATGATTCATGTGTATGAAAGATGAGAGGCACGACACGTATCTCACCTTAACTTTGAAAGTATTTGGATTGTCAAAACATCATACATGGATACCCGACATTACATTACAACCTAATTACTAAAGTGTAACACATTATATACAAATACTATGACCTTCCATACTCTGAAACCCTATAATTACTCAAACATAAAATATGAAGGTGATCGAAGATATCCTAAGAACATTATGAGTTTAACTAAGAACCTAGTTCATGTTAAATCAACATTACCAAACTTAGTTAACTAAACCAAAACCATCAAAATATAGAGAAGTGTATAACTGGTACTTAGTTCTTACATGTGATTTCAGAGTTTTTACTTGTGATTTCGTTATCTTCTCACTGAGAGGAAGGATTGTATTCTTAAGCTTCTCGATTTTTATTTTATCAATTACTTTATTAATAAAACCGACTTCTAAAAAATTATTATGCTTCTTTTCAAATGTACACCTTCTTTTTAAAGGTTTAAGTGGTCTTGGTGGTGGTAAAGATGATGGTAAAGGGTCTCCAATGATATCAAATTTTTCAACAAAGATATTTTCCACGGCAACTTTTTTCAAATCTAGTTTTTTATTTATTAAAGCATTGTACGTTTCCTTGTAAGCAAGTGTATTGTCAAATTTCTCAGTGAAAAAATAAAATATATGGGATAATGGATCATCTTTCTAATTATACCTTTTTTTTATTCTTGACCCTAAATCATCTCAATTGTTAGAATCAAGGAGAGCATCATCAACCAAAATTTTACCAATTTCTACATTAGAAATTAAAACAGACGAGGAATTATCATTATTTACCTTATCGGAAGAAAATGAATTTTTTTTCTATTGCTCCTTATCCTCTGAGACAGCATCTCGATAAACTAGTTTCTCTTTGATCCGACGATTATTAGCCAATTTAAACTCCTCTAGTAACAGGTCAATGCGATCATCATCAAAACACATGGTGTGCCCCATCATATCGAAACGATCTTCGAGATCTTCAAGACCATAGATGTTGTTCTCTCATTTAGACTTTGAATGAGAAATATCAGGATTCAGAAACATGCTTCTTGTATTTACGTAGCAACAACTTGAGCTTTGATACAAAACTAGTACAACGTAAGAATCAGAACAAAAAATAAACGAAACCCTAATATATGATTTTATGAACACGCGGTTCTATATGACTTAAAGTCTAAATTTTATTCTCTAAAATAATAATTAATCATTCAATTAGAGTTTGAAAACCTTAAAATAAAAATCGTCTGAAGCTCTAAAAAAGAATTGTATCAGAATCATCAAAACATAATTCGATTTGATTTACTAATTAAAATCTACGTCTAAAATGAAATAAAATCAGTACTAAAAAACATTTAAATAGTTCAATTTAAATAGAGAAATGCATCACGATGGATCGTTCACGGATAATAAAAAGTGTTTCACCGACCTGAATCAGCTATTACAAAATTTCTTTAGCTCATTTATACATGAAATAAAACACATACAAATTACTCGATCCTCATCTATCCCTTTAGGAGAAGAAAACAGGTGGCGTCTTAAGTATAAACCATATTGTGCATTAAAGTTTAAAAAATGCAATACATAGATAGGTTATTGAACATCCATGAAATCTGGTATCTTTTTTATCGATTATTTGGAAGAGCCCCATAACTACTTGAAAGCTTCGCCATTATAAATGTGCTAGTCCAACTCTACACCAAAAGCAAAAAGAAAAAAACAAACACTTTCAATGTTTAAAAGCTACAAATAAACACAAAACTAAGATTATTAACCAATCCCCTAGAGTCTATAAGAGACCATTAGAGTTGTTTTTTACCATTCGCCAACAAGGCCTTAAAACATTATCTTTTTTTTTCCAACAACTGGCCTATTTTTTATTTTTTATTCAAATAAAATAATTGGACAGTCTATTATGTTTATTTAGAGGTGAATTAATACACGTGTTATCTGTAAAAGCTAAATAAAAAAACCGCCAAACTTGAATTTAAGAAGCAATCTTAAATTTAAAAAAAATTGAGCTAGAAGTTTGACCCATTTCTTTTAGCAAAACTTCTTTTTATCATGAAATTTTCTTCTTTTCTCTTCCACCTTTCTTTTTTTCCTCAAGAACTAATTCTTCGTGCATCAATTTTTATCACTATTTCTGATCAAAAGTATAATTATAATACTATTGCTCAATAGCAGATTATGCAAGACATTTCTTCAAGAAGAAACAACCTATCAATATTCGACGTAAGGTATTTGGCTAAATTGCAATGCTTGATTTTATTTTCATTTCGATTATGCTTCTAAACAAATTTTGAATCTAGCTTCAATCATTTTTTTTGTTTGTAGAATCTAGCTTTACCCAACATTAGACTCTTTTTTCAGAACCAATACCTTCAAAATCATCATCTTTCCAACATAGCAAAAGTTAGGTAAAACCTGCTTTGAAATTGTTAGTTTAACTATTGTAAACATTATAAGCTATAAAGATATACATATTTATCTAGAATTCCAAAGATTAAATACTAAAATAAACTTTTAAAGTAACCTTTTAGTTAATCAATTCTTTATCCTTATATAACATAGAATTATGTTTTTTAACAAAGTAATTTCCCTTAGTTGATTTGGAGCCTGATCCTGATTACAGTCCAATTTCATTTTATATTCTGTGGTCCATTTGGCAATCCAACAACTACCTTGCTTTGATCTCTCAAAATATGGACAATGGTCATGTTTGATGTGATTAATTTCCTACAATAGGCTAGAAGAGGATCGAGATACCAAGGGCTTTACCCTTACTAAGCATCTCTATAAGAATTTGAGAATCAGTTTCTAATTCAAGGTTACTGATGTTCAGATCCTTGTAAATCAAAATACTATCTAATAAAGTCATTCCCTCTGCCAAAACAAGAGTTAGTTTGCCATAAAGCCTACCAAAACAATTTGTTATTTTCCTAATGTTATTCTTTATCAAACCACCACCAATGGATTCTCCATTGATCCCACATGAACCATCAATGTTCAATTTATATCTGTTGAATAGTGAAGGTATCCAATTGAGCAATGCGCATTTCCTTTCCTTGGATAGGGGATTATAACAACCAATTTCAGTAGCATACTTAAAATCATTAGAGAAGTGACAACTTTTGAACAAGTTAGATAATCCAAACCCATTAGAATATGTTTAACATAACTGATTATAGAACTATATGTAAAACTAGTATTATCATACTTAGCTTTGTTTCTAGCTCTCCATGGCGTCCAACATATAAGAGAAGAAATAAGTTATAATATGAACCTCCTTATTTATAGACCATAACCAACATTTAGTTACATGATTTATAGTCACATGTCTGTATAAGATGATGTTAAATAATCTAGAAAAATAACATCATACTACCCATAAAATATTGCATGATACAAACATATGATTTATAATTTTTAAATCTTCACAAAAATGACATTTTGAAGCCAAATAAAATTTTATCCTTTGAAGCATAGAGTCCATTGATATCAAATTATTTAAAATAATGTATAATAATATAGAGAATTTTTTAGGTGTAATATTATTCCAATTTTTCTTGTGTATATTGTACTTTTTGTCTTTGTTCCCCAATCTATTCTAGGTATCCTTAGTACTAAAGTCATCGGATGTAGATAAATACCACTTAATAGCATCTTCCATCGTGTGTTTGATAGAGATTTTCTAGATTTTTATGATATCAAATGGTAGGAATGATCTTTTAAGTTGGTCTAATATCCAACATTCTCTATTCCAAAATGTATTGACTCTTTCCTTTGAGTATCATTTGTTATCCTTATTTCTTGATAGATTGATAAAAGGTAAGGGATTACATCACCTATCAATCCAAAAATCTATATTTCCCTTGCCTCCCTTATAATATATAAATTCCTTAGTTTTCTCTCTCTTATTTATTAGTATTTTCCATATTATTGAGTGATGTCTTACGTGTTTGACTTACATATGATGAAGATCCTTGAAATATATATCATGCATATAACTTGACCAAACATATTTATGCTCTCTAAATCTAAATCTAAATCATGCATATAAGTTATTTTTCTTCATAAGGTCTATAAAGGTTACTCTACCTGGTCTAGTTAATAAGTTGGAAGCATCTTTAGAGCCCCATAGGAACCTATTGCAATATCTTTCCATTGTGTCTATTACAATTTTAGGAATAAGACAACATTTAATCCAATAAACAGACAATGACATTAATAATGACTGAATTAGGATCAACGTACCTCCAAATGATAACTGCTTGCCTTCCTACTCTATAATCTTACTCCTCATCTTTGTTATTAAAACATCATATTTTCTATATTTATTATTAGAAATGATTGAAATACCTTGATATGAAATAGGAAAATGACCAACCTGAAATTCAAAGTGTAACCCCAACATACTAGATCTTGACTGAGAAAAACAATTAGAGGTTATTACCTAAGTTGTTTCCATGTTAATAATCTGGCCATGTATGAGGTGATAATGTTGTAATAAATTCCCCAATCTGTTAAGTAGATCCATTTGTGAAGTGATCAAGTCATCTGCAAAGGCTAAGAAATGAATAACAAGCGAACTTTTTGATTTGAATTTTATTTCCTTTCTTGATTCAAACAGATTTTTTAATCCTCTAATCAAGTACTACTAAACTATAATAACAATTATTGAGGATATATATATCTTATATATACAAGTAATTCTATATATGAAAAAGCTACTAAAGCCAAATAGCTCAATAATGTTTAAAGTAAATTTGTATGATAATTTGTCGAAGGCCTTTAACATATTTACTTTAATCATAATATTGTCATGGATATTCCTACCATTTGGAAAAAACTATGGAAAACCTATTATTTATGATTTTTGAAATGATTATGTTTAACAATGTACAAAGACTAATAGGCGCCCCCAAGGGGGTAGCCGAGTTGGTTGAGTATAACATTCTTATGACCAAAAGGTCATGAGTTCGAGTCCCTCTACATACGCTTTCTCGGCTGAGCCTGTCACCTTGTGTGGTTTACCTTCTGGCGTTGGTTTGCAGGCTATCGCGTCAGACTGAGGGTTTACCCTGTGCGTACTCATTGCACTCTGAGTAGCGGCTGCGGGTTCCCTCCGGAAAAAAAAACAAAGACTAATAGGCCTATAGTCATTCCAGGTTTGAGTGCCACTTACCTTAGGAATAAGACTAATGATGGTAGCAGTTATACCATGATGGATTTCTAGTCCTTGAAGAAAAGTTGTGATAACATCACAAAAATCCTTCTTAATAACATGCCAACAATATTGAAAGAACATACCAATGAGGCTATTAATTCTAGCAGCATTCGAGGGATTTAAGCTTTTGATAACCTCAAAGATATTAGTTTCAACATATAATCCTTTAACATTCTATTATCTTTATTATTTTTTAGCTTATGAATGATATTATGTAATTCTACTTCATTGGCTGGCCTGTTAGAGTTGATTTGAAATGAGATTCAACAGATTTCCCTAGCTTGTCATGATCTGTAATCCATTCATTTCCTTTATAAACAACTAAACATTTATTCACTCTTCTCATTTTCTTAACATGCTTATGATGAGTAGCAGTATTCTTATCACCATCTTTAAGCCAGATAGAATTACATTTTTGCTAATAGTTGAAGATATACAACCCGTCTTTTTGTAAGATTAATCTTATTATCAATACCTTTTTATTCTTATTTTTTTCCCAAGGTCTCAACGTCATACTGAGCCTGTAATACATCATCAAATATATTACCAAATTACTCTAAGTTCCATACTTTTAGCTTATGTTTCAACCTCTTAAGATTATCCCAAAACACAAACATAGGTTGTCCTTCCATTTCAGTATTCCAATTATGTTCTACGATATTAAGGAAATCGCGGTGCTTAACTCACATATTTTAAAATTTAAAGGAAACCTTAACCTTTCTAGGACTCTCCTCTGTTGAGATACAAATATTAGTATGATCAGAGCATATTCTACCCATATGCTGCACCCTAGTTTCTTTAAACTAATCATATAAATAAGCGTTAAATAGCACTATATCTAACCTCTTCCATTTTCTATTGTTGGACCATGTATATTTAGTTTCTGTGTAGCCTGCATTATTAAGATAACAATCTGAAATAATGTTGTTGAACTCTTCAATACTTTTTAAACATAACAAAGAGCATGCAAGTTGTTCATGTGCAGAAGAAATGACCTTAAAGTCTCGTATCAAAATTCACTCCCTTGAATTGTCACCTGAATTTCTTAAGTTATTCATAAGATTAATCCGTAGTTCCCTTAAACATTTAGCATAAACAATTGTTTACCATAAATAATTTGTCTAAAGATGAGTGACTTACATTTACATGAATGAATTGAATATGATTCAAAATAATATATACTTTGAATTTATCTTTCTACATTAACCAGAATTTATTGTTGATATTGGCTATACTATTTTGGAAACCAATACTTTTAACAACTTTCTTAAGTTTTTTTCACAGCAATCAAAGGCACTTGAAGAGCCATAAAATCAGTATTTTCAGACTTTTTAATTGACATTAACCTTCTTTTTGTAGTTTTGTTTCCAATTCATCGGACATTCCAATTCAGTATTTTAACCGTCATTTAAAGCTATTGGAGGATGTCCTGGTTAGCCCTTTAAACTGAGAAGTCTTGATAATAAGTGTACTTTTACCTGTTTTACCTTTAGCTTTCTTTAATTTCTTGCTCACTATTTCATTAAAATCTTTTCCAACTTCTATTTTATTGAGAGTGGGAGATGATGTGAGACTTTCTATGTTTTTTACTTAGGATAATTATGTTTTGATGCTAGGTTTTCATAATCATTTGAGGCTGAAAAATTAATTCATGCCTTAATTGAGTGTATAGCTTCTATAATATATGATTCTTTAAGCTCTTGTATTTCTTTTAAAAAGTTTTTTCAAACTACATTTTTCCTTATAAGACTCTTGTACACTCCCTGTATAGCTTGATTGAGTTTTATCCTTCAAGGTAAAGTTTTCTTGAGTTATTTCTTGGACATCACAGTTTTGGTTTTGTTGCTTTTCATAGTTCTAATGTTTCCGACTATCAGTGTCCTCTATTTTTTTGTAGATCTTCTATCACTAAGTCCTTTCTTTTTTGGATGATAGACTTAAATTGAGGAACCCTTTTATTGATTTTTTAGAGGGCATGAAATTGGTAGGATAATGAGGGGATTGTTAGGTTTTAACTATCTGATTTCCAGTAGGAACAATAATCCTTTTACAGGTTGTATCATTGTGGCCTAAATATAGACAAACATTACAGCATGAAGGAACATCTCCATATATTATATCCACCCAACATCCATCATTATCCGTACAATTTATCTTCGTCTTATAGATAAACTTCTTTGTAAAATCAAACTCAATTGAGCAATTATGTTTACCCTTATGTAATAGATTACCTAATGAAGATACTAAATTCCTTATGATTCATTCATTATATAAAAACTTATGAATATTTGGAAACATAATCCAATTGGTGTAGTTGAACATTCAATCTTTGGATTGAAGTATGGTTTCAATTAGGGAAATCTTATGAAAAATTCCCTAATCAACCACATATTTATTTTTCTATAACTTACAAAGATCAAGTTGTACAAAAAATTCTATTAAAATGTGTCTTGCGTCCCATGTAGCAATATTAAATTTACCTGTAAACTTAAAAAAAGTCTAAAGAAACTTTTGAATATAGTGTAATTGAGTATTACCTTTGAGTAAAGTTTCCAACTAAGGTTAATTTTGTTGATTCCTGTAGTTTCTCTTTGTCTTTGAAGCGAATTGTAAGGCTATATGGTCTCATCTTTCGTGAATCCCATAATGTTCAAGAATAGGTTCTTTATATGTATCCCTTGTAACCTCAACATATGATTTGATCAGAGAATTAACTTTCCATTCATGCATCATTGTTTGAAAAATCAAAGATAAGATTGTTCCGTAGTTCAAAACTTTAAATATTACTGGATTGAAAAGTTCATTTGTTATTTTAATTGGTTCCTTTGTTTTTTGGAAGAAAAAGGATATTGTACTACAAATTTGTTCTTGTCCTATCTTTTTTAGAAGCTCATATGCTTTTGTAGATCAAGTATTGTGGTGCCAAAATCTTGTTTTCTTTTTTCGATAATATTTGTTGCCACCCTGAAACAGTTTTTAAATGTAACATAATGTTAACCATTTACTGGTAAGCAATAGTTCCCATGACTTGGCTTGGCAATAAAGATTCAAGACTTTATTCTTGAGTTCTTGATTATATTCTTGGAGCGGATGTTCGGCTTCAAATCAACCAATCCTTAAAATTTTAGTTCATACTAACGACAAAACATTAGAGGCTCATACATTTTGCAAAAAAAAACAATCTTAAATATTAAGGTGAATTCACGGTAAGACATAAATAATTATGATAAAATTTTAAGATAGTGTTAAAGATATTTAAGAAACATTGAAAGAGAAAATGTTACATAACTTTAGTACCCATAATACCATGGAGTTTTTTTAATATAGTTATGAAAAGTTTAGGATTGACCATCAAATCCTCATATCTAGAAAATGGTGGTGGATATGGATATCGTTAGATATTTTAGTGTAATTTGATCGACTAGTCGACCAATTAAATCATGATACATTATCGAACAAGTCGTAGAATGCGGAGCGCGCGCTTGTTAGGATATTTATGATTAACAGGGTCAAGGGACGTAGCCCTTTGCGAGATTCAAGGGCGGAGCCCCTTACGGGGTCCAAAGAATTTTAAATTTGGAAATTTAAGGTTTATTTAAATCTCAAATTCCAGCCGTTTTTAATCCAAAATTTAATTCCTGTTATATGACCTTAACTACCCCAACTACTTTGACTATCAAACCACATGCATTAATAGAAATACATAAACGTTGGGTTTTGTTTGTCACAAGATGTTGAGGTCACTAGAAAAGTCTTCTCTTTCATAAGTTTTTAGAATACTCTTCCTATATACTGTTCATGTTCAACCACTAACTACTACAATATTCATTCCCTATAACGATAAGTTATAAAACAATAGAAACACTCAAACGAGTGACAATATTAATTGTATGCAATAAAAACAAAGGAATAAATGGAATTATATCAAATTTTATTATTACCAAAAAAAGTAATAAAAGAGAGAAAGAAAGACAAAACTACAAACCACAAAACAAAAGATGGAAAAACATAACTATATTGGACAAAAAACCTTAGCTTGATATAATAAATTCAAGTAGTATCTGATGCAGTCAGAGATTCTTTAGTGAGGCTTAGAACCGAAGATGTTCCTGTGAAAGGGTCGGACTAGAGAATGTTCATATGACGTGACAGTGAATAATGAATTGCTAGAAATGAAAAGACAAAAAGAATTTATGAAGTAATTATTATTTTTTTTTTTTTAACACGAATAAATAAAGATAATTTTCTACTTCTTCGTTCTTCATCAGGGATGATGATATCTACACCAGTGTCCTCTATCCCTCGTATTTCTTACCAACTCCTAACTCTTAGCAACTACAACGCATTCTCGGAAGAAAAAAGCAAACAAAACGGTCTCTTCTTTACAATAACCGGTAGGGAGTATGGTAACTCAAAACTGACACGAAGTACCAAGCCGCTGTGTCTGCTTCAGACCTGAGATAGTAGAGTTGCGATTACGGAAACCTGGATACAGCAGTTCTTGAAATTTCTCAAGAAAAAGAGTCCATTCCTCTTCATTCATGTCTATCAGCTTCACAAAGCTAAAACTAGCAGGTATCTGTTCTTTCGCACTCTTGTGCCCAGATGATGTGCCAGAACTGTAAGCACTTCCGCTCCTGCCTAGAGGGAACTTAGTGTATTTTTTGTCTCCCAAAACGGTATCTTTTAATGAGATCGAAAGATTTGTAAGAGAAGGGAATCTTTCAAAAGTTTTGGAACCAACATATTCTGCTTCATCTTTCTCCTCGTCCTCCTCAATACTTTCATCAAGTTTTGTAAGTTGAGACCGACCGTTGCCAATACCATTTCCAAAATGAAATGGTGCTTTCGCTGTATAATCCTCTATTGTTTTCTTGGGTGAGGAGTCTAGTAGGCTTGTATCATCACAGTCTATATCAAACTGAAATGCCTCGTCTACCACAAGATCGGATTTAGGAGATAATATCTCCCTTTCAGCTATTAACCTCCTTGCCTCCATGCATACAGCCTCCAGCTCACTCGGCTCTTCTTCACCAGCACGGAATTCTCTACTCATCATCTCCCCAATTTCCGCAAGGCAAAGACCAGAAGCAGCAGCTTCCTTGAGGAAGATAGTACAAAGGACCAAGACACGAAGGCAAGCCTCGCGAATCATGGGGAGTTCTCGTCGTAGCATCTCGCAGTCTCGTAACGGATCAAGATTTTGTATGTAGTCAAGTTCATCACTTGAGAACGGAATTGAAGCCTGAGGCCAATGAATCCACTCAAAGTATGGGTCCTCTAAGGTCTCAGGCAAGCAAAGGCCATGATCAATTGGAACAAGTTCTACTTGACCAAAGCCTTCAAGCTTCCTCACCAAAAGGTTTCCTCCATGTCTGTCTGTGTTAAAGATCCTTATGTCTAATATACCAATGCCATGAACAGCAGAAACAGGGAAGCTTGAGGTGCCATAGTCACTGGCATCATAGTCATGTGGTATGAACTGTTGGAAAGATGCAATTTTGCTAGTTAGCTTCTTGTTACAACTTTTGTTTCCACTGACTCCATCGTTCACATTGAAGATCGTGTGAGTGATCTTCACCAAGGCTGTTGGGGGGACATTTGCAAAGTGATTGTAATCAAGAAGGTATGCTGCAGCTTCTCTGTACCCAGTTTCTCCCACTCGAACCGACTTTTTGAAACCAGGTTGTCCAAGCGCTTTACCAACAAAGCCTTTAGGGTTGTTAGGGGCAAAAGGTTCTTCGTCCGTGGGCTTTATGATTGCAACATTTTCACCATTACTGTTCCTGAAATAGTAAGCACCTCCAAGCCCACTATGAACAAGAATTGGATCGACACCCTTCTTTATCGCCTTCACAATGTCTTTCACTATTCGTTTCACCACAGCAAAATTTTCCGATTGGCCCAGTATCTCAATAGGCCCGCTTTGGTCTCTTTGTTGAATTTCATTACCATGAGGTAAAAGGCACGGAGTAGATGAGCTTCGGTGCATGAAATTCCGCGTCAAAAGAAGAGGAGAATCTTTCCTAACTGCTGTAAGATCATTGTTGAGTACCATGTCTCCAAAAGTCAATGAGCTCTCTTCGATAGGGAAATTAAGGGTGAGCTGCAACCGTCTTTTCACAGTATGTGCATTGTCACCACGATCCAAGTCCATTCCTAAAACACAACCGGTTTCTGTTTGTACAAAAACCCTTCTCCGACCTGCAGGTGGCGGTTTCCCTCCCATATACCGAGGGTTGCTGTATTCCCCGTTAAACGGAGCCTTAAAGACTGCTGCTACTGCCATTTGTGTCTGAACAGGACTGTCGAGCTTACGAGACATGAGAATACTTTTAGTAATTGGTAGCAGAGTCGGCAGTACGGTGGAATTCCTTCACTACCAAGCAGGTGCCCACAGTCTGAAACTAAATGTGCTTGTAAAAAAGAGAGAAACTACTATCCCCACCAAACAATCATCAAGTTTGAAAAACCAATAACACCAAGTAAACCTAAAACACAAACCAATTCACGGAAATGAACTCTTCAGAAGCCACATAGCCATGAAAAATACAACCTGAAATTGTTGGAATCTAATGACGCGGCGGAAACAGAAGAAGAAGCAACGATAGATAGATGAAACCCTAGTTCAAGGGTAACATGATGCAACCCTAATCTAAGGGTAACAAAGAGTGAAATTTTCAAACATAAAAAATCTATTATTCCAAAAACTTCAAAATAACTTAAAGGATAAGAGGCTTTATATAATAGCTTCTCAAAACCTTAAATTAGAATACAAGGAAATAAAATAAATATTCTAAAATAAAATCAAATAAAATAAAATCAAATCTTAATATAATTAGATTTGATTTAAATACATAAGATATTTGAATAAAATAAAATTTAAAAGGCTTTTGTTTGGACTTTTTGGGCTACATCATCCTCTCCTGGTTGACAAAAATTCGTCCTCGAATTCACAGCACCATCACCATCAAGAACCTTAATTATATATTTTATTTTATTCAATCGTTACATTGGGAATTATAATTGTTAACCTTATCAGAATAAGATAATTCTTCTCGAGTGTTCCTTATTCGAAGTCACATTAAAGCCATCCAGTTGAAGGAAAAAAATAGTTTCGAAAACCTTTTTCATAGCCTGAAGACAACATCCCCATGTCCAGTTGATGAAAAATAATGGTTTTGAAAACCTCTTCATAGCCTGAGACAGCATCTCGATAAGAAATATTTACCTTGATTCGACGATTGGTAGCCAATTTAAACTCCTTCAGTAACCGGTCAATACGATCGTCATTGAAACGGTTGGTATGCCCCCTCATACTCAAACGATCTTTCTGATCTTCATGACCGTGTGTTGTTCTCTTCGTTAAACCTTGAATCAGATGAAAACAGGATTCAGAAACATGCTTGACCCGTAGCAGGAACTGAGGCTCTGATACCAAACTGATGACGCGGCGGAAACAGAAGAAGAAACAACGATAGATGAAACCCTAATTCAAGGGTAACATGATGCAACCCTAATCTAAGGGTAACAAAGAGTGAAATTTTCAGACATAAAAAATCTATTATTCCAAAAACTTCAAAATAACTTAAGGCATAAGAGGCTTTATATAATAGCTTCTCAAAACCCTAAATTAGAATACAAGGAAATAAAATAAATATTCTAAAATAAAATAAAATAAAATAAAATAAAATCAAATCTTAATATAATTAGATTTGATTTAAATACATAAGATATTTGAATAAAATAAAATAAAATTTAAAAGGCTTTTGTTTGGACTTTTTGGGCTACATCAGAATCCAATCGATAGGACTAATGAAATGGAGAGTTTTCAGGAGGAAAGAGACGCATAATACATAGCTGGTCAAGTATGGAGCATAAGGCAATAAATCGTTCGAGTCGGCTCAGTGAGTCGCTGGTTCAATTACCCAACCCTCAAGCTCGGTCTCTCTCTTCTTTTTCTGTTTTTTTTTTCTTTTGCCCTGTTTTCTCTCTCTGAAGTAATTATTACTTAATCATTAGCTATTTTCCAAAAAGGGACTATCACTCAAGTCCCTCACTTCTTATGTGTGTTTTACTTTGATCCTTAGCCACTTAACACATTGTTCTTAACCTTATTAGTAGACTAAATTACATGCCAAACACCTATATTTTCCTTCCCTTATCAGTAGCCCCCCAGTCCAGGTGCAGTTCTCTGGACGTAGACTTAAATTGCAACTTGCTTTTGTTCGGATCAGACCGAAAACTACCATGCTCGGGCACTTTGTTCTTTGAGCGAATTTTGTTGAGGTCAGATTTCCTCATGGTCGGATCTCGTATTCCTTGATGTGTTCTGTCCCGGATCGGACTCGGCCTTGCTGACCTCACCCTTTGATCAGGCTGATGTCACCTAAGTAATTATTTAATGTCAGACGCATGTGCTAGGTTCGCTGCAATCGAGTTAAAAGCTTTTTTAGGCGACACAGCTGTTCAAATTCTGCTCGCTTTCCTTATATATAGCCCACTTGGTTTCTAAACGAAGGTTTTTTATTTCCTTAATATAAATTTCATTCTAGAGAGAGAATCTGTGTCAAACAAACACTTTGAATTTGCATTTTCATGCCTGAAGAGTCTCGCTATATTGGAAAGTATAAACTTTAGAGGTGGTATCGTAACTCTAATCAGTTTGTTGCTGCTGGGCCTTCTAGTGAAAGAGAATATCCCTCTCCTGCCGATATTTGGGAAGGCAACTTTCGAGATAACTGGGCTCCGATCCGCGAACGCTCTGCTCGACTTGCTTGCGAATATTCTGCCCGGTTTGCTGCATCCTCCCCTGGTCAAACACATCCTTCAAGTAATGAGGTTGATCTCTCTACTTATCTAAATCCTTCGACTCTTCCTTCCCGATCCTCCCTTTTCGTCATAATGGGTAAGGACAGAAAAAGAACATCGAATAAAGAACATCAAGACCGGCCTAAGAGAAAAAGATCGCCGGATCCGGCCGCTAAATCAGTTCGAATGAGGATTTCCTCCTCGGAGCAGACTCCCTCTACCACTCCCCAGGGCTCTCCTCAAATAACACCAGACGTTAGTCCTCGAAGAACTTCATCCAGGGGGACCCGGGTAGAACCATCCCTATATTCTATTCCAGAAGTTCAGGAAAAACCTTTATCCGATGACCCTGGAAACGTTGCAGTGATTGAGGCAGAGCCTCTTCAGGTAGTCCTTACCGACGCTATCCCTTTGGAACCTATAGCTGACCCTTCCACTCATCCAGGTTGGACTTCCTTAGAAAAAAGAAGAAAAATAAGAAGAAAGCGCGTTCGACGGGCATGCCCTCGAATGTAGAAGATTTCCTGAGCGATCACTTTCGTAACCTCGAATCCAAACATCTCTTAGCTTTATACAAAGTGAAGTACAAATATTTCCACCCGACTGAGGAAACTAAGCTAAGGGACCGATGGGGTATCCCTACCAATATTACCATACGATTCTCCACAGTCGGAGAGACTCCTTTGTCAGTCCGCCCTAATGAGTTGGTGCTTTACACTGAATTGATGAACTGGGGTCTTCGACTGCCCCTTGACCCTTTTCTGGCCGATTACTTTCACTTGGTCAACCTTTGTCCTTCTCAAGTTAGGGCCAACATGTGGTACACCCTAATGGCCTGCATCATGGCATCACGTCTCTCCGGACATGCTTTACCATGGAGCAACTTATTGTCGTTTCCAGAATAGCTACGAACTCTCACTACCCCTTTTATTCACTCGGTTTTGCCAGAAACCTTAAGGTGATAAAAGGTTTTTTAGAGGCTAACAAAAAATAGACGCAACAGTTTATGTTCATCTCCGGGCTGTGGAAGACCGGGTTCGAGAATTTCGAGGACCTTCCTCATCGACTTACTCTGCAATGGACTTGTCGAGGTAAATTCTTTTACCTCAGTAATTTCTGACCCGATTCTTTCGGTAAATTATGACTGTTTGGTTTTTCAGTTATCAAAGGGATCGCCAAATCTTTTAAGCGTCACGATAAATCCGATAAAGTTATTTTTGAGAAACTGAGCCTCTGGGCTGGTGAGCACTGGGACCATAAGTTCCATCAAAGCCTTATGCCGATGAACTTTGCTAAAAGTAACCTGTGGCGATTCGACCTTAGCCAAAAGAAGACCCCCTCGGAGCTTATGGTGGCTCCTCGAGGTGACGACGTCCTTGCACGGTTGGAACGTTTGGATAACACTGTCTACCTCCCTACTTGGGCTCAAGCTCTGAGTCATCAAGATGCAGACAAAATCGAGGAGGGTGCAGAAGCATACACTGAGGATGATACTAAATCCGACGGTGATGCACCCGACCCTCAGGATGATTTCGAAGAAAAGGTGCAAGTTAGTCCTCCCTCGCAAACTCTGGGTGATCATGATGATGCCCAAGTAAATTTACCTCCGGTTGTGATACCATCAGATCCTCAACCAGCAGTCCCGCTCGAACCTCGGGTATTTTCTCCCTCCTTCCAACTTGACACTCAACCAGATGATGTTGATAATCGGGTTGAGGTTAGGCATCAAGGTCGTGCTGGTGCCACCCGACCACGAAAATTTACAACTGAGGAGAAAAAGAAAAAGATTGCTGAGAGTGGGGGGAGAGTGACAACATCAATCGCCCGAGTCAGCCACCATCCCAAAAACTTGTGATTATTGATTCCAATTGGGGTGGAGAGTTTGTTTCCAACCGGGGGAAAGGTCAAGAAGGTGGTTCCGATGTAGAAGGTTATTGTTCCCCGGACTCTCCTTACATTGACGTTTATGACAACGACTACGTGGCGAACGAGATAAACAAGCTACTGCATGCTACTGCTCTACTCGAGTACAAGGCAAATCAGAAGGATTGCTATAAATAAGAAGTTATTGCGAGGAGGGCAGAAGTAACAACTTTATCATCAGAGGTTACTGAGTTAAAGAGCAAAGTAAAAGACTTGACCGATCAAGTAACTGAATAAACCGAGATATCTTCTAAGGTAGAAGGCTTAGTTACCGAGTCCGACAGCCTGAAAAAAGAAATCAATGAGCTAAATGAGGAGTTAGCCAAAACATCGGAAGTTACCGCCAAGGTTGAGTCCCTATCTTCCAAGTCCACGGAGCTCAAGAAAAAAGTTGAAGAGCTAACAAACGAATAGACTAAGGCGATAAAGACCTCCGATGAGCGTTTGGCTACTATTACTTCCCTTGAGGATGAGCTTTCCGAGGAGAAGACAAAGTTTGATGATGAAAGAGAGAAGTTTATGACTAAAGATGCCGAACGCGATACTACCGTTGATGGTCTTCTCCAAGGTTATTGTAAATCCAAGGTGTACTTCGAGAATTGTGTTCCAGACCTTGAAAAGATAGCTGGAGCCCATGAGAGTTTAAAGACAAACTTCGAGGCTAAGAAGAATGAAAGTCTTGATGAGTATGTTGCCAATGTTGTTGTTCGTCTGGAGGAGCGTGATGCTAAGCTGAGATCAGCCATGGTACTGGAAATGCATGAGAGTTTCCCAAACTTACACCTTGGCAGCCTCTGGACTTGAGTCATCGAACAACATCGTCCCCCTGGAGTATCTATGGAAGATCCTGAATCTAGTGAAGACTCGGAGAGTTCTTCGTCGAACTCGGATTCTTCTGCTGGTAGCAAAGGGAATTCAGCTTCCGAGTAGCTTATGTTGGGGAGTCTTTATCTTGTTAACTTTTTGTTGTATGATCGCTGTGATAAAAAACTTTTAGTGTAGTACTTCTTTTTTTGTAATTGGAACTTTTTAACGATGTTTTCTTATCATGGTATCTTATTCATGTGTTGAAATATTCCTAAGATGTGTTTTGAGTTCAAAAAATATGAACTTGCTTGTCCAAACTTCTTTGGAGTGTGTGTTGAGTGCAAAAAGATGAACTTGCTTGTCCAAACTTCTTTGGAGTGTGTTTTGAGTCCAAAAAGATGAACTTGTTTGTCCAAACTTCTTTGGAGTGTGTTTTGAGTTAAAAAAGATGAACTTGCTCATATTTTTAAAGAAGGCAATAAAACTTGATATTAAGCCGGTTATTTAGGCACCTCATTAAAACCTTCCTGCGCCATAGGGTAGGAAAGAGTATGCCACCAGAACTTACATAAACTGTTAAACGAAAATATTTACAGATCACTTAATCAAACTAAATAAGCCTTGAAGTGCTCAATGTTCAATGGATGGGGAAGATCTCTTCCTTCTTTATCTTTCAATCTGTATGTCCCTGGTTTCAACTTCCTTGTGATCGTGTATGGCCCTTCTAAATTTGGGGCGAGTTTCCCGAGTTTCTTGTCTTTTGTATGCAGGAAGAATTTTCGTAGTACCCTGTCCCCCACCTCGAACTCTCTTCTTCTGACCTTTGACAAATAGCGGTTTCTCATCAACGTTTGATAGTGCAAGGAATTTAGTTGAGCTTTTCTTCTCCTTTCTTCTATAAGATCAAGTTCTGTGCATTTTCTTTTGTCATTCCCCTCCTCGGAATATTCACTCAATCGGAAAGATGAGAACATTGTTTCCGATGGCACTACCACGTTCATCCCATATACAAGCGCAAAGGGTGACTCATATGTTGCTGTCCGAGGAGTGGTTCTATATGCCCATAATACTTCTTGTAAGTAGTCTGGCCATTTCCCTGCTTTGCCCTCTAAGTTTTTTCTTTGGCCATCCAAGATCGTTTGATTGGTTACTTCGACCTGATCGTTCGCTTGGGGGTGAAATGGGGTCGGAAAACATTGTTGTATCCCCTTAGAGGCACATAAAGCTTTCATCTCATTGTTATCAAATTGGGGGCCATTATCCATCGTTATCTTCCTTGGTATGCCAAAACGACAACAAAAGTTAGAAATGATAAACTTGATTACATCTTTTGCCCTTGTTCCTGCTAATGGTTCTGCTTCCACCCACTTAGAAAAATAGTTCACGACAACGATGATGGTTTGACGTCCCCTTGAAGCCATGGGAAGTAGTCCGACCATATCTATTCCTCATCGGTCGAAAGGGAGAGATTCCGATATTGATTCTAGAGGTACCCTAAGTAGGTGGATCGAATTAGCAAATCGCTGACATGTGTCATATTTCTGTACTAGCTCTTTGGCGTCCGCTGAGAGGGTCGGCCAATAATATCCTGCTAGAAAAACTCTTCGTATCAATGTCTTGTATCCACAATAAACAGAGCCTTCCCCATCGTGTAGCTCGGAGAGTATCAGCTACGACTCATTCTTCCCTAAACAACGAAGTAAGGGTCGACTAAAAGATCGTTTATACAGGACATCTCCAAGGATGATATATCCGTAGGATTTGAAGTGTATTCTCTTGGCTCTGATTTTGTTAACAGGCAGCATGTCATGGACTCGAAAATCTTGTATTTTGCTTCTCCAGTCTTTGGTTAAAGTCGTGGATATCTGGAATGCTTCGATTCTATCTTCCTTTGATTCGGATGCCTTGACTATAGACGAATTTTCTTGGGTCACTATCCACGGGTACCCCTCCAAATAAGATGCCTTGGCCAATGAATTAGCTACCGAGTTTCCTGCCCTGTGAACATGCTCAAATCGGATATCTTCGAACTCCAAAGCCAGCTCTTTCAACACTCCCAGATACTTTACCAGATGATCTTTTCTTGCCTCCGAACATCCGAGGGTGTGGTTTACTAGGAGTTGAGAATCACTGATCAATTTAACCCGTTTGGCTCCGCAAATATTTGCTAATCGTAATCTGGCCAGGGCTGCTTCATACTCTGCCTCATTTTTTGATGCTTGGAAACTGAGTCGAATTTCCTGGTACATTGCGATGCCATCCGGTGATGTTAATTGCACACCTGCTTCACATTCTAATGAGCTAGAACCCCCATCGTTTCGGACTAGCCACTCAAATTCATATTTTTCTTCTTCCATGTCCACAATGTCTCTATCCGAATGAAACTCCACTAAAAAGTCTGCTAGCGCCTGCGCTTTGATTGTTGTTCGTGGTTCCAACTCAATATCGAAATCCCCAGTTCTACCGACCACTTAGTCATCCTTCCAGATACGTTAGGTCTTTGTAACATACTTTTCAAAGGAAAAGATGTTCGTACCACTATCGTATGAGCTTGGAAGTATGGCCTCATTTTTCGAGCCGATGTTAACAGGGCGAGGGCTAGCTTTTCCAACTTAAGGTATCTTTTTCAGCATCTGGAAGGCTTTTTCTTACATAATAAACCGGTTTAGGAAGGTTTGCTTCTTCTCAGACTAAAACCGAGCTGACTGCACAGTCGAACACTGCCAGGTATAGAAATAATTTTTCCCCCGGATTTGGCTTTGTCAGTATCTCTGGGGAAGACAGATGTTGCTTGATTTGATTGAAAGCATCAGAACATTCTTGTGTCCAGTCGAAACGGTTTGCTTTACTCAACACTTGGAAGAAAGGAGCACACTTGTCCGACGACCTGGATATGAATCTGTTTAAAGCGGCCAATCTTCCAGTTAAAATTTTCACTTCCTTGATGGTTTTAGGTGGATCCATAGTACATAGGGCATTAGACTACAAACGATCTGCTTTGATGCCCTGCTCACTGACTATGTAGCCTAAGAACTTTCCAGATCTTACTCCGAATGTGCATTTTTCTGGGTTCAACTTGAGATTTATTTTAGCCAAATTAGCAAAAGTTTCTTCTAGGTCGGCCAAATGATCTTCATCTCTTAAGCTTTTGACTAACATGTCATCGATATAAACTTTCACGTTTCTGCCAATCTGACTTTTGAATGCCTTGTTCACAAGCCGTTGGTACGTCGCCCCCGCATTTTTTAGTCCGAATGACATGACTCGATAACAATGTAGACCTCTTCCGGTTATAAAAGTTGTGCTCTCCTGATCCCTTGGATATATCCGGATTTGATTGTATCCAGCATATGCATCCATAAACATCAGCAAACGATTTCCGGATGTGAAGTCTACAAGCTGGTCTATTCGAGGGACCGGGAAAGGATCTTTAGGGCAAGCCCTATTTAAATCAATAAAGTCGACACACATCTGCCATTTTCCATTTTCTTTTTACCAAGACCGGGTTAGCAGTCCATAATAGATATTGTGATTCACGGATGTGGCCTACTTTTGTTAGACGGTCTACTTCTGCCATTATCGCTTCTGTTTTTTCTTGGGAAAAAGATCTTCACTTCTGAATGATTGGGCGTACACTGTTCCGAATAGCTAATCTGTGACAAATGACTTCCTCTGGCACTCCTGTGACGTCCTCTATACACCACGCAAACAAATTTAATTTGGTCGAAAGAAATCTGACTAAGCTTTCGTTTACCTTAGGCGATAACTTTTTTCCTATTTTGAGACTCTTCCGAGGGACAAACACATGATCCTCAAAACCTTCATCGGGGACCATGAATCTAGGGGACTCCCTCGGATCATCAACAGGATCGGAATCCAAAGAAGGCCCCTCTGGTTGCTATTCTTTTCTGCATCCTGCCCCCATCAACTGCTTAAGGGCCAACGCTGCCTTATAGCACACTCTAGCCATTTTCTGACTTGATCTTACAGTTTCGATGTTGCTTCCTACTACTTATTTCAAGCATTGGTGGATCGTGGATGGTCCAGCATGTATTTTAGACAACCATGATCTTCCAAAGATGGCATTGTACGATGTGGGTGCATCCACTACAATGAATAGTACCGTCAATATTTTCATGAATGATCCATTGCCTAGATCCACCACGCCTTCAAATTCTCCAACGACGTTCGCGGTCACACCAGTGAACCCTACTATCGTCATGTCGGATCGTTGAATAGATGGAGGATTGGTTATCTTACTGTAGGTGGTCATGAACATGATATTAGCAGAACTTCCTGTGTCAATCAGAATCTTTCTTATCTCGTTTTCGGCTATCTCCGCTCCGATCACCACGGCATCTTCATGCGGGCCAGCGATTTCCCTCATGTCGTCGTCCTCGAAACAAATAATTGGTGACGGGTTCCGATAAAGATGTGATGACGCTCCCGCCTCCAGCTGTGTTGCTAGGCTAACGATATGTCTCTTTCTTGAGTAGTTTGATATTCCTGTCACTGTATCTCCTTAAAAATGGTTAGCGATTCAAAGAATGAACATAAGTCATTGACCTTCCCTCTAGGGATCATTTCCTCTACCATGTTTACGCTATTCCTTCCTGGCTTTGGATCGAGATACTCTGTTGCCACATCAAAAGCATCCAAAAACTCTTCTTCGATTGCATCAGAAATCACCATGGTACCATCTTGTCTTGGGGCGACTTCTTGTTTGGGAACCAATGTAGTGTTCTTCTTGACAAAATCCACCAACTTACCATTTTCTATCAAGTATTGAACCTCTTTCTTCAAAGCCACACAATCCTTTGCGTGATGCCTAATGTCTTCATGAAACTGGCAGTACTTGTTCGTCCTGTGCTCCCTCAGAGTCTGTAAAGGGAAGGGTTTGTGGAAATGCACATTTGCCCGTGCTTTTTCAAAGATTGTAGAAACACACTCGGTTAACTCAACATAGTGAGCTGGTTGGACCCATCTATTCGAGGTTGGTTGTACATATTGTTGAGTTGTCGGACCCGCCTGATGGTATTGTTGGTTATGAGTCACCCGTTGAGGGGTTTGAGTTGTTTCTTGAACTATCTGAGTGCGCGGTCGGACAATCATAATTGGTTGAGCAGCTAGGGGTCGGGCATTCACCGTTTTTGTACTTGTTCTTGGTGAGGTTAATTATCGTCTGGGGGTAAATTTGTAATTTGTTCGGAGTTTTGTGAAAGTATATGGGTGTTTAATAATTAGAGTAGAGAGTAGATGGAGAATTAAGCAGCCTGGTTGTATTTAATTTTCATTACCCACATTTAATGCAGGTGGTTGGGTATTTATACCCTTACATCTAGGCCTTATGGGCTTTCGGGTCATGTTTAATGAACCCGGGTCAAGTTCAAAGACCCATGAGCTCTTAGTAGGAGAGCGGGCAGCTTAGTCAAGAAGTGTTTAGGTTTTTTAGTACTTTTGTCATAGTTCGAACATCACAATGGGCTGAGTGTTCGAAGTGTCATGTCCTGTCCGGTGAGTTTGGTCTGATTTGTCCTTGTCCGGAGAGGAGGCAGAATTTGGACTCATCAGTTCTGACTAGGTTCGGATCTTGATAGAATTGAGACATGGACTATATCTCTGAGTCCCTGGTTTCTTCCACTAGAATTCTTTTTTCTATCTGATCTAATAGAGCTCCAAACATCATTGCTTGTGTTTCTGCTGTATTGTCTTTCATCACCCCCGGAAGACGACCCATCCGGAAAGCAGCCAATGCTACCTCATCTTCACAGTATTCCATATCCGTCTTTACTTGGATGAATCGCTTGGTGTACTCATTCAAACTTTCTCCAATCTTTTGCCGGCAGTAAATGATGGTATCTCCGTTAGCACGAAACTTTTTTCTTCCGACGAAGTGCTGTCGGAACATGCTCCAGAACATGTCAAAAATCTTTATACACCCTTGAGGCAATCGGTTATACCAAGTAGAGGCAGCGTTCTTGAATGTTTGAGAAAAAGCCCTGCACAACAACTTATCGTCATCATCATAGTTGATCATGAAGTTCTTGAACTGTTCGATATGGTTGTCTGGATCCTGGGTCCCATCGAACTTCTCTAGCTTAGAAATATCGAACCATTTGGAAGGTGTCTGGAGAGAATTTCCGGGGAAAGAGGTGACGACCTCCAATTGCGCCCGACCTTGTAAGTGCCCCCCCCCCCCCCCCCCCCCCCGCGGGCCATTGTTTGTGGTTGGAGAAGTGAAATGGTTGCTAACTCTAAAATCTTGTTGATAGCTATCGGACTGAGTATGCCTCCGAGTAGTAGCACGGTCCTTAGAATACATTTTTCTTTTACCAGCATCGTCTTTCCTCCTCGAACCACTCCTTTTCCTGCTGGCGCGATGAGTGTGCTTATGCTTCCTCAGATCTTTGTGTTTGCGATCCGTCTGATATCTTGAGTCAGTCTCCGAAGAAGACAAATTATCGGAGCTTAGTGAAGTGTATTCGCTCGAATCGGACGGCTCGTACTTTTGCTCAGATCTAGTACGCCTTTTAGAATGTCGATGGCTTTTTCGACATCGGTTTTCCTTGGGTAGCACCGCATCCTGGATCTGGTCGGCCTCGACCGTTTCTTGTCGGACCTTGGATCTGACCCTTTTCGTGCTTGCCACCATAGCGTCTCTTTCAGCATTTAATCTTTCGATGTCTTCCAACAACTCTCTCCGCCTTGTGACTAAGACTGATTCCTCTAAAATTTCCTCTGCCCACCGATCCGGAGCATTACTATCATTTGTGACCTGCTCCTCCATCAGATGATCTCCAGACTCGATACCGACTAAGTTTTGAGTCGGGTTAGCCTCAATCTCTCCACGCATTTCTGTTTCCATGTTTTTTTTGTTTTTAGTTTTTAAGGTTTTAGAAAATTAATTCTGCGTACCAAACGTTCCCACAGACGGCGCCAATGATGCGCTCAGAGATTCTTTAGTGAGGCTTAGAAGAGAATATGTTCGTGTGAAGGGGTCGGACTAGAGAATGTTCGTATGTCGTCACAGTGAATAATGAATTGCTAGAAATGGAAAGACAAAAAGAATATGTGAAGTAATTATTACTCAATCATTAGCCATTTTCCCAAAAGGGAATGTCCTTTATATAGAAAAAAGGGTAGGGGTGAAATTACATGTTTACCATTATGAAAATGGATTTCTTACCCCACTATCTTACTATTTACAAACAAGTTCTATGGGACTATCACTCAAGTCCCTCACTTCTTATGTGTGCTTTACTTTGGTCTTTAGCCACTTAACACATTGTTCTTAACCTTATTAGTAGGCTAAATTACATGTCCAACACCTATATTTTCCTTCCCTTATCAGTATCAACAAATGAGAGATTTTTCTTTTTTTTTGTTTTGAAAAGCCCAGAAAAGCAAAAGGTATTGAGCTAGGTTGAAGTGGACTTGTTTTGTTAGAAAAATATCTCGATTGGATTAAACTCGATTTTGTTAAGAACAAGATCTTATTATTTAAGTTTTTGTAAGATAAGGGTATTTTATACCATTCAAATTTTTGAAAAAAAAAATGAACAAAAGTCTTGTTCTAACAAAACATAATCTCATTTTAGCCTAACTTATTTAAAGTACTATACATGACTGTAATTGTAATGCCTTCCTCACATAAACAGTGATATAAGTTGTATATGATTACCAATAAAGACGAAAGATATAGTCTATATCTTTATCAAGTAGAGTTCACAAACCTAGAGTCATAGTTTGTTGATATTATATAGACTTATAATATTCATATAACCTATTGAAAACAAAACAACATCAGCATATATAGTAATAAATACTATAAATTATTATTTTGTAGCCAAAATATACAATAGTTATACGCCATTTGGACAAAAAGTGATGACATAGTCAGGACTGCTAGGACAAGTAAAAGTACTAGACTTATCGTCATAAGCATAACTATAAGCCTGAGGGCACTTGCTCTTAAATAACTTCGAATAACCACTCGGTGGACACTTATCCGGCGTGCCATACGCTCCTCTGCAACAAAACTCCGGTTTATCAAAAGCCAAACACGCACTTTTACAACCGATAACCCCGCCGACTCCTTTAACTTGTAGTTCAGCGGGACAAACCGCGTTTATGTTATTTGCACATGCTGTGGTCGCACATCCACCTCGTGGAGCTAGTGAGACAGGAATGTTGAAACCATCTACCAGACTAATGTCGTAAAAATCTTTGTTCCCGTCTCCGTTTAGGGTCAGTTCAACTAGTGATACGGGTGGAGCACCACCAGCTCCGTTACATGCCACCTAATTTAAAATTAATTAAATAACTAAGTAAAATTATTTTTAAAAAGATAGTTTATTTTATTAGAGTAATTTGAATGGACATATTAAATATGTTTTGTTTTCATAATTTTTTTCTTAGATTTTATAGCGGTTCGTTCAACTAAATCAAAACTATACCTGGCCAGAACCACAGTCTCCAGTGCCACATGTGAATCGACCACCTTGGTTACCACAGTTGGTCCGACCCCAAAATCGACCCGACCATCCAGCTGGTGCATTTACGTTTGCAGATGCTTTTGGTCCAAGCTCCAATCCAGTTGTTGATAACGGAGCTCGTCCTGCGGCCGTAAGCGCTCCAGGCCAAACCGTGAACGGACAGTTATTCGTAATGATAAAAGTGATCGAATGAGCTCCTAAAATTTTATAATAAAATATCAATTATTAAAAAATATATTTAATATATTAATAAATAAAATCAATTAATATACTAATATGTATATAAATAAATAAGTTAATTAATAAAAAGGATAAGTACTAATATCTTATATTATTTTGAAAATCTATAACCAATATCTTACATTACTTTCTAAAACCGATTAAATTTTAAAGATTTGTAAGGCTTTTACAATAAGTTAGGTATCCTAACTTAAAGTTTTCATTAAAATGCAAATAAAAATAATATACAAAACATGAAATAATAATAAAAATCTTTAAAAAACGGTTAAAACTATACCGTGGAATCATAAAATATATAAAATACAAATAAATATAATTTTAAGGATTTAATTTTTTTAATAAATAACCCTTTTTAATCAAAACCTGAAATTTTTATAAACTATAAATAAATATAATTTCAAAATCTTTTTAATAAGTAACAATTTTATATAAAACGTAACTAAATAGAAGAAATAAAAAAAAATAGATTTAAAATAATAATAATAATAATTAGTATTCAAAACAGATTATATCGTACTAATTTACTCATATATATTCTTAATAAAAGCGAATGAGTTTATCAATTCTAAAAATAATTTTCAATTATTAAATAAAATTTCAAACAAACTTGGTTTGAGCAATAAAATCTAAATCAACAAACAAACAGGAAAAGTATAAATTCTATATGTACCCGAAAAGAAGATAGTAAAGAAGACTAGAAAAACGCGTCCATTCTCCATAGCTGATCTGATTTTTCTTGTAATTTCTTTGTATTGTTTTCGTTATGTTACCTCCGGACAGTACACTATTTATATATATAAAGATCTAACACAACTAAAAGCACAATAGTTATTACGTGCCATTAATATCATTTATGGTATTGTTTGACAAATAAGAATTTTCACACACATAAATGTGTATATAGGATTAAAAACACTACATGTCCTTCATATTTGTCATTTGTAACACATCAGTTCCTGTTTTTTTTTCTGTGATAAGACAGGTCTTCTATATTTTAAAAACATAACAAATACATTTTTTTCTGAAAATTTGAAGGACCTGTTTATTACAAATTGAAAATGTGAAGGTCCTGTTTATTATAGATATGAAGGACCTATTTATGACAAAAAAAAAGATTTGTTTGTTACATTTTTAAAACATAGAGGACATGTTTATTAGGTAAACAAAAAATAGAAACTAATGTTATACAAATAACAAACATAGAGGACCTGTGGTGTTTTTTACCCCATATATACTATATAGTTTTTTCTTTTCTTTTCACATTAAAAAATATATAAAAAAAATAAAAACAAAATAAAATGTATATAGTTTGTTATGTTATTTTAACCAGTCAATATTATCCAATGCATGGAATCGGCTTTGGTGTACACTAAAAAGTTTTAATAGGCGATTAACTAAAATTATCGCGTTTTTTGTTAAAAGCATCCTAATTTTATTAGGACTATAGTTTTTCGATTGGTTACTCAAATTTAATATGACGTCACTTTTATTTATAATTTATTCAAAGTCAATAAAGGGTCGCCGGTCTTTTGCATCTGCTGCTGGAGTTATGTGTTATGACTTATGAGTCACTTTCAGTTATTTCAATATTTATTTCAAATTTTGGAGTCTTTGATTCGCATTGACTTGCATTAAAGGCCAATATAATACAAATAATGTTTTTTTTATTATAATCGAAGTATTATTATTTTAATAAAAGGCAAGAAGCTGTCTTTTTCAGGATTTATTATTCGATAAATAGTATATTGGTCCATTTATTTGACTTTTAGTTACAAAGAAGACCAAGAACATAAAAATAGGATTCATTTTGGTCCGTAGTAAAAACGACAATGGTAGCAAAAGCATGAAAACTCCTAGGATATATTATAGGTGTGAGAGGTACGGGGTTTATAAACCTAACCCCAAACCGGGGTATGTTAAGAAGCGCCGAGAATGTTCATCGAAAAAATGCGGGTGTCCCTTCTATTTAAGGGGGAGTCCGGTCTTAGAGCTACCCGGTTATTGGAAAGTGGTAGTGCTAAACAGGAAACACAACCAAGAACTATTTTTGCACTTGGATGGTCATTCACGGGCCGCTAGACTAAAATTCGAAGAACAATTGTTCGTTCATAGTCAAACGGAAGTCGGTTCTCGACCGAGAGAGATATATCGCGGTTTGAAGATTAAAGACCCGCAAAATATATCAAGCACGCGCACGATATACAACATGCGACAAAAACATGATTTGGTTGATAAAGCGGGCAAGACCCAAATGCAATACTTGTTTTCTAAGTTAAAAGAACACGAGTACTATGTTTGGGAGCGAAGTTGTGAAGCAACGGACGAGATCCTCGGGTTGTTTTTTGCACACCCTAAAAGCATCGATTTCATGCGCACTTTTCCTCAAGTTCTTATAATGGATAGCACGTACAAGACTACAAGGTATAAGATGCCTTTACTTGAAATAGTTGGCCAAACTTCGACGAAGAAGACATTTTGTGTTGCTTTTGTTTTTTTGAGCTCCGAAAAACAAGAGAACTACACTTGGGGATTGAGCGTTCTAAAGAAGGTGTTGACGAACAACAACTGCGCATTACCTAACATTATCGTCACCGATAGGGAGTTTGCTTTAATGAATGCTATCGATGATATATTTCCGGACGCAACTCATATGCTATGCAATTGGCATATTGGTAAGAACGTCACCTCTTACGCTAAAAACGTTTTACCGAATTCAGACATGGCCGAAGAGTTCGGCGAATATTACCAAAGGGTAGCCTATTCGGCCACGCTCGAAGATTATAACAAAAACCTTGTCGATATGCACCACACGTACGCATTTTGTCCATTGGTTATCGAGTACATTATGAAGCAATGGATTGGCGAATATGGAAACAAATTTCTCAATATTCACACGAACAAATTTAAACATTTTGGCAACCAAACTAGCAATCGGTGAGTTATATTTCCATCTCTACACAATATTTTTTAATATCAAGTGTTAGAAATATAATTTATTTTATCTTATGTTATAGGACGGAGAGTGCTCACTCTAGCCTGAACCGGGCAATTGGTAGTAGTCTATGCACGTTTGAGCAATTTTGGAAACATGTTCAAGCATTGCTAACCGCTCAACACTCTAACATTTTCGAATCATTCGAGCGTAGTAGGTATCGTCTAAGAAACTCAACTAGGAGGCCTAACAAAACTATCTACAAGGATGTCAAAGGTGATTTTTCATGTAAAGCTATAGAATTAATAGAAACAATTCTCGCAACGGCCTTGAAAATATGGTTCACTCCCGGAATGTGTGGGTGTGTTATTAGGACAACTCATAATTTACCATGTGCATGCGAATTAGATTTGATTTATAAAGAAGGAAGACCGGTTAGAAAATATGAGTGTGATGTCTATTGGAGTACGCTAAGGATCAAACCTAATGAGGAGTTTGATACCGAAGACGAGCTCACTAGAAAACTCTCCTTAATAGATAGCACCATCCGCGGTTACGGGCAACACATCCAAGATCACGTTATAAATAGGATAATGCAAATCCTAGATCCCGCTAGAAGTCATGTTTTGGAACCTAAGGAGCCGGTTGTTACTAAGGGTAGGAAAAAAGCCGGTAGGGACAAATCAACTCAACGGGACCCTAGCGAGTGGGAATACGATGGTAGTCTAGGCGTTAGCATTCCCGACACGATAGGTAGCACGACCGCCTCGGTAGGTAATAGAACATTTCTAGCGCCAAAATCCAAGTCGAAAGAAAAGGCAAAAACCAAGGCTCAACCGAAGAAAGATAAAGTGCCTCGATCGAAAAAATCATCAAAGGGCCAAGATTTTAGCGGCTACGAGAGTTGGTTTCCTAAGTATTTTCATGAATATATTTCTTGCGTTGAAGACGTCTCTCCCGACGGTAATTATGGATTATGGGCCGTTGCTTTGACGGTATATGGTAAATCCGATTCATGGGACCAAGTTAGACGGGATTTGATCGGCGAATTGCAAAATGAACGTGAGCTATGAGAGAGAATGTTTGATGGTTCACAAGGTGTAGATAACCTAGTGAGAAGGTTGAACGTTTTTGAATTGTATGATGTCGGTACTAGGCATTGGATGATGTTACCCGATTTAGGCTTAGTGATAGCCACTAGATACCAATGTATCATATACCGCATTTCAATTCACCAATTGTACACTTATCTACCTCTACGCGGTGTGCCTCCTCGATCGTGTCCTAACCTGGAAGTTGGTATAGGTTTTGTGCACGGTAACCATTTCGTGAAAGTAAGTATACAAATGAAAGTTTCAATTTCATATAATATTTTTGTGACCAAATATTTATCTTACTTTTATTTATGTAGGTTGTGTTGAATGGACCACTTCCAGAAATTTATCCTACTTGGTTTCCGTTTCGCACGGAAGATGCCGTCACCGGTTTGGCAATACCGCTCGACAAGAGATTGAACAAACATAACCAAATCAAGCCCGCCCAACCATCAACCGCACACGAAGAGCCACCACATGTCTTCGATTTGGGTGAAGACTAATAATTTGTTTATGCATTACTTGTTTTTATCTCGTTGTGTTTACGAATACTTTTTTTTACTTTCACCTCGGTTTGTAATCGATACTCCCACGTTTTATTTATTTTGAAAATTCCATTTCATAACATTATTGTAAAAACAAGTTGCACAAAAATATTAAATTGCAAGTTCCCCAAAAAATTACAATTTTATCCAAACAAGTGGGAAAATTTTAAAAAAATCGGCACAATGGCAAAATTGCGAATAAGGAACGTTTGATTTTGGCCAAATTGCGAATGCCAAGCGCTATGATTTGGAAAAATCGTGAACGGGTTGTTCGCGATTTTGCCAAATCACAGCCTCCTGCATTCGCGAATCGGGCGAATTACAACATCATGTGCTCGCGAAACTCTGTGTAAATTTAGTATTTTCACCACTTTGTGACTTTCCCGACTCCAAAACTGATGTTTCATTTTACCAACATTATACATTAGTCATTTGGCCCGAATGATTCGAATTTTGTGGAAAAACAAAACTCAAAAAAGTTGAAAAAACTACTTCAAAGTAGCCTAAAATGGTTATATTTTTTACATTTTCACGTTTATTTAATTTTTTAGTCCGAAACGTTTTTTTCAAACCATCATTATTAGTCATGATTTGAAGTATCATATATGAACTGAAACATGGAAATATATATAATAGTATTGCACACATGGCATTTACAATAGCACCAAAATATAGCAATAAATGGTCACAAAACTGACATTTTCGCGTTTATTTACTTCTTGAGTAAAAAACTTTTTATTGTTTTAACCATCATTATACGTTAGTCATTTTCAAAGTAATGATTCGAAATTTATGGGAAAGAAAAATAATTTAAAAACACCCTAAAAACTACTTAAAAGTAGCTTAAAGTTGTCAGACATGTAAGGATAACGTAATTAGAATATGCGACTAATGTTGTGACAAATAATATATACAAAAATACACACATATCGAAGATCATTATTACAACCCACGTGGTTTAAAGCAGGGTCTCATTATAGCTAAGAACAACACTGCATTCAAAAGGGTATGAATTTCGCTATAATGAGACCCTATCCAAATATTAAACGCCCACCAAAATTGACTCGCCCCCTATAAAATAGGAAATAAAATCTAGGAAAATACGACACTTGGCCAACATATAGCATTCACGAAAATATAAAACTCGTTAACAGTTACATATGGAGTTTACGGCGGACGAAGACTACCACATGCTTCAAGCTGTGAAGATTGGACGCCAGATACTGAGGGAAGATACCAACGATCAGTTTTTCGAGCGTGTCCTATGTACGATGTATATAAACTACGACCGTTTAGGTAAAAGAGGTATCGTTGTGCGTACTCGTGAGCAGATCAAACGCAGATACAATTTTTGCAAGCCAATACAGCATTTGTGTTTCTTGCCATTGCTAATTAAGCAAGAAGCAGCCACCGTTTGGAACCTGAGCTTGATAGACTACATCACAAGGGATATGGTAGCATTTCTAGAGGACAGAATTATTGCAAGGGGTGGAGTGGATGATGTGGAATACAAACTTAGATACGACTAAGCCTCCCACTAATGCAATTTTACGTTGTTATTTTATTAGCGGTTGTTATTTGAAGTTGTCATTTTTCTTATTAGTTGTTGTTTGAAGTTGTGATTTTCGTATTACTGGTTTTTAATTTAAGTCGTGATTTTTCTTATTAGTTGTTGTTTGAAGTTGTGATTTTCGTATTACTGGTTGTTAATTTAAGTTGTGATTTTCAATATTATTTGTTGTGTTAAGTTATTATTGTTATTATTAGTTGTTGTCTTAAGTTGTGGGTACCAAATAATGTCTGCAAAACAAGGTAATGAAAACTATAACAAGTTATAGCATTAACTTAAACAAACAGATAGTACAGAACCTACAAGATGCAAACAATTAAAAACATAGCATAATGCTCAATCGTCGAAGTCATATCCCAAGTTGTCGTCAGACTCAATCCCCTCTTCCCTCTCAGTAATCCTATTCTGAAGATATGCTACCATATACTTAGTGATGTAGTCTACCACCGTCATGTTCCAGACGGAAGCTGCTTCTTGCTTAATTTTAAATGGTAGAAACAACAAACGATCCATTGGTTTACAAATAATGTACCTCTCATTGATTTGGTCACAGTTACGTACAACAAAACCTTTAGTTCCTAAACGGTCGTAGTTGTAGTATATATTACACAAGACCAGCTCGAAAAACGCATCGCTACTATCTTCCCCCAACTCTCGGAGGACAAGTTTCACTGCCTCGAGCAAATGGTAATCTTCATTAGGGGTAAAATCCATTGGTTAAACTGTTTATGTTCGAGGAGTGCTTAGCGTCTATTTATAGGCTCGTGGTTGTTTGGGCGGGAACTGCATTAAACGCTGGTGTTTTTTGCGGCAATTTGTGTAGGTGCCTCGTTATAGCAAAAAACCTTGTAATAGAAGTTGTGCTATAATGAGACAAATACTATTATTGCACTGCAACATTAGAGTACTTTTGTAAATATTAGGTGTCGCATACTCATTCGTCAACTTGGATTACGTTATCCTTATCTTACAAGTGTCGTTTATCGATAGGTCTACTTAGATAACGTTATCTTATGGAGGGAATGAAGTGAAGGTTTCCCGCTTAAAATAGATTTACGCGGGAACAAAAACAACATTTCCCGCTAACAATTTTCGAATTGAACCACCGAATTCGAGTCTATAAATACTATAATCTGACTATGAAACCAAACATTTAAGTTATAACAATGAGTGATTCAGGCTGGAACGTGCACGAAGATGCAAGCCTCCTAAACGCATTTGACTTCGTGAGAGGTACGATGCAAGAGGAGATTCCTGGTTTCATCGATGCGGTTTTGTGTAGAATGTTCTTCAACCACGGTAGGGAGGCATCCTGCCCAGGATGTATGATGTCCCGACCACGCGGACGCGAAGAAGTGTTTGATAGGTTAGCTTATCTTAAAACAGTTACTATACAGATTGAGTCGCTAGCTTACGAAGTCCAAAGCAAAGTTTGAAATGTATTCAACATGGGATTGCAAAGTACAATTACGCAGGAGATAGTGTCACATGCCATACAGTCGCAGGAGCAAGAAATAGCCGATGCAATAGCCAGCGCCGTTGAAACGTATTCAACTCCCGAAGGAAGTAGTGATGAAGATGAATATTCGTTCGAGAAACGCTTTGAGTACGGAATGAACAATCCGACTCCATAAAACTAAGTATGCAATGTTAACTGAGGGTTAGCTTATCTACCGTTTGCTTTAATTTATTTGCTTATGTATTTCTAATTATGCAATGCTTTTGATTAAAGTGTAATGTTTTAATGGAATCGGCATATTAAGAAGTTTAGGTGTTATTATTTTAAGTGTTATTGTTTTTAAGATACACATCCAAACAAAAGCAACTCCCTAAAATCATATCAGCGAAAGCAACAACTTAAGTAAAACAAAAGGTAAACATCCAAACAAAAGCAATAACTGAAGCAACAAAAGCAATTCCATACAAGCAAATCAACGAAAGCAATAACTGAAGTAAAACAAAAGGTAGTAACAAACAATCGCCGTAGTAGTCATATAGTACAAATGCAGTCAATCGGCACGGCGGTACTCGTGCGCCAAAAGCGAATACTCGTGTATCTCCCGACGCATATCATCCATACTCATCTCGTCCGCTCTAGAATCATCGTCAATCACACGATCGCAAAGGTGATATAGTCGTGCCTGATATGTCATCGCACTCGGGGTCTCTGGAACATATGAAGCAGATGGACTGAGCACACTAGGATCAAGCAGAATTTACCATAGGTGGTCACGGATCCATACATCATACAAAGAGGTCGTGCCATGACCGCCTATAACATATGTGTCACCACGAATCCTCTCGTCAATAACGTGTGACTGTCAGCATATCCATGTGGCCTCATCCCACAAAAAGCGCGTGTTGACACGCCTCCTCCTATCTGCCAGTAAAACAGCCCGCAACGCCAGTGGTATGTCCTGAATGTGCCCTAGATGTCGAGCCACCTGAAGTGGATAGTACGCCTCAACTATGTCGAACGCCTTCAGCGTTTGGTCAATCCAAGCCACACCATGGAAAGAGAAATGAGCACAGTTCGTGCGGTAAGGCATGAACCGAACCTGTAATATGTTAGTTAATAATTTTTAAAAAACTATAAGTAATAATAAATTAACGATATGGAAACAAATGTAACAAATCATCGTAACTCACATTGTTCTCCGTCAACGAAACCAGTATCTGTCGGATGTTGATACGAGTCTCATTATCCGCACGAAACGGTGTCGGTACATATCGGCATATAGTCGGCATAGAAGACTCGTACAGAGTGTTGAGCGTAGTCAAATATGGGGAAGTGATCGTATATCCACGTCTCCAACAAGGCAATAAAACCTGCAATCCCTAAAGTCGAGTGCAGCGACGACTTCCCTAGATGGTGGTACAGCTGAGCTAGTATATACTGGCCCCAGTTATATCTAATGGACGCCCTATAATGCTCTACAAACTGCAGGTAATCTAACGATATATTATTCCCCGTCTTGTTCACCAAAACACAACAACCCAACATGTGCAGCAAATAACCCCTAGTGACACACTCTACAGTACTATCAGACATGGTATCATCCTTAAAATAGGGCTGCATGTACTGCTCACGTAAAAACTATAAACGAACAGATCTAGCATTACCCCCCCCCCCCCATGTTACGCCTTAACTCATACCTAATTGCATCTTCAGGTATACCTAATGCCTTATAATACCATTCCAAACGTTGTCCATTACTAGGAAATGTCTGAACAATAAAATTTTCACCTGTCACCGGGAGACCAGTAATAACGTGGACGTCGTCTAACGTCACCGTCATCTTACGAAACTAAAGTGAAAGTTGTTAGTCTCCAAATGCCACCTCTCAAGAAAAACATCTCCAAGGTGTACGTTGGTACTCTAACGCTCCAAGACATCGGTGAGGGGACCGAAGCAAGACATCATAACCTACTGTCTGACCCTGCTCTGCACAGCAAGATCCCATGCACGGTGGGTACCGTACATAGAGTATCATCGCGACGGCCGACGAGCCTACATAAAACATCAATAACTTAGAAATAATACAAAAGAACATATGCTGTACTTTAAAACAACCATTACTTACCTCTCCTCCAAAGACGTTGTATGCCTCGTGCTTTGCGTAGTCTAGATATAGAGCAGGTACATGCGGATTTACCTTCTGAAATTACTGATCCAGCGTCCCAAACGCATGAGATATAATAGGGGTCGGAGTCGAAGCGCTAGGCCTACGCCTTACGGACCGTGACCGTGACAGAACCTCCTCCTGCTCGCCATCACTGCTCGAGCTTGAATGTGGAATATGTGTATGCTGTGTGTGAGGCATGCTGAAATACAACAAATAAAATCATTAAAAAATTGGGAATAAAAACATCATAATTTGACAAAACAACAAAAAATGGGCATTTCCTGTTTTGGTGAAATTACGAACACGGAGTTTGCAATTTCACCAAAATTGCGAACTAGTTGCTCTTAATTTTGGTGAAATTGCAAGCTCAGTGTTCGCAATTTCACCACTCCTGGAAGTGAAAAATCGCGAACAAGCACCTCGCGATTTTACACGGGGTGCGAGGTGCTTGTTTGTGATTTTTCACTTCCAGCAGTCCCAAACCCTAGATCTGAAAATCGAACCAAAAACTCACAAAAACAACCCAAATTCAACAACTATGGTACCAAAATGTTCCTAATGCATCGACTAACACGAATCTACAACTATTTTTTCAAAAAAACAACAATATATACATGAAAATCAGACTTTTTAGGCAGAACCCTAAACTCTAAATATCACTAAAAATACTAAAGTAAATTGCTTAAAAATTACATGAATAGGTAAAGGATTCGTACCTTAAGGTGTTTGTAATGTCGGATTTGAGAAATCTTTCCTTTTTCGGGATTTTGAGAGGTTTTGCTAGAGAGAAGAGAGAAGAAGAGAGAAAAGAGGTTTTTGGGCTGAAAATACAGCTTTTATATCAGGTGTAAATTGGTCTTTTTTGGGGTCTCATTATAGCCAAATGGGGTCTCAATTTAGCCTTGTCCTTTTATTATCAAATAGTGGTAATAAGCGATATTTTCTGTTGACGTGGTTAAAAGGAATTAAATTTCTTTGATAGATTGAAAACTTAATATGATCTACATCAAATTTTATTTATGAAATTTGATGTAGATTTCATTGATGATAATTATAAAGATCCGGAGGATTAACTGGTAGTAATATTCTGTTTTCAGGGTATTCTGCTGATTTTATAGTTTGCTTTGAATTCTACTCATTCCTCTTTTCTTATTAGAATTTGGATTGGGAGTTGATGTCAAACATAGGTGAATTCTATGGGAGCTTATTGAGACTACTAAGCTGTAAAAGATCTTTGTTATGTGAAATTACATGTAGTAGATTTGTTAACGATAGAGAAGTAATTGCTAATAAGATATAGATTTCTTCTGTTGATTTCATATTTAAACTGTCAAAGTTCTCTTAGAAATCTGATTTCTAGGTTGTCCAAAGGAGCACTTGCTTTGAGTTTGTTTGGTATTAGTGCTATGTTTATGTTATGCTTGATTTTGCATATGTTTGTCAATTTTGTTAGCCAATCCGGCGTAGTGTTTTGTCCCTGAAAATGTGAATAAATTGAAATAGTAGAGGATAGTAGTTTCCTGCATCATTCTAGAAGTGGAGTTAAAAACCAAGGTGATTTTTTAGTTAGAAGCATAGCTATTAGGACTTTAGAATCTGTTTCAACACCAAGTTGTGTGATATTCATTTTATGACATAAAGTAAGACCATCCAAGAGAGCTTTACTTTTTAATATGATAGGATTTTGTTTACTATAGATCCCACCAATAAGAACAATAATATCACATTTGGAATATTTTATGATATCACCATTTTTGGTTTCCCCTCAGTGAGAACATGATGCATTAATGTTTAATTTTAGTCTTAAACCAGTTAGGGGAGTCCAATTGATAACAATGAGCTTTCGTGGCTGCTTTAAGTAATTGAAGCATCCAAACTCAATGGCCAGGTCTGTGTTTTTAAGCCAGAAGTTTTTGTTAAGAAGGCTAACAAGATCCAACTTTAAGAAAACATTATTGACGTGTTGAATGAGAGAGTTGGTTGTAGCATTTTGATGGTTTGTATTGTCATATAACCCAACATATAATTGAAGGCAGGGAAATATGAATCTTCACGTGCAGACCAATACCAGCATCTCATAATATGTATAAGAGTAAGCCCACAACCCTTCTTGTATATCGTTTGGCTATTTACCTGTTGGCCATCTAAATTCTTTTTGAGGCCTTTTAAAATGGTTATGTTTACCACTTCTACCTGCTCGTTGGTTTGGGGATGGAATGGTGAAGAAAAGTAATGTTGAATTCCTCTTGACATACATAATACTTATATATCTTTATTATCCAATTGAGGGCCATTGTTTGTTGTAATACTCTTCGCTATTTTGAATACGCCACATATATTGGATAAAAAAATTTATTACTGCTTTAGAAGTATTTTTAGAAAGAGGCGCAACTTCTACCCACTTCAAAAAATAATCATCTTCCAAAATAATAGTTCGACATCCTCTAGAAGCCATTGGCAGTGGGCCAACTAAATCAAGCCATCATCCGTCGAAGGGTATTGCCTTAGATATAGTCTCCATGGGGACTGTTGGAACATGAATTGCATTTCCAAACCTTTGACATAGACCACTTTGTTTTACCAATTCTTTAGAATCTGCCATGATGGAAGACCAATAATATCCTGCCAATAAAACCCTTATAGTTAAAGCTTTATAACCACAATGGGCAGAGCATACTCCATCATGTAATTCATATAGAATCGTTTGGGACTCATCAGACCCTAGGCAATGTAGTAAAGGTTTCTAAAGAATTTCTTGGCTAAACTTTTATTTTTAGGAAGAATACCCAAAGTAATAAACATTTGGATTTCATACCTCAAATCTTGGCTTAATATGGTAGAAAGCTGATGAATTTCTTTAGGTATATGCTCATATTTTACACTCTTGAATCCAGACGTTTTCTTTAGCACTTGTAGATATCTTACTAATTGTTCATTTCTTGTTTAAGATAATCCTTGAACCTGATATATCAACAATTGTGAATCACTTACCAATCAAATTATTATTTTTCCAAATATCTGAGCATCCATAGGCAAAAAATTGATACCTCATACTCAAATTCATTATTAGAAGCCTGGAAAACAAAATGGATTGATCGAAACATTGAATCCTCAAAATTGGAAATTAAACACATTCCTACCTTGCATCCCAACATATTGGATCCCCTATTTATCCGAACCATCCATTCTTTTTATGGTTTAATAGTAGAGGTTTCCACATAAAACCGATCTGAATGGAATTCAACCAAGAAATATGCCACATCGTGTGCCTTGATCGTTGTTCGAGGAGAAAAATCAATATCATAACCCCCCCCCCCCCCCCCTCCCCAGTTCGACAAACCAATTTGCCATTCGACCCGATATATTCGAATTTTGCAGAAAACTTTTTAGTGCAAAAGAATATCAAACCGTGATAGAATGCGCTTGAAAATAAGGCAGGATTTTTATGTATTATCATCAAGGTCATGCACTTACAACATGATCTGAAACAACTAAATATATATAAATTGTTTTTCCCTTCACTGGTTGAAACAATTTTTCACATTTATCTCATGATCTTGACACAAATCAATGTAAGACTACTAATCTTTCAGTTAATACTTGGACTTCTTTTGTAAATCTGGAGGGGGGGGGGTCCATGGCTAATAACGCATCTAATTGTGTTGGATCTGCTTGAATCCCGTTTTCACTGATGGCATAGCCTAAAAGTATTCCAGATCGCACACCTAAAGTACACTTTTCAGGATTTAGCTGTAGATTAATGACTTCTAAATTAGAATATTTTTTTGAGATCATAGTATTAGTCTTCCTCTTTTATGTTTTCACTATCATATCATTAATATATACCTCTACATTTCTGGAAATCTGTTTGGAAAATTCCTTGTTAAATAACCGCTAATAAGTGGCCCCAACATTCTTTAAACCAAAATTCATTACCTTGTAACAATGCAGCCCTCGGTGAGTGATAAATATAGTATGATCTTGATCCTTCGAATCCATTTGGATATGATTGTAGCCGGAAAAGTATCCACGAAAGATAATAATTTGTTTCCGGAAGTGGAGTCTACTAACTGGTCTATCTGAGGCACTATAAATGGATATTTAGGACAAACTTTATTAAGATCGGTAAATCAATACACATTCTCCATTGGCTATTTTTATTTTTCACCATCACCGTGTTTGCTGTCCGTATCGGGTATTGATATTCCCTAATATGGCTTATTTTTGTTAGTCGATCTACTTCTTTACAAATTGCTTCAGATTTTTCTATAGAAAATGCCATTCATTTTTGAATTAATGGACCTGTATATGATCGTATTGATAACTTGTGACACACAACACTAGTTGGCCCACCTGTTACATCTTCACTGTACCAGGAACACACATATAAATGCTTAGACAAAAAGATCAACAATTCTTCTTTTAAATTTATTGGTAACTTTTACTCGACTCTAACATTCTTCCCACAAACCAAGCTATGAATTTATACTTTTTCACTGGGAATAACCGTACTATGAGTCTCTTCTGAATCATCTATATGGTCATAATCCAAAAAGGACTCTAGTAATTAGTATTCTTATTTAGTAACTATATGGTTAAAATATTTTGGAGCAAGTGCAGTAACGTAACATTCTCTTGCTACCTTCTGACTACTTCGAACCACCCGAACTAACCTCTTATAACATATTTTAAAACTTATGAACGGTCGATGCAACAACATGCATCCTTGAGAGCCAAGACCTACTAAAAATAACATTACAAGGAGTCGGATAATTTACTACCTCAAACAAAAATATGATAGTTTTCTTGAATGGTGTGCTACACAGAATTATCTCCCCTTCAAATTCTCCAATTACATCCGCAGAATTTCCCATGAATCCCACTATGGTTCGATTTAAATGTTGAATAACAGTCAGGTTTTTCATTTGCTTATAGGCAGAAAAAAAAATATGTTAACTGAGCTGCATGTGTCGATCAGAATCTTTTGGATTTTTGTTCATTCGATAGACGCCCCGATTACTACAACATCCTCATGCGGTCCAATAAAATCTCTTAAATCATCTACATAAAAAAATTATAAATGGTGAAGGGTCTTGATATATATGGGTCGACAGTTTTCCTTTCAACTGATCATTTAAACTATTCACATGCCTCTTTTTGGAACAACTTGAAGGCGCTATCATCGTATCTCCTCCAAATATTGTTAATGATTCAAAGTATTGACATAATTTGGAAACTCGTCCACTACCTTCACTTTCCATATTCACACAACCTCGGTCTGGATCTGGATCAAATATTTTCAAAATCCACATGGAACTGTTCCATGATTACCATAGCAGGTTATGCTTTAGGAGCTTCTATAGCTGACCTTCGAACAGTGGGCAAAACCGTTTGCTCTCTACCAGTGTTAGGCCAAAGCCTATTCGCCCTTTGTGCTTTGACAAAAGTTGTCAACCATTCTCAATCAACATATGAAATTCTTATTTTAAGGCTATACGATCCTTCGTATCATGCCCCATATCCTCATGATATTTATAAAAAACAGTATTTAGGGTTTCTTTTGGGGTTTGGATTGGCAAAAGCCTTCAGAATCGTACATGCCCTTGGCCATATCGTAAATTGTTGCCATATTTTCAATCAAAACGTCAAAATAACTCAGTCGAGCCCATTGATTTCCCTTTGGTCTGGATTGTTAAGATTGGTTCGACCGAGGACAACTTTAACCTTGTCCAGACTCTCGCGGATGACTATTAGAAGAAAATTAGGTCGGACCACCAGTGTGTGGCTGTGATGTAATTGCGAAAGGTTTATTTTGTCGAGGTTGCCATAACAATTTAGACTTTTCTACAGTAATTTGTTGCCCAACTTGGTTCAGCAAACCACCCTAAGTCTCCTCTTTCTTTCTAGTAATTGTATCCACTAAATTATCAGATAATAACCCTTTCCTAGAGAATTTATAGCCACTTGTTCGTAATAATCAGTCAAACCATTTTTGGTATTCACATATCTGCTAACGTATTCCTTTAAAATTTTATTAGTAAGTTGATGACAATCAGTTAATATGTCCCCATTTTCTATGAGCTCTTTGCTTACCATAAATTCCATGAAGAAAGCCATCCAAAACAAATTAAAAAAAATTATTGACCTCTCCCAAAGCCTATTGTACCATTTAAGCGCAATGTCTTTAAGAGTTTGGGAAAAAGTTCGACACAACTCATCATAAAATATTTGAACTACTCTAAATGATTGCCTGGATCTTTACTTCGATCGTACATTTCCATTCTAAAAGCATTAAGCCTTCTAAGGAGATGTTCGAATAAAATTTTTGCTGACAAAGGGGATTACCTCCAATTACTCCCTTGCCTAAATTGACAGAATTCACCAGAATCAGAAAATATACCTGGTTTAGATCGGACGTCAAACGGGTCCCTCAAACTAGTCTATACTATGATCAACTAATCGTTTTGTCTTTTCCTGATAATGTTTTTTCTTATCTTTCTGATGCTTATTTGCTGAGACATCTTGGTCTTTCAACTTTTTACTTCGACTAGAAATCTTCTTACACTGATGCTTATCTCAATTCTTATCTTTCATTTTCTTTTGGTAGTTGATGAGTTTGAATATTTGAGCTACTATGCCTTCACTGAGTCCGATGGGCAATTCAGACCAAACCACTATAATAAAATTCCAAACAGGACAAATGTATTAAATGTTGACTAAGCTAGCTGATGGTCACTTCAAACCAGATTACTAATGGGACCTTAAATTTGACCCAACTTCACGATCAGACCCATTAAGCCGATGGGTCAGAAATTAAGTTTAAATACCCCAGCCACTTTCATTAATGAGGGTAATCGGAATTTATTACTAGTAGACAACTTAATTATCTCTCTACTTACCACTCTAAACATTAAATTCCACAAAACATCCAAAACACTTTACAAGATTACCCTCTAACAGAAATAAACCACACCAGTAGTAATCATTACTCGATGTCGATGACAAGACATCTGATGATGATGAGGAACTCTTGCTAGATTCCAAAGAGCTAGAATCATTTTTAGTTTGAGGTTTTTTTCTAGAAAGTTGGTGGGTTTTAGGAGAATTATCCTTCAAATGTCGCTTCAGATAACTAGGGGGATTGTCATCCGATACAATTAAATCTCTCTCAGCTTGCCTATGTATTTTTACGGACTTAATTTCTTTTTTGTAATTCAGCAATCTCATCTCACAATTGAGTTCTTTATTCTCCATGCTCATCATTCTCTGATGAATCTCTAATATGTTCTTCTCAGACCTGGCTCTCTCTAACCATCAGGGGCAGATCGACTTGCATTTTACTTTTCATTATCCGATGGAGTTAGAAAATATTTTCAATCTTTGGATTTTTGTTATCCGGGGATTATCGCTCTTACCGTGGTCGCTAATCTGGTGAGGTAAATATATGAGCTAGGGTCTTTTTGGTAATTGGTAAAAGAGATGCTTAATATTTTATAGAAGGTAGATATATAAATAAGCTGCTTATTGATTAGAATAGTTAATTTTATGTCCCACATCAATAAAGTATTTTAAGGTATTTATAATTAATTTTATGATCATGGGCCAGGTCATGACTTAAAAACTGAAAAGGCTCAAACCCATTAGTGTAAACATTGTTTAGTAGGCATACAACTGAGTCAAAAGGTAATAATACATCTTCTCAATTTTAGGTCTAAAATATCCTTCGAATTATTTTTACACCTTCTTCTAATCGCTTCCAAAAATATCCGACCCTATCAAATGAAATCATCGATACTCCTCAAATAAATAGATGAGCATGATAGATACTCTAATGAATTAGTGATGGAGTTAAAATCTTTCATAACAAGCCATTCAATTAATGAATTTGCTATATTTCTTAGGTTGTTCCATAGAGGCATCTTAAGGTCCCTTATACACTTTGCATAGACTACCGAAACTAGAAATTATTTATCTAGATTTGAGTGTGAAAATTTTATATATAGGAGCTAGTTTTGGTCTAGTATAGGTTGAACCTCAAAGTTATTTTTCCAAAACAACAATATATTGTTTGAAAAATTAGCTAAATTATTTTTAAAAACCCAATATATAGGTAGTCTTGTTCAGATAAATATTTAAAACCATAGGTTCCTGAATTTCCAGAAAGTCTAACTTCTCTGTTTTTAGATTAAATTTACCCTTCTCATTTTTTCCTTGTTTCCAATTTCATGAACGTTCCAATAGAAAATTGATATGGTCATTTAGAGGAGCCACTTTGTGGTATGACAAGCCTTTTGTGTTGAGCTACTTTAGATGAGTTGATGCCTATTAATATTTTAGCTTTATTTCTTTTGATTTTTTTTCAAATTTTTCTTGATTTTTTTGTTTTCTTGTTATGTGAATTTTGGTGAGGAGTGGAGGCTTCCAAATTTTGAGGTTCTGGGGATGAGATGTCTGAGTTGTCAGAGCCCTGATAATTTGCATATGTTAACAATATTCCCGAGTCTATATTGTGCAATGTCTTTATGATTTGTGTTTTATGAAGCTCTGTATTATGCTTTATGTTTATGTTGGTTGAGGTTCTTAAAGGTTCAGTAGAGTATCCATGAATTTGGTGGATTGTAGGTGATACACTTGATTCAAGATTGATGGTGGGATCATTACTTTGTAGTAGTTTGTCTTTGGATTCACTTTCCTTGAGAGGTGGGATTAGATATTTAACTATGATAGACTTCATTTTAGGTTTCCACATCTCTGTAGATTTAAGTTGGTTGCTGTTACAAGTGGTCTGACTATTTGGTTGATCATCTTCTTGGGGTTAACGAGCTTGTATTAATTTCCTACACTTACTTTTATTGTGGCCTATATGAGAGCATTCGATATAATAGCTAGGTTTATCACCATAGGGCATATCAACCCGAAAACCTTCAGACTTTCCAAAACTTATCCAGATTGTAGGCAGTAGAGTCTTTGATAAATCAAACTCTACTTAGGCCTTATAACAACTGTACATATCCTGGTTCTTGTAGGGAACCCAAATATTGATAAGATTGTTTATTGTTTTTTCTAATGTTATGATAATATCATCATTGTATTAATATTGTGGGAGATTATGAAATGTTATCCATAAAAGAGTGACAAGTGAATCTCTTCGATGGAAGTTGGGAGTCCACTTTAGGATTCTCATTTTATGCTTACCCACAGTCCATACATACTTCCTCCAAATTCTTTTAATATACTTTTGAAAATCGATTTATGTCATTAGGTGACAAGGATCCCAAAGATCTAAACTAACCTTTCCTTTGAATCTTAATGTCCCGATTATTTTTTGAATTTCAGGCACATGTGGCATGCGTGCATAGAATTTCACGATTAATGAATGTTTTGTTATTGATTCTAGTGTGATTTTATCTTGTCCCAGGAACTCAACTGCTACATAGTTTTCTTTGTTCTAGATTTTAACATTCGTATGAACAAATTCCTTATGAGATACTCGAACAATATCTGCGAAGGTTTTCAATGAGTATTATTGCATTGCTGGTAGGAGTTGGTGATTAAGATATTGCTCGAACACAGGGTTGGATCTTAAGGTTGAGTATTGAGGTTTTTTCATCGAGAAATTCCCTTATAAGTTGGCTTAGTAAGATTGATTGAAAGTTGGAAAATCTTCAGTAGGAGGTTTTTTTTATGTCTCCACTTCTTGATTGTTGATGAACTGATCGATTTCTTGTCTCCAGATCTGAGGTAGATCTGGAGACATTGCTGGGTTTTTGTTGTGCTAAATTAGATCCACCATCAAAAAGATGGTGCAAATTTTTTTGCAATTGTTGATTGTCCATGCCTCCACCTCAAGAGCTTGTCATTCATGAAAGGATTCAAGAATTATTTTTTACAAAAAAACCACCTTATTACTTATATCTTAAATATTATATTATTGTCGTAGTATGTTTTAGTTAACTTGAATAAGTTTTTATAATAAATTGACTTTTAAATTTTATTATATAAATAAAAAATAAAAAGTAAAAATATAAATATATCTAAAACATATACTTTTAAATATTATATTGACGAGGGAATGGATAATATGAAAGAATGGGTAAAAAAAGTCAAAATTATTCAATAAAATATTTTCAAATTCCAGTATTTTTCAATAGCTAACTTTAATCTATGTTTTATGTTATTATTTATTCCGTAAAGTTTCATAACATAAGATCACCAAAAATTTAAAACTTTGTTTCCTTAAAATTACTAAAATCAACTAAAGAAAAAATATATCATTTTCAACTATTAAAAACCACAAAATCATGCACAGAACAAACAAATAAGTTGTTTTTGTGCAAACCACCACTCACAAGAAAAATGTATACACTATTATCTTTTTTTGTTTTTTTTAAAAAAACATATTTTAAAAAGAACTCAAAAATTCAACATTCAACTCATTGATGGTACACATATAGTGTTAGTCGTCATCGTCCCGAGAAAAATATGATAGTTTCCACCAAATGTTGGCGAGGGACAACACCTTGCCGCCATTTGCTGGCGGAATGTCTTCAATTTTCTCCAATACCATGACAGAATGTTTAACATTTTCGTCATAACACTAGCAAAATTTTGTCTAAAATAAAGTTTCGGGTTCGATTGATTTATATGCATTGCATGAGGTTATCTAAGACAATATATCAACTATTGTGAACTATGCTCACCGTTTCGTAAATCACGAAGAGTATAACTTTGACTCGGTGACCAAGTAGGTCAAAGAGCCAGGCAAAACACTTGATTTTTCTATTAGAATAGGCTTTAAGGATAAGGAAAAAACAATAAATAACACCTATATTATATTAGGTATACGAGAGATCATGTATCTATAGTTATAGGGTCAAAGAGTGTGATCATAAACGCGCTGTAGCAAAAAATCAATTGTCATTTCGTTTGGTTGTTTATCAGGTTAAATATGATGATAAGGGGTGTTAACTGTGACTTTTTGCAAACACAACCATAAGATAATTGTGTGTTTACATGGAAATAAGGAATTTGCAAAGTTCAAACCAAATGATTTTTTTTTCGATGTTTAAATGTTAGACGGCACAACTTCGTGTTAAATATTTAGTGTCTTAAAGAAGGTTGATCCAAAGAATGCGTACATCCCATACGTATATAATCACTGTCAAAGAACAAGTTTGGTTGTAAAGGGTTGACGGTCATATATACAATGCTTGTTAGCGAAATTACAAATTCATAAATACATTCAATGTCATCGAACGTCTAATGACGATTCTGATTTCATAACTAATTGTATTTTTGAACACCCGGTCAATATAGATTTACTACGGACCTTCATTCGGTTTCTAATCATGGATAACACTTACAATGGAATGATATTGTAGGAAGTACTCTCGGTTACATCGACTAACAAATATTTTTGCATTGTATATATATTCATGGTCCACGAAAAGCAAGACAATTATCAATGAGCTTTAGCATGTTTGGAAAATGTTATAAAAGAGAGCAATTGTGAGTTTTCTTGTGTTATAATCACGGTCGTGAACTTGATTTAACTAATACCATTAAAAATATTTTTTGACCTCGAGTCACATGTTATGAGAATGACATATCAATAATAATGTTAACAAGAAAAAATTAAAGATGAAAAACAGTTTAATAAATTTTTGGTCGCTTGGAATGACGTCGTCGAATTTACTACCAATAACTGAATGAATGAGAGGTTAAATAAAATGCAGTGGATGTTAAAAAACCAAGATAAGACGGTCTACTACTCCATAGACTCATGGATTATACCATATAAATTGAAATTTGTTCATGCATATACTAACAATATCATGTATTTTGATATTAAAATGGCTAATAGGATGGAAAGATCAAGAAAAGCCAATTGCATTTAAAATGACTTAAGAGAAGGTTCATGTTTTACTTACGATACAACATTCAATCATAAAATCTATGAAGTTAAGCAAGTGTCATCTTATTCATAAAATTTTAAGAGTTTAAACCTTTCAAATTACTAAAGGAGTACGTATCACGAATCGCTTTAATGATGATATACGATAATTGTTTTTAAAGACTGAGAAGGTTGTATGTGAAAAATTCGCATGCAATTTTATTATTCGAACGACACACCGGTTATCATATACCCGTGTACTATAACATATCTGAAAAGCGGATGGATTTGTTCATATCCAAATTATAGTCCAACATTGGAGAATACTAGAGATATTGCCTCGAGTTAAACTAAATGGAGAATAAGAGATCAAAACTAACTTTGCAAATTTAAATGTAAAACTAGGAAAGTTTTATGTTTATGAACAAAGTCATTGATTTAAAAACAATTACACAAATTGTAAATCCTTCTATTCTTTTGTTTGTGAATCTCTAGAAAAGGGTGAAAACACACGATCGTACTCCCGATCACGATCGCGGTCATGTTCGTGGTAAGGGACATAAAACCCTTCTTGATTATTAAATCAAAATGGATCCGTCTATACATGAATGCATCGAATAAGAATGGTTACAATCCCATGCGGATAATATAGAAACACTGAAGATTGTAACATCACTTGCTACTTTCGGAACATCGTTCAGTATTTTTGGTAGCACCGCTAAAACGGACGTTAGAAAATTTCATACTAATTCTGATGTAAAACCTCCGACAAGGAAACAAACACGAGTTGCATATAATAGTAAAGTAACTATGATTAAAACGAATAACATTAAAGCATAATCGTCTATTATCGTTGAACCAACCCCTAAAAGGTTGCCTAATATTGGTAAAATAATAGCTAACATATCGAACACGAGGTATGAATCCGATATCTCACAATTTATGTGTCTTTTCATAAATAAAATTACCACCAATAAACCCGACGTAAATTAAGAGGTTTAGAGTCATCGTCCATGGTTTGTTTGGTGACGAAGATGGATGGCAACTCCTTAGAAAACCTTCATAATTTTATTTCTAGTAATAAGTGCATACCAAGCATAATTTTATATATTAAACAATTAATCATTTATAATACCAACTGCACATGCAGCTCATATACTAAATAACTAATCATTATAATCGTTATATTTGCAAAATATAAAACTAACATCGGCTTTATAACGTAATCATCCGGTTTGATTTACCCTTGGAATCAGAATTGAACCCACATGTATCTCACCGAGCAATAAAAAGTAATATATTTATGTAATAAGCATGTGTAACCACACAAACTAGGGTAAAATGATCCCTTATCCAGGTATCAAGGAATGTGATACACTCACCTATGGTCTTCATCCATGTAATGAAGTTTATATGATATGATGATAGATATATGCCAATTCCGTACTACCACACATATAGCAATTTATATGGTCAGTGGATTCTTATAGGGGGAACACATTCTTGTTGTTGACGTAACCTATTGATCTTGTCAACAAATATATTACACTCGAATATGTGAAGAATATATGCACGTGCAACCTGATGTATTGTATCGTCAATAAGAAAAATCATATTTGTTGTGGTAGGCCTATCTACTAAACCTAATGCGGAGAAAAATGTTGCCCAACTCTATCCCTTTGCGGTTAATAATCTCATCTCTAAGCTCCACCCAATCTACACCTGGTAATAAGACAACCTCGACAATGGTATGTGTTTTGTCTTTTTTCATCGGAAGCAACGCGATGTCACTATTGATCTTAAACCCGTGATCATATGAACATCGTCAAAGGTGATACGCATCTCACCCAAGCTAAAACGGAAAAATGTTAATTTCCCGATGGTAATGCTTTATCAACACCTCCATAGTTGTGGTATGTGTCTGAAGGAAGACAACAACTCGATAAGTCTACCAAAATTATGGCATCTAACACCGCTCTAACCCTACTCTGACATCCCAAACTCCAGCTCATATGAATGGTACAATGGGGGTAAAAACACAATTTATTATCCTACAAATAATAACATGGATTGGCGTTAGTAAAAAAAGTACTCATCAATTTAATAATTATTATATTTCAACAAAAAATAAAAATTCATGAAATTACCTCTCTTTGCCAAAGATAGTAGGCATTGTAGTCTTTGAACATCTCGCCAAAGTGTTTAGGTTAATGATCAGGGGGTGGATCTCGACGAGGTGGAGGTGTTTATCGTCCGGAGGTAGAGCTTGATGAGGTAAAACGGGTGGAGCTTTAAGCATTTCCATGGGAATATGGGAAAAGACATTATGTGTAGTAGTTCTCTTCAAATCTCTTTTTTTATTCGCTTTGTACGAGAACCGTCACCTGAACGTAAACCTACTTATTTAATCTAAAAAAGTAAGAAATATTTGTAAACCTACTCCAAAATACCAACTCTTAAACAACATGTTATTTTATAAAAACAACATAAACATGACCAAATTAATTAAACAAATAAAAAAACCGGACTGAATAAAATTCGGTTATAGGAACTGTCCCGCGCCAAACCTTTGGCAAGGGGATAACCTTTGACGCCATATATCTAGCATTAAAGGTCATGTTTATGCTTGTGTTTGGTGAAAACAAGGTGTTCTCTGGTTTTGGCGAAGAACATCTTTGCTAGAAAATGATTAGAGACTAACTTCTAAAGACAAAATTTCATCATACTAAGACAATTAGAAATTAACCCTAAATCCAAAATCAAAGTCTGAAATCATAGATCTAAGTCCCTAGTGAGTTCCATACTGGTAGCATATTTAAGCATATCCCGTGAATTGAATTTTAAATTCACTGTTCAGATACTGCTCTATCTCTTTAATTTTTAACGAACTCTCCACAGCTACGTAAATAAAACTCGAACAAAAGACAGTCTCCAAATCATTGTTGTTTGATAGTGAAATAAATTTAACATCCTGGAAACAAGGGTCCATAGATATTGACAATATAAAATTTAATTTACTAAACTCTTTGACAAGACCCTCGTGTAATTATCCAAAACAAAGACCATCCCAAATTCCATCATAAAACCTATAAAAGTAGCCAAAGTCAGAGGTAAAAGACCCATGATGTAAATTTTTGTCCTTGAGGATAAAAATTGGAGCTCATGTATCACTCCAAATATCTCAAACTATCTGTCCAATTTTATCGATTCGAGACCCAATATGGTCTGACGGTATAACTTCATTAGCAGATATTTTGTCCATCTCCTCATTGGCGGTAATAATTGTATTATTAAGCTTCTCAAACTTTATTTTATTCGTTATTCCATCAAAAAACTGGTTTTTAAAATATTGTTATACTTATTTTTCAACCATACACATTCTCTTTGGAGGTTTAGAAGGTCTTGGTCGTGGTAAAGATGATGATAAAAGGTCGCAAATGATATAAAAAGTCTTAATAAAGATATCATTCCTAATATATTTTCTAAAATTTAACGTTTGTTTTATTAAAACATTATTCTTTTCCTCGTAACCAAGTGAATTGTCAAATTTCTGAGCAAAATGATAAAATATAGGAGGATAATATATTCATTTTCCAATTTTACCTTTTTTATTCTTAACCCTAGATTCTTTTTTATTGTTGGAATCATAGTATGCACCATCAACCTAATTTTACCAATTTTTACACTAGAAATTTAAACGTACGAAGGATTATCGTTGTTTACCTTATCGAAAGAAAGTGAAATTTTTCTCGATTGCTCCTTATCCCTTGAGACATCAAATCGATAATTTTTTTTGTCTTTGATCTGAAGATTGGTAGTCAATTTAAACTCCTATGGTATTTGGTCAATATGATCATCACCGAATCACCTCGTGTGCCCCATCATACCCAAATGATATTCGAGATCCTCACGAACATGGATGTTATTCTCTCATTTAGACATTGCATCAGGAAATTAAGCTTCAGAAACGTGCTTCGTGTATTTACGTAGCAAAAACTGGAGGTCTAATACCAAACAGATGCAACATAAATTAAAATAAGAATAATCAAGGATAAATGAAACACTAATCTAGATTTAAAAAACATACGGTTATGACAGAGAAAGTTATGATAAAATTATATAGAAACATTAATTAAAATAAAAAAATAAATAAAAACATACCAAAATAAAAATCTGTCATATCCGAAATAATAAAATTTGATTCACTAAAATATATTTTTAAAATAAAATAAAATAAATATTGAATTATTAAATTTAAATAGAAGGCTATCACACAATGGATGCTTGCTAGATAATAAAATATGTTTCACGACATGAATAAGCTAAGATAGAATGTCTCTAGCTCATTGATATACTTTAGATAAAAGCCAAACATATTACTTGATCTTCATCATACATAGGCTTAAATTACTGCTTCGTCCATCGACTATCACATTTTGTGTCATTTAGTCCCTCGACAAAAAAAACACGGGTGAGGTTCCCTCGTCTATCAAAAATATATAATTCCAGTCACCGCGCGTGGTTTTTGCTATAATACTACCACGTGTCGTTATATTTAAATGGTTTTTTTAGTGACTCAGAAGATTAAATTCCTAAATTAAAACAAGAAACCCTAATTCTTGTATCAGAATTACCCTTTCATTTGTAATCCCTAATCTTATTTTCAAAACAACTCCCCCCCCCCCAAATCGAGTTCCATCTGTAACCTTATCTCTCTCTATTTTTGAACCCTCAATCCTTACCAAGGAAGTCGAGAAAATCGAAGGTGAAAGAAGAGTATGACTTCTCTGACTTGTATATAGGTATGGTTTTTTATATTTTTTTGTTCGTTAAACCCTAAAGGTATTCATCTTCGTTTCTGTTTTGTCAAAGTGGATATAGTTTTTTATTGTTTTCTGCTGGTGAAACCCTAAAAGGCTGTATTTTTCGTTTCTGTTTTGTCAAAAACGATACAGTTTTTTATATTATTTTGTTGCTTATCAAACCCTAAATGGTTGGCCTTTGTTAGAATTCAGTAGCAGCACTAGGGGGTATATAGGTATATGGGTGTAATAATGAAGTCAGTAGCATTGATTCGTTGAAATGGGTGTAATAATTGAAGATAAATTGATAGATCTGGTATTGCTTTGCATTTGTTGGCCACTGGAGAACTGTTGCTATATTTGGTCCGTTTTGTATATATTATTAGGAGGACAGATGTTTCCTGTTTTGGTTTGTTTCTTTGAATATATGTCTTTGTGGTCAGTTTATGGTTGTTGGAGTGTTGTTAATGTGTTGTTTATTTGTTGTGCAGGCGTAAATTCACACACGTTTACCTTTATCGTTAGACATGGTGGTAAATTCAAAGACAAATGTGGCTCCTTATGCTACCGTGGGGGCACAGAAAGCATTGTTGATAACAACAATCCAGATAGGATTTCCTTTTTATATTTGACGGACCAAATATATATGCCATGCGAGCCAACATAGATATTTTGAGTGTTGAACGTTGCGTATCAAAAGTCGGGTTGTCTAGATGACAACAACCTCATTCATATCGCCAACAGCAGAGATGCGGTGCACATGTGCTATTTAATTAATAGGCGGAGGTACCTGAAGATATATGTTGAGGTTTTGCATCCGTTAGAAGTAATTATGTCTCCTAGGCGTGATAAACCGACTGATGTTCCTGTTGTAGAGCTATCGACAGATTCCGAATCGCAAAGTGCAGGGGATGAGGAGGCAGGCGTTGGTATCAGGACAGGCGCTGGTACAAGTGTTGGTGAAGAGGCTACTTATGGTGGGGATACAAATAATGGTGGGAAAGGGATTGATGAAGATGTTGGTGGATGGGAGGCTACTGGAGAGGCTGATATTTGTGGAGAAGGGCCAGTAGATGGTGACGTAGATGCTGGTGGACAGGGGTCTAGTGGAGAGGCTGATGTTGGTGGGGAAGGGCCATTAGATGGAGGAGTAAATAGTGGACAACAGGGGGCTAGTGGAGAGGCTGCTGTTGGTGGGAAAGAGCCATTAGATGGATGAGCAGATAGTGGACAACAGGGGGCTAGTGGAGCCTACAACATTCCATTAGAGCCTACAAAAATGACTCCCATCAATACCACACATACCAGGAACCATAAATTGAATCATACCTAACCAACAGTCTGCATTTTATCTAACATAACAACCAATGAAGCTTTAAAGACTCATACTAATTAAGCAACCAACCAATAAATACTCACACCAATAAATCAACTACTTTAGAAAAAAGGTAATGGGGACAGCTTTAAGCATTAGGAGAGAGAGGAATCTTACAGGTCCCTCTGTTGGCCTTGGTCCCCCACTATGAGTTGGCCTTTGTCCACCAACTTGCCTTGGTTCAACGCAATAAACCATTGATCCCTGCAAAATTAAGAGAATATTATTAAATAAATATTTGCATTCACAGAAAAATATTTGTAAAACAAAGTGTGCTCACATCAGGCATCGTGTTTGCTGAACCATCTCTCATTTCCTATCATTCCAGCCATAAGTAAACATTAGTTCTATCACTCACATTTTTAAATAAAACAGAGTTGTAGAAAAAAAAACTTACGGGGATTTTAGAAATCCTTGAAGCCAATCTTCTAGTTCTATTAGCTGCTGCGTTCAACCTGAAAGTTGCAGCATGAGGAGTTTCTGTTCCCGTAAACTCACCGACAACATTGGTGTTTGCGTTTGAGGGAGTTGCAGAAGCTCTGACCGCAACGAAATTGATTTGAGGCTTTGTGCTAGCATCAACAGCAGGAGGCTGACTTCTCTTCCATACTTTTGTTCCGCACTTGGCTTCCATTGGGGGTGGTTTTACTTCAAAAAAGTTCGACTTCTCCCAAAGAAGCTGGTCGTTGATTGGATTCAATGTATGGGCATATATTGCTATGTTTGTCGCCACCTTGTAACACGACGAGACGTAGTCTGCTAGTTGTTTCTGGTTCCACCAAATCACTGCAACCCCATGTTCACATGGTATTCGACTTAGCTGCCAATGCGTACAAGCACAGCTTCTATCCTCCAGGTCTACCACAAATTGCCCCGTACTCCATTTGACTTCATACTGCGGCCCTCCAGAAGACTCTACAAAACAGTTACCCGCAACTAAGCTATTTGCATCCGACTTCTTTTGAATTGCAGGGCATATCTCTCCAACCCAGGTATTAGAAACCTTCTTCTTGTTGGCTATTCTATTCATTATTTGTTGTCGGATACCATCCATCAGTGTAATGATGCCTTTCTCTCGAAGATGTAAGATAACCATGTTGAATGTCTCTGCGTGGTTACTGGTCTGGATGTTGCATTGTGTAACATCAGCATAGTGTGACCTTGACCACTACCATGGTCGATTTTCCAACAGCCAGTTGTATACCTCCATGTTTACCAGCTTTATCTGCTCCATCTCAGCAACAAACTTCTGCTTGTACGTTGCTCTAGCAGCTGCCTAGAAGATACATTTCTCTAAACGACCATCGAAGCTCTTCTTAAAATTGGCATACAAGTGTCTACAAAGAATCTATGTTCTGAATTGGGGTAGAGGTCAATCAGAGCCTGCACTAAACCTTTCTGCTTGTCAGTGATCCACAACCACGCACCCTGATTCCGGATGCCTAAATCCTCACCCAACAGATTGAGAAACCAACTCCAAGTCTTCTGATTCTCATTTTCAACAACGACCTAAGCTACTGAATACATTAGGTTGTTGGCATCAACCCCAACAGCCACTAACAACTGGCTCCCAAATGAACCATTTAGGAAGCAACCATCTAATATAACAACGGGCCTGTAACCTGTTTGAACCCTCTTTTCACAACCCCTAAACACATGTACATCTTTTCGAAAACACCATCGTCCTGTTTGATGATGCATGTAGACCCAGGATTTGTTCTCATAATCTCACCGCAGTAATCCAAAAATCTACTAAATTCTTGTTTGTCGTTACCTAGAATCAACTCGAGTGCTATGGCTCTTTCCCTATACCCCTTACTCCTTTTGATCTTCACACAGAATTCTCTGCTAAGAGAAGCAATCAACGACGACACCGACCAGTTTATCTATGTCTCCCATTGTGGCTTGTAGTATCTTGCAATCCAAATATGGGTTATATTTGGATTCTCATTTTTCGGTATCCATGTGTATTTGTCAACCAGTGTCTTCACAAGCCACATTCCACCACTTCCCATAGAGCTGCAGTAACATCTCCAACCGCAACTGTCTGAAGAACACACGAAGACTATCATGCTCTTGTCATTCTTCTTCATCACTACATACCGTCGTTGTTTTATCCCGTAATTTTTAATGGCCTCCTTGCACTCTGTTGCCGTAATGAACTCATGGCCCATCTGGAGTTCAACAGAAGCCAGTGGAACAACAGGATTGAACTCCTCAAAACGGTTCCACCATTCCTCGTCTTCAACCACCACATCAGAGTTTGTGGGTGTTAGGAGAATGTTACTATTACCATAATCTGTCTCGATATAATCCCCCTCTTATCTTTTAAACTAAGGTGGCACTTTACCCTCATCTTCAGCACCACTACCCTGCTCTTCAACACCCGCTGCCTCAGCTTCAATACCCTCATCAGTTCCCACTACTTCATTCTCAACACCCATTGGCTCCTCCACATCATGATCTTGACCAGCAGCATCTGGAGCACCTAATTGCGCAACATCTAGAGCACCTGATTGTGCAACATCTACAGCACCTGATTGCGCAACATCTGGAGCACCTGATTGGGCAACATCTGGAGCATCTGATTGGACTTCATTCCAATTGACCTCAGGACCCAACTCCCTTATAAAAATGCTTAATTCTGATATATCATCATCAAGCCCCTGCCCACCAGCATGCCCCTCTCAACCCTCATTTGCATTTCCACCATTAGCAACCTCTTGTCCACAAACAACAGCCTCTCTACTAGCCCCCTGTTGTCCACCATCTACTCCTTCATCTAATGGCCCTTCCCCACCAACATCAGCCTCTCCACTAGACCCCTGTCCACCAACATCTACGCCACCATCTAATGGCCCTTCTCCACCAACAGTAGCCTCTTCAGTAGCATCCCGTCCACCAACATCTTCACCAATCCCTTTCCCACCATTATTTGCATCCCCACCATAAGTAGCCTATTCACCAACAGTTGTACCAGTGTCTGTCCCTAAACCAGCCTCTGTCCTGATACCGGCGTCTGCCTCCTCATCCCCTGCACTTTGCGATTTGAAATCAGTCGACAGCTCTACAACAGGAACATTAGTGGTTTTATCACGCCTAGGAGACATAATTACTTCTAACGGACGGACAACCTCAACGTATATCTTCAGGTACCTCTGCCTATTAATTAAAGAGCACATGTGCACCGCATCTCTATTGTTAGCGATATGAATGAGGTTGTTTTCATCTGGACAACCCGGCTTTTGATACGCGACATTCAACACTCTAAATATCTATCTTGGCTCGCACGACATATATATTTAGTCCGTCAAATATAAAATGGAAATCCTGTCTAGATTGTCGTTATCAACAATGCTTTCTGTGCCCCCACGGTAGCATAAAGAGCCACATTTGTTTTTGAATTTACCATCGTGTCTAACGATGAAGGTAAACATGCGTCAATTTACGCATGCACAATAAATAAACAACATATTAAATACACTCCAACAACCATAAACTGACTACAAAGACATACATTCAAAGCAACAAACCAAAAAAGGAAACATTTGTCCCCCTAATAATATATAGAAAACGGACCAAATATAGCAACAGTTCTCCAGTGGCCTACAAATGCAAAGCAATACCAGATATAGCAATTTATCTTCAATTATTACACCCATTTCAACCAATCAATGTTACTGACTTCATTATTACACCCATATACCCATATACCCCTAGTGCTGCTACTGAATTCTAACAAAGGCCAACTATTTAGGGTTTCACGAGCAACAAAATAATATCAAAAACTGTATCGCTTTTGACAAAACAGAAACGAAAAAGACAACCTTTTAGGGTTTCACGAGCAGAAGACAATAAAAAACTGTATCCACCTTGACAAAACATAAACGAAGATGAACACCTTTAGGGTTTAACGAACAAAAAAGTATTAAAAAAACCATACCTATATACAAGTCAGAGAAGTCATACTATTCTTTCACCTTCGATTTTCTCGACTTCCTTGATTTTCTACAACTCTTCGTTATGTGGTATACTTAGGGTTATTGGAAACAATTTAAGGGTTACAGTGTCTGATTTTATGGCTTAAGTTAAGGATTTAGGGTTCAACAATAGAGAGAGACAAGGGTTACAGATGGAACTCGAGTTTGGGGGGGAGGAAGATTTGTTTTGAAAATAAGATTAGGGATTACAAATGAAAGGGTAATTCTGATACAATAATTAGAGTTTGTTGTTTTAATTTGGGAATTTAATCTTCTGAGTCACTAAAACAACCTGTTCATCTACTTAATCTATCACCTATTCGTCCACGTTAGAAAATTTTGCCACATAGATGACACATGTGCAAGTGTGAAGGGTAAAACATGCATTTAAGCATTTTGAGCTACAAACAGGGTTGACTCAAAGTCAAAAGACTATCTTTGGAACGCAAACTATTTAACTATAGTGACACGTAGTAGCATTACAGCAAAAACCACGTGCGGGGACAGAATTTATAGATTTTTGATAACCGAGGGACCCTCAACCGTGTTTTTTTAGTCGAGGGACTAAATGACACAAAACATGATAGTCGAGGGATGAAACAGTGATTTAAGCCGATTACAATATATAAACGTTAGTTCTATCATAATCTGGAGACTACTAATCATTTATCTATTTTTTGCAGTTTTGCCTGGAACATATGGATTTTTTTTACAGACTTACTCATGAACATCAGCAAATTCATGAGTGTTACTCACCTGGTCAAATCTTGGATTTGGAATGCTCTAATGAAGGCTTATATCAAATCAATAATTCCAGCAATCATCACTTGGGTTATCTGGAAAATAAGAAACAAATGTAAAATCAAAGGATACTCTTTTTCTCACATCTCTACCATTAATTACATCAAATATATAATTTCTAGTTTAGACCATGTTAATCTCTTTAAGTTAAAGCATTGGAAAGACAGAGAATTTGCAACCTTCCATTTAAATTGTTTTAATCACCTCAATAAGTCTAAGAAAGTTTCTCACCTTTCTTGGAAACCCTCTGTCCATGGTCGATTCAAATTAAACATTGACGCTTCTTGCTCTGCATCTAGAGAATCTGGCGTAGTGGAATCATTAGAGATAGTTTAGGTCACATTCTTCATGGTTATGGTAGCCTTTGCGTAAAATTTCTCCCTTAAAAGTTGAAGCTATAGCACTTCATGATGGTCTTCAGCTTGTAAAATCAAAGGATTATCCAAAATCGATATTGAATCAAATTCTGAAATATTGGTCATTATGTTAACTTCTGGTAGATCTACTTCTTCTATGGTTCATATTTTCAGAGAGAAAAATCAAGCGGCCGATTGGCTCGCTCGATGGACTCTGAAATGCAAGATGAAATTATACCATTTTAATTTCCAGTCCTAATCATTTGGTTGTTATTACTCAATTAGAAAAAATTGGATTAGGTTATATCAGATTGAATAACTTGTTCTAACTTTCTGTGTTTATGGTTTTTTTAATCAGTTTGTTAAGCTAAGTAACCATTGAAGAAGCATTAGGTTCTTACCCAGAAGAAGAAGCTCCTTCGTTTTTTCTTGCTACCTTTGGTTTTACGGTTGGTGATCTTCGAGTTGGATCCTTACTTCTTATCATCTCAGAGAGTCTTATCTAACTCCTCGATTCAGTCTTCTTTATTTTGCACTCTTTCATTTTGAATGCAAGAATTTGTTTGTTATCTAAAAATCTTGAGAAGCTGATTTTATCCCAATGAAAGTATCAAGTCGTGTTTTTGGATCTAAGAATCAAGCATCGTCTCTCCTTCTTTCTAAATTTTAATTCTCTTTTGGCGGGAACCTAATTTTAGGAAATCTTGGCGCTTCATTGTAATTAGTTTTAGTCCATGTACTTCAAGTTCTATCTTGTGTAGATCATTCCTATTCTACTATGAATAAAATGGTCATTTACTTTTTAAAAAAAGGGTATACGTTGTTAGATATTTAGTGTAATTGAATTGAATAGTCGATATATGTTGATAAGATCAGATATCTTCGGAGGTCCATTGTGGTAAGTCAGATTTTTCTTAGAGGGGTAATTTGGATCTAATGATCAAAACTTGATGACTAAATAGTTACCTAAGTGAACCAGTGACTCAATTATATGCATAGTACCTTGAAGTATGGGCTTTGGGGCTTATAAAATTAGACTCTAATAAGAAGATCCTACTAAAAAAGCCCATGGATATCCAAATAGAGTATAAATATCTCAACCAACTCCATTAATAGGGTTAGACTTTTTCCAAAAACATAAAATACAAGCACATCCTTTCTCTCGCTACTCTCTATAAAATATTTAATACCATAAACCTAAAAGATCTTTGTTTTTACCATAAAGATATATTTAATCATCACCAAATGTAGTCATAATATTTTTCAAACAAGTTGGAGAGTGTGCACACTTGGTAGATAATGTTATGATTAGCAAAATCAAGGGGTTATCGTCCCCAGACAAGGTCCAATGGGCGGCAGCCCGTTGCGGGGTCCAATGGGAAGAGGTTTGGGTTTTGAAATTGAATTTTTAGAAAATATTTTTTTCATTTCAAGTTTGAATTTAGTCATTTTTGGACATAAAGTGTTTTTACCGTTGAAAATATTTTGTTTGTCGTAACATATATTCATGGTTTTTAGTTTAGAAAGAGATAAGAACAAAAATATTTATTTTTTTGTTCTAGGTTAACTCTTATTTTGTCCGATTGATATTTTAGAGTACCACCAAAATAATTTCAATCTGAAATTGTTTCATGCAAGACGTCAAGAGTTATCCAAGAAATCCAACACGTTTTACTACATAACTGACCGGAAGATTGAACTTTTCTCAGCATGAAGTTCTAGTCTCGACTTTAGAGGTTTTGGCTATTACAATGTTTGGCCTTATGAAAATATTCAGCCACTTCAAGGTTCCAGCTTCAACACAGAGTTCAGACTTGGTATGAGCTTTGTAACGGTAGATGAAATTAAGTTTTGGTTTAAGCTAAATCTCAATACTGGTAGAATAACTGATGTAAATAATTCGAAAACTTATTTGATATATATTTGATTGAGTTTAATTGAAGAATACCTCACATGTTAAGGTGGTTTTTTTTACTGAAAATACTATTTGATCAACCGTAAATCTGGAATACAGGTTGTTATAACAACTTGTTGTATGAGTGGGTCAAAATTGTTGATCTGGATTTTGTTGTAACAACCTTAGTTTTTAAGTGTAGCATAACCTACACTTTTATAAATCGCATATATACTGTTATACATTTATACCGAGTATCTTAAAATGATTAAAAAAATACTCTTGCTTAATACAAAATTTTTAACAAAAAATTATTTGTTTGCGAGAAAATTAGTTAAGAAAATTTATTTGGAAAACCAAGAGAGTTATGGAAATAAGTTATAATATAACAATGAAACCGCGGAGAAATTTAAACCCTTACATGTTATATGTAATTGCTCAATAATTTTATCGAAATATATATAGCCAGAACTGTGGTACTAAACACATAAATGACCTCACCGTATAAATTTTTATCTATTGATGTGATGCTCTAATTGTGATGCTCTAGTTGTAGTATTAAACACATAAATCACCACACCTATAAATTTTTATCGATTGATCTTATGCTCTAGTGCGTTGACTATCTATAAGTGTTTTGTTATATCCTTCACAAGTTTGAATGGAGCTAAGAAGAACGATATTATTAAAAAGAAAAACAGAGTGAAATTTTATAAAGATTATAGAAAGCTTTACTTGTCTAGAGGGATATAAATGTCAACCGCGAGAACAAAAGAAAGTTCTGAATTGAAGAAAAAACACTCATCTTCGTCCACTATATTTAAATAAAACAAAGCTTAAATCGAACACAAGTTGATAGACTCATATAGTATATTAGAAGATTACTCAAATTGATTACACGGTCTGTTTATTAGAAGATGACTCAAATTTGCTTCTCATGGACAAAAGGTGACTACATAATCAGCACCACCAGAACATGTAGATAAACTGGACTTATCATCATAGGCATAACTATACGCCTGAGGACACTGGCTTTTGAATAACCTCGAATAATTACTTGCCTCACAAGTATCCGGTGAAGCGTAACCACCTGTGCAGCAATATTCAGGTTTCTGGAAAGCCAAACACGCACTTTTGCAGGCAACAACTCCTCCGGGTCCTGTAACTTCTAGTGCACCGGGACACACCAAGTTTATGTTAGCTTTACAAGCAGTACCCTTGCAGTCGCTTGATCCACCTTGTGGGTTCAGTGATATGGGCAAGTTAAATCCGTCAACCAGACTAATGTCGTAGAAATCTCGACCTCCGTTGGGTGCTAGTGTTAATTCTATTAATGATACCGGTGGGACTCCGCTAGCTCCTGAACAATTTACCTGTTTAAATAGTTTATCAAGTTATTTAATTAATTGTATCACTCATATTATAACTAAAAGTATAGATGATTCAAAACGTTATGAGCTTCAGAATTACCTGACCGGAAGCGCAATCTCCAGTGGCGCAAGTGAATTTGCCAGATTGGTCGACACAATTTGTCCGACCCCAAATTCGACCAGACCATGGAGCTGGGATGTTTAGGGTTGTGGTTGCTTTTGACGCTAGTTCGAATCCGGTTGACGATAATTGAGACCCGGAACCAGTTAATGCTGCTGGCCAGACAGTGTACTTACAGTTGTTTTCAAAGGTGAACGTAGCCGAACGAGCTCCTGCAATTCCGTAAGGTATATTCAGAATAAAATAAGGTTGCTAGTAATAAAAAAAGTAGCAATGTACCATAGATGAAAAAAGCAAAGATGATGCTGGAGATTAGTAAACTCTCCATTGTTGATCTTGATATGTATGCTTTGTCTGTGCGACTTATATGTAACATATATATGATATACGATGGTTTATATAGGGATACTAGTATTAGGTAACACATAAAGTGTGTTTACTCAAATTTATGATAAAACATAAAGCATATGCTCGAATATATAACACGTTTATTGGATATTTATGCTGTACATGAATCACACAAAGAGATAAAAACAAAACCATGATCTCACCCTCAATCTCCAGAAAACCAAGTCTTTCACTTTGACAGAACAAAAGATGTGGCTAAAAGGTTTCACCGATTGAAGACTGTTGAGTCATGAGAATAAACTCCTAAAACTGGGGTTCCTTTCAGTATCAGCTACCTTCTGTGTCTTGTGAATTTGTTTCTGTGGCAGTGGAGGCGATGGGCTCGCTGCTTAAGATTTTGTTATCAGCTTGGCCTGTGACTCCTTTTCTTTGTCTTCTTGAAATTTAGCCGGACACTCATCAAAGAGTTTTTGGTCAGTGTCTGTAAATACCTTCCTCACATTTCTCTCCATAGATGGGAGAACTATATGGTACTTAGTTATCAAATGCACGTTCAGCAACCTACAAGGGTCAATATATTATAGCACTGATCAGGGAGACCATAAATCCACAAAGACATAAAAGACTAAAAATAGTACTTAAGAGCAGATATTATGCATATGTTGATCATGCTAGATATCAGTTAAAAGAATATAATTAAGCAAATTTTGGATCTGGAAAAAGTAGTAGATTGCTATAGAACTAATCAATGTTTATGTTAGTAGATTGCTTGAAAGGTTGTTTTTCAGTCCAACAGTGACTCGCTGAGATAATGCTTATAGAAATGAAGTTCCCTAGAGAAGTACCGATGATACGAACCCATCTTAATAGTGAAAGATTAAAGAGCTTGAGAAACTATATACGAGGAAAAAGGTCAACAAGAACCCAGCACAAAAGAGTTTCATACGAGGCACGAGACGAACTTTCCATAGATTTCATTACCGACATGATCTACAGCAACACGATCAAGTCCCAGCCTTGCAGCTGCAATCCCCATATTGCATTTACCACCAGCTTCCTAGAATCGCTATGGGGAAAGAACATAATCAATCGTCAAGGACAACACTCAGGAACAATATAACATTCTAACCACCTTTGTAGTTAGGTTGTTCCATCAACACCAACCAATGCAAGATTTTTAGAGCACTGATCATATAAAATTATTAAAAACTTTATCTTTGAAGCCTTCGCATACTAAGAATAGTTATAAAGCATAAGTATCAACCTAGAAACGATAATCATTAAACCCAGAAGAATTCCATATCCATTAGATGTGATTAAACTAACTAAGTGAAATGGCTTATAAGGCTTATTAGCCTTGCCATTCGCTAGGGTTCAGCGGAGATAATGAAACAACACCTACCAGTGATTGGGCTCATTTATTATTACTCTTCGGCTAATACTATTTGGGCCACCTCACCCATGTTTTTTTTTTTTTTTTTAAATTGGTAAATGCATTAATCAGAAACAAGTTCTACATCCAAGGCCCAAATAGAATAGGGCTAAATAATAAAATCCAGGCCCAACATATTAGGACATCAATAAACGGATATGGCCCAAATCAAGGCAACCCGATTCAGGACCAACAATTAGCCCCAAATCTAGCATGGTAACCCCAATTTGGAAAACCCTAGATCTATTCGCTCTCTTTGACTTCTCTCCTTCATCCATAGCAACCATTTACACCAGCAAACCCTAGATCACAGCGTTTCAAGTCCCAATCACAACCATTCCTCCATTCAACCATCCACACCTCAAACCTTAAGCCACCAAACCCTAACCTGGGTCTATATACCCTACTCCAATACTTTCAAGTACAATAATCGCACGAAGCTGATCAGGAACGTCTTGAATCGAGAAGGAACAACTCAGTTTCTTCTTAAGTGTCCATTTCGATATCCAATCAGCCACAGCATTTTCCATTCTGGAAATGTGGCTGATTTTCATAGATGGACGAAGTAGGGCTCTGCATATCTTCTCATCGTCAGAGCTTAACGCGTTTGCGTCGACATTGAGTCTACTGACCAGAGTCCAACAGTCAGACTCAATGTCGACACAGTTCCACCCTCTTCTGTTGCATAGGAGAAGCGCCTCCAGGAGAGCTCTCATTTCAGCTTGAAGAGGGTTGAGCTTCCCAAAAAGAAATCCAGCTCCTTCAACACAGTTTCCATGTTCATCACGTACAATGAGTCCACCAGCAGATTCTCCAGTGTATCAGCAAGCAGTGTCTGTATTAATCTTCAGTCTGCCCAGAGTTGGAGCTTTCCACATTCGGTAAGTCGCCTTCCTCTGACTAATAGACATAGCTCCTATCGTAACCCCTGCATCTATTACATTTAACCAGTGCTTAGTTTTTAATTTAGTATCCACAACCAAAATGAGTCTATTAATTCTGCATATTGCATTGTAAATGTTATCAGTTGGTTTACTAAACTTACTGTGATTCCTGTTAAACCATATTGTCCATAAAATCAATTGTGGAACAATTTGGGTAACATGGAATTTGCTGGAAGTTGAACTAAACCATATGAATAACATATGCCTTATTGTCATGAATCGTCTCACTGGGACTTTAAACAATACCCCATAGTGATTCCATATTTGCCAGGCATAACTGCAACTGATGAAGAGATGTGTTGTATCTTCACAGTTGCAGCAAAACTGGCATTTGGAAACAATAACTAAATGTTTCTTGGAGAGTTCACTGTCTGTAGACACAAAATTTTTTAGTATCCTCCAGCTTAAGAAAGAAAACTTTGTTGGTATAAAACTATGCCAGATTTTTTTGAAAAAGAAAGAACTGTTATATTTAACTCTAATATTTTCCCAAGTGACTTTTGTATCAAACTTTTTATCCTTTGAAATACTCCACTCTATGCAATCATCCTGCTCATGATTGATTTTGACACAACAGATTTGTTGAAATCTTTCATGAGACAGAAATGATTCAAGAGTAGTATCCCAACAATCTTCTTTCCAAAATGTCTTAACCTTAGCTGGAAGATACCATGAATTTTGATCAGTCACAATAGGGCCCAACTTATGCCATGAATCCCTCCAGAAATCCACCTCTCCTCTTCCTACTTTCCATTGAATAAAAGGGCCAGCCTTCTCTCTAACAGAGTAAAGACCCTTCCATACAATAGAATCATTTACACCACACTTAGAATAAAGTGGATGTCTGTCCTTACAGTAGGTGGTAGTAATTAAATCAGACCAAATTGAGTTCCCTTTCCTAAACAAATACCAAAGTTTATAAGAAAATGTGAGTTGAATATCAGACAGTAGTTTGATATTCAACCCACCTTCCTCAAAGGGCTTGCAAAGATTTTTCCAACCAGCCCAATGAATTTCTTTTTCATTAACTTTGGATCTCCAAAGAAACTTGTTAAAACAGATTTCTATTTTATTCAGTATTGTTTTCGGTATAATACAGTTTTGCATCCAAAAAAATATGATGGGATGAAGAACGTGTCTTATCAGTGACAGTCTGCCACTGTAAGACAAGTTCTTCAAATCCCATTCATTAATCTTGTTATAGATTTTCCTTAAAAGAGGAATGTAATGCTTCCATGTATTGTTGGAGGCTATGGTGATGCCCAAATAGCAGAAAGGAGCCTTATCAGTCTTAAAACCCAAAGTTGCATTGATTCTGGCTGAATTTGCATTAGAACATCTAGAAGATGTAATAACCTTTGTCTTCTCACTATTAATCAGTTGCCCTGACTCTTTTTGATATTGGTTTAACAGGTTGCTTAAGCATTTGATGGATGATGGAGCACTATTAGAGAAAACAATAACATCATCTGCAAATGCCAAACATGGTAAGATACTCCCAGACTTTACATAGAACTGCATTTTATTATTCAGCACATATAGGTTCTCTAAACCTCTTAATAGGGCTTCCTCAGCCAGGATAAAGAGGCAAGGAGATAATGGGTCTCCTTGTCTTAATCCTGTTCTCTGAGGGAAATATCCAGTGCAAGACCCATTCAGTAATACTGATAGCATGACATTTGAAATTAGACTATGTATTAGTGAAACAATGCCTTCTGAAAACCCAAAACATTTTAATGTTTTAATAACAAATGTATGGGATAACCTGTCAAAAGCCTTTGACATGTCTAACTGTAGAATAATGTTGCCTCTAGATGGCTTTCTCCTTATGTTATGCAGCATTTCCTTAATTGTCAAGATATTATCATGAATCAATCTTTCTTTCACAAATGCACTCTGCCCTCTAGATATAATTCTAGGAAGAATAAGTGATATTCTCCTATTAATGAGGGCAGAAAGCAATCTGTTCATAATGGTGCACATACTCAGTGGTCTATAGTTATTCTAAGTGATTGGATTAGCCATCTTTGGTACTAGCACAATCCATGTGGCAAACACACCTTTAGGGATAGCTTTACCAGCCAGAAAAGCATTTAGAGATTTACAAAGGTCACAACTAATTATATTCCAGCAATGTTTAAGGAAGAAAGTGTTAAACCCATCTGTGCCTGGGGCACTGTCCTTCTTCATGCTCCATATAACTGCTCTGACTTCCTCCACACATGTAGGCTTAGAAATCTCTATATTATCACTATCCAAAACAATCTTAGGAATGTTTTTTAGTATAGATTCATCATTATTAACACTAATACAATTATCAGGTTCATTTGAAAGGATCTTTTTGAAATGCTCCACTGTAGAGTCTGCTATCTCACTTTGATCAGTAAGCCAAACCTCTTTATCTTTAATTCCAGCAATAATATTTTTCTTTCTTTTCTTTGCTACAAAATTATGATACAGTTTTGTATTCCCGTCACTATCACTTAGCCATGAATTGAAACATTTTTGCTTCCAATAGCATTCCTCATTCTTTAAGGCAAGTATGAGAATGCTATTGGCTTTTGAAAGTTTAGATTTAGACTCATTGTCATTAATATACTGATGAATCAACTTACAGTTTTCAACTTGCACAATAGCATCTTTTACTTTAGTAAAAATATTTCCAAAAACTATTAAATTCCAATCTTTAAGATGCTTTTTCAATCTTTTAAGTTTGTACCAAAAAATCATGTTATCCTCTCCAACACAATGCTTGGACCAATTCTGACTTACACAATTCATAAAGTCAGGATGGTTTGCCCAAGCATTGAGAAACTTAAAAGATCCCTTCTTAATATTAGATGCAGTGTGTTTACTGATTGTAAGTAAAAGAGGAGCATGGTCAGAACAAGTTCTGACCATGTGACAAACCTGTATGCTTAAATTATTAAGCATCTTTTGATTAACAAGTACCCAATCTAGTCTTTTCCAGACCTTACTATTACTCCAAGTATAACGAGTTCCACTGTGTGCAGGTACATCCAAGTTGCAGTTCCTTATGAAGCTGTTAAAATCCTCAGCACTGGTTCCATCATAGGTTACACAATTTAGCTGATCATCAGGACATCTTGTCGTGTTGAAATCACCAGCTAGTATCCAAGGCATATCACAGGTAATACTACTAATCTGACTCCAAAGCATCATCCTCTGTGTCCTCATGTTTTTTGCATAAACTGAAGTAAAACAGCATTTAAAAGTAGCATAATTGATCTCAGCATGTAGATACTGATCCTGATCATCAATTATTGAAATCCCAACTTCATTAGACCAAAATAACCAAAAAAAATTAGATGTATTAGACACCCAATTCTCAAATCCAATCCTCTTAGCAACCAACTCCATTTTATCCAACCTAGCCATTGGCTCCTGGATAGTAACCAATTTGACATTCTCATTTTTAATAATAAACTTAAGCCTAGCTAATGTAGGGTTATTGTGAACACCCCGTGCATTCCAGCTGACAAACTTAATCATTATCAGAGGCAGAGTTTTTAATATCCTTTTCTCTCTTTCTAAGAGAGTTTATAGATAGTCTTTTGAAATTACTAGTCCTATTTGCAGACTTAATCTTCCTTGCAATAATTGTTTCAAATTCTTGTTCAGGATCATTTGAACTTGCTCTTGGAGAAGGGTTATAACTACCCGCATTACCTCTTCTAGGAGAAGCCTGCTCAATGTTCCTGTCCATGTAGTTCTCCTCCTCCTCAAGGTTCTGAAGAGCGCTGATGATAGCAGGGTCGTTGTTGGAGGCTGTTCTTTCTTTTGTCGGACTCACAGCACTAGTGGATGGACAGGACACAGATTGCCTGTCTTTCTTTGTAATAACTGACTTGAGTTTCCTCTCATACACTTGAGTAAAAGATTGTACCTTTGTAGGCAGATTAACAATCTTGTTTGTTTCTTGTAAACTTTGTAGAGATTCTTGTTGAACATCCATTTGAGCAATAATATTAACACTTTCTTTCTGTTTCTTGGATTCCATCTCCAAATTCTTATTACATTTATCAGAATCATGGCCAATATGGTGACAAACATTACAATAACCTGGAGCGTTTTTGTAACTTAGAGCTATAGAGATCTCATTTCCATCCCCAAATTCCACACACAGCCTTCTTTTTAAGGATCGAGAGACATCGACTTCAACCAATGCAAAGCATGCATTCCATTTAGCTCTATTAACATCAGGAATAACCACATGATGCACCATTCCAATAGTTGATGCCAGTTCTTGAATAACAGTGGCATTGTACATAAATTCTGGTAACATTTCAAACCTGACCCAGAGGAGAGCCACTGGACACTCAAAATTCCTTGTACTTTACGGACACCATTTAATCACTCTCATCATCTTGCCATCAACTTTCCAAAACCTGCTAACCCATAGTCGCCCAGCATCCTCTAGCATTGCGAATTCAACTAGAATTTGTCTTGAATCGATTGTGACGTAAGTAAACGCTCCTTTGAACTTGAAAGATTCAAGAAACAGTTGGAATGCTTGCCTCTTTGGAATTCCGTCGTTAAATTTAGCTATAAGAGTAGTTCTTGATTTAGAACAAAGATCAGCCTTAACGTTTCTATCAAACTGTATTTTGATGTGATCGTCGTGTGTGATTACACCTACTGGTTTAAACTCAGCAGTCTCCACCTTTTTCGTTACTACATCGGAGTATGACCTGACCTTTGAAACCACTTCCTTCGATCGAATACTATCTGCCACATTGCTTTTTAATGGAGGAAACTCGCTGTCATTTAGCCTCTCCATGCTTATCTCCTCCGACCTCCAACAGGCAGTGCCTGTGAAGGCCAAAACTAGGCACAAACCAACAACTTCTATCAACAATCAGTGGCAAATACTTACACCTTAATACAGTAGCTTAGGGTTGAAGCTTCTTAGAGGTTAAGAAAGTCTTTATTTTCTTGGAGAAATCTTGGGAGAGAAGTCTTTATGCTCCCATGTTCCATATTAACAACATTCAACGTATTCAAATTAGTATAGTCCACTCCTTCTTACTCTCTGTAATAAGGGGCTGTCAAACCCGATAGTTTTATTCCGGATTTGTCGCATGATCCGTTAAATCTTCATACCCACGAATCCGTTTTTATTAAAACGAAACCCCGTTGTAATGAAATTGTTTTGTTATTTGAGGTTCAAATTTTACGGAAATATTATTTATAAAAAATTATTGTCACCTAAAATCTTTTTTTTCTTTTTTAACCTAAAATCTTTCAAATTCGTCAATAAAAAATGTAAGATTTTTCAAATTTAAAATTGCAAACACGTTAAGGTATGTATTCTCTATGTATTGGTGTAATAATTTTAGAATTTAGTTTCATACTACTTTTAGAGTTTTAGTTTGAGACTAAAAACTCAAATTCGCTTATGATTCTTGTTGTTGTTTGGAAAGATAGTTATAGGTATATGTTTAGTTATGTGTTTATCTACGTTTTGGTATGTGTTTTTTTTAGATTTTGTTGACTTTTAAAGGATTTACATTCGATGGGTATAGTTGTTGATTCAAGATGATCGAAATTCCAACATGTATTAAAAATCTATATGATTTTATGAAAGCGTTGATTAGTTTTGTATGCATATCTAGCTTCTTGGTAACCCACTCTTTATTGCAAGTAGATGTTTTCAGCATCTTTAGGATACCTGCAAAACCGTTAAACGTATTTCATCAATGCAACGGTAACCGTTAAACGTATTTCATCAATGCAATGGTTATAGTATGTAGAGCAAACCTAAAATGTACAATTTTTAATAATCATAAACACATAAACATATTATAAGAGAGCTCACGAGTGAAGAAAGTTTTGAAATATCTATGCCCGCAAAACACTAACGGATTTCTCGGGCAAGCCTCTTTACGCTCTCCATGAGTGATGATGTTGTTTCCTCTTTAGGTGTTGAATAGCCCGCAGCTCTGGCAGGATAGAATTATTATCATGACATTTTTTCTTACCACGAACACGTCCAATGTTGATTTGTGATGAGATAGCCAGGATCTGGCTGTTGATCCTCTCTCTCTCTCGGGTTTCTGTACAAGAAGGAGATTGTTTGAAGAGCTAAGCGGGCATGAAGTAATGGATCCAAGTCAGTTGCAGCATGGAATGCTGATATCACTGTGTGGACCTCATCTACGCAGTAGTTGTATTGATCATCAACCTACATGAGAACAATATAAGAAAATACCAAATTTTAGGCTTCTACACTCAGAGGCTTGAGACTTGAGCTATATATATAGGCATTAAACAGTACATCGTCCCTCGACTATCGCGTTTGGTGGAAAATAGTCCCTTGACTTTCAAATGTTCGTTGACAGTCTTTGGACTATCGCATTTGGATAAAGTTAGTCCACCAGATCCTCTGATCCATGAGAGGCTGCCACCTGTCACCATAGTCCCCAGATTTTTGTATCACCACTAGTCCCTTGAGTTTAGGTCAAATCCAAAATGTAGAATATTACGGATAACTAAACTCAAGAGACTAGTAGTGATACAAAAATCTTAAGGACTATGGTGACAGGGGGCAGCCTCTCATGGATCAGAGTATCTGGTGGACTAACTTTATCCAAACGCAATAGTCTAGGGACTGTCAACGGACATTTGAAAGTCAAGGGACTATCTGCCACAAAACGCGATAGTCAAGGGACGTTGTACTGTTCAAAGCCTATATATATATATATATCAGTTAGCTGTACTTATAAAAATCAACGACCTTAGTGCAAGCTCTACAAAAAATAAAGAGAAGAATCACGACCAACACGTTCTCACTGATGAAGCCAAAAGACCATCGTCGGTATTGTATTATGATCCTAATCCTGGGGTGAAGTACTTAATTTTTGCAATATGTTTCTACAAAGTCAGGCACCAGAGTGGAGGGCGTAGTATTGTCCATGGTAGGCTAAAAACATTATTTAGAGGATTGTCATATATTACATATATGACATAGTCGTGATCAGGGGCGGATCCATGACTAATATTAAAAGTATGCCAAAAAGTAACAAAAAAATATAACAAATAAACAATTAGGTATTACATAGTATAATTATAGCAATGTTTCAATTACAACTCAAAATGAATATTTATTTCTAGTCCAAACGTAAATGAATTTTCTTATTAATCATTGAAAGCGCTTATAATTTGGATGATACTGAAGAATTTTACTTCTTTTTCGAGGATCCAGCTCCAAATACCCTCTATTTGAATATGTTATTTCAAGATGATGGATCAATTATCGGAGGGGTAGAAATATGGTTTTCAGATGGTGTTTCAGTTGATTCATTCTCGATAATAGAAGTATTAGACTTCAGAAATCTAGGGGTAGGCGTAAAAGACTTGTGCAACATTCCGTAAGCAAATCAAATTAAATCATCTATCAAAATCTGGACATCGAAGGTGAAAAAATATAATAGAATTGAGGTTAATAAGGTGAAAAAGGATAATAGAATTAGAGTTTATAATGTTTGAACCCATGACCTATTATAAAAAAATAAAGGTCTTTACCATTATATGAAACCTTTTTTTAAACTGAGGGTATGTCATAACATACTTGACTACCCTCTAAATATGCGCCTAGTCATGATTAATCATGAAAAAAATAAGTATCGTCCATTATAGTCCAAACCTTAGGTGATTTATAAAAGGATCTTGATAGATTTTTTTGTAATGTTAATAGAAAACAACTTTTTATTAAATACTTAATTAGAAAAAAATTGTTTTATGGATAAATAAATTATTAAAAATTGATTTAAAAAGAATCACAATTTAATTTCATATTATACAATGGGGGAGAAAACATAAAAATATGTAAAAACAAATTTTGAAAAGTCAAATTTAATGTTTAAATGTAGAATTATATTTCTCAAAATATATTATATTTAGTTATAATTAACAAATATTTTGTTAGGTTTTTAAATTAAATATATAATTTTGGTATCTAATATTAATATTAGTAACTTTATCTTAAAATTTTATAAATAATATTAAATATTATTATATTCTATATAGTATTAATTTTACTAGTATTCAGGTATTACTCGATGGGTTGGGTACCCACGAGAAGATTTTAAAACCCACATTCCAATCTGAAACTAGCAGATAGTAAATTTTCATCCCGTTTGTATGAAATTTTTGAAACCCATAACCCATTCCATACGTTGACTATAAATAGATAATTTACATATAATTTATTGAGTTGAATGCATTGTAACATAATAATAAATGATAGTTGACATTCTATAATGTTTTATCAAATTTATTTGTATAATTAGCGATAAAATATTTTAAAATTTACTTATATAGTGAATTAAAATATTAAAAAATATATTTAATTAATCATAAAATATTTTAAATATTACTTATTTCAGTGTTTTACTTGTAAGACAATAATAAATTTATTTATATGTTGAATTAAAAATCGCATTCTATAACAAAAAAATTAATATATTTTCGCCACTAGCACGACGGCCACCCCAACATCCGGCCGGACCGGTACATGGACAAGATGCAAGCCACCGAGAACATATCATTATACGATACCATTTTCTCCACGGTCAAGTACAAACAACGTATTCAGGTGAGTAGTCTGTGCGCCAAGTAGTGCAGGTAGAAATCTTATAAGTCGAGTTACCTTGGATAGATATCCATTGTGAAGTTCTAAGTACGGTCTCACCCCCTAAGGCTCTTCCATCTTGCAAGAGTGTTTCTGTGGTACCATCTGGGAATCTGGCTCGGGTTGAGCACCACGAATCTTCTGGTCGGATCTTCGTCGAGTAGGTAAATAACCGGGTAGTAAGCCAAGTTTCTTGCCCTGTCCAACCCCCTCCATTTCTCACATGATTTGTTTTCAACTATCCACATCATTAAGTCATTTATCACACTATATATTTTTCTCTTCCACATCACTCAATCATATATCCACCATATTTTTTATTTATTTTATTTATGTCATATATATATTGATATTAAATTTTGATTATGAAAATAATTAATTTTAATAAAATACTAAATTTTAAATATTAAATTTTAAAATTAAAATTAAAATTGAATTATAAAATTAATTTTTATCGATTATAAAAAAACTTGAATTTTAATAGGATAAATAATATACATTTTACTAATTTTTACTCAAATTATATTAATTTTTATTTCACACTATATAAAAGTTTGTTGTAGGGATTTTGCATGGGAAAATTGAGAGGCATGACATACTGCAAGCCAACATCAGGACTCAAATAATTATTTTGAGAATTTTTTGGATGTTGAAGTCTTGTGTACAGTGATCGGATATTTAAGTTTTAGGATTGGTTTGTGAATTGAAAAAAAATTATAAAAAGGGTTTAAAAATAGAACTAAATCATAACGTGCCATGTGTTCATATGTAAGCTGCCAACAGAAGAGGTTGGGCGAATGGAGGACATGCGCCTACTGACAACATGCATGCGTACACGTGATACACTACGATTGGGTGGAGTATTTAGTCACATTCTTGGATTCTTGAAAAACTTGAACCCGACATATTGTATTTAACAAACCCTAAAAATCCCCAAAATAATCTCAATCTGTATGTGACTTTGGCTTTGAACCGTCATAGTCTCTTGACTATTCACTTCCTAGACATATAGTCTCTCGACTAAAAACTGTCTAATCTTAGTCCATTGACTATCCATTTTCGAGAAAGTTAGTCTCCACGGGGGTTGGGACTAACTTTATCAAAAATGGATAGTCATTAACGATTTTTAGTTGATGGACTATATGTCTAGAAAGTGAATAGTCAATGGACTATTTATCGTCTAAAGTTTGGTCTCACTGTTCATTAGTCCTCGTGCATATTAGATGAGTAATTTTATAGAAAATGGATAGTGAATGGACTAACTTTATCAAAAATTGATAGTCAATAAACTAACTTTATCTGAAATTGAATGGACAATCTCAATGAACTATTTACTCTTTAAACCATGTACTTTTTTAAAAAACTTTTTAGAGGGTCTTAAGTTTGATATAGTTTTTTTCTTATACTTTAAATGTATACAGATCTTGATACAAAGTACATGGATGGCTTTTAAAAACTTAACCATTGTACCACTTCTCGATTTAGTTTAACATACTACAACATGTACATGGATGGCTAGATAATATGTTTTTTATTGAAGACAAACGTACTCAGTACAGTCCTAGAATTCATGTATAGGCATCATACTGCCAAGAAAACTGATAGCAAATGTACGTTTCCGCACTTACAAAACATAAGCGTTTTACCCTCTCGTTCATTTCGCAACCATGACAAACTTGGCTCAATATATCAAAATCGTGCAAGCTCTATTAATTTTTACTTATTCATTCCAGTATTCATGATATTTGATGTCTTTTTTTATTTTATCTAGAATATATAATAATCTTATATTTCCACTACTTCTATGCAAAGCGTGTAGGAACATTTATCTCAAAGACAACCAATGCGGCAGTATCATGGTGGCTGCTAAACACAGTGGAAAATATAATTAATTACATTAAACAACCCATGTAGATGCCCTCGTGCCCAAATATTTTTTGGCTAATCTGTGTTATTTCCAGTACTAGTCAGATTAGATGTTGCTATACCTTTTGGAACAGTGGTGAACTATAATGCTTAGATTATTGCCAAGGCAGCTGGTTATTACATTTTCAAACATAAGTAACTTGGGTGGAGGGATGCAAATATGTTATGTCCCTGATCTAGAGTGCAATATGCTTTTTATCGGGTTGATAATTTATTGGATCTTTTCTAGGAATAGTTTTATTATAGTAGGACAGTGAGGAATACTCGGCGTATACGGCGATCTTGCCTCTTGTTCAACGACTCTCAGATTTAAAAGTGACGGTTGTCTTAGATTTTGATGATGAGTCTGTTAAGGATGTGTCTAAAGAGAATGCTAAAAACATAAAGGGAAAATGCACAAGACCTGCATAGAAGCTCCAATTTAGTGTTTTAAAAGGAAAAAAATAATTTGAAATTAAACGTATTTGGTAGTGACAATTTCGATGACACGTAAAATTAAGGCAATTTTTGGCCTTCCTCGATGATTTTCCACTTAAAAAACTAGGATTAAAACAGATGCAATGGAGTAAGGATATATCAGAAACATATGTTTTTTAATTGTTAATGCTCAATTGGACAACCAAACGCAACTACTTTCTATTGAGACTAGTGTTATTTCCATGTAAGAGATGGATCAAATGACATTGATGATATCACTACTGATAGTGTTCAGAAATATCCGAACAGCACCTTACCATTGAGGAGCGAGACCAGTTGAGGGCTTAAATAGAGGCGTTAAGGGCTATAAAACAAACAGAAAAAGGTATTAAGGAGAAATCTGAGGCGTCGGTGCTTCACCATACTGATAATCCTAGAGAAAATGAGCCCTCTGAGAAAACTCGTCTAAGTTCTAAGAAAACACATTGATCCAAGTGTGCTGAAACTTCTGAATCAGAATCTTCCAGCAGCTCTTCGAATGAGGCAGAATCGGAAGAGTCACTATCCTCAAGTAGTGATTGAAGAGTTGAAAGATGGTCCGAGGGAGATTTTGTTAGATGAGGACTTGTTGGTAGGGGATTCTGTGATAGAGGAATACTTAAGAGTCAAATCTAGAGAGAGAAAGTGTTAAAGTAGTAGAGAGAGAAAGTCGTACTATTCATCTCGAAATTCGTGAAGCGTGTGTGGTCCTTTTATAGTACAATTGCGGACCCCACACGCTTTAATTTGGACTAATTACATATTTCGGTCCTTGCTCTAAAGTTCCTTCCTATCTTGACTATATCTTTACAATTAACGCATTTTAGCCCTTATACTTTTATTTCTATACATTTTGGCCCTTATATATTTATTTCTATGCATTTTGGCCCTTATACTTTTATTTCTATACATTTTGGCCCTTATACATTTATTTCTATGCATTTTGGCCCTTGTCTTTTATTCTTCCTCATCAGTAGCCCCCCAGTCTTAGTAAAAATCGTTTTGCTAAGACTGAAAAATTCTCCTCAGGCCAAAAATTATTACTCCTTCGAACTGCAGGAGTCCTTCGAACAGGAGCTTCACCAAGCCCCTTCGACAATTCATCTCTTCGACCCGCTTATAAACCTTTTCGAACATCTGAAAAAGGCCTCTTCGAACTTATTCTGTACTGAGTAGCCCCCTCAATCCTTGCAATATTTTAAGCTAAATGGTCGTCGGGAAATTATGTACTTAGGCGAAAAATGGTGCTAGGATTGATGATGTCACTGCACAAATACCATCGTCAGCATTCTTTTGGAGAAACGGTACCTATTCTTTTGTCAGAAAACCCTTCCGCTTCCCATGACAATCTCTGACACAAGACTCTTCATCTTCTGCCCTAGCTAGGTTATCATACATTGTGCACCTATAAGGACCATCATGCCCCTAAGCAAACAAAAGAAAATTGTCCCCGGGCTCCCTTTACCACAGAAGCCCATTAAACTTCTATAAATACCAACCTCTCCCTTCATTAATGCAACTTCTTGTTCAGTTATTTCTAGAGAGATAAAGCTGGCTCATAAACCTCGTCAAATTCCTGAGTGGCTGTTGATTAGTAAACGGTTCGAAGAGAGGGTTGCCGCTGGTGAAGACGTAAGGCCTCATCCCCCACCGTTAACCACAACCTTCTTCGGTGCTTGGCCTCCTTCGAACGATTCTACCGCCATTATACCTCTTGAAGTAGCTCGTCAAAGCTTACTCAGCGAAACTAACCCTCCTAAAGAAATGGGCAAAGAAAGGCCACACAAACATTCATCAGGTTCGAAGAGGAAGAAATCCCATAGAGATAGAAAAGGTTCGCACGATCGAAAGCGAACCAAGGAAGCTCCCCTGACCATTCGAGAACCAGTCGCCCCAATCAATATTGAACATCCGCCCCAAAGATCTTCAAGTCCTCGACAGACTTCGAGGAGTCCTCCTCGAAAACCAGCTAGCCCGAACCAAAGTGACTCTGTTAGCCCTCCTCGAAGACAAAATCAGCACCAGATTTCAAGAAGTTCCCAAAATCAAAATCAACAGCAAAACTCTGGAAGTCCTCCTCGACATCCAGACCGTCATCATGATGCTAGCAGTCCTCTTCAAAGACATGGAACAGATGTTTCTAGTCTGCCCTCCACGCCATCCATGACCATTCATGGTACTCAGTTCTCCCCTTCGAGGACCCTCATTACCGACGAAGACATGCGTGTCCTACATGAGCAAACTCTAGACCCCCCAATTACAAAGCCTGTCAATAAGTCCATCAGACAGAAATTGTCCAACGTTCTTCCCTCAGTCCCTTCGAACGGTGCAACATCCTCTTCGACAATGTCCGAGGAGCAAGCTCGCCGGACTGCTCCCAAATTAAAAGGAGATATAGTGCTTCCCTTGGAGTTAGACAATATTGCCGGCAATAATATTAGAGGCATTGAGAACAAGCACATGGTGGCCCTTGCCAACATCAAGTATAAGTATTTTTCGGAGGCTGCTGAGACAATGCTGAGGGCTCGATGGGGCAATCCTACTTACATTAATATCAGATTTCCTTCCGAAGGAGAGACGCCCTTATCTGTGAGGGATCACGAGGTGGTGGTCTACACAGAAATCATGAACTGGGGGCTAAGGTATCCCTTAGACCCCTTCTTTATTGAATACCTCTCAAAAATAGATCTCTGTCCCTCACAAGTTGGGCCCAACATGTGGTTCACATTAATGGCTTGCATAATGGCCTCAAGACTTTCAGGCCAATAATTTTTGCTAGAACAAATCATCGGTCTGGCTGGTCTTGCTCGAAACCCTTACTTCCCCTTCTACTCAATGACATTCAACCGGGGGCAAAAGGTGTTAAAAGATCTCTTGGAGGCAGACAAAAAATGGAGGCAACAGTTCCTCTTTTTCTCTGGATGCTGGGAGACCGGCTCCCCGGCCACTCCTTCGAATCCACATAAGCTCTCCTTGAAGTGGACCATGAAATGTAAGTATTCCTCGAATCATTATGCATCCTCGAATTTAAAATTTTTCAGTACATTTCTCTAAGTTTATTATTCCTTCGAATCTCATAGTTGCCATGTCTTCGAACAGCATATTCTGTGTAACCATTCTTCTCCTTTGTTATTCGCTGCAGCTATGACCGGAGTATCCAAACCCTACACCGACTACGTCGAATGAGCTACCACTGTTTTCACTAACCTTCGCTTGTGGGCAAAAGAACAGTGGGACAATCGTTTTCGCCGTTGCTTTGTCGATGAGAACTTGGCCAGAAGTCGACTCTGGAGGCTTGATCCTCTGGATCGTATAAGTATGAGGAGCCTAATGACTCCACCTTCTGAACGAGAAGTGCTAGAGCGATGCAGCAAGCAGGATGTGACAATCTATCTGCCCAAACGCTCTCGCTCGCAAAGTCACCTGGATGAATCTCCAGAAGATGAAGCTATACCACCTCAACCAACAAATCCCAAACCAATCGCGATGACTCAAAAACCAAGCTCTTCGAAGAACATAGGGGCCTCGAACTCCAGTAACCTTCGAACAACTGAAGCCCGTCGAAAAGATGAAACCCCTCGATCAAATGCTTCAACAATATCTACTCCTTCACCTGCTGCTACTATCCTTCCACCCAAGAAAGACAACAAGAAAAAGGATTTGAAGGGAAAGGGCATTCTGCTTGAGCCCATCGAAGAGCAATCTGAGGGAGGAGAGACTCCTGATAACAATGAAGGTACTAACTTCGACAGAGAAGTTCAAGATGGCGCAGTTGACGCTGAAAACAGGGGTGGCCTATCACCCAAGGAAACCTCCTACCAATCTTTGCACTCTCCTCTGACGGAGGCGTCTCAACCAGCCTCCTTCGAAGGCAGTCCAAGGGTGGCTCCTATTCCTGCCCCTCGAACAAACCCCCCCTTATTCGTTCATCCTGATGTGGCCTGTGGTAATTTTTCTGAGTTCGATTCTGCAGATCTAGGATCTCCGTCGAGCTCCTTCGAGGTCCCCTTAGACGATGAGTTTTCAATGAATCTGCGAAGGCTGCTGCACACGTCAGTTAATCGAGGAAAAAAGATGCGCCATCTCGAGAAGCGCAAGAATCACTATAAGTTTAAAGCATCAGTTGCTGCCGCTAAGCTCGAAGAAGCCAAGAAGGAACATGCAGTTGTCGAAGGCCAAGCTGATGCCTTGTATGAACGTCTTTCTGCTGCTGAGCATTATATAACAGTAATAGAACATTGTTGCCAGGAAGAGAGGGACCTATACAAGAAAAAGACTGACACCCAAGAGCTGTTGATCTCTGAGTACAAGGCAGGGCATCGCAAGGCGTGCGATGCATTCGAGCAATGCAGTGAGGGTTTTAAAAAGGTAGTTGAAGAGCGCGACGATTTGAAAAGAAAGATTAGAAGTTTCCCAGCAGAGATCAAAGAGGCAAAGGAAAAAGGTGCAGATGCTTATGCTGCCAAATGTTCGAAGACTTTACAAGCTCGAGATGCTGCCACTCGAGCTGGCTTATTGACCCAAATATACACTGATCACCCTGACTATGAACTGGGTCCCTTCTGGAAGCTTGTCCCCCCAGAACTTCGTCCACCCCAAATAGTTGTCAGTGAGAGTGACGACTCAGAAAATGAAGGGAGTGATAATTCGAAGAACGCCGACTAAGCGAGAGGGTCATAGGTAGTTTTTTGTATGGCCTAAAAGGCCTTTGTTTTTTTTGTAATGGTTGGAAGCTGTTTGTGCTGTTTCAACAAGTACTTGAAATTTTAACTCATCAATGTATTTTTCTTCGAACTTATTATTGCACTAGCCCTTCGAACAATGAACACTTGGATAAGGTCACAAATTCGTACGGCCTTCGACAGAATTTAATTTAGATAGATTTAGCAGGTGTCATATTTATCATTAGGCCTTCGAATGCCAACTTACTTGGCCTTCGAAAAATTAACACTTAGAAAGATTCAACAAGTTTTATACTTGCACTAAGGTCGTCGAACAATTATAACTCAGACATTTTTAGTAAGTTTTCTATATACAAGAAGGCCTTCGAATTTCAACCCACTTGGTCTTCGAAAAATTATTACTTAGGCATATTTACCAAGTTTTATATTTGCAACTAGGCCTTCGAACTCCAGCTTATGTGGCCTTCGAATTTAGTCCTTCGAACAATAATTACTTGAATATATGATTATGTGGCCTTCGAATTAGGCCTTCGAATTCCAACCTACGCGTCCTTCGGTCAATATGTAGGGGCTTCGAGAAAAAAGAAAAACAGAAAATAATTATAAGGAAAAAACGTTCTTGATGCATTACTGGGGGTGGCTTCGAGGCACACCTCATAATGATCTAAAAAATTATCCGAAAGTCCCAAATCATCATGGCTCAACTTAATGTGACCCTAAGAATAGTTTGAAAGTCCCAAATCATCGTGGCACATCGTCATGTGACCCGAAGAATAGTTTGAAAGTCCCAAATCATCGTGGCACATCTTAATGTGAATGTGGTTCAGAAAATAGGTCGAAGGACACCAATTCGAGGCACATGTTAATGTGACTCAAAAAATATTGTGAGGGACAACACTTCGAGGCACAAGTTAATGTGACTCAAAAAATAGTGTGAGGGACAACACTTCGAGGCACATGTTAATGTGACTCAAAAAATATTGTGAGGGACAACACCTCGAGGCACATGTTAATGTGACTCAAAAAAATAGTGTGAGGGACAACACTTCGAGGCACATGTTAATGTGACTCAAAAAATAGTTAAAGGCAAAGAAACGTTGTATTAACGGGATCACCGAAACACCTCATTAAAACCTTCTGTGCCTAACAGGGTAGGAAAGAGTGTGTCCTCACCAAAAGTTTTCTCGAGGTATACAAAGAAAATAAAAAGAAATACAATATTCTATCTGAGCTCTGCTAATCGAGGTACAACTTTAAATGCTCAATATTCCAAGACAAGCGGAGATATCGTCCATCTTTATCTTTTAGCCGATATGTGCCTGGTTTAATCTTGTCGGTGACCTCATAGGGGCCTTCTCAATTAGGGCCTAGCTTCCCCAGACTCTTGTCCTTAGTGTGTAAGAAAATTTTCCGTAGGACCTTGTCTCCCACCTGAAAGTCCCTATGGTTGACTTTGGATGCGTATCGACTCCTCATAAGAGTTTGATAATGAAGGGAAGTCAGTTGCGCCCGCTGTCTCTTTTCCTCCACCAAGTCCAAAGCCAATGTTTTATGCGCGTCATTCGTGTCTGCGTCATAAGCTGCTATTCGATGTGAAGGGAAGAGGATCTCCGAAGGAACCACGGCATCCATTCCATAAACTAAGGCAAAAGGAGACACAGCGGTGGCTGTTCGTGGGGTCGTTCGATATGCCCATAGCACCTCCTGTAAATAGTCGGGCCATTTCCCCGCCTTACCTTCTAAGTTCTTCCTCAGCCCGTCGAGGATGGTGCGATTGGTTACTTCCACCTGGCCATTTGCCTGAGGATGAAATGGCGCCGAGAAACATTGTCGTATACCCCTTGACACACAAAAATTGTGAAATTCTTTGTTATCAAATTGTGGACCATTGTCCGTTGTAATCTGCAATGGCATACCAAAACGACAACAGATATTAGACAAAACAAATTTGATCACATCCTTGGCTTTCGTGCCTGCAAGTGGCTCAGCCTCTACCCACTTAGAAAAGTAATCAACGGCTACAATTATCGTCTGTCTGCCCCCAGAGGCCATAGGTAGAGGTCCAACCAAGTCAATGCCCCATCTGTCAAAAGGAACCGCCTCTGGGATGCTTTCCATCAGTGCTCCTGGCTTGTGGATTATATTAGCGTACCGCTGGCACGTGTCACAACGCTTGACCAAATCTTTTGCATCGGCCGAAATAGTTGGCCAGTAATAACCTGCCAAGAATACTCGGCGAATCAGAGTTTTATATCCACAATGAGCGGATCCTTCGCCATCGTGTAACTCGGAGAGGATAATTTGTGACTCGGGTCCATTCAAGCACCTCAGTAATGGCCGACTCAGAGATTTTTTATACAACGACCCGTCCAACAAAATGTAACCGTAAGACTTGAATCTTACTTTTCTGGCTTCATATTTGTCGGCGGGCAAAATGTCATGAGCCAAAAAATCAACGATGACTGTTCTCCAATCAGGGGTAATCGCATGATTTTCCTCTGAGACATTCATCACATGGTCCTTAGTGATAGAGATCGACGGGCATGTCTGGGTCAAAACCCAAGGATAACCTTCGGTCCGAGAAGCAGAAGCAAGAGAATCCGGGATGGCATTCATTTCCCGTCGGACATGCTCGAACTTGACGCCTTCGAACCCCGACGCCAAATCTTTTATCAGTTTCAAGTATTGTACCAATGTTTCCTTCCTTGCTTCGGACTCTCCTAAAACCTGATTTATTACCAACTGAGAATCACTGACCAATTTTATCCGTCGAGCTCCGCATATCTGAGCTAATCGCAGGCCGGCTAAAGCTGCTTCGTACTCAGCCTCATTATTAGTGGCTTTGAAACCGAAACGGATGGCTTGGAACATGGCGACTCCTTGCGGGGATATTAACTAAACACCTGCCCCGCAGCCTGAGATGTTTGACCCCCCATCCGTTCGTACTACCCATTCTTCCTCAGCAACTATATGAGATACCTCCTGTTCGTCCCTGTCAGAGTGAAATTCAACCAGAAAATCCGCTAAAACCTGTGCTTTTATTGCTGTGCGAGGCTCAAATGTTATGTCAAAGTCTCCCAACTCAACGGACCATTTAGTTATTCTGCCAGAGACGTCTGGTCGCTGTAATAGACTTTTCAGGGGAAACGTCGTTCGGACCACAATTGGATGCGCTTGAAAATAAGGTCTCATCTTTCGCGCTGCTGTCACCAACGCCAAAGCCACTTTCTCCAAAGTAAGATACCGCTTTTTGGCATCCAGCAAACTCTTGCTGACATAATAAATTGGCCTTAGGAGAGCGTCAGCTTCTCGGAGGAGCACGGAACTGACCGCACACGCGGATACCGCTATATAAACAATCAACGTCTCCCCCACCAATGGTTTAGATAAAACTTCCGGAGAGGTTAGATACTCCTGAATTTGACGAAACGTCGTCGAACATTCTTCGGTCCAACAGAATTGCTTCGCATTCCGCAAAACTTTAAAGAATGGGGCACATTTGTCCGACGAGCGGGAAATGAATCGATTGAGGGCAGCCAACCGCCCTGTCAGGATTTGTACCTCTTTAATGTTTCGAGGAGGGCTCATAGTGATCAACGCTCTTAATTGCTCCGGGTCCGCCTCAATACCTTTCTCACTGATCATGTAGCCAAGAAATTTACCCGACCGTACTCCAAAAATGCACTTTTCTGGATTGAGTTTTAGGTTAACCCTACGCAAGTTGTGGAATGTCTCTGTGAGGTCGGCAAAATGGTCGTCGTCTTTCTCACTTTTCACCAACATGTCGTCGATATAAGCTTCCATATTCCTCACAATCTGCTCCTCGAAGGTCTTATTAACCAGTCGCTGATAAGTTGCCCCCGCGTTTTTTAACCCGAATGGCATGACCTTGTAGCAGTATAAACCTCGCCCGGTAATAAAAGAAGTACTCTCCTCATTGTTAGCAGCCAATCGGATTTGATTGTATCCCGAGTAAGCATCCATGAAAGATAGCAACCGATTTCCGGAGGTCGAGTCTACTAACTGATCAATGCGCGGGACAGGAAAAGGATCCTTAGGACAAGCACGGTTTAAATCTGTGAAGTCGATACACATTCTCCACTTGCCATTCTTCTTCCTTACCAACACCGGATTCGATGCCCATAGGGGATAATGCGACTCGCGAATATGACCGATACTTAAAAGCCGTTCGACCTCCAACAAGATCACTGAGGCCTTTTCCGGGGAGACTGGCCTCCTTTTTTGAACTATTGGTCGGACATCCGATTGCAAGGCTAGCTGGTGACATATAATCTCCGTCGGCACCCCCGTGACATCCTGTGCACACCAAGCAAACATATCGAGCCTGTCAGATAAAAAATCAATTAACTTTCCTTTAAATTCGGGGGAGAGATGAACCCTTATTTTCAGAATTTTCCCAGCCATGAACTCGTGTGTCATAGAGTCCTCCTCCGGGACCTGAAATCCGGGGGCCTCCCTCGGATCATCACAAGGAATGACCTCGGAGGGTGGCCCCTTTAATTGCTATGCTGAGTCAGAGGGTCCCCCTCGAACTCCCTTAGAAGACAAGGCGATTTGGTAGCATTCTCGTGCCATCTTCTGGCTACTTCTGACCGTGCCAATATTGTTCCCGATCACATACTTTAGACATTGATGCACCGTGGAGATGACGCCATGCATCCGTGACAACCAAGAGCGACCTAGGATAGCATTATATGAGGTGGGCGCGTCGACCACAATGAAAAGTACCTCCACCTCTTTTTTGAATGTTCCACGACCCAACTCCACCATACATTGAAATTCTCCCACGACAACCGCTGTAGCACCAGTGAAACCTACTATCGTTCTGTCAGATCTTCGGATGACCGGTGGGTCAGGAATGCGGCGATAAGTACTCATAAACAAGATGTTCGCAGAGCTTCCTGTGTCAATAAGTATTTTCTGAATCTGATCCCCGGCAATGCCCGCCGCGATCACTACGGCGTCCTCGTGAGGGCCTGCAACATTACGCATATCATCATCATCAAAACAAATAATAGGGGAAGGCGATCGATGCATTTGTGCGGAGACTCCAGCTTCGATCTGGGTGGTCAAATTCACCATGTGCCTCTTGCGCGAGCTGTTCGAATTCCCTGCGATGGTGTCTCCGCCAAAGATTGCTAAGGACTCAAAAAATGCACACAGACTATCCACTTTCCCCCTTGGGATTTCTTCTTCGACCAAGTTCACATTGTTCCTCCCAGCTTTCGGGTCCAAATATTCTTGCTCGATGTCAAAATCGTCAACCCCTTCGGAAATTACCATTGTTGTGTCAGTATTCTTTGAGATAGCTTTTACCACGGCATTCTTCTGGGAGTGCTTTTTGACATACTCCAATAGCATTCCATTTTCGATGAGAGCCTGCACCTCCTTCTTCAGGGCTATACAATCTTTGGTGTCGTGGCCCACATCCTCGTGGTACTTGCAATATTTATTAACGCTTCTGTTCTCCCTCGGTGTTTGTATAGGAAAGGGTTTCCTAAACGTGACCGAAGTTTTAGCTTTATCAAATATTGCAGCGACATTTTCCGTCAACTCCGCATAGTAGTCGGGCCGAGTCCATTTGTTTGACATGTATCTTCCCCCTTGATTGTGGTTTGATTGATTGCCATAATACTGCTGATTTGATTTTTGCCTTGGAGGATACTGACCCGTGCTTTTAGCCTGAACGGTCAATCGAGGGCCCTGAGTGCTTGGTTCAACCCGTTGAAGCTGATTGTGGTCCAATTGTTCTCCAGACCCTTTCTCTGAGGCTTGGGTTTCTTCCACCAAGATTCTCTTCTCAACTTGATCCAGCAATGCTCCAAAAGTCATCGCTTGGCTTTCTGCCACCGTGTCTTTCAACAACCCGGGGAGCAATCCCATTCTGAATGCTGCAAGCGCCACCGAATCCCTACAATATTCCATATCTGTCTTGGTTTTGACAAAACGATTGGTGTAGTTTTTGAGGCTCTCCCCCACTTTTTGTCGACAGTATATTATGGTGTCCCCGTTGGCCCGAAACTTCTTGCTTCCCACGAAATGCTGTCTAAAAGTGTTCCAGAACATGTCAAAGTTCTTAATGGACCCCTGAGGTAGCCTGTTGTACCACTTGGACGCCACTCCCTTAAAAGTTTGAGAGAATGCTCTGCACAGGAGTTTATCATCGTCGTCAAAGTTTATCATGAAATTCTTAAATTGCTCGATATGATTATCCGGATCTTGAGTCCCGTCGAATTTTTCAAGCTTCGAAATGTCAAAATACTTCGGGAGATTCCCTACTAAGATCTCCGAAGACAGAGGAGAGGCTCTCTAATTGTTCCCTGTTCGATAAACATTTGACCTCAGATTATCGTTGTTTGAGAAGTACAAGCCCTCCTCGGAAGGCAAAGTGTATTGTTGCTGCCACTCCGAATTCCGAGGACCTACATTATCCTTCCCTGGGCACTTCACCTGCTCATGAGAGCGATCATCTACTCGGTCGTGGCGACTCCTCTCCCGCAAGGATTTCCTCTCCGAACTCCTTCCCCTCCGGGCTCCATTTTGCCTTCGACCACGCTTTTTCTTCCTGTGACATCTTCGAGGAGATGATTCAGAAGTGCTATACCGCGAATAGCCGCTCGAAGAAGCTGAGTCCGAACGGTACTTGTCTTTCCTCCTTGGAGATCGTCGCTCACGCCTCCGAGACCTGTCATCCCTTTTCTTGGGACGAGTTTCGACGTCCCGTTCCTCCATTTGCTCGACGGGCTCTCTCCTTATCTCAGATCGAATGTTTCTTTGGGCGGCTTCTTTCTCCGCCTTCAACTTTTCGATTTCCAGCAACAGTTCATTCCTCTGAGCCAAAAGAGCGGAGTCATCAAAATCATTTTCAACTCGCCGACCTCCTTCTCCTTCGGACTCCAAGTCATTTCGAAAGTCATCCCCCTCCATGTTTTCCTCGCAGGGATCAACTAGATCGTCCCCCCGACCTTCCATGGTTCTCCTCGGAACAGGAATTATTTCTAGGGAGTGATGATCGTCGGAACGATTCTCGGTTCCCACAGACGGCGCCACTGAAGAGTTGAAAGATGGTCCGAGGGAGATTTTGTTAGATGAGGACTTGTTGGTAGGGGATTTTGTGATAGAGGAATACTTAAGAGTCAAATCTAGAGAGAGAAAGTGTTAAAATAGTAGAGAGAGAAAGTCGTACTATTCATCTCGAAATTCGTGAAGCGTGTGTGGTCCTTTTATAGTACAATTGCGGACCCCACACGCTTTAATTTGGACTAATTACATATTTCGGTCCTTGCTCTAAAGTTCCTTCCTATCTTGACTATATCTTTACAATTAACGCATTTTAGCCCTTATACTTTTATTTCTATACATTTTGGCCCTTATACATTTATTTCTATGCATTTTGGCCCTTATACTTTTATTTCTATACATTTTGGCCCTTATACATTTATTTCTATGCATTTTGGCCCTTGTCTTTTATTCTTCCTCATCAGTGATAAGGCTAGGTCCAAGAAAAAGATAAAACTAACTAATAGGCCATCAAGGAAAAGGGATCGATATGGAAAGCTAAAAAAGCATCATGAAATGAAGTCATCTCATAAACGTGTTGATAAGTTGTTGATTGATCCATTTGCTTTCCAGTATAAGCCAGGTATTTTTGCAACCCCCAATGAGGATACTGTTTTTAGTCAAAGTAAAAATTGGAGACAGTCTCCTCTATCTGCAAAGATATTATCCGGACACCTTCCGAAAAGGTTTGATAGTACTAAAATAGAGAAGTACGATGGGAGTAAGGATCCGGACAATAACCTGGAAATATTTAAAAACTTGATGATGAGCTTCGATGATGATGATAAGCTCATGTATAGAGCATTCTTTCAAACTTTTTCGATGAGTGCTCTTAAAATGGTATAACAGCTTACCTCAAGGGTGTATTAGAAATTTTGATACTTTTTGGGTTGCTTTCCGAAGGCAATTCGTTGAAAGTAAAGAGTTGAAAGGTAATGGGGATGCCATTATCCATTGTGCACAAGAACCAAATGAATCTTTAAAAGATTATATAAGTCGTTTTGTGAATATCAAAAATGGGTTGGCAGACTACTTCGAACAAGTGGCAATAGCTTCTTTAAGACAAGGATTGAACCCTGGTAATCTGGCTGATTCTGTGACCCGGAAAAAGCTATGACATGGGGTGGTTTGTTGAATCAGGTGGGAAAACAAATCAATGTGGAAGAGACAAGTAAGACCAGAGTATGTCATCAAGCCAAATCTGTTACTTCTCCAACTAATAATCAGTCTGGTTATAAGACAAAGGAGAATGGACAAGGGTCTAATCGGTCTAGGCAGATCCAATCCAACTCAAATCAGGCTCCAAACCAACAATCCAAAAGTAAAATGGGGCCTTGGATTCAACCAGAGTGGTTTGCTGAATTGAAAGAAAATGAAGCCACAATCTATGACAAAACAAAGGCTGAAGTTCATTACCGAAAGCCAACAGCTTTGCAATCTCCCCGGGAGAGCCAAATCACTTGTTTTTGCCAATACCACAATGATATAGGCCACAACACTCAAGATTGCGTAGTTTTGAAACAAGAAATTCAGAACTTTATTGAAAGAAACAAGCTGGGGGTTTATGTTAAAAGAAGAAGTGGGTATAAGCCAAAAAATGCCCCTCGAGGAGGTCCTTCGAATAATCCTGGCACATCTGCTCAAGAAGGTGCTATGGTAATTCTTGAAAGGTTTCATATAGACTCTGAGTATTTAGATCTGGACCTTGTTCAGAGTAAGGTGGGGGTGATAATAGAAGAAACAAAGAGGGTTTCCAGATCAATCAAATTCTTTGAATCTTTGATCATTTTTGGAGGTGACACCGCAACTGTACCTACATCTTCATCCAGAAAGAAGTATGTCCATAATTTGACCACCTAGCTAGAAGGGGGAATGTCTTCATACCAGTGCCAGTCACCATCACCATTTATAGTCTTTGATGAAGATGGCTTGAGGGATATTTATGGCCCTATGAAGATGTCGTTGTTATAGGAGCTTCCGTTGGAGGAAATAAACTACGACGTATCCTGATTGACACAAGAAATTTGGCTAATGTCCTCTTCTTGATATCTTAAAAAAAATAAAGAACCCATCTGTTATTCAACGTTCAAATAGAATAATTGTCGGGTTCACAGGGAGTTCTGCTGATGTGATCGAAGAATTTGAGGAGGAAGTCCTATTAGGAAAATGACCTTTAAAGAAAATGGTAAAAGTACTGTTTGTTATAGTGGATTATCCCACTAACTATAATGCCATTTTTGGAAGGTCTTGGCTTTCAAGAATGCACGTTGTAGCTTCCACAATCCATCAGTGTTTAAAGTATCCAGTCCAAGGACAAGTAGGTCCTATCAGGAGCAGTCAAAAGATAGCCAGAGAATAATATGCAACCGCTCTAGCTCCTAAGACATTAGGAGTGGTTCAGAGTAATAAAGAATATCAACTATAGGAGCCTCTAGGTGAAGAAGTTGAAATTGATGACCCTAGAGAGGCTCCCAGTGGTATCATACCGGTTGAAGAAGTTGAAATTCATCCCATTGCTGAAGGAAAAAATGTAAAGATGAGGTCTAAATTAGATCATGTGCTAAAGAAAAAATTGTTATCTTTTTTAATTGACAATCAATATGTATTTGCATGGTACAACAACGATGTTACTGGAGTACCAATGGATATTATTTCGAACAAGTTATCTGTCCGAACTGATGCTGCTCCTGTTGTCCAAAAAAGAAGAACGTTCTCCAAAAAAAGGCAGACGTCATAGTTCAAGAGGTTGATAGATTAACCAAGATAGGACACATTAAAGAATCCAAATATCATCTCTGGACTGCTAATCCGGTTTTAGTTAAAAATAAAAATGGTAAATGGTGCATGTGTATTGACTTCACTGATCTTAATAGGGCCTATCCGAAGGACTTATACCTAGTCTCCCGGATTGATCAGTTGGTGGATTCCACATCTGGAAATAAATTACTATCCTTTATGGATGCTTTTTCAGGATACAACCAGATACAAGTAGATCTGAACAATCACGATCATACTACTTTCATTACTGATAGGGGGATCCATTGCTATAAGGTAATGCCCTTCGGATTGAAGAATATTGGGGCAACTTATCAGAGGTTGGTAAACAAGACCTTTGCCAGCCAGATCGGTAGAAATATGGAAGTGTACATAGATGATATGATGGTTAAAAGTCTGGAAGAAGATCTACATATAATTGACCTTCAAGAGACATTTGCTAATCTAGAAGCTGTAAACTTGAAGTTAAATCCTGAAAAGTGTGTATTTGGGGTTCGGTCTGGAAAATTCTTGGGCTACATAATAAGTGAGAATAGAATTCAACCTGACTCAGATGAACTCAACACATTATTAGAGATGGATCCTCCTCCGGAATGTCAAAGAAGTTCAAAGGTTCACTGGGAGATTGGCTGCTCTGAACAGATTCATTTCAAGATTATTAGACAAATGCGCCCCTTTCTTCCAGGTTTTAAAAGATGTTAAAATTTTCAATTGGTCCCCATAGTGTGACCAAGCTTTCATTCGGATAAAGCAGTATTTATCTTCCCTTAAAACTCTCTTCAAACCTGTTTAACGGGAGAGACTTTATGTGTATCTGCTGTGTCGCAATATGCTTTAAGTGCTGTTCTAGTAAGAGAGGTAGACAATTATCCTCGTCCAGTATATTATATCAGTAAGAGTTTGTTGGATGCTGAAAGAAGATATTTGAAATTAGAAAAAATTGGCACTAACTTTGGTAATTGCAGCCAGAAAAATGAGGCCCTATTTTCAAGCTCATTCCATTACCGTCTGGACGTCTTTCCCACTCAAAAATATCCTTTAAACAGCAGACATATCAAGTCAAATGACCAAGTGGTCAGTTATTTTTAATATGTTAGCTAGTGAGAAATATACTACATTTCTTAGTCCCACTTTGACTTGTTGCATAAATTTAATTAATTCTGACATGATCATCGGAAATAGTTCAATAGTCCAAAACCAAGCCGTAGATTGGCTTGCGAAATGGACCCTGAAATGTTAGATGCAATCAGTGTACAACCGGTATTATATCCCTCCTCAGTTTCAAGCTATAGTTCTGCTTGAAACCGTAGGAATGTGATATATCAAAAGTTCTAACTGATAATTCTTCATCTATTAATAATTGGTTTTCTGAACCATTTGGTTTCAAATTCTAACAGCTTGTGCTATACAAAATATCTATATTTTATAGACAGAGGGTTTTATACCTTGTGAAATTACGATAAGTTTCTTTGAGCCAGAGAAGACGACGTCAAATCTGCGTCGAAATTTTGTCAGTACTTTGGTGAAGTTCAGATGTTCTAAATGTTGATTCATGGAGACAAAATACCTGAAAGTGAAGTATTTTGTAGCTTGCTCATCTTTAAGCTATGTCCTCTCTTAGATCTTAGATTTAGAAAAGGAAACTCTGAACCCAGTTTCTTCCTAGTTTTAGGAGAAATATATTCATGATGAATTTTAATAGAATCTTTATTAAGCTAATGTACTTTGGGGATGCTCAACCTTGATTCTAAATATGCCTCTAGAGATTGATAGCAGTGTAGACGGAAGAGTGGTGGTTGAGATTGTTGTTGCTAATGTAGCTTGAATTCTAGTTCCTCACCAGGTCTTTTCTCTGAAATTCCAAAAATTCGAATCAAAATATGTGAATAAGGTTATTTGGTCAAATTAGGGTTTAAAGAAATATAGTACCTGAATGTGAGTTGATTTATTCCTCTATTTGGCTCCTCTAAGAGTTCAGAATCAGAACCAGGAAACTATCAGCCTAATTCCTATCTTTCTTGAGGATAATCCTTCTGAATTCATTCGAATTCTCTAAAGCTTAAGTACCTTGGGGACGCTCAACCTAAAATCCTGATTCTGTCTCTTAAAGGATAGTTGGTGAGATTGAAGATTTGATTTCTCTCCTTCCAATTTGAAGCTGATTAAAGCTTCAACTATGGGTTCCTTAATTTAAGATGGTGATTGAAGTTGATTGTTTCCGTTGAAAAAGGAAGCGGCTCAAATGGTAGCATCCTTTAGGGTTTGTAGCGTTTGTTCGATGACTTTTACTACTTAAATGTAATGGACCTTTATTATAATTTTGGCCCATCTGCTTGTAATGGCCTGATAGGCTTTGATCCAATAAAATTTGATTTAATTTTTAAAAAATTATGTAGCTAAAAAATCGAACATCTATGGAAGTCATCCCCCAAAAAATTAGAATTAGCATACTTATATTAAATATTTGCAACCATAAAGTGTGTACAACAAAATAGAAAACATATCTCGGGATCTATTACAAACTTCCATTGAAATCAATTATACTATAAACAAACAACACACATCCTAATGGTGTGCTCATAAAAAATTGTAAGTATCAATGCTTTAGTAAGAGGATCTGCCAGTATGGACTTTGTCCCGATGTCCTCTACGTTAATATGAAAACTCCATACTATTTATTTAATATACATGATCTTGCGATATTTATGTTTATACTTAGTTGAGCTCTTATTACTGTTTGAATATTGCACGGCATAATGTTCTCATATTATATCATAATGGGATTTTATATCCCTTCTATAATATGTAATATTGTGACAAAATCCCACAACTGCAGTGCCTGGTTGGATGCATCAAAGCATGCAAAACAATTCTTTAGCATAGAGCGTCTTTTACTTTTAATAGTTTGGGTTGAGTCGGTTTATATTTTTTGTTAATGGGATGATTTGAGGAAATGGGTTAGATAAATAGTTAATACAAACGATAAATAATAAGTATTTAAATAATTACAACATCCACGTGATGTTCTACATGGAAAATAGCATGCCAATCTTAAGGGTATTATTGAACAAAAAATTTAGATGTCATCGTGAGAGAATATATTTGTAACACTTTAAAATTATGGAGGATAGGTTTGTTATACAAGTGAACATATGAGATTATTGTAAGAAAAATGGAAAACATGAGAGACTAGTCATGTTTTTTAGTCTCATGAGTATGATGTATGCTAAAGTTGTACAATTCTAAACATTTTCTTTGTAAGTCATCCGAGAATAAACCATTGAAAAATATTCAGAATAGTTCTTTGGTATTTGTAACAAACAAAAGACACATATTAACCAACTGACGCTAAAGACAAAAGACACTTAATCTTTAACAAACAAACAAAAAACACATATTAAAAGTAAAAGACGTTCTGACCCGTATAACATAATAACCAACCGATTAATATAATTTAAACTCGATTAATCCCACTTAATCCAAACATTCAGATTCATTGAACCATATTTTCTTTAATCGATTCCTATGTACTTTTTATTCTCTTAACTAATTATAACCATGCCATTTATATCCTAAAATTGCCTAAAATTTGAAAACTCTTAAAAATTATCCTAAACCCTAACTATTTACTACCCTAAAACAAACCTTCCACAACACAAATCCACAAAATCGATTCTGTTTTTAAAAATATGATTTTGGCATGATTTTAGGCTTTGTTTTCATAGATTAGTGTTGTAAAGTTGTTTGTTACACGCGGATTCATTGATTTGGCTTCAATTTTGTTGAAAATTGTGCTGTTTGGATAGATCTAGGGTTTGGTTGTGTGCAGGTGTTCGTCACACGAGATCGTGCTACCAGATTTGTTTTGGTCGCACGTGCGACCATAATGGGTACCAGTCGCATGCCATCAACAAAGCCCAACTTATTATTTTAATTGTTTTTAAAATATAATAAATATAAAAAACATAGAAAAAAAATAATTATATTCAATTATCAATAGTCTTTGCCAGACATCAGGCCTTCAGAAGGGTTATCTATGCCATCTTCTGTACAACTATCAACGAATGAGTTAGAACAACCTCCTCCAAAAACCACCGAACACCATTCCTCAGTGATGGAGGAGATCATGGAAGATAGTATAGAGGAAGCCCCTTTCGAGACTGAGGCATCCGGTCAAACAGAATATGTTGTTTCAGATTGGAAAGGTAAGACTAAGGTTGGCATGACTCATCCTGATGCACTTCCGGAGTGTCTAGAGGGCAAGGTAGGTCCTTGTTTTAAGCATGTTTGCACCAAGTATTTGTTGGCCTTATAGAACATCAACTATGTCTATACCAACACAGCTTAGTTCGGTAGGATCCAAACCAAATGGGGGATCCTAGAGTCTGTAAATGTTAGGATCCCAATCACTCCGGAGACCCCTATAGACTGTAAGTCCAATGAACTAGTGGTCTACCGAAGTACTAAACTAGGGACTTCGGTTCCCCTTAGACCCGGAGATTGTCAGATACTTCCATTTGGTCAAACTATGCCCTAGCCACCTTAGCCTCAATCCCTGGTATACTCTCTTGGGCTGCATAATGGCTTCCAAGTTATAAAAAATTCCACTCACAATGGAGTAGTTTGTTGTTGTCGCAGGTTTATGCAAGAATCACATAATCCCCTTCTATTATTTCAATATGGGGAACAATATCAAAGTTGTGGATGACCTGCTTGAGTCCGAAAATCCTTGGATGAGGTATTTTCTTTTTTCAGTGGTGCTTGGGAGAATGGAAGAAAGATCAAGTCTACCACGAACCCTAGCCATGAGTAAGTTCTCTTCTCTTCTCATTTTTATAATTGTAGTTTCCCTTATCTTAACTAACTGATATCTCTCACCAGGTCTGTCGAAGGAGTTCGTAGACTACTTGGAAGAAGGGCAGAAAATATGTGCAAAGTTTAATGCATGGGCTGCGGAGAATTGGGAATTTTTTTTGTATAATTACTTCAAATCGGGTAATTTTGTAAGGTCCCAGCTGTGGAACACCACAAGTAAAAGAGATCTTTCATGGGAAGAGTTAACCGCCCCTCCCCCTGCCGATGTGATCTTAAAGAGAACGGAAGCCAATGATGCCAAGTTATATCTACCTGCCAGGGCCAAAGCCCCTATCAAAATGAAGAAGAACAAAAAAAAGCTGCAACAAACTATGTAAGGGCCTTTCCAGTTTGGAGCCAGCTTGCCGAACTGCCTCTCTTTGGTATGTAAGAAAACGTTTCTTAACACTTTATCCCCTGTTTGAAATTCTATTCTTTTGACTTTGGAAGCGAATCTGCTTCTCATCAAGCCTTGGTAATGTGTTGTTCTCAAATGTGCTTTACCCCTTCTTTCCTCTATCAAATCTAATTGATTTCTAACAGCAGCATCATTAGTCTGTTCAGAATAGTTGTGGATCACGTATGATGGTAAAGTAGCCTCTATGGGAGTAATTTCATACATCCCATATACCAAGGCAAAATGAGATTCTTGTGTAGCAGTCCAATGAGTAGTTCGGTATGCCCACAATACTTCTTATCAAATAGCTTGGGCATTTGCTTGAGTGTGGAAGGGATAAGAGAAACAGTGTTGAATACCTCAAGAGTCACAAAAAGTTTCCATGTCATGGTTATCAAACTGTGACCCATTATCTGTAGTAATATTTCTGGGGACTTCAAATCTGCAGCATATATTAGATAGGATAAACTTGATAATTGATTTCGATGTGGTACTTGCCAAAAGGGATGCCTCTATCCATTTAGAGAAATAGTCAATGGCAACTATAATGGTTCGACATCCACCGGAAGCCATGGGAAGAGGTCCAACTAATTTCATTTCCCATCTAGCAAAAGGTACCGGCTCAGAAATAGACTCCATAGGTATCGCTGGTATATGAATTTCATTTCCATACCTTTGAGATGGATCACATTTCTTCAGGCTAACGATTTATACCCACAATGTACTGAGCCTTCCCCATCGTGTAGTTCAGACAAGATAACTTGAGATTCTTCAAACCCCAAACATCATAGGAGAGGTTTAGTGAAAGATTTCTTATAAAAAACCTCTTTTTATATCAGGAAAGCACGAGCTTTGTATATAACCTTTTTTGCTACATCTTTATCTAAAGGCTAAGTCCCATCGGTTATGTACTCAAGGATTGCATATCTCCAGTCTTTAGGTTGGATTACTAAGATAGCCATATTTTCTTTATCTCATCTTCTTTTGTTTGATTTAATTATATGGACATACATTCTTGTACGAGAATCCAAAGATATGATTCAGAATAAGTGATAGTTGTTAGAGAGTCTGCTACTGTATTTTCCGATCTAGGAATATGTTCATAGCAAACACTTTTAAAATTTGTTACCACTTTCATCAAGATGAGCAAGTATTTAACCAACTGTTCCTTCCTTGCCTCAGACTTCCCGTGTGCATGATGGACAAAAAACTGAGAATCACTCATTAACCGGACTCTATTAGCTCCAAAAACGAGGGCTAACTTAAGACTAGCTATAGCTACCTCGTATTCAGACTCATTGTTAGAGGCCCTAAATCCAAAGCATATATCTTGATACATTTTATCACCATACGGAGAGGTTAAGCAAATTCCAGCTCCCCAACCTATAGTGCTTGATCCACCATCGGTCTAAACCACTCATTCTTTTATGACATTCTTTCCTGTATCTTGTGTAGAAGATCTATCAGCATGAAATTCTACCAAAAAGTCAGCCACTGATTGAGCCTTCATAGCTATTCGAGGGACGAAGTCAATGTCATAATCACCCAACTCCACTGACCACTTGGTCATTCTGCTTGACTCATCTGCCTTTAGAAGAACATTTTTAGTGGGAAAGATGTTCGGACATTGATGGAATGAGCTTGAAAGTATGGCTTCATTTTTCTGGCTGCAATCACTAAAGCCAGTGCCAACTTATCTAGCTTCAAATACCTTCTTTCAGCGTCCACCAACCTTTACTGATGTAGTACACCGGACGAGGATAATTTTCTACTTCCCTCACTAGAACGACACTTATGGCATATTGTGACACAACCAAGTACACATAAAGTTTCTCTCCTTGAATGTGTTTGAAGAGAGTCTTGGGTGAATATAAGTGCTTCTTTATTTGAATGAAAGCTTGGTCACATTGTGGGGACCAATTGAAGTTTTTAGCATTTTTCAATATTTAACCTCAAAATAAATCTATTCATAGCAGCCAGTCTTCTGGTGAGCCTTTGAACTTATTTAACATTCCGAGGAGGATCCATTTCCAACAAGGCATTAAGCTGATCCAGATCAGGTTGGATACCTTTCTCACTTATCATATAGCCCACAAATTTCCCAGATCGGACCCCAAACACACATTTTTCAGAATTCAATTTCAAATTCACAACCTTTAGGTTAGCAAATGTCTATTGAAGGTCGGTTATATGTAGATCTTCTTCCAAGCTTTTAACCATTATATCATCTATGTATACTTCCATGTTTCTGCCGATCTGATTAGTACATGTTCTGTTTACCAATCTCTGATAAGTTTCCCTAGTATTTTTCAGTCCGAATGGCATTACCTTATAGAAGTGGAGACCTCTATCTATGATAAAAGTGGTATGATCTGTATCCTTGGGGTCCACCTGTATCTGGTTATATCATGAAAAAGCATCCATAAAGGATAACAACTTGTTCCCAGATGTAGAATCTACTAAATGATCTATTCGTGGGACCGAATAAAGATCTTTAGGACAAGCTCTGTTGAGATCAGTAAAATCAATACACATACGCCATTTGCTATTCTTCTTCTTGACTAAAACTGGATTGACAGTCTATAGAGGATATTGGGACTCTTTAATGTGTCTCATCTTAGTTAGCCTATCAACCTCTTGAACTATCACATCTGCGTTTTCCTTGGAAAATGCTATTCTTCTTTGTACAACATGTGCAACATCACTCCAGATAGACAACTTATGTGAAATAACATCTGCTGGTATTCCGGTTACATCACTATTGCACAATGCAAACACATGCTGATTGTTTAATAAAAAAGACAACAATTTCTTCTTTAATTATGGGGCCAACTTGGAACCAATCTTAACATTCTTACCCTCTACAATGGGATGAATCTCAATTTTTTCAATAGGTATTATAACGCTGGGAGCCTCTCTGGGGTCATCAATCTCAGGTTCCTCAACATGAGGCTCCTATAATTGCTAATCTTTATTAATCCAGACTACCCCAAATGTCTTAGGAGCAAGAGCAATTGCGTAGCATTCCATGACTATCTTCTGACTACTTTGGGCAGCTCCTACCTGCCCCTGAACCGCATATTTTAAACACTAATGGACTGTAAAATCCACAATATGCATTCTAAAAAGCCAAGACCTTCCAAAAATGGTGTTGTACAACGTGGGACAATCTACCACAACAAATAATACTCTTACCATTTTCTTAAAAGGCCTTTTGCCCAACAACACTTTTTCTTCAAATTCCCTAATTACATCTGCTGAACTCCCTGCGAAGCCCATAATAGTTCCTGTTTGAACATTGAATAACAGCCGGATTGTTCATTTGTTTGTAGGAGCTTAAGAATATGACATTATTCGAACTGCGTGTATCGATCATAATTCGGCGTATATTATTTCCTCATATAACCATTGTTAAGTACATTTAATGTCACTTATTACGCTTTATTTATTCTTAAGATCTTCGCCGGTTAACAAGTTTTCGTGGTGTTTCAACGTGTTTTTCATTCATTCTCGTAGGTATAACTATATGCAGACACTATAAACTTTTTTAGAATCGAATGCTCATAATGTTCTTAATAATTAATAATTTTTGAAAATATTGGTTCATTTACCTACATCACTAGGCCTTCTGTTCCAAAAATTTTTTGTAATAAAGGGCTGGAGTTGTGCAGTGGGTAAATTGTGATAATATTAATAAATTTGGGGTTGAAATTGAAGAAACGGAAAATTTAATGTACTTGGGAGGGGGGCAATAGAAAAGAATTAGAACAAAAAAATCTGAGAGAAAAGGAGAGAAAAAAGGAAAATATATTTCCTGAGATTTCTTAAAATTATATTATTTGTTTGAAAAAAAATAAATATTGTATATTATGACCAGTGCTTTTATTTAGCTATAGAGCGCAAAAGGAAATTAATCCTGAATTAAGAAAAAATATTAGACTAATGCTAGGATTTTATTTAGATATATTGTTTAAAATAGTATTTTATTTAGCATAAATATTTCATGATTCGTATTGGGGCTTCTACCAGGTTTTTAGGCAGATTAAAGCGAGAAGAAAAGAAAAGAAGATAAAAATCCCAAAAGGAGAAGAAAAATAGAAATTGGGCTCTTTTAGGGTTTCGGCCGAAATTATAAATAGAGCAAACGAAAAGCAAGAGAGAAGAAAAAAATAGCCACTGACTTTTCTTTCGGCCAGAATACAAAAACAGCGAAAACAAAAGGCAACTAGACTACTCCTGCAGTAGAAGACAAACAGAATCGACTCGGGTTTTTGTCGAACAGAATAGAAAAGGACAAGTGACATTTGGCTTCTTACTTTGGAGGGTTTCTTGCAGTAGAAGACAAACAGAATCGGCTAGGGTTTTTGTCGAACTGAATAGAAGAGAACAAGTGGCATTTGGCTTCTTACTTTGGATCTGTATAATATAGAAACAAAAAGGAGGATGAAACGCAATTTGCTACTTTTACGATCTTGCACAAGATACAAATTAAAGAAGAGAAAAGGCAATTGATGACTTTTGTTTTTCTGATCGGTAACATACAACCAGACGGCGGAGAGGAAGCAGGTGACGACTGCTTTTTATTTTGATCGACAATTTACGGAATGTTTCTGTCAGGAGATACTCAGTGGCTATTGTTCGGTTTAACGTTCTCTAAACTCTTATTTGTTTCTTTACATTCGTCCTAGAGCTATGTTAACTTTTGATCCCATGATGATGATTCGTTCTATTATGAACTAATTGTTATCTTGGAACTCTAGCGGATTTATTTGAATAATACTCATGGTTTGATTGCTTGATTGATTTGTGAGATACGTTTATCGGTTACCTAGTATGGTTGTGCTTATCGTTAGATGCGCCGCGAAGATCTAGTTTGGTTATCTTTAGTAAATGCGAAAGTGGATTTAAGGTTTTGAACTTGTCATGCTAGCAAAGGTTCTTGAATGATTCGTATTGTGATTGTTCATGATTCGTAATATGTCACTAACCATATCATATTACCCTATGTAATCGAAATAGATAACTTGTGCTTAAAACCAATTGTACCTCAATTCGTATAGACATATAGGATTTTCATGCAAGCGATGTCTGCTTAGCTGCTACCTCTTTTGTAGTTGTTTAAGTATTTTGGTTTACGCGTACTGAAATGCAGCGTATACTAATTTTGTGTTATCTGATTAGTAATCATTGTTATCATACATATTGATTAAGTATATTAATACTCTGAGTAAAATAAACAATGAAGTTAGGGTTCCATGGTTTCTCTCGCATAAGTAAACTCGTTAGTTAATCTCGTTAGTTAAATTGCTTAGTTATATTCATTCACCCATACTTTATTACACGTTCAAGCATTAGTCTAATAATCATACGTTGTTGCATAAGTGAATTCTTGTCATATAGACCTAGTATTCGTGGGAACGATCTTACTTACTTATTACTTGCTACTATTTGACCGCGTATACTTGCGTGAAAAAAGACTAACAAATTTTTGGCGCCATTGCCGGGGACTCAGTGCTATTTGACAGTTTTATTGCTTATCATCATGGGTCGTTATAAAACTATTGACTTGATTCGGTTACCTACTTTTTGTGTATTTTCTTGTGTTTCATGTACTCGAGCGTGTATGCAAATACGGTCTCAAACTAGAGCACTAGTACCGAAGGAGCTTAAAACAAGGCAAGGAACAGAGTTACTATTCTCAGATTCTGATACTAATTCTACAATGGGAGATCCAACTCCAAAAACACTCATGGAATACTCTCAACCAAAGATCATAGATATTCCGTCTAGCATTATCAGATCCAATATTGCTACGAATAGTTTTGAGATTAAACCCAACACTATTCAGATTATGCAAAATTCTTGTCAGTTCGGGGGAGCTTCATCTGAGGATCTTAATATACACATTATGACTTTCCTTGAAATCTGTGATACATTCAAGTTCAATGGTGTTTCAGATGATGCCATAAGACTGAGACTCTTCCCATTTTCTATGAGGGACAAAGCTAAGAGCTGGTTACACTCTTTACCGGCATGTTCTATCACTACTTGGGATATATTAGCGCAGAAGTTTCTCTCAAAACTCTTTCCTATGGCAAGAACAGCCACCATGAGGAATGTTATTAGTCAGTTTTCTCAGTCATACGGTGAATCTTTAAGCGAAGCTTAGGAGCATTACAAGGGGATGCTCAGGAAATGTCCTCATCACGGGATGCCTGATTGGTTAGTAATAAATTGCTTCTACAATGGTTTGGGTGCGCAAACAAGGCCCATAGTCGATGCTGCATCTAGGGGAGCCTTATTAACGAAAAGCTATGAGGAGGCTCACGAGCTCCTTGAGATGATGGCTGCTAATGAATTCTAGAACCCTTCTCAAAGACTGTCACAACATAAAGTAGCTGGTATTCTTATCGTAGACACTGCCACTACTTTAGCAGCTCAGCTTGAAGGTTTAAACATGAAGGTGGATTCTTTGACTAAACTAGGGGTACATCATGTAGCTAGTGTGTGCGAGATTTGTGCTTGAGGGCATGACACTCAGCAATGCCCTATTTCTACTGAGTCAGTGCAATTTGTGAGTAACTTTCAAAGGTTGAATCAACAACCAATCTCAAACACCTATCACCCAAGCAACAGAAATCATCCGAACTTCAGTTGGAGCAATAATTAACAAGGTAATCAGCATTATGGTGCTAAGCCATACGCTCCTCCTGGATTTCAGCAACAAGGTCAGCAGCATCAATCTCAACAGTATGCCCCAAGACAACTTCAGAACCAACATCCTGGCGTTTCTCAACATTTCATGAGAGACTTTGAATTCGAATAGATGAAGCTAATGATTAAAAGTCTGATGGTATCTCACAAGACCTTGGAAAATCAGATTGGGCAGATGGCCAGTAACATGATCGTTAGACCTTAGGGAGTTCTTCCTAGCGATACGGAACATAATCCAGGTAAGCGGGACGGCAAGGAGCAATGCAAAGCTATCACTTTGAGATCAGGAAAGGTTGCCGAGAACCCCACAATTTAACAAAAGGCTGGTTCTTCTCAAAAATAGCCCATTCTGAAACATTCTGCTCAAAATCAGCCCTCATCTGAGGTTAACTCTGATCAAGATCATCCCCCTAAAAAGCCATCTCAGGCAGTTGTTGAGCCTACGATCTACCCTCCTCCATATTTTCCGCAAAGGTTGTAGAAACAGAAGCTAGATACTCAGTTTGGGAGATTTTGGAGGTATTCAAGAAGCTACACATCAACATACCCTTTGTTGAAGCATTAGAGAAAATGCCTAGTTATGCCAAGTTCATGAAGGGAATTCTTTCAAAAAAGCTAAAGCTTGGTGATTTTGAGACAGTGGCGCTCACTGAGGAATGTAGTGCGATCTTACAACAAAAATTGCCTCCCAAGCTCAAAGATCTAGGAATCTTCACCATTCCTTGTTCAATCGGCAATTTAACTTTCAGCAAATATTTATGTGACTTGGGAGCGAGCATCAATCTGATGCTCGTATCTATGTTTGAGAAACTTGGGCTTCTTGAGCCAAAACCGACTAACATCTCTTTGCAACTGGCTGATCGCTCTATCACATATCCTCGTGGTATTGTGGAACACGTCTTAGTAAAGGTAGATAAGATCCTTTTTTCGGCTGACTTTGTTATCTTGGATTTCGAAGAGGATAAAAACATCCCTATAATCATGGGAAGGCCATTCTTGGCTACGGGAAAAACTTTGATTGATGTCTAGAAAGGGGAGTTCACTATGAGAGTGCAAGATCAGAAAGTCACTTTCAACGTTTTCAAGGCTATGCAATCTCTAATAGAGGATGAGGAATATTCCAGGTTGGATATGGTCGATGCGTTGCACAGTAATGAGTTGGATCAGTTTGCGAGTTTAGATGTTCTAGGCAGAGTTCTACATGGTAAATCTGACTTCGAAGACGAAGAAATATCTGAATTTGTTCAACTACTACATGAAGCCCTGTATCAAAATAGGCTCAATATTCCACATGAGTCGCTCAGATTGGGTGATCTTAAGGATTCTCATGAAAGGCTTAAACCTTCTCTAATGGAAGCTCTTAAACTTGAACTCAAACCACTACCAGAACATCTCAGGTATGCTTTCTTAGGAGAGTCATCTACATTACCTGTTATTATTGCATCTAACCTTTCAGGTAGTGAGGAAGAAAAGTTATTGAGAGCTCTGAGGAAGTTCAAATCAGGCATTGGTTGGACCATAGCAGATATCAAGGGAATCAGTCTCTATTATTCTATGCACAAGATTCTACTCGAAGAAGGGAGAAAACTATCTATCGAGCATCAAAGAAGGCATGCAAGCGATCGGATTTCAAAAACAAAAAAAAAATTGATGTCACAGACATGGACTCAGCGTCGGGGCGTCGGAGATCAACACCGCTAGACGAGTAGGGGAGTGTTTCTTGTATCTTTTAATTTCTTATAGTTGCATTCATCATAGTAGTTATTCATGATAGACAGTGCATCTTCATATTAGTCATGCTTATTTGCATATTCATGCCATGATTATATAGATTGTGTTTAGGATCGAGTTAGTCTATTAGCATAGCATTTTGTTCATGCATTTTGCATTTTTGATCCCTTGAGTTGCTGTTTCTACTTAAGTAGCCAATGATGAAAATTGTTTGGAATGATAGTAGGAATAAAATCTAATTAAGTTGCTTGTAAGTTAGCTTGCTTGATGTAGAAGCACAATTAATACACGTAGACTCATCGATTGTTTTTATGCTAGTTACGGACACACTTGAGTATTGTTATACATAATCCTTGCTTAGGTTCAAAATCATACCTTAATCCTTTATTAGCTCATGGGTTACAAAAATATAAGTTTGGGGAGTTGAAAGATAAATATGTATATTATTCAGTTAGATGTCAAAGGCTAGTAGCCGCTCGTTGACATGCGTCCTCTCGCTGGGGACTGCGTATTACTAGTAGTCTATGGGTGGAATGATATGGAGCGAAACGCACTCATTCCCAATCGCTTATAAAAAAAGAACAAGAAAAGATAAAAAAAAAAGGCAAAATTGGCTAGGATGAGCTCTTTGGTACTCGAGTTATTAAGTTATAGGGGAATTTGTGCCTACTGACCTAAGACTTTTCCGGTCTGGGATCCGCTAACCTAAAGCTCGCTATATGGGCACCATTGTATAAGTCTTTTGGGGACCTCGTCCATTGCACGGTCAAATAGGCCTTTGTGTGTTTGTATATAGAATTAAGCGTAATAAATCTTTGACAACCCCGGGAAAGTATGGTTGTGCATCTTGACTATGAAGAATTTAGGTTGTAGTTCGTTTCTAAACTTGTGATTATTATGATAAGAACGAGTAAGGTCCATTAAGTTTTACTAAAAACATGTCGATTGAGTTTGAGCACACACGCACGCTCCTCACTTGTATTGCTAGCATTTGAGTACCTAGTTATTTCGCATTCCGAGGTCATTCTATTCATTGAGGCATTTGTGCTGAATTAGTTACGGTTACTCGTTCGAGATCATTGCGTTCTTGCAGTCATTTAAATTAAGTTGCATTCATGCATCAATTGTTAAACCTGTTTTGCATTGCTTGAGGACAAGCAACGGTTTAATTTTGGGGGTTTGTTAAGTGCATTTCATATCACTTATTACGCTTCATTTATTCTTAATATCGTCGCCGGTTAACAAGTTTTCGTGGTGTTTCAACGTGTTTTTCATTCATTCTCGTAGGTATAACTATATGCAGAGAGTATAAACTTTTTGGAAATAGAATGCTCATAATGTTCTTAATAATTTATAATTTTTGAAAATGTTGGTTCCTTTACCTACATCACTAGACCTTCTATTCCAAAGAAAAATTGTAGTAAAGAGCTGGAGTTGTGCCGCGGGTAAATTGTGATAATATTAATAAATTTGGGGTTAAAATTGAAGAAACATGAAATTTAATGTACTTGGGGGCCCATAAAAAAGATTTAGAACACAAAAATCGGAGAGAAAAAGAAAGAAAAAAATAAAATATATTTCCTAGGATTTATTAAAATTATATTATTTATTAAAAATATTTGTTTGAAAATAAATAAATATCGTATATTATGATAGTGCTTTTATTTAGCTATAGAGCACAAAAGGAAATTAATGTTGAATTAAGAAAAAAAAATTAGACTAATGCATGCTAGGGTTTTATTTAGCTATATTGTTTAAAATATTATTTTATTTAGCATAAATATTTCATGATTCATATTGGGGCTTCTACCAGGTTTTTAGGCAGCTTAAAGCGAGAAGAAAAGAAAAGAAGAAAAAAAGCCCAAAAGAAGAAGAAAAATAGAAATGGGACTCTTTTAGAGTTTCGACCGAAATTATAAATAGAACAGACGAAAAGCACGAAAGAAGAAAAAATTTGCCACTGACTTTTCTTTCGGCCAGAATAAAAAAACGGAGAAGACAAAAGGCAACTGGACTACTTTGGGTTTTTTTGCAGTAGAAGACAAACGGAATCGGCTGTTCTAGCGTTTTTGTCGAACAGAATAGAAGAGGACAAGTGGCATTTGGCTTCTTACTTTGGATCTGTATAATATAGAAACGAAAAGGAGGACGAAACGCAATTTGCTACTTTTTGCTACTTTTTCGATCTTAACAGAAGATACAGATTAAATAAGAGAAAAGACAATTGACAACTTTTCTTTTTCCGATCGGTAACATACAACCAGACGGCGGAGAGGAAGCAGGTGACGGCTGCTTTTAATTTCGATCGGTAGTTTACGGAGTGTTTCTGTCAGGCGATATTCAGTGGCTATTGTTCGGTTTAACATTCTCTAAACTCTTATCCATTTATTTACATTCGTCCTAGAGCTATGTTAACTTTTGAGCCCATGATGATGATTCGTTCGATTATGAACTAATTGTTGTCATGGAACTAATTGTTCGATTATGATTCATTAGTTAAATTGCTTAGTTATATTCATTCACCCATACTTTATTACTCGTTCAAGCATTAGTCTAATAATCATACGTTGTTGCATAAGTAAATTCTTGTCATATACACCTAGTCTTCGTGGGAACGATTTTACTTACTTATTACTTGCTACTATTTGACCGTGTATACTTGCGTGAGAAAAAGATTAACAAGTTTTTGGCGCCGTTGTCGGGCACTCGGTGCTATTTGACATTTTTATTGCTTATCATCAGGGGTCGTTATAAAACTAATGACTTGATTTGGTTACCTACTTTTCGTGTATTTTCTTGTGCTTCAGATACTTGAGCGTGTATGCAAACACGGTCTCAAACTAGAGCACTAGTACAGAAGGAGCTTGAAACAAGGCAAGGAACAGAGTTACTGTTCTCATATTCTGATACTAATTCTACAATGGGAGATCCAGCTCCAAAAGCACTCATGAAGTACTCTCAACCAAATATCATGGATATTCAGTCTAGCATTGTCAGACCCAATATTTCTGCGAATAGTTTTGAGATTAAACCCGGCACTATTCAGATTATGCAGAATTCTTGTCATTTTGGGGAGCTTCATCTTAGGATCCTAATATGCACATTATGACTTTCCTTGAAATCCGTGATACTTTCAAGTTCAACGGTGTTTCAGATAATGCCATAAGACTGAGACTTTTCCCATTTTCTCTGAGGGACAAAGCTAAGAGTTGGTTACACTATTTACCGATAGGTTCTATTACTACGTGGGATATATTAGCGCAGAAGTTTCTCTCAAAATTCTTTCTTATGGCAAGAACAGCCGCCATGAGGAATGTTATTACTCAGTTTTCTCAGTCATACGCTGAATCTTTAAGTGAAGCTTGGGAGCGTTACAAGGAGATGCTCAGGAAATATCCTAATCATGGGATACCTGATTGGTTAGTAATAAATTTCTTCTACAATGGTTTAGGTGCGCAAACGAGGCCCATGGTCGATGCTGCATCTGGAGGAGCCTTATTAACAAAAAGCTATGAGGAGGCTCACGAGCTCTTTGAGATGATGGCTGCTAATGAATTCGAGAACCCTTCTCAAAGACTGTCACAACATAAAGTAGCTGGAATTCTTAACGTAGACACTGCCACTGCTTTAGCAGCTCAGCTTGAAGCTCTCATGGAGGTGGATTCTTTGACTAAACTAGGGGTACATCAGGTAGCTAGTGTGTGCAAATTTTATGCTGGAGGGCATGACACTCAGCAATGCCCTATCTCTACTGAGTCAGTGCAATTTGTGAGTAACTTTCAGAGGCAGAATCAACAACCAATCTCAAACACCTATCACCCAAGCAACAAAAATCATCCGAACTTCAGTTGGAGCAATAATCAACAAGGTAATCAGCATTATAGTGCTAAGCTATACGCTCCTCCTGGATTTCAGCAACAAGGTCAGCAACATCAATCTCAACAGTATGCCCCAAGACAACCTCTGAATCAATATCCTGGCCATTCTCAACATTCTATGAAAGATTCTGAATTCGAAGAGATGAAGCTAATGATTAAAAGTCTGATGGTATCTCACAAGACTTTGGAAAATCAGATTGGGCAGATGGCCAGTAACATGATCGTTAGACCTCAAGGAGTTCTTCCTAGCGATACGGAACATAATCTAGGTAAATGAGACGGCAATGAGCAATGCCAAGCTATCACCTTTAGATCAGGAAAGGTTGCCGAGAACCCCACAGTTGAACAAGAGGCTGATTCTTCTAAAAAAACAGCCCATTATGAAACATTATGCTCAAAATCAGCCCTCATCTGAGGTTAACTCTGTTCTAGGGTTTTTTCGAACAAAATAGAAGAGGACAAGTGGCATTTGGCTTCTTACTTTAGATCTGTATAATATAGAAACGAAAAGGAGGATGAAACGCAATTTGCTACTTTTTGCTACTTTTTCAATCCTGCAGAATATACAAATTAAAGAAGAGAAAAGGCAATTGACGACTTTTGTTTTTCCGATTGGTAACATACAACCAGACGGCAAAGAGAAAGCAGGTGACGACTGCTTTTAATTTTGATCGGCAGTTTACGGAGTGTTTCTGTCAGGCGATACTCAGTGGCTATTGTTCGGTTTAACGTTCTCTAAACTCTTATTCGTTTATTTATATTCTTCCTAGAGCTATGTTAACTTTTGAGCCCATGATGATGATTCTTTCGATTATGAACTAATTGTTGTCATGGAACTCTAACAGATTTGTTTGAATAATACTCATGGTTTGATTTTTTGATTGATTTGTGAGATACGGTTATCGGTTACCTAGTATGGTTGTGTTTATCGTTAGATGCATCGCGAACATCTAGTTTGTTAATCTTTAATGAATGCGAAAGTGGATTTAACGGTTTAGAACTTGACATGCTATTATAGGTTCTTGAATGATTCGTATTTTGATTGTTCATGATTCGTAATATGTCACTAACCATATCATATTACCATATGTAATCAAAATAGATAACTTGTGCTTAAAGCAAATTGTACCTCAATTCGTATAGACATATAGGATTGTCTTGCGAGCGGTGTTGCTTAGCTGCTATCTCTTTTGTGGTTGTTTAAGTGGTTTGGTTTATGTGTACGGAAAGGTAGTGTATACTGATTTCGTGTTATCTGATTAGTAATCGTTATTATCATACATATTGATTAAGTATATTTATACTTTGAGTAAAATAAACAATGAGGTTATGGTTCCATATTTTCTCTCGCATAAGTAAACTCGTTTGTTAATCTCGTTAGTTAAATTGCTTAGTTATATTCATTCACCCATACTTTATTACTCGTTAAATCATTAGTCTAATAATCATACGTTGTTGCATAAGTAAATTCTTGTCATATACACCTAGTCATTGTGGGAACGATCTTACTTACTTACTACTTGCTAATATTTGATCGCGTATACTTGCATGAGAAAAGGACTAACAACCACCATATCCTCGTGAGGGCCTACAATATCGCTTAGGTCATCCTCACCGAAGACTATGAATGGGGATGGGGCATGGCATTGATATGAAGATATTCCCCTTTCTAACTGGGTAGCCAGATTATGGACATGCCTCTTTCTTGATGAAGGGGTAGGTGCAGTTACAGTGTCACCTCCAAAAATGGTTAACGATTCAAAGAATCTGATTAATCTAGACATCGTCTTAGTTTCTTATGTTATTACTCCTACTTTATTCCGAATTGGATCCAGACCCACATACTCAGAGTCCACATCAAATCTTTCAAGAATCACCATTGCACCCTCTTGAGCAGATGTTCCGCGATTGTTTGAAGGACACGTCCGAGGAGCATTTTTAGGTTTGTTTCCATTTTTCCTTTTAACATAAGCTCCTAGATTGCCTCTTTCAATAAGGTTTTGGACTTTTTGCTTCATTTCTATCAATTCTAAGTATTGTGGCCTATATCACTATGATAGTGGTAAAAACAAGTGTTCGGACTTCCCCGAGGGGACTGCAACGCCGCCGGCTTTCGAAAATGTACTTCACCCTTTGTTTTGTCATAGATTGTGGCCACGTTTTCTCTTAACTCAGGGAACCATTCATGTTGGACCCAAAGACCCATCTTACTCTTAAATTGTTAGTTCTGAGCTTGGCTCGGGTTAGATTGAGTTTGTTTAGATCGGTTAGATAATTGTCGGGTCTTCTTCACCCTATAATCGGATTGGTTAGTGATTGGAGAATTGGTTAGATCCTTGTCGGGTCTCCTTCAACAGGTTTGGACCGATGCGTCTTTTTTGAACTAAGGTGAGTCTTTACAGATGGTTCATTCTCTCCAGGGTAGTCAGTATGGTGAGGTACCGTTGTCCTGAATTTCTCCTTAATACCTTTTTGCGCTTGTCTTATGGCTCTTAATGCCTATATTTCAACCCTTAGCTGGTTCGTTCATCAATAGTATATTATTGATTCTCTTTTGTACCTTCCACCTCATAAGGTCGAACATTTAGCTCTTCCGGATTCATCTGAACCATTTTCCTTATTGGTTTTGAATGTAAAATTCAGGCACCGTCGCCCTTCCGATGTGGTTGCCAATTTGATGAGGTTTGTTTTGATCTGAGGGTAATTAAGTAAAATGTTTAAAAAGAGTTTTTGGTGTTTTTATTATTCTGTGATGATTTGTGTTTAGTGTGATGAGTAGAGAGATAATTAAGTTTCCTACTAGTAATAAATTCTCATTACCCTCATTAATGAAAGTGGTTGGGGGCATTTATACTTAATTACTAACCCGTGGGCCTCTTGGGTCAGGTCATAGAAATGGGTCATGTTTAAAAGCCCATTAGTTTTAAGTTGATTAGCAAACAGCTTAGTCAAAAGTTAATAAGTTGGAGCCGTTCAGACATTTAGTGGGGTGACATGGTCCGAATTACCCCTGTTTTGGCAAATGAACTTTAGTAATTTGAGTGGTGGTAAGGTCATAACAGATGGAATTATAACTTGGGTGGCAAGCACTTGTAATGGAGTTTTATTTCCTAGACATCGGGTTGGTAGATGATTTGCAAGATACGTAGCTGTAGCAAGAGCTTATGGCCAAAGAGAATGAGGAACTCTAGATTCAATCATAATAGCACGAGTTTTTCAAGTAAAGTACGATTTTTTCATTCTGATGTACCATTTTGTTGAGGTTTGCTTGGACAAGTGGTTTGATGGATAAGACCATTTGTTTTTAAAAAAATTATGCATTGTTTGGTTGACAAACTCTGTTCCATTATCAGAACGGAGAATCTGTATTTTTTTTAAATTGAGTCCAAATCATTTTGTAAAAACAAACAAATATTTCTGGTATTTTCGATTTATGTTTCATGAAGTATATCCAAGTCATTTTAAAGAAATCATCCACAAATAAAACAAAGTATCTGATTTGATTGTTAGTGGAATTTGGTGCTGGACCCCAAACATCAGAATGGATTAGCGAAAAAGCATAATCAACTTTAGTATTACTTTGATTAAATGAGACCCTACGATTTTTTTGCAAGAATGCAGGTTTCACATTTCTCATGAATGGAATTATTCAGAAAAAGACTAGGAAACAAACTCTTAAGATAGCTAAAAGAAGGATGACCAAGCCGTCGGTGCCATAACCAAAGTTGCATTTCGATTGTTCCGTGAGCAAGCATGGCATGTCCCTTATGAACTACCTCATCAACATAATAGAGACCTCCTTGTTCAGTACCATGCCCAATGATCTCCTTCGTACGAATATCCTGTAAAATTCAAAAAAATGGATACATAAGAACCACACAGTTGAGTTGTTTTGTCACTTGACTAACAGATAATAACTTTAAGGATGGTGAAGGAATATAGAGGCAGTTTTTAATTTCCATTTTTTCCGAAAAAATAATTGAACCTCCCCCTTTGACTTCACAAATTTCTCCACTAGCAGTCTCAATATGGGATTTCTTTGGAGATGAAATGTCACCAAAGTCTGTAGGATCATAAGACATGGTGTCCGTAGCCCCGCAATCAAAGATCTAATTCATTGATTTCTCAAACCCTTTACCTCTAAGTTTTTCATAGGAGTTCGCCGCCATTCCTCCAAAACCAGTACCACTTCCTTGCTTATTTTTAGTCGGATCTTCACCGTCACTTGTAGATGAAGCCCGTTTGACATTAGATCTGAAACGCTGGTTATTTTTCTCCTTATGACCGTCCTCCCACCATTCTGGATTGACAACCAGCTGGAAACATGTCTTTTTAGTGTGTTTCTTCATCCCACAATAAGTGCAATACAACTTGGATTTATCTTATTTCTCTTTGGATCGGAATTTAAACCTCTGTGCAGAATCTTTAGCAGCCAAACCCATTCCAATTTCAATCGAGTCACTATCAGAAGAACTTGATTTTAGTATATTAAGCATGGCCACTTCCCTTCGTATTATAGCATATGTTGTTTCCACGGAAGGAAGATGATCATTTTTCAGGATATCTCTCTTGATTGGTTCCAGCTTGTCATTAATCTCCATTAGCAATTGATAGAGTTTTTGTTCTTGAGTCTTTTTATTGTAGATCTTAATGTCTTCTAGGTCTTTCATAGGGTTCCGATCTCGCCTATCGATAGACATCCAGATGTTCTGTAGTTTGTTCCACAAGTCTTCTAGTGTATCAGACCCTTGCCTTAATGAATTAGCCCTATTATGAAGGTCAAACACCTGTAGCAAATATGTACCAGAACTGTATGTGGTGGCTAACCCATCCCAGAGGGCTTTTGCAGTGGGATATTGCGAGACATTATTCACCAAGCTGGATTTAATATTCTGGATAATCCATGTGAAAACACATTGATCATCTTGTTCCCACCTTGTATATGTTTTGTCAGTTTTGGATGGAGGTGTCGGCTCCCCTGTAATGTGAGAACCTCTCCCCCTTCCCCCAATTGATTTCTTCATCAGGTTTGCCCATAGGGCATAGTTGTCACCACCGAGTTTAATCCTTAGGGATAAATTCTCGGGGTTAGTTGTTTGTTGTTGTGTTCTGAGACTATTTCTCAAAATGGCAGCAATCTGCATTGTTAATTCATCAGGGATTTGAATGACCACGACTTCATTGCCAGCCATCTTTGTAGAGGCCTATACAAGGAAACTTAATACACTGAATATTCTAACACATTATAATATCAAAACATGCTAATCTCGGTAACACACTTCTCTCCATCACCTTCATAGTCACTCTCTTCGTTTCTTGTGCACTGAATATTCTAACAAATTACGTGCAAATGAGTTGCAAAAGAGTAATCGTGTTCAATTGCAGAATTACGTTAAAAGGAGTTGTAAAATCACATGCAAATGAGTTGCAAATATAAGATGAAATTTGTTGCAGAAACGAAACTTTGGTTACGAATTAATTCTGAAAAAATCAGTTGTGTTTTAGTTGCTTAATTGGCAAAAATAAAATATGTTTTAGTTGCGAAATTACTTGTAATTTGGTTGCGAGAATTTGAAAAAAAAATCTACAAAAATATCACTCATGGATTTCGTTTTGTTCGTATTTAAAAAATAGAATATTTGTGTTTTAAAATATATTTTTTGAGTTAGAGTTTGAAAGATATGGAGGTTTGAAGGTTAAAAATAACAAATTGTTGAAGATCGTACGTGTTGGTGTGTTTAGGGGTATTTTTGAAAACTTTTAAAGTTCAAAACCGAAGCGGTTATCAGTAATTTTAAATTTTTCCAGGTTGTTATTTGCTCATAGAAAAAATAATTCTATTTGTTTAAAAAAATATCATTCATGAATTTAGCTTGTTTTTTTAAAACACGAAATAATTATATTTTGAGATTTGTTTTCAAATTATTGTTTCAAAATATAAAATTTAAAAAATAAAATCATAATTTTGAAAAAATAAATAAAAACACACGCAATAGAGCTTAATTTTTTAGAAGTAGCATGTAATTTGAATTTTGAACCGGGTAATGGCCCATAATCAAATAAGCGCCCATCTAATTGTTGCAGCTGGCCCGTAAAGATAAATAAATATTAAATCCCTAGGGATGAAACTGCAATATAGGTAGATTTCCAAAGTTCAGATATGAAAACTAGCGATTTGTCTATTCCATCTTCTCCCTCTACGGATCCATCTTCTCCCGTACCGATCCATTCGGTTTTGAAAAAGCAGAAGGTCGATTATGATTCATTGCACGAGACGAAGGTCGATTATGATTCATTGCACGAGAGGAAGGTCGGGATTCACGGCGAAAGCGGCGGCGAGAGCGACGGCGAAAGCGGCGGCGAGAGCAACGGCGAGAGCCACTTATCCGATTTCGCGTGCAAGTATATGGCAACGGAAGAGGCAAATTACACTAAATACATAACCCAGGTCGAAGCAAGCGATGTAAGGATGCTTCCTGACTTGTTTATATATTTATTTGACAGATAATATAGGTAGATTGATTGATTGATTGATTGATTGATTGATATAGGATATAGGATATAGGATATAGATTGTGTGATCTATTTGTCGTGCTGTTTAGGGTTTTGATCTTGACCACACCCCGAAGATTCGCTGCTTCGGGCTAGTCACTCCGGTTCGTTTGGACAAAATCAGTGGTTGTGACGATTACCCTACTTTCGGAGATTTCATGAAACATTTCTGCATTTGTGCTCTCAACGAGTACAACAAAGATAAGGTCCCTTTATTAAGGTCCCTTTATTAGTATTATTAGATATATATTTATCATCTGTCTTGAGATTAAATATATGTATGTATATTTAGGAAGAGCAGTTGGTATTTGATAGGGTCGAGAAGGCTACTTCTCAGTTGGAGATTGGTCCTGTATTTCGCATAACCTTCTTCGTTAAAGATGCATCTTCGCAATCTAAAGTCTTTCAGGCCAAAGTGGGGTATCTGAGTGGTGAGATTGATGTTAAATTCTGCAGACCTAAACCTTAAACTCAGGTACTGGTATTCTTGGATAGAATAGTTTCTGAATATTTCCCTAGTTCACCGGTCGATTGTTTTAATTGTTGATTTGTTATCCAGATTTTGATTCTATTAGTGGTGCCCAAACTTTAATCAAAAGTCCTCTGTCTTTGATTCTGTTTTCAAACCCGGTATCTGAAATCCATTCTTTAAGGCTTTTAGCTTTTTCCCAATCTCTTACGACCCAAACAAAACGCTTGTTTGATGCCTCCAATCCAAGTCCAAGTTCGATAAGATTTGTAATCCCAAGGTTTTGAATTTATACAAGTGGATTTTAGTTATTGTACTCTTATCGTCTCCATAGTGAGTTCAGTGTTAATATGAACTTAATCATCATATATGAAGTTATATTTAAGCTAAAGCTAAGTTTCAAGTGGGTTCTAAATTTTTGTGGATATAGATGCATTTATTTGTAAGTACGGTATAATAAATTCTGAAGTTGCATTCCACATGACTTCCACCAAAAGATGGTTTAAGGATATTAAAGAGTTTGATGGTGCCAATGCCATATTCAAGAATGATGAACCCTATGATGTAAGTGAATAAAATTTGATGGTGCAAATGCCATATTCAGGAATGATGAACCCTATGATGTAAAGTAAATAGGGAGCGTGCGGGTCAAGTTGTTTACAGGGCTTGAGAAAGTGATAACATATACGAGGTATATGTTTCACGTTAAATTTAACCTTCTGTCTATTAAAATGTTAGATGAGGAAATTAATAACTATAAGGCCAAAAATGTGTATGTGTTTGTTGAAGAGTTTATAATGGGGAAACACACATGGAAATGCATATTATTTTGTTATTGTATGTTGATGACATACTTATATTTGGGAAAACAAAATGAGAACTGAAACCGTGCATACTCAGCTCAAAGGAGAGTTTGAAATGAATGATATGAGGAAAACAAAATGAGAACTGAAACCGTGCAGACTCAGCTCAAAGGAGAGATTGAAATGAATGATATGAGAGAAATTTGAAAGATTTTTGGAATAAACATTAAGATGAAAGGATTGTCAGGTGATATATTATTATCTGAGAGTAGATATAGAAGGTGCTCGTGAAATTTGGAATATCTGAAGTTAAATATGTTGAAATCACATTAGTGCTTTATTCGAACCCAACATTACTCAAACATCTGCCAAAGTAAAAGATATGAAATTCATGCAAGCGGCACTTTATACAAATGTAATCAAACATATAATGTATGATATGATTTTCACTACACATGATCTTACATACTCAATTAGTATTTTGAGAAGATTTATGGTTGCTCCACGGAGGCCTCACTAGAATTCTCTCAAATGGCTCATAATATACTTGAGCGGTACATTAGATGTTGTCGGGTGTTATAATTAGAAGCATGAATATGATGAAGTGCTGAGAGCCTATGTAAACTCTAATTATAGTCAAAATTATGGATATGATGAAGTGCTGGGAGTGTGAAAAATACCAAGATTAAATAAACATTAACGATAATCACAACTCAGTTATATTCAAAAATAAATTGCGTTTCAAGTGTAGGAAACACATAGTAGGTTGGTATGATTAAAATCAATCACATTTATATTTATCTTAGGGATACGATAAAGTATCGAAGCCTTAGTTATGGTGAAAAATCTATCCATCAAGTAAATTCATGCTTAGTTTATGTCATTTATGATTTTTAATTGTTGTTTTCTAATGAAAATTAATTGTATGTTAAAATATCGGGTTAAAAACATCAGTCGTCCTTCACATTTACCACTTGTAACAAATTGATCCCTTTCCTTTGAGGCTGTAATAAAACGGTCCCTCATGTTTCAGAAACCAGAATAAAACCATCCTTTTTTACCTCAGCCCAAATTTTGTACCCTTAATACCCTTTGACCAGCCACATCGGCGATCTACATGGGACGCTAATGTGGCAACAGTAAAAAAAAGTAAAAACACAATTTACTTTTACCCACCCCTTTAACCATAATTTGAAACCAAAACCCGACCCAATTAAATAAAATAAACTGGTCAGCCCATCATCATTCTCTTATCCAACCCAACTTCTAACCCTAGATCGAATAAGTCACTCAGAAAAATGACGCTCATAAATGAATTCCATTAGAGGAGATGATAAAGGACACTCAGAAAAACCCATGTTGGGTTCAACAAACAGAGACCCAGAAACGAACGGTGGTGTACTGAACGGTGTCGTCTCCGGTTAAAGCGAAGAACAGAGAGTAGGTTCAGTGATTGAAGGTGAGTCAGGAAATGAGTATATTTCTGGGTTCATTTGGTACAATTTTGAAGAGAGCTAGAGAGGGAGATGACTATGCATTATGTTTACTAGTATTATAATGGAGTAAATACACTAATTACAGGGATATACAACCTTTATTTTTTATTTTATTTTATTTTTACGAGCAAAATCAGCAAGACTGCAATCACTCCTTAGACACAAAACCGAAACAAAACACATCACAATATCAGCGAAGAAGAATAAGAAAAGGAAGAGATCAATCGAGGTAATTGTTTATATGCACTCTTTTAGTCAAGATATTAATATATATATTCTCGAATTTCGGAGGTAATTGTTTATATGTTGAGTTGGTCTATGAACTTTATGAGTATTTTTCGATTAGGTTTTGAGGTATTTGTGAGAATTTGGTAACTTGTAGAGTTATAATCTCTGCGAATCAGAATCCTTAAGAGATTCGCTTTGAACTTCTTATATCAACTCTGTACGTTGTAGACGATGTTTATCAAAATAGTGACAACTAAAAGATTCAACCTTTTGATTTGCAGAGTGGGGAAGACTTCCTTAATGAATTAGTATCCCTAATATAAAAAGTTTTTGTTCTTTGTTTCCTGTGCTAATATGATTGCATGGAGCTCTTGATTTTTTTGGGTTGGATAAGAGAAGGATGATGGACTGACCGAGTTATTTTATTTAATTGGGTTGGGTTTTAGTTTCAAATTAGGATCAATGTCCTACTTCGACCTGTTCACCTATAAACACCATCAGTAAGCTAACACCAACATTTACACAAAACCATCCCCAACCATTACCTGCTACACCTACAACAATGCCAAAATTTTAAAATTACATCGACAAAAAATACATGCTTAACTGAACATAAAAAACTATCGAACTTCCATACTGCAACACCTCGAACGTCTGAATACTGTCTCTAACGTTTTTACCGAACAAAAAACAACAGAAGCCTGCACTTACCGACGTCGGCTTCTTCTGTCCGGCCAAAAATACGACATCTGACGGTGGGTTATTTACCGTTTTAGGTCGTAACATCTATTTCAATCATCATGCAATAACACAAAAAAATTATGCGCAATCCATAGACATTACCAATCAAACACTCAACTGGTGCAAAGTCATGAACAAGATTCACTATTACATTGCTAGACGTGTTAGCTGTTACTGTAACACACTACTGACATTGCTAGATATGGCAAAACATATTGCATACATTGCTAGATACGTGCAACATTTCCTGTATATGAGGCAAATACTTTCTAAAACATAAACATTTCTAGATATGGCTACAAACTCACGACGAGGTTGCGATTCTCGAAAAAAACCAACTACCTACTACCTGCTCCATCGGCATTCTCTGAACAATAATTTGATTGTTTGCCTGCATATATTCCAATTCCAACACATCTTAATCATAATCCAAACGATCCCGTAGTAACATCTATTTCAACCATCAAGCAATAAAACAACTAAACTAAGCAGAGACGATATACATTACCAATCAAACACACCACTTATGCAACTAACCAAACAACAACATGATTCTTACTTCATGGCTACATTGGTAGACATGACCAAGATTAACTACTACATTGCTAGACATACATTGTGTTACAATAAACTAATTACTGACATTGCTAGATACGACCACAAATATTGCTGAAAATCCAAAAATATGTTTGTGAATATGTTTGGGAATTTTTCTAAGAATGGTCCAAAGCTATAGCAGAAAATAGTTTTTACGAATTTCAAAACTAGATACAAAAGCGTTTTAAGTGATACTTAAGTCTCATATGTCAATTGGAGACGACCACCTTCGATAAAGCTTTCGAGTGAAATGTAGAAATGTCAAGCTTTAATATATTCGGCAGCCCTACACAGTTTCAGAGACTCGGCTTAATGAACCCTTAGGTTACTAGCACTTGGAATTTTACCTAATCATTGTATACATTGTTTGCATAGATCTCTTACAAGACACCAGATCTTCTCTACACAGTTCAAGAAGCAAATGACAAAGATGAAACCTCCTAACGCAGGACCTTGGTTCTTGATTATGACATATAGTAATACTAACCTATAAGGGACATTCAATCACAAAGATCATAGCAGCCAAAGCCTAGAATGTTAACATATAATCCACCACTAGTTAAGACTTAAAAATATAAATCCAAATGTAGCCACACCACAACCAAAACAACTGAAAACATAATCCCAAGATTCAGAAAACATACGATTGTACTATATACCTTCTAAACAATGTTCACTCTCCAAATCTTAAAGAGTATTAAAGAAAACATAGAGGATTTCAGCCAAAACAATGACTTGCCTAAACTCCAAAACCCACTTCATTTTTCATACTTGAGTCCCAGAATGTATCATAACCAAGGAAAAATCTCAAGAATCATACGAGTTCAAAAGGCAACCAACAATGAAAATAGTGTGTAAATCAGGAAACAAGCATACCCAACAAGACCCGGATGCTCGTCCCAATTAGCCACCTGAATCAATAGCCTGATGCAAACCCTTGTTGACCAAACGACGAAAATGGCAGCCAATGCTAGAATAACAGCCGGTGGTTCGACGACGGCGCCCTTCTCTAGGTGTTGATCGGTGCCAGGGAAAATGATATCGTCGCCGGAACGATTATTGTGGACGGATCGGTTACAACAGGTTGGGTTGAAATTCGTATTTTGGGTTCTCTCTCGTTTTTCGAGTTTCTCTCTCCTCACAATTAGAAATGTGAAAACGGAGGAAATTGGAACCCAAAAGTCAGGATTAGAAGGTGAAAAAGTGGGTTTCAACCAAAAAACCCCTTTTAGACCCTAGAGGGTAGTTTGGTCCAAAATATGGCTTTAAGTATTTTATGAAACTAGTCTAAAAGTGGGTACCATTTTAGTATTTCAAAGTTGAGTAGATATTTATGGGTACTTTCCTCTCGTCAAGGATAATAATAAGTCGGGATGGATGTCTCTAATCTATTCGGTCTATGTTTTTTCAAATCTATACCATATATTTGTTGGATGATAATATCATTTTTCCACATTCGAATTCGTCGGGTTCGGGTATGATAAGGAAAGATATTCCTTAGGGACTAAAGTGATAAGTTCTGTAATTATAGGATTAAATTAGGCTTTAGAAGAAACCGAAGGGTTAAATTGTAAATATGTCAATATGTAACCGTTTCTCTAACTAACTCACCTTGCCTATTTAAAGAGGCTGAAAGAGTTATTTTGACCTATGATATATTCAGAAGTACTTTTCACTACTTGAAACTCTCACTGTAAACTTTCTGTTCTTGACTCACTCTCTACAACTTTAATTCACACCAGGGTATATGTAAAGTTCAGATATCTGTAGAAGATACGATTTTTTTAAATATTAATTTAAATATTTAAATATAAGAATACTATTTTCAAAATATACGATATCTAGTAATGGTTCAAATATTTTATAATCTATTAATAATTAATATTTGGTATAGGTTAATAAATTTTTTCTTAATTTAATTAATAATATTATAATTGAACAAGAAAAAAAAAGTATTTTGACAAAAACACCGTACACGTCCCTCAACAAATTTACTTACTTATTTTTATATTTTATTTACTTATATATATATGCTTGTCTATAATATAAATAGATATTTGTTTTTAACAATAATGTTACTGGTCTTATTAGCAACTGCATTAACAATGTTTCCTCTTCAATATTGGTTAATGGTGAGATGACAGGTTATTTTTCTAACTCTCAGGGTTTAAGACAAGGGGATCCTCTTTCCCCGAGTCTTTTTATTCTAGCTGAAGAGTACCTGATAAGAAGCATCAATCTAGTCTCTAATGGTAATCTTATGTTTAGATACAAAACTAGAAGCAATCAGAATATAGCTTGTTTAGCTTTTGCAGATGACTTCATGGTTTTTACTAATGGTGATGTTAATGCAATGGGTGCTATTAAGTCTGTCTTGGATCACTATGAGTGTGTTTCTGGTCAGGAAATCAATACTGCCAAGTCTAAGCTCATTGTTTCAAACAAGATGACTTCTCAACAAATAACTATCATTGAAGATATGTGGAATATCAAACATTCTTATTTGCCTTTCAGCTATCTTGGTACTACAATTGCTATCAATTCTAGAATTGCTAACTTTGAAGGTTTAATATACAAAGTCAGGAACAGGATAATGGAATGGGACAAGCTTCACCTTTCGTTCGCTGGGCGTCTGCTGTTAATCCAGTCTGTTCTTGTTGCTTTTCCAAATTATCTTCTTCAGCACACATCTTTGCCTGCTGGCGTTATCAATAGGCTGGAGGTCTTATTCAATAAGTTCCTGTGGGGGAGCAAAGATGAGAAGAGAGCTATTAGTTGGGCCAGATGGGATAGGCTATGTAAGCCTTTTAATGAAGGAGGCCTCAATCTTAAGAAGTTAAATGATGTGCATCAGGTTTATTCAATGAAGCTATGGTTTAATTTCAGGATGCATCACTCTCTATGGGCTAGATTCATGCTGTCTATATATTGTAGAGATGATATCCATCCTGCTTTAGCTATATCTCCTCACAGAAAGTCTAAAGTGTGGAATCGTATGCTTAACACTAGAGAGATGACAGATGATTGTCTTTTCTGGCTGCCTGGTTATGGAAACATGAGTTTTTGGTATGATAGATGGTGTTCTGATAGGCCATTTATAAAAGTTACTAATAACAATGATAGAAGATTCATGTGGGGCAGTACTAATGATCTTGTGAAGGACTTCTGGTTGGGAGATTCTCGGGATTTAGACAGACTCAGTACTAAAGTTACAACTACGGAGATTGACAAAATTAAGGAGGTTAGTCTTTCTAATAATAATGACGTTATGCTTTGGTCTCTATCAAAAGATGGAAAGTTTAATGTCAGGGACACTTTGAATCACATCAGAGCTAAAGGTAATGTTACTAGGCTGTATGCTAAGACTTGGAATGTTGTAAGTCCTAAAAAATGCTCTTTTTGTTATGGAGAGTCCTTCACAATTGGTTACCTACTGATGAAGTTATGCAAGCTAAAAAATTTCACCTTGCTTCTAAGTGTGTTCACTGTGACAATATTGAGTCTACTAATCATGCTATAGTGCAATGTGAGCAAGCTTGGTCTATCTGGCAGCATTTCAGTGTCATCTTCAGAGTTCAGATCCATCCTTATATGTCTGTGTCTCACATCATCATGCACTGGTACTGGGCAGCTAAGAAGAAGTGCAACATCTTCACGATCCTCCCTGCAATAATAGCATGGTCGATTTGGTCTGGCCGTAATAAAAAGAAGCTCAATAACGAAAACACTAGTTCTACTACTATAATCAATCACATTCTCCTTATCTTATCTAGCCTAGATCATGCTAAAGTACTGAATAGGAAGCATTGGGGTAGATTGGATAAGGAAGCTATTGACATTGGCTGAGTGAACCAGATTAAGCAATGGAACAAGCCTCTATTTCTGAAATGGAAGAACCCAAAGCAAGGTAGATATAAGATAAATATCGATGGTGCATGTACCTTCAGTGGTGAATCGGGAGGTGGTGCTCTAATTCGTCACAGTAATGGCAGTATTTTCTTGGGCATTGGTATAGTGTATGGTAAGGGCTCGCCATTGATAGCTGAGTGTAGAGCTCTCTTCGATGGTTTGAGATTGTGTAGCCGAATGGGTCTGAACAAGGTAGATGTAGAGCTTGATTCTCTAGTTCTGGTGAAATTGATTCTCTATGGGAATTCAACTTGGTACTTGGAACCTCTGTTAAGGTGTTGCAGGAGGCTTATCAAATCGGAAATGGTCATCAGACATGTCTACCGTGAGCAAAATCTGGGGGCGGATTGGATTGCTAAGGAAGCTTTGAGGTTACAATTGAATATGGAGTTTAATGGAATGAATGCTCCTTTAAAATTGAAGGTCATTGTTCTTTTGGAGAGTCTCAATTTAGGTTATTTGAGATTAGTGGATTAGGGTTTCGAATTAGGGTTCCTGGTTGTGAGTTTGGGGAAGAAGAGGATAGATTTACTTTAACGGCTATGTTTTCAAAAATTTGTAATTTGTACTTTCCTTTCATTTCAATTTAAGTCCTTCATTAAAAAAATAGATATTTGTTTTAGCTCCTCTTAATTCGCAAGATCTATACTTGACGCGTGGCAACCTTAAAATATATGAAGAGCTGCATGTCCTCTAGCAAAAAGATGAGTAACTTATACTACTAGAATTCTCCAGCGAATAGCTAGCAAGTATTCCCTGTATTGCAACTAGATATCTTGACCGGAAACTCATAGAGACCTCCTTGCTATTGCACGAATTCTGATCTGAACCTAATTTTGTCGCCTCATATTTAATTTAATATTATTTAAAGTTAAATTCAAAAATATTATATCTATTTCAACATGTATGTAGTTTTGGGGATAACACTTTACCTAAAAACCTGTATTTTTTAAAAGTCTTTTATTATTTTACTCTTTTTTATTAAAATATAATATTTTTTCCTTTTCGTTTTTTAAAACAAAATAATAATAAATATATTAAACATGTTTTTCGGATTTTTTGAGCTTATTAAACCTAAATTAAAAATTTTACTTATTATATTTATATTTTCTATTTTCTTTGGAGACGTTTTTTATTTCCTTTTTCTTTTAGATGTTCTTCCCATTAAATTCCAAACGTATATTATAAATAACGAACCTATTTTTTAAATTGTGAGCAGTAACTTACTCACAGTTACGCATATTATAGCTTGTCCACGATGAAAAATAAGTCAAATCACCGTGTATTTTGTCAATTTCGCAAGCTTCCATCCAAATGAATGAAATGTGTGCACGATCGAACAAAATCACGTCAATCAGAATCGCCTTCAAAATCTGTTGAATCGTGTTATACTTGTACTTCTAGGACGAATATAGTTCGAAACCAAGAGTCATCAATTCCAGTTCCACTCGAGATCATATTTGGCGGCGAAAGATCATCCAATCCGCAACCTACCGCCCACGGATCGTCTGATCCGTCATCAACTCCAGTTCCACTTCTGACCCTCCCTGACGTAGAAGGATCAGACAATCCGCAATTAACAGGCGAACGATCATACAATCTGCGACATATGATTTATAGAGGTGGTAACCCACCTTTGGAATCAGTAATTTCTTAAACCTAATCTTTTAGATTAAAATTTATAGATCATAATTAGACTTTTCCTTTCATTATTTTATTGTTATGATAGCAAAAAAAACAAGATATGAGACCCGGTTTAAAAGACCATTTAGTTCGTGGTATATATATTATTAATTATTTATTATTATATATATAATAAGTATTTGTTTTAGCCCGCTTGATTTGGAAGATCTACCGTTGGCGCGTGTCAAATTTAAAATATATGAAGAGCTACAGAACTTAAAGGTATAATAGAATAATAATAATAAATTAGTTATATATATATATATATATAATAATTTGATAATTGATTTATGGAGTGATGATTTTCAGGAAAAATGCGATTCAGATGTAGAAAAACATAAAGAAGCTGAGAAAAACTTGACAAATACAATCCATGAACATAGAACGGTAGAAGAAAACGTAAGAAAAGCAAAAGAAAACGTAAGCCATCTCATGAATCGTATCCACAGTTTGGATACTATAGTCAATACTCATTCATCAATGATTGAAGATACTAACAGAGAGATTGTATCTTTCAAATCAAGATATGATAATTTTTTGAGGGATCAAACTGTAACATTTGAATCATTATAGAATGAGCTGCCAAATGCGATGGAGAAGCAAATGACTGAAATAATTCAGTTGACTCGGCAAGAAGAATGCAACAAAATGAGTTCTTTTGACTATGCAACTAGCACACGTTTAAAAATGCGAAAGGTGAACTCATTGATATATAATTTAATAGTTGTTATCGTTTATTTTCTTAACTTAAATTAAATTAGCTATGTTATGTTTTGTTAAGAATATGGATATTGTAAAGAAGATGTATGAGGATTACAAAGAAAGGCCTACATTTTATCCAAACATTTGAGCCTTCAGAGAGAACTATAAGGGAAGGAAGGCTAATAGAGTTCTCTTGAAGAATAAATTTTTGATGCAAGATTATCTTATAAACAAAATAAACATTTTTTTTGTTATGAATAGGAGAAGATTTTGTATTAGGGTTTTTTAATTTGTATTAGAATTTTTTCGGGTTTCAGTAAATTTTGTCAGACTTTAAAGTTTCTCATGTTAGATCACATCCAAATCTAATTTAGATTTGAAGTTCAAATTTTTATATTTAAAATATGAAGTTGTTCGTTACAGACCCTCTGTCTTTTTTTATGGATATTGATTTGAACTTGATAAAAAATTAATCATGCATTTGAACTTGCTATTGTATACTTGTTCTTCATCGTAGTTATAACAGGTATTAGAAATGAATTTTGTTTATCAATTTTTTTATTCAATATTTTTATTATATAAAATATATTAATAAAGAACACATAAAATGGTATTAAATTAATAGAAAAATAAATACAATTCAATTTTTTCATCAAGACTTGCTGTGTCGAGGCATTCGCGAATTTTGGGTGCCCAGAATTCGCAATTTCGCGAGTGATTTTTTCCCGAAATCGCAAACATTGTGTCCACGATTTTGCATGATTTAGGCATAAAGTGTTCGCGATTTCTCATGTTTCATTAAATTAAGCATGTTAGACCCCAAATTGACTTGGTTATTTATTGCGCAAGTTCTATATATATATATATATATGAAAGGGTGTTGTGAAATGATTTTGGGTTTGATTTGGTATATAATTATATGTTCTTTGTATTTTCAGCATGCCTCGTAGACAACGTACTTTTGCTGGTGGATCGGACTCCGATTTTATAGACACCGAGTAGTATGATCCTATTTTACGGTCAGTTATGCATCAGTGACGCACCGATATTCCTACGCATGCAGTTCCCCATAGCCGTAAGTCTCTGAATCAGCAATTCCGGAAAGGCAATCCCCATATGCCGGGGATTTATTCGGCGATGAATGACTACAAACTTCACGAGGCGTATAACGTCTTCAAGGATGAGGTAACTTAGGATTAGTTTAATGTTTAGTTAATGCTATCTAATATATTGCTTAATTTAATTAAAGATTGTGTAGGCTCGTCGACCCCTGCGATCCTACGCGATGAATTACTACAAACTTTCCTAACGTATGAGCAAATGTTCCTATTAATATGACAAATGCATAGCATATGAGTGACATCCATAAATATATTCTCGATAGGGCTTATTAAATCCAACTCTCTATCGGTGACGATAATATTAGTCAATGCGCACATGTTGTTCGTCAACACGTTCCTTAGAACGCTCAATCCTCCAATGTAGTTCTCTTGCTTCTCGGAGCTCATAAAAACAAAAGCGAAACAAAACGTCTTCTTCGTCGAAGTTTGGCCAACTATTTCTAGCAAAGGTATCTTATACCTTGTAGTCTTATATCTGCTGTCCATTATAAGAACTTGAGGAAAAATGCACAATAAATCGATGTTTTTAGGATGTGCGAAAAACAACTCGAGGATCTCGTTTGTTGCTTCACTAGTTCACTCCCAAACATAGTACTCGTGTTGTTTAACTTACCGAACAAGTATTGCATATGGGCTTACCTGCTTTATTGACCAAATTCTGGTTTTGACGCATGTTGTAGATCGTATGCATGCTAGATACATTTTTTGAGTCTTTAAGCTTCAAACCGCGATATCTTTCTCTTGGTCTAGAACCAACTTCCGTTTGACTACGAACAAACGCCTCTTCTTCCACTTTTAGTCTAGCGGGTCGTGAATGATCATTCTAGTGTAAAAATGGTTGGTGGTTGTGTTTCTCGTTTACTAATATCAATTTCTAATAACCAGGTAGCTCTAAAAATGGTTTTCCCCTTAACAAGAATGGACACCCGCATTTTTTTGTTGAACATTCTCGGCGCTTCTTAACATACCCGGGTTTGGGGTTAGATTTGTAAACACCTTGCCTCTCGCACCTGAAATACATCATATGACTTTTTCCACATTTGCTACTGTCGTCGTTTCTACTCAATACCAAAATAAATCCTATATTTTTGTTTTCCGAATCAACCCATAAGACCAAATCGGGTTTGGTATATATGGTTTCCGTAGTAAACATTTTTGTGACCATCGAACATGGTGGTTGGTCCGGTTCCTACAAAATGTATGTAATAATTATATCAAAACATACTTAATTTTAATTTAACATAATTGTACATGTTATTGAACCAAATCATGCATAATTGTGCATGTAATTGAACCAAATCGTGCATACCGGATAACCAATTTGCGCAAAATCAAAAGATTATGCTACCACTAATTTTTCAAAATCGTAAACAGGCTCCTCGTGATTTTGACGAGACCACGAACATTCCCTTCCTGATTTCGTCAAAATCACATGGAGCCCGTTCGTGATTATGACATGAACACTAACTTCATATTCATGTATTTTCATACATATATATATTTCATAATTTTTGGTTTATCGATAATGTTTTTTTAGTTTGTACTATAATTTGATTTCTTTTATTATAGCAAATGGAAAAGCTGCAGAATTTGGGTGGCTTATAGATGGATACATGTTTAAGACTTCAAATCCAATGGATGAAGCCAACATAAGTGCTCTTTACATTACAGAATCACAAAAAATACCAGTTTACTGAGAAACATCCTCAAAGGCCTTGCAGTAAGTGATTTTTGTAACTCTTACTTGTTTATTTTACAGTAATTGGCACTAATTCTCAACATTGTAAGCTATTTGTTTTGAGCACGTGGATATTTTTTTCTTTTCGATAAATAAATGGTTAAGGTTTTCTATAAATATGGTCATGATATCCATAAAAAGAAAGATGGAAGAGTTGTTGCAGAGGCATGAAAGGCTTAAGGTATGCAGATACGGTTAGTATTGGAACTTAGTTTGTTATATACATTATTGAATATGTATGATTTGATCGAGCTTAAATGCTTGAGTGGCTGTTGTATTTTAAGTACAAGTGATAAATTTTGACGTTTTGAATTGTTATTATGCACACAGAGAGCATAATCCTCAATTTCAAAAACATACCGATAGATCTGTAAGTCATGTTCTATAGTATGTTTGATACTTTATTAATTTTTGTTAATACATAGATTTCTTATAACAAGGTTGTCATTTCATTATGAATTTTTAATGGCTAAAATGATGAAGTTTATCTCTTATGTCCTCAATGGCTATTTTCTAAACGTCTATATTTTGTCTCAGCAATGTATACAAACACATTGTTCTTGTTCATTATAGAGACATAAATGGGGTGAATGTGTCAATTCTCCTTATGCGATTTTCCTTAACAAATGATCAAATTTTACTAATAATGTTTTGCTCGACACTACATTCAATTTAAACCAAATTTGTACTTCACATATGATTTTGTGATATCTTTTGCAGGGTTTCCAAGAATTATATTCAATTATTGCTGAGTGGTGGTACAAAACATGATTTCCCAAATGTAGTGGGCCAAAACTTGGTAGGATATATTATGGTTATATGTAAATTTTTAGGATCAATCACTCTCGTCAATTAAATTGAAAGTGTATTGATGACTATAAGATAGAGATGACTATAATTTTTTTGTAGATTGGGTAATTATTTCCTACATTAGATTAGCTTAAGTTAGATAGAGATGACTATAATTTTTGTTCAAAGTATAGTTGGCTAATAATGTGTTATTACTGTATTGATGTTATTTTGTAACTTAAAATTTTGACTTATATTGTTGTATTAATACTCTCTTGTAACTTAAAGTTTGGATTTATTTATGGACCAACTGTTGTAAGTTGTAATTTGTATGAATGAATTATTTGACTATTTATTTTTTGGTTTTATTCAGATCCAGTTCCATTCGAGATCGGTTTCATTCGGTTTCGATTACAAACGGTTTATTTTAGTCACAAAATAATTGTTTGGCTACAAAGTAACACTTTGGAACAAAACCCGATTGGAACCGAATCCGAATGGAATAAAAAAATTGGTTCTTTTCTGTTCTCAGATTAAGTATCCGTACCAAACCGAACCGAATCGAATACTAATCGGTTCTTAAATTTGTAACACTTTTAAACAATAAAAAACTCAAGAAACGAGAGAACCAAAGCGAACCAAAGCGAACTGAAGAATTGAATGCTCATACCTAATTTAGACTTTACCTATAAAGTTATGGGTTTGACCCTTACCTTTTAAAAAATATTATATTTTGAAAAAGTTGAACTAAAACCGAGACAATTAATGAACCAGTCATATTCGAACCCAAATAATTCATATCATAACATATATAAATATGTATATTTTTACCATGTAGTGTTTAAATGAAGGTAAATGATGATAAGATATACAATTATCTACTTACCAACTTGATTTATGCGTACAAGATGCGTTATAAACAATAAATCTTAAACCTTTAAGTATTGAGGTTTATATGCATCTCTCAAACTAAAACTTAACTCACACAAACTCTTAAAAAATTATAGAATCATTTTGATTATATCTAACACTTATAAAAAAAATTAAGATTTTATTTTGTAGAATATATAGTTATTAGTCTTTTTTTTAAATAAAAAACATCAACTTCTCATTCTGTTTTTTATACAAATGAACAATAAATATAATATTATTTAGTATCAAATACACCTCATATCCAAAAATATTTTATCTTGCATTTATGTTAACAAAATAATAGAGATATAAAAAATGGATAGATATATTATCCTCACTTTCTTATTTTTAGTAGAATTAAATAAATTATAAATAAAGTTATAGAATATCACAAAATATTTTTTTGGAAATCAAATGGATTCTAAATTACCAGACTACATATATTACTGAAATACATACATCTAATGAACTACAGTTTGACTCCGAATACAATGGAAGTTGAAATACATAAAATATAATTCAAGATCTAGATTGAAAAAACTCAAGTCTTGATTTGAAAAACCTAGATCTAGTAAAAAACCCTAGATTTAGAACTGAAAAAAAAACACAATAACTCATATGAGGTTATACACTCACTTACACTTGCACCGTTCACAAACCCTCTAATAGTGAAACTTGCAGTAACTACACCTAAAAACAAACATTAAAATAAAAAAAATGAAACTAAACTTGCAAATATACAAGATAAAGAGGCCCGATCACTTGGGATAAACACAAGCTTAGGAAACCGGAGAAGCGAGCTGACTAGACACCACAAATAGAACCGTCTTACCACAAACCAAAAAAGAGTTCACCTTTAAAAACCTTAAAATGAACACGTCACCAATAGCTGGAAACTTCCCACCAATTCTTCTGGGATGAGCTCATCTCTCAGAACTTAATCGACTTCAGATCAAACTTGCTTATCTTATAGTTCCAGGGTATTAAATGCCCAAGATAACCTCTTCCACGCCTAATCTTGTCTCATTCAAGACCCTCTCAACCCTTCATTTATCTTAAAGAGATTGAGGCTTCCTCGTCTTTTATATTTTCTAGTCATGTCAAAGAATCACTTCTCAAGAAAAAATCTAAAGAAAATTGGATCAAGCATGACGATAGGAATACCAAATTCTTCCACAATAGTATTAAACCCCTCCTTTTTCGTAACAATATTATATTTATTTACAATGATCTTAGTGTCATTATTTTAACCACCGCTAGTGCTTCTAAGGTCATTGTGAGCTAGTTTAAGGATCTTCTTGGAGCAAGGCATCCCCCCCTAACTACCCTGACTTGCACATAGTATATTCCATTCTCTTTACCAATGTTAATGATACTGATAAAACCTCTATAATCCGCGAGATTACTTGCGCGGATATTAAGTCTGCCTTATTTAGTATCAATAGTAACAAATCTTCTACGCATGGCGGTTTTAAATCTAGTTTCTTCAAGGCCACTTGGAAGATCGTCGGTATCGATATCTATAATAAGGTCCTTGAATTCTTCCATTTGGAAGTTTTTGAATCCTCTTGGAATTCCACTTCCATCATTCTCATCCCCAAAATATATCCCCCTTCTGTGGATGCTGATTTCAGGCCCATTGCTCTATGTAATGTTTTTAACAAGATAATTTCTAAAATTTTAGCCAATAGAATTAAAGATTATTTCTCTTGTTTGCTTTTGTCGCGGGTAGAAATATCTCTGATAACATCCTCATTTCCCAAGAAATTTTGAGGGGCTAGAATTCTAATAGCAGAGGTAAAATGGCCGTTCTTAAGATTGACCTGATAAAAGCCTTTAATAATGTTCGTTGACATCTCATTCTTGATATTCTTGTCGCGATGGATTTCCTTGGAAATATGATCAATTAGATCATTAAATGCATTTTCTCTCCCTCCTACAACATTATCATCAATGACAGTTCTTGGTTTGGTTTATTTTGGGCTGAGGGTAGACTGGTAAAATGTTTTGAAAGTGATTTAATAATTTTTGGGTGTTTTGTGTTTAATGTGTAGAGTAGAGAGGTAATTCAGTTGTCTACCAGTCTTAAATTCTGATCACCCTCATTAATGAGAGTGGTTGGGATATTTATACCTTAATTACTGATGGGTCGGGTCATGAAACCAAGTCGAATTTAAATACCCATTAGTTTTAAGTTTATTAGTGATGAGCCTGGATTCTGTTACCATTACGGACAGGGACTATTCGGACATAAACTACCTAACCGGACAAGGCAGTTCGAACACCTCACTCATTGGACTGTTCGAACAAGAACTAAAGTACTTAAAACCTAAACACTTCTTGACTAAGCTTCCTGCTCTCCTACTAAGAGCTCATGGGTCCTTGAACTTGACCTGGGTCCATTAAACATGACCCGAAAGCCCATAAGGCCCATATGTAAGGGTATACATGCCCAACCACCAATATTAAATGAGGGTAATGAAAATTAAATACAACCAGGCTGCTTAATTCTCCCTCTACTCTCTACTCAAACATTAAATACTTACAAACTTCCACAAACTATAAACAAAATTACAAACTTACCCTCAGACGAGAATAAACCTCACCAAATTGGTGACCATAATGGGAGGACGACGGTGCCTGAATCAAGCATTCGAAACCAACAGGAAAAATCAGTCTGAATGAATCCGGACGCCCTAGAAGTACCACCAGTATTGCTTGAAGTGGTGGGTGAAAATGATGAATACACCATCGAGGAGCGTGATAGATTAAAGGGCGAGATAGAAGCTCTGACGGCAGAGAAGGCTAAGATGGGCATGAAAGAAAAGTCAAAAGCATCAGTCGCTCATCATACCGACAACCCTAGAGATCATGAGCCTTCGAAGACTCATGTGAGTACCAAGAAGACTCATGCTAGCTCTAAAAAGTCTCACCGGTCTAAGCTAGTGGAAAGTTCTGATTCAGACTCAGAGTCTTTTGGTAGCTCCTCGGACGAGGATGGAGTCAAAGAGTCCTTGTCCTCCAGCAGCGATGAGGGCCGATCCAAAAAGAAGTAAAAGTTGATTAAAAAGTATTCAAGAAAAAGGGATAGACATGGGAAATTGAAGAAGAATATAGGCAAGGGATCATCTCATAGCCGGAGGCATGTAGACCGGATGCTGATGGATCCTTATGCCTTTCACGACGAACCAGGTATCTTTGCAACTCCCAATGAGGATACTGTGTTCAGGTCGTGGCCGGAATTGGAGACAATCTCCATTGTCTTCCAAGATTTTGTCCGGAAACCTCCCTAAGAGGTTCGATAGCACTAAAATGAAAAATATGATGGCCACTTGGAACAATTTAAAAACTTTATGATGAATTTTGATGATGACAAAAAGTTACTCTGTAGAGCATTCTCCCAGTCCTTTACGGGGAGTGCTCTGAAGTGGTATAACAGCCTACCACAAGGCTGCATCAGGAATTTTGATACCTTTTGGGTGGCCTTTCGAAGGCAGTTTGTTGGGAGTAAAGAGTTGAAGGGCAATGGGGACACAATAATCCATTGTGCCCAAGAACCAAACGAATCATTGAAAGAAAACATAAGTCGTTTTGTAAACACCAAAAATGGGTTGGTTGATTGCTTCGAGCAAGTAGCAATAACATCCTTGAGACAGGGCTTAAACCCTGGAAATTTGGCTGATTCGGTGACCAGAATGAAAGCTATGACTTGGGGAGGTTTGCTGAATCAGGTCGGAAAGCAAATCAATATTGATGAAACAAAGAAAACTAGGGTGCACAGGCAGGTGAGGACCGCCCCGGTTGCACCCAACCCTAACCAAAATCAGTCCGGGAACAAGCCAAGGGAGACCGAACAGGGGCATAACAGGGCTAAAGCTCAATCTCAGCCAGCTGCACCTGCCCAGAGTCAACAATCTAGAAATAAGAGAGGGCCTTGGGTTCAACCGGAGTGGTTTGCAAAATTAAAAGAAAGTGTGGCCATCATTTATGATAAAACAAAGGAAGAAGTGCACTATAGAAGACCGGCCGCACTGCAATCTCCTAGGGAACATCATCACAACTCTTTCTGCCAGTACCATAATGATACTGGCCATACCACTGACGATTGTATAGCCTTGAAACAAGAAGTTTAAAACTTGATTGAAAGAGGAAAGGTGGGGGCATATGTCAAAAGAAGGGGAGGAAATAGGCCTGATAATGCTCATCGGGTTGGTCCAAGCAATGCTGCTCCGGAGGGAGCTATGGTTATAATCGAAAGATTTGATATAGAATCAGAATACTTGGATCCTGATCCAACTCGAAATAGAGTGGGTGCCATTGAAGAATGTTGTAAAACGGTCTCCGGGCTTATCAAGTTTTTTGAGTCACTTACAATTTTCGGAGGGGATACTATGACAGCTCCTACTGCTTCTTCGAGGAAGAGGCACGTTCATACTTTAGCCACCCAGCTAGAAGGAGGCATGACTTCCTATCAATCACAAATTCCATTTCCCTTCATTGTTTTCGATAAATATGACTTAAGGGATATAGCTGGCCCTCATGAAGATGCTGTTGTCATAGGAGCATCCATTGGGGACAATGACATAAGATGAATCTTGGTGGATTCTGGAAGCTCAGCCAATATCCTCTTCTTAACCACTTACAAAAAGATGAAAAATCCAGCCGTAATTCAACGTTCGGACAGATCAATTGTGGGTTTCACTGGGAGCTCAGCAGATGTGATCGGGGAGTTCGAAGAGGAAGTTTTGTTGGGCAGGGGACCTTTCAAGAAGATGGTCAGGGTACTTTTTATTGTGGTGGATTGTCCCACTTGTTATAATGCTATTTTAGGGAGGTCTTGGCTCTCTAGGATGCATGTGGTGGCCTCGACAGTCCACCAATATTTGAAATATGTTGTTCAAGTACAAGTGGGAGTTGTCCCAAGCAGTCAAAAGGTTGCAAGAGAGTGTTATGCTACCGCGCTGGCTCCACGGATGTTGGGGGCAGTTCGTATCAACAAAGAATAGCAGTTTGAGGGGCTTTCTGGGGGTGAGGGTGAAATTGATGACCCCAGAGAGACCCCTGGAGTATTGATACCAGTTGAAGAAGTTGAAACACATTCTTTAGGAGAAGGAAAAATTGTTAAGATAGGGTCCAAAATGCCGTCCGAACTGAAGATTAAGATGTTAAAGTTTCTGAAAGACCATCAACATGTTTTTTCCTGGTGCAACACTGATGTTATAGGGGTTCCAGCAGATATTATATCACATCACCTATCCATCCGGAAAGACATAGCACCCGTGGTACAAAAAAGAAGGGCTTTTTCCAAGGAAAAGGCTGATGTTATTGTTCAAGAAGTTGACAGGCTCACAAAGATGGGGCATATAAAGTAGTCTCAATATCCGTTGTGGACTGCCAATCCGGTCTTGGTGAAAAAGAAAAATGGCAAGTGGCGTATGTGTATTGACTTCACAGATCTCAATAGGGCTTGCTCAAAAGATTTATATCCAGTCCCCCGGATTGATCAGCTAGTAGATTCCACTTCTTGAAATAAGCTACTGTCCTTCATGGATACTTTCTCCGGGTATAATCAGATTCAAGTAGATCCGAAAGATTAGGAGCATACCACGTTTGTCACTGACAGGGGTCTTCATTGCTACAAGGTGATGCCATTCGGATTGAAAAATGTTGGGGCTACTTATCAAAGATTGGTGAACAAAGCCTTTGCTGATCAAATTGGAAGAAATATGGAAGTATACATTGATGACATGATGGTGAAAAGTATGGATGAACAACTACACTTGGCAGACCTCCGAGAAACTTTTGCTAATTTAGTGAAAGTAAATTTAAAGCTAAATCCAGAAAAATGTGTGTTCGGAGTACAGTCTGGGAAATTCCTAGGTTATATAATAAGTGAGCAAGGGATACAGCCCGATCCGGACCAGCTTAATGCTTTGTTACAAATGGAGTCTCCTCGGAATGTTAAAGAAGTGCAACGTTTGACTGGGAGGTTGGCTGCTTTAAATCGATTCATCTCAAGGTCTTTGGACAGATGTGCCCCGTTTTTTCAAACTCTAAAGGGTGCAAAGGGATTTGACTGAACTTCACAGTGCGATGAGGCCTTCAATGAGATTAAGAAACATATGTCCTCTCCCAAGACTTTATTTAAACCTGTTGATGGAGAGACACTCTTCGTATACTTGGCAGTTTCAAGTTGTGCCATCAGTGCTGTATTGCTAAGAGAGGTGGATAATTACCCCCATCCGGTGTACTACATTAGCAAGAGCTTGATAGATGCAGAAAAACGCTATTTAAATCTCGAAAAATTAGCATTAGCCTTGGTAATTGCTGCAAGGAAGATGAGGCCTTATTTTCAGGCTCATCCTATTATCGTCCGGACATCTTTTCCTCTGAAAAATGTCCTTCAAAAGGCAGACATTTCAAGTAGAATGACTAAATGGTCAATGGAATTGGGGGACTTCGATATTGATTTTTCTCCTCGAACAGCAGTCAAAGCCCAAGTTGTGGCTGATTTTTTAGTTGAATTCCACTCTGATAGGGATACGGAGCAGACTACTGAAATGAAAGACAAAAAGGTCTGGGTCGTCCGGACAGATGGTGGATCCAGTACTATGGGATGTGGTGCAGGGATGTGCTTGACTTCTCCATATGGTGACAAAATGTACCAGGGTCAAGCTGGTTTAAAGTTAGCTTATATTTGTGGGGCCAAAAGGGTCAAGCTGATGAGTGATTCCCAACTTCTTATCCACCATGTGCAAGGTCAATCTGAGGCAAAAAAGGAGCAACTAGTGAAGTACTTACTTCTTCTTAAAAATGAGGCTCTTAAGTTCAAAAGCGTTGTTTATGAGCATATACCCCGGGCAGAGAATGAACTAGCAGATTCATTGGCAACCATAGCATACACTGAGTCATATCCTTGGATCCATGTACTGGAGAGCCCTTCCATTCAACTTGATATGGGTAAAGAGGAACAAATTTTCGATGTACAGATGAAACAACCTCAAGATTGGAGATTTCCTATCCTGCAGTACCTCTCCGATGGCATCTTGCCTCCGGATAAATCACTAGCAAGAAAAATGAAGCACAAGGCTCGTGGATTTATCATACTAAGAGACGTTCTGTATAAAAAGTCTTACAATAAACCTCTTTTGCGTTGTCTGGGAGATGATGAGTCTCAAGTAGTCATCTCCGAATTGCATGATGGTGAAGGATCAGCTCACTGTGGATTCAGGGCTCTAACAAGGAGAGTTTTACTGGCTGGCTATTATTGGCCCTCTATAATGCAAGATGCTAAGGAGCTGGTGAGAAGGTGTGATCCATGCCAGAGATATAGCATGTCCCAGCCATCCCTTTAGAGTCAATTTCTGAGCCTATACCTTTTGCTCGATGGGGGTTGGATTTAGTGGGACCTCTTCCTATGGCGTCCGGAGGGCGCATAACTATAATTGTTGCTATAGATTACTTTTCGAAGTGGGTTGAAGCAGCCCCCCTGGCAGGACCAACATCAAAAGTTGTCATAAAATTCATTTTATCCAACATCTGTTGCAGATTTGGTGTTCCAGAAAAGATAACGACAGATAATGGGCCACAGTTCGACAACAAGGAAATGGAGAGTTTATGTGCCTCAAGGGGTATACAACATTGTTTCTCTTCACCTTTCCACCCACAAGCGAATGGTCAGGTTGAAGTGGCTAACAGAACTATACTGTCCGGTTTAAAGAAGAATTTGGAAGGGGCTGCTGGGAAGTGGCCTAGCTATTTACAAGAGGTTTTGTGGGCCTACCGGACTACACCTCGGGCTGCAACACAAGAGTCACCTTTCGCCTTGGTCTATGGGATGGATGCAATAGCCCCCATAGAAGCAACTCTCCCTTCATTTTGGGTTCACAACTTCTCCGAACACGCAAACAAAGTGGCAGTCAGAGGTCAGCTTGACCTAATAGAGGAAAGATGAGTTAAGGCTCACCTTAGAGCTGCACACTATCAAGGTTTGATGAGAAGCAGGTTTGCTTCTAGAGTTAAAAGAAGATATTTCCAGCCGGGGGACAAGGTATTGAGGAAAGTCTTCTTACACACTAAAGAGAAGTTGCTCGGCAAACTGGCCCCAACTTGGGAAGGACCTTATATGGTCATTGAAAGGCTTAAACCTGGAGCATATTGGCTCGAAGACAAGGATGAAAGGGTTTTAAATCACCCTTAGAATATTGAGCATCTCCGAATGTACTTGGAATAGAAGCTATGTAAATATTTACTTGTTTAAAAATCCATGTAAATATTTAGGGGCATACTCTTTCCTACCCTGGTGGCACGGGGAGGTTTTAATGAGGTGTCCGGGCTTTTTAATAAAATTTGATTCCTTCTTAATTTTTTTGAAGTGTTCTTACTTTGTTTTTTGTCATACCATTCAGATTGAATTAAGAGAATGATGATTACTTAAGCATTTATCATCAGAGAATTTAAACACTCTCACTTTAGAATTCTTATGGAATAACTAAGGGCTACTTAAACACTAGCCACCGAAATTGAAACAAACTATGGAAGAATGCAAGAGTTGTGCAAAAAAACGATATTCATTAAAATAACCTAAGTGCCTTGGCCTTCCAAGGACTTTTCAATTGTAAAACAAAACAAAAGATCTATCCGGTCAAATGCCGGACACAATAACAAAAATGTCTTGGCCTTCCAAGGACTTTAGTTCAAGTAACATGAAAAGTGAAAAGATAATTCATAATTTAAGACTGAGCCTTTGAAGATGGCTCAGCCTCACTTGTATTCTCCTTCTTCTTGGGATCGTCTTTCTCTTCGTGAGGGCTCTCCTCGGTGTTTTCTTCTTCGTCAGAGGAGGAAGCACTGAAACAATCATGCAAGTCTCCATCAGCCATGGTGTGGAAGGAAAGGTCTTCGTACTCCACATGAAGCCACAAATCTCACAGGTTCCTCTTCGGGAACTTCTTATAAAAGAGCAAGAACATGTCCGATTTCACCTTAGCATACATTTGCTCTTGAGTGTCTATTAAGTTGTTGGCATAAGCATCGATCTTGGCCTGAATTTTAGCCTCCTGCTCTCTTAGCAGATGAGCTTTCTCCTCTGCGGCCTTGGACACTGTGTTCTCAAGCGCAATTTTATCACTTGTCAAGTTGTGAATGATTTGATCCTTGGCTTTTGCCTCCTCTTTCGAAGAAGCGAGATCTTTCTCCAATCCGGACAGCTTCTCCCGGAGCTCTTTGATAGTGTCTTCTGAAGTGGCAACCTTTGTGATCCACCCCTCTTGGCTCTTCTTTAGCTCCTCATTCTCTTTCTTCAGAATGTGAGCATGTTGAGTGGCAGTAAGAAGGTCATCGGACAGTTTCTCTTTGTCAGATTTGAGATCTTTGATGATATCTGCCTGACCTTGAACTTGTTTCTCCAAAACAAGCACTGGCTGAACATTACTTAATATGGAGTGAGCTATAATATCCCTTTCACTTGAAACAGTAAAAGTTTTACCATTAAAAGTGACGGTGTTCGAAGTACTCGGAGGGAGGTAAGGCCCAGCAAAATCATCTCTGGGGAGGTTGGCAAAATAGTCACCGAGTCCATCGAGCCCTGTGATGTCAACACCATCGATGGAAGGTCTCCTCCTCCGACCTCGTCGGTGTGAAAGTCACCAGGAATATCCTCTACTCTTGTCGGATCATTAGGGTCTACAGGGGGAGAGGCTCCGAAGTCCGGAGAGAGAGTTCATCACCCAGGAGGTCTTTTTCTTTTTAGCCTCCCTGTCTTTGCTTTCTGCTCCCCGTTTTCGGTCTCTCTTGGGAGCCCTTGGAGGTTTTGGGGATTGAACCTCTTCCCTAACACTCTCCTGCTCCACCACTTCTAAGAGACAGCATCGATCTGGTTTGGGACTGGCCCCTCTGGATTTGTTGGAGCAGCCTCCTCCACCTCGGCAGGGTTAGCTTCACCTACAACCTTCTAGCCCTTCTTTTTCTTGCCTTTCATTTTACTCGGGGCCTTGGCCTGGCTTGGAAAGTAAAGTGACCCATCAGGTTCGTGTGTTCTCTTGAGGACTACATCCGGAGGGGGTGGAGTGGTGAGTTTTTCCCAGGTCAAGTCCCTCCGGCCAGTAGTGTTCCAGAGGTGAGACCTTGCAAAGTTGCCTCCTGTGAAAGCAGCGTGAAACCGGTTTCCCCATTTTTCAGCAGCCCAAGTGTTGATCTTGGTACAAGTAATCTGTCCGGCCTTTAGGTAGTCATTAAAGTCTTTGGGCAGCACTGCTAAGAAAAAAGACAAGACCAGTCAGTTTAAGCAAATTCGATAAAATTAGAAACAAGAATATAAAGTTGGAGCCATACTATCACTCTTCCATCTGCTGGTGAGGAGACTTGGATTGACTCCGGCTTTGATTTTCTTCCCGTTCTCCCAAGCACCACTTACGAACCGGAATTGAGTCCTCCAATTTCTCTCCGACTCAAGCAGAACGTCCACTGCTTTATAATCATACCCATGTTGAAGTAATAAAAGGGAATGTGGTGGTTTCTACAGAGACTGGCTACAGCTGCAAACTCCTCCATTGTTAGAGGAATCCCGGAGAGCCTGGAGGCCATAATGCAGGCCATAAGTGTGTACCAGGCGTTGGGGCTCAGTTGACTAGGGTAGAGCTTGATAAGGTGGAAATACCTAACTATCTTCGGATCTAAGGGAAACCTTAGACCCCAATTAAAAAGCTCAGTAAAAATGACTATTTCATTTAGTTTACAATCCATTGAGGTTTCGGGGTCGATGGGGATTCTTATCTTCACGTTCTCCGAAATTCCCCACTTCGTACGCATCCGACCCAACTCAGCTGTATGGATGAAGGCATAGTTGATTTTTTGTAAAGAAATAAGGTATTTAACGTTTACCTTGTGGAAACAAGGTCCCACTTTTCCTTCGAGGCACTCCGGCAGATCCGGATACCTTAACCATAACTTTTCCTTGCCCTTATCCTTCTGGGCAGCAACAACACCACTAGTCTGTCCGGAAGGTTCAGACTCGAATGGAGCCTCTTCGATAGAGTCCTCCATTATTTCCTCCATTATTGAGGAAGGGTATTCAGTAGTCTTAGTGAGAGGGGAGTTTGGATTTGGTTCAGTCTGACCACCGGACTGATGAGCTTCAGCGCTCTCCTGCACTCTAGCCTCCGGCTGGGGCTCTGATATGGAGGTTTCTCTTCGGGGGTTTAAGCCAGTAGCCTCCGGACCGGACAACCTGTCCTTGGGTGATTTTATGGGTGCTTCTGACCCTGTACTGCTATCTCTGGCACCTGATTTCGAAGGGGTGCCTTTGGAGGCCTGCCCTTTGACCAGTCGGCCTTTTCTTCGATCAACCAGCTTGTTGGGAAAAATATCAGCATCTGACCCCATGGCTAAGAATGGGGAAGGTTTTTTAAGACTAGTAACTGTTAAACCTGGTTCGACAGTGGGTTCTGACTCTTGAACCGAAGAACCTGAGATGATAGGAGAAAGACTGGTTTGAAATAATCTCTTCGGTCTGACACTCTTTGTAGAAGATGAACCCTGGTCAGGCTCTATAGTTGAAGTTGCTGGTTTGTCGATGGGAGAGGCAGGTAACCCTGCTGCAATGCGCTTCTCCCTTTCAACTTCTTGTACTTTTTCTAATTTATATATATTGAGCCACCTGCCTCTGATTAAAGCGTTCCTAGCCGTGAACATAAACAACCAAAGTAAAGAACTTGTGTTTGAGAGAGAAATATCTGAAAATTAGCAGAGTGAAAATGAAAGTGATAGTAAAACAGTGGAAAAGTGTTTTAAGTTATAGTAAACCCCCAAAAGAAGTTTTGATTCCTAGGAGAATTCGAAAAGATTTGCAATGATTAAGAGACGACGCTGATGTCACCTTCATTAATGAAGAGGTTGCTTTTCAGAGAAGGTGGGTGAGAAATTCAAAGTGAAAAAACGGCTAAAGTAACGAACCAAAGTGAGACACGTGTCCCATGAACTTTGGCAAAAAACCGTTCAGGTTCAAAGAGCTTTTTTCAGTCCGGATTAAACCATAACATAGTTTGAAAGACCTGTCCGGATGAAACTATCACTGACAACGGACTGTTTTTCAGGTTTTGACAAAGGTTTTTGAACAAACACCTAAAAAAAGGGCTACTGATAAGTCCGAATTCTGTTACCATTACGGACAGGGACTGTTCGGACATAAACTACCTAACCGGACAGGGCAGTTTGAACACCTCACCCATTGGACTGTTCGAACAAGAACTAAAGTACTTAAAACCTAAACACTTCTTGACTAAGCTGTCTGCTCTCCTACTAAGAGCTCATGGGTCCTTGAACTTGACTCGGGTCCATTAAACATGACCCGAAAGCCCATAAGGCCCATATGTAAGGGTATAAATATCCAACCACCAACATTAAATGAGGGTAATGAAAATTAAATACAACCAGGCTGCTTAATTCTCCCTCTACTCTCTATTCAAACATTAAATACTTACAAACTTCCACAAACTCTAAACAAAATTACAAACTTACCCTCGGACGAGAATAAACCTCACCAATTAGCAAATAGTTTAGTCAAAAGTTAATATATTTGTCCTGTTCGGATATTTAGTGGTGTGAATGGTCCGAATTGCCCCTATTCGGATAAGTGAATTTGTTTAGATATGGTGACTGAAATATCAGAACTCATCAGTAGCTTCTTTTTAGGCCGTGTAAAAGATCTTTGGAAGGGCTAAAAATTTAGAAAGCCAGTACCAATCCTATCCAATCTGCTTATGTTGTTTGAACTAAAGACTTTCTTTTTACAAACGACCATGTTCGAATTTTATCAGAACTGATTTACCTTCTCAGATTCTAAGAGTTTTTCTTGAATCGTGGGACATGTGTCAATACACGGTTCGACCTCCCAGCCATTTTTTCTCCTAGATTTTCGCACCCACTACGTCTATTTACCTAGGCTTCAATGTTTCACACGTCGCACAGTCTTCAATCATTGCGAAAACCCATGTTCATCTTCTCCTTGGTAACTGCTGTTTTTACTGTTATATATAAATCTTTCCACTGTTTCATTATCTTCCACACTCAAATCGTTTTAGAGAGAATACTCGGTTCATATTCAAATTGTTCTTGAGACATATATATTCACAGCCAGAAACGCCTTAGTTAAAAGAGGTTGGATTAACTTGTCTGAATTAGAGAGAGCAGGGAAAGTTGCGAGAGATAATCGTCTTGATGCCGGTCTTCCCGCTTCTCTAAGCGAGAAAGGTAACTAGTCAAACCAGAATGACGATTAAGGGTCATCTTCTTCAAGAAACCCTGGAACCCAAAAGCTTTCCTTCACAACAAACCTTTCACCTCTCCCATCTGGTTCTTCAGTGCAAGAGTCTCAACACCCTATTCCTAATGAAAAAGTTGTCTCAAGTGTTAGAAAACCCTTACCTTTTATCGCGATGGGCTCAGACACAGAAAAATCACCAGAGAAGATAACTCCTTGTCGGATCACTCGTCGAGTAAAAACCAAATCCATACGAACATCTTCAAAACCCTCAGGATCAGAGGTAACAAAGGCTGTTCCACAAGCCAAATCCTACAGACAGCAGCCTTTACCATATATCATGCCCTCAGAAGCAATAATTGCTCAAACTTTTGAACAACCAGTTGCACAATCACCGATGAAGGGGCTAGAGCAACTTACCTAAAAAACAACCGAACAACCTTCCATGGTGATTAGAGAGAACATGGGAGATATCATAGAGGAAGCTCCTTTCGAGACCAAGGCATCCGTTCAGATAGAGGATACTACCTCAGATTGAAAAGGTAAGATCGAGGTAGGCATGAATCATCCAGACGCTTTTCCGGAGAGTTTAGAGGGCAATGTAGGTCCTTGTTTCAAGCATGTCAGTGTCAAGTATTTGTTGGCTTGACAGAATATTAATTACGTCTATACCCATATGGTGGAGTTGGGTCAGATCTGAATCAAATGAGGGATCCCAGAGTCTGTAAAAGTGTGGATTACAATCACTCCAGAGACCCCTATGGACTGCAAGTTGAACGAGATGGTGGTTTACACCGAAATGCTGAACTGGGGACTTCGGTTCCCCTTAGACCCAAAGATTGTTAGATACTTTCATCTTATCAAACTATGTCCCAGCCAGCTGAGCCCCAAAGCTTGGTATACTCTCCTAGCCTGTATCATGGCGTCCATGTTATCAAAAATCCCACTCCTTATGTAGCAGTTTGCTGTTGTAGCAAGCCTGTGCAAGAATTACCAAATCCACGTCTATCATTAAAATATGGGGAATGATTTTAAAGTCGTGGAAGCCCTGCTGAAGTCTGAAAAGCCTTGGAGGACATAGTTCCTCTTTGTTAGTGGGAATTGGGAGAACGGTAGAAAAATCAAGGCTAACACGAACCCCAGCCTCCTGACCAGTAGATGGAAAAGCACTGGTAAATTCTTCTCTCTCTTCCTTTTCATTTCTTAAGTTGCAATTTTTCTTATTTTGACTAACTGATATCTCTCCCCAGTTCTACCAAAGGAGTTCGTGGGCCATTTGGAAGAAGAGCAGAAAACTTGTGCGAAGCTTAATGTGTGGGCTTCAGAAAACTGGGGGAACGCCTTTTATAATTGCTTCAAGTCAAGCAATTTTCTGAGGTCTCACATGTGAAATACCAAAAGTAGAATAGATATTTCATGGGAAGAGCTAACTACCCCCCTGCTGATATGATCCTGAAAAGGACAAAAGCTAAAGATTCCAAGCTCTACCTGCCTTCTAGGGCCAAAGCCCCAAGCAAAATGAAGAGCAAGAAACGGAAGGCTACAACAGATTTAGCTCAAATAGCTGCATAGGGGACTGGTTTGGAGAACCAAGGTGGCATTGATGTGTCCTTGCTAAATATAATGAAAGTTGAGACTGTAAAGGAAATCAGAGGGTCAAAGAACCCACCAAGGCCTCCCAAAAAAGATAAGAAACATAAAGCTAGCAGCGACGAGAAAGCTGCCAAGAAAAAGAAGGTTACCGCGGGGGCAGAGATAATCCTTCGCTCAACAGAAATTCCACCCCCAGTTCCTGCTGACCCTACCTTTCAAGATGAAATCCCAATAAGCCTTCAGTCCAGATGGATTTCTGGTGGAGGAAATGACAAAGTGGACCTTTCAGCCTTTCAAGACAACAGTCTGTATTTTAATGACCTTGATAAAGATGATTTTGCGGGTCCTTACCGTCCTTCCAGATCCTCCAACATGGTAACATACAATGGGAAGTCCTTCTTCATATCCGGAGAACAAGATACTTTGAGCCATGCTCTCTTCGGTTACATCCGACCAGTACTTGATCTAGAGAGGCATGTAAAAAATCAAAGCGGTATGATCAATTCTCTTACCACTGACAAGAAAATATTATCAGACAGTCTTTTGAATGCTCAGCAGAGCATAGAAGTGCTGAAGAAGAAGAATGAAAACTTGGCAACCAAGCTGACCGCATCGGAGACAGCCAATACCGAGCTCCAAACCAAGTAATCCAACATGGAGACTTCTTCCTCAAAAGACCTCACAACTTTGAAGAAGCAGCTAAAAACTAAAGATGGTGTTATCCAAAATTTATCTGATGAAAGTACCAAGTTGGAGAGCACCGTTTAGAAAAGGTTAAAGAGAAGGAGGCCCTGGAACGTTAGTAAGAACAAGTTATCGTGGCAGGCATAGAGAAGTATGCCAACGGGATAGTGGATTCTTTAGAGAAAAGAGACGATGTGATCAAATCCGACATGGTGCTGCTGTTCCATGAGACCTTTCCTAAGAGAACCCTTGGTCCCTTATGGAAGTATGTAGATTATCAAGACATCTCATTCCATACTCTAGCAGATGGTGACAAGCGCAACTACTCCAGTAGAATGGATACCACAACTGATGATGAAGAAGGAACACGTGAGAGTTCAAGTGCCGAACTCAAGCGTCCCAAGAAGGATTGTGACGAAGAAACGTTTGAAGGGAATAAGCCCCAAGGTTTTATTGTGTAATTTTTTCTTCTGAAAAACTAAAGTCCTTGGATGGCCAAAGAATGTTTTGTACTACTATTCAGTTTGAGTCCGATCAGATTTAATTTATCCAATTCCCCTTTTGTTTAATACTTTGTTTTAAATCTTTCATGGTTAATGTTTAAGTAGCCCCTAGAATTTCAGAAGTATTGAATTTAGAGTATTTAATATCTCCGATCACATACGTTTAATAGTTATGACCAACCATTAAGTATATCCGATCTACTCAAGAAGACTTGAGAGCCGGAGCGTTGAATAAGTAATTTATACTTGAATTAAATTGAAGTAAAATCACACCAAACTTTTGAAGAAGGCATCATGTATTATTGAAAAAAGTCGGACACCTCATTTAAACCTCCTCGCGCCACCAGGGTAGGAAAGAGTATGCCCCCTAATATTTACATTGGTATTTAACAAGTAAATATTTATAGAAAAACTTTATTCTAAATATAACCTTAGATGCTCAGCATTCCATAGATGCTTTAAAGCTCTCCCTTCGTTGTCTTGAAGTCTATATGTCCTCGATTTGATCTTTTCACAGACCACATAAGGGCCTTCCCAGTTCGAAGCCAATTTACCAAACTGCTTCTCCTTAGTATGTAAGAATGATTTCCTTAAAACCTTATCTCCTGTTTGAAAATCTCTTATTTTGACTTTAGAAGCACATATGCTCCTCATCAGACCTTGGTAGTGTGTTGTTCTCAAATGTGCTTTAACTCTTTTTTCCTCTGTTAATCCACCTGATTCCTAACAGCCGCATCATTAGCCTGTTCAAAATAGTTACGGACCCCGTGTGATGGTAAAGTATCCTATGTGGGAGTAATTGCATCCATCTCATATACCAAGGCAAAATGAGACTCTTGTGTGGCAGCCTAACGAATTTTTCGGCACGCCCACAATACTTGTTGTAAATAACTTGGCATTTTCACGTAACTCCATCCAAGTTCTTCTTTAATCCGAACAAGATGGTTTTATTTGCAACCTCAACTTGGACATTTTCTTGAGGGTGGAAAGGAGAGGGAAAAAATGTTAAATACCTCTAGAAGTACAAAAGTCTTCCATGTCTTTGTTATCAAACTATGGCTCATTGTCTGTGGTAATATTTTGGGGGACTCCAAATCTGCAGCATATATTGGATAGAGATAAATTTAATGACAGCCTTTGATGTGGTCCCTACCAAGGGAGCTGCCTCTATCCATTTTGAGAAGTAGCCAATAGCAACTAAAATAGTTATTCACCCCTCGGATGCCATAGATAAAGGTCCAACTAAGTCCATTCCCCATCTAGCAAAAGGTATTGGCTCAGGAATAGACTCTATAGGTACTGCTGGCACATGAATTTCATTCCCATACATTTGACATAGATCACAATTCTTCACCATTTATTTAGAATCCGCCATTATGGTTGGCAAATAGTATCCAGCTAACAACACTCTTCGGGTCAATGCCCTGTATCCACACTGTGTTGAGCCTTCCCCATCGTGTAGTTCGAATAAGACAAATTGGGATTCCTCAAATCCCAAACAGGGTAAGAGAGGTCTGCTGAAAGAATTTTTATAGAGAACTTCTCTTATTATCAAAAAACCACGAGTCTTGTATTTAATATTTTTTGCTATAACTTTATCCAAAGGAAATGTCCCATCAGAAATGTATTGAAGAAGTGTGTATCTCCAGTCCTTACGTTGGATCACAAGTATACTCATATTTTCTTCATCTTCTTTCTTTTGATCTAACTGTATGGATGGACATTCTTGTACGAGAATCCAATGGTAGGATTCAGAGTATGCTATAGTTGCTAGAGAGTCTGTGAATGTATTTTCTGATCTAGGAATATGCTCATAGCAAACACTTTTGAAATTTGCTTTCACTTCTTTCAAAATGAGCAAGTACTTAACCAGCTGTTCCTTTTTTGCCTCAGATTATCCTTGGGTATGGTGGATCAGCAATTAAGAGTCACTCATTAACCGGAATATCTTTACCCCACAGAGGAGTGTTAACTTAAGACTGACTATAGGTGCCTTGTATTCAAACTCATTGTTAGAAGCCCTGAATCCAAAGTATATAGCTTGATATATTTTATCACCATACGAAGAGGTTAAGAATATTCCAGCTCCACAACCCATAGTGCTTGATCCAACATCAGTTCGGACCACCCATTATTTCTTGAAATTATCTTTTGAACCTTGTCCAGAATATCTGTCAGTATGAAATTCTACCAAGAAGTTCACCACTGATTGAGATTTAATTGTTGTTCGAGGGGCACAGTCAATATTGTACTCACCCAATTCCACTGACAACTTGGTCATTCTACTTGATACATCTGCCTTTTGAAGAACATTTTTCAGCGGGAAAAACGTTCAAACAATAATAGAATGAGCTCGAAGATACGGCTGCATCTTTCTTGCTATAATTACTAAAGCTAATGCCAATTTTTTCCAACTTCAAATATCTTCTTTCAGCATCCAGTAAGCTCTTACTGATGTAGTACACCGGATGAGGGTAATTTTCCACTTCCCTTACTAGGATAGCACTTATAGCACGTTCGGATACAGCCAAGTATACATTAATCTTTTCTCCTTAAATGGGTTTGAAAAGAGTCTTGGTGAGGAAAAATATTTCTTTATTTCAATAACGTCTTGGTCACACTGTGGGGACCAATTTAATTTTTCAATATTTGGAAAAAAGGAACGCACTTGTCCGATGATCTTGAAATAAATCTATTCAAAGTATCCAACCTTCTGGTGAGCCTTTAAACTTCTTTAATATTTCGAGGTGGATCCATCTCCAATAAGGCATTGAGCTGATCCGGATCAATTTTGGATACCTTTATAACTTATTATCTAGCCCATAAATTTCCCAGATCGGACTCCAAACACACATTTCTCTAGATTTAACTTCAAATTCACAGTCTCTAAGTTAGCAAACATTTCTCGAAGGTTAGTTATGTGCAGATCCTCTTCCAAGCTTTTAACCATCATGTCATCTATGTATACTTCCATGTTTCTGTCGATCTGATTAGAAAATGTTTTTTTCACAAGCCTATGATAAATAGCCCCAACATTTTTCATTCTGAATGGCATCACCTTATAACAGCGGAGACCTCTATTTGTGATAAAAGTGTTGTGATTTGATCCTTCGGATCTACCTGTATCCATAAAAGACAACAACTTATTTCCAGATGTAGAATCCACCAACTGATCTATTCGTGGAACTGGATAAAGATCCTTAGGGCAAGCCCTATTGAGGTCAGTGAAATCAATACACATGCACCGTTTTCCGTTCTTTTTCCTGACTAACAACGGATTGGCAGTCCATAGAGGATACTGAGACTCTTTAATGTGTCCCATCTTAGTCAACTGATCAACCTCTTGAACTATCACGTCTACTTTTTCCTTCGAAAAAGTTCTTCTTTTTTGTACAACAAGCGCAACATCACTCCAGATAGATAACTTATGTAAAATAACATCTGGTGGTACTCCGGATACATCACTATTGCACCACGCAAACACATGTCGATTGTTCAGCAAAAAAGACAACAATTTCTTCTTTAATTTTGGTGCCAACTTGGAACCAATCTTGACGTTCTTACCCTCTGCAAATGAATGTATTTCAACTTCTTCAATGGGTATTATGACACTGGGAGCCTCCCTGGGGTCATCAATCTTGCCTCCCTCAGTAGAACGCCCCAGTAACTGCTAAACTACCCTTAATGTCTTAGTCTTAGGAGCAAGAGCTGTTGCATAACACTCACTGGCTATCTTCTGACTACTCCGGACAATGCCTACTTGTCCCTGAACTGCACACTTTAAACACTGATAGACTTTAGAGGCATTCTAGAAAGCCAAGACCTCCCAAAAATTGCATTGTACGATGTGGGAAAATCTACCACAACAAATAGTACTCTTACTATTTTTTAAAGAGCCCCTTGCCCAATAACACTTCTTCTTCAAACTCCCCAATTACATCCGCAGAATTCCCTATGAAGCTTACAATGGTTCTGTTCGAACGTTGGATAACAGCCGGATTCATCATCTGTTTTTAAGAGCTTAAAAATAGGATATTTGCCGAACTGCCCGTGACAACTAGAATTCGACGTATCTCATTTCCCCTTATAGAAGGCCATATGACCACCACATCCTCCTGAGGCCCAACAATATCCCTCAAGTCATCCTCATCAAAGACTATAAATGGGAATGGGGACTGCATTGATAGGAAGACATTCCACCTTCCAGCTGGGTAGCCAAATTATGGACATGCCTCTTTCTTGATGAATGGGTAGGTGTAGTTACAGTATCTTCTCCAAAGATAGTTAATGATTCGAAGAAGTTGATCAGTCTAGATACTGTCTTAGTTTTTTCTGTTAGCACCCATGGTAGCGCCAAGCTACGAGATGGAAAGGTGGCTGAAAAGTCAGAGAAAGAAGACGAACAATAGAAGATGGATAGCTCTAACCCTAGGTAAGAGTAAAAGAGACTTTAAAGAAAATAAAATTCTATTAAAAAAGTCTGAGGCAAAACTATGGGCTGAGGGCCTTTTATAGAAGTGCTCAAAACCTTAGCCCAAAATTACAGTTTTTTCCTTATACAATAAAATAAAGCCCAACCCAATTTCAAAGCGATTGGAGTTGGTTAAGTATTTTAATAAAATCCAACAAAAATAGGAGAATGTAGAAAATTTACTAAAACAGCAAAACGAGGGTTTAAACGACTAAATTTAGGTCCTGGACTTCATCTCATGTGATGCTTTCGAAAATCGTTGGGCTTCTCGACGCGTTCGATTTGAGTGGTCGCATCACCCAATTCTGATATCTGGGCCCCAAATAAAGCCTGTTTCTGTTTGTCCAAAAGGGCCATATAGTCATGGGCTTGTGCAACTACATCATCCCCCACCTTCTTCCGAGTTGGATCTGGATCAAGATACTCACAGTCTACATCGAACCTTTTAAGGATCATCATTGCACCCTCTTGGGCATATGTTCCAGGATTGTTCGAAGGACCCGTCTGAGGAGCATTGTCGGGTCTGTTTCCACTTCGTCTTTTAACGTACGCCCCCAATTTGCCCCTCTCAATAAGGTTTTTTACTTCTTGTTTCAATGCTATGCAGTCCTGAGTATTGTGGCCTATATCATTGTGATATTGGCAGAAACAAGTGTTCCGGTTTTCTCTAGAGGACTGCAATGCTGCTGGCTTTCGAAAGTGTACTTCATCTTAGTTTTATTATAGATTGTAGCTACATTTTCTCTCAATTCAGTGGACCCAAGGACCCCTCTTACTTATGGATTGTTAGCTCTAGTTTTGGTTCTGGTGGGATTGAGTTTGCTTAGACGGGTTAGATCCTTGTCTTGTCTATTTTACCTTGTAACCAGATTGGTTAGGGACTGGAGGTAGGGGTGAGATTCGGTCGGTTCGGTCGGTTTTTTGACATATATTTAAACTAAACCGAAATAATTTGATTTATAAATTATTAAACCGAATTATTAAAATAATATCGGGTTTTTTTCGGTTTCGGTTTTTTCGGTTTCGGTCGGTTTTGGTCGGTTTTTCGGTTTGAATATCGGTTTGGATCGGTGCGGTTCGGTTCGGGTTTTTTTAAAATTATTGTTTTAGTTGAATTTCTTTTTTAAAATAAATTTAAAAAATTTATAATATAAACTAATTATTGAAAGGTTTCAATTTGTCGTGAAAGTACTATAAGTAGGTTTCAATTTGTCAGGTTAGTAAATATAAAGCGTTAATATTTATTATTTACTATACTATAAGTAGGTTAGTGTCAGGTTAGTAAAGTAGGTTTCAATTTGGCCAATCCAAAAAGTACTATAAGTAGGTTTCAATTTTTCAGGTTAGTAAATATAAAGCGTTAATATTTAGGGTATGGCTAAATTGGGGTCCAATTGGCTAACCAGCCCCAATTTTAAGCATACCCATCAAAAATATAAGTAGCCCCAAACTAATACCCAAAAAACCCTTCGTTTTTTTACTAAGTCAAAACCCTAAACACTAAGCATTCCCACTTCTAAAACAGCCCCAACCCAAAATCAACCCCAAAACCCTAAAACCTCTCAAAACTCCAAACTTCTACAATCAGCCCCAAAATCAAATCCGAAGATCTCTTCACATCAACAAAAACTCAAGAACTACAATGGGCAAAGGAAAAGAGTAAGTTTTTACTCTTAAATGAACTTTCTTTCTATATTTGGTTTAGGTTAGATTTTTTGATTTTGATGCTAGGTTTGTGGCTGATTTAGTGTTATATGTTGTTTATAGTTGTCTAGTAATGCTAGGGTATGCTAGATTAGGTTGCTTGTGGCTGATTTAGGTAGGTTTTCGAGGTATTGGGTTGTCTTCAACCTTTTTTTTTTGCAGGTTTTCGTGTTCCCCCGCCGGGGTGTAGGGCATTCACCCGACGGGGACCAAGAACAAACCTGGGAAAACCCAAGTCTGTTCTTGGTCCCCGCCGGGTGAAGCGGGGTTCACCCGGCGGGTGAAAATTTAACCATTTAATTTATTTTTTCACCCGCCGGGTGAAAAATTGTCACCCGGCGGGTGAAAACTAAAATATTAAATAGTTTAATTTTCACCCGTCGGGTGAAAATTCCTAACCCGGCGGGGGAGACCTGTTGCTACCTCTTTCTGCATTTATTTTTTTGTATTTTTATAAATTTTTCTAACTTCTTTCTCTAATGTTTTGCAGCCAACACGAAGCGCCTCGCCTAACGAAGGAGAATGCGGCCAAGGCGGCAAAAAAAGGTGAAGGCAATAGCCGACGGGCGGTGGTCGCCGCTAGGCCGGAACATGGGATCGGACAAAGCGTGTTCGCCCCCACCGCGAGGTGCGCGAGGAGCGCGAGGATCCGACCGAGCGATCTTTGCGGCATCGGAAATTCGATGCCACCAGGGATGCCCCCCGTTGATGATCTTCTCCTCCACGAGAGGTGCTCCCCATCCGCCGGCGTGCCCTAGTGGACGAGGAGGAGGAGGATACGGAGCAGGAGGAAGCGGAGGTCCCGTTGCCACCACCTCGAAGAGAGGTCCGTCCCGAAGGGCCTCCAACCGATGCGGAGGGATGGAAAAATCTTTTCCTATCCCAAAATAGTGTGCTTCTCTTCCCCGAGTATGCGCAGCACGAGGCGTATTACGCCTTCAAAAACGATGTAAGTTAATTAATTTATTATTTTTTTGTTTACTTGAATTCATTTTTTAACATTGTAATTATTTTTGAATTTTTTTACAGGCGCGCTCGAGCATTACGGTGCAGTCGAAGTATGGTTTGCTTGGTCAGTGGGACCTTAGCAAACAAGTGGGGGTTAGGGCGTACCTGGAGGAGACCCCATTTTGGCCCTTGATGCGGCATTTACCGAGGTTCAACAACCACGTCCAGTTGGCGGAGGTCTTCGGTGAGAGGTGGCACCAGGAGACGAACACGTTCCAGTTCTCCTTTGGGGAGATGACGATGACACTGGACGACGTGTATGTCATTACGGGCCTCCCGGTTGAGGGGAGAATCATTGACCTCTTCCGGCCTGATCCGATAGAGGCGACGTATGCACGGTATGGGGAGCTGTTGGGAGTTTCGGCTGCTGATGTGCAGCAGGAAATTGAGGCTCATGACGGGAGCGGATTCGGCCTCCGATGGCTTAGGACCACATTCTCGGGGGAAGCGTACTTAGATTCGAACACCGCCTGCACTCCGGAGATGAAGAAGGCAGCAACTCGGGCATATATCCTGTTCTTCCTCGGGTGTACGATCTTCACCAACACGAGCCAGAAGAACATCCAGTGCGATTTCCTTCTAGCCCTCGAGGATTTAGAGTTGGTTGGTGAGTACGCATGGGGGACTTGTGCGTTGTTGTGGCTGTACAAGAGTTTGTGAGGCATCTCGAAGCACTCCTTGAAGACCTTGGTCGGCTTCTCGGCCTTGTTCGAGTGTTGGGTCTATGACCACTTCCCCGTCTTCCGCGCGCCAGTGAACAGTGGTTATAGCCCGACAGATCCGAAGATGCTTGCGTGGTTGCCGAAAAAGATCCCGGTATCATTAGCTCGGGGGAAGCCGTACTACCGTGAGATCCTTGCGGCGCAAGGAGAAAATGATGTAAGTTCTCTTTTTTACGTTTATTTAAATAAATCTACTTTATATAAAATGTTGGACGTTGAAATAATTTTATTTGTAGGTTATTTTCCGACCTTACGAGGATGTCCGTGAGGTATGGCCGGAGCAGGCAATAGGATTGTACCGAAACCCTATTCGCCTAATGATGGTGAGCGAGGCATATCACCCCGACCGAGTGATGCGCCAGTTCGGTTGGATCCAAGAAAAGCCGCTCGACCCCCTCGTTGCTAGAACCGGTCTTGGTAGAGGAGATCATCTTCGGTATCCGGTTCAGGTTAGGCATTGGACGCAGTGGAGGGAGCACCTATACGTGATCGATAGGTATTCGATGCCTTTGGAAGGAAGTACTCACACCTCGTCCCCCCAGTACAAGGCGTACGTGAAGAAGTATGGGTGGTTTAATATCACACCTCGGGTTCTTACGGAGACGTCGGCGGTCGATGTGGTGAATACGATTAATCGTATTCGGCCGTTAGACGACTCGAATGACGAGATAATGGCTTTTGGGAGGAAGGTTATGGAGCTTACCGCACCGTGGCTTCTTATTATTATGGTTGGACTTTTATTATGCTTGTTGTTCTAGTTTTGAACATTACGTTACGTTCAACTTGTTGACATTTGGGTTAGTTTGTTACTTTAAAAACTTTGTTGTATTTTAGTTTGAAGTTATGAATACATTGTGTTTGTTTAATTATAGTTCGTTATTGCCGTTCACTTTAAGTTATCTAATTCAATCAATATATCCATCCACGTTGTAGGCTTAAACAAACAAAAGATGGTAAAGTTTCATCCATTACAAGTTAAAAAAAACTTGGTAGTTTTTTTTAAAAAATCAAACCGTCCCCGCCGGTTCAACAATTTTCACCCGCCGGGTGACTACTTCCCCGGCGGATGAAAATTCCTCCGCCGGCAGGGGTGAATATTCAACCGGCGGGTGGAGACACTGACCCCGCCGGTTGATAAATATTCAACCGCCGGGGAAGTAGTCACCCGGCGGGTGAATATTGGTCACCCGGCGGGGATGGGGACCCATACCCATCCTCAACTAACATTGAGGATGAGCCACTCGCCCGCCGGGGTGAAAAATCAGCACCGCCGGGGACATTTCCTCCCCGGCGGGGATGTTGTCACCCGGCGGGGTGACAATTCCACCCCGGCGGGGTAAGTAAATTTTTTAAAAAAAAATTTATAAGAGTAATTTATTTGGTGAACCGGCTGTTGAATAGTCATGGACCGGCGGGGACCTAATACAATTATTGCCCCCGCCCAAAAATATTTCGCGCCATATGACTCTCCCGCCAAATGAAACTCCCGCCAACGATATACTTCCATTATAAATACACAAGTGTTAACGAGCAACATGGCATCCATCAAACACTTAGAAACAAATGGAGTTTACCGCTAATGAAGACTACTACTTGCTTGTAGCAGTCAAGGATGCCCGGGCTGAGTTGGGTGAAGATAGGAGTGATGCATTTTTTGAAAGGGTTTTGTGTCATATGTATTACAACTACGGCTATTTAGAAACTGTACGTGTCGTTGTGCGCAGCCGTGACGAAATCAAGGCACGTTACCTCTTTGTGCAGCCCCTCACGAAGTTGTTGTTCATGCCGCGAAGAATTAAAGAGGAGGCGGTAAAGGTCTGGGACATGACCGTCTGCGACTATATCACTAGGGATATGGTAGCATATGTGGAGGATATGGTTATGTCAAGGGAGGATGGCGACGATGTTTTAAACAGCTTGCGTTACGACTACTAATCGCGCAATGTGTCGTATTCGAACGTGTTATTATAATTTATGTTGCCTAATGTTGTTGTAACATGTTATGTTTTTATTATATGTGTTATGTGTTATGTTGTTTATGTAATGCTAAGTTGTTTATGTTATGTTTAGTTGTTATGTTTGAGTTGATATTCGAACTCGTTCCAGAGACACGTTATTTTAGGGTTTATCTTGTTGTGTGGGCAGGAAATTTATTTTATAGATATTAAACTCCCGCCAAATACTTTGCCACATAAACTCCCACCAAAAAATGTCCCGCCAAAAAATGTCCCGCCAACAAATAATAAGCGGGGTAAACAAGAGCATTTCCCGCCCACTATTTGTATGATTGCGCCACCTATGAACTCTATAAATACTGTAACCCTTCGATGAAACTAAACACTTAAGTTAAAACAATGGATGATTCCGGCTGGAATGTGTACGAAGATGCAAGCCTACTATGCGCATTCGACTACGTCAAAACTACGATGCAAGAGGAGTTTCCTGGTTTCGTCGATGCGGTTCTGTGCAGAATGTTCTTCAACCACGGTAGGGAGGCTTCGTGTGCAGGATGTTTAATGCCCCGACCACGTGCACGCGAAGAAGTCGCCGATAGGTTAGCTTATCTTAAAACAGTGACTTTCAATATCGAGTCACTTCCTTGGGAAGACCGAACCAAAGTCCGAAGGGTATTCGACATGGGATTGCAGACTACAATTACGCAGGAGATGGTGTCGGAAGCGATAGAGCGGGTCGAGAACGAAATACCCGATGCAATAGCCAGCGTCGTTCGAACGTACTCATCTCCCGAGGAAAGTAGTGACTCTGATGGATTCGGGATGAACTATCCGACCCCGTAAAACCGAACGTGCAATACTAACCCGGAGTTAGCTTATCTATCATTTGGTTTTCGTTATGTGCTTATGTATTTCTAATTATGCAATGCTTTAAATTAAAGTGTAATGTTTTAATGCAATTCTTTCAATGTTGTAATGCAATCATCATATTAAGAATGGAAACGTGTTATTGTTTTCAACATAAAAAACATCCAAACATATAAACCATAAAAGCATAAAACCATCCAGGGTTTACATTCGTTACAATCGTCTAGTCATCAAGCAAAAGGGGATAAATTGGTTATTTCGGGGTAATTATTTTTAAGCTCTTCGTATTTCTTGCAACGAGATGCAATCGGCAATGCCCAACCTTCAGCTTCTGGTGAACGCAACTTTAGGCAACAAGGATGTATCCTAGCACATGGGGCCTCCGCCTTAATCCCAAGCTACAAAACGAAAACACGATAAAATAAATTTCTTGAAATTAAAATTACCATTGACGTACCCCTTGTATGAATACTTACGTTCACGAAATGGTTGGTGTTGACCCAACCCAATCCGATTTCCAACCGGTTTGGCATCGGAGGAGGTGCACCTCTTAGCGGAAGAAAAGTGAAGCCGACATCCATATTTCGGAATACCCCAACAAAATGGAGTATGCAGTTAAACGCAGATGCGATTGCCACTCCCATCTCGGGCATGGACATCCAATGGTCCTTAGTTCCCACATCGCTTGAACATTTCACACGCTCCGCAACATCAATCAAATCCTTCATGCTAGTAAAAATCTTTACGTAGACCGATGCGTAATCCATAAGCTCGTTGTATAGGGCATCCCTTATCAACCTCCACCCATCTTGTTGCCCGTTCAAGGCGTACGCTATCGAGCGGTACCCGCAATGCCCATCGGATTTAACATCGGTAATGGACTCTACGAAAGGCGTAAAATAGCTCGGGAATTGGTTCATGTATCCTTTGGGGTCCACAAAACTTGCCTTCACCGGCATCGTAGAGCTTGACCTACAACCCACCGTTCCACTACTAAGCGTTGTACCACTTGCTTGCGTTCGAATAGCGCTACCTTTCGTACGAGCGGGGGTGGTCGACGAACCACGTTTAGGCTCCTTTTTTTTCCCTTTCCTCGAGGTTTCGGTTGGACGTTTGAAGTCTCCAAGCAAGGATGGCGTACTATCATTTTCTTCCTTAAGTACATGTTCGTGCCAACTTTTGTCGCGTTTAGTGGATTTATCATCGGCGGCAATAGATAACTTACGTTTGTTAGGTGGACGACCGCGCGCTTTTTGCTTAACCAACGGCTCCAAAATGTTAGTTGTTTCGGGATGGACGACGGCAAACCATTGTTTATAAATGTGCTCTATTCGTGCTTCGTCATTGGACGCCATGACATCGGATACTAGCTTGTCAAGCTTTGCTTTAAGTTGCTCATTCGTCGAGAGGTTGGTACGAACTAGGATGTCTAACCTCTTCCAATGTTCATGAAACAACTCAAGCGGCACCTCTATCCCTTTCGCAACAAACTCATAGATTTCGTGGGCGCAAGGCATGCCGTGCGTAGTTCGTATGGCACAACCGCAAGGCATATCCGGTGCGATTGTCATGTTCCGGGCACATTCGACTTCGTCGGCCAAAATTCCCATTGCATGGTGGGAGATGTTGTTTTTTACTTGACCGTGCATAATGTTTGTGAATTTATGTAGGGCCAACAACCGGCTCTTTTCGAAGGAAGCCTTGATGTCCCTGTGTTGCAATTCAATCAAAGTATGCAACTTCAACCAAAAAGATTCAAAGTTGCCTTTGCTCGTACCGATGAAACGCTTGAGACTCGAATGAGCGCTCTCCACGCGGTTTGTGGTTTGGTTACCAAAATGCATCCACTTGTTAGTTCTCCACGTGACAAACGTTTCACCGTACGGCCCCACCCAACTTTCGGTATACTCAATCGCTTTCGGATAGTCTTTGAAATCGCGGTGCAATTCCGACCGGTAGTTCTCGTACGCTAACTCCGTTTCCGCCAACATCATTTCGTTCCACACTTTCAAAAAGGCATCGGACACTACCTTCTCCTTTATGATCGTTTTTGTTTTTCCTAGGACGTTCATGTTGATGTGCCATCGACACAACATGTGCGTCGCATTGGGGAACACTTCCTCCACCGCATTCACAAGCGCCAAATCTCTATCCGTCAAAACAATGGATGGTAATTCGATGGAGTGAGTTACCATCAACGAATGTAAGCATCCTAACACCCACTTGTAGGCCTCGATTTTTTCACTCGACATAAAAGCAAATCCAATGTAGAATGTTTTCCCCGTACAAGTCGCACCCACGACCTCGTACAACGGCATCCCGTATTTGATCACCTTGTACGTGTTATCCATTATAATGACGTTCGGAAATGTCCGTAACAAATCCAAACTAACCGGGTGCGCAAAAAAAAGCTCGCCTATGATATCGCTTCCGTCTTCGGACTTTCTATGGAATTCGTAGTACTTTAGTCGCTTTAGTTCACCCAACAAGTATTGGAATTGCGACCGACCACCTTTCTCGAGCTTCCGGTGTTTTAGTATTGCGTTGTACACGGTGCGGATTGTAGAAGAATTCTTAGGGTTCAATTTCTTCACTCCACCAAGAATATCACGAGGACGGGATCCCATTTTATTCGAACTAACCACAAAATCCATCTTTTTTTTTTGAAACCGTCCCACGTAGGAATGACCTTCTTTGTAGGATGCAGTATCGTGATTGTGAACGCCGCACACAACCTCTATTCCCCACAAATCATCACCCATCTTCTTTCCTTTAAGGGCGAACGGGCATCCGCATTTTTTCGTTCCGGTAGACTTCCTCTTTAGATCCTTGGGGTCTACGAGTTTTGTGTAAACACCGGATCTTTCGCACACAAACTCTACTCTCGGAGTTTTGCGATCGTGTCTATCGCATCGGCGTAAAATAATCACAAACCCGTTATCCGATGCGGCTTCCTTAACCCATTCAATAAGGTCTGCCCGGGAGTAGTACTGTCCTTTGGTGTTGAACAGCTCGCTATAATCGACGGAGCAAGGCACCGGTATTTCCTCCTCTTCCCCCTTCGCCATGCACGAACTAGTCAAATAATCCTTTGACTCATCACCCTATGCGTGTTAAAAAAGAAGCATCAAATACGAGCGTGGATAAAAAAAGCCAAAACCCAACGGACGAACAAAACCCCAACACCGCCGGTTTTGAAAGGTCTCACCCGCCGGGGGCATTGTCAACCGGCGGTGGAAAATTCCTCCACCGGCGGGGATGTAGTCAACCAGCGGTTGACAATTCCCCATCCGCCGGGGGTCAGGTTCTACATCAAACTCCATTGGAGTTTGGAGACAGCTCCATACCCCGCCGGTTGAGGTTGTCAGCCCCGGCGGTATAGGTGGCCAACCCCGCCGGTTGAAGTTTCCAAACCCGGCGGGGATAATCCTTCACTTTAACATTGGATTAAGTCCAAAATATAACGAGTAGCCCCGCCGGTGTGCAAGGCTACAACCCCGCCGGGTATGGCTGTCTCACCCGGCGGGTGGACATGGCGTTCCCCGGCGGTTGGGGACGGCCTCACCCGGCGGGGAACCTTCATCTTCTACAAATGAGAGTTCTTCATCCCCGACGGGTTGGAGGGTCAAAACCGGCGGGGGAGTTCGGGTTCTAACTTTCTAAATGTGGAAGGTCTACCAAAATAGAAACTTTTACAAAAAAATTGGTTAGAAAACTACCATATTTGGAGTCCCATGCTCCTGAGCAAGCTTCTCAAATCCAGAGTTCATCCTTCGATTATTCCGAATTTATAAAAAAAAAGTGATGATTTTTTTGAGCTTCAAGTGTTTATTTGTGAGTTTTTGAAGTTTTTGAAATTTTAGGAGTTTTTGAATTTTTTGGAGTTTTTGAAGTTTTTGAAATTTTAGGAGTTTTTGAATTTTTTGGAGTTTTTGAAATTTTTGTTAAAGCTAGAGTATAAGAGGGTTCTTTGGAGGAGAAATTTTGTGTTCTTCAAGAATTGGCTAACCATACCCACATTCCACTACAAGACAAAAATAAAGATTCTTGGTCAAAGGGCAAAATAGTCTTTGACTATTGAATTAAAAAGATTCTCTAAATTTTGGGAATGCTTAACATTTTTTGGGCCCTAATTTAGCCTAACCCTAATATTTATTATTTACTATACTATAAGTAGGTTAGTGTCAGGTTAGTAAAGTAGGTTTCAATTTGTCCAATCCAAAAAGTACTATAAGTAGGTTTCAATTTGTCAGGTTAGTAAATATAAAGAGTTAATATTTATTATTTACTATACTATAAGTAGGTATTTAAAGCGTTAATATTTATTATTTACTATACTATAAGTAGGTTAGTGTCAGGTTAGTAAAGCCTGTTTCTGTTTGTCCAAAAAGACCATATAGTCATGGGCTTGTGCAACTACATCATCCCCCACCTTCTTCCGAGTTGGATCTGGATCAAGATACTCACAGTCTACATCGAACCTTTTAAGGATCATCATTGCACCCTCTTGGGCATATGTTCCAGGATTGTTCGAAGGACCCGTCTGAGGAGCATTGTCGGGTCTGTTTCCACTTCGTATTTTAACGTACGCCCCGAATTTGCCCCTCTCAATAAGGTTTTTTACTTCTTGTTTCAATGCTATGCAGTCCTGAGTATTGTGGCCTATATCATTGTGATATTGGCAGAAACAAGTTTTCCGGTTTTCTCTAGAGGACTGCAATGCTGCTGGCTTTCGAAAGTGTACTTCATCTTAGTTAGATTGTAGCTACATTTTATCTCAATTCAGTGGACCCAAGGACCCCTCTTACTTATGGATTGTTAGCTCTAGGTTTGGTTCTAGTGGGATTGAGTTTGCTTAGACCGGTTAGATCCTTGTCCTGTCTATTTTACCTTGTAACCAGATTGGTTAGGGACTGGAGGTAGGGGTGAGATTCGGTCGGTTCGGTCGGTTTTTTGACATATATTTAAACCAAACCGAAATAATTCGATTTATAAATTATTAAACCGAATTATTAAAATAATATCGGGTTTTTTTCGGTTTCGGTTTTTTCGGTTTTGGTGGGTTTTGGTCGGTTTTTCGGTTTGAATATCGGTTTGGATCGGTGCGGTTCGGTTCGGGTTTTTTTAAAATTATTGTTTTAGTTGAATTTCTTTTTTAAAATAAATTTAAAATTTTTATAATATAAACTAATTATTGAAAGGTTTCAATTTGTCGTGAAAGTACTATAAGTAGGTTTCAATTTGTCAGGTTAGTAAATATAAAGCGTTAATATTTATTATTTACTATACTATAAGTAGGTTAGTGTCAGGTTAGTAAAATAGGTTTCAATTTGTCCAATCCAAAAAGTACTATAAGTAGGTTTCAATTTTTCAGGTTAGTAAATATAAAGCGTTAATATTTATTATTTACTATACTATAAGTAGGTATTTAAAGCGTTAATATTTATTATTTACTATACTATAAGTAGGTTAGTGTCAGGTTAGTAAACATTAGTCATCTAGGACCACTAGGACAAGGGATTAATAAATAATAAAGGTGACATACAATTATATATAATATTCGGTCGGTTTCGGTTTTCTTCGGCCCCAAAATCGGAAAAACCAAAAACCGACCGAATTTAATTTGGTTTGACATTTAAAAACCGAAAACGAATATTATTATTTTTAAACCGACCAAACCGATAATTTTCGGTTTGGTTTGGTCAGTCGGTTCGGTTTTTTTGGTTTTTGCTCACCCCTAACTGGAGGAGCCGTTGTGGTGGTGGACCTCACCTGATGGTGCACTCTTGTTTTATATGTTTCTTCCACATTAATTTGTTTTCCCACTTGGTTTAATAAGCCACTCCAGGTCATAGCTTTCTTCTGGGTCACAGAATCAGCTAAGTTCCCAGGATTTAATTCCCGTCTAAGAGAGGGAATTGCCACTTGCTCAAAGCAATCTGCTAACCCATTCTTCGTATTCACAAAGAGACTTATGTAATATTTTAAAGGGTTGTTTGGTTCTTGTGCACGATGGATAATCGTATCACCTTTACCCTTTAATTCTTTACTCCCAACAAATTGTCTCTAGAAGGCAACCCAAAAAGTATCAAAGTTTCTAATACATCCCTGAGGCAATCTGTTATACCATTTAAGAGCGTTCCCCGTAAAAGTTTGGGAGAAAGCTCTGCACAAGAGCTTATCATTGTCATCAAAGTTCATCATAAAGTTCTTGAACTGCTCTAGATGGTTGTCTGGATCCCGACTTCCTTCATATTTCTCCATCTTAGAGCTATCAAACCTTTTAGGAAGGTGTCCGAACAATATTTTTGCAGACAAAAGCGACTGCCTCCAGTTTTTATTGCAACTAAAAACGGTATCTTCATTAGGACTTGCAAAAATTCGTGGTTCGGACTAAAAGGTGAAGGGATCGATCAACAGTTGATCAACATACTTGTGGGATGACCCTCTGCCCTGGTGCCTTTTTAGCCTACCATGTCAGTCCCTCTTTCTTAAGTGTTTCTTGGTTAACTTCATCTTCTTTCTGGATCTCCCCTCATCACTGCTTGAGGACAAGGATTCTTCAAGCTCTGCCTTATTGGAAGAGCTACTGAAGGATTGGAACCCAGAGCTTTCTATAGGTTTAGACCAGTGTGTTATCTTTCAACTGAGGTGAGTCTTTAATGATGGCTCATTCTCCCCAGGGTTGTCAGTATGATAAAGTACTGACGCTTCTGATTTTTCCTTAGTACCTTTCTATGCTTGTTTTTTGGCTCTTAGTGCCTCTATTTCAGCCCTCAGCTGGTCTCGCTCCTCGGTGTTATATTCTTTATTTTCCTTCACGGCTTCCAACTCAGGAGGTGGAGTATTTTGCCCATTTGGATCCATCCGAACTGTTTTTCTTACTGGTTTTGAATGTAAAATTCAGGCACCGTCGCCTCCCACTGTGATCGCCAATTTGGTTTAGTTTATTTTAGGCTGAGGGTAGACTGGTAAAATGTTTGGAAAGTGTTTTAATAATTTTGGGGTGTTTTGTGTTTAGTGTGTAGAGTAGAGAGATAATTCAGCTGTCTACCAATCTTAAATTCGGATCACCCTCATTAAAGAGAGTGGTTGAGATATGTATAGCTTAATTACTGACCCATGGGCTTATTGGGTCGGGTCATGAAACCGGGTCAAATTTAAAGACCCGTTAGTTTTAAATTGATTAGCGAATAGCTTAGTCAAAAGTTAATACATTTGTCCTGTTCGGATATTTAGTGGTGTGATATGGTCCGAATTTCCCATGTGCGGATAAGTGAATTTGTTTAGATATGGTGACCAAAATATCTGAACTCATCAGTTCTTACGTTAATGTCCATGGTAAAAAGGGCCTCGGGCAAGAAGACCTGCTCTCCCATTTCCTCTTTGTCCTCGTCATACAAGTTCTCTCTAGTATTCTTAAGGATATAAGTAATGAGATAAAATTTTGGCTATACTAGAAATATCATAAACTCAAAATCACTAATCTTTGCTTTGCAGATGATCTAATGATTTTCTATCATGTAGACGTCAACTCCCTCCTTCTCATTAAAGAGAGACTTGATGATTTCTACTCCTTTTCTGGCCTAAAAGTCAATCTTTATAAAATTCAAATCTTTCTTTCCAGCATCGACAATCCTCTTCGCACCAAGCTTCTTCTATTTTAGGTTGCTTAGAAGGTTCCTTCCCTGTTAAATACCTAGGATATATTCTTCTCACTAGTCATCTCTCCCATTTGGACTGCCGCTCTCTCCTTCATAAAATTACTTCTAGAAATGATTCTTGGACTTTCAAGCATCTCTCTTATGCTGGTAGACTCCAACTCATCAAGTTTGTCTTGTTTATTGGTCAAGTTTACTGGTCTTCTATCTTTATCATGCCCTCTAGGATCCTCAAAGAACTTTCCCAAAATCTGAGTCGCTCTCTTTGGTCGGGTCACACCATGAAAATTTATGGGGCCAAAGTGGCCTGGTCTAATATCACCTCTCCCATGAGGGATGACGTCGTTGACTTTCTAGATAAAAAAACCTTGAATTAGGCAGATCTCATTAAACATCTCTGGTCTATTATTAGTAATAACAAACATTCGATCTGGAGTGACTGGATTAAGTCTGAAAAAATCAAAAATAATAATTTGTGGGATCTAGATCTTGGTTCCTCCCCTTCTTAGTCTTGTAGAAGAATATTAAGCCTTTTCCCTATGACTAGTAATTTGTACAATGTGGTTATTAACAATGGTTTGAGTACCTCTTTCTGGTATGACCATTGGCTCCTATTTACCTCTCTGGCAACGCACTATAGCACTAATATCATCAAATATTTTAGGCTCGGTAAAAACCTCAAGCTCTCTGATATCATTCTCGACGATCAATTGAATTGGCCTTCCAATATCAAATGGGCAAGAGTAATTGATCATATTATTCTCCATAAGATTAAATTCTCATTAAGAATTTTCCCCCTCATAGTATTATCTCCAACGATGCTCAACTTTGGATTGCAAAGGTTGGAAACTTCAATTTCACAATCAAGGACACTTACAACACCATTCGTACGTCCGCTTCTATCGTGGGTGTGCCGAATTAGTTTGAAATAAATTTAACATTCCCTGTTACTTTATATTTTTTTTTAGCTCGCCATCCTTAGCAAGCTTTCTAACTAAGACGAATTGCTGAGTTAGGGTTTTAATACCCCACCAGTTTGCTTCTTGTGCAACTTAGATTCGAAAATTATTTCTCATATTCTCTATGATTGTAGTTTTACTAAGAGTTTTTGGAATCATGCTAGTCCTAAGTTAGGATTCCCAATTTCCTCTAATTTCTTGAAATCTTGGGTTTGTGAGGCATCAAATTGGTCCTAATATCGAAACTTTCATATTTGGCGCATTTCTTTGGCGCGGTTATTTACCACGTATAACTTACGAGGAATTCAAGAGTATTTGGTTCTCCTCCGGCCATTGCCTCCCTCGTGTCTCAATAAGTTTTCTATGATCTTTGGTTCAGATTCCATGACACCAAGATTTGCTGGCCTATGTAGTTCTTATTTATTTACTTATCTTTTATATTTGTGGATCCTATTTCCTTCACGATCCTGCTCGGTGTTTTCCATGTCTGTTGGCTTCCTTAGATATGTTGGTTGTTAATTCATTTGCTCTTCCCGACTTGTTGTTTTGAATTGATTTATCCTTTTGTTTATTTGTTTACTATACCTATTATACTTTCTAGTAGTTTTTCTGTTCACTTTTGTTTTCTTAAAGTTTGTGAGGTATCCTATATGTATTTATATAAACTATTTTATTTAATTTAATGTTAATGAAGTTTTGTGTGATTTAGTAAGAGTAAAAGAGAGCAATTTCAGTGATGAAGAAATTTTGTATTACTGATTTTTCTCACTCTTTATCATTCTGTTTTACAAGTATATATATTACAAGATCATGGTAAAATGGAATCCAATGCATGTTGTTTATACATTGGAAAGCTCTCCAAGGAAGAAGAATTTCTTTTTCTGTTAGTAGTGGTTGTACAAATCTATTCGTGTAACTGAGAGAGGAGAGAGATAGAATAAGGTTGTAATCTTCTTGTGCTATAGTAACCTTTTTATTTATTGGACTTCATTTGATTTCTTGGACTGCTTTAAAATTGTAAGGCTCTTGTTGGGCTCTAATCTTTTATTAAGTGATCCAGGGTATAGATTACTTAAGGATGAAACCCTAAGTACTTTTCCCTTGGTTTGAAACACAGTTGGTTCACTTCTTATTTCGCGGCTCTTTGAATCAACGTCACTATCCTTCACACACATTTCCCTCATATCAACCATCATTAAATCATTGTCTTGACTTTGCCGTCATCTTCCATTCTCATATCCCCCTCAAACGAATGATTGATTCATTCAACCCGAGTTTGTCACGCAAGAATAGAAAATGACTTTGAGAAAGGGATTTTGTGAGCAGATCAGCAATCTGGTCATGGGATGGTACGTAGCGGATATCAAGAGTCTCTCGAAGAACCTCATCCCTGACGAAATGAACATCGAGCTCGATATGTTTCATTCAGGCATGGAAAAAAGGATTAGATGCAAGGGATCTGGTCTTTAAATTGTCGCACCAAATCACTGGTGACCGAGAAACTGGAAAATTAAGTTCCTTCAAGACTAAGCACAACCAAATTAGTTCATCAGAAAGGTTTGCAAGGGCTTGATATTCAGATTTGGTACTGGAACGTGCCACAACATACTATTTCTTGGAGAACCAAGAGATGAGAGTGTCCCCAAAGAACACACAGTATTCATCCACAGAACGTCGATCGTCAACAAAAGAAGCCAGTCAACATCAGTGAAGCCTCGCAAGTGGAGTTCAGGACTGGGTTTGATGTGGAGGCCCAGTGATACAGTCCCGGATAAGTAACAACAAACTCGTTTGACTACATGTAGATGAGTAGTTGTAGGATTCTATTGGAATTGGCTTAGTTTATTTACTGCATAGGTAATATCTGCTCTTGTGTGAATGAGATATTGCAGAGAGCCTAAAATGCTTATGTATTGTGTAGGTTGTTGTAGTGGATCTCCATCATAAAGGGAAAGAGCAGGTGTAGCATGCATTAGAGTGGAACATGCATTTGCATTGGTAAGTCCCACTGTATTTAGTTAATTATAAATGTATTGCTGTTGAGAAAGATGAAAACCCATAGAGTCCCTCACAATTTATATCCCCCGAAAGTAGTGTAGATTACCTTAGTATTTGAGTGCAAAAATAGAGTGTAGTTTGTTGATGAAACGTTGTAGATGAAAGGTTGATTACTTGTGATGATGATGTCGTCTACATAGACAAGTATTATAATTATGAGTTGGCTAGACACATAGAAAAACATAGACACATCAGCCTTAGAATTCTTAAAACTCCACTGAATTAGAGTATTATTTAGCTTTGAGTACCAAGCCCTTGGGGCTTGCTTCAGTCCATACAGGGTCTTATGAATTTGACACACATGAGAGGGCCTGTTAGCATCTTGAAAACCTTCTGACTGCTCCATAAAGATAGTCCTTGCAAGCTCACAATTTAGAAAATCTTTATTAATATTATGTTTTCTGACCACCCAGTCCTCTGACACTACTAAAGTTATGATGGAGCTTGATGGTGGAGGCTTTAATCATTAGACTAAACATCTCAGTGAAGTCCGCACCGGGAGTCTGATGAAAACTCTTTGCTACCAGTTTGGCTTTGTGACGCTACGCTGGACTGTCCATCTACATTGTGTTTCACCTTGCAAACCCACTTATTCCCAATCAGGTTCATAGTATGAGTCCAGGACACCAGAGGCCAAGTTATGTTGTGAACTAGAGCATTATATTCATCCTACATAGCCTTATACAAAATAGGGTTAACAATACCGTCCTTAAAGTAGCAGTGGGAAGACCTGGGATCAAACGTTTAGGTTTACTGATCCTATTTTTGCACCTTGTTGTCACGGGGTGTGTGTTTGAGGGCTGTGACAGTGTAGGTTATGTGATGTTTGGCTTGGCGATTGAATCTAGAACATGTGATCTGTTAGGTGTTGCTATGATTGTATGCTTAGTGGTAAAGGTGATTTGTAGGTGATGTTGAGTAGAAGGATTGAGTGATGTGTTTGTATCGAAATGATACTGGAAAGATGGTAAGGTAGCCTCAGGGTATTCATGGGTGTTAGTGTAACTAGGTAGTGTGTTTGTATTTGTGCCTATTTGTGACTGGGATATGGTAGGTTCTGAAAGTGTAGACAGTGTGTTTGGTAGTGAACTCGTAGAGATAGGGTAGCTTAAAGGTATCAACCTAGACACAAGAGCTGAATTAGATACACCAGATATATCAAGACCAGGACTAAAGTTAGCTACATAATGTGACTCGCGCTGTTTAAGATGTAAAAACCCAGTGAGAAAGGGAAACTATAGTTCATTAAACACAACATGTCTGGAGATATAGATTCTACCAGTTGAGTTAAGGCACTTGTACCCTTTATAAGAGTCACTATATCCTTGAAAAACACATTTAGTTGAGTGAAAAGCAAATTTGTGAGTTTGATAGGGTCTCAAACAGGGAAAACATGCACAACCAAAGACTTTTAGAAAATAATAGTTTGGTTTAGTGTGAAAAAGTATTTCAAAAGGTTACAAGTCTCAGACTGACCTTAATGCAGGCTAGAGACATTAAAATATTTTGGAGACTGACTGAAAACTTTGACACTAGGCTTGCTATTTATGGTGAGTGTATCCAGCTGATAGAGACCTTGGTTAGTTGTCCTAGTAAGCCGCACCATCCATGTTCTCTTGTCCTTGATAAAGCAACATTTTTTGGGAAATTCAACATAATCAAGATTATATAATGTAAGGTGATGAACATATATAAAGTTCTTTTTAATTTTTGGAACATGTAGTACATTTTGTAGTGACATTGAACTGTTTTTAGATGTTTTTAGGTCAGTTTTACCTATATGTTGAATACTAAACCTTTCTCCACTGCCAACAACAATAGATATCTTACCAGAGTACTCAGTTTTCTTGGTCATGAGATGTGTAGACCCTGTCACATGATGGTTTGCTCCACTGTCCAGAAACCATGCATTATCCTATGTTGAGTCTTGAGTAGTCACATAAAATCCTTGCTCGTGTGTTTGCTTGTCCCAAGGTGTAGGTATAGTCCCCATGACACTATGATCATATTTGTAGTAGCAATAAGGACATGTACGTCCATATCGACCACATATTTGATATGTTGGTCTGTTTGGAATGGTGTACCTGCCACTCCTGCCTCCCCTGTAGGTAGATATGCCACGTTGATTATTGTATCTCCCTCTGTTAGACTCGCCTTGTCCTAGATATGAATTTTGACCTATGTAGTTGTTAAAATTGTTGTTGTTGTTCTGTTTGTTTTCTCCTATGAAGTTTTTTGTTGCTACATTCAAGCTGGCTAGGCTCTGAGTGGACTTGTTCAACTGGATCAGCCTATTCTCATATGTTAAGAGAGTAGACTGTAAGTCTAACCAGTTGTACACATCCCTTTCTGCCAGGCTCACAGTAGTGAGAGTGTATTCGGAATCTAATTCGGCCAATATATGACAAACAAGATGGTCAATAGGCAAAGCAGATCCTGCCAAGGCAAGGTTATCAACAAGATTCTTCAGCTTATTCAAGGTAATCCTCCATAGAGCTGCAGTCTTTTCAAGTTTTCTAAAACTCAGATCTGAGAAGCATTATTCTCGATCTCGGTTGTGAGCCCGTTAGTCTCATAACAGCATCCCGTAGACCCTTTGTAGTCTCCTCTTCCATCAAGTGAGATGCAATTTATGGGGTCATAGTGTTAAATAGCCAACCCATAAGAAGTTGGTCTTTGTTTATCCAGACCTTATAGGCTGGATTTCTAGTGATATTACCATTTAATCAGTAATGTTTTTTGGGGGACATGGTTCTTCACCAGTGATAAAATCTCATAAGTCACTTCCTCTTATCACTGGTAAGATCATAGTCTTCCACAACATGAAATTGTTTCTATATAACCTGATAGAGGTAAATGATGTCATCTTGTTCAATTTCAGGTGGCTGCCTCCATCACTAAAGATATCACCAGAGTAAGGGATTGTGGCATATGTTTCAGTGGAAAAAGGTGAGTCATTGTTTGTCATTCTTCAGGAAAGAAAAGACTGCCCTGATAACAAGTGAAGTTTTGTGTGATTTAGTAAGAGTAAAAGAGAGAAATTTCAGTGATGAAGAAATTTTGTATTACTGATTTTTTTCTCACCCTTTATCATTCTGTTTTACAGGTATATATATTACAAGATCATGGTGAAAAGGAATTCAAGGCAGGTTGTTTATGCATTAGGAAGCTATCTAGGAAGAAGAATATTTTTATGTTAGTAGTGGGTGTACAAATCTGTTCGTGTAACTGTGAAATGAGAGATCTAGAATAGATTGTAATCTTTTGGGGCTTTAGTAACCTTTTTATTTATTGGACTTCATGTGATTTCTTGAACTGCTTTAAAATCGTTAGGCTCTTGTTGGACTCGGATCTTTTATTAAGTGATCGAGGGTATAGATTACTTTGGGATGAAACCCTAAGTACTTTACCCTTGGTTTGAAACACGGTTCCTTGAGTTTTTCTTTCCTGATCGCGATTCTTTGAATCAGCATCACTATCCTTCACACACCTTTCCCTTCTATCGAGTATCAGTGAATCATTGTCTTCACTTTTCCGTAGTCTTCCATGTGTCATAATGTTTTTAAAAAAAATAAGAGAAAAATAAATTATATTTTCTAACCAATTAATCGTCATACTTTTTACCTTAATACAGAATACTCGTATAATATCGGTCCGATTTGTAACTTTTTTCTTTTCTTTCCTGTCCTTAGTTAATAAAAAGTGTATCTCGCTTAATAACTTACGGCACACGATACTCAAATTATAAGATTGGTTGTCTGAGTCAATACAGATCAGAAACAATAAAAGACTAAGCTAGCGTCTTCATCATAGCATATGAATATGAATTACAAGGCAAAAGATGCCGGTCAACGTGACTTGTTCAAATCAAGGTCACCTAATAAGACAACAACCAAATTTCTATAACAATCACACAAGATATCAACAAGATTCGATTGTAAAAAAGGAAAAGATTATGGCTTCGATATCAAAACAACTTCACTTTATCCTTATACCATTAATGGTACAAGGCCACATGATCCCATTAGTCGATATAGCCAAGCTTCTCGCGCGCCGCGGCGTAATTGTTACTCTAGTCACTACACCTCAAAACGCGGCAAGATTCGACTCGTCTATAGAAGAAATTGGGATTGAAATCCGCATTTTAAGGATCCCTTTTCCGTGCCAAGAAGTTGGCCTTCCTATAAACTGCGAAAATCTCGACACTCTACCTTCAAATAAACTCCTGAAAAATTTCTTTGAAGCAGTTGACCGGTTACAAGAACCTCTAGAGAAGTATCTTGAGAATTTACATCCTCCTCCGAGCTGTATAATTTCAGATAAGTCGATTTCTTGGAGTTCAAGAACCGCGCAAAAGTTTGGGATACCCAGGGTTGTGTTTCATGGGATGTGTTGTTTCTCATTGTTGAGTTCTTACAACGTGAAGCTTTATAATGCTCATCTTTTGGTTGATTCGGATACGGAGCCCTTTTGTGTACCTGGAATTCCTCAAAGAATTGAAGTAACTAGAGCTCAATTGCCCGGAGAGTTTAACAGTCTACCGAGTTTTGATAATGTTCGTGATAAAATGCGCCAAGCGGAATCGGAAGCTTATGGTGTTATAGTGAATAGCTTTGGTGAATTGGAGAATAGCTTTGTGGAGGAATATGCAAAGGCAATCAAGAAGAAGGTACTTTGTGGAGTTTGGTCTAAAATTATAAGTAGCAAATCTTGACATATTATTCATTCAATCACTAGTTATGCTTCAATATTGGTCTAAAGCAGCATGTTTGCTGGTCCGACCGACACCATAGATTAGTTTCTGTAGTTTCATGTTGTGACATCACATAGGTTAAATGTTATACATAGATTTCTCAAAGCGGTTCTTTTCCCTTGGGCCACTAGGTCGGTCCGACCGACACCAACCACCTAACAGCCATACAGCGGTAAAGTGAGATTAGACACGCTTTTCTAATCAGACCGCTGACCTTAGGGTACACATGACTTTCAAACTCTTGTTGATGAAAATGTTAGATTAGACAAGCTTTTTGTCTAAAGTTTATTAAACTTAGGAGTGAAGCTATTAGTCCGGTTCCGTCCGAGTTTTGATGAACGGCTAAGTTTTTTGTTTTAGTTTTCGATATGGCACTTGACTGTTACGCTATCGCATCGGTTTGGTTCGGTAGTCTATTTTGGTCGGTTTCGAACCGGTTCGGCCGTTTCAGTCCAATCCCGTGTTCTTTAGAAAAATAATAAATTCAATTATAATTTAATTTTTAATATTTTTATTTAAATAAATGATATACAAATTAAATTTTAATTATTATTTTTTGTTTTTTTTAAATGGTCCATCTCTAGTGGATGTTACCTTAAAAATTTACTAAACTCGTGTTTATTGTATCTTTTGTAAACTATCTATGAATTACAAAATACTAGGTATGGTGCGTTGGACCGGTTTCAATATGCAACCAAAAGAGTTCAGCCAAATATGAAAGAGGAAACAAAGCCTCAATTGATGAAAAAGAATGCATCGAATGGCTAGACTCAATGAAACCAAATTCAGTTCTCTACGTTTGCCTGGGCAGCCTATGCCGATTGGTCCCATCACAACTGATAGAAATCGGACTAGGTCTCGAAGCATCAAACCAGCCATTCATTTGGGTAGTCAAAACCGAAGATAAATGTCACGAAGAGTTAAACAACTGGCTACAGACAGAAAAGTTCGAAGACAGAACAAAAAACAGAGGACTTGTAATAAAAGGTTGGGCACCACAAGTTCTGATATTATCACACCAATCAATAGGAGGATTCTTGACACATTGCGGTTGGAACTCGACAATCGAAGGTTTGTGTAATGGGTTGCCAATGATAACTTGGCCTTTGTTCGCCGAGCAGTTCTTGAATGAGAAGTTGATAGTTGAGGTTTTGAAGATTGGCGTTCGAGTTGGAGTTGAGTCTGCGGTTAGATGGGGAGATGAGCATAAAGTTGGAGTGTTGGTTACAAGTACACAAGTCAAGAAAGCTATTGATATGTTGATGAATGGAGGTGGAGAATGTGCATTGGTTAGAGAAAGAGCTAAAGAAGTAGCTGAAATGGCTGTTATGGCTATGGAGGAAGGAGGTTCTTCATACCTTAATATGTCACTTTTTATCGAGGATATCATGTATCAATCGATTAAAAAGTAATTGACATTTGAGAATTAAGTATACATTAAGTTTTCAGGCAACAGATTGAAGTTGGGTGAAATTGTCTTGAGTGTGTAAATGAGTTTGAAAACTCTCTAATGTTTGATATATTATATAAAGAGTAATGTTTAAATATATATATATATATATATATATATATATTTCAACTTCTATAAATCTGAAATCTGAATTTAATTCATTAAGATGTTTCAAAATATATTATGTGTATTTTAAATAAAAATAAAGGGCAAGACTATATCTAGACCCCATTCGGCTATAATGAGACCTCAAATCAAATTTGGGCAAGGCTATATCTAGATCCCATTCGGCTATAACGAGACCTTAAATCAAACTTTTTATTTTATTTTATGTAAAATGACCATTTTACCCATCATATAAAACCAAGTTTTCGACAAAAAATCTAAACAATTTTTTTCCTCTTCTCCAACCAAACTTCTCTCTAAAACTAATCTAATACCCAAAGAATGAATTAAAATCTAACTATTTTCTTCCTCTTCTTTAACAAAACTTTTCTCTATTTTTTAATTAAAATATATCGCCTTATGGAACTTTCCGACTTTTCATTAGCGTAAAAAAAATGAATCATACTAGTCGAAGAACCAATTTGTTTTTCAATGAAGTAATCTGTGGACCCAGTAATTTGTATAATTTTTTATAAAGAAATAAACTAGTAACTGTGAAAATATTTCCCAGCCTGATGGTAATGGCAATCTTGTTCGAAGTCTGATCATCTTAATGGCAAGATAAGACGCGAGCTGCAATTTTTTTTATAAAAAAAATCAAAGAAATCAATATTTGAAATCAATATTTGAAATCAATATTTGAAATCAAAATCTTTGATTAATAGCGAAATCACAAACATCAATCAGATAACAAAACCACAAGAAATAAAACAACACATCGATTTCTAAGTTTGAAGTAAATTTACAACCAGAAACCCTAAATCCCCAAATTCCATAACCTAAGAACTTGTAAACTTTGTAACAGCCTGCGTTCCTTCAGATACAACATGTTTAGCCAATTCACTAGACAACACCAACCTCACCGCAGTCTGGATTTCCCTTAAAGTGATAATCGGTTTCTATTTGTACCTCGCAAGCTTCGCAGACTCACCAACCAATTTCTCGAAGATATCGTTGATGAAATTGTTCATGATTCCCTTAGCTTTGCTGGAATTAGCAATATCAGGATGAACCTGCTTCAAGATCTTGAAGATGTAGATCTTGTAGGTCTTGACGCTTTTCTTGGATCGTTTCTTCTTTTTATCAGCTCCGGCGCAAGCTTCTTTTGGTAACTTCTTTCTGGCCTTTGGTTTCTTCTCAGCTGCTACGGCGGCCAAGGGATATTTCTTGGCGACCTTCTTCTCAGTCGGCTTCTTTTCAGCTTAGGGTGCTATTGTTGATTTTGATTAGGAAATGAGTTCTCTAGAGAGAGAGAAATAATTTTCTGATTTTGATTGGTGAGATGCGAGCTGCAACTTGAATTTAATAAAAAAGAAAAAAAATAAAAAGGAAAAGAGAAAGAGAGAAGAGAGATAGTCGGAGAGTAAAGAGAAAAGAAAGAAGAGAGATAATCAGCTGAAAAAGGTTTATATATTAAGGGTATTTTAGTAAAATTTGAGGTCTCATTATAGCTGAAGAAGGTCTCATTATAACGGGGTCTCATTATAACCAAAACAGGTCTCGGTTTAGCGTTGCCCAAATATAAAAGGTAATGTTCAAATACATTATTTAAAATTTTATTATTACCTTTCTAATATCTACTTTTTTTTAATTAACACCAATTCATATCAAATTTTCTAAATCACATCTCTTTTTAATGGATAATCATATTTATTTCAATGGGATTCATAAAGGGTTAGAGTTGGGTACAACAAGAAACCTATCAAAGTTAAAAAAAAACGCGCTAATTTGAAAGTGAATTTCAAAAAGCCTTCTAGAATACATCTCGACTAAAGCTTCTCAAATAAAAAACAGTATCTTCCTAACTGCTTCAATTTTTTTATTTTCTATACTTTTCTTCTCTTCGCAACTAGCGATAATGGCTGTATCAGAGCTTCCATTGATAAAATCACAGCTTGGAGTTTCTATGTAAGCAAGCATAAACTAGTTTAAAATGTATAGGTTAGAGATAGACAGTGTAAAAGAATTAAGAATTATCCCTGATGTAAGCCAGGTTTTGCTTTTCAAGCAGGATGATAGATTTCAGATAGGATGGGGCATTACTGGAGTCGAAGAGCAGTTTCATCTTGCACTTATTCTTCCACTTTGCTAGCCAGTTTGCCGGGTTGTTTTGAGCTCGATTGATTTGCTTTACAACCATAGAAGGCTTAAGGAAGCTACGACAATAGGAAAGAGTTCTACCAAGCAAATTAGTAAAAGAACCAAAAGCTAATAAAGTAACAATAGTTTTTGAATCCGTATTAATGTATACGTTAGAGAAGCCAGTTTGGTGGCAAATAATAAGACCATCTAGTAGTGCCCTAACTTCTGCAAAGAGATGAGATAGTTTTCTACACGGAAATATGTGACCAGAGATGAGAAAGCCATTGTTATTTCTAATAATAACGCTACCATTGACATCTCCATTGGGTAATGATGATCCGTCATTGTTGATTTTAATTCTGTTGTTGATATGGGGAGACCCGTATAGCAAAGATGGAGGCTTGATGATTTTGATGTTATTAATGCAACCAAACTCAGTAGCAGCAGAGTTAAAAGGAGACCTATGCTTGGAAGAGAGCAGATTAGCAGAGTCGAGGCCAACTCTTATGTGGTTTATGTGACTAATTGCAGAGAAGGTGTTACTGGATTGCTCTTTCATTTTAGATTTTTTTTCTTATATTCCAGATGACCCAAGCAATGATAGAGGGGATAAAGCATATGTGAACAACTTTATTGGACGATCATAACCAAGTCATGAGTAAGTGAGAAAATGTCATGAACCTTCCAATTTTGATCTTGAATATAAGGGAGTAGTGATTCCATATACTCCAAGCCAGGGAGCACTCAACGAAAAGATGATTAATAGTTTCATGACTTATGCAGATTTTACACTTCGATACTAACGTAAAATGTCTTTTTTGCAGAATGTCATCCATTGGGAGCCATCTATGAATCACTCTCCAGGTGAGGAAAGAGAATTTCCTGGGGGTAATATTATTATAGAGATTACCAAATAGCTTAGACTGATTGTGCTTAATTCTGAAGAAGCTCCAAGTGTCTTTAGTTTGGAAGATGTCATCCTTTGAAATCATCCACGAGAGAGAATCATAGTCACTACACCTTACATGAGGCTCAACTCTGTCTTTAATGTATAACAGCCTTTTCCAAACTTTGGAGCATTTCTTGGTATTGAAATCAGCTAACAGAGGCTGATTATTTTTGCAGTAAGTACTGTGGATGAATCTAGCCCATAATGTTGCATTTTATATGAATTTCACCCATAGATTACAGGAAGCAACATGGGCTCCTTCAAATATCTCACATTTAGGCCCCCCTTCAAGGTAAGTTTTACAGACATTACTCCATCTACACCAATGAATTTTGGTAGAGTTTTGATTCGATCCCAAGAGAAAACTATTAAAGAACTTTTTAATTCTGTCAATAATGCCATTATGAAGAGCATTTCTTTGTATCCAATAGCTTGGAAGAGCCATAATGACAATAGTGATTAGACTGAGTCTACCAGCAAAGGAAATATTTTTACCTTCCTAATCGTTAATTATCTTTCTGATATTAGTGATCAAAGATTCATAGTTCCTTGCTCATTATTGTTGTTGAGGATGACTCCTAAGTAGGCAATATGCAAGTTTTCATTTCTATAACCAGTGTTATCAGAAAGAGTTTTGACCTTTTTGATGGAATAATTGGCAGAAATGATGATGGTTGTCTTCTCCTTATTAATCATCTGGCCAAAAGCTTCTTGGTAATCTTGAAAATACTTGTTTAGAGTAGCAGTGACGTATTTAGAACCATTAGTAAATATTAAGATATTGTCAGCAAATGCAAGAGATGGTATGAAAATATGACTTCTGGTTTTATATTAAATGTGTTTGTTATTGTAGAAAATCATGTTGAGGCCTCTAATGAGAGTTTCTTCAGCAATAATAAAGAGACAGGGAGACAAAAGGTCTCATTGTCTCAAACCTCTTTTAGTTCTAAAATACCATGTTGCATTGCCATTAATGGGCACAAAAGTCTTAACATGTCTGATAATGTTGTTGATGAGGTTGATAAAGCTTTTGCTGAAACCAAAAGTAAAGAGAACTTTTCCAAAAAAGCTATGAGACAATCTGTCGAATGCTTTACCAATATTGACTTTAATAAGAATGTTTCCATCATTTGTTTTTTTGTCAAGGTCATATATCAATTCATTGGCCAAGAGAATGTTATCATGAATAGATTTTTTAGAAACATAGGACCTTTGGCTCTCTGAAATGATTTTAGGCAACAAGGTGCTTAGTCTGTTACTAATTAATTCAGAAAGAATTCTATTGAAAGTGGAGCACAAACTTATTGGCTTGAACTACTTCCAATAAGTATGATTCTGCATTTTTGGGATTAGTACTAAACTTATGGCTAATACCCATTGAGTAAGGGGGTAGCCATTAAAGAAAGATGTGATTGCATCCTTGAGATCAGCTTTGATGATGTTCCAACAACTGAGAAAGAAAGTAATGTTGAACCCATCCATGCTTGCTACGCTTGTATGGTTAAGGCCTTTGGCAGATATGAGAATTTCTTCTGTAGTAGGTATAGTCGTGAGGCCAGTATTGTCTTGCTTAGTAACTATATTAGGGATATCATTAAATAGGTGACTATTAAGCTGAGCTTTCTCAGAATCATAGTTAGAGTAAGGACTTTCAATTAGGATGTTTTAAAAGTAATAAACAACAGATTTGTTGAGTTGGTTCTCATTAGTGATCCAATTGGATCCCTCTTTGATTCTGATGATTCGATTATTTCTGATTTTTTTTGACATAGTCTTGATAGGTTTTTGGTGTTGTGATCAATGTCCTTTATCCAGGTGGAGTAGGTATTTTGATGGTAGTAATTTTCTTCCTGGGCTAGATTTTTTATTAGGTAAGCATTAGTCTTGGACAAGTTTATTATGTTAATGGCATTATTGTTATCCATGAGTAACTCTTCCATTTTGTTTACTTTATTCTCGGCCTCAACAATTTTATTAAAAACATTGCCAAACACAGAGATATTCCATCCTTTGAGAGTTGTTTTCAGTTTTTTTTTATTTGTTCCAGAATCTGTTGAGAGGAGGGCCCTCATATCAATCAGCCAATTAGAAGAAACAAAAGGGAGGAAATCTTCATTTAAGCATCGCATATTAAGAAATTTAAAACAAGATTTCTTGTTAGTATTTCCATTAGAAATAGAGATAAGGATAAGCATGTGGTCAGAGCAAGTTCTGGGAAGATGCTTGACACAAGTTTTGTTGAAGAGATCAGTCCACTCAATATTTTACAAAACACGATCCAATCACTTTCACTTGATTTTGTTAGACTAGGTAAATCTATTTCCCATGTATCCATCATCTTTTAGCTTGCATAGATTGATTGCATTGTTGAAATCATCAGAGTTATTATTGCAGAAGTTAGTACAACTTTTTTGCTAAGAGGGTTTAGTAATGGTGTTAAAGTCTCCAAGAACAATCTATGTTTTAATAGAAATGGAAATATCTCTTAGAGTTTGCCAAAGAGCAATCCTGCTATTTTTTTACATTTGGTGTAAACAACAGTAAGAGAAATAACATTTTTGGAGTTGGGTAAGGTAATTTCAGCATGAACCAAGTGGGGATGGTCAATAGTTATGTGGATGTTAAACCAGTCACTCCAGAAAAGCCAGATCTTGCTGTTACAGTTGAAGGTGTAATGTCTGAAACCAAGCTTAGCTGCGGCAGAAGAGATTTGAGCAGACTCAACCATGGGTTCTTGGATATAGACAATGCTGGTTTTGTTGGTATCAATGATATTTTTTAGCCTTCTGAGCGAAGATTTGTTAGAAAATCCTCTTATGTTCCAGTTAAGAATGTTGATCATGATTAGGTTGGGATTTGTTTTGCTTCTTGTACCCAAAATTTGGGTTTGTATATTCCTTTCTCATTTCTGCTTTTGAATTTAGCAGCTTTGAATCTTTTGTTTAGCAAAGCCTTGAAACTAGGGTATGTTTTTTTCATTTTCAAGATCGGAGTAGACAGTAGGCTTCCAAACTTCAGATGGGTAGGTGTGTAAGTCTCATTTTCATTTGTTTTTTGTTCTTCATACTGACTCCCTCTGTAATCTTCTTCAAGGTCTCTGATAGCTTCCATGATTTCATTGCTTTTAGACACGCTTTCATATTCAGGATTGGTTTCGTGGTTTTGGTTAAGTACTTAATTACCACTGTCTCCATTGTCACTTTGGTGATGATTGGTGAAATTTGGTGATATCAAATTGGTGATGGTTATTGTAATTGATTTCTCCATTGTCTGTTTATCTTTCTCAATTGAGATTGGCTTGAATATCAGATATTGAAGTTTTGGCTTGTTCTGCTTAGTATTGTTGTGTTCATTGTTTTGTTCATGGTTGGTATCACTGACTTCTTCTTGATTTCTTGGAGAATTCTTTCTACAGGTTGTTATATCATGCCCTATATGGTAGCACTGATTACAATTGCAGAGACATCTTTGTAACTAAGATGGAGCCATAAACCTTCATTAGCCTCAAATCCAACCAAGATTTGGTCGAATGCACTGAGTAATATCAATTTCTATGAGGACGTAGGAGGCATTGAACAATGCTCTGTTCTTGGAAGGAATCCAGCTTTTTAGAGGTTCGCATATGGTTCCAGCGATTGTAAGCATTATTTCCTTCTTAAACATATATTCAGGTACGTGTTCTATTCAAATCCAAGTAGGAACAACAAGGTTTTCATATTTTAGATTGAAATCGGGAGACCATTCGATAACTCTCATGATCTTGTCTCCTACAGTCCACATCGTTCTAGCTCATAGTCTGCACATGTCTTCTTTGGTAGAAAATTCAATAAGTAAATGTCTGGAATCCCAATTACTCACATTAACTTCTCCCGTGAATTTTATTAAGTCTAAGAAATGGTTAATTATCTGTTTTTTTGGGAATCCCTTGGGAAAACTTTGTTATAAGTGTGAATTTTCGGCCAATTTCAAGATACTACTTTGTTTCCTTGTTATATTTGGTGAAGATATGAGACTGAAGGTGTTTAATCGTAGTGGGCTTCAGTTTTTTAGCATTTGGGTAAGGCTTAGTAGGCATTACAACATCAATAAATCGATTGGTCAGAGGTGCTTGAGTTGTGGAATGTTGTTGTAATTCATTGGACTCGTTGTTGGAGCTTTGAAGAACTGAAATCTCTAATATATTGTTCTTTTTCTTGCATTTTGTGGACTCAAGTAAGCAGATGCAAAACAGAGGAAGATCACAAGAAGATCAATGATAAGGAGCAATCAACAAAATTGATTGAAGAGAAGAAAGAGTTGGAAGAAAGTAGAAAATCAAGATTTGGGATGCTCTAATCTTGGAGAAACTATTCTTAGAGAAGCCTTTCCTTCGTTTTCTTCGTTGATTTTACTTCTCTAAATCATATCTTAAATATCCATACTATCACTAGCCACGAAAGCACTTCTCATCCTCTAAGGGGGTAGTCGAGTTGGTTGAGTTAGACATGTTTCTGATCAAAGGTCATGAGTTCGAGTCCCTCTAGATATGCTTTCTCGGTTGAGCCTGTCACCTTGCGTGGTTTACCTTCTGGTGTTGGTTTGCAGGCCATTGCGTTAGACTGAGGGTTTAATCTGTGCGCACTCATTGCACTCTGAGTAGCGGTTGCGGGTTCCTTCCGAAAAAAAAAATGAAAGCACTTCACATTTTTATCAAAATATTTTTTACTTTTTTATATATAAAGTTCATATCTTTGAAAGGATATTTTTAAAAAATTCGACAACACAATCAAGTTTGTTTTCTTAAAACAAACAAAACTAGATCTATTAATTATTATTTTAAATTATTTTTTCGTCACTAACATGCGAGACCAGCCATAAACAAACATATGTGGCCATGCATAAAAACATACTAGACCAGACATAACCAAATATGCGAGACCAACCCTAAAAACATGTGAGACCAAACATAAAAAAAACAGGCAGAATAAATCATGCAAGATGAGACATAATAAACTTGAGAGACCAAACATTATTAAATCATGCGAGACAAGACATAATAAATCATGCGAGACCATGCATTATTTTTTAAGATGAACAAAACTAGATCAATTGATGATTTTTTTTTCACCAGACTCAGTATCCCTAGTCTTACATCATTATCATCAAGTGGTATATGTCTTGCATGTTTATTTATGTACGGTCCGGATATTTATTTATGCTTGGTCTCGCATATTTTTTATGTATGGTCTTGCATTTGGTTATGCCTGGTCACGCATGTTACTGGTGAAAAACTATTCAAAAATATATCTTTAATGAATTTAGTTTGTTCATCTTAAGAGAACAATACTAATAATATTTTTGGATTTGTTTTGCGAGATGCGGTTTGAAATATACTGTCTTTTTAAAATTAAATAAAACAAATAAGTAAATAATATGAATTTGGTTTAAAATATGAGGAAAGTATTACTTATGGTTTTTCACCATAGTCCATGTATCCATAAGTAGTTTCTCATATCTTAATATTTTATATTAGTGTCATACTTGGTTTACTATTTATTGGTAGTTCATCTTAAATAAAAATATAAGTTACGACTACTTAGTTTAGAACCGTATTATTTCTTCAGGGCATAAACGAATATTTCTAATGTTAGTTTTTTTATAGGGAAATTGTACTTAAAGTACCCACTCAACTATTCAATTGTCACTTACCACCCAAGTTTGATCAATTGTTACTTAATACCCATCTCAACTACCTTATTGTCACTTACAACCTAATTTTATTTTAATACCCTAACTACCCTTAACCCACTATATAAACCTTATTTTCTGTTTTCTTTCTATTTTTTCTAGCTTTTTGAAGATTTGAATTTGTTAGCCGCTCTAACCACCTAACCCTACCAACCACCACGAGCTGAGTTGAAATCACATTTCCGGTGATCGGAAGCTGCTAAAGGTTTGTTTCTTTATGTAAGTTGTTGTGTTAGACCTGTCTAACTTCTGTTTTATACGTACAGGAGTTGATCGTCGCTTTTTGGAATCTTATAGCTTACAAGTAATCGTGTTGCGAGCTTTTTAGGTAATTACCTACCGATTTCAAAGTTTTTTATTCGTTTTCTCTGTTGGAATAGGTTCTATTCTACTGTTTTTAGATGCCATTGCCTGATTTCAAGCTTTTCTCTGTTTTTTTTTGTTATAGTGATCTGTTATTGTTTAGTTAATATTGTTCATTATATAGTTATGTCCTTGTTTTCTGATGTTATATTCTAATTTGGTAGTGCTTTAGTTTTGTCTTGAATGTGTAGATTACGAGTTTTTAGGTCAGTTAGAGTATTGTATTTCGAAACAAATATCAGGACCGGTGTTACATAGAAATATCAGGACATGATGCGAATAGCTCTATGTAGATATACACAATTCTTAAGATAGGATGCGAATAGCTCTATGTAGATATACACAATTCACAAGCTAGGATGCGAATTGTTTGATGGTGCAGTAAATAATTTGGACAGTTTTTGTGACTGATAACAAATATCAGGACTTTTTTATCTACAAATATCAGGACAAGATGCGAATAGCTCGCTGTAGGTATACACAATTCGCACCTTAGGATGCGAATTGTTTGATGCAGTAGTAAATATTTTGCACCTAGTTTTTGTGACTAATAACAAATAACTTGTATTGTCCAGGTTAAGAGATGTCTAAATCACGAGTTTGTATTTTTAAATATGGTCACCAAACTGCAATTGTGTCTTTCACGGAGTTTGAAAGCTTCGAAAGTATCCAAGCTTATGTAGAGAACACATGGGAGGAGCTTGCCATAGGTGAGTACCTAATTACTTACTCCTGCGGGGATCATAATAATTGTTTCTTTAATAACCAGAATGATTTTGTTGGGTTGGTGTTATATCTTGATTTGGAGCGTTTAAAACGGGTTAGTTTTCTCATAGAACAACACGTCTTCAATAAGGGTTCTGGTAATAAAAGTTCTGTTGATAAGAGCTCTGGTGGTAAGGATTGTGGTGTAAAGCGTAAGGAGCGTAGCTTGATTTTGGGAGAACCATCTCTTGATCAACTAGTTAGCGGGGAGAGTAGTAACGGTTTAGTTAATTCTGATCAGAGGAAAAAACAACTTGCTACTGCCGGTTGGGCTGATGGTATTACAGGAGTGGGTCAAGGTTTTGAAGAAGGTGCTGCCGGTCTGAGGGTATCTTTGTGCAAGTTTGCGTTAGAGCATGGTTTTTCTTTCAAATACCTGCACAACACAACAAATAAGATCACTGCTTATTGTGAAAATAAGCTCACGAGCGGGTGCAAATGGAGGGTTTATGCATCTATTGACTCAAGCACCCGCCTTATGACGATTAAGAAGTATGTCCCGTACCATACTTGCAGTCTTGTTTTCTCCCAGAAGCATAAGCATAAGCGGCACAAGCATTTGACATCAGATTTGATTGCAGAGGAAATTCAGGATTCTCTCCGGACCTGCCATTCGTTGACAGCCAAAACCATACAATCGACTGTCAAACAAGATTACGGTTTTGACATCTCTTATCGTTTGTCATGGAATGCTTTAGAGAAGGCTAGAAGGGGAGTTTTTGGAGATAGTTCAAGTTCTTTTAGTTTACTAAGCGGATACTTCAAACGCTTGAAGAGCCGGGATATTACTTTAGACTGCCAGTTGGAGTTGTCAGCTGGAAACCGATTCAAGCGCTGTTTTGTAGCATTCGGTTCGTCCCTTAGTGGTTTTCATTCATGCCGTCCAATGTTGTTTGTTGATGGAACCCACTTATATGGTAAGTACAAGGGTACATTGCTCACTACTGTAGCAAAGGATGGAAACAACGGTTAGTTACATTTATCTAGTTAATGAACGATGTTTTTGTGTGAAAATGCTCATGCAATTCGCAGCATGTGATGCGAATTAAGCAGTGTTGTGATCCTCACATTTCGCATTTGAGGCTGCGAATTATGTATTATGCTGAGTAAACCGTACTTACATCGCAGCTTGAGTTAGGTATTATTTAAAGTTTTCACAAACAATTCGCATGACAAGCTGCGAAATGTTTGCATGAGAAATTAAAATGTCACACATATTTCGCATGACAAGCTGCGAATTGTCCAGGACAGCATGCGAATTGTTTACAATTTTTAAACGTTTGCATACTGTTGTAGTGTTCATTTGATCTGCCTTTTCCAGGACTATTCCCTGTTGCTGTTGCTGTAGTTAGCATTGAAGATTGGGACAATTAGATGTGGTTTTTGGGGTGTTTGAAACCACATTTGCTGGATCGCCAGATCACATTTATTTCAGACCGTCATTATGGTATTGTTAATGTTGTTTCTGTCTTGTATCCACACTGCTATCATGCGTACTGTTATTTCCATCTCATGCAGAATTTGAAAGCCAAACTGGAACATACTAACAGGGAGTATAAAAAAAAGATGTTGAGTTTCTTCCACCGTCTTGCTTATGCTCCCAGTCAAGAGCTTTTTAAAGATATACTAACAGGTTTTCTATGTGAAGGTGGTGAGAGAATGAGTGATTTTCTTGCAAATTTACCCCTTGAAAAGTATGCGCAGGCTTACGTAAAAGGGAAGCGCTACGGCTCTATGGCTTCTACCGCAGCTGAATCGTTTAACAATCAGATTAAAAAATATTGCGGCTTACCAATTGTTGAGTTTATTGATGGATTAGAGTCTTGCTTATGACTCAAGTTTCACGGAGATACGAAGAAGGTCTCAGCTGGAGTACTAATTTGGTTCCCGAGTACGAGAAGAAGCTCAAGCACAATGTTGACATGTGCCGAAGTTGGGTAGTACGTAAGTCCTCTTCCGCCATGTTCGAAGTCTTTTCGAATCCTGTGGCTGTTGTTAATCTGTTGGATTTCAAATGTTCATGCGGATCATGGCAACAAGAGTGTTTTCCATGTGCTCATGCTCTAGCGGCATTACAATACACCGACCAAGATCCATTGACTGTAATAGAACCCTTCTTTACGGTTAAGAATTACAGGGAGAGTTACTCTTTCAGCATACCAGCTATAACTGATTTTGGCGAAGGGTCCAGCGCTAACGATCCTTCTTTTGTTGAAGTTCTGCCTCCGAACGTTAAGAGACGCTCCGGAAGGCCTAAGAAAAAACGAATCCCTTCTAGAGGAGAAATCTCAACCAAGAAGTTAAGGTGTGGCCGATGTTCGAAATCAGGCCATAACCGGAGGACTTGTGATGTTCCAATTTAAGGACAATTCTGGTTGGCCATATCACATTTATTTTTGTAGCATAGTTATTGTTCTGTACAGCAAACTAAACATTTGTACATTCCTGTGTTTTTGTATCTGCCACTATTGGAGTTGTAAGCATTTCGCATCCTGTGCTGCGAATCATGTACAATATGTTGGTGTATTTTTACAAACATCTATCAGGATTACATGCGAATTATGTGCAATTATGTGAAATTTCAACATGATGCAAATCGCTGGTAAAATCATATCAAACATTTATCATATCTTACGTTTCGCATGATAGGCTGCGAAGTAGGGCCAGAATTGTGATGCGAATGGAGATCAATTAGAAGTCCTGATATTTGTCATATGATAAGCTGCGAATTGTCATTTATAAAAATACTAGGATATTCAGTAAGGTTGAAAATAAGTAATATAGCAGGTTAACATGCGAATGAAGTGCAAAATGTATTTGGATGCGAATCCTTTATATCATTGAAATTCTGTAAACAAGTTGGATTACAAAAAGGAGGATTACAATATTTCCAGAAACTAACAACTGTTTAACACATATCAGTACAAGCTACTATTGCTAGTTAGTTGCATTTCAAAAAAACAAAAAACAAAAACCAACTCTAGCAGTTGGTAGAGGATTCATCACCAACTGTTTCCTCTTTCTCCTTTTTGTGCTGATCATCTTTGTCTTTCTCCACTTTGTCTTCGACTTTCTCTTTCTCTTCCACTTTCTCTTCAGCTTCAATATCTACGTCCATCATGCTTAAAAATTTTGTCCTTGATGGACCAGCTTCGTCTTCCCTCTTCCTTTTGTTGTTTCGAACCTCTGCCGTTTGAGGTTGCACCTTTTCTGGCTGAGGTGCAACAGGAAGCATTGGAACCTGTTCTGGCTGAGGTTCAGCAGCAACCTGTGGAACAACTTCCACTGGTTGAGAGTCAGCAGAGTAGTAGTCATCATACATGTCTAGTTCGAAGACAGAGACTGGGCTTGGGGGTGGTACTGCTGGCATGATCAACTCATCACTCCAGTTAACGGTTAAGGATGACCAGGAGTCACCCAGAGAACCGAGTGAACCAGAGTTTGAGTATGAGGTGGTTGTTGTGGTGGTGGAAAAAGACATGACTGTTTGAATTCGAAGAGAAGAAGAGGTGTTTTAAAAAAAATATAGAGTTTGGTGTAAAATTAGCCTTTGGTTACTAGAGGTTTTTATAGGGAAATGAGGTAATAATTACATAGCCTCCATGTCCAATCAGCATTTAATGAATTATGTACTTGATTAGATTGTTTTTTGTGTGCTCAATGTAGAAAACGTTTACCAAGGCATAAGCCACAGCCTGTTTGTATCCTTCCACTTTGTATTTTTAATTTTTTATTTCTGCACCAGGCTGCGAACTGGTTTTAAGCTGGGATACCAGGATGCGAACTGTGTGTGAAGTGATTACCATCTATCATGTTAGGCTGCGAACTATTTGATGATAAGTTAGGCTGCGAACTGTTCACAAGGATTAGGCTGCGAACTGTTCATACATACCAGAGTAAACTACCATGATCATAATCAACCATTATATATCAGGTTATGATGCGAACTATAAGATAAGGAATATTCAAAGATGTGAAAATGTAATTTTTTTATGTATGCACAACAAAACTAAAAATTACAACAGACATATGTGTTTACAAGCAACAGATGTATTTACAAGCAATACACGAATCAGCCATATGCGATGCGGTCTTTGTCATTTAAAAAGTAATAGAACATTTCTGCTCTGAAGGCAGTTACCATATCTGCATCGTATTTTTTCTGCACTGATCCATGCTCAATAATATCCCTTGCATATTTGCAGACGAAGACACCACAGTCCACGCTGCCTCGCTTTTGTTGTGGGATGCCTCTTTCCACTTTCACCTTCCACCCTGTAGTATATTTGGGTAGGAATCCTCTATCCAACAAATATTTGATCTGTGTATAATAATTAGTGTTAGGAATATGCAAAAAAACAAAAACAGTTGGTGACATACAATTCGCATCCTCAGGCTGCGAATTATATGACAATAAATCCAACACAATTCGCATCTTAGGCTGCGAATTGTATGACAGCCTTGATAGGTTGCGAATTGAGTTGTGGACAGGTTGCGAATTGTATCCAACATGGATAGGCTGCGAATTGAGTTATGGACAGGCTGCGAAAAAACATCTTGTTTACTCACAATTCGCAGCATACCAGATCTCATTTCGCAGCATGCATACTTAAAATGTGTTCAGATTTAAGTGTATAGTTTGGAATATTTACCAGTAGTGCAGGTGTCCTTGTGGTGGTGTTTATGGCATGAAGCTTAGGCATAAGCGAATTGTAGTTTGAAATTGTCCTTCTGTCGACATCGATGACGAGCAACGTCCAGTGGTTTACATTGTCCTTCGTCTCGGTGCACACTGGAACCATGATGATGTTGGCTGCTTTCCGCCCCTTCCTAAAAGCCATGTCCACCAAATTTTCCACTTGCCACCCTGCTTTCATTTGATGCTCCATCCAAGCAAGAGTATATTAAAGTGAGAACATTTCTGAGAACTTTGTTCAATTTACGTGAGCTAAACTTACCGCAGTCATGTCCGAAATCAGTATGGCGTCGTGATGCTCTCCTTTAGCTTTAGTGCATGGAACTTTGTAGTCAGCATCTTCAAGCATCTTTCGAATCCAAGCATCGATAAGCTAACAAAGGAGTTGTAGATTTATGTTAAATATAGAATACATATTTGAAACATTGAAAATAAAATTGGTTGACAATTGGATACCTTTACGTCCAGCTCCAGTTCTAAAGGTAGTGCCATGACATCACTCGCTTGCACCCTGATTCCGTATGTAAACTTGGACTACGATAACTGCCATACCACTGGATCAGGGGTGTCGCTCTCGTAGGCTTTAACCAACTGTATTTTGTGGTATTCTGCCAGATCGATACGGTCAGCTACTTTTGTTTTCTTTGGCCAGTCGATGTATTCTACTACTGGCGGTTCCCGCATTGTAATTACGAACTCTTCTTCTTCCTCTGCCACTTGAGGCTGCGTTTGTGTCAGTAGCTCAAAACTTGGCTGCTCTATCTCTTTACTGGGCTCGAGCTTAGTAAATAACAAAAATCAAGAGTAGAAGGGCGTCAGTGGTTTATAAGTGCAACGAGTCCAAACAGTTCGCATCTTAGGCTGCGAAATGTAAGGTTCCAGTTAAATAAATTTATTAGTATCTATCAGGGTAGGGTGCGAACTGTTCGAGGTTCCATTGAACAGTTCGCATCCTACCCTGATATTCGTTTGTAATACCCCAATCAGCATTAGACACAAATCTTATGTTATGATGCGAAATCATTATAAGTAGGCCTTACCGCACGGTCAGCGACAACCACTGCCGTTGACTTGTTCGGCATAGGATCTGGATCGTGTCGGCAGAAATCATAAAAGTCATCCTCCGACATGTTCTCCAAAGACCGTTGTATTATAGAATCGTAATATACATTATCAATTTCATTTAAAAATGTCTGTGAAACTTGAGTGTAAATACCATCAACAAAAGCATCAGGTAAACCTACTGTGCTATCGTGGGACTCTGGAGCTGGCAGTTGATTTGTTACCGGGCCTACAGTTTAACGTTGGCTTAGCAATTCTGACTTTGCTGACAACACCGTTGGTCTTTGAGGTTCCACCGAAGAAGTGGTTTTGTCTTCTAAGGATGGTCCTTCCTGGCTGAGTAGTTCTGTCTTCTCACCGGGATGGACAGGTTCTGACTCTTGAGGTGCTACCTCTTGAGTTAGCCTTTCTCTCTTCGCCAAGGTTATCTGTTGCTGCTGTTGTTGTTCTTGTTGTCCTTGTTGCTCTTGTTGTTGTTGTTCTTGTTGCCGGTCTTCGTGTTGAACCTGTGGCTGCTGGGGTTGTTGCTGGTGGTGTTCTTCGTGTTGTTCTTGCTTGGGGTGTTCTTCTTGTTGTTGCTGTTCGTGTTGTTGTTGTTGTTGTTGCTGTTGTTACTGTTGTTGCTGTTGTTCCTGTTGTTGTTGTTGTTGTTGTTATTGCTGGGGGTGTTGTTGTTGTTCTTCTTCTTGTTGCTGTTGCTGGGGGTGTTCTTCTTCTCGTTGCTGTTGTTGTTGTTGTTGCTGTTGTTGCTGTTGTTCTTGTTGTTGTTGTTGTTGATGGGGTGTTCTTGTTGTTGTTGTTGTTGTTGTTCTTGTTGCTGTTGTTGTTGTTGTTGTTGTTGCTGGTCTTGCTGTTTCTGCTGGTGTTGTTGTTGGCTTTCGGTCTCCTATTTCATACAAAAATAATAAAAAAAAATGGTGGAAGGGTTAAGCATAAGTTAATCATTGTGTAATCACATTTCGCATCCTGACCTGATATCTATGTTATACATTCCTAACAATTTGCAGCTCAGCATGCGAATTGTGTAATAACCAAACCACCAGTTTATTACATAATTCGCAGCTCAAGCTGCGAAACGTTTGGACAGGACTACACAAGAGTCCTGATATTTGTTTGATAACATCATATTATCTACTTACATTATCTACCTCCTCTGTATGTGTCTCCATGATGGGTGAATTGTGGGCATCATCATCCCTTTCTTCCGGCAGTACTCCATCAGCATGGTGCTGATCAGCATTAGACACGAATGCTTGCTGATCAGTGGATTCTACTCTCTCTGGAAGTGCTGCTGGTACCTGCTCTATTGGGCTTTCGATACGACAAATTGGCTGAGAGATAGCATTGTGGAGTTGTTGTGCTTCAAGTTCCGCTATCTTGCGTTTCAATTCTTTCAGCTGCAAAAATGATAGCAAACGTTTTATAAACATATTAAGTGCTGATTGTAGTGATTATTTAAGGTTCAAGTCATACTTACTTCTCTGGCCTGTTTTTCTATTTTTCGTTCGTACTTGTTCTTGTCAGCGTATGTCTTCGAACTCTTTGATTGAGCAGCAATATCGGGATTAGGACCTCTGTGTTTGAGTACATAATCACCGATTGTTTCACTCATACTGGTTGTGTCGGTGTCGGAGGGCTCTTGCCTGGATTTGCCTTTCGGTTGTGGTGGAATCGTTTTCTTTGGGAGTCTTGGTGGTGGAATCGATGGCTCTGGTGGTGTTGGTTGTTCGAGTGTGGGAGACATCACCTTACTCGTTACATTCTGTGATGCTCGTCTCCTTTGTTTTGGTTTTGATGCTGTGCTTTTCGTCCTCTTCCTAGGTCTTTCTTCTGGTGAAGTAGGTACCGTTACTTCTGCATCTTCACCATCTTCTCTTTCTCCGAAAGCTTCAATTTCAGCCTCGGTAAGCTGTAATGAACCTTCTAAAACCTACCAACAGATGCACATGTAAGTAAATTAATTGTTTCGAAAGTATGAGGGTGTAGACAAACAAATTATTTTTTATAAACAGTTCGCATCATATGATGCGAACTGTGTGGTTTTAAATCACATTTCGCATGCTGAGCTGTGAAATGAGTATGTTACAGTATGCTGCTAACTATATGTAAAACATATGATGGGAACTAAGTGTAAACCATATGATGCGAACTAAGTATAAAACATATGATGCGAACTGTGTTGAAAAGGAAGCTGCGAAGTAAAATTCATATCAGGCTGCGAAATGATTGATATATTTTTCTAAGCAAAACGCATGATATGCTGCGAACTGTATGCACCCCCAGTTCAATACATATATAAAGCTTATACCTGGTCATTATCCAGGTAGGGTGTTCTAATAAGATATGTCATGGTTGATGCTTGGCACTCTAACCCCAACCATTTGAAAAACCTTGGTATCGAGGTTGGCTTCGCTACCTCGTGGCCGATTGTTGTGTGCTCCATGATGAAGGGCTGCATGGGGACAAGTTTTATCAACACGATGCTATGTACATAACTAATATTTATATTAAATAGATCAATCTTACAATTACAAGGGCGACGCAGCCGACGACTTTATCAGCTCTTTCTACCGCTAAGCAACTCCTGATAGACTGTCGAAGCTTGACCAGAATCGATCCAGCCCAGTCATAATTGTTTATTTTATTGAGGTCTTCAACGTAATAAACCGTGCTCCAGCCCATGATATCTCCAGATACGGAGTAGAATAGCGTAGAGCACAAAAACAGTATCAACAGCCTCGCCACGTCTTCCAATTCATGCTCCCCTCCTTCGTTTATGGTCTTCTCTATACCCTCCTGTAAAACCAATGACAACATGCTATGTTAGAAATGTACAGAATCTTGCTTTATAAAGATGAAGTCCATTTTAGACGTACCTTTATAATGGCATTTGTTATTGTTTTGGTATTACTAGTTGCTACTTTCCTGCCAGTTTTAACCATGAAGTATTTCTTCATCATCCTTGATTCGTCCTCCTCGCCGGCTGCATACTTGTTGTGAAAAGCGCCGGTTTTTGTTAACTCTATTTTCTCGGTGCCATGCCTCAGCCCGAATATGATCTTGATATCGTTTTTAGTTAGCTTTATATACTTGTTGCCAATCCTAAAGGCGTCTCTTTCCAGAGAGAATTTCTCGATGATATACTGAATGATTTGGTAGAATTTTTTCCTTGGCAGCTCTTCCTCATAACGGATTTCGAACGCCGTTTTCAGAAGCGTGTAGAAGGGTGTGTTTCTTGCAGCTTCAATGTGGGCCCTTGTAATACGCATGTCTTTGAGTAGCTTTAGAAGGCTCACCAACCCTGATCTGTAGTAGCTAGGTTTTGTTGTCATACTTTCTGCACAAACACAAATCAGTTGGAATGTCACAAATAATTCGCATCACAAGCTGCGAAATGCATACATATAAATATTGGCTTCACAGACAAGCTGCGAAATGAGATCTGGTATGATGCGAATTAGGTAGCTCAAGCTGCGAATTGTTTGTAAATAAGTATAAACATACAATCGAGTTGCGAATTGCTTGCATTGTGGGTGATCAGGGTGCGAACTGTTACACTCTTTACATGCACGTTACAGGGATCTGAGAATTATGCAACGAACACCAAAATCAACAATGAACTACCTAATGCAGATCTAACATACATAATATTTCTCAGGAGAGTATCAGTATTACATGCAACTAAAATTCTACCCTGGCTTCGACTATAAACCCATAAACTGAGCAACTATCGTCAGTAGATACTTCATTCTAGTATAAAAAGCAACGCCTATCGTGAATTAAGAGAAAAAAGTGGTTCAAATTCGTCAAAAACGCAAAAAAAGTACACTTTCCACGATAATGCATACCTGTTAAATTTCACCGGTCGGAGAACGAGATTGAAGCTTTCAGAGACGACTTCACGACAACTTTTTCGAACGAGATTGAAGATGTGTAGTCTGACTGAGTAAAAGAGGTTGACCGGTGCGATAGTGTCGAAGGTGCGAACGGTGAGAAGCTGTAGGGTTTCTGGGTTTGAAAGAGAGAGAGAGTATCACGAAGTCGAACGGTTTGTTTTCTAGTGGTTTCTAAAATTAGAATTTTGTGTTTGTTTAGGGTGATAAGAAGGTCGAAAAAGTGGGTTGGAATTGAAAAATGGGTATATATAGTGGAAGGGTATTTTTGTCCAATTTATTAGTCTGGGTATTAAGTAACACTATGTTAAAAGCGGGTACCGCCGGGTAATAAGATAGTTGAGTGGGTATTTTCAGGTACTTTTCTCTTTTTTATATAATAACAAAATCAATTATTTTTTAACAAAATCGGCCAATTCCGTTGTAACTGATTGTTTCACAACTAATCAAGTACCACGTTTTCGAAAACCTCGTCTAGAAGACCATAGCATTAGAAAACCCTCGTCTTTGAAGACTCTGCATCGTCTAAAAACACTTCCTCGTTTAGAAAATTATGTCTCGTGTAAAATATCCTGCCTCATATAAATTTCCAAAACAAAAGGACAAAAAAAATACCCCCTAAATTATGTCTATAAATAGTATCGAATGAAAACTTTAAATATATATATATATATATTAAGTTCTATTTATCTTTATCTGATTTTAGTTCATTAATTGTTAAAAAAATACATTATATATATCTCAAATAAAAAATATAAGCTATTTTAATTAATCCATATTACATATCAATAAAAAAAAGAAATACTATGATTTTTTTATAAAATTATTATATATATATATATATATATATATATATAGGTTTGATGTTTTATTGTATCTTTAAAATATTTTAAACACTTTTATTTAATTTGGCTAATATTTTTTCTCCCAATTCACTAAATAAATTCCCAGAACATAAAATATATTTAGTGTAGATGAACGTGATGTATGGTTGCTTATTCGTGTGAAAATGGGTTCAATATTATATTTTCTTTAGATTTTTATTTGTTTTTATAAAATTTATTTGGTAGCAGCCCATACAAGATTGTTTAGAGAATTCTTTTTAGAGATATTGAAAAAACTTAAAGCACACAAATAAAGATAGATTAAATAAAAATAAAAAGGAAAAATTTGTCTTGTGTAGGTTAAAAATGATTGGTACAAAATATTGTTGAAATTTAAAGTCAATGATGAATCATTGAGACCAAATGACATGAATTAGATATATGATTTTTTTACAATTCGAACCATTTCAAATCTATCTTATGTGGTTGAATTTGATTGACTTATATTTTTCAGTCTTTCTCTATTTTTTTGTTAAAGTATGAAGTTAAGAGCTGACGCTCCTAACGGCCCGACTTTCTAACAAGCATATGATTATCATCTTTTTAAGTTTCGACTGCCAATGGTTAAGTTTGGGTTGATACTTCGGTAACTTCGATCACTGTTGAACTTATGTGATTTCCAAAACATAAACCATCAAGATAAAAATACTAAATTGATCGTAGTTTAGAAGAACAACTTGTTTTTCATGTTTTTCAAATGAAGTCGAGGTGTAATAATTTTGTTTAACTATTTTTTTCGATTTGCAAGGTTATCAATTGTTGATGTATCTAGAATTACAAATCACTTCATTTGAAGAACATCTTCTTTTTCATGTTCTTCAAATAAAGTCGAGGTGTGATAATTTTATTTAACTATTTTTTTTTATTTACAAGGTTATCAATTGTTAATGCTGATGTATCTAGAATTACAAATCACTTGATTTTATTATCTCTTTTATAAATTATATATATCATTATTAAAATTTCATAAAAAAGATAACATTTGACTTGAACTTTTTAAAAAAGTTAAATTCTACATTTTATTATTTTTACTATTGTCGGGTGAGATTCCATCCATGGTATCACCAATTTATCTAGAAAGAGGCATGTTTGGAGTCCTAAAAGCGTAGTTCCAATGAATAACGTCACCTCAACTTAGTTGGGCTCTTTACCCATCTATTATATTCAAAGATGATGACCTTCAGGGTGTTGTTGTCCCTCACGAGGATGTCATCTTAATAAGTGCATATGTGAGAGGCGAGGAGATCCGGAAGGTCCGAATAGATGCTAGAAATTATCCTAACATACATTTTGAAGGAACCTACGATCGAATGAGCAATTCTCTTGTTATACGTCAATCCTAAAAAGCGGTTTTTGACTTCACCAAAGTAAATTCTACAATCACCAAGGAGTTTAAAATACACATGAAGCGGAGTTAAAAAACAGAATGGGTACTATTTATGTTGGTAGATCACCCAACTTTCTTTAACGCGATCCCTGTTAGGTATTAGCTTGATTGGATGCATGTTATTACCTCGGCTATCCATACGTGCCTAAAGTATGTGGTAGGATACATATTAGAAGCTTTATGAAACAACCAAAAAGTGGTTATGGAGTGTTATGCAATATCGTTGATATTAAAGAAAAATAAGAAACAAGAAGTCACAATAAAAGATAAAAAAGGGAAAAACTTATGGATGAATAATAGTGTTTGGGGCTTCTAGTGTGTCAGAGTGGTTGATGGTCTCAACGAACCCCTTAAATTTATGGTACCATGTGAGGAAGTCGATATGCATCACTTTAAAAAACAAAATTATCTAAATATTGGTACTAACTTGTCGGGGTATTTAAGAATAGAGCTGATTGAATTCCTGTCAAATAAATTAGATGTTTTTGCATTGTCTAACAAAGATGTTACTAGAGTTTCAGCTACCATAATCTGTCATAAATTATCAATCAACCTAAACATAAATTCGATGTCGCAAAAGATGAGATCATTTTCCATAGATAAATATACAATTATTATTGCTGAAGTGGATATGATATCCAATGTATGCCACATAAGAGAATTTTAGTACAATATGTAGAAAGCTAACCAAGTCTTGGTAAAGAAGAATAATGACAGTTGGATGATGCACGTCGACTTCACAGAACTAAATAGAGTTTGTATGGAGAATTAGTTCCCGATTCCACATGTAGACCAACTAGTAGATTCCACCTCGGGTAATAAACTCTTATCATTCATTGATACTTACTTTAGCTTTAATTAAATTCAATTGTATCATCTGGACCAGAAATCACAACTTTTACAATAGACTGAGGTATTGATTGCTACAGGGTAATGACTTTGGGCTTGAAAAACATCATGACAACTTATAAGAGGTTGGTTAATAAATATTTTGCTTCTCGGATTAAAAATAAATGTTGAGGTCTACATTAATGACATGTTGGTCAAAAGTGTGGAAGCTTTGAGGTAAATCTCTGACCTTCTAGAAACTTTTCAGAACCTAAATTTCGTCAACTTGAAACTCAACCTAAAGAAATTTACATTTGGAGTTTGATATGGTAAGTTGTTGTCTACTTGATTAACAAGAAGGGCATATAGGTTGATTCATCACAATGAGAGGCTCTAACCTCAATTAAACCATATAGAACCCTTAAGGAGGTCCATATTCTAACGAAAAACTGGCGACACTCAATAGCTTTTATATTCCGATCTTTGGAAAAATGTGCTCAATTCTTTCAAGTGCTTCAAAAAGCTAAGTAATTCTAATGAATCGGCCAGTGTGAGTCCGTTGAAGCATTTAGTAAGATAAAAATAACACCTCTTCTCTTCAAAAACTTTATCCAAACCTATGACACGAGAGAAATTATATGTATATTTGGTCGTATCTGAACATATTGTAAGCGCGACTGTGATCATGGAAGAAGGAAGTTGTCAGAAGCTAGTCTATTGTATTGAAAATAAATTTGTTACCAGCATATATGTGATACCTCAAATTGGAGAAGTTGGCTTTGGTAATAGTTTTTGTAACAAAAAAGATGAGACCTTATTTCTATGGGCTCCCAACATCCTATTTGCTCCAAAACATTTGAAAAAAACAAATATCTTATGAAATTTAACCCTACAATCAATAGAGTAAGGAGATTTCAGTATTACCTCTGAACCAATGATCATTATTAAAGCTCATGCCATAACTTATTTTCTTAGGAGATTCCACGTAGAAAGGCCCAAATCGTCTAGCTCGTGGATCCTTATGAAGATGAAACGAATCTAAGCTGATTGAGGGTCGAATGTCTTAGGCTGTAGAGCTGGTGACCAGCTCGTGGCTCCTTATGGAGCAATTATGAATCCGGTCATCCGTTTCAGTTTTGAAGCGTTGAATAATGAAGCTAAGTTTGAAACAACAATTTTTGGTCTTCGAATAACCCATGTCTGTCGGACGAATAAGGTACGTTTGGTGAATGATTCTCAACTTATGATAAATCACGCCATAGGATAGGTCGAGACATGTAGTGATCATCTAATCAAATATTTTAAAGTGCTGAAAACTCAGACACAACTATTTGAAAGTATTAAATACAAACAAGTTCCAATGGTAAAAAATATTCAAGCAAATTATTTGGGTTCAATAACATATTTCAAGACCGAACACTGGGTCACTATTCATAAATATCCCTTGATTGATAAAGAGCACGAGTTGAGTCATGAGGATACTTTTGAGTTGAATGATAATGAGGTTGAGGATTGGAGGATTTAAATCCTGAACTTTATTAGGAAAGGTATTTTCCCCAAGGACAAAGCTGCAACATGAATGATAAATTCAGAGAGAGAATATTTATACTGCTATGAGGGACACTACATAAGAAAGGTTGAAACCACAATTTTCTCAGATGCTAAGGCCTCGAAGTGTAATTCACAATCTCGAAGGAACTCTGCTATGGGTTTGGTTTGGTGCAGTGGTTTTAAAATGTAACTCGAATAGTCTTATTAGCAGGGTTTTGTTGGCCGACAATATTGTCTGAACCTAATAACTTAGTGAAATAGTACGGCTCTTGCCAAAGTTTCTCTAATACGATTCCTTAGTCAGTCATGCCATTCGAGTTAATCTCTGAAGCTTTTCCTTTTGATAGATAAGGTATTGACCTGATTAGACTACTACCCAACACTTCAGAAGATCGCAAGCATATCATTGTTGTTGTGGACTATCATTCGAAGTGGGTGAATGCCAAACCGCTCTCTATGATAAATTCAAAAAATGTGATCATTTTATTATATCTAACATATGTCATAGGTTTGAACTCTCAAGATCAATTACCATATATAATATTTATTTAGTTCCATAATGCTCAAATAACATTTTTCTACCAAATTAGAGGAAAATAGAAACATTTCTCTACCCTTTTTAACACTGAGGCTAACGGTCATGTAGAGGTAACTAACTAGAGCATCATAGAAGGTTTCAGAAAGAATTTGACAGGGGTTGCAGAAAAATAGCCAAATTATTGCTAAAAATTGCTATGAGCTTACAAGAGGACTACTTGGACAACCACATGTAAAATTCCTTTCGATCTTTACGAATGATAACCTTATGAGTCTTAAAATGGGTTGGAATCAAATTTTCACTAGTTTTTTCTGCATAACCCACATGTTCTCAATGCAATTTATCTCGTTTAGTGGATAATGCATTAAAAACTAATTTTTGTTTGACATGTAAACGACTATGGTGTTTATCTTTCTCTAATGGTTCTAAAAGGGTGGATGTTTCGAGATAAAAAAATTTCAAACCATTTCTTGTAAAAATGTTTCTATGCGTATTTTGTTGGTTAACATGATATCAGTTACAAGTTTATCTATTTATTCTTTCAAAAGCTCCATCATGGTTATGTTTATATGTATCATTATATCTAACATCTTTCAATAATCATGAAAATATTCTAAAAGTACAACTGTGCCGTTATATATTCACTTGTGATTCTAGTGCCAACACGGTATACTGTGCGTAGATCATATCATACAAATGCAAATTTCATTCGTTGTCTCAATTTCAATAGCTATCCCAATATCATCAGATTTCTCATGATTTTTAGGAATTTATAATTAATAAGAAAGAGTTCTAAAATAGTGTTAGAGACCTTACCTTTGATTTGGTCGAACACCTTTTCTCCAAATCTATTTGTGTTATGTACCGACTATTTTCAAATGAGGATTTAGTTGTACAATATTTCAGTTCAACCAGTGAATGCAACCTTCCCCAAAATAACTTGAAATTAAGCTTGTTCGTACGTAAATAATGATTTAGGTTAAAATGAGCGCTCTCCATCCGGTTAGTTGTGGCATGTCCCAAATGCATGAACTTGTTAGTTTTCCAAACCATAAATTTATCAGTGTATGGGTCAAGCCAAGACTTTTCGGTGTATTTGATTGTTTTAGAATAATTTTTGTAGTCACGCTGTATCTTAATCCTAACGTGATCGAATTGAATTTTCGACGTCGAGTACGCTATATTTTTCCACGCATGATCTGTTTTCTCATTAATATATTTTTTCGTATTCGCTTGAACGTTTTGGTTAATGTGCCATCAACATAAGCATTCATCAACGCTAAGTATTTATCCGTCAAAACTATGAACAGTTCTTTAATGGTGTGAGATACAATCAGAAAATTCAAACAATATAATAGCCACTATAATTTGTTAATTTCTCCCTGAACATAAACGCAAAGGTAACTTAGTAAGTCAAACTAGTAGATGTTACACCTCCGATCTCAAACAACGACATCACATACCTTATTGTTTTGTAAATGCTATCCATTATTAAGATTATTGGAAATGTATGTAGCAAATCCACACTAACTGAATGCGCACATAAAATATCAGTAATAATACAATCTCCATCGTCGCTAGATTTATGTCATTCAAAATAATTATGTCCTTTGAGCTCTCCTAACAAGTATTGCAACCGTGATCGACCAAATTTCTCCAACATCCAGTTTTTTCTACCAAGATAGTGTATATTGTATGCATGGACGAAATATTATATTTGTTCAACTATTTTACTCCGTTGAAAAATTCTTTAGGACAAGTTTTCATGAAGGTCGAATGTTCTAAAATTTCCAACTATTCTTTATTCAATCATCATGCTTATGAATGAAAATATAAGTGTTTATAATTTGGATGGCTGTGAATGCTATATATAACTTCTAACGACCATTGATCCGAAGTTACCACGATACCTTTGAGCTCAAAGTGGCAACCACATTTTTTTGTTCCCATCGACTTTCTCTTGAGATCTTTTTTCGGGTACAACCTGAATATACCATCATGATCTCTTACATTCAAAGAATATTTGAGGATACTTTTGACTATTTATCTTATCGTGACATTTTATGTTAATAGCCAAACAGTTTTGTGTCCTAGTCTTCTTACCCACTCAACCAATTTATTTTGCGTATAATATTTGGTTGTGAAAAACACATGAGTGTAGTTAACTGAAATTTTAGCATATCCATATGTAGTATCCTTACCTTGCAATACCAATTTTTGAAAAACCAAACGAAGTAAACAAGACGTAACTAAAAAATATAAAACAACAACTACTAAAACGAACCGTATTCTAATCGCACTAAAGGTTCGAACCGATGGTTCTGCCGGTTATGACTGGTGGTTTCGAGGCTCTGCACCGATGGTGCAGGTGGGTAGAACTAGGGTTTGTGCACGTACGCACCCCCGATTTTATCGTACTGAACCAGTGGTGCGTATGTGCACCACCACAACTTCTTTTTCTAAAAATGGGTAACCTTTTTTGAAGAGTGTAGCTCTTCTTCCGGTGACCGTAGCTCCTCTATAAAAGTTCCATCATCTGGTTGATTCATATATATGATTGTGTTTTTAAATTTTTTTCGTTCAATGTAGTGAGTTTTTTTTAAGAAAAAGTTTATCAAATTGAATAACAACTTGAAAAGCAAGTTTAATATGGAAGAACAAGTTAAAATGTTGAAAAACTAGTCGAAAAGAATGTTAAATATTTTATAAAGGGATTAGTTATTTAGATTGTATTTGATGTTCAGTTGAGAATTAAGAATTAAGATTTTGATTAATGATAGTTTCATACAATAATTCAGTAATAAAAAAATCATACATGAATAAAAAATGAATTTAGGTAGACTTTGTTTTGGTCGGTATAGATTATTGAAATTGATTTTAGGTAATAAATGATAACTTACTCTAAATATGGAGATAGGGATGGCAATGGGCCGGGTTCGGACCGGGTTTGGACCGATCCGCTTGGGCCCGTTCTTTTTTACTCGAACCCAAACCCGGCCCGACCCGCCCGCCGTGTTTATGTCAGCGGGTCAGCCCGACTCGGTCCGCAAACATTGTTTATACTATTCAGGTTGACGGGTCTGATCCGATCCAAACCTGCTCAAATTTAACTTTATTTCTAATTTCAAACAAAAGTTTGAGACATAAATTTGTTTTTTTAACTTTATTTTTAATTTCAAACATAAGTTTGAGACATAAATTTCTAAAACAACGTACCTAAAACACAATAACAGAAGAGAAAAACATCTAAAGAACTTGAAAAGTTAGAAATTAGGATTTGGAGTATATATAGGCAAAGATTTGAAGAAATATACTTATAATTTATGGAATTAGTTTATGAAAAAAGAATATAATTAATAAATATATTAATAACTCTATAAAAAGTAAAATTATAATTATTCAAAGATGATATATTATTGGTATACATATAGATGTCAGTCTTTTTCCAATAATCAGTAATTAGTAAGTATATTTATTTTAGTTATATTTTACAAATTTATAATTATTTTTAATACATTTTTTATTTTTTATATATGGTTTATATTTGCGGACCGGGTCGGGTTGGACAAATTAAAAATCTATACCCGACCCAACCCGCCTACCGATCACAATTAGTATATCCGTACCCGCCCCGTTAAATGTTTGGGCTGGACAAAACCGGACCGGATTAGACAGAATCGGATAGTTTGGACCGATTCGGACCAACATTGCCACCGTAGATGGATGTGGTTCGAGTAATTACATATTTACTCGTTAAAAGAGTACTAAATCTCTTGCCCGCTCTAGACTATTTAATAAGCTGAACGTCGCTGAAGTAGCTTATTAAGGACGCACTGACTGTTATTAAAGTTATAGTGACTCCAGTTCTTCAGCTTATTCTAAACACAAATCTCTGTTACTCTCTTTAATCCACAACAATGGCCGACACCACCGCCGCCACCGATTCTGCTACTGAGCCCACACCACTGACGGAAACCAAGCCGGCGCTTCCCGTGCTGAAGCGATGGGGGGACGAGGAAGACGATCCACAAGAGGAACCTACCTCATCTTCCGCATCCAGTGATATTAAGATAGAATCCCTAAAAATTGAAGCCGAACAACCTAGCAAGTTTCTTGATGAACCGGAGGATTCGAATATCGAAGCAGTACGATCTCTCGAAACCCTAATTTAGTCTAATTTACTTCATTCTTTTGGTTATTATCGGATTTGTGCCATATGCATGATGGTATCATATACTAGTGATTCAAAGCTATATATTAGAAAATAGTTGTTAGTTGCTTAGAGAACTAGGAATATGCAGATCTTTATGTACTTCTGTTAGGTTTATACCCAATTGTCTGTTTGTAGTTTACGTATATGAAGTTCAAAATTCGCTTATATCATGCTTTTCAGAGCAAGAACGAACTAGTATTATGATGATGAATTGAAGAAAAAACGTTTTGTAAAGAGAACAAGCCTGCAGAGAATAAGAAATCTATTGGCTTAAACAGATAAGATTAGCTATTTAATCATGTGGTTAAAGTGGTAGAAGGATCATAAACCGTGATATTGATATTAAGGTCGAAAGTTTATGGATCTGAGATTGAGGTTTTAACTTGGTGTAGGCTACTTCCGGAGGTACACCTTATACTTCTGCAAGTACATTCGAAGATTTGAATTTGACTCCCGAATTGGTGAAGGGTTTATATGTTGAGATGAATTTTCATAAGCCTAGTAAGATTCAAGCAGTAAGTCTCCCTATGATATTGACGCCTCCTCACAAGCATTTGGTTGCTCAGGCACATAATGGTTCTGGAAAAACCACTTGTTTTGTGCTTGGTATGTTGAGTCGTGTTGACCCTAAACTGAATGCTCCTCAAGCACTGTGCATCTGTCCTACCAGAGAATTAGCAATTCAGGTTCGATCTAGAATTTCTTTTTCTCTGTTCAGTTAGTTACTCACATTCTATTTTTTCCAAGATTGTTGAAATTCATTGTTTTTGTAAGTGGACCATTAAATGATTAGGTCCTCAATCCCAAAGAGTTATCCAGGAGATGTTTATTGAGAAAAGTTCTCTATTCAAACTTGCTTCAAACATAGAATATGTTAGTAATTACTAAGTGAAATAACATTGAATACACCCAAGTTTCGAAGAGTAAAAGTGTATGTATGGTTTCGAGGTCTAATGGTAACAATAAACATATGATTGTTGCAGAATATGGAAGTTCTGGGAAAGATGGGAAAATATACGGGTATAACATCCGAATGTGCTGTGCCAATGGAGAAGTTAGGAGTACCAGCTGCAAGACGGCCAGCGGTGTCTGCCCAAGTAGTGATTGGTACTCCTGGTACAATAAAGAAGTGGATGTCGTATAAGAAGTTGAATGTAACCAACTTAAAGATCCTTGTTTTTGATGAGGCTGATCACATGCTTGCTTCGGTAACATTCTTGCTCTACTTCTTTTCAACTGGGTGCTTTTAAGACTTTAAATTCCTCAGTTGGTAGAGATGCTATATAGGTTGATTGCAAAATTGTAAAAAATTCAACTATTATATGTAAACTTTAGCAGTAAGGGGAGTGCTACACATTAAATCAGCCTACTCGGGTGGCCTAGGTTTAGTACATCACTTGTGTAGTAAATTACTTCTATAGTCTGGAAATTCATGCTATATCCAACATTCTGTTGTTCACCCTTCTCACTATATAAAAAAATCCCAGTTTTCTCATGTTTTCTAGCATCTGGTTTAAAAATATCACTTTGCTTTAGGCTTACTGATAATCGATAGCCTGTGACTGACAGCTCCTAATGATCTTTGGTGAGAGAGCCTCTGAAACATGTTCTAGAACCTTGAATTATCAATTAGGCTTACTGATGATGGATTAGTCTTCTGCTATGTATTTGTCAAATAGTTTTATGCATGACATCGATCTCCTCAATGCCATCATAGAAAGACGTTTTGGTCGAATTCACTCTAAAATTGGTTGATTGTTTTGTATATTGCAGGATGGTTTTAGAGATGATTCTTTGAAGATCATGAAGGATATTGAGAGATGTAATTCTGGTTGCCAGGTTTGTTAACCTAGAGTGTTGCATACTTTCATTCATTGTGATGAGTTCTCTTATCAAGTTGACAGAATTTCTATTTGCAAATTTTGTCAAACTACAAAATTCTATTTGCAACCAAATTTAGGTTGTTTTCTTTTTAGTACTGAAGTTATTCCATGATTTATTTTTCCAGGTTCTTCTCTTTTCTGCGACATTTAACGAGATTGTCAAAGATTTTGTGTCAAGGATTGTTAAAGATTACAATCAACTATTTGTTAAAAAAGAAGAACTATCCTTAGATTCGGTGAAGCAGTACAAAGTGCATTGTCCAGATGAAGACGCCAAGATTCTTCTGATTAGAGACAGAATAATTGATTTGGCTGACAAATTAGGCCAAGCTATTGTATTCGTACGTAGGAAAAATACTGCAAGCATGTTGCACGATGCTCTTGTGGACGATGGGTACGAAGTTTCTAGTATTCATGGCAATATTTCACAAGAAGATAGAGACAAGGTTGTTAAACAATTCAAAGATGGATTAACCCATGTTCTCATAGCAACAGATGTTCTCGCCCGAGGTTTTGACCAACAAGAGGTTTGCTTTCTTTTCTTTTGTGTATTCATTCTTGGATTCCAATTCTTTTTAAAATTAATGTAATTACAAATAAATCGAGATTCAAAATAATATCTTTTATATAGGTTAATCTGGTTGTCAACTTCGATCTACCGGTGAAATTTGATAACCCATCAGAACCTGATTATGAGGTGTACTTGCATAGGGTTGGTAGAGCTGGACGTTTTGGGCGCAAAGGTTAGTTTACCGAGTACACAATTCTTAGATATAGTCTTTTGGGACAAGTTAACTAGACATCTTAGCTAAGGATTGTTTAATGCATAACTTTTGCGCTTGAAAAGACAATGTAAAATAAGCAAATAAAAAGGTTGGTTCATAAGCAAATGCAAAATTTGTTTGGTGCATTAGAAAAATAGTTTCGAGTGTAAAGTCAGTACTTCGAGGTGAAGCCAAAAGATGCCTGAAACCAAAAGACCCCAGAAACCTAACTATAAACAAAAAAGTGCCAAAAAGCATATATTTGAACCCAAAAATTTAAGCCCCAAAATATCAAAAGCGTATATTTGAAGAAGCTGTATAGAGAGAGCGAGAATATAATCATCTAAGCCAAAACGCTAAAAGAAATTGTTCTATTATTCTAAAGTCTAAATATGTATACCAAACAAACATGTTTAAGGTTTTTTTATGGCTAAGATCCCTGGAACCATCCCTAATAGATGTGCTGTCAATTGTGCATTAGCAACGTAACAATTTTGCTTGTGAAATAGTTAACCATAAACCATTTTGTTACCTCTTTAGGAGCTGTTTTTAATTTGTTAATGGGTGGAAGAGACGACGCCATCATGGCAAAGATTGAGAAGTACTTCAATACGCATTTGGAAGAGGTAAACTTCTCTATAAGAGTTTTATGAAATTCAAAATGTTTTCACGAATCTCTATGTCTTCTAAGAGTTTCATGAGTCTAATTTTGTTCTTTGGATTACAGGTCAGAAAGTGGGATAGTGAGGATGATTTCAAGGCTGCTCTTAAGACTGCAGGACTGATCTGATCATTTTGTTTTGTTCTCTCTATGGTGTTATGTGTTAATTCATTTTGTATTTTCCAATTAAGCTTTGAGTTTCTTTATTTGTTCACTAAAACGTTGAACGTAATTCGATCTTGTATTTTAGCTAAGCAGCCAATACTACTTGTACTTTAGAGAAGTTCTTGATTGTGCTCTTGAAATTTTCGAATGTATGAGTTGAGTTTGTTCCAAATCTGAACTCATTTCTTATTTATTGTCATTCGCTGTTACTAACAACTCGTACCATTAAAGTTTACATGTACATCAACACTCATTTTATAATATTTTTTCAGATTCAATACCAAGTTTGGATTCTGTCCTTAAATTTTATAGTGTTATATTAGAACATTCAAAATTTCTACAGGTAGTTCAAAAAAATAGGTTTAAACCAGGTTGCGTAACTTGTGGTTGGTATAACTGGTTTCATCCGGATTTTGAGAATGAAAATTAATTTCGGACACAATTAGTATGCATCTAAATTTGAATAATATCAGGTTAGATATAAAAATTATTATCAATATTTAATTTTGTAGGTAAGGAAAAGTTCTGAAATTGAAAACTAAAACAAAAGAGGAAGGCACGTCCAAAAGTAGTGCCCTTCCATTCTTAATCCAACTATGCTTTATATCTGCAAATTTATCCTTTTTTTGTAGAAGAATCAAACAAGAGATAGATTCAAAACAATGGGAGAAGTGAGCATGTTGATGTTGCTAATTGGTGCAATCTTAGTCTTGAATGTCGCAGCTTATGATGAAGCAGAGGTGATGCATATTACCGGTAAAGTGCTGTGTCAAGACTGCTCTCTTGGCTACACTCAATGGATTTCTGGCTCGACACCTATCAAAGGTAGGTTCCTTCTTCTTCTCTATACCTTTTTATAAATTTACAGATGTTAACAAGTTTTGAAAGTTTTTTTTTTCTGTGTTTGAATTACAGGGTCAATTGTATCCGTTACATGCATAGACAAAAGAAAAAGAGTGATGTGCTATAGTAGTGATACGACTGATGAAGAAGGCCAATACGACGTCATGGTCAAGAAATTTGTATACGGTAAAGAAGTTAACCCCCGCTGGTGTACCGTACGCCTTGTTTATTCTCCTGATGCTTCTTGTAATGTTCCTACCAACTTCGGACATGGAATTGATGGAGTTAAGCTCTTGAGACCAACTTCCGTGTACCGTGATCTTGTTAAGTTTGTACTTCCTTCTTTTTATTACACAACTCCTATGTGTGTTAAACCTGACACTAGTACTGAAACCACAGAACCTAAGTACTAGATGTTCAATTTTTATTTGTGGCTTTTGTATATGCAATCTATGATGGTGTTTTTGGGTGCTGGAAAGAAGTGGAATGATTAAGTGTTGTTTTATTTTGTCGAATTATTCAGTAATAGTAAACATCATTAGCTGGTTCAAATCGGAAATGTTTAAAAATTGGCCGAGACGATTTAGACCGAGTTAGTTGCTTTGTGCCTGTTGCAGTGTTGATATATCTTGGATCAACATTGTAATATCCATATAAGAAGATCCTCCTTCTTTAACCGCTTGATTCGCTAAATCCGAGAGCTCTTTAGCTCTTCTTCTTCTGTTTTGTCCCTCTTCACCTTTATCCATCACCTTATCCACAGCTGACTTGACGTCTTCTTTCCTCACCAAAACCCCGATTTTGTCCTCTACGCCCCATTGCATAGGCTGTTCAATTCCAGCAGACACACCGATTTTCAAAACCTGAACAACCAATTTATCATTACAAAACTGATCACCAAAAAGTGGCCATGTCAGCAGCGGAACACCAGCTGTGATCCCTTCGAGAGTAGAGTTCCATCCACAATGACTTAGAAACCCACCGATCGAGGGATGTGTTAGTATTAGTACTTGTGGTGCCCAACCTTTTATCAAAATGCCTCTGTCTTTGATTCTGTTTTCAAACCCGGTATCCAATATCCATTGCTTTAGCCCTTTCGTTTTTTCCCAGTCTCTTACAACCCAAATGAAAGGCTTGTTTGATGCTTCTAATCCGAGTCCAAGCTCGATAAGCTGTGGCACCGGTAGATTACATAGGCTGCCTAGGCAAACATACAGGACAGACTGTGTTTCTTGCGAGTCAAGCCATTTCATACATTGGATTCCATCTACTGATGTTTGATTACCTCTTTCTGCTTTGTCTAACTCCTCTCTGTTACAAAGCGAAACCGGCCCTACACACCAAACTTTATCCGATCTTTCTTTTTTATATTGATTGACATAAGCGGGTTCTATACCGTGAAATGTGTTTACGATAACTCCATATGAAGCATTATCTGCTGCTATAATTCGGTCATTGGACTCTTTCCATTCTTTCTTTGAATTTACCGGCAACTGAGCCTTAGTGAATTCGATTCCATCAGGAAAGTCTGGTAGAACAAAATAGTCTGATTCAGAGGTTATTTTGCTTAGTATTTCGGTGGCACGCGATATCCGCATGCATAGAAGGCAGAAGCAAGACATTCCATGGAAAACAATCTTAGGGATATTAGACTTTTTAGCAATATTGTTTGTGTAAGGCAAGCACATGTCAGCTATGATGCAACTAGGCCGAGGCTGTAGTTCCTCGAAGAGTTTTTCCACTGGATCCTCGAGCATATTAGCGGCTTTTGAGAAACTCGACATCATTTCAGTCGAGCTCAACATATCAAAATTCTCACATCCTTGTGGTAATCCTACTTCCGCAGTTGGGAACGGGAGCTCGACTAGATTGATGGACAGACCTGACTCTATTGCACGTTTCACGACAGGCTGGAATCTGGCTGCGTTAAGAGGAGTGGTGACAACTGTGATGGTTAAGCCACGGCTAGCTAAGATTCTGGCTATGTCCATCATGGGAATCATGTGGCCTTGTGCCATGAAAGGGAACAGCACAAAGTGAAGGGGAGGTTTTGTGTGAGTATCCATATAGTAGTTTTGTGTTTGGGCTGGGAATCAAAACTTTGGCTGCAAGTTATGAAATTGAACCTATAAATTGTGTTTATATTAGGATATGGTGACATAAGAGAGTACATAAGCAATTTGTTTGTATCTGTTGAATTTTGTGGTTCACGGAAATCTAGACCTTCGTAGTCAAAGACAAAGAGTTGTGGGATGACCATAAGACTAGCCAATCATGCAAGTCATTTGAGGTTGGCATAATCACTACTAAAAGCATTAAATTTGTTTTTTAAAATTATAATAAATTCATTATTTAGTATTGATGGTTTTAAAAATAATTGCATAATTGATTTAAATAAAAATATTTTAAACGATTATATTTATAACTTTTGGAAGGAACCCACCAATAATGATGCAGTTTTATGTTAGGAATCGAGACCAGAAATTCAATATAATGAGAGGATAATTTTTTTTTGGTTTGATTTATCTAAAAATAAAAGATAGTTGCAATTTTTTACTATCTAAAAAAGATGTTAACAATGATTCAAAACTTTTAAGAAAGTAAAAATTATATAAAAAGGAATAATAATAATAATAAAAAAAAACTTTAATAAAAAAATCATAATAAAAAGAAAACTATAATAAAACTAAAAACTATGACAAAAGGAATTTCTAATAAAAAAAATATATAATCCTTCTGAATATGTTTGTTTTAATTTTCAAACGGATCGCTATACGGATTGGGGTAAATGTGAACCGGATAATACATTATTAGGCTCCACACAAACATAACAATCTTCCATGTGGAGAACGATCATTTCACAACAACGCATCTTAACTTCACTTTGAACAAACTTTTGATATTCCAATCATTAGAACATCTCTTTAACCAATCGTGAAGCTTGAAAATCCATTGAAGTTGCAAAAAACTTCAGTTTCTCAAAAGTCACAAGCTTTGTCAACATGTCTGTTAGATTCTTTGCTCCATCAACCTTTTCAAATGTTAACTGACCATCTTATATTCACGTGTTTGGTTGTGGAATAGTATGCCAAAATTACTTGCTAAGAAAATAACGGTGTGACCATCAATATGCAAAACTTCATGTTTTTTTTATATCCAATTCATCCAAGACACGCTTAGCCATATCATCTCATTGCTTGCCTCATTAATAACAGCATATTCAGACTCAGTAGTAGACAAGACTAATATCTTCTACAAATTAAAACCCTAACTCACAACAATACTATTAAAAGTTTATACATACATACATACTAGTAATTTTTCTACTATAAATATCTCCAATTAAGTCAGATTCAACATAAACTTGTAAATTCATACTAGAACTGGGTGATATAATTATAGTACATTTTAAATACCGAACTAGCCACTTGACTACCTCCCAATGCTGCTTTGCTCGATTACTTATGTACTTTCTCACAACTCCCATTGCATGTGAAATGTTTGGCCTTGTGCAAACCATGACATACATAAGGCTCCCAATCCCCGATGCATAATGAATATTCTTCATATAAACCTCATCATCTGTTGTCTTAGGCGATTGCTATTTTGTTAACTTAGATTGGTTATCCAAAGATGTGCCCACTGATTGACATTATCTATGTTAAACCTTTTTTTTATTTTTTCTTCACATATTATGGCTATGAAAACTTCAAAGTACCAGAATGTTATCTCTCGTGATGATCATACAAAAATAATTTTCTTTGCAGCTCCCAAATAATTCATTAAAAATTCAATTGACAATTTCTTCATCAGATTATTTATTTTATTAGTTATAGGTCTTGCAATAAGCATATCATCCACATATATTAAGAAAAAAATAAAAGTTTTTTCAGACCTCTTTATGTAACGATAATGATCTGATTTGCATATAGCGAAACTGGTGTTACCTATAAAACTGTCAAACTTAATATACTAATGCCTTGGATCTTGTTTCAAACAATACAACATTTTCTTTAATTTGCAAAGTAGATTTCATTTCCATTTGTTGCGAAAACGTGTTGTTGCACCATATAAATATCTTTCTTCAGTTTACCTTGAAAGAATTTAGTCTTCACATCTAACTGTTTAAGATATAAATTATGGAAAACCATAATTCCAAAACCAATATGATTGTATTTAGCTTCATAAGTGGAAATAAAATATTAGTGTAGTCCACATGTTTTGTTCTTGTTAAAAAACATTCACAACAAGACTAGTCTTGTAGGGTGTACTCATGTAATAATTTTATTTTAATTAATACATTAATATGTTATGCATATTTTTCTTCCTTTCTCGTAGCTAAGTTAGTTACCAAGTCTGATTTTTGAGAAAAAAGTCCATCTCATCTTTCATAGCTAACGCTCATATGCTCAAATTCTCAACTTGCAAAGCTTCAACATAATTTTCAAGCTCAACTTAATTTGACAATACAATGCGATGAATATAGGTTTATAACTATCAAAATTCCTTGGGTACCATACTTCTTCTTTTAAGAGTGAGAACTAATGATCTACAACTTTAAAATCCTTACGAAACCAACATGTGAACCTAGAACGAGTAACCTTCTTTTTTGAATAAATCATTTAAGGCCTTCCTCTAACACTTAATCCTTCGCCATCCGAGTTATTCTTTAAACCAACATCCATTTGAAGATATTTTGAATTAAGAGCACTCTTCACTTTGAACATTGTAAATGACTCTTTTTTATATTATGATATCCATAAAGTGTTCATACACCTTCATCAAAGAACTCAAGGGATAATTTCTTGATCCTCGTCTTCAACCTTAACACAAAGTGCATTCAAATAAAAATGATTCTATTAAACTTATCCAAGTGTTTTTCGATCTTCTTACTATTATCTATTGCTAGTGTATACAATTTTGTTTAAGACACAATCTATTTGCCTAATATTTCTTTATGTAAATGGATTCTAGCCTATAACATATGATAGTATATTTTTAGACACCTCTCAATGTAACTAATCTCTTAAACTCAAAATCAGGGTATTGTAGGTCTTGGACAACACCTCAACATCTTACTTCATATCCATCTCATTAAGAGTTTCTTCGATAATAGTGTATTAAATTCTTATATGTACAAGGAACACTATGATCTTAATTATAAAGATTAAAATTATACTCCCCAATGAATTTATCTAGATCAAATTTAGTGGAACTCATATTTATGATTGTGTTTGATTTTTGGTGAGATCTAGATCTCTTCACTCAAAATAAAAAAATGATATTCATCATTCTACTTCATGTTTAACACTAATGATAAATATTGTTACAGATTCCATGCTCACTGCACCACTTAGTAGGAGAGTTCACCATATTAATAGCGGTTGACTTACAACTGAACTATCCAAAATGAAGATACCTGCAAGAACTTCAGGAAAGTAGCAATGCATAGACACTTTACTCACAAAAAATAAATTAAATAGAAAAAATGAAATATAAAACTAAACGCACAACATAAAATATTTAATGTGGTCCAAATTATAGAGAAATCCTATATCCACGGACAACTGGACCCTGATTAGAAGAACGATTACAAAAAAACAATCAAAAACAAAATTAATGGAATCACTGCACGTTGTTAGAAAACTTCTCAAAATAGATTACAGACTTTCATAGGGATCTCTCGGCTCATAATGTTCTTTCAGTGGAATTCTTAAATATGTTCTTATCTCAAAGCTCAGGTCAATAAGCAACGTTTTATAATTATTCACATTTGAAACGTTATGTGTATATATATATATGTATATATCCAAGAATGATGAGGTGTAAAGCACTCCATGCTCACAATAACATCAAATAGTTTGTTACAAAAAAAACATTTGATAGTTAGTATAAACATATGGTAGAAACCTTTAGCGCATACACTACACCTGACAACGTTAAAACACACCCCAAATAAATATATTTTGATGAAATAATATATTTGTACCATCCATAAATATGCATCACAATATAGCAAAACCTAGTTCCAAACATAATGAGAAGTATTTTGTAGCATCCAAATCCTTATTCAAGATTGACTTCATCACTTAAGTTTTAACATATAAGTTTATGTACTTAAATCCCAACATATAATTCACGCACTTAAGTTCCATTAGCTATGTTACTGCATTTAATAGATAAGTTCATGCACTTAAGTTCATCATCATTCAATTTGTACTTAAATTAATATATATATATATATATATATATATATATATATATATATACATACATACAAACATTACCAAATTTATATATTATGTTTATTTGTGCACACGACTTCCCAAATATCTTATAAATTATTTGCTATCCTTTTTTTTTATCTTCATATGTATGTTATGTTAGAGTTCATATCACTTGGAACCTAATCCTAAATCTGAATATATGATCCCTTAAGAGCGTATAATCTTCCTTAGATGCATACTATAATACTTGCATAAAGATATAAATATTGCATCTATTTTACTTTATTCTTATTCTTTCCTTTGTTTCTCATTTAACATGTCATTAATATGATTCATTGTATCTTTAGTCTTAGAGATAGAAATCATATTTTCACTTATAGGCCATGAGCTTCCTATCAACAAAAATAATGGAATCTTTAGGTAAGTGATGTAAATGAATAATTCACTTATCTTTCACTTTATATATGATTGAAATTATGGTTTTAAAACTTAAGTATGATTGCAATCATATCCTTTAATTTTATTAATGTGATGATGAACCATAATCTTAGCTAATTATTTCTTACAAATTTGTTCATAAACTTTATAATTTAGTATTAAGTGTCAACATTCAAATTCAATCCTTCCCAAACTCCAATTTGGACATGTTATTTACAGTATCAACTTAATAAATGGATTTAATCTATTAGTGCAATTCATATTTGTCTAGATTAGTTATAAATTAACGCTTATTAAAAATAGTTAATACATCAATAAGCATATGACGATCTATTATAATATATAAATTCCAAAAATCTCACACTCGTAGCATCACATGTTACTAAATAACGCATCTAGTTCTATTATCCATAGAAGAATTGAATAATTCCATACACGACGATCAATGATAAAAAATTGAAGACCTCTTGTATGTATTACAAATGGATGCAAAAATAATCACATTATCATAAAAATAATAATTACATGTATCTATGGTGGTGTGTCATAAACAATAATATGAAATATAATTGTACGAATCTATTATTAATCGGTTCTAACTTAGGTAGAGATCTACTTAATGAGCAAGAAAGTTAATAAAACTTAAATGAGCATACTTATTATATATGTTTACCTCTAAAACTTAGACATACATATATATATATATCAAGCCTATTACAAGATTTTTCTGAAATTAAGATTCCTCTAAAAAATAAAACCAGTCTTAATGGTATATTCTTGAGAAACTGTAGGTACTATTGTTTGAGTAAGAGGATATGTCACGATAGGGTTTGTATCGATGTACTCTATGCTGATTTGAAGACTCTATACTCTATTTAATATACATAAACTTAATATATATATATATATATATATATATATTATTATCATATTATAGTACTATTGTTTGAGTAAGAGGATATGACTCTATATGCTTAGACTTATCTGAGCCCCTGTTACCATTTGAATACTTAGCTAGAGAATTATTATCACATTATAGTCGAAAGAGATTTTCTATCGCTTCTATAATCATAAAATTCCGTAACCACAATGGCTACTTATATGTCTCAAATCATGTAGCAAATTCCATTACCATAATGGAGGATGCAACTAGTATTTATTTACGAATTCTATCATATTATACGTCAATCAAATAAGGATATGATTCCTAAAATGCTCAAAGATATCTTCATACAACCTATGAAGATATGAATCAGTATACTCAATGATTTTCAGACTATATGACTTCTTATATATCTACATGTGTTCTTTTTGTTTGTTGCTAATACGAGATAATATTTTCGACCATTTTCTAATGCTCCATCCCCTGATTAATTTCCTACATTCCATACAACCCGATAATAAAGGAAATATCCAACCTTATACAAATTTGAGCATATATTAGACTTCTGATATACAATGTATATTTAATTTGTCTTCTTTTGCATTAAGGACATTCAAGGGCTTGATAATTTCTATTATGTAACATTGCAACATAATTTTAATATTTTCCTTTTTGGGAAAATCCTATGATTCCACGAGAACGCTCATGATGAATCTAGATTCCTAATATAAAATTCGCATCACTAAGGTATTTCATATCAAATTTATGTGACATAAATATTTTGGTAGTATATAACAATTCCTTGTCGTTCGTGGCCAACAATATGTCATCAAAATATAATACTAAATATATGAATTTACTCTCGCTAAACCTTTTGATACACACATTCCTCAACTTAGTTCATCTCAAAACCAACGTCAACTATTACATGAATGAACTTATGAACCACTAAAGAGAAGTTTGTTTGGGCCTATAAATGAATTTATAAGTTTTCATACCATTGAATTTCAGTTACTAACTAAAATCTTCTCAAGCTGCACCATATAGATTGTTTTTTAATGTTGCCATTAAAAATAGTGGCCCTAACATCCATTTGCTAAAGCTCTAGGTCAAAGTGTGCAACTAGTGCCATGGCTATCCTAAAAGAGTCCTTCATGAAACTAGAGAGAATATATATTTTAAACTCAATCCCTTCACGTTAAGTATAACATATTGTCACAATTCATGCTTAATGACTCTTCACATTATCATTGGAACCCCGTTTGATTTTATAAATCCACTTACGACCAATTAACTTCTTTTCTGTAGGTAATGGGACAAACTCCCAAACCGTGTTATCTTGCATTAAGTTATACTATTCTTTTATAATGTTTATCCATATGTGAGAATCATAATTCTTCATAGATTCATAGAAACATAAAGAATCGTTATAATTACACCATATGAATTTTCGTGTTGTCGAATATACACTGTATGTTAAAAAAAATATAATGTTCTTGCTATTTAGTTAACCTTTTAAAAGGAACTATTCCATAATTTGTTCCTAAATTTTTCTCTCAAACTTAACATTCTCAAAGAATTTTGTTTTTTTATTAAAATATATTATTAGTGTAAGGATCATGAAACCTTGAATATTCTAATATAAAAATAACAACTAACCATCTTAGGGTTTAATTTATTTTAATTCAGCTTATAAGGCTTCACTTCAGATGAATATCCCCAAACATGCATATACTTTAAGCTATGCTTTCACAGAGTCCAAAGTTCATGTGATGTTTTAATAGTTGATTTTTTGGAAACTATATTGATAGTTTATGTATTATATATGATTACCTCTTCCCATAACGATAATGGTAGAGTTAAATGACAAATTATACTTCTCACCATATCCTTAAGCATACAATTTCATCTCTCAAATATTCCTTTTATGTCGACGACCTCAAAATTGTATTCCAAAGAACTATATCACATTCCTTTAGGTAGTTTATATATGATCCATGAATTTATTCACCCGAACACCCATATCTGCCATAATATTCACTATCAGGGTAAAATCTGATGCACTTAATAGTTTTATCAAGCTGAATTCGGTTTTAAAAATTATGAACTTGTCTTTGATATTATGATATATCATAAATAAGCTATAGATACCCATTCCAAAGTAAGTCATCTATAAATAATATAAAATATCATTTCCTATCCATGATTATTTCGGGAATGGTCCACAGTGATTGATATGTATAAACTCCAAAACTTATTTCGCTCTCTATGCACCTAATATTTTTATCATGGTCTCTTTTATCTTGATATATGTGATGCAAGTAATAAAAACTTAAGAATAAATACAAACTAATAAACCTTTAAATAACAAGCTTATTTATTCTTTCCTTAGAGATATGACCTAAGAGCTTATGCTAAAGTTTTTTTAATTTTTCAGCTTTATAGTTTAATTTATCAGATGCATGTATGTTCATTGCTTGATTTATGATGCATAATAATATTTAATAAATAAGACTTATTATTCTTTGTGAAATTTGTAGTGTCTATCAGATTATCATGTAAAGAAAGATTCATTTGATTATTTCCAAAAACCTAAAATGCAAAGGTGTCTTTTATAAGGAAATGATCAAATTCATTCTAACATCTTTCAAGTACAAGAAATGTTAACTTGGAAAATAAAAAATGACATAAACTAAGCACGAACTACCCTTTACTCGATAAATGTATATTTAATCATAACTGAGGTTTCAACTTCTTTTTGTATAATATATACAAATATAAACTAAGGTAGTTGTAACCGTATCAATGCACAATATGTTTTTTAGAAGTACAACTAAGTTGACTTCTGAAAATACCAAAGTTGTGAGATTATCTTTAGATTTCTCATAAACTAGTACTTTTATCATCTTCCAAAACCAACATCGACTTATACAATTGATTTCTTAGGGTTTTTTTTTTCTCATGAACCACTAACCTTATCAAAAGCTCTATAATATTTTCACTTCTTTGGTTGCCCCTATTTGGAATTCATAATATGCACCTGGAGGACATTTTTGTTGTAGTCCCCCTCCTCCTAAGTTGCATAAAAATTCATTTCACTAAGTTTATATTTCTCATGCTAAAGAAAAAACTGAAATGCAAACCTTACCAAAACTTCTTCACAAATATCAATTTTAAGTGTCTTTAAAGTTGAGGCGATCATTGACATCATAATAATAAGTTGTGTTGTTGTATCTTTGCCATGAAACTTCATGGTGAAGACCTGCATCAACAACATCTTAATCTTTATCTTATTAATCATGAAAAATATTTCTTAACTTCTTTGATAAACTCAATTTCATGGGTGACCTAACTCGATACATCCATACGAAATACCAAATGTGTACAATATTTCATTATTTCCAAATATAACTTATTTGACTCATCCCATACTTCAAATTATTGTTTTACTTAGGAGGACTATCTTCATTGGAGGGTGGGGGGGAGGAGGGGGGGGGGGGGTACTTCAAATATGATATTTCAAATTAAATTCCATGTTCTTCTTTCAGAAAAAAATATAACCTATCTAAAGTTGGAGATCTATTGTTTAATGTGTCAAAGGTATTTACTCCAACAATACACACAACAAACAATTTTATTGACTTACATACATGGAAACAATGTTTAAATACGAATATAGCATGTAAAACATAACCTTACATCACTAATATGATACATGGAGGCAAATATTAACATGCACTTGTATGAGTTTGAGAAAGGTTATTTTTAGTCCAACTTCAATTGATTTAATTACGGAGAAACCTCCTTTGGGCATGTTTCCTTATTTTAAACACTTAATGACCAATCCACAATTGACAGTCGTATATTCATGATTAATTATGCCAAAAATTAACCTTTTTTAGCGCTTGTAGTGCTTGCAATAACATTAATCACGAACCTATCAAAACCCTATGCAAATCCATTCACCAACAATGATTGTTTTGGTGATACGTTGGGTTCATAACTATTTAGCAAAGTTAAGACAAACTTAGTCATACAATTCATATAACAAAAAATCATTGAGAAACTACACACATACGATCAAGTCCAAAGCATAACATGTGGTCTAGGTCCAAAGGGAGACCCTTGAAGGTACACATAAAACGCAAAAATGCATCAAAACATTTTCGGTGCAACAACTTCCGGGTCACCACAAAAACCAAGGTTGGTGCTGTGTCGCTTTAGGATGCTATCGTGGCGTATATCAGGGTTTTTCGTAGAAATAATGTTGAGCAATAATGTTATTACAACAAACATTAAGGTTTCTGCGGAAAAATAGCCATTGTCATGTTTCTGTTTGAATTTGGCGTAATGTGCTGCAATGGCACTCATTTTGCCGCGATAACTTCATCTCAAATTAATCTATAAACACTAAAATTTGTCTATAATCATGTTTAATCGATTAAACACAAAATTCTAACATGCTTAATCATACACAAATTAACAATCATGCGATTTCAAACCATAAATGCACACATCCCTACCAAGTTAATTAATAATTAATTTGACAATAAAATCACATGCTTTGTATTTGATTCAAGAACAAAATCTAACATTCAGTATCAAAGAAAAGGACTATGGTACCAATTCTTAGAGTCACATGAACACTAATCCGAAATCTAAATATATAATTCTCTAAGAGTACGAACTCTTCCTTATATGCATAGTAAAATAGTTACACGAAGATGTAAATATCACCTCTATAATATTTGTAATAGTTCTTTCTTTTGTTCCCGATTCATTGTATCTTCTGTCTAGATGTGATTATTTCTTAATTGAATCAACATTAACAATAATTTGTTTACTTATTTATTATAGTTCATTTTTTCTTCTATAAGAGCCGATTATTATTTTGGCCCAAGTGTTGAGAGGTGAATTTGGTTTATGATTTAAAGGATAATCTCTAAAATTTTGTATGAAACAATTTTAAATTGAATTATTTTGGCGGTCTTTTAAAATTCAACCCGATGAATAAAGGATGAATATAGTCGCAATATATTCTAAGCATACCCTTCGCATTCTCCTACTTCTAGGACGTTATATTGATTTGTGACTAAGTTGGTCGACTAAACATATTCTTAACAAAATCAAAACTATAACAAACAATCTGAAAATCAAATATATCACCGCGAATGAACTCAAGAAAACTAAGACCAATTTACTTATTATGTGCTTCTTGTTGGAATGCTAATATATCCTGGATCAAGACTGTAATATCAGTAAACGAAGACCCTCCTTCTTCAACTGCTCTCTTAGCCAAATTCGCAAGCTCTTTAGCTCTTTTTCGTCTATTTTGTCCTTCTTCACCTTTATCCATCGCCTTCTCCACAGCTGATTTTACCGCATCTTTGCTCACCAGAACCCCAATTTTCTCCTCTTCGCCCCACGTCATAGGCCGTTCAACTCCAATAGACACACCGATACTTAGTACATGAACAACTAGTTTTTCATTACAAAACTGATCCCCAAAAAGCGGCCACGTCAGCAACGGAACGCCTGCCGTGATTCCTTCGAGCGTAGAGTTCCATCCACAATGTGTTAGAAACCCACCGATCGAGCGATGTGAGAGTATTACTACTTGTGGTGCCCAACCTTTTATCAGAAGTCCTCTGTCTTTGATTCTGTTTTCAAACCCGGTATCTGAAATCCATTCTTTAAGGCCTTTAGCTTTTTCCCAATCTCTTACCACCCAAACAAAACGCTTGTTTGAGGCCTCCAATCCAAGTCCAAGTTCGATAAGCTGCGACACAGGTAGATTACAGAGGGTGCCTAGGCAAACATAGAGGACAGAGTTGGTTTCTTGCGTGTCAAGCCATTTCATGCATTGGAGTCCATCAAGTGATGCTTTGTTGCCTCTTTCTGCTTTATCTAATCCATTATTGTTGCAAAGTGAAACCGGGCCGATGCACCAAACTTTGTCCGATCTTTCTTTCTTGTATTGTTTGGCATAGGCCGGCTCTAGTCCTTGAAATGTGTTTACGATAACCCCATATGAAGCACGGTCTGCTTCCACAATTCGTTTAAACTCTTCATTCCATTCTTTGTTTGAATTTACCGGCAACTGAGCTTTAGTGAATTTGATTCCACCAGGAAAGCCTGGGAGAGCAAAATACTCCGATTCGGACGTTATTGTGTCGAGAACTCCGGAGGCATGTGATATTCGCATACATAGAAGGCAGAAGCAGCACATTCCATGGAAAACAATCTTTGGGATATTGAACTTCTTAGCAATACTGTTTGTGTAAGGCAAGCACATGTCAGCTATGATGCAGCTAGGCCGAGGTTCTAGCTCCTCGAAAAGTTTTTCAACCGGGGTCTCCAGAAAGTTAACGGCTATAAAGAATTGTTTCATCATTTCGGGCGTACTCACCATGTCAATATTTTCGCACCCTTCTGGTAGACCTGATTCTATCGGAAAGGGAAGCTGGACTAGGTTGATGGATAGGCCAGATTCTACAGCACGGGAAACGACAGGCTGGAACCTGGCCGCGTTAAGAGGTGTGGTGACAACAGTGATTGTTAAGCCACGGCCAGCTAAGATTCTGGCTATGTCCATCATTGGAATCATATGGCCTTGTGCCATAAAAGGGAATAGTACAAAGTGAAGGGGTTGTTTGGGTTGAGGATCCATAGTAGCTTTTGTGTTTGATATAGGAATTGATATAATTGGCCTTTAAGTTAGGAGATTGAAGCTATCTTTGTATTTATAGATGACTATGATGACTTAAGAGAGTACATAAGCAAATTGTTCTTTTGTTTGTGAAAGCTTGCGGTACACGGAAATCTAGACCTCTGTGGTCAGACCTGAGACACACAGACTACACCCTTCTGCTCTTATCTTTTGTTCTTTTTCTTTATTTAAAATTATGAGATGGTCCAGAATTCTATTATTTTGAACACTTTTTTATATTAGTTTGAATACGCATTAAAAATTTACCATTATAAGTTTTGAAGATTTTGCTATATAAATTAATAGATTGTAATTGATAGAACAAATCGATTTTATAAAAAGATCATAAAATTGCGACAATGCTAAATTTGAGTTTATGAGAAGGCTTCACTCTGCGACGTTCTAAAATTATATAATTAACATGAAATATAACATTTGATCAAGCCAAAAGAAGATTTGGCTGACGACCTAATTTCGGTTAATTCAAGCCAACTTCAATCAGTTTGGGGCCACCAGATTTGGACTCTAACAGAGGCTACTGGAAGAATAAAAGCACACCAAACAAGGAAATATCCAGAGCAAAATATTACGTTCACTTTTATAATTTTCAAATATACTAGGTGGAAAATCATTTGGAGAAAAGGTATCTTTCCATGTGTTACCAAACAAGGAGAAGTTTTTTTTTGGTTTTAGAGGTTTCGGTTATTGTAGGATTTCGGTATTATGGAAAGATTTATAACTGCAGGGTTTTTGAATTCATACTAATAGATTTTAGTTATTGTATGGTCCAGAGCGAGTTCAGTTTTAATATGAACTTAGTCATCGTAAGTGCAGTTATATTTCAGCTAAAGCTAAAATTGTACGGTCTGTTCAAACCGAGTTCAGTCTCAATATGAACTTATTCATCGTACATGCAGTTATATTTCAGCTAAAGCTAAGTTTCAAGTGGGTTCTAAATTTAATGGATATAGATGTACTTATTTGTAAGTATGGTAAAATAGATTCTGAACTCTAGAGGTTTATTCCACGCGACTTTCACCAAAAGCTAGGTTGGAGGACTTAAAAAAATTTGATGGTGCAAGTGTTATATTTGGAAATGATGAAACCTATCATATATAGTGAATAGGGAGCGTTCGGGTCAAGTTGTTTACAAGACTTGAGAAAGTGATAACATATGCGAGGTATATGTTTCACGTGAAACTTAACCTTCTGTCTATTGGAATGTTAGATGATGAAATTTACAACTATAAGGCCAAGAAGGTGTGTGTGTTTGCTGAAGAGACCTCTATATCGGTTGAAACAATCGTTGAGACAATGAAATAAGAGATTTGACTATTTTATAAAGTCAATCAATTGTGAGAATATGTAATGACAACTTTATCTATTGTAATGGGGAAACACACATAGAAATGCATATTATTTTGTTATTGTATGTTGATGACATACTTATATTTGGGAAAATAAAACGACAATTGAGACTATGAATACTCAGCTCAAAGAAGAATTTGAAATGAATGATATGAGAGAAGTTCAGAAGTTTTTTGAAATAAACATTAAGATGAAAGGATTGAGAGGTGATATGTTATTATCTCAAAGAAAGTAGATATAGCAGGTGCTCATGAAATTTGGAATATTCGAAGCTAAATATGTTGAAATCTCATTGGTGCTTAATTCAAACCCAACATTACTTAAACATCTGCCAAAGTAAAATATATGAAGCTCATGCAAGCGAAATTTTATACAAATGTAATCAAACATATCATGTATGATATGATTTGCACTAGCCATGATCTTACATACTCAATTAGTATTTTGAGCAGGTTTATGGCTGCTCCACGGAGGCCTCACTCGAATTCTCTTAAATGGTTCATAAGATACTTGAATCGTACATTAGATGTTGGCGGGTGTTATAATCAGAAGCATGAATATGATGAAGTGTAGAGAGTGTATGCAAACTCTAATTATAGTTAGAAGCATGGATTTGATGAAGTGTTGGGAGTGTGAAAAATACCAAGATTAAATAAAAACTAACGATAATTTCATAACTCGAGTATGTTCAGAAATAAATATCGTTTCAAGTGTAAGAAACACATGGTGGGTTGGTATGATTAAAATCACTCACGTTTATATTACTCTTAGGGATACGATAATTGGTCGAAGCCTTAGTGATGGTGAAAGATCCATCCATCAAGTAAATTCATGCTTAGTTTATGTCATTTATGATTTATAATTTTTGTTTTCTAGCGAAAATTTATTGTATGTTAAAAATGTCAATAGAAATTTGATCTTTTTTTTTCTAGTAAAAAATTCATTTAAAGATGTACGGAATAATGAAGTGAATTTTTATTTACATTATAATATAATAAACACTAGATATTTAACATTAATAAAAATTTGTATATATTAAATATTATTAAGCATCACAAAGAAGTAATGAACATACAAGTATCTAACAAACTAGATTGTAAAGCCAAAATTTGGTTACTATTTGACACAAACACTTAAGTAATATCCTAAAAGAAAAAATGAATAACCTTTTTGTTAAAAAGTTTATTAAGCCCACTTAATTATTTAGACTTCAATACTTGTATCAAATGTATCAAATGGAAACAGACCAACATGTGTTAGAACTGATTCAAACGACATGTGTAGTGGTGAGTTTGAGTTTGATTATTAAGGATTGCCTTAGTAAACAAGAGAAAAAGTATTTTAGAGAGAAATAGATTTTAGAGAGAGAAAATGATAGCACACAAGTGATCTAACTAAAAAATTCAACATCTTTATTAGTTCAATTTTGACCTTTATATAGAGGCGTAAAGACTTAGCTTACAACTAAAAACAATTACATAAAAAGGGTAAATTGCACTCTTAGTCCTCAACTAAAATACATATTTTGAATTCCTCCTCTAACTTTACCGCCTATTACATAACATTTAATTGTTTACACTTTTAGTCCCTGAATTTCTATATCCTTATCAGTAGCCCCCTTAGTTCTCATGTCAGTAAATGAATGAGAACGAATTGACTTCGAATCTTGTCAAAAGCAATCACAATTTCCTATTCCATAATTCGACGTAAACCAATCATTCTGATGCTTCGAAATTAACGACCCCTCATAAGGTTCCTATAGTTCTCTACTCGTACTCACGCCTAATCTAGCGGCTCTTTGATAACATCCACATCGACTGCTCAGCAGACTTTGTTATCGTCCTCTTCATAACTAACTAATCTGAGGTTAGTTATTCAAACAAATCTCAGATTAGTTTCTCAAACAACTCTCATGTTAGTTTTTCAAACAACTCTCAAGTTAGTATTGGTGAAGGTACGAGCGGGTATATATAGTTTGGGGTATTTTTGTTCAAATTTTAGGTGGAGGTACCGAGTGACACTATCCTAATTTTGGGTATTAGTGGGTCATTAGATAGTTGAGTGAGTCTTTACTTGTACTTCTGTCTTTATATAAATGTGCCATTAATTTATTTTTTTAAAATACTATTAGTAGATATTATTAAATACTATTAGTTGAAAGTCTCCCTATTGTGGCTACAAAGTTTTGACTAGAAGGGTTTTGTTAGCAACATATTACTAGCCATCTATCATGTTAGATGCTAAGTAGCTAGTTAAAAGATGCGTTTTTGGAAATACAATACATGTACCATCTATTCTTATGGATTCAGTGTTCGAAGTGGTACCTTTGGATAGATGGGGGCTTGATTTGGTTCGACCCCTTCCAATAGCTTATGGAGGATGTCGAACTATTACCCTAACAATTGATTATTTTTTTAAGAGGGTAGAAGCTGTGCCCCTCTCCGGAACTACTTCTAAATCAGTAATCAAGTTTATCATTAAAACAACCCCTCATAAGGTTCATGTAGTGCTCTACTCGTACTCGCGCCTGATCTTGGTGTTCTTCGATAACATCCACATCGACTGCTCGGTTGACTTTGTTATCGTCCTCTTCATAACTAACTAATCTCAGATTAGTTTTTCAAACAACTCTCCGATTAGTTTTTCAAACAACTCTTAGATTAGTTATCAAACAACTCTCAGACTAGTTTTTCAAACAACGCTCAGGTTAGTATTGGTGAAGGTACGAGCGGGTATATATAGTTGAGAGTATTTTTGTCCAAATTTTAAGTGGTGGTACCAAGTGACACTATCCTAATTTTGGGTACTAGTGGGTAATTAGGTAGTTGAGTGCCTAATTAGTGGTACTTCTATATAAATGTGACATTTAATTTTTTTTTTCGGAGGGAACCTGCAGCCGCTACTCAGAGTGCAATGAGTGCGCAGAGGGTAAACCCTAAGTCTGACGCGATAGCCTGCAAACCAATGCGAGAAGGTAAACCACACAAGGTGACAGGCTCAGCCGAGAAAGCGTATGTAGAGGGACTCGAACTCATGACCTTTTGGTCATAAGAATGCCGTACTCAACCAATTCGGCTACCCCCTCGGGGCACATTTAATTTTTTTTTTAAAATACTATTAGTGGATATTTTTTTCTTACTGTTTTATTATATGTTATAATTTTATATTATTTTTATATTGATAAAATAATTCTATTAATTTACGTTGAAATTTTAGAGTATATATATATATGATAAAATTAAAATTAAAATAAATTAATAACACATAATTAATAACATTCAAATAATATTTTTCGAAAATCTTATAAGTATAAACAAATCTAGCTACTATACGATTCTAATTAATGTAGAAATATTATAAGAAATTTAGTCACCTAATGATTTATGATAAGTGCATTTCATATCACTTATTACGCTTCCATTATTCTTAAATTCGTCACCGGTTCTCAAATATTCGTTGAGTTTTAACGTATTTTTCCAGTATTCTTAAAGACGCTTGTGCCGCGGGTAAATTGTGATAATATTAATAAATTTGGGGTTGAAATTGAAGAAACTGGAAAATTAATGTACTTGAGGGCAATTTTGGAACAGTTGAAAACAAAAAAAATATATTGATGCTTGAAAAAAATATATATTTATGTTGAAAAATATATATTAATGCTACGAAAATATATTATGACCAGTGATTTTCCAAAAAAATATATATTAATGCTTGAAAAATATATTAATGTTGAAAAAAAGGAAAATATATTTTCTAAGATATTGTTTAAAATATTAAATTAAGAAGCAAATATTAAAGCGAAACATAAAAGGAAATTAATGTTGAATTAAGAAAAGAATATTAGATTAATCCGAATATTTTATTTAGCTATATTCTTTAAAATATTATTTTATTTAACATAAATATTTACGATACGTAATTTAATTGTTTTTAGGGTTTCAGCAGATTATAAATAGAATAGAGCAAATAAGAAAAAGGGAATTGTCTACTGACTTGATTACGACAATTGATTACAACAAAGCCAATTAGAGTCCGTTCGCATATACAATTGGTGTAAGCAAAGCTAATTGGAGTCCGTTCGTTCGCATATACAATTGGTGTAAGCAAAGCCCAATTGGAGTCAGTTCGTTCGCATATACAATTGGTGTCTGTTCGAAAAGCAAAGCAGAGAAGGCAAAACGTGTCTGTTCGAAAAGCAAAGCAGAGAAGACAAAACGGGTATTACAATTGATATGTCCGTTTATAACAACTGGTGTGTGCCGATTTTGACGCCGAATTGAATTTCGATTAACACAGACGGCAATTGACGGCGAATTGACTTTGAGTTTCTTTTTCGGTTTAATATTTTCTAAACTCTTCTTCGTTTATTTTTATTTTTATTTATATTCATCAGGCTATGTTAATTTTTAAGACCATGATGATGATTTGTTCGATTATGAACTAATCGTTGTCATGGAACCTTAGCGGATTTGTTTGAATAATATTTAGGGTTTATTGCTTAATTGATTTTTGAGATATGTTTATCGGTTACCTAGTATGGTTGTGTTTTTTTGTTAGATGCGTCGCGGACATCTAGAGTGTTTATCTTTAATGAATGCGAAAGTAGATTTAAAGGTTTAGAACTTGCCATGCTAGCATAGGTTCTTGAATGATTCATATTGTGATTGTTCATGATTCGTAATATGTCATTAACCATATGATATTACCCTATGTAATCGAAATAGATAACTTGTGCTTAAAACCAATTGTACCTCAATTCATATAGACATATAGGATTGTCATGCATGCGGTGTCTGCTTAATTGCTATCTCTTTTGTGGTCGTTTAAGTGGTTTGGTTTACGTGTACTGAAAGGTAGCGTATTCTGATTTTTGTGTTATCTGATTAGTAATCGTAGTTATCTTACATATTGATTAAGTATATTAATACTCTGAGTAAAATAAACAATGAAGTTAGGGTTCCATGTTTTCTCTCGCATAAGTAAACTCATTAGATAATTTCGTTAGTTGATTTGTTTAGTTACATTCATACTTTATTACTCGTTCAAGCATTAGTTTAATAATCATACGTTGTTGCATAAGTAAATTCTTGTCTTATACACCTAGTCTTCGTGGGAACGATCTTTCTTATTTATTACTTGCTACTTTTGACCACGTATACTTGCGTGAGAAAAGGACTAACAAGTTTTTGGCGCCGTTTCCGGGGACTCGGTGTTATTTGACAGTTTCATTGCTTATCAACAAGAGTCGTTATAAAACTACTGACTTGATTCGGTTACTTTCTTTTTGTGTGTTTTCTTGTGCTTCAGGTACTTGAGCGTGTATGCAAACACGGTCTCAAACTATAGCACTAGTACAAAAGGAGCTTGAAGCACAGTAAGGAACATAGTTGATATTCGCAGATTCTGATACTAATTCTACAATGGGAGATCCAGCTCCAAAAGCATTCATGGAATACTCTCAACCAAAGATCATGGATATTCAGTCTAGCATTGTCAGGCCCAATATCGCTGCGAATAATTTTGAGATTAAACCCAGCACTATTCAGATGATGCAGAATTCTTGTCAGTTTGGGGGAGCTTCACCTGAGGATCCTAATATGCACATTATGACATTCCTTGAAATCTGTGATACTTTCAAGTTCAACGGTGTTTCAGATGATGCCATAAGACTGAAACTCTTCCCATTTTCTCTGAGGGACAAAGCTAAGAGCTGGTTACACTATTTACCAGCAGGCTTGATCACTACTTGGGATATACTAGCACAGAAATTTCTCTCAAAATTCTTTCCTATGGCAAGAACAGCCGCCTTGAAGAATGCTATTACTCATTTTTCTCAGTCATATGGTGAATCTTTAAGTGAAGCTTGGGAGCGTTACAAGGAGATGCTCAGAAAATGTCCTCATCATGGGATGCCTGATTGGTTAGTAATAAATTGCTTCTACAATGGGTTGCGTGCGCAAACAAGGCCCATGGTCGATGCTGCATCCGGGGGAGCCTTATTAACAAAAAGCTATGAGGAGGCTCATGAGCTCCTTGAGATGATGGCTGCTAATGAATTCCAGAACCCTTCTCAGAGACAGTCACAACATAAAGTAGCTGGTATTCTTAACGTAGACACTACCACTGCTTTAGCAGCTCAGCTTGAAGCTCTAAACATGAAGGTAGATTCTTTGACTAAACTAGGGGTACAACATGTAGCTAGTGTGTGCGAGATTTGTGCTGGAGGGCATGACACTCAACAATGCCCAATCTCTACTGAGTCAATGCAATTTGTGAGTAACTTTCAGAGGCAGAATCAACAACCAATCTCAAACACGTATCACCCAAGCAACAGAAATCATCCAAACTTTAGTTGGAGTAATAATCAACAAGGTAATCAGCATTATGGTGCTAAGCCATACGCTCCTCCTGGATTTCAGCAACAAGGGAAGCAACATCAATCTCAACAGTATGCCCCAAGACAACCTCAGAATCAACATCCGGACCCTTCTCAACATTCTGTGAGAGACTCTGAATTCGAAGAGATGAAGTTAATGATTAAAAGTCTGATGGTATCTCATAAGACCTTGGAAAATCAGATTGGGCAGATGGCCAGTAACATGATTGTTAGACCTCAGGGAGTTCTTCCTAGCGACACAGAACATAATCTAGGTAAACGGGACAGCAAGGAGCAATGCCAAGCTATCACCTTGCGATCAGGAAAGGTTGCTGAGAACCCCACAATTGAACAAGAGGTGGATTCTTCTCAAAATCAGCCCATTCTGAAAACTTTTGCTCAAAATCAGCCCTCATCTGAGGTTAATTCTGGTCAAGATCAGCCACCTAAAAAGCCATCTCAGTCAGTTGTTGAGCCTACGATCTACCCTCCTCCACCTTTCCCGCAAAGGTTGCAGAAACAGAAGCTAGATGCTCAGTTTGGGAGATTTTTGGAGGTGTTCAAGAAGCTTCACATCAACATACCTTTTGCCGAAGCATTAGAGAAAATGCCTAGTTATGCCAAGTTCATGAAGGGAATTCTTTCGAAAAAGCTAAAGCTTGGAGATTTTGAGACAGTGGCGCTCACTGAGGAATGCAGTGCGATCTTACAACAAAAATTGCCTCCCAAACTCAAAGATCCAGGAAGCTTCACCATTCCTTGTTCAATCGGTAATCTAACTTTCAGTAAATGTTTATGCGATTTGGGAGCGAGCATCAATCTGATGCCCCTATCTGTGTTTGAGAAACTTGGGCTACCTGAGCCAAAACCGACTAATATCTTTTTGCAACTGGCTGATCGTTCTATTACATATCCTCGTGGGATCGTAGAAGATATGTTAGGAAAGGTAGACAAGCTCATCTTTCCTGCTGACTTCGTTATCTTGGATTTTGAAGAGGACAAAAACATCCCCATCATCATGGGAAGACCATTCTTGGCTACGGGAAAAACTCTGATCGATGTCCAAAAAGGGGAGCTCACTATGAGAGTGCAAGATCAGAATGTCACTTTCAACGTTTTCAAGGCTATGAAATCTCCAACAGAGGATGAAGAATGTTTCAGGTTGGATATGATCGATTCTTTGAACATCAATGAGGTGGATCGGTATGCGAGTTCAGATATTCTAGGCAGAGCTCTACATGGTGAATCTGACTTAGAAGACGAAGAGATATCCGAATGTGTTCAACTACTATAGGCAGCCCCGTATCAAAAGAGGCTCAATATTCCACATGAGTCGCTCGGACTGGGTGATCTTAAGGATTCTCAGGAAAGGCTTAAACCTTCACTAGAAGAAGCTCCTAAACTTGAACTAAAACCACTACCAGATCATCTCAGGTATGCTTACTTAGGAGAGTCATCTACATTACCTGTTATTATTGCATCTAACCTTTCAGGTAGTGAGGAAGAAAAGCTATTGAGAGTCCTGAGGAAGTTAAAATCAGCCATTGGTTGGACCATAGCAGATATCAAGGGAATCAGTCCCTCTTACTGCATGCACAAGATTCTGCTCGAAGAAGGGAGCAAACCATCTATTGAGCATCAAAAGAGGCTAAATCCTATCATGAAAGAGGTGGTGAAGAAATAAATTCTGAAGTGGCTAGATGCAGGCATTATCTATCCTATCTCAGACAGTCAGTGGGTAAGCCCGGTGCAATGTGTACCAAAGAAGGGAGGAATGACAGTAGTAACAAATGAAAAGAATGAACTCATCCCCACTCGGACAGTCACTGGATGGAGAATTTGCATGGATTATCGTAAATTGAATAAGGCCACTAGAAAAGATGACTTTCCCTTGCCATTTATTGATCAGATGTTAGATAGGTTGGCGGGCCATGAATATTACTGTATGCTCGATGGATATTCAGGATACAATCAGATTTGTATAGCTCCAGAAGATCAGGAGAAGAAGACCTTCACATGCCCTTTTGGTACCTTTGCTTTTCGACGTGTCTCGTTTGGACTTTGCAATGCACCCACTACTTTTCAAAGGTGCATGATGGCTATTTTCTCTGAAATGGTTGGTGATATCATGGAGGTGTTCATGGACGATTTCACGGTCTTTGGGAAATCATACGATGGATTTCTATCTAATCTGGGTAAAGTACTTGAGAGATGTGTGAAAACAAGCCTCGTTCTTAATTGGGAAAAATGTCACTTCATGGTTCAAGAAGGTATCATCCTTGGACACAAGGTATCTAAGAGAGGTTTAGAAGTAGACAAGGCCAAGCTTGAAACTATCAAAAAGCTTCCTCCTCCTATCTCAGTAAAAGGAATTCGTAGTTTTCTTGGTCATACTGGATTTTATAGACGTTTTATTCAGGACTTCTCAAAGATCACCAAACCACTTTGTAGTCTACTAGGAAAATGAAGCTCCCTTTTGATTTACTGAAGATTGTTCTGATGCTTTTGAGCTCTTGAAGAAAAAGTTGACATCAGCCCCAATCATCACTGCGCCTAACTGGGAAGAGCCATTTGAGATGATGTGTGATGCTAGTGATTTTGCTGTGGGAGTCGTTCTTGGTCAAAGGAAGCTGAAGGTGTTTCACGTGGTTCACTATGCTAGTAAAACCCTCAATGATGCACAACGAAACTACACAGTTACGGAAAAAGAGCTTTTGGCTGTTGTCTATGGTTTTGAGAAGTTTAGATCCTACTTGCTTGGTGCTAAAGTCACGGTTTTCACGGATCATTTGGCTATCAAGACCCTGCTATCTAAAAAGGATGCAAAGCCTCGCTTAATTCGATGGGTACTCTTGCTTCAGGAATTCGAGTTGGAAATTAAAGACAGAAAGGGGACTGAAAACCAGGTAGCTGACCATCTATCACGTCTTGAGCAACATGAGAAAGACAAGAGAGATGGAATCCTTATCAACGAATGTTTCCCAGATGAGCAGTTGTTCCTGATCCAATGAGAAGTACCATGGTTTGCTGATTTTGTTAACTATCTGGTTAGCAATGTGATTCCTTCAGATTTTACTTGGGCTCAACGGAAAAAATTCTTGCATGACGTGAAATGGTATCTTTGGGATGAAACATTCTTGTTTAAACAATGTGCTGATAAGATGATCCGACGTTGCATTCCTTACAGTGAGATTGAGAAAGTTTTACATGGTTGTCACTCTACGGTTTATGGAGAACATTATGCTGGGGATAAGACAGCTGCTCGAGTTCTTCAAGCAGGTTTCTACTGGCCTACCTTGTTTAAGGATGCTCATCTGTACGTTTGTAGATGCGATCGATGCCAAAGGGTTGGTAATATTTCTAGGCGAAATGAGATGCCCCTTAATATGCTTCTTGAGGTTGAGGTATTCGATGTATGGGGAATAGATTTCATGGGACCATTTGTTTCCTCCTGCAACAATCTATACATACTCTTAGCTGTGGATTATGTATCTAAGTGGGTAGAGGTGAAAGCTCTCCCAACTAACGATGCTAAGGTAGTGCTCAATTTCCTTCGTAAGCAAATATTCACTCGCTTCGGAACTCCTCGTGCTATAATCAGTGATGAAGGGACTCACTTTTGCAATCGTCAGTTCACATCATTGTTGGCTAAATATGGTGTTTCTCATCGTGTTGCTACCGCTTACCACCCTCAAACTAATGGTCAAGCTGAAGTCTCGAATCGAGAAATCAAGCGAATCTTAGAAAAAGTGGTGAATCCTTCAAGGAAAGATTGGTCTCTGAAATTAGATGAAGCAGTATGGGCATACCGAACGGCTTACAAAACTCCACTTGGGATGTCACAATTTCAGTTAGTATATGGTAAATCTTGTCATCTTCCAGCAGAACTTGAGCATAAGGCATTCTGGGCTTTAAAGAAGTTGAATTTCGACATTCAAGCAGCTGGCGAGAAGTGTGTGCTTCAATTGAATGAACTTGACGAGTTTCGGTCTCAAGCCTATGAGAACTCGAAGATGTGTAAGGAAAAAGTCAAGAAATGGCATGATAGGAAGCTTCTACATAAAGCTTTTGAGCCGGGTCAAATGGTTCTTCTTTTCAACTCTCGTCTAAAGCTTTTCCCAGGGAAGCTGAAGTCAAGATGGTCTGGACCTTTTAAAGACAATACAGTATATCCACATGGAGCAGTTGAAATCTATGAGGAATCGCCAGACAAAGCATTCAAAGTCAATGGTCAGCGACTCAAGCATTACTATGGAGATGTGGGGAACCGTGAGGCATTCAGCATCAGCCTCGACACTATATGATTCCAAGTGGTATCGTCGAGCTATCGACGTTAAACAAGCGCTTCGTGGGAGGAAACCCATTGGGAATCAATGATTAACACTGCTGGACGAATAGGGGAGTGTTTCTTTTATCTTTTAATTACTTGTAGTTGCATTCACCATAGTAGTTATTCATGTTAGTCATGCTTATTTGCATTTTCATGCCATGATTATATAGACTGTGTTTAGGATCGACTTAGTCTATTAGCATAGCATTTTTTTTCATGCATTTCGCGTCTTTGATCCCTTCAGTTGCTGTTTCTACTTGAGTAGCCAATGATGAAAATTGTTTGGAATGACAGTAGGAATAAAATCTATTTAGGTTACTTGTCAGTTAGCTTGCTTGATGTAGAAGTACAATTAATACATGTAGACTCATCGATTGTTTTTATGTTAGTTACGGACACACTTGAGTATTGTTATACATAATCCTTGATTAGGTTCAGAGTTACACCTTAATCCTTTATTAGCTCATGGATTGCAAAAAGATAAGTTTGGGGGAGTTGAAAGATAAATATGCGTATTATTCAGTTAGGCGTCAAAGGCTAGTAGCCGCTGGGGGCTGCGTATTGCGAGTAGTCTAGGGGTGAAATGAGATGGAGCGAAACACACTCATTCCTAATCTAATTGCAAAAAAAAAAAAAAAAACCAAAAAGACCAAAAAAAAGAAAAAGAAAAAAAAAAGAAAAAAAAGAAGAAGGCAAAATTGGCTAGGATGAGCTCTTTGGTACTCGAGTTATTAAGTTCTAGGGGACTTTGTGCCTAGTGACCTAAGACTTTTCCGGTCTGGGATCCGCTAACCTAAAGCTCGCTACATGGACACCATTATATAAGTCTTTGAGAGACCTCATCCATTGCACGGTCAAATAAGCCTTTGAGTGTCTGTATATAGAGTAAAGCATAATAAATCTTTGACAACCCCGGAGAAATATGGATGTGCAACTTGACTATGAAGAATCTAGTGCCGCGGGTAAATTGTGATAATATTAATAAATTTGGGGTTGAAATTGAAGAAACTGAAAAATTAATGTACTTGAGGGCAATTTTGGAACAGTTGAAAACAAAGAAAAATATATTGATGCTTGAAAAAAAAAATATTTATGTTGAAAAATATATATTAATGTTACGAAAATATATTATGACGAGTGATTTTCCAAACAAATATATATTAATGCTTGAAAAATATATTAATGTTGAAAAAAAAAAGAAAATATATTTTCTAAGATATTGTTTAAAATATTAAATTAAGAAGAAAATATTAAAGCGAAGCATAAAAGGAAATTAATGCTGAATTAAGAAAAAAATATTAGATTAATCCGAATATTTTATTTAGTTATATTGTTTAAAATATTATTTTATTTAAATAAATATTTACGATACGTAATTTAATTGTTTTTAGGGTTTTGGCAGATTATAAATAGAATAGAGCAAAGAAGAAAAAGGAAATTGTCTACTGACTTGATTACGACAATTGATTACACTAAAGCCAATTGGAGTCGTTCGCATATTCGCATATACAATTCGTGTACACCAAAGCCAATTGGAGCCGTTCGTTCGCATATACAATTGGTGTAAGCAAAAATCAATTGGAGTCCGTTCGTTCGCATATACACTTGGTGTCCGTTTGAAAAGCAAAACAGAGAAGATAAAACGTGTCTGTTCGAAAAGAAAAGCAGAGAAGACAAAACGGGTATTACAATTGATATGTCCGTTTATAACAACTGGTGTGTGCCGATTTTGACGCCGAATTGAATTTCGATTAACACAGACGACAATTGACGGTGAATTGACTTTGAGTTTTTTTTTCGGTTTAATATTTTCTAAACTCTTCTTCGTTTATTTTTATTTTTATTTATATTCATCAGGCTATGTTAATTTTTAAGACCATGATGGTGAACATCTAGAGTGTTTGCGAAAGTAGATTTAAAGGTTTAGAACTTGCCATGCTAGCATAGGTTCTTGAATGATTCATATTGTGATTGTTCATGATTCGTAATATGTCATTAACCATATCATATTACCTTATGTAATCGAAATAGATAACTTGTGCTTAAAACCAATTGTACCTCAATTCATATAGACATATAGGATTGTCATGCATGCGGTGTCTGCTTAATTGCTATCTCTTTTGTGGTCGTTTAGGTGGTTTGGTTTACGTGTACACGTATTCTGATTTTTGTGTTATCTGATTAGTAATCGTAGTTATCTTACATATTGATTAATTATATTAATACTCTGCATAAGTAAACTCATTAGATAATTTCGTTAGTTGATTTGTTTAGTTACATTCATACTTTATTACTCGTTCAAGCATTAGTTTAATAATCATATTCATACTTTATTACTGCATTACTCGTTCAAGCATTAGTTTAATAATCATATTCATACTTTATTACTGCATTAGTTTAATAATCATAAGTGAATTCTTGTCTTATACACCTAGTCTTCGTGGGAACGACTACTTTTGACAGCATATACTTGCTTGAGAAAAGGACTAACAATTTACTTTCAAAACAATTTCTATCTCTTTAATTAGATATTATTAATAAAATATTATTTTATAAAAAATCCAATTAATATATAATATTTAATTAATTTAAAAAAATCCATTTAATATAAAATACAACTAATATATTATATTAGTTACTTTTAGCGTGTCCTTGCCACAATCTTGAATTATATTTACGTGTAGGGATTTTATTCCGAGTCTTCCAAATCATTTCGATTCGTCTTTTAATAATTACATATATTAATTTCAATCCTCTACAATAATTACCTATTATTCTAATTCTAAGGGAAATATGCTAATTTCCTGTCAAATAAAAAAAGGAAAGCACAAAACAAAAGTGAAATCAAAGACACAATTGTTAACGGAGTTCAGCAAATTATGCCTACGTATTGATTTTATTAGGAAGAACACAGTGACTGCCGGTTATGGTGAATACACAAAAACCCTAACACTAGGTTTTGTAGAGACTGTAACACTTAAAAAAGGGAAAAATATTACAGTCCTTAATTTGTAATTTATAACCCCCTAAAATTACACTATCTTTTCAATTCACTCCAGTTCTCTTTAATGTGCTTAGCACTTCTCATCTCCACTGTCTTTTCATCTAGCATCTCTTCTATCCAATAATAACATGTTGAATAATGCTGGATTATTATGTCAAAATAACACATTCTACTTGAAGGTTATGATACATTTTAGCCCAACGTAAAAAAAAAATTTCAAAATCTCATGTAAGGCAGAAAGGTTTACACCATGGAAAGGTAAAGCATAAAAACGAATATAAATTAAATTAAATTAAAATAAATTAATAACACATAGTTTATAATATTTAATTAATATAAAAAATATAATTAATACAAAATATTATAATAATAAATTAATAACACATAGTTTATAATATTTAATTAATATAAAAAATATAATTAATACAAAATATTATAATAATTTCAGTCATCTGTGATGATTATTTTGAAAACATTTCAATCTTCGAATTAATATAAAATATAACTAATAAAAATCTAATTAACCCATGGAGGCTTCTTTCACCTTGGGCTGTCATAGGTTCTCCGGAACCGAGAACCGGACCGGAACCGAATCGATAAGGACCGGACCCGAGAACTGGACCGAACTTGAACGGTCCGGTTCGCGGTTCCATTCTAAAAACCGAAAACCGATAAGGAATCGAAATAAAAAATCGGTTAGGAACCGAACCGATAGAACCGATAAACCTATAGAACCGATAAAACCAATAGGACCGAAGGAACCTATACGGAATCGAACCGATAAAACCAATAAACCGATAGAACCGATAAAAAATCGGACCAATAAAACCGTTAAAACCGATTATTTATTATTATTATATATTCTTTTATAAATTATAGTAACAAAATTAATAGTTAATTATCAATTTTTTAAGAAAATGAAAGATCAACTTATAAACTTTAATTTTTATATCATTTATTTAAATAAAAAAGTAATTAAAAAGTAATTTTTAATTGGTTTTATTTTTTTTTAAGTGGACCAAACCGGATTGAAAGGGGACCGATCGAACTCGGACCGAACCGAAACCGGAATTGAACCAAACCGGACCGAACCAAACCGGACCAAACAGGACCGAAAGCTTAACGGTTCGGTCCGGTTCCAAAAATTAGAACCGAAAGCTTAGCGGTCCGGTCCGGTTCCTTCAAAACCCGAACCAAACCGGACCGATAACAGCCCTACTTTCACCCTTTATAATAATTATTTTAATCTCCTTTCAATCTATATATGAAAACATTTCAATCCTCTAATTAATATAAAAATCGAACTAACACATAGAAACGACAGTCTCTTTTATAATAATTATTTATAATAATTATTTATAAGGAGTTTCAGTCTCCGACTTCCAAAACATTTCAGTCTTCTTTTAATAATTAAATATACGAATTTTCATTCTCTATAGTAATGAGATATTATTCTATTTAAATACTCCTTTTATTCCTTATTAAACATCGTTTAAGATTTAACGGGAATTACCCCTTAGTATTACTCCCTTTTTTTGTTTGTGCTATAGATTATTTTCATGGGAATTGCCCCTTAGTATTACTCCGTATAATAATTTTAAGTAAATAAATTTTGATTTTTTAGATTTAAAACTTAAATTGATGATAGACGACCGCTACAATCAAATTTTCAAATTTTACTTAAATATAATATATAAAGATAAACGTTAAAAAATATATTTTGAATTTTTTAATGGGTCCTTATCTAATAATTTTTATTATATAAAATATAAAAGGGTAAAATACAATTTAAGACCCAAAATCCAAACTATTATCAATTTAAGACTCATATTTTCATTATTCCCCGAGAAAGACACGTTTTAGTTAAATATTTACCATTAAAGACCAACTAATTCCTTAAATACCCTTGTTCATTTATATAAAAGGTTTTTAGACCCATACTTCACATTTTCTTCCCAATTTTCTCTCTATACGTGAATAGAACAACTCTAATGTTAGGCGATTCTTCATTATTTTACTCAATTTTCTTGTTTTTCTTTTGTTTTCATATGTTTTTTTTGTTGTGTTTTTAGTTGATTTTGAAGCTTGATTTTAAGTTGAATTTCGTTCAATTTGTTTTTTTGTAATTCATAACATATCATGAATGGTACTAGTTTGTTCGTCTTAAAAAATAAAACCAACAATATTTTCTGATTTTTTTTCGGATTTTTTTTTCGAGTTACGATTTAAAAGATACAGACTTTTAAAGTTTTAAAATTTTTAAGGGTTTCGCGAAGAAGATGCGAAACCTTCTTCGTTATGATAGATGCGAAAACTTCTTTATTTTGGTAGATGCTAAACCTTCTTTATTTTGATAGATGCGAAACCTTCTTTATTTTGGTAGATGCTAAACCTTTTTTATTTTGGTAGATGCGAAACCTTCTTTATTTTGCTAGATGAGAAACCTCTTTGTTTTGATAGATGCAAAACCTTCTTTATTTTGATAGATGCGAAACCAGATTCCATATAACTGAGAAACGTGTGTAATTTGTTTTCGATCTGAAATTGAACAAGCGCTTCTTCAAGTGTAATTTGTTTCCTACTGATTTCTCTGAGTAAAGATCTCATAGCTTCTTCCATGCGAAGGAAGCAGTCTTCTCACCACTAATCTTGCGAAGAACATCATCTTTCACAATCATAAAAATCTAGTACAAAGTCATTTCTTGAAGATCTTGCTTCTCCTCTTCTTTCCTTTATGTTGGCAAATTATTTTCCACCGCTTTCCACAATCCTTACAGTATCAATGAAGATTTCAATTTAATCTTCCATAATGCAAACTTGGATCCCCCACTGAATATCTTAATCTTTTACTTTGTTGTTGTAAATGCCATTGTGAAACCCTAATTGCAAAACCAAATTTCACAACCAAATATTTGATACCAATCGTTATAAATCACTATACAATTAACCATAAAGGCTCAAACACAGAGCACAAATAAAGAACAGAAAAGAAAAGAACACATGATTTAACGTGGTTTGAAAATTTTCTACGTGCACGGGCGCCGCCAGAGAAAAGTGTTTCACTATGATAGAAAAGGGTATCCGAATCCGTTAAACACTTGTTCGGAGTCTATTCAACATATTCAAAAAGTCTATTAAATACTGTCTAGATTCATTAAACATTATCCGGATTTATTAAACATATTTGATCTATTAAATAAAAAGATAAGTAAAAACTGATCGGGAAAAACCGGTCCATGACTCAAAGTGTCTTGATCTTTAAATATTTCATATGACTCACCATTGTAAGTCGCACCATTGGCCATAAGGGTCTGAGGGAAGGTCTAGTTGAAGTGATCCATATCAAGATCACTGAAATACATATCTTGAAACTCATCAGTTCTTGGAAATGCAATACTTGTACCATCTGTTCTTATGGATTCAGTGTTCAAAGTGGTACCTTTTGATAGATGGGGGCTTGATTTGGTTGGATCCCTTCTAATAGCTTATCGAGGATGTCGAACTATTATCCTAACAATTGATTATTTTTTAAGAGGGTAGAAGATGGGCCCCTCTCCAGAACTACTACTAAAGCAGTAATCAAGTTTATCATTAAAACGACCCCTTATAAGGTCCCTATAGTGCTCTACTCGTACTCGTGCCTACTCTCGGCGCTCTTTGATAACATCCATATCGACTGCTCGGCTGACTTTGTTATCATCCTCTTCATGACTAACTAATTTGAGGTTAGTTTTTCAAACAACTCTTATTAATTTTTCAAACAACTCTCAGATTAGTTTCTCAAACAACTCTGAGGTTAGTTTTTCAAACAACTCTCAAGTTAGTAATGGTGAAGGTACAAGCGGGTATATATAGTCGGGGGTATTTTTGTCCAAATTTAAGGTGGAAGTACCAAGTGACACTATCCTAATTTCGGGTATTAGTGGGTCATTAGGTAGTTGAGTGAGTTTTTACTGGTACTTCTCTCTTCATATAAATGTGGCATTAAATTGTTTTTAAATACTATTAGTAGATATTTTTAAATACTATTAGTTAAAAGTCTTCCTATTGTGGCTACAAAGTTTTGACTAGAAGGGATTTGTTAATAGTGTGTTACTAGCCATCTATCATGTTGGATGTTAAATAGCCAGTTAAAAGAAGCGTTTTTACAAATACAATACATGTACCATCAGTTCTTATGGAGTCAGTGTTCGAAGCGGTAACTTTTGATAGATGGGGGCTTGATTTGGTTGGATCCCTTCCAATAGCTTATGGAGGATGTCGAACTTTTATCTTAACAATTGATTATTTTTTTAAGAGGGTATAAGCTGCACCCCTCTCCGAAACTACTTCTAAAGCGGTAATCAAGTTTATCATTAAAACGGCCCCTCATAAGGTTCATGTATTTCTCTACACATCCGCATCGACTGCTCGGCTGCTTTTGTTATCGTCCTCTTCATACCTAACTAATCTGAGGTTAATTTTTCAAACAACTCTCATATTAGTTTTTCAAACAACACTTAGATTAGTTTATCAAACAACTCTCAAGTTAGTTTTTCAAACAAGTCTCAAGTTAGTACTGGTGAAGGTACAATCGGGTATATATAGTTGGGGGTATTTTTGTTCAAAGTTTAGGTAGAGGTACCAAGTGACACTATCCTAATTTCAGGTATTAATGGTTCATTAGGTAGTTGAGTGAGTCTTTACTGGTACTTCTCTCTTTATATAAATGTGGCATTAATTGTTTTTTAAATAGTATTAGTAGATATTTTTAAATACTATTAGTTGAAAGTCTCCCTATTTTGGCTACATAGTTTTGACTCACTTTGGCGATATATTGAATCATTAATTATTTACCGAAGTTCGATACATCGATAAAACATGTGACGGCCCAACTTAATGGAGAAATTCCAACAATCTCCCACTTGGATCATCATATGCTACTATAGGATGCATCCACTTAATGAACGTTCTTAATTTCTATCGTCACATAGATAACCTTAACAATCCCGTAAATGACCATTAACGACATAGGACTAAAGTCATCATCAATGCATTTCAAGCCGCAAATAGATGCATCAGTAGTCACGATATCGCAACAATCAACTACATGGATCTATCATGGTGCATAGCATAAGAATAATATGAAATGTAATCTTACATATCTATTCTTAACTAGTCCCACTTAATTGGAGATCTACTTACAGCAGAGTACGAATAATCAAATACAAGAGCACACTGAAAACTTATATATAAATATGTTTGCATTAATGACCTTAAGTTTGCGAATATCATAATACAAACAAATTTAATAGCTTAATACAAACTCCCACTGAAACTAATAATCCTCTAAGTACACAACACCCATGTTAATGGTGTGTTCAATAAAAACTTTAGGTACTAATGCCTTCGTAAGAGGATCTGCTAACATTGAGTTTGTCCCTATGTGCTCCACACTAATTTGACCACTCTGTACTCTCTCTTTAACAGACAGGAACTTGATATCTACATGTTTGGACTTAACCGAGCTCCTGTTACTGTTTGAATACTGAACTGCCGAGTTATTGTCACAATATAATCTAAGGGGTTTTTCTATCCCTTTTGACGATTCGCAGTCCCGTGACAAAATTTCGCAGCCACAGCGCCTGATTGGATGCCTCGAAACAAGCAACAAATTCCGCAGCCATAGTGGAAGATGCAATGAGTGTTTGTTTAACACTTTTCCATGATATTGCACCTCCCGCTAAAACGAATATAATGCCTGAGGTTGAACGACGAGATCCTCACATCCAGCGAAATCCGAGTCGGAATACCCTATGACCTCCAGTTTATCCGACTTCTTATATGTTAACCTGTGATGTTTTGTTTGTTGCAAATACCGGAGAACTCTTTTGACTGCTTTCCAGTGTTCCATTCCCGGATTACTTACGTATCTCCCTAACACACCCACCACAAAAGCAATATCTGACCGTGTACAAACTTGAGCATACATCAGACTTCCAACAGCCGAAGCATATGGAACCTTTTGCACTTCCTCAATCTCAAGTTTTGTCTTTGAGCATTGCTTAAGGCTAAACTTTTCACCTTTTGATATAGGGGTTTCCTTTCCTTTGCTGTTAGCCATCCCGTAACGTTGTAACATACTCTCAATATACGCCTTTGTTGATAAACTTAAAATTCCATGGGATCGATTCCTATGAATTTGAATTCCTAACACAAATGATGCATCACCAAGATCTTTCATATCGAATTTGTCCGAAAGAAATTTCTTGGTCGTATGCAACAATTCCATATCGTTTGTGGCCAATAATATGTCATCAACATACAACACTAGAAATATGAATTTACTCCCACTGAACTTTTGATACACACAATCCTCTACTGAATTTATCTCAAAACCAAATGAGACAATAACTTCAACGAATTTGTGATACCACTGTCGAGACGCTTGCTTGAGACCATAAATAGATTTCTTTAGTTTACATACCGTCGACTTTGGATCTCCAGAGACAAAGTTTTCAGGTTGTAACATATAGATCGTTTCCTCAATGTCTCCATTAAGAAAAGCGGTCTTTACATTCATTTGATGGAGCTCAAGGTCGAAGTGTGCAACTAATGCCATGATTGTCCGAAAAGAATCCTTCGAAGAAACTGGAGAGAAGGTTTCTTTAAAGTCAATCCCTTCACGTTGAGTAAAACCCTTAGCTACAAGTCGCGCTTTATGCCTTTCCACATTACCCTTAGAATCCCGTTTGGTTTTAAAAATCCATTTACAACCAATTGGCTTCTTTCCCTCAGGTAATGGAACAAGCTCCCATACCGCGTTATCTTGCATTGATTTAAACTCTTCGTTCATTGCTTTAATCCATAAGTGAGAATCAGAACTTTTCATGGCTTCACGAACACTTAAAGGATCGTTTTCTGTTGAACCATAAAATTCTTCATGTTCTTGAAGATACACTATATAGTCTGAAGATATAACACTCTTTCTTTCTCTAGTAGATCTATGCAAAGGCATAATTTCTTCATTTTGCACTTGAACTTCTTGAGGAGATAGAGTTTGTTCTTCTTGAATAATTTCATTTTGCTCCATTTGAACAACATCCATAGGAGGAAGATTAACATCATCTTGAGTATCTATATGTTCTAACGAATCTGAAGTGATGATTGGCCTTCTAACTACCATATCATCATCTGACACTATAGTATCATTGTTAGAACCTTCATGAATCTCTATTGATTCTTCCTCAAAATGAATGTTCGTTACTAAATTCTTCCTCCCAAAATCTATATCCTCAAAGAATTTCGCTGTACCCGTCTCAAATATATTCTTTGTGGAAGGATCATAAAACTTAAAACCCCTACTGTGCTCGGGATATCCGATGAAATAACTACTAACCGTTTTGGAGTCCAGTTTCTTTTCATTCGGCCTATAAGGCTTCGCTTCAGCTGGACATCCCCAAACATGTAAATGTTTTAAACTAGGTTTACGTCCAGTCCAAAGTTCATACGGTGTCTTAGTAGTTGCTTTCGTCGGAACTCTATTAAGTAGGTAGGTCGCACATTTTATTGCTTCTCCCCAGAGTGATATAGGTAATGTTGAATGACTAATCATACTTCTTACCATATCCTTCAATGTACGGTTTCGTCTCTTATATACTCCATTCATGTTGGGCAAACCCGGCATTGTATACTGAGGGACTATGCCACACTCTTCTAGGAACTTTGCAAACAGTCCATGACGTTGTTCACCTGAACCATCATATCTCCCGTAGTATTCACCACCACGGTCCGATCTGACACACTTAATGTCTTTACCAAGTTGTTTTTCAACTTTGGTCTTAAAGACTTTGAACTTGTCAATAGCCTCTGATTTTTCGTGAATGAGATATAGATACCCATATCGTGAAAAGTCGTCAATGAAAGATACAAAATATCGTTGGCCGTTCCATGATGCTTTATGGAACGGACCGCAAATGTCTGTATGTATCAAATCCAAGACCCTTTCGCTCTGTATGCATCTAATCGTTTCACTTTGGTCTATTTTCCTTTTATACATTCAACGCAAACGTTGAAGTCCGAAAAATCTAGTTCACTTAATAAACCTTCTGAAACAAGCTTTTCAATTCTATTTCTAGAAATGTGACCTAATCGCTTGTGCCAAAGTTTTGCTGATTTTTCCATTTTACAATTTAGTTTTCCAGGTACATTTACATTCATTATCTCTTTGTGATCCTTTATAATATCCAATAAATACAAGTTATCATTTGCTATTAACTTTCCAGAACCAACAACATTACCATGTAAATAAAGACATAAACTTTGATTTCCAAATAGACAAGAATAACTTAATTTGTCCAACAACAGAAAAGAAATTAGGTTCCTTCGAAAAGAAGGTACATAAAATACGTCTTTTAAATAGAAAAAATGTCCACTGGTAAGCAACAAACGAAAATCACAAATAGAATAAACTAAACACGAACTGCCATCAGTTGTATAGATGGATGTTTCACCATCACTCAGGCTTCGGTTTTTTATCATACCCTACAAAGAAATACAAACATGAGTTGTTGCTGATGTATCAACCCACCAAGTATTTCTCGGCACTGAAACTAAATTGATCTGAAAACAGACCATAGAAGTGAAAATACCTTTGGCTTTCATCATAGCCCTCCATTTTTCACATTCTTTCTTAAAGTGCCCCGGTTTCTTACAATGGAAGCAACGCCCTTTACCAGACGTACCCTTATGCTTCTTTTGTCCCGAGCTGGATGCATGTGCATCTGAACCTTCATACTTTCTCTTAATTCCCTTATCCACTTGAGCTTTCACCATTTGCACTTCTGGATGTTCTTGCTTCATCTTTTCCTCCTCTTGCGCTGCCTGAGAGATGAGCTCGTTGAGAGTCCATTTCTCGCGCTGACAGTTATAAGAAGTTTCAAAGTTCTTATACTGAGGAGGGAAAGAGTGAAAAGCAAGGCTTACCACAACATCTTCGGGAAGGTCAATCTTAAGTGCTTTCAGTTTGGAAGCGATGTTTGACATTTCCAAGATGTGCTCACGAACAGTCCCTTTGCCACGATATTTCATAGAGGCTAGCTTAATAAGCAGCGTCTTAATCTCTACTTTATCGTTCTTGACAAAACATTTCTCTACCTCTTCGAGAAATATTTTCGCATTAGTGATCTCAGGTGGAACTGCACCACGGAATGCTAATGGAATTGCTTGCTTCATGATCCCTAGACTTATCCTGTTCGACTTTTCCCACGCCTCTGACTCTTTCTTCTCCGTAGGAGAACTGGCATTAGTCAGAGGTTTAGGTTCATCGACCCTTAATGCTAAGTCGTAATCATGGCACATCAAGTGCAACAACATATCTTCTTTCCACAGCTCAAAGTTGCTCCCATTAAGTATGGGTGCCTTTTTGCCTTCCGGGTTATAGAAATACGAATTTGCTAACATAACAAACAACAAACTATAATTACCCAAAAACATCACTTAACATATAATCTCCATAGTATTTAACAAATAAACATAGAATAATAAAACATACTCTTACAACATCAATAAGATACCTTTGGGCAAGCATATTAATTTGTATATGTATGAGTTTGAGCATAATTAATGTTGATCATACTAATTGACTTAAGTAAGAAAATCTTCTTTCGGGCCGATTTTCCTAGTTCAATTATCTTAATGATCAATTCACAAATAACTATCTCGTGTCTAAGATTAACTATGTCAAACATTAACCTTCCTTTGGGCCGATTAAAATTTACATACTTGTCAATCATAGACTTGTCAAAACTCTAAAATAATTAATTCAGCAATAGAGATCATTTTGGCGATATATTGAATCATTAATTATTTACCGAAGTTCGGACAACTTAAAACATGCTAATTATTTCGAAAAATACTATACGACTACCTTACTTAATGTCCAAACTATTTCGTAGTCTATGTATAATTTAATCAAATTAAATTTACACCTTAAATTTATTATATTATAATATATCTTTAATTATATTATAATATATCTTTAATTATATTATAATATAATTCTTAATATATATTATAATATAATATTTATTTATATATATAGAATAATATCTTTTTAGATTATGCACGCCTACTTTTTAGGCTAACACTTACGACACACCTATTTTTTAGGCTAACCGTTATTTAGGCTAATCGCACACCTATTTTTTAGGCTAACCGCACACCTATTTTTAGGCTAACAATTAATTTCTCCAAAAGTAAGGCACATCTCTTTATAATAAATATATATAAATTTATAAATAGATATTATTACTGACATAACAAAAACAATTCTGTCTATTTGTACCGTGTACATACAACATATTTATAAAATTAAGGGCACTAACTTACCCATTACCCATAAAATTAGGTGTAGTAACTTACCCATTACCGTATTTATTTATACACTTATTAATAACATATTAATAACTGCTATTTTTAATTTTATCTAATATATATATATATATTATATATAACTTTAACAATAATAATATATATTACACAAAACAAGACATTAACTTTTTCTTAGCTTTTATATAATAAAGCGGTTTTAAACGGTTTATAACTGTAACGGCAAGTTGTAAACTAAGCATTTACACTTAATATAAAATTATGGGTAGTTTGATGAACAATTACTTATTTCCTGTTTGTATTAAACAAACAAATTTTCTTAATGAAATTACACAATAATTCACTACAATTTGCTATCGTTTTAAACTATCTTCAATATTTATAATTCCATAATCTGAAAATTTAAGAACTTAACTTCATGGTGGCTCTAATACCACTTATAAGAAATACTCATCGGATTTCTTACTTAACTTATTGAACCATGAATTTAAATCATCCTATAATAATGCGGAATAAATACTTACAGGATGTAGACATTCTTTGATCTTCAGATTCCTGACTTAGAGCAGATGATCAACGATCCTTTGCTAGGTTATTGATTCTTCTAAGAGATGGCAACCAAAACACACTTTTGTAATTGATTCGAATGAAGAATCAATTAGTTTTTCTTAAAGGATTTTTCTCTCTGTATTTTTATCTCGTGATTTCGTGTCTTTTAAGAATGAGGAACTCATTCTTATATAGAACTGAAGTGAGAAAACAGTTCTTCTCTTTTAACCGTTTGTAACTTCCAGACGGTTACTTAATGAAGACCAGTCCTTATTAAATTGCCACCCATAGGGACCATAACCCGGTATTATTTTGTTTTACAAAATAACCCCAAAACTTTACGTTTTGCTTAAGTTGTTTATTTCCGAATCCAATCCTTCACAGTATTTGGAATTAAACCTGGTATCTATACAATTACCTCCATGATACATATTTTATCTACTAGTCCGTTCTTTTCTTTATGATTACTTTTATTGGACTAATATTAACGATAGTTCGATACATCGATAAAACATGTGACGGTGAGGGTATTACTAGCCATCTATCATGTTAGATGTTAGATAGCTAGTTAAAAGATGCATTTTTAGAAATACAATACATGTACCATCAGTTCTTATGTAGTCAGTGTTCGAAGCGGTACCTTTTGATAGATGGGGGCGTGATTTGGTTCGACCCCTTCCAATAGATTATGGAGGATGCCAAACTATTATCCTAACAATTGATCATTTTTTTAAGAGGGTAGAAGTTGCGCCCGTCTCCTTAACTACTTCTAAAGCAGCAATCAAGTTTATCATTAAAACGGCCCCTCATAAGGTTCATGTAGTGGTCTACTCGTACTCGCGTCTAATCTCACGGCTCTTTGATAACATCCACATCGACTGCTCGGATGACTTTGTTATCGTCCTCTTCATAACTAACTAATCTGAGGTTAGTTTTTCAAACAAGTTTCAGATTAGTTTCTCAAACAAATCTCATGTTAGTTTTTCAAACAACCCTCATGTTAGTACGAGTGAAGGTACGAGCGGGTATATATAGTCGGGGGTATTTTTGTCCAAATTTTAGATTGAGGTACCAAGTGACTATCCTAATTTCGGGTTCTAGTGGGTAATTAGGTAGTCGAGTGAGTATTTACTAGTACTTCTCTCTTTATATAAAGGTGGCATTTCTTTTTTTAAATACTATTAGTGGATATTTTTAAATACTGTTAGTTGAAAAGTCTCCCTATTGTGCCTACAAAGTTTTGACTAGAATGGATTTGTTAGTAGGGTATTACTAGCCATCTATCATGTTAGATGCTAAGTAGCTAGTTAAAAGATGCGTTTTTAGAAATACAATACATGTACCATCAGTTCTTATGGAGTCAGTGTCCGAAGCGATACCTTTTGATAGATGGGGGCTTGATTTGGTTTGACCCCTTCCAATAGCTTATGGAGGATATCGAACTATTATCCTAACAATTGATTATTTTTTAAGAGAGTAGAAGTTTCGCCCCTCTTCGAAACTACTTCTAAAGCAGTAATCAAGTTTATCATTAAAACGACCCCTCATAAGGTTCCTGTAGTGCTCTACTCGTACTCGCGCCTGATTTTGGTGCTCTTGGATAACATCCACATCGACTGCTTGGTTGACTTTGTTATCGTCCTCTTCATATCTAACTAATCTGAGGTTAGTTTTTCAAATAACTCTCATATTAGTTTTTCAAAAAACTCTTAGATTAGTTTATCAAACAACTCTCAGGTTAGTTTTTCAAACAACGCTCAGGTTAGTACTGGTGAAGGTACGAGTGGGTATATATAGTCGAGGGTATTTTTGTACAAATTTTAGGTGGAGGGACAAGGTGACACTATCCTAATTTCGGGTACTAGTGGGTAATTAGGTAGTTGCGTAAGTATTTCTAGGTACTTCTCTCTTTATATAAATATGACATTTAATTTTTTTATAATACTAGTAGTGGATATTTTTAAATACTATTAGTTAAAAGGTATCCCTATTGTGGCTACAAAGTTTTGACTAAAAGAGTTTTGTTAGCAGGGTATTACTAGCCATTTATCATGTTAGATGCTAAATATCTAGTTAAAAGATACGTCTTTGGAAATACAATACATGTACCACAAGTTCTTATGGAGTCAGTATTCGAAGTGGTACCTTTTGATAGATGGGGGCTTGATTTGGTTCGACCCCTTCAAATAACCTATCGAGGATGTCGAACGATTATCCTAACAATTAATTATTTTTTTAAGAGGTTAGAAGCTGCGCCACTCTCCGGAACTACTTCTAAAACAATAATCAAGTTTATCATTAAAACGGCCCCTCATAAGGTTCCTGTAGTGCTCTACTCGTACTCGCACCTGATCTTGGTGCTCTTCGATAACATACACATTGACTGCTCGGCTGACTTTGTTATCGTCCTCTTCATACCTAACTAATTTGAGGTTAGTTTTTCAAACAACTCTCAAATTAGTTTTGCAAACAACTCTTAGATTAGTTTATCAAACAACTCTCAATTTAGTTTTTTAAACAACTCTCAAGTTAGTACCGGTAAAGGTACGAGCGCGTATATATAGTTGGGGGTATTTTTGTCCAAATTTTAGGTGGACGTACCAAACACTATCTAATTTCGGGTATTATTGGGTCATTAGGTAGTTGAGTGAGTCTTTACTGGTACTTCGTTTTATATAAATGTGACATTAATTTTTTTAAAATATTATTAGTAGATATTTTTAAATACTATTAGTTGAAAGTCTTCCTATTGTGGCTACAAAGTTTTGACTAGAAGGGTTTTGTTAGCATGATATTACTAGCCATCTATCATGTTAGATGCTAAATAGATAGTTAAAAGATGCGTTTTTGGAAATACAATACATGTACCATCAGTTCTTATGTAGTCAGTGTTCGAGGCGGTACCTTTTTATAGATGGGGGCTTGATTTGGTTGGATCCCTTCCAATAGCTTATGGAGGATGTCGAACTTTTATCCTAACAATTGATTATTTTTTAAGAGGGTAGAAGTTGCGCCCCTCCCCGGAACTACTTCTAAAGCAATAATCAAGTTTACCATTAAAACGGCCCCTCATAAGGTTCCTGTAGTGCTCCACTCGTACTCACGCCTGATCTTGGTGCTCTTTGATAACATACATATCGACTGCTCGGCTGAGTTTGTTATCGTCCTCTTCATACCTAACTAATCTGAGGTTAGTTTTTCAAACAACTCTCAAATTAGTTTTGCAAACAACTCTTAGATTAGTTTATCAAACAACTCTCAATTTAGTTTTTTAAACAACTCTCAAGTTAGTACCGGTGAAGGTACGAGCGCGTATATATAGTTGGGGGTATTTTTGTCCAAATTTTAGGTGGACGTACCAAACACTATCTAATTTCGGGTATTATTGGGTCATTAGGTAGTTGAGTGAGTCTTTACTGGTACTTCGTTTTATATAAATGTGGCATTAATTTTTTTAAAATATTATTAGTAGATATTTTTAAATACTATTAGTTGAAAGTCTTCCTATTGTGGCTACAAAGTTTTGACTAGAAGGGTTTTGTTAGCATGATATTACTAGCCATCTATCATGTTAGATGCTAAATAGATAGTTAAAAGATGCGTTTTTGGAAATACAATACATGTACCATCAGTTCTTATGTAGTCAGTGTTCGAGGCGGTACCTTTTTATAGATGGGGGCTTGATTTGGTTGGATCCCTTCCAATAGCTTATGGAGGATGTCGAACTTTTATCATAACAATTGATTATTTTTTAAGAGGGTAGAAGCTGTGCCCCTCTCCGGAACTACTTCTAAAGCAATAATCAAGTTTACCATTAAACCGACCCCTCATAAGGTTCCTGTAGTGCTCTACTCGTACTCGCGCCTGATCTTGGTGCTCTTCGATAACATACACATCGACTGCTCGGCTAAGTTTGTTATCGTCCTCTTCATACCTAACTAATCTGAGGTTAGTTTTTTTAAACAACTCTCAAATTAGTTTTGCAAACAACTCTTAGATTAGTTTATCAAACAACACTCAGGTTAGTTTTTCAAACAACTCTCAAGTTAGTACTGGTGAAGCTACGAGCGCGTATATATAGTTGGGGGTATTTTTGTCCAAAGTTTAGGTGGATGTACCAAGTGACACTATCCTAATTTCGGGTATTATTGGGTCATTAGGTAGTTGAGTGAGTATTTACTGGTACTTTTCTATTTATATAAATATGGTATTTTTTTAAATACTATTAGTGGATATTTTTAAATACTATTAGTTGAAAGGTCTCCCTATTGTGCCTACAAAGTTTTGACTAGAGGGATTTGTTAGCAGGGTATTACTAGCTATCTATCATGTTAGATGCTAAGTAGCTAGTTAAAAGATGCGGTTTTAGAAATACAATACATGTACCATCAGTTCTTATGGAGGTAGTGTTCGAAGTGCTACCTTTTGATAGATGGAGGCTTGATTTGGTTCGACCCCTTCCAATAACTTATGGAGGATGTCGAACTATTATCCTAACATTTTTGTAAGAGGGTAGAAGTTGCGCCTGTCTCCTTAACTACTTCTAAAGCAATAATAAAGTTTATCATTAAAACTAGTGTGGTTTATTTTTGACTGAGGGTAAGTTTGTAATTTTTGTTTAGAGTTCGTGGAAGTTTGTAAGTAGTTAATTTTTGAGTAGAGGGTAGAGGGTGAATTAAGCAGCCTGGTTGTATGTAATTTTCATTACCCTCATTTAATGTTGGTGGTTGGGTATTTATACCCTTACATTTGGGCTTTATGGGCTTTCGGGTCATGTTTAATGGACCCGAATCAAGTTTGAGGACCCATGAGCTCTTAGCAGGAGAGCAGGCAGCTTAGTCAAGAAGTGATTAGGTTTTTAGGTACTTTAGTCCTTGTCCGAACAGTCCAATGGATGAGGTGTTCGAACTGTCCTGTCTGGTTTAGATGGTTTTTATCCGAACTGTACCTGTCCGAGGAGGTAATAGAATCCGGACAGTGGCAGTTTTATCCAGACAGGTCTTTCGATTTATGTTATGGTTTTATCCGGACTGAAAAAGCTCTTTGAATCTAAACGATTTTTTGCCAAAGTTCGTGGGACATGTGTCACTCTTTGGTTCGTTCCTTTAGCCGTTTTTTCACCTTGAATTTCGTACCCACCTTCTCTGAAAAGCAACCTCTTCATTAATGAGGGTGACATAAGCGCCGTCTCTTAATCATTATTAATCTTTTCGAATTCTCCTAGGAATCAAGACTTCTTTTTGAGGTTTACTATAAATTAAGATACTTTTCCACTATTTTACTATCACTTTCATTTTAACTTTTCTAATTTCCAGAGATCTCTCTCTCAAACACAAATTCTTTACTTAGGTTGTTTATGTTCACGGCTAGGAACGCTCTGATCAAAGGCGGGTGGCTCAATCTCTATGAATTAGAAAAAGCACAAAAAGTCGAAAGAGAAATGCGCATTGCAGCAGGCTTACGCACTTCCCCCATCGACAAACCAGCAATCTCAGCTACAGAGTCTGACCAGGGTTCTTCCTCCACAAAGGGTGTCAAACCGAAGAGATTGTTTCAATCTATTCTTTCCCCTATCATCTCAGGTTCCTCGGTTCAAGAGTCAGAACCCACAGTCGAGCCAGGTTTAACAGTTACCAATTTTAAAAAACCCTCCCCGTTCTTAGCCATGGGGTCAGACACTAATACTTTTCCTAACAAGCTGGTTGATCGAAGAAAAGGCCGGCTTGTTAAAGGGCAGGCTTCTAAAGGAACCCCTTCGAAATCGGGCACCAAGGGCAGCAGTGCAGGGTCAGAAACACCCATAAAAGTACCCAAAGACAGGCTGTCCGGTCCAGAGGCTACTGGTTCGACCCCTAAAGAGAGACATCCACATCAGAGCCCTAACCAGAGGCTAGAATTCAGGAGAGTGCTGAAGCTCATCAGTCCAGAAGTCAGGCTGAACCAACTCCAAACCTCCCCCTCACAACAACAACTGAAAACCCTTCCTCAATCATGGAGGAAATAATGGAGGACTCTATCGAAGAGGCTCCATTCGAGTCCGAACCTTCCGGACAGACTAGTGGTGCTGCTGCTGCCCAAAAGGATAAAGGCAAGGAGAAGCTATGCTTAAGGCATCCGGACCTGCCGGGGTGTCTTGAAGGAAAAGTGGGACCTTGTTTCCACAAGGTCAATATTAAATATCTCCTTGCTTTGTAAAAGATCAATTACGCTTTCATCCATACAACTGAGTTGGGCCGGATGCGTACGAAGTGGGGGATACCGGAGAATGTGAAGATAAGAATCCCCATTGACCCCGAAACCCAAATGGATTGCAAACTCAGTGAAATAGTCATCTTAACTGAGCTCTTTAACTGGGGTTTAAGGTTCCCCTTGGATCCGGAAATAGTTAAGTATTTCCATCTTATCAAGCTCTGTCCCAGTCAACTAAGCCACAATGCCTGGTACACACTTATGGCCTGCATCATGGCCTCCAGGCTCTCAGGGATTCCTCTACCAATGGAGGAATTTGTTGTTGTGGCCAACCTCTGCAGGAACCACCACATTACCTTCTATCACTTCAACATGGGTGATAATTACAAAGCAGTGGATGATCTGCTTGAGTCGGAGAGAAACTGGAGGACTCAATTCCTGTTCGTAAGCGGTGCTTGGGAGAACGGGAGGAAAATCAAAGCCGGAGTCAATCCAAGTCTCCTCACCAGTAGATGGAGAAGTGATCGTAAGGCTCCTACTTTATATTCTTAATTCTTTTTTTATCGAATTTACTTAAGCTAATTGATCTTGTCTTTTTTTCTTAGCAGAACTGCCCAAACACTTCAATGACTACCTAAAGTCTGGGCAGACCACTTGTACCAAGATCAACACTTGGGCTGCTGAAAAGTGGGGAAACCGGTTTCACGATGCTTTCACATGAGGCAACTTAGCAAGGTCTCACCTCTGGAACACTACTGGCCGGAGGGACTTGACCTGGGAGGAACTCACTACTCTACCCCTTCCAGATGTAGTCCTGAAGAGAACACACGAACCGGACGAGTCACTTTACTTTCCAGGCCGGGCCAAGGCCCCGATTAAGATGAAAGGCAAGAAGAAGAAGGGCAAAAACGTGGTAGGTGAAGCTAACCCGGCCGAGGTGGAGGAAGCTATTCCAACAAATCCCGAGGGGCCAGCCACAAGCCAGATCGATGCTGCTCTCTTAGAAGTGGTAGAGCAGGAGAGTGTTAAGGAAGATGCTCGATCCCCAAAGCCCCCGAGGGCTCCCAAGAGAGACCGAAAATGGGGAGCGGAGAGCAAGGATTGGGAGGCTAAGAAGAAAAAGACCTCTAGGGGTGATGAACTTTCTCTCCGGCCTCCGGAGCCTCTCCCCTCTGTAGATCCTACTGATCCAACACAAGTAGAGGAGATCCCTGGTGATTTTCAAACCGACGAGGTTAGAGGAGGAGACCTTAGCATTGATGGGGTTGACATCACCGGGCTTGCTGGACTGGGTGACTACTTGGCCAACCTCCCCATAGACGATTTTGCTGGGCCTTACCTCCCTCCGAGTACTTCGAACACCGTCACTTTTAATGGTAAGACTTTTACTGTTTCAAGTGAAAGGGATATTATAGCTCACTCGATATTAAGTAGTGTTCAGCCAGTGCTTGTGTTGGAGAAACAAGTTCGAAGTCAGGCAGATACTATCAAAGATCTCAAATCTAACAGAGAGAGACTGTCCGATGATCTTCTTACTGCCACTCAACATGCTAATATTTTAAAGGGAGAAAACGAGGAGCTAAAGAAGAGCCAAGAAGAGTGGACCACAAAGGCTGCCACCCTAGAGGACACCATCAAGGAGCTCCGGGAGAAGTTGTCCGGATTAGAGAAAGATCTCACCTCTTCAAAAGAGGAGGCCAAGGCCAAGGATCAAGTCATCCACAACCTAACAAACGAAAAGATTGCGCTTGAGAACACATTGTCCAAGGCTGCAAAAGAGAAAGCTGATCTGCTAAAGGAGCAGGAGGATAAAATTCAGGCCAAGATCGATGCTTATGCCAATAACGTAATAGATACTCAAGAGAAAATGTATGCCAAGGTGAAGTCGGATATGGTCCTGCTCTTTCATGAGAATTTCCCGAAGAGGAACTTGGGAGATTTGTGGCTTCATGTAGAGTACGAAGACCTTCCCTTCCACACCATGGCTGATGGAGACTTGCATGATTATTCTAGTGCTTCCTCCTCTGACGAAGAAGAAAATACTGGGGAGGGCCCTCACGAAGAGAAAGACGATCCCAAGAAGAAGAAGAAGACAAGTGAGGTTGAGCCATCTTCAAAGGCTCAGTCTTAAATTATGAATTATCTTTTCACTTTTCATGTTACCTAAATTGGAAGGCCAAGGCATTTTTTGTTATTGTGTCCGGTATCTGACCGGATAGATCCTTTGTTTTGTTTGACAATTTAAAAGTCCTTGGAAGGCCAAGGCACTTAAGTTATTTCAATGAATATCTTTGTTTTGCACAATTCTTGCATTCTTTCATAGTTTGTTTCAATTTTGGTGGCTAGTGTTTAAATAGCCCTTAGTTATTTCATACACAGTCTAAAGCGAGAGCGTTTAAATTCTCCGATAATAAATGTTTAAGTGGTCATCATTCTTTTACTTCAATCCGGATGGTGTGACAAAGAACAAAATAAAAACACTTCGAATTTTTTTAAGAAGGCATCAAATTTTATTAAAAAGCCCGGACACCTCATTAAAACATCCCCATGCCACCAGGGTAGGAAAGAGTATGCCCCAAATATTTACATGGATTTTTAAACAAGTAAATATTGACACAGCTTTTATTCCAAGTACATTTGGAGATGCTCAATATTCCAAGGGTGATTTAAAACCCTTCCATCATTGTCTTCGAGCCAATATGTTCCAGGTTTAAGCCTTTCAATGACCATATAAGGTCCTTCCCAAGTTGGGGCCAGTTTGCCGAGCAGCTTCTCTTTAGTGTGTAAGAAGACTTTCCTCAACACCTTGTCCCCCGGCTGGAAATCTCTTCTTTTAACTCTAGAAGCAAACCTGCTTCTCATCAAACCTTGATAGTGTGCAGCTCTAAGGTGAGCCTTAACTCGTCTTTCCTCTATTAGGTCAAGCTGGCCTCTGACTGCTACTTCGTTTGCGTGTTCGGAGAAGTTGTGAACCCGAAATGAAGGGAGATTTGCTTCTATGGGGGCTATTGCATCCATCCCATATACCAAGGCAAAAGGTGACTCTTGTGTTGCAGCCCCAAGTGTAGTCCGGTACGCCCACAACATCTCTTGTAAATAGCTAGGCCACTTCCCAGCAGCCCCTTCCAAATTTTTCTTTAAACAGGACAGTATAGTTCTGTTAGCCACTTCAACCTGACCATTCGCTTGTAGGTGGAAAGGTGAAGAGAAACAATGTTGTATACCCCTTGAGGCACAGAAACTCTCCATTTCCTTGTTGTCGAACTGTGGCCCATTGTCTGTTGTTATCTTTTGTGGAACACCAAATCTGCAACAGATGTTGGATAAACTGAATTTTATGACAGCTTTTGATGTTGTTCCTGCCAGAGGGGCTGCTTCAATCCACTTCGAAAAGTAATCTATAGTAACAATTATAGTTCTGCGCCCTCCGGACGCCATAGGAAGAGGTCCCACCAAATCCAACCCCCATCGAGCAAAAGGTACAGGCTCAGAAATTGATTCTAAAGGGATGGCTGGGACATGAACTTCATTGCTATATCTCTGGCATGGATCACACCTTCTCACCAGCTCCTTAGCATCATGCATTATAGAGGGCCACTAATAGCCAGCCAATAAAACTCTCCATGTTAGAGCCCTAAATCCACAGTGAGCTGATCCCTCACCATCATGCAATTCAGAGAGGACTACTTGAGACTCATCATCTCCCAAACATCGCAAAAGAGGTTTACTGTAAGAATTTTTATACAAAACGTCTCTTAGTATGATAAAACCACGAGCCTTGTGCTTCTTTTTTCTTGCTAGCGATTTATCCGGAGGCAAGATGCCTTCAGGGAGGTACTGCAGGAGAGGAAATCTCCAATCTTGAGGTTGTTTCATCTGTACTTCAAAAATTTCTTCCTCTTTACCCACATTAAGTTGAATGGAAGGGCTCTCCAGCACATGGATCCAAGGACACGACTCAGTGTATGCTATGGTTGCCAGTGAATCTGCTAGTTAATTCTCTGCCCGGGGTATATGTTCATAAATAACGCTTTTGAACTTAAGAGCCTCATTTTTAAGAAGAAGCAAATACTTCACTAGTTGCTCCTTTTTTGCCTCAGATTGACCTTGTGCATGGTGGATAAGAAGTTGGGAATCACTCATCAGCTTGACCCTTTTGGCCCCACAAATATATGCTAGCTTTAAACCAGCTATAGCTGCTTCGTATTCAGACTCATTGTTGGAAGCCCTAAAAGCAAAACATATAGCATGGTACATTTTGTCACCATATGGAGAAGTCAAGCACACCCCTGCACCACATCCCATAGTACTGGATCCACCATCCGTCCGAATGACCCAGACCTTTTTTGTCTTTCATCTAAGTGGTTTGCTCCGAATCCCTATCAGAGTGGAATTCAACTAAAAAATCAGCCACAACCTGGGCCTCATCTTCCTTGCAGCAATCACCAAGGCAATCACAGTTGGGGGTATTTTTGTCCAAATTTTAGGTGGAGGTACCAAGTGACACTATCTTAATTTTGGGTACTAGTGGGTAATTAGGTAGTTGAGTGAGTATTTCTTGGTATTTCTCTCTTTATATAAATATGGAATTTTTTTTTAATACTATTAGTATATATTTTTAAATACTATTAGTTGAAAGGTCTCCCTATTGTGGCTACAAAGTTTTGACTAAAAGAGTATTGTTAGCAGTCTATCATGTTAGATGCTAAATAGCTAGTTAAAAGATGCGTCTTTGGAAATACAATACATGTACCATACGTTCTTATGGAGTCAGTGTTCGACGCGCTGCCTTTTGATAGATAGGGGCTTGATTCGGTTCGACCCCTTCCAATAGCTTATCGAGGATGTCGAACTATTATTCTAACAATTGATTATTTTTTAGAGGGTAGAAGTTGCGGCCCTCTCTCCAGAACTACTTTTAAAGCAGTAATCAAGTTTATCATTAAGACGGCTTCTCATAACATTCCTGTAATGCTCTACTCGTACTCGCGCCTGATCTTGGCGGTCTTCCATAATATCAACATCGACTGCTCGACTGACTTTGTTATCTTCCTCTTCATAACTAACTAATCTAAGGCTAGTTTTTCAAATAACTCTCAGATTAGTTTTTCAAACAACTCTCCGATTAGTTTATCAAACAATTCTCAGGTTAGTACTAGTGAAGGTACATATGGGTATATATAGTCGGGGGTATTTTGTCCAAATTTTAGGTGGAGGTACCAAGTGACATTATCCTAATTTCGGGAACTAGTGGGTAATTAGGTAGTAGAGTGAGTATTTCTCGGTACTTCTCTCTTTACATATATATGGAATTTAATTTTTTTCAAATACTATTAGTGGATATTTTAAAATACTATTAGTTGAAAGGTCTCCCTATTGTGGCTACAAAGTTTTGACTAGAAGGATTTTCTTAGCAGTGTATTACTAGCCATCTATCATGTTAGATGCTAAATAGCTAGTTAAAAGATGCGTTTTTGGAAATACAATACATGTACCATCAATTCTTATGGAGTCAGTGCTCGACGCGGTACCTTTTGATAGATGGGGGCTTGATTTGGTTAGACCTCTTCCAATAGCTCATGGAGGATTTTGAACCATTATCCTAATAACTGATTATTTTTTTAAGAGAGTAGAAGCTACACCCCTCTCCGGAACTACTTCTAAAGCATTAATCAAGTTTATCATTAAAACAGCCCCTCATAAGGTTTATGTAGTGTTCTACTCGTACTCGAGCCTGATCTCGGCGCTCTTCGATAACATCCACATCGACTACTCGGCTGACTATGTTATCGTCCTCTTCATTACAAAGTAATCCGAGGTTAATTTTTCAAACAACTCTCAAATTAGTTTTTCAAACAACTCTCAGATTAGTTTATCAAATAATTCTCAGGTTAGTTTTTCAAACAACTCTCAGGTTAGTTCTGGTGAAGGTACGAGCGGGTATATATAGTCGGGGGTATTTTTGTCCAAATTTTAGGTGGATGTACCAAATGACACTATCCTAATTTAGGGTACTAGTGAGTAATTAGGTAGTTGGGTGAGTATTTACTTATACTTCTTTCTTTATATAAATGTGGCATTTAATTTCTTTAAATACTATTAATGGATATTTTTAAATACTATTAGTTGAAAGGTCTCCCTATTGTTGACTAGAAGGGTTTTGTTAGCAGGGTTTTACTAGCTATCTATCATGTTAGACACTAAATACCTAGTTAAAAGATGCGTTTTTGGAAATAAAATACAGGTACCATTAGTTCTTATGGAGTTAGTGTTCGAAGTAGTACCTTTTGATAGATGGGGGCTTGATTTGGTTCGACCCCTTCCAATAGCTTATGGAGGATGTCGAACTATTATCCTAACAATTGATTATTTTTTTAAGAGGGTGGAAGTTGTGCCCTTCTCCGGAACTACTTCTAAAGCAATAATCAAGTTTATCATTAAAACAGCCCATCATAAGGTTCATGTAGTGCTCTACTCGTACTCGTGCCTGATCTTGGTGCTCTTCGATAACATCCACATCGACTGCTCGGTTGACGTTGTTATCGTCCTCTTCATAACTAACTAATCTGTGGTTAGTTTTCAAACAACTCTCAGATTAGTTTTTCAAACAACTCTTAGATTAGTTATCAAACAACTCTCAGGCTAGTTTTTCAAACAACACTCAGTTAGTATTGGTGAAGGTACGAGCGGGTATATATAATCGATGGTATTTTTGTCCAAATTTTAAGTGGAGGTACCAAGTGACACTATCCTAATTTCGGATACTAGTGGGTAATTATGTAGTTGAGTGCCTAATTAGTGGTACTTCTATCTTTATATAAATGTGACATTTAATTGTTTTTAAAAATACTATTAGTGGATATTTTTTTTCTTATATGTTATAATTTTATATTATTTTTATGTTGATAAAATAATTCTATTAATTTACGTTTAAATTTTGGAGTATATATATATATATATGATAAAATTAAAATTAAAATAAATTAATAACACATAATTGATAACATTCAAATAATATTATTCGAAAATATGATAAGTATAAACATATCTAGCTAATATACAAATCTAATTAATGTAAAAATATTATAAGAATTTTAGTCATACTTTCAAAACAATTCCCCTCTCTTTAATTAGATATTATTAATAAAATATTATTTTATAAAAAATCCAATTAATATATAATATTCAATTAATTTAAAAAATCAAATTAATATAAAATACAACTAATATAAAATTCTAATTAGAAAAAAGTATTAGTTACTTTTAGCGTGTCCTTACCACAATCTTGTATTATATTTACGTATAGAATCTTGTATTATATTTACGTATAGGGGTTTTACTTTCAGTCTTCCAAATCATTTCGGTCCGTCTTTTAATAATTAGATATATTAATTTCAATCCTCTACACTAATTATTCCTCGAATTAAATTCGACGGAAAATTACTAAATTTAAACGTCAAATATGTTTCAAAATACATCATAACTCCATAGGACTAGGCTTACACCTAAGCTCGTAGCATAACAGCACATAATCGCTTCAAATTCTTCCCAATAAACACAAACCTTTTCCACTTTTGCACACACCTTTCTTTCTCTTATAAATTCCTTTGCAACTCACTATTTATTTCACAAAGAAATCCTTGAGAGAGAATGAGAGAAAACCTCCCAAAGTTTTCCTACCTTCAACGATTTCTTCAAACTTTCTGGTTACTTAGACCGGAAAATTCATATTTTCCGATCAATCTTTAATCAGTTTATGAGAAAACACCCCAGATCCAGGAGATCCAAGGCCATAATACCAAAAAAAACCTAAATCCCCAACACCTGACAACAATCTTGTCTTCGGAGCTTACGATTACTTTTGCATTAGCGAAAGAGCGGATAAATACAAAGTTGCTGGGTTGATAAGCAACGCTCCCCTCAGAACATCCACAAAGACCGTCTACTACGGTAACTTCGACCCATCTAAAGTTCCTGTTTTTCACCTTCGTGTATTACAGAAGAAAGTCAGTCTTCGAAAACTCAAACACCAAGAACTTCTCGAACTTAAACTTCTCTTACGAAATCATCACCTCGAATTAGTTGCGAAGTAAGTAAATATTCATCAAAACAATCCGAAACGGCCCCTTCTTCCACTTATTTCCAAGAATTCGTAGAAAAATAACTTTTATAGCCATGTGAGACGATGCCGATGCTACACCAAACCCATGTACCAAATCTCCTCGGCCAAGGGAAATTGTTGAGACAACCACATTATCTCAACAAAATCCCTCGAAGAACCCTCAACAACTGAGAGACAAAGCGTTAGAAGCAAAGGTTGATTCTGATTCTACCCAATCAAATAATGATACTGATATCGATGAGAAAGCCACGAAACAATAAGAGAATGCCTATCAGAAAAAAGATCCACAGACCAAGAAAAAATAAAGCTTTGAGAACCTATATCCTCGGAATAAAGAGTAGCAATTGGTGAAAATTTAAGTTCTCTTGATGTAGACTATATCGTTGCCTTGAAAAATGTCTCATACATATATTACGAAGAGGGCCCATCATCGGTTTTGAAAAAATAATGGGGAACGGGGATAGCATTACCCTTCGTCTTCCAGAAAAAGGGAAAACACTCTTAGACTGCAGAAAATATGAACTGGTAGTGTATCCGGAAATCATCAATCGGGGGTTTCAGTTTCCATTAGATCCGATGATAGTTGACTACTTTGAACTCATGGATCTATGCCCAACTCAAGTGACACCAAATCAATGGTTCACCCTTCTCTTTTTAATCATGGCCTCCCGCTTGTCCAAGATTCTGATCAAAATTAAAGATTTCATATCTTTGACCAAATTATCCAAGGGACCAAAGCTACCATTTTACTATCTTACATTAGACGATGACTTAAAAATGATCGATGATCTTTTGGACATAGACAAGTTTTGGAAGCAAAAATTCATCTTCATCTCGGGAGCATGGGAAAACGGCAAAGAAATATCTGAAGCCAATCCATCGAGACTGAATCTTGTCTAGAAAAGTCGTCGTAAGTATTATAATACCATTCTTCTTACATTTAATTTTCTAACTGTTGTTACTCTTATTCATTATCAACTTATATGTTCTTATCAGAAATTACAGGTTGTTATGCCATTCGTCGAGTAAGAGCTAAAGAAACATTCATTAAACTTGCCGCTTAGGATGAAGCACAATGTAACAGTGCTTTCCACACAACTTTTGAACGAATCAATTTCCTCAACAGTCATTTATTTTCTATCACACATAGAGCCTCTCATGTTGAAAATTTAATGGAACAGCCCAACCCTCGACAAGATGTTAAAAGATTGGTCCATCCCGATTGCAAGGTATTCTTACCCATACGCAACAGATCAGACAATCACCTTCCTTAAAAGAAGAAGGTAAAAAAGGAAAAAAAGGCAGCTAGTACATAAAAAAGGGAAAAAAGGCAGCTAGTACATCCGGTGCTAGCCCTTCAACAAATCTGAAGCCTAAACGTTTAAAAAGAAAAACAAAGGAAAGCACAGTGTCGACTATCAAAGAAGGAACAAAGGGAGAACCTTCTCCAAAAAAGAAGAAAAATGTTACACCCTCAAAAAATAAACGTTCCACCAGTCCTCCTCAGAAGAGGAAAAATCCAGTTGCAACCATCGAAGATATAATATCTGATGACGATGATGTCATAGTTGCTGGGAATCAACAAAGTCCTCAAAAAGAAAAAGAAACAACTGGTGAAGATGCTGTAATTGTTGTAGAAGATAATCAAAATGATGATCACTTTGATCCTGATAGTTTCATCAATTTCAAAGAATCACAAGAGTTTATTGGAGAAGAGGATCCTGTCATTCAAGAGGTTCGAAATCTCCTACACAATTTTGGTAGAAAATCTGCACCGTCTACCTCCGAAGCAGTATCTCTTGATATTATTGTTCCTACTGCTTCTACTACGTCTTTAGATCTCATCTCTTGGTCTAGCCCAGTGGTTTTCCCTCCTATCCACCAAACCTAGATGTCCTTGCTGCAGTTCAACCATTTTCCGATCTCAAGAGTGCAACGAAAACGCTTACTCAAGAAATCGAGGCTTCTCAAAGTCATCTGAAACGACTGGCCAAAGATATGGTTCGCTACAAAGGGATTGCTGAAGCTGAAAAATATTTGAGGGAAAAATTTCAAAATCATATAGCAGATCAGTTTCATGGCTTCGAAATGTCAAGGTTTGAGCTTATCAGATGAATTCTATTTGTCAAAAGGCATTTACGAGAACAACACCAAATCGAGAAAGAGAATTTGAACACTTCACAACAATAAGAGATAGATCGACTCAAGGCTAAACACCTTGAAGACTTAACTGTTGAGAAATAGAAGTTCAGTAATCTTCAGACTTCTTTTACCAAAAGCAAAGTAGAAAAGAAAAACTTGTCCGATGATATAGCCACATTGAAGTCTGGTTTTGAGAAAGAAAAACAACTTGCCATCAGTGATGGAGAAGATGAATGTACCAAGGACATGTTGACAGCTATCAACAATGATAAAGAGAAGAAAGTCATCACACTTCTTCGAGAAATTCACGCAAGATATCCTAAAATAAACCTTTCTAGGTTTTGGAATGACATTCCTATCAAACGACGCCCCATCGAAGCCTTCGATCCTATCCCAAGTTCATCATCTAAAGAGGAATCAACAGTAGAGTAGTCATCTGAATGATTTCACTACCCTTTGAATTTATGTTATCTTTTTCTATTTGTCATATTAGTACCATAACCCTTGTACCCATCAAATTATTCTAAATGACAAAGGTTTTTGCTTATATTTCATATTTTCCATCAAGTTACGTGATCCTTTATTTATGTTAACTATCCAAACTTAAAATATAATAAGATACTTTAAATTATTTTTTCAAAATGTAATCCCTCAAATATTATAATGCATTAAATGAACGTGGCACATCAAAAATCATAGTGGGTTTATTGAACGTTACACTTTGAATATCACAGTGCCTTTATTGAACGTGACACTTCTAATATCACAGTGCGTTTATTGAACGTAGCACTTTGAATATCACAGTGCGTTTATTGGACGTATAAATTCGAATATCATAGTGCGTTTATTGGACGTAGAACTTCGAACATGGTTGTTTCTTCGAAAAGTGTATTAAGCACTTCAGAGCATTCTACTCATGATCAACCTCAAAGATGACCAATCTTTGATCAGTTATTAAGATAGTTTAAATAAACACTTGTACACAACCATTGGCCAAAAATGAATTTTATTGATAATGTTGAATATGTACATACCACCTCGTTAAAACTTCAATGGGCCAACAAGGTAGGAAAGAGTGCGCTAATCAACCAAAAGAAACAAATTCAAAATACAACATAACTATTCCTAATATAACTTCAGATGCTGTATATTCCACGGGTGTTGAGGCATCATCCCATGACTATCATAAAGGCGATAAGACCCTGACTTTATCCTTTCAACAACCACATAAGGTCCTTCCTAATTCGGGGCCATTTTTCCGAGGCTCTTCTCCTTGGTATGCATAAATAATTTTCTCAACACTATATCACCTGTTTTAAACTCCCGCCTTTTTACCCTCGAATTGTACCTATTCATCATAAGAGTTTAATAATGGATCATGTTTAAATGAGCTCGAACTCTTTTCTCATCAATCAAATCTAAATTTCCTTTTTTAGCTTAGTCATTATATTTTTCCAGAATATTAGGTTATTCTAAAAGACGACATCCATTATATATGCTAAAGCAAAAGGAGTTTCTTTAGTAGCTTCCTTAGGAGTTGCTCGATAAGCCCAAAACACTTCTTGCAAATAATATGGCCATTTCCCCACTGCCCCTGTCAAATTCTTCTTCAAACCATTTAAAATAGATCTGTTTGTCACTTTGACTTGTCCATTTTCTTGGGGATGACAAGCTGTTGGAAAACATTTTTAAATTCCTTTCGAAACGCTGAATGAAGTCATTTATTTATTATTAAATTGAGGGCCATTATCCGTAGTAATTCTCCGAGGAACTCCAAAACAACAACAAATACTGTTTACAATGAATTTAATTACATCATTTGCTTTCGTTCCAGATAGCGATTCTGCTTCAGTCCATTTTGTAAAATAGTCTACCGCAATAATTATCATTTGCCGCCCTCCAGATGCTATCGAAAAAGGCCCCACTAAATCGATTCCCCATTTATCAAATGGTACGACCTCAGTAATAGACATAAGTGAAACTGCCGACTTATGAATAGAATGAGAAAACCTTTGATAAGTATCACAACTTCGAACCAAATTTTTGGCATCGTTCATGATCGAAGGCCAATAAAACCCTGTAAGCAAAACTTGGCAATATAGAGCTTTAAACCCATAATGAGCTGATCCTTCTCCATCATGCAACGCAGATAAAACTTCTTGTGATTCTTGCTTATTCAAACATCGTAATAATGTCCTGCTTAATGCTTTCTTATACAAAACTCCATCCAAAACTATGTATCCAAAAGCTTTGCCTCGCAATGTTTTGGCCAATTTTGCACCGTCAGGTAGTGCTCCTCGAATAAAAAAATTTAAAATATCAGTTTGCCAATCGCCTCAGACTACATCTGTAGTGACAAACAATTCTTCCATATAATCACACTCGTTTGACTGGGTCAAAATTGAAGGACTCTCTTGTAGCAAAATCCAAGGATACTCTTCCTTGTAAGCGATATTTGCTAATAAATCAGCCATTGTGTTACTTGATTGACTTATATGCTCCACAACAATATGATCAAATAATAGCATCAAGTTTCGAAGCTCTAGAAGATATAAAATTAAGCCATCATTTTTTGCTTCAGAGTTTCCGGATACTTGATTTGCTACTAATTGAGAATCTGTCTTTAATCGTACGGAAGTTTTTCCACATAATTTTGCAAGTCTCAAACTAGGAAAAACAACTTCTTATTCAGCTTTGTTATTCGAGGCGTAAAACCAAAGGTTGAATACGAACGAGATGAAAGTCCTAAATTTGATTAGAGTCTTTGAGTTAGAGAAGATAAATGAGTCTGAGTACGTGAAAGATTACTCGAACATACTTCTCACGATTGACAATAAGTTGAGATTGCTTGGTTCTGAGTTAAAAGACTTTAGGAATGTCCAAAAAATATTGGTCACTACTCGAGAGAACTTTTAAGCCATCATTACTACTCTATAGAACAAAAAATATCTTTAAAATATATGTCTCTTACAGAATTCTTAAATGCTTTAAGAGTACAAAAATAGAGAAGGTCTATGAGGTAAGAATGGGTGATTGAAGGTGCATTAACTGTAAACATCAAGACAACGACATATATAAAAAGAATCAAAATTTTAAAGTTAGTGAGTGAAGATTCATCTAGAAATTATCAAAATTGAAAAGGAGGTATAAAAAAAAATCATACCCACCTTGCTGCCATTGTGAGAGGAAAGGTCATACACCATACAAGTGTTGGAAAATACCTTATATTAAATCTTTCAAATGTAATAAACTCGGACATGAAGCTATAATCTGCAAATTCAAATGTTAGATGCAAGAAGTAGATGTACGAGTAGCTGATTAAGATGAAGAAGATCAGTTGTTTGTGGTCACTTGTTTCTCAAGTAGAGAATCGAGTGAGAGCTAGTTGATTGACAGCGGGTGACCAAATCACATGACCTATGAAAATGAGCTATTTGAGGAATTAAGAAACACTGAATTCAAAAAAGTGAAGATTGGAAACGATGAATATTTTGAAGTATATGGAAAATTTATAGTAGCTATAACAAGATATGAATACAAAAAGTTTATTATTGATGTTTTATTTGTCCCTAAAATTAATCAAAATCTCTAAAGTGTTTGCAGTTACTCTATAAAGGATATAAAGTGTTGTTTAAGAATAAGAAGTGCTTGATCATAGTTGATACTGACAAATAGTTTTTCAATATCAAAATGAAAAGAAACGGGTTTGCTCTATATCCAATAGAGAAACAATAATTACTTTCTCAGGTTATGTCGTAACATTATTCCCAACCGCGTTTTAGTGAGCCATTTTATGGGGCCATTGGAATTCATGTAGGAAGGTTATCCATGGGTCCCTAGTTTAGAAATTGCAAGATTTACCTCCAGTCACTTCACAAATTCCCCTAATTAACTCACAGGAGGAGAAAAATATCAGCTTAACCAACTTGTCTCAAGCAGTCCATACTGTTGGTTATGGTTTTAATTCCAAGTCCTCATTGTAATTTCCTCATCAGATGTTTATAAACTTTAATCATCAAACAATTTTAGGGCCAGTAATTTCACAACAAATCGATGATGTCCATCAAAATGAGTCTTATCTACAGCTGGATTAAAGATCATCAAGTATTTGGAAAACCGGTGACAATGTCAATGCTTTGACAAATGTAGGTATTAAAACGGAAATTCTTGCTTCACTCCTAGCTTCAGAAGCCTCTGAAAAAGGAATTTTAATGGACAAATATGAAATTGGTGTAGAAGTTCAGTTATGTGATGTTATTGACAAAGAACATGTAATAAAATCAAGCAATATGGGCCTTCGGTTGAAAGACCTACAAAAGTTAAAAAAAATTTCTGTTTGTGAAAGACGCAAGACTTCGGAGAAGAAATCTAAAAGCAAAAATCTAAACAACAACTAAACAAGGAAGAGTGTTCCTTGTTAAACAACATGTAAACAAAGAGGGGTCCTCCTAAACAAGGAGGAGTGTTCCTTGTTAAACAACATGTAAACAAGGAGGGGGTGCTCCTAAACAAAGAGAATTGTTAAGACTTTTTAGCGAGCTCTTACTATTTCTATTAATTTAACTCTTTTATTTCCTATTGGTTATTTATGTGTTTTGCTTCTCCAATTATGTTAACCGGTGTACATGGTTTTCATTTTATATTTAAATCACAGGTTACTAAATAAATATAGGGTTAGTCTTTACTCCCTTCTCTCTTTCATTTATTGCTTGATTATTAAGTTTTCTTTATCAAACTCTCTGTTTTTTATACTAATGAACATATCGTTTAGAAGCAAAGTAGCTCAATAATGCATTTATTATATATGAAAATAATACGCAATGGACCAAGTATCAGAGGATCTTTACGTGGCTCACAAGCTTTTCTATACTTGTCTTTGTTTTGTTCTGAAACATTCATTTGACTACTTTCAAACGTGGCTCACAAGCTTTTCTATACTTGTCTTTGTTTTGTTCTGAAACATTCATTTGACTATTTTCAAACGTTACTGCATAAACGCCACCTGATATCACCCTTGAAACCTATTCGATACCCTCAAGTTGAGCTCAAGTAGGAGGCCTTTTACAACAAGTAAATATAATAACTGGGTAATGCTGATATCATTACCAAATTTAATCTCAAACGTTTATTAGATCCTGTTCTCCGTCTGTTGAAATGTTGATATATCTTTAATCAACATTGTAATATCCATATAAGAAGATCCGCCTTCTTCACCGGCTCTATTTGCCGAATCGGCAAGCTCTTTAGCTCTACTTCTTCTGTTTTCTCCTTCTTCACCTTTATCCATCACCTTATCGACAGCTGATTTAGCATTTTATCATTTTATCGGTCCAGAATTCTATCATTTTAACATTTTTTTATATTAGTTTGAATACGCATTAATTTTTTTATCATTATTAGTTTTGAAGATTTTGCTATATAAATTCGTAGATTATAAGTGGTAGAACAAATCGATTTTATAAAAAATATTATATAATTTTGACAATGCTAAATTTGAGATTAAACACAAAATATCGTTTTGTTTGCTGCAATGACAGCGACAACGATTTAACACAAAATTCTAACCTGCTTTATTATATACAAATTAACAATCATGCGATTTCAAACCATAAATGCACATCCCTACCAAGTGAATCAATTTCTACGCGGATAATTTATTGACAATTAAATCACATGTTTTGTATTTGATTCAAGAACAAAATCTAACATTCAATATCAAAGATGAGGACTCTGGTACCAATTGTTAGAGTCCATATCACATGAACACTAATCTGAAATCTAAGTTATAGCTCTTTAAAAGTACGAACTCTTCCTTATATGCATAGTAAATAGTTACACGAAGATGTAAATTTCACCTCTATAAATTTCACCTCTATATTTTTTGTAATTGTTCTTTTTTTTTGTTCCCGATTCATTGTATCTTCTGTCTAGATGAAGATCTCAAGAAAATAATCGTATTTGAATTTGTAATCTATGAGCTTCCAATCAAGAGCAGCAGAATAATCTATAAATAATTAGGTGAATAAATAACTCACTTATCCATCTATTTAATGAAGGATTGCAATTAGAGTTTTAATCTAGGTCTATTTGTAATCATATCTTTTAATTTCGTTACGTTGATCACAACCCATCAACTTAAATAATTATTTATTTTCAAATTAGTTTCTAATCTTCATAGTTTAATCTAAAGTGTCAACATCCGTAATTTTTTTTTCAAATTAGTTTCTAATCCTGATAATTCAATCTAAAGTGTCAACCTCCGTAATTTTTTCACGAAATCTGAATTTGATTTTATTCACACACTTATCCCTATAAAAAAAATTCACCGATTATTCCAATTCATATTTATCTGATTATTTCGGAATTGAATCGACATTAATCATAATTTGTTTACTTATTTATTATAGTTCATTTTTTCTTCTTTAAGAGCCCTTTATCATTTTAGCCAAAGTGTTAGGAAAGAGAACTTGGTTTATGATTTAAAGGATAGACTTTTAAGATTTTGTCGAATTATTTTGGTGATATATATATATATATATATATATATATATATATATATATATATATATATATATATATATATATATATATATATATATATATATATATATATATATATATATATATATATATATATATATATATATATATATATATATATTAAATAAAAAATGTAATTTTCTATTTCAATCAACTTTCAAATTATTAACGGTTTGTGCGGTAATTTTTTAAATGATAAAAGAAATGGTTAAATTTGAAAATTTAAATTCAAATGAATTTTCAAAACAATAACACCATTCGATTTTTTTTTGACCCCGCGAAAGATATTTTGACCTCATGGCTAGTCCTAATATATTCTAATAAGCATGCCTTTCGCATTCTCCTACTTCGACAATGGTGGTCGACTAGTTAGTCAGACTACAATATCATCTTAATAATAACAATAACAAAATCAAAACTGTAACAAACAATCGAAAATCAAATATATCATCGCAAATGAACTCAAGAAAACTAAGACCAATTTACTTATTTTGTGCTTCTTGGGATGCCAATATATCCTGGATTAAGACTGTAATATCAGTAAACGAAGACCCTCCTTCTTCAACTGCTCTTTTAGCCAAATTCGCAAGCTCTTTAGCTCTTTTTCGTCTGTTTTGTCCTTCTTCACCTTTATCCATCGCCTTCTCCACAGCTGATTTTACCGCATCTTTGCTCACCAGAACCCCAATTTTCTCCTCTTCGCCCCACGTCATAGGCCGTTCAACTCCAATAGACACACCGATACTTAGTACATGAACAACTAGTTTTTCATTACAAAACTGATCCCCAAAAAGCGGCCACGTCAGCAACGGAACGCCTGCCGTGATTCCTTCGAGCGTAGAGTTCCATCCACAATGTGTTAGAAACCCACCGATCGAGCGATGTGAGAGTATTACTACTTGTGGTGCCCAACCTTTTATCAGAAGTCCTCTGTCTTTGATTCTGTTTTCAAACCCGGTATCTGAAATCCATTCTTTAAGGCCTTTAGCTTTTTCCCAATCTCTTACCACCCAAACAAAACGCTTGTTTGAGGCCTCCAATCCAAGTCCAAGTTCGATAAGCTGCGACACAGGTAGATTACAGAGGGTGCCTAGGCAAACATAGAGGACAGAGTTGGTTTCTTGCGTGTCAAGCCATTTCATGCATTGGAGTCCATCAAGTGATGCTTTGTTGCCTCTTTCTGCTTTATCTAATCCATTATTGTTGCAAAGTGAAACCGGGCCGATGCACCAAACTTTGTCCGATCTTTCTTTCTTGTATTGTTTGGCATAGGCCGGCTCTAGTCCTTGAAATGTGTTTACGATAACCCCATATGAAGCACGGTCTGCTTCCACAATTCGTTTAAACTCTTCATTCCATTCTTTGTTTGAATTTACCGGCAACTGAGCTTTAGTGAATTTGATTCCACCAGGAAAGCCTGGGAGAGCAAAATACTCCGATTCGGACGTTATTGTGTCGAGAACTCCGGAGGCATGTGATATTCGCATACATAGAAGGCAGAAGCAGCACATTCCATGGAAAACAATCTTTGGGATATTGAACTTCTTAGCAATACTGTTTGTGTAAGGCAAGCACATGTCAGCTATGATGCAGCTAGGCCGAGGTTCTAGCTCCTCGAAAAGTTTTTCAACCGGGGTCTCCAGAAAGTTAACGGCTATAAAGAATTGTTTCATCATTTCGGGCGTACTCACCATGTCAATATTTTCGCACCCTTCTGGTAGACCTGATTCTATCGGAAAGGGAAGCTGGACTAGGTTGATGGATAGGCCAGATTCTACAGCACGGGAAACGACAGGCTGGAACCTGGCCGCGTTAAGAGGTGTGGTGACAACAGTGATTGTTAAGCCACGGCCAGCTAAGATTCTGGCTATGTCCATCATTGGAATCATATGGCCTTGTGCCATAAAAGGGAATAGTACAAAGTGAAGGGGTTGTTTGGGTTGAGGATCCATAGTAGCTTTTGTGTTTGATATAGGAATTGATATAATTGGCCTTTAAGTTAGGAGATTGAAGCTATCTTTGTATTTATAGATGACTATGATGACTTAAGAGAGTACATAAGCAAATTGTTCTTTTGTTTGTGAAAGCTTGCGGTACACGGAAATCTAGACCTCTGTGGTCAGACCTGAGACACACAGACTACACCCTTCTGCTCTTATCTTTTGTTCTTTTTCTTTATTTAAAATTATGAGATGGTCCAGAATTCTATTATTTTGAACACTTTTTTATATTAGTTTGAATACGCATTAAAAATTTACCATTATAAGTTTTGAAGATTTTGCTATATAAATTAATAGATTGTAATTGATAGAACAAATCGATTTTATAAAAAGATCATAAAATTGCGACAATGCTAAATTTGAGTTTATGAGAAGGCTTCACTCTGCGACGTTCTAAAATTATATAATTAACATGAAATATAACATTTGATCAAGCCAAAAGAAGATTTGGCTGACGACCTAATTTCGGTTAATTCAAGCCAACTTCAATCAGTTTGGGGCCACCAGATTTGGACTCTAACAGAGGCTACTGGAAGAATAAAAGCACACCAAACAAGGAAATATCCAGAGCAAAATATTACGTTCACTTTTATAATTTTCAAATATACTAGGTGGAAAATCATTTGGAGAAAAGGTATCTTTCCATGTGTTACCAAACAAGGAGAAGTTTTTTTTTGGTTTTAGAGGTTTCGGTTATTGTAGGATTTCGGTATTATGGAAAGATTTATAACTGCAGGGTTTTTGAATTCATACTAATAGATTTTAGTTATTGTATGGTCCAGAGCGAGTTCAGTTTTAATATGAACTTAGTCATCGTAAGTGCAGTTATATTTCAGCTAAAGCTAAAATTGTACGGTCTGTTCAAACCGAGTTCAGTCTCAATATGAACTTATTCATCGTACATGCAGTTATATTTCAGCTAAAGCTAAGTTTCAAGTGGGTTCTAAATTTAATGGATATAGATGTACTTATTTGTAAGTATGGTAAAATAGATTCTGAACTCTAGAGGTTTATTCCACGCGACTTTCACCAAAAGCTAGGTTGGAGGACTTAAAAAAATTTGATGGTGCAAGTGTTATATTTGGAAATGATGAAACCTATCATATATAGTGAATAGGGAGCGTTCGGGTCAAGTTGTTTACAAGACTTGAGAAAGTGATAACATATGCGAGGTATATGTTTCACGTGAAACTTAACCTTCTGTCTATTGGAATGTTAGATGATGAAATTTACAACTATAAGGCCAAGAAGGTGTGTGTGTTTGCTGAAGAGACCTCTATATCGGTTGAAACAATCGTTGAGACAATGAAATAAGAGATTTGACTATTTTATAATGTCAATCAATTGTGAGAATATGTAATGACAACTTTATCTATTGTAATGGGGAAACACACATAGAAATGCATATTATTTTGTTATTGTATGTTGATGACATACTTATATTTGGGAAAATAAAACGACAATTGAGACCATGAATACTCAGCTCAAAGAAGAATTTGAAATGAATGATATGAGAGAAGTTCAGAAGTTTTTTGAAATAAACATTAAGATGAAAGGATTGAGAGGTGATATGTTATTATCTCAAAGAAAGTAGATATAGCAGGTGCTCATGAAATTTGGAATATTCGAAGCTAAATATGTTGAAATCTCATTGGTGCTTAATTCAAACCCAACATTACTTAAACATCTGCCAAAGTAAAATATATGAAGCTCATGCAAGCGAAATTTTATACAAATGTAATCAAACATATCATGTATGATATGATTTGCACTAGCCATGATCTTACATACTCAATTAGTATTTTGAGCAGGTTTATGGCTGCTCCACGGAGGCCTCACTCGAATTCTCTTAAATGGTTCATAAGATACTTGAACCGTACATTAGATGTTGGCGGGTGTTATAATCAGAAGCATGAATATGATGAAGTGTAGAGAGTGTATGCAAACTCTAATTATAGTTAGAAGCATGGATTTGATGAAGTGTTGGGAGTGTGAAAAATACCAAGATTAAATAAAAACTAACGATAATTTCATAACTCGAGTATGTTCAGAAATAAATATCGTTTCAAGTGTAAGAAACACATGGTGGGTTGGTATGATTAAAATCACTCACGTTTATATTACTCTTAGGGATACGATAAATGGTCGAAGCCTTAGTGATGGTGAAAGATCCATCCATCAAGTAAATTCATGCTTAGTTTATGTCCTTTATGATTTATAATTTTTGTTTTCTAGCGAAAATTTATTGTATGTTAAAAATGTCAATAGAAATTTGATCTTTTTTTTTCTAGTAAAAAATTCATTTAAAGATGTACGGAATAATGAAGTGAATTTTTATTTACATTATAATATAATAAACACTAGATATTTAACATTAATAAAAATTTGTATATATTAAATATTATTAAGCATCACAAAGAAGTAATGAACATACAAGTATCTAACAAACTAGATTGTAAAGCATAAATTTGGTTACTATTTGACACAAACACTTAAGTAATATCCTAAAAGAAAAAATGAATAACCTTTTTGTTAAAAAGTTTATTAAGCCCACTTAATTATTTAGACTTCAATACTTGTATCAAATGTATCAAATGGAAACAGACCAACATGTGTTAGAACTGATTCAAACGACATGTGTAGTGGTGAGTTTGAGTTTGATTATTAAGGATTGCCTTATTAAACAAGAGAAAAAGTATTTTAGAGAGAGAAATAGATTTTAGAGAGAAATAGATTTTAGAGAGAGAAAATGATAGCACACAAGTGATCTAACTAAAAAATTCAACATCTTTATTAGTTCAATTTTGACCTTTATATAGAGGCGTAAAGACTTAGCTTACAACTAAAAACAATTACATAAAAAGGGTAAATTGCACTCTTAGTCCTCAACTAAAATACATATTTTGAATTCCTCCTCTAACTTTACCGCCTATTACATAACATTTAATTGTTTACACTTTTAGTCCCTGAATTTCTATATCCTTATCAGTAGCCCCCTTAGTTCTCATGTCAGTAAATGAATGAGAACGAATTGACTTCGAATCTTGTCAAAAGCAATCACAATTTCCTATTCCATAATTCGACGTAAACCAATCATTCTGATGCTTCGAAATTAACGACCCCTCATAAGGTTCCTATAGTTCTCTACTCGTACTCACGCCTAATCTAGCGGCTCTTTGATAACATCCACATCGACTGCTCAGCAGACTTTGTTATCGTCCTCTTCATAACTAACTAATCTGAGGTTAGTTATTCAAACAAATCTCAGATTAGTTTCTCAAACAACTCTCATGTTAGTTTTTCAAACAACTCTCAAGTTAGTACTGGTGAAGGTACGAGCGGGTATATATAGTTTGGGGTATTTTTGTTCAAATTTTAGGTGGAGGTACCGAGTGACACTATCCTAATTTTGGGTATTAGTGGGTCATTAGATAGTTGAGTGAGTCTTTACTTGTACTTCTGTCTTTATATAAATGTGCCATTAATTTATTTTTTTAAAATACTATTAGTAGATATTATTAAATACTATTAGTTGAAAGTCTCCCTATTGTGGCTACAAAGTTTTGACTAGAAGGGTTTTGTTAGCAACATATTACTAGCCATCTATCATGTTAGATGCTAAGTAGCTAGTTAAAAGATGCGTTTTTGGAAATACAATACATGTACCATCTATTCTTATGGATTCAGTGTTCGAAGTGGTACCTTTGGATAGATGGGGGCTTGATTTGGTTCGACCCCTTCCAATAGCTTATGGAGGATGTCGAACTATTACCCTAACAATTGATTATTTTTTTAAGAGGGTAGAAGCTGTGCCCCTCTCCGGAACTACTTCTAAATCAGTAATCAAGTTTATCATTAAACAACCCCTCATAAGGTTCATGTAGTGCTCTACTCGTACTCGCGCCTGATCTTGGTGTTCTTCGATAACATCCACATCGACTGCTCGGTTGACTTTGTTATCGTCCTCTTCATAACTAACTAATCTCAGATTAGTTTTTCAAACAACTCTCCGATTAGTTTTTCAAACAACTCTTAGATTAGTTATCAAACAACTCTCAGGCTAGTTTTTCAAACAACGCTCAGGTTAGTATTGGTGAAGGTACGAGCGGGTATATATAGTTGAGGGTATTTTTGTCCAAATTTTAAGTGGTGGTACCAAGTGACACTATCCTAATTTTGGGTACTAGTGGGTAATTAGGTAGTTGAGTGCCTAATTAGTGGTACTTCTATATAAATGTGACATTTAATTTTTTTTTTCCGGAGGGAACCCGCAGCCGCTACTCAGAGTGCAATGAGTGCGCAGAGGGTAAACCCTAAGTCTGACGCGATAGCCTGCAAACCAATGCGAGAAGGTAAACCACACAAGGTGACAGGCTCAGCCGAGAAAGCGTATGTAGAGGGACTCGAACTCATGACCTTTTGGTTATAAGAATGCCATACTCAACCAATTCGGCTACCCCCTCGGGGCACATTTAAATTTTTTTAAAAAAAATACTATTAGTGGATATTTTTTTCTTACTGTTTTATTATATGTTATAATTTTATATTATTTTTATATTGATAAAATAATTCTATTAATTTACGTTGAAATTTTAGAGTATATATATGATAAAATTAAAATTAAAATAAATTAATAACACATAATTAATAACATTCAAATAATATTTTTCGAAAATCTTATAAGTATAAACAAATCTAGCTACTATACGACTCTAATTAATGTAGAAATATTATAAGAAATTTAGTCACCTAATGATTTATGATAAGTGCATTTCATATCACTTATTACGCTTCCATTATTCTTAAATTCGTCACCGGTTCTCAAATATTCGTTGAGTTTTAACGTATTTTTCCAGTATTATTAAAGACGCTTGTGCCGCGGGTAAATTGTGATAATATTAATAAATTTGGGGTTGAAATTGAAGAAACTGGAAAATTAATATACTTGAGGGCAATTTTGGAACAGTTGAAAACAAAAAAAATATATTGATGCTTGAAAAAAATATATATTTATGTTGAAAAATATATATTAATGCTACGAAAATATATTATGACCAGTGATTTTCCAAAAATATATATATTAATGCTTGAAAAATATATTAATGTTGAAAAAAAAGGAAAATATATTTTCTAAGATATTGTTTAAAATATTAAATTAAGAAGCAAATATTAAAGCGAAACATAAAAGGAAATTAATGCTGAATTAAGAAAAGAATATTAGATTAATCCGAATATTTTATTTAGCTATATTCTTTAAAATATTATTTTATTTAACATAAATATTTACGATACGTAATTTAATTGTTTTTAGGGTTTCAGCAGATTATAAATAGAATAGAGCAAAGAAGAAAAGGGGAATTGTCAACTGACTTGATTACGACAATTGATTACAACAAAGCCAATTAGAGTCCGTTCGCATATACAATTGGTGTAAGCAAAGCCAATTGGAGTCCGTTCGTTCGCATATACAATTGGTGTAAGCAAAGCCCAATTGGAGTCAGTTCGTTCGCATATACAATTGGTGTATGTTCGAAAAGCAAAGCAGAGAAGACAAAACGTGTCTGTTCGAAAAGCAAAGCAGAGAAGACAAAACGGGTATTACAATTGATATGTCCGTTTATAACAACTGGTGTGTGCCGATTTTGACGCCGAATTGAATTTCGATTAACACAGACGGCAATTGACGGCGAATTGACTTTGAGTTTATTTTTCGGTTTAATATTTTCTAAACTCTTCTTCGTTTATTTTTATTTTTATTTATATTCATCAGGCTATGTTAATTTTTAAGACCATGATGATGATTTGTTCGATTATGAACTAATCGTTGTCATGGAACCTTAGCGGATTTGTTTGAATAATATTTAGGGTTTATTGCTTAATTGATTTTTGAGATATGTTTATCGGTTACCTAGTATGATTGTGTTTTTTTTGTTAGATGCGTCGCGAACATCTAGAGTGTTTATCTTTAATGAATGCGAAAGTAGATTTAAAGGTTTAGAACTTGCCATGCTAGCATAGGTTCTTGGATGATTCATATTGTGATTGTTCATGATTCGTAATATGTCATTAACCATATCATATTACCCTATGTAATCGAAATAGATAACTTGTGCTTAAAACCAATTGTACCTCAATTCATATAGACATATAGGATTGTCATGCATGCGGTGTCTGCTTAATTGCTATCTCTTTTGTGGTCGTTTAAGTGGTTTGGTTTACGTGTACTGAAAGGTAGCGTATTCTGATTTTTGTGTTATCTGATTAGTAATCGTAGTTATCTTACATATTGATTAAGTATATTAATACTCTGAGTAAAATAAACAATGAAGTTAGGGTTCCACGTTTTCTCTCGCATAAGTAAACTCATTAGATAATTTCGTTAGTTGATTTGTTTAGTTACATTCATACTTTATTACTCGTTCAAGCATTAGTTTAATAATCATACGTTGTTGCATAAGTGAATTCTTGTCTTATACACCTAGTCTTCGTGGGAACGATCTTTCTTATTTATTACTTGCTACTTTTGACCGCGTATACTTGTGTGAGAAAAGGACTAACAAGTTTTTGGCGCCGTTGCCGGGGACTCGGTGTTATTTGACAGTTTCATTGCTTATCAACAAGAGTCGTTATAAAACTACTGACTTGATTCGGTTACTTTCTTTTTGTGTGTTTTCTTGTGCTTCAGGTACTTGAGCGTGTATGCAAACACGGTCTCAAACTAGAGCACTAGTACAAAAGGATCTTGAAGCACAGCAAGGAACAGAGTTGATATTCGCAGATTCTGATACTAATTCTACAATGGGAGATCCAGCTCCAAAAGCACTCATGGAATACTCTAAACCAAAGATTATGGATATTCAGTCTAGCATTGTCAGGCCCAATATCGCTGCGAATAATTTTGAGATTAAACCCAGCACTATTCAGATGATGCAGAATTCTTGTCAGTTTGGGGGAGCTTCACCTGAGGATCCTAATATGCACATTATGACCTTCCTTGAAATCTGTGATACTTTCAAGTTCAACAGTGTTTCAGATGATGCCATAAGACTGAGACTCTTCCCATTTTCTCTGAGGGACAAAGCTAAGAGCTGGTTACACTCTTTACCAGCAGACTCGATCACTACTTGGGATATACTAGCACAAAAATTTCTCTCAAAATTCTTTCCTATGGCAAGAATAGCCGCCTTGAGGAATGCTATTACTCATTTTTCTCAGTCATATGGTGAATCTTTAAGTGAAGCTTGGGAGCGTTACAAAGAGATGCTCAGAAAATGTCCTCATCATGGGATGCCTGATTGGTTAGTAATAAATTGCTTCTACAATGGGTTGGGTGCGCAAACAACGCCCATGGTCGATGCTGCATCCGGGGGAGCCTTATTAACAAAAAGCTATGAGGAGGCTCATGAGCTCCTTGAGATGATGGCTGCTAATGAATTCCAGAACCCTTCTCAGAGACAGTCACAACATAAAGTAGCTGGTACTCTTAACGTAGACATTGCCACTGCTTTAGCAGCTCAGCTTGAAGCTCTAAACATGAAGGTAGATTCTTTGACTAAACTAGGGGTACAACAGGGTGCTAGTGTGTGCGAGATTTGTGCTGGAGGGCATGACACTCAACAATGCCCAATCTCTACTGAGTCAGTGCAATTTGTGAGTAACTTTCAGAGGCAGAATCAACAACCAATCTCAAACACCTATCACCCAAGCAACAGAAATCATCCAAACTTTAGTTGGAGCAATAATGAGCAAGGTAATCAGCATTATGGTGCTAAGCGATATGCTCCTCCTCGATTTCAGCAACAAGGGAAGCAACATCAATCTCAACCAGTATGCCCCAAGACAACCTCAGAATCAACATCCTCACCCTTCTCAACATTCTGTGAGAGACTCTGAATTCGAAGAGATGAAGTTAATGATTAAAAGTCTGATGGTATCTCACAAGACCTTGGAAAATCAGATTGGGCAGATGGCCAGTAACATGATTGTTAGACCTCAGGGAGTTCTTCCTAGCGACACAGAACATAATCCAGGTAAATGGAACAGCAAGGAGCAATGCCAAGCTATCACCTTGCGATCAGGAAAGGTTGCTGAGAACCCCACAATTGAACAAGAGGTGGATTCTTCTCAAAATCAGCCCATTCTGAAAAATTCTGCTCAAAATCAGCCCTCATCTGAGGTTAATTCTGGTCAAGATCAGCCACCTAAAAAGCCATCTCAGTCAGTTGTTGAGCCTACGATCTACCCTCCTCCACCTTTTCCGCAAAGGTTACAGAAACAGAAGCTAGATGCTCAGTTTGGGAGATTTTTGGAGGTGTTCAAGAAGCTTCACATCAACATACCTTTTGCCGAAGCATCAAAGCAAATGCCTAGTTATGCCAAGTTCATGAAGGGAATTCTTTCGAAAAAGCTAAAGCTTGGAGATTTTGAGACAGTGGCGCTTACTGAGGAATGCAGTGCGATCTTATAACAAAAATTGCCTCCCAAATTCAAAGATCCAGGAAGCTTCACCATTCCTTGTTCAATCGGTAATCTAACTTTCAGTAAATGTTTATGCGATTTGGGAGCGAGCATCAATCTGATGCCCCTATCTGTGTTTGAGAAACTTGGGCTACCTGAGCCAAAACCGACTAATATCTCTTTGCAACTGGTTGATCGTTCTATTACATATCCTCGTGGGATCGTAGAAGATGTCTTAGTAAAGGTAGACAAGCTCATCTTTCCTGCTGACTTCGTTATCTTGGATTTTGAAGAGGACAAAAACATCCCCATCATCATGGGAAGACCATTCTTGGCTACGGGAAAAACTCTGATCAATGTCCAAAAAGGGGAGCTCACTATGAGAGTGCAAGATCAGAATGTCACTTTCAATGTTTTCAAGGCTATGAAATCTCCAACAGAGGATGAAGAATATTTTAGGTTGGATATGATCGATTCTTTGAACAGCAATAAGGTGGATCGGTATGCGAGTTCAGATATTCTAGGCAGAGCTCTACATGGTGAATCTGACTTAGAAGACGAAGAGATATCCGAATGTGTTCAACTACTACAGGCAGCCCCGTATCAAAAGAGGCTCAATATTCCACATGAGTCGCTCGGACTGGGTGATCTTAAGGATTCTCAGGAAAGGCTTAAACCTTCGCTAGAAGAAGCTCCTAAACTTGAACTAAAACCACTACCAGATCATCTCAGGTATGCTTACTTAGGAGAGTCATCTACATTACCTGTTATTATTGCATCTAACCTTTCAGGTAGTGAGGAAGAAAAGCTATTGAGAGTCCTGAGGAAGTTCTAATCAGCCATTGGTTGGACCATAGCAGATATCAAGGGAATCAGTCCCTCTTACTGCATGCACAAGATTCTGCTCGAAGAAGGGAGCAAACCATCTATTGAGCATCAAAAGAGGCTAAATCCTATCATGAAAGAGGTGGTGAAGAAAGAAATTCTGAAGTGGCTAGATGCAGGCATTATCTATCTTATCTCAGACAGTCAGTGGGTAAGGCCGGTGCAATATGTACCAAAGAAGGGAGGAATGACAGTAGTAACAAATGAAAAGAATGAACTCATCCCTACTCGGACAGTCACTGGATGGATAATTTGCATGGATTATCGTAAATTGAATAAGGCCACTAGAAAAGATCACTTTCCCTTGCCATTTATTGATCCGATGTTGGATAGGTTGGCGGGCCATGAATATTACTGTATGCTCGATGGATATTCAGGATACAATCAGATTTGTATAGCTCCAGAACATCAGGAGAAGACGACCTTCACATGCCCTTTTGGTACCTTTGCTTTTCGACGTGTCTCGTTTGGACTTTGCAATGCACCCACTACTTTTCAAAGGTGCATTATGGCTATTTTCTCTGAAATGGTTGGTGATATCATGGAGGTGTTCATGGACGATTTCACGGTCTTTGGGAAATCATACGATGGCTGTCTATCTAATCTGGGTAAAGTACTTGAGAGATGCGTGAAAACAAACCTCATTCTTAATTGGGAAAAATGTCACTTTATGGTTCAAGAAGGTATCATCCTTGGACACAAGGTATCTAAGAGAGGTTTAGAAGTAGACAAGGCCAATCTTGAAACTATCAAAAATCTTCCTCCTCCTATCTCAGTAAAAGGAATTCGTAGTTTTCTTGGTCATGCTGGATTTTATAGACGTTTTATTCAGGACTTCTCAAAGATCACCAAACCACTTTGTAGTCTACTAGGAAAAGGAAGCTCCTTTTTGATTTACTGAAGAGTGTTCTGTTGCTTTTGAGCTCTTGAAGAAAAAGTTGACATCAACCCCAATCATCACTGCGCCTAACTGGGAATAGCCATTTGAGATGATGTGTGATGCTAGTGATTTTGTTGTGGGAGTCGTTCTTGGTCAAAGGAAGCTGAATGTGTTTCACGTGGTTCACTATGCTAGTAAAACCCTCAATGATGCACAACGAAACTACACAGTTACTGAAAAAGAGCTTTTGGCTGCTGTCTATGGTTTTGAGAAGTTTAGATCCTACTTACTTGGTGCTAAAGTCACGGTTTTCACGGATCATTCGGCTATCAAGTACCTGCTATCTAAAAAGGATGCAAAGCCTCGCTTAATTCGATGGGTACTCTTGCTTCAGGAATTCGAGTTGGAAATTAAAGACAGAAAGGGGACTAAAAACCAGGTAGCTGACCATCTATCACGTCTTGAGCAACATGAGAAAGACAAGGGAGATGGAATCCTTATCAACGAATGTTTCCCAGATGAGCAGTTGTTCCTGATCCAAGGAGAAGTACCATGGTTTGCTGATTTTGTTAACTATCTGGTTAGCAATGTGATTCCTTCAGATTTTACTTGGGCTCAACGGAAAACATTCTTGCATGACGTGAAATGGTATCTTTGGGATGAACCATTCTTTTTTAAACAATTTGCTGATAAGATGATCCGACGTTGCATTCCTTACAGTGAGATTGAGAAAGTTTTACATGGTTGTCACTCTACGGTTTATGGAGGACATTATGCTGGGGATAAGACAGCTGCTCGAGTTCTTCAAGCAGGTTTCTACTGGCCTACCTTGTTTAAGGATGCTCATCTGTACGTTTGTAGATGCGATCGATGCCAAAGGGTTGGTAATATTTCTAGGCGAAATGAGATGCCCCTTAATATGCTTCTTGAGGTTGAGGTATTCGATGTATGGGGAATAGATTTCATGGGACCATTTGTTTCCTCATGCAACAATCTATACATACTCTTAGATGTGGATTATGTATCTAAGTGGGTAGAGGTGAAAGCTCTCCCAACTAACGATGCTAAGGTAATGCTCAATTTCCTTCGTAAGCAAATATTCACTCGCTTCGGAACTCCTCGTGCTATAATCAGTGATGAAGGGACTCACTTTTGCAATCGTCCGTTCACAGCATTTTTGGCTAAATATGGTGTTTCTCATCGTGTTGCTACCGCTTACCACCCTTAAACTAATGGTCAAGCTGAAGTCTCGAATCGAGAAATCAAGCGAATCTTAGAAAAAATGGTGAATCCTTCAAGGAAAGATTGGTCTCTGAAGTTAGATGAAGCAGTATGGGCATACCGAACGGCTTATAAAACTCCACTTGGGATGTCACCATTTCAGTTAGTATATGGTAAGTCTTGTCATCTTCTAGCAGAACTTGAGCATAAGGCATTCTGGGCTTTAAAGAAGTTGAATTTCGACATTCAAGCAGCTGGCGAGAAGTGTGTGCTTCAATTGAATGAACTTGACGAGTTTCGGTCTCAAGCCTATGAGAACTCGAAGATGTATAAGGAAAAAGTCAAGAAATGGCATGATAGGAAGCTTCTACATAAAGCTTTTGAGCCGGGTCAAATGGCTCTTCTTTTCAACTCTCGTCTAAAGCTTTTCCCAGGAAAGCTCAAGTCAAGATGGTCTGGACCTTTTAAAGTCAAGACATTATATCCACATGGAGCAGTTGAAATCTATGAGGAATCGCCAGACAAAGCATTCAAAGTCAATGGTCAGCGACTCAAGCATTACTATGGAGATGTGGGGAACCGTGAGGCATTCAGCATCAGCCTCGACACTATATGATTCCAAGTGGTATCGTCGAGCTATCGACGTTAAATAAGCGCTTCATGGGAGGCAACCCACTGGGAATCAATGATTAACACTGCTGGACGAATAGGGGAGTGTTTCTTTTATCTTTTAATTACTTGTAGTTGCATTCACCATAGTAGTTATTCATGTTAGTCATGCTTATTTGCATTTTCATGCCATGATTATATAGACTGTGTTTAGGATCGACTTAGTCTATTAGCATAGCATTTTTTTTCATGCATTTCGCGTCTTTGATCCCTTCAGTTGCTGTTTCTACTTGAGTAGCCAATGATGAAAATTGTTTGGAATGACAGTAGGAATAAAATCTATTTAGGTTACTTGTCAGTTAGCTTGCTTGATGTAGAAGTACAATTAATACATGTAGACTCATCGATTGTTTTTATGTTAGTTACGGACACACTTGAGTATTGTTATACATAATCCTTGATTAGGTTCAGAATTACACCTTAATCCTTTATTAGCTCATGGATTGCAAAAAGATAAGTTTGGGGGAGTTGAAAGATAAATATGCGTATTATTCAGTTAGGCGTCAAAGGCTAGTAGCCGCTGGGGGCTGCGTATTGCGAGTAGTCTAGGGGTGAAATGAGATGGAGCGAAACACACTCATTCCTAATCTAATTGCAAAAAAAAACCAAAAAAACCAAAAAAAAGAAAAAGAAAAAAAAAAGAAAAAAAAGAAGAAGGCAAAATTGGCTAGGATGAGCTCTTTGGTACTCGAGTTATTAAGTTCTAGGGGACTTTGTGCCTAGTGACCTAAGACTTTTCCGGTCTGGGATCCGCTAACCTAAAGCTCGCTACATGGACACCATTGTATAAGTCTTTGAGAGACCTCATCCATTGCACGGTCAAATAAGCCTTTGAGTGTCTGTATATAGAGTAAAGCATAATAAATCTTTGACAACCCCGGAGAAATATGGATGTGCAACTTGACTATGAAGAATCTAGTGCCGCGGGTAAATTGTGATAATATTAATAAATTTGGGGTTGAAATTGAAGAAACTGAAAAATTAATGTACTTGAAGGCAATTTTGGAACAGTTGAAAACAAAGAAAAATATATTGATGCTTGAAAAAAAAAATATTTATGTTGAAAAATATATATTAATGTTACGAAAATATATTATGACGAGTGATTTTCCAAAAAAATATATATTAATGCTTGAAAAATATATTAATGTTGAAAAGAAAAGAAAATATATTATCTAAAATATTGTTTAAAATATTAAATTAAGAAGAAAATATTAAAGCGAAGCATAAAAGGAAATTAATGCTGAATTAAGAAAAAAATATTAGATTAATCCGAATATTTTATTTAGTTATATTGTTTAAAATATTATTTTATTTAAATAAATATTTACGATACGTAATTTAATTGTTTTTAGGGTTTTGGCAGATTATAAATAGAATAGAGCAAAGAAGAAAAAGGAAATTGTCTACTCACCTGATTACGACAATTGATTACACTAAAGCCAATTGGAGTCGTTCGTTCGCATATATAATTCGTGTACACCAAAGCCAATTGGAGTCGTTCGTTCGCATATACAATTCGTGTACACCAAAGCCAATTGGAGTCGTTCGTTCGCATATACAATTGGTGTAAGCAAAAACCAATTGGAGTCCGTTCGTTCGCATATACAATTGGTGTCTGTTTGAAAAGCAAAACAGAGAAGATAAAACGTGTCTGTTCGAAAAGAAAGGCAGAGAAGACAAAACGGGTATTACAATTGATATGTCCATTTATAACAACTGGTGTGTGCCGATTTTGACGCCGAATTGAATTTCGATTAACACAGACGACAATTGACGGTGAATTGACTTTGAGTTTTTTTTCGGTTTAATATTTTCTAAACTCTTCTTCGTTTATTTTTATTTTTATTTATATTCATCAGGCTATGTTAATTTTTAAGACCATGATGATGATTTGTCCGATTATGAACTAATCGTTGTCATGGAACCTTAGCGGATTTATTTGAATAATATTTAGGGTTTATTGCTTAATTGATTTTTTGAGATATGTTTATCGGTTGCCTAGTATGGTTGTGTTTTTTTTTGTTAGATGCGTCGCGAACATCTAGAGTGTTTGCGAAAGTAGATTTAAAGGTTTAGAACTTGCCATGCTAGCATAGGTTCTTGAATGATTCATATTGTGATTGTTCATGATTCGTAATATGTCATTAACCATATCATATTACCTTATGTAATCGAAATAGATAACTTGTGCTTAAAACCAATTGTACCTCAATTCATATAGACATATAGGATTGTCATGCATGCGGTGTCTGCTTAATTGCTATCTCTTTTGTGGTCGTTTAAGTGGTTTGGTTTACGTGTACACGTATTCTGATTTTTGTGTTATCTGATTAGTAATCGTAGTTATCTTACATATTGATTAATTATATTAATACTCTGCATAAGTAAACTCATTAGATAATTTCGTTAGTTGATTTGTTTAATTACATTCATACTTTATTACTCGTTCAAGCATTAGTTTAATAATCATATTCATACTTTATTACTGCATTACTCGTTCAAGCATTAGTTTAATAATCATATTCATACTTTATTACTGCATTAGTTTAATAATCATACGTTGTTGCATAAGTGAATTCTTGTCTTATACACCTAGTCTTCGTGGGAACGGCTACTTTTGACCGCGTATACTTGCTTGAGAAAAGGACTAACAATTTACTTTCAAAACAATTTCTATCTCTTTAATTAGATATTATTAATAAAATATTATTTTATAAAAAATCCAATTAATATATAATATTCAATTAATTTAAAAAAATCCATTTAATATAAAATACAACTAATATATTATATTAGTTACTTTTAGCGTGTCCTTGCCACAATCTTGAATTATATTTACGTGTAGGGATTTTATTCCGAGTCTTCTAAATCATTTCGATTCATCTTTTAATAATTACATATATTAATTTCAATCCTCTACAATAATTACCTATTATTCTAATTCTAAGGGAAATATGCTAATTTCCTGTCAAATAAAAAAAAGGAAAGCACAAAACAAAAGTGAAATCAAAGACACAATTGTTAACGGAGTTCAGCAAATTATGCCTACGTATTGATTTTATTAGGAAGAACACAGTGACTGCCGGTTCTGGTGAATACACAAAAACCCTAACACTAGGTTTTGTAGAGACTGTAACACTTAAAAAAGGGAAAAATATTACAGTCCTTAATTTGTAATTTATAACCCCCTAAAATTACACTATCTTTTCAATTCACTCCAGTTCTCTTTAATGTGCTTAGCACTTCTCATCTCCACTGTCTTTTCATCTAGCATCTCTTCTATCCAATAATAACATGTTGAATAATGCTGGATTATTATGTCAAAATAACACATTCTACTTGAAGGTTATGATACATTTTAGCCCAACGTAAAAAAACAAATTTCAAAATCTCATGTAAGGCAGAAAGGTTTACACCATGGAAAGGTAAAGCATAAAAACGAATATAAATTAAATTAAATTAAAATAAATTAATAACACATAGTTTATAATATTTAATTAATATCAAAAATATAATTAATACAAAATATTATAATAATAAATTAATAACACATAGTTTATAATATTTAATTAATATAAAAAATATAATTAATACAAAATATTATAATAATTTCAGTCTTCTGTAATGATTATTTTGAAAACATTTCAATCTTCGAATTAATATAAAATATAACTAATAAAAATCTAATTAACCCATGGAGGCTTCTTTCACCTTGGGCTGTCAACGGTTCTCCGGAACCGAGAACCGGACCGGAACCGAATCGATAAGGACCGGATCCGAGAACTGGACCGAATCGATAAGGACCGGACCCGAGAACTGGACCGAACTTGAACGGTCCGGTTCGCGCTTCCATTCTAAAAACCGAAAACCGATAAGGAATCGAAATAAAAAATCGGTTAGGAACCGAACCGATAGAACCGATAAACCTATAGAACCGATAAAACCAATAGGACCGAAGGAACCGATACGGAATCGAACCGATAAAACCAATAAACCGATAGAACCGATAAAAAATCGGACCAATAAAACCGTTAAAACCGATTATTTATTATTATTATATATTATTTTATAAATTATAGTAACAAAATTAATAGTTAATTATCAATTTTTTAAGAAAATGAAAGATCAACTTATAAACTTTAATTTTATATCATTTATTTAAATAAAAAAGTAATTAAAAAGTAATTTTTAATTGGTTTTATTTTTTTTAAGTGGACCAAACCGGATCGAAACGGGACCGATCGAACTCGGACCGAACCGAAACCGGAATTGAACCAAACCGGACCGAACCAAACCGGACCAAACCGAACCGAATGCTTAACGGTTCGGTCCGGTTCCAAAAATTAGAACCGAAAGCTTAGCGGTCCGGTCCGGTTCCTTCAAAACCCGAACCAAACCGGACCGATAACAGCCCTACTTTCACCCTTTATAATAATTATTTTAATCTCCTTTCAATATATATATGAAAACATTTCAATCCTCTAATTAATATAAAATAATTTAATTAATATAAAAATCGAACTAACACATAGAAACGACAGTCTCTTTTATAATAATTATTTATAATAATTATTTATAAGGAGTTTCAGTCTCCGACTTCCAAAACATTTCGGTCTTCTTTTAATAATTAAATATACGAATTTTCATTCTCTATAGTAATGAGATATTATTCTATTTAAATACTCCTTTTATTCCTTATTAAACATCGTTTAAGATTTAACGGGAATTACCCCTTAGTATTACTCCCTTTTTTTGTTTGTGCTATAGATTATTTTCATGGGAATTGCCCCTTAGTATTACTCCGTATAATAATTTTAAGTAAATAAATTTTGATTTTTTAGATTTAAAACTTAAATTGATGATAGACGACCGCTACAATCAAATTTTCAAATTTTACTTAAATATAATATATAAAGATAAACGTTAAAAAATATATTTTGAATTTTTGAATTGGTCCTTATCTAATAATTTTTATTATATAAAATATAAAAGGGTAAAATACAATTTAAGACCCAAAATCCAAACTATTATCAATTTAAGACTCATATTTTCATTATTCCCCGAGAAAGACACGTTTTAGTTAAATATTTACCATTAAAGACCAACTAATTCCTTAAATACCCTTGTTCATTTATATAAAAGGTTTTTAGACCCATACTTCACATTTTCTTCCCAATTTTCTCTCTATACGTGAATAGAACAACTCTAATGTTAGGCGATTCTTCATTATTTTACTCAATTTTCTTGTTTTTCTTTTGTTTTCATATGTTTTTTTGTTGTGTTTTTAGTTGATTTTGAAGCTTGATTTTAAGTTGAATTTTGTTCAATTTGTTTTTTTGTAATTCATAACATATCATGAATGGTACTAGTTTGTTCGTCTTAAAAAATAAAACCAACAATATTTTCTGATTTTTTTCGGATTTTTTTTCGAGTTACGATTTAAAAGATACAGACTTTTAAAGTTTTAAAATTTTTAAGGGTTTCGCGAAGAAGATGCGAAACCTTCTTCGTTATGATAGATGCGAAAACTTCTTTATTTTGGTAGATGCTAAACCTTCTTTATTTTGATAGATGCGAAACCTTCTTTATTTTGGTAGATGCTAAACCTTTTTTATTTTGGTAGATGCGAAACCTTCTTTATTTTGCTAGATGAGAAACCTCTTTGTTTTGATAGATGCAAAACCTTCTTTATTTTGATAGATGCGAAACCAGATTCCATATAACTGAGAAACGTGTGTAATTTGTTTTCGATCTGAAATTGAACAAGCGATTCTTCAAGTGTAATTTGTTTCCTACTGATTTCTCTGAGTAAAGATCTCATAGCTTCTTCCATGCGAAGGAAGCAGTCTTCTCACCACTAATCTTGCGAAGAACATCATCTTTCACAATCATTAAAATCTAGTGCAAAGTCATTTCTTGAAGATCTTGCTTCTCCTCTTCTTTCCTTTATGTTGGCAAATTATTTTCCACCGCTTTCCACAATCCTTACAGTATCAATGAAGATTTCAATTTAATCTTCCATAATGCAAACTTGGATCCCCCACTGAATATCTTAATCTTTTACTTTGTTGTTGTAAATGCCATTGTGAAACCCTAATTGCAAAACCAAATTTCACAACCAAATATTTGATACCAATCGTTATAAATCACTATACAATTAACCATGAAGGCTCAAACACAGAGCACAAATAAAGAACAGAAAAGAAAAGAACACATGATTTAACGTGGTTTGAAAATTTTCTACGTCCACGGGCGCCGCCAGAGAAAAGTGTTTCACTATGATAGAAAAGGGTATCCGAATCCGTTAAACACTTGTTCGGAGTCTATTCAACATATTCAAAAAGTCTATTAAATACTGTCTAGATTCATTAAACATTATCCGGATTTATTAAACATATTTGATCTATTAAATAAAAAGATAAGTAAAAACTGATCGGGAAAAACCGGTCCATGACTCAAAGTGTCTTGATCTTTAAATATTTCATATGACTCACCATTGTAAGCCGCACCATTGGCCATAAGGGTATGAGGGAAGCTCTAGTTGAAGTGATCCCTATCAAGATCACTGAAATACATATCTTGAAACTCATCAGTTCTTGGAAATGCAATACTTGTACCATCTGTTCTTATGGATCCAGTGTTCAAAGTGGTACCTTTTGATAGATGGGGGCTTGATTTGGTTGGATCCCTTCTAATAGCTTATCGAGGATGTCGAACTATTATCCTAACAATTGATTATTTTTAAGAGGGTAGAAGATGGGCCCCTCTCCAGAACTACTACTAAAGCAGTAATCAAGTTTATCATTAAAACGACCCCTTATAAGGTCCCTATAGTGCTCTACTCGTACTCGTGCCTACTCTCGGCGCTCTTTGATAACATCCATATCGACTGCTCGGCTGACTTTGTTATCATCCTCTTCATGACTAACTAATTTGAGGTTAGTTTTTCAAACAACTCTTATTAATTTTTCAAACAACTCTCAGATTAGTTTCTCAAACAACTCTGAGGTTAGTTTTTCAAACAACTCTCAAGTTAGTAATGGTGAAGGTACAAGCGGGTATATATAGTCGGGGGTATTTTTGTCCAAATTTAAGGTGGAAGTACCAAGTGACACTATCCTAATTTCGGGTATTAGTGGGTCATTAGGTAGTTGAGTGAGTTTTTACTGGTACTTCTCTCTTCATATAAATGTGGCATTAAATTGTTTTTAAATACTATTAGTAGATATTTTTAAATACTATTAGTTGAAAGTCTTCCTATTGTGGCTACAAAGTTTTGACTAGAAGGGATTTGTTAATAGTGTGTTACTAGCCATCTATCATGTTGGATGTTAAATAGCTAGTTAAAAGAAGCGTTTTTAGAAATACAATACATGTACCATCAATTCTTATGGAGTCAGTGTTCGAAGCGGTAACTTTTGATAGATGGGGGCTTGATTTGGTTGGATCCCTTCCAATAGCTTATGGAGGATGTCGAACTTTTATCCTAACAATTGATTATTTTTTTAAGAGGGTAGAAGTTGCACCCCTCTCCGAAACTACTTCTAAAGCGGTAATCAAGTTTATCATTAAAACGGCCCCTCATAAGGTTCATGTATTGCTCTACACATCCGCATCGACTGCTCGGCCGCTTTTGTTATCGTCCTCTTCATACCTAACTAATCTGAGGTTAATTTTTCAAACAACTCTCATATTAGTTTTTCAAACAACACTTAGATTAGTTTATCAAACAACTCTCAAGTTAGTTTTTCAAACAACTCTCAAGTTAGTTTTTCAAACAAGTCTCAAGTTAGTACTGGTGAAGGTATAATCGGGTATATATAGTTGGGGGTATTTTTGTTCAAAGTTTAGGTAGAGGTACCAAGTGACACTATCCTAATTTCAGGTATTAATGGTTCATTAGGTAGTTGAGTGAGTCTTTACTGGTACTTCTCTCTTTATATAAATGTGGCATTAATTGTTTTTTAAATAGTATTAGTAGGTATTTTTAAATACTATTAGTTGAAAGTCTCCCTATTTTGGCTACATAGTTTTGACTCACTTTGGCGATATATTGAATCATTAATTATTTACCGAAGTTCGATACATCGATAAAACATGTGACGGCCCAACTTAATGGAGAAATTCCAACAATCTCCCACTTGGATCATCATATGCTACTATAGGATGCATCCACTTAATGAACGTTCTTAATTTCTATCGTCACATAGATAACCTTAACAATCCCGTAAATGACCATTAACGACATAGGACTAAAGTCATCATCAATGCATTTCAAGCCGCAAATAGATGCATCAGTAGTCACGATATCGCAACAATCAACTACATGGATCTATCATGGTGCATAGCATAAGAATAATATGAAATGTAATCTTACATATCTATTCTTAACTAGTCCCACTTAATTGGAGGTCTACTTACAGCAGAGTACGAATAATCAAATACAAGAGCACACTGAAAACTTATATATAAATATGTTTGCATTAATGACCTTAAGTTTGCAAATATCATAATACAAACAAATTTAATAGCTTAATACAAACTCCCACTGAAACTAATAATCCTCTAAGTACACAACACCCATGTTAATGGTGTGTTCAATAAAAACTTAAGGTACTAATGCCTTCGTAAGAGGATCTGCTAACATTGAGTTTGTCCCTATGTGCTCCACACTAATTTGACCACTCTGTACTCTCTCTTTAACAGACAGGAACTTGATATCTACATGTTTGGACTTAACCGAGCTCCTGTTACTGTTTGAATACTGAACTGCCGAGTTATTGTCACAATATAATCTAAGGGGTTTTTCTATCCCTTTTGACGATTCGCAGTCCCGTGACAAAATTTCGCAGCCACAGCGCCTGATTGGATGCCTCGAAACAAGCAACAAATTCCGCAGCCATAGTAGAAGATGCAATGAGTGTTTGTTTAACACTTTTCCATGATATTGCACCTCCCGCTAAAAGGAATATAATGCCTGAGGTTGAACGACGAGATCCTCACATCCAGCGAAATCCGAGTCGGAATACCCTATGACCTCCAGTTTATCCGACTTCTTATATGTTAACCTGTGATGTTTTGTTTGTTGCAAATACCGGAGAACTCTTTTGACTGCTTTCCAGTGTTCCATTCCCGGATTACTTACGTATCTCCCTAACACACCCACCACAAAAGCAATATCTGACCGTGTACAAACTTGAGCATACATCAGACTTCCAACAGCCGAAGCATATGGAACCTTTTGCACTTCCTCAATCTCAAGTTTTGTCTTTGAGCGTTGCTTAAGGCTAAACTTTTCACCTTTTGATATAAGGGTTTCCTTTCCTTTGCTGTTAGCCATCCCGTAACGTTGTAACATACTCTCAATATACGCCTTTGTTGATAAACTTAAAATTCCATGGGATCGATTCCTATGAATTTGAATTCCTAACACAAATGATGCATCACCAAGATCTTTCATATCGAATTTGTCCGAAAGAAATTTCTTGGTCGTATGTAACAATTCCATATCGTTTGTGGCCAATAATATGTCATCAACATACAACACTAGAAATATGAATTTACTCCCACTGAACTTTTGATACACACAATCCTCTACTGAATTAATTCAAAACCAAATGAGACAATAACTTCAACGAATTTGTGATACCACTGTCGAGACGCTTGCTTGAGACCATAAATAGATTTCTTTAGTTTTCATACCGTCGACTTTGGATCTCCAGAGACAAATTTTTCAGGTTGTAACATATAGATCGTTTCCTCAATGTCTCCATTAAGAAAAGCGGTCTTTACATCCATTTGATGGAGCTCAAGGTCGAAGTGTGCAACTAATGCCATGATTGTCCGAAAAGAATCCTTCGAAGAAACTGGAGAGAAGGTTTCTTTAAAGTCAATCCCTTCACGTTGAGTAAAACCCTTAGCTACAAGTCGCGCTTTATGCCTTTCCACATTACCCTTAGAAAACCGTTTGGTTTTAAAAATCCATTTACAACCAATTGGCTTCTTTCCCTCAGGTAATGGAACAAGCTCCCATACTGCGTTATCTTGCATTGATTTAAACTCTTCGTTCATTGCTTTAATCCATAAGTGAGAATCAGAACTTTTCATGGCTTCACGAACACTTAAAGGATCGTTTTCTGTTGAACCATAAAATTCTTCATGTTCTTGAAGATACACTATATAGTCTGAAGATATAGCGCTCTTTCTTTCTCTAGTAGATCTACGCAAAGGCATAATTTCTTCATTTTGCACTTGAACTTCTTGACGAGATAGAGTTTGTTCTTCTTGAATAATTTCATTTTGCTCCATTTGAACAACATCCATAGGAGGAAGATTAACATCATCTTGAGTATCTATATGTTCTAACGAATCTGAAGTGATGATTGACCTTCTAATTACCATATCATCATCTGACACTATAGTATCATTGTTAGAACCTTCATGAATCTCTATTGATTCTTCCTCAAAATGAATGTTCGTTACTAAATTCTTCCCCCCAAAATCTATATCCTCAAAGAATTTCGCTGTACCCGTCTCAAATATATTCTTTGTGGAAGGATCATAAAACTTAAAACCCCTACTGTGCTCGGGATATCCGATGAAATAACTACTAACCGTTTTGGAGTCCAGTTTCTTTTCATTCGGCCTATAAGGCTTCGCTTTAGCTGGACATCCCCAAACATGTAAATGTTTTAAACTAGGTTTACGTCCAGTCCAAAGTTCATACGGTGTCTTAGTAGTTGCTTTCGTCGGAACTCTATTAAGTAGGTAGGTCGCACATTTTATTGCTTCTCCCCAGAGTGATATAGGTAATGTTGCATGACTAATCATACTTCTTACCATATCCTTCAATGTACGGTTTCGTCTCTTATATACTCCATTCATGTTGGGCAAACCCGGCATTGTATACTGAGGGACTATGCCACACTCTTCTAGGAACTTTGCAAACAGTCCATGACGTTGTTCACCTGAACCATCATATCTCCCGTAGTATTCACCATCACGGTCCGATCTGACGCACTTAATGTCTTTACCAAGTTGTTTTTCAACTTTGGTCTTAAAGACTTTGAACTTGTCAATGGCCTCTGATTTTTCGTGAATGAGATATAGATACCCATATCGTGAAAAGTCGTCAATGAAAGATACAAAATATCGTTGGCCGTTCCATGATGCTTTATGGAACGGACCGCAAATGTCTGTATGTATCAAATCCAAGACCCTTTCGCTCTGTATGCATCTAATCGTTTCACTTTGGTCTATTTTCCTTTTATACATTCAACGCAAACGTTGAAGTCCGAAAAATCTAGTTCACTTAATAAACCTTCTGAAACAAGCTTTTCAATTCTATTTCTAGAAATGTGACCTAATCGCTTGTGCCAAAGTTTTGCTGATTTTTCCATTTTACAATTTAGTTTTCCAGGTACATTTACATTCATTATCTCTTTGTGATCCTTTATAGTATCCAATAAATACAAGTTATCATTTGCTATTAACTTTCCAGAACCAACAACATTACCATGTAAATAAAGACATAAACTTTCATTTCCAAATAGACAAGAATAACTTAATTTGTCCAACAACGGAAAAGAAATTAGGTTCCTTCGAAAAGAAGGTACATAAAATACATTTTTTAAATACAAAAAATGTCCACTGGTAAGCAACAAACGAAAATCACAAATAGAATGAACTAAACACGAACTGCCATCAGTTGTATAGATGGATGTTTCACCATCACTCAGGCTTCGGTTTTTTATCATACCCTGCAAAGAAATACAAACATGAGTTGTTGCTGCTGTATCAACCCACAAAGTATTTCTCGGCACTGAAACTAAATTGATCTGAAAACAGACCATAGAAGTGAAAATACCTTTGGCTTTCATCATAGCCCTCCATTTTTCACATTCTTTCTTAAAGTGCCCCGGTTTCTTACAATGGAAGCAACGCCCTTTACCAGACGTACCCTTATGCTTCTTTTGTCCCGAACTGGATGCATGTGCATCTGAACCTTCATACTTTCTCTTAATTCCCTTATCCACTTGAGCTTTCACCATTTGCATTTCTGGATGTTCTTGCTTCATCTTTTCCTCCTCTTGCGCTGCCTGAGAGATGAGCTCGTTGAGAGTCCATTTCTCGCGCTGACAGTTATAAGAAGTTTCAAAGTTCTTATACTGAGGAGGGAAAGAGTGAAAAGCAAAGCTTACCACAACATCTTCGGGAAGGTCAATCTTAAGTGCTTTTAGTTTGGAAGCGATGTTTGACATTTCCAAGATGTGCTCACGAACAGTCCCTTTGCCACGATATTTCATAGAGGCTAGCTTAATAAGCAGCGTCTTAATCTCTACTTTATCGTTCTTGACAAAACATTTCTCTACCTCTTCGAGAAATATTTTCGCATTAGTGATCTCAGGTGGAACTGCACCACGGAATGCTAATGGAATTGCTTGCTTCATGATCCCTAGACTTATCCTGTTCGACTTTTCCCACGCCTCTGACTCTTTCTTCTCCGTAGGAGAACTGGCATTAGTCAGAGGTTTAGGTTCATCGACCCTTAATGCTAAGTCGTAATCATGGCACATCAAGTGCAACAACATATCTTCTTTCCACAGCTCAAAGTTGCTCCCATTAAGTATGGGTGCCTTTTTGCCTTCCGGGTTATAGAAATACGAATTTGCTAACATAACAAACAACAAACTATAATTACCCAAAAACATCACTTAACATATAATCTCCATAGTATTTAACAAATAAACATAGAATAATAAAACATACTCTTACAACATCAATAAGATACCTTTGGGCAAGCATATTAATTTGTATATGTATGAGTTTGAGCATAATTAATGTTGATCATACTAATTGACTTAAGTAAGAAAATCTTCCTTTGGGCCGATTTTTCTTGTTCAATTGTCTTAATGATCAATTCACAAATAACTATCTCGTGTCTAAGATTAACTATGTCAAACATTAACCTTCCTTTGGGCCGATTAAAATTTACATACTTGTCAATCATAGACTTGTCAAAACTCTAAAATAATTAATTCAGCAATAGAGATCATTTTGGCGATATATTGAATCATTAATTATTTACCGAAGTTCGGACAACTTAAAACATGCTAATTATTTGGAAAAATACTATACGACTACCTTACTTAATGTCCAAACTATTTCGTAGTCTATGTATAATTTAATCAAATTAAATTTACACCTTAAATTTATTATATTATAATATATCTTTAATTATATTATAATATATCTTTAATTATATTATAATATAATTTTTAATATATATTATAATATAATATTTATTTATATATATAGAATAATATCTTTTTAGATTATGCACGCCTACTTTTTAGGCTAACACTTACAGCACACCTATTTTTTAGGCTAACCGTTATTTAGGCTAATCGCACACCTATTTTTTAGGCTAACCGCACACCTATTTTTAGGCTAACAATTAATTTCTCCAAAAGTAAGGCACGTCTCTTTATAATAAATATATATAAATTTATAAATAAATATTATTACTGACATAACAAAAACAATTCTGTCTATTTGTACCGTGTACATACAACATATTTATAAAATTAAGGGCACTAACTTACCCATTACCCATAAAATTAGGTGTAGTAACTTACCCATTACCGTATTTATTTATGCACTTATTAATAACATATTAATAACTGCTATTCTTAATTTTATCTAATATATATATATATATATATTATATATAACTTTAACAATAATAATATATATTACACAAAACAAGACATTAACTTTTTCTTAGCTTTTATATAATAAAGCGATTTATAACTGTAACGGCAAGTTGTAAACTAAGCCTTTACACTTAATATAAAATTATGGGTAGTTTGATGAACAATTACTTATTTCCTGTTTGTATTAAACAAACAAATTTTCTTAATGAAATTACACAATAATTCACTACAATTTGCTATCGTTTTAAACTATCTTCAATATTTATAATTCCATAATCTGAAAATTTAAGAACTTAACTTCATGGTGGCTCTAATACCACTTATAAGAAATACTCATCGGATTTCTTACTTAACTTATTGAACCATGAATTTAAATCATCCTATAATAATGCGGAATAAATACTTACAGGATGTAGACATTCTTTGATCTTCAGATTCCTGACTTAGAGCAGATGATCAACGATCCTTTGCTAGGTTATTGATTCTTCTAAGAGATGGCAACCAAAACACACTTTTGTAATTGATTCGAAGGAAGAATCAATTAGTTTTTCTTAAAAGATTTTTCTCTCTGTATTTTTATCTCGTGATTTCGTGTCTTTTAAGAATGAGGAACTCATTCTTATATAGAACTGAAGTGAGAAAACAGTTCTTCTCTTTTAACCGTTTGTAACTTCCAGACGGTTACTTAATGAAGACCAGTCCTTATTAAATTGCCACCCTTAGGGACCATAACCCGGTATTATTTTGTTTTACAAAATAACCCCAAAACTTTATGTTTTGTTTAAGTTGTTTATTTCCGAATCCAATCCTTCACAGTATTTGGAATTAAACCTGGTATCTATACAATTACCTCCATGATACATATTTTATCTACTAGTCCGTTCTTTTCTTTATGATTACTTTTATTGGACTAATATTAACGATAGTTCGATACATCGATAAAACATGTGACGGTGAGGGTATTACTAGCCATCTATCATGTTAGATGCTAAAGAGCTAGTTAAAAGATGCATTTTTGGAAATACAATACATGTACCATCAGTTCTTATGTAGTCAGTGTTCGAAGCGGTACCTTTTGATAGATGGGGGCGTGATTTGGTTCGACCCCTTCCAATAGCTTATGGAGGATGCCAAACTATTATCCTAACAATTGATCATTTTTTTAAGAGGGTAGAAGTTGCGCCCGTCTCCTTAACTACTTCTAAAGCAGCAATCAAGTTTATCATTAAAACGGCCCCTCATAAGGTTCATGTAGTGCTCTACTCGTACTCGCGTCTAATCTCACGGCTCTTTGATAACATCCACATCGACTGCTCGGATGACTTTGTTATCGTCCTCTTCATAACTAACTAATCTGAGGTTAGTTTTTCAAACAAGTTTCAGATTAGTTTCTCAAACAAATCTCATGTTAGTTTTTCAAACAACCCTCATGTTAGTACGAGTGAAGGTACGAGCGGGTATATATAGTCGGGGGTATTTTTGGCCAAATTTTAGATTGAGGTACCAAGTGACTATCCTAATTTCGGGTTCTAGTGGGTAATTAGGTAGTCGAGTGAGTATTTACTAGTACTTCTCTCTTTATATAAAGGTGGCATTTCTTTTTTTAAATACTATTAGTGGATATTTTTAAATACTGTTAGTTGAAAAGTCTCCCTATTGTGCCTACAAAGTTTTGACTAGAATGGATTTGTTAGTAGGGTATTACTAGCCATCTATCATGTTAGATGCTAAGTAGCTAGTTAAAAGATGCGTTTTTAGAAATACAATACATGTACCATCAGTTCTTATGGAGTCAGTGTCCGAAGCGATACCTTTTGATAGATGGGGGCTTGATTTGGTTTGACCCCTTCCAATAGCTTATGGAGGATATCGAACTATTATCCTAACAATTGATTATTTTTTAAGAGAGTAGAAGTTTCGCCCCTCTTCGAAACTACTTCTAAAGCAGTAATCAAGTTTATCATTAAAACGGCCCCTCATAAGGTTCCTGTAGTGCTCTACTCGTACTCGCGCCTGATTTTGGTGCTCTTGGATAACATCCACATCGACTGCTTGGTTGACTTTGTTATCGTCCTCTTCATATCTAACTAATCTGAGGTTAGTTTTTCAAACAACTCTCATATTAGTTTTTCAAACAACTCTTAGATTAGTTTATCAAACAACTCTCAGGTTAGTTTTTCAAACAACGCTCAGGTTAGTACTGGTGAAGGTACGAGTGGGTATATATAGTCGAGGGTATTTTTGTACAAATTTTAGGTGGAGGGACAAGGTGACACTATCCTAATTTCGGGTACTAGTGGGTAATTAGGTAGTTGCGTAAGTATTTCTCGGTACTTCTCTCTTTATATAAATATGACATTTAATTTTTTTCTAATACTAGTAGTGGATATTTTTAAATACTATTAGTTAAAAGGTATCCCTATTGTGGCTACAAAGTTTTGACTAAAAGAGTTTTGTTAGCAGGGTATTACTAGCCATTTATCATGTTAGATGCTAAATATCTAGTTAAAAGATACGTCTTTGGAAATACAATACATGTACCACCAGTTCTTATGGAGTCAGTATTTGAAGTGGTACCTTTTGATAGATGGGGGCTTGATTTGTGTTCGACCCCTTCAAATAACCTATCGAGGATGTCGAACGATTATCCTAACAATTAATTATTTTTTAAGAGGTTAGAAGCTGCGCGACTCTCCGGAACTACTTCTAAAACAATAATCAAGTTTATCATTAAAACGGCCCCTCATAAGGTTCCTGTAGTGCTCTACTCGTACTCGCACCTGATCTTGGTGCTCTTCGATAACATACACATTGACTGCTCGGCTGACTTTGTTATCGTCCTCTTCATACCTAACTAATTTGAGGTTAGTTTTTCAAACAACTCTCAAATTAGTTTTGCAAACAACTCTTAGATTAGTTTATCAAACAACTCTCAATTTAGTTTTTTAAACAACTCTCAAGTTAGTACCGGTGAAGGTACGAGCGTGTATATATAGTTGGGGGTATTTTTGTCCAAATTTTAGGTGGACGTACCAAACACTATCTAATTTCGGGTATTATTGGGTCATTAGGTAGTTGAGTGAGTCTTTACTGGTACTTCTCTTTTTATATAAATGTGGCATTAATTTGTTTAAAATATTATTAGTAGATATTTTTAAATACTATTAGTTGAAAGTCTTCCTATTGTGGCTACAAAGTTTTGACTAGAATGGTTTTGTTAGCATGATATTACTAGCCATCTATCATGTTACATGCTAAATAGATAGTTAAAAGATGCGTTTTTGGAAATACAATACATGTACCATCAGTTCTTATGTAGTCAGTGTTCGAGGCGGTACCTTTTTATAGATGGGGGCTTGATTTGGTTGGATCCCTTCCAATAGCTTATGGAGGATGTCGAACTTTTATCCTAACAATTGATTATTTTTTAAGAGGGTAGAAGCTGCACCCCTCCCCGGAACTACTTCTAAAGCAATAATCAAGTTTACCATTAAAACGGCCCCTCATAAGGTTCCTGTAATGCTCCACTCGTACTCGCGCCTGATCTTGGTGCTCTTTGATAACATACATATCGACTGCTCGGCTGAGTTTGTTATCGTCCTCTTCATACCTAACTAATCTGAGGTTAGTTTTTCAAAAAACTCTCAAATTAGTTTTGCAAACAACTCTTAGATTAGTTTATTAAACAACTCTCAATTTAGTTTTTTAAACAACTCTCAAGTTAGTACCGGTGAAGGTACGAGCGCGTATATATAGTTGGGGGTATTTTTATCCAAATTTTAGGTGGACGTACCAAACACTATCTAGTTTTGGGTATTATTGGGTCATTAGGTAGTTGAGTGAGTCTTTACTAGTACTTCTTTTTATATAAATGTGGCATTAATTTTTTTAAAATATTATTAGTAGATATTTTTAAATACTATTAGTTGAAAGTCTTCCTATTGTGGCTACAAAGTTTTGACTAGAAGGGTTTTGTTAGCATGATATTACTAGCCATCTATCATGTTAGATGCTAAATAGATAGTTAAAAGATGCGTTTTTGGAAATACAATACATGTACCATCAGTTCTTATGTAGTCAGTGTTCGAGGCGGTACCTTTTTATAGATGGGGGCTTGATTTGGTTGGATCCCTTCCAATAGCTTATAGAGGATGTCGAACTTTTATCATAACAATTGATTATTTTTTAAGAGGGTAGAAGCTGCGCCCCTCTCCGGAACTACTTCTAAAGCAATAATCAAGTTTACCATTAAAACGACCCCTCATAAGGTTCCTGTAGTGCTCTACTCGTACTCGCGCCTGATCTTGGTGCTCTTCGATAACATACACATCGACTGCTCGGCTGAGTTTGTTATCGTCCTCTTCATACCTAACTAATCTGAGGTTAGTTTTTTAAACAACTCTCAAATTAGTTTTGCAAACAACTCTTAGATTAGTTTATCAAACAACACTCAGGTTAGTTTTTCAAACAACTCTCAAGTTAGTACTGGTGAAGCTACGAGCGCGTATATATAGTTGGGGGTATTTTTGTCCAAAGTTTAGGTGGATGTACCAAGTGACACTATCCTAATTTCGGGTATTATTTGGTCATTAGGTAGTTGAGTGAGTATTTACTGGTACTTTTCTATTTATATAAATATGGTATTTTTTAAATACTATTAGTGGATATTTTTAAATACTATTAGTTGAAAGGTCTCCCTATTGTGCCTACAAAGTTTTGACTAGAGGGATTTGTTAGCAGGGTATTACTAGCTATCTATCATGTTAGATGCTAAGTAGCTAGTTAAAAGATGCGTTTTTAGAAATACAATACATGTACCATCAGTTCTTATGGAGGTAGTGTTCGAAGTGCTACCTTTTGATAGATGGAGGCTTGATTTGGTTCGACCCCTTCCAATAACTTATGGAGGATGTCGAACTATTATCCTAACATTTTTTTAAGAGGGTAGAAGTTGCGCCTGTCTCCTTAACTACTTCTAAAGCAATAATAAAGTTTATCATTAAAACTAGTGTGGTTTATTTTTGTCTGAGGGTAAGTTTGTAATTTTTGTTTAGAGTTCGTGGAAGTTTGTAAGTATTTAATTTTTGAGTAGAGGGTAGAGGGTGAATTAAGCAGCCTGATTGTATTTAATTTTCATTACCCTCATTTAATGTTGGTGGTTGGGTATTTATACCCTTACATTTGGGCTTTATGGGCTTTGGGTCATGTTTAATGGACCCGAATCAAGTTTAAGGACCCATGAGCTCTTAGCAGGAGAGCAGGCAGCTTAGTCAAGAAGTGATTAGGTTTTTAGGTACTTTAGTCCTTGTCCGAACAGTCCAATGGATGAGGTGTTCGAACTGTCCTGTCTGGTTTAGATGGTTTTTATCCGAACTGTACCTGTCCGAGGAGGTAATAGAATCCGGACAGTGGCAGTTTTATCCAGACAGCTCTTTCGATTTATGTTATGGTTTTATCCGGACTGAAAAAGCTCTTTGAATCTAAACGGTTTTTTGCCAAAGTTCGTGGGACATGTGTCACTCTTTGGTTCGTTCCTTTAGCCGTTTTTTCACCTTGAATTTCGTACCCACCTTCTCTGAAAAGCAACCTCTTCATTAATGAGGGTGACATAAGCGCCGTCTCTTAATCATTACTAATCTTTTCGAATTCTCCTAGGAATCAAGACTTCTTTTTGAGGTTTACTATAAATTAAGATACTTCTCCACTGTTTTACTATTACTTTCATTTTCACTTTTCTAATTTCCAGAGATCTCTCTCTCAAACACAAATTCTTTACTTAGGTTGTTTATGTTCACGGCTAGGAACGCTCTGATCAAAGGCGGGTGGCTCAATCTCTCTGAATTAGAAAAAGCACAAAAAGTCGAAAGAGAAATGCGCATTGCAGCAGGCTTACGCACTTCCCCCATCGACAAACCAGCAATCTCAGCTACAGAGTCTGACCAGGGTTCTTCCTCCACAAAGGGTGTCAAACCGAAGAGATTGTTTCAATCTATTCTTTCCCCTATCATCTCAGGTTCCTCGGTTCAAGAGTCAGAACCCACAGTCGAGCCAGGTTTAACAGTTACCAATTTTAAAAAACCTTCCCCGTTCTTAGCCAAGGGGTCAGACACTAATACTTTTCCTAACAAGCTGGTTGATCGAAGAAAAGGCCGGCTTGTTAAAGGGCAGGCTTCTAAAGGCACCCCTTCGAAATCGGGCACCAAGGGCAGCAGTGCAGGGTCAGAAACACCCATAAAAGTACCCAAAGACAGGCTGTCCGGTCCAGAGGCTACTGGTTCGATCCCCTGAAGAGAGACATCCACATCAGAGCCCCAACCAGAGGCTAGAATTCAGGAGAGTGCTGAAGCTCATCAGTCCAGAAGTCAGGCTGAACCAACTCCAAACCTCCCCCTCACAACAACAACTGAAAACCCTTCCTCAATCATGGAGGAAATAATGGAGGACTCTATCGAAGAGGCTCCATTCGAGTCCGAACCTTCCGGACAGACTAGTGGTGCTGCTGCTGCCCAAAAGGATAAAGGCAATGAGAAGCTATGCTTAAGGCATCCGGACCTGCCGGGGTGTCTTGAAGGAAAAGTGGGACCTTGTTTCCACAAGGTCAATATTAAATATCTCCTTGCTTTGTAAAAGATCAATTACGCTTTCATCCATACAACTGAGTTGGGCCGGATGCGTACGAAGTGGGGGATACCAGAGAATGTGAAGATAAGAATCCCCATTGACCCCGAAACCCAAATGGATTGCAAACTCAGTGAAATAGTCATCTTAACTGAGCTCTTTAACTGGGGTTTAAGGTTCCCCTTGGATCCGGAAATAGTTAAGTATTTCCATCTTATCAAGCTCTGTCCCAGTCAACTAAGCCACAATGCCTGGTACACACTTATGGCCTGCATCATGGCCTCCAGGCTCTCCGGGATTCCTCTACCAATGGAGGAATTTGTTGTTGTGGCCAACCTCTGCAGGAACCACCACATTACCTTCTATCACTTCAACATGGGTGATAATTACAAAGCAGTGGATGATCTGCTTGAGTCGGAGAGAAACTGGAGGACTCAATTCCTGTTCGTAAGCGGTGCTTGGGAGAACGGGAGGAAAATCAAAGCCGGAGTCAATCCAAGTCTCCTCACCAGTAGATGGAGAAGTGATCGTAAGGCTCCTACTTTATATTCTTAATTCTTTTTTTTATCGAATTTACTTAAGCTAATTGATCTTGTCTTTTTTTCTTAGCAGAACTGCCCAAAGACTTCAATGACTACCTAAAGTCTGGGCAGACCACTTGTACCAAGATCAACACTTGGGCTGCTGAAAAGTGGGGAAACCGGTTTCACGATGCTTTCACATGAGGCAACTTAGCAAGGTCGCACCTCTGGAACACTACTGGCCGGAGGGACTTGACCTGGGAGGAACTCACTACTCTACCCCTTCCAGATGTAGTCCTGAAGAGAACACACGAACCGGACGAGTCACTTTACTTTCCAGGCCGGGCCAAGGCCCCGATTAAGATGAAAGGCAAGAAGAAGAAGGGCAAAAAGGTGGTAGGTGAAGCTAACCCGGCCGAGGTGGAGGAAGCTATTCCAACAAATCCCGAGGGGCCAGCCACAAGCCAGATCGATGCTGCTCTCTTAGAAGTGGTAGAGCAGGAGAGTGTTAAGGAAGATGCTCGATCCCCAAAGCCCCCGAGGGCTCCCAAGAGAGACCGAAAATGGGGAGCGGAGAGCAAGGATTGGGAGGCTAAGAAGAAAAAGACCTCTAGGGGTGATGAACTTTCTCTCCGGCCTCCGGAGCCTCTCCCCTCTGTAGATCCTACTGATCCAACACAAGTAGAGGAGATCCCTGGTGATTTTCAAACCGACGAGGTTAGAGGAGGAGACCTTAGCATTGATGGGGTTGACATCACCGGGCTTGCTGGACTGGGTGACTACTTGGCCAACCTCCCCAGAGACGATTTTGCTGGGCCTTACCTCCCTCCGAGTACTTCGAACACCGTCACTTTTAATGGTAAGACTTTTACTGTTTCAAGTGAAAGGGATATTATAGCTCACTCGATATTAAATAGTGTTCAGCCAGTGCTTGTGTTGGAGAAACAAGTTCGAAGTCAGGCAGATACTATCAAAGATCTCAAATCTAACAGAGAGAGACTGTCCGATGATCTTCTTACTGCCACTCAACATGCTAATATTTTAAAGGGAGAAAACGAGGAGCTAAAGAAGAGCCAAGAAGAGTGGACCACAAAGGCTGCCACCCTAGAGGACACCATCAAGGAGCTCTGGGAGAAGTTGTCCGGATTAGAGAAAGATCTCACCTCTTCAAAAGAGGAGGCCAAGGCCAAGGATCAAGTCATCCACAACCTAACAAACGACAAGATTGCGCTTGAGAACACATTGTCCAAGGCTGCAAAAGAGAAAGCTGATCTGCTAAAGGAGCAGGAGGATAAAATTCAGGCCAAGATCGATGCTTATGCCAACAACGTAATAGATACTCAAGAGAAAATGTATGCCAAGGTGAAGTCGGATATGGTCCTGCTCTTTCATGAGAAGTTCCCGAAGAGGAACTTGGGAGATTTGTGGCTTCATGTAGAGTACGAAGACCTTCCCTTCCACACCATGGCTGATGGAGACTTGCATGATTATTCCAGTGCTTCCTCCTCTGACGAAGAAGAAAATACTGGGGAGGGCCCTCACGAAGAGAAAGACGATCCCAAGAAGAAGAAGAAGACAAGTGAGGTTGAGCCATCTTCAAAGGCTCAGTCTTAAATTATGAATTATCTTTTCACTTTTCATGTTACCTAAATTGGAAGGCCAAGGCATTTTTTGTTATTGTGTCCGGTATCTGACCGGATAGATCCTTTGTTTTGTTTAAAAATTTAAAATTCCTTGGAAGGCCAAGGCACTTAAGTTATTTCAATGAATATCTTTGTTTTGCACAATTCTTGCATTCTTTCATAGTTTGTTTCAATTTTGGTGGCTAGTGTTTAAATAGCCCTTAGTTATTTCATACACAGTCTAAAGCGAGAGCGTTTAAATTCTCCGATGATAAATGTTTAAGTGGTCATTATTCTTTTACTTCAATCCGGATGGTGTGACAAAAAACAAAATAAAAACACTTCGAATTTTTTTAAGAAGGCATCAAATTTTATTAAAAAGCCCGGACACCTCATTAAAACCTCCCCATGCCACCAGGGTAGGAAAGAGTATGCCCCAAATATTTACATGGATTTTTAAACAAGTAAATATTGACGCAGCTTTTATTCCAAGTACATTTGGAGATGCTCAATATTCCAAGGGTGATTTAAAACCCTTCCATCATTGTCTTCGAGCCAATATGTTCCAGGTTTAAGCCTTTCAATGACCATATAAGGTCCTTCCCAAGTTGGGGCCAGTTTTCCGAGCAGCTTCTCTTTAGTGTGTAAGAAGACTTTCCTCAACACCTTGTCCCCCGGCTGGAAATCTCTTCTTTTAACTCTAGAAGCAAACCTGCTTCTCATCAAACCTTGATAGTGTGCAGCTCTAAGGTGAGCCTTAACTCGTCTTTCCTCTATTAGGTCAAGCTGGCCTCTGACTGCTACTTCGTTTGCGTGTTCGGAGAAGTTGTGAACCCGAAATGAAGGGAGATTTGCTTCTATGGGGGCTATTGCATCCATCCCATATACTAAGGCAAAAGGTGACTCTTGTGTTGCAGCCCCAAGTGTAGTCCGGTACGCCCACAACATCTCTTGTAAATAGCTAGGCCACTTCCCAGCAGCCCCTTCCAAATTTTTCTTTAAACAGGACAGTATAGTTCTGTTAGCCACTTCAACCTGACCATTCGCTTGTAGGTGGAAAGGTGAAGAGAAACAATGTTGTATACCCCTTGAGGCACAAAAACTCTCCATTTCCTTGTTGTCGAACTGTGGCCCATTGTCTGTTGTTATCTTTTGTGGAACACCAAATCTGCAACAGATGTTGGATAAACTGAATTTTATGACAGCTTTTGATGTTGTTCTTGCCAGAGGGGCTGCTTCAATCCACTTCGAAAAGTAATCTATAGTAACAATTATAGTTCTGCGCCCTCCGGACGCCATAGGAAGAGGTCCCACCAAATCCAACCCCCATCGAGCAAAAGGTACAGGCTCAGAAATTGATTCTAAAGGGATGGCTGGGACATGAACTTCATTGCTATATCTCTGGCATGGATCACACCTTCTCACCAGCTCCTTAGCATCATGCATTATAGAGGCCAGTAATAGCCAGCCAATAAAACTCTCCGTGTTAGAGCCCTAAATCCACAGTGAGCTGATCCCTCACCATCATGCAATTCGGAGAGGACTACTTGAGACTCATCATCTCCCAAACATCGCAAAAGAGGTTTACTGTAAGAATTTTTATACAAAACGTCTCTTAGTATGATAAAACCACGAGCCTTGTGCTTCTTTTTTCTTGCTAGCGATTTATCCGGAGGCAAGATGCCTTCAGAGAGGTACTGCAGGAGAGGAAATCTCCAATCTTGAGGTTGTTTCATCTGTACTTCAAAAATTTCTTCCTCTTTACCCACATTAAGTTGAATGGAAGGGCTCTCTAGCACATGGATCCAAGGACACGACTCAGTGTATGCTATGGTTGCCAGTGAATCTGCTAGTTAATTCTCTGCCCGAGGTATATGTTCATAAATAACGCTTTTGAACTTAAGAGCCTCATTTTTAAGAAGAAGCAAATACTTCACTAGTTGCTCCTTTTTTGCCTCAGATTGACCTTGTGCATGGTGGATAAGAAGTTGGGAATCACTCATCAGCTTGACCCTTTTGGCCCCACAAATATATGCTAGCTTTAAACCAGCTATAGCTGCTTCGTATTCGGACTCATTGTTGGAAGCCCTAAAAGCAAAACATATAGCCTGGTACATTTTGTCACCATATGGAGAAGTCAAGCACACCCCTGCACCACATCCCATAGTACTGGATCCACCATCCGTCCGAATGACCCAGACCTTTTTTGTCTTTCATCTAAGTGGTTTGCTCCGAATCCCTATCAGAGTGGAATTCAACTAAAAAATCAGCCACAACCTGGGCCTCATCTTCCTTGCAGCAATCACCAAGGCAATCACAGTTGGGGGTATTTTTGTCCAAATTTTAGGTGGAGGTACCAAGTGACACTATCTTAATTTTGGGTACTAGTGGGTAATTAGGTAGTTGAGTGAGTATTTCTTGGTATTTCTCTCTTTATATAAATATGGAATTTTTTTTAATACTATTAGTATATATTTTTAAATACTATTAGTTGAAAGGTCTCCCTATTGTGGCTACAAAGTTTTGACTAAAAGAGTATTGTTAGCAGTCTATCATGTTAGATGCTAAATAGCTAGTTAAAAGATGCGTCTTTGGAAATACAATACATGTACCATCAGTTCTTATGGAGTCAGCGTTCGACGCGCTGCCTTTTGATAGATAGGGGCTTGATTCGGTTCGACCCCTTCCAATAGCTTATCGAGGATGTCGAACTATTATTCTAACAATTGATTATTTTTTAGAGGGTAGAAGTTGCGGCCCTCTCTCCAGAACTACTTTTAAAGCAGTAATCAAGTTTATCATTAAGACGGCTTCTCATAACATTCCTGTAATGCTCTACTCGTACTCGCGCCTGATCTTGGCGGTCTTCCATAATATCAACATCGACTGCTCGACTGACTTTGTTATCTTCCTCTTCATAACTAACTAATCTAAGGCTAGTTTTTCAAATAACTCTCAGATTAGTTTTTCAAACAACTCTCCGATTAGTTTATCAAACAATTCTCAGGTTAGTACTAGTGAAGGTACATATGGGTATATATAGTCGGGGGTATTTTGTCTAAATTTTAGGTGGAGGTACCAAGTGACATTATCCTAATTTCGGGAACTAGTGGGTAATTAGGTAGTAGAGTGAGTATTTCTCGGTACTTCTCTCTTTACATATATATGGAATTTAATTTTTTTCAAATACTATTAGTGGATATTTTAAAATACTATTAGTTGAAAGGTCTCCGTATTGTGGCTACAAAGTTTTGACTAGAAGGATTTTCTTAGCAGTGTATTACTAGCCATCTATCATGTTAGATGCTAAATAGCTAGTTAAAAGATGCGTTTTTGGTAATACAATACATGTACCATCAATTCTTATGGAGTCAGTGCTCGACGCGGTACCTTTTGATAGATGGGGGCTTGATTTGGTTAGACCTCTTCCAATAGCTCATGGAGGATTTTGAACCATTATCCTAATAACTGATTATTTTTTTAAGAGAGTAGAAGCTACACCCCTCTCCGGAACTACTTCTAAAGCATTAATCAAGTTTATCATTAAAACGGCCCCTCATAAGGTTTATGTAGTGTTCTACTCGTACTCGAGCCTGATCTCGGCTCTCTTCGATAACATCCACATCGACTACTCGGCTGACTATGTTATCGTCCTCTTCATTACAAAGTAATCCGAGGTTAATTTTTCAAACAACTCTCAAATTAGTTTTTCAAACAACTCTCAGATTAGTTTATCAAATAATTCTCAGGTTAGTTTTTCAAACAACTCTCAGGTTAGTTCTGGTGAAGGTACGAGCGGGTATATATAGTCGGGGGTATTTTTGTCCAAATTTTAGGTGGATGTACCAAATGACACTATCCTAATTTAGGGTACTAGTGAGTAATTAGGTAGTTGGGTGAGTATTTACTTATACTTCTTTCTTTATATAAATGTGGCATTTAATTTCTTTAAATACTATTAATGGATATTTTTAAATACTATTAGTTGAAAGGTCTCCCTATTGTTGACTAGAAGGGTTTTGTTAGCAGGGTTTTACTAGCTATCTATCATGTTAGACACTAAATACCTAGTTAAAAGATGCGTTTTTGGAAATAAAATACATGTACCATTAGTTCTTATGGAGTTAGTGTTCGAAGTAGTACCTTTTGATAGATGGGGGCTTGATTTGGTTTGACCCCTTCCAATAGCTTATGGAGGATGTTGAACTATTATCCTAACAATTGATTATTTTTTTTAAGAGGGTGGAAGCTGTGCCCCTCTCCGGAACTACTTCTAAAGCAATAATCAAGTTTATCATTCAAACAGCCCATCATAAGGTTCATGTAGTGCTCTACTCGTACTCGTGCCTGATCTTGGTGCTCTTCGATAACATCCACATCGACTGCTCGGTTGACGTTGTTATCGTCCTCTTCATAACTAACTAATCTGTGGTTAGTTTTCAAACAACTCTCAGATTAGTTTTTCAAACAACTCTTAGATTAGTTATCAAACAACTCTCAGGCTAGTTTTTCAAACAACACTCAGTTAGTATTGGTGAAGGTACGAGCGGGTATATATAATCGATGGTATTTTTGTCCAAATTTTAAGTGGAGGTACCAAGTGACACTATCCTAATTTCGGATACTAGTGGGTAATTATGTAGTTGAGTGCCTAATTAGTGGTACTTCTATCTTTATATAAATGCGACATTTAATTGTTTTTAAAAATACTATTAGTGGATATTTTTTTTCTTATATGTTATAATTTTATATAATTTTTATATTGATAAAATAATTCTATTAATTTACGTTGAAATTTTGGAGTATATATATATATATATATATATATATATATATATATATATATATATATATATATATATGATAAAATTAAAATTAAAATAAATTAATAACACATAATTGATAACATTCAAATAATATTATTCGAAAATATGATAAGTATAAACATATCTAGCTAATATACAAATCTAATTAATGTAAAAATATTATAAGAATTTTAGTCATACTTTCAAAACAATTCCCCCTCTCTTTAATTAGATATTATTAATAAAATATTATTTTATAAAAAATCCAATTAATATATAATATTCAATTAATTTAAAAAATCAAATTAATATAAAATACAACTAATATAAAATTCTAATTAGAAAAAAGTATTAGTTACTTTTAGCGTGTCCTTACCACAATCTTGTATTATATTTACGTATAGAATCTTGTATTATATTTACGTATAGGGGTTTTACTTTCAGTCTTCCAAATCATTTCGGTCCGTCTTTTAATAATTAGATATATTAATTTCAATCCTCTACACTAATTATTCCTCGAATTAAATTCGACGCAAAATTACTAAATTTAAACGTCAAATATGTTTCAAAATACATCATAACTCCATAGGACTAGGCTTACACCTAAGCTCGTAGCATAACAGCACATAATCGCTTCAAATTTTTCCCAATAAACACAAACCTTTTCCACTTTTGCACACACCTTTCTTTCTCTTATAAATTCCTTTGCAACTCACTATTTATTTCACAAACAAATCCTTGAGAGAGAATGAGAGAAAACCTCCCAAAGTTTTCCTACCTTCAACGATTTCTTCAAACTTTCTGGTTACTTAGACCGGAAAATTCATATTTTCCGATCAATCTTTAATCAGTTTATGAGAAAACACCCCGATCCAGGAGATCCAAGACCATAATACCAAAAAAAACCTAACTCCCCAACACCTGACAACAATCTTGTCTTCGGAGCTTACGATTACTTTTGCATTAGCGAAAGAGCGGATAAATACAAAGTTGCTGGGTTGATAAGCAACGCTCCCCTCAGAACATCCACAAAGACCGTCTACTACGGTAACTTCGACCCATCTAAAGTTCCTGTTTTTCACCTTCGTGTATTACAGAAGAAAGTCAGTCTTCGAAAACTCAAACACCAAGAACTTCTCGAACTTAAACTTCTCTTACGAAATCATCACCTCGAATTAGTTGCGAAGTAAGTAAATATTCATCAAAACAATCCGAAACGGCCCCTTCTTCCACTTATTTCCAAGATTTCGTAGAAAAATAACTTTTATAGCCATGTGAGACGATGCTGATGCTACACCAAACCCATGTACCAAATCTCCTCGGCCAAGGGAAATTGTTGAGACAACCACATTATCTCAACAAAATCCCTCGAAGAACCCTCAACAACTGAGAGACAAAGCGTTAGAAGCAAAGGTTGATTCTGATTCTACCCAATCAAATAATGATACTGATACCGATGAGAAAGCCACGAAACAATAAGAGAATGCCTATCAGAAAAAAGATCCACAGACCAAGAAAAAATAAAGCTTTGAGAATCTATATCCTCGGAAGAAAGAGTAGCAATTGGTGAAAATTTAAGTTCTCTTGATGTAGACTATATCGTTGCCTTGAAAAATGTCTCATACATATATTACGAAGAGGGCCCATCATCGGTTTTGAAAAAATAATGGGGAACGGGGATAGCATTACCCTTCGTCTTCCAGAAAAAGGGAAAACACTCTTAGACTGCAGAAAATATGAACTGGTAGTGTATCCCGAAATCATCAATCGGGGGTTTCAGTTTCCATTAGATCCGATGATAGTTGACTACTTTGAACTCCTGGATCTATGCCCAACTCAAGTGACACCAAATCAATGGTTCACCCTTCTCTTTTTAATCATGGCCTCCCGCTTGTCCAAGATTCTGATCAAAATTAAAGATTTCATATCTTTGACCAAATTATCCAAGGGACCAAAGCTACGATTTTACTATCTTACATTAGACGATGACTTAAAAATGATCGATGATCTTTTGGACATAGACAAGTTTTGGAAGCAAAAATTCATCTTCATCTCGGGAGCATGGGAAAACGGCAAAGAAATATCTGAAGCCAATCCATCGAGACTGAATCTTGTCTAGAAAAGTGGTCGTAAGTATTATAATACCATTCTTCTTACATTTAATTTTCTAACTGTTGTTACTCTTATTCATTATCAACTTATATGTTCTTATCAGAAATTACAGGTTGTTATGCCATTCGTCGAGTAAGAGCTAAAGAAACATTCATTAAACTTGCCGCTTAGGATGAAGCACAATGTAACAGTGCTTTCCACACAACTTTTGAACGAATCAATTTCCTCAACAGTCATTTATTTTCTATCACACATAGAGCCTCTCATGTTGAAAATTTAATGGAACAGCCCGACCCTCGACAAGATGTTAAAAGATTGGTCCATCCCGATTGCAAGGTATTCTTACCCATACGCAACAGATCAGACAATCACCTTCCTTAAAAGAAGAAGGTAAAAAAGGAAAAAAAGGCAGCTAGTACATAAAAAAGGGAAAAAAGGCAGCTAGTACATCCGGTGCTAGCCCTTCAACAAATCTGAAGCCTAAACGTTTAAAAAGAAAAACAAAGGAAAGCACAGTGTCGACTATCAAAGAAGGAAAAAAGGGAGAACCTTCTCCAAAAAAGAAGAAAAATGTTACACCCTCAAAAAATAAACGTTCCACCAGTCCTCCTCAGAAGAAGAAAAATCCAGTTGCAACCATCGAAGATATAATATCTGATGACGATGATGTCATAGTTGCTGGGAATCAACAAAGTCCTCAAAAAGAAAAAGAAACAACTGGTGAAGATGCTGTAATTGTTGTAGAAGATAATCAAAATGATGATCACTTTGATCCTGATAGTTTCATCAATTTCAAAGAATCACAAGAGTTTATTGGAGAAGAGGATCCTGTCATTCAAGAGGTTCAAAATCTCCTACACAATTTTGGTAAAAAATCTGCACCGTCTACCTCCGAAGCAGTATCTTTTGATATTATTGTTCCTACTGCTTCTACTACGTCTTTAGATTTCATCTCTTGGTCTAGCCTAGTGGTTTTCCCTCCTATCCACCAAACCTAGATGTCCTTGCTGCAGTTCAACCATTTTCCGATCTCAAGAGTGCAACGAAAACGCTTACTCAAGAAATCGAGGCTTCTCAAAGTCATCTGAAACGACTGGCCAAAGATATGGTTCGCTACAAAGGGATTGCTGAAGCTGAAAAATATTTGAGGGAAAAATTTCAAAATCATATAGCAGATCAGTTTCATGGCTTCGAAATGGCAAGGTTTGAGCTTATCAGATGAATTATATTTGTCAAAAGGCATTTACGAGAACAACACCAAATCGAGAAAGAGAATTTGAACACTTCACAACAATAAGAGATAGATCGACTCAAGGCTAAACACCTTGAAGACTTAACTGTTGAGAAATAGAAGTTCAGTAATCTTCAGACTTCTTTTACCAAAAGAAAAGTAGAAAAGAAAAACTTGTCCGATGATATAGCCACATTGAAGTCTGGTTTTGAGAAAGAAAAACAACTTGCCATCAGTGATGGAGAAGATGAATGTACCAAGGACATGTTGACAGCTATCAACAATGATAAAGAGAAGAAAGTCATCACACTTCTTCGAGAAATTCACGCAACATATCCTAAAATAAACCTTTCTAGGTTTTGGAATGACATTCCTATCAAACGACACCCCATCGAAGCCTTCGATCCTATCCCAAGTTCATCATCTGAAGAGGAATCAACAGTAGAGTAGTCATCTGAATGATTTCACTACCCTTTGAATTTATGTTAGCTTTTTCTATTTGTCATATTAGTACCATAACCCTTGTACCCATCAAATTATTCTAAATGACAAAGGGTTTTGCTTATATTTCATATTTTCCATCAAGTTACGTGATCCTTTATTTATGTTAACTATCCAAACTTAAAATATAATAAGATACTTTAAATTATTTTTTCAAAATGTAATCCCTCAAATATTATAATGCATTCAATGAACGTGGCACATCAAAAATCATAGTGGGTTTATTGAACGTTACACTTTGAATATCACAGTGCCTTTATTGAACGTGACACCTCTAATATCACAGTGCGTTTATTGAACGTAGCACTTTGAATATCACAGTGCGTTTATTGGACGTATAGATTCGAATATCATAGTGCGTTTATTGGACGTAGAACTTCGAACATGGTTGTTTCTTCGAAAAGTGTATTAAGCACTTCAGAGCATTCTACTCATGATCAACCTCAAAGATGACCAATCTTTGATCAGTTATTAAGATAGTTTAAATAAACACTTGTACACAACCATTGGCCAAAAATGAATTTTATTGATAATGTTGAATATGTACATACCACCTCGTTAAAACTTTCATGGGCTAACAAGGTAGGAAAGAGTGCGCTAATCAACCAAAAGAAACAAATTCAAAATACAACATAACTATTCCTAATATAACTTCAGATGCTGTATATTCCACGGGTGTTGAGGCATCATCCCATGACTATCATAAAGGCGATAAGACCGTGACTTTATCCTTTCAACAACCACATAAGGTCCTTCCTAATTCGGGGCCATTTTTCCGAGGCTCTTCTCCTTGGTATGCATAAATAATTTTCTCAACACTATATCACCTGTTTTAAACTCCCGCCTTTTTACCCTCGAATTGTACCTATTCATCATAAGAGTTTAATAATGGATCATGTTTAAATGAGCTCGAACTCTTTTCTCATCAATCAAATCTAAATTTCCTTTTTTAGCTTAGTCATTATATTTTTCCAGAATATTAGGTTATTCTAAAAGACGACATCCATTATATATGCTAAAGCAAAAGGAGTTTCTTTAGTAGCTTCCTTAGGAGTTGCTCGATAAGCCCAAAACACTTCTTGCAAATAATATGGCCATTTCCCCACTGCCCCTGTCAAATTCTTCTTCAAACCATTTAAAATAGATCTGTTTGTCACTTTGACTTGTCCATTTTCTTGGGGATGACAAGCTGTTGGAAAACATTTTTAAATTCCTTTCGAAACGCTGAATGAAGTCATTTATTTATTATTAAATTGAGGGCCATTATCCGTAGTAATTCTCCGAGGCACTCCAAAATAACAACAAATACTGTTTACAATGAATTTAATTACATCATTTGCTTTCGTTCCAGATAGCGATTCTGCTTCAGTCCATTTTGTAAAATAGTCTACCGCAATAATTATCATTTGCCGCCCTCCAGATGCTATCGAAAAAGGCCCCACTAAATCGATTCCCCATTTATCAAATGGTACGACCTCAGTAATAGACATAAGTGAAACTGCCGACTTATGAATAGAATGAGAAAACTTTTGATAAGTATCACAACTTCGAACCAAATTTTTGGCATCGTTCATGATCGAAGGCCAATAAAACCCTGTAAGCAAAACTTGGCAATATAGAGCTTTAAACCCATAATGAGCTGATCCTTCTCCATCATGCAACGCAGATAAAAATTCTTGTGATTCTTGCTTATTCAAACATCGTAATAATGTCCTGCTTAATGCTTTCTTATACAAAACTCCATCCAAAACTATGTATCCAAAAGCTTTGCCTCGCAATGTTTTGGCCAATTTTGCACCGTCAGGTAGTGCTCCTCGAATAAAAAAATTTAAAATATCAGTTTGCCAATCGCCTCAGACTACATCTGTAGTGACAAACAATTCTTCCATATAATCACACTCGTTTGACTGGGTCAAAATTGAAGGACTCTCTTGTAGCAAAATCCAAGGATACTCTTCCTTGTAAGCGATATTTGCTAATAAATCAGCCATTGTGTTACTTGATTGACTTATATGCTCCACAACAATATGATCAAATAATAGCATCAAGTTTCGAAGCTCTAGAAGATATAAAATTAAGCTATCATTTTTTGCTTCAGAGTTTCCGGATACTTGATTTGCTACTAATTGAGAATCTGTCTCTAATCGTACGGAAGTTTTTCCACATACTTTTGCAAGTCTCAAACTAGGAAAAACAACTTCTTATTCAGCTTTGTTATTCGAGGCGTAAAACCAAAGGTTGAATACGAACGAGATGAAAGTCCTAAATTTGATTAGAGTCTTTGAGTTAGAGAAGATAAAGGAGTCTGAGTACGTGAAAGATTACTCGAACATACTTCTCACGATTGACAATAAGTTGAGATTGCTTGGTTCTGAATTAAAAGACTTTAGGAATGTCCAAAAAATATTGGTCACTACTCGAGAGAACTTTTAAGCCATCATTACTACTCTATAGAACAAAAAATATCTTTAAAATATATGTCTCTTACAGAATTCTTAAATGCTTTAAGAGTACAAAAATAGAGAAGGTCTATGAGGTAAGAATGGGTGATTGAAGGTGCATTAACTGTAAACATCAAGACAACGACATATATAAAAAGAATCAAAATTTTAAAGTTAATGAGTGAAGATTCATCTAGAAATTATCAAAATTGAAAAGGAGGTATAAAAAAAATCATACCCACCTTGCTGCCATTGTGAGAGGAAAGGTCATACACCATACAAGTCTTGGAAAATACCTTATATTAAATCTTTCAAATGTAATAAACTCGGACATGAAGCTATAATCTGCAAATTCAAATGTTAGATGCAAGAAGTAGATGTACGAGTAGCTGATTAAGATGAAGAAGATCAGTTGTTTGTGGTCACTTGTTTCTCAAGTAGAGAATCGAGTGAGAGCTAGTTGATTGACAGCGGGTGACCAAATCACATGACCTATGAAAATGAGCTATTTGAGGAATTAAGAAACACTGAAGTAAAAAAATTGAAGATTGGAAACGATGAATATTTTGAAGTATATGGAAAATTTATAGTAGCTATAACAAGATATGAATGCAAAAAGTTTATTATTGATGTTTTATTTGTCCCTAAAATTAATCAAAATCTCTAAAGTGTTTGCAGTTACTCTATAAAGGATATAAAGTGTTGTTTAAGAATAAGAAGTGCTTGATCATAGTTGATACTGACAAATAGTTTTTCAATATCAAAATGAAAAGAAACGGGTTTGCTCTATATCCAATAGAGAAACAATAATTACTTTCTCAGGTTATGTCGTAACATTATTCCCAACCGCGTTTTAGTGAGCCATTTTATGGGGCCATTGGAATTCATGTAGGAAGGTTATCCATGGGTCCCTAGTTTAGAAATTGCAAGATTTACATCCAGTCACTTCACAAATTCCCCTAATTAACTCACAGGAGGAGAAAAATATCAGCTTAACCAACTTGTCTCAAGCAGTCCATACTGTTGGTTATGGTTTTAATTCCAAGTCCTTATTGTAATTTCCTCATCAGATGTTTATAAACTTTAATCATCAAACAATTTTAGGGCCAGTAATTTCACAACAAATCGATGATGTCTATCAAAATGAGTCTTATCTACAGCTGGATTAAAGATCATCAAGTATTTGGAAAACCGGTGACAATGTCAATGCTTTGACAAATGTAGGTATTAAAACGGAAATTCTTGCTTCACTCCTAGCTTCAGAAGCCTCCGAAAAAGGAATTTTAATGGACAAATATGAAATTGGTGTAGAAGTTCAGTTATGTGATGTTATTGACAAAGAACATGTAATAAAATCAAGCAATATGGGCCTTCGGTTGAAAGACCTACAAAAGTTAAAAAAAAATTCTGTTTGTGAAAGACGCAAGACTTCGGAGAAGAAATCTAAAAGCAAAAATCTAAACAACTAAACAAGGAAGAGTGTTCCTTGTTAAACAACATGTAAACAAAGAGGGGTGCTCCTAAACAAGGAGGAGTGTTCCTTGTTAAACAACATGTAAACAAGGAGGGGTGCTCCTAAACAAAGAGAATTGTTAAGACTTTTTAGCGAGCTCTTACTATTTCTATTAATTTAACTCTTTTATTTTCTATTGGTTATTTATGTGTTTTGCTTCTCCAATTATGTTAACCGGTGTACATGGTTTTCATTTTATATTTAAATCACAGGTTACTAAATAAATATAGGGTTAGTCTTTACTCCCTTCTCTCTTTCATTTATTGCTTGATTATTAAGTTTTCTTTATCAAACTCTCTGTTTTTTACACTAATGAACATATCGTTTAGAAGCAAAGTAGCTCAATAATGCATTTATTATATATGAAAATAATACGCAATGGACCAAGCATCAGAGGATCTTTACGTGGCTCACAAGCTTTTCTATACTTGTCTTTGTTTTGTTCTGAAACATTCATTTGACTACTTTCAAACGTGGCTCACAAGCTTTTCTATACTTGTCTTTGTTTTGTTCTGAAACATTCATTTGACTACTTTCAAACGTTACTGCATAAACGCCACCTGATATCACCCTTGAAACCTATTCGATACCCTCAAGTTGAGCTCAAGTAGGAGGCCTTTTACAACAAGTAAATATAATTACTGGGTAATGCTGATATCATTACCAAATTTAATCTCAAACGTTTATTAGATCCTGTTCTCCGTCCGTTGAAATGTTGATATATCTTTAATCAACATTGTAATATCCATATGAGAAGATCCGCCTTCTTCACCGGCTCTATTTGCCGAATCGGCAAGCTCTTTAGCTCTACTTCTTCTGTTTTCTCCTTCTTCACTTTTATCCATCACCTTATCGACAGCTGATTTAACATTTTATCATTTTATCGGTCTAGAATTCTATCATTTTAACATTTTTTTATATTAGTTTGAATAAGCATTAATTTTTTTTTTATCATTATTAGTTTTGAAGATTTTGCTATATAAATTCGTAGATTATAATTGATAGAACAAATCGATTTTATAAAAAATATTATATAATTTTGACAATGCTAAATTTGAGATTAAACACAAAATATCGTTTTGTTTGCTGCAATGACAGCGACAACGATTAAACACAAAATTCTAACCTGCTTTATTATATACAAATTAACAATCATGCGATTTCAAACCATAAATGCACATCCCTACCAAGTTAATCAATTTCTACGCGGATAATTTATTGACAATTAAATCACATGTTTTGTATTTGATTCAAGAACAAAATCTAACATTCAATATCAAAGATGAGGACTCTGGTACCAATTGTTAGAATCCATATCACATGAACACTAATCTGAAATCTAAGTATATAGCTCTTTAAAAGTACGAACTCTTCCTTATATGCATAGTAAATAGTTACACGAAGATGTAAATTTCACCTCTATATTTTTTGTAATTGTTCTTTCTTTTGTTCCCGATTCATTGTATCTTCTGTCTAGATGAAGATCTCAAGAAAATAATCGTATTTGCATTTGTAATCTATGAGCTTCCAATCAAGAGCAACAGAATAATCTATAAATAATTACGTGAATAAATAACTCACTTATCCATCTATTTAATGAAGGATTGCAATTAGAGTTTTAATCTAGGTCTATTTGTAATCATATTTTTTAATTTCGTTACGTTGATCACAAACCATCAACTTAAATAATTGTTTATTTTCAAATTAGTTTCTAATCCTCATAGTTTAATCTAAAGTGTCAACATCCTTAATTTTTTTCAAATTAGTTTCTAATCCTCATAATTCAATCTAATGTGTCAACCTCCGTAATTTTTTCACGAGATCCGAATTTGATTTGATATTCACACACTTATCCCTATAAAAAAATTCACCGATTATTCCAATTCATATTTATCTGATTATTTCGTAATTGAATCGACATTAATCATAATTTGTTTACTTATTTATTATAGTTCATTTTTTCTTCTTTACAGCCATTTATCATTTTAGCCAAAGTGTTAGGAAAGAGAACTTGGTTTATGATTTAAAGGATAGACTTTAAGATTTTGTCGAATTATTTTGGTGATATATATATATATATATATATATATATATATATATATATATATATATTAAATAAAAGATGTAATTTTCTATTTCAATCAACTTTCAAATTATTAACGGTTTGTACGGTCCAAGTTGTCAACCGTTTGCGTGTTAAAAACGGTAATTTTTTAGATGATAAAAGAAATGGTTAAATTTGAAAATTTAAATTCAAATCAATTTTCAAAACAATAACACCATTCGATTTTTTTTTGACCCCGCGAAAGATATTTTGACCTCATGGCTAGTCCTAATATATTCTAATAAGCATGCCTTTCGCATTCTCCTACTTCGACAATGGTGGTCGACTAGTTAGTCAGACTACAATATCATCTTAATAATAAGAATAACAAAATCAAAACTATAACAAACAATCTGAAAATTAAATATATCACCGCGAATGGACTCAAGAAAACTAAGACCAATTTACTTATTTTGTGCTTCTTGGGATGCCAATATATCCTGGATTAAGACTGTAATATCAGTAAACGAAGACCCTCCTTCTTCAACTGCTCTCTTAGCCAAATTCGCAAGCTCTTTAGCTCTTTTTCGTCTGTTTTGTCCTTCTTCACCTTTATCCATCGCCTTCTCCACAGCTGATTTTACCGCATCTTTGCTCACCAGAACCCCAATTTTCTCCTCTTCGCCCCAAGTCATAGGCCGTTCAACTCCAACAGACACACCGATACTTAATACATGAACAACAAGTTTTTCATTACAAAACTGATCCCCAAAAAGCGGCCACGTCAGCAACGGAACGCCTGCCGTGATTCCTTCGAGCGTAGAGTTCCATCCACAATGTGTTAGAAACCCACCGATCGAGCGATGTGAGAGTATTACTACTTGTGGTGCCCAACCTTTTATCAGAAGTCCTCTGTCTTTGATTCTGTTTTCAAACCCGGTATCTGAAATCCATTCTTTAAGGCCTTTAGCCTTTTCCCAATCTCTTACGACCCAAACAAAACGCTTGTTTGAGGCCTCCAATCCAAGTCCAAGTTCGATAAGCTGCGACACTGGTAGATTACAGAGGGTGCCTAGGCAAACATAGAGGACAGAGTTGGTTTCTTGCGTGTCAAGCCATTTCATGCATTGGAGTCCATCAAGTGATGCTTTGTTGCCTCTTTCTGCTTTATCTAATCCATTGTTGTTGCAAAGTGAAACCGGGCCGATGCACCAAACTTTGTCCGATCTTTCTTTCTTGTATTCTTTGGCATAGGCCGGCTCTAGTCCTTGAAATGTGTTTACGATAACCCCATATGAAGCACGGTCTGCTTCCACAATTCGTTTAAACTCTTCATTCCATTCTTTGTTTGAATTTACCGGCAATTGAGCTTTAGTGAATTTGATTCCACCAGGAAAGCCTGGTAGAACAAAATACTCCGATTCGGACGTTATTGTGTCGAGAACTCCAGAGGCATGTGATATTCGCATACATAGAAGGCAGAAGCAGCACATTCCATGGAAAACAATCTTTGGGATATTGAACTTTTTAGCAATATTGTTTGTGTAAGGCAAGCACATGTCAGCTATGATGCAGCTAGGCCGAGGTTGTAGCTCCTCGAAAAGTTTTTCAACCGGGGTCTCCAGAAAGTTAACGGCTATAAAGAATTTTTTCATCATTTCGGGCGTACTCACCATGTCAATATTTTCGCACCCTTCTGGTAGACCTGATTCTATCGGAAAGGGAAGCTGGACTAGGTTGATGGATAGGCCAGATTCTACAGCACGGGAAACGACAGGCTGGAACCTGGCCGCGTTAAGAGGTGTGGTGACAACAGTGATTGTTAAGCCACGGCCAGCTAAGATTCTGGCTATGTCCATCATTGGAATCATATGGCCTTGTGCCATAATAGGGAATAGTACAAAGTGAAGGGGTTGTTTGGCTTGAATATCCATAGTAGCTTTTGTGTTTGATATAGGAATTGATATAATTGGCCTTTAAGTTAGGAGATTGAAGCTATCTTTGTATTTATAGATGACTATGATGACTTAAGAGAGTACATAAGCAAATTGTTCTTTTGTTTGTGAAAGCTTGCGGTACACGGAAATCTAGACCTCTGTGGTCAGACCTGAGACACACAGACTACACCCTTCTGCTCTTATCTTTTGTTCTTTTTCTTTATTTAAAATTATGAGATGGTCCAGAATTCTATTATTTTGAACATTTTTTTATATTAGTTTGAATACGCATTAAAAATTTGTCATTATAAGTTTTGAAGATTTTGCTATATAAATTCATAAATTGTAATTGATAGAACAAATCGATTTTATAAAAAGATTATATAATTTTGACAATGCTAAATTTGAGTTTATGAAAAGGCTTCACTCTGCGACGTTCTAAAATTATATAATTAACATGAAATATAACATTTGATCAAGCCAAAATGAAGATTTGGCTGACGACCTAATTTCGGTTAATTGAAGCCAAGTTCAATCAGTTTGGGGCCACCAGATTTGGACTCTAACAGAGGCTACTGGAAGAATAAAAGCACACTAAACAAGGAAACATCCAGAGCAAAATAATACGTTCACTTTTATAATTTAAAAAAATACTAGGTGGAAAATCAGTCGGAGAAAAAGGTATCTTTCCATGTGAGTTACTAAACACGAAGAAGTTTTTTTGGTTTTAGAGGTTTCGGTTATTGTAGGATTTCGATATTATGAAAAGATTTATAACTGCAGGGTTTTTGAATTCATACTAATAGATTTTAGTTATTATAGGGTCCAGAGCGAGTTCAGTTTTAATATGAATTTACTCATCGTAAGTGCAGTTATATTTCAGCTAAAGCTAAAATTGTAGGTTCAGACCGAGTTCAGTTTTAATACGAACTTACTCATTGTACATGCTTTATATTTCAGCTAAAGCTAAGTTTCAAGCGCGTTATGAATTTAGTGGATATAGATGTACTTATTTGTAGGTACGGTAAAATAGATTCTGAACTCTAGAGGTTTATTCCACGTGGTTTTCACCAAAAGCTAGGTTGGAGGACTTAAAAAAGTTTGATGGTGCAAGTGTTATATTTGGAAATGATGAAACCTATCATATATAGTGAATAGGGAGCGTTCGGGTCAAGTTGTTTACAAGACTTGCAGAAAGTGATAACATATGCGAGGTATATGTTTCACGTGAAACTTAACCTTCTGTCTATTGGAATGTCAGATGATGAAATTTACAACTCTAAGGCCAAGAAGGTGTGTGTGTTTGCTGAAGAGACCTCTATATCGGTTGAAACAATCGTTGAGACAATGAAATAAGAGATTTGACTATTTTATAAAGTCAATCAATTGTGAGAATATGTAATGACAACTTTATCTATTGTAATGAGGAAACACACATAGAAATGCATAGTATTTTGTTATTGTATGTTGATGACATACTTATATTTGGGAAAATAAAACGACAATTGAGACCATGAATACTCAGCTCAAAGAAGAATTTGAAATGAATGATATGAGAGAAGTTCAGAAGTTTTTTGAAATAAACATCAAGATGAAAGGATTGAGAGGTGATATGTTATTATCTCAAAGAAAGTATATATAGCAGGTGCTCATGAAATTTGGAATATTCGAAGCTAAATATGTTGAAATCTCATTGGTGCTTAATTCAAACCCAACATTACTTAAACATCTGTGAAAGTAAAATATATGAAGCTCATGCAAGCCACATTTTATACAAATGTAATCAAACATATCATACATGATATGATTTACACTAGCCATGATCTTACATGCTCAATTAGTATTTTGAGCAGGTTTATGGCTGCTCCACTGAGGCCTCACTCAGATTCTCTTAAATGGTTCATAAGATACTTGAACCGTACATTAGATGTTGGCGGGTGTTATAATCAGAATCATGAATATGATGAAGTGTTGAGAGTGTATGTAAACTCTAATTATAGTTAGAAGCATGGATTTGATGAAGTGTTGGGAGTGTGAAATATACCAAGATTAAATAAAAACTAACGGTAATTTCATAACTCGAGTATGTTCAAAAATAAATATCGTCTCAAGTGTAAGAAACACATGGTAGGTTGGTATGATTAAAATCACTCACGTTTATATTTCTCTTAGGGATACGATAAATGGTCGAAGCCTTAATGATGGTGAAAGATCCACCCATCAAGTAAATTCATGCTTAGTTTATGTCATTTATGATTTATAATTTTTGTTTTTAGCGAAAATTTATTGTATGTTAAAAATGTCAATAGAAATTTGATCTTTTTTTCTAGTAAAAAATTCCTTTAAAGATGTACGGAATAATGAAGTGAATTTTTATTTATATTATAATATAATACACACTAGATATCTAACATGAATAAAAAATTGTATATATTAAATATTATTAAGCATCACAAAGAAGTAATGAAGATACAAGTATCTAACAAACTAAATTGTAAAGCCAAAATTTGGGTACTATTTGACACAAACACTTAAGTAATATCCTAAAAGAAAAAATGAATAACATTTTTGTTAAAAAGTTTATTAAGCCCATTTAATTATTGAGACTTCAATACTTGTATCAAATGTATCAAATGGAAACATACCAACATGTGTTAGAATTGATTCAGACGACATGTGTAGTGGTGAGTTTGAGTTTGATTATTAAGGATTGCCTTAGTAAACAAGAGAAAAAATATTTTAGAGAGAGAAATAGATTTTAGAGAGAAACAGATTTTAGAGAGAGAAAATGATAGCACACAAGTGATCTAACTAAAAAATCCAACATCTTTATTAGTTCAATTTTGACCTTTATATAGAGGCGTAAAGACTTAGCGTACAACTAAAAACAATTACATAAAAAAGGCAAATTGCACTCTTAGTCCTCAACTAAAATACATATTCTGAATTCCTCCTCTAACTTTACCGCCTATTACATAACATTTAATTGTTTACACTTTTAGTCCCTGAATTTCTATTTCCTTATTAGTAGCCCCCTTAGTTCTCATGTCAGTAAAAGAATGAGAACGAATTGACTTCGAATCTTGTCAAAAGCAATCACAATTTCCTATTCCATCATTCGACGTAAACCAGTCATTCTGACGCTTCGAAATTAACGACCCCTCATAAGGTTCCTGTACTGCTCTACTCGTACTCACTCCTAATCTAGCGGCTCTTTGATAACATCCACATCGACTCCTCGGCTGACTTTGTTATCGTCCTCTTCATAACTAACTAATTTGAGGTTAGTTTTTCAAACAACTCTCAGATTAGTTTCTCAAACAACTCTCATGTTAGTTTTTCAAAAAACTCTCAAGTTAGTACTGGTGAAGGTACGAGCGGGTATATATAGTTGGGGGTATTTTTGTCCAAATTTTAGGTGGAGGTACCAAGTGACACTATCCTAATTTCGGGTATTAGTGGCTCATTAGATAGTTGAGTGAGTCTTTACTTGTACTTCTCTCTTTATATAAATGTGGCATTAATTTTTTTTAAATACTATTAGTAGATATTTTTAAATACTATTAGTTGAAAGTCTCCCTAATTTCGGGTAGGGGCACATACTGCCATAAAGGCCCTAAATTCTTCTTTGGAAAATTTTAATAGAATAGTAAAACCATGTCAGACTTGACCTCTTCATCTCTCTGTTCTAAGGAATTCACCACCCCTGCAACATACCTCTCTTTGGCTGCATCCAGTTCTTCTTTCTTCTTCTTCTGAAAGGAAGCCAGTTCATCCTCTTTTTATTTAAGGAGTTTTTCTAATTTTTCCTTGTCCTCGGATATAGTCTTGATAGTGCTATCATCTGTGATCTGTTGTTCTTTGAGGGAATTAATCTCAGTAGATGTGGTAGATTCTAATTCGGAATTCTTGGACTTTAGTTCTTCATAAGTAGTTTTAGCTTGGGTCAGTTCAGGTCTCTTTTATTCATTCTCTTTAAGTAGAACTTCTAGTTTTCGTTGTTCGGAAAAGAGAGATTTCTTCAGGTTCTGATTCTCGGTGGTAAGAGTGCTTAGATCGTTGGCCTGAGCTCAAATCTTCCTTTCCAGATCAACTATTGGCCTAAGGTAGCCTAGAAGTGTATGACTCAAAGTGTCTTGATCCTTAAATATTTCATATGACTCACCATTGTAAGTCGCACCATTGGCTATAAGGCTGTGAGGGAAGGTCTAGTTGAAGTGATCCCTATCAAGATCACTGAAATACATATCTTGAAACTCATCAGTTCTTGGAAACGCAATACATGTACCATCAGTTCTTATGGATTCAGTGTTCAAAGTGGTACCTTTTGATAGATGGGGGCTTGATTTGGTTGGACCCTTCTAATAGCTTATCGAGGACGTCGAACTATTGTCCTAACAATTGATTATTTTTTAAGAGGGTAGAAGATGGGCCCCTCTCCGAAACTACTACTAAAGCAGTAATCAAGTTTATCATTAAAACGACCCCTCATAAGGTTCCTTTAGTGCTTTACTTGTACTCGCGCCTCATCTCAGCGCTCTTTGATAACATCCACATCGACTGCTCGGCTGACTTTGTTATCGTCCTCTTCATGACTATCTAATTTGAGGTTAGTTTTTCACACAACTCTTATTAGTTTTTCAAACAACTCTCAAGTTAGTACTGGTGAAGGTACAAGCGGGTATATATAGTCGGGGGTATTTTTTTCCAAATTTTAGGTGGAAGTACCAAAAGACACTATCCTAATTTCAGGTATTAGTGGGTCATTAGGTAGTTGAGTGAGTCTTTACTTGTACTTCTCTCTTTATATAAATGTGGCATTAAATTGTTTTTAAATACTATTAGTAGATATTTTTAAATACTATTAGTTGAAAGTCTTTCTATTGTGGCTACAAAGTTTTGACTAGAAGGGATTTGTTAATAGGGTGTTACTAGCCATCTATCATGTTAGATGTTAAATAGCTAGTTAAAAGAAGCGTTTTTGGAAATACAATACATGTACCATCAGTTCTTATGGAGTCAGTGTTCGAAGCGGTAGCTTTTGATAGATGAGGGCTTGATTTGGTTCGATCCCTTTCAATAGCTTATGGAGGATGTCAAACTTTTATCCTAACAATTGATTATTTTTTTAAGAGGGTAGAAGCTGCACCCCTCTCCGGAACTACTTCTAAAGCGGTAATCAAGTTTATCATTAAAACAGCCCCTCATAAGGTTCATGTAGTGCTCTACTCGTACTCGTGGCTAATCTCGGTGCTCTTCGATAACATCCAAATCGGCTGCTCCGCTGTTTTTTTTATCGTCCTCTTCATACCTAACTAATCTGAGGTTAGTTTTTCAAATAAATCTCATATTAGTTTTTCAATAGATTAGTTTATCAAACAGGTCTCAAGTTAGTTTTTCAAACAAGTCTCAAGTTAGTACTGGTGAAGGTACAAGCAGGTATATATAGTTGGGGGTATTTTTGTTCAAAGTTTAGGTGGAGGTACCAAGTGACACTATCCTAATTTCAAGTATTAATGGTTCATTAGGTAGTTGAGTGAGTCTTTACTGGTACTTCTCTCTTTATATAAATGTGGCATTAATTTTTTTAAAATAGTATTAGTAGATATTTTTAAATACTATTAGTTGAAAGTCTCCCTATTATGGCTACATAGTTTTGACTAGAAGGGTTTTGTTAGCAGGGTATTACTAGCCATCTATAATGTTTTATTCTAAATAGCTAGTTAAAAGATGCGTTTTTGGAAATACAATAGATATACCATCAGTTCTTATGTAGTCAGTGTTCGAAGCGGTACCTTTTGATAGATGGGGGCGTGATTTGGTTCGACCCCTTCCAATAGCTTATGGAGGATTCCGAACTATTATCCAAACAATTGATTATTTTTTAAGAGGGTAGAAGTTGCGCCCGTCTCCTTAACTACTTCAAAAGCAGTAATCAAGTTTATCATTAAAACGGCCCCTCATAAGGTTCATGTAGTGCTCTACTCGTACTTGCGCCTAATCTCACGGCTCTTTGATAACATCCACATCGACTGCTCGGCTGACATTGTTATCGTCCTCTTCATAACTAACTAATCTGAGGTTAGTTTTTCAAACAACTCTCAGATTAGTTTTTCAAACAACTCTCGTGTTAGTTTTTGAAACAACCCTCATGTTAGTACGGGTGAAGGTACGAGCGGGTATATATAGTCGGGGGTATTTTGGTCCAAATTTTAGATGGAGGTACCAAGTGACATTATCCTAATTTCGGGTTCTAGTGGGTAATTAGGTAGTTGATTGAGTATTTACTGGTACTTCTCTCTTTATATAAAGGTGGCATTTTTTAAAAATACTATTAGTGGATATTTTTAAATACTATTAGTTGAAAGGTCTCCCTATTTTGCCTACAAAGTTTTGACTAGAAGGGATTTTTTAGCAGGGTATTACTAGCCATCTATCATGTTAGATGATAAGTAGCTAGTTAAAAGATGCGTTTTTAGAAATACAATACATGTACCATCAGTTCTTATGGATTCAGTGTCCGAAGCGGTACCTTTTGATAGATGGAGGCTTGATTTGGTTCGACCCCTTCCAATAGCTTATGGAGGATGTCGAACTATTATCCTAACAATTCATTATTTTTTTAAGAGGCTAGAAGTTGCGCCCCTCTTCGGAACTACTTCTAAATCAGTAATCAAGTTTATCATTAAAACGACCCCTCATAAGGTTCCTGTAGTGCTCTACTCGTACTCACGCCTGATTTTGGTGCTCTTCGATAACATCCGCATCGACTGCTTGGCTGACTTTGTTATCGTCCTCTTCATACCTAACTAATCTGAGGTTAGTTTTTCAAACAACTCTCATATTACTTTTTCAAACAACTCTTAGATTAGTTTATCAAACAACTCTCAGATTAGTTTTTCAAACAACGCTCAGGTTAGTACTGGTGAATGTACGAGTGGGTATATATAGTCGAGGGTATTTTTGTTCAAATTTTAGGTGGAGGGACCAAGTGACACTATCCTAATTTCGGGTACTAGTGGGTAATTAGGTAGTTGAGTGAGTATTTACTCGTACTTCTCTCTTTATATAAATGTGGCATTTTGTTTTTTTAAAATACTATTAATGGATATTTTTTAAATACTATTAGTTGAAAGGTCTCCCTATTGTGGCTACAAACCTTTGGCTAGAAGGGTTTTGTGAGCGGGGTATTACTAGCTATCTATCATGTTAGATGCTAAATAGCTAGTTAAAAGATGTATTTTTGGAAATACAATACATGTATCATCAGTTCTTATAGAGTCAATGTTCGAAGCGATATCTTTTGATAGATGGGGGCTTGATTTGGTTTGACCGCTTCCAATAGTTTATCGAGGATGTCGAACTATTATCCTAACAATTGATTATTTTTTTAAAAGGGTCGAAGCTGCGCCCCTCTTCGGAACTACTTCTAAAACAGTAATCAAGTTTATCATTAAAACGTCACCTCATAAGTTTCCTGTAATGCTCTACTCGTACTCGCGCCTGATCTCGGAGCTCTTCGATAACATCCACATCGACCGCTCGACTGACTTTGTAATCGTCATTTTCATAACTAATTAATCTGAGGTTAGTTTTTCAAACAACTCTTATTAGTTGTTCAAAAAACTCTAAGATTAGTTTATCAAACAACTCTCAGGTTAGTTTTTCAAACAACCCTCAGGTTAGTACTGGTGAAGGTACAAGCGGGTATATATAGTCATGGTATTTTTGTCCAAATTTTAGATGGAGGTACCAAGTGACACTATCTTAATTTTGGGTACTAGTGGGTAATTAGGTAGTTGAGTGAGTATTTCTCGGTACTTCTCTCTTTATATAAATATGACATTTAATTTTTTTCTAATATTATTAGTGGATATTTTTAAATACTATTAGTTGAAAGGTCTCCCTATTGTAGCTACAAATTTTTGACTAAAAGAGTTTTGTTAGCAGGGTATTACTAGCCATCTATCATGTTAGATGCTAAATAGCTAGTTAAAAGATGCGTCTTTGGAAATACAATACATGTACCATCAGTTCTTATGGAGTCAGTGTTCGAAGCGATGTCTTTTGATAGATGGGGGCTTGATTTGGTTGGACCCCTTCCAATAGCTTATCGAGGATGTCGAACTATTATCCTAACAATTGATTATTTTGAGGTTGTCATAATCAGTACTATAAGTATTAAATTTGATTTTTTAAATTATAATGAATTCATTATTTAGTATTGATGATTTTTAAAATAATTACATAATTGATTTAAATAAAAATATTTTAAACGATTATATTTATAACTTTTGTAAGGAACCTAACAATAATGATAATGATGCACTATAAAAGATGTTAACAATGATTCAAAACCTTCATAAGAAAAGTAAAAATATATAAAAGGAAACTAAAAAGAAAACTTTAATAAAGAAAACTTTAATAAAAAAAGATGATGATAGAAAAAAAACATAACAAAACTAAAAAATATAACAAGAGAATTTTCTAATAGGGAAAATATAATCCTTCAAATTTTTATTTTTATTTTTCAATGGATCGTCAGCCGAATTGGAGCAAATGTGAACCGGATAATACATTATTAGGCTCCACACAAACATAACAATTTTCCATGTGGAGAACGATCATTTCATGACGCGTCCTAATTTCACTTTGAACAAACTTCTCACATTCAAATCATTAGGACATCTCTTTAACTAATCGTGAAGTTTGAAAATCTTTTGAAGTTGCAAAAACCTTCAGTTTCTCAAGAGTCACAAGCTTTGTCAACGTGTCTGCTAGATTCTTTGCTCCATCCACCTTTTCAAGTCTTAACTAACCATTTATATCAAAGATAAAATGAAATGTTATTTAATATTCACGTGTTTGGTTCTGGAATGGTATGCCATATTATTTGTTAAGAAAATAACAGCATATTCAGACTCAGTAGTAGACAAGACTAATATCTTCTACAAATTTAAACCGCAACTCACAACAATACTATTAAAAGTTTAAACATACATAGTAGTACTTTTTCTACTATAAATATCTCCAACTAAGTGAGAGTCAACATAAACCTGTAAATTCATACTAGAACTAGTGAATGAAAGTGATATATATATATATATATATATATAGTACATTTCAAATACTGAACTAGCCACTTGACTACCTCCCAGTGCTGCTTTACTCGATTACTTATGTACTTTCTCACAACTGTAACTGCATGTGGAATGTTTGGCCTTTTGCAAACCATAACATACATAAGGCTCTCAATCACTGATGCATAATGAATATTCTTCATATAAACCTCATCATCGGTCGTCTTAGGCGATTGCTATTTGGTTAACTTAAATTGGCTATCCAAAGATGTGTCCACTGGTTGGCATTCTCTATGTTAAACATTTTTTAATTTTTCTTCACATATTATGGTTATGAAAACTTCAAAGTACCAGAATATTATCTCTCGTGATGATCATACAAATAATTTTCTTTGCAGCTCCCAAATAATTCATTGAAAATTCCATTGACAACTTCTTCATCAGATTATTTATTTTATTAGTCATGGGTCTTGCAATAACCATATCATCCACATATACTAAGAAAAAAATAAAAGTTTTTTCAGACCTCTTTATGTAACGATAATGATCTGATTTGCATATAGTGAAATTAGTGTTACCTATAAAACTGTCAAACTTAATATAGTAATGCCTTGGATTTTGTTTCAAATAATACAACATTTTTTTTTAATTTGCAAAGTAGATTTCATTACCATTTGTTGCAAAACCGTGTTGTTGCACCATATAAATATTCTTCAGTTTACCTTGAAAGAATGTAGTCTTCACATGTAACTGCTTAAGATATAAATTATGGGCAACCATAATTCCAAAACCAATAGGATTGTATTTAGCTTCATAAGTGGATAGAAATATTAGTGTAGTCTACATATTTTGTTTTTGTTAAAAATCATTCATAACAAACCTAGTCTTGTAGCGTGTACTCGTGTAATAATTTTATTTTACTTAGTACATCCATTTGTTATGCATATTCTTATTCCTTTCTGGTAGCTAGGTTAGTTACCAAGTCTGATTTTTGAGAAAAAAGTTCATCTCATCTTTCATAGCTAATGCTCACTTGCTCAAATTTTCAACTTGCAAAGCTTCAACATAATTTTCAAGATCACTTTAATTTGACAATACAATGCGATGAATATAGGGTTTATAACTATAAAATTCCTTGGGTACCATACTTCTTGTTAAAAACAAAGAGAGAAGTAGCCGCAGGAGGCGGCTAGGATTTTGTGTTTTATTAGAAAATGTTCCTTTTTGTATTGAACTGTTTTTTATTGAATCAAATCATTACAAGTTGTGCTTGTTTCACTAGCAATGGTAATAAGGCTCTCAATATATAGATAACTTAAAGGCCTATACAAGGAAACTTAATACACTGATTTATAGGGAGAAGATTAAGGACAGTATGTGAAATCCCAAATTATAGTGGTCAATAGTTGACCCCAATTATTACTCCATGAATCCAGCTTTCCAAATTTAGTCGAATATTCTAACACTCCCCCTCAATTTGTGTAGTGGGATCACCAATACCCAACTTGGATAAAACTAATTCGAATGTTCTTGCAACAACCTCTTTTGTCAGGATTTCTGCCAGTTGGTCTTCGGATCTAACAAAGGGAAGTTCGACTGTCTCATCTTCAATCTCTTCTTTTATGAAGTGCCTATTTATTTTAACGTGCTTTGTTCTATCGTGCTGTACCGGGTTCTCTGAAATTTTAATCGCAGCTTTATTATCGCACATTAACTGAGTTGGACACTTCAGAGGGGATCTGATTTCTTTCATTATCTTCTTTAACCAAAGTATCTCGGTAATCCCCTTAACGATTCCTCTAAATTCTGATTCAGCACTTGACATTGATACTACTTTATGTTTCTTACTCCTCCAAGTCACCAAGTTACCTCCAAGAAGAATAAAGTAGCCAGCAGTTGATCGCTTGTCATTAGGATTCCCTCCCCAATCAGCATATGTGAATACTTCAACATCAAGGTGTCCATTTTTCTTAAAAATTATGCCTCTTCCTGGTGTGCCTTTGAGATATCGAATAATCCTCATTACTACCTCCATATGGTGTTCCTGAGGATGATGCATGAACTGGATAAATACTCCCACCTCGTATGCAATGTCGGGTTGAGTGTGAGCGAGGTAAATCAATTTCCCCACCAACCTTTGGTACCTTTCTTTACTCGCTGGTCTGGCCCCTTCATTTATCTTTAGTTTGTGATTCAAAACCATAAGAGTGTCATTTGGTTTGCAATCCACCATGCCAACTTCAGCTAATAAATCCAATATATATTTCCGTTGGGAGATATAAATCCCTCCTCTTGACCTAAGAACCTCGATTCCTAGGAAATACTTCAATCTCCCAAGGTCTTTCATTTCGAACTCCTTGAAGAGGTTTTTCCTAAAAGAGCTAATTTCTTCTTCGTCATTCCCCGTTATAATCATATCGTCGACATATATTATAAGACAAGTGACTAATTTTCCTCTCTTTTTGTAAAATAAGGTATGATCCCCATTACTCTGTTTGCAGCTATACTGCTTCATTGCAATTGTAAATCTCCCAAACCAAGCACGAGGAGACTGTTTGAGCCCATATAATGCCTTTTTCAGTTTACATACCTCATTTTCTTGAAAACCATCAGAGAACCCTGGTGTAGGTTCCATATATACCTCTTCTTCCAAGTCTCCATGTAAAAAAGCATTCTTTACATCAAATTGATGAAGAGGCCAATCTTTATTTGCGACTATTGAAAGTAAACTCTGATAGTGTCAATCTTTGCAACCGGAGAGAACGTTTCAGAGTAGTCTATACCATATGTTTGTGTATATCCTTTGGCAATCAATCTTGCCTTGTGTCGCTCAATGGTGCCATCAGATTTATATTTTATATTAAACACCCATCTACACCCGACTGCTTTCTTCCCTTGTGGTAACACACAATTCTCCCATGTACCATTCCTTTTTAGAGCTTCCATTTTGGTATTCATTTCCTCAAGCCATTCCGTCATCTTCTTAACTTCTTGAGCTGTTTTAGGGATTTTTTCAGAGAGAATAGTAGCTGAAAACGCCTTTGCAATCTTTGTCATTCCTTTCCTGTCCGTTTTTACCGGATATGTAGAAGCAAGAGGAACGTGTTCCGGTGAATACCGGTCAAGAGTAACCCCTCTATTGTTTCTTGGGGGAAGAACCTGAGTTTGAGTTTAAACAAATAAACTTCCTGAAATGTCATGGTCAGTGGTATTTTGTGAATTATGACATTGTAAATTGTTTACCTCTTGATGGACATTTTCATCGGCTGATTCGCTGGTACTATCCATGCCATTTATTTCTTGTTGGATATTATCTTCGGGAGAATCATTGGTGGTAAGAACTGCCTCATCAGTCTCCTTTATGTTGGAAGAGGCGTGTTCGGTGGCGCCATCTACCGACTCTGTCGGCACATCCTCAAAGTAAGTTTCATATAGCAACCAATGGAGTGATTCACTTACTTTCTCCCCATGAGCACGAGATTGGTGGTAAAAAATAATAATCGGATTCTAAGAAGTCACAGTCCATGGTGACATGGATTCGATGAGTAACCGGATTGTAACACCGATATCCCATTTGATGAACACCATACCCAACGAATACACACTTTTCAGCACACGGATTAAGTTTGTTTCGACTAGTTTTAGGGATATGAACAAACACCGAACAACCAAAGACATGAGATGGTAAGGTCATAACAGATGGAATTGTAACTTGGGTGGCAATCACTTGTAATGGAGTTTTATTTCCTAGACATCGGGTTGATAGACGATTTGCACTAGCCAAAGAGAATGAGCAACTCTAGATTCAATCATAATAGCACGAGTTTTTTCAACTAAAGTACGATTTTTTTTGTTCTGAAGTACCGTTTTGTTGAGGTGTGTTTGGACAAGTAGTTTGATGGATAAGACCATTTGTTTTGAAAAACTTATGTATTCTTTGGTTGACAAACTCTGTTCCATTATAAGAACGGAGAATCTATAAAAAAAATTCAAATTGAGTCAAAATTATTTTGTAAAAACAAACAAATATTTATGGTACTTCCGATTTATGTTTCATGAAGTATATCCAAGTCATTCTTGAGAAATTATCCACAAATAAAACAAAGTATCTGATTTGATTGTTAGTGGAATTTGGTGCTGGACCCCAAACATCAGAATGGATTAGCGAAAAAGCATAATCAACTCTAGTATTACTTTGATTAAGTGAGACCCTACGATTTTTTACAAGAATGCAGGTTTCACATTTCTCATGAATGGAATTATTCAAAAGAAGATTAGGAAACAAACTTTTAAGATAGCTAAAAGAAGGATGACCAAGTCACCGGTGCCATAACCAAAGTTGCCTTTCGATTGTTCCGTGAGCAAGCATGGCATGTCCCTTATGAACTACCTCATCAACATAATAGAGACCTCCTTGTTCAATACCACACCCAATGATCTCCTTCGTACGAATATCCTGTAAAATGCAAAAAAAATTGATACATAAGAACCACACAGTTGAGTTGTTTTGTGACTTGACTAACAGATAATAACTTTAAGGACAGTGAAGGAATGTAGAGGCGGTTTTTAATTTCCATTTTTCCAAAAAAATAATTTCCTTTGACTTCACAAATTTCTCCACTAGCAGTCTCAATATGGGACTTATTTGGAGATGACATGTCACTAAAGTCTTTAGGATCATAAGACATGGTGTCCGTAGCCCCGCAATCAAATATCTAATTCATTGATTTGTCAAACCCTTTACCTCCAAGTTTTTCATAGGAGTTCGCCGCCATTCCTCCAAAACCAGTGCCACTTCCTTGCTCATTTTTAGTCGGATCTTCACCGCCACTTGTAGACGAAGCTCGTTTGACATTAGATCTGAAATGCTGGTTATTTTTCTCCTTATGACCGTCCTCCCACCATTCTGGATAGCTAACCAGCTGGAAACATGTCTCTTTAGTGTGTTTCTTCATCCCACAATGAGTGCAATACAACTTGGATTTATCTTCTTTCTCTTTGGATCAGAATTTAAACCTATGTGCAGAATCTTTAGCAGCCAAACCTATTCCAATTTTAATCGAGTCACTATCAGAAGAACTTGATTTTAGTATATTAAACATGGACACTTCCCTTCGTATTGTAGCATATGTTGTTTCCACGAAAGGAAGATGATCCTTTTTCAGGATATCTCTCTTGACTGGTTCCAGCTTGTCATTAATTGTCATTAGCAATTGATAGAGTCTTTGTTCTTGAGTCTTCTTATTGTAGATCTGAATGTCTTCTGGGTCTTTCATAGGGTTCGGATCTCGCCTATCTATAGACATCCAGATGTTCTGCAGTTTGTTCCACAAGTCTTCTAGTGTATCGAACCCTTGCCTTAATGAATTAGCCCTCTTATGAAGGTCAAACACCTGTAACGAATCTGTACCAGAACCGTATGTGGTGGCTAACCCATCCCAGAGGGCTTTTGCATTGGGATATTGCGAGACATTATCACCAAGCTGGATTCAAGATTATGGATAATCCATGTGAAAACACATTGATTATCTTGTTCCCACCTTGTATATGTGTTGTCAGTTTTGGATGGAGGTGTCGGCTCCAATTTGAGAACCTCCCCCCTTCCCCCAATTGCTTTCTTCATCAGGTTTGCCCATAGGGCATAGTTGTCACCACCGAGTTTAATCCCTAGGGATAAATTCTCGGGGTTAGTTGTTTGTTGTTGTGTTCTGAGACCATTTCTCAGAATGGCAGCAATCTGCATTGTTAATTCATCAGGAATTTGACTGACCACGACTTCATTGCCAGCCATCTTTATTGAGGATGTTCAGAATTCCTGCTCTAATACCATGTTTAAAACAAAGAGAGAAGTAGCCGCAGGAGGCAGCTATGGTTTTGTGTTTTATTGGAAAATGTTCCTTTTTGTATTGAACTGTTTTTTATTGAATCAAATCATTACAAGTTGTGCTTGTTTCACTAGCAATGGTAATAAGGCTCTCAATATATAGAGAACTTAGAGGCCTATACAAGAAAACTTAATACACTGATTTATAGGGAGAAGATTAAGGACAGTATGTGAAATCCCAAATTATAGTGGTCAATAGTTGACCCCAATTATTACTCCATGAATCCAACCTTCCAAATTTAGTCGAATATTCTAACACTTCTTCTTTTAAGAGTGATAACTAATGATCTCCAACATCAAAATCCTATTGATTATTTTTATTTTTCTTCTTGGGAAAATTATTACTAATATATCCTTATTTCTTATGAGTAACCTTCTTTTTTGAATAAATCATTTAAGGCCTTTCTCTCACATTTCATCCTTCGCAATCCGAGTCATTCTTTAAACCAACCTCTATTTGAAGATATTTCGAATTAAGAGCACTTTTCACTTTGAACATTGGAAATAACTCTTTTTTATATCATGATATTCACAAAGAGTTCATACACCTTCAACAAGAACTCAAGGTATATTAATTAATCCTCGTCTTCAACCTTAACTCAAAGTGCATTCAAATAAAAATGATTCTATTAAACTTATCCAAGTGTTTCTCGATCTTCTTATTACTATCCATTGATCGTGTATACAATTGTGTTTGAGAAACTGTCTATCTGCCTAAGATTTATTTATGTAGATGGATTCTAGCCTATAACAAATCCATATGGTAGTAGATTTTTAGACACCTCTCAATGTAACTATGATCAGGGTATTGCAGGCCTTGGACAACACCTCGACATCTTACTTCATATCCATCTCATTCAAAGTTTCTTCGATCATAGTGAAATAAATTCTTATATGTACAAGGAACACTATGATCTTAATTATAAAGATTAAAATTACAATACCCAATGAATTTATCTAGATCAAATTCAGTGGAACTCAGCTTTATGATTATGTTTGATTTTTGGTGAGATCTAAATCTCTTCACTCAAGATCAAAATTGATATTCATCATTTTACTTCATGTTTATCACTAATGATAAATATTGTTACAGATTACATGCTCACTGCACCACTTAGTAGGAGAGTTCACCATATTAATAGCGGTTCAGACTTACAACTGAACTATCCTAAATGAAGATACCTACAAGAACTTCAGGAAAGTAGAAATGCATAGACACTTTACTCACAATAAATAAATAAATTAAATAAATAAATGAAATATAAAACTAAACGCACAATATAAAAGATTTAATGTGGTCCAAATTATAGAGAGATCATATATCCACAGACAACTGAACCCTGATTAGAAGAACGATTACAAATAAAAAAACTCAAGAATAAAATTAATGGAACCACTACACATTGTTAGAAAACTTCTCAAAATAGAGTATGAACTTATATAGGGATCTCTCGGCTCATAATGTTCTTTCAGTGGAATTCTTAAATATGTTCTTATCTCAAAGCTTAGGTCAATAAACAATGCCCATACTTCTTCGTATTTGAAATATTATGTATATATTATCCAAGAATGAAGGGGTGTAAAACACTCCATGATCACGATAACATAAAATAGTTTGTTACAAAAAACATATGATAGTTAGTGTAAACATATGGTAGGGACCTTTATTGTATACACTACACCTGACAACGTTAAAACATGCCCCAAATAAATATATTTTGATGAAATAATATAGTTTTACCATCCAGAAATATGCATCACAATATATCAAAACCTAATTCCAAACATAATGAGAAGTATCTTGTAGTATCCAAATCCTCATTCAAGATCAAATTCGTCACTTAAGTTTTAACATATAATTTTATGTACTTAAGTCCCAACATATAATTCATGCACTTAAGTTGCATTAGATATGTTACTGCATTTAATAGATAAGTTCATTCACTTAAGTTCATCATCATTCAATTTGTACGTATATATATACATACATTACCACATGTATATATTATGTTATTTTTTGTACACAAGACTACCCAAATATCTTATAAAATTATATGATATCCTTTTTTTTATCTTCATATATGTTATGTTAGAGTTCATATCACATGGAGCCTAATCCTAAATCTGAATTTATGATACCTTAAGAGCGTATAATCTTCCTTAGATGCATACTATAATACTTACAAAAAGATATAAATATTGCGTCTATTTTATAGTGTTCTTATTTTTTCCTTTGTTCCTCATTTGACAAGTCATTTATCCTGATTCATTGTATCTTCTGTCTTAGAGATAGAAATCATATTTGCACTTGTAGGCCGTGAGCTTCCAATCAACAAAAATAATGGAATCTTTAGGTAAGTGGCGTAAATGAATAATTCACTTATTTTCCTCTTATATATGATTGAAATTATAATTTTAACTTAAGTATTATTGCAATCATATCCTTTAATTTCATTAATGTGATCATGAACCATAATCTTAGCTAATTATTTCTTACAAATTTGTCCCTAAACTTTATAATTTAGTCTTAAGTGTCAACACTCAAATTCAATCCTTCCCAAACTCCAAATTGGACATGGTATTTACAGTATTAACTTAATAAATGGTTTTAATCTATTAGTGCAATTCATATTTGTCTAGATTAGTTATAAATTAACGTTTATTAAAAATAGCCAATACATCAATAAGCATATGACGATCTATCATAATATATAAATTCCAATAATCTCACACTTGTAGCATCATATGTTACTAAATAACGCATCTACTTAATAGAGATACTATAATTCTATTATCCATAGAAGGATTGAATAATTCCATACACAATGATCAATGATAAAAAACTAAAGACCTCTTCTATGTATTATATGCGCAAATGGATGAAAAAATAATCACATTATCATAAACAATAAATTACATGTATCTATAATGGTGTGTAACTAAAGAATAATATGAAATATAATTGTACATATATATTATTAATTGGTTCTAACTTAGGTAGAGATCTAGTTAATGAGCAAGAAAGTTAATAAAACTTAAATAAGCATACTTATTATATATGTTTGCCTCTAAAACTGAGGCATACATATATATCAAGTCTATTACAAACGTTTTCTAAAATTACGGATCCTCTAAAAAATAAAACCAATCTTAATGTATATTCTTGAGAAACTGTAGGTACTATTGTTTTAGTAAGAGGATATGCCACGATAGGGTTTGTATCTATGTACTCTATGCTGATTTGAAGACTATAATCTCTCTAATATATATGAACTTGATATATATATATATATATATATATATATATATATATATATATATATATATATATATATATATATATATATATATATATATATATATATATATATATGCTTTGACTTATCCGAGCTCCTGCTACCGTTTGAATACTTAGTGGTAGCGTCAAGCTACGCGATGGAACAGATGGCTGAAAATTCAAAAAAAGAAGACAAACAATAGAAGATGGATAGTTCTAACCCTAGGTTAGAGTAAAGGAGACTTTAAAGAAAATCAAAATTCTATTCAAAAAAGTCCGAGGCAAAACTAGGGTTTGAGAGCCTTTTATAGAAGTGCTCGAAACCCTAGCCCAAAATTACAGCTTTTTTGGTTATGAAATAAAGTAAAGCCCAACCCAATTTCAAAGCGATTGGAGCTGGTTAAGTATTTTAATAAAATTTAAATAAAATAGGAAAATGAAGAAAATTTACTAAAACAGCAAAACGAGGGTTTAAACGACTAAATTTAGGGTCCGGACTTCATCACGTTGTGATGCTTTCAAAAATCGTTGGGCTTCTCGACGCGTTCGATTTGAGTGGTCGCATCGCCTAATTCTGATATCTGGGCCCCAAATAAAGCCTGTTTCCGTTTGTCCAAAAGGACCATATAGTCATGGGCTTGTGCAACTACATCATCCTCCCCTTCTTCGGAAGAATTCGCCCACGAATTCTCAGCTTCATCATCCTCAGCAGCAGCGGTAAATGGCACCAGGTGCTTCACGTTGAAAACGTTATGGGTCTTCATGTGGCTGGGTAGTTTCAACCTGTATGCATTGGGATTAATCTTTTCAATAATTTCAAACGGACCGACCTTCCTTGCAGCCAACTTGTTGTACTCGTGTGCAGGATATCGATCCCTGGTCAAAACAGCCCATACAAAGTCTCCCACTGCAAACTCCACCAGGCGGCGCTTCTTATCTGCGAGAATCTTGTGCTTCTGTGTTGTTTCCTCCAGGTGTTTGCGGGTGTTCTCATGGATCTCCCATAGATCAGCAATGGCGTTCTCGACCTTAGCTGGAACCTTATCAAGCGTTGGGAAAGCTAAGTCCATAGGACCCCGTGGGTTATAACCATAGACTACCATGAATGGACTATAGCTAGTACTGCGCTTGTGGTGCTTGTTGTAGGCGAACTCAACATGATAAAGGCGGGAATCCCATGCTTTTAAGTTCCCAGAGACCTCTGTGCGTAACATGTTGCCTAACGTTCGGTTAGTTACCTCGGTTTGGCCGTCTGTCTGCGGGTGATATGCGCTGCTAAAACTCAGCTTCGTGTTTGTGAGGCGCCACAAACTCCTCCAAAAATGCCCCACAAACCGTGCATCGCGATCAGAAACGATATTCAAGGGTAGACCATGTAAGCGGTAGACCTCACAAAAGTATAAATTAGCAACATTTACATCATCTGTGGTTTTCTTGCAGACAATGAAGTGGGCCATCTTAGAAAACCTGTCAACCACTACAAAAATAGAATCATTACCCCTCTGTTTTCTTGGCAGCCCAGAGATGAAATCCATGCTGACGCTTCGCCATGGTCCTTCCGGTATTGGGAGTGGTAGGTATAGACCTGCGTTGGAGGATGTACCTTTTGCCACCTGGCAAACCCGACAACCAGCTACAAAACGGATAACATCTCGCCTCAAATGCGGCCATAAGAACTGACTGGATACAGAGTGAAGGGTTTGATCTTTACCCCCATGCCCCTCGTTGTGTCTCTCCTGTACAATCAATAATCTCAAATTGCCCCCAGGAACACAAAGTAAATTACCTTTGAAGAGGTAACCGTTGCTCACTGCAAAATCTTTTCTCAAACCTGCATTGACGTCCTCTAGAATAGGACCAAAATATGGATCCATAGCCAGTAGATCCTTCATCATCTCGAATCCCACAAATTCTCCTTCCATACGAATCATCATCCTGCGTCGACTCAATGCGTCAGCTACGCGGTTAACTGTCCCCGAAGTATGCTTAATGGAAAAGGTAAATTGTTGCGTAAATGCTGCCCAACGTGCATGGCGGGAAGAGAGTTTCTCCTGACTCTGCAGATGTTTTAAGGCATCATGATCGGTGTACAGGACAAAGTCATTGTAGGCCAAGTAGGAACTCCAGTGCTTCAAAGCTTGTACAACTACATAGAACTCCTTATCATAGGTGCTGTAGTTAAGTTTAGCTCCACTTAACTTTTCGCTGAAGTATGCTACAGGACGACCTCGTTGGCTGAGTACAGCGCCAATGCCCAATCCGGATGCATCACAATGCAGTTCAAATCCTGTAGAAAAGTCAGGTAAAGCCAGAATCGGTGCAGTGGCCAGTCTTACCTTGATTTCCTCAAACGCTTTAGCTGCTTCAGGGGTCCAGCAGAATGTCTTGCCCTTCATACACTCTGTAATGGGAGCCATAACAGTGCTGAAGTTATGTATGAACCGTCTGTAAAAGGAGACCAATCCGTGAAAAGAGTGGACTTCAGTGATGGAAGTAGGAATAGGCCAGTCTCGCACGGCTGCCACTTTCGACTGATCCACTGAAAGCCCATCTTTTGACATGACATACCCCAGGAAGACGACCGAATCTGTCATAAAACAACACTTATCGAGTCCTCCATAAAAGTCCTCTCGCCTCAAAACAACCAACACCTCACGTAAGTGCTGGAGATGCAGCTCTTCCGTGGTACTATAGATAAGAATATCATCAAAGTACACAACAAGAAATTTTCCGATGAATGGGCGAAATACCTGGTTCATAACCCGCATGAACGTGCTAGGAGATTAGAAAGAACGAATGACATTACCATCCATTCAAACAGACCTTCTCGGGTCTTGAAGGCTGTTTTCCACTCATCCCCCATACAAATACGAATCTGGTGGTATCCGCTCTTCAAATCCAGCTTCGTAAACACAGTAGCACCATTCAACTGATCCAGTAAATCATCAAGGCGAGGAATAGGAAACCGATACCTGACTATAATTTTGTTGATAGCCCAGCTATCCACACACATTATATCATTAAGACATCCTTCTTTGGTGTTAATAGTGCAGGAACCGCACAAGGACTAAGACTCTCCCGGATGTTGCCTTTCGTTAACAGTTCCTCCACCTGTCTGCGGAGCTCTTCATGCTCTTTTGGGCTCATTCGATAATGTGGTCGGTTTGGTAGGCTAGCACCCGGTACAAGGTTAATCTGGTGTTGGATATCTCTCAATGGAGGAAGACTTGTAGGTAAAGTATCGGGAAAGACAACAGAGAATTCTGCTAAAAGCGGCCGAACTCGGTCAGGTATACCAGCAAATGGATCAGTACTAAATTATTTAACCACCAAAAGATAGACAATCCCTGTTTCATGAGCATATTCTATAAACGCCTTTCGAGCTAGAAAGTTCTTACCCGACTCCTTTGATACTGCAAGGGCAGGTTTTGGAGAAACCTCTCTAGTTGGTGTTAATATGAACCTGACATTATTCCATATAAAACTGTAGCGGTTCCTCCTACCATCATATGTGACACTTCTATCATATTGCCAGGGTCGGCCTAGCAACAAATGACACGCATCCATCCCAATGACATCGCACCAAGCTTCATCCCTATAGTTACCAACAGAGAAAGATACCAGACATCTTCTAGAGATACTTACCTCACTACCTTTCTTTAACCAAGCAAGCTTGTATGGGTTTGGGTGGTCTTCTGTTTTCAGGGCCAGTTTCTGGACAACTTCTTCAGAGATAACTTTTTCGCAGCTCCCTGAATCAATAACGAATTTGCATACCTTTCCCCCAATAGTACAAGTTGATTGGAAAATATTGTTCCGTAGCCAATCATCCCCATCACTTTTGGATTTCGGCGTCAGGAAGATACGCCTTAAAACCAATGCCTGACCAATATCTCCTCCTGTAACTTGGTCCTCTGGAACCTCATCAACAACATCCTCTGGTTCTTCATCAAACCGTGGCTCACCCTCCAGGGAAAAATCAGCAGTGTCAGCGAACAGACCCCTCGGGTGTTGTGGTTGTTGTCGTCATTTTGGACACTGTAAAGCAACGTGTCCTAGTTCATGACAATGGTAGTACCAGACCTGTGAGGAAGTAACTGTGCGACTAGGGACCTGCAAATTAGCACCTGTGTGCATAGGAGAAGTGGTTGGCACTCATGGGTTAGGGTTTGGAATCGTCCTTTTGGGGAATGCCAATGGATTTGTTCTGGTAGTGTCTCCTCCATAAGGCTTTCGTGAAAGGGCTTTCTCCAGATGTTGTGCGCGCTGATGTGCTTCAGACACATTCACAGGGTCGAACATATTCAGCTGGTCCTGAAACTGCTGTCGCATCCCCCCTATATAGCGAGATACTAGTTGATCTGATGAATCAGTAATATATACACAGTTTTGTAGCGTGAAAAAATCGTTAGTGTACTCGTCAACAGTCTTTGACCCTTGTTTAAGGTTTTGGAACTGCTGATACATTATGCGGTTATAGTTGTAAGGCAAAAACGCAGCCCTCATGTGCTTCACAAACTTAGCCCAAGTTGTTTTTGGCTTACCGTGCCTTGATCTCGTCTGCTTGAGCTGTTGCCACCAGGATGCAGCTCGGCCTCGGAACTTAGTTGCAGCCAACTGTACCCGCTTTGCATCCGGAACCTCCTTGAAATCAAGATCTTCTTCAACTGAGGCGATCCAATCTAAAAACTCCTCCGGTTCGAGTCCCCCTTGGAACTCTGGGATCTCTAGTCTGAATCCAGATTCCCACCGGTTGTTGGCGTTCAGATCAGAATCCCTCGGTGGCGGTTGCTCAAAGACTTGGTCACGGCAGTCTTGTGGTGAGTATTGACCCCTAACTTGTTCTCGCCGAGGAGCAAACGGATTCTGCTCGCGGCCGATCTCTCTCTCAGATCCCGACGGCTGGTTGCTCGAACCTGGAGCTCGAAAGCCGTTGGTTTGGTTGTTCAACAGCCTGTGTAGTGCTTCTTGTACGTCTCTCAACTGATTTCCCAACGAGTGCATCTATTCACCAACTCGGGATTGGAATTGACCGAATTCATCACGGTCGACCGATTCAGTGATTGGAATAGTGGACTTCCCCCGAAAAGATCGCTTTGGCGGCATACCGTCGTTACCCACGTCGTAAGAACTCTAAATCTGATACCAATATGGTAGTGTCAAGCTACGCGATGGAACAGATGGCTGAAAATTCAGAAAAAGAAGACGAACAATAGAAGATGGATAGTTCTAACCCTAGGTTAGAGTAAAGGAGACTTTAAAGAAAATCAAAATTCTATTCAAAAAAGTCTGAGGCAAAACTAGGGTTTGAGAGCCTTTTATAGAAGTGCTTGAAACCCTAGCCCAAAATTACAGCTTTTTTGTTATGCAATAAAATAGATCCCAACCCAATTTCAAAGCGATTGGAGCTGGTTAAGTATTTTAATAAAATCTAAATAAAATAGGAAAATGCAGAAAATTTACTAAAACAGCAAAACGAGGGTTTAAACGACTAAATTTAGGGTCTCGACTTCATCATATTGTGATGCTTTGGAAAATCGTTGGGCTTCTCGACGCATTCGATTTGAGTGGTCGCATAGCCTAATTCTGATATCTGGGCCCCAAATAAAACCTGTTTCCGTTTGTCCAAAAGGGCCATATAGTCATGGGCTTGTGCAACTACATCACTTAGCTAGAGAGTTATTATCATATTATAGTCGAAAAGATATTCTATCGCTTCCACAATGAGAAAATTCCGTAACCACAATGCCTGCTTGTATGTCTCAAATAATATAACAAATTCCATTACCATAATGGAGGATGCAACTAGTATTTATTTAAATTTTCCATCATATTTTACCTCAATCAAATAGGGATATGATTCTTAAAATGCTCAAAGATATCTCCATACAACCTACCAAGATATGAATACTAAATGGTTTTCAGACTATCTGACCTCCTATAAATCGACATGTGTTCTTTTTGTTTGTTGCTAAATCCAAATAATATTTTGACCATTTTCTAATGCTCCATCCCCTGATTAATTACATGCATTCCATACAATCCGATAATAAAACAATATCCAACCTTATACAAAATTGAACATACATTAGACTCCCGATATATAACGTATACTTAATTTGTGTTCTTTTGCATCAGAGGCATTCAAGGGCTTGATAATTTCCGTTCTGTAACATTGCAACATAATTTTAATATTTTCTTTTTGGGACAATCCTATGATTCCACGAGAACAATTATGATGAATCTAGTTTCCGAATATAAAATTTGTATCACCAAGGTATTTCATATCAAATTTATGTGACATAAATATGTTGGTAGTATATAACAATTCATTGTCGTTCGTGGCCAACAATATGTCATCAAAATACAATACTAAATATATGAATTTACTCTCACTAAACCTTTTGATACACACATTCCTCAACTTAGTTCATCTCAAAACCAACGTTAACTATTACTTGAATTTGGGCATATAAATGATTTTATAAGTTTTCATACCATTGAATTTCAATTACTAACTACAATCTTCTCAAGTTGCACCATATAGATTGTTTTTTAATGTATCTATTAAAAATAGTGGCCCTAACATCCATTTGCCAAAGTTCTAGGTCAAAGTGTGCAACTAGTGCCATGACTATCCTAAAAGAGTCCTTCATGAAACCAAAGAGAATATATTTTTAAACTCAATCCCTTCACGTTGAGTATAATATATTGTCACAATTCATGCTTAATGACTCTTCACATTATCAATGCAACCCCGTTTGATTTTATAAATCCACTTCGACCAATCAACTTCTTTTCTGCAGGTTATGGGACAAACTCCCAAACCGTGTTATCTTGCATTAAGTTATACTTTTTTTAATAGTGTTTATCCACATTTAAGAATCATAACTCTTCATAGATTCATAGAAACACAAAGAATCGTTACCATTACACCATATGAATTTTCGTGTTCTCAAATATACACTGTATGATAAAAAATATATAATGTTCTTCCTATCTGGTTGACCTTTTTAAATGAACTATACCTTTAGTTTGTTTTTCTTGATGATGTAGAGTTTGATCTTCTTGAACCATTTCATTTTGTTCCATATGTGGAAGACATATATCATCTTGAATATTTTCATGGTCTAACAAAGCTAAAATGAATGGTAGTGAAAGTAAATCATGATATGTTGGCTTCATAACCTACTTATCTTTGTTAAAACTTTCAAGAATCTCCATAAAAATTCATTAAAATGAAAATTTATTCCTAAATTCTTCTCTCAAATTCAACATTCTCAAATAATCTTGTTTTTTTACTAAAATATATTATTAGTGGAAGGATCATAAAACCTAAAACCTATTGAATATTCTAATATATAATAAAATAACAATTAACCATATTAGGGTTTAATTTAATTTGGCTTATAAGGCTTCACTTTGGATGAATATACGCAAACATGCATATGCTTTAAGCTATGCTTTCACCGAGTCCAAAGTTCATGCGATGTTTTAATGGTTGATTTTTTGGAAACTATATTGATAGTTTATGTATTATATATAATTACATCTTCCCATAACGATAATGGTAGAGTTAAACGACAAATCATACTTCTCAACATATCCTTAAGCATAAAATTTCCTCTCTCAATTTGTTTATGTTGACGACCCAAAATTTTTATTCCATAGAACTATATCGCATTCCTCTAGGTATTTTACAAATGATCCATGAATTTATTCACCCGAACACTCATATCTGCCATAATATTCATTGTCAAGGTAAAATCTGACGCGCTTAATACTTTTATCAAGCTGAATTCAGTTGTAAAATTATGAACTTGTCTTAGATATTATGATATCTCATAAATAAGTTACAGATAACCATTCCAAAATAAGTCATCTAGAAATAATATAAAATATCATTTTCTATCCATGATTATTTCAGGAATGGTCCATAGTGATTGAAATGTATAAACTCCAAAACTTATTTCGCTCTCTATGCACCTTTTTTTTATCGTCCTCTATTTTATCTTGATATATGTTAACAAAGTAATAAAAGCTTAAGAATCAATACAAACTAATAAACCTTTAAATAACAAGCTTATTTATTCATGCCTTAGAGATATGATCTAAGCGCTTATGCTAAAGTTTTCTTAATTTTTCAGCTTTATAGTTTAATTTATTAGATGTATGTATGTTCATTTCTTGATTTGTGATGCATAATAATATTGAATAAATAAATATTATTATTCTTTGTGAAACTCATATTATCATCTAAAGAAAGATTCATTTGATAATTTCCATAAACCTAAATTCCAAAGGTGTCTTTTATAAGGAAATGATCAAATTCATTCTAACATATTTCAAATACAAGAAATGTGTACTAGAAAATAAAAAATGACATAAACTAAGCACGAACTAACCTTTACTTGATAAATTTATTTTTTTATCATAACCGAGGTTTCAACTTCTTTTTGTACAATGTATAAAAATATAAACTAAGGTGGTTGTAACCGTATCAATCCACAGTGTGTTTCTTGGAACTAAAACTAAGTTGACTTCTGAAAATACCAAAGTTGTGAGATTATCTTTAGAATTCCCATAAACTTAGTACTTTTATCATCTTCCAAAACCAACATCGACTTGTGCAGTTGATTTCTTACGTTTTTTTATCATGAACCGGTAACCTTATCAAAGGCTCTATCATACTTTCTCTTCTCTGGTTTTCCTTATTTAGAATTCATAATATGCACCTCCAAGACGTTTTTGTTTTAGCCCCCTCCTCCAAAGTTGCATAAGAATTCATTTCACTAACTTTATATTTCTCATGCTAAAGAAAAAACTGAAATGCAAACCTTACCAAAATTTCTTCCAAAAGTCAATTTAAGTGTCTTTAAATTTGAGACGATCATTGGCATCATAATAATAAGTTGTTGTTGTATATTTTCCATGAAACTTGCTGATGGAGACCTGCATTAACAACATCTTAATCTTTACCTTATTAATCATGGAAAATATTTCCCAACTGATTTGATAAACTCAATTTCATAGGTGACCTAACTCGAGGCATCCATACGAAATACCAAATGTAAACACTGTTTCATAATTTCCAAATATAACTTATTTGACTCATCCCACACTTCAAATTGTTTTTTCTCCTTAGGAGAACTATCTTCATTGGAGGGGGGAGGGTACTTCAACTATGACATTTCAAATTAAATTCCATGTTCTTCTTTCAGGAAAATAATATAACTTATCTAAAGTGGGAGATCTATTGGTTAATGTGTAAAATGTATTTACTACAACAATACACACAACAAACAACACATTTATTGACATACAAACTTGGAAACAATGTTTAAATACGAATATAACATGTAAAACATAACCTTACATCACTAATATGATACATAGAGACAATCATATTAACATGCACTTGTATGAGTTTGAGAAAAGTTATTGTTAGTCCAACTTCAATTGATTTAATTATGGAGAAACTTGTTTTGGGCATGTTTCCTTATTTCGATTGAACACTTAATGACCAGTTCACAATTGAAAATCGTATATTCATGATTAATTATTCCCAAAATTAACCTTCCTTAGCGCATGTAGTGCTTGCAATAACATTAATCACGAACTTTTCAAAACCCTAAGCAAATCAATTTACAAGCAATGATTACTTTGGTGATACGTTGGGTTCATACATATTTAGCAAAGTTAAGACAAACTTAGTCATACAATTCATATAACAAAAAAACATTGAGAAACTACAAACATACGATCAAGTCCAAAGCATAACATGTGGTCTAGGTTCAAATGAAGACCCTTGAAGGTAACATAAAACACAACAATGTATCAAGATATTTTTGGTGCATCAACTTCCGGGTCGTCGCAAAACTAAGGTTGGCGCTGTGTCGCTTTAGGATGCTGTCGTGGCGTACATCAGGGGTTGTCGTAGAAATAATATTGAGCAATAATGTTATTACGACGAACATTAAGGTTTATGCGGAAAAATAGCCATTGTCATGTTTCTGTTTGAATTTGGCGTAATTTGCTGCAATGACACTGATTTTGCCGCGAGAACTTGATCTTAAATCAAACTATAAACACTAAATTTTGTCTATAATCATGTTTAATCGATTAAACACAAAATTATAGCATGCTTTATTATACACAAATTAAGAATCATGCGATTTCAAACCATAAATGCACATCCCTACCAAGTTAATTGATAATCAATTTCTACGTGGATTATTTATTGACAATAAAATCACATGCTTTGTATTTGATTCAAGAACAAAATCTAACATTTAATATCAAAGAAGAGGACTATGGTACCAATTGTTAGAGTCCATATCACATGAACACTAATCCGAAATCTAAGTATATAATTCTTTAAGAGTATGAACTCTTCCTTATATGCATAGTAAATAGTTACACGAAGATGTAAATATCACATGTATATTTTTTGTAATTGTTCTTTATTTTGTTCCCGATTCGTTGTATCTTCTGTCTAGATGAAGATCTCAAGAAAATAATCGTATTTCCATTTGTAGTCTATGAGCTTCCAATCAAGAGCAACAGAAGAATCTATAAGTAATTACGTGAATAAATAACTCACTTATCCATATATTTAATAAAGGATTTCAATTAAGGTTTTAACCCAGGTCTATTTGTAATCACATATTTTAATTCCGTTACGTTGACTACAAACTATCAACTTAAATAATTGTTTATTTACAAATTAGTTTCTAATCCTCATAGTTTAATCTAAAGTGTGAACATCCGTAATTTTCTTCAAATTAGTTTCTAATCCTCATAGTTTAATATAAAGTCAACGTCTGTAATTTTTTCATGGAATTTGAATTTGATTTGATATCCACACACTTATCCTTATAAACAAATTCACCGATTATTCCAATTCATATTTATCTGATTATTTCTTAATTGAATCAACATTAATCTTTATTTGTTTACTTATTTATTATAGTTTATTTTTCTTCTTTAAGAGTCATTTATCATTTTAGCCAAAGTGTTCGGAAGAGAATTTGGTTTATGATTTAAAGGATAGTCTCAAAGATTTTGTATGAAACAATTTCTGATTGAATTATGGGAAATTGCACCTATAATACTCACTCAACTATTCAATTGTCATATAGTACCAAAGGTTTGATCAATTGTAACTTAATACCCACCTAATTGTCACTTAATACCTAATATTATTTTAATACCCTAACTACCCTTAACGCACTATATAAGCAGATTTTTTTGTTTTCTTTATATTTTCTAGCTTTTGAAAATTTGAATTTGTTAGCCGCTCTAACTACCTAACCATACGAACCACCATGAAGCACAATTGAAAACACAATTCTGGTGATCAGAGCGTTCAAAGGTCTGTTTATTTATGTAGGCTGTGGTGTAAAACCTATCTAACGATTGTTTTCTACGTATATGAACTGATCGTGCTTATTGGAATCTGTTGTTTTTTTAGTAATCATGTTTCTGCTTTTAGGTAATCGTATTTAACTACCGATTTCAAAGTTATTTGTTGGTTTTCTGAGTTAGAATAGGTTTTATTCTACTGTTTTTAGACGCCGTAGCCTGGTTTCGAGCTTTTCTCTATTTTTTTTGTTTTTGTTCCAGTGATCTGTGCTTATTTTGTTAATATTTGTCGTTATATACTCATGGCCTTGTTTATGATGTTATATACTAATTTGTAGTGTATTAGATTTTGATTTCGGACGTGAAACATTTGTAGACTATGGGTTTTAGTTGTCCAGGAGTTCGACACAAGATGTGAATTGTGTGACATATCCAACGAGGAAGATGCTAATTGTGTTACCAATTCGCATGGTCTCATGCGAATTGAATGAAACAATTTCAAAAGTTTTTCAAACAACTATCAGTATATGTTGCGAATTGTATGGAACTCCAACGTAATGCATGTTCAAACATATATCAGGACTATTAGTTGCTTACAAAACGCAGGATGGGTTGCAAACTGTGTGGAACTCTAAAGTATTGCATTTTTAAACAAATATAAGGACTTTTTAGTTACTTTACGAATCAAATGATATGCTGCGAATCGTGTGGAACTTTTAAGTATTGCATTTCTAAACAAATATCAGGACTTTTTTAGTTGATTTACGAATCGCATGAGATTCTGCGAATTGTGTGATATATCATACCTTATCATCTTTCAGATAAATCTCAGGGAATTAATAGTTGAGAGCAAAGCTCAGGTACAATTGCGAATTGCTTACATTTTTTGTTAGTGTGAGTGTACCACTTTATTTACAAACAACTCTCAGGACATGATGCAAATTGGTCAATTATATACTAAATTTATACATAGTTCGCAGCTTATAGTTATACACAAATCGCATGATAGGATGCGAGTTTCTTGGTGCAATAATAAATAACTTACACTTTATTTTTGGGATTAATAACTAATAGCTTGTTCGGTGCAGGGTAATGTATGTCTAAATCACGAGTTTGTATTTTTAAACATGGTCACCAAACTGAAATTGTGCCTTTCACGGAGTTTGAAAGCTTTCAAAGTATCTAAGCTTATGTGGAGAACACATGGGAGGAGCTTGTCACAGGTGACTACCTAATTACCTACTCATGCGGAGATCACAATAATTGTTTCTTTAATAACCATAAGGATTTTGTTGGGTTGGTGTTATATCTTGATTTGGAGCGTTTAAAACAGGTTAGTTTTCTCATAGAACAACACGTCTTCGATAAGGGTTCTGGTGATAAGTGTTTTGGTGAAACAAGTTCTGGTGATAAGAGCTCTGGTGGTAAGGATTGTGGTGTAAAGCGTAAAGAGCGTAACATAAGTTTGGGAGAACCATCTCTTAATCAACTAGTTATCGGGGAGAGTAGTAATGGTTTAGTTAATTCTGATCAGAGAAAAAAAACAACTTGCTACTGTTGGTTGGGCTGATGCTATTATAGGAGTGAGTCAAGCTTTTGAAGAAGGTGATGCAGGTCTCAGGTTATCTTTGTGCAAGTTTTCTTTAGAGCATGTTTTTGCTTTCAAATACCTGCACAACACAGCAACCAGGATCACTACTTATTGTGAAAATAAGTTCACAAGCGGATGCACATGGAGGCTTTATGCATCTATTGATTCCAGCACCGGCTTGATGACGATCACGAAGTATGTTCCGCACCATACTTGCAGTCTTGTTTTCTCCCAGAAGCATAAGCGGCATAGGCATTTGACATCAGATTTGATTGCGAAGAAAATTCAGGATTCTCTCCGGACCTGCCATTCGTTGACATCCAAAACCATACAATCGACTGTCAAACAAAATTACGGTCTTGACATCTCTTACCGTTTGTCATGGAATGCTTTAGAGAAGGCAAGGAGGGGAGTTTTTGGAGATAGTTCAAGTTCTTTTAGTTTACTAAGCAGGTACTTCAAACGATTGAAGAGCCGCGATATTACTTCAGACTGCCAGTTGGAGTTATCAGCTGGAAACCACTTCAAGCGTTATTTGTAGCATTCGGTTCGTCTCTTCAGGGTTTTTATTCATTCCGTCCAATGTTGTTTGTCGATGGAACCCACTTATATGGCAAGTATAAGGGTACCTTGGTTACTATCGTAGCAAAGGACGACAACAACAGTTAGTTTCATTTAACTATTTAATCTGAATGATTATGATGTTTTGTTTGAAATTTTGTCAACAATTCGCATCCTACAGTAGCACACAACTCTCATAGAATCCTGATATTTGAGAACGAATCGCATTAGAGGCTGCGAATTAATTAGTAATTTTATTTTATGACACTTCGCAAGAGAGGATGCGAATTATTCGGTGTAACCATAAAACTGTGAACAATTCGCAACCTATGATTGTACACAATTTGCAACGTATATTGAGAACAACTCTTAGGACAGCATGCGAGTTCTTTACATTTTTCACATGCTTGGGTGCTATTGTATTGTTCATTTGAGCCTCCTTTTTCCAGGACTATTCCGTGTTTCTCTTGGTATAGTTAGCATTGAAGATTGGGACAATTGGATGTGGTTTTTGGGGTGTTTGAAACCACATTTGTTGGAGCTCCAAATCACATTTATTTCAGACTGTCATTCTGGTATTGTTAATGATGTTTCTGTCTTGTATCCAAACTGCTATCATGCGTACTTTTATTTCCATCTCATGCAGAATTTGAAAGCAAAATTGGAACATACTAACAGACTATAAAAACGGATGTTGAGTTTCTTCCATCGTCTTGCTTATGCTCCCAGTCGAGATCTTTTTAAAGATATACTAACAGGTTTTCGATGTGAAGGTGGTGACATAATGAGTGATTTTTGGGCTAATTTACCCCCGGAAAAGTATGCGCAGGCTTACGTTAAAGGGAAATGATACGGCTCTATGGCTTCTACTGCGGCAAAATCGTTTAACAATCAGATCAAAAAATATTGCGGCCTACCCATTGTTGAGTTTATTGACTGGATTAGAGTCTTGCTTATGACTCAAGATTCACGAGATACAAAGATAGACTAAGGTAGAGTACTAATTTGGTCCCCGAGTATGAGAAGAAGCTAAAGCAGAATTTTGACATGTGCCAAACTTGGGTAGTAAGTAAGTCGTCTTCTGCCATGTTCGAAGTATTTTCAAATCCTATGGTTGTTGTTAATCTGTTGGATTTCAAATGTTCTTGCAGATCATAGCAACAAGAGTATTTTTTATGTCCTCACGCTTTAAAGGCAATACAGTATATTGACCAAGATCCCTTTACTGTAATAGAGCCCTTCTTTACGGTTAAGAATTACATGGAAAGTTACTCTTTCAACATACCAGCTATAACGGATTTCGGGGAAGGGTTCAGCTAACGATCCTTCGTTTGTTGAAATTCTGCCTCCAAACGTTAAAAGACGCTCTGGAAGGCCTAAGAAAAAGCAAATCCCATCTAGAGGAGAAATCTCAACCAAGCAGTTGAGGTGTGGCCGTTGTTCGAAATCAGGCCATAACAGGAGGACTTGTAATGTTCCAGTTTAAGCACAATCCGTGTTGTGGACAATTCTCGTTGGCCACATTTATTTGTAATACTGTTATCGTTCTGTACAACAAACTAAACATTTTTACAGTTTTTTGTTAATTTAGACATTTTGTTTTTGTTTTGTTTTTGTTTTGTTTTTATTACAGTAAAGAAATGCTAAGTGTTTTGAGTTGGATGTAATTCGCATTCACTATTGCGAATTTTTTACAATATCTTGATATCATGTTGCAAACATCTATCTAGTTTTGATGCGAGTTGTGTGAAATTTCACCATGATGTGGATTGTTTGTGAAATCATATCAAACAACTATCAGTATATGCTGCGAATTTATTGAACTCCAACGTAATGTTTTTTTTAACAAATATCAGGACTCTTAGTTGCTTACGAATCATATGATATGATGCGAATTGCCTTAAACTCTAAAGTATTGCATTTTCAAACAAAATATCACAAAGTGCATGATATGCTGCGAATTGTATTTTCAAACAAATATCAAGACTTTTTAATTGCTTACGAATCACATGATATGCTGCGAATTATGTCTCAAAAAAATATTAGGACTTCTGGTTGCTTTCATATCGCATGATATGCTGCAAATTGTAAATAACCAGAAGTCCTGATATTTGCTTACATATTGCATTTTATGTTGCGAATTATAGTTTCATACAAATAGCAGGACTTTTAGCTGGTTGCAAAGCGCATAATATGTTGTGAATTGAATGGAACTACAAAGCATTACAATACTCAGGTCCACATGCGAATTGGGTGTAAATCAGTAGTATTGATAAACAACATCTCTGGTTAAGATGTGAGTTGTTTGCAAATGGTAATAAGATGCGAATTGTATATATGATTCAAAGTTTATACAAAAAATGGATTCCAAAAAGAGGATTACAGGCTTCATGCACTAACAAATTTTCAAAAAAATCACTACAACCTATTAGTGTTTGTTAGTTGCATTCCAAAAAAAAAACAGACTCTATCAGTCATCACTAGAGGATTCTTCACCATCTTTCTCCTCTTTGTGCTCATCATCAACCTTTTCATTTTCCCTTTCTATTCGTTATCTACGTCCATCATGCATAAAAATTTGGTCCTTGATGGACCGACATCGTCGTCCCTCTTGCGTTTGTTGTTTGGAACCACTTCCCTTTGAGGTGGAACCTCTTCTGACTGAGGTTCAGCAGCAACCAGTGGAACCACTTCCAGTGGTTGAGAGTCAACTGAAAAGTAGTCCTCAATGTTTAAATCAAGGACATAGACTGTGCTGTTTGGTGGTGCTGCCAGAATGATTAAGTTATCGCTCCAGTTGGTGGTTATGGATGACCAGGAGTCACCCAGAGAATCTATTGAACCATAGTCTGTGGTGGTGGAAAATGACATGATGTTTGGAATTTGAAGAGAACAAGAGGTGTTTTATAAAAAATATAGAGTTTGTTTTAAAATTAGGCTCTGGTTACTAGTGTTATTTATAGGCATGGAGGGAGTCTGAGCTTATGAGGTGGTGTGGCTATATTAATCATTACATAGCCTCTATGTCCAATCAATATTTAATGGGCTCTGGTGATTAGCTGTTTTTTGCGTGCTCAATGCACTTAATGTTTACCAAGGTAGACGTCATAGCCTGTTCGTATTCTTCAACGATAGATTTTGAGTTATTTATTTTATATCAGGAGTTGATATGAACTGTTTAGTGATAATTTTGGAGCCTGTAGTTTGTTAGTGTGGTATTTTTCTAAGCATATATCAGGTTATCATACGGATTGTTTAGTGAGGATCTTGTTTTTAATATATATCAGGGAATGGTGGGAATTGTTCGAATACCAACTAATGTTTATATATCAGGTTAGCATGCGAGTTGTTTGATAAGAAATCCGTCCTTCTATATATATCAGGGAATCGCACATTTCTGAAATTAAAAAAAAAGTCTATATACACGAAAAAATTACAATGAATCTATATACACCAAACAAATCATAATGTCTTACAGAAAATCACCAGTACGTGTTGGTGTCTCCGTCATTGAAGAAAAAAAATCAAACATTTATTCTCTAAAGCCAGGAACCATATCTTCATCGTATTTTTGCTGCACATATCCATACTGGATAATATGTCTAGCGTATTTGCAGACAAAAATACCACAGTCAAGGGTGCCGCGTTTTTGTTAGGGAATTTTTCTTTCATTTTTCACCTTCCATCCTGTCTTTATAGTAGGTAGGTATCCTTTATCCAGTAAATAGTTGATATTGTTATAATAATTAGTGTTAGGAATCAGCACAAATACTTAAACTGTGGTTGTCAACAATTCGCATCGTACATTGCGAATTGTTTGACAACCAATCCAACAAGTGAATGTCAAACAATTCGCAACCTATTTTGCAAACTGTTCAACATCCAATCCATTTTAGTTTGCAAACAGTTCGCAGCCTATATTGTGACTTGTTCATCATCCAATCCATTTCGTGAATGTCAACCAATTCGCATCCTATGCTACAAATTAGATCAGGGATATACTACAAACTGAATGAAACTCAAACGGATTACATTTCCAAAGAAATATCAGCACTTTTTAGTTGCCAACAATTCTCATGACAACATAAGAATTGTTTGCATTTAAATAAAACTGACTGGTCACAATTCGTAGTATATCCTGATCATGCATTTTAAAAGTAGCCTGAGGGTAGGGTGGTAATTTCAAGTGGAGTTTTAAGGCGGTGTAAGGGTGTTTCACGGTGGTGTGAGGGTGTTTAAGGGTGTTTCAAAGTGTTTTTAATGTGGAGAGAGAATTAAGCAGCTTGGCAGCAGTTAATTTTTCTTACCCATAGTTAATGCTGGTGGTTGGGTATTTATAGTATGAAATTTGGGCCCTTATGGGCTTTCGGGTCAAGTTTAACGGACCCGGGTCATGTTTAAAGACCCATGAGTTCTAAGCAGAAGGACAGGTAGCTTAGTCAAGAAGTGTTTAGGTTTTTTAGTACTTTTGTCATAGTTCGAACAGCCTTAGGCTCATACTGGTTCGAAGTGATCTGTCCGGTCCAAAAGTTCTGTCCGGATTTCGGAGAGAATTACACTGATTTGCCCTTCCGGGGAGTATTCTGAATTCGGACTCATCAGGAGCCCATTTTTTAGATGTTTGAACAAGTGTCCTTGTCAAAGAACTGAAAAACAGTCCGAATATAGGAAGTGGTTTTTCAATCCGGAGAGAGTTGTGGATAAACCCGGACAGACCGAACGTTACGAATTCTAAACGGTTCTTGTCAGAGTTAACGGGACACGTGTCATTCTCTGATTGGTCATTTTAGCCGTTTTTTCACCTTGAACTTCGCACCACTTTCTCGAACAAGTTACCTCTTTTAAATGCCATTAATGACATCAGCGCCGCCTTCTAATCATTGCCCAACTTTTCGGATTCTCCTAGGAATCAACTTTTTTTTTTACTTTTACTATAAATTCTAATTCACTTTTCACTATCTCTTTCAAATTTCACTCTGCCATTTTTACTCAGATCTTTATCTCTCTAGAATCTTCAAAATTTCCTTGGCTGTTTATGTTTACAGCAAGAACAGCACTGATCAAGGGTGGCTGGCTTAACCTCTTAGAATTGGAGAAAGCTCAAAGAGTTGAGAAGGAAAAAAGACTTGCAGCAGGGCTTCCAGCGTCGCCTGTTGAGAAACCAGCCCCTTCAATCGAAGAATCTGACAGAGGTTCATCTTCTTCTAAAGGTACAAAACCTAAAAAACTCTTTCAATCAACGCTTTCCCCCATAGTATCCGGCTCCTCAGTTCAAGAGTCGATCCCCGTTGTTGAACCGGGAGTCACAGCCACAAGTGTTAGGAAAAAATCCTCTTTCATTGCTATGGGGTCTGATTCTGACCACTCCCCAGACAAATTAATCATGAAAAGGCCAAGTAGGTTGGTCAAAGGACTTCCTTCTAAAAACACACCCTCGAAATCGGGGGAAAAAATAGTAAATCAGGGTCTGGGGCAACTATAAGGGCTCCCCGGGAGAGACCGTCAGGACTAGAAACTAGCAGCCCGCTACCCCCCAAGGAATCTTCCACCTTAGAAACTCAAATTGAGGTGAGAAGTCGATTAAATTCGGACAGCCAACAGTCCGGAGGATCAGCTCTGCCAAGCCTCAATCCTCCCCGGACTATTTCTACTGAAGCTCCCCCAACGATTATGGAGGAGAGGATGGAGGACTCCACAAAGGAGGTTAGATTTGAGTCCGAGTCCTCCGGACAGGCTGAAACTGCTATCGTTGTTGCCAAGAAGGGCAAAGAGGACTTGTATCTGAGGCGTCCAGACCTGCCGGAGAGCCTTGAAGGGAGAGTGGGGCCATGCTTTCATAAGGTGGAGTTCAAGTATCTTTTGGCTTTGTTGAGACCCAAGTACGCGTTCATCCATACTTCAGATCTGGGCAGATTGCGCACAAAGTGGGGAATCCCTGAGAACGTAAAGATAAGGATTCCCATCGATCCAGAGACCCCGATGGATTGCAAAAGGAATGAGATAGTCTTCTTCACGGAGCTATTCAACTGGGGACTCAGGTTCCCATTGGACCCAGAGATAGTGCGCTATTTTCATTTGGTTAAACTCTGCCCATCACAGTTAAGCCCCAATGGCTGATTCACCTTGATGTCATGTATTATGGCGTCTAGGTTATCTGGAATCCCTCTTCCTATGGAAGAGTTTGCAGCTGTGGCCAACTTGTGCAAACACCATCAGTTCCCCTTCTACCATTTCAACATGGGGAACGATCTTAAAGCTGTCGATGATCTCCTGGAGTCGGAGAGCAAATGGAGGAGCCAATTCTTATTTGTCAGTGGCTCATGGGAGAATGGCAAGAAAATCAAGGCCAAGGAGAATCCTAGCCTTCTTCGAAGCAGATGGAGGAGTGATCGTAAGTTTTTACTTTAAGCTTCTGTTCGAATCTCTCTTTTCTTTAAGTTTATGCTAATTAGTTTCTTTTCGTTTTAACAGAGCTGCCAAAGGAGTTCGGGGACTACCTAAAGGCCGGACAGACTTCCTGTGGCAAAATCAACGCTTGGGCCGCAGAGAACTGGGAGAACCGGTTTCATAAAGCCTTCACTGCTGGGAACTTAGCAAGGTCTCACCTGTGGAACACCACAGGTCGAAGAGACCTAACTTGGGAGGAGTTCTCCACCCAACCTGATGAAGACATCGTGCTGAGAAGGTCTCACGAACTGGATGGGACTCTCTTCCTTCCTGCCCGTGCCAAAGCCCCAAGTAAAATGAAGGGCAAGAAGAAGAAAGGCAAGAGGGCAGCAGGTAACGATGAGAAGGAGGCCCCAACAGACACAAAAGGACTGGCACAGGCTCAGATTGATGCAGCCCTTCTACAGGTGGTGGAACAGGAGAGCGAGAAGCAGGAAGTGAACCTCCCTAAGCCTACAAGGGCCTCTAAGAGGACTCGCAAGCAAACAAGTGAGAGCGCTGACAGGGAGGCCAAGAAGAAGAAGTCTTCCCAAGGAGATGAAGTTGCTCTCCGGGACCCGGAGCCCTCTTTTCCTACTGACCCAACCTTGGCTGAAGAGATCCCAAGGGACTTGCACGGAGAGATTCAAAGGGAGTTTACTACAGATGAAGTTGAGAGGGGGGAGCTCAACTTAGATGAGATGGACATCACCGGTCTGGGTGGACTTGGTGAATATTTTCTTGGGCTGTCCAGAGACGAGTTTGCAGGGCCCTATGTCCCTCCAAGCAGCTCTAACACAGTTAATTTCAACGGTAAGACTTTTATGGTTTCCAGTGAGAGGGACGTTATAGCCCATTCCATCCTTAGCAACGTGCAACCAATACTTACTTTGGAAAGGCAAGTCCGAAGTCAGGCGGACACCATTAAAGACCTCAAGTCGGAGAAGGAAAAACTGTCTGAAGACCTCCGGGTTGCTACCAATAAGGTTGATTTGCTTAAGGAGGCAAATGATCAGCTAAAGAAGAATCAAGATGAAAGTAATACAAAAGCTGCTTCCTTAGAAGAGACCATAAAAGATCTCCGGGCTAAGCTGTCTGGACTGGAGAAGGACCTGACAGTCTCAAGAGGAGAAACTGCAGCAAAGGAGAAGCTTGTCACCAATCTGACCACTGACAAACCTGCTTTAGAGAATGAAGTGACTCAGGCTGTCGAAGAGAAAGCTGCTTTGGTGAGGGATCAAGAGGTCACAATCAAAGCCAAGATTAATGCTTATGCCAGGGAGATGATACGGAGTGAAGAATTAATGATTGAAAAAGTGAAGTCTGATATGGTCCTCCTGTTTCACGAGAAATTCCCGAAGAGGAGACTAGGGGACTTATGGCGCTATGTGGATGACGATGATCTCCCATACTGGACCATGGTTGATGAGGGGTACTCCGGTGAGTCCTCGTCTGGTGATGAAGAGGAAACTGGAGAGAGCCCAGGTGAGGAAGAGATTGATCCCAAGGGTAAGAAGATAGTCGAGGAGAAGAGCGACATCAAGGGCAAGAAAACCGATGAGGGTGAGCCATCTTCAAAGGCTCAACCTTAAATTATAATTTGTTTTGTTTATCTTTTGTTTGAACTAAAGTCCTTGGAAGGCCAAGGCACTTTTTTGTGATGGTGTCCGTATTATTCGGACAGATTTTTGTACTGTGCCCAAACTTGCTTAAAAAGTCCTTAGAAGGCCAAGGCAGTTTTAAATTGTCGAATGAATATCTTATTTCGCTCAACCATCCTCTTATTTCATCATTCGTTTACATAGCTGGAGTTTAAGTAGTTTTATTGTATTGTGAGAGCATTAAGACTCTCCGGCTAGAATTTAAATAGCTCTTAGATCTTTTAACCCGGGTAGTATGATAAGAGACAAAATTTTGAAAATACTTAGAGAATTTTGAAGAAGGCATCAAGTTTTATTGAAATCTCTTCGTGCCACCGAAGAGGGGAAGGTATGCCCCCAAATATTTACATGGATGTTTAAACAAGTAAATATTTACACAAGTTTTATTCCAAGTACATTCGTAGGTGTTCAATATTCCAAGGGTGAGTTAAAACCCTGCCATCTTTGTCTTCCAACCAGTATGTCCCAGGCTTGATTCTTTCAACCACAGTATATGGACCCTCCCAAGTTGGGGCCAGCTTTCCGAAGAGCTTTTCCTTTGTATGCAAGAAAACTTTTCTCAATACTTTATCTCCTGGTTGAAAATCCCTTCTTTTAACTTTAGAAGCAAACATGCTTCTCATCAAGCCCTAATAGTGTGCCATTCTAAGATGAGCTTTCACCCGTCTTTCTTCGATCAAATCAAGCTGATTTCTAATTGTCATCTCATTAGCCTGTCCGGAGAAGTTATGAACACGAAAGGAGGGGAGTGTCTTCTCTATGGGAGCTACTGCATCCATTCCATAGACCAAGGCAAAAGGGGATTCTTGTGTTGCAGCCCCAGGTGTTGTTCGGTAGGCCCACAAGACTTCTTGTAGATAACTAGGCCACTTCCCAGCAGCCCCTTCTAAATTTTTCTTTAAACCGGACAGTATCGTTCTATTAGCCACTTTAACTTGCCCATTGGCTTGAGGGTGGAAAGGTGAAGAAAAGCAGTGCTGAATACCTCTTGAGGCACAGAAGCTCTCCATCTCTTTATTATCAAACTGTGGCCCATTGTCTGTTGTTATTTTCTGGGGGACACCAAATCTGCAACATATGTTGGACAGAATGAATTTTATGACAGCTTTCGAGGTTGTCCCTGCCAAGGGAGCTGCTTCTACCCACTTTGAGAAGTAGTCAATGGCCACAATTATAGTTTTACGCCCTCCGGACGCCACAGGGAGAGGCCCAACTAAGTCCAATCCCCATCGAGCAAAAGGGATGGGCTCAGAAATCGACTCCAAAGGAATGGCTGGTACATGAATTTCATTGCTGTACCTCTGGCATGGGTCACACCTTCGTACCAGCTCCTTATCATCTTTCATAATTGATGGCCAATAATATCCGGAGAGTAGCACCCTTCTTGTTAAAGCTCTAAATCCACAATGGGCTGATCCCTCACCATCATGCAATTCAGAGAGAACTATTTGTGACTCATGATCCCCTAAACAACGTAGGAGAGGTTTGCTATAGGATTTTTTGTATAATACTTCTCTTAACATAAGGAAACCACGAGCCCTGTGCTTCAATGTTCTGGCTTGTGATTTATTCAAGGGCACGATACCATCTGACAGATATTGCACAAGAGGAGACCTCCAATCTTGAGGCTGATTTACTTGTATTTCAAAGACTTCCTCATTTTCACCTTTATCGAGTTGAATAGAAGGGCTTTCGAGCACATGGATCCATGGGTAGGACTCCGTATATGCTATCGTTGCCAGTGAGTCCGCTAGCTCATTCTCTGCCCGAGGGATGTGCTCATAGACAACAGCTTTAAATTTCAACGCCTCATTTTTCAGGAGGAGTAAATACTTGACCAATTGTTCCTTTCTAGCTTCTGATAGGCCCAAGGCATGGTGGACTAGCAACTGGGAATCAATTAGTAGCTTGACCCTTTTAGCTCCACAAATGTAGGCCAATTTCAACCCTGCTATAGCTGCTTCGTATTCGGACTCATTATTGGATGCCCTGAAAGCAAAGCAAATAGCTTGGAACATGTTGTCCCCGTATGGGGAAGTGAGACATATTCCTGCCCCAGATCTCATGGTACTGGATCCTCCGTTTGTTCGGACAATCCACACTTTCTTGTCTTTCGAATCAGTAGGTTGTTCGGAATCCCTATCAGAATGGAATTCAACCAGAAAGTCAGCCACAGCTTGAGCTTTTACCGCTGTTCGGGGAGCAAAGTCTATGTCGAAGTCCCCCAACTCTACTGACCACTTTGTCATTCTGCTCGAAATGTCTGCTTTTTGAAGGACATTTTTTAAAGGGAAAGATGTCCGGACAACGATAGGATTAGCCTAGAAGTAGGGCCTCATTTTTCTTGCAGCTATCACCAAGGCCAATGCCAGTTTTTCGAGTTTCAAGTAACGCCTTTCAGCATCGATCAAGCTTTTGCTGATGTAGTACACTGGGTGAGGATGCCCACCAATCTCCCTTACAAGCACAGCACTGATGGCACAACTTGAAACAGCCAGATAAACAAAGAGAGTCTCCCCATCAACTGGTTTGAACAAAGTCTTGGGAGAGGAAAGATGTTTATTGATTTCATTAAATGCTTCATTACACTGTGGTGTCCATTCAAACCCCTTTCCACCCTTCAAGGTTTGAAAGAATGGAGCACATCTGTCCGAAGACCTGGAGATGAATCTGTTCAAGGCAGCCAATCTCCCCGTTAATCGATGTACTTCTTTAATGTTTCGAGGAGGCTCCATTTGGAACAAAGCATTGAGTTGGTCCGGGTCGGGTTGTATTCCATGCTCACTTATGATATATCCTAAGAACTTCCCGGACCGTACTCCGAACACACACTTTTCAAGGTTTAGTTTTAAATTTACTTTGGCCAGGTTGGCAAAAGTCTCTTGGAGGTCGGACAAGTGCAACTTCTCATCCACGCTTTTCACCATCATATCGTCAATGTAAACCTCCATATTTCTTCCAATTTGATCAGCAAATGCCTTGTTGACTAACCTTTGATAAGTAGCCCCAGCATTTTTCAAGCCAAAGGGCATCACCTTGTAGCAATGTAGACCCCTATCTGTGACAAATGTAGTATGCTCTTGATCTTTTGGATCTACTTGGATCTGATTGTACCCGGAAAAGGCATCCATGAAGGAGAGTAGTTTGTTCCCAGAAGTAGAGTCTACTAACTGATCTATCCGGGGGACCGGATACAAGTCTTTTGGACAAGCTCGATTAAGGTCTGTGAAGTCAATGCACATACGCCACTTGCCATTCTTCTTTTTCACCAAGACAGGATTGGCAGTCCACAAGGGGCATTGAGATTCTTTAATGTGCCCCATCGTTGTGAGCCTATCAACCTCTTGTACAATGACATCAGCCTTTTCTTTTGAGAAAGCTCTCCTCTTTTGTACCACTGGTGCCACATCTCTCCGGACTGATAGGTGATGGGAAATCACCTCTGATGGAACTCCAGTAACATCAGCGTTGCACCAAGCAAAAACATGCTGATGGTCTTTCAAAATTTTTAACATTCCTTCTTTCAGCATTGGTGGCATTTTGGACCCTATCTTGACGCTTTTTCCTTCTTCCAAGCAGTGTGTTTCAACCTCCTCAATTGGAATCAACACTCCAGGGGTCTCTCTGGGGTCATCAATTTCACCCTCACCCCCAGAAAGGCCCTCAAACTGCTATTGGTCATCTATACGGACTGCCCCTAGCGTTCGTGGAGCCAAGGCAGTGGCATAACATTCTCTTGCAATCTTTTGACTGCTCCGGACAACCCCAACCTGTCCCTGAACAGCATACTTTAGACCTTGATGGACTGTCGAAGCCACTGCATGCATCCTAGAGAGCCAAGATCTCCCTAGAATAGCATTATAACAGGTGGGACAATCCACCACAATGAAGAGTATTCTAACCATTTTCTTGAAAGGGCCCCTGTCCAACAACACTTCTTCTTCAAACTCCCCGATCACATCGGCTGAGCTGCCCGTGAAGCCCACGATTGACCTGTCCGACTTTTGAATCACAGCTGGATTTTTCATTTTCTTGTAAGTGTTTAGAAAAAGGATATTGGCAGAGCTTCCAGTATCCACCAAAATTCGCCTTATCTCATTGCCCCCTATAGATGCTCCTATGACAACAGCATCCTCATGAGGGCCAGCAATATCTCTCAAATCATCCTCATCGAAGACTATGAATGGGAACGAGTTTGGAGATTGATAGGATGTCATGCCTCCTTCTAGTTGGGAGGCCAAATTATGAACATGTCTTTTTCTTGAAGAAGTAGTAGGAGCCGTCATAGTGTCCCCTCCAAAAATTGTCAGTGACTCGAAGAATTTAATGAGCCCGGAGACTGATCTAGAATGCTCATCTATAGTACCCACTCTGTTTCTTGTTGGATCAGGATCCAAGTATTCAGATTCCACATCAAACCTTTCAACTATTACCATAGCCCCCTCCGGGGCACCATTAACCGGACCAGCCCGGTGGGTGTTGTCAGGCCTGTTGCCTCCTTTTCTTTTGACGTACGCACCCAACTTCCCCCTTTCAATCAAATTTTGTACCTCTTGTTTCAATGCTATGCAATCATCAGTGGTATGGCCAATATCATTGTGGTATTGGCAAAAGGAGTTATTACGATGCTCTCTGGGAGACTGCAAGGTTGCTGGTCTCCGGTAGTGTACTTCATCTTTTGTTTTATCAAAAATGGTGGCCACGCTTTCTTTAAGTTCTGCGAACCACTCTGGTTGGACCCATGGCCCTCTTTTGTTTCTGGATTGCTGACTTTGAGCAGGAGCAGCTAGCTGGGACTGAGCTTTTCCCCTACCATGCCCCTGTCCGGTTTCTCTTGCTCTATTTCCGGACTGGTTTTGATTTGGAGTTGGTGCCACCGGGGTGGATCTCACCTGTCTGTGCACCCTGGTATTTTTCGTTTCATCAACATTTATTTGCTTGCCAACTTGGTTTAGCAATCCTCCCCAGGTCATGGCTTTCTTCCTGGTCACCGAATCGGCCAAGTTGCCTGGGTTCAAACCTTGTCTCAGGGATGCTATTGCTACCTGTTCAAAGCAATCAGCCAACCCATTTTTTGTGTTTACAAAGCGACTTATTTACTCCTTTAACGACTCATTCGGTTCCTGGGCACAATGGATTATGATATCTCCATTGCCCTTCAGCTCCTTACTCCCCACAAACTGCCTTCGAAAGGCCACCCAAAAAGTATCAAACTCTTTAATACAACCCTGAGGCAGGCTGTTGTACCATTTCAGAGCACTCCCTGTGAAAGACTGGGAGAATGCCCTACAGAGTAGTTTATCATCATCATCAAAGTTCATCATGAAGTTCTTGAATTGCTCCAGATGATTATCCGGATCAGTACTACCATCATACTTCTCCATCTTGGTGCTGTCAAACCTCTTGGGGAGGTTCCCGGACAGGATTTTAGAAGACTTTGGAGACTGCCTCCAATTCCTTCCACGACTGAACACGGTATCCTCATTAGGAGTTGCAAAGATACCTGGCTCATCATGGAAGGCAAAAGGATCCATCAGCATCCGGTCTACATGTCTCCGGTTGTGAGATGACCTTTTTTCCAATATGCCTCTTCATTCTTCCATGGTGATCTCTTTTTCTGGAATACTTTTTAACTTGCTTTTGTTTCTTCTTGGTTCGTCCCTCATCACTGCTAGAGGACAAGGACTTTTCATTTCCCTCACTGTCCGGAGAGCTGTCCGAAAACTCTGAACTCGAGTCAGAACTCTCCACAGGCTTGGACCGGTGAGACTTTTTAGAGCTGGCATGCGTCTTCTTAGTGCTCACATGAGTTTTGGAAACCTCATGCTCTCTTGGGTTATCGGTGTGGTGAGCAGCTGATGCTTTGGATTTCTCTTTCACGCCCATCTTGGCCTTTTCAGCCCTCAGAGCTTCTATCTCAAGTTTTAACCTGTCGCGCTCTTGGACAGTATACTCATCGTTCTCTTCCACCACTTCGAGCAAAGCTGGTGGAAGCTCTGGATTATCCGGATTCATTCGGACAGAATTTCTTTACTTGGTTTCGAATACTTGATTCAGGCACCGTCGCCTCCCACTGTGGTCGCCAATTTGGTGTGGATAAAAGTAGCCTGAGGGTAGGCTGGTAATTTCAAGTGGAGTTTTAAGGCGGTGTAAGGGTGTTTCACGGTGGTGTGAGGGTGTTTAAGGGTGTTTCAAAGTGTTTTTAATGTGGAGAGAGAATTAAGCAGCTTGGCAGCATTTAATTTTTCTTACCCATAGTTAATGCTGGTGGTTGGGTATTTATAGTATGAAATTTGGGCCCTTATGGGCTTTCGGGTCAAGTTTAACGGACCCGGGTCATGTTTAAAGACCCATGAGTTCTAAGCAGAAGGACAGGTAGCTTAGTCAAGAAGTGTTTAGGTTTTTTAGTACTTTTGTCATAGTTCGAACAGCCTTAGGCTCATACTGGTTCGAAGTGATCTGTCCGGTCCAAAAGTTCTGTCCGGATTTCGGAGAGAATTACACTGATTTTCCCTTCCGGGGAGTATTCTGAATTCGGACTCATTAGCGTCGACTAGATTTAATACATCCCACCCTGATTCCAGATTATACTGCATTCAAGCGAGATTACATTACAACGAGAACATGTGAGGAACTTTGAAATTTACTATAGCTAAACTTACTGTAGTCATGCCCAAAATCATAACGCAGTCATGACACACTCCTCGAACGTTTTTGCATGGAACTTTAAAGTTTACTTCTATAAGCATATTTCGAATCCAAGCATCCACAACCTATGAAATGAGTTGTTTATTTATGTTAAATACACGAGACTTGTTTGAAACATTAAAAATAGAATTGGTTGACAATTGGATACCTTTACGTCCAACTCCAACTTTAAAGGTAGCACCAGCGCATCACTTGTTTGCAATCTAATTCCGTAGGAAATTTGGAAAATGGTAAATTCCATACTACTAGATCAATGGTGTCATGCTCGTAGGCTTTAATTAATTGTATTTTGTGGTATTTTGCGACATCGATACAGTCAGTTGTCTTTGTTTTCTTTGGCCAGTCGATGTATTTTACTTTTGACGGTTGACGTTCTGTGATAATTATCTGTTCCTTTTCCTCTGCCACTGGATGCTGTGTTGGTGTCAGTAGATTAAAAGTAGGATCCTTTGTCTCTTTACTTGACTTGAGCTTATTAAATAACAAAAATTAAGAAAGTGTGTCAATCATTATAATGTTAACGAACCCCAACAAGTCGCATGCTAACATGCGAACTATTTGGTTCTAGCTGAATACATTATATGGTAACTATCAGAATAGCATGCGAATTGATTGATGTTCCATTGAACACTTCGCATACTACCCTGATATTCGTTTGTAAAACTTAAAATATATCCCCACAATTCTCATGGTATGCTGCGAAATCATTTAAAATAACCCTTACCACACGGTCAGCGACAACCAATGCCGTTGACTGGTTCGGCATAGGATCTGGATCGTGTCGGTAGAAATCATTAAAGTCATCCTCCGATATGTTCTCCAAAGACCGTTGTATTACACAAAACTCATATACATTATCAATTTCATTTTAAAATGTCTATGAAACTTGAGTGTAAAGACCATCAACAGAAGCATCGGGTAAACCTACTGTGTTATCGTTCGACTCAGAGCTTGCAGTTGATTTGGTACTGGTACCACAATTTCACGTTGGCTTAGAAATTCTGACTTTGCACACACCACCGTTGATCTTTGAGGTACATCTCCGTATTTTTTTTGGTCTTCTAACGATGGTCCTCCCCGACTGAGTAGTTCTAGCTTCTCATAGGGATTGACACGTTTTGACTCTTCTAGAGCTATGTCTTGTGTTAGCCTTTCTCTCTTTGCCGAGGCTATTTGTTGTTGTTGTTCTTCTTCTTGTGGGTGTTGTTGTTGTTGTTCTTGTTGTTCTTGTTGCTGCTGTTGTTGATCTTGTTGTTGTTGTTGTTGTTGCTGTTGTTGTTGTTGTCTGTTGTCTGTTGGCCTCCTGTTTCATACAAAATCCAAAATAAAAAGATGGAAGGGTTAAGCATACTATAATCATAGTTTGGTACAAATTTCATGATAACCTAAGATTTGTTTGAGTTTTCCAACTCAAACAATCCGCATGGTAAGCTGCGATCTGTGAAATAACCAACCCAATAGAGTATAAAACAATTTGCAATATACGATGCGAATTGTTTGGACAAGACTACACAACAGTCATGATATTTGTTTGATATTTATCATGTGATGCATTGTTTGAATATGTATTCAACGATAAAACCCCGCTGACTGTTTTAAATACATACATTGATTTTGTTTGAATATGTATACAACAATAAATATTATTATAGAAACAATTTCATCACAACAATAAATAAGATATTTGAATCTTAGTGTACTTTTGATCCACTTACATCTTCAAGGCTGTCTGGGTCTGCCACTTCTTTCTCACGATCTTCTATCTCCTCTGCTACGTGAAGTACGAGTTGTTGGTCATTCGGAAGAGACTCGTGTCTTTCTTTCTCCGTTGGAGGACTCAGAACTGTGGCTGCCTCCTGTGTAGGAGGAGACTTGTTTGTCTGTCTCTCCGTGGTGTCCGTCTCCGTGGACACCAAAAAACTTCCACACGACTCGCATGACAAGCTGCGAACTGCCTACATGTCAATAGAGTATTTATAAACAATTCGCAGGATAGCCTGCGAATTGTTTGTACATATAAACTGCGAAATGTATGACATACACAGTCAATCAAGCTGCGAATTGCTATGAACTATAAACATATATGAAGCTGCAAATTTTTTGTATACAAGATGATGAAGATGCGAACTGTACTACAGCGCACACGTACATGCTGCGAACTGTTCTATTTTTTACATAGACATTGGAGGGATCTCGGAAATATGGAAACAACACCAAAATCAACAATCAACCACCTAATGCACATCTAACATACATCACAATTCTCAGGAAAGTATTAACATTACATGCAACCAAACTTCTACCCTAGGTTCGACGATAAACCAGAAACTAACTGACCAACCATCGTCACTAAATACTTGATTCCGGTAAAAAAAGCAACATCGATCGTGAAATAACAGAAACAAGTGGTTCGAAGTCATCAAAAACGCAAAAAAAATATATATTTTCCACGAGAATGCTTACCTGGTTACTACTAAACACTGTAGTTTCACCGGCCGTCGACCACTTGACGGCAACTTGTACGATACGAACAGAAGGTGGTTAGTCGTTTGACGGAGTAAAAGACGGTGACCGGTCCAATTTTGTTGAAGGTGCGAAGAACGATTGATTTCAAGGAGAGCTGAAAGGGTTTGTGGTTGGAGAGAGAGTATCACGAAGTCGAACGGTTTCTGGTGGTTTTCTAAAATTTGACGTGTTTGGGTTAGTTTAGGGTGATGGGAAGAGGGAAAAAGTGGGTTTGAAGTGAAAATTGAGTATATATAGTCGGAGGGTAATTTTGTCCAATATTTAACGCGAGGTAACACTATCCAAAATTTGGATACTATCGGATAATTAGATACTTGAGCGGGTTGAGCGGGTATTTACTCGTACTTTTCTCTTGAATTATTTTGATGAATATATATATAGGATGATATTGTGTGTTATATTCAACCCGAATCCATAATTTTCTATTTCAATCAATTTTCAAATTGTTAACGATTTGTACGTCCAAGTTGTCAACCGTTTGCATGCGTGTTAAAAACAGTAGTTTTTTTAAATGATAAAAAAAACGATTAAATTTGAAAATTCAAATCTAAATAAATTTTTAAAACAATAACCCCATTTGATTTTTTCGACCCGCTATAGATATTTTGACCTCATGGCTAATCACAATATATTCTAATAAGCATATGCCTTTCGCATTCTCCTATTTCTTCGACAATTGTGACTACTTTAGTCGATATTTTCTTAACAAAATCAAAACTATAACAAACAATCTGAAAATTAGACATATCACCCCGAATGAACTTAAGAAAACTAAGACCAATTTAGTTATTATGTGCCTCTTGTTGGAATGCTAATATATCCTGGATTAAGACTGTAATATCAGTAAACGAAGACCCTCCTTCTTCAACTGCTCTCTTAGCCAAATTCGCAAGCTCTTTAGCTCTTTTTCGTCTGTTTTGTCCTTCTTCACCTTTATCCATCGCCTTCTCCACAGCTGATTTTACCGCATCTTTGCTCACCAGAACCCCAATTTTCTCCTCTTCGCCCCAAGTCATAGGCCGTTCAACTCCAACAGACACACCGATACTTAGTACATGAACAACTAGTTTTTCATTACAAAACTGATCCCCAAAAAGCGGCCACGTCAGCAACGGAACGCCTGCCGTGATTCCTTCGAGCGTAGAGTTCCATCCACAATGTGTTAGAAACCCACCGATCGAGCGATGTGAGAGTATTATTACTTGTGGTGCCCAACCTTTTATCAGAAGTCCTCTGTCTTTGATTCTGTTTTCAAACCCGGTATCTGAAATCCATTCTTTAAGGCCTTTAGCTTTTTCCCAATCTCTTACGACCCAAACAAAAGGCTTGTTTGATGCCTCCAATCCAAGTCCAAGTTCGATAAGCTGCGACACCGGTAGATTACAGAGGCTGCCTAGGCAAACATAGAGGACAGAGTTGGTTTCTTGCGAGTCAAGCCATTTCACGCATTGGAGTCCATCAAGTGATGCTTTGTTGCCTCTTTCTGCTTTATCTAATCCATTATTGTTGCAAAGTGAAACCGGGCCGATGCACCAAACTTTGTCCGATCTTTCTTTCTTGTATAGTTTGGCATAGGACGGCTCTAGTCCTTGAAATGTGTTTACGATAACCCCATATGAAGCACGGTCTGCTTCCGCAATTCGGTTACTCTCTTCATTCCATTCTTTGTTTGAATTTATCGGCAACTGAGCTTTAGTGAATTTGATTCCACCAGGAAAGCCTGGGAGAACAAAATACTCCAATTCGGACGTTATTGTGTCGAGAACTCCGGAGGCATGCGATATTCGCATACATAGAAGGCAGAAGCAGCACATTCCATGGAAAACAATCTTTGGGATATTGAACTTTTTAGCAATATTGTTTGTGTAAGGCAAGCACATGTCAGCTATGATGCAGCTAGGCCGAGGTTTTAGCTCCTCGAAAAGCTTTTCAACCGGGGTCTCCAGAAAGTTAACGGCTATAAAGAATTTTTTCATCATTTCGGGCGTACTCACCATGTCAATATTTTCGCACCCTTCTGGTAGACCGGATTCTATCGGAAAGGGAAGCTGGACTAGGTTTATGGATAGGCCAGATTCTACCGCACGAGAAAAGACAGGCTGGAACCTGGCCGCGTTAAGAGGTGTGGTGACAACAGTGATTGTTAAGCCACGGCCAGCTAGGATTCTGGCTATGTCCATCATTGGAATCATATGGCCTTGTGCCATAAAAGGGAATAATACGAAGTGAAGGGGTTGTTTGGCTTGAGTATCCATAGTGGCTTTTGTGTTTGATAAAGGAATAGATATTATTGGCCTTTAGGTAAGGAGATTGAAGCTATCTTTGTATTTATAGATGACTTGGTGACATAAGAGAGTTCATAAGCAAATTGTTTTCTTGTTTGTGGTAGCTTGTTTTACACGGAAATCTAGACATTTGTGGTCAGACGCACAGAGTACACCCATCGGCTCTTATCTATTGTTCTTTTTCTCTATTTAGAATTATGAGATGGTCCAGAATTCTATCATTTTGAACTTTTTTTTTATATTAGTTTTAATACGCATTAATTTTTTTATCACTATTAGTTTTGAAGATTTTGCTATATAAATTCGTAGATTATAATTGAAAGAACAAATCGATTTTATAAAAAATATTATATAATTTTGACAATGCTAAATTTGAGTTTATAAGAAGGCTTCACTCTGCTACGTTCTAAAATTATATAATTAACATGATATATAACATTGGATCAAGCCAAAAGAAGATTTGGCTGACGACCTAATTTCGGTTAATTCAAGCTAACTTCTTTCAGTTTGGGCCCACCAGATTTGTACTCTAACAGAGGCTACTGGAAGAATAAAAGCACACTAAAGAAGGAAATATCCAGAGCAAAATATTACGTTCACTTTTATAATTTTCAAATATACTAGATGGAAAATCATTTGGAGAAAAAGTATATTTCCATGTGTGTTACCAAATATACTATAATACTTACATAAAGATATAAATATTGCGTCTATTTTATATTGTTCTTATTATTTCCTTTGTTACTCATTTAACATGTCGTTAATCCTGATTCATTGTATCTTCTATCTTAGAGATAGAAATCATATTTTCACTTGTAGGCCGTGAGCTTCCAATCAACAAAAATAATGGAATCTTCAGACAAGTGACGTAAATGAATAATTCACTTATCTTCCTCTTTATATAATTATGGTTTTAACTTAAGTATGATTGCAATCATATCCTTTAATTTCATTAATGTGATCATAAACCATAATCTTAGCTAATTATTTCTTAAAAATTTGTCCCTAAACTTTATAATTTAGTCTTAAGTGTCAACATTCAAATTCAATCATTCCCAAACTCCAAATTGGACATGGTATTTACAGTATTAACTTAATAAATGGTTTTAATCTATTGGTGCAATCCATATTTGTCTAGATTAGTTATAAATTAACGCTTATTAAAAATAGCCAATACATCAATAAGCATATGTCGATCTATCATAATATATAAATTCCAACAATCTCACACTTGTAGCATCATATGTTACTAAATAACGCATCTACTTAATAGAGCTACTATAATTCTATTATCCATAGAAGAATTGAATAATTCTATACACAATGATCAATGATAAAAAACTAAAGACCTCTTCTATGTATTATATGCGCAAATGGATGCAAAAATAATCACACTATCATAAATAATCAATTACATGTATCTGTGATGGTGTGTAACTAAAGAATAATATGAAATATAATTGTACATATTTATTATTAATCGGTTCTAACTTAGGTAGAGATCTAGTTAATGATCAAGAAAGTTAATAAAACTTAAAATAAGCATACTTATTATATATGTTTGCCTCTAAAACTTAGGAATATATATATATATATCAAGCCTATTACAATTTTTTTTCTGAAATTACGGATCCTCTAAAAAATAAAACCAATCTTAATGTATATTCTTGAGAAACTGTAGTTACTATTGTTTTAGTAAGAGGATATTCAACGATAGGGTTTGTATCGATGTACTCTATGCTGATTTGAACACTCTATAATCTTTTTAATATATATGAACTTGATATATATATATATGCTTTGACTTATCCGAGCTCCTGCTACCGTTTGAATGCTTAGCTAGAGAGTTATTATCATATTATAGTCGAAAGAGATTTTATATCGCTTCCACAATGAGAAAATTTTGTAACCACAATGTCTGCCTCTATGTCTCAAATCATGTAACAAATTCCTTTACCATAATGGAGGATGCAACTAGTATTTATTTAAATTTTCCATCATATTGTACCTCAATCAAATAGGGATATGATTCTTAAAATTCTCAAAGATATCTCCATACAACCTACCAAGATATGAATGAAAATACTAAATGGTTTTCAGACTATCTGACTTCCTATAAATCTACATGTGTTCTTTTTGTTTGTTGCTAAATCCAGATAATATTTTTGACCATTTTCTAATGCTCCATCCCCTGATTAATTACATACATTCCATACAACTCGATAATAAAGGCAATATCCAACCTTATAAAAAATTAAGCGTACATTGGACTCCCGATATATAACGTAGACTTAATTTGTGTTCTTTTGCATTAGGGGCATTCAAGGGCTTGATAATTTCTGTTCTGTAACATTGCAACATAATTTTAATATTTTCCTTTTGGGACAATCCTATGATTTCACGATAACGATTATGACGAATCTAGATTCCGAATATACAGTTCGTATCACCAAGGTATTTCATATCAAATTTATGTGACACAAATATTTTGGTAATATATAACAATTCCTTGTCGTTCGTGGCCAACAATATATCATCAAAATACAATACTAAATATATGAATTGACTCTCGCTAAACCTTTTGATACACACATTCCTCAACTTAGTTCATCTCAATACCAACATTAACTATTACTTGAATTTGGGCATATAAATGATTTTATAAGTTTTCATACCATTGAATTTCAATTACTAACTATAATCTTATCAATTTGCACCATATAGATTGTTTTTTAATGTTTTCATTAAAAATTGTGGCCCTAACATCCATTTGCTAAAGCTCTAGGTCAAAGTGTGCAACTAGTGCCATGACTATCCTAAAAGAATCCTTCATGAAACTAGAGAGAATATATTTTTAAACTCAATCCCTTTACGTTGAGTATAATATATTGTTACAATTCTTGCTTAATGACTCTTCACATTATCATTGCAACCCTGTTTGATTTTATAAATCCACTTCGGCTAATCAACTTATTTTCTGTAGGTTATGGGACAAACTCCCAAACCATGTTATCTTGCATTATGTTATACTCTTCTTTTATAGTGTTTATTCACATTTAAAAATCATAACTCTTCATAGATTCACAGAAACACAAAGAATCGTTACCATTACACCATATGAATTTTTGTGTTCTCGAATATACATTGTATGATAAAAATATATAATGTTCTTCCTATCTAGTTGAACTTTTTAAATGAACTATACCTTTAGTTTGCTTTTCTTGATGATGTAGAGTTTGATCTTCTTAAACCATTTCATTTTGTTCCATATATGAAAGACATATATCATCTTGAGTATTTTCATGGTCTAACAAAACTAAAATGAATGGTAGTGGAAGTAAATCATGATATGTTGGCTTCATAACCTACTTATCTTTGCTAAAACCTTCAAGAATCTCCATAAAAATTCATTAAAATGAAAATTTGTTCCTAAATTTTTCTCTTAAACTCAACATTCTCAAATAATCTTGTTTTTTACTAAAATATATTATTAGTGGAAGGATCATAAAACCTAAAACCTATTGAATATTCTAATATATAATAAAATAACAACTAATCATCTTAGGGTTTAATTTATTTTAATTTGGCTTATAAGGCTTCACTTTAGATGAATATACGCAAACATGCATATGCTTTAAGCTATGCTTTCACCGAGTCCAAAGTTCATGCGATGTTTTAATGGTTGATTGTTTGGAAACTATATTGATAATTTATGTATTATATATTATATATGATTACCTCTTCCCATAACGATAATGGTAGAGTTAATCGACAAATTATACTTCTCACCATATCTTTAAGCATAAAATTTCATCTCTCAATTTTTTATTTATGTTGAAGACCCTAAACTTTTATTCCAAAGAGCTATATCGCATTCCTCTAGGTATTTTACAAATTATCCATGAATTTATTTACCCGAACACTCATATCTGCCATAATATTCACCGTCAGGGTAAAATCTGACGCACTTAATACTTTTATCAAACTGAATTCAGTTTTAAAATTATGAACTTGTCTTAGATATTATGATATCTCATAAATAAGTTATAGATACCCATTCCAAAATAAGTCATCTATAAATAATATAAAATATCATTTTCTATCCTATTATTTTAGGAATGGTCCATAATGATTGAAATGTATAAACTCCAAAACTTATTTCGCTCTCTATGCACCTATTTTTTTTATCGTGGTCTGTTTTATCTTGATATATGTTATGAAAGTAATAAAAAATTAAGATTCAATACAAACTAATAGACCTTTAAATGACAAACTTATTTATTCTTGCCTTAGAGATATGACCTAAGCGCTTATGCTAAAGCTTTTAAAAAAAATTCAGCTTTATAATTTAATTTATCAGATGTATGTATGTTCATTTCTTGATTTATGATGCATAATAATATTGAATAAATAAATATTATTATTCTTTGTGAAACTCAGATTATCATGTAAAGAAAGATTCATTTGATTATTTCCAAAAACCTAAAATCCAAAAGTGTCTTTTATAAGGAAATGATCTAATTCATTCTAACATCTTTCAAATACAAGAAATGTGTACTAGAAAATAAAAAATGATATAAACTAAGCACGAACTACCCTTTACTTGATAAATGTATTTTTTTTTCATAACTGAGGTTTCAACTTCTTTTTATACAATGTATACAAATATAAACTAAGGTGGTTGTAACCGTATCAATCCACAATGTGTTTCTTGGAACTACAACTAAGTTGACTTCTGAAAATACCAAATTCGTGAGATTATCTTTCGATTTGTCATAAACTTAGTACTTTTATTATCTTCCAAAACCAACATCGACTTTTACAGTTGATTTCTTAGGGTTTTTTTTATCATGAACCGATAACCTTATCAAAGGCTCTATCATACTTTCACTTCTCTGGTTTTCCCCTATTTGGAATTCATAATATGCACCTCCAGGACGTTTTTGTTTTAGTCCCCCTCCTCCTAAGTTGCATAAGAATTCATTTTACTAAGTTTATAATTCTCATGCTAAAGAAAAAACTGAAATGCAAACCTTACCAAAACTTCAGTACAAATGTCAATTTGAAGTGTCTTTAAATTTGAGGCGATCATTGGCATCATAATAATAAGTTGTGTTGTTGTATATTTGCCATAAAACTTGATGGTGGAGACCTGCATCAACAACATCTTAATCTTTACCTTATTAATCATGGAAAATATTTCCCAACTCATTTGATAAACTCAATTTCATGGGTGACCTAACTCGAGACATCCATACAAAATACCAAATGTATACACTATTTCATAATTTCCAAATATAACTTATTTGACTCATCCTACACTTCAAATTATTTTTTCTCCTTAGGAGAACTATCTTCATTGGAGGGGGGGGGGGGGCAAGGGTACTTCAACTATGACATTTTCAAATTAAATTCCATGTTCTCCTTTCAGAAAAATAATATAACCTATCTAAAGTGGGAGATCTATTGCTTAATGTGTTAAAGGTATTTACTACAACAATACACACAACATACAACACATTTATTGACATACAAACTTGGAAACAATGTTTAAATACAAATATAACATGTAAAACATAACCTTACATCACTAATATGTTACATGGAGGCAAACATATTAACATGCACTTGTATGAGTTTGAGAAAGGTTATTGTTAGTCCAACTTCAATTAATTTAATTATGGAGAAATTTCCTCTGGGCATGTTTTCTTATATCGATTAAACACTTAATGACCAATTCACAATTGACAGTCGTATATTCATGATTAATTATGCAAAAAATTAAGCTTCCTTAGCGCATGTAGTGCTTGCAATAACATTAATCACGAACCTTTCAAAACCCTAAGCAAATCAATTTACAAGCTATGATTGCTTTGGTGATACGTTGGGTTCATACATATTTAGAAAAGTTAAGACAAACTTAGTTATACAATTCGTATAACATGAGAAACTACAAACATACGATCAAGTCCAAAGCATAACATGTGGTATAGGTCCAAAGGAAGACCCTTGAAGGTACACATAAAACACAACAATGTATCAAGACATTTTCGGTGCATCAACTTCTGGGTCGTCGCAAAAACCAAGGTTGGCGCTGTGTCGCTTTAGGATACTGCCGTGACGTATATCAGGGGTTGTCGTAGAAATAATGTTGAGCAATAATGTTATTACGAAGAACATTAAGGTTTCTGCGGAAAAATAGCCATTGTCCTGTTTCTGTTTGAATTTGGCGTAATTTGCTGCAATGACACTCATTTTGCTGCGACAACTTGATCTTAAATCAAACTATAAACACTAAATTTTGTCTATAATCATGTTTAATCGATTAAACACAAAATTCTAACTTGCTTTATTATATACAAATTAACAATCATGCGATTTCAAACCATAAATGCACATCCCTACCAAGTTAATCAATTTCTACGCGGATAATTTATTGACAACAAAATCACATGTTTTGTATTTGATTCAAGAACAAAATCTAACATTCAATATCAAAGATGAAGACTCTGGTACCAATTGTTAGAGTCCATATCACATGAACACTAATCTGAAATCTCAGTATAGAGCTCTTTAAAAGTACGAACTCTTCCTTATATGCATAATAAATAGTTACACGAAGATGTAAATTTCACCTCTATATTTTTTGTAATTGTTCTTTCTTTTGTTCCCGATTCATTGTATCTTCTGTCTAGATGAAGATCTCAAGAAAATAATCGTATTTGCATTTGTAATCTATGAGCTTCCAATCAAGAGCAGCAGAATAATCTATAAATAATTAGGTGAATAAATAACTCACTTATCCATCTATTTAATGAAGGATTGCAATTAGAGTTTTAATCTAGGTCTATTTGTAATCATATCTTTTAATTTCGTTACGTTGATCACAAACCATCAATTTAAATCATTGTTTATTTTCAAATTAGTTTCTAATCCTTATAGTTTAATCTAAAGTGTCAACATCCGTAATTTTTTTCAAATTAGTTTCTAATCCTCATAATTCAATCTAAAGCGTCAACATCCGTAATTTTCTCACGAAATCCGAATTTGATTTGATATTCACACACTTATCCCAAAAAAAATTCACCGATTATTCCAATTCATATCTGATTACTTCGTAATTAAATCAACATTAATCATAATTTGTTTACTTATTTATTATAGTTCATTTTTCTTCTATAAGAGCCATTTATCATTTTAGCCAAAGTGTTCGGAAAGAGAACTTGGTTTATGATTTAAAGGATAGACTTTAGGATTTTTCGAATTATTTTGGTGATATATATATTAAATAAAAGATGTAATTTTCTATTTCAATCAACTTTCAAATTATTAACGGTTTGTACGGTCCAAGTTGTCAACCGTTTGCATGCGTGTTAAAAAGGGTAACTTTTTAAAGGATAAAAGAAATGGTTAAATTTAAAAATTTAAATTCAAATGAATTTTCAAAACAATAACACCATTCGATTTTTTTGACCCCGCAAAAGATATTTTGACCTCATGGCTAGTCCTAATATATTCTAATAAGCATGCCTTTCGCATTCTCCTACTTCTTCGACAATTGTGACTACTTTAGTCGATATTCTTAACAAAATCAAAACTATAACAAACAATCTGAAAATTAAACATATCACCCCGAATGAACTTAAGAAAACTAAGACCAATTTAGTTATTATGTGCTTCTTGTTGGAATGCTAATATATCCTGGATCAAGACTGTAATATCAGTAAACGAAGACCCTCCTTCTTCAACTGCTCTCTTAGCCAAATTCGCAAGCTCTTTAGCTCTTTTTCGTCTGTTTTGTCCTTCTTCACCTTTATCCATCGCCTTCTCCACAGCTGATTTTACCGCATCTTTGCTCACCAGAACCCCAATTTTCTCCTCTTCGCCCCAAGTCATAGGCCGTTCAACTCCAACAGACACACCGATACTTAGTACATGAACAACTAGTTTTTCATTACAAAACTGATCCCCAAAAAGCGGCCACGTCAGCAACGGAACGCCTGCCGTGATTCCTTCGAGCGTAGAGTTCCATCCACAATGTGTTAGAAACCCACCGATCGAGCGATGTGAGAGTATTACTACTTGTGGTGCCCAACCTTTAATCAGAAGTCCTCTGTCTTTGATTCTGTTTTCAAACCCGGTATCTGAAATCCATTCTTTAAGGCCTTTAGCCTTTTCCCAATCTCTTACGACCCAAACAAAACGCTTGTTTGAGGCCTCCAATCCAAGTCCAAGTTCGATAAGCTGCGACACTGGTAGATTACAGAGGCTGCCTAGGCAAACATAGAGGACAGAGTTGGTTTCTTGCGAGTCAAGCCATTTCACGCATTGGAGTCCATCAAGTGATGCTTTGTTGCCTCTTTCTGCTTTATCTAATCCATTATTGTTGCAAAGTGAAACCGGGCCGATGCACCAAACTTTGTCCGATCTTTCTTTCTTGTATTGTTTGGCATAGGCCGGCTCTAGTCCTTGAAATGTGTTTATGATAACCCCATATGAAGCACGGTCTGCTTCTACAATTCGGTTACTCTCTTCATTCCATTCTTTGTTTGAATTTATCGGCAACTGAGCTTTAGTGAATTTGATTCCACCAGGAAAGCCTGGTAGAACAAAATACTCCGATTCGGACGTTATTGTGTCGAGAACTCCGGAGGCATGTGATATTCGCATACATAGAAGGCAGAAGCAGCACATTCCATGGAAAACAATCTTTGGGATATTGAACTTTTTAGCAATATTGTTTGTGTAAGGCAAGCACATGTCAGCTATGATGCAGCTAGGCCGAGGTTTTAGCTCCTCGAAAAGTTTTTCAACCGGGGTCTCCAGAAAGTTAACGGCTATAAAGAATTGTTTCATCATTTCGGGCGTACTCACCATGTCAATATTTTCGCACCCTTCTGGTAGACCTGATTCTATCGGAAAGGGAAGCTGGACTAGGTTGATGGATAGGCCAGAATCTACAGCACGGGAAACGACAGGCTGGAACCTGGCCGCATTAAGAGGTGTGGTGACAACAGTGATTGTTAAGCCACGGCCAGCTAAGATTCTGGCTATGTCCATCATTGGAATCATATGGCCTTGTGCCATAAAAGGGAATAGTACAAAGTGAAGGGGTTGTTTGGGTTGAGTATCCATAGTAGCTTTTGTGTTTGATATAGGAATTGATATAATTGGCCTTTAAGTTAGGAGATTGAAGCTATCTTTGTTTTTATAGATGACTTTGGTGACATAAGAGAGTACATAAGCAAATTGTTCTTTTGTTTGTGAAAGCTTGTGGTACACGGAAATCTAGACCTCTGTGGTCAGACCGGAGACACACAGACTACACCCTTCTGCTCTTATCTTTTGTTCTTTTTCTTTATTTAGAATTATGAGATGGTCCAGAATTCTATTATTTTGAACATTTTTTTATATTAGTTTGAATACGCATTAATTTTTTTTATCATTATTAGTTTTGAGATTTTGCTATATAAATTCATGGACTGTAATTGATAGAACAAATCGATTTTATAAAAAGATTATATAATTTTGACAATGCTAAATTTGAGTTTATAAGAAGGCTTCACTCTGCTACGTTCTAAAATTATATAATTAACATGAAATATAACATTTGATCAAGCCAAAATGAAGATTTGGCTGACGACCTAATTTCGGTTAATTCAAGCCAACTTCAATCAGTTTGGGGCCACCAGATTTGGACTCTAATAGAGGCTACTGGAAGAATAAAAGAATACCAAACAAGGAAATATCCAGAGCAAACTATTACGTTCACTTTTATAATTTTCAAAAATACCAGGTGGAAAATCATTTGGAGTAAAGGTATCTTTCCATGTGTTACCAAACAAGAAGTTTTTTTTTTGGTCTAACCGGTTCGGCTATTGTAGGGTTTCGGTATTATGAAAAGATTTATAACTGCAGGGTTTTGAATTCATACTAATAGATTTTACTTATTGTACGGTCCAGAGCGAGTTCGGTCTTAATATGAACTTACCCAGTACATGCAGTTATATTTCAGCTAAAGCTAAAATTGTACAGTCCAGAGCGAGTTCAGTCTTAATATGAACTTACCCATCGTACATGAAGTTATATTTCAGTTAAAGCTAAAATTGTACGGTCCAGAGCGAGTTCAGTTTTAATATGAACTTATTCATCGTACATGCAGTTATATTTAAGCTAAAGCTAAGTTTCAAGTGGGTTCTAAATTTAGTGTATATAGATGTACTTATTTGTAAGTTTGGTAAAATAGATTCTGAACTCTAGATGTTTATTCCACGTGATTTCCACCAAAAGCTGGGTTTGAGGACTTTAAGGAGTTTGATGGTGCAAGTGCTATATTTGGGAATGATGAACTCTATCGTATAAAGTGAATAGAAAGCGTTCGGGTCAAGTTGTTTACAAGACTTGAGAAAGTGATAACATGTACGAGATATATGTTTCACGTGAAACTTAACCTTCTGTTTATTGGAATGTTAGATGATGAAATTTACAACTATAAGGCCAAGAAGGTGTATGTGTTTGCTGAAGAGATCTCTATATTGGTTGACACAATCGTTGAGACAACGAAATAAGAGATTTGACTATTTTATAAAGTCAATCAATTGTGAGAATATGTAACGACAACCCTATCTGTGGTAATAGGGAAACACGCATAGAAATGTATATTATTTTGTTATTGTATGTTGATGACATACTTATATTTAGGAAAACAAAACGACAATTGAGACCGTGAATACTCAGCTCAAAGAAGAAGTTGAAATGAATGATATGAGAGAAGTTTATAAGTTTTTTTTAAAAAAAAATATTAAGATGAAATGATTGAGAGGTGATATGTTATTATCTCAAAGAAAGTAGATATAGTAGGTGCTCATGAAATTTGGAATATCTGAAGCTAAATATGTTGAAATCTCATTGGTGCTTAATCCAAACCCAACATTACTTAAACATCTGCCAAAGTAAAAGATATGAAGGTCATGCAAGCGACACTTTATAAAAATGTAATCACACATATCATGTATGATATGATCTGCACTAGCCATGATCTTACATACTCAATTAGTATTTTGGCTGCTCCACGGAGGTCTCACTCGAATTCTCTTAAATTGCTCATAAGATACTTGAACCGTAGATTAGATGTTGGCGGGTGTTATAATCAGAAACATGAATACGATAAAGTGCTAAGAGCGTATGTAAACTCTAATTATAGTAAGAAGCATCGATTTGATTAAGTGTTGGGAGTGTGAAAAATACCAAGATTAAATAAAAACCAACGGTAATTTCATAACTTAAGTATGTTCATAAATAAATATCATTTCAAGTGTAAAAAACACATGGTGGGTTGGTATGATTAAAATCACTCACGTTTATATTTCTCTTAGGGATACGATAAATGGTCGAAGCCTTAGATGGTGAAAGATCCATCCATCAAGTAAATTCATGCTTAGTTTATGTCATTTATGATTTATAATTGTTGTTTGCTAGCAAAAATTTATTGTATGTTAAAAATGTCAATAGAAATTTGATTTTTTTTCTAGTAAAAAATTTCTTAAAAGATATATGGAATAATGAAGTGTATTTTTCTTTACATTATAATATAATAAACACTAGATATTTAACAATGAGTAATAAGTTGTATATATTAAATGTTATTAAGCATCAAAGAGAAGTAATGAACATACAAGTATCTAACAAACTAAATTGTAAAGCCAAAATTTAGGTACTATTTGACACAAACACTTAAGTAATATCCTAAGAGAAAAAATGAATAACCTTTTTGTTGAAAAGTTTATTAAGCCCACTTAATTATTCAAACTTCAATACTTGTATCAAATGTATCAAATGGAAACAGACCAACATGTGTTAGAATTGATTCAAACGACATCTGTAGTGGTGAGTTTGAGTTTAATTATTAAGGATTGCCTTAGTAAACAAGCGAAGAAGTATTTTAGAGAGAGAAATAAATTTAGAGAGAGAAATAAATTTTAGAGAGAGAAATAGATTTTAGAGAGAGAAAATGATAGCACAGAAGTGATCTAACTCAAAAATCCAACCTCTTTAGTAGTTCAACTATGGCCTTTATATAGAGGCGCAAAGACTTAGCTTACAACTAATAACAATTACATAAAAAGGGTAAATTGCACTCTTAGTCCTCAACTAAAATACATATTCGGAATTCCTCCTCTAACTTTACCGCATATTACATAACATTTAATTGTTTACACTTTTAGTCCTTGAATTTCTATTTATCAGTAGCCCTTTTTAGTTCTCATATCAGTAAATGAATGAGAAATAATTAACTTCCAATCTTGTCAAAAACAATCATAATTTCCTATTCCATAATTCGACGTAAACCAATCATTCTGACGCTTCGAAATACGTCCATAACCAATTATTCCCCGAATTAAATTCGAAGCAAAACCAGTAAATTTAAACGTCAAATCTGTTTCAAAATACATCATAAATCCCTAGGGGCTAGGCTTACACCTAAGATCGTCGCATAACAGATGTGGATCCCAGAAGAATATAGAGTCGCTGGGTTGATAAGCAACGCTCCCCTCAGAACATCCATAAAGACCATCTACCACGGTAACTTCGACCCATCTAAAGTTCCTATTTTTTCACCTTCATCAATTACAGAAGAAAGTCAGTCTTCGAAAAATCAAACACCAAGAACTCCTCGAACTTCAACTTCTCTTACCAAATCATCATCTCGAATTAGTTACGAAGTAAGTAAATCTTCATCAAAACAATCCGAAGCGACCCCTTCCTCCACTTATTTTCCAAGATCTAGAAAAAAACTTTTATATCCATGTGAGACGATACCGATGCTACACCAAACCCATGTACCAAATCTCCTCCCCCGAGGATAATTGTTAAGACAACCACATTATCTCAACAAAATTTCTCAAAGAATCCTCCACAACTGAGAGACGAAGCGTTAGAAGCAGAGGTTGATTCCGATTCTACCCAATCAAACAATGAGGCTGATACCGATGAGGAAGCCATGAAAGAATCAGAGAATTCCCCTCAGAAAAAGATCCGCAGACCAAGAAAAAATAAAGCTTTGATTACTATAAACGCGGAATAAAGAGTAGCAATTGGTGAGAATTTAAGTTCTCTTAATGCAGACTATATCGTTGCCATGAAAAGTGTCTCATACATATATTACGAAGAGGGCCAAGCATCAGTTTTGAAAAAATAATAGGGAACGGGGATAACATTACCCTTCGTCTTCCAAAAAAAGGGGAAACACCCTTAGACTGCAGAAAAGATGAACTGGTAGTGTATCCGGAAATCATCAATTAAGGGCTTTGGTTCCCATTAGATCCGATGATAGTTGACTACTTCGAACTCCTAGATATGTACCCAACTCAAGTGAAACCAAATCAATGGTTCACCATTCTCTTTATAATCATGGCCTCCTGCTTGTCCAAGATTGTGATCAGCATTAAATATTTCATATCTTTGACCAAATTATCCAAGAGACCAAAGCTACCGTTTTACTATCTTACATTAGATGATGACTTAAAAATCATCGATGATCTTTTGGAAATTGACAAGTTTTAGAAGAAAAAATCCATCTTCATCTCGGGAGCATGGGAAAACGGCAAAGAAATATCTTAAGCCAATCTATCAAGACTGAATCTTGTATAGAAAAGTGGTCGTAAGTATTATAATACCATTCTTCATACATTAAATCTTCTAACTGTTGTTACTCTTATTCATTATCAACTTATATGTTCTTACCATTAATTCTGAGGGGCTATACCATTCGTCGAGCAAGAGCCAAAGAAACATTCATTAAACTTGCCGCTTGGGATGAAGCACAATGGAACAACGCTTTCCACACAACCTTTGAACCAATCAATTTCCTCAACAATCATTTATTTTCTATCGCACCTGAAGCCTCTCCTCTTGAAAATTTAATGGAACAACCCAACCCTTGACAAGCTGTTAAAAGATTAGTCCATCCCGATTGCAAGGTATTCTTACTCATACGCAATAGATCAGACAATCACCTTCCTCAAAAGAAGAAGGCAAAAAAAGACAAAAAAACAAAAAGACAGCTAGTCCATCCGGTGCTAGCCCTTCAACAAATCTGAAGCTAAACATTTAAAAAGAAAAACAAAGAAAAACACACTTTCGACCATCGAAAAAGGAATAGAGGGAGAACCTTCTCTAAAAAAGAAGAAAAATGCTACACCCTCGAAAAATAAATATTTCACTAGTCCTCCTCATAAGAAAAATACAGTTGCAACCATCGAAGATATAGTATCTGATGACGATGATGTCATAGTTGCTGTGAATCAATAAAGTCGTCAAAAGGAAAAGGAAAAGGAAACAACTGCGGAAGATGCTGCAATTGATGTAGAAGATAATCAAAATGATGATCACTTTGATCCCCATAGTTTCATTAACTTCAAAGAATCACAAGATCTTATTGGAGAAGAGGATCCTCTCATTCAAGAGGTTCAAACTGTCCTACATAATTTTGGTAGAAAATTTGCACCGTCTACCTCCGAAGCAGCATCTCCTGAAATTATTGTTCCTATTGCTCCTACTACGTCTTTAGATCTCATCCCTCGGTCCAGCCCAATGGTTTTTCCTCCTATTCCACCAAACCCAGATGTCTTTGCTGCAGTTCAACCATTTTCCGATCTCATATTGAAAATAAACATATTGAAAATACAACATAACTATTCCCAATATAACTTCAGATGCTGTATATTCCACAGGTGTTGAAGCATCCTCCCCCGACTATCACAAATGCGATAAGACCCTGCTTTATCCTTTCAACAACCACATAAGGTCCTTCCTAATTCGGGGCCATTTTTCCGAGGCTCTTCTCCTTAGTATACAAAAATAATTTTCTCAACACTATATCACCTGTTTTAAACTCCCGCCTTTTTACCCTCGAATTGTACCTATTCCTCATAATAGTTTGATAATGGATCACGTTTAAATGAACTCAAATTCTTTTCTCATCAATCAAATCTAAATTTTCTCTATTAGCTTCGTCATTAGATTTTTCAGAATATTGGGTTATTCTAAAAGATGACATCATAGATTCCACAGGGCTGACGACGCCCATTCTATATGCTAAAGCAAAATGAGTTTCTTTAGTAGTGCTTCCATAGGAGTTGTTCGATAAGCCCAAAGCACTTCTTGCAAATAATTTGGCCATTTCCCCGCTGCCCCTGTCAAATTCTTCTTCAAACCATTTAAAATAGATCTGTTTGTCACCTCGACTTGTCCATTTGTTTGGGGATGAAAAGTTGTTGAAAAACATTGTTAAATTCCTTTCAAAACGCTGAATGAAGTCATTTTTTTTATTAAATTGAGGGACATTATCCGTAGTAATTCTCTGAGGTACTTTAAAACGACAGCAAATACTGTTTACAATGAATTTAATTACATCATTTGTTTTCGTTCCAGATAACGATTATGCTTCAGCCCATTTTATAAAATAGCCTACTGCAACAATTATCATTTGCCGCCCTACGGATGCTATCGACAAAGGCCCCACTAATTCAATTCTCCATTTATCAAATGGTATGACCTCTGTAATAGACATAAGTGAAACTGTCGACTTGTGAATAGAATTAGCAAATCTTTGATAAGTATCACAACTTCGAACCAAAATTTTGGCATCGTTCGTGATCAAAGGCCAATTAAACCCTGCAAGAAAAACTCGACAATATAGAGCTTTAAACTTATAATGAGCCGATCCTTCTCCATCATGCAACTCTGATAAATATGCATGTGATTCTTTCTTATTCAAACATCGTAATAATGTCCTACTCAATGATTTCTTATACAAAACTCCATCCAAAACTATGTATCCAAAATCTTTGCCTCACAAATGTTTGGCCAATTTCGCATCGTCAGGCAGTGCTCCTCGAAGCAAAAAATTTAAAATATCAGTTCGCCAATCGCCTCGGACTACATTTGTAGTGACAAACAATTCTTCCATATAATCACACTCGTCTGACTGGGTCAAAATTGAAGGACTCTCTTGTAGTAAAATCCAAGAATACTCTTCCTTGTAAGTGATATTTGCTAATGAATCAGCCACTGTGTTACTTTCTCAACTTATATGCTCCACAACAACATGATCAAATAATAGCATTGCTCTCGAAGATATAAAATTAAGCCATCCTTTTTTGCTTTGGAGTTTCCAGATACTTGATTTGCTACTAATTGAGAATCTGTCTCTAATCGTACGAAAGTTACTCCACATATTTTCGCAAGTCTCAAACCAGCCAAAGCAGCTTCATATTCAGCTTTGTTATTCGAGGCGTGAAAACGAAAGGTTGAATACGAACGAGATGAAAGTCCTAAATTTGATTAGAGTCTTTGAGTTACAGAATATGAAGGAGTCTGAGTACGTGAAAGTTACTCGGACATACTTCTCTCAGGATTGACAATAAGGTGAGATTGCTTGGTTCCAAGTTAAAAGACTTTAGGAATGTCCAAAAAATATTGGTCACTGTTCGAGAGAGATTTTAAGCCACCATTACTACGCTATAGAAAAACAAATATCTTTCAAATATTCAAGTTAGCGAGTGAAGATTCATCTAGAAATTATCAAAATAGAAAAGAAGGAGGTATAAAAAAAATCATACCCACCTTGCTGCCATTGTGAGAGGAAAGGTCATACACCATACAAATGTTGGAAAATACTTGATGCTAAATCTTCCAAATGTAATAAACTCGGACATGAAGCTATAATTTGCAAATAAAAATGTCAGAAGCAAGAAGTAAATGTAAGAGTAGCTGATTAAGAAGAAGAATATCAGTTGTTTGTGGTTACTTGTTTCTCAAGTAGAGAATTGAGTGAGAGCTGGTTGATTGACAGCGGGTGACCAAATCACATGACCTATGAAAATGAGTTATTTGAGTAATCAAGAAACACTGAAGTCAAGAAAGTGAAGATTGGAAACGATGAAAACTTGAAGTATAGGAAAAAATATAGTAGTTATAACAAGATATGAATGTACAAAGTTTATTATTGATGTTTTATTTGTACCTAAAATTGATCAAAATCTCTAAAGTGTTTGCAGTTACCCGATAAAGGATATAAAGTGTTGTTTGAGAATAAGAAGTGCTTGATCAGAGATACTACTCACAAAGAGTTTTTCAATGTCAAAATGAAAAGAAACGGGTTTGCTCTATATCTAATGGAGAAACAATAATTACTTTCTCAGGTTATGTCGTAACATCATTCCTATAGGAAGGTTATCCATGGGTCTCCAGTTTAGCAATTGCAAGATTTGCATATAATCACTTCACAAATTCTCCTAATTGGAGGAGAAAAATATCAGCTTAACCAACTTGTCTCAAGTAGTCCATCCTGTTGGTTATGGTTTTAATTCATAGTCCTCATCAGATGTTTAGGAACTTTAGTCATCAAACAAGTTCGGGGCCAAGACATCCACAAAAAATCGATGATGTCCACCAAAAGGAGTCTTATCTACAGTTGGATTAAGGATCATCAAGTATTTGGAAAACCGGTGACAATTTCAATGCTTTGACAAATATAGGTATTAAAACGAAAATCCGTGCTTCACTCGTAGCTTCAAAAGCCTCTGAAAAAGAAAATTTAATGGACAAACATAAGATTGGTGTAGAAGTCCAGTTATGTGATGTTATTAACAAACAACATGTAATGGAATCCAGTAATATGAGCTTTCGGTTGAAAGCTAGACAGAAGTTAAAACTTTTGCTGTTTGTGAAAGACGCAAGACTTCCGAAAAAAATCTAAAGATAAAAAATCTAAACAACAGGATTGTTAACACCGTTCACCTAGCTGTTCTTATTTTCTATCGATTATTTTTGTGTTTTGCTTATACAATTATGTTAATGTGTGTACATAGTTTTTATTTTATATTTAAATTATAGGTTACTAAATGAATATAGTCTTTTCATTAAAAGTTTTACTCCATTCTCTCTTTCATTTATTACTTATCTATTAAGTTTTTTTTACGAAACTCTATGGTTTTCTACACTAACAAACGTATGGTTTAGAAGCAAAGTAGCTCAATAATGCATTTATTATATATGAAAATTGGTATGGATAATAATTGCCTGAGGGTAGGCTAGTAATTTTAAGTGGAGTTTCAAGGTGGTGTATGGGTGTTTAACGGTGGTGTATGGGTGTTTAACGGTGGAGAGATAATTAAGCAGCTTGGTAGCAGTTAATTTTCATTACCCATAGTTAATGCTGGTGGTTGGGTATTTATAGTATGATGTTTGGGCCCTTATGGGCTTTCGGGTCATGTTTAATGGACCCGGGTCATGTTTAAATACCCATGAGTTCTAAGCAGGAGGGCAGGTAGCTTAGTCAAGAAGTGTTTAGGTTTTTTAGTACTTTAGTCATAGTTCGAACAGCCTTACGTTTACAGTGTTCAAAGTGATCCGTCCGATCCAAATGATCTGTCCGATTTATGTCCTTGTAGCCTGTCCGGTATTCGGAGAGACTTAGACTGATTTGCCCTTCCGGGGAGCATGCTGAATTCGGACTCATCAGGAGCCCCTTTTTTAGGTGTTTGAGCAAGTGTCCTTGTCAAAGAACTGAAAAACAGTCCGATGTATGAAGTGGTTCTTAATCCGGACAGAGCTGTGGGTATACCCGGACAGATTAAACGTTACGAATTCCAAACGGTTTTTGCCAGAGATAGTGGGACATGTGTCGCTTTCTGATTGGTCACTCCAGCCGTTTTTTCACCTTGAATTTCGCACCACCTTCTTTAACAAGTAACCTCTTTAATTGCCAATAGTGACATCAGCGCCGTCTTTTAATCATTACCCAACTTTTCGGATTCTCCTAGGAATCAACTCCTTTTTTTCAAATCTACTATAAATTCACATTCATTTTTCACTATTTTACTATCTCTCTCAAATCTTACTCTGCAATTTTACTCAGAGCTTTCTCTCTCTAGAACAAAAATTCCCTTGGCTGTTTTATGTTTACAGCAAGAACAGCATTGATCAAAGGTGGTTGGCTCAACCTTTCAGAGTTGGAGAAAGCGCAGAAGGTCGAAAAAGAAAGGCGAATAGCAGCAGGGCTACCATCATCACCAGTTGATAGACCGGTTGCTTCTGTTACAGAATCAGATCGAGGCTCATCCTCCTCCAAAGGTACCAAGCCCAAAAAGCTCTTTCAATCCACCCTTTCTCCCATAGTATCTGGTTCCTCAGTTCAGGAGTCAATACCTGCTGTTGAACCAGGAGTCATTGCTACAAGCGTTAGGAAAACCTCACCTTTTATAGCCATGGGGTCTGATTCTGACCACTCCCCGGAGAAGCTAGTCGTTAAGAGGCCTAGCCGGTTAGTCAAATGACTGACCTCCAGAAATACTCCCTCAAAGTCGGGGGCAAAAAACAGTGACTCTGGGTCTGGAGTGCCCATTAGAGCTCCCCGGGAGAGGCCGTCCGGTCCGGAGGCCAGCAGCCCAGTACCCCCTAGAGAGTCTTCTGCCTCAGAACCCCAACTTGAGGTGAGAAGTCAGATGAATACGGGCAGTCAGCAGTCCGGAGGGCAGGCTATGCCAAGCTTCAATCCTCCCCGAACCACTTCCACAGAAGTCCCCCCAACAATTATGGAGGAGAGAATGGAGGACTCTACTGAAGAGGTCCCCTTTGAGTCCGAGTCCTCCGGACAGGCTGATACCACTGCTGTTGCTGCCAAAAAGAGCAAAGAAAATTTGTATCTGAGGCATCCGGACCTGCCGGAGTGCCTTGAGGGGAGAGTGGGGCCGTGCTTCCACAAAGTCGAGCTTAAGTACCTCTTGGCCTTGCAGAAGACCAAGTATGCATTCATCCATACCTCTGATCTGGGTTGAATGCGCACAAAATGGGGGATCCCTGAAAACGTGAAGATAAGGATCCCCATTGATCCGGAGACCCCAATGGACTGTAAACGAAACGAGATAGTCTTCTTTACGGAGCTATTTAACTGGGGGCTCAGGTTCCCACTAGACCCGGAGATCGTGCGCTACTTCCACCTGGTCAAGCTCTGCCCAACACAGCTAAGCCCCAATGGTTGGTTCACCTTAATTTCATGTATCATGGCGTCTAGGTTATCTGGGATCCCTCTTCCTTTGGAAGAGTTCGCAGCAGTGGCCAACCTGTGCAAGCATCATCAGTTCCCCTTCTACCATTTCAACATGGGGAACGATCTCAAGGCCGTTGATGATCTCCTGGAATCGGAGAGTAAGTGGAGAAGCCAATTCCTGTTCGTTAGTGGTGCCTGGGAAAATGGCAAGAAAATCAAGGCCGGAGAGAACCCAAGCCTCCTCAGGAGTAGGTGGAGGAGTGACCGTAAGTTTCTTAACTTGAGTCTCTGTCCGTTTTTCTCCTTCTTTTTTTTAAGTTAAATTTATATTAACCAATTTTTCTTCTGTTATATCAGAGCTGCCAAAGGAGTTCGGGGACTACCTGAAGGCCGGACAGACTACCTGTGGCAAAATCAATGCTTGGGCCGCAGAGAATTGGGAGAATCGATTCCACAAGGCCTTCACCCCTAGGAATCTAGCAAGGTCTCACCTGTGGAACACCACAGGTCGAAGAGACCTAACTTGGGAGGAGCTCACCACCCAGCCTGATGAAGACATTGTGCTGAGAAGGTCCCACGAACTGGATGGGACACTCTACCTGCCTGCCCGGGCCAAAGCCCCAAGCAAAATGAAAGGCAGAAGAAAAGGCAAGAAGGTGGTAGGTGATGCTGAGAAGGATGCCCCAATAGATCCAGAGGGGCCAGCCCAAGTTCAAATTGATGCAACCCTCTTGCAGGTGGTGGAGCAGGAGACCGAGAGGCAGGAAGTAGACCTTCCAAAACCTCCAAGGGCTCCCAAGAGGACTCGCAAGCAAGCAAGTGAAAGCGCTGACCGGGTAGTTAAGAAGAAAAAGACTTCACAAGGAGATGAGCTCGCTCTCCGGGATCCGGAGCCCTCTTTTCCCACTGGCCCTTCAGACCCAACGCTGGCCGAAGAGATCCCCAGAGAGTTTCACACTGATGAAGTCGAGGGGGGAGAGCTCAACTTGGATGAAGTGGACATCACCGGTCTGGGCGGGCTTGGTGAATATTTCCTTGGCCTGCCCAGAGACGAGTTCGTAGGGCCCTACATCCCTCCGAGCAGCTCCAATACGGTCAACTTTAACGTTAAGACTTTCATGGTTTTTAGTAAGAAGGACACTATTTCCCATTCCCTGCTTAGTAATGTGCAGCCAGTTCTTACACTGGAAAGACAAGTCCGGAGCCAAGCAGACACCATCAAAGACCTCAAGTCTGAGAAGGATAAGCTGTCCGAAGACCTCCGCATTGCTACTACCAATGCTGATTTACTCAAGGAAGCACACGAGGAGCTGAAGAGGAGTCATGATGAGAGCAATACAAAAGTTGCCACCCTAGAGCAAACCATAAAAGATCTCCAGGAGAAGTTGTCTAGTATGGAGAAAGATCTCACGGTCTCACGGGGAGAGACCACTGCAAAGGAGAAGCTCATCACCAACCTGACCACTGACAAGATTGCTTTGGAAAATGCAGTGACTCAGGCTGCTGAAGAGAAGGCTGCTTTGGTAAGGGACCAAGAGGCCACAATCAAGGCCAAGATCAACGCCTATGCCAGGGAGATGATACAAAGCGAAGAGCTAATGATTCAAAGGGTGAAGTCTGATATGGTTCTCCTTTTTCACGAAAAATTCCCGAAGAGGAGACTGGGGGACTTATGGCTCTATGTGGATGATGATGACCTTCCATTTTTACTATGGTTGATGAGGGATTTTCCGGTGAGTCCTCTTCTGATAATGAAGAGAAAACCAGAGAGAGCCCAGGTGAAGAGGAGAATGATCCCAAGGGCAAAAAAGTGGTCGAAGGGGGAGCGACATCAAATGCAAGAAAGTAGACGAGGGTGAGCCATCTTCAAAGGCTCAACCTTAATTTATGGTGTACTTTATTTATCCTTTACTCAAACTAAAGTCCTTGGAAGGCCAAGGCACTATTTTTGTTGTGGTGTCCGGTATTATTCGGACAGATTTTTTGTACTGTGCCCTAACTCGTTCAAAAATTCCTTGGAAGGCCAAGGCAATTTTAAGTTGTTGAATGAATGTTTCTATTTTGCTCAACCATCATCTTCTTTCATTATTTGTTTTAGTTTAGATAGCTGGAATTTAAGTAGCTTTGAGTTATTGCATTGTGAGAGTGTTAAGATTCTCCGGCTAGAGTTTAAATAGCCCTTAGACCTTTTAGTCCGGGTAGTATGACAAGAGATAGAATTTTGAAAATACTTAGAAAATTTTGAAGAAGGCATCAAATTTCATTGAAAGCTCTCCGTGCCACCGAAGAGGGGAAGGTATGCCCCCAAATATTTACATGGATGTTTAAACAAGTAAATATTTACACAAGTGTTATTCCAAGTACATTCGAAGGTGTTCAATATTCCAAGGGTGAGTTAAAACCCTGCCATCTTTGTCTTCCAACCAATAAGTCCCAGGCTTGATTCTTTCAACTACAGTATATGGACCCTCCCAGGTTGGGGCCAACTTTCCGAAGAGATTTTCCTTAGTATGCAAGAAGACCTTCCTTAATACTTTGTCCCCTGGTTGGAAATCTCTTCTTTTAACCTTAGAAGCAAACCTGCTTCTCATCAAGCTCTGATAGTGTGCCACCCTTAGGCAGGCTTTAACCCGTCTTTCTTCTATTAAATCAAGTTGATTTCTGACGGCCATCTCATTAGCATGTCCGGAGAAGTTATGAATACGAAAGGAAGGGAGTGTATTCTCTATGGGGGCTACTGTATCCATTCCATAGACCAAGGCAAAGGGAGACTCTTGTGTTGCAGCCATAGGCGTCGTCCGGTAGGCCCACAAGACCTCTTGTAGATAACTAGGCCACTTCCCAGGAGCCCCTTCTAGATTCTTCCTTAAACCGGACAGTATAGTTCTATTAGCCACTTCAACCTGCCCATTGGCTTGTGGGTGGAAAGGTGAAGAAAAGCAGTGCTGTATACCCCTTGAGGCACATAAGCTTTCCATTTCTCTATTGTCAAACTGTGGCCCATTGTCTGTTGTTATCTTTTGTGGGACACCGAATCTGCAACATATGTTGGACATAATGAATTTTATGACAGCTTTCGATGTTCTCCCTGCCAGGGGAGCTGCTTCTATCCATTTTGAGAAGTAGTCAATGGCCACAATTATAGTTTTACGCCCTCCGGACACCACAGGGAGAGGCCCAACCAAGTCCAATCCCCATCGAGCAAAAGGGATGGGCTCAGAAATTGACTCCAAAGGAATGGCTGGTACATGAATTTCATTGATGTACCTCTGGCATGGGTCACACCTTCTTACCAGCTCCTTAGCATCTTTCATGATTGATGCCCAATAGTATCCGGAGAGTAACACTCTTCTTGTTAAAGTTCTGAATCCACAATGGGCTGATCCCTCACCATCATGCAATTCGGAGAGGACCACTTGTGACTCATTATCCCCTAAACAACGTAGGAGAGGTTTACTATAGGATTTTTTGTACAACACTTCTCTCAACATAATGAAACCACGAGCCTTTTGTTTTAATGTTCTGGCTTGTGACTTATCTGAAGGCATAATACCATCAGACAGATATTGTATGAGAGGAGATCTCCAGTCTTGAGGCCGACTCACTTGTATTTCAAAAACTTCATCTTTTCCACCCTCACTAAGTTGAATAGAAGGACTTTCAAGCACATGGATCCATGGGTAGGGCTTTTACTGCTGTTCGGGGAGCAAAGTCTATGTCGAAGTCCCCCAACTCCATTGACCACTTCGTCATTCTGCTTGAAATGTCTGCTTTTTGAAGGACATTCTTTAAAGGGAAAGATGTCCGGACGACGATAGGATGATCCTGAAAGTAAGGCCTCATTTTTCTTGCAGCTATCACCAGAGCTAATGCCAGTTTTTCGAGTTTCAAGTAACGCCTCTCAGCATCAATCAAGGTTTTGCTGATGTAGTACACTGGGTAGGGACAACCATCGACCTCTCTTACCAACACAGCACTGATGGCACAACTTGAAACGGCCAGATACACAATAAGAGTCTCCCCGTCAACTGGTTTGAACAAAGTTTTGGGAGACGAGAGATTTTTCTTGATTTCATTGAATGCCTCACCACACTGTGGGGTCCATTCGAATCCTTTTGCACCCTTCAAAGTTTGAAAGAATGGAGCACACCTGTCCGAAGACCTGGAGATGAATCTGTTCAAGGCAGCTAATCTCCCCGTTAATCGCTGTACTTCTTTAATGTTTCGAGGAGGCTCCATCTGGAATAAGGCATTGAGTTGGTCCGGGTCGGGCTGTATTCCATGCTCACTTATGATATACCCTAAGAACTTCCCGGACTGCACTCCGAACACACACTTTTCAGGGTTTAGTTTTAAATTCACTTTTGCCAAGTTGGCAAAAGTTTCTTGGATATCGGACAAGTGCAACTGCTCATCCACGCTTTTCACCATCATATCGTCAATGTAAACCTCTATATTTCTTCCAATTTGATCAGCAAATGCCTTGTTGACTAACCTTTGATAAGTAGCCCCAACATTTTTCAAGCCAAAAGGCATCACCTTGTAGCAATGTAGACCCCTATCAGTGACAAACGTGGTATGTTCTTGATCTTTTGGATCTACTTGGATCTGATTGTACCCGGAGAAGGCATCCATGAAGGAGAGCAGCTTGTTCCCAGAAGTAGAGTCTACTAACTGATCTATCCGGGGAACCGGATACAAATCTTTTGGGCAAGCTCTATTAAGATATGTGAAGTCAATGCACATGCGCCACTTGCCATTTTTCTTCTTTACCATGACAGGATTTGCAGTCCACAAAGGATATTGAGATTCTTTAATATGCCCCATCTTTGTGAGTCTGTCAACCTCTTGTACTATGACATCAGCCTTTTCTTTCGAGAAAGCTCTTCTCTTTTGAACCACTGGTGCCACATCTCTCCGGACAGATAGGTGATGGGATATCACCTCTGATGGAACTCCAGTAACATCAGCATTGCACCAAGCAAAAACGTGCTGATGGTCTTTCAAAAATTTCAACATCTCTAGTTTCAATATTGGTGGCATCTTGGACCCTATCTTGACACTTTTGCCTTCTTCCAAACAGTGTGTTTCAACCTCTTCAATTGGGATCAACACTCCAGGGGTCTCTCGGGGGTCATCGATTTCACCCTCACCCCCAGAAAGACCATCAAACTGCTATTGATCGTTTATACGGACTGCCCCCAGCGTTCGTGGAGCCAAGGCAGCGGCATAGCATTCTCTTGGAATCTTTTGGCTGCTCCGGACAACCCCAACCTGTCCCTGAACAGCATACTTTAAACACTGATGGACTGTTGAAGCCACTGCATGCATCCTAGAGAGCCAAGATCTCCCTAGAATAGCATTATAACAAGTGGGACAATCCACCACGATGAAGAGTATTCTAACCATTTTCTTGAAAGGGCCCCTGCCCAATAACACTTCTTCTTCAAACTCCCCGATCACATCGGCTGAGCTGCCCGTGAAGCCCACGATTGATCTGTCTGACTTTTGAATCACACCTGGATTTTTCATTTTCTTGTAAGTGGTTAGGAAAAGGATATTGGCAGAGCTTACAGTATCCACCAGAATTCGCCTTATCTCATTGCCCCCTATAGATGCTCCTATGACAACAACATCCTCATGAGGGCCAGCAATATCTCTCAAATCATCCTCATCGAAGACTATGAATGAGAATGAGTTTGGTGATTGATAAGATGTCATGCCTCCTTCTAGCTGGGAGGCTAAATTATGAACATGCCTCTTTCTTGAAGAAGCAGTAGGAGCTGTCATAGTGTCCCCTCCGAAAATCGTGAGTGACTCGAGGAATTTAATGAGCCCGGAGACCGTCCTAGAACACTCCTCTATAGCACCCACCCTATTTCGTGTTGGATCAGGATCCAAGTATTCAGATTCCACATCAAACCTTTCAACTATTACCATGGCCCCCTCCGGGGCAGCATTACTTGGACCAACCCGGTGAGTGTTGTCAGGCCTGTTGCCTCCTCTTCTTTTAACGTATGCTCCTAACTTTCCCCTTTCAATCAAGTTTTGAACCTCTTGTTTCAACGCTATGCAATCATCACTGGTATGGCCAATATCATTGTGGTATTGGCAAAAGGAGTTGTTACGATGCTCTCTGGGAGACTGCAAGGTTGCTGGTCTCCGGTATTGCACCTCATCTTTTGTTTTATCGAAAATGGTGGCCACGCTTTCTTTGAGCTCTCCGAACCACTCCGGTTGGACCCATGGCCCTCTTTTGTTTCTGGATTGTTGACTTTGAGCAGGAGCAGCTGCCTGAGACTGAGCTTTTGCCCTACCATTCCCCTGTCCGGTTTCTCTTGCTTTGTTCCCGGACTGGTTTTGATTTGGAGTTGGTGCCACCGGGGTGGATCTCACCTGTCTGTGCACCCTGGTTTTCTTTGTTTCATCAACGTTTATTTTCTTTTGCCAACCTGATTTAGCAATCCCCCCAGGTCATGGCCTTCTTTCTGGTCACCGAATCAGCCAGATTCCCTGGGTTCAAACCTTGCCTTAGGGATTCTATTGCCACCTGTTCGAAGCAATCAGCCAACCCATTCTTTGTGTTTACAAAACGACTTATGTACTCCTTCAAGGACTCATTTGGCTCCTGGGCACAATGGATTATTGTGTCTCCATTGCCCTTCGGTTCCTTACTCCCTACAAACTGTCATCGAAAGGCCACCCAAAACGTATCAAAATCTTTAATACAACCTTGAGGCAGGCTGTTGTACCATTTCAGAGCACTCCCCGTAAAAGATTGGGAGAATGCCCTACACAGTAGTTTATCATCGTCATCAAAGTTCATCATGAAGTTCTTGAATTGCTCCAGATGATTGTCCGGATCAATACTGCCATCGTACGTCTCCATCTTAGTACTGTCAAACCTCTTGGGGAGGTTTCCGGACAGGATTTTATAAGACAGTGGAGACTGCCTCCAATTCCTTCCACGGCTGAACACAGTATCCTCATTGGGAGTTGCAAAGATACCTGGCTCATCGTGGAAAGCAAAGGGTCGCCAATTTGGTAGGGATAATAATTGCCTCAGGGTAGGCTAGTAATTTTAAGTGGAGTTTCAAGGTGGTGTATGGGTGTTTAACGGTGGTGTATGGGTGTTTAACGGTGGAGAGATAATTAAGCAGCTTGGTAGCAGTTAATTTTCATTACCCATAGTTAATGCTGGTGGTTGGGTATTTATAGTATGATGTTTGGGCCCTTATGGGCTTTCGGGTCATGTTTAATGGACCCGGGTCATGTTTAAAGACCCATGAGTTCTAAGCAGGAGGACAGGTAGCTTAGTCAAGAAGTGTTTAGGTTTTTTTAGTACTTTAGTCATAGTTCGAACAGCCTTAAGTTTACGGTGTTCAAAGTGATCTGTCCGGTCCAAATGATCTGTCCGATTTATGTCCTTGTAGCCTGTCCGGTATTCGGAGAGACTTAGACTGATTTGCCCTTCCGGAGAGCATGTTGAATTCGGACTCATCAAAAATAATACACAATGGACCAAATATCAGAGGATCTTTACGTGGCTCACAAGCTTTTCTATACTTGTCTTTGTTTTGTTCTGAAACATTCATTTGACTACTTTCAAACGTTACTGCATAAACGCCACCTGATATCACCTTTGAAACCTATTCGATACCCTCAAGTTGAGCTCAGGTAAGAGGCCTCTTACAACAAGTAAATATAATAACTGGGTAATGCTGATATCATTACCAAATTTAACCTCAAACTTTATTAGATCTTGTTCTCTGTCTGTTAAAATGTTGATATATCTTTAATCAACATTGTAATATCCATATAAGAAGATCCGCCTTCTTCAACAGCTCTATTTGCAGAATCGGCTAGCTCTTTAGCTCTCCTTCTTCTATTTTCTCCTTCTTCACCTTTATCCATCACCTTCTCGACAGCGGATTTAACGTTATCTCTGTTCACCATAACCCCTACTTTCTCTTCTTCACCCCACTTCATAGGCTGCTCGACACCAATAGGCACACCAACTTTCAAAACTTGGACGGCTAATTTATCATTACAAAACTGATCCCCGAAGAGTGGCCAAGTCAGCAGAGGAACCCCTGCGGTAATCCCTTCGAGTGTAGAGTTCCATCCACAATGTGTTAGAAACCCACCGACCGAGGGATGTGAGAGTATTAGTACTTGTGGTGCCCAACCTTTTATCAAAACCCCTCTATCCTTGACTCTATCTTCAAATCCGGTATCTGAAATCCATTGTTTGAACCCTTTCTCTTTCTCCCAATCTCTTACAACCCAAACGAAAGGCTTGTTTGATGCTTCTAACCCGAGGCCGAGCTCGATAAGTTGTGTCAGAAGAAGATTACGTAGGCTACCTAAACAAACATAGACAACAGAATTTGTTTCTTGGGAGTCAAGCCATCTCATACACTTGATTTCATCGACTGTGCCTTTATTACCTCTTTCCGCTATATCTAATCCATCTTTATTACAAAGCGACACAGGGCCAAAACACCATACTTTATCCGATCTTTCTTTTTTGTACTGTTTGACATAAGCAGGCTCTAAGCTGTGAAAGGTGTTTATGATAACCCCATAAGAAGCATTATCTGCTGCGAGAGATCTGTCAGTTATATCGGCCCATTCGCCTTTCGCATCTGCTGGTATCTGTGCTTTTGTGAACTCGATCTTATCAGGAAAGTCTGGTAAAACAAAGTGTTCTGATTCTGAAGCTACCGTGTCAAATATTTTCGAGGCACGCGCTATTCGCGTGCATAGAAGACAAAAGCAAGACATTCCATGGAAAACAATCTTTGGGACATTGAACTTCTTAGCTAAGTTGTTCGTGTAATAGAGACCCATGTCGGCTATGAAGCAGCTAGGCCGAGGTTTAAGATCGTTGAAGAGTGCTTCAACTTGTTTTTCGAGCAAGTTTGCAGCTTTAAAGAAATTCAATGTCATTTCCATTGACGTCACCATATCAAAAGTTTCGCACCCGTGTGGTAATCCTGCTTCCGCAGTTGGAAACTCGACCTGGACTACATTGATGGATAGACCAGACTCTATAGCACGGGAAATTACAGACTGGAACCTGGCTGCGTTAAGAGGAGTGGTGACAACTGTGATGGTTAAGCCACGGCTAGCTAAGATTCTGGCTATGTCCATCATGGGAATCATGTGGCCTTGTGCCATGAAAGGGAACAACACAAAGTGGAGAGGCTGTTTGGTTTGTATATCCATAGTAGCTTTGTGTTTGGAAAGGAAATGAAATGAAAATAGGCGGGTTGAAGTTTAGAGACTTAAGCTATAGTTGTATATATAATTGGATAAACAGAAGAAAAGTTGAAGATGTGTGTGGACTGTGGAGTGCAATCGGAAAATTTGTTGAAATGTAGCTATTATTTCTTGGTAGTATCTTTCAACACTTTGATTAGTTGCATTGAATGGTGCAATAGGTCTAAGTCAGTGGCTTGAACTTTTCTTCCTAAGATTAAATGCTGAAGAGAACGTATGGACTAGGAAGGTGTTAGTGTTTTGATAGTACTATATTTAGTTATAGTGGACCCGTTTTAGGATTCGGAGATCAAGATGATCTTCGAATTAGGAAGATGAATCTTCCTGTATTTTGTAATTGGACATAGAGGAGAAAAGTTTAATCTGTGATGTATGAGAGTGCACATAACCAACAGTATATATACCCAAAACGAGTTTAAGTATACCCAAAAACAACAGTTGACTTTGGATTGATTTTTTTTTGACATTTTTACCCTCCATCAGAAAATTAATATCAAAACTGCCATTAAGTAAAAAAAACTACTAAGTTTATCCTGAGTATACCCAATTCACCAAAAGTCCTATTTTGCTATGTATACCCAAACAAACACTCTTCTTTGCTGAATTTACTATCCAAATAGTATAGTTTCTTAAAAATTTTGAAATCTAATTCAAACTTCTTAAGAAAATCAAGAACACTCAAACTAAAACGCAAAATCGATCATGTCGGAAGCAGAATTAGGGATCAGCGTGGAGGAGTTGATGTCGCTGGAGAGAAGGAATGATGAATTTTCGCCGGAAAACGAGATTGAGTCGCCGGAGAAGGAGCCAAGGTCGCCGGAACCACCACCGTCGCCGGCGAAGGTATTGAATAACCCGGCTGGCCTAGCACCATCGGTTCCAGCACATGGAACCAATGGTGCGTAGGTGACGCACGGTCGGTTCTTGGCCAAGAACCGGCCGTGCGTCACTTACGCACCATCGGTTCCATGTGCTGGAACCGATGGTGCTAGGCCACGCAGCCGGTCGGTTCCCAGCCCCAGCACCACCGGTGCTGAGGCCAAGAACCGGTGGACCTGGGGCCTCAGTCCGCTCGGTTCTGAGGCCCCAGCACCACCGGTTCATGGCCTCAGCACCGGTGGTGCTGATGGCCTTGTCCGGCCGGTTCTGAGGCCTAGAACCAACGGTTTTAGGCCTCAGAACCTTGGATTCGCGCATTTTTTTCGAAAAAAAGCTTGATTTGTTTATGTTGTTAACTATACTTGAATGTTTATTGTGCCTTTTTGTTGTGTAACAGGGGACGGATGTCGCAAGTGGGACTGATGCACCTTCCGCTACCGATTATAGTCATTTGTTCTTCACTACCGAGTTCTACACACATGACGCGTTGGTGAAATGGGTTACGAAGATCGGAAAACTTTATGGTATGGTTATCAACATAAGTCGGCGCGACAAAGTAAACAGCAGAAAAAACCCGAGAGTTTATTTCCAGTGTGAGAGGGGGGGGAAATATATTCCAAGGGTTGCAGAAAAAGACCGCAAACGGAAGTCTACAGGAACGAAAAAGATTGGCTGCCCATTTGAGCTTCTCGGGTCAATGGTTGCCCCAGATCAATGGAAGTTAGAAGTAAAATGTGGTACTCATAACCATGACACTTCTATACATCTAGATGGTCATTCTTTTGCTGGCCGTTTGAATGATGAAGAGATGGAGTATGTTGAACGAGCGACCTTCATTGGTACTAACCCCAGAGATATACTGAATGGTGTGAAGAAATTGAACGAAGATAATGTTTCTACCATGCGGACGATCTACAATGCACGACAAAAAAATCGGGTTCTAAAGAAGGCGGGTAGGTCACAACTTCAGTTCTTGTGGGGTGAGCTTAAGTCACACAATTATTATGAATGGCATAAATCTGGTGAAGACGATGGACAAATCATTACAGATTTGTTTTTTGCCCATCCTGTCAGTGTTGACCTTTTGCGCACATTTCCTATAGTTTTGATTATGGATAGTACATATAAAGTGATACGATATGGTATGCCATTTTTCGAGATAGTCGGTGTGACGTGTACTGGATTGACTTTCTGCGCGGCATTTGCCTTCATGTCGGGTGAGAAGTTAAACAACTTCAAATGGGTATTAGAGTGTTTGAAATCGTTGATTTCCGTTCATGGAATTGAAGAACCGCGGGTTATCCTAACCGACAGAGATTTAGCATTGATGAATGCTATAGGAGTGGTATTCCCAAAGACAACGCATATGTTATGTCGCTGGCACGTTAACCAAAATGTTCTAGGGCAAACAAGAGAGCACTTCCGCGAGAAAAGTGATCATAAAGAATTTGTTAGTGCTTGGCAGAAGATTGCGTATAGTAAAACAGAGATTGAATTCGATGCCGCCAGACGGGAGATGCTATTGAAGTACAAAGCTTACCCTAAAGCAATTGAATACACTGAAAAATCGTGGCTCGATAAGTACATGGACAAATTTGTTGTTTGGAAGACGAACAAAAACATGCATTTGGGACATTGCACAACAAACCGCGTTGAGAGTGCTCATTCTAACCTAAAGCGTTACATACGTACGAGCAAATTAAACTTCGAGTTATTTTGGGGCAGGGTTCATTCGCTTGTTGAAATCCAACATGCTGCCATCAGGGCGTCGTTCGAGAAAAGTCGTTACATAGCACTGCATAAGTTCTCGGATAAACTGTTTGATGAGATTCGAGGCCAGGTTTCCCACGTGGCTTTAGAACTATTTTTCGAGGAAGTAGAGAAGGCCGAAGATACCAATATGGTCGCTATTGAAGATGGGCCGGATGTTAAAGACACTGGCGAGTGTATATGCGCTGTAAAATCTACCCATGGTATACCTTGCTATCACCAGGTCCGCAAGTGGCGTGAAGGTGGAATGTCTGCCTCTCTAGGTGCTTTTCACGTCCACTGGACAAGGTTAGAAATAATGCCTCGTACTTTCCGTACGACCATGGAAATTCTCAAAGATGATCTGCTAAAGCTAGTTAACGATGTCATGGATACGAAAGATGAAAGCCGTATCAAACATATTTACAAGAAATGGTTTGAAGTTGTTTACCCTGAAACATCGTCATTGCTAGAGCCATTGGAGAAGCAGAAACACCGAGGCCGGCCACAGGTGAAAAGAAAGTTAGTGGTTGATACATCATCCACTAAACGGGACATGAGCGGATGGGAGTACCCGCTGAAAGAGGATGAAGCTAGTCATGACGCAGTCATGCAGTCTTTAAAACCAACAAAAGTTAAAAAGAGTAAAGCAGTTGGTAGTGAATCAACGATTCGGAAAGATGTGCCTAGAGTACCTCGTACTCGTACTCGTACCTCTTCCATTGCCTCCCTAGGTAGCAACATCGTACAACCGTCCATTGATCGAGTCACAGAACTAGTACATGACCCGAAAGGTTTTTTGCGTTTGTTTCCGATTCACTTCAACCCTTTTATATCGGGTATTAATGATGTTAAGCCAGATGGACATTGTGGATACAGAGCAGTTTCATTCGGGTTGTATGGTCATGAAGAAGGATGGCGAGGTGTTCGGAAGGCAATATACGATGAGCTAATGGAAAACTACGACACATACAGCAAGATTTATAACGGTAAAGAGGATTACCTGAAGGTTGCAGAAAGTATAAACTACTACGAGACACCAGCATCACCCAAATATTGGATGACAATGCCTGAGATGGGTATTGCGATTGCAACCAAGTTCGAATGCATTGTTCATTTTGTGTCACTCGTAGGGAATCACAACTGTAGTCATACTTTTTTACCTCTGCGCGGTAAGCCTCCCATTATGGCCCAAAGACGTGAGATTGGGTTTGGATTCGTCGATACTAACCACTTTGTCAATGTAAGTCATTCGATATATGGTTATGTTTTTCCTCACCACTATATAACTCAATTGTTGATTCTAATTTAAGTACCTATGAAACAGTTATCAATCAAGCCCCTTTGCCCTTGCGCACGCATACATCCTACGTGGCAGAAGTTGAAGAGCGAAGAGGCTACGCATTGGGAGCTACCATTAGTTGGTCGCTGCCAGAAATATACGGAACTCGAAGGTAGAAAGCCAGTTAGTTCATTCCCAGAAGTAACTAATCTTGACGAGTTTGTTTAGTAGGTGTATGTGTTTCGTTTGGGTTTTTTGTTTCAAACTCTTCTGTGTCTCTTGGTCGCTTTACGTCATTTGTGAGGATTTATGTTGTTTAGAACTTTGTTTTACTACATCGTTTTGGTTCTTTTGGTATTTTCTCTATTATTGCATTTATTCATTCTGTGTACCGACTAATAACGATAAGCCAATAATCATTTCATAACTAAAATAAAACATCACAAACAAGCAAGAACAACATATTCTAAACATTAGTACATAACTTGATATATAACAGACAGTTAGTCGAAATCATAGCCTCCATTGTCGCTGAGAATACGCACTGTTTCCTCCTTAATGGCAATTTGAGAATGAACGTATTGTGCCATTTCGAACGACATATAGTCTGTGATCATTAGACCAAAGGAGTCGAACGCTTCATTCCTAACTTCTGGGGGCTCGTTAAACACCAAGAACATCGGTCCACCAGTTATAGCCTTGTACCTAGTGGCTACCTCTTGACGAGTACGGGATCGAGGCATTTGTCTTGATGTAGACATTTCGCCGTACATGAAATACATCATACACAAAACTTCATCGAAGAACTCATCGGTATTATCGTCCGGCCGTTTGAACTTCACTGCTTTCGCAGCCTTGAGCAGATGAGCATCATCAAACACACTCCAACCCATTAAGATGGACTTCAACTATGTTAAAAGGAGAGTTTTGTGTGTTTGGTGTTGTAAGGTATGCTTTCTTATATAGAAGAATGAGAGTTTACATTGGCGGGAAATCTAGAGGGGGAAAAAAGAAAACGCGGGAAAAAAAACCGGGAAAAAAAATCCAAGACAAAATTGCGCACCATAGGTACTGTCTTCTGTGTACCTATGGTGCACAGTCTGGTGTACCGATGGTACACCACACTGTGTACCGATGGTGCAAACTGCGTGCACCATCGGTACATAGTGTAGTGCACCATCGGTACACTAGACTGTGTACCGATGGTCCCATGCACCGGTCGGTACGTAACGTGCCGACCGGTGCATGGTACCATCGGTACACAGTCTAGTGTACCACCGGTACACCACAATGTGTACCCATGGTACCATGTACCATCGGTACACCCTCCTGTGTACCCATGGTGCACGGGCTACAGTACCATGGGTACGCAGTAGTGTGCACCATAGGTACCACTGACTGCGTACCCATGGTGCAATTTAACTTGTATTTTTTTTAAAAATATGTTTTCGGTGTTGTGGGGTTTTTTTGACAAGTTTATATCCGAATGTTATTCTGTTTTGCTGTTATGGATTTTAAGTGAATTAATTACTATAATAATTTTAGTTTTTGACGAATTTAATATGAAGTGAAGTACAAAAAATGTCGAATTACTAGTATATTGTTATGGTGTTTTCAAGTTATGGTATGACTAATGTTAGATCAAGTTAAGTACAAAAACTCAATAAGAACGAAGGTAGAAAGCCGTAGATAGTAGAAGTCATAAGTCGTATTACAAAGTAGATGTCATAAGTCATAATACAAAACAAGAGAATGAAACAACTAAGAAGTCCACATGAATGAAAGATCATAACAACGCTAGCACAAGTCCGATGATGAGGACGAACAACCATGGAGAGAATAGATGCAGGACCTGATCTCTCCACCTCAGCGCACCCGCCTCCCCACGCTCGACAGGCATAGTAACAATGGAGCGAACGGCGTCTAAAAGTCTATCGTCCGTGGTACGCGGTGGGGGAGTGATAGTATGCCAACCATAGTCAGCCAGGTACCTCCAGTAGGTATTCGTCGCTGACTGTCTATATGTGGCAATGGTAACTGTCAAACGATCCTCAGCAAGCAAGTGCCGACGCCAATCTAGCCATGCGCTCTCCCGCCACGTGTACCTGGCCAGATCTCCTTTCTTGTAACCAGGTCGTAGTACAAGTGGGAGTTGGGGCTCATCCTGAACCCGTCCGAACTGGCGCATAACCCGATCAGGCATGTAGCCCTCGACCGTGCTCATCATCCGCAAAGGATAAACAATAGTGCGGATCTCCTGGACTGGAAACTGGACTCTAATGTCCTCGTATGGCTCAAATAGCACCTGTTACAAAACATTAAAAAAAATAGAGTGAATTAAAATCCTAACACTTAATTTCAACATATTGTAATGTAAAACAAATATTTACCAACTTACATCTGACTCCTTCTGATCAGCAAGGAGAGTACGAATGACCGATTTGGGGCGGATGTTTTGCCCAACAATCCGCTTCGGCAGCCACTTCACAATCCTAGGCTGCCTCGATACGTGGTCAGCATTCTCTGAGGCACTAAACGCTGGGAAGTGGTCATAGATCCAACAATCAAGCATAGCTACAAAACCATAAAGGTTATGTTTCGATGCTTTCGAAGCATCACCCAAACCACGGAACAGGAATGCCAATGCACTCGTACCCCACGCTATATCCCACAGCCCAGAGTCCATATTGGCTAACCCGTACAAGTAGTCAGCCTTCACACTCTTCTGACTAGTATCCGCAAAAATAGTGCAACTAAATAAGAACATAAGGTATGCTCGTGATACCTGGCGGATAGTCTCATCATCAGTCTGCTCGATGTAGCGCCCCCTGGTGAAAGTCTCCCTCAGCCACTTTATCTTGAAGCCAACGCCTCTGGTGGACTGTATCTCTGTGCGGACCTCATCCACTGTCAGACCTAACATACTAGCGTAGTAGCTGTATGCCTCGTCACGTGGAGCCGTGACTACATCAAGTGTCCGACCAACTACAGGGAGACCTGTAATGCAGCTGACATCATCGAGCGTAATCGTCATCTCTCCAAATGAGAAATGGAAAGTGTTGGTCTCCTGATGCCAACGCTCAACAAAAACCTCGTCTAAGACGGAATGTGTGAAGTACTGAGGCAGGTGGGCTATAAGAGGACCAAAAGGAGTCCGCGCCAAAAATCGCTGCACATCTGGCTGAGCAGTCAAGTCCCACATACGTAGCACATTATAATGTGCCTGTACGCCCAGTGTAGTGCGACCCTATAAATTAAAAACAAAGTCAGAACATAATAATAGCAAAACCATAGATTAGACGTTTAATAATTAGGTACTTACCTGTCCGATGAAGACGTGGTACGCCTCATGCTCCTTGTAGTCAGGAAATAGAGGGATCTTGTTGCATTTCAGAAATGCAAACGTCTTTCGCTGCTCCTCGGCGTGGATGGCATCTATGTGCTCCTCGTCAATCGTGTCCTGCTCAGGGTCCCCAGTGGCATCCACCCTGTCGCTAACAGGTGGTGGATGCGTAATAGTATGCGCAGGGGACGCACCTCTGCGAGAAGGTGAGGGAGGTGGTGGATCACTAGCAGTGGGAGGTGGTGATCTATGTGTATGCGATGACGACGTCTCTCGTCGTGAGGACCCTCCACATCTGATATCAATCGCCTGAGAAACTATGGCCTTTTCCTTCCTCTGGCCATGCTTGATTCGGCGCAAAGACCGATCAGTCCGTATCCGTTCCTCCTCCTCCCGAAGACGAATAGTCTGAGAGTCATCAGGAGTATCTCGTCCGCGCTTGGCATCGCGGATCCGCTCATCCTCAACCGCGCGAGCAGTCTTAATACTCTTGCCTGGCGGTGGTGGACGTGACCCAGGGGGGTACGCCCTGGATCGGGGAAGACGTCGCTCCTCCACTGCGTCTGACCTACAAAAATACAAAACAAAGGAAGAAATTAATAACACTAACATATAAAATTTAAATCAACAACACCCCTATACGTATGGTGAAATTTGAAGTTTTTTTAAAAAATACCAAACCAGAACTTTAGAATCCCAAAAATTAGAGTTTTTTTTTAAAAAAAAATCGGGTACAATAGGTACCAAAGAGGACGAACCGAGCGGCACGGGTGCCGTGTGCCGCTCGGTTGCGGCACTGTGTACCGAGCGACACAGGTTAGTGTGCCGCTCGGCACACAAATGGTGTGCCGCTCGGTACACAGCTGGTGTACCGAGCGGCACACCATCACGCACCGATGGTGCTGCCCAAGGCGCACCACCGGTGCGGCGCCGGCCATTTTCCAGCCGGCGATTTGGCTGGAAAATGGCCCAAAAACTCCTCCTAATCCTACCCTAAACCCTAATTCTCTACCTAATTCTATCCTAAACACAAAATTCAACCCTAAAAACTAAAATTCATACCTAAATCTAACAAAATTAAGTAGCAAAATGAATTTGAGGACTTACGTAGGAGGCGGCGGAGGGTTTTTGTTCTTGACCATAATGAAGGAGGAGGAGGAAGAGTGGTGGTGGTGGTGGCGGGTCGCCGGAAAAAAAAAGAGATAAGTGAGGTGAAATTCTAGAGAGAAGTGAGAGGTAGGAATGAAGTGAGAGAAAGTGGAGTGGATGAACTTAGTAAAAAAAAATGGCTTATATACCCACAAAAGGGCATTTTTGGAAAACATTGGGTATACTTAGATCACCTTTGGGTATACTCAAAATTGGGTATACTTAAACTCGTTTTGGGTATATATAGCCATACCCATTAGTTCTTGTTTAGTGAAGTTTATCGCCTAAGATATCGGAGTTATTAATATGATTCCGTAACCACAAAAAATTTAGAGAACAAAACCTTCATATTAGTTCTTTCATTCACACCGTATTATATTTGTCATTTTTGGATAAAAAGATATACTATTAAAATAATAAATTAAAATAAAATAGTGTTAGATTTCAAATATTTTGGAACATTTCTTAATACACTTAGGTTTACGAATACAAGGGGCCATTATTCTAGTAAAATAGTCTGCTTTAATACAACAAAAACAAAACAATAAGTCGGTGTAGTAAAAAAAAATACAATAGTGTCGAACTTCAAATCATTTATACTTGGTTGTGACGAAGAAAATCTGCAAGACAATCTGTTGTGAATGAGTCGAATAGTGCATTGACAGTATACCGTGTTCGGCGGTACAGTTTTGTGTCATTGACAGTAAGCTGTAATACAATGGATGGTTTTCTTATTAGTGTATATGATCCCATTAGGCCCATTGTCTAGTAAATCTATTTATTCCGTATAAATAGACTATTAGGACTACACAAAACACAATATGAAATCTGTAACCTTTTTTATCATAGTGAAACTCTTTTCTCTGGCGGCGCCTGTGGACGTAGACAATTGTCGAACCACGTTAAATCATGTGTTCATTTCAGTTTTTCCTTCGCATATGTTCTGTACTTGAGCCATTTTGTGATAATTGCATAGTAATTTAATAACAAAATTGGTATCACAGCCACGTGGTGAAATTAGGGCTTCACAATGGCGTCTACAACAGCAAAATACATAATTGAAAAATTTGATGGGGGATCCAGCTTTGCGTTGTGGAAGATTAAACTGAAATCTTCATTGGTACTGCAAGGGCTATGGAAGGTTATGGAGAATAAGTTACCATAAGAGATGAAATAAGAGAAGAAGCAAAATCTTCAAGAAAGTGCTTTGTGCTGGATTTTTATGAGTGTGAAAGACAATGTGCTTCGCGAGATTAGTGGTGAGAAGAATGCTACATGCGCATGGAAGAAGCTACAAGATCTTTACTCAGATAAATCAGTAGTAAACCGATTATACTTGAAGACGGGTTTGTATGATTTCAGATTGAAAGAAGGTATGTCCATAACTGAGCACTTAGATAATTTCAAATCAATTATAATGGACTTGGAGAACATAGATATCAATATTTAGAATGAAGATCAAGCTTTGTTTGTATTGAGATCGTTACCAGCTCCCTATGAAAACTTCGTAGATACCATTATGTATGGTAAGGATAAATTATCGCTAACAGATGTCAAAGGGGCACTGAAATCAAAAGAGATGAGACAGTTGCAGCCAGACAATCAGGCTGAAGGGGAAGATCTTATGACTAGGGGAAGATCTAGAAGCAAAGCGAGTTCTTTAAGAAGAAAGAACTGGAGGTCCAAGTCAAAGGTAAAGCACTCAAAATGTTATGAATGTGGTGATCAAGGTCATTATAGGAGAGATTGTCCGAAACTGAATGGTAAGAAGGGAAGTCAAAAGGAAAATGCAGCAAATATTGTTGAAGGTGTGAACGATTCTGACGATAATGAAAACACTGGTAGAGGAGATGTATTGTCCGTGAGTTCAAACTTTGGGAAAAACTCTTGGGTACTCGATACTGGCGCTATATATCACATGTGTCAGTTCAAGCAGTGGTTCAATACGTACAAGCCAATGCAGGGAACTGTCTATTTAGGGATCAATCATTCATTGACTATTGGTGGTATTGGTAACGTCAGAATCAGAATGTTTGACGGGGTTGTTAGAATCTTGACGTGCTGGTATGTTCTTGGGTTAAAGAGAAACCTGATTTCTCTTGGGACTCTAGACTCTTGGGGTTACAAGTATCGTGTAGAAGACGATGTAATCAAAGTGACAAAAAGGCTTCAAGGTATGCATGAAAGGCAGTTTGCAGAAGGGTCTTTATATTCTCCAGGGGAGTGTTGTTATGGGTGATGCTGCAGTAACATCATCGGGGAGTAAAAACAAAAGTAGGCAGGATCAGAATAAGTTGTGGCATTGACGTCTTGGTCACATGAGTGACAGAGGATTAGTTGTTTTGGGAAAGAGAGATTTGTTGAAAGGGTATAAAGCTAAATCATTGGGATTTTGTGAGCACCGTGTGTTTGGTAAACAAACTAGAGTCAAATTCAGCAAAGGGGCTGTAAGAAAGACTAAAGGGACAGTGGACTATATTCACTTAGATCTTTGGGGTCCAAACATAATTCCATCCAAGAATGGAGCCAGTACTACATGAGTTTGATTGATGATTATTCAAGGTTGGTGTGGGCTTACTTTCTGAAAATGAAAGATGAGGTATATTCAACATTTTTCAAATGGAAGACGATGATTGAGAACGTATTAGGACAAATAACGGGTTAAAATATTGCAATCGTGAGTTTAACGAGTTCTGCGAAGCTGAGGTTAGTGCGCCATTGCACCTGCTCCAGAACACCACAACATAATGGAGTTGCAGAAAGAAAGAATAAACAGAATGCTTTGTGACAATGCACGAAGTATGCTCTCGCATTCCGGTGTGGGAAATGATTTTTGGGCTGAAGCTATCAATACAGCGTGTTACTTGGTGATCGGTCTCCATCAATGGTTATTGATTGTAAAACTCCTTTCGAGATTTGGTCTGGATCATCGGCTGATTATGAACATTTGAGGGTGTTTGGTTGTTAGCGTATGCTCATGTGAGAGATGTTAAGCTTGAGCCGAGGGAAAAAAGGTGCATATTTCTAGAATATGGTACTGGAGGGAAGGGATATAGGTTATGGCGTACCTCTCTAAAGTCTCCAGGTTTTCTCATCAGTAGGGACGTTACTTTTAATGAGTTTGCTTCGATAGATAGTCAGAAGAAAGTAGGAGAAATGGTCGAATCAAGATCGGTTGTGAGTAAACAGGTGGAGCTTGAAGTAGAATCAATTCCTAGCAGATCCAATAATTCAAGTGGTTCTGAGGTGGATCCAGAATCAAGAGGTGAAGTGTCAGCATCAGATTATGGTGATGATGATGCACCCGAACCAGAACAACAACCTTATAACATAGCATTGTGCAGAGAAATATATTAGACTTCCAAAAAGGTATGCGAATCTAGTTGCATATGTTATGTCAGTTGCAGAAGAATTTGAGATGCAGGAACCTAGTAGCTACAGAGAAGCTATAGCCAGTTCAGAGGTAGATCGATGGATTGGTTCTATGAGGGAAAAGATTGAATCTCTTCATAAGAATAAAAAATCAAAGCTTGTTGACTTGCCTAAAGGACAAAAGATCTTAGGCAGTAAATGGGTGTTCAAGAAAAAGGAAGGTAATCCAAGGGTTGAGGCATCTCGATTCAAGGCAAGACTGGTCGCTAGGGGTTTTACACAAAGGAAAATAATTAACTTGAATGAAGTGTTTTCTCAAGTGGTGAAGCATAGTTCGATTCGAGTTTTGTTAGCCATAGTAATTTTACAAGATTTAGAGTTTGAGCAGTTGGATGTGAAGACTGCTTTCTACATGGTGAATTGGAGGAGTAAATCTACATGAGACAACCAAAGGGATTTATCGAACCTAATATGGACGAAAAAGTTTGTCTGCTGAAAAAGTCACTGTATGGTTTGAAATAGTCATCTACGCAATGGTACAAACATTTGGATACATTCATGGTGTTAAAAGGGTTCATGAGGAGTCCATATGATAGTTGTGTGTATCATCAAAAGATGTCAGATGAGTCTTATATTTACTTGTTGTTGTATGTGGATGATATGCTTATTGTTGCTTGTAGTCTGTCACACATTGTGCATATAAAGAAGCATCTTAGTGCCGAGTTTGAGATGAAGGATCTGGGTAGAGCAAAGAAAATTCTTGGTATAAAGATTATCAGGAACAAAAGTGTAGGATCAATACACTTGTCTCAACGAAGCTATATTGAGAAAGTGTTACAATGATTCAATATGTTTGATGCTAAAGTAGTTAGCATTCCGTTGCTACTCATTTCAAGTTGTCTGCAATAGAAGTGGCCAATGACGATATTGAGTTGGAACAAATGTCTAAGGTTCCATATGCAAGTGCAGTTGGTAGTATAATGTATGTTGTGGTATGCACACGTCCTGATATTTCACATGCGTTAGTGTAGTTAGCAGGTACATGAAATGTCATGGGAAATAACACTAGCAGGTAGTGAAATGGATACTTTGGTATCTTAAGAATACTGTGACCGCTGGCTTAACTTTTAACAAGACCAATATTGGTGAAACATTGAATGATGTTGCAGGATCATTGGTTGGTTTTATTGATTCTGATTTTGCAGGTGGATAAAAGAAGATCTCTGACAGGATAAGTATTTACTTTTGGTGATAGTGCGATCAGTTGGAAATCACAGTTGCAAGATATTGTAGCTTTGTCTACAACAGAGGCAGAGTACATGGCGGTAACATAAGCAGTTAAAGAGGAAATATGGTTGCAAGGTTTGGTGGCAGATTTGTGCTTGGATAGGACTACTACAAAAGTGTTTTGTGACAGTCAAATCGCCATACACCTTACAGAGAACCAGATGTACCATGAGCGTACAAAGCACATAGATGTCAGGTATCATTTTATTCGTGATATAATATCAAAAGGAATTGTTGATGTGAATAAAGTGTCTACACACGATAATCCAGCATATATAATGACCAAGGCAGTATCAGTTCGAAAGTTTAGGGAGTGCGTAAACTGGATCGGTGTTAGCAGTATAGAGTGAATGCCTTAGGGGAATTTGGTGAGTCAGAAGAAGAGAAGTTTCTTTGTTGATAGTGAAGAAATGATATTCGCCTCAAGGGAAAGATTTGTTGTGAATGGGTCGAATAGTGCCGTGACAGTGTACCGTGATCGGCTGTACAGTTTTGTGTCATTGACAGTAAGCTGTAATACAATGGATGGTTTTCTTATTAGTGTATATGAGCCCATTAGGCCCACTGTCTAGTAAATCTATTTAATCTATATAAATAGGCTACTAGGACTACACAAAACACAATCTGAAATCTGTAACCTTTTCTATCATAGTGAAACTCTTTTCTCTGGCGGCGCCAATGGACGTAGACAATTGGCGAACCACGTTAAATCTTGTGTTTATTGCAGCCTGTCTTTCGCATATATATTGTGCTTGAGCCATTTTGTGATAATTGCATAGTAATTTAATAACACAATCAAATAAAAGAGATGAATTTAGTAAAGGTAAATAATGACCAAGAGATTTTTGGACCGAGGAATCCGTAACGAAATTCGGAAAGTTGCATAAAACTAACTCAATAAAAGAGCATCAGCGAAGATCCTAGCATTTCTCTTCTGCGAAAAGTGGTAGAACATTATGTAGAAAGCCACACGACAAAGATGACCAAGGCAAGAAGGGGTAGAAGTACAAGTACTAGCAGTGTGTAGTCAACTGGACCAATCAGAATACGTGGAAGACTTAACTTCCTAGAGTATCCCTCACAAATGCGTTCAGAAAAAAGGAACTCCACCAATAAATGATTAGTGCTCTTTGGGATACAATTACAAAAGACACAGTCAGGGTCTGTGCTGTAAACCCAAGCGAGAAGCTTGTCACGTGGGGTGAGATTCCCATACATAATGAGCCAAACAATGAAGGAGTGTCGGGGTAAATTGTATTTGTTCCAAACGAGATTGGCTTAAGAGACTTTAAGCCGTGAGGGCCTGATATAATGGTAGGTACCAATTGATGGTGAAATAGTTACAATCTAAAGTTTAAAATCCTCGATGCCAGAGAGGGGCATGAGGAGGTTAATAACATTACCAATTCAAACAGGTGGGCTTGATGAGGCCTTATGTCGTAGCAGAGCTGAATGGTCACGTTTTATGAGTCATTGTTGATAATGTCCGTAACCGTGTGGTTGATGCACATTTTAGCATAACAGATGGTACTAGGACCGCATCGACCAACGAGAGAATTAAAGAAGAGTCAAAGTTCATACCACAAGGAGATATAGTACTCATTATCGGAAACCACCTTGTAGGGCTTAGCAATGAGAGATCTCATATTAATGATCTTTGTCAACCCCCCCCCCCCCAGCTAAAAGAGATTGAGTGCTCTATACGTATGTTTGCTACTGTAAAATTGTCGATTTTATCCGCAAGATTCATATTTGTATTGACCGAGTTACCATTTTATGAAGAAACTTTAGTATATGTGAAGGAGTTCTTGTCTAACGAAACCGACTATGTTTATAAAAATAACTCTATGTGATGAAGTCTCATTAACTCTGTGGATGAGCATCATGACTTTTGTTTTGGATATGCATTAGGACTTATTTGCTTCGAAATAACCTTCCTTAGAGGTGTAATATTATTTTTTACCATGACTTACATCTAAATGTCTTTATTATTTCATCTTCATATGAGGAACCATCTACTTGCAGATTATATGTTGGATCATTTTCACCTTCTTTTAAAATAATTTGCATTACTTCAATCAATGATATTATTTTCTTCTTCTTCTTGACTCCCTTCCATTTCGGATTCTTCAACCTCAAATGCTTATTTTTCAATATATGTTAGAGCAATCCCTTTAGCCAAAACCTATGAAAAAATGGTTTGGTATTATTCATAAATTATGAATGCTTATTAAATGCGAATCACAAATATTTCACAACCCAATGGGAAAGGTTATTAAACAAAAATCGTGAATGATTATTAGATGCGAATCAGAGATTAGACCTAAAACCATAAATTTAAATTTCCAAGTAAATACATAATCATCTTCTATTTTTCAGGTTTCTGTCAAACTACATTCTCCCTCTATTTTAATTCCCATATATTTTAAACATCTTGGGATAAAGGCTTCGTTGGCCGCTCCTTCCCGAGTGATGTGTATTCCAGAAGAGATGACTTCATGTGCATATACATAAGATCGGGTTTGTATAATATTATTCTCATATTTAAGAATTTGTTTCATATACTAACGAATAATATCACAACACATCCTACAACTCTGTGAGATTTGATGTCGAAATTGTTGTGTACTGAATGCATAAGTTTTTTCCTTTATAGTTGTTGTCCACTTGTAGTTGTTGAGTTTTTACATGTCTTCGATATAGGTAACCATCGTCAGACCCAAAATATCAACACAAGTTAAGAAGAATAATTTTGAGCAATTTAATAATATCAACACAAGTTAAGAAGAATAATTTTGAGCAATTTAATAATATCAGGAATATACCCACATCCATTCTAAATTCCTCTCCTTATTTTATAATTGCTTCAGTTTAATCATTATAAGACATGGGAAAACCAATTAAAATACGAGTCCATTGGTTACATAATGAATGCAAATGAAGAATAAATCACAATCATAAAATGCAAACAAAAACGAGATTATAAATGCGAATCGTGAACGAAGAGACACCCCCAAATATTAACTATGCACTACACAAATTTGGAATGCGAATCTTTCTAAATATAAAATGCTAATCCAAACCTTTATCTTCAAATTATTAATTTGTTGTTGTTGTTCTTTGTTGGATTATTTTCCTTCTTTCATGTCGGATAAATATTCTTTGATAATCATTGATTCTACCACCTCCTCGTATCTTGGTTGTAATATTTTTTGTGCATTTAACGACATTTCCTCGTTACGATCCTTCAATCTAAATATACATCTTTGGTTGTAAGTTCTACGAATTTGAAACCTCATTTAAAAAGTTATTCTTTGCTGTCGTAGTTCTTTATGATTTCAACTATGAAATCTCAATCCTTCCTAGTAAACATTTTTTTCCTTATTAATTTTTAGTAGATGGTGTATATCTTTTAAAAGATAATAAAAGATGGTATTTTTGTTGTTTGAGTATGATGGTTTTTTTTATATTTTTATCATTTATCTCCTTAATAAATGAAATAAACAACATGTAATTTTTTTTATCACGTTTGTCTACCACACATAAATTCAAATCGTTAACAAAACCAACCATCACAAATCATACTATTAATATAAATTGCAAATCACAAACCACAACTAAAATGAAAATTATAACTCACGAGCTATGATTAAAATTAAAAAGCGATTCGTTACTAATACGAATCACATATCAAACAAATTTCCAACGAATACGTTAGAAATCTCAAAATTTTCGTGCTAAAAACAATGATACATAAATTCCCTATTTCAAACCTTTTTACCAATAGGTTATTTAGAAAACTATAAATGCCACATTTTCCGAAAGTTTGAAATGTTAATCGGCAGTTGACCCGTACAGATATTTTGGGTATAAATTGTGGCCCAAATACCTATTGTTTATGCGAAATAATTAATTTTGGTTTTGGATGTCTATCAATAATTGAACATTTTAACAATGGATGATTAATGTAACCATTTAATAACTAATACATCAATACTCCTAGAAATTTTACCATTGCCGTCATGAATCGAGTGACAACATACATCATAAGAATATTACATATTACCATTCTTGGATGCGACATATGTAACATATAACTTGACCAGATAGGAAAGATTTCATTGTATAAAAAAACTAAACTAGAACTTAAGCATTAACTAAATTCAGTTATTGTTTTGTGTTTGACGCAAGAGCAGCATCTCTTGGATTAGCATTGTAACGTCCGTATGAGATGAACCTCCTTCTTCGACAGCTCGATTTGCCGAATCAGCAAGCTCTTTAGCTTTCCTCCTTCTCTTCGCTCCTTCTTCACCTTTATCCATCACCTTGTCAACTACCGACACAATATCTCTACTCGTTAAAAACCTTATCTTTTCTTCTTCCCCCCACTTCACAGGCTGTTCAGCTCCGACTGACACACCGATGTCCAACACTTGAACAGCCAGTTTCTCATTACAAAACTGATCTGCACCCAGCGGCCAAGTCAGCAACGGAATGCCAGCTGTGATTCCTTCGAGCGTAGAATTCCACCCGCAATGTGTTAGAAAGGCACCGATGGAGGGATGAGATAGTATTAGTACTTGTGGTGCCCAACCTTTAATCAAAACTCCTCTGTCTTTGATTCTGTTCTCGAACCCGGTTTCTGAAATCCATTCTTTTAGACCTTCTGAGTTTACCCAATCTCTTAGGACCCATATGAAAGGCTTGTTTGATGCTTCTAATCCAAGTCCGAGCTCAACAAGCTGTGGTACCGGTAGACGACATAGGGTACCAAGACAAGCGTAAAGGACAGAGTTTGTTTCTTGCGAGTCAAGCCAGCTCATACACTTGAGTTCATCCACCCGAGCTTTGTCGCCTCGTTCAGCTCTATCTAAACCTTCGTTGTTGGAAAGTGACACCGGGCCAATACACCAGACTTTTCCTAATCTTTCTTTTTTGTATTGATTAACATAAGCAGGCTCCAGTTCTTGATATGTGTTTACTATAACACCATATGAAGCAAAATCCGCTGCTGTTATTCGACCGAACAAGTCCTTTCCTGGTCCTGTTCCTTTTAACGGTAACTGATTTCTAGTGAACTCAAGTTTATCAGGCAATCCGGGAAAAACATAGTAATCTGAATCAGAAGAAAAGACTTTGTCTAGAATATTTGAGCTATGTAGAATTCGAATGCATAAAAGACACAAGCTGCCCATTCCATGGAAAACAATCTTTGGGACGTCAAACTTGCTAGCAATCCTATTTGTGTAAGGCAAGCACATGTCGCCTATAACGCAGTTAGGGCGCGGCTGTAGCTTCTCAAACAATTCTTCAACTTGCTTTTCTAGCAAGTTAGCCGCTTTGAAGAAATTCATGGTCTCTTCAAGCGAAGTCACCATATCGTAAGTTTCACATCCTTCAGGTAATCCTGCTTCGGCGCATGGGAACTTGAGCTCGATTATATTGATGGAGAGGCCGGAGGCAGTAGCACGAGAAATAGCAGCCTGAAACCTCGCTGCATTAACTGGGGTGGTAACTATAGTGATGGTTACACCGCGGCGAGCTAAGATTCTGGCTATGTCAACCATAGGTATCATATGCCCTTGTGCCATGAAAGGGAACAACACAAAGTGAAGGGGTTGTTGTTTAGCTAGAGAATCCATTGACACTAGCAAATGTTTTCGAAGATCAGAATCAAATGAAGAGTATGGCCAAAAAGGCTATATATATAAGTATATGCTCAAGTTATAGAAAGATGATGTAATTATTTAGGCTATGGATATGTATAGAGTTGATGTGATTTATTTGTGTGGTGTCTATACCCCTTATCTCAACTGTTCATTAAAATCAAATTCTATCACGGCACTGAATATAAGTCAAAATACTCGTAATTTCATGGATTCTTACATGATTCGCAAAAAGTTAAAGTGTTTAAATAAAATTGTATAGGATGCCGTTAAATTAGAACCGCTCACGATAACCAACTTTAAAATGTAAAAACAAATTATCTTTTTATTTCGCCGGTTGAGATTATTTTTACTTGTGGGAAAACTTGACCTGGCGGATAAGAAAGGTTTAACAATCAGATAAAGGTAAAATAGTAAAAAATTCAAAAATATTTATTTTTTTAGGACGGGTTGACATTTTTTTTTACCCGAATCAAAACCAATTTTATATCATTAACCTGATTATGGCCTTTATTCACCACCGATTTTATATCATTAACCTAATTAGGGCTTTTGTTCACCTATAGTGGGTTTCAACTTTATTCGATATCAATTTTTTATAAAAAATAAAGTAAGATATGGAAAATGAATACTTAATATCATTTATTTAATTATTTATCAGAGATCTGACAATGAATATGTTCAATTATTTTTTACATCATTTGTTAACATTATTTGTCGAGCTCTTTAGGCTAGGGATATGGATATAGTTGATGCGAGTTATTTGTGTGGTCACTCTATATCTCTTTTCTCCAAATTTCATTAAAATCAAAATCTATCACGCCACTGACTACAAGTCAAAATACTCATATTTTCATGGAATCTTACATATTTCGAAAAAAATTAAAAAAATTGTGATGGATAGCATGCACTCACGTCATGAAGTGTTTGAATAAAATTTCAGGAATGGCTAAAATAAAGTTATTTTTATTTCGTGAGAATGTTTTTTTTATTATTTTCAATATTTGTAAAAATACCTGTAGATAAAAAATCTAAAAAATCTTTAAAAGTTTATTTAATAACATTTTATATCGTTATTTATTTCAAAAAGTTGCAAAACATAAAATCTACGGTAACCTAACACTTTACTTCCTAAAATTCACTAAAATGATAAAAACTTAAAACCTAAACTAACCCAAACTTTTTTTTTCAACTTTGTATGGTGGATACAAGGGTCTGTCCGCCATGCAATGACGTCGAGGGTATTGTTTCCGTCCGAAAATGACGTCAACGTATCCGCCATGGCATTGGTGGACATACCTATATCGTTTTTTTTTCTAACTTTCTAACATTTATCTTTTCAATTTTGTTTTTTTAGTAGGTTATCACTTACTAAAGACTAATACTAACTTAAACAATATCAAATTATAATAAAACAAAATACTCCGATTTGAGAAAATTTCTAATAACTAAGATGCAAATATTTTTTGCAAATAAGTTAATAAGTGTTAGGATATATAATTAGGTGGTACCGAAAGTAAGGAGTAACATTTTAATTAATAATAATAATGTTAACTTCTTTAGTTTTTAGTTTTAATTTTTTTTTAATTTTTGATAAAAAATAATGTTTAAAAAAATTAAAAAGAAAGTAAAGAAATTGCAATTCTTTTTGAAATTATGATAACTTTACGGAGTAATTTACTCTATTTATGGATTTTCGTAAAAAACGAAATCATCAAAAAAATAACTTCACATAGTAACTTTTCAAATCCAAAACCAACTATTCCACGTAATAAAATTAACTTTTTTTAAATATTTTTCCTAAAACCACTAGTATTCATTATGGCCTTTATTCACATATGGTCGGATTCAAATTTATTCGATATTACTTTTTTATCCAGAAAATTAAGTAAGATATGAAAAATTAGTACATTAAATCATTTACTAAATTATTTAACAAAAGATCTAGCAATGAATATGTAAATTACTTTTAAAGTATTTGTTAAAATTACTTGTCAATATCACTGCATCAAACATGTTAAACCTACGTTAATTAATAAAAACAATATTTTTTTATTAAATATCTAAATTCGATTAACAAAGCAACGTTATTTTTTTTAATAAATTGGACGGTTTCACTTTTTATTTTTATTATTATCTATCAATTTTGTCCGGTTTTCTTACATTTTCTAAATTAAAAAATCTTAAACGATTCAAAAATAATACCAAATATTTTATAAAAAATATAAATCTTAATAGTATATTATTTAAAATATATTTTTAAAAATATAGCATAACAATGAAATCTATTATTGGAATAGTTGAATATATTTTAAATAGTTCAGAGAAATGAAATTAAAATTATTATTAATTCTTTTAATAGATACGGATGAAGCAACCAAAATATGTCTATCATTAGCATGTAAAGTTGAAAAACACTAACTTTACATATTCTAAAAAGGATACACCAATCACACTTTGGTGTGTTTAGTTAGTTATAGAATTATGTCACATGATACAAGAAGGCTCCACTAAGTTTAGCTTGAACTTTTCTTTCGTGATTGCCTAAAACATCATTTGGGGTCATATCTTAGATCATTGATGACCACATGTTTAATAACTTTTTAGTTTTTTATATTAGAGTTTTTTTTTATTATAAAAAACAATATATAAATAATAAAATGTTTATAAATATTTTTGGACATTTTTAGGTTTTTGAGGAAAACCAAAATAAAATAGTTATAGAAAGAGGGTTTCTTTTGTTATATAGGTATGAGATTAAAACAATTATAAAAAAGGAGAATACACCGTGATAACACGATTTTATTAAATCTATAGCGGAGCTTTGATAAAATACCGTGGCAAAGATATAATTTTAGAGATAGAGATTGAGTATCTTTGAAGATCCATCCTAATATTTAATTCTTTCGAGTTATGATATATTTTTGCATATAAAATTGTATGCTAAAAATGATATCCACTGTCTAAAAAGGGTCCATTTACTAGTAGTATAAACCAGCATGATCAGCCCGTGCTTGAGAAGGAAAACTAAGCTTTGTCGCAATGGTTTTCCAAAATAATTTTGACTAACCGCAATAAATCAGAATATGGATGATAGATTCGTGATTACTGCCACAAAAAACACGCTATAGACTAGTGAAATAGTCATAAGCTAAAAATTTATCTAGAGTGGATAGTTTTTTTTGAATTGCTAACCAAGAGATAAAAGAGTGTATATGCATGCTAAATTTGTTCCAGATTAGGGAGGCTCATCAAACTTTTGGTGTTGATGGTCCGATAAACTTGTATGTACTACTTATCATGAAACTGTTCTGGTTCTGGTTTGAGATCTCGATGATAACGTCATCCAGCTTAGAAGGCGCGTGGTATTGATTGATAACATTACTCAAGTAGATGTCGGTTGTGAGATCTTCCACCTGGACGGATCTGTGTGGTCCAGATTCATGAACCATCACTGATAATATCTAAACCATGTTTTTGCCTTGCAAACGAACATACTTAATAATACCGAGACCATAGCGGTTAGCAAGAGATTTTGGGAAAAGTCATGGGTCGTACAGTATAAAGGTGGAGGTTCCATTTTCGACATTAATTTTGAAGAGATTTACAGCTATGTCTCCGAGCTTGAGTACTTTCTTCCAACCCGAACTCAAGGAGAAGCCTATAGGTAGACTCCAAATGCTTTTATTCTTTAATTTTTATTTGATGATCCATTTGATCCAAATGAACATATGGTTATTTGTCAATATGGACAAAAAAATATTCAAGATGGCCCATAATTTCAAACCCAAAAATTTAGGATCTCAAGACCGTCTTTATCCGAAATAAAAGTAATATTGTCTCAAGTAGTTTTTTGTGTTGATTATTTCCGATCGAAAGGTACTTTGGGAAAGAGTTTTGAGAATTGAATATTAAGTGTAAAATGTAGAGAGATAAGTAAGGTGTGTGGTAGCTGTAAGTATTGATTACCCTCATTAATGAAAGTAGTTGTGGTATTTATACTCATTTAATAAACCATGGGCCTTCTGGATTAGATCATGGGCTCGAGTTAAGTTTAAAGAGCCATTAGCCAAAGAGATGAAACGACTAGCAACTAGCTGAGTCATGTTCCACCTAGTTGTACTGTTCGGTGGGACATGGTACTGAATACGTCCGAACTGCTCCTCAGATATATACAATGGTCAGTATCAAAGAAATCCGACCTCAACAATTTTAACTCCTAAAATGTTCATCTTAGATCTCGGTCACATAAATCTACTAGAAAACCTGCAAAAATTCGTTAAAAATTTGAACATGAAAAAGTAAATATAGATGATCGTATTATTTTTTATTGGTAAAAATAACTGATTTGACTTTTTTTTAAATCGTATGATTTGGGTTGGATTAATAAAATTATTATTTTAAACAATATGGTTTTTGTACTCAATTAAAAATTTATTGAGTTGTAAATATTTTGATAAGAACTTTGAGATATCATGTTAGTTTAATCTATTTAACCAATGATCACGTCAGATTTAACAACTTTCTATTTATGATATTATAGCTGTATGATCCAGTTCAGTTAAAACAAGGGTTATAAATATCATAATCTTAATTTTAGAATATTATATCCGTTTTCTAAGTATGGAGGTTATTGGTTTGGTTTGATATGGGTTTTGATGTAATTGGATCGGTTTCGATTAGATTGTACTGCTAAGTTTTTTGTTTTAGTTTTTGGAATCGGACCGGACCGCTAAGTTTTCAGTTTGGTTTGATTTGTATCCCGTTTTATTTAAGTTCGATTTCGGTTCGGTCAAGTCCGTTTCTGTCCCGTATCAGTTCGATTTGATCCACTAAATTTTTTTAAATCAAATTATAATTTGATTTTTAATTTTTTTTACTTTAATTAATGACATAACTGTTGTGTTAAAATATTTAATTTACTTGATTTAATCTATTCTATTTTTGAATAAAAACAAATGATTGTTATAAAGAAAAATAACAATATAAAAAACCTAGAGAGAAAAATAAAATACTACCCTTGTTCTGATCAGTAAAAATCAAATCAATTATTAAACATCTCTCGGCCTATTTATAGGTACATATGAAGATTTAAACAAAAAAAACATTTACATCAAATGGGCAAATTGCGTCATAGTCTCTTACATTCACAAACAATAATATTTCATCTCTTAAATTTAAAATTCTCTTCAAACAACCTTAATGTCATTACTTTATGTCCCTGATAATTTATATATATGTATGAGTTGTCCCCTTAGTTTTTATAAATAATGATGAGTAAAGAAGGTCACCCTGGGAGAAGAAATAATTTTTCGTCCTTAAAAAATCCAACCTGCGCCAGCCCTCGTTGATCCCACCTTGCAAGAGAAAATCCCAACAGATCTCGAGTCCGGAGAGATTGTTGGGGGAGGGAATGATGAAGTGGACATTAGTGCCTTTCAAGACATTGATTTGTATTTTAATTATTCCGAGAAAGATAATTTTGCAGGTCCTTTCCGTCCCTCCAGTTCTGCCAATATAGTGACCTTTAATGGTAAATCCTTCTCTGTTTCCGGAGAGCAAGATGTCCTGAGCCACTCCCTTCTCGGTCATATCCAGCCAATATTTGATCTGGAAAGGCAGGTGAAAATTCAGACCACCCTTATCAACTCTCTCACCTCTGACAAACAATCTCTGTCAAACAGTCTCCTAAACGCTTAGCAAAGTATAGAGGAAGTGAAGAAGGAGATAGAGGCATTGAAGAAGGACAAAGAGGATCCGGCAACTAAATTAGCCACATCAGAAGCTGCCAGAACTGAGCTCTAGACTAAGTATTCTGACTTAGAAAAAGAACTCACAACATTAAAGAAGGAAGTGAAGACCAAGGATGGTGTCATTCAAACCTTAACCGATGAGAAGACTAAACTAGAGAGCATTGTTTTGGATATGACCAAGGGAAAAGAGGAAATAAAGAGCCAGCAAGAGCAAGCTATCCAAGTGAGTATTGATAAGTATACCAATGAAGTAATAGACTCTTTGGAAAAAAGAGATGATGGGATCAAGTTTGACATGGTGTTGATGTTCCATGAGACCTTTCCGAAGAGGACCCTGGGTCCCTTATGGAAGTACGTGGAATATGAAGACATCCCATTTCATACTCTAGCAGATGGTGACAAACGCAACTACTCCAGTGGAATCGATTCCACTACTGATGATGAAGAGGGAACTGGTGAGAGTTCGAGTGCCGAACTCAAAAGTCCTTAAAAAGGTGATGGTGGTGAAGGAACGTCCGAAGGGAACAAGCCATAAGGTTTTATCATATATTACTTTTTGTCTTTCAAAACAATCAAAGTCCTTGGATGGCCAAGGCATATTTTGTATTACTATTCGGTTAAATTCCGAATAGGTCCTTTGAACACCTAAAGTCTTTGGATGGCCAAGGCATGTTTTGTTTTCCTGTTCGGTTCAAGTCCGAATAGGTTTAATTCATCAAACTTTCTTTTGTTTAATGTTTTTCTTTAAAATTTTCATGGCTAATGTTTAAGTAGCCCATAACATTTCAAAATTGTTAAAGCGAGAGTATTTAATATCTCTGCTGACATATATTTAATAGTCATCACTTAACCAAGTTTATCTGATCCATTAAAGACCCAAGGTGTTGAACAAGTGATTTATACTTGAATTAAATTGTAGAAAAACCACTCTGAATGTTTTACGAAGGCATCACATATTATTGAATAAAAAACCAAACACCTCATTAAAACCTCCCGGCGCTACCCATGTAGGAAAGAGTATGCACCATAATATTTACATTGTTATTTAACAAGTAAATATTTACATAAAACATTTTATTCTAAATATAACCTGAGATGTTCAATATTTCATGGTTGCTTCAAAACTCTCCATTCTTTGTCCTGAAGTCTATATGTCCCAGGTTTAAGCTTTTCACAGACCTCATAGGGGCATTCCTAGTTCGGAGCTAACTTAACGAACTGCTTCTCCTTGGTGTGTTAGAAAACGTTTCTTAACACCTTATCTCCTGGTTGAAAATATCTTCTTTTGACCTTGGAAGAAAATATGCTCCTCATCAAACCTTGGTAATGAGATGTTCTTAAGTAAGCTTTAACCCTTCTTTCTTCTATTAAGTCCAACCCATTTCTAATTTCTATCTCATTAGCTTGTACGTAATAGTTGTGGACTCTGTATGATGGTAGGGTAGCTTCTATGGGGGTAATCTCATCCATCCCATACATCAAATCAAAAGGAGACTCTTGTGTAGCAGCCCGAGGAGTAGTTCGGTAAGCCCATACAACTTCTTGCAAATAACTTGACCACTTCCCCGCAAATCCTTTTAAATTCTTTTTTAATCTAGACAAAATAGTCATGTTGGAAACTTCAACTTGGACATTTTCTTGTGGATGGAAATGAGAAGAAAAACAATGTTGAATACCTCTAGAAGTACAAAAATTCTCCATATATTTGTTATCAAACTGTGGCCCATTGTTTGTAGTAATCTTTTGAGGGATCCCAAATCTACAACATATATTGGATAAGATGAATTTAATGACAGCCTTGGAAGTGGTTCCTACCAAATGAGTTGCATCTATCCACTTTGAATAGCGACTATAATAGTTCTGCACCTCCTCGATGCCACAGGAAGAGGTCCAACTAAGTTCATTCCCCATCGGGCAAAAGGTACCGGCTCAGAAATAGATTCCATAGGTACTACTGGCATATGAATTTCGTTGCCATACCTTTGACATGGATCACATTTCTTCACCATTTCTTTAGCATCTGCCATTATGGATGGCCAATAGTACCCAGCTAACAACCCTCTCCGGGTTAGTGCCCTGTACCCACAATGTGTTGAGCCTTCTCCATCGTGTAGTTCGGATAAAACGACTTGAGATTCATCAACCCCCAAACAACATAGGAGAGGTCTACTGAAATATTTTTTTATAGAGAACTCCCCTTATGATAAAAAAAACCACGTGCCTTGTGTTTAATCTCTCTTGCCATAGCTTTATCCGAAGGAAAAATCCCATCAGAAATATATTGAATGAGGGAAAACCTCATGTCTTGAGGTTGAATCGCCTGTATACTCATGCTTTCCGATCTTCCTTGTTCTGGTTTGTTTATATAGACGGGCATTCATGTATGTGAATCCAAGGGTAGGACTCAGAATACACTATAGTTGCCAAAGAATCTGCCAGGGTGTTCTCCGATCTGGGAATATGGTCATAACAAACACTTTTGAAGATGGTTGCCACTTCTTTCAGGATGAGTAAGTACTTGATTAGTTGCTCCTTCTTGGCCTTATACTGACCTTGGGCATGATGAATGGGCAGCTGAGAGTCGATTATCAACCGAACTCTCTTAGCCCCACACAGGAAAGCCAATTTAAGACCAGCTATAACTGCTTCATATTGAGACTCATTATTGGAGGCCCTGAACCCAAAGCATATAGCTTGGTACATATTATCACCATACAGAGAGGTTGGACAAATTCCAACTCCACAACCCATTTTTCTTGAACCTCCATCAGTTCGGACTACCCATTCTTTCTTGGTTTTATCTTCTGAAGTTTGTTTGGAGTTCCTGTCTGAATGTAATTGTACCATGAAATCAGCCACTGATTGAGCTTTGATAGCTGTTCGGGAGGCAAAATCAATGTCTTAATCACCCAATTCTACTGACCACTTGGTCATCCTGCTTGATATGTCTGCCTTTTGAAGAACATTCTTTAATGGGAAAGATGTCCGGACAATGATGGAATGAGATTGAAAATACGGCCTCATCTTTCTTGTCGCAATCACTAAGGCTAATGCCAACTTTTCAAGCTTTAAGTATCTCTTCTCAACATCTATTAAACTTTTGCTGATGTAGTATACCGGACGAGGGTAATTGTCCATTTCTCTTACCAATACTGCACTTATAGCATATTCTGACACAAACAAGTATACATAGAGTGTTTCTCCTTGAACAGGTTTGAAAAGAGTCTTTGGTGAGGACAAGTATTTCTTTATTTCAACAAAAGCTTGATTGCACTATGGAGACCACTTCAAATATTTAACATTCTTCAAAGTTTGGAAAAACGGAGTACATTTATCTGAAGACCTTGAAATTAAACGGTTTAGGGCAGCCAGCCTTCTAGTGAGCCTCTAGACTTCTTTAATATTCCAAGGAGGATCCATCTCCAATAGGGAATTAAGTTGATCCGGATCGGGCTGTATTCCTTTCTCAATTATCACATAACCCAGAAACTTCCCAGATCGAACCCTAAAGACACATTTTTCTGGATTTAGTTTCAAATTCACAGTTGTCAAATTAGAAAATGTTTCGTGAAGATCAATTATATGCAAATCCTCCTCCAGGATTTTAACCATCATGTCATCTATGTATACCTCCATATTTCTGCCAAAATGACTAGCGAATATTTTGTTGACCAACCTCTGATAAGTAGCCCCAACATTCTTTGACCCAAAAGGAATCACCTTGTAGCAATGGAGACCTCTGTCTGTTATAAAGGTAGTATGATCTTGATCCTTCTGATCCACCTGTATCTGGTTGTACCCAGAGAAGGCATCCACGAAGGACAACAACTTGTTGCCAAACGTTGAGTCTATCAACTGATCTATCCGCGGGACTGGGTAAAGATCTTTTGGGCAAGCTCTGTTAAGGTCAGCGAAATCAATACACATATGCCATTTCCCGTTATTTTTCTTAAATAACACCGGATTGGAAGTCCATAAAGGATACTCGGATTCTTTTATGTGTCCCATCTTGGTAAGCCGATCAACCTCTTGGACTATCACATCAGCTTTTTCTTTAGAAAAAGCTCTCATTTTCTGCAAAAAACGTGCAAGATCACTCCGGATTGACAACTTGTGTGAGATAATGCTTGTGGGTACTACAGTTACATCACTGTTGCACCAAGCAAAGACATGCTGATTTTTTAGTTAAAATGACAACAATTTCTTTTTCAACTTTGACGCCATTATTGAACAAATCTTGATATTTCTACCCTCTGCAAGAGAGTGGGTTTCAATCATTTCAACTGGTATAATAACACTAGGAGCCCCTCTAGGGTCATCAATCTCATTCTCACCCTCATAAGGCTCTGGTAACTGCAAATCTTCATTAATCCGAACTGCTCCCAAAGTCTTAGGAGCAAGAGCAGTTGCATAACATTTCCTGGCTATCTTCTGACTACTTTGGACAACACCTATTTGCCTTTGAACTGCATACTTCAAACACTGATGGACTATTGTGGCCACATCATGCATTTTGGAATGCCAAGACCTCCCAAAAATCGTATTGTAGAAGGTGGGGCAATCTACCACAACGAATAGCACCCTCACCATATTTTTAAAGGGCCCATTTCCCAACAACACTGTTTCCTCCAATTCCCCAATTACATCCGCAAAGCTCCCTATGAAGCCTACAATGATTCTGTTTGAGTGTTGAATAACGGCCGGATTCCTCATCTGCTTGTAGGATCTTAAGAAAATGATGTTTGTCGAAGTGCCTGTGTCTATCGAAAACCGGTGGATATCATTTCCCCAATAGATGCTCATATCCCCACCGCATCCTCATGAGGCCAAAAAATATTTCTCAAATCATCCTCATCAAAAAATATAAATGGAAAAGGGGTTTGGCACTGATGGGAAGACATTCCCCCTTCCAACTAAGTGGCCAAACTATGTACATGCCTCTTCTTTGATGAAGGAGTGGGTGTTGTCACAGTATCTCCTCCAAAGATGGTGAGTGACTCAAAGAAACGGATCAGTCTGGACACCAACCTGGTTTTCTCTGTTATGACCCCCACTTTGTTTCGAGTTGGATCAAGATCTAGGTACTCAGAGTCAACATCAAATCTTTCAAGAATCGCCATTTCCCTTTCTTGAGCAAATGTTCCCGCATTATTTATAGGGCCCGTCTGGGGAGCACTATCAGGCCTGTTTCTACTTCTTCTTTTAGCATAAGCTCTTAACTTGCCTCTTTTAATAAGGTTCTACACTTCCTGTTTCAATGCTATGCAGTCTTGAGTATTATGGCCTATATCATTATGAGATTGGAAAAAACAAGTATTTCGGCTTTCTCAAGGAGACTGCATTGTCGCCGGTTTCCGGAAATGGACTTCATCCTTGGTGTTATTATATATTTTAGCCACATTCTCCCTTAACTCTTCAAATCATTCTAGCTGAACCCAAGGACCTCTTTTAACTCTTGACTGCTGGCTCTGAGACTGATTATGGTAGGACTGAGTTTGTTTAGTCCGACTATGGGCTGTTGTGGTGGACCTCACTTGAAGGTGCACCCTGGTTTTTCTTGGTTTCTTCCACATTGATCTATTTTCCCACTTGATTCAACAGGCTACCGCAGGTCATGGATTTCTTTCAAGTCACCGAATCAACCAAGTTCCCTAGATTCAACCCTTGTCTTAGAGAAGCAATTGCCACCTGTTCGAAGTAATCTGTTAATCCGTTCTTTGTATTCAAAAATCGACTTATATAGTCCTTTAACGACTCGTTTGGTTCTTGGGCACAATGGATTATGGTATTTCTATTGCCCTTCATCTCTTTATTCCCCACAAATTACCTTCGGAAAAGCAATCCATAATGTATCAAAGTTTCCAATACACCCCTGAGGTAAGCTATTATACCACTTAAGAGAACTCCCCGTAAAATTTTGAGAGAATTATCTGCACAAAAGTTTGTCATCATCATCAAAACTCATCGTGAAGTTCTTGAATTGCTCTAGATGGTTGTTCGGATCTTTACTTCCATCATACTTCTCCATTTTGGAGCTGTCAAATCTTTTGGGTAGGTTTCTGGATAGTATTTTGGCAGACAAACATAATTGTCTCCAGTTCTTATTACGACTAAAGAATGTATCTTCATTAGGTGTTGCAAAATACCTGGTTCAGTCTGAAAAGCAAAAGGATCAATCAGCAACTGATCAGCATGCCTGTGGGATGACCCTTTGCCTAGATTCCTTTTAAACCTACCATGCATATCCCTCTTTCTTGAATATTTTTTGATTAGCTTCATATTTTTTATGGATCTCCCTTCGTCACTACTTGCGGACAAATGTTCCTCAAGCTCAGCGTCCTTCAAATAGCTACATGAGGACTCCGAATCTGAACTTTCAACAGGCTTGGACTGATGTGCCTTCTTAGAGCTGATGTGAGTCTTTTTTGAACTCAGATGAGTCTTTATTGATGGATCATTCTCCCTAGGTTTGTTAGTGTGATGAATAACTAACGCCCCTGATTTCTCCCTTATACCATTTTCTACTTGTTTTATGGCCCTTAACGCCTCTATTTTTTCTTTGAACTTGTCTCGTTCTTCAATGGTGTATTCTTTGTTTTCCCTAACCGTTTCCACCACAGGAGGTGAAGTTTTTTGCTCGTTAGTATCCATCCGAACTAGTTCTTTTTAATGGTTTGGAATGTAAAATTCAGGCACCTTCGTGCTCCTACAGTGGTCGCTAATTTGGTTTGGTTTATTTTAGGTTGGGGGTAGTTTGGTAAAGTGTTTTAATAAGTTTGAAGTATTTTGTGTTTAATGTGAGGAGTAGTGAGATAATTAAGCATCGTGCTTGTATTAAATGTTGATCACCCTTATTATGAGAGTGGTTGGGGTATGTATACTCTTAATTTAATGACCCATGGGCTTACCAGGTCAAGTTAAAGGACCCATTAGTCTTTTAAGTAGATTAGCAAATAGCTTACTCAAAAGGTGTTTTACATTTGTCCTGTTCGGATTTTTTAGTGGTGTGTTATGGTCTGAATTACCCCTGTCCGGATTAATTAGTAGGTTGTGTCTGAAGTATCCGAACTCATCACCAACCACAATCTTTCTAAAAACACATTTGTTATAGTAAAAATACAATGTACCACACCGAATAGACGGAAACGACTAATGTTTCTAAAGGGTTCTTCCCACCTCATTCGTAAATATTCTTCCACAGTTGTTGGTAATAGCCCAACTCTGCAACATTCAACATGTTATAAGGTGTTATTATAAGCCGACACATATCAATATATCTTTAAAAAAAAATCTCAAACCCCATCTTACGTATTTGCATCCATTTATGTTCAAGTTTCCCATATTCTGTAGCAATTGAGTATTCCTATATACAAGAGACAAAAAAGAGAGTTTTTCCACTTATGGTTAGACGATTCACAACCTTATTTCTACCCCTAGCAGATATGTATAGAAGGGGGTTATGGATTTCTTATATACTTCAATATTTTCCAAATATTCTGCTAAAGTAATAAATATCTTTAGTACCATCGAGCTTAGCATTACATTGAGTATCATGCCTGAGCTATTCATTGTAATTGGATCTGACATATGCGAATATACCTAAAACAATTGTATAAAAGGGTAAATGGGTAGTCATAGCCCTAATAAAAAATGGTGGTATAAAAGCAAGTTTCACCCTCCCTACCATAATGTGGTAACTCTCTTACATGAGGTGTAGCAGGTAGATTTCCCATGTTTTGCTACTTTGGAGAGAGTGATCCAAAAAGTGAGCTGATTTCATATTTTCCAATAATATTTAATCATGTTTCTATATCTTGCATTATTTTTATTATATCCTCTTGTTGTAGAGTTGATTCTTTTAGAATATAAATACAGAAAAAGAAAATAAAAAAACCTAAGTTGGTATGTTGAAAGTGTGGTAAACCTGTTTATTTAAAAAAAATCATCGGGTTGGTAAAAATAAGAACAATGTTGGTTCAACTAGGTCTAAAGATCTAAAAAAGCAACAAGGTAAGATTTTAGCTCAAAACTATAATTCTAGTCCAAATTATGTGTCATTATATCTGAAGCATTTTATGTTTAGGATGCTAATGTTGCATAGTGGATTAATTCACGAGCAACAAGTCCAGCTTGTAAAGATCTTTGATGGTTAAATGGTTTTTAACCAATTGAAGATAGATATACATTAAATATGGAAAATATTACAGCTAAACCAATCAAAAATGTTAATATTTTTTTTACTTTTAGAAAATATATATTTTAGAAAAATGTGTTGTATGTTCCCATGACATAAAAGAATCTATTGTCTGGTGTTGTCTTGAACAATGGTGGTTTCAAATAGGTGTATGAAACTGGCAAGTATATCTTTTCAAAATATGGTATATCTGTAGATTTTTTATATGTATGTAATGATATGTTTATGTTAGATGTTAATATTTTGTTTCAAATGAATTTGTTTTCATGGATTCTACTTTTACTTGTAAAAATGAATAAAACAAAATTCTGGCATGCTAGGCTAAAACATGTATATTATAAAAGAATAAAAGGTATGTTGAAAATGAGTTTTATACCTCTTGTTGATGTATATAATAATAAATATAAGAGTTGCATGTTAACTAAGATAACCATAAAACATTTCAACAATATTAACCGAGTTTTTAAAATATAGGAACCAGTAAATAGTGACTTATGTGATTTCTATGATGAACATTCGTTAGGAAACAAACATTATGTCATTATTTTTATTGATGATGCATCTAGAAATTGCGACATTTATTTGTTGCATGCTAAGAAGGAAGCTTTTGAAAAAATTAAAATCTATAATGAAGAAGTATAACTACATAAAAATAATTTAATTAAAAATATACGTACGGATAAAGGAGGTGAATATTATGATCTGATGTATTTTCAGTCTAGTGGTATAATATATCAAACCATTATTCTTTATACACAACAACAAAATGATGTAGCAGCAAAAAAGAATAGAAGTTTGAAAGAAATAGTTGGTTCCATGTTATCCTATACGGGTTTGAGTGAAATATTTTGAGGTGAAGCTATGTTAACGACATGTTACTTATTCAATAGAATACTTACTAAAAGGAATAAGATGACCCTATATAAGATTTCCTATAAAGAAGCCTCCAATACTGAATTTTCTGAGAGTCTAAGGTTGTAGGTCAGTTGTAAGGCTCACCAAACCCAAAACAAAACTTGGGTGAAAGAGGTATAAATTGAATCTTTATTGGGTATGTTGAGCTTTTCACTGCATATAAGTTCTATGTGTTAGAATCTAATGACTACATATATAAAAATGGTTATAAAGTCAAAAGATGTAAATTTTATAAAAATATATTTGCATTTATGCTTAGGCCTAATGACATGAATATATTAGGTGGTACTATTTATGTACGTGAACCTTCTGAACCAATGAGAAGTATTGGAAGTAGAAAAACTAAGTCTTTTGGATCTGATTTTAAACTTTATTTGGTGGAAGGGTCAAAAGATAAGACTAGCTATGAGTATAAATATTTTTATATTGTTGAGGATGATCCAATAATGTTTAGTAAAGTTATGAGATCAAGGGATGTTGCATTCTTGAGAAAAGCTATCCAAGATGAGATAGATTTTATCATTCATAATAATGCATAAGAATTGGATTATTTAACTTATGGTTGCAAATCATTAGGACATATATCAATTTTAAAAGGAAATTAAAATATATGGTAGCATTTAAAGGTATAAAGCTAAATTTATTATCGAAGGTTTTAAGTAAAGTGAATAGAATCAATTCTTTGACACTTATCCTCCAGTTGCTAGGATTTCCACTATTAGATTATTGATAGCACTTGTATTTGTATACAATCTTGTAGTTTATCAAATAGATGTGAAAACTGTATTCTTGAATGATGATTTGGATGATAAGATTTATATGAAAAAACCAAAAGGGTTTGTTATGCCGGGTTGTGAAAACAAGGTGTGTAAGCTGAAGAAATCTTTGTATGGTCTAAAACGAGCACCACAAAATTGGTATAGAAAATTGATAATGTGGTATTGTCTATATATGGAATATTTGATGCTTCTGTTAAATGAGTTATGATTTGTCTATATGTGGATTACATGTTTATTTTTGGTACTGACCGAAATCAAGTTTATGAAACCAAGAAGTTATTTACATCTAGTTTTGAGATGGTGGCGGTGGCGATGATGGTTGTGGCGGCGGTGGTTGTGGTGGTGGTGGTTGTAGTGGTGGTGGTTGTAATGGCGGTGGTTGTAGCGGCAGCGGTTGTGGTGGTAATAGTGAATTAAATATGATTTTGTTTTTTAAATTAATAAAGTGATCAAAATTGTTTTTAATTAGAAGAGTATTTTTGAACTTCCAAAACTCTTATACACTTGTTAGAATTATGGAAGTTTGATGTATGTAGTAGGAAATTTGAAATATTTGATGTATCTTTTGGGAACTCACCCTAAATTTAATCTCCTAAACATCACTATGAATAACATCAAAATTTTGTGATCTATGAGATGTATGATAAAAAAAGTGTATAAATATATTGTTTCCAAGTCTATATAATGTATAATCAAAATAAATAGCAAGCAAATGACTTATTTTATTTTTAAATACTCCATATTTTAAAACGTGCAAAGTGCATAAAATTTTGGATGACCGAGACATTATATCACATTATATTTCAAAATCAACAACATTATTTGAAAATAGAAGTAAAGAAAAAATAGAAATAATAATGGAAGGAGAAATATAAAGAGAAAAAAGTTTCCTCATTACGGGTCCCTTCGCGATCATCTTCCTTGACACTAGATATAACAAAACACAACAAGAGATAAATAAATGTACATTATAGTTATTATCGACCAATGGACCAATATATATATATATATATCTAATATTTATGCAGAGGTCAAGAAATACAAAACCGTTAGGCATCGACAGTGTTAAATTTTAAATTTCATCATAAATTATGATGTTGGAAAGAGTAACAATAATATTGGTCATATGGTTAGAAGCTCTAGAGTCAAAATACTATGGCGTATAAGAAATATTCTGGTAATATGAGAGTCAAGAAGTAAAAAAAGATTAAATGATTGTTTCATTTTATGAGTGAATGTGTTTGAGTTTGCTAAGGATGTGGTAGAAATAATATGAACAACCAACAAGACAACAAACGGTAATATAGACCGAAAGGCATAATTGAGGCATGATTGGTAGTATATTGCTTTTCTTTTCAGGTCGAACTGGACAAGTGTATTAGATATGACCAACTTTCTTTCGTTACAGATCTTCTAAGAAAAATCCTAAAAAATATGACCAAAATTGTTACGACCATAAAACTGGACCATACTCATATCTATACTTTTATTCATCTTATATGTTGCATATGGTGATGATGGAGTATATCGTATGGGTAAAAATGGAAGATCTTTAGGTTGTTTTGTATTAATTTTTTGAAAGAGAGTAGGCAGAGAAAATAGGTACTTGTATTTAATAGTTTTTTGGAAAATAAATCCAATCCCTTTTGGTGAGGTTTATTTTAAGATGAGAATAATTTTGTCAAGTGTTTTGGAAATTTTGAGAGTATTAAATGTTTGGATGTTTAGTAGTGAGAGATTTGAGCAGCCTGGTTGTATTAAATGTCCATTACCCTTATTAATGAAAGTAGTCGGGGTATTTATACCCTTAATTATGGACCCATAGGCTTTCAGGTCAAATTATGGAACTGAGTCAAGTTTAAAGACCCATTTACTTAATAAGCTGATTAGTACATAGCTTAGTCAAAAGGTGTTTAGTCATTTTATACTTTTGTCCTAGTATGGATAGTTCAGTGGGCAGTTTGCGTCCGAATTGCCCTTGTCCAGAAATCGCAGTAGGCAGTGGTTAGATTATCCGGACTCATCAGTAGCCCCTTTTTTAGGCCTTGTCAAAAATCGTTGGCAGGACTAAAAAATTTACTTAGTCAGTAACGATATTTTCCGACGTGCTTGTGTATCTGGCTTGAGTTTTGTCCGAAATAATTTTTTCCCAGAATTCTAAGAGTTTTTCTTTGGATCATGGGACACGTGTCGCAATCCAATTCGACCTACCAACCGTTTTTTACCTAGATTGGCGCTCCCATTAACCCTAAAAAGTAACCTATGCATTTAATTTTTTCTACGTCAACGCCGTCTTCAATCATTGCACAAATCTCTTCGTCTCCTCCTAGGTATCAGTTAACTTTTTTCACAAATATATAAACCATTTTTTCACTGTTTCATTATCTTTCTTACTCAACAAATATTTTACAGAGTTTTTCACCCTTTCTTTCAAAATTGTTCTTGGATAGTTTTATGTTCACGGCTAGAAACGCTATTGTAAAAGGCGGCAGGCTGAATCCGTCCGAGTTAGAGAAAGCAAGGAAAGTTGAGCGAGAGAGGCGTATCGTTGCTGGTCTCCCGGTCTCCACAAGCGACAAGTCTGATAAACCATCCCAAGAAGGTGATCAAGGATCATCTTCTACCAGAAATCCAAAACCCAAACGGCTGTTTAAACCAAACCTTTCACCAATCTCATCAGGCTCCTCTGTTCAGGAGTCCCAACCTTCCATTACCAAAGAAAAGGCGGTATCGAGCGTTAGAAAATCCTCCCCTTTCATATCCATGGGATCACATAGTGAAATTCTCTAGAAAAACCCAATCCACGCCGAACAACTTGATTGGGGAAGGCCCAAGCAACTGCCTCACAGTGAAAACCCTCCAAATCGGAGGCCTCTAAAACGACATCCAAGGATAAACCCTCAGGATCGGATGTTTCCATAAGAGCCCCACGAGATAAGCCCTCTAAATTGGAGGAAGCCAAAGTAGCTTCTAAAACAAAGTCCTTCGGAACCGAGCCTCAACCGGACACCAGTCCTTTGGAAAAAACTAGCGCTCAATCATCCGGGCAGACCGTAGAACCAGAAGCTAACACTTTTCCATCCACAACAACTGATAAAACTTCCACAGTGATCGAGGACAGTATCGAAGAGGCCCCCTTTGGAATTGAAGCCTCAGGGCAAACTGGGGATGCTGTCTCTGATCGGAAAGGAAAAGGCAAAGGGAAGGTTGGTATGGATCATCCGGATCTTTCAAAATGGATGGAGGGCAAGGTAGGGCCTTGATTTTAGAAATTCAATGTTAAGTATTTGTTGGCCATGCAGAACATATATTATGTTTATACTCATACTGCCGAGCTGGGTCGGATTCGGACAAAGTGGGGGATCCTAGAGTCAGTCAAGGTTAGGATACGTGTCACTTCGGAGACTCCAATGGATTGCAAGCTTAATGAAGTGGTCATCTACACCAAACTATTCAACTGGGGGCTCAGGTTCCCCTTAGACCTAGAGATTGTCAGGTACTTCCACCTGATAAAGCTTTGTCCTAGCCAACTGAGTCCAAACGCTTGGTACTCCCTTCTTGCTTGCATAATGGCATCAAGACTGTCCAAAATACCTCTTCCTATGGAGCAATTTGTCGTTGTGGCAAGTCTGTGCAAGAATCACCACATCTCATTCTATCACCACAACATGGGAAACAACTTTAAAGTGGTAGATGATCTGCTGGAGTCAGAGAAGAACTGGAGAACTCAGTTCTTATTCATCAGTGGGTCATGGGAAAATGGGAGAAAGATCAAAGCCAAAGTCAATCCTAGTATGCTAACTAGTAGGTGGAAAAGTACTCAGTTGCCGAAGGAGTACACCGGATACTTGGAGGAAGGGCAAAATACATGTGCCAAGTTGAATGCATGGGCTGCAGAACGTTGGGGGAATGCTTTCCACAACTGCTTCACCTCTGCCAATATGGTGAGATCGCATCTGTGGAATACCACAGGCCAGAAAGATCTCACATGGGAAGAATTGACCACACCCCCTCCCCCAACTGTCATTCTCAAACAGACAGAGGAAAAAAATGGTAAACTGGTCTTGCCCTCTAGAGCCAAGGCTCCTAGCAAGATGAAGGGAAAGAAAAAGAAGGCTGCAACAAAGGCAGTTCGGGTTGCTGCAGAAGAGATTGGTCAGGAGAACCAAGGAGGGGAGAATCAAGGAGAGATCGATGCCTCCTTGCTCCTTGAAGATGAGACTGTTAAGAAGGCAAGAGAACCAGAAAATCCACAGAAGCCTCTCAAGAAAAATCGTAAAAGGGGGCAAGTAGTGATGAAAGGGCTACCAAGAAGAAAAAAGTCACCTTAGGGGGAGAAATAACTATTTGCCCTTCAGAGCTTCTTCCTCCATCGGCTCCCTACGACCCCACCTTGGCAGATAAAATTCCAACAGATTTGCAACTGGGAGAGGGCACCGGAGGAGGGCTTGAAATCAGAGCCCTTCAGAGAAATATGACTTCGCCGGTCCTTTTCGTCCTTCAAGCTCTTCCAACATGGTGACCAACAATGGGAAGTCTTTTTATATTTCCGAAGAGCGTGATATAGAGGCCCATTCTCTTTTAGGTCATATCCAACCAGTGCTTGATCTGGAGAGGCAGGTGAAAAATCAGTCCACCCTTATCCAAACCCTTAATACAGACAAAGAGTCTCTGTCAACCAACCTCCTCAATGCCAATCAGAGAAGAAGAGTTGAAAAAAGAACTTGAAGCGTTGAAGAAGGATAAGGAAGATCTGTTGACCAAGCTGGCCACATCGGAGAATGCTAACACTTAGCTCCAAGCTAAGTGCTCTAGTTTGGAGAAAGATCTCTCAACCTTAAAGGAAGATATAAAGACCAATTATGGTGCCATTTAGACATTGTCCGGCGAAAAAACTTCCCTTGAAGAGGCTGTGTCCAAAGCAATCAAAGAGAAAGAAGACTTAAAGAAAGAGCAGGAACAGAAGATTCAGGCCAACATTGATAAATATACCAATAGGGTGATAGATTCCTTAAAAGCAAGCTATGCTGAAGTGAAGTCTGACATGGTACTTCTTTTCCATGAAAAGGTTCTGAAGAGGACGCTTGGTCCCTTGTGGAAATATCTGGAGTATGAAGACATCCCGTTCCATACAATGGAAGATGGTGATAAAAAGAACTACTCTAGTGGAATGGATTCTACCACCAATGAAGAAGAAGGAACCGAGGAGAGTTCAAGTGCTGAACTCAAAGACCCCAAAAAAGGAGGTGAAGCAAGAACATCCGAAGAAATAAGCCCTAAGGTTTTTAACTATCTTTTGTGTTTTCTTAATCTTGTGAACTACTAAAGTCCTTTGATGGCCAAGGTGTTTTTGTAATTGTATTCGGACTGAGTCCGGATACGTCTTTCATAATACTTAAAGTCCTTGGATGGCGAAGGCATTCTTTATATTAGTAACGCTATCCGGTTCATAACCGGACAAGCTTATCTATCAATTTTTTGCCTTATTCCATACTTGTTCTCAATTTTAATGGCTAATGTTTAAAGATTCCTAACTTACTTCAAAAATATTTTAATGTTTAAAATATTTAATGTTCTCCAATGACATGCATTTAATGGTCATCTTTCAAACAGACTAATCCGATCTGCCAAAGACCCTTAATATTAAATTGAAGACTTGAAAACAATTATAATCAAACCACATCGAATGTTTTAAGAATGCATCATATTTTATTAAAAAAAACCAGACACCTCATTCAAAACCTCCCCGCGCCACCAGGGTAGGAAAGAGTATGCCCCCTAATATTTACATTGACTTTAAAGAAGTAAACATTTACACAACTTTCATTGTAGATATAACCTGAGGTGTTCATTATTCCATGGGTGCTTCAAATCTCTTCCATCTTTGTCTTGAAGACTATATGTCCCAGGCTTAAGCTTTTCGGAGACCTCATAAGGGCCTTCCCAGTGCGGAGCCAGTTTTTCGAATTGTTTTTCTGTAATATGCAGGAAAACCTTTCTTAATACTTTATCCTCTGATTGAAAATCCCTTCTCTTGATCTTGGAAGAAAACCTGCTCTTCATCAAGCCATGGTAATGGGTGGTTCTAAGATGAGCCTTAACCCTTCTTTCTTCTATTAAGTCCAAACTGACTTATAATTGCCAATTCATTGGCTTGTTCGGAATAGTTGTAGACTCTGTATGATGGTAGGTTTGCAACTATAGGAGTAATTTCATCCATCCCATACACCAAAGCAAAAGGAGATTCTTGAGTAGTAGCCATAGGAGTAGTCCAGTATTCTCATAATACTTATTGCAAATACCTTGGCCACTTCCCTGCAGCCCCTTCTAAATTATTTTTTAAACCGGACATAATGGTCCTGTTTTCCATATCAACTTGGCCATTTTCTTATGGGTGGAAAGGACAAGAGAAGCAATGCTGAATACCCTTAGAGGCACAAAAACTCTCCATATCCTTGTTATCAAATTGTGGCCCGTTGTCTGTGGTTATCTTTTGTGGAACCCCAAATCTGCAACAAATGTTAGACAAAATAAATTTTATAACTGCTTTCGAAGTAATTCGTTCCAGGGCGCTGTTTTTATCCACTTTGAGAAATAATCAATGGCTACGATAATAGTCTTGTATCCTCCAGACGCCATTGGTAGAGGCCCAACTAAATCCAGTCCCCAACGAGAAAAGGGCACTGGCTCAGAAATTGATTCAATAGGAATTGCTGGGATATGAATTTTGTTACCATACCTTTGGCATGGGTCACATTTTTTCACCAATTCCTTAGCATCTGCCATTATGGATGGCCAATAGTATCCGGCCAATAAAACCCTCAGGGTTAGAGCTCTATAGCCTCAGTGTGCTGATCCCTCTCCATCATGTAGTTCGGATAAAACAAATTGGGGCTCTTCAGCCCCCAAACAACGCGGGAGAGGTCTGCTGAACGACTTTTTATAAAGAAATTCTCTTATGATCAAGAAACCACGAGCCTTGTGTTTCATTTTCCTTGTCATAGCCTTCTTCGGCGGCAAAATTCTATCAGAGATGTTTCGAAGAAGGGGAAATCTCCAATCTTTGGATTGAACCACTTGTACACTCAAGCTCTCTTTCTCTTCCTTGTTCTAATTTGATCGTATGGATAGGTATTCTTGTACATGAATCCATAGGTAGGACTCATAGTATGCTATGGTTGCTAAAGCTTCTTCCAGCATGTTTTCCGATCTAGGAATATGCTCATAGCAAACAATTTTGAAGTTGGCTGCTACTTCTTTAAGAATGAATAAGTATCTGATCAACTGCTCCTTTTTGGCTTCGGACTGACCTTCAGCATGGTGGATAAGAAGCTAAGAATAACTCATCAATCTAACTCTTTTAGCCCCACACATAAAAGCTAACCTAAGACCAGCTATGGCTGCTTCATATTCAGACTCATTGTTAGATTCCCTGAAAGAAAATCATATAGCCTGGTATAATTTATCACCATATGGAGAGGTTAAACAAATCCCAGCCCCACAACCCATTGTGCTTGATCCACCATCTGTCCGGACAACCCATTCTTTTTTAGTTTTCTCTTTAAGCTTGTTTAGTACTTCTGTTCGAATGAAACTCTACCAAGAAATCAGCAACAGATTGAGCTTTAATTGAGTTCGTGGGGAAAAATGGATGCCATAATCACCCAATTCCATTGACCATTCGGTCATCCTGCTTAATATGTCTACTTTCTGAAGAACATTCTTCAAAGGAAAAGATGTTCGGACGATGATGGAATGAGACTGAAAATATGGCCTCATTTTTCTGGCAGCAATCACTAAGGCTAGTGCCATCTTTTCAAGCTTTAGGTACCTCTTTTCAGCATCCATCAAACTCTTGCTGATGTAGTACACCGGACGAGGAAAATTATCAACCTCTCTTACCAGCACTGCACTTATAGCACATTCTGACACAACCAAGTATATATAAAGTATTTCTCCGCCAACAGGCTTAATAATGGTTTTAGGAGAAGAAAAATGTTTTTTTATTTCATCAAAAGCCTGGCTGCACTGTGGAGACCAGTTGAAGTCTTTAACACCTTTCAAGGTTTGAAAAAATGGGATACATTTGTCCGAAGACCTTGAAATAAAACGATTTAAAGCAGCCAATCTTCCTGTCAACCTTTGTACTTCTTTAATATTTCGAGGAGGGTCCATTTTTAACAGGGCATCCAGCTGATTCGGATCAGGCTGTATCCAATTTTCACTTATTACGTAACCCAAAATATTTCCGGACTGCACCCCAAACACACATTTTTCTGGATTCAATTTTAAATTAACCTTTGTCAAGTTGGCAAAAGTTTCTTGAAGATCGGTTAGGTGCAACTCTTCTTCTAAACTTTTAACCATTATGTCATCGATATATACTTCCATATTTCTTCCAATCTGATCAGCAAATGCTTTGTTCACCAACCTCTGATAAGTATCCCCTTCATTTTTCAACCCAAAAGGCATCACCTTGTAACAATGGAGATCCTTATCTGTAACAAAGGTAGTGTGATCTTGGTCCTTCGGATCCACCTGTATTTGGTTATATCTAGAGAAGGCATCCATGAACGATAATTTCTTGTTTCCAGATGTGGAGTCCATCAACTGATCTATCCGGGGGACTAGATAGAGTTATTTTGGGAAAGCTCTATTGAGGTCAGTAAATTCGATACACATACGCCATTTCCCATTATTTTTCTTAACTAAAACTGGGTTGACTGTCCATAAATGATACTGGGATTCCTTTATGTGCCCCATCTTGGTAAGCCGGTCAACTTCTTGGACTATTACATCAGCTTTCTCCTTAGACAACAGGTGCTCTTTTTTTTGCACAACAGGTGCAACATCTCTCCGTATGGACAGCTTGTGTGATATAACACTTGCAGGCACTCCGGTCACATCAGCATTGCACTAAGCAAAAACATGTTGGTGACCTGCCAAAAAAGACAACAACTTTTTCTTCAATTCTGGAGCCATCTTGGAGCCCATTTTAACACTCCTTCCTTCAGCCAGAGAGTGGGTTTCAACTTCTTCAATTGGTATCAAAACACCAGGGGTCTCTCTGGGGTCATCAATTTCACCCTCACCCCAGAGGGCCCCAGCAACTGCTAATATTCATGAACTCGGACTGCCCCCAAAGTTCTAGGAGCAAGTGCAGTTGCATAACATTCCTTTGCTATCTTTTGACTACTCCGGACAACTCCCACTTGCCCTTGCACCGCATACTTCAAACATTGGTGGACAGTTAAAGCCACAGCATGCATCCTAGAGAGCCAGGACCTCCCAAAGATTGCATTATAGCACATGGGGCAGTCTATCACAACGAATAGTATCCTGACCATCTTCTTGAAAGGGCTTTGTTCAACAATACCTCCTCCTTAAATTCCCGGATTACATCCGCAGAGCTCCCTATGAAGCCCACAATGGATCTGTTCGAACGTTGAATCACTGGCGGATTCTTTATATTCCTATAAGAACTTAAAAAGAGAATATTGGCTGAGCTGCCAGTGTCAACCAGAATTCGCCTGATGTCGTTGCCCCTAATTGAAGCTCCTATCACTACAACATCCTCATGAGACCCAGCTATATTTCTTAAATCATCCTCATAAAAAAATGGAAGAAAAAAGAATTTGGGATTAATAAGAAGACATGCCACCCTTTAACTGAGTAGCTAGAGTGTGAACATGCCTCTTCCTTGAAGAAGGAGTCGACGCAGTCATAGTGTCCCCCCCCGAATATAGTAAGTGACTCAAAAAAGCTTATTAGTCCAAACACTGTCCTAGCTTGTTCTGTTATGACCCCCACTTTATTCCGGGTTGGATCAGGATTTAGATACTCTGAGTCCACATCAAATCTTTCATGGATCACTATTGCCCCCTCCGGAGCTGATGTTTGTGCGTTGTTTGTTGGGCCAGTTTGGGGAGCATTGTCAGGCCTGTTTCCACTCCTTCTCTTGACATAAGCTCCCAAATTTCCCCTTTTAATAAGATTCTGTACCTCTTGTTTCAAAGTGATGCATTCTTCAGTGTTGGGGCCAATATCATGATGATACTTGCAAAAACAAGTATTGCGACTTTCCCTGGGAGACTAGAGTGCTGTCGGCTTCCGGAAATGAACCTCATCTTTAATTTTGTCATAGATAGTTGCAAAGATCTCCTTTAACTCGGCAAATCACTCCGGTTGGACCCAAGGTCCTCGTTTATTTCTGGATTGATGGGCCTGAGCTGGATTTGGGTGGGATTGAGCCTGCTTAGCTCTGTTGGACCCATGTCCAGTTTCTTTGGCCTTGTATCCTGACTATTTTTGGTTTGGAGCAGCTGGGGCAGACCTCACTTGTCTGTGTACCCTAATCTTCTTTGTTTCATCCACGTTGATTTGTTTTCCCACCTGATTTAGCAAACTGCCCCAAGTCATGGCATTCTTCTTTGTTACTAAATCAGCTAGATTTCCATGGTTTAACCCTTGTCTCAAAGAGGCTATTTATATTTGCTCAAAGCAATCAGCTAACCCATTCTTGGTATTTATGAAGCGACTTATATAGTCTTTCAATGACTCATTTGGCTCTTGGGCACAATGGATAATATTATCTCCATTGCCCTTCACCTCTTTACTCCCCACAAACTGCCTACGGGAGGGAACCCAAAATGTATCAAAGTTTCTGATACAATCCTATGGCAAGCTGTTGTACCATTTCAGAGCACTCCCCGTAAAGGATTGGGAGAAGGCTTTACAGAGAAGATTTTCATCTTCATCAAAATTCATCATAATTTTTTTAAACTGTTCCAGATGATTGTCGAGATCTTTGCTCCCATCGTATTTTTCCATTTTAGTACTATCAAACCTCTTGGGAAGGTTTCTGGACAGTCTCTTGGCAGATAATGGCGATTGCCTCCAATTCCGGCTACATCTAAAAACTGTGTCTTCATTAGGTTTTGCAAAAATACCTGGCTTATCATGGAAAGCAAAGGGATCAATCAGCAGCTGGTCCACATGCCTCTGACTACGGCTGTGGCTATGAGATGACCCTTTTCCCAGATTCCTCTTTAGTCTCCTATGTCTATATCTCTTTCTTGAATATTTTTTAACTAGCTTTTGTTTCTTCCTACACCTCCCCTCATCACTTCTTGATGACAAAGACTCCTCAAGCTCATCCTCGTTCGAAGAGCTACTGGAGGACTCAGATTCTGAGCTCTCCATTGGCTTGGACCGGTGAGACTTCTTGGAACTGAAATGGATCTTTTTGTGCTTAAATGAGTCTTTGCTAATGGGTCATTCTCCCTTGGGTTTTCAGTATGGTGAATGGCTGACGCCTTTGACTTTTCCTTTAAACCTATCTCCGCCTTTCTAATGGCCTTCAACGCTTCTACTTCAGCATTCAACTTATCTCGATCTTCGGTAGTGTATTCATTGTTTTCTCTGACCACCTCAACCAAAGGTGGTGGAATTGCTTGTTCGTTTGGATCCATCCGAAAAAGTTTTTTTTTGCTGGTTTTGAATGCTAGATTTAGGCACCTTCTCCTCCCACTATGGCCGCCAATTTGGTGAGGTTTATTTTAAGCTGAGGGTAATTTTGTCAAGTATTTTAGAAAGTTTTGAGAGTATTAAATGTTTGGGTGTTTAGTAGTGAGAGATTTGAGCTGCTTGGTTGTATTAATTGTTCATTACCCTCATTAATGAAAGTAGTTGGGGTATTTATACCCTTAATTATGGACTCATGGTTAGTGGGCAGTTTGTATCCGAATTGCTTTTGTGTCCAAATTTCCTTTGTCCATAAATCGTAGTAGAAAATGGTTAAATTATCCGGACTCATCACTTTTAATGTTGTTGGTTGAGGTATTTATATTTTTTTGAGATCCATGGGCCATTCGGGTCAGATCTTCTATTCTGGTCAATTTCATGAGCCCCAAGCCCATAATTCGAAGTAATAGACATATAGTTGAGTCATCGGTTCACTTAGGTTACTGCTTAGTCATCAAGTTTTGTCTTTTATGTCCGAATTACCCTTCTGGAGAAAGTCCAAATTACCATAATGGACATCCAAAGATATATGATCCTATCATATAGCCCCCTTAGCTCTTTCTAAAGTATTTCAGGAGAGCTAATACCATAAAAGATTTCTGAACCACATCCGAAGTGGGTTATTAAATCTCTTTCAGTTGAAAGGTCACAACTTTGAATGGTTAACTCCCTTATGACACGTGGCGGGTAGTTATTTGAGAAACCGAACAGTTTCTTTCTTGGAAACGACATCTATTGTTAAGAAAATGAAAAAACGGCTATAGTAAATAACCTTTTCTAATTATTACCATTAGTTTATCCTCCATAGTAAAACACTCAAGTGGTCTTCTTTACTCATATATAAGAGTAATTTCTATTGTCTCTATTTCTACACTTATCCTCCAAATAAATTTTCATAGTTTTAGAGAGATAACAAATTTAAATTCCACCTAGACTCATCCTTCATCCTTCTTGTATCTTTTAAAGTTTTGCATGTTCATCCAAATGACTACACTCATTAGAGGAGGTTGACTTAATTTGTCCTAGTTGGAAGAAGAAAAAAGGCAACCCTGAATTGTTGTCGGATTACCCGCTTCTCTGGTGACTCAAATTCCAGAACCATATAGAAGTTCTTCATCTGGTAAACAAACCTCTGTTTCTAAACTTAGCCTTTTTGATCAATTTCCTACAATCCTTAACCAATATGCTTAGTCAGCTGAGACTCTCTTAAGAGAAGCTGTTAGGAATCGTAAACCCTCATCGATTTTGATTGCTATGGGGTCGGGTATCGGACAAAATACTCCTCGTAGGCTCACCAGATTCTATAAGGCTAAAAAATTCCTTCTAAATCGGAGAAAGAATGGGGACACAATCAAAGGTTTCTACTGACGCCAACAATCTCTCCAAGAAAAAATCAATTGAGGGAGGAAACATTACTATGACTCTTCCAGAAGCTTCCCCTGCTGAGTTTCCTCATATTGAGGGAGATAACCCTAGTAAACAATTCGGTGATCCAGCAGAGATGAGACCACATATGATGGAAGAGAAGATTGATGACATTGGTGAAGATACACGTTTGGAGACATCAGATTGCATTGGGGATAGTAAAAAAGAAACTCGAGAAAAAAAAAAGACCCCTCTGGTAGAATCCAAACCACTTCCACCATATCTACTTGGGCGGGTCAGACCTAATTTCAATAAGGTTAGTGTCAAATAATTGTTGGAATTACAAATAATATCTTATGTGTACACTCACACAACTAATCTGGGTTCAATTTAGAGCAAATGGGGGTTCCCCAAATCAATTAAAGTGAGGATTCTGATCCCTAAAGAAACTCTGATGGATTGAAAAGCGGGAGAGTTGGTGGTGTACCCCCAAGTACTCAATTTGGCTCTTAGGTTTTCTCTGGACCCAGAGATCATAAGGTATTTTCACTTAGTGAAACTATGTCTGAGTCAACTCAGCCCCAATGTTTGGTTCACACTTTTGTCCAGTATTGTAGCTTCAAGGCTATCGAAGATTTTTTATGCCCATGTAGCAATTTATTGTTGTAGCTGGTTTATGTCAAAATGGTAACATTATTTTTGACTATTTTAACATGGAAAATGATTATAAAGTAGTTAATGATTTACTGGAAGCTATGGAGAACCCAGTTTATCTTCATTAGTGTTACCTGGGAAAATGGAAGAAACATTACCTCTAAGGGTAATCCGAGTATGCTTACAAGATACTGAAAGTCTTCATGTAAGTATCTTTTTTTATAAGATTTTTTTTGTCAAGTTTGAATATTGATTATTACATCGGATTTACTTTACAGTATTTTTGAAGCTACTTTCACATCACCTTGAATATGGGAAAGTTACTTTCACCAGACTGCATCAATGGGCAGCTGAAAAATGGTCGAAGGGATTTCATAATTGTTAAACTACAGGTAATATGGTGAGAGCTCACCTATAGAGAAAAAATATGATCCGTGAGCTCTCATGGGAACAACTCACTACCCCTCCCCATCTGCTGAATTTTTTAAGAGGACCGAGAAAGCTTGTGGAAAGATTTTCCTACCAACCAGAAACAGAGCCCCAAATCACCTTGATAAGATTAAGAAACATAAGAAGAAAAAAGAGGAAAAGAATGAGGCACATTCTCAAGTACTCCCTAGGTGGGAAGCATGGGACCTCCGGATGAAATAGATCCAACACTCTTGGATGCTATAGCAGCTACTGTGCGGGAGAAAGACTCCTTAAAATCCCCAACAATTAAAAAAGACTAAAAAGGACCATAGAGAGTGTTAACAAGAGGGAAGGAAAAAAGAAGAAAACTTCTATTGGTTCAGAGATCATACTTCGATCTGAATCCCTTCCCTCCAAAATTCCTACAGGGGTTCCTCCCCAAGAAGAAGTACTTGTTGACCTTTCCTTCCCAAATTTTCCTGCTACTAATCAATCCCTCGTTAAGGGTGGTGTTAGTTTGGATGACCTCGGAAACTTGTATTTGAGTGAATTCAACAAGGATAATTTTAACTAGGATCTTCCTCAATCTACCACGATCGCCAATATTGTGATACATGATGGTGAGTTTTTCGAATTGTCCAGTGAGCATGATACCTTGGGGTGTAATATTCTAGGCTATATAAGGCCAATAGTTTACTTGGAGAGGCAGGTTAGATCTCAAGTCAAGGATATTACTTCCCTTCGCAAGGAAAACCAAACTCTGTAGAACACCAAGAAAAAGTGGAGACTCTTAAGGATGAGCTGGTTCAGTCCAAGTCCGATCAAAATTAGTTGCAACTCAAATTTGATGCTTTGCAAAAGAGATCTCCTCTTTGAAAGAGAAACATGCTAAGGATAAAGTTAGCTTTCAAAACTTATGGGAAGAGAAGAGAATAGTGGATGATATTCTGAAGGAGAATGAATATGAAATCACCAATCTTAAAGCAAATACAGAAGAGGACATATCTGATAATGCGAATGCATATGGTGATGATGTATTGAATATGGATCAGAGAGGAGAATCCATTAAATCGGATATGGTACTATTGTTCTGTGAAACCTTTCCCAAACGGTCCCTTGGGAAGTTGTGGAAATGTTTACCATATAAGGAAATCTATTTTCACACTATGACACAGGGTGATAAACTAGGTATTTCTTCGGATGAATCTGAGTCTGGTAATGAGGCTGAGGAAGATTCAGATAATGGTGAACAAGAAAAGGAAGAGTAATAAGAAGGAAAAGTTGAGGAGAAGATCGAAGCGAATGATCCCTAAGGTTAATCATTTTTATTATGTTTTCGTTTTGAACCAAATTACTTGAAGTGTACAAGGTATTTTGTTATCTTTAGATTGTATTTTTTGGTGATTCTGTTTGCACAAGTCCTTGTTGTATGCAAATAATTTATTATATAGATTAGATTTTATTTTATGAGTTAACAGTGTGTTATGCCATCTTTGTTTTTATCCACTTTAGGTTTTTGCTATATTTTTTTATGCTCCCAATAATATCCGATTTACTTAAGTATGATAATAACAAAGCAATACATTAAACTCGATCGTGTCATTCAAAGGTATTTCATTTAAATGTAATAAACCCTTAATCATTCTTTAATATATCTGAGTTATTCAAAGATAATCCATTTGAAGGAAATAAATCTTTAATAAGTCTTTAATCCAGCTGACCCATTCAAAGGTAATCCATTTGAATGTAATAAGTATTTAATAAGTTTTTAATCCATCTGAGCCATTCAAAGGTAATCCATTTGAAGACAATAAATATTTATAAGTATTTAATCCATTTGAGTCATTCAAAGGTAATCCATTTAAAGGAAATAAGTTTTTAATCTATCTGATCCATTCAAAGGTAATCCATTAGAAGTCTTGAATAAGTCTTTAGTCCATACGATCATAACCAAAACACTTTTTTAATGGCAAAGGATAGTATATTGATTGAAATTTGGACACCTCATTAAAACCTCCCCATATCATAAGGCTAGGAAAAAGTATGCCCCCTAGTATATACATTAAAGTAAAACAAAGTAAATATTTACAAGATGAGTTTATTCTAAAAATAATCTGAGGTGCTCAACATTCCAAGGGTGCTTCAAAAGGTTTCTTTCTTTGTCCATAAGCTTGTACGTTCCTTGCTTGACTCTTTCATATACGATGTATGGTCATTCGCAGTTTAAAGCCAGCTTTCCGAACTTTTTCCCCTTAATGTGTACGTTTCTTAACACTTTATCTCCAACTTGAATATCTTTTTTTTTACTTTCGATGCAAACCTAATCCTCATCAAGCCTTGGTAATGTACAGTTCTTAGATGAGATTTCACTATTCTATCTTCAATTGAATCCAACTGAGCCTTGACAACCATCTCATTCTCCTCTTCGGAATAATTTTGAACTCTGGAAGAAGGAATATTAGCTTCCATATGTGTAATCGCATCCATCCCATAAAATAGAGCGAATTGAGGCTCCTGAGTGGTTGTGTGATGATTGGTTTGATATGCCCGTAATACCTCTTGTAAATAACTTGGCCATTTTCCAGCTGTTCACTCTAAATTCTTCAAACCCGTTAATTTTTTTGAATTTTCCCCTTCAACTTGTCCATTGGCTTGAGGATGAAAAGGAGAAGAGAAACAATGTTAAATTCCTATTGATGTACAAAATAAATCCATATATTTTTTGTCAAATTGAAGACCATTATCAGTGGTGATGCGCTTGAGGATGTCAGCAACATACATTGGAGATGATAAACTTTATCACTACTTTAGATGTTGTTCCAGACAAAGGCGAAGCTTCAACCTACTTGGAGAAATAGTCTATTGCTACAATTATTGTACGACAACCCCTAGAAGCCGTCAGAAGGGGTCCGACTAGGTCAAGTCCCATCTATCAAAGGGTATTGGTTCGGACACGGACTCCATGGGGATCGCTGGCACATGGATCGTATTTCCATACCTTTGAAAATGGTCACATTTCTTCACCAAATCTTTAGCATCTGTCGTAATGCTAGGCCAATAATATCATGCTAACAAGACCTTTCTAGTCAAAGGTTTATAGACACAATGTGATGACCCTTCATCATCATGCAATTCTGATAGAACACTTTGAGATTCATTGGGTCTGAGGCAACGTAACAAAGGCCTGCTGAAATACTTTTTTATAAAGGACCCCCCCCCCCCCTTAAAACTAGAAAAACACAAGCTTTATACTTGGTCTTTTTGGCCAAAACTTTGTTTCAAGGTAAAATTCCATTAATGAAAAACTCTTGAATCTTATTTCTCCAGTCTTTAAAGAGTGCGTTTGTTAAATCTATACTTTCTTCCACCTCACCCTTTATTTCTATGGTTGTGGCTATGAAAGGACACTCTTGCACGAAGAGCTAATGGTAAGCTTCAGAGTAAGCTATTATTGTTAAGGAATCAACCATAGAATATTTCCGACCTTGAACACATGTTGATGTTCGATACGTTTTAACCCAATTGAAATTTCCCTTAACACCTCTAGATACTTTATCAAGTGATCTTTCCTAGTTTCGGATTGTCCCAGATCTTGATGGATGAGTAACTTGGAATCACTTATTAATCAGACTCTCTTAGTACCACACATTTGAGTTAGCCTTAATCCAGCTATTGTTGCTTTGTATTCTGAATTATTGTTAGATTCTCTGAAACCAATATGTAGAGCTTAATACATATAATCATCTTAAGGAGAGATTAGACAAATTCTAGCTCCACATCCCATTGTACAAGATCCACCATCAGTCCGGATCACCCATTCCTTCTTATATTTATTGATTTGAGCTTTTTTATGAGGCCTCTTGGAGTAGAATTCCACTAAAAAGTCATCTACACCTTGAGATTTGATTGCATTCTTGGGAGTAAAGTCAATATCATAAAGCCTCCCCCCATCAACAGGTTTGAATAATGTTTTGGGTGAGGATAAGTGTTTCTTGATTTCAAGTAAATCTTGGTCACAATTAGGAGACCAATTAAAATCTTTAGCATTTCTTACAACTTGGAAAAATTGAGCACATTTATCTAACGATCTTGAAATAAATCGGTTCAACACTGTCAATCTTCCAGTTAATATCTGAACTTCTATTGTATTCTGAGGTGGATCCATGGCTAAAAAAGCATTTAACTAATCTGGGTCAGCCTGAATTCATTTCTCAGTTATAATATAAGCCAAAAATTTACTAGATCGGACCCCAAAGGTATATTTCTCAGGATTGAATTTCAAATTGATGGCTTCCAAGTTAAAAAAAAAGTTTCTTAGAGGTCGGATATGTGATCTTCCTCCATAAGGCTTTTAACCATCATATCATCGATGTATACTGCTATATGTCTTCTGATCTGATTGATAAATTCTTTATTCACTAGTCGTTGATAAACGGCTCCAACATTCTTCAACCCAAAAGGCATTACCTTATAACAATGGAGCCCCATATCAGGAATAAAAGTAGTATAATTTTGATCATTTGGATCCATATGTATCTGATTATACCCAAAAAAGGAATCCACAAATGACAATAGCTTGTTCTATGAAGTAGAATCTACTAGTTGATGTATCCGGGATACTGGAAACGAGTCTTTGGTGTAAGCTCTATTGAGATATGTGAAGTCAATACACATACGCCATTTTCCATTTTTCTTCTTTACTAGAACTAGGTTAGTTGTCCAAATAGGGTATTGAGATTCTTTAATATGTCCCACCTTGGTTAGTCGATCTACTTCTTGGACTAGCACTTTGGATTTTACTCCAAAAAATCTCTTTTTTGTACTACGGGCCCAACATCGGAACGAACAGATAGATTATGACTAATCACACTGGTTGGGACTCTTGTTATATCCTCGTTACACCATAAGAATACATGAAGATTATTAGACAAAAAGGATAATAATGTTTTTTTATCCCTTTAATGGTAATTTAGATCCGACCCTAACGCTTTTATCTTCTGCCAAGCGATGAATTTCAACTTCTTTAACTGGGATTTGATGAGTCTGAATTCTGCTTACTCACCGGACAAGGACAGATCAGACCAAGGCCTCTGGACCGGACAGACCACTTCGAATACTTAGCCAATTGGACTGTTCGAACTATGAGAAAAGTACTAAAAAACCTAAACACTTCTTGACTAAGTTACTTGCTCTCCTACTTAGAGCTCATGGGTCTTTAAACATGACCCAGGTCCATTAAGCTTGACCCGAAAACCCATAAAGCCCAAATATAAGGGTATAAATACCCAACCACCTGCATTAACTATGGGTAATGAAAATTAACTGCAACCAGGCAGCTTAATTCTCCCTCTACTCTCTACTCAAAATATTAAATACCTATAAACCTCCACAAAACTCTGAACGAATTACCTAATTACCCTCAGACATAAATTAACCTCACCAAATTGGCGACCACAGTGGGAGAAGAAGGTGCCTGAATCAAGCATTCAAAACCAACAAGAAAAGTCATTCCGAATGAATCTGGACGCCCCGGAAGTACCACCAGCTTTTCTCGAAGTGGTGGGTGAAAACGATGAGTACACTATCGAAGATCGCGATAGGTTAAAGGGTGAAATAGAAGCTCTAAGGGCAGAAAAGGCGAAGATGGGCATGAAAGAAAAGTCAAAAGCATCAGTTGCTCATCACACCGATAACCCAGAGAGCATGAGCCTTTAAAGACTCATGTGAGTACAAAAAAGACTCATGCCAACTCCAAAAAGTCTCACCGGTCTAAGCCAGTGGAGAGTTCTGACTCAGGCTCAGAGTCTTCTGATAGCTCTTCGGATGATGAGGGAGTTGAAGAATCCTTATCCTCTAGCAGCGATGAGGGTCGAACTAAAAAGAAGCAAAAGCAGATCAAAAAATATTCGAGGAAAAGGGATAGACATGGAAAGATGAAGAAGAATATTGGCAAAGGGTCATCTCACAGCCGGAGGCATGTAGACCGGATGCTGATGGATCATTTCCCTTTCCACGATGAACCAGGTATCTTTGCAACTCCCAATGAAGATACTGTGTTCAGTCGTGGTCGAAATTGGAGGCAATCTCCATTGTCTTCTAAAATTCTGTCCGGAAACCTCCCTAAGAGGTTTGATAGCACCAAAATGGAAAAGTACGATGACAGTACTGATCCGGACAACCATTTAGAGAAATTTAAGAACTTTATGATGAACTTTGATGACGATGATAAGCTACTTTGTAGAGCATTCTCCCAATCATTTACGAGGAGTGCTCTGAAATGGTATAACAACCTACCACAAGGCTGTATCAAGAATTTCGATACTTTTTGGGTGGCCTTTCGAAGGTAGTTCGTTGGGAGTAAAGAGCTAAAGGGAAATGGAGACACAATAATCCATTGTGCTCAAGAATCGAACGAATCCTTAAAAGAATATATAAGTCGTTTTGTGAACACCAAGAATGGGAGCATCTCTAAGGCAGGGCTTGAACCCTGGCAATTTGGTTGATTCGGTGACCAGAAAGAAGGCAATGACTTGGGGAGGGTTACAGAATCAAGTTGGAAAACAGATTAACGTTGATGAATCAAAGAAAACAAGGGTGCACATGCAGGTAAGGTCTGCCCCGGTGGCACCAAACCCCAATCAGAATCAATCCGGAAACAAGGCGAAGGAGACCGGACAGGGGCATGGCAGGGCTAAAGCTCACTCTCAGCCAGCTGCACCTGCTCAGAGTCAGCACTCCAGAAATAAAAGAGGACCTTGGGTTCAACCGGAGTGGTTCGCAGAATTGAAAGAAAGTGTGGCCACCATTTATGATAAAACAAAGGAAGAGGTGCACTATAGAAGACCGGCCACGCTACAATCCCTAGAGAACACCGTAATAACTCTTTCTGCCAGTATCACAATGATACTGGCCATACCACTGATGATTGTATAGCTTTGAAGCAAGAAGTTCAGAACCTGATCGAAAGGGGAACGCTGGGGGCTTATGTCAAAAGAAGAGGAGGTAACAGGCCTGACAATACTCATCGGGTTGGTCCAAGTAATGCTGCTCCAGAGGGAGCCATGGTTATAATCGAGAGGTTTAATGTAGAATCTGAATACTTGGATCCTGATCCAACTCGAAACAGAGTGGGTACAATTGAAGAATGTTCTCGAACGGTCTCCGGGCTCATCAAGTTTTTTGAGTCACTAACGATTTTCGGAGGAGATACTATGACAGCTCCTACTGCTTCTTCGAGGAAGAGGCACGTTCATACTTTGGCCACCTAGTTAGAAAGATGCATAACTTCCTATCAATCACAAATTCCATTCCCCTTCATTGTTTTTGATGAAGATGATTTAAGAGATATAACTGGCCCTCATGAATATGTTGTTGTCATAGGAGCATTTATTGGGGGCAATGACATAAGACGAATTCTATTGGATACCGGAAGCTCAGCCAATATCCTTTTCTTAACCACATACAAGAGAATGAAAAATCCAGCTGTAATTCAGGGTTCAGACAGATCAATTGTGCGTTGTACTGGCAGCTCGACAGATGTGATCGGAGAGTTCGAAGAAGAAGTTTTGTTGGGCAAGGGCCCTTTCAAGAAGATGGTCATGATACTTTTTATTGTGGTAGATTGTCCCACTTGCTATAATGCTATTTTAGGGAGATCTTGGCTCTCTAGGATGCATGCGGTGGCTTCAACAGTCCACCAATGTTTGAAATATGCTGTTGAGGGACAGGTGGGAGTTGTTCGGAGCAGTCAAAAGGTTGCAAGAGAATGTTATGCTACAGCCCTGGCTCCCCGGACGTTGGGGGTAGTTCGTATCAACGAGCAATAGTAGTTTGAGGGGCTTTCTGGGGTGAGGGTGAAATTGATGACCCTAGAGAGACCCCTGGAGTGTTAATACCGGTCGAAGAGGTAGAGAAACATTGTTTAGAAGAAGGAAAAAACGTCAAGATAGGGTCTAAAATGCCACCTAGTCTGAAAAGTGAGATGCTAAAGTTTTTGAAAAGTCATCAGCACGTTTTTACTTGGTGCAATGCTGATGTTACTGGGGTTCCAGCAGATGTGATATCATATCACTTATCCGTCCGGAAAGACATAGCACCAGTGGTTCAAACGAGAAGGGCTTTTTCCAAAGAAAAGGCTGATATTATTGTACAAGAGGTTGACAGGCTCACAAAGATGGGGCATATCAAGGAATCTCAATATCTTTTGTGGACTGCCAATCCGGTCCTGGTAAAAAAGAAAAATGGCAAGTGGCGCATGTGAATTAACTTCACAGATCTCAATAGAGCTTGCCCAAAAGATTTATATCCAGTTCCCCGGATTGACCAACTAGTAGACTCCACCTCTGGGAACAAGCTACTATCCTTTATGGATGCTTTCTCCGGATACAATCAGATCCAAGTAGATCTGAAGGATCAAGAGCATACCACATTTGTCACTGCCAGGGGTCTTCATTGCTATAAGGTAATGCCATTTGGGTTGAAAAATGTTGTGGCTACTTATCAGAGATTGGTAAACAAAGCCTTTGTTGATCAGATTGGAAGGAATATGGAAGTATACATCGATGACATGATGGTGAAGAGTGTGGATGAGCAATTAAACTTGGCTGACCTCCAAGAAACTTTTACCAACTTGATGAAAGTGAATTTAAAGTTAAATCCAGAAAAATGTGTGTTCAGAGTACAATCCGGGAAGTTTCTAGGCTATATTATAAGTGAGCATGGGATACAGCCCGATCCGGACCAGCTTAATGCTCTATTCCAAATGGAGCCTCCTCAAAATATTAAAGAAGTACAACGGCTAACGGGGAGGTTAGCTGCTCTAAACAGATTTATCTCAAGGTCTTCGGACAGGTGTGCCCCATTTTTTCAAACCTTGAAGGGTGCGAAGGGATTCGATTGGACCCCACAGTGTGATGAGGCTTTCAATGAAATAAAGAAGCATCTGTCTTCCCCCAAAACCTTGTTTAACCAGTTGATGGGGAGACACTCTTCGTATATTTGGCAGTTTCAAATAGTGCCATTAGTGCTGTGTTAGTAAGAGAAGTAGATAATTACCCCCATCTAGTGTACTACATCAGCAAAAGCTTGATAGATGCAGAAAAGCGTTATTTAAAACTTGAAAAATTAGCACTGGCCCTGGTGATAGTTGCTAGAAAGATGAGGCCTTATTTCCAGGATCATCCTTTTATCGTCCGGACATCTTTTCCTTTGAAGAATGTTCTCCAAAAGGCAGACATTCCGGGCAGGATAACCAAGTAGTCGGTAGAATTGCGGGATTTCGATATAGATTTTGCTCCCCGAATTGTAGTCAAAGCCCAAGCTGTGGCTGATTTTTTGGTTGAATTTCACTCCAACAGAGATTCAGAGCAGGCTACTGAGTTGAAAGACAAAAAGGTCTGGGTCGTCCGAACGAATGGTGGATCCAGCACTATGGGATGTGGTGCAGGGGTGTGTTTGACTTCTCTATATGGTGACAGAATGTACCAGGCTATATGCTTTGCTTTCAGGGCTTCCAATAATGAGTCCGAGTACGAAGCAGCTATAGCTGGTTTAAAGTTAGCCTATGTTTGTGGGGCTAAGAGGGTAAAGCCAATGAGTGACTCCCAGCTTCTTATCCATCATGCTCAGGGTCAATCTGAGGCTAAAAAAGAACAATTAGTGAAGTATTTACTTCTCCTTAAAAATGAAGCACTCAAGTTTTAAAACATTATTTATGAACATATACCCCGGACAAAAAATGAGTTAGCAGATTCATTGGCAACCATAGCATATACAGAGTCGTATCCATAGATCCATGTGCTGGAGAGCCCCTCAATTCAACTTGATATGGGTAAAGAAGAAGAAATTTTTGAAGTACAAATGAAACAACCTCAGGATTGGAGATTTCCTCTCCTGAAATACCTCTCCGACGGCGTCGTGCCTTCAGATAAATCACTAGCAAGAAAATTGAAACACAAGGCTCGTGGTTTTATCATACTGAGAGACATTCTATATAAAAAGTCTTACAGTAAACCTCTTCTGCGCTGTTTGGGGGATGATGAGTCTCAGGTAGTCCTCTCCGAATTGCATGATGGTGAGGGATCAGCTCATTGTGGATTCAGGGCTTTAACGAGGAGAGTTTTACTGGCCGGCTACTATTGGCCATCTATCATGAAAAATGCTAGGGAGCTGGTAAGAAGATGTGACCCATGCCAAAGATACAACAATGAAATTCATGTCCCAGCCATTCCCTTAGAGTTAATTTCTGAGCCTATACCTTTTGCTCGTTGGGGGTTGGATTTAGTGGGACCTCTCCCTATGGCATCCGGAGGGCGCAGAACTATAATTGTTGCTATAGACTACTTTTCAAAGTGGATTGAAGCAACCCCTCTAGCAGGAACAACATCAAAATGTGTCATAAAATTAATTCTATCCAACATCTGTTGCAGATTTGGTGTCCCACATAAGATAACAACAGACAATGGGCCACAGTTCGACAATAGGGAAATGGAGAGTTTCTATGCCTCAATGGGTATACAACATTGTTTCTCTTCACCTTTCCACCCACAAGCAAATGGCCAGGTTGAAGTGGCTAACAGAACTATTCTGTCCGGTTTAAAGAAGAATTTGGAAGGGGCTGCTGGGAAGTGGCCTAGTTATTTACAAGAGGTCTTGTGGGCCTACCGGACGACACCTGGGGCTGCAACTCAGGAGTCACCCTTTGCTTTGGTCTATGGGATGGATGCAGTAGCTCCCATAGAAGCAACTCTCCCATCATTTCGTGTTGACCACTTCTCTGAATGTGTTAACGAAGTGGCAATCAGAGGTCAGCTCGATCTAGTGGAAGAAAGACGAGTTAAAGCTCACCTTAGAATTACACACTATCAGGGTGTGATGAGAAGCAGATTTGCTTCTAAAGTTAAAAGAAGAGATTTCCAGCCGGGGGACAAAGTATTGAGGAAAGTCTTCTTACACACCAAAGAAAAGCTGTTCGGAAAATTGGCCCCAACTTGGGAAGGACCTTATGTGGTTGTTGAAAGGCTTAAACCTGAAACATATTGGCTGGAAGACAAGGATGGAAGAGTCCTGACCCACCCTTGGAATATCGAACATCTCCGGATGTACTTGGAGTAACATTTGTGTAAATATTTACTTGTTTAAACATCCGTGTAAATATTTGGGGGCATACTCTTTCGTACCCTCGTGGCGCGGGGAGGTTTTAATGAGGTGTCCGAGTTTTAAATAAAAGTTGATGCCTTCTTAAAAACATTTCGAAGTGTTCTTACTTTGTCTTTTGTCACACCATCCGGACTGAGATATAAGAGTGATGACCACTTAAACATTCGTCATTGGAGAATTTAAACACTCTCACTATGAAATAACTAAGGGATATTTAAAACACTAGCCATTAAAATTGGAACAGACTATGAAAGAAGGTGAGAATTGTGCAAAACAAGGATATTCATTAAAATAACTTAAAGTGCCTTGGCCTTCCAAGGACTTTCAAATTGTCAAAACAAAGTAAAGGATCTATCCGGTCAGATACCGGACACACTTACAAAAAGAATGCCTTGGCCTTCCAAGGACTTTAGTTCAGATAACATGAAAAGTAAAGAGTAATTCATAATTTAAGACTGAGCCTTTGATGGTGGCTCAGCTTCATTTACCTTCTTCTTCTTCCCATTAGAATCATCTTCCTCTTCGTTTGGGCTCTCCCCGGTGTTCCCTTCGTCATCGGATGAGGATGCCCTAGAGTAGCCAAGCCTATCGCCTTCGGCCATTGTGTGATATGGGAGGTCTTCAGGCTCTACGTGAAGCCACAAATCACCCAAGTTCCTCTTCGGGAACTTCTCATGGAAGAGCAGGACCATGTCTGATTTCACCTTGGCATACATCTGCTCTTGAGTATCTATCACGTGGTTGGCATAAGCATCAATCTTGGCCTGGATTTTGGCCTCTTGCTCCCTTAGCAAATCAGCTTTCTCCCCTACAGCTTGGGACACCGCGTTTTCAAGAGCAATTTTGTCACTGGTCAAATTGGTGATAATTTGGTCCTTGGCCTTAGTCTCCCCCTTTGAAGTGGCAAGATCTTTCTCCAATCCGGACAACCTCTCCCGGAGCTCTGTGATAGTGTTCTCTAGAGTGGCTACCTTTGTGGAACTTGCCTCTTGGTTTTTCTTCAGCTATTCATTCTCCCCCTTTAGAATGGCAGCATTTGAAGTGGCAATGCGAAGGTCATCAAACAACCTTTCTTTGTCAGACTTGAGGTCTTTAATAATGTCTGCCTGATTCCGAACTTGCTTTTCCAACGCGAGCATCGGCTGAACATTGCTTAATAGAGAATGAGCTATAACATCCCTTTCACTTGAAACAGTAAAAGTCTTACCATTAAAAGTGACTGTGTTCGAAGTGCTCGGAGGCAGATAAGGCCCAGCAAAATCATCCCTGGGAAGATTGGTGAAGTACTCACCAAGCCCACCTAGACCAGTGATGTCTACCCCATCAATGCTAAGATCTCCCCCTTCGACCTCATCGGTTTGGAAGTCACCAGGTATCTCCTCTGCCTGTGTTGGGTCTGTGGGATCAGCTTGGGGAAGGGGCTCCGGAGGACGGAGAGAGTTCGTCACCCTTAGAGGTCTTTTTCTTCTTGGCCTCCCTATCTTTGCTTTCAGCTCCATTTACGGTCTCTCTTGGAATCCCTTGGAGGATTTGGGGAGTGAACCTCTTGCCCGACACTCTCCAGCTCTACTGCTTCCACGAGAGCAGCGTCAATCCGGCTTGGGACTGACCCCTCCGGATTTGGCAAAGGTGCTTCCTCCACCTCAGCAGGGTCCGTACCACCTGCCACTTTCTTGCCTTTCTTCTTTTTGCCCTTCATTTTGCTCGGGGCCTTGGACCGACCTGGCAAGTAAAGTGTCCCGTCCGGTTCATACGTCCTTTTAAGCACTACATCCGGAGGAGGCTGGGTGGTGAGCTCTTCCCAAGTCAAGTCTCTCCGACCTGTGGTGTTCCAAAGATGAGATCTTGCTAAGTTTCCCGCCGTGAAGGCATCGTGGAACCGATTTCCCCACCTTTCAGCAGCCCAAGCATTGATCTTGGAGCAAGTGGCTTGCCCGAAATTTACATAGTCATTGAATTCCTTGGGCAGTACTGATAAGAAGAAGACAAAGTTAATTAGTTTAAACGAATTTGATAAAAGAAGAGATAAAAATATAAGGTAGGAGCCTCACCATCACTCCTCTATCTGCTGGTGAGGAGACTGGGGTTGATTCCGACCTTGAATTTCTTCCTGTTCTCCCAAGCGCCACTTACGAAGAAGAACTGAGTCCTCCAATTGCTCTCCGACTCCAGCAAATCATCCACTGCCTTGAAGTCATCCCCCATGTTGAAGTGGTAAAAGGGGATGTGGTGGTTTTTACAGAGGCTAGCCACAGCAGCAAATTCCTCCATTGGCAGAGGGATCCCGGAGAGCCTAGAGGCCATAATGCATGCCATAAGGGGTGTACCAGGCATTGGGACTCAGCTGGCTTGGGCAAAGCTTTATCAGATGAAAGTATCTGACGATTTCTGGGTCTAAGGAGAATCTGAGCCCCAAATTAAACAGCTCCGTAAAGATGACTATTTCGCTCAGTTTGCAATCCATGGGGGTTTCTGGGTTTATAGGGATCCTTATCTTCACGTTCTCCGGAATTCCCCACTTCGTACGCATCCGGCCCAATTCAGCTGTGTGGATGAATGCGTAATTGATTTTTTGCAGAGCGATGAGGTACTTGACATTGACCTTGTGAAAACAAGGCCCCACCCTTCCTTCAAGACTCTCCGGCAGATCCAGATGCCTCAAACACAACTTCTCTTTGCCTTTGTCTTTTTTGGCAACAACAGCACTACTGGTCTGTCCGGAGGGCTCAGACTCAAATAAAGCCTCTTCGATAGAGTCCTCCATTACTTCCTCTATGATCGATGAGGGGTTTTCGGTAGCAGTGGTAAGGGGAGGGTTTAGATTTGGCTCAGCCTGGTCTCCGGACTGCCGAGCTTCAGTGTTTCCTTGGTTTCTGGCCTCCGGTTGGGGCTCTCATGCAGATGTTTCTCTTTGAAGACTTATACTACTACCCTCCAGACCGGACAGTCTGTCCTTGGGAGCTCTGATGGGCACTTCTGACCCAATGCTGCTGTCCTTGGCACCCGATTTTGAAGGAGTGCTCTTAGAAACCTGACCCTTGACCAGCCGACCTTTTCTCCAGTCAACTAATTTTTTAGGGGAGTTTTCAGTGTCTGACCCATAGCTAAGAAGGGGGAGGGTTTTTTGAAGCTAGTAACAGTTACTCCTGGCTCAACAACAGGTTCCGATTCTTGAACCGAAGAACCTGAGATGATGGATGAGAGTTTGGTTTGAAATAACCTTTTCGGTTTAATGCCTTTAGAGGAAGAAGAACCTTGGTCTGATTCTGTGGCTGAAGTCACTGGCTTGTCGATGGGCGAAACAGGTAATCCTGCTGCAATCCGCCTTTCCCTTTCGACCTTTTGCGCCTTTTCTAGTTCAGAGAGGTTGAGCCACCCACCTTTGATCAAAGCGTTCCTCGCTGTAAACATAAAAAATCTGGGTAAAGGTTTATTTTTGAGAGAAAAACTTTAAGAAGTTGCAGAGTAAAAATGAGAGTGATAGTGAAACAGTATAAAGTGTTTTAATTTATAGTAAATCTGAGAAAGGAGTTTAATTCCTAGGAGAATTCGAAAAGATTGGTAATGATTAAAGACGGCGCTGATGCCACCATCTTTAATAAAGAGGTTGCTTTTCGAAGAAGGTGGGTTCGAAATTCAAGGTGAAAAAACGGCTGAAGCAACCAACCAGAAAGAGACACGTGTCCCATAAACTCTGGCGAAAAACTGTTTGGATTCACAAAGCTTTGTCAGTCCGGATAAAGCCATAGCCCAACTTGAGATACCTGTCCGGAAAAAACTACCCCTAACATTGGACTGTTTTTCAGGTTTTTGACAAAGGTATTTGAACAAACACCTCAAGAAGGGGCTCCTGATGAGTCCGAATTCTGCTTACTCACCGGACAAGGACAGATCGGACCAAGGCCTCCGGACCGGACATACCACTTCGAACACTTAGCCAATTGGACTGTTCGAACTATGACAAAAGTACTAAAAAACCTAAACACTTCTTGACTAAACTACTTGCTCTCCTACTTAGAGCTCATGGGTCTTTAAACATGACCTGGGTCCATTAAGCATGACCCGAAAACCCATAAAGCCCAAATGTAAGGGTATAAATACCCAGCCACCTGCATTAACTATGGGTAATGAAAATTAACTGCAACCAGGCAGCTTAATTCTCCCTCTACTCTCTACTCAAAATATTAAATACCCATAAACTTCCACAAAACTCTGAACGAATTACCCAATTACCCTCATACACAAATTAACCTCACCAGGATTAATGCACTAGGAGCCTCTTTTGGATCATTTTTTTGAACATGAAATAATTGAAGGATTCTGCATTTGCTTGTAGGTTAACAGAAATAGATTTTTTGTCGAATTGCCCGTATCAATCAGGATTCGACATATGTCATTGCCCTGAATGGACGCTCTTATTACCATAGCATCTTCATTTGAGCCTACAATATTTCTCAAGTCATCTTCATCAAAGACAATACATGGTGTCGGTCCCTGATAAAGTTCTGTAGATATTTTCCCTTCTAATTGTGTAGTCAAGCTGTTAACATGCCTTTTTCTAGAGCTGCTTAAGGTTGCTGTCATGGTATCTCCCCCAAAAATGGTTAAATATTCAAAGAAGTTGCATAGGTCGGATACTGTTCCTGTTTTTTCCACTATTACCGCAACTTGGTTCCAGTCTGGATCAGGGTCTAAATACTCAATGTCTACATTAAATCTTTCCACAATCATCATAGAATATTCTTGTCTAGATGCCCCCATACTTTTCCCCGGAATATTCAATGATGTTGTTGGTGCTGTGCTTGCATTAGGCTGGGAATGAATCTTGACGGACGACTTTCTTTTTTCAATCAAAGTTTGTACTTCTTATTTCAGGGCAATGCAATCTTGAGTATCATGACCCACATCATTGTGATATTTGCAAAAACGAGTATTCCAATTTTCCTTTAGGGATCTAATTTGAGTCGACCTTTTGAAATGCACAACATTCTTAGTTCTGTCATAAATGGTAGACACATTTTCATTTAGTTAACAAAATATTCAGGTTAGACCCACTGAATATCACGGAAATTCTTGAACTACTCAAGATGATTATCACGGTCTTTACTACTATCGTATTTCTCTATTTTACAACTATCAAAACGTTTGGGCAAATGACCAGAGAGAATCTTGGAAGACAAAGGTGACGGTTTCCAGTTATGGTTACGGCTAAACATATGATCTTCATCAGGAGTTACAAAGATACATGGTTCGGATTGGATAGCAATTTGATCACTTAACAGATGATTATTTTTGTAGTATGCCGATCTTTTTACTTTTCCTTGGTATTTTTTCTTTTTCTCTTTTCCTTTCCTATCATTCTTCTTAGAAAGTATCTTGGTTAACCTTTCTTTCTTCTTTCGACGGTTGTGGTCACTACTAGAAGAAGAAGTGGAATTATCTGAATCATACTCTATGGCAGAATTTTCAACAGAATTTTGATTCGTTCATTAATGGCTTTGGCTGATGTTCTTTCTTCAAACTTTTGTGAGCCGTTAGAGATTTATTACTTGCATCCTATCTGGGTTTGTTACCTGTCTCATCTATCAGAACACATCCCGCAATGAATTTCCCTTTTCGTTCTAGTTCATATTGCATTTTGTCCCTTAAAGCATCAATTTCAACCCTCAGCTAATCACGTTCGTTTAGCATAAACTGTCTTCCCTCCTTATTAAGATTAACATGTGAAATAGTAGCATGCTCATTTTGCCTCTTATCCTCTCATTATCAAGATGGGGGTGTCTTGCATATCTAGATTCATGTCTTACAAAACTCTGATGTGGAATCCACCATCGAGGTACAATCCGCAACTATGGTTTTGAAAAGAGTAATCCAGGCACCTCACTCCTCTCACTATGGTCGCCAATCTAGTGATGATGAAATATATCGTATGGGTAAAATTGTAAGATCTTTAGGTTGTTTTGTATTAGGTTTTTAGATAGAGAATATAGAGATAAAAGAGGTGCTTGTATCTAATACTTTTGGAAACGGTCCAACCCTTTTAATGTTGTTGGTTGTGGTATTTATACTCTTTTTGAGATCCATGGGCCATTCGGGTCGGATATTCTGATCGGGTCGATTTCAAGAGCCCCCAAGCCCATAATTCAAAGTACTAGCCATATAGTTGATTCACCGGTTCACTTAGGTTACTGCTTAGTCATCAAGTTTTGTCTTTTAGGTCCGAATTACCCCTCTGGAGAAAGTCCGAATTACGATAATGAACATCCAAAGATATCTGATCCTATCAGCATAAACCACATAAACATGTGCACTAATATTAGTTTGTTCTTTGGCATGCTGAGTTACTACTCGTTGCTTCTCATGAAAATATTCAATTAAACATGCATCCATAGATGGCATAGGATGACGATTCACCAAATTAGATTATACCATTTCGAAATATGTATGTAGTTTCATCAAAAATTGACCATGCTTGTTAGTTACATGTAGTGTCTGGATGATAAAGAGAGTTGTATATGGAGTAGTAACATAAATAATATCTAAAGAATCATCCTAAATATTTTGAAAACCATAATCATATTTCTTAGTTAAGAGATTTTCATATGTAAAATTAATCATTTTCATACTCCAATTGAAACCACTTAATGAGTTGATTAGATTATAAATTGTGTCAAAATAACCCCACATAGCAATAAACAAATTATAAAGCTTTAAGTTGAGAGCAATATGAGGGTCAACCGAGAAAATAATCCAAGTTATAATCTAATACTTAACTTTACACTTAGATAAAGTATCGACATCGGGAGGTGCGAGAGTACTCCCATTAATATAACTTCATACTTATATTTCATTCAAATTTATCTGATGACATGATACAACCAAAAGGAAAAGAGAATATAGACACAAAGCGTGAATATCAACATCAAAATACTTTTTAAGAGATTTATTTTTTACGAAATTATCCATCAATCAAAACCACTCTAGTTAACCTAAGTACTTCACAAAATAAAACAATATTTTTAAAAAAACTAGTCAAACTCGCTCTAATATCATGTTAACATACACACATTTTATAATTGAAAATGTCATTTTTATTTTACTAATTCATATTTTATAATTGATAAGGTATAATTTGTCCAGCCCGAATATACTACTTCACAAATCTTATTTAAACATGTAAATATTTAGTTAGGTTGAGTTAAAAATATAATAAAACGACATATTTTGCTGTTAGATAAATAATCTCCACTATCTCCTATATATATAATAGATATTTATTTTATACACAGACTATATAAAAGTCCAACTTGAATTAATAATTACACCATTATTCTTCTCTTTAATTTTTGACTCTTATCTCTTATGTTCCCAAGTGAACACTTAATCTACGTATAAATTGATCTCCGCTTCGACTCAACTAAACGATCACAAATCACCCATATCAGTTGGCACCCATCTGTAGGAACTCAAGAATTCTTGTTTATGTTAAGAGAAAAATAATTCAAAACTAAGATGTCGAACATGATAAAAAAACATAGATTTTCATCCAACGACGAGATCAAAATGAAGCGAATGAAGTAGAATTACCATCATCAACTGAGCATCTAGTTCATCATTTGAGAAGTGAAGAAGAAAAATATTTTATGCATCTGCAAGAGAAATTTCTATCTTAGGAATGTAGATTCATGTCTATCATCTGTACCGTAAACACAAGGGATATGGAAAAAGATGTCGTTGTTGTCTCAGTATCATAACTTGATAAGTATGAAAGGAAGAATCGTGAAGACGAAAAAGATATGAGAAGAATGTGAAAAAACACAAGGAAAAGCTTTAACCAATGATACATGAACCAGGGGCGATGAAGGTAGCACATGAAAAGGAGAAAGAGTAGAACTCTGGAATCTAGCCATTGTATGAAAGAAATTAGTAGATTATAGTAAATCATAGAAGCTGAAAAACATAATCTGATTGTCCAACTCGTTGAGGACGCCAAAAACCATCAACAATTGGAGCAGTTCCAACACATGCACCGTTGTCGCAAGAATATATACCTCAACCAGGTTATCTTCCATACCTAAATTATGGGAGTAGTACTAATACATGCACCGCCATCGTAAGGATATATACCTCTACCAAGTTATTATGCATACTAAAATTATGGTGCAGCAGGAATCCCACGAGGATATCTACTATATCCTGCTCATAGGAAAAAATAATATAATATACTTGGATAAATGCACAGAACCTCAATATATCAACTGGGATACACACACCCAATCCCACATAACTAGAGAGGCCGACCAAAGATTAAAGCTAAATCAAATTATGTAAATTAGAAAGGGCTAGGGTTCCAGCAGTCTTATCCGTTCATGGATGGTATAGATGATCTCTACGAGGATCAAGAGCCTGAATCAGACAATGAGTCACCATTAGCCCTCGAGATATTATACCAAATTATATCGTTCCATCATGATAACCATAAAATTGACAAGTACGATGACAAAATATATTCAGAACATCACATCCGCTAATTTAACATTGAAATGCTTCAATACAGAGAAGATAATGACATGAAGTACAATGCATTTTCCATGACCTTAAGAGGAACATTGTAGTGGTTCAATAAAGCCCTTCATTCTGTATTAGGAATTATAAAATTCTTCAAACAATGTTCAAAAAATAATTCATAAGATCAAAATAGATCAAAAGAGATATGAATTACACATATTACTGCAAGCAGAGAGATAATAAAAGTCTAAAAGACAACACTAAAATCTTCATGGAATTAAAATCAGAGCTAAATAATTTGACATTACCTAGTGGATGTAGAAGCTTTGAAACAAGGATTCAAAGAAAGGACCCTCTCTGAGGCAATAATAAAAAAGAAAGCAACGAAGATTGGGGATTTGTGGGCTCAAGTGGAGAAATTTAACAAAAGAGAAGAAGTTGCCTAGAAAAAAAATAGAAAATATTGATCAACAAATTGAGGGCTCATCGGCAAGCATAGTAGATACTATGATACAACTAAATACAATAGAGGAGGAACAAAGAAGTAATGGAGCCTCAACTTCAATAAAATCAGGCTTAATCAATATAAAAAACCAAGACAAAAAGATAGTTACAATGGAGGAAGTTCTAGAAGAGTCGATCGACCACCAATGTGATTGTTTACTGAATTAATAGAGTCACTAGCAGTAATATATGAGAAGACAAATGACCCCGCAAAGTAACAAACCTAGAAATATATTCACCTCAAATAAAATAGAAACAAAATCAAATACAAAAAGATTCATAGTGACATAAGTCATTATGTTAGAGAATGTTGATCTTTGCATGATCAAATCCAGACTTTGATGGTCGAAAGAAAACTAAGCAAGTTTATAAAGAATAAACCAAGGGGGGAGGATATAGAATTGGTTATATTTCCATTTTTGCAGTACGTCCACCAGAAGAACCATTGGCACTTGATGCAAATTTCATAACAGAGGAAGAGAAAATGAAGGAAGAAGAGTACATGAACCATGATACAAACATACAAATAATACGAGTAATTTTAAGGGGAGACCCTTACTCCGGAGTAACGAGAAGGTCGAGGAATCGATATGCAAATGAAATCGATAAGGTATGTCAAGAGAAACCATCTCCACAGCTATATAGAAATCCATACTATGACCTACCTTTTACAATGATGATATAAGAGAAGTAGTTGCCCCACCCCCAACGATGCAATACTAATTACAGTGGAATTAGTCGTCAAAGATATCAAGCTAGTGATGATCGATATAGGAAGCTCAGCAAACATATTGTACCGGGAACATATAAAAACATGAGGGGAGCACCAACACTGATCAAAAGATAGAGAGTCTTTTCGAGATTTATAGGTGCAAATGCGGCGGTCGTATGGGAGCTGACTTTAGATGTAGCAATGGAAAAACAAGAATTTTGAATAAAAAAATAACATGTCTCATTATGGTTTTAGATGTTTCTTCATTATATGACATAATCTTAGGTCCATCATGGTTGGAATAAATGCATGTGGTAGTGTCCATAGTACACCAATGCATCAAATATCCTATAAACAGTAGAATAGCCATAATAAGGGGAAACAAAAAAGCAAGGAGAAAATCTTATACATAATCTCTGTCTCTCAAAACATAAAAAATAGAGGATGAAAGGGTCATCTTGGGGGTGGTTATATCCCAACAGAAGGCCTACGAATATCTCAATCGGGGGAAGAAGTAGAAAAGGTTTTCATGGAGCAAGAAACCTTCTTGAGTTTGGCAGAAACGTGTCAACCGATCTGAGATATAAATTTTTGATGTTTTGAAAGAATCATTAAGTGTTTGTGTGGAGCACACAAAAATAAAATAGGAGTCCTAACCGAGGTTATATGTCACTAGTTAAATATTAACAATAATTTTAGACCAATAGTACAAAAAATACCATACCTCTCAAACAAAAATTGAGACGATAATCATCAAGATTGATATATTAACGATCGTGAGACACATCAAAGAGTCTTATTACCCAATATGAAAAACGAACCTTGTCTTAGTTAAAAATAAAAAGGAGTAATGGAGAATGTGCGTGTGTTTCACGGATTTTAACTGAGCATGTCTGAAAGACCTTTTTCTACTACCAAGATTTGACTAACTTGTCGATGCTACGTCATGCAACAAAATGATATCCTTACTTGATATGTTCACATGATCCAATCATATCTAAATGAAAGAACAAGACTAAGAACATACGACGTTCATCACAGTGAGAGTTATATTGCTACAAAGTGATGCCTTTCGGTTTAAAAAATTCAGGAAGAACTGGTGAACGAAAATTTTAAAATACAGATAGACAAGAACGTTCACACCTATATCGATGTTATGCTGGTCACAAGCCTACATGAAGAAGATTTTTTGGAATACCTTAATGAAACCTTCGATAACCTCAGAGGTGTGAACCTCAACCTAAATCAAGAAAAATACACCTTTGTTCTTCCGTCACGAAAATTCTTGGGGTAAATGGTAAGCAAAAAATAAATTGAGCCGGAATAAACACAACTAGCCACTCTAGCATTAGTGGAGGCACCAAGGAATGAAAAGGATGTCCAAATCCTGACTGGAACGTTAGCTTCTCTAAATAGGTTCTTTTCATAACCATCCGAAAAAATGCAAAACATTTTTCCAAACGTTGAAAGAAATAGGAAAATTCTAATGTACATCAGAGTACGAAAAGGCCTACAACAACCTCTAAAAAGTCTTGGCATCACAAGAGGTCTTAAAGAAACTTAGGTAAACGAAAGTATGTAATTATATTTGGTATGTATTAGATTTTATAGTCAATCCAACCTTAATCAAGGAAGAAATATTGGAAACCATAGTCGTGTACAATGTATGTAAATATTTATTACCAACATAAACGAGATATTTAAAATTGGAAAAAATAGCTCTAGCATTGGTGGTAGCGGCTAAGAAAATGAAACCATATTTTCAAGCATACACCATAATTGTGCGATCCTCTTTTCCCTTATGGATTGTGTTAAATCCTCATGTTCCAAGAATATTATTAAATGGTTAGTAGATCTAGGAGATTATGATATTGAATTCGAACCTAAAACAACAATCAAAGCCCAAGCATTAGCTGATTTCCTGATAGAATTTTAATATGAAAGACTAGTCATTATAAAAAACAACCTAACGAACACATGGAGTGTTAGAGTGGACGGATGTAGTAATAATTAAGGATCAGAGGAATAAGTATTATTTGTCTTCATAAGTGGTGACATGTTAAATCAGTTCATTCGGTTCGTATTCTCAACATCAAACAATGAGGCAGAATATGAGTCTGGTATCACAGGACTTCATTTAGCAAAAATCTCTAGAACTTGAAAAATAATAATCCTAACTGACTCCCAGTTAGTACTCAAGAAAATGACGGGCCAGGGAAAGGCAAAAAAAGGTAACATTATTTGGTACCTAAATGGGCTACAACATTTTGCTTCCTAATTTGAACATGTTGAGTTCAAACAAGTGCCAATGGCGCATAATGGAGTCCCTGACATGTTAACTTCTTCAGCCTGTACATGACCAGGGATAATCTTACATGAAAAAAATAATCAACCTACCAGATTTTTTCCTTCTATGGTGATAGATCAAAGGGTGATGGTAAAAAAAAGATAAAATAAGGAGGAGGATTGGCGAAAGACAATCAGAAATTACCTTACATAAGGCACACTACACGAAGAAAAAAGAAGCACGAAACATAAGAAGAATACCTTCAAGGTATGTATAGATAGTGGATACATTATACAAAAAACAAATTTTAAAGCCCTTGTTATGATGTTTAAGCCCGGATGAAGCACTTTTCATAATGGAAGAGTTACATGAGGAAGAATGAAATGCTTACTGACAGATACAAATATATGATTAAAAGAATACTACTATAAGGTTATTATTGGCCAACAATTATCAAAGATGCAAAAAAAATAGTGAGGACATACGATACATGTCAATGATTCACGAATTCAAATCTAAGTACCAGCAGCATGCTGGAATCAATCTCATAGGCCATTCGATTAAAAACAATGGGGTATGGACATCGTAGGTCCATTACAGATGCCTTTGAGAGGAAGAAAGTACATGTTTGTGGCTGTATATTACTTTTTTAAATGGATAAAAGAAAAAGTAGTACAACACAAAACGACAACTGAGGTAATTTTATTCATAAAAGTAAATATATGTTGCATGTACGGTACACCAAGAGTCATTAGTACCGATAATAGAACACGATTCCAAAATTATCAAGTCAAATAATACTGCACTAAGAAAGAAATCAAGAAAATATTCTTCTCTCATTTGCATCCTCAAGCAAACGGTCAAGTCAAAGTGACTAACAAAATTATAATCGAAGACATTAAGAAAATGTTAGATTAAGCACCCGGGTGTTGGCCGGACATCCTACAAGACGTCTTATAGGTATATCAAACTACACTGAGAACTGACACATAAGAAATGTTAAATACTATGATTTATGGTATGAAGGCACTAGTAGCAATAGGTCACACTATCTTACCGGGTTGCAACCTACAATGAGGACTAGAGTGACAAAAATATTAGAGTGACAATCAGCCTAGTTAAGGAAAAAATAATCAACGCATACATTCGGTCAAAATATTACAACAAATTGATGAGGATTCGATATAATTCCAAAACCATTTCATAAATCTTAAACCAGTGGACAAAGTCATAATGAGATGTTTTCAACATACATAAGAAAAAATGCTCAGAAGACTAAACGCAATATTGGAAGGACCATATACAGTCTAAGAAAAAGTAAATCTAGAAACGTACATGTTGCTTGATGGATAAAAAAAGCAAGTATAAAGGCTTAGAATATAGAGCACTTGAAACTGTATCATAGTCTTGAAGACTAAAGATCTTGTACCTTACTACTAATGTAAAAGTATTTATTAAAATATAGAAATGTACTATTTCCTCCCTCTGTGGTGCGAGAAGGTTTAAATGAGGCATTCGTCATTAATAAAACGATTTTCCTTGATTTTCATTTTATTTAGCACAGTGCTAATAACAAGTAATGCTACAAAATATAGATCCAAATCAAAATGAAATGTCAAAGAGAATGTCTAAAGCATGATTCCAGTAAATGGTACAATATAAAACATCAACAACAATACACTACTTTTAGGAAAATAAGTAGTTTATAAATATGAATATGCTTTTTAGTAGTATAAAATAAACTATTTATAGCATATATTTATGGACATTTTGAGAATATACTTGGCCGATAAGAAAACTAAGTCTTCGTATACATCCTTCAACATGGCAGAAGAAACATTTTCCTACTATTTTGCACCTGTGAGAAAGTTAAACAAACTTACTTGTAGAATCTCAAACTTAAAAACTTTCGTTTGAAGGGTCGCTAAATATGAGCTTACTTTTGACAAAACGTGAGATATATTGGCCACAACGTCAACCTAAGATTTTAACTGACTACATAAAATCGTCTCTCTCTTTAATGTGTCACTAAGAATTTTGCTTGCAACCAGGATTTATCTCTCAAAATTTGATGCAAGAGCACTCATCAAGTAGAGACGATCAAAAGTTGAGGAAGTACCTCCAAAAGAACCTGAAGGTTGATGGTTGATCCAAGGGAGTAAGTTGGAATTGATGACATATCGTCAATTCATTGAAAATAAACTGTAACCAAAAGAAAAAACTATAAAACGAATATAAAAGTAATAAGAAAATATACCAAAAAAATATTAACCTCAAAACCGAAATCTAGTTGGCGACCAGCTAGCTCAAAAATGGAAAGAAGAATAGGAAAACACTAATATCTTTAGTGGTTTGGTTATCAAAAGCTGCTACCTGTGATATTACCATTGGACGCCAATCGAAGGGCAATCTCTGCCAAATTGGAAGAACTACGAGGAGCAGTAACATTACAGAGGGCCCGTGTTGAAGAAACAACAATATGTTGGAGAATCGTCAGAGAATTTTTCATGCATTAGTTATTGAAATACGGATCATTGCAATGAAGTATTTGGTGGAAAAAGGAATTTGGCCTAATCTGGAAGCCATGATGACAAATAAAATGGTGAATCATAAATTTAGGCTTGTTTGTGTTGGGCACAAGTCTAGAAGTTCGAAGTACTCCACTATCATTGGGGCCATTGAGAATCGAAGTCCCCAATTGATGACCTCAGGGTAGAGCACAAGTTCATTCACTCCACAAGAAAGTAGAGTCTCTCCATTTTGAGGTAAGCGAAACACGACATCGTCTAGCAGACCCCATTGTGTTCTTAATCGTCTCGCAATAGTTTAATTATAATATTCATATGGTATGTTTTTCAATGAAGCCCATAAGAATTCTTGCCATGGTTAAGATTAATGTATACAATGGTTTACGTCGAAAATTTTAGAGAATTATCTATCACTCATGCTGCACGATATTCAACAGCTTTTTCGCTAATACACAAGTAGTCATAGAGCCCAAAAATGGATTTTCTTAGTAGTTGGCGATTTTTTCATAAACTAAGATGAAGAAGAATCTTCAAATTAGTATGTAGAGGGTTGGAGGAAGATCGGGAAAGTTGAGTTTTACGGTGAATGTGGCAAAGGAATAAGATTTTTAGATGATTATATTTCTCTCACTAGAATCTGTACGCAAGATAAAATAATTAATGAGTATTTATAGAAGAGTAATCAAAGAGAAAGTTGTCAGGAAAGAGGAATAGGTGATGGCAGGGAAGAACCGCCAAACGGTTATATGCTATGCGTACTCGGGTGACACATGTACTTTGTCAGACCTAGTAGCATTTTTCACGCGTACTAGGGTATCCCATAAGTTTTTAGTCGATGTAAAGAGTCGAATTGAAAGACTATGCGTGTGAACACCCAAATCGAATTTTAAAGAGTTGTGTGGGGATTCGAAGAGATCTTAAGCATAATACTCACTGGAATAGATTCGAAGAAAACTTAAATATAGTTTTGTTCGAAGATGATAAATATAAAACTAATTTTTTTTGAAGGAATAATGGATAATTTGTATCAGAAGCAGTTTTGAAGCAATACTGAATGGTTTGTATTCGAGGAAATATGTGATTTCCATTTGCGAATGGCTTTGATGAGTAGCAGCTTTCTCATTAGTGCTGGCCCTCCGTTTCTTGTCCTTCTTAGGTGGATTTGGTGGGTTCGGTAACCCTCCAGCCTCCCTTACTGTTTCAACCTCTACTGCTTTGAGCAGGGCTGCATCAAACCCCCCTTGATTCCCTGAACTAGTCCTTTCTGTAGCTACTTGAACCAACTCTGCTGCACCTTTCTTCTTTTTTATCTTCATCTTGTTGGGAGCCTTAGCTCTGGAAAGTAAGAACAACTTGTTATCCTTGGCCTCTGTCTTATTTAGAATCACACCAGGAGGAGGAAGGGTGGTTAGCTCTTCCCATGAGAGGTCTCTTCGTATTGTGATGTTCAACAGATGAGACCTCACGAGATTGCCCGATGTGAAGCAATTGTGAAAGAAATTCCCCTAGTGCTCCGAAGCCCATGCATTGATTTTTGCACAGGTCTTTTGCCCCTCCTCCAAATGTTCGGTGAACTCCTTCGGTAGCACTGAAAATGAGTAACAAGCTACTCATAATAGGAAAAATTATAATTTAAAAATAAAAAACTTTAAAGACACAGAGAAAAAAGGAAATTACCAGTGCTTTTCCACTTGCTAGTCAGCATGCTAGGATTGGTGTTGGCCTTAATCTTCCTACCATTTTCCCACGTTCTACTAACAAACAAGAACTGTGTCCTCCAATTTGTTTTTGACTCCAACAGGTCGTCCACAACTTTGAAGTCATTCCCCATGTTGTGATGGTATAATGGAATCTGATGGTTCTTGCACAAGCTTGCTATAGCAGCAAACTGCTCCATCATAAGTGGGATCTTCGACAACCTTGATGCCATGATGCAGACAAGGAGAGAGTACCAGGCACTGGGGCTTAACTGGCTAGGGAAAAATTTAACCAAGTGAAAGTATTTAACAATCTCCGGGTCTAAAGGGAACCGAAGTTCCTAGTTTAGCACTTCGGTAAATATTACCACCTCATTTAGCTTGCAATCCCTTGGAGTCTCCGGAGTAATAGGTATCCTTACCTTTACAGACTCCAGAATTCCCCATTTGGTCCGAATTTGGCCCAGCTCAGCAGTATGGGTGTAGATATAATTGATGTTTTGCAAGGCCAACAGATATTTGACGCTAAAATGTTTGAAACAAGGGCCTACCTTTCCCTCTAAGCACTCCGGAAGCGAGTCCGGATGAGTAATGCATATTTTTACCTTACTATTATCCTTCTTATCGGAAGCAGCATCTCTCTTTTGACCTAATGCCTCGGCCTCTAAAGGGCCTCCTCGATGCTGTCTTCCATAATCTCTTCCATAACTGTGGAAGGCTTGTCAGTTTCCTTATAAGAAGGGGGGGGGGATAAGTTTATTGCACATAAGGTTGTTCGGGTGGTTGAGTGCTTGTTGCCTCTGAAGGACTAGTCTGGTTGAGGTTGGGATCCGGAGGGCTTGACCGGTGGAGCTGCTTTAGATACCTCCGATCCGGAGGGTTTTGGCAGTGAATGTGTGGATTGGGTTTTAATTTGGCGAGTCGTCCGGGGAGGGGTTATCTTCTCCGGAGACTTCTCAGTATCATAGCAATAAAAGGAGAGGGTTTTCTGATACTTGAAACGAATTTTTCTTTCAGCACAGAAGGTTGGGACTCTTGAACAGAAGAACCAGACGGGAGGGATGAAAAGTTTGGTTTGAATGAAAGTTGTCTGGGCCTAGCGTTTTTGGAAAAAGATTACCCTTGATCGGCGTCTTGAGTTGGTTCACTGGTTTTCTCACCTAGAGAAACTGGGAGGCCGGCGGCAATACGGTCCTCTCTTTTTACCTTCCTCGCTCTCTTTAACTCTGAAAAATTTAACCAGCCACATTTCACTAAAGCGTTTCTGGCTGTGAACATAAATCTCTCAAGAACGATTTGAAGGTAAAGATGAATATCTCTATAGAAAGGTTTTTAGTGTGGAAGACAATGAAATAGTAAAATAATATTTATATAAGAGTAAAAAAATAATAGTTACCTAGGAGAAGTTGAAGAGGGTTTCTGCAATGATTAAAACCTGCGCAAACGTGTGAAGAATCAAAAGCCTAGGTAACTTTCTAGACTTAGTGGGTGCGCCAGTGTAGGAAAAATAACGGCTGGTAGGTCAAACCAAATATTCACACGTGTCCCACGATCCAAGAAGAAAACTCTTAAGAAATTCTGGAAAAAGATAGCAGTCCGGATGAATTTTGAACTGGGTTAGTGTTAAAAATAAAATTCTAAAGTTCGTACGAACACGAGCAGATCAGATGAAGTTGACATTGGCTTGGTATATTTTTTAGCCCTACCAAAGATATTTAGCAAGGCCTAAAAAAGGCTACTCATGAGTTCGGATACTTCAGACACAACCTACCGGTTAATCCGAACAAGGATAATTCGGACCATAACACACCACTAAGAAATCCGGACATGACAAAGGTAATACACCTTTTGACTAAGCCATTTGCTAATCTACTTAAAAGACTAATGGGTCTTTAAACTTGACTCGGTTTCACAACTTGACCCGGTAATCTCATGGGTTATTAAATTAAGAGTATAAATACCCCAACCACTCTCGTTAATGAGGATGATCAACATTTAATACAAGCAGACTGCTTAATTATTTCACTACTCCTCACACTAAACACAAAATACTTCAAACTTATTAAAACACTTTACCAAACTACCCCAGCCCAAAATAAACCAAACTAGTTGGTACTGGATTTGATGATAGAAGACGAAGAAAATGTAAAATTAGTTACAACCGGGAGATATTCAGCTTATTGAATATTGAAAACGTGTTGATGTAGTGTAATTGTGATAAGTTTGGTACCATGTTAGACTTCCCAAAAAAAAGGAAGGAAAGAAAGATAAGGAGAGTATTCCTAGCAAAAGGGAAAGAAGAAAAGAATCGGCCGTGATACAGATGTTAAGAGTAGTCGGGGAAAGAAGTCCCAACAAAAAAATAAAAAGAAAAGAAACCCTTTGAATTTTGAACCAGTTGGTAATCAAGATGTACCTAGAAATTCTGATTTTAACAGAGAGTAACAAAGGAAAAAATGCTAGGATGGTTAAATTATTACTACCCAAGAACCATCAAATTTCTTATCAAGGTAGTTCATCTCGTGTTAAGATGTCAGACTCACATATAGGTCGCGCGTTGATGAATAAGGGGGGTCCCTGTGTCTCGTAAGATAAAATTGGTTGACGAAGCCACATTGTTATATAAAACTGCCCCATTGGGGAGTTTCACTACTATTCCAACATTGCTTGGAGAACAAAGTAATCCACCTGCTGGCAACAACAAGGGTGAAGACAATGATGGGGTTAATGTTATTATTTTGGACTAGAATAAGGGTCCAATGCGGAGTGCCTTTGTGATTCATCCTGAAATGGTTGGGTCAAGATAGGGAATTGTGAAATCTTGGGTTAGTCGTTACCCCAATCATGCCAGTTGAGTAGGGAAAATGAAACTTGAGTCTCAAATCTAGCACTAGTTTTCTTATAACATTAAAGGGCTCAGGAAAGGGAAGATGTATGGGTGTCATATGAGTGTCTAGAAATGTAGGCTCCATGAGTTCGGTGAAGGATAATATGAACGAGAGAGATGCACCAAATCAGTTCTTTATATTATTCAACAACCATCAATGATAAATAGCACTGATGGGCATTCAATTATTGAACTGCACACGCCCTCGTTGCTGCTATGTTGTCAACGAGGTATTGCCCTTAATTATCCTATTATGACAAAATATCAATGATAAAGTCATCACAATTGTGTTGTAAGTTCATGACTAACCCTTGTAGGTATTTTCGAACTGAAGAGTCATCACATTTCTATGGGGCTAGCATACCGACAGATGACTCCTTATGATACTAAAATGATGGAGGAATTCAAACCCGAACCAATATTTTTTGGTTTGGTTAGAGGTTTGAATGTCGAGGGGGTGAAATATAAACGAGACTATACATCCTCCTGATGTTGATATGAGAAGTTAGAAGTAGATGGTGTTTTTCCTGCAGTTAATGCTGAGAGATATACATTGAAAACCGAGAACGAACTGTTGATTATGCTAAAAGGTACCCTAATTGAGCAGAGGTCGGTACAGACAACACAAAACAAAAAATTAATCGCTCAAAATACATCTTTGATGGCTGAAAAAGGTGGATGAGCCAACAAGATGTGTTTTGTGATACTGGAAAATGAAGAGCTGGAAGCAAAGGTACATAAGATCTGAATGGAAATGGACGACGCAAGGGGGGAGACGATCAATACAAAAAAAGAGAAAGAGTAGAAAATTGTGGCCACCTCACAAAACATGTTATCCAAAGTATGAAAGAATACCATTCTTTAAATATAGGGATGAAATCCAAATGTATATTTGAGTGAACTTAAGTCTTTGGTTCCCGAAAACGAACGTCCTGATGGTTCAAGCGGTAAGGAAGACGAAGACGACGATAAGAAGAGCGATGGTTAAAAAGACGATAAAAATGCTATCAAAGCGGGGTTAGGTAATGAGGGCGAAGAAGACGCACCAGATGTTGGTGAAAACATTAGGGTTAGTGTTAATGAAGTCCCACCTCTTATAGAGTGAAAGAGTTCCTCTTGTTTTGAAGTGTTACTTATACAGGGTACATTTGTTTGTTCATATAAAAATATACAAATTTTCTAGAGATAATGTAGTACGTAATTAACGGGCGAGGGCGAGGGGTGTCATCTTACGTCATAGAATAAAAGTTTAAAGAAAATTATGACCCATTGCGTGGCCGTATAAGCTTGGTTTATTAACCAGTTCATTATTTTCACTTTGTAAGTCTAATCTCAGTATGACCCCTTGCGTGGCCATGTAGGTTTGGTCCATAGACGAGTTCGCGACATTGACTTTTAAATTATGGGCTCAGTATGGCCACATGTTTGGCCGGATAGGCTTTGTTATTGAACCATATCGATAAATTGACATATATTTGTTCATTATACGCGCCCCCTTCTCGCGTGTGTTAGAGCATTAATATTATTCATTTGTTGCAGCCAATAGGTGAGATGTTGAGATTTTTCTTAATGAGATATAAGGGATAATGAGTTTCTCCAGTATTTTTGTTGTGCCAAAACATCAATTATTATTTTTTAGTATCAAAATATAAAAATAATATACTTATATAAAATAAAGGCAATTATATTAACGAAAGGGCATATATTGAGCCTCATTAAAAAATCATATCGTGTTACAATGAGGAAAAAAATGCACACCCACATTACAAGGATTGATGACACAACTTCATATGATGGATGTTCCACGTGTGCTTCAAGGTGTTTCTTTCCAAATCCTCTAACCAATACGCAATATGATGTCTTTTGGAAAGTAATTTATAAGGCATGTCCGAGTTAGGTGCTAGTTTGTAAGCCTTCTTATTGTTTGCGCATTGTAAAATGTTTTACATCACCATGTCACAGTTTGGAATCAAAGTGACTCATCATCAAACCTCTATATTGTTATGCCCTATCCCGAGTTTTGTCATAACATTATTCGATTAGATCGATGATAACTTGTTGCTTGGCCAGATTTCCCTCTTATGCATAGTATTTAACTTGGTGACATGGGATGATTATGTAAACAGGGTCGATAGTTTGAATTCCATATACTAAGGAGAAAAAAGGTTTCATTAATTTTAGATGTGGATGTTCTTCGGTGACCTTGTGAGGCCAGTTTACTTCTACCTGGCTGTTTTCTTGCGGGTAATATGAAGTTGAGAAGTGTTATTCCACCCCATACCTTTGATAAAATATTCTCATCGTCTCGTTTTGGAATTGCGACCTATTATTTGTCATTAAGATGCGCGTGATCCCGAACCGGGAGAGGATTTGGCATTAGAAAAAATTACATATTTTCAAAACCCTCTTTCTATGTAGTTCATTTGCGTCAACTTATTTTGTAAAATAGACAAAAACTACCACAAAACATTATCGTTTTCATGTAGCCATTGGAAAAGGGCCTGCGAGGCCGATTAACCATTTGTCAAAAGGACAAGAAATCAAGGTCATAACAGTGGTTACCCCAGTAAGTGACTCATATTAACGTATTATTTTCATGCATCGAAGCCTTGTGCAACACCCATAATATGCTTTGACGATCCTTTCGTACAGGTTTTTGAGAACATGGAGAGCCTCCTATTTGTTTAAACATCGTAACATGGGCCGCGTAACAATTTTTCTATAAAGGATATTATCTAACACGACGTATTTGGCTACTCGTATATGAAGTAATTGGGGCTCGTTTGTTCTTTCTAGAATACCTGATCTCGTATGTGTTATATATACTCTTGTCGTCTGTCTTCAAAAATGTTTGTTACCTTGACCTCGGATATGGGTATGTCGTTATTTATGTTCTGTCATTCTTGTCGGATGATACTTGGGTGATCACTGGTGATTTCTGCCTTTGCTAGGGAGTCCGTGATATAGTTATCACGTATTGAACACTGTCGAATTTATATTCCATCGTCTGAAAGGCTTCTAAATATTATCTCATAGTTTTTTTCTTCGCCTCATATACTTCTTTTGTTTGACTTACTACTAGTTAAGAGTCCAACCACACACATACAAAAGGTTCTCTACGGATAATGGCCAATCTGATACCACCCAATATGACCTTGTACTCGACCAATCTATTGGTGATGTTGAATTTTTTTAATAGACTTCCTAATTTATTCCCGAATGGTGTATTTAAAACGATGTCGACACCGCCTCTGATTAGGTTTGATGCTTCATAAGTTTGAATACCTACTCTATTTTGGACTAATCTTTATCATGTTGACTATCTTCATCACTAAGCATGTCCCCTACAAATTTGTTGATGAAGCCACCAAATATATTGCTCTTTGATTGATGTGTAGGGTTCATACACCATCTCTTACCCCTCCACCTCAACCTCATTATGCAGGAGACCACCACCAGACCAAAGGCCTATTTTTCTAAGTTAAAATATCTTGTTTCAGTGTCGATGAAGCCCTTACTAACGTAGTAAACATGTTTTTGAACACCCTTGTAATGATACTACTAATATGTTCCAATTTATAGATGTTAACATTTCTACATTGAATTCAATACCTAATGTCATATTAGATGGGAATTGGGTATCTCAGATAAGAGATTTTAGATGGACTAATCCAATCACAATAGTCGACTTGTGCAAAAGATCTCTACTTAACCCTTTGGTTAAATGATCGGCTACATTATATTAAGGTTTAACAAACTCTATTGATATAACAACATGCATGATGAGCTCATGAATCATGTTGTAACTAACACCTAAGTGTCTAGACCTGTCTTTGTAAACATGTTTATAGATATTTGTCAAGGAAAATTCAGTATCACATATGATTGATTAGATGATATCGGTTTCGGCCACAATGAAATTTCGTATATCAGATATCTTAGCCACTCAACCTAGATATTGCTATTGCTACTAAGTGAGATTCTATTGTTGAATCGGTGATACAAGTTTGTTTCTTTGATGACTAAGAAATATAACCTCCCATAATACTCATCTACTTGTGGAAGATTGATCTTATATATTGGAAATATAACTCGCATCTGAATAACCTTCAAGAACCAAATGAAACTAGTATATGTTAAACCATTATCCATGGTTCTTTTCAAATAGTTGAATACTTGATTTAAAGCTTATCAATGATGTAACCTAGGATTGGTAGCATACCTACTAAGCTTTTCACCAACATAGGCAATATTCGTCCTAGTACTAGTCATGGTATTAGTTAGACAACCAATGGATCTTGAGCATTCAAGTTGAGATACTATAACACCTTTATTAGGTATAAGCTTAAGACTATGATCAATAGGACTGCTAACCAGAGAACAATCTTTAAAATTAAATTTATTTAATATATTCTCAATATAACGAGATTCAAAAATTAGTATACTACTCTTCTTTAGTTTGATCTTATACTAAGAATCATTTCAGCTTCCCTAAATTATTTCATCTTAAAACTAAACGACAATAATTTCTTGGTTTCATAAACTTGATTTTAGCCAGTTTCAAAAATCAACAAGTCATCCACATATAAACTAATCATAACTCTTTTACCATAAATATAAAAAAAGTATAAACACTTGTGTGCTTGATTAAGAATAAAAATATAAGATACTCCATTATCAATGTTTCATGTCAAATTTTTTTGTGCTTGTTTTAAAGCATACAAAGATTTATTCAACTTACACACCTTGTTTTCGCAACAAGGCATAACAAACCCTTTTAGTTGTTTCATATAAATATTCACATCCAAATCATCATTCAAGAATCAGTTTTCACATACGTTTGATGGACTAAAATATTGTATATAGATGTAAGTGCTATCAACCTTCTAATAGTATATGTCCTGCCGAGGGCAGTTCAAGCATATCCAGTACCATGCCCTACTGAACAGTATAACCAAGTAGAATGTGACTCAGCTAGTTGCTAGTCATTTCATCTATTGGGCTTATGGGTTTTTAAACTTAATCAAAGCCTATGATCCGACCCAGAAGGCCCACGGTTCATTAAATGAGTATAAATAACCCAACTACTTTCATTAATGAAGGTGATAAAAATTTACGACTAGTACACACCTCTTTTATCTCTCTATTTCTCACTCAACATATTAAATTCCTAAACCTCTTTCCCAAAACACCCTTTGATCAGCAAATAAACCACACCAAATTGGCAACCACAATGGGAGGCGACAGTGCCTGAATTGCGAATTCAAAACCAGTAAAAAAAACTAGTTCGTAGGATCCGAATACACTGAATACTCCACCTCCAGAGGTGGAAGGAGAAAAAGGCAATGGTGATACCATAATCCACTATTGAGGAGCGCGATCAATTGAGGGCTGAGATTGAGGCGTTGAGAGCGTTGAAACAAGCAGAAAAATGAGTTAAAGAAAAATTTGGTGCATCACCGCTCCATCATACTGATAATCCGGGTGAAAATAAGCAGTCCATGAAGACTCATCTCATCTCAAAGAAAACACATTGATCCAAACAAATAGAGAGCTCAACGTCAGAATCTTCTAACAGTTCCTCTAATAATGCGGAATATGAAGAGTCAGTATCACAAAACAGTGATGAAGGACGATTACAGATGAAAATAAGGTTGTCCAAGAAGCATTTAAGAAAGAGGGACAAACATAGCCGGCTAAAAAAGTCTCAAAGGAAGATGAATGGATCAGCTAATCAACATATTGACCATTTCCTAATTGATCCATTTATTGTCCAGTCCGAACAATGTATTTGTGCTACTCCGAATGAATATATAGTGTTTAGTCGAAGTCAAAATTGAAGACAGTCACCTTTTTCCTAAAAAAATACTCTCCGGACATCAATCCTAAAAGATTTGATAGTTCCAAGATGGAGAAGTACGGTGTGAGTAAAGATCCAGACAATCATCTAGAGCAATTTAAGAACTTCATGATGAATTTTAACAAGGATGACATGCTTCTGTGTAGAGATTTCTCTCAAACATTTAAGGGAAATTCCCTCAAGTGCTATAACAGTCTCCCCCAGGGATCTATAAAACATTTTGATATCTTTTGGGTTGCTTTCTGAAGACAATTTGTTGGAAACAATGAGCTAAAAAGAAATGGTGATACCATAATCCATTGTGCTCAGGAATCGAACGAGTCATTAAAAGAATACATTAACAGGTTTGTAAATATAAAGAATGGGCTGGTTGATTGCTTTGAACAAGTGTTAATTTCCTCTCTTAGGAAAGGATTGAATCTGGGGAACTTGGCTGATTCCGTGACCCGGAAAAATTATGACCTTTGGAGGGTTGTTAAATCAAGTTGGGAAACAAATTAATGTTGAAGAAACTAAAAAATCAAGAGTAACTTGACAGGTCAGATCAACAACTACTACATCAACAACTCAAACAACTAACCAGTCCGGTTACAGATCGAAGGAAACAGCACAGGGATCGCAGCGGCCCAAGCAGAGTCAGTCCAACCAGAACCAGAACCAGCAGGTTAGAAATAAAAGGGGACCTTGGGTTCAACCTGAGTGGTTTGATGAGTTGGGAGAAAGTGTGGCTATGATATATGACAAAACTAAAAATGAAGTACACTTTAGAAAGCCATCCGTGTTATGTAAATACCATAATTACATTGGGCATGATACCATCAGTTCAAAATAATCATCACCAATACCAAAAACTCATATGATTTACAGTCCATGGGGGTTTCCGGAGTGATTGGAGTTCTCAATTTAACAGAATCAAGAAAGCCACATTTTGTTCGGATCCGAACAAACTCAGCAGTATGGGTGTATACATAAGCAATATTCTGAAGAGCTATCAAATATTTTATACTAACCTTGTTAAAGTTTGGCCCCACTTTTCCTTCCAGGCCCTTCGAAAGTGACTCACTGTTGGGCATACCTACTTTTACTTTGTTCTTCTGATCTGCTGCGTTGCCTTCTGTTTGTCCGGATGTCTCGAATAAAGTGTCTTCCATGCTGTCCTCCATGGTCTCCTCCATTACACTTGACTGTTGTTCGGGCGGTTTAGAATCTGATGGGGGCTTGATTGTCTCTGAACTAGCAGGTTTCGAAGAAGAGGGAGTACTTTTAGCTTTAGAAAGACGAGTTACCATTCGAGGGGTGGATTTATCAGCATCTGAACCCATGGCTAGGAAGGTGAAGGTTTCCTAACACTGGAAACAGATTTTTCTTTAGGCAGAGGGTTTTGAGACTCTTGGACTGAAGACCCTGACTCTAAAGGAGATAGAGTTGGAATAAAAGACGAGTTTTTAATTCTTGATGTTTTTTATGAGGATGAGCTCTGGTCTGTGTTTGGTTTTGTTTGGCTGATTTCTCCACCACGAGAGGCAAGGAGTCCAGCTGCGATTATTGCGTCTCTTCCTGCTCTTTCTAAATCAGATAAGTGTAGCAAACCTCCTGTTAGTAATGTGTTTCTAGCTGTGAACATATAATCTTCCTAGACACAATTTTGAAAGTTTATCAAGCTTTCTCTCTCTAAATATTTTTGTATTCTGAGAAAGGTAAAACAGTGTAACTTGTTTAAATAGAGATGAAGATATGGAAGTTTTCACCTAGGGGAAGATGAATCAATCACAATAATAATTATGGGCCAAGCAGTATGTAGATTATACCCTAAGTTAATTTTTAGCCAGTAGGTACAGGAATGTAGGAGAAAAAATGGCTGAAAGGTCGAACCAAAGCGCGACACGTGTCCCACTTCCAAAAATTGACTTTTAGAATTCCTAAGTGTAACTTAATCTCTTCGAACCCGATCAAGATTCAGTTTGGATACAAGCATTAGATCGGAATTCATCTTGAATACATACTGAGTTTTATTTTTTCGAATTAGCTCTTCCAAAGTATCTTTGCAAGACCTAAAGAGCTACTGATGAGGTCGGATTTCTTTGACACTAACTATTGTATATATCCGGAGGGAAGTTCAGACATATCCAGTACCATACCCCACCGTAAAGTATAACCAAGTGGAACGTGACTCAACTAGTTGCTAGTCATTTCATCTCTTAGGTTTATGGGTTTTTAAATTTAATCAAAGCCCATGATATGACCTGGAAGGCCCACAGTTCATTAAATGAGTATAAATACCCTAACTACTTTCATTAATGAGGGTGATAAAAAATTACTGCTAGTACACACCTCATTTATCTCTCTACTTCTCACTCAACATATTAAATTCCTGAAACTCTTTTCCAAAACACCATTTGATCAGAAATAAACCACACCAAACTAAGTTCCTATTGAAAGATTTTTTAATCGTGTCTTCGGGCCTAGGTATAGATGTAAATCTTTCTTCATCAAATATGACATCTATTAACTTTATAATCATGTTCACATACACATAGTCATTAGATTCTAACACATTGAACCTATGTGTAGCGGAATGAGCAACATACCTAATCGAAAATATAATACACACCTCTTTCACCCAAGGTTTTCTCTTTTGGGTTCAGTGAGCCTTACAATTGATCTACAATCCCAAACTCTCATAAAATTCAATATTAAAGGCTTTTTTAGCAATGCTAATATAGGTTCACCGTATTTCTTTTAGTAGGAATCTTATTGAATAAATAACTAGTTTTAACATAGTCGACCCAAAATACTTCACTCAAAGTCGTATAAGATAACATGGAATTATCCAATTTTTTAAACTTTTGTTATTAATTTCTGTTACACCATGTTTTTGTTGAGTATAAAGAGTCATGGTTTGATGTTTTACACCAGTGGACTGGAAATATGTCGGATCATAATATTCACCTTCTCTATCTCCAAATGGATTTTTAATAAAATCATTTTTATGTAGCTACACTTGTTTTTTAAAATTTTCAACAAATAAATGTAGGAATATCTAGATGCATCAACAATAAAAGTAATGACATGTATCTTTTTTCTAACAAATGTGTAGCATGTAAATCACATAAATCATTATATACTGGTTCTAATATTTTATAAATCACTATGTACTAGTTCCAATAATTTTTTAGAATAATAAGTTTTAATTCAAACAAAACAATTAATTTCAATTATGAAATTTATATTTTGGAACCCGAATGGGGAAGCAGCTTTTTGGACTCTTTCCTTAAATTTCAGTGGAACTACTGCCTCTACTAGAGGTGTCTAATGGTTCAGGAACCATGGTTTAAAGCTGACAACCTGCTTAAGAACTGGCGGTCTACCTGCGAAACTGGCCCATTAGGACTGCAACCCGCCGAGACCGCAACTCGCCGAGACCGCAACCCGCCGAGACCGCAACCCGCCGAGACCGCATAAGGAGCAACCCGCCGAGACCGCAACCCGCCGAGACCGCAACCCGCCGAGACCGCAACCCGCCGAGACCGCAACCCGCCGAGACTGCGAAACCACGGTTTATTTGTAAAAAACCGGTGGTTTATTGGTAAATATTATGCTGATTTTATTTATTTTATATCCAAAATGTTATATTTAAAAAATATTGAGATTGAATATTATTATAGAATTATTATTACATTTTTGTTAATATTAATTTGTTTTGGTTATTAATATTTTAAGTGTTGTAATTATTATATAGTCTAAAATTTTAAATATTACTTATGTTATTATCATATTTTGAATATTATTATTATTATGTTTTTATATCTAATACAAAGCAAAACTATATCTTATCATGTTAAAATATTACAAATTCTACGGTTATAATTTTAATATTACATTTTGATTACTATTGTGATTTGGTTTTAAATTTTACAAGTGTTTGATATTATTTTTTAAACCAAAATTAGATCTTATGAAGTTATAAGTATTTCATAATACATTTGTTGTTGTTATAATAAAAGGTAAAGTCATTTTTGGATAATTTAGCCGTTCACAGTTTATACTCGTGCGGGCCAGGAGTTGTACAAATGTTTTCAAATTACAATACAAAATAGTAAAAAACTATTACAAACATCATTCATCTTCAGCTTCGTCTTCTTCGTAAGTAAAATCTTCGCCGTCAGCTTCGTTTTCTTCCGCAATTTCTTGTTCAAGTATATCTTCGTAATCATCCGGATAATCTTCGAAGATGTCGTCTACGTTCACTTCGTCTCTGAACTCTATGTCTTGCATCCTTTTATCCGCCGCTGTCCAATCCTTAACTGCCACAAGCACTCCAAGTGCTTTGCCCGTCAATCTTGTTCTCTTAGTCGTGTATTGCAACCTCGCTTGGCTGAAAGCACACTCACTTGCAACTGTAGACATAGGTATAGCATAAATCTCTTTAACAATCCTGCAAAGAATAGGAAACTCTTCAGTTTTGGTACCCCACCATCGTATGATATCTTCAATACCTTGGTCTTGATAATTCGTAAAGTCAAACCTAGTGGTCCAATATCTATACAACTCATTATCAGATTGAGGGGTTTCTGTAACATTGTTGTTTCGTAACATTGCCAATCGAATATAGTTAGTATTTCTCCCTCTACCCCTATTGTTACTACTGCTTACATTTGTAGATGTATTTGATCTATATCTTGCAGCATACTTATCATAGATATTATACAAACTATCATATATACCGCTAATATATCCTTTAGGGTCAATTGGTTCGGTCGGTGGTATATCTGTAGGAAACCGTACAGATTTATAAAAGCAATCAACTAGCAATTCAAATTTTTCTTTTCGTGAAAAAGGATCTAAAAGGCAAGCAAATGAATAACTATCAGGGATTGGATGAAAATACTTTGTGAACTTATATTCCATTCCAGGCACCATGTCTACGCATGCATAATGTGATCTAAATTCATCCATATGCATGGCAAGATTAGCAATCGTGAAAAGGGCCAAATGAGCATTAGGTTGATTTTGTGAAGAAAAGGTTAGGGTGTTTTCTTTAAAAAGTCTTAAAAATCTTAACATGTGTGCACAAAATTTCCAATGATCTGGTTCAATTGGTGTTTCACGATATGTATTATAAAGCGTCGATATCTCTTCTTTAAAAACATGCGCACGTGCAAGCATTGTGTAAGTAGAATTCCATCTAGTTTCGACATCTAATAAAAGTTTCTTATATTTTTTCCCATTTGAAAGAACAAGTGTTTTAAAAGCTCTTTTTTTAGCAGCGGATGTCGAGCAAAATAGGATCCCATTTTTTATAGGGGTAATATAATCACCCTGAACCTTACGTATTCCTTCTTTCGCAATTAATTGAAGTACGTGGCATAAACATTTGGTGTGAAACAATTTTGGAAAAGGAGGATTGCAATCTGCTATAAGATATGATATAGCACTAATATTAGAAGATGCATTATCCAACGAAATAGACATAATCTTGTTTTTAATGCCATAAACATTCATGCATTCAGTCATACTCTCCCTAATTATTTGTGCGGTATGCTTCCCAATTGATTCAAACCATATAATTCTCCTTTGGAGGACCCATTGGGCGTCCATCCAATGGAGGGTAACACATATCATATCTAAATCAGTAAAAGTAGCTATGTCACTAGTAATCGAAACATTCCATGGCAAAGTCTGCATAGTTTGAATAATCTCTTTTTTTCTTTGTAAATAATATTTAAAGGCTAGCGATCGCAAAGAGGTACGTGGAATGCGTGTTGCCTGTGGGTTTACCCCAACTTGCATCCAATTTTCGTATCTCCAAGAATCCCCAAAACTAAATGGTTGTAAACTACCGACTGCATAAATCATTGTTGCTTCCCTATACGTATCGTGGTTAAACTCAAAAGGAAGACCTGTTTGAGGGTTCGTGCAAACATTAGTTGGGTTAGGTTTTGTAGGATCATATATTTCATGTTTCGATAAATGTTTTACCATAGTGCTAGTGCCCATATTTCTAGATCCACTTACGTGAAGATAACGTTTATTGCACTCTTTACAAATACAATACAAACCATCTTCTGATAGAGTATAGTGTTTCCAAATCCAAGATGTTTTCTTACGAGATCCCCCCCCACTAGTACTTCCACCACCACTTTCGCGGGAGGAGAGTGTGTCAACGTGAGGGAATTCTGTAGAAAAATCATCCATGGTATTGAGATCCACATTAGATGGTGCGTTTATCCCAGTATTTCTACGTTTTGAATTCATTTTAAAACTAATAACAGTTTTTTTTTTCAAATATGCAATAAAATACTAATAATAAAATCACAATTTAGACTAATAACAAGATATAACAACTAAATTTAGACTAATAACAAGATAGAACAACTAAATTTAGACTAATAACAACTAAGAAACAATTTGCGGAAAAACAAAAATCAAACAATTTCGAAAGTAGGAGTAGAATAAGTAAAATAACTAATTGTAGTTTTCTAGAACTTATCGAACAAATAGATAGATTTAGAGAGAAGTAGAGAGTTGTTTGAGAGGTGTGAGTATTGGTGTTGGGGTCTCCTCTACTTATAGGGGAGACCCAAAAAAAAAAAAACCGAAAAAACAAAAAAAAAAAAATCGCCCGGACCATCCGGATGGGCGTCCGGATGGTCCGGACACATGATCCGGGGCATCCGGACAGTTTCGCCCGGACGCCCGGACAGACAATTCGGACCATCCGGACGCCCATCCGGATGGTCCGATTGGAACCGGGGCATCCGGACGATCGTCCGGATGCCCCGGTTCAACCAACGGCTAGTTGGTTTGAACTAGCCGTTGGTTGAACCGGGGCATCCGGACGATCGTCCGGATGCCCCGGTTCAACCAACGGCTAGTTCAAACCAACTAGCCGTTGGCAACGGCCAAAAGCGGACCATCCGCACGCGTGGCCGGATGGTCCGCTTGATGACGTCATGCTGACGTCATCAAACGGCTAGTAGAAAAAAAAAAAAAAAAAACACAAAATTACCCTATAAATACACCCTACATCCTCCTATATTTTTCACTACAAATCTCTCCCTCTCCACTACAAATCTATCCCCTCTCTCTACTACACTTCTCTAAATTTTTTTTATATTTTTCAAACTCTATTTAAATTTCAGGTTTCGCAAATGTCTTCGAAAACAAAAAAGAACGCTCGTAAAGGTGGATGTAGTGAACCAACCACTTCCGAATTGAGAGAGGTGGAAGAAATGTTGTTGCATACCATGGAGCAGGAGGCAACGGAGAGCGAGACTATCGAACATCGCCCCGAGGGGGAGATTCGCATCCGTAGTAATCAGCAAGGAGGTCGAGGTGTAACAAAAATTTGGTCTGGTATGTTTCTGAACTACGAGGAACTGATCCAAATAGAGGGTATGCAAAAATTTTTCAAACTTATTGAGCCTACTAATGGCCAAGGTTGGATGAATCTAGCTAGATTCAAATGTGATTGGTATATAGAACTAGTGCGAAAGTTTTATTCCACGGCTAGATTAATCGAAAATGATCCAAGAGGTTTAGGAATGAATAGTTTGATTGATGGTAAAGACATTAGTTTTTTTGAAACTGATTTCTACGATCTTTTTTCCGTTCCAACCCATGATATCTATACCGGTAATAAATTACCTCCCATTAGTTATCGCCCTACGATATGGAGTGCTGATTGGCCTTTGTCTTACGAAGAAGCGGTAGAGATTCTTACTTGTCCTGGTGCGGAAGCTCCGGAAATTAGCGGTAAATTTCGAGCCATGCGGGGTAATTTGGATGGTATTGGGAAATTAGCTTTGAAATTGGTAAATAGTATATTTCTTCCACCTAGTAACAATGATTCGCAGCTTTCATATATTCAAACATTTGTTACTGCTTTTATGATTCGAAATCAGGGAATAATTAATTTACCCAGCTTGATGATTCGAAATATGGCTGCGAGGTGTGGTACGGATAAACTACCTTATGGGATGATATTGAGTAAATTGCTTGTTTCGAAAGGAGCTGATGTGAGTATGTACACTCCGGTGAAGGTGAGGCCGACTAGTGCTATAGGTAGAAACTCTTTGCGTTTGCAGGAAATATACTCTTGGGATGGAGAGTTGATTTCGAAATTAGAGGCATGGAACCACCATAGAGAAGACTTGAATCAGATATATATTGCGAACGGTCTTACAAAACCGCCAAATCCACCTACTCAGTATCGAGTTGAGGCTGAAGTGTCTTTCGATCCAAATGCTAGTGGTTCTTCGCGAGTACCGCCACAACAAAGACGAACCGATCGCGAATTTGCTGAGTTTGCGCATACTCAACAAATGGTTTGGCATGATGATTTTACAAAATGGCAAGGTGAATTTCAAAATTGGCAGGGGGGGGTAAATGACCAGCTTAGCCAGATACAGCAGTGGCAAGTAGGGGTGAATGATCAACTTGGTCACCTCGAGCAGTGGCATGGTCAATACGAGCAGTGGCATGGTCAATACGAGCAGTGGCATCATGGACAAGATCAATGGAATGAGCGATTTGCAAACTCTCAAGCCCAACAGTCGGAGTATATGCGACAGATGATGGAGAACATGCATTTGCAAGGTCAACCACCTAACAACAACAACGATGAAGCTCCTTAGTTTTTCGCAATTGATTTTCATTATCGTTGTAATGTTTATCTTTTTTATTTGATTGAACAACTATGTTACTTGTTTGGTTTTTATTTTTAATGAATTGTTTGTTTTGCTTCTATTTTTTATTAAATGTTATTTAAATCACTTACCTAGCTTTCAATTTTTATTTTGTTCTTTACAACTTACAAGTAATTTATGTTTATGCATATAAACTTCTAATATTGAATAGTTCGAAAATACAATAAACTATATAATTCATCTAACCATAAACACTTCAAGCTTGAAAGAATCTAAAGAATCACCTAATAATTTAAAATTTTAATACAATTATATGTCTAATAGGTATATATTATTTAATAGTAATATATTATTCAAACGTATCAAAATCAAATTACAATTATTTTTTTAAAATATAATTGATGATTATAAAATTTTGATTAAAATGATAACATATTTAAATTAAAATACATGAAATAGAATAATTAACTCAATTATTGAAATTAGATTCAATTAACACTTACAAATTAATTTTAAATGACATTATAATATATTCTGATAAACGGTTCTTAAATGGTTAAATGGTTTGGCTGATGGTTTGAACTGGTAAACGGCTCTTAAATGGTTCGTCTGGTGGTTTGAACTGGCGGTTTAACTGTGAAACTGGCCCATTACGACTGCAACCCGCCGAGACCGCAACCCGCCGAGACCGCATAAGGAGCAACCCGCCGAGACCGCAACCCGCCGAGACCGCAACCCGCCGAGACCGCAACCCGCCGAGACCGCAACCCGCCGAAACCGCAACCCGCCGAGACCGCAACCCGCCGAGACCGCAACCCGTGGTTCAGACTTAAACGGTGCGGGTTGGTGCTGGTTCAAACCGTTTGACACCTCTAGCCTCTACCACTCGTCAAAGATACCATCCTTTGATTCCATTAATCATAATAAACATCTAGCAAGTATTCATTTTGTATATTTTGTATTTTTTAATTTGTTCAATAAAATATTAATATTGGTCTACTAATGAATACAATTACATTAGAATATCTAACATCTAAAAGATAAAAAAATTAAAGTTTTCGCTTTGACTGGGTAACAACAAAAACTTAAAAAACAAAATTTGAATATACAAACGGAATAAAACTGTTTGTATTTTTATGTTTGTTTAACGATGAATTTAGCCCTTAACTATTATCATTAGAAGAAAAATCTTGAGTAGACATATACACGATTAATTTGTCATTTTAAAGAGATAATGGTTTAGTTCTTATGATTGGTATAGTCCTTTAGTAACTAAGGCAGCACTGCTCTTAAAAACATGTGATCCAATGTGATTACTCATGATGCGAGCAATAACTATTTTTTATTGTGAATTTTGGATATTCGCATATAACGAGACAAAACATAGGACGAATTTCATTGTATAAAAAACTAAATCAGAAATGAAGCATCATAGTAACTAGATCAGCTATTGTTTTGTGCTTGACGCAATAATAACATCTCTTGGATCAACATTGTTATATCCTTATGAGAAGACCCTCCTTCTTCAACAGCTCGATTTGCCAAATCAGCAAGTTCTTCAGCTTTCTTCCTTCTCTTTGTCCCTTCTTCACCTTTATCCATCACCCTCTCAATAGCCGATTTTATATCTTCACTCATCAAGACCCTTATCTTTTCCTCTTCGTCCCACTTCAAAGGTTGTTCAGCTCCAACTGGCACCCCCACTTTCAGCACCTGAACAGCCACTTTCTCATTACAAAACTGATCTGCACCCAACGGCCACGTTAGCAATGGAATACCAGCCGTGATGCCTTCCAGGGTAGAGTTCCACCCACAATGTGTTAGAAACCCACCTATGGAGGGATGTGAGAGTATTTGAACTTGTGGTGCCCAACCTTTAATCAAAACTCCTCTGTCTTTGATTCTGTTCTCAAACCCGGTTTCTGAAATCCATTCCTTTAGACCTTCCGACTTCACCCAATCTCTTAAGACCCATATGAAGGGCTTGTTTGATGCTTCTAATCCGAGTCCAAGCTGGACAAGTTGTGCTACCGATAGACGACATAGGCTGCCAAGACAAGCATAAAGGACAGAGTTTGGTTCTTGAGAGTCAAGCCATCTCATATACTTGAGTTCATCAACCTGAGCTTTGTCGCCTCGTTCAGCTTTATCTAACCCTTCGTTGTTGCAAAGCGAGACCGGGCCGATACACCAGACTTTTCCAGATCTTTCTTTTTTGTATTGGTTGACATAAGCAGGTTCTAGTTCTCGGAAAGTGTTGACTATAGCCCCATATGAAGCAAAATCTCCTGCTGTTAGTCGACCAACCAACTCCTCTGTTAGTGCGGTTCTCTTTAACGGTACCTGAGCATAAGTGAACTCTAGTTTATCAGGCAACCCGGGAAAAACAAAGTAATCTGTATCAGAAGCAGTAACTTTGTCGAGAAGATTTGTCGTATGCAAAATTCGCATGCATAGCAGACACAAGCTGCCCATTCCATGGAAAACAATCTTTGGGACATTAAACTTGCTAGCAATTTTGCTAGTGTAAGGCAAGCACATGTCGGCTATAATACAGCTAGGGTGCGGCTGTAGCTTCCCAAACAATTCTTCAACTTGCTTTTCCAGCAAGTCAGCCGCTTTGAAGAAATTCAAGGTCTCTTCGAACGAAGTCAACATATCGTAAGTTTCACATCCTTCTGGTAATCCTGACTCCGCACATGGGAACTTGAGCTCGATTATATTAATGGAGAGACCAGAGGCTATAGCACGAGAAATAACAGTTTGAAACCTAGCTGCATTAACTGGGGTGGTGACGATGGTGATGGCTAGACCGCGTCGAGCTAAGATTCTGGCTATGTCAACCATAGGTATCATATGCCCTTGAGCCATGAAAGGGAACAACACAAAGTGAAGGGGTTGTTGTATGGCTAGAGAATCCATTGAAACTTGGAAATGTTATAGAAGATCAGAATCAAATGAAGAGTATAGCCAAAAAAGGCTGTATTTATATATATATACACGCTTAAGTTATAGAAAGATGATGCAAGAGAGTACATAAGCAATCTAGGCTATGGATATGTATAGAGTTGATGTGATCCATTTGTGTGGTCACTCTATACTCCTTTTCTCAAATTTTCATTAAAATCAAATTCTATCACGGCACTGAATACAAGTCAAAATACTCGTATGATTCATGGATTGTTACATGTTTTAGAAAACAAATTTGTGATGGATAGAAATTAACAGTTAAGGATAAAATTTTAATATCATTAACCTGATTGCTGCTTTTACTCACCTAAACTCGCTAGAAAAATTATTGGATAGCGAATTTTGATCACAGTAACATATAAACTAAGAAAGGATACCCTACTTTACATGGTGTTTTTAGTCAGAGTTCACATGACATACAGAGGTTCCACTATAGGCCAAGGGCATGTGCTTTTAAAGTGGCCTGGAGTTCTCTTCCTGTATTTACTAATATATGGAATATTTTTGGGTCAGATCTAGATCACCCATGACGACTTATCAAACATCTTTTAATTGTCTGATATACATTCCTTTCAATGTTATAGCTGTATGGTCTGGGTTGGCTAAAAGATTTTGAAGGGTTCGGCTGTTTTCGTATCGATTTACAGTTTATCAAGTTGTATATATTTCAATCCTAATCCTATTTTTAAAATATCATTTTGGATTCAAACATGTGTACAAAGTGTATCAGTAATCAGCAACTACTAGCATCAATTCTTTGTTATGCTCACATGATTCTAACCCAATGCATTTATTTTCCGTGTCAAAGTCGATATTATACTTACGAAAATCATATTTGAAGGTAGTTATATGGCGAAATAGTTGTTTATTCAATAAAAAATCCATGCATCTGATTTTTGAAATAAGTTGGATATAATTCAGTTCGCATCAGTAGCTGCTACCTAAACACCAAGGAATGATCAAATATGTTGTAGTCCATAAAACAACGATATTATTCGTGTAAAAGTACACCAGTCCAGATCCATTCTTTTATTGGGCAGATTATCTTTCTGTCCTGCATTTAACATTCACAGATTAATTAAACATAGTAAACTTATACTCATTTAGTGTTTCGACTCGTTCTCGCTGGGAGATTATGTCTTGGATTAACATTGTGGTGTTGACATACGAAGACCCTCCTTCTTTAACAGCTCGGTTTGCCAAAGCCAGAAGTTGTTTAGCATTTTTTCTTCGGTTTTCCCCTTCTTCTCCTTTATCCATCACCTTCTCAACAGCCAACTTCACGTCTTCTTTGCTAACTAGAACTCCTATTGTCTCTTCTTGTCCCCATTGCATAGCTTTTTTAACTCCAACAGGAACCCCGACTTTTAAAACCTGAACAACCAGCTTTTCATTGCAAAACTGATCTCCAAAAAGCGGCCACGTCAGCAACGGCCGGCCTGCAGTGATCCCTTCGAGAGTAGAGTTCCATCCACAATGTGTCAGAAACCCACCAACCGAGGGATGTGATAGTATTAGTACTTGTGGTGCCCATCCTTTTATCAAAATCCCTCTGTCTTTGATTCTGTTTTCAAACCCGGTATCGAAAATCCATTGTTTTAGCGCCTTGGATTTTTTCCAGTCTCTTACAACCCAAATGAAATGCTTGCTTGATGCTTCTAATCCGAGTCCAAGCTCGATAAGCTGCGACACAGGCAGATTACATAAGCTGCCTAGGCAAACATAGAGGACAGAGTTGGTTTCTTGCGAATCAAGCCATCTCATACAATGTAGTTTATCAACGGGGGATTTATTGCCTCTTTCTAATTTGTCTATCTCCTTTTTGTTACACAGCGAGACAGGGCCGATACACCAAACTTTATCCGATCTTATTTTCTTGTATTGTTTAATAAATTCAGGCTCTAGCTCTTGAAACGTGTTTACAATAACCCCAAATGAAGCGTAATCTGCTTCTGCCATGCAATCACTAAACCCTTTCCAGTCACTGTGTCCGCCCATAGGTAACTGACTTCTTGTGAACTCCATTTCACCGGGCAAACCTGGCAACTTAAAGTAGTCTGATTCAGAAGTTAAGGTGTCGAGAATCTTACTGGTTCGCATAATCCGCATGCATAGAAGACAAAAGCAGCACATTCCGTGGAAAACGATCTTCGGGATATTGAACTTTTTAGCAATGTTGTTAGTGTAAGGTAAACACATGTCGGCTATAATGCAACTAGGCTGGGGTTTAAGTTCTTGAAAGAGTTTTTCAATTTGGTTTTCGACCGAATTGATGACTTTGAAGAAAACTACCATCATTTCGACGTCTAGCATGTCCAGGTTCTCGTACCCGTCTGGTAGTCCTGATTCAGCAAGTGGAAGTTGAATCTGGACTAGATTGATGGATAGGCCAGAGTCTATATCACGAGATATGACTGACTCGAATCTTGACGCGTTTAGAGGAGTCGTGACGATTGTGATTGTTAAGCCGCGACGAGCTAATGTTCTCGCTATGTCGATCATTGGGATCATGTGGCCTTGCGCCATGAAAGGGAACAAGACGAAATGAAGGGGTTGCTGCTCCGCTTGGGAATCCATCACGGCTTTGAGTTTGAAATGAAAGAAGAGAGTACGTGATGTGAGTGCCACCAAGGCTGACCCATTATAAACCCTTACTAACATTAACAAACTGAGCTGCATAGGAAAGTCCGAAGCTCGAACAAACTCATGCAGGCCAACGTCATTATATGGCAGGATTAAACACTACAACAGCCATTATAAGCCAAATCAAGGTGTCAGAAGAGAAAGATGGACCACAGCAGCAGAAGAGGACTATTCAAAGGATTTTTTCATGTCCCTTAAAATTTAACCTCTTCCACATTTAACTCTTCCTTCTATTTAGTTCAAAATCTAATCCCGCCGATTTTACTTGTTCTTCGTAACATTTTTTTTCTTCTTTTAACCTTTCTTCCCACTCTTAGAACAACGAAACATCAAAAAACCATACCAACGTTGTAATCGAACGACACAATTGTTTTTACACTAAGGACAAAAAGAAAAAAAAAACTTTATCTTACGGATATGTTAAATGTAGCGTTTGCGAATGGCAGAATTGATTTAATTTCTTAAAAAACATACAAATGCTTCAGGGTTGGGATCGAAGAGTTTGTTGGTCCAGATTTTATTTGGAATTCTTATTGATCACCTGTATAGGTTCACCTCAAACACTTAATTGAACGAGGTTTTTATTGAGCGATGTCATAATGAGATAAATACATTCCACTTTCGCCGCCGGAAGATGACTATCATTCTCGAAAACGTGTACGGTATTACATGTCTTCCAGTGAAGGGCTAAATAGTGGGATTGTTGAGAGTTACCATTATGCTGGATTGTTGAGAGTTACATCAAATATACATAACCAAAGAGAAGTTAAGTTTGGTCTGAGATGGCTTAGGGATTTCTTTTTAGGAGTGGTGTATCTGGATTCAAATCTGAATCGGACCAGATATATGGTCGTAGATGCTACATGTGTGTACCTCATGTATTTTTTTGGTTGCACGATTTCCTCTAACACCGGTCACATGTTTGTAAAGGAATACATATGCATGTTCTTGGAGGATATAAAACGACTAGATATTGTGTGGAGGACGTGTGCGTTGGCATGGCTATATTGTAGTTTGGGAGAAGTGTGGCTTCATCGGTATGTTACGTTGTTGGATCTACGATCATTTTCTTCATTTTCTCTCTTAGATTAACCATAAGTCTACCATATTAAATCTGAAGTTTCTTACTTGTTGCCAAAAAGGCTTACGAGGATGAATATTTGACCAAAAATCGCATACCGCAACACTATTTCTTGTCTCACGGAGAAGGACATGAGTATTATGTTTTAATTTTTTTACTATATTACTCTTATCAAGCCCGAGATGTATGTTAATATGGTTTAAATATATTTTGTATGACCATTACTTTGGAATTTGTAGCATTATTGTATGATTGTTTGCATGTTATAAACTTTTTTGTATGATTGTTTGCAGCTTATATTTGAGCAACATGCGGACATGATGGCTCGCTTCTCAGTACAAGACTATCATATTTGTATTATGTGGACGGTTGAATGATGTATGCCGAATCGAGTGATGCGGTAATTTGGATGATTTTAGAGGAACTGACGTTTCCTCAAAAACTTAGGCCAATATTAAGAAGGGGTAGCACAATCGGTACCATTGTAGGATAGCAAATTGGAATGAATGGCGTAAGCATTTACTTTCCAAGGAACATATGACACATGTTATTTCTGGAAACTGCAAGTCCACGACGACTCGGTAAGCTGAATATATGAAGGGGTATGGTTTGAATGTCATCGCTTCAAATTTTGTTACTAATTTTGATACTCTTAAGGCGATTCATAAAATCACCAATATTAAACCTATTGAAGACAGTGAAAAAAGGTGACAGTTTTTTGCAAAACGAGTTATGTAGATCACTACTCACTGGCTCTTTGTTGCTTTAGGAATTTTAATCTTGTTTATGTTTTCTTAGTCGCAATGGATGAATGATATTTTTTTTATATTTGGATTACATCTTTGAATGTTGTCTTTTTATGTGGATGATGTTGCATATGTTTTTTTAGTGGATGATGTTGTTTATGTTGTCTATGTTGTTGTGGATATTGTTATGGTAGATGCTAAGAAGTTAGTAAATACTATTGTTATAGATATAGTGAGTGATGTTAGAAAAACTTTGTCGATTCGCCTTTTTCACCTAAAGTGTCGGGGGTATTAAGCATCCATGTCTTTAGTATATTAAAAATATCGGTAGCATGAAAATTCTATACCGTTGGTATACTAAATCACTAGAGGTACAAAAAATAAGTACTTCCAATACATGCTCTCATGCATGGATAGAAAAATACTTATTTTTCATCTAGTGTATCAATGGTACTAAGCATTTGTATCGTGGTTCTATTAAATGCGGCGCACTATGAAAAATGATATCGTCGGTAGATTAATGTACTTCTGGTATAAAAAAATCTATTATCGCGAGTCCATGTGCCCAATTCTGGTTAAAATACTTCAATTTTCCAATTTTTTACCAAATGTATCAACTATAGTAAGCATCCATACTGCGGATATATTAAATGCATCGGTGGTATGAAAATTTGATATCACAAATATACAAAATTACTCACGATAGAAAAAAATCTAAACCGCTAGAGCTTGCGCCAAGTTCTCGATAAAAAACTTTGAAAATCTACCTATTTTTTCACTAAGTGTACTGGTGGTATTACATATCTATACCGCGGGTATATTGAACATACGGGCAGTATAAAGTTAGATACCACCAGTATATTAAGTTATTGATTGAAAATATATATATATATATATATATATATATATATATATATATATATATATATATATTTCCAGTGCATACACCCAATTCTGGAAGAAAAAGTTCCTCTATTTTTTCACCTAATATATCGGTAGTATTGAATTTTCATATCGTCTGTATATTGAACGCTTTGATGGTATGAAAATTTGATACTAAATCACTAAGGGTACAATAAATTTTTACAACCAGCGCATCCACTCTTTAAATTTCCTTCAAAGTAAAATTCTCGCCTACTAAAATATCCCACAAACTATAAACTTCTGCCAACCATAAAATCCTATCAATTTCATGATTCAATTTTCTATAAAAAGCTACTCAAACATACTATATTTCTTCATCTACCAAAAATAGTATAACTAATCAATCTTGTATTTTTTCGGTATAAAATAAACTACTAAATAAGATAACTAGTTGTTGCAAGACGTTAAGTATATGAAGAGAACAAGATTGGATGAAACTATTGATGAGTGTTTAATGAACTTGTGTGTATGATGTACTACTTATACGAGTACATTTATGAATGTTCAGCAGCTCCCCACCTGCCTCCACGCGGTCATGAAAAATTCTATACCATATAAACTTATTTAAAATTAGAGCCAATGTTTAAGGTGTTCGGCCACTTTTATGAAGTTGATAATTAGGTGTTCAAATAACTAAATTTGATAAAAAATGATATAATGACAAAAATATATGTTACGTTATGTGGATGAGCGAATAATTGAAAAAGTGCATGCATATAGGAATTGTACACCCGTTAGAGGATATGAATTTAACTAAACTTACGTGTGTTGTTGTATTTAATGTTTAATGTTGTTTTATGTCTATTTTATATTCTTAAGTAATATTAGTTGACACCCATACGATACTAAACAAAAGAAATACATGGTGTTTGGTTTGTACATTACTGATTCCATTTATATAGTTAAATTCAATATTTTCAAATTGTTACCACGAAAAACAAATACATTAAATAAATAAGCATTTTCTGTAAATACATTATTATGAAAAAATAGTTTTAAAAATGCACGTAATATCAATGGAATACGTCTGATCGGTCACATAATGGTCGACGACCATGTTGTTACTAATTTGAATATCATGATATCTTATGCCATAAGATATAATAGATTTTTCCCAACCTGTAGCTTCTGTGGTACAGAGGGTCATTCACAATGGAAAACTATATGAAAAACCAGAGAGAACAATTCAACATAAATATCAACCGGATATTGTGAATTAAATCAAACAATGACACAAAATACTTAATTAACTAAGTAGTTGCTATTATAAAACCAAACCAATTTCTTTCATTTGAGACATCGGAGGGGGTGCACCTCGTAATAGTAGAAAAACGAATGCCTATAAAATGGAAGATATAGTTAAACTTTGATGGGATCGTCATTCCATATCCGACATTTTCATTAAACTCTCTATAGTAACAATATTTTCAGAGTCCTTTATATGATATATGATATTTAGTAACTCATTAATATCACTGAATATATGCATGTAAGCATAAGCAAAATCTATAAGCTCGTCATAAAGGGCATCGCTAGCCATCTTTCATACATACTGATTTTCGATGAGGGGAAATGAAATTGACCGATACCCGCAATGCACATTGGGTTTAACGTCGTTAATCATAGTTATAAAAGATCTGTAGAAGATATGTAATTTTTTTTAAGTAAAATGGTAGATCATGCAATATTAATTTAGAGGGCATCGTACCACTTGAGCTACAACTTGCCGTTTCAGTTGATAATGAAGGCATCGTATGAGTTTCAACTATATAAGATTTTTTGGGAGGATATATATGACCATTTTCTTGTCATGGGACTCCGTTACCTTTCCATAATTTTAACTGGAGATCTCCCGATCCCTCCCCATAAAATTACCGATGAAATTTTGAATATTTTATTTAAATAATGTGCACTCACTATCTCTGAATCTACCACGTGCTTAAAAGAATATTTTTCTCATTTACTTTATGATGCATCAACATATAATCTACATTTAACAGGTGAACGACCATATTGTTTATGTTTATCTAAATGCTTTAAAAATAATATATTTCCAGATATACTATGTTAAACCATTTTTGTAAATATGTTCTATATATCATTCTTACTTGGTTTCCATAAAAACATGAACGATTTTATGAATTTTTTTTATTTCAATAGATTTTTCGTTGTTATACTGGTACGTCCAAATATATGTAACCTCTTACAATTATTGTTGAAAGAGTCTAAAGGTGTTGTTATGCATTTTCTTAAAAATTAGTACATGTCAGGCAAACACGACACATCATAGCACAGATGCAATTGGTATTTACAACTTAAATATTTTGGGCACTTTTTACTTTGTTTGAAAAAAAATATCTCAAGTAACGTGGGAGATGTTACCTCTGAGATCGGGTTAAACCTTTTTTTATAAATTTATGTTGGTATATAAGCTGACTATTTTCAAATGATACTCTAATTTCTATATATTACACTCCGAGTAAACAATGCACCTTACCCCAAAAATGGCTCCAAGTTCCTTTTACTTGTACCAATTAAACACTTTAGGGTGGAATAAGCACTCTCTACGCGGTTATTAGTCTAGTTACAGAAATACATGAACTTGTTAGTTTTTCATGTGAAGAATTTATCATGTAAGGAACTAACAAAAAAAATTAAGTGTATTGTATTATTTTAGGATAATATTTTAAGTCACGGAAACATTTATCCCAACTATTACTGAACGCGATTTCCATCACCGACAATATCATCTTATTCCACAAACAAAACATTTATCATAGGTTTTTTTATCATTGATATGATCTTCGATTGCACAATAACGTCCATGTTAATATGACATCGACAAAACATGTGTGTTATATTCAAGATCACTTATCCAGAAACCTTCACCATTGTTAACTCTTTATTCATCAAAACAACAAACAGTTATTCGATGGAGTTAGTTACCATCAATGATTATAAATAATCTAATACCCACTTATAGTTGTCAATTTTCTCCCCGGATATAAACGCAAATATGATGTAAAAAATCATATATGTACAAGTTGTTCCAATGGCCTCAAACAAATGTATCTTATGTCTTTATAAGTTGTAGGTGTTATCCATTATTAGCACATTCATAAATGTGCATAATAAATCTACATTAACCGGATGTGTAAAGAAAATTACAGTGATGATATCACTTTGGTCTTTGTTCGATCTATACCATTCGTAATAATTTAACCTTTTGAGTTTTCCTAGAAAGTATTGCAAGTATACGAGACCGTCATTCTTAATTTTCTGTTTTTTTCGAGAATTGTATAAATTATGCATGGACAATGAATTATTAAGGTCCAAATTTGTCACTTTGCCAAAAATTCCGCGAGGACTAGTTCTCATGTTGGTATAATTAAGCAAAACTTCCAACTTCTTTTTAGAAAAGCGTCCCACGTATGGATGAAATTCTTTGGCTTTCACATTTGTATGGCTGGGAACTCCACATCTAACCTCTAAGGCTCATTCGTCTAGAGTTACCATAATTCCTTTAAGCTTGAAATAAAATCCACATTTCTTTTTTCCGGAAAACTTTCTCTTAAGATCCTTTGGGTATACCAACATACCACATGATCCAGATCTCTCTTACTCAAATAATAGTCTAGAAGTGTTCCTTCTTTTCGTATCTTCGCGACGTTTTAATAAATAAACCAAGCCATTTTATTTCCCAGTATTTGCAATGTATGTTTGAGTTATAATAAGAGTAGGTGGAGATAATTATGTGTTGGCTAGAAATAATTCATCAACAGATTTACTGCCCAAGGACTACATGGGAAAAATATGGATCAACTAAAGACATGTATAGGAAAGAACTGTTGGGTTGTCCCAAGACAAAGGTGTGGCCAAAACTTAGGCACAAATATTTACTAAAATTTAAAGACAAGTTTTTCCGAACACGTGTTCATTATTTTCTACTGGGACAAAGACATGAACCAATGGAGTAGAGATTAAGCCGAAAACATGTTATATATGATGTTCTTCAAAGCTGTGTGTCGAAGGCTACCTTGGTCGAACCTTTAATGATGACGGGCTTAAATTCCTAATCGATTAGAGCTTCTTTTATTTACTTGGTTTCCTTTTTTTTTTGGTTTCCTATTTAATTGGAATTCATATTTAATTAGATTTCCACGTAATTGGATTCTCTATCAAATTGTTATTTATATTTAATAAGGTTTCCTATTAATATGGATTTTCTATATATAAGGTTTCTTTTATGGTTAATAAATTTATTACAGTCGTTGATTAATGAGATTCAATATGGAATGTCTGTTGAAATACCAAGGTAGAGTTTTATGACGGATATGACGTAACAGAACCTGCATCGGCGTGAAGGGTGTGGTGGGTGACTTGGGAGACGAGTATTTATTATTTCTAGTGATAGAAATATATGTTTTTGTAGAGAGATAAGTGAGGTGAAAGATAAACATGAAATAAATAATTATGTGAATCATGTTATCTTTATAAAATGTGAGATTTTTGTAACAAAGAGTGATCGAGTCTTTTGTGTTTGGATAATCTTTCTATAACATCATCATTTACAAAAATATAATATATGTTGTTTATGGATATATATATATATTTATTTCCATAATCCGAAACACGTTAAATATTCTATTGTATGTTTGGTTTTCTTTAAGATTTCCTTTATCCTTTTGTTTACATCGCGCAAGATGTTTCTGCGAACGATCGATTTCCCAATATGAAAAAATCATACATCCACTGAAAACAGACACAAAATTTATATAACAGAAGGCTACAAGGAGAATCTCTCATGAAAAAATAACACAACCACTCTTCCTTTATTAGAAAGAAAATTTAGTTTACAGAAGACACTATGGATATTCAGTGTTTTTTGTAGTGTTTATCTGCTACTTTGTTTCTTTTTTAAAACGAGACAATATTGAGACTTTCTCTCTCTAACAAATTTATATGATACCAACTTCATACGTATGTTACACTATATACAGGAAAATTGATGAGTAACTTTATCCCATAAGATCATAGATACCGAGAGTATGTTCGCCAAGGACGCCGAATAAAAATCGTGCTACAACAGTGACATTCAAGTAATCGTGCACAATACGAGGTAGTGGCATCATAAATTCTGACATTATTTTACCTTCTACTACCATGTCTACTTCGAGCATGCTTAGATCAATTGTTAAATTATCAGTGGTTGAAAAACATTCATCAATTTTAGATTCTTCAACATATTAGTGAGATAGTTCCTTCCAAGAACTTTTAGGAATATTCGGAAGCCTTCGGCTACATGTTTACGCACCTAGGTCCAGCAGGTACTAACCTTTTACCTTTGTCTCTACTAGTTACCTAACACTTGTCTTCAGAAAATATCATCTCTTAGGCTCAAATATAAGTCTCTACACCTAAGTTTTACCTGAGAATTTTTCCATTAAAGATTGGGCAGCTACGACCCTTAAAGTTTTGTCTTACTCACCTTCGGACCTTAAGGTTCGGTTGTCGTACCTTAGTTACTTTTATCTTACCTAAAAATTATCCATCTTAGCTTATAGTGACTCCATTACCCATTTCCCTAATGTTCCAATTAATCTTTAGAGAAATTCAAACCCAATGCTCGGGTGGCGTGCCTCGGTCACTTTGGATCTCCTTGCTACCATACATTTCCAATGTATAAAGTTATTTATTGAGATACAATATGTTAGCCATGGACTTCTTCATGTAAATGACTTCCAATCATTTCAATATCCCTAACTTCGTAGGCTCTACAGTCACCAATCAATGTACATTATACCACAAACTTAAGATCAGAGCATTATGGGTCTTGGACAATACTTCACAATAGCTTCTTCTTCGACTCTCTCATCAATGACAACATACAACCATTTCGGTACTATGAAAGCCCAAATCTTAATTCTTTAGAGGTGAAAATCATTCTCACTGTTTTATTTATTAAAATCAAATTTCATTGAATTCATCTTTGTGACCTTCCTTAGTTTCTTGGTGAGACTTATATCTCTAACCTTGAGATCTGAAATGATCTTATCTTTCTTCCTTGTGTATATCACAAACAAAAAATATTATTACAAATTATCCATGATCACCACACCACTTGTTGGGGATACGGTCAAATAATACATTTATATTTGAGACTGGCTACAATTACAATATCAAAAAATTCGACAGTGACCGGATCTCTAGGCTTAAACTATATTGATTCGAAAGTATGACGTAGCTTAATCTTTAGGTAATTCACTCTGTAGAAGTATGGCAATAATGAAATAGAGCTTCAACTCAGTGGACTTTCTAATACAAATTTTGATAGAAATACATAAACATAAACCAATCACACAACAAAAGTTTAGGTTGGTTTGGATTGTGAAGAAATTCAACATCGGTGGACAACTGACACGGATTTTAAATGAAAGAAGGTTACAGTGGGACTCTCTCAAATACAACAATCACAATCACTCTTCTCCTGCTACAAAGTGTACTCGACTTACATAAGCCACTACAAATATTTAGTAGTTTTCATAGTGTTTTTTACTACTTTGTTTCTCTATCTAAAACCATACAAGTTTGAGACTTTTTCTAGCAAATTCACGTGAACCAAGTTTTATACCTTATAATAGTAACTTACAACATGTCCTCTAATTTAACGTTGTAGCACTGATATTTGTACGACCTTACACATCACGTAATGACAGCACCAATTTCGGCTATAACACGTAGTCACAACACCAATTACGACTCTAATATATTTTGTAATACCTTGTCCATTCTTAAACATGTTATTTGGTCAATGACTATGGACAATCCATCAATTTCAAATTATCCAACATATCAGTTTTTCAAAACACTAATAAATATTTTAAAAACCTCTTATTGACTCAGTATTTTTAAATCCAGCAGTTACGTAACACTATTACATTGCATCAAATATAGATAAAACTGGCAGGATCACAGATGGTTACAACCACTATAGACAGAATAAATTTATCGTAAGGCAAAGATGGACCACATAATAAATCCATCATGTTTGGACTTGTATGGCTTCAACACTGATTATACTGCAGATTGAACAATAGATTGTAACATGTCTAATATATAGATGCTAAGTAATGTTTAAACTTACTGTTGGATATTTTAGTGTAATTGGATTGACTAGTCGACCAATGTAGTCATAATATATTATCGAGCAAGTTGGAGAGTTTGAAGTACATGCTTGTTAGAATATATATTATGATTAGTAGGTCCAAATGGCGGAGCCTGGCTGAGGTTAAAATATATTTTAACTGATAAGAGCTATTCTGAAAATTTATCTAAAATTTGAATTTAAATTTGAATATTTTGGCCCGGTTTTATCATTTGAATATTATAGTCGTTATTGGACATAAAACTCTTTTACAGTTTGAGAAATTTGGTTGAATCAATAAGTATGGTTCTGTTGAAGAAAAAAAAAGAACAACAAAAATTATTCACTCTTATTGTTCAAAAGAAAAGCTCTGATTGTATCCGGTTAAAAATTTTGGGGAACCACCAAAATAATTTCAATCTGAAATTGTTAGTTAAAACAAGACTTCAGAGTTTATCCGGAAATCTCTAAACAAAATTCCCAACAAAAGATTGAAATTATATGTTCTTCCTTTATGAAGAGATTTGTGTGAAGATGATCTTGTTTTAAGCAAGGATTTGTATGAAGATTTAAATGAAGAGATTTTTTTATCATCTGTAGAGAATCCATAATCAAGTATCAAAGCATTGAAACTATGGTATCATCCTCTTGTAAGTTTCTTTCCTTTGACTTTTGCTCATGGATGAAAATGGTGATAATCTCTGAATTGTTTTAAATTCTGTAAATGATACACATACTCGATTAATTATTACTTTGGTTGCTAAAAGTATGTATCTAGGGCTAAACAAACTTTAAAAAAAACGCTTGAATTGATTGGCTATATGAAAAAAGTATATTTTGGTATTTTGTTTCTCTAAAGAAAAAAATATGATTTTCTAACCCAAAATACTGAAGTTTGATTCCTGTTTAAACTGATTCAAAATCAAACTGCATGTGCAGCACTTGGTCACTTGGTTGGTGTGGATAACCAGTCATTTATAAACTTTATTGCATCGTAAAAACAACTAAATAATTTCGAATTAGAGAAAATATTATGCCTTAAAAGCTAGGATTACATTTGTTAATAAAACTGTAAAGTTGTTAACCTGGCAGTTATTAATATATATGTGTCGCGGTTTTATTAACGGTTCGGTTTGATAAAATCTTAAAAGATAAAAGTGTACAGGTAAAAGTTGACAGGTATAAGTAAAATTATATATGTGAATTTTGCAATAAAACAATAACTGCAACATGCAGTTCGTAAATATATATATATATATATATATATATATATTACCGTAAAAAAATAATTGCAACATGCAATTCTCATTTGTTTAATATAGATCAGGTATACATACCTTTAAAGTCAATTGATCAATTCTAAATGAAATTTTTCATGTGTAATCATTAATAGTTTAATGAATGTCTGCATGATTTCTAACATTGCATGCAAATAAGGTTTTTGAAGATTATATATACATTTATCTGCGGATTAATATATTACGTAAATGAAAACGTTGGTGCGCACGTGTAATTTACTATTTGACATGTATATGTAAATTAAATCACTAATTGACATGTAAAAGAGATTAAGTGTGGTTTATAATAAATAATGCAGTTTATATAAATGGAAACCGGTATCTGTGATTTATATATTACGAATCCAGATCATATGAATTTTGCATGCTAGCTGGAATTTCGCCAACAATTGATGTTGATTATTAATTGATTTACATGCGGTTCAAATTATTTTATAATATAACAAGTTTTTTGTAAAATAATGGTGTATCATGAAGATTTCATGTGCAAGTGGAACTTGTTATATTTAATTAAGTTATTAAGATATAATATAATTTACGGTTCCGGTAAATTTTGATTTTATTCATAATTGAGTTATGATTTGTTTATACGTGGATGACATGTTGTTATTTTGCATTACCAAATCAATTTGATGAAACCAAGACATACTTATCATCTAGTTTTGAGATGAAAGTTTTGAAGGAAGATGAGAGGCTTCTTGGTAGATGTATGTCATGACTAGCACTAGGTTGGATATTGCCTTTGTTGTTGGAAAGCTTAGCAGGTATACTAGAAATCCTAGTTTTCATTGACACAGTTTGAATGGATTATTCAAGCATTTGAAAGGAATTGTGGATTATGGTTTGATTTATACTGGGTTTATTTCCGTATTCGAAAGATATAGTGATGCGAGATATATTTCCAATATGAAAGGCATCTCTTCCACAAGTGGATAGGTATTTCTACTTGGGGGATGTGTTATCTCTTGGATGTATAAAAAACAAACTTGTATTACTGATTCAACAATGGAATCAGAGTTTGTGAGTGGCTAAGAAATTTAATGTATGAATTTCGTTGTGATAGTGAAGCTGCATTGGCCAATGTCTATAAACAAGTTCACAAAGGCAGGTCTTGACACTTAGGTGTTAGACATCATATGGTTCGTGAGCGCATCACGCATTATGTTTCAGTAGAGTTTGTGAGAACTCAATATAATTTAGCCGATCATTTAGCCAAAGGGTTAAATAAAGATCTTGTGCACAAATTGGCTATTGGGATGGGATTAAAGTCCATTTTAAATTTCTATGTTAAGATACCCAATTCCCATATAATATGACATTAGGTGCTGAATTCAATGTGGAAAGCTTAACATCTAGAGATTTGAACACATTAGTATTATCCCAACATATGTGTTCAGACATGTAAGTTGTGGAGGTTGAAGTTTATCTTCTTAATAGCTCTTTTGAAAAATTACATATGCATGTGCAAGAGTAAAATATCTATCTATTTAAGCATGAATTTTAGCCACTTCAAGAAGCTAAGACTTGACTTTGATATGCTTAAGAAGGATAAGAACACAAGGCTAGTAAAAGATAGTATCAAGTGAGAACATTTGAGAATGTAAATTTATGTGTATATTATCTTCGAGTATTCATTATGGATAGTAAAGGTTTAATCCTTAGTGATACCTTGATATTAGAATATTTGAAATGTGTAATATACGAATATGAAATTCAATCGTCACGATATTTCATTTATGCATAAATTTGTTATTTGTTGTGATTTTGTTTTAGTTAATCACGAATTGCACTAAAATGGGGGAAGATTGTTGGATATTTTAGTGTAATTTGATTGACTAGTCGACCAATATAGTCATAATATATTATCGAGCAAGTTGGAGAGTCTAGAGTACACGCTTCTTAGAATATATTATGATTAGTAGGTCCAAATGGCAGAGCCTCGCTGAGGTTAAAATATATTTTAAATGATAAGGGTTATTATGAAAATTCATTTAAATTTTGAATTTGAATTTGAATATTTTGGCCCGGTATTATCATTTGAATATTATAGCCGTTATTGGACATAAAACTCTTTTACAGTTTGAGAAATTTGGTTGAATAAATAAGTATGGTTCTGTTGAAGAAAAAAAAAATTATTCACTCTTGTTGTTCAAAAGAAAAGCTCTGATTTTATCCGGTTGAAAATTTTGGAGAACTACCAAAATAATTTCAATCTGAAATTGTTAGTTAAAACACGACTTCAGAGTTTATCCGGAAATCTCTAAACAAAATTCCCAACACTTACTATATTTTGTATAATACTTATATCATACACTTAATATAGATGGATAGTTCTATCTCCAAAATAATGATAAAATAATCATACCAATTAATTATAAACGTCTAAGTCTAACATTTATTTAGTAAATTTACACTCCACAAATTTAAGTTCACTTTTCAAGATTTTTTCCTATAAATTCAAAAATCAAATATTCCATAACATATATTAATATATTGTAAAATAATTATTTACATTTAACTTCAAAATATTTTTTTCAAATATAACTCAAATTGTTTTTATGTTAGCACATTAAACTTTTTTATAGTTTCAAAATATTATAAATATACTTGAAATAGAATATAAAATTAAGTTAAAGATATAGATTGAAAAGGTTCACTCCAATCATATCTTCATGGTCGTTTTTGTCATTTCATGTTTGTTTTTTTTATATTGATTCTAAATTTAGGGCAAGGTTATATCTAGACCCCATTTGGCTATAATGAGACCTTAAATCAAACCTTTATATTTTACTTTATGTAAAATAACCATTTTACCCATCATATAAAACCAAGTTTTCGACCAAAAATCTAAACAAATTTCTTCCTCTTCTCTAACCAAACTTATCTCTAAAACTAATCTAATACCCAAAGAATGAATTACATTAAAATTTAACTATTTTCTTCCTCTTCTTTAACAAAACTTCTCTCTATTTTTTAATTATATTTTAATATCGCCTTGTGGAACTTTCTGACTTTTTTTCACAGAATTATATTACAATGATGTAATCTGTGGACCCAGTAATTTGTATAATTTTCTATTAAAAAATAAACTAGTAACTGTAAAAATATTTCCCATCCTGATGGTAATGACAATCTTGTTCGAAACCTGATCATCTTGATGGCAAGATAAGACGCGAGCTGCAATTTTTTTTAAAAAAAAATCAAAGAAATCAATATTTGAAATCAAGATCTTTGATTAATAGTGAAATCAGAAACATAATCAGATAACAAAACTACAAAAAAGAAAACAACACATCGATTTCTAAGTTTGAATTAAATTTACAACCAGAAATCCTAAATCCCCAAATTCCATAACCTAAGAACTTGTAAACTTTGTAACAGCCTTCGTTCCTTCAGATACATCATGTTTAGCGAATTCACCAGACAGCAACAACCTCACCGCAGTCTGGATTTCCCTTGAAGTGATAGTCGGTTTCTTATTGTACCTCGCAAGCTTCGCAGACTCACCAGCCAATTTCTCGAAGATATCGTTGATGAAACTGTTCATGATTCCTATAGCTTTGCTGGAAATACTGATATCGGGATGAACCTGCTTCAAGATCTTGAAGATGTAGATCTTGTAGGTCTCGACACTTTTCTTGGATCGTTTCTTCTTTTTATCAACTCCGGCGCCAGCTTATTTTGGTAACTTATTTCCGGCCTTTGGTTTTTTCTCAGCTGCTACGGCGACCAAGGGATATTTCTCGACGACCTTCTTCTCAGTCGGTTTCTATTCTTCTTGGGGTGATATTGTTGATTTTGATTAGGAAATGAGTTCTCTAGAGAAAAAGAGATTAATTGGATAAAATATATAATTTTTTGATTTTGATTGGTGAGATGCGAGCTGCAACTTGAATTTGATAAAAAAGAAAAAAAAAGAAAAGGGCAAAGAGAAAAGAGAGATAGTCGGCTGAAAAATGTTTATATATTAAGAATATTTTAGTAAAATTTGGGTTCTCATTATAGCTGAAGAAGGTTTCACTATAACGGGGTCTCATTATAACCAAAACGGGTCTCAGTTTAGCGTTGCCCTTAATTTTACTAATATATGATGTTATGTATTTTAGGGGTCGTGATCATTAAAATCAAAAAACATATAACAGATATTATTAAAATACATAACATAAGAAGATATTAGTACACCAGTTTTTTACGCGATTGATTTACCTCTATTCGCTAACGTACGTAAATTTCTTTTCTCATTTTCTATTTTAAATTGATTTTTCAAAAACAGTTACGTAAATTGTTCAAAATTAGTTACGTAGTTTTGTAAAGTTTTTTTAAAAACTACTAATACAAAACCATATTTTCTCGAAAACAAAAATTTCTAAATTTATCTTAAAACAAATTAAAAACTTAAAATTTATACAACTATATTATTACTCCAGCAATTTTTATAATACAATTTCAAATCAATTTTAAATATGTCTATACATTAGAATAGGTGTACAAATGTGAAATGGACCTCACGCACTAGCAAGATATTGTCAGTTGTACACTATATTCACCAAGTATGGGATGAAGTTTACTTCAACATCGTTGGAATCAACACATTTGCTTAGTCTCACATTGCTTCAAACCTGGCTCTGATCGCTCTATATTCAATACATTTTCTTAGTCTCACATTGCTTCAAACCTGGCTCTGATCGCTCGATATTCAACACATTTTCTTAGTCCCCCACATTGCTTCAAACCTGGCCCTCATCGCTCGATATTCAACACATTTGCTTAATCCCACACTGCTTCAAATCTAGCTCTGATACCATGTTAAGAATATATAATTGTGCCTCACATACTAGTAAGATATTGTTCTCTTTGATCCTGAAGGCTCGCACGACTTTTTTTTGGTACACTCCCAAAAGGCCTCTTTCTAGTTGAGGTGGTTTCATACTTATATACACTCTATTCTTTTCAATGTTAGCAATGTGAGACTCTGGAAAAAGTATGGGATGCAGTTTACTCTTCAACATCCCCCTTTAAACTTGATCTCATTAAAGGGCAGAATAAACGTCGTCAAATTACAGCGTAATCAACATCGTTGGATGTGTTGATGGGTGGTTTCCTAATCACAGCGGAATAAACATCGCTGAATATTCAAGACATTTTCTTAGTCCCACATACATGCAAATTTTTACTTAACATATTACGTTATATTTTAGGTATGTCATTATAAATTTTACAAAAGTATACATAAAGACGAAGCAAAGATTAGCTAATCTATTAGGTGATATTTTAGGTAAGACAAAATAGATTTTATACAAGTTTACGTAAAGGCATGGTAAATTTATGTTAATATTTTTGCTACCCTATTATGTAAACCATAATAGATTTTATATTTGTATATATAGAGGCATGAGAGTTTTTAGATAATATATTATAAGCAATTTTTTATGTGTGACATAATAGACTTTATAGAATTCTAAATAGAAACATGACATATTTTAGTTAATGTATTGGGTAATATATTAGGTAACTCATGATAGACTTTATAGAATTAGACATAAAGGCATGAAAAAATTATGTTAATATTTTTACCTATTGCATTAGGTATAGCATGATAGATTTTATAGAATCCTATATAGAGGCATGAAAAGTTTTAGTTATTGTATTGGGTAATGTTTGAGGTAAGACATTATAGACTTTATAGAAATCTACATAAGGGCAGAACAAATTTAAGTTAATGTTTTAGCTATTGTATTAGGTATTGCATAATATATTTTATAAAAATCAATATAAACGCAAGACGTATTTTACTTAATACATTAGTTAATAATTTAGATATGTCAGTATAAAATTTTATAGAAGTCTACATAGAGACATGACATAATGTATTTGGTAATATTTTAGGTATATTATGATAGACTTTATACAAGTCTACGTAGAGGTAGGACAATTTATGTTAATGTTTTAGCTATTGTATTAGGTAAAACATAATACATTTTATAAAAATCTATATGGAGGCAATACATATTTTACATGGTTTGGATCATGTTAAGGATTACACACACAATAAGAAATTTTATGTGGTTTGAATATTGAAGAAATCCTACATCCACAGGTAATGAACGCGATATATATAGGAGGTTACAAGAAGACTCTTAAACATTAAAGACTCAATCGTTTATTTTTTGTTACAACCCTCTCTACTGAACTTATAAAACAAATGTGATCTTAGAATACCCATTCAAGTAGTTATCTCCTACTTAAAATATAACCAAAACTTTAAACTGTCTCTCTTTAAAACTAGACTCATTTACCTCCGCTCGTTCTTTGTCACGTCATAAAACCTTATCTTATGTTTATACTTCTATTTATAGACTTATGGAAAGCCTTAAAAGTATTCAATAGGCGCTCCATATTAACTTCATTAATCAACATCTCTAATAAAGCCCTAATTTTTTTAATATGAAATCACATAATTGAAAAACTAATTAAAGATGAAAACTAATTAACAAGAAATCATAATTAACAAGAAACCTTATAGAAATAAACGACACTCAATTCAATCAATAAATTAAGCCCAATGTCATTTGAAAATTCGGCCCAGGTAGCATTCGGTAAATAGTTTGAAGCATGCATTCGACTCAGTCGCTACCCTTTCGGCTCAGGTCTTTGATCCAATAGAAAACAACCGGAATATCTTTGGCTCTGTTCCACTCTTAGTATCCAGTACACTTATTCTACACATAAGTATCCAATCATAAGTTATTTAGCTTAAAGTCTAGCTGGACTGCACCAGTCACATTTATCTCTACAAGCCACATGAGTACGTTTCATCTCAAGGGAAATTTTTTCCTATTATGTATATATTATATTTCATGTCATTATTTATGAAATTGTGATTTCCTACATTCGGCTAAACAACAATGCCAAATTGCACACACACGCCACATCAAATTACTAAGGACCAAATATTACGTCAATCTTCTAATAAGATAAGACTAAGACCTCTCAGCATTCTCGCATTAAGCTTCCACATAATACGATGGTTAATTTACAACAAAATACAAAAGGATAAGTTTGAGATGAAATTCTATCAGGAAATTACCTAACGTCTGAGCTTTATATCTGTCATGGGCTCATATTTTATGTGGAAATTCCCTTGCTTAACTGACTATCGGGAGGGAAAAGAGGTTCAAAAAAAGATGGAATGCCCATGTAAACATGATTTATAAAATGTTATATTTTTTTACTCACATAGTAAACATGATTTATAAAATTTCCTTCACCGATCGTGTCTATAGCATAATCAGAGACGATTCAATAAGTATATAACTTGTATCTTTACACGGGCTTGGATAACGTTTCCAGAGATGAAAGATGTGTTCTATCTTACCAAACGCGTTGTCACACTCTTTAGTCCATTGAAAATTATTATACCTTCTCAAAACCTGAAAGAAAGAAACACATTTGTCCAAAAAGCGTGAAACTAACCTATTGAGCACATCAACCATACTCGTAAAACTTTTACTTTTTTTGGCCCTCAATTCGGTTGTATAGAAGTTAAATTCTCTAATTGAAAAAGATCAACCTCTATATATTTCTCACTAACAAAATAGTCAAGAAACTTCTCAGACCAAACTTTGAATGTGCACATCTCCGGATTGAGATTTATAGTAAACCTTTTTATTTCAAGACATTTCTACCATATCATAGATGTTCTTTAAATATTAATAATTTTTTACCAGCATGTCATCGATATACAACTCGACGTTATTCCCGATATCAAAAGAAAAATATGTGTTAACCAACCTCTGATAGGTCGCTCTAGTATTTTTCATACCAAAAAAAAAACATTGTAACAATGCGATCCCCGATCAATGTGAAAGACGTGCTTTCTTGGTCCAGATTATGCATTTGAATCTGATTATAACCGAAATACGCAACCATGAAGTATATAAGTTTATATCCTGAATTTGAATCCACCAAGTGATCCACTCTTGGAACCATAAAGGGATCCTTCGGACACGATCCATTCACGCTCTTGAAATTGACGCACATTCTCCAACTCATATTCTTTTTATTTACTAGGATTGGGTTGGAAGTCCATATAACATATTGCGGTTCTATGATATGGAACCTAACAACCTATCTACTTAAGCTACTATATATGTTTCAACTATCGCAGTATACCGTCCAAACAATAAAAGGTGGTCATACTATCGCAGTATAACCAGTCCGGACAACAAAAGGTTAAAGTTTATTTCCGAAACCTGATTATGAAATATAACTTTCGGATACTTGTCAAATATAGCTCCCACTGCCATTATTCCCAGCACTGATGAGCCGGAAACGTAATTCGGTTTAATGATTCGGTTAATGTCGAAATCGATACATTGGAAAAATAATGATTGTTTACCTAGCTAAATTATGTAAAAATTTACATTTATACCGACTTGTTTTGACCTTAAAAATACTAATGATTCCTAAACTCTCAAATTTAGTTACTAAAAAAACATTATATTTTGTCACATTTAATGATTCTATGAGTTTTGTTGATAAACAAAAGGATTTCAACCTTTTCAGAATTGTTTAACATTTCACTTATAGTTAAGCTACAAAATGTCAAACGAATCCAAATAGAGAATCAGAAGAGAGACTAGTCCGTTCAAGAAAAACTTGAAAGTACTTATAAGATAAGAAGTACACTGATGTGTTAAATGAAAAAACATTAATAGTTTATATGCAGAACTAATGTATAAGACTTCAAACATAATAGTTTGTGTGTGAGGCTTCTGACACCACCTGTAATACTGGTATAAGCACCATAGTTTATGTTAACCTATATATATATACCAAGTAAAAAAAAGTGTAGCATTGTATCATTACAATGACCAGAACAATAGCAACTGTATATATATATAACACTTTGTACAATGAATTAGGCACGACATAAAGGACACAAAGCATTGATAAGAAGCCACTCGTCGATGCAATCGGCATGAAAATAATGATTACAGTTTGGTATCGTCCTTAAGGTATCTTTGGCTTGGTATTCCGACAAACATATTGGACAGATGTTGTCATCAGGATTAGCTAACCGTTTGCTTTCTCCGAGATATGTTTTCGGGTAAGTTTGTATAACAGATTCATCCAGACCTAGTTTGACAGTGGGTGGGTGCATAATCGAAGGAGCAACCTGTCTGATCTCGAGGTGATTACTTAAAGAATCACGAGACTTCAATTTGAGTACAAGGATAACGATGAAGCAAGAAAGGCATAAAAACCCTGGTATCGCAATTATCAATCCATACATTGCGAGAGATCTTCCAACATCTGATTTAAATATAACAGTATATATGTTAGTTCGGATTATAAATATATAAATAGTAGAGATTATTATTATTTTATATATATATATATATATATATATATATATATATATTTGAAGTTTAATCAGTGCATTAAAGTATCCACATATATCGTAATTAAAAAACATTACGTTTTAGTTTATCACTATCTATTTTTGATATAATTAGTTGTTTTATAATATTTTCGTCATTTATTTTTATAATAAATAGTCAATCGATAATCCATTTTTCCGTAAAAGTGATTTTTTTTAATAAATACATATGAAAAACTAATTTTATCAAAAATTAATAGTTTAAAAATCTAAAAAATTGACGGCTTTTAATCGATCATATCAATAAGGATTTAAATAAAAAACTTTATTGATTATTCTTTTTTTTTCGTTTACTTTCTCGATTTCAAAATCACCACTAAGTATGTACTTGACAAAATTTATAAATTTAGTCACGGATTTATAAAAATTTATAGATTTAGTTACTAAATTTATAAATTTTGTCAAATCAATAAGCTAAATTTATGAATTTGTCAAATTCAGAAATCTTCATCCGAAATAATCCGTAGGCTAAAAGTAGATAACTTTAATCAACTAAATTTTCACTTTTTGTCATTAAAAAAGGAAAAATACACCTAAGTTACCTACTCAACTATTTTATTGTCATCTAGTACTCGGTTCGGTTGGATCAATTATCTCTTAATACCCATCTCAACTACCTAATTACCACCTAGTACCTAACATTATTTTAATACATTAACTACCCTCACCATTCATGAACAACCATGTAACCAAAATTTCTCTGTCCTATTTTTTCTTTTTCTTTTATTTTTAAAAGATCCATATCCTTCAAACCGGAACTCGAAAAAAATAAATGAAAGTACCATCGCTTTTGTTTTTTAAAAATGAACAAAACTAGATCCAATGATGATATTTTTTTATTTTTTTTAAAATAAAATTCATCAACCACTCTCGTGATATCATGAGAATTGTTGAGGAAACCCAGAGTTGCAAACAATTCGCATCATATCATGAGAATTGTTCAGGAAATCCTCAGAGTTGCAAACAATTCACATCATTTCATGAGAATTGTTCAGGAAATCCTGAGAGTTGCAAACAATTCTCATAATATCATGAGAATTGTTCAGGAAACCCAAAGTTGCAAACAATTCGCATCATATCATGAGAATTGCAAACACCTCGAAATACCAGCGGGTATATTTGGTCGGAGATATTTTTGTCCAAATTTCATTTCGAAATTACACTATCCAAATTCCAAAAAAGAGGTACCACTAGATAATTAAATAGTTATTACTATTGAAAAAGTATATTAACAAATAGTACTAGCTGGTTATAAATTTAATAAATGATAGAATCATTGACTTTGTTATAAAATTATTAGAAAAGATAAAAAAAAAACATACGATTCTGACGACCAAAGCAACCAAGGACTCCGGTCCGACTATTCTGAAAATAGCAAAACCCTCCTTGTTGTTCGCACACCGCACAATCGGGTTCCTTCCAACTCACACGAATACCTGACAGCTGAGGCGACCAGTACAAACTTGGGACCATAACTGTACCAATTACCGGACATACTGGTGGAGTCGACTCTTTCGGAACAATAACAACCGTGTAATTACCGGTGCTAAGACACGGAACCGCCACATAAGATTCCGGCACAAACGAACAGTTGTACAACGACAGCGATTCGGGTTTATCGGGCGAGAAAGGTGAACCGGTGAAATTGATAGGTGTTTGGAGGAGGCGTTTTGCTAGACACTGGTTCGGGTCTGATACCCATATGTTTTTATTCCAGTAATCGATTCTATCGACTGTGAAGTTACCGGAGTTTGGGAAGTTGATGACTAGCCGGGTTTTTGTGTCGATGGTTTTTAGGAGGGTCAGATCGAAACCCGGATACCCGCAGCGAACTGGCTGGGTTGGGTTGACTCGGAAAGGAAACCTGACAGTGCCGGGACCATCGGAATAGTATAAGGGCGGACAGTAGGATTCGCTTCTTGCTGATCTGACTATAAGAAAGAGTAGTGAATATACCAAAAGAATTTGCATTGCCTTCTTTGCTTTTTGTTTTAATTTTCGTTTCCATTTGGTTGGGTTTAGTATAAATGTTTTTTCTGTTTTCTTGAATCTTTCAATGACTTCTAACATAAGATAAACAATTTTTTTTGTGCTGTTTTTACTAAGTCTCATTTTTTATTTATTTTTTATTATGGGAACTTTTAGTATTAAAAACTATTCTTTGTCAATTCAATGTTGTATAGTGATCTAGGAATCTTTTGAGATAGTTATTTATATTTATTATGGTTTTATTGAGTGGTATAAAAAATAGAGAAAAGTATCGGTAAATATTCTCACAACTATTTAATTATTCACTAGTATCTGTTTTTTTGGATAGTGTTATCTAGTATTTCGAATTGAAATTTGAACAAAAATAATCCCGATCATATATACCCGCTGGTACCTCGAGCTGTTTGCAACTCATGATTTCCTGAACAACTCTCAGAATTTCCTCGAATTCATAGCACCATCACCATCAAGAACCTAAATTATTTACTTATTTTATTCAATCGTTACATTGGGAATTATATTTCTTGACCTTATCAGAATAAGATAATTCTTCTCGAGTGTTCCTTATTCGAAGTCACATTGAAGCCATCCAGTTGAAGGAAAAAAATAGTTTCAAAAACCTTTTCATAGCCTGAAGACAACATCCCCATCTCTAGTTGATGAAAAAATGGTTTTGAAAACCTTTTCATAGCCTGAGACAGCATCTCGATAAGCAATTTTTACCTTGATTCGACAATTGGTTGTCAATTTAAACTCCTTCAGTAACCGGTCAATATGATCGCCATTGAAACTCCTAGTGTGTCTCCCGCATACCAAACGATCTTTGAGATCTTCATGGTCGCGTGTTGTCCCCTCTTTTAGACGTTGAATCAGATAAAATCAAGATTCAGAAACATGCTTGACCCGTAGCAGGAACTGAGGCTCTGATACCAAGCTCATGACGCGACGGAAATTAAAGAAAAAACAACGATAGTTGAAACCCTAATTCAAGAGTAACATGATGAAACCCTAATCTAAGGGTAACAATAATTGAAATTTTCAGAGATAAAAAATATATTATTCCAAAAACTTCAAATAACTTAAGGCATATGATGCTTTATATAAAATAAAGATATTTGAATAAAATAAAATTAAAAAGGCTTTTGTTTGGACTTTTTGGGCTACATCATCATCTCCTGGTTGACAAGAATTCGTCCTCGAATTCACAACAGCATCACCATCAAGAACCTAAATTATTTATTTTATTTTATTCAATCGTTACATTGGGAATTATATTTGTTGACCTTATCGGAATAAGATAATTCTTCTCGAGTGTTCCTTATTCGAAGTCACATTGAAGCCATCAAGTTGAAGGAAAAAAATAGTTTCAAAAACCTTTTCATAGCCTGAAGACAACATCCCCATGTCTAGTTGATGAAAAAAATTGTTTTGAAAACCTCTTCATAGCCTGAGACAGCATCTCGATAAGCAATCTTTACCTTGATTTGACAATTGGTTGTCAATTTAAACTCCTTCAGTAACCGGTCAATATGATCGTCATTGAAATTCCTAGTGTGTCTCCCACATACCAAACGATCTTTGAGATCTTCATGGCCGCATGTTGTTCTCTCTTTTAGACGTCGAATCAGATGAAATCAAGATTCAGAAACATGCTTGACCTGTAGCGGGAACTGAGGCTCTGATACCAAACTGATGACGCGGCGGAAATAGAAGAAAAAACAACGATAGTTCAAACCCTAATTCAAGAGTAACATGATGAAACCCTAATCTAATGGTAACAATAATTGAAATTTCCAAAGATAAAAAATATATTATTCCAAAAACTTCAAATAACTTAAGGCATATGACCCTTTATATAAGAGCTTCTCAAAACCCTAAATTATAATACAAGGAAATAAAATAAATATTTTAAATAAAATAAAATAAAATCAAATCTTAATATAATTAGATTTGATTTAAATACATAAGATATTTGAATAAAATAAAATTAAAAAGGCTTTTGTTTGGACTTTTTGGGCTACATCATCGGGTTGTTCATGAGAGGTGAGGGTAGTTAGGGTATTAAAATAATGTTAGGTACTATGTGGTAATTAGGTAGTTGAGATGTGTATTAAGAGATAATAAATCAAACCTTGGGTACAAAATGACAATAAAATAGTTGAGTGGGTACCTTAGGTGTAATTGCCCTAAAAATAATTGATATGAGTAATTAAATTTAGACAAGTTGAGTGTGGATTTAGAATAAATAGAAATAGGCACAAGAACAAATGAATGAATTTCATATTTTATTGGAATGTCAAAATAAGCCAAAGATTATAGTAGATTAGTATTATTGAAAGATATTGGAAGTAAACCTTGATAAACAAGTTATATTTTAGACTAAAGAAAAAAATAGATATTTTAAAGAATTATCGAAGGTTTTGGAATACGAGCCTCTTGAATCTTGAGTGTAAGGACAAGTCTGCGGATTGAGATGAGTTTATGTAAAGCATACATGATAGGTTTGTTTGAGCTGCGTTGTTCCATGTGTGTTGATTTTGTTGTTGTCACTTCAGAGATTAGTTTACTCAGCCGCGAGGCTTTCGTAGAATAGCACCTGCAAATAAAAGTAACAAAATAGTAGGTCAGGTTTATCAAAACCTGCTTACAGTTGTTAGCAAGCCAATAATATAAGTTGACAAAACAGATTGAAAGTTAAACATTAATATTGACTATTTAGTGTCAAGTATCTAATATTTAAGCTGTCTAAGAATAGAATATCTCGAAGTTGGGCTGGAGCATCAACTAGAGACAAATTGTTATATAATTTTATTAATTCTTTCAATAATAGATTTAGAGAGGGAGTATGTTTGTATGTAATAAGAGGGGATGTTCATAAAAACAAATTGAATAAGGACCATCCTACCTCCAGATAGGTTTTTCCATTCCTATTTTTTAAGGATTATTTTCCTAATTTTAGTGATAATCTCTTCAAAGTGACACGGTCTGTTACTAGGATGAATATGAATTCCTAAGTATTTAATGGGGAGATTAGAATGATTGAAAGCAATGATGTTTTTTATGGAATTAATCTTTGCTCTATCTAAGTTATTTGAAGTTATGTATTTGGATTTAGATGTGGAGATTTTTTTTACTAGAAACCTTTTCATGATGAGTTAGAAATTCTTAAATCTTCTTTATGTTTTATAAAAATCCATTCTTGAATATTATGTCATATCCATGTCAACTTTAAAAATACGGTTACCACCTCTGGGTTTTTTTCCATGTCATGGATTAGTTCATGGGCTATTAGAATATGTTCATTTATGTTCCTATTTAGAGATAATTTTGGGAAGAATCAAGGGCAATCTATTGTTGATCAGTGTTGAAATAATTATGTTTAAAATATTGCATTAGATTATGGGCCTAAAATTGATGAGTCTGGATAGCTTCACCATTGCCCACTGAGATATTTTGACAAGGAAAAATCAGACATAAAGTGCCTATTGAACTATCCGAACAGGACAAAAGTATTAAATAACTGAACACCTTTTGACTAAGCTAGGTGCTAATCAGCTTATTAAGTAAATGGGTCCTTAAACTTGATATGGTTTCATAACTTGATCTAAAAGCCCATGGGTCCATAATTAAGGGTATAAATACTCAACTATTTTCATTAATGAGGGTAATGAACATTTAATACAACTAGGGAGCTTAAATCTCTCACTATAAAACACCTGAACATTTAATACCCTTAAAACTCCCCAAAACACTTTGATAAAATTACCCTCAGCTTAAAATAAACCACACCAAATTGGAGACCACATGGGGAGCAGAAGGTGCCTGAATCTAGCATTTAAAACCAGCAAGAAAAACCAGTTCAGATGAATTCGGATGAGCAAGTAATTCTACCACCTCTGGTGGAGGTTGTGGGAGAAAACAATGAGTACACGGCCGAAGAGCGAGACAAGTTGAAAGCTGAAATCGAAGCATTGAGGGCCACTAGAAAGGCAGAGATGGGCTTAAAAGAAAAATCAAAAGTGTCAGCCATTCACCATACTAACAACCCAAGGGAGAACTACCCATCAGCAATGACTCATTTGAGCACAAAAAAACCCATGTCAGTTCCAAGAAGTCTCACCGGTCCAAGCCAATGGAGAGCTCAGAATTTGAGTCCTCCAGCAGCTCCTCGAATGAGGATGAGCTTGAGGAGTATTTGTCATCAAGCAGTGATGAGGGGAGGTCCAGGAAGAAACAAAAGCTAGTTAAAAAATATTCAAGAAAAATGGATAGTCATGGGAGACTAAAGAGACATCTGGGAAAAGGGTCGTCTTGCAGCCACAACCATAGTCACGGGCATGTGGATCAGCTGTTGATGGATCTTTTTACTTTCCATGATGAGCCAGGTATTTTTGCAACACCTAATGAAGACACAATATTTAATCGTGGTCAGAATTGGAGGCAATCGCCATTGTCATCCAAGATACTGTCCGGAAACCTTCCTAAGAGGTTTGACAGTACTAAAATAGAGAAGTATGATGGGAGCAAAGATCCGGACAACCATCTGGAACAGTTAAAACATTTATGATGAATTTTGATGATGATGACAAACTTCTTTGTAGAGCCTTCTCCCAGTCTTTACGGGAAGTGCTTTGAAATAGTACAACAACTTGCCGCAAGGTTGTATCAGAAACTTTGATACGTTATGGGTGGCCTTTTGAAGACAGTTTGTGGGGAGTAAGGAGGTGAAGGGAAATGGAGATACTATTATCCATTGTGCATAAGAGCCAAATGAATCACTAAAAGACTATATAATCTGGTTTGTAAACACTAAGAATGGGTTAGTTGATTGTTTTGAGCAGGTAGCAATAGCTTCCATGAGACAAGGGTTAAACCCTGAGAATCTGACTGATTAGATAACCAGGAAGAAGGCCATGACTTGGGGCGGTTTTCTGAATCAGGTGGGAAAGCAGATCAACATATATGAAATAAAGAAGACTAGGGTACACAGGCAAGTGAGGTCTGCCCCAGCTGCTCCAAACCATAACCAGTTCGGATACAAGGCCAAAGAAACCGGGCAGGGGCCCAGTAGGGCCAAACAGACTCAATCCCACCCAAATCCAGCTCAGATCCAGCAATCTAGAAATAAACAAGGACCTTGGGTTCAACCGGAGTGGTTTGCTGAGTTAAAATAAAATATGGCAACCATTTATGACAAGACAAAAGATGAAGTACATTTTAGGAAGCCAACAACGCTTCAATTTTCTAGGGAAAGTCGTAATACTTGTTTTTGCCAATATCATCATGATATTGGCCACAACACCGAAGACTGCATCGCTTTGAAACAAGAAGTGCAGAATCTTATTGAAAGGGGGAAACTGAGAGCTTATGTCAAGAGAAGAAGTGGAAATAGGCCTGACAATGCTCACCGGACTAGCCCAACAAACAATGAGGGGATGTCTGCTCTGGAAGGGGCTATGGTAATCTTTGAAAGATTTGATGTCGAAGCGGAGTATTTGGATCCTGATCCAACCCAGAATAAAGTTGGGGTTATAACAGAACAAACTAAGACAGTGTCCAGACTCATAAGCTTTTTTGAGTCACTTACTATATTTGGAGGGGACACTGTGACTGCGCCAATTCCTTCTTCAAGGAAAAGGCATGTCCACACTCTAGGTACTCAGTTAGAGGGAGGCATGTCTTCTTATCAATCCTAAATTCATTTTCCCTTTATTGTATTTGATGAAGATGATCTAAGAGATATAGTTGGGCCTCATGAGGATGTTGTGGTGATAGGAGCTTCAATTGGGGGCAACGACATCAGGAGAATTCTGATTGATACTGGTAGCTCAGCCAATATTCTCTTTTTAAGTTCTTATAAACAGATGAAGAATCCTGCAGTGATTCAGCATTCGAACAGATCCATTGTGGGCTTCACAGGAAGCTCTGCGGATGTAATTGGAGAATTTGAGGAGGAGGTGTTGTTGGGCAAAGGACCTTTCAAGAAGATGGTCAGGGTGATGTTCGTTATGGTAGATTATCACACATGTTATAATGCGATCTTTGGGAGGTCCTGGCTCTATAGGATGCATGAGGTGGCCTTAACAGTCCATCAATGTTTAAAGTATGCAATTCAAGGACAAGTAGGAGTTGTCTGAAGCAGCCAAAAGATAGCAAGAGAATGTTATGCAACTGCACTTGCCCCTAAAACTCTGGGGGCAGTCCGGATTAATGAAGATTAGCAGTTTTTGGAGCCCTCTCAGGGTGAGGGTGAAATTGATGACCCCAGAGAGACCCCTGGTGTTTTGATACCAATTGAAGAAGTTGAAGCCCACTCTCTGGCTGAAGGAATGAGTGTTAAAATTGGCTCTAAGATGGCACCAGAATTGAAGAAAAAATTGTTGTCCTTTTTGGCAGATCACCAACATATGTTTGCTTAGTGCAATGCTGATGTGACCGGAGTACCTGCAAGTGTTATATCATACAAATTGTCTATTTTGAGGGATGTTGCACCCGTTGTGCAAAAAATGAGAGCTTTTTCTAAGGAAAAAGTTAATGTAATAGGTCAAGAAGTTGACCGGCTTACCAAGATGGGGCACATAAAGGAGTCTCAATATCCTTTATGGAAAGCCAACCCATTGTTAGTAAAGAAGAAGAATGGCAAATGGCGTATGTGTATCAAATTTACTGACCTCGACAGAGCTTGCCCAAAATATCTTTATCCAGTCCCCCAAATAGATCAGTTGGTAGACTCCACATTTGTAAACAAGTTATTATCATTCATGGATGCCTTCTCTGGTTATAACCAGATACAGGTGGATCTGAAAGACTAACAACACACTACCTTTTGGGTTGAAAATGTTGGGGCTACTTATCAGAGGTTGGTGAATAAAGCATTTGTTGATCAAATTGGGGGAAATATGGAAGTGTATATCGATGATATGATGGTGAAAATCTTAGAAGAAGAGTTGCACCAAGCTGATCTTCAATAAACGTTTTCCAACTTGACAAAGGTTAATTTAAAATTGAATTCAGAAAAATGTGTGTTTGGGTTGCAGTTCGGAAAATGTTTAGGTTATGTAATAAGTGAAAAAGGGATACAGCCCGATCCGGACCAGCTCGATGCCCTATTAAAATGGACCCTCCTCGAAGTGTTAAAGAAGTACAAAGGTTGACAGGAAGATTGGCTGCATTAAATCATTTTATTTCAAGGTCTTCGGACAAATGTGCCCCGTTTTTTCAGACTTTGAAGGGTGCTAAAGACTTTAACTGGTCTTCACAGTGTGATAGGAGTTTGATGAAATAAAGAAGCATTTGTCTTCTCCCAAAGCCCTTTTTAAGCCTGTTGACTCAGAAACACTATATGTATACATGGCTGTGTCAGAATGTGCTATAAGTGCAGTGCTGGTAAGAACGATGGAGAATTATCCTTATCCGGTGTACTACATCAGCAAGAGCCTGGTGGATGCTGAGAAGAGGTACCTAAAACTTGAGAAGCTAGCACTAGCCCTAGTAATTGCTGCAAGAAAAATGAGGCCATATTTTCAGTCTCATTCCATCATCGTCCGTACATCTTTTCTTTTAAAGAATGTGCTTCAGAAAGCGGACATATCAAGCAGGATGACCAAATGGTCAGTAGAGTTGGGTAATAATGACATTGATTTTACCCCACGAACTGCGATTAAAGCTCAGTCTGTTGCTGATTTCTTGGTAGAATTTCATTCGAATAGAAGTATTAAACAAGCTATAAAAGAGAAAACAAAAAAAAGAGTGGGTTGTCCGGAAAGATGGTGGATCAAGCACAATGGGTTGTGGGGCTGGGATTCGTTTAACCTCTCTGTATGGTGATAAGTTATACCATGCTATATGTTTTTCTTTTAGGGCTTCTAACAATGAGTCTGAATATGAGGCAGCTATAGCTGGTTTAAAGTTAGCTTTTCTATGTGGGGCTAAAATAATTAGATTAATGAGTGATTCTCAGCTACTTATCCACCATACTCAAGGTCAGTCTGAAGCCAATAAGGAGCCGATGATCAAATACTTGTTCATTCTTAGAGAAGTAGCAGCCAATTTCAAAAATATCGGCTATGAGCATATTCCTAGATCGGAAAACACACTGGTAGACTCCCTAGCAACCATAGCATACACTGATTCCTACCCATGGATTCATGTACAAGAATGCCCATCCATACAACCAAATCAGAGAAAGGAAGAGGAGGAGAGCTTAAGTGTACAAGTGGTTCAACCCAAAGATTGGAGATTTCTCGTTCTTCAATACATCTCTAATGGAATTTTACCTTTGGAGAAGGCTATGGTCAGGAAAATAAAACTCAGAGCTCGTGGATTTTTTATCATAAGAGAGGTTTTTTATAAAAAAATCTTTTAGCAGACCTCTCCTGCGTTGTTTGGGGGCTGAAGAGTCCCAAATTGTTTTATTTGAACTACATGATGGAGAGGGATCAGCATACTGTGGCTATAGAGCTCTAACCCTAAGGGTTTTGTTGGCCGTATACTATTGACCTTCCATTATGGCGGATGCTAAGGAATTGGTGAAAACAATATGACCTATGCCAAAGATAGGGTAATGAAATTCATATCCCAGTTGTTCTTATGGAGTCAATTTCTGAGCCAGTGCATTTTGCTCGGTGAGGACTGGATTTGGTTGGGCCTCTACCAATGGCGTTCGGAGGGTGCAAGACTATTATTGTAGCCATTGATTATTTCTCAAAGTGGATAGAAGCAACCCCCTGGCAGGAACTACTTCGAAAGCTATTATAAACTTTATCTTCTCTAACATTTGTTGCAGATTTGGGGTTCCACAAAAGATAACCACAGATAATAGGCCACAATTTGATAACAAGGATATGGATATTTTTTGTGCCGCCAAAGGAATTCAGCATTGCTTCTCTTCTCCTTTCCACACACAAGGAAATGGTCAAGTTAAAGTGGCAAATAAGACCATTATGTCTGGTCTAAAAAAGAATTTAGATAGGGTTGCAAGGAAGTGGCCAAGCTATTTGCAAGAAGTATTGTGGGCGTACCGGACTACTCCTGAAGCTGCTACACAAGAATCTCATTTTGCCTTGGTCTATGGAATGGATGCAATTACTCCTATAAAGGCAAATCTGCTATCATACAAAGTCCACAATTATTCCGAACAGGGTAATGAATTGGCAATCAGAAGCTAGTTGGACTTAATAGAAGAAACAAGAGTTAAGCCTCGTCTTAGAACCACCCATTACCAAAGCTTGATGAGAAGCATATTTTCTTCCAAAATCAAGAGAAGAGATTTTCAGTCAGGGGATAAAGTATTAAGAAAGGTTGTCTTGCATACTAAGGAGAAGCAGTTCGGCAAACTAGCTCCGAATTGGGAAGGCCCGTATGAGCTCTCCGAAAAACTTAAGCCTGGGACATAGAGGCTTCAAGACAAAGATGGAAGAATCCTAAAGCACTCGTGGAACATTGAACACCTCCAGTTATATCTGGGATGAAAGTTGTGTAAATATTTACTTGTTTAAAGTCCATGTAAATATTAGAGGGCATACTTTTTCCTACCCTGGTGGCGTGGGGAGGTTTTAATGAGGTTTTTTCAATAAAATATAATGCCTTCTTTAAATATTCGAAGTGATTTGATTACAATTCCTTTCAAGTCTTTAATTTAATACTAAGTATCTTTGACAGATCAAACTAATTTGTTGAATGATGACCCTTAAACACATGTCATCGGAGATTTCAAACACTCTCATCTTAAAATTTGTAAATTAAATAAGAGCTCTTTCAACATTAGCCATTAAAATTAAATGCAAGTATGAAATAGAGCAAAAAGTGAGTAAGATAAACTTGTCCAGGTAAAGCCTGTATAAAAATATTAAAATATAGAAAATGCCTTGGCCATCCAAGGACTTTAAGTTTGAGGCTTGACCGGACTCAAACCCGACAAAATTACAAAAATACATTGGCCATCCAATGACTTTAATAAGTTCACAAAATAAAGAAAACAAAAAAGATAGTTAAAACCTCAGGGCTTATTCCCTTCGGATGTTCCTACGTCATCTTCTTTCTTAGGGCCTTTGAGTTCAGCGTTTGAACTCTCCCCGGTTCCTTCTTCCTCATCAGTGGTAGAATCGATTCCACTAGAGTAGTTATTTTTATCACCATCTTCCAGTGTATGGAACGGGATGTCATCATACTCCACATACTCCCACAAGGGACCAAGCGTCATCCTTAGAAACTTCTCATAAAAGAGCAGTACTATTTCCGACTTCACTTCAGCATACCTTTTCTCCAATGAATCTATCACCCTGTTGGTGTACTTGTCAATGCTGGCATGAATTCTCTGTTCCTGATCCTTCTCCAAGTATTCTTTCTCTTTGGTTTCCTTGGACACAGCCTCTTCAAGGGAAGTCTTTTCACCGGACAAGGTTTGAATAGCACCATTTTTTGTCTTCAGATCTTCCTTTAAAGTGGAGAGATCTTCTCCAAACCGGAGCACTTAGTTTGGAGCTCTGTGTTAGCTTTCTCCGAAGTAGCTAGCCTGATTGGCAGATTTTCCTTATCCTTCTTCAACTCTTCAAGCTCCTTCTTTAGTGCCTTAATGCTCTGGTTGTCGTTGAGGAGAGTATTTGACAGAGTCTCATTGTCTACATTGAGGGTGTTGATGAGGGTGGACTGATTTTTCACTTGCTTTTCCAAGTTAAGTACTAGTTGAATATGACCTAGAATAGAATGAGGCACAACATCGTTCTCCCGTGAGACAGTATAAGACTTTCCATTGTAAGTCACCATATTAGAAGAGCTTGAATGACGATATGGGCCAGCAAAGTCATCTTTCTCAAAATCATTGAAATAAAGGTCAATGTCTTGGAAAGAACTGATATATACTCCACCTATCTCTCCTCCGGTACCTTGTCCGAATTGCAGTCTGGTAAGAATCTTCTCTACTAAGGTGGGATCAGTTGGGTCTGCTAGAGGTAGAGGCTCAGAAGGGCGAAGGATTATTTCTTCCCCTAAGGTGACCTTCTTCTTCGTGACCCTTTCGTCGCTACTGGCTCCCCGTTTACGGTCATTTTTCAGAGGCTTTGGTGGGTTTCATCTTTCTCTTGCCTCCTTGACATTTTCATCTTTAACTACTTTGAGCAAGGAGGCATCGATTCCTCCTTGATTCTCTCCTCCTTGTTTCTCTAGACCGATCTCTTCTGCAGCAACCTGAACTGCCTTTGTTGCAGCCTTCTTTTTCTTTCCATCTCCCTCCATTTTGCTAGGAGCTTTGACTCTAGAGGGCAAGGCCAGTTTTCCATCTTTCTCCTCTGTTCGTTTGAGGATGACAGCTGGGGGTGGTGTAGTCAATTCTTCACATGAGAGATCTCTCTCGCCTGTGGTATTCCACAAATGAGATCTCACAAAATTGCCAGAAGTAAAACAGTTGTGCAAAGCGTTCCCCCAACGTTCTGCAGCCCATGCATTCAACTTGGCACATGCAGTATGCCCCTCCTCCAGATAGTCGGTGTACTCCTTCGGTAATACTAAGAAGAAAGAAATGAATAATTTAGAAGTGCAATATTTGTAAAAGTAAAAAGGAGAAAATGAAAAACAAGATTAAAGAACTTACTTGTACTCTTCAACATACTAGTCAGCATGCTGGGGTTAACCTTGGATTTGATTTTTCTCTCATTCTCCCACGACCCACTGATGAATAAGAATTGAGTTTTCCAGTTCTTCTCTGACTCTAACAAATCATTTACCACTTTGAAATGGTCTCCCATGTTGTGGTTATAGAATGGGATGTGATGATTTTTGCACAAGCTTGCCACAGCGGGGAATTGCTCCATAGGGAGAGGAATGTCGGACAGCTTTGATGCCATTATGCAGGCAAGAAGGGAGTACCAAACGTTCGGACTTAACTGGCTTGGTAAAAGTTTAATCAGGTGAAAATACCTGACGATCTCTGGGTCTAAAAGGAATCTAAGCCCCCAGTTGAACAGCATCCCTAGTTTTCCCAAAGGCTTCAGTTTTGAAGGGGGCTTCTTCGATCCTATCTTCCATCACATCTTCCATCACTCTCGAAGGTTTATCTATTGTTGTAGATGGAAAAGTGTCAGCTTCTGGCTCAATAGGCTGTCCAGATGGTTGAGCACCAGTTTTTTCTAGAGGCTTGGTGTCCGGTTGGGGCTCAGTTCTGGAGGATTTCAGTTGAGAAGCTACTTTAGATGCCTCTGATCCGGAGGGCTTATTTCGAGGGGCTCTTATAGAAATCTCTGATCCTGAGGGTTTGTCTTTGGATGCAAACTTAGAGGCCTCTGGTTTGGAGGACTTTGATTGTGAGGCAGTTGTTTGGGCTTTCACCAAGCGAGTTGTCCGGCGTGGGTTGGATTTCTCTAGATATTTTTTAATATCAGATCCCATGGCTATGAAACGGGAGAGTTTTCTGACGCTCGATATGGCTTATTCTTGGGTAGTAGAAGGTTGGGACTCCTGAACAGAGGAGCCTGATGGGATTGGAGAAAGACTGGATTTAAACAACCCTTTGGGTTTTGGGTTTCTAGTAGAAGATGATCCTTGATCAGCTTCTTGGGATGGTTTCTCAGATTTTTCTCCTAGGGAGACTGGGAGCCCGGCAGCAATGCGCCTCTCTCGTTCAACCTTCTTTGCCTTCTCTAATTCTGACAGATTCAATCAGCCACCTTTTACTATAGCGTTTCTAGCTGTGAACATAAAACTAACCAAGAACAATTTTGAAAGAAAGGGTGAAAGCTCTGTAAGAGATTTGCTAAGAGATGAAGATAATGAAACAGTATAAAATGGTTTATATATTAGAAGAAAAAACCAGTTGATACCTAAGAGAAGGCGAAGAGATTTGAGTAATGATTGAAAACGACGCTAACGTGGGAAAAATTAAATGCAGAGGTTAGTTTTTAGGTTTAGTGGGAGCGCCGATCTAGGTAAAAAAGGATGGTAGGTCGAATCAAAATGCGACACGTGTCCCACGATTAGAGCTGTTAGGGGGCCTCCCAACCTGTTAACCCGCCCGGGACCGGACCGGTAAGACCCGCCCGAGACCGGTCTGAATAGCTTAGGGAGCGGATTGGGAGCCAAATTTTTAGACCGACTCTCTTACCGGTCTGGACCGGTCCGCCCGGTAACCAACCCGATAAGGAAAATACATAATGTTTTTTCATATTCTATGTATATTCTTAACTAAAACCCTAAAAAAATTATGATAAACTAACAAACCCGCCCGTTAAGAGTCGGACCGGACCGACTTGATTCTTAACGAGCCGGTCCCGGTCCATAATATTTGGCTCCCTTCGCTTAGCGGTCCGGCTCGACCCGCCCGATAGCTTAGCGAGTCGGTCTCGGTCCCGTCCAAACCCGGACCGACCCGACCCGATAACAGCACTACCCATGATCCAAAGAAAAACTCTTAGAATTCGGAGAAGAAATCAGTCTGGACAAACCTCGAACCAGACACATGAACGGGTCGGAAAACGTCGTTACTGACTAAGTAAGTTTTTTAGTCCTGCCAAAGATTTTTTGACAAAGCCTAAAAAAGGGGCTACTGATGAGTCCGGATAGCTTCACCACTACCCACTGAGATATCCGGACAAGGACAAATCAGACATAAAGTGCCCACTAAACTATCTGAACAGGACAAAAATATTAACTAACTAAACACCTTTTGACTAAGCTAGATGCTAATCATCTTATTAAGTAAATGGGTCCTTATAATTGACCCAGTTTCATAACTTGACCCAAAAGCACATGGGTCCATAATTAAGGGTATAAATACCCAACTACTTTCATTAATTAGGGTAATGAACATTTAATACAACCAGACAGCTTAAATCTCTCATTACAAAACACCTGAACATTTAATACTCTTAAAACTCTCCAAAACACTTGACAAAATTACCCTCGGCTTAAAATAAACCACACCAAAAATGACTCCAAGTTTTGGGTGATTCTTTCTTGGGAATTAAGAAAAGATAAGTTGCATATACCCCTTTTAAATGAGGGATGCCACTGAATAGTTCTATTATAACTTTACTAAGATCTTCTTGATTATATCCTAGCAAGTTATATAGAATTTAATGTTGAAGCCATCAACTCCAGCCACACTATTGAGGCTAAGAGATTGAATAACTTTAAGGACTTCATGTACTGTTGGAGGGGCAGTAAGGAAGGAGTTATCTTGTTCAGTAATTAGGTTTGGAATAATATTTTGAAAATCGGAGATATTTTCTTGGATAGATGAAGAGTTTAAAATATGTTTTAAATAACCAACAACAAGAATGCCTAAGGTGTCTTGATTTTCAGTCCATGTGCCATTATGTCAAACCCCATGAATCTTTTTTTATTTATTCTTTTTTAACAAAATATTGAAAAAAAAAAAATGTTTTTGTCTTAATTTTTAGTCCAAGATATGAAAGCTTTTTGTTCCCAAAAAGCTTCCTTTTTGGCTAGAAAATTCAAATGTTGAGCTTTGGTCTTACAAAGCTTTATTTTATCTTCATTAGATTTTGAGTTTTCAAATAATATTTTAAAGAATTTTATTTCCTCTTCAAATTTTGCAAGACTATAAAAACTATTGCCAAATATATTCATATTCCACTGTTTTAGTCTATGTTTTAATGTTTTGAGTTTGAAAAAAAAATTAAATGATTTCGAGTGATGTTTCCAGACTAATCCTCCACGGTTTTAAAAATTGTGGATAGAAAATCCACTTATTGAGGAATTTAAAACTAGTAACGGGATTGGTTGAATTCTTTGAAATGGTTAAGCATAATGGTGTGTGATCAAAGCTAGTTCTAGCCAGATGCTTCAATATTTCGACAACAAAATAAACTCACCATTGAGCATTATATAGGGCCATATCTAATCTTTTCCAAACTATATTATTGTTCCATGTATAATTTTGAACCTGAAAAGCCAGCATCTTTCAACTGAAAGTCCATGATAGCATCATTGAAGTCATCTATAATATTATGGCATACAGATAAGCATGAGATTTTCTCATCATTTGATCAAATGACATTGAAGTCATCTAACACTAACCATTCTTGATTATTGTTAGATATCTCTCTTAATTTATTCCAAAGTTCATGTCTTAATGTTCCAAGTCATTTATCACAAATTATTGAAACCAAGAACTGTTTGTTAATCATGAGGTGATTAACACAGAGATGTAAATTTTGTTCATTGTCAATTAAGGTAGTAATATGGAAGTTATCCTTCTATATTAACCAAATTTTGTTGTTTTTGTTAGCATAATCGGAGTAAAAAATAAAGGATTTGATAATTTGAGGAAGTCTGCCATAATTGATCATAGGCTATTCAAGAACTATGAAGTCAATTCTTTCAGAGTTGATTATAGAGTTTAGCCTTCTCATAGTTCCCATGTTTCCTATCCATCTCGTATTCTAGTTGAGAAATTTTAGACTCATTTTAATGTTGATGATGAAAGTTTAGTTGAAAACTTTGTGGAATGTGTAAACTTTTTTTATATGCATTTCTGGTTTAGGGTTTCTTTTTTTAATTTTGGCTTCTCATTAGGAATTAATTTAAAGATAGGTTCAGCAGATAATAATGAAGTGTTTTTAGATATTAAGTTTAAATCTGGTTCATTTGATTTATTATATTTAGGTGAATATTTTTTATCTTCCAAGATAGGGTCCATGGATTACGAGTCACAGTCAATGTTTTCATATTCATTTAAAGAGTTGAACATGTTGCCAATCTTTAAGGTGTGAAGGGCTTCTATAATTTCTCTATTTTTTATGGATGGGTCAGTGTTACCTACCTTTCCTTTTAAAACATTAATATTTCTAAGAGAATTGGAGTTGTTAACATTGCTAACAAGTTCTGAATTCTCTTTAGCGGGTTTTCCATGTTAAAATATTTAATTTGGTGTAAAGAATCATTAATCGAATTTTCAAATGGATCAGATTTGTTAACATTTCTAACAGGATCTGGATTCTCCTTTTCAGGATTTTCAAGGTTAAGAATGTTAACTTGATTTGAAGTTTCAGATTCTTTTAAGAGATTGGACAATTTTTTAGTTTAAATTTGAGTTTTGTTTTGGTAACCAAGTAGCATTTTTTGATAGAGTTACCTTTAACTTGATCATTACGTTTATTAAAATTTGTATTTTATTTCTCAAATTTATGTTATTAATGGATGTTAGATTTATATATATAAGTCTGTTATTGCAATAAATATTTTAGGATTTAGTATAGTTTCTTTCACTATATAGATTTGTAGTTAATTTTATTTTTTGAATGAGTTTTTTGATATTCGAGGATTTGAATTATTGATTGACCCATGTTCAGGATAGACTATTTACACATTTATCAATGGTCTCCTTGCGCGAGTAACAAAGAATAACTAAATCCTTTTGACCTGAAATGATTTTATTAGTGGTCAAAACTTTAATTATCGTTATCGAGGCGTCCACTACCTCTGTTGAGGCGCGTTTTAGTGTTTATTCAAGACTGACTTGGGCTTTTTCTTGTTTGTCTTAACCCTGGTCTTTAGGCCTAAATTTATTTTGGATTTTATTTTTGTGTCGATCCCCTCTAGTCCCTAATGAATGATGAAGTAGTGACTATTATGGTCCCTAATACTATTTTTCGGAGTATTATCATTGCTTTAACTTCTTCTGTTAGTTGAAGATTTTATTTGGTCGAGCTTTCTATGAAAGTTTTTGAATAGCCTCCTAGCATTTTAGCGAAGGATGACGAAAGAAGTATATTTATTTCAATTGTTTTTTTTTTGTTTTTTCTTTGTACCGATAGACTTGTTTTATTCCTTCGAGTTTGATTTTTTGTTTAATTTGTTTTAAGTATCTCTCAAATTTGTTCGTGAAAACTCAAGTAAATGGATAAAAATATACATAAACGCATCTATATTTGATGTCCATGGGCAGTTTATTTTACGTAGATATGAAACTTGGATTTAGTTTATCTTGCAAGTAGTCAAAGTTTTTAAGTTACTAGGAATGTATATGTTTTTTTATTTCAAATGCAAGTATGTGCGAGAGGGTTTTCATGTGCTAAAAGTTGTCTCTTTTAACTACGTGTTCGACATCTTCACATTCTTCGATCATGGTCCTTCATTCTTTTTGGATCCAAACTGTTTACGCCACCAATTATTCTAAACCTTTGAATATAAAAATACTATGGTTGTATTCAAATCATATATTTTGGTATAAATACCTAGATTCTTCTTTTTCGGTGTTCTTTTCAGCAATTTTTTTACTATTTGCTTCTTCATTCTTTTTTTTCATTTCTTTGAGTTTTTTTATCTTCTTGAATTTCTGTTATTTTTTTATTTATGTTATAACAATCTCTATCTTTTCTATATAAATGGTGAGGAACTAAGAACATAATATAAACTCTGAAGATATTCAAACTTATCATTATGTTCAATAAATATAAACTCCTAAAAATTCTGCATTCCACGTTCTTACTTGTTCAAAAACAAAAGTGGTTGTTAATAAGGAAAAACGTTAGGAACTGATATTCTTTTCAAGACTGTTCTTCGTTATATACCTCCTAATGTTAGGGAAAACGATATACAATTTATGTTTCCATAAAACCTATATAATAACATCTTCCGAAAGCTAGATTATTACAGACAACTAATCTTGGTCTATTGAAGATACCAAAGAACATTTCTTTATAGGATATTCGACGTTGCATATTTCTAATAATAATAAATTATATATTCTCTAAACAGGATGAAATATTCATACTCTGATACTTATTATTACACTAATATGCTTCCATTGATGTATCACTCCTTCATTAGTATTTACTTTCCAATTTTAGTTTAAGATGATTAAATTTTGTAGATACTTTTACATAATTTTGAAGTTTATTTAGAGTATAATATTTACTATTTTAATCACTTTTACTCCGGAAATAGTATTTTCTTATAAAAAAAATACTTTGAAAGTTGAAGAGAAACTATCTTATTTCTATAAACTCCAACATATCATTATTTAAAATAAGCAGACCGTATACATATTGGCAAACAATGATCATCGTGTCACGACATAATTTAATATACAAAAACATTTCAATTTTCTTTAACCAAACCCATCGAATACAATGACATCAAAACTTTCATGTTCTTTTTTAGGAATTTGTTTTAAATCGTATAATGCTTTGATATCTTCGATTCATTTATTAGAGGCATATAACTTCATCGCGTTATTCCATTTATACCTCATTGCCAAAAAACAAGATGAATGTTGTTTGATATCAATTTGATCTTTGTTAAGATTTTCATTGATATAAATGATAAATACAAAATTACACTCTAAATTCTTGTCGTCCAACCATACATATTAAATTAAATGATTTTTTATTTTTGATGAAAACACATCACAACCAATTGGACATTGAATGTGTGTATAGCCACATCCAGATGACAATCATTTTAAAATCCACACTTACATCCTATCGATTTTGAATCTTCGAAAATCAACTAATTCTAATTAATGTTTGACATGATTCAATCCATTTTCTTATTTATTACTTTTTATTAAAACATTAAATCTCTTAAACATGTGGGCTACATGAAAGTTTCAAAATCATTTTTTTTTTCTAAATACCATTAGAATTTTATAGATACTTATTTTTACAAATTTCTTTCACATTTAGAAAGAAATCATTTAAATGTTTATATCGTTAACCTAACATTAGAGATTCTTTTATTTTGAGTTGTTAAATTCACGGTATTTTATATTAACCATTTAAATTGTATAAATGAATCAAAACATCGTACACTCAACATAATTTTGTATGAGTTCATCGATTTATGAAGTGTCAAATTTGTTCTATCAATATTAAATTGAAAATCATATATTTTTATTTATTTATTTTTAAAGTGTTTTTTAAAAAATATATTTATTATACGATATAGTTTCATATTTCTAAAATATATTTCTTTTAATTTTTTTTGTATATTATTTAAAAATTATATAATTCTTATGATTATGGATGTTTTTACAATTTATTATAGATTGTATTTTAATGTATATTAATTTTAAATGATTTTATAGATTTTTTTTTATTTATGATCTGATAAAGTTTATGAATTTTTGTTTGGTAAAACTCGATGGTACAAGTATATTATATTAATGAAACAAAAATAAAAACTAGAGCGGAGACTAAGCCAAAATCTCTCAATAAAAATTAGACTAAAGTCTATACAATTAACAGGAATATTAAAACATAAACACTTTAATAGTATAAGTGACTAAGCTAGACATATATCAAGAATTTTATTACATTAAAGATAATATGGACAGAACAATCCACATTAAACTAGAGTTAGTGAATCTATAGATACTAATATACTTTCCGTAAAATAACCCATATAATAATTTAACCATTATTAAAGAAAAATGATAATCCTTCTTGGTCAATAACATAATATGTTGGGCACTCTTCAAAATATGTAAAATAGCTCTCCATACAAACCCCGCAAAACAGAACACTACTAAAAAAACAACACATAATTTGTATTTTGTCATTTAACGTGCTTCAACAATCATAGACCATGAATAATCACTCATAAATCATTAAATACCCCAAATCATACAAGAACCATATTACCATTCTTCAAAAGGCATAACCTGCATAAAAACAGCGAAAAAAAAACCAGACAAAAAAATGGAGACTATAACACTCCAAATCCATCATGCATAGATAAACAAAGACTATTAAAGAAGCAAACGTTGTAATTAAGTTCAAGCTTTGGAAACCATGTTCATGATAGTATGGTTGCTTTTGTTATGTATATTATGACTAGTTTTTTTATTTTGTCTGCAAACCTTTTCTCCAGTAATTTTCCAGCATCCAAAATATTTCTTTTCAGGCAACGGGAATAATATGTATAAAATATATTTAATTTTTTTCTGTTATATAGCTTAAACCAAATATGACATTTTCCGTCAATTGATCTTGGATAAATTACAATATTGAGTTTTGCTTGATGTTGTGCATCAAACTGGTTAAACATATATTTTCTACCACGTATATGATTGACCATTCTCGTGTTCCCATTCTCTTGTAGTACTTTGCGTCATAATATAAATTGCAAAGATAACATGAGTGTTATTTCTATTCAACAACAACAGCTATTATATATATGATACTAAACTTTAACGCATACCAAATTCATAATTATATCTTCTTAACCATTAATAATATCATATAAATTATAATCATTGTCGAGATAGGTTCAATGGAGTGTCATATCATCTCTCTTTTGTGTGATGAGTATATTTATTTATAAAAATATTCTTATATCACTGTTCTTCATGATGGATTTATTATGGAAATTATGCTCCACAAAATTTATATTTCATATTTTTCTGAGATATTTTAATGAGCATAACAACAACTTATGACTTTATTGACCATTGTATCTTTTATATTTTTTTTATTTCCACAATAATAAAATCAAGTTTGTATCAAAAGATCTCGTGATTTTTTTATAGGCTAAATATTTTTTCAATGTTTTTTTAGGTTCTTTCTTTCTTTTATGAACGATCAATTCAACTATCGTAAAATAATTCGAGATAAGTTTAAGTTTTCTTGACTACGCATTTAAAAATCGGTTTCATAATGCTAAACAACAAATATTCTTCCAGTTTTTTTGTAACACTTTGCATCTTCTTTTTTGAATATTCATATTTATTTTTTATATTTTCCATAACAATGATCTCAAACATATTTTTATTAAGTTTTGTACAAACTCTGATGCATCAACCAATCTTAGAAGAATTTTCTATTTAGATGCATAACTCAGTTAACGAGATATGGTCATATAACATCTCAACATTGGCTAGGATATACATTTGTTGGTGTATTTTATGGATATAAAAGATGAAAAGGTTTAACTTATAAAATTTATTGTTATATTTCTCACTATTCTTCTTTAAATCTTGATTACTTTTTTAAAAAATTACAATAACTATAAGTCTAAATTTCATTACTTACATAACAATTATAATCGGTATAAATACTACTAATATTTTAATACATGGTACATTTTTAGTTTAGATTGATACACCCTAAAAGTATTTTTCATAATAAGCTCGGTATCATTTTCTAATATGATAGAAAAGTGTTGATATAATTTACTATATATTATATATGGTAAAGGTTTTTATTTTTAACTAGTATATCACATGAACAAACATACTTAGAAGGGGAAGAGTAAAGAATATGCTAATAATTTTTATTAACTTTCACAAATAGTACATCTGTGACAAACATATGGTTCTTTTGAATTTTTTCTTATACATGTTTATATTTGTAATAGATATAAAGCCTAATATTTTTCAATAGTAATAGCTACAAAGTACTTTTCTGCAATTATGGCTGTCAGTTATAACAACAACATCATATTAGTTTGCTTCAATGTTAAATTTAGTGATTATATATAAAAACAACAATAATACAATCTTACATAAGTGACTTTCACTTATATTTATAACTCTATTTTGTTTATATTTTTAGTCACTTGTCTTCTTTTGTAAAGATAAATATTGGTCCTCACAAAAAAATTGTACAGAATAAACATAAGAGAAACACAATATAATGCTTTTATACATTAACAAACAACACAATAGTAAGTAAAAATTCTATATACAACACGTGTTACAATCATTTAAGCACGACACAAAGGACATCTTCCATTGATGAGAAGCCAGTGATCGATGCAATCAATATGAAAATAATGGTTACAATGTGGTATTATCTTTAGTGTTTCTTTCGCTTCATATTCTGACAAGCATATTGCACAAATATTGTCACTAGGATTAGGCAGTCGTTTGCTTTCTCCAAGATAAATTTTTGGATACTTTTCTATCACAAATTCCGAAAGACCTAAAGAATTATTGATAGTAGGTGGAACAGTAATTTCTGCAATTTGAAGGCTAGCACGTGAAGAATTACGGGACTTTATTTTGACTATTATTACAAAAATAACACTAGAGATGCATACAAGTCCAGGTAGGATAAAAAACAATTTCAAGAGTTTCCCACTTCCAGCTCCAGCTCGAGAACCTAATTATATATTGCATTATAACAGTTAGTTTTGATTATTCAAAAGCATTCTATGATAAAATTATATAAAATTGTTCACAATTTAGTAGATATTTAAGACTATCGACAATATGTTTCATAAAAATATTTTAAACATTTTTCAAAGGCAAGTATAAATATGTATGATTGTATATAATTCCATTATTTAGTTGGTTAGTCTTGCTATTTTATAAAAACATTATTTAAACAATAATTTTTAAGTTTATGATTTGAAGGAAATAATAAAAATAATTTATAAAAAATAACCAATTTTATTTTTATAAACTTTAATCAGTGTTCGAAGAAGTTCAATTTATTAGCTGAGGGTCTCATTGTCAACTGATATTTATGTATTTAACCAAGGTACTTAAAGCTAAGGGTCTTGAATACGAAGTTCTTTATACAAGGATCTTGAATAAGAGGGTCCTTATATAAGGATCTTGAATTTGAAGGTTCTGTATTTAACTGATGGTATTCAAACCAAGGATGTTAAAAACGAAGAACCTTAGATAAAGATATTTAGATTGGGGTCTTTAGACAAAGGTGTTTAGATGAAAATCTTTAGAAAATGAAGATGAATAACGGACCTCAGAAATGAAGCCATAGAGTATAGATGATGAATAATGGACTCTTCTTAACAGACAAGCCCTTGAAGTCGTCTATCTATGTTATCCCCGAATATTCATTTCAACATCAAAAGGAAACAACAAAGATGAGTCTTATAAAAGCTTTCTCTAGTGTGTATGAGTAGGCATCAGCGTCAAACAAATTTCATTTGATGAGACGGTTATTTAATTTGCAGATGATGGAAGGTGTATTGGTAGCTCGATATACTGAAGCCGTTCGTAGCAGTTCTTATATTAAGAAGATTCTTAAAAACTCATGTGCCTAACAATAGATACTAGTGCTGACTGATGGAGATGAGCCTGATTGTTAAGAGAAGCTTATCGGACGATTGATTCTAGTAAGTGGAAGCTTTCCATGAAAAATAAGATGGAGTCCTTAATCTCAAACCATTCATGGGAACTAGCTAATTTATCTATTGGAAAGAATAGGCTTCATAACAAGTGGGTGTATTGGGTGAAAGACATACATAATGGTTCCAAGAGATACAAAGCCCGACTAGTTATTGAATTATTCCAGTAAAACAAAGGAGTTGATTACACCGATATTTTTGTTTTATTTGTGAAGGTCAATGCTATTAGATAAGTGTTGAGTATTGTTACCATTGAAAACTTTATCTTGAAAAAATAGACGTGAATACTGTACTTTTTCACTGATACTTGGATGAGGAGATTTACCAACCAGAAGGTTTTTCAAAAAGAGAGAAGAAATACTTGGTATGCATATTCAAGAAAAGTTTGTATTGCCAGTTAGATTAGAAATCCGAAATGTCAACATCCTGTAAGTATTGTTTCCGCATTATTACAAGATGATTTAATTTCATGGTTCTTAAGTTAGATTAGAAATCCGAAAGAATGTCTAACAAGACAGTAGCTATGAAGAAATCGAAGTTATGTTCAACTCCAGTTGGCCTGGAAGAGTAGCAAGATAAGAAAGATCTGCTGCATAGAGCGAGGTGTGAAGACAGATTGAAATCAGTCTTCAAGTGAGAGATTGTTAGTCGAGGGTCATGTAATTAACCGAAAATCTTCAGATCGAAGGTCCTTAAATAAAGATCTTGAAGATAAGAATTCTTCTCTTCAGTCTCAACAGTGGCATGGTTATCAAGGTTTCGTTCTTCTTCTTCACTGTTTATGATAGGTTGTTTTCGAGCTCTTTCTACACATCATTCATCTCCACCTTACTGTTTTCGATGAATACTTTGAAAAACATTTACGAGTTTCCACATGGATCCGAAATGCCGGTTGTGAAACTTCTTCCGTAAATCTAAAAACATTTTAGAAATGTCTTTGATCCGGAGTCAATAGCTCTTGTAAAGTGTACTTCTTCTATGATAGAAGTTTATATAAACCTTTAACTAGCTTTCGTAAATATATCGAAAATAAAAACACAACATTTTTTTTAAATAAAATCAATCCGCAACCAATCTTAAAAACGTAAATATATTGACTAGATTTCGTCAACAACTTCGAGTGTGTATATTTTAGTGTTATTTTTAGTATTTTTTCATAGAATGGAAAAAACATATTTTTTCCAACCCAATTTGTTGGAACTAAGGGCATAATGTTTTGTGCACCCGAAATCTGATTCAATCCACCCATATAGTCAATGGAATATAAGTGGAAATATTTATAAAATGGATTAAATGGGTTTCCTTGATCGAATTTTTAAGACAAAAACAACCTATTATAATCGAGTTTTATTCGAGTCCAAAAGTATTCAATAAATATATAAAGTGTTATCAACTTGGCATATTTAGCGTCTAATATTTATAACTTCTGTTTCACCTGGTCTATAATTTTAGGGTGTTAATTTATCATTGTCTTACTATTTAAAACAACTATGCGTAAAATCTTATGAGCTAAAAGTTGATCTAAATAAAGAAAAGAAAAGAAAAGCATACCGGAGGAGGTGAGACCAAAGCAGCCAATGACTCTGGTCCGACTATTCTTAAAGCCGCAATACCCGCGTCGTAGTTCGCAATATTGACAATCGGGTTCTTTCCAACTCACACGAATACCCGACTCCTCAAACCAATAATACGTTTTCGAAACCGTAACCGTTCCTATAAGCGGGCATGCTGGACTAGACAACAGGTTCGGTACCAACCTGACCGTGTAATTACGGCTGCTAAGACATGGAACGACAGAACCAGAATAAAACGAAACCAAAGACGAACAATTAAGCAAGAACATGGCTTCGGGTTCAACCATCGAGAAAGGAGAACCTTTGAAATTTATAGGGTTCTTGAGGAGCCGTTTCAAGAGACACTGATTCGGGTCAAATATAAGCATGTTTTGTGACCAGTAATCGATTTTGCCGATGGTAAAATCCCCTGAGCGTGGAAGGTTGATGATCAGCTGGGTTTGTCTGTCGACGGTTGTATTGGTGCGTAGATCAAAACCCGGATACCCACAATTGACTGGCTGAGTTGGGTTGATACGGAAAGGAAACTTGACCAGTTGTGCACCATAGTAAGAAGAGGCTGGGCAGTCTGGTTCGCTTGTTGCTGACCGGAGTAAAAGTACAAGATATAGTACGGCATGTACCGAAAGGATTTGCATTGTCTTCTTACGATTATGTTTAACCAATCTTTTTACATTTTCATCAGATTGTTGTGTATAAATTTATTTCATATCATGAATCTTTCAATACCTTCCAACACAAGGTAAACTATTTTTTTTTGTTCTTTTACTAAATCTTGGTTTTTCTTAAAAAAATTATCTTTCAAGTTTCAAACTATTGATTTGATTTTTCAAAGCTTATTAAATTTTATATGATATAGTTTCACCAAATTCATAGGATTAACAATAATAATAAATGGTTAGTTATTAAACTATAGATTTTATTATCTTCGATAAGTGGAAAGGAAATAATTTAATTCTAATTTTTGTTCCTATAGTTATGATAAAATTGACTTTGTGAGCTCGGTTGATAAATAATATGACTAAATTATCGATGTAATAAATAATCAAATTTATACATCAAATACTATATTTATAGTTTAATATATGTTTTAAAGAAGTACATAAACAATATGACCGTAGTTATTCTAATCTATTTGGTACGTTAGTCGAATAAATTGTGGAACCTTTGTTTTTTTTTTTAATATTTAATCGGGTTTTTTATTATATATTTTTTAACATCTTTTTTAAAGAGATGTAAGTAAAAATATCCAACATTTATTTTTAGTACAATACGAGAGACGTAAGAGACGTGTTGAGGGACGAAAGACGGAAAACGCATAAACACAAAAACGAGTGGCGGAAGTTGCGAAACGAGAGTTGAGAGTTGTGATAGAAAAAGAGGAGTGTTACGGAACGAGAGATGCGACTTGCGGGACGAAAGACACATAGACGAGAGATGCATAGTTGCGGGACGAGAATTGCGAGACGATAGACGAGAATTGCTTAATAAATACGAGAGTTGCTTAACGAGAGACGTGACACGTGAGACATGATTTATATGATGAAAGATGAGAGACGCAAAGACGAGAGACGAGAGACGAGAGACGAGAGTTCCCGGAAGAGAGACGAGAAATGAGAGACGCGAAGACGAGAGATGAGAGTTGTGGGACGAATGTAATATATAATTTTAGATAATAGATGCGAGACCAAAAAGCTAGATGCATAATAGAATAAACTGTGATGTGGATATATTTTGCTAGAGTGGCTGTTTAGTAATGTGGAAATGAACTATTTTATTTTAAGTGGTGAGTATAGAGATAACTGAGCACCTTAAATAAATTATTATCGAGAGAATGTGTGATTGATACAATAAAAAAAATTATTCACTAACGCTTCTTAAAAGTTTTTTATAGGCTCAATTGTTTGAAATGGGCCTAATGGGTCAGACCAAAACCATGGGTCAAACCCTAGGTTCAAAACTCATTAAGTCAAAATAAAATAATAGTAAACATTTACATTTTAATGACGTATAAAAATACATGATATATATTATCCTAAGTCCCCGTTGTTATTCGAATATTTCCGCCCCCATCAGATAGCCCTTTTTTCCTCTCAAAGATATTTGGAATGACTAATAAGCAAGTTGTTCGTATATGGGTTGATCATCCCTCCGGACGTAATCCTTCGAAGTTTTGCTCTAAACTACTTAGAGAAATTAAATTACATCATTCAGATATATTGGAGGGATATTTATCATGACTATAATTTGGACGCGTCATGGAATAAGTTTCATCATTTTATTAGGCTCGCGGTCTTGTTTTACCATATGTGTGGCATGTCAAAAGTTAGAAACGGGTTCATTCCCATAGAGATTATAGCTCTTTGCGACTTTTCTACTTCTCTAAAATTAAAACGGAGAGTCTTCTACAATCATTTATTTAAGTTCCCCCCTCATTCTCCCATTATAGTAATTTTGAGAAAGATAAATTTTACTCGTGGAGAGAGAAGTTATGCATCATTATCATTTATAAAGTTAATCGTCGGTAGCATTTTATTTCTCTCCACCACTTTCACCATCGCAAATTCTATCTCCGGTGATATTCTTGTGTTTGGATGTTCACTGCCATAATAGATTTAATCAATTGGTTGTGTTTGTCTAATAAAGACGTGAAGAAAAAGAAATCGATATTAGCTGCACAATTATGGTGGTGTCTATCCATACAACAGACACAACATTCGATTAGAACCCTCTTCCAACTCTCAATAGTTTACCTCACAAAGTCGTTCAACTAGACCAGTACACTCCCAAGGGTCTACTAGTCATAGATGTCCTTTTACTTTAAAGCTATGGGTTCTGATACAAAGGAAAACTCTCATCGAAGCTTGCTCAGACAACTAATATTTATACAAACCCATCTTCTATTAATTTATCCCTCAAAAAACTAAACAGAGATTGAAGAAATATCTCTCATTAAACATATTATCTGAATCCAATCGGGAGGAGTTGGACGATGAAGTCGAGGATCTGAGTGAAGAATCTTCTTTAGAGACATATGGTCAATCTGGTGAGAACGTGGAGACTCTGAAGTGTGTTGGGAAGAGAACTTCAAAGGTAAAATATGATAAAGGTGACAAGGCTAAAGTCACTAAAGTAGAGGTTGATGTCATGTATCACGGCATCTTGGTTATCAAAAATTTGGATGCCGATAGACAAAAAATGGAGACTATAACACTCCAAATCCATCATGCATAAATAAACAAAGACTATTAAAGAAGAAAATGTTGTAATTAAGTTCGGGTTTTGGCAACCATGTTCATGATAGTATGACTGCTTTTGTCATGTATAATATGACTAGTTTTTTTGTCTTCAAACCTTTTCTCCACTAAATTACAACATTGAGTTTTTCTTGATGTTGTGCATCAAATTGGTTAAATATATATTTTTTACGACGTATATGATTGACCATTCTTATGTTTCCATAGTATGTGATATAATTTAAGGTATGAGTTTTGTTTTATGTTATAAATATCAATCTATCAACGTTTTTCTTTTCGCGATTTTTTGAATCATATTGTAGTACTTTGCTCCATAATATACATTGCACGGATAACATGAGTGTTATTTCTATTTAACAACAACAACTATTGTATGTATTACAAATACGATACTAAACTTTGACTCATACCAAATTCATAATGATATCTTCTTAACCATTAATAATATCATATAAATTACAATCAATGTCGAGGTAAGTTAAGTGGAGTGTCATATCAACTCATTTTTGTGTGATGAATATTTTTATTTACAAAAATATACTTATAAATTACAGTTTTTCATGGTGGATTTAATTTGAAAATTATGCTCCACAAATTTTATATTTCATATTTTTTTGAGATATATTAATGAGCATAACGACAACTTATGATTTTATTGACCATCATATCTTTTATTTTATTTTTATTTCCACAACAATAAAATCAAGTTCGTATCAAAAGATCTCATGATTCTTTTATAGGCTAATTTTTTTTTCAATATAGTTTTAGTTTTTTCTTTTTTTATGAACGATCAATTCAACTATCGTAAAATAATTCGATATAAGTTTAAGCTTTCTTGACTATGTATCTAAAAATCGGTTTCATAATGTTTAACAACAAATATTCTTCCAGTTTTTTTATAACATTTTGCATCTTCGTTTTTAATATTCATATTTATTTTTTATATTTCCATAACAATAATCTCGAACATATTTTTATTAAGTTTTGTATCAAAATCAGATGAATCACCCAATCTTAGAATAATTTTATATTTAGATTCATAACTCAATGAAGGAGATATGTTCATATAGAATCTCAACTTTGGCTAGAATATACATTATGTTGATGTATTTTATGGATATAAAAGAGGAAAAGGTTTAACCTATAAAATTTATTGTTATATTTCTCACCATTCTTCTTTAAATCTTGATTACTTTTGCATTAAAAAATTACAATAACTATAAGTTTAAATTTCATTATTTACATAATAATTATAATAGGTATAAATGCTACTAATATTTTAATACACGCTACATTTTTAGTTTAGATTGATTTTTCAGAATAAGCTCGGTATCATTTTCTAATATGATAGAAAAATGTTGATATAAGTACTATATATTATATATGGTAAAGGTTTTCATTTTCAACTAGTATACCACATGAACAAACATACTTAGAAGCGGAAGAAAAAAGAATATGTTAATAATTGTTATTAACTTTCATAAATAGTAAACTTATGACAAACATATGGTTCTTTTGAATTTTTTCTTATATATGTTTCTAATTGTAATAGATATTAAACCTAATATTTTTCAATAGTAATGACTACAAACTACTTTTACATTTTTTTATGGTTGTCAGTGATAACAACAACAACATCATCTCAGTTTGCTTCAATGTCTAATTTAGTGGTTATATATAAAAACAACAATAATACAATTTTAAATAAGTGACTTTCACTTCTAGTTATAACTCTATTTTGTTTATATTTTTAGTCACGTGTCTCTTTTTTTAAAGATAAATATTGGTTCCAACAAAAAAATCTGTACAGAATAAACATAAGAGAAACACAATATCATGTTCTTATACATTAACAAACAACACAATAGTAAGTAAAAATTCTATATACAACTCGTGTTACAATCATTTAAGCACGACACAAAGGACATCTTCCGTTGATGAGAAGCCAGTGATCGATGCAATCAATATGAAAATAATGGTTACAATTTGGTATTATCTTTAGTGTTTCTTTCGCTTCATATTCTGACAAGCATATTGCACAAATATTGTCACTAGGATTAGGCAATCGTTTGCTTTCTCCAAGATACATTTTTGGATACTTTTCTATCACAAATTCAGAAAGACCTAAAGAATTATTGATAGTAGGTGGAACAGTAATTTCTGCAATTTGAACGCTAGCACGTGAAGAATTACGGGACTTTATTTTTACTATTATTACAAAAATAACACTAGAGATGCATACAAATCCAGGTAGGATAAAAAATAATTTCAAGAGTTTCCCACTTCCAGCTCCAGAACCTAATTATATATTGCATTATAACAGTTAGTTTTGATTATTCAAAAGCATTTTATGATAAAATTATATAAAATTGTTCACAATTTAGTAGATCGTTAAAACTATCGACAAAATATTTCATAAAAATACTTTAAACACTTTTCAAAGGAAAATATAAATATTTATTATTGTATATAACTCTTTTATTTAGTTGGTTAGTCTTGCTATTTTATTAAAAACGTTATTTAAACAATAATTTTGCAAGCTTATGATTTGAAGAAATTAATAAAAATAATTTATAAAAAATAACCAATTTCATTTTTATAAACTTTAATCGGTGCTCAAAGAAGTACAATCTGTTAGCCGAGGGTCCTATTGTGAACTGATATTTATGTATTTAACCAAGGGACTTAAAGCTGAGGGTCTTAAATACGAGCGTCCTTATATAAGGATCTTGAATTTGGAGGTATCGTATTTAGCCGATGGTATTGAAACCAAGGATGTTAAAGACGAATAACCTTTGATAAAGATTTTTGGATTAGGGTCTTTAGACGAAGGTGTTTAGACAAGGGTCTTTAGATAAAGGAAACAACGAAGACGAGTCTTATGAATGTTTTCTCTAGTATGTATGAGTAGGCATCGACGTCTAACAAATTTCATTTGATGAGACAGTTATTTAATTTGCGGATGACGGAAGGTGTATTGGTAGCTCAATATCTCAATGAACTTAATATAATCACAACCTAGTTGAGTTCATTTAAATTTGATTTTGATGAAAACAATATGAGCATTGATACTCTTCTCTTCCTTACCAGAAATTTGGTATGATAGTGTCAAGGCTATAAATAGCTATTCACGAAGAAATAAGTTAAAATTTGATGATGTTGGTGCTATAATTCTCGGTAGAAAGATTCGAGCATAAAATATATGAAGAGTTATGGAAGGGAAAATAGATAACATTAATCATATCTAAAATTTATTTTGTTTTACAGCATATGTTCATATCAGTTCGGTTATCGTATTTGAATGAAGAAAACATGAAGATACAATACAGCAGAGATATTATCTTCAACAAAACATTGATGTACAAGTACATGCAATTAACGCAAACAACTCAAAGCAGAGTAAGACAGTGTTTGAAAATATTGAGGATGTCCTAGATAGTCAATTAATAGAGCCGATTAGAGAAATTCCTCAGCTAGAAGAGTCAGCTAAACAGAGAAATATACAACAGTCCGATATACAGAAGCTGGTCGTAGCAGTTCTTGTATTAATAAGATTTTTACAAACGCATGTGCCTAACAAGAGATACTAGTGCTGACTGATGGAGAGGAACCTGATTCTTAAGAGAATCTTCTTGGACCATTGATTCTAGCAAGTGGGAGCTTGCCATGAAAAAATAAAATGGAGTCCTTAATCTCAAACCAGTCATGGGGACTAGCTAAGTTATATATTGAAAAGAAGGTTCTTCATAACAAGTGGGTGTATTGGGTGAAAGACGAGCATAATGTTTCTAAGAGATACAAATGCCGACTAGTTATCAAATTATTCCGGTAAAGAAAGGAGTTGATTACACCGATATTTTTGTTTTAGTTGTGAAGGACAATGATATTAGATAAGTGTTGAGTATTGTTACCATTGAAAACCTTTATCTTGAAAAATTAGACGTGAAGACTGCATTTCTTCACTGATACTTGGATGAGGAGATTTACATTTACCAACGAGAAGGTTTCTAAAAAAGAGAGAGGGATTACTTGGTATGCAAATTCAAGGAAATTTTGTGTGGCCTAAAACAAGCTCCAAGACAACGGTACAAGAAATTAACGGTTTCATGCACAATAAAAGTTTCCAGAAGTGAAATGTTGGTCACTGTTTCTATTTCAAAATATGTAAGTCCAATTATATCATTTTGTTACTTTATGTTGATGATATATTAGTATTATGCTTAAGTATTGATGATATTCGAAGGTTGAAGAACAATTATAAAAATTAGACATGAAAGACTTGGCTCCAGCAAAAATGATTCATGTTGTACAAATCACGAGAGATAAGCATTATAAGAGTTTTGCAGTTATATGAGTTATATTACATCAATTTATATAAAGATTTAACATGGGTAATGACAAGCCAGTTAAAAGACCATTGGAAGACACTTTCTATTATCTAATGATCAGTTCTCTCAGACACAATAAGAGAAATATTTTATGGTCAAGGTTCCTTACATTTCAACTATTAGAAGTTTGATGTAGGCAATGGTTTGTATAAGACCAGACATTTGTCATACAGTAGGATTTCTTAGTAGGTTTATGTCTAATCTAATGAAAGCTTATTGGGAAGTGGTAAAATTCATTTTGAGATTCCTACAAGACATCACAAGAAAGTGTTTGTACTTGGGTAAAGGTGAATTAAAAGTAAAAGGCTACGTAGATGCAGAATTTGGAGGTAAATGGATTACTTGAAAAGCACCACCGTTATATACTTACTGTTAGAGCTACACACTTGTTAGTTGGATGCCACACTTACAGAATATTATCAATTTATTCACTACAGAGGCTGAGTGTGTAGCAGTGACTGAATCCAGTAACGAGATTATATGTTTTCGAGGTCTGTTAAGCGAGCTACAATTCAAACAGATGGACAATATTTTGTATAGTTATAGTCATAGTGCAATTCACTTGGCGAAAAATTCAACATTTCATTCCAAAGCATCAGAGTGCAATTCACTTGGCGAAAAATTCAACATTTCATTCCAAAGCATCAGAGTGTTCATTATCACTTTATCAGAGCTTTATTGGAAGACGAGGTGATAATACTGGAAAGGATCCAAGGAAACAAGAATGCAGCATATATGTTAACAAAGACATGTTAGAATTTCTCCATTGAGTTGGATCGTCACATGTTTTATCGGTGTATTGGACTATCGTCAATATTAGTTCAATAAAAGTAATCATAAAGAAAGGAACAGACTAGTAGATAAAGTGTGTATCATGGAGGTAATTCCATAATACCATGTTTAATTCCAAATATTGTGAAGGATTGGATTCGAAAATAAAAAACATAAGTAAAACGTAAAGTTTTGAGGTTATTTTGTAAGATAAAATAATGCCGGGTTATAGTCCCTAAGAGTGGAAAATTGATAAGGATTGGTCTTCATTAAGTAACTGTCTTGAAGTTACATACAGTTAAATAAGAAGAACCATTTTCTTAGTTTTCTATATAAGAAGTGAGTTCTCACTTCTTGAAAACAACAGGTTTCAAATATAGAAAAAAATGTCTTAAGAAAAACATATTGGTTTTTCCTTCTGAATCAATCACGGGGTTTGGTTGTCATCTCTTAGAAGATCATAACGTAGCTAAAGATTCAAGGATCTGCTGCAAGTTCAAAATCTGGAAATTCAAGAAACGTCTACATCCTGTGAATATTTTTTCCGCATTATTACAGGATGATTTAATTTTATGGTTCTTAAGTTAGATTAGAAATCCGAAAGAATTTCTAACAAGATAGTAGCTATGAAAAAAAATGAAGTTATGTTGAACTCTAGATGGCCTGCAAGAGTAGCAGGATGAGAAAGATCTGCTGCTTAGAGCGAGGTGTGAAGACAGATTGAAATCAGTCATCAAGTGTGAGATTGTTAGTCGAGGGTCATATAATTAACCGAAGGTCTTCAGGTCGAGGGTTCTTAAATAAAGATCTTGAAGATGAGAATTCTTCCCTTCAGACTCAACAGTGGCAGGATCATTAAGGTTCCGTTCTTTTTCTTCACTCGTTCCATCGAGCTATTTCTCCGCATCATTCATCTCCACATCACTGTTTTGGATGGACGCTTTAAAAAGCATCTATGAGTTTTCACAGGGATCCGAAGTGCAGGTTGTGAAACTTCTTCCGTAAATTTAAAAACATTTTAGAAACGTCTTTAATCCAAAATTAATAACTATTGTAAAGTGTACTTCTTAAGAAAGGAACGTCTTTAGTATTTTTTTTCCAACACAATTTGTTGGAACTAAGGCGCATAATATTTTGTGCACCCGAAATCTGATTCAATCCACCCATATAGTCAATGGGATATAATTGGAAAATTTTATAAATAGATTAAATGGGTTTCATTGATGGTATTATCCAGACAAAACAACCTATCAAACCGAGTTTTATTCGAGTCCAGAAGTATTCAATAAATATATATAGTGTTATCAATTTGGCATATTTAACATCTAATATTTATAACTTCTGTTTCACCTGGTCTGTGATTTCAGGGTCTTACTATTTAAAACAACCATGCTCGTAAAATCTTATGAGCTAAAAGTTGATCTAAACAAAGAAAAGAAAAGGAAAACATACCGGAGGTGAGACCGAAGCACTTAATGACTCTGGTCCGACTATTCTTAAAGCCGCAATACCCGCGTCGTAGTTCGCAATTTTGACAATCGGGTTCTTTCCAACTCACACGAATACCCGACTCCTCAAACAAATAATACAGTTTCGAAACCGTAACTGTTCCTATAAGCGGGCATGCTGGACTCGACAGCCGTTTCGGTACCACCCTGACCGTGTAATTACGGCTGCTAAGACATGGAACGACAGAACCAGAATAAAACGAAACCAAAGACGAACAATTAAGCAGAAACATGGCTTCGGGTTCAACCATCGAGAAAGGAGAACCTTTGAAATCTATAGGGTTCTTGAGGAGCCGTTTCATGAGACACTGATTCGGGTCAAATATATGCATGTTTTGTGACCGGTAATCGATTTTGCCGATGGTGAAATCCCCTGAGCGTGGGAGGTTGATGATCAGCTGGGTTTGTCTGTCGACGGTTGTATTGGTGCGTAGATCAAAACCCGGATACCCACAATTGACTGGCTGAGTTGGGTTGATACGGAAAGGAAACTTGACCAGTTGTGCACCATAGTAAGAAGTGGCTGGGCAGTCTCGTTCGCCTGTTACTGACCGGAGTAAAAGTACAAGATATAGTACGGCATGTACCGAAAGGATTTGCATCGTCTTCTTACGATTATGTTTAACCAATCTTTTTACATTTTCATCAGATTGTTGTGTATAAATTTATTTCATATCATGAATCTTTCAATACCTTCCAACACAAGGTAAACTATTTTTTTTTGTTCTTTTACTAAATCTTAGTTTTTCTTCAAAAAAAAATTATCTTTCAACTTTCAAACTATTGATTTGATTTTTCAAAGCTTATTAAATTTTATATGATGTAGTGAGAAACTTACTAGTAAATACCTTCTAAACTATGTAATTATCCAGGGGTACCCGTTTTTTGGATAGTGTCACTTGGTACCTCGAATTAAAATTTGGATAAAAATACCCCCGATCAAATATACGCGCCGGTACTTCAAGGTGTTTGCAATTCTCATGACATGATGTGAATTGTTTGCAACTTTGGGTTTTCTGAACAATTCTCATTACAGGATGCGAATTGCTTTGGGTTTTCTGAACAATTCTCATGACAGGATGCGAATTGTTTGCAACTCTGGGTTTCCTGAACAATTCTCATGTTAAGATGCGAATTGTTTGCAACTCTCAGGATTTCCTGAACAATTCTCATGTTAGGATGCGAATTGTTTGCAACTCTGGGTTTCCTGAACAATTCTCATGATATGATGCGAATTGTTTGCAACTCTCAGGATTTCTTGAACAATTCTCATGATATGATGCGAATTGTTTGCAACTCTGGGTTTCCTGAGCAATTCTCATGATATGATGTGAATTGTTTGCAACTCAGGATTTCCTGAACAATTCTCATGATATGATGCGAACTGTTTGCAACTCTGGATTTCCTGAACAATTCTCATGATATGATGCGAATTGTTTGCAACTCCGGGTTTCCTAAACAATTCTCATGATATGATGCGAATTGTTTGCAACTCTCAGGATTTCGTAAACAATTCTCATGATATGATGCGAATTGTTTGCAACTCTCAGGATTTCGTAAACAATTCTCATGATATGATGCGAATTGTTTGCAACTCTGTTACTGGTGAAATTTTATTTTTTTAAAAAATCAAAAAATATCATCAATGGATCTAGTTTTGTTCATTTTTAAAAAACAAAAGCGATGGTATTTTCATTTATTTTTTTCGAGCTCCGGTTTGAAAGATACGGATCTTTTAAAAATAAAATAAAAAGAAAAAGAAAAAGTAAGAAAGATAAATTTTGGTTATGTGGTTGTTCATGAATGGTGAGGGTAGTTAGGGTATTAGAATAATGTTAGGTACTAGGTGGTAATTAGGTAGTTGAGATGGGTATTAAGAGATAATTGATCAAACCTTAGGTACTAGATGACAATAAAATAGTTGAGTAAATACCTTAAGTGTAATTTCCCTTAACTTAATTCTAATTTTTGTTCCTATAGTCGATGATAAAATTAACTCTGTGAGCTCGGTTGATAAATAGTTTGACTAAATTATCAATGTAATAAATAATCAAATTTATACATCAAATACTATATTCATAGTTTAATATATGTTTTTAAAGAAGTGCATAAACAATATGACCGTAGTTAATTTAATCTATTTGGTACGTTAGTCGAATAGATTATGGAACCTTTGTTTTTCTTTTAATTTTTTTAAAAATATTTAATCGGTTTTTTTATTATATATATTTTAACATTTTTTTAAAGAGATGTAAGTAAAAATATCCAACATTTATTTTTAGTACAAGACGAGAGACGTAAGTGACGAGTTGAGGGACGAAAGACGAGAGACGCATAAACACAAAAACGAGTGGCGAAAGTTGCAAAACGAGAGCTGAGAAAGAGAGAGGAGTGTTGCAGAACGAGAGACGCGAGTTGCGGGACGAAAGACACATAGATGAGAGATACATAGTTGCGGGACGAGAATTGTGAGACGATAAACGAGAATTTCTTAACAAAGACGAGAGTTTCTTAACAAAGACGAGAGTTGCTTAACGAGAGACGTGACACGTGAGACGTGATTTGTATGATGAAAGATGAGAGACGCAAAGACGAGAGACAATAGTTCCCGGAAGAGAGACGAGAAATGAGAGATGCGGAGACGCGAAGACGAGAGATGAGAGTTGTGGGACGAATGTAATATATAATTTTAGATAATAGATGCGAGACCAAAAGCTGGATGCAAGCTGTGATGTGGATATATTTTGCTAGAGTGCCTATTTAGTAATGTGGAAATTGATGAGTCAATAGTTGTTTAGGGAATATATTTTGGATCTTTGTGCCAGATGTGACTAGAGAGAGAAAGTATAAAGAGATAAAGGAAGATTCGTAGAAATAATATTCAATACCTTTTTTAGGCAAATGGGTCACCCTTTTATACTAAAATAAGGAGGGCCCATTTAAGCTCTTAGTGGGCCGTTCATTACATAACAACGAGGCCCCTCTACTATTTTTATCTTTGCATATTGGTCCTCGAAGGACCCTGAATACTCTATTAACTACGCCAAATATTATTTATTGTGTTTTTTCCCCTATAACTTAGATCGGCGAATTCCGCCCTCATCAGTAGCCCCCCAGTCTTCGGGAGTTTCACGAGCGGAGACTTGTGAAAGAGCCATCGCCAATCGTCCGATCTTCATTCAAGCTTCAGGCTTTGTTAATTCCGGTTTCCCGATGCTCGGTCACATTCCCGCGCCTCCTCTTTCTGTTCTGCTGGTCTTTTCATCCCGGGCCTTTTGTGATAGGCCTACTCTCCTTACCGATCGTGGTAGAGACGGCCCAGATCGACGATGGGTTCATGACGAATCGCTTATGTCAGCCCTTGTCAGTCGGTGGTCGGCACGTGTCATTAGCTAATGGGCCACTTCTCTGTCAGACTAGGTTCCTAGAGAGACTCTTCATCTTCCCGCTGTGTTTTCGTCGATTGGTATTCTTTGCCCGACGAATCGTCTGAGGGGTAGTCTGATGTCATGGCCCGATGGTTCTCAAGGTTCCGACGAGTCCTAGCAGCTTCTTCGTCATCGGGGAGAGAATCCCTGTAAGCCCTAACAGGTCGGGCCTCTATTCGCGGATCGTTGCCATGGCCAGCTGCCCCCCGATCCTCCAGGAGAGGCTTTTTGCCCTTTCCTTCCCGGGCTCTTTTCTCGCCCAATGCCCGCTCCCTTTCTTCTTCTAACCGAGCAATGTCCTCGAGGAGTTGCTTTCGGGTCATTATCAAAGTTGACCGCTTGTCCCGTCCGCCGTGTCATTCTCGGCCGGGGACTACCGTGCCTCCCGAACCTGAGACGGCTCGGACGACTTCTCTTCCGTCCCTCTCTATTGCCGCTTCGCTGTTCATCCCGAAAAATGTGATTTTCAAAGAACAAAAGATTCCTTTTTGGTATCACTGTTTCCCACAGACGGCGCCAATGATGAGTCAATAGTTGTTTAGGGAATATATTTTGGATCTTTGTGCCAGATGTGACTAGAGAGAGAAAGTATAGAGAGATAAAGGAAGATTCGTAGAAATAATATTCAATACCTTTTTTAGGCAAGTGGGTCACCCTTTTATACTAAAATAAGGAGGGCCCATTTAAGCTCTTAGTGGGCCGTTCATTACATAACAACGAGGCCCCTCTACTATTTTTATCTTTGCATATTGGTCCTCGAAGGACCCTGAATACTCTATTAACTACGCCAAATATTATTTATTGTGTTTTTGCCCCTATAACTTAGATCGGCGAATTCCGCCCTCATCAGAAATGAAAAATTAATTTTAGGTGGTGAGTATAGAAATAACTGAGCACCTTAAATAAATTATTATCGAGAGAATGTGTGATTGATACAATAAAAAAAATCATCCACTAACGCTTCTTAAAAGCTTTTTATAGGCTCAATTGTTTGAAATTGGCCTAATGGGTCAGACCAAAACCATGGGTCAAACCCTAGGTTCGAAACTCATTATGCCAAAATAAAATAATAGTAAACATTTACATTTTAATGACGTATAAAAATACATGATATATATTATCCTAAGTCCCCGTTGTTATTCGAATATTTCCGCCCCCATCAGATAGCCCTTTTTTCCTCTCAAATATATTTGGAATGACTAATAAGCAAACTCTTCGTATATGGGTTGATCATCCCTCCGGACGTAGCCCTTCGAAGTTTTTCTCTAAACTACTTAGAGAAATCCAATTACATCATTCAGATATATTGGAGGGATATTTATCATGACTATAATTTGGACGCGTCATGGAATAAGTTTCATCATTTTATTAGGCTCGCGGTCTTGTTTTACCATAGGTGTGGCATGTCAAAAGTTAGAAACGGTTTCACTCTCATAGAGATTATAGCTGTTTGCGACTATTCTACTTCTCTAAAATTAAAACGGACAGTCTTCTACAATCCTTTATTTAAGTTCCCCCTCATTCTCTCATTATAGTAATTTTGAGAAAGACAAAGTTTACTCGTGGAGAGAGAAGTTGTGCAACATTATCATTTATAAAGTTAATCGTCGGTAGCATTTTATTTCTCTCCACCACTTTCACCATCGTAAATTCTATCTCCGGTGATATTCTTGTGTTTGGATGTTCACTACCACAATAGCTTTAACCAATTGTTTGTGTTTGTTTAATAAAGACGTGAAGAAAAAGAAAACTATATCAGCTGCACAATTATGGTGGTGTTTATCCATACAACAAACACAACATTCGATCAGAACCCTCTTCCAACGCTCAATAGTTTACCTCACAAAGTCGTCCAACTAGACCAGTACACTCCCAAGGGTCTACTAGTCATAGATGTCCTTTTACTTTAAAGCTATGGGTTCTGATACAAAGGAAAACTCTCATCGAAGCTTGCTCAGACAACTAATATTCATACAAACCCATCTTCTATTAATTTATCCCTCACAAAACTAAACAGAGATTGAAGCAATATCTCTCATTAAACATATTATCTGAATCCAATCGGAAGGAGTTAGACGATGAAGTCGAGGATTTGAGTGAAGAATCTTCTTTAGAGTCATATGGTCAATCTGGTGAGAACGTTGAGACTCTGAAGTCTGTTGGGAAGAAAACTTTAAAGCTAAAATGTGATAAAGGTGGAAAGGCTAAAGTCACTAAAGTAAAGGTTGATGTCATGTATTACAGCATCTCGGTTATCAAAAATTTGGATGCTGATAGAACAATTTGCTGTCATTGTTGGGTTGTCTCAAAATTTTAGATCTTTTTTTACTTCTACAATATGGGTGATAAATGCAAGGTCATGGATGATTTGTTGGAAGCTGAAAAGTTGTGAAAGATGAAATTTCTCTTCAATAGAGGTTGGTGAAAGAATGAGAAGAAAATTACCTCACAAGCTAATCTGAGTCGGCGCACCAGGTTCTATAAGAACACAAGTATTCTTTCAAACTTATATTTTTTGCTCTTTGTTTCTTTTTTACAACTTACCTCTAATTTTTCTATTACAGCGCACCAAATTCTTATTTGTATCATCTGGATGATGCCGAGATTAACTTTAAAAAAACTGCATCAATGAATCTAGGAGAATAGGTCCAATGGCTACCACCAATGCTTTACCCCTAACAATTTAGTTCGGAGTCACCTCTAGAGGACTAGATCTGAACGTGATCTAACGTGGGAGAAATTTACTACTCCTCTTCGTGCAGCGTCTATCGTTAGGAGAATTTAGGTTGCATATGGTAAATTATTATTTCCAATGAGAACCAGAGCTCCCAGCCATCGAGCTAAAATAGGTAAGAAGTTCAAGCAAGGGTCTAAGAAAGGGACAGTTGGGGTTGAAATTATGGAGTAATCCAATGAGTCTTTGCCAGCAACCCTTGAAGAATCTTTGCCAGATGCAGTCACTTCTAATGTCGAAGAGGGCGACACGCCCGTAGAGCTTCATGTGTCGAAGAGGAAAAATATAAACAAGATAAGCAAGCATAGAAGTGATAAAATAAAGAAGAAGAATAATATAAAAACCACCAGTTTGGATATCGTCCCTTAATCGGAGATCGTTCTTCTTACAGTCCCCTCTATCATTCCCCCAACCCTTCCATTATCCGACCCACCTTTACCATTTCTCCCAACATTAGAAGGAGAAACATATGGAGAAGACAGTCTGATAGGGGCTATAGGTGGGATTGACTTTGACATTTTCAAAAAAAAAACTTCTCGGAAACCGCTCGCAATGTCACAAATGTGGTTTATGCCAACATGCCCTTTGAGCTGATAAAGGAACATGAGACGCTGGTATATTTTATGTTGGGCTTCTTAAAACCTATTGTTGAACTGGAGTGGGAGGTTAAGGCATAAAGAGAGACAATTGTCTCTCTTAAAGAAGAGAACAAAAAGCACAAAGAGTCTCTCGTAGAGGAAAACGCGTGTGCTGATAGTCTAGGAGATAAGGTCAAATTGGTTAATGATAAACCTTTAAAGCTAAATGTTGTTTACGAAGGGTTGCAGTGGTATTATATTGGTAAAATACTATGTGTCAACTCAGTGATGTTGTTTTGGTATATTTAAATTTTATAGTACAAATATATAATAACACTTAAAATAAGATGGCATTTGAGCTTTATTAGTAAAATGGTACCTCGTTAAAACCTACCTGCTTCACTTAAGTAGGAAAGAATACTCTCAAAATACACAAATAAACTTGGAAAAAAAGTTGCAGTCATAAAATAACTTATCTAGTTGGTACTCCGTTTCATAGTGTATGGAACTTCAAATGTTCAACATTTCATAGGTGTGGCAGAGGGTTTCCCTCTGTATCTAGAAGTTTATAAGTTCTTTATTTGGCCTTTGCGGTACTATGTAGGGTCATTTCCAATTTGGTCCCAATTTTCCAAGGGCTTTATTTTTTGTATGCAAAAATACATTTTTAAATAATTTGATCTTCCACCTTGAAATATTGAATACAACCCTTACAATCATACAGGTTACGCATTAACATTCTGTAATGTTACATACCTATATGAGTCTTGATTCGCTTCTCTTTAATAAAAATCATTTCTATTTTAGTGACTTCAACTTGTCCATTTTCCAAGGGATGGGAAGGTGCTCGAAATTTTACTAGATTCTCGCTATTTTTCAAAATAATGCAAGTTCTTTGTTCTAGAATTATAGCCCATTATCTAATTTTATTAATATTGAGACTTTATACTTTGAGTATATGTTAGTCATAAGGAAGTTAATGACCTAATTACTTGTATTCTTGCTATATGATATGCTTCAACCTACATAAAAAAGTAATTGATTGTCACCGGTAGGTATTGGTGACCCTCTGAAGCTTTTGGAAGTGGTCTCACATAATACAGACCTTACATATCAAAAGGTATCATTTCAACAATAAATTACATGGGTACTAATGGAACTTGAAATAATTTAGAAAGCTATTGGTAAATATCACAACAATATGTAATAGTCTTAATATATGCATGGATTATTGGCTAGTAATAATCTAGCAAAGCTAGATGCGCCTATAAAAAAGTGTATATGAGCTTTTTGTTCTCCCTCGTGGAGTTCTTCAATGACATAACATATTTGTTGGACCCTAGGCATCTAAAGAGAGGTCTAATTAAACATGGGTGATAAATTTTTACAATAACCCAAACATAACGAGCATATATAATCTTGATGCATTGAATTTTTTATCTTTTGAAAGTGTTTCCTTAGTTATATATCCTGATTGGAGTTTGCAAGTGTTGTGGTTTATCAATAAAAATAATCTTTGACATTGATCATAATGTTCAATTGACTTGGGCTGGAAAATGGCATGTTTCTCTTGAAAGATTACTGAAATGGTTGATTTTGTACTTTAGAAAGTAGCAATAGCACCAATTACTATGTTTTTACCTGCGGTACTTTCTTATTATGAACTTGGTCAAAACTTACATTCTTCAGCTTGTATAAATAAAGAACGAGGTTTATTTTTCGCTTCGGATTGCCCCAAAATATTATTAAAAACCAAATATGGGTCGATAAGTAATTTATCGTGTTAGACCCAGCATACATGGGTTAGCCCAAATCCTGTTTTAGTTGCTTCATATTCGGCCCAATTCTTTTAAGTAGGAAACCGAACTTAATTAATTATCATAATTTTTTATGCTAGTTGTACCCCAGTTTCGGAGCCACAAATTTTTGAGATCCCATCAGTTCAAATTATCCAATATGGTCTTGGAAGGTTTATGGAAAAGGTCAACCTCTCTATTTGGAATTCGTTAACGAATTTTGTCATGATTTGTGCTTTGATTGCAGTCATGGGTTTAACCTAAATATTGAAATCTCCAATTTTGATTGATCACCTTATTAGCTTTCTTCAGATATCATGGATTTTGAATGACAGTTCGCAAAGGAACAGAGGTTCAGACGTTGATTATATGAGCTTTAAAATAAAGAATCATCTTTTTGAAGTCACCACAATAATAGCTTACTTTTCCAATAAGTATTGTGTCTCAACATGAAGAATAAATTTATAGATATGGTATATTGCTCGATATGTCGTTCCTTTGTCTTTTATAAGAATCGTGTTTACTCCTAAACATAAATAAAAACATCATATGGATTCGTTTAGGTTAAAAACATCAAAAAAAGTCAAGTGTATTTGATCTTTCTTAAAAAATCGTTTCAGTCCAAAGTTCATCAGAATGTATTATCCCTTAAATATTCTTAAACATTGGCGTATTTGTCCAACGATTTGGAAACGAGCCAACTGAGTGCAGTTAATCTTCTTGCCAGTATCCTAGACCTCCTAAATACTTCAAAATGGTTTCATAGTTGCTAGATTTGTTGACATCTGATTTGGATTTGCCTATATGTCTTTTTCACTTGCCGATATCATATATATATATATATATGATCGGACTACAAATGTGCAATTTCAAGAGATAACTTGAAATTTATTGTTCAGAAGTTTCCAACATTTTTTTCAAGTTTGGCATATTATATCTATTTTCCATGCTCGTGACTAACTTATCGTCAATACATATTTGTACATTTCGTCCAATTTGGAAAGAGAGTACCTTAACTAAACTGTGATAGGTTGTCTCTGCATTTTTAAACCCGGAAGTTATTACTTGTAATACTGTATCTATGCTCATAAAAATCATATTTTCCACGTCATTTGAATGTATGGCTGTTTAATTGTATCTGAAATAAACATACAGATGATATACCAATAACTCACTGCATAGAACGGAATATTAACCATTAAAACATTCCCATTAAAATCAATACAATCTGCTGAAAAAATCAATACAACCCGCACATTGCACTATTCTTTACTGGTCTGTTGAATGGGACAGCTGCTATATCTCATGTAGACCTTGGAAGACGTCTAAATTCTTAGAGAGATTAGTAAGGCAATTCAAAAAACTCTTTGCAAGTTCTGACCGATGCAAATTTTGGCCTCGTATTATCATTTTGTTCCAATGGTAACTTCTTCTATCGGGAAGTATCTCTTTTCGGACCATGTCGGCCAAAGTTACGGGCCTCTGTTGGTAACCAAAAAGGTTATGGGCCTCCGAGACTATGGGATATTTGACTAGGTCTTAAATGACTTCATTTGAAACATAAAAGTTGAAAAATAAAACGTATTAAATGAATATAGAAAATAAAATAAACATTATAGACATTTTACACAATCAAATAGAAAATAAAATAAAAATTATAGACATTTTACGCATCATACGACTCTTATCTGTCAAAGGCTTTTATGCTTTGAATAGTAATCTGTGTTTATAGGTAATTTGTCATTAAGCTTCCCATGATGACACCAACATCAAATCATGAAAAATCAGCTACGACGAATTAAACTTTCATCACTGTTATACTAAGTACAACATAGAATATCTAGAAGAAAAATTGTTAGAAATTGAAGGACTGTTACTGCACAAACTTGTACAACCAACATTTGAAAGTGCAAAACATTATGTTTCAACAAATATCTAATAATTTACAAACTAAATACAAAACAACGATAAACGTACGAGTACAGACACAGGTTAGTGTTTTATAATACATGTCATTTATAAACATACATATCAGAGACGGGCTTCAACATCTATACCTTAAGGACTGTGCTTCGTTTGATCTAATCAGATCAAAATTGTCCAAAAATGAAGCTAGTGGTTTAAACAGACCATTTAGTTTTGTACAACAGTAGGTTACTTCTTACTTGACTCGGACTCATATCCCTTTTTAGTCAACTCCACCTTATCGAGCCGTGATGTTCTCCAGGTAATTGAATTTGTTGACTTTAGTAATAATCCAAGAGCTGATAAGCACACTGATCTAACAACCTCATCCAGTGACCGACTCATCTTCCCAACCAGCATGCTAAATACCTAATCAAGATTATAACAAAAAATTGTTGGTTTCTTGTTTTTTTTTTGGTTATATGGCACTAAGGGGGATCGTTCAATGTCTAGCTTATAAGCAAAAAAGCTAGCTTAAAATAAGCCTAAAAACCAAATAAGCTGATGGCACCAAACAATCCCCAAGTTGATAAAAGGTGGTCCCATAATGAATGACCTGTGGATAGTACAGAGCATGCTGATCATCTGACAGTGATAGCAAGCTACTAGAGAAGTAAATCGCATTTGCCTGAATAATTGGCCAAGGAGCGTCAAAAGCCTGCATCGACACATTGCATATCAGATTCACTTTTCTTGCACATAGGTGCCTCTTTGACGAACAAGCTAGCTAGTGCTATCCTTAGCAAGCAAACATGACCAATATGTACTGACAGCATATATAATTGTAGAGATAATCCAGTGTATTTGATAGGCAAAGTTCAGGTTTAAGATGAACAATTCTGATTTAGGGAAAGAAAAAGTGCAGGAAGAAAGTAAATAATACGTTAATAATGCTTCAATTAACTTTATGAGACGGCTTCTTTGAACAATTAGGATTTGGGAAAATGTAGAACTAAGAAACTATCTGGAGGCAACGAAGAACCGAAAACTATGATGAGTACTTTAATTTATTTTCTATGCCGCCTTGTTGAAATCCATAAACATATGGCACTCTTGCACTTATCATCATAATGAAGTCGCTCTCTACTATAGATATTTCTACCTTCAACGTAAAGAGAGCAACCCCAAGTGATGCATAGAATTTGGGTACATAAAGAAAGAAAGAGAAAACAGAGCTGATGAATTAAACAGAAGCTCGAATTGCAGAAATGGAGTACAGAAAGATTACTGCTGTCTGAGCTATGCAGATAGAAAACTCTTTGCAGTCAGAGCTGTATCGAATTTCAGACTATACATTCAGATATATAGGTATACAAAAGTTCCTACCCGATATCCCGGTTCTAAAAATAACACAAACCTGTATGGTTGATGCGATATAGGTACCAACTCTGGAGGGTTGACGGACAAACTGTCTAGAGATGTCTCTTAGAAAGTCCTCATAATCGTTTCTGAAGGAAGGCACAATCTAGAACATCAGAGGTACAATCACTTTGAAAATTTGTTTTCATGAAAGGAAAGGCTTATACATACCGGTCACCAGAAGTAAAGGACTGTGAATTTAATAAGGCAGGTAGTCCTTCCATATCAATGAATGGAACAATTTGTTTAAGAGTGTTCTGTTCATGAGAAAACTAGTCGGTCATTCCACTAGACTTCAACAGAGAAATTTTTAAACAAATTGCTTACTTGACAAGCCTGTCTAACACTAATATCGTCGTCAAGTAGATGAAGGACCAGTCGTGGAACGGTAGCATGTATCTGTGATTAATTATTAACATTAGTTTCGCTCAAAGATATTAATAAAGAAGGACGTCAAGTGTTTTTCAACTATGTGAGGTTGTCCAAGTCATCAAACTGACAACTAAACATTCCAAGAACCGTTTTATTATATATTCCAGAATCTAAGAAGTTGGTAATTAGCCTATTTAACCAAAACATGCATACGCGTAATGGCACTACACTGACTACACTTGTTACTAGACTAATGATATCTTGTTGGTTACTAGGAAAAGAAGACCTCATACAGACCTGCTCAAGAAATGCCTCCTGCTGTGCTTCAACTCCATACTTGCTTAGCGCTCCAAATGCTGAAAAAGCCTTGGACCTCATTTTTGAGTTCAAGCAAATCTGTTAAAAAGAAATATCAGAGAAATTCATAAAAATCTTAAGACTGAACGGAAGAAATGGCTTACTATATATGTGGGGGTGCTAACAGATACAGAAGAGTAGCAATAGATGATAAGATCATATTGATTATTGCATAGCATAATTATATTCCTAAAGTTCAAACTTTCTTTTCTTCCATGATGGTATGATTTAACATATTACAAAATTATGCTCTATCTCAAAAATACTTTCTGACCATCTACAGTCAGCATAAGTTAAATGTATTTTTTAAAGTAAATTTTAGAAGTAAAAGAGAACAAATAGTACAAAGCTACCTCTATGTATGCATACAGTATATTATTTCTGAAGTAATTTGGATTTGGTTATAACGAACAAAAGACAGTAACAACATCCTTGATCCCAGATTTCCAACTTGATATCCACATAAGCCTTTGGGTGTTTGCTTTTCAGGAAGCGGACTTTTTTGGCTGGGGATATTTTATATCAAGTAATCTACTATCTTCAAATATGCATAAAGTATCTTATTTTTGAAGTAATTTGGATTTGGTTATAACTAACAAAAGACACTAACAATATCTTTCATCCCAGATTTCTAACTTCAAATCTACCTACGCCTTTGGATGTTTGCTTTTTAGGACGGGGACTTTTTTTGGATGAAGATATTTGATATCGCGTAATCTATTAGCTACCTAGGCAGCATAGCCAATCATCCTACAAAAGAAGTAAGGCGAGAAATGTACAAGATTGAGCTTGTCCTTTCATGAAGTTATCAAAAAGTTGTTATAGTTTAATACAAGTTTTAGGGTTTTCGTCAAAACTTGACTGTGTGCCCAAGCTAGAAGCTTATGCAGAGCAAATCAGTAGCAAGATCTGCCACTGGACATGTACTAGTAGTCATATAAACTACTATAAAATGTTGATGCTTCTTTGCGCTACTTTTAGAGATAAAACAAATAAACATTACAAGGAAAAATATACGCCAAAATAGATTTTTGTTGAATAATATGTAATAAGTACACACCTGAATATTGCGGAGTCGAACACACAAATTAAGTAAAATAGGTTCAACAGCATCATTGGGTGATGAGTCAAGAATCTGCATATACAACAATCGAGTAAATCATGGATAATCAAGGAAATATATGAACTTAGATGTCCACGTTGGAGACCTACACTAGCCAATCTCTCCAAACCCAACATAATATGATCCAGAGTGCAAGAACAACGGAAGAAGATTCATTACCGTCAATAAGCATGAGACTGCAGTAAGCTGCACCGGTTCTTCTGAATCATCAAGCAAAGCTAGTATTACACGCAGTATTTGAGATGCATACTGATGCAGATGGACATTTGGTATCTAGCAAGTCCCAGACCAAGAAGTCAGTTTTACTAAAAAAAGTAGAAAATAAGTAAATTACAAATGCTGACACCTATTTTTGACCAAATTTATGCCAAAATGTTCTGGTGTAACCATCATTCTTATTATTGTAATGATTGAATGCAGATCACGTGCTTGTCTACTTAGCAACAGTGAAAGAATTTGAAACCAACACGTCCAAATGTTCTTAAATGGTGATCGCAGAAAAGCAAGCTTTTACCTGCACTAATCCTCTCAAACAAAGTCGTCGAACAGTTGGAGACTCATCAGAAACATGTCGGCATAATGCTTCAACCATCTGCTCCAACAGGGAACTAAAGCCACCACTATAAAATTGAAAACACGAATGAAAGGTTGCTATGCAAATGAATTGGAGGATGTGTTTTAAATTTGACTAGCGGCAAAAGGAAGTTAGATCCTCTGCGGGAATCAAATACCAAGTACCCAAATTTTGAGCTTAAAACTCAAACTGAACCATATTGCTCTCTTATTTTTTGCTTCATATTTCTATCTCATAAATGTTCTTTACGAAAGAACAAAACCTATTCAAGCCTTTGAATTTTCTCGATAGTTTCAATATACGGTAACACACTTCATCAAATAAAGACATGGTAATTTAATTATAAAGTTAGATCTTTCAATCAACTTCACAGCCAACAAAATTCATGAAGGGTAATATATGAGAACTGGTAACAAAAAGAACTGCATAAAACTAAAGATACTAAAAAAAAAGTGCAATAATAAAGCTACCTATAGCAAACAAATTCTGATAATGCTGCTGCAGCAGCTTCCCTTTGAGATTTTTGGGACAAGTTTAAAGACTTTGTCAGAATTTGGCAAATGCTTTGAACCTGGAAGGTAAAGTTATAGAAAGATTAGAACTAAAGAAATCTTAGGAATGTGGAAAGAAAATGATTATGAATTAGTAAGATTATCATATTATGTTATATATCCTATTTGTATTATGGTTATAGATTTCCTATTCTATGAGAACTTGGCGCCTATATAGACGTAAGCGTAATGGCTGCTCTATAGCTTTCTTACACTGAACAAATTACAATAGAGCAAAATTAAAGCTGGATGTTATGAATACAATCTGTCTTAAACACCAATCTAGAATAATTACCAAACTACGAACATGAACGCATTTGTACCAATCTGTGTTTCACTAGTCACTTCAAGCTTCCAATCTATATGCTTATATGAAAATATACTCCACGAAAACAGTCAACGACACTCTTTTAACTGATGAGATGGTAACAGACTACAGTCTTAAGTCCAAAAGAAAGTTTCCTAGAAGAAGAAGAAGAATTAAATAACCAGTACATGCAAAAATAACCATAAGGATTAGTTCACCTCTTTTGGTCTCTTGATAGAAATGCAACCAGCAGCCTCCCCCATTATATCAATCCACTTTTCATGTTCATTTTGCTCTCCACACTTAGCCAAAATCTACAGATAAATCAATATTACCTTCATTCAGAAATCAGAACCAATAATAGACGACAATGCAATAATACTGGAAAATTACCTTTCCCATTTCAAGGTCCCCCACACACTCACAGAAAGCCTGAAAGGCGGTTAGAAGCGCCCTAGAAAAAATAATATAGGTTGATATCATGTACTTTCAGACCTCTTAAATCAATGTTCAATATATACATGAAGTATGGTTACCGTAATGGCCCTTGCTGACCGGAACTTGCTAGACCATGGCAACTACCCAATTGCAGTGTCAGTACACTAACAACAGAAGCATAGCTCTGCTCAACCACTTTCTTTCCAGTTTTACCACCACCTCTGCAATTAAGATTAGACATCATTACACTAGGACGGCGTACAAAGAAGGTGGTGTCAAATGACTTTGTTCTATGAACCTGAAAAAGGCAGTGAGAGCCAAAATAGCAGCTTGCAGAATATCATGGTCTATATGACTTTCAGGATGACTGGTAGAACTTTCTCCTTTCTGGGAAAGGCCTTTTATTATAACGGTCTGATTCAGTACAGATATTAGATGCTCCAAGAACAAAACTGAAAGCCCCGTGTGTTTAGAGAAGGCCTATAGAAAATAATAAAATGCAACCTTATAAATAATTTTCTCTAGACCCACAACTAATAATGCAGGATGATCAATAAAATTATAAGAAATTATACCATGTCAAAAGAGACACATTTTTAAACACGGGACACAATACATGTATGAAAAGATAAATATAGCCTATATAAGGACATGCCAGAAATACTTATATGACTTTCACTGGACCTTAATATGAAAATAATATAGACTTCTCTTTCGACCCTAGCAACAAAAGAAAATGCTTCCTTGCATCAGTCGGGTCAAATCGTACAGAAAGAATTTAGCAAGTAGATGACAAAAGATTTCTATTTCATTGCACTGTTGGACCTTTGATGCTCTAAATTTTACCATTTTTCTAGCCAAAAAGTAGTGTCATCATATTATATGTCAAAGTTCACCAGTGCAAAACACATGGCTACACTATTATAACAGTAGAAGAAGATTCCCAACATAAAAACCTTTACAAGACTACAATGTGTCGAGCATAAACATGAGACTTACATAGAATGCATCCTGCATTGGCCAGCCACCACGTAATCTTGAAATATCCTTTGTCACTATATCCCTTCCAGCAGTAACCAAAACTTCATTGAAGACGATTTCCGTTTTGGTGCTTTCAGCAAGAGCACAAATCTAAAGGCGGTTAAAGGTGGTTCAAGAACATACATAAAAATGAAACAAAGGCAAAATCGAAATCGGAACCCCACAGTAAATCTGGATCAACTACATGGGTTTAATGGTAGCTAATAATAGAACATTAATATTTCGAGTCAATAAATTTAAGGAATCAAGCAAAGGATACAGCCCCAAGAGCTTCCAAACGAAGATGCTTCTCGGTTATATGAACTGCTGCAGATAGTAAAGACTGACTCGTCCTGAAGTGAGAAAAGAACGAACAAATTAAAAATTCTTATTAAAAAATACCACTTAAAATTAAATTTCCTACTAGAGGACACAATCACAAGTTGATCAACCTTGATATATCATTTTCACTCATCTCGTTCCCCCTTTTTGTGACAAACTCGATAACAGCTTGGATAGCCCCGTCAGCCGATGGTCTAATTTTATCACAGATAGCTGCCGTGCAACCTTGCAGAGCGTCTACAAGCTAATAAAATAATCCACAATAAAGTAACAAGCTAATAAAATAACCAAAATATAAGCCAACATGTCCAGAAAACTTATGAAAATAAAACCTACCTCCCTCTTTGATAATAAAACGCACACTGAGGAAATAATTCGGTTAAAAACTTCCGACGGATCGATGGAAGCATCCTGCACATAGATGAGTGTAGTTTTTATCTATTATTATGCTTTCTGTAACATTGTTACAATAGAAACACCTTGGTTTAATAACAAGCATCATGTATTAAAAATCAAAGAAGAAAATGAACAAGACACACGTACACTTCTCAAGATGGCGATAACATCCTCAAGGGAGGACAAAGCACGATAGGATAGTTCCTTGTCTAAACTTATACTTGACGCCGTAGGCCTTGGAAGTGAAAGAGAGATACTGAAGAGTTGGTCCAGAATCTATGTGCAAGAAGAGTGAACACTATCTTATTGAAGTTAAAACTGCATGAAGCCCCGGTCTAATTCTCAACTTAAAAAGCATCAACAACAGCATTTTGATTCAGAATTTGTGCGGATTTCTCGACTTAGAAAAGATTATTAACAGCACGTTGATTAAGTGACACAATATGTGACAGTTAGTAATTTCCTACCTTCGCAGAAAACTTTCTGACTTCAGAATTTGTGTCTGCACAACGAGGAATATACACGATGACTCTATCTCCCAAACACAGAGCTTCGCGACTTGGCAATACGAATGCCGCTGTTAGTCGTAGAAAGGTTTACACAAATATTAGTAAATGTACTGAAAAGTAGGGAGTTCTTAAGGAAACACATTTACATGGTAAGTTGGAAAGATATCCAGGTAGAATATTGTCTTTGTGCTTGATGTGTGAGCAGCTACTACGGCAACCAAGAGAACAATTAGTACTGGCACAGAGCGTTCGAAACTTGAGAAGCACCTCATAAACAGCGACACAGCCTCTCCTTCTTTGATAATCAACAGGTGAAGTAACATATTGATCAAGTTGTCTCAATATATGTAATAGTTGCTCTGCTCGACTTCTTCCATCCTCTCCACTAATTGTTGAAGATATTGCTAGTTAGAAAATGCAATAAGTATTCAATAACTGAATATGCAATTAGTAACATAATGACATTACTCAATTAAACTAGTGAACTGGTGAAACATAAGCTAATAAAGTAGGATCCAAACCCCTTCATCAGGCTGTGAGACAAGAGACATATGATCTCTGAGCTGCTTAGCCGGTACTGTGACCTTCGTCAAAGTTAACAATGCCTCTCCTCTCTAAAGCATATAAAGTAATTATACAATTCTAACACTTCATATAAGTAGTTTATATGGATAAAAGAAGACCTCCAACAAATTTTACAGACTATATATATCCATGGCTAGAATAAATCACACAAAATGTTATCTATGATGTGCAAGGTTGCACGGCAACCTTGCAGACTATATGTATCCACGGCTAGAATAAATCACACAAAATGTTATCTATGATGTGCAAGGTTGCACGGCAACCTTGAAGACTATATATATCCACGGCTAGAATAAATCACACAAAATTTTATCACAGAATATATATCCCGCTTGCAACATTAACTTGTCTCCTAAATTCAAGCATGTTAACAAATTTGCAGATAGACCAATATGTCAAAGGATGTTGAAGTTATGAGATATAATATTATATTTAGATTAGATTGATTATGATGACAAGGTAAGATTACATAAATTTTTAACTTTATGTTTTCGGACCAGATAAGAACTTGACCAGTTGAGAAGTTCTAAACTTCTCAACTTGGTTATAACTTGCATAATATGTAAAATTACTTAAGAGTTTTTCTTAACGTTTTCGACAAAGTAAGAACTTGACCAATTCTGAATTTCTCAAGTTGATTTTAACTTGCATGACAAGGTAAGATTACTTACCATTCTTAACTTAATGGTTTCGAATTAGGTAAGAAGGTAGCCAGTTTTACAGCTTGCATGACAAGGTAATGCATAGAGTTTTTAACTTTATGTTTTCAGACCAGAGAATTTCATGAAGTGTACGCAGACAGTACTTACACCAAGCAATTTAAAAAGCTCAGGACTTGCCATCTAAGTACCTTGTCAGAAGAATTGCACAAAGGAGGGTAATGAGGTTATCTATAAGAGGATTTATAACGTCCTCTGGATCATTTGGTAGGGCAAAGAATCCTAAAGTGGCCTGTTGAACACAAGAATAAGAAACTGAGTGAATGAAACAAAGAGCAGAGATATGTTGTTATGTATACATTAGAAAAAATATGAAAGTTAGGAGAAATGTACCTTCATGATATGATTTCTAGTTTCAATTGTCAACTTTGGCTCCACCGAAACCAAGGTCGTGCAGGCACTCAATGCAAGAGCCTGAAGAAGCAAACAAGAAAATTGAAATTGAAAACAGAGACACAGTTTAGATAAGGCAATGAGCAGTTGTGGACTTATTATTAAAACACCTGAGTGTGCAGAAGTTCTAGACTAGAATCAGCAAAACCCTCAGTTTTATCTCTACCCATTAAAGTTAATATATAGTCGAGCATTAGATCTCTTCTCTTTAAAGGAAATACTGCACCACTTTCTGCAGCTGTGATTACAGCACAGCCTGCATAAACCAGACCAAGAGAACATAGGCACTGTCAGAATTAATGTTTGTAAAGCAATAAGCATCTTAGTTTTTCATAATGTAGTAAAGTAAATATTTTTCACTGCATGGTAAATGAAATTTTCTCGAGTACTAACTAGAAATAGTTATAGAACTAACTTTGCCAGGCGCACTTTCCTGTAACTAAGTACTAACCTAGCAAATCAATAGCAGTTATAACAGCTTGTTTTGCTGTTGGGTTTCGTACATGAAGAAGCCTTGAAACCATATTAGTTCCCTGCAAGTAAGAGCAGAATATTCAATTTTTTATATATGAGAACACCTTGCGAGCACACACAGTTCACAAATAGACTGAGCCTAAGGATTTCTAGAAATATATGGCAACTGCTTCGTTGCCAGCGTACTATGAGACGCTTAGGCTGAAATATATATTTCTAGAATATAAGTTCAAAATGGTATAAAAAGTTCTCAAAAGGAAAGACCAGAGGAAATAAACCAAACAAATTGAAAACAGACTCTTTTAACTATTAACCAACAGCAACAAAAGAAGAAAATAGTAACGATGTCTTAATGCAGTCACCCGGCTGTTTGGTTGCCAGTTTATTATGAGACCCTTTAAGCTGAAATATATCTTTTCTAGAATATAAAATTAAAATGGGAATAAGAATTGAGCCAAGCAGATTCTCAGAAGGGAAGACCAGAGGAAATAACCCGAACAAACTGAAAGAGAAGAATTTCAAACTATGAAGACCAGCAGGTACATCAAACTAAAGTTAAAGTTTCTTACAACCAGTGCATCTATTCTAGCTTCAATAACTGTTGAAGGAGCATATTTCGCTGCATATCCATACATCAGAGCCAAAGCAGCGTGTATATCATCAGACTCTTCGGTCTTATAGTCATCAGAGAAGAAAGACATAATTCTGCAATACATTAATTCATGCAAAACATGTCAGGCAGTGTAAAAATTCTCCACGGCTAAAAAGGTAGTTATATATAATTTTTCAGAAACTGTGCCACCCAAGGGAGGGAACAGCAGAAAAAGTGATAGAAACAACAAAATTTGATCAATTACAGATCAAACAAAAGCTCAACATCTAGAAAATTTGATCCATCTCTAAAGATAATACCATATACATTTGCAAAACAAAGGGAAAACTGGAAGCTGATGCTAATAAACCCTCTGCCTCTATCATCCTACAGTTACTCTCAAGAGCCACCATGCAAACATAGAATATTTGCCAGTATAGAAGGTCGTTGGCAGGTGTGGTAGGTATTGTCAGTTCATCATGGAACACACCTTTGGAAGATGCTTTGCCCAACATTATCTAGAATCTCTTTCAGCTTTTCCAGTACAGTGTCTAGGTGGGATGCGGCAACCTGGGTGGTTAAAGTACGACTGTGAGCTAATAAACACTTGGAAGAAATAGTAGAAAAATAGAACTAGAGTTCAATATACCAATCCTATGGCTTTTGCCAAACCAAGCCTGTTTGTTACAATGGAGATATCAGCCTGTTTGTACATCCAGTCAATTTTGTCATGTACGTATGCTCTATCGGTAACTTTCTGAAGAAGTATCCCTAGGCACCTGAAACAAATGAATTCAAATTTTGTACAAGTAGGCATACATGCAACTCCACACTTTTATCGATTGTATTATTAAATATCATGTTTGTCTTCCACAAACCAAGAGATAAGTTGCTGTGGGAAAAGTCAGTAATCTATAGAGTTTAAAATGACAGATTTATGTTTACAACTAAATCCTCATTATCTAAAACTAAATGTTTTCTCCAATTTTTCTCATAGCAGAAACAGCTATACTTACATCTCATATATGATATAAGAAGAAATTCTATAGAGTAAGTACATAAATTAGAGAATAGCTCTGCAATTAAGCCTATACCATTAACTGAAGATACAAGTAGCAGTTAGCAAAAGAACAATAAGGTGGCATAAACGTCCACATAAAGTCGCTCACACGTCAGTCGCTCACATAAACAAACACATTAAGGAAACTATACCGGTGAAGAAGTGCTGCATGTTCATCATCTGGTGTATAGAGCGCATATTGTCTGGAGATAACATTTCCAAGAGACATCATCCAATCAGTGTCTTGCATCACATCCAAAGATTCTGCGAGAAACTGGCACCAAATTACGCGACCTGTTAGGTATCTGGCAGTGGCTAATAGTATCTCCTTTGTGAATGTGCACATCCAGATTAAGTGCATAACTACATTTCAAAACTATGATGCTTGTCAAAGGAACCGCTTCATGGCATCTCTTTTCTATTAGTATAAAATAATCTGTATAGCTTGTATTAATCAACTAGATTATCCATACATCTTTGAAGGGGACAATCCAGGGAGTTTCAACACTAGTATATTTTTACCCTACAATAAACCAATCCTTACCTTGATAATATAAAACTTTAACAAATCAACGCTTAGCAAGTCATGAAATCTTACATTGATAATCATGTCATCCCAAGTCTCCTGGTATAAAGGATCCAACTTAAGGTCTTCCGTGTCAGAAACATAAGCCTTCATCTTTGGAATCTAGAGCTTACCAGAGACAACTACATCAGGTTCACAAGTTGTGATGCATATGGCATTAAAAAAAACGACAACTTTCTACTCTGTCAGAGTATTTGGCCTATCTGTTTTAAACAAAGCAAAACATGATCAAGTTTCAAAGTGACAGCTGCCAATAGCACCATATATAAATTAGCTCCAGCTGCCAATAGCACCATATATAAATTAGCTCCTTATTAAGTTATCAGATAAACCGTACATGTAACCATGTACTTAAATGTCGTCTAATTAGTAAATACTACATGTACCTGAATACAACATCCTCACAAGAACTTAATAGAAGCTATAAAATAATTGCACTCATCATTTTTATCTAAATTAAATCTTTTGCTGCTGTTAAATACAGGATTTACCATTCAAAAATTCCTTATGTCTATGAAAAATTATGCAGCCCTAATATTTCTTTATAGCTTCCTTTATCATGTGTTACAGCAGTCAGGGAAAGCATTCAACAATCATAGTATTTGATGACATGTGAAGTAAAAATTGCTATACCTCGTCTTGCCAGAACAAATATATGTTCTTCGGGAAGAGGGGTGCCAAGTAACAAAGGACCTGCAAATACAAGAAGCATGTAAAGTAATTTTTTGGTTAAGATATCAATTTTGCCTGCGAAAATTAAATCAGCCTAACGAGGATTACAACCAAGACTGAAATTTTCAATATGCTCTAGTCTAAAAGTTTATAGTCTGCACAAAACATTACAATCTTAGGGGCTAACTCCTTCATGGGAATCAGCACAAGAATAGTATTCCTGAAGTGCGCACAATATTATAATGAGAACAAAAAGAAATTAACAAATATTAATAATTTAAGCCGGGGTGTCATATTTATTTCCTAATCCGCAACTATGAATAACCTCCTGCATGTTGTTTGACACATCATGACTTTTGTAAGATAATTAAACATGAAATACACTTACGGTCAAAATCTGAGTTGCTAGCTGCTCCCTTGCTAGAGGATCGTGCAATAGAACAATCAAGCGGGCAAACAACTCCTGTATTTATCATGTATACAGCTTAGATAGCCGCTATTTTTCTCAAATATTATAATGTAATAAACGCATAATGAGAGTCGAATCAAATTCCACCTCAGGACTTGGAATATCGGCACGATCTTTTAACTCAACAAGCATATCGTTGCCTGAAGAATATCGGTGTCGACATAGTTCCGAAATGCATCTGCAGACCTATAACATTTACATACAGAACAGAGTAGGTCAGGTTTACCCCCAAATCGAATGCATGCTTTGAAAATACAGTATCACACATCCACAATATGGCTGCATAACAATATAGAAAGCAGTTTACTCCTCGAATATAGTGCACAAATAAGCTAGCATATTAATTGATAATACTTAAGACAAGGCAAAGCATGGTCATATAAGTACATTTAACACAACAATACAATTCTCTCTCCTTGACGGGGTGTTGATGATTACCATGGTAGGGAATAAGGAAACAAAAAGCACCATACCGTTGCAGCTGCCGCTGTATAATCACGTGGAATGATCATCTTAAGCAAAAATGGCCAAAGAATATACTGCAGAAGGTCAGACATAATCAAAAGTTAGTTCTATCTATTTAAGATCAAGGAACTTTAAAATTGAATCTCTAGCATATTTAGGCAAGTGCAGTCAAGATTCAACTAATTAGTAAAGGACGTGTAATACCTCCATTTCAGGAATTGTATATGTCAGCAAAAGAAGACCTTTCTCACAGATTCTTATTAGCTGCACGGGGGACACAGACTCAGTCCTCCCCTGAGGAAAAAAATAGTCAACATGCTAGACCTAATAAGTTAAATCATTAAAGCATCTCACGGTGACATTCGAATGCAGCCATGGACATGACATTTGGTGCTAACGCCTAAATGCAGTACACCAGAAAAGTTTAAAAAAAATGTGCACTTAAATCAATACCATGCTAGAAAACAAAAAAGTTGATGAATTCAGATTGCACACAGTAATATCAGTCCATTATTTATTTATTTAATGTTGCCAGTGGGATCCCGAGAGCAAATTATCAAACTCTCAAAACAGTATCAGAGTCATTAAATGAAAACCATACAAACATACCTTCGAGCTCTCAACATCTTGCTCTGATACAGTACAATTACGAACAAGATATTCAACAAATAACTCCCCAGATGGACCAACCAAATAGCAATGTGAAGCCATAACCACAATCAACTACCAGCAGAGCAACAAAATCTCAGATCAAGTTACAAAAAATTTAAGTTCAACATGAAAAAGTATGCACCGTAAATTAGCATACCTCTGAAAGTGCCTTCCTGACACCAATATTTTGCTCATCAAGCAAAGACTTGACAGTGTCCACAAGTAAAGGCCTTTTTGCGTGCCAAGCTTCAAACAACCTAGAGAAAGATTGAGAAAATTAAATAAATGTGGAGAAAAAGGTGACATCGTTGAAAGTGAAAAAATACCTGGGAAGGAGATGCTTTAAAACACAGAGGGAACCAAAAGTCAGAGGTTGTTCCTTTAGTTTGCATTTCTGTGAGATATAAAGTATAACAAGAATCAATACACAAAAAGCCTCAGAACTATATCTCAGCCTTAGCAAAACTTACAGACTAGATTATTCTTTGGGAAAACACGGATTGATAATTACCAAAAAAAATTTATATGAATGACAATACCTAAAGTTCTATAACATCCAGACAGAATCTATACTCACATTGAGAAGGAAAATAAATAGTTCCTCGGGGTATACCACGCCAACGTTGAGAAAACATCGTTGAACTTCATTGTATATCTGCAACATAAACATAAACATATATATAAGTAAATGACAGAAGAAAGTACATTATTCAACCCAAGCTTATTAAAAGACAGATAAAAAAAACTGATGTAAAATATACATATTACCTTCATTCCAACTGAAATATCTGAATGCTCTTTGCCATCTTTGCTGTCATAGTTATGACAGATCACAGGAAGAAGTGTTGAAATTATAACTGTGAGGTCCTACAATGTGGAAAAAACATATCAAAAAGGACCATCAGCAAGTTGCTTCTACTTTCCCTTGAAAAACAAACGAGCACCAAACTGGATTACATAGCTTAATGTACGGATTCAAACAAATATACCTCAAAATCAAGCAAAGGAGGGCCAGTTTCTGACAGTAAGGAAGCAGTCAAAACGTTGTGTAGACTACATGTTGCGAGAAGAGTAATATCTTGATCTCTCCTATACCTATTCAAAAAGCCAAAAGAAAATATTCTATTTATTGCTAGACAACATACATAACAAAAGAATTTTTGGGTGCGTATGTGTATCACATCATGCTATTTAATATGAACTTGGAATGACGCCAACAGCAATAATATTAGAGATCGAAGAGGTCATACAATTCTAGTACAGTAGGAATAAGTCTTGGTAAAGCAGACTTCAACTGCATCCGGGTGATAAGACCAACCATCTGACCTAAGGCTTCAATGGAAGAAACACGAACCTATTCATAAAATCAAATAAGTCAAAAACGTCAAACATATTATTTAAGACGTACTGAAATTGTAAATCCTTGACATATCGTTTACTAATGCTTCCAAGAAAGAAAATTTTAAAATATAGAATATTTTTTCTTCAATCCGGACTTGAATGCATATTCTTCTCTGTGATGGTCAGTTTTATTGATCACATAAGAGGAAAAACCTCAGCATTAATAAAACAAACTTTGGTTTATCTATAGATAAAAAGTACAGTTTATACAATAGGACATATAAATAATATTTTATATAAGTATAATTTTAACTTAATTTCACAAACCTTAACATCCCGTGAAGTAGCCCAAGCCCTTAACAGAAGCTCAAAAGCAGAACTCAGATATGACCTGCTTCAAATAAAATTATTAATTGTTCTGTCATCGAATGAGTACAGTGATCCAGAAAGTAGCCAAAACAAAATATTGATCTTACATGACATCTCCATCGAGAAGTGCATTGGAAGACAATTCAATGTTATACTGCAAAGCAGCCTGACACCAGCACTTAAAAGCTGGAGAGTGGAGAAGAAGTTTGTTAGGAAACAGGTTACTTGAAGTAAATAGACATTGGATACAGCATCTGATAAGAACATAATGATTCCGTCCAACTGTGAAAGTTCTTTATTCTCTGCTACACAAATCTCCAGAAGAGGGTAAAGCAAGAGACCCAAAGATAATAGCAGGGCAGGACTAGATGTTTCTGAATTAATCTCTAGATAGATAGATTTACATAGGACATTTAAAACAAGGAACCTACAAAATGTATACAGAAATACTATTTTGTAGGCTGAAACACCACGATACCCAGCTTCACTTGATAGTTCGTTGAGCATCACTAACATGGTGACATAGTATTAAAAGCTTAAGGTCATCAAAAAATGGAGTTAGGCTACATAGTATAAAAATCAATATCTTCCCGTTATTGTTTTCTTCCATGATTTCAGGCCAGACCAGGGATGTCAATCCCTTACTCTGTTCGTGAATGCAGGAAAGATAAAACTCGGCTAAAAATCCCGATTTAAAAATAACAAAACTTCTTGATAATAGATCTATAAGAGTATTTATCTCACTAACAGACTCATTATCTAGCTAAAAACTAATTAAAATATCAGAAAATGACAGGGACACTAATATCAATAACTTAGGACATATTGCAAATTACACTTTTAGAAATTAGGTAAAGGTAGGCTACAACTTCTTCACGCCATACCATTTGCAAATATTGGCCGGTGGATATCTCGTACGTTTCCAACAATAGGTAAAACCCGTGAAAGCACCCCTTTCAGCCGAGGAGTAAACTGTAAAGCTTCAAAGAGATTATAAAGTATTGCAGATGCTTCAGTTAATCAAACAAAAACTGTAGGGTCCAACAAAAACCAATTGATTCGGAAAAGCAAGGATAGAAATATTAATAAGTTCCAACCTTCAGCAGAGGCAAAGTCTGCAAGAATTTGAACCATTGCTGGTAAAGCTGAACTAGTCCCTGACAAGTGAAGAAGTATTTCTTCCATCATCTGCCGAATCAGAATAAGACATCACCATTGAATCATATATCCAGAGATTCGGTGAGAAGGGACAGTGGCGGGGCAAGGAGGCATAGAAGTGAAAGAAATCATGCATGTGTACACACTGAAAGAAGCATTAAATGGCACATGCATTTGAATGTCCATAAAGTTCCAGACTACAGTACATAGGTTGTCAAGAATATATCATATTTGTAAAAGGAATCTGTCGAATGGCAATGCACTTAGCATTTCAGCTTGTCAGTGATTTTCTGATTGTATAAGAAGATGTCCCTTCACCCCCCCATTTTTTTTCATTCGACTTTTATCTCTACTAAAGAGACGTTCACCTCTTGCATTATGAGAAACAAAAGTGCTTTAATTTATTAATTACCCCTGCTATTATATAAAGTTGGTTTAAAACAATTATTATATTTTAGAAGAAGAAAAATCAATAAGAATCATCAGATTCCTTTAACTCCATCCAAGAGCAACAGAAAATTTTATAAACATCCGCACTCTTTCAGATAACCCTTAACACAATCCACTTACCAGGTCAGGCAAATGGGAGCCAATTGCAACAAGAACTCCTGATGCCTTCCTTTGCCAATCAGCATTGAGTTCCTATACAAAAATGAACTATAATAGTAAGTATAGGAGGTGATATATCAATTTGTTAATATGGTAGGAAACTTATTTACGAAATGTGACAAAGACATTGGCTAGCCAGATGAAAATTATAAGAAACCAGAAGTACAAAATTAAAGGAGCCACTCCTGGATATAAAAATAAGTAACTCCGGATTAATAGCTAATACAGACAGTACGATGCTTTATAGTCTTACTCTTTGCACAAGTGTTAAGAGTCATTTTAGTTAACCTAGGCAGATATATAAAAACGGGAATCATCACTAGGTAATTCTCCACCATTTTTGTTCAAATCACACCCCTTAACACCTCCACCTAGCCGTATTACAACACCCTCATAACAATAAAAAGAACCCAAAATAACCAACCAAGACCTAATCTTTAACACTGCCCAACTTGCAATTGGGCTTTAAATTTCACAACCTACCACCTAAAGGAAGCCTTATAAGTAATATGTAACCAAAGCTTGCAAAAAATGCACCACCTTGGATGAGATTATTTCAGCAGAGGCAATCTTGGCAAGCTTCCCCATAAAAGCTTCATCAACCTCTTTCTCATCTAATGCTCGAATCGCATAGGCCATCACTTGAAAAACCCCAGCCATGTTGCCACAACGCTAATCACATTGACAGGCATAGATAAAATTGATTATTACACTCCACATTAACACAAACAAGCGCACTAACCAAAATAAAAATTCCAATTCAACATCCAGATCAAGATAAAATTCACATAAAAAGAAAACAGTACCCGTCGTCCTCCTTTCGAAACAGCGTAGCAACAATCAAGAACCAGTGGCGGATTACTGTAATCCAACATGAATAAAATCAGTATGATAACATCATATAGAGTTCACTAACTTAAAACAATCAAACTGTTAATTACAGTGTAGCGATTTCTCTTAGGGAAGACAGAGAAGCTTCTCTGACGAGTGTAGAGTCATCCGAAAGTGATGAAACCAAAACCTGAACAGCTTCTGCCGAAGAACAAAAAATGATCGAATGGAAAAGTAATTACGAGCGGAGAATTATAGAAACCTAAGTGAATTTGTTGCGATCGAATTCGAAGAGTAGATTTAAGAATCAAAAAGAACCTGGTGCTGGAATTGAACTACCCGAGCTCGAAGACGCCATCAAATTACTTCGACTATCGATTGATTATGTGATCAGTTGAGGAAGACGAAGAAAGAAGACTGGTAGATGAACGAAGAGGTGAACAAGCAAACAGACAAAAAAAAAACAAGCCAGCTGGTTTTTTCTTTACTGCCACGTTCGCGATTGGTGATGTAATTGATGTACAAACCTTCTTTTTATCCAATGTTTTCTGAAATTCGAAAGATGAAAACAAATGCTAAAAAGACGCTATTTGTAAATATAATGTTAAAATTTGTCAAAACGGTCTCCAAATAAATAACACACTAATTTCGTTCCGGGGGAAATTTGAAAATATTCGATAGCATTGGGTGAATTTAATGTTTTTCTTGATGGTTTGGGTGAATTTAATGTATTATATTTTTTAAAAATTGCTCGTAATTACTTTTCCATTCGATCATTTTTTTTGTCATCTACGTACTTTGTTCTATTATCTTTTAATACCCATTTCAACTAACTAATTACCACTTAATATCTAACATTATTTTAATATCCTAACTATCTTCACCCTTCATCAACAATCACGTAACCAAAATTTCCCTTTCTTATTTTTTTCTTTTTATTTTATTTTTTAAAACATCCATATCTTTCAAACCGGAGTTCGGAAAAATTATGCGGAAATACAATCGCTTTTGTTTTTTTAAGATGAACAAAACTAGACTCATTGATGATATTTTTTGATTTTTTTTTTAAAATAAATTTTCACCGGTAACAACTCTTAGGAAATAGAGAGAGTTCAAACAACTCTCAGGAAATCGAGAGAGTTGCAAACAACTCTCAGGATATCGAGAGAGTTGCAAACAACTCTCAGGATATCGCGAGAGTTGCACACAACTCTCAAGAAATAGAGAGAGTTGCAAACAACTTTCAAGAAATCGCGAGAGTTGTAAACAACTCGCAGGTATGTTTTCCAAACAACTCTTACGTTAGTTTTTCAAACAACTCTAAGGTTAGTACTGGTGAAGGTACGAGCGGGTATATATAGTCTCGGGTATTTTTGTCCAAATTTCAATTCGAGGTACCAAGTAACACTATCCAAAAAACGGGTACTAGTGGATAATTAGATAGTTGAGTGGGTATTTACTAGTACTTTTCTCTATATATTTTTTTAAATAAAAATTTAGAAAAAATCTAAAGATATTAAAAAAAACAAATGTATTGAAGTGTCTATTCAAACAAAAATATCCTTACATTCAAGTGTTATTAAAAATAAGAGAAAAGTACTAATAAATACTTTCTCAACTATTTAATTACCCAGTGGTACCCACTTTTTGGATAGTATAACTTGGTACCTCGAATTGAAATTTGGACAAAAATATACCCGACCATATATACCCGCCGGTACCTCGAGGTGTTTGCAATTCTCAAGATATCATGAGAATTGTTTGCAACTCAGGATTTCCTGAACAACTCTCAGGATATTAATGAGAGTTGTTTGCCATATATACCCGGCTTATTTTCTAAAGCCCGATCACCGGTTTAGGCCCATGTGGAATCTGCCAAAAAGGGTCGAAAGCAGACCCATGATAAGTGGTTGCAGCATCGGGACGATTCACGACCGTCCCAATAACAAGAAGTATGGAGGGTCGGTTATCATTCAGGAGAGCGTTCAACCGAGGTAATCCGGTCAATCGGTACCGAGGTCTAAGGGATGGAGGCGTTTCGAACTAATTCTTTTACAAGTCTTCATTCCCGACGCTCTTGAAGACTGGGGGCTACTGATAAGGGAGTAATTTGTCGATCTTAATAGAAAATGAGTTTATTGTAAATAGAAGAAGATAAATATGCCTATTGTTATATTTATTGGTTATTAGAAGGCAATTTGTAAACTAAGTATTTTGTAAAGGACTAAAGGTGAAATAAAACAAGACCACCAAGGACATAAACGGGTCCACCCTCCCCCACTATAAAAGGGAGCCCATTATTCTTGGTAGGTGGGACAATTCATTATTATATTCTCTTTCTATTTTCTCTCTCTACATTTTGAGCTTTAGTCACATCAGGTCCAAGATCCAATATTCTTCTTTCTTGTCATTTATTCTCTCATCAAGACTTTGTCTTGGCTCATCTATATAAAGGGCAAGACTACTCTAATAAAGAGTTTGAATACTTTTACTTTGAAAACTCATTTGTACTTGTACTTTCTCTCTCTAAAAACTCTCTAGCTCTTTCTCTCTCTAGAATTCACTTCTAACAATTTATTAATGCAAAATCATAACTCATCAAATTGGCGACTCCACTAGGGACTTGAACAAAATAAATCAGTGACATATTCAACTCAAAATTAATACGATATTGTTGTATTTTATGTTCAGAATCAGTACGATGAATCCTGAGAACAATCCTACAATTTGATCAGTTATGGAGACTCTTAAGGATGATTTACAGGTAGGTAGACCTGGTGGATCATCTCCGATCGAAACTCAATCTGATATTGAGGTTCGAATGAACTAGCTCCTGGATATAATTAACGCTTTGAATGAAAAGTATGACCGGAGGGAGCAAAAAATTCGCTCGGCAAAGGTTAGATCTGAGGTTAGACAAGAAACAAAAAAGACTAAGGTAGTAGCTCAATCAGATCGATCTTCTAATGATCGACTGGCTAAATCTGAGCATAAAAAACACGTGTTGTGTCTCCAAAAGAGCGATATTCGTCTCGTAAAGAGAAAAATAATAAACAGAAATATGTAGCCTCTAGTGACGATGAGGTAGAGAGTTGAGCTTCATGCTTCAAGAGATTTAGAGGTTCTTCGAAAGAGGAATCAGGCAAAGATCAGTCGAGGAAACACAAAAAGGAAAGTAAATCCAAGAAGGATAATGTTCCTCGTTCAACTTGGTATGAAGGAAATCCCTCGAATTAGTATGTTGAAACTGATCGGAATTTGTATGTTACTATGGGAACGGATTACCAGTTCGTTCAGGGAGTTGACTGGAGGAATTCTCCATTGACGAATGAAATTCGTTCTATGACGCTTCCGAAACGTTTTGACATTTCGAAGGTTGAAAAGTTTGATGGGATGCAAGATCCTGATGATCACATTGAACAATTCAAGAATTTGATGAACTTTGAATATGACGACAGGCTCGTGTGTCGTGTATTTTCTCAGAGTTTTAAAGGCACAACTCTTAAGTGGTATAACCGGATTCCGAGGGGGTCCATTTCAAATTTCAGAGATTTCTATACTGCATTTTGAAGGCAGTTTGTGGGAAGTAAAAAGATGAGAGAAAATGGTGATACCATTATTCAGTGCAAGCAGGCAGCTAAAGAAAAGTTGAAAGACTATACAAAGAGGTTTGTGTTGACCAAGGCTAGTTTGGACAACTGTGAGGAAAATGTGGCGATGACAGCTTTTCACCAAGGGTTATTGCCAGGGGATCTAGCTAATGAGATGACGAAGAGAAGGGTCTTGACTTTTGGAGCTTGATGGCTCAAGTTGAGGATCAGATCAAAGTGGAGGAGTCGACTAGAGTCCAAGGTGGACTAGTCAGCACTCCAAAAAATTCGGGACAAGCAACCAATAATCAGGGGCATTCTTTGAATGGCAATGGCAATGACAATCAGAAGTCGAGTCAAAAGAGCAACAATTTTCCTCATCGAAGTGGTGGTTATTCAAATCACGCTCCATCTAACACTTACAACAGGCCTAGACCAAATACCTAGGTTAAACCAAAAGACTATGTTGATATTACAGAGAATGCTTTTGTAATATGGGATAAGACCAAGAACTTTGTAAATTTTAGGAAGCCATCCCCAATCAATAGGCCGAGGAATGAGAGGAATAACAAGTTTTACAGATATCATGATGATATTGGGCATGATACAAATTATTGTATTGCTCTGAAGAAAGAGATTCAGTATTCGATTGAGAACCAAAAACTCCTGACTTATGTGAAGTCACATGAGAGCGCGTCGAAAAATAATGGTGCATCAACTTCGAAGGCTGCACCGCTAGCTGAGAATTTGATGATTTTGGATTCACTAGCTGAACTGTTCGATACTTCTTCTGAGTATGTTGAAAAAGATCTGAATAGATGGCTTATGATGATAGTCGAAGAGCCTGTGAAAAAGGGACGTGTTCAGGAGCTATGCAAGTTTTTTGAATCGTTGGCTATTTTTGGAGGCGATTCAATAACTGGAAACTCGGATAGTTCGAGGAAGAGGCATGTTGTCAACTTTACAACTCAAGTTGAAGGGAAGATGTCTACGCACTTATATGGGAAGAAAGATAGTCCTTTCATTTTGTTTGACGAAGACGATCTGCGAGGTATTGCAAGACCACATGAAGATGCTGTGGTGATTGGAGCTGAGGTGGCTGGCGTCGAAATTCGACGTGTGCTGATTGACACTGGCAGTTCTGCCAATGTCCTTTTTAAATTCACCTATGATAGAATGAAAAATCCATCTCGCATTTCTCAGTCGGATCAAACGATTATTGGATTCACGGGTGTAACAGCTCGTGTTGTTGGAGAATTCGAAGGTGAGGTGAGTTTGGGAAAGTGACAATTTAAAAAGAAGGTCCAAGTACTCTTTATGGTGATGGACTGTCCCATAAGTTATAATGCTATTTTCGGAAGATCATGGCTTTCAAGAATGTATGGGGTGATGTCTACAGTTCATCAGTGCTATGAGTATGTGGTTGGAGATAGAGTTGGGGTTTTTTGAGGTGGTCAGAAGGTTGCCAGGGAATGTTATGCGACTGCACTCCGGATCTGAGGGTCCATCAGTGGAGATTTAATGAGGGAATAGTAGTTAAAGGGGGCACCCTCGGATTTGGAAGAAAGGGTTGACAATCTGAGGGAAACCCCGGGGTCTTTAACGGTGAGCGAAAATATAGAGGAGTTTACTTTTTCGGAAGGGAAGGTACTTCGCATCGGAACATTATTGACCACTTTTCTACGTCAACAATTGTTGGATTTTTTGTCTCAAAATTTGGATGTCTTCGCTTGAAGGATAGAGGATGTAACGGGAGTGCCCATTGAAGTTATTCGTCACAGTTTGGCCATTGATCCAAAGGTCAAGCCAGTTATTCAGAAAAGAAGAGCATTTTCCTCGGAAAAAGCAGAAGCGATTGTTTATGAAGTGAATCGGTTATCTAAGTTCAGATATATAAGGGAGTCACAGTACTCTTTGTGGACGGCGAATTCGGTGGTAATAAAAAGAAAAATGGGAAATGGAGAATGTGTGTGGATTTTAAATATTTAAATAAAGCTTGTCCTAAAGATCCGTTTCTTGTTCCTCGAATAGATCAGTTGATTGACTCTACTTCAAGTAACAAAATTTTAACTTTTATGGATGTTTTTGCTGGATATAATCAAATCCAAATGGGTCCAAAAGATCAAGAATGCACAACTTTTATAACTGATAGGGGCTTACATTGTTATAGGGTGATGCCCTTTGGATTGAAAAATGTTGGAGCCTTATGAGAAATTGATGAATAAATCTTTTGATACACAGATATGAATAAATATGGAGGTATATATAGATGACATGGTAGTAAAAAGTTCGAAGGATGAAGTGCATCTTGATGATTTAGAGGAAGCTTTTTTGAATTTAAGGGCAATCAGGTTGAAATTAAATCTAGAGAAATGTACCTTCGGAGTTCGATCGGGGAAGTTTTGGGGTTTTATGATCAGTGAAAAAGAAATAGAAGCTGGCCCAGAAAAATTGAAAGCTTTGATTACACTGAATTCTCCTCGATCAATCAAAGAAGTGCAAATTCTGACAGGAAGGTTAACAGCACTTAATCGATTTATTTCTAGATTTTCTGACAAATACTTTCCTTTCTTTCAACTGTTACAAGGACCCAACAGGTTTGAATGGACATCGGAATGTGAAGTAGCTTTCACAAATATAAAAAATTTGCTGTCATCACCAGAGATTCTGTAAAAGCCTCGAAATGGGGAGAAATTGTTTTTATACATCGCGGTTTCAGATTTTGCACTGAGCGCAGTGTTAATTAGTGAAGATTCAGGAGTTCCGAAGCCGGTGTATTACATTAGTAAAATTTTGGTGGCAGCAGAAAAGAGATATATGAAATTAGAAAATTTGGCATTAGCACTGGTGATTGTTGCTAGGAAGATGCGTCCATATTTTCAAGCTCATACTATTGAAGTCCGAACTTCATTCCCCTTAAAAAATGTGTTACAGAGACCTGATATTTCGGGGAGAATGACCAAATGGTCAGTGGAGTTGGAGGACTATGATATTTTGTTTACACCTTGAACTGCAATAAAGCAGCAAGCATTAGCAGATTGTTTTTGTTGCATTTCACTCAAGTAGATCTGAGGAGGAAGAAAATAAATAAGTCGTACATGTTGATTCGAGGTGGGTTGTACGAATAGATGGAGGCTCTAGTGTTTCAGGGTGCAGTGCTGAAGTTCAAGTAATAGCTATAACGAGAGAAACAATGATTTAATCTATTAAATTTTATTTTCATGCTTCGAACAATGAAGCCGAATACGAAGCTACTTTGGCAGGTTTGAGATTGGAAAAAATTTATGGGGCAACTTCAGTGCGCTTGGAAACGGATTCTCAGTTGTTAGCAAATAAGGTATCTGGATTTTCCGAAGCAAGAAAAGATCGTTTCATTATATATTTTCGGGAACTTCGGAATTTAATGCTTCTGTTTGACAACGTTGTTGTGGAATATATTGGGGGAGAAAGTAACACGATGGAAGAATATAGTTGTTAGCAAACTTTGCTTACAAGGTAGAATATCCTTGGATTTTGCTACAAGAAAATCCTTCAATTATTACTCCATCGAGACAATGTGAATGTATAGATGAATTTTTTACAACTAGCGAAATCCGAGATGACTCGCGATCAGATATACTTAATTTTTTGACTCAAGAGATATTACCAGATGATTCACAATTGGCCAAAAAATTGAGAATTAAAGCCTTCAGATATATAGTACTTGATGGAATTTTGAATAAAAGAGCATTAAGCAGGCCATTGTTACGATGTTTAAGCAAACAAGAGTCACAAGAAGTATTATCAGAGTTGCATGATGGTGAAGGGTTAGCTCATTGCGGGTTCAAAGCTCTGTCACGTCAAGTTTTACTTGCAGGGTTCTATTGGCCTACAATCATGAACGATACTAAAAATTTAGTTCGAGGATGTGATATTTGTCAGAGATTTGCCAATGTTATTCACATACTAGCAGTGTCGCTTATATCTAAATCCAAGGTAGTACCATTTGATAGATGGGGAATTGATCTGGTGGGATCGTTACCGATGGCTTCTGGAGGAAGACAGATGATAATTGTAGCTGTCGATTATTTTACAAAGTGGGTAGAGGCAGAAGCGTTATCGGGAACAAAGGCAAAGAATGTCATCAAATTTATTGTGAACAGTATCTGTTGCTGTTTTGGAGTTCCTCAGAGGATTACAACAAATAATGGCATTCAGTTTAATAATAAGGAGATGGCTTCATTTTGTACTTCTAAGGGAATTCAGCAATGTTTTTCGACGTCTTTTCATCCTCAAGCCAATGGACAAGTGGAAGTAACAAACATAACAATGTTAGATGGCTTGAAGAAGAATTTGACGGGGGCAGCAAGGAAAAGGCCAAATTATTTGCAAGAGGTACTTTGGGCTTATCGAACAACTCCCAGAGAGGCTACGAAAGAGACTCCTTTTACTTTGGTATATGGGATGGGTGTAGTCAGCCTTATAGAATCCACGATGTCATCTTTTAGAATAACCCAATATTCTGAAAGGTCTAATGATGAAGTTCGAAGGGCAAGTTTGGATCTGATTGAGGAAAAAAAAGTTCGAACTCATCTAAATGTAATTCATTATCAGATTCTTATGAGAAATCCATATTATTCGACGCTGTAAAGAAGAGAATTTTAAAAAGGTGATAAGGTGTTGTGAAAAGTTTTCTTGCACACAAAAGAGAAGAACCTCGGAAAAATGGCTCCGAATTGGAAAGGGCCTTATACAGTTGTTGAAAGAATTAAGTCGGGGTCCTATTGTCTTTGTGATTTTGAGGGGAGAATGCTTTAACATCCTTGGAATATCCAACACTTGAAGCTTTATTGGGAGTAGATATGTTTTTGTACTTCAGAATTTTTGTTTGAATGGCGCACTTTTTCCTATCATGTTGGCCCAGGAAGGTTTTAACGAGGCGTCGTGTACATAATCAATATTATCAATAAATTTCGTTTTTTGGACAATGGTTGTTTGTTTACACATATATTTGAATAATATCTTAACAAATTATCAGAGACTGATTATCTTTGAGATTGGTTAAGAGTAGAATGTTCTGAATTGTATATAACATTTTTCGAAGAAACAACCATGTTAAACAATTACATTACATTTTTTATTTCGAAGTGAACGCTTAACAAGCACACTGAGAATTTTTTGAAGAGCTACCAAAGCTTAACTCATTGAGATTTTTTTCGAAGAGCTACTTGATGAGGGAGAATAAAAGACGTATGGAAAAATTGGAAAGAAGTATTTTGATTGGGGAAATATTGTAAAAGGAATAATGAAAATAGTTATTATGAATAAGTGGAAAAGTATAGGGACTAAATGTGTAATAAATAGGAATTAAAGTGTGTGGAGCCCGTTATTATACTATAAAAGGACCCCACTCTAGTTGGTTTTAGTGGGTTGATTAATATAATATTAATTTCTCTCTCTACTTGAATTAGCTCTCTATTTCTCTCTCTAAAAAGGCACCCTTACGAAGGATTTGCTATTACTGTTTGGACCCTCAGATATTCGCGTTATACAAAATTACTCCTGAGTTATTTCTAAATTCATCAGTGGCGCCGTCTGTGGGAAACGAAGATTGTTCTGACGATAATCACTTTCTGGAAATTGTTCCTAATCCGAGCGGAATCATGGAAGAGCAAGGAGATGATTTTGTTAACGACTGCAAGGAGAATCTTGTGAGGAACACTTATTGGACTGATATGTAATATGAGGCGCATGGAGGCCAGCGCGTCGGAGAAACCTTTGATGACTCGGTTCTGTTGACTCGAAGGAATGAGTTATTAATGGAGATTGAAAAATTGAGGGCAGAAAAAGAAATTGTTGAGGCAAATCTTCGCTCCGAGGTGAGAAGAGAGCCTGACAGTGGAAAAGAAGAGCGTGAAACCGACTTTCGTCCTAAAAACAAAGATGATAGATATAGAGGTCATGAACGACGTTCTTCGAGGAAGAAAGGAAAACGTCATTTAGAATCCTCCAATTTAAGTGATTATTCTCGTTACAGCTCACCAGAATCATCTCAGAGGAGGAGACATTGAAAGAAAAGATATGGCCGAAGGCACGTGGAACACCGGAGGGGAAGGAGCTTGGAGAGAAAATATCTGAAGGAAAAGAATTATCACGCTCATGCTAATGAGCAGGGCTATGACCAAATAAATTTTCCCTCTGGGAACAAACATGTCGATCAACGGAATTCAGAGTGGCAGCATCAGTATACTCTACCGTCTGAGGAGGGACTCTATTTTCCGAACCATGAAAATTTAAGAGCTAATGTCTATAGGACGGGTCATAATTGGAGAGTTTCTCCTTTGTCCTCGGAAATTCTACCAGGCAACCTCCCAAACCATTTTGATATTTCAAAGCTAGAAAAGTTTGACGGGACGCAGGATCCTGACAATCACATCGAGCAATTCAAGAATTTCATGATTAATTTCAATGACGATGATAAATTGCTGTGTAGAGCGTTTTCTCAGACTTTCAAAGAGGTAGCTTCCAAGTGGTATAACAGGCTTCCGCAGGGCTTGATAAAGAATTTCGACATGTTCTGGAATATCTTTAGATAGCATTTTATGGGGAGCAAGAAGTTTCGAGCTAGTGGAGACACGATAATCTATTATAGGCAAAAAGTCGGGGAACACTTGAAGAATTACACTAATCGATTCGTTAAAACAAAAACCGACATGGAGTATTGCAAAGATTCTGTGGCAGTCGCGGTATTCATGATGCGGCTTCTTCCCGGTCTCTTAAAGGATACAGTAGCGGAAGGTGAGGCAATGACTTTTGGGGTATTATTGGATCAAGTTGAGAAAATAATTTTAGTAGAGGAGACTCAGGCATCCGAGAAAGGATCAAGCGATCAGCTGGAGCAAAACCAATTTCAAAGGACTGAGTCTAGTAATCAAGGGCCTCGTATTAGGGTTCTAGCCAAGGGTGTGGGTCAGTATCCACCGAGGCCGAGAACAAACCAGCAGAACTATAGTAACCAGCAAAACTATAACCGAGGAACAATGCCAATTCGAACAAATGGATTCATCCGGACTATTTTGCGGAGTTAACAGAAAATGTGGCTACGATATTTGATAGGGAAAGATCAACGGTGCAGTTCAGAAAACCTTTTCCAGTTCAAACTCTGAGGGAAAGCAGAAGCGCTAACAGGTTCTGTAAGTACCATAAGGACATTGGGCATGACACTAAGGAATGCATCGCTTTGAAAAAAGAAGTGCAAGCTTTAATTGAAAATAGAATGTTATCAGAATTCGTGAAAAAGCACACCCAGAAAAAAGCTGCAGTAAAGGCTGTCCCAAAGAATACTGATACACCAATGGTGATTTCCGAAGAGGTTGACATTTTCGATATTGAAGAAGAGTATCTGGATCCTAAGGAAGAGAGAAATAACATGAACATGGTAGAGGAGATTATTCCAAGAGGGAAAGTAAATGACCTATGTGTTTTTTTCGTGTCGCTAGCTATCTTCGGAGGAGATACCATCGCAGAGAGTTCTAAGAGTTCGCGGAAAAGACATATGGTGAACCTAACCACACAGATTGAAGCAGGGGTTTCAGCGCAGATGCATCGCTTTCCCTCCCCCATCATATGTTTTGACGATGATGATATGAGCAATGTGGTGGGCCCGCATGAAGATGCGGTGGTTATTGTTGCGGGTATAGCCGGAGACCAAGTTCAGAAGATACTTATTAACACGGGGAGTTCTGCGAATAATTTGTTTATGAGTACCTACAGGAGAATTTCTGACCCGCCTGTTATACGACGATCCGACAGAACTATAGTGGGCTTTACAAGAGCAACAACAATAGTCATTGGAGAATTTCAGTGTGCGGTGGAGCTAGGCCGTGGGTCGTTCAAAAAGGAAGTTGAAGTTTTATTTATAGTTGTAAATGCACCAACTTCGTACAATGCAATTTTGGGTCGCTCTTGGCTGTCCAGGATGCATGGCGTTATCTCGACAGTACACTAATGCCTGAAATATATGGTAAGAAACAATATAGGGACGATTAGGAGCAGCTAGAGGATGACTCGAGAATGTTATCAGATACCTCTATCCTCGAAAAGAGTTCGGGAAGAAGCATCAGAGAAGGCATAGCAATTAAAGGGGACTTCCTCGGTAATCACTCCTTGTGATGATCTGAGGAAGGCCCCCGGATTTCTGGTTCCGGATGAAGATCACGAGGAGCATAAGTTTGAAAGAGGATTTTTTTTGAAGATTGAAGTAAAACTTTCTTTTGAGTTCAGAGAAAAATTGATTTTGTTTTTGTCAACAAAGTTAAATATGTCTGTTTGGTGTGCAAATGATATTACGGGAGTACCTCCAGAGATAATATGTCATAAACTCGCAGTACAGCATGATGTTCGACCTATTGTACAGAAAAGAAGACCAGTTTCTGAGGAAAAATCTGCAGCTATTCTCTCAGAGGTTGAACAGTTATTAAACATAAGCCACATTCGAGAGTCGCAGTACCCTGTATGGGCCTCGAATCTGGTTTTAGTCAGGAAAAAATAATGGAAAGTGGAGGATGTGCGTGGATTTCACGGACCTGAATAGAGCTTGTCCCAATGATCCTTTTCCGGTACCCCGAATTGATCAGTTAGTGGAGTTTACTTCGGGTAATCGGTTATTGTCTTTCATGGATGCTTATTCAGGATATAATCAAATCAGATTAGATACAAAAGATGAAGAAAGCACATCGTTTATTACTGTTATAAGGTCATGCTATTTGGCCTGAAAAACACAGGGGCGACTTATGAGCATTTGGTGAACAAAACCTTTGAGGAACAAATTGGCCAGAATGTAGAAGCTTATATCGACGATATGCTGGTAAAGAGTTTACATGACGAAGATCATTTCTCTGACTTGGAAGAAACTTTTAATAATTTGAGCAAAGTCAATTTGAAATTAAATCCAGAAAAGTGCATTTTTGGAGTACGATCGGGGAAGTTCCTTGGCTACATGATAAGTGAAAGGGGCATCGAAGCTGATCCAGAACAGATAAAGACTTTGACAACTATGGCACCACCTCGGAAGATTAAAGAAGTCCAGATTCTTACAGAAAGATTGGCAGCATTAAATAGGTTTATTTCTCGCTTATCGGATAAATGTGCGCCTTTCTTTGAAGTATTAAGAAATGCCAGACAGTTTAATTGGACCGAGGAATGTTCAACCGCTTTTCGCCAGATTCAAGAATATTTGATGTCCCCGGAGATACTTTTCAAGCCTTTGGGGGGGGGGGAGAAGTTGATCATTTATGTGTCGGTATCAGATTGTGCAGTCAGTGCCGTTTTACTCTTAGAAGAGGTCGATGTGTTAAAATCAATTTATTACGTCAGTAAAAGTTTGGTAGATGCTGAGAAACGGTATCTTAAGTTGGAAAAGTTAGCTTTGGCCCTGGTAACAACTGCTCGGAAAATGAGACCATACTTCCAAGCCCATCCTATTGTGGTTTGAACAACATTTTCCTTAAAAGGTTTGTTACAGAGGCCGCATATATCTGGGAGGATGACGAAATGGTCAGTTGAACTGAGAGATTTAGACATAACGTTCGAGCCTCGGACGGCCATAAAAGCTCAGATTTTAGCTGATTTATTGGTCGAATTCCAATCAGAAAGGGATGTTATGGAGATTGTTGACCACTCAGGTAAGATATAATGGTTGGTTCGAACGGATGGGAGGTTGAATATTTCTGGAAGTGGTGCAGGAGTTCAATTAATTTCCCCAGAGGGGATAGCCATGTTTAAGGTTATTTGCTTCGGTTTTAAGGCAACAAATAACGAGGCAGAGTATGAGGCGGCATTGAAAGGGTTAAGGTTGGCTCAAATATGTGGAGCTAGAAAGGTTAAATTGATCAGTGATTCACAATTGGTGATAAATCAAGCTTTGGAAGAGTCAGAGGTGAGAAAAGATAAATTAGTCAAGTATTTGAAAGTCTTGAAAGACTTGGCTTCCGAGTTTGATGAAGTTCAGTATGAGCATGTTCGAAGGGAGGCAAATATCATCCCTGATTCATTAGCAGCTGTTTCGCGATCAGAAGGTCATCCATGGGTCCTAATTCAGGAGCATCCTTTGGTTATAAGCAGTACATAGCACTCAATGAATATAAAGGAAGTGAGCAGTGTGATCACAAATGATTGAAGGTCAGAAATCGTTGATTTCCTGGAAAAGGATAGCTTACCAACAGAAAAGTCAGAAGCTAGGAGGATCAGTTTAAGTCTCATGGATGCATTCTTTTAGGAGGAATATTATATAAGAAATCCATGAGCAGACCGTTACTTAGATGTTTGGCTAAGGATGAGTCACAATTTGTCCTATCATAACTGTATGATGGGGAAGGATCGGCCCATTGCGTATATAAAGTATTAATTCGACGAGTGTTTTGGGTGGTTATTATTGGCCGACCATCTCCTGTGATGCGAAAGAGTTGGTAAAGCGGTGTGATACATGTCAACGATATGCCAATATAATACACAAGCCAGGGGTGCTACTAGAAAGTATTTCAGAAGCAGTGTTGTTCGATAAGTGGGGCATTGATTTAGTTGGACCCCTACTAATGGCATCTGGTGGGAGGCAAACGATAATAGTAGCAGTTGACTATTTTTCCAAGTGGGTGGAAGCAGAGCCTTTAGCAGGAACAAAAGAAAAAGATGTTATCAAGTTTGTTGTCTCAAATATTTGCTGTCGTTTTTGGGTGCTGATAAAGATCACAACGGATAATGGGCCTTAATTCGATAACAAGGAGTTTAAAAGCTTTTGTATTTCCAGGGGCATACAACAATGTTTTTCTGCTCTGTTCCATCCCCAAACTAATGGTCAGGTGGAAGTGACCAATCGAACGATTTTGGATGGATTAAAAAAGAATTTGGAAGGCAAGTCTGGGAAATGGCCCGATTATTTACAAGAAGTATTGTGGGCTTATAGAATGACGCATCAAACTTCAACTGCTACATCTCCATTTGCCTTAGTATACGGTATGGATGCGGTTGTTCCCTCATAAATTGTTTTCCCATCATACCGTGAGACAGCTTATACAGAAGACTTGAACGATCACAGCAGGGCTATGGAGTTAAAATTCGTAGAAGAAAGGGGACGAAGAGCGCAGTTAAAGTCCTTGCATTATCAAACATTGATGAGGAGTAGGTATGCTTCGAGAGTAAAGCAGAGAGATTTCAAGGTGGAGGACAAAGTGTTACGAAAAGTTTTTCTGCACACCAAGGAGAAAAGTCTTGGAAAGCTGGGGCCAAATTGGGAGAGCTCTTATGAAGTAACGGAGAAAGTAAAGCAAGGAACGTATAGATTAAAAGACAAGGAAGGGCGATATCTTCAGCATCCATGGAATATAGAACATTTAAAATTGTATCTGGAATGAGGAAAATGTTGGCATGTAATGATTATCTGTTATGTGTATTTTCAGTTTTACAAAAACAACGAGGGCATACTCTTTCCTACCCTGTTAGGCACAGGAAGGTTTTAACGAGGTGTCATTATGAGCTGATCAATACAATTGAACTTTTGCCTCGAATTATTCTTTCGAAGATACCAGTTGTGGTTAAGTTGTTAGGATTAATAATTATGACATTTTATAAACTTGCCTTAGAGTTGCGTACAATGATTATTATGATCAATCAAGGTTGGTATAAAGCAACTATTCAACGCAAGTTGGCATACAATTATTTTCATATCAAAATGTGAAGTTAAAAAGTTATAAAATTGGCATTCTAAAAAGTGGCATACTAGGAAAGTCGAGGAAGATGTTCTTCGGAATATGAAGAAACTATTACAAAAATTTCCTTACAAATTGACAAGGACTTATACAAAACTTGTACAAACATGTTGAAACTATCATTTCAAGTCTGTCTACTCAGAATGTTCCGGGGAGTCGCTCTCCTTGGAATCTGATGACTCACTATCACTAACAACAATATTAGGAGGACAAAGTTCGGGGGAGACAAGCTTCCAAAAACTGCCCAAGTTATACTCAGGGAACTCCTCGTGAATTTGGGTGATTAGCCCTGCTCGGGTTGTAGCATCTCGAGCACTGAGTTTGTCCACGCATTTCGCTGCATAAGCATCCACAGCTGCCTTTTTTCAGCTTTTATCTGCTCAGGAAAGTCTGCAATAGTTTTTAGTAAGTTTTTCTTTTCCTCGACAATAAACTCAAAATCAGTAAGACAATCCTTAAATCCCTTGCATGCAATGTGGTGAGCTTTCTTGAAATCTGTCAGAAGTTTCTCTTGAGCTCCCGTCTTCTATTGGTAGAGATCCCTATCTTCTTGGCAGCATTTTTCGAGGACAAGGACGTAATTTTCTGAGGCAGACAACCTTTCAAAAATTGCATCAGCTTGACTCTCTAAAATTGAGTGTTGTTTCTTTGCTTCTTCAAGTTGAGCGGAAGCAAGGGAAGCCTTGAACTTGTAATGGTTTTTCCGATCTTCCAGATGTTGCATTTTTTCCCATGTTGACAGAAGCATGTAGTAAGTTGCGAACGCTAAGTGAAAACTCATCACTCTGAGGAATTTCGAAGGAGCTGGTGGGAGAGCCTATTGCTGTAGGGTCAAAATCCGAAGACTCACCAGTTAGAATGTTGGGGTCAACATTTTGAGGAGGATCGCTTCGGGGAATTCGGAGCGGTGCTATTATGGGGGAATTGTCTGTTGGAGATGGACTTGAAGTTTGGGTGAGAGGAGAATTGGGTGTTTGGCCTAAATTTTCTCTAACCTCATTTTCAGGGTTAGTTGCTACAAGTTGGGTCCCAGTGCCCTCGGAGATTTCCTGAACATCATCTTCAACCTTGGTGTCCTCATATATCTCTTGGATAGGTTCCAAAACAGCCTTTTTCTTGGTTTCCTTTCTCTTGACATCTTTTTTTTATGGTTCGGACAAAGTTTTTCGGAGGGGAAATTGTGATGGGCGCTACAGTATTTGCCAAAGAGGTTGGCTCCTGGTTAGCAGCTAATCCTTTAGAGTCTGACTGAAGGTGTTTTGTGGACACTTCCTCTTCGGAATCATCAAGGTGACTTTTGGCACGAGAGCGCTTCAGAAGATAAATGACTATATCTTTCTTTTCCACTCGGTCAAGGATTTCTTGTTGAGAGAGACAAGTCATTAACTCTTTCAGTGTCAGCTGGTCAAGGGGGTTCAGCCTCCAGAGTCGACTTTTGGCCAAATTATTGTACATGAAGCACATTCGGAATTTGTTGTCCCAATTTTCTTTGGCCCACTCGCTCAGTTTGGTGAAAATGGTGGTGGCACTATCTACATAATCTGCTTATGGTTTTGAGACTCCGGTCATAGCTACAAAATAAGGATAAGTAGGTTCCGATGAGATAAGTTAATAAATCATTATATGAGGAAGGATAAAAGAATGAATTAACAGACTTACATTTGTTGGTCCACAAGAGAGACAACTTGTGTGGATTCAAAGGGGTTGACTCAGATCCTGTTTCCCAATGTCCAGAAAAGTAGATAAATTGTTATCTCCACTTCTTGTCAGCTTCTAGCAAGTCTTTCAATACTTTTTGTCCTCGACCAAAAGTTAGTGACTAAAACGGAAAAAACGGATTCTTTGCCAAGCCAGATAATATGATAAGCTCTTTTAAGGAAAATTCGTTGCCCGAAATCCTTGAAGCCATGATACATGCCATGAGTGTGAACCACATGTTTGGACCAGCTTGTGAAGGGCAGAAGTCGATTTTGGAAAAGTATTTAATAAAAAATGGATCTAAGGGATACCTTAACCCTTAGTTCATGATTTCCATATAAACAGCTAACTCATTATCCCTAACTGATAAAGGAGTCTCACCTTCCGAGGGGAATCTAATGTTAATGTATGAGGGGATGCACCATCGGGTCCTCAGCATGGTCTCTTCCGAAGGCGAAAAGTATTTATAGGAAATATTGTGAAGTGCGACAATGTGTTTGTTTTCGATTCCTCGAATGTTGTTGCCCACAATGGCATCAAGTTCCAAGGGAAGAGTGATGTTACCCTTGGATTTTGGGGCGATCCGACGAGCCTGTTCTTCAGACATTGTTAAGGGAGCGGTGGATATTTGACTAGAAGAGGCCAAGTGAAGGCCACTGGATCTGCAATAGAAATTGGTAGAGTTTTTGTCTCAGGGTTATCAGAGGCAATTGTTTTCCCCTTATCAGCCAAGGATTTATTTCGCATTGCTTAAAGATCATCTTCGGTAATATTGGTTCTTGAGGGGGATAATCGAGGGCTCTCACTTCCTGTTATCGAATGGGTGGCTGGAAGGCTTGATCCAGAGGTGTCGATTTTCAGAGTAGGATTGTCAACTACTAAAGTCGAATTTAGATCTGAGGTTTTTGAGGGAGTTTCTTTAGCACATTCGCGTTCTTGAGAGTTTATTTTATCCTTGTGACGCATCTTCCTCTTACCAGAAGAATGCTTATAATGTCATTCTTTACCTATGAATTCAAGGGGGCTGAGATCGGAAGTTTGGTTTTGGTGAGAAATTTCGAGGGCAATGATAGCAAGAGAGTTTTCCGATGGAGGCCAGGAACCGTAGAAAGTGGTAACAGAAGGTTGGGGCTGAGGTTTAACGTATACACCAGCAGCAACTTTTTCTTAGAAGTTTTTACTGATTAATAGCCACTTTGGAATCCGACGAGGTTTATAGTCAGCTTTCTCTCTCTAGAAAATTTAGAATGAAATGTTTGGAGTGTAAATGAAAAGGGCAAGTATTTATAGAAGCGGATGGGCTTTAGGGTAAGATAGGTCTGGGGATATTTTCCTTTGTTTGCCTAGGGGTATTATGGGTAACATAGGCATAATTATATTGATTCGAGAAATGAGGGGGAAGGTGAAGAGGCAATCTAATGATGAAAAGTGTTGGGAAATGTGATAAGATCTCTAAAAAGATTTGGTGACAAGGAATTACGACTAATGACGTCATAAAAAAGGCGCGAGATTATTGATTTGGATACGTGAGTTGATGCTGAAAAAATTCGATGAGTTCAATCCTTGCAATTTACTAGCTAAGTCTGGTAGGCTATATTATATTGAGACGATTAATTTCGAAGAGGGTATTTTTTGGGATGGTTTAAGCTTGGCTAAGACATTGCAAGGATTGGGGGGCTACTCATCAGTGTTACCTCGGAGAATAAGAGGATATTCGAAGAGGCATTTTTTAGCTAAAAGAAATTCGAAAAGGTATTATTCGAGAACAGTTAAAGAATAAGAATATGTTCGAAGAGGCATTTTTTCGAGGAGAGTTAAAATGAATAAGATGAAGTTCGAAGATGTCATCACAGTCTTAGTAAAAATAATTTTACTAAGAATGGGGGGCTACTGATGAGGGAGAATAAAATACGTATGAAAAAATTGAAAAAAGTATTTTTATTGGGGAAATATTGTAAAAGGAATAATGAAAGTAGTTATTATGAATAAGTGGAAAAGTATAGGGACTAAATGTGTAATAAGTAGAAATTAAAACGTGTGGGGCCCGTTATTACACTATAAAAGGACCCCACTCAAGTTGGTTTTGGTGGGTTGATTAATATAATATTACTTTTTCTCTCTACTTGGATTAGCTCTCTCTTTCTCTCTCTAAAAAGGCACCCTTACGAAGGATTTGTTATTAGTGTTTGGACCCTCAGATATTCGCGTTATAGAAAATTACTCCTAAGCTATTTCTAAATTCATCACTACTGAGTTCATCAATTTAGTTAAGGTATTTAAGGTGGTAAGTTTACATTTTGTAATTATTTTGTTTTTAAAATTTACCATCGAATAAATATGCAAAGAAAACAATAAAATAGAAAAACCATTTGTCATTTAGATTAATTCGTTGAGGTACAAAAAATAAAATTCTTAATATAACAAAGACAAAAAAAGTGGTGGTAAAATTAATCAAAAGGTTCTTCTTCTTCGGACAAATCATCTTCTGAAGATGACGAATCAGGAACAGGGTCGAAAGCTTCACTTGGGTGTTTCTCTTCAGGGATGTCATTCCAAAAACTTGTAAGGTCGATTTTTGGGTAAGCAGCGTGAAGCTCTCGAAGAAGGAATATGGTTGCATCTTCTTTTCAGATGTTGATAGCTGTTTGCATATCTTTTGAAAGCTCAGCCTCGGCAGCAGCTACAGCAGCAGTTTTTTCTGCTTCGAAATTCTCCTTCAGTTTTGCACTAGTTTTTTTAAGGTTTATCATATTTAATAATATTCATTCAAATGACTAACTCAATTAATATGTCCCAAGTTTGTATTCGTGTATAAACATGTCATAAGTAAACATCCAATCACTCACTACAAGCTTTTCCTTGCATATAATTAGACATTTTATTAGATATAAAAGTTGAAATTTCTCTCAAGTGAAACCAAGAGCATCTTATATCCTAAAGTTGAATTGATCAGCTATCACTGACCTGTTTGAAAAAATCATTTAAGCTAAAAACCTATTTTTCTCCAACCTTCAATCCAGTTAAATATATTGAGAAAATGTATTTATACTCGTAAATAACACTTCTATAGAATTCTTTAATTGGTGAGAACCAACAAGGTACTACGCCATACAGAATATTACATATCCAGTAACTTCTACAGACTTTCAGCTCATCAATGTCAAAAGTATTCTCAATTGACTACAAGTTATGTAATGGGGTGGGAGCCACGATCAACTACAAAATTTTAAAATTATAAGTTGAACATGGACTATGTGGCCTTTAATATTATTTTCGTAGACCATATTTTGATAATCTACCTCAAAGTATTACACATAATGGCTATGAGCGAGCTCTTCTCATAAAATAATTGAGTCTATACATCCAGCTCCTAGAGGATAACATTTTATATAAGAATGAATTTTATCACCTATTTTGCTATAAATAGTATATAACATCCATTTATGACAGTTTGAAACCATTTGGACTATAACAAATATGTTTTCAACCGGTAATAAAAGTCGCGCTAATCTTTTATTTTGTCAAACAAAATTAACCACTTGAAATGTTAATCCTCTAAAAAATCAACACTATTACACCCATATAGCCTAGTGATGTAGCTATTGTTCGAAGCTAATCTCCAACCACAAGCTACTTCCATTTCAATTTGCTTTCTAGTTCAAAATTTCAACTAATTAAAAATCGATACGATATGAGAAAACCAAAAGGTACATACCATCACTAGGTTGTAGAAGTGCACGAAAAACCCAAAAAACAGTTGTGATGGGATTAACTAAGTATATACTATTATATTTAGAAGATTAAAATGAAAATACTAAGTATAATAAGCTTAAAGTAGCATATTAAAACCAGTCTATAGACATACATATACTTATTTTGTTCTTCATATTAAGGCCTGAAATCACTTTTAATATTTGGCATAAATTATTAAATCAAATCAAATCAACTCAATGATGACTTCATAAACTCAATATTAAAATATAAACATACCTAAGACAGTAATAACTTTGATGTTTCCATAAGCTCCATTGCATCTGATTTTAACAGAACTCCTTCAACAAGAAATGAATTCGACTGAGAACTTTGAATATTAAATCTCTTTGTTTTAAGGATCAAGTTTTTGTTTGAATTTAAACTTGAAAGAGGAAGAACTCATAATGTTACTTCGAATGGGAAAATGAGAAAAGTGGCACGCATGTCTTAAGAAAATTGAAAGAATTAGGTTTTTTTGGATTTTGAAGTATTGACTATTTATTAATACTACTCGCGTCTCGGTTATTTTTAGGTCCCATACGATTCTCGGTTCCAAACAAACCGAACTGAGCACCGTGGGTATTTTAGTTATGGAACCATTCAAGTACTTATTAGTACCCAGAACCAAACTGAATCTTTTTTTTTGGGTTGGTTTGGTTCTTCGATTCCGTACTCAAATGCCCATGCCTATTTCAAATTTAAGTTTTGTATTTCAAAACCAAGATATGCAAAAATCTTAAATTGAAAGGTTAAAGTTAATGGTCAGTTTTTAAATTTTATTACATCCACGCAGTGTCCTACGTGGAAGCTGACGTGGATGGTCAAAGGTAAAACTGGATAAAAAAACTGTTGGGATCGTTAAGGACTACTTTGTTGCATTTTTTACAACGTTGAGGATCAAATTATTATAAGAATAGAAAATGGGGACTACTGTGAGACAAGTCCCAAGCGTGGGGGACTAACCATGTTTTTTTGCAAAATTCTAATTATAACTAAGTTTTTTGTATTTTGTAACTTCAAAACCCAAAAAATTCAATATCAACACATTTTCCCAACATATCAACACATTTTCTCAATAAAGATTTGTCAAAATAGAACTAGCAAAGTCATGTTTTTTCCATAAAATGATTATTATGATTCTAATTTTTTTTATTTATATTTTTTTAGTTTAAATATTTGTTATCTTTTAATTGATATTGATATGTGCTCAAGATAGTGATGATAAATATCAAGTATACAACTTAAAATATGAAAATAATCTATTATTAATTACCATTGATCATTAAAAGTTTGATAAAGTACAAATAATTATTGGTTTATTACCGATTAAGATCCAAATTTCAAACAATTATCCATCTAAGACCCTTGTTTTAATATATCTATAAGAAATACTCATTTAACTTCTTTATTTACCATTTAAGACCCAACAATATTTTATAATTCTCAAAATACTCTTAATTAATTATAATAAAACATAGTTTCATATCTTCAAAATTAAAAATCTACAGTTTCATACATTAAAAATCATTACATCATTCTCTCTCTCTCTCTCTCTCTCTCTCTCTCTCTCTCTCTCTCTCTCTCTCTCTCTCTCTCTCTCTCTCTCTCTCTCTCTCTCTCTCTCTCTCTCTCTCTCTCTCTCTCTCTCTCTCTCTCTCTCTCTCTCTCTCTCTCTCTCTCTCTCTCTCTCTCTCTCTCTCTCTCTCTCTCTCTCTCTCTCTCTCTCTCTATTTATATCATTTAATTATATCGTTTAACTTTAGTATTTTCCATTTCATTATTCTAATGGATTCTGAATGACCCCCGCGAGACACTACTATGCAGTTGGGTATACTACTTTTTCCATAATTAGAAAGATAAACTATCAAGATTATTCTCTTATGAGATTTACAGTCCGCTTAATTGTTTTAGTTTTAATTTTAATTTTGAATTATATTCATATAAATCGATTTTCTGCGTATTATATGTTTATGAGTTTCTAAATTTGTTTTTAGTCGTGATTTTGGTATTTTATCTGTTTGTTACTTTGATTTGTTGTTGTGGTGTTGTATTGATTTAGATTTTACTCGTTTTAGTTTTTTCTCGATATTCTGTAACATGTCGTTGATAAGGTTTTAGGTAAGGTTATTGTAAAAATGAAAACGATGAAGTTTCAAACATCTGTAATGATAGTTGTGAGGTTACTATAAAAACAAAAAAGATGAAGTTACAAACATCTGTAAGAATAGTTAAATTTTTTGTATTTTATATAATGATAGATAAAGGACGAGAGACATACAAAATATAGATGTGAGATGTAGAGACGATATATAAGATACCTAGATAAGATTGATGAGAGACTTAGAGATGAGAGTTGAGAGACGCGGAAAGGAGAAACCATATGATACAAAACCAGAATAACTATAAATTATGAGAAGCCACGTGATGTGAAACCGGGCAAGCTACAAATTATATAAAATCAAACCAATTATAAATAATGAAAGACCACATGATGTGAAACCAAACTAACTATAAATGATGAGAAACCATATGATGTGAAATCTAGAAAAGTACAAATAATGTGAAACCATGCCAACTATAAATTATGAGAGACCACATGATGCAAAACCAGGACAACTACAAATGACGAGAAACCACATGATGTGAAACCAGGCAAACTACAAATAATGCGAGACAAAGCTAAGTATAAATTATGAGACATCATATGATGCGAAACCAAACGAACTATAAATGATAAGAAACTACATGATGTGAAACCAAGCAAACTATAGATGATGCGAAATCATTCTAACTATAAAATATGAGAAACCATATGATATAAAACGGGACAAATTTCAAATGACACAAAATTAGGCTAACTATAAGTGATGAGAGACCCATAATGCAAAACAAGACCAACTACAAATAATGCAAAACTATGCCAACTATAAATGATGAGAGACCACATAATGCGAAATTATACCATGTATAATGATGAAAGACCACATCGTGGGTACCAATGTAAAATATAATTTTTAGATGATAGATGCGAGACCAAAAATGTAGATGTGAAACAAAGGTTAACTTGGCTCGTGATTTAAAAAAATATTATGAATGGATTTAGTTTTGTTCGTCTTAAAAAACAAAACCAATGATATTTTGGAAAAAGAATTCGAATTACCGTTTAAAAAGTACGAACCTTTAAAATCTTAAATCAAAATATATAAATGAAATAGAATATGTACATGTGTTTGATGATTTTATATATAGTGGTATTTTATGTACATAAATTGTTATATTTGTTAGGTCTTAATCAGTAATAGGTTTGTAGGATGGGTCTAGATCAGTAACTCACCTAATAATCATTTGGTGATAAATGAATATTTATAAATAATTATATGATACTCCAAAGTATTGTTTAACCATATTTTCTCCATTTTTATAGGGTTTTTTAAATATCATATCTTTCAAATTATAAATTTTAAAAATCATAAAATACCATTGGTTTTGTTTTTTTAAGACAAACAAAACTAGATCCATGAAATATATTTTTTGATTTTTTTAGTTGTGAAATTACATGTAATTGGATTGCACAATAAGTATGGAAAAAACAATTGTATTTGAGTTACAGAATTACGTATAATTTGATGGCGAATAAACAATTGTGTTCTAGTTGCGAAATTATGTGTAGTTTGGTTGCTGAAAAATAATTATGTTCTAGTTGCGTAATTACATGTAATTAGGTTGCTAATAAGAAAATGTGTTCTAAATGCAGAATTACGTGTAATTTGGTTGCTAAAAATTGTGTTTTAGTTGCGTAATTATGTCTAATTAGATTGAAGTCTATAATAAATAAGTGTGTTCAAGTTATGAAATTACGTATTATTTGGTTGCTAAAAGAAATTGTGTTCTAGTTGCAGAATTACATGTAATTTGGTTGTTGAAAAATAAATGTGTTCTAATTGCGGAATAACATGTAATTTGGTTGTTAAACAACAATTGTGTTCTAGTTGTGGAATTACGTGTAAATATGTTGCCTAAATAGGAAGAAAATAGTTGCGGAAATAGGATTTTGGTTGCTAAATAAGTTTGATTGTTTGAAAAAATGGAATAGAACTTGTTTATTTGAAAATAAATGTTAATTGAATGTGAAACAAGTAACTTTTTTATAGTTGCAAAAATATATACATTTTGTATGGGGGAAAATGGATTGTGTTTCAGTTGCAGAAATATGGATAATTTGGTTGTTAAAAATAATTATGTTCTAGTTGCAAAATTATGTGCTAATATGTAGCCAGAACAAGAAGAACATAGTTGTGAAAATAATATTTTGGTTGCTAAATAAGTATAATTCTGTGAAAAATCAAAATAAAAAATTGTTTTGTAAAAACAAGTGTTAATTGGGTGTAAAACAACTGACTTTTTGTAGTTGTGAATATATGTACATTTTTTGTTAAAAAATAGATTATTTTCAAGCTGCAGAAATATGTGTAATTTGGTTGCGAAATTAGTCTAGAAAAAGCAATTGTGTTCCATTTGCGAATATACGTGTAATTTGGTTTTTCAAATTACAAAAATACGTGTAATTTGGATGAAAAAAGAAAAAACAATTCTCCAAAAATATCAGTTATGGATTTCATTTGTTTATCCTAAAAAATAGAAATATATGTGTTTTTTGAAGAAATATTTGAGTTTGGTTTTGAAAAAGATGAGTTTTGAAAGTTAAATATAAGTAATTTGTAATTTTGTATGTGTTTGTATATTTCAAGGGTATTACTGGTAGAATTTATGTTGCATATGGCTTTTGGTAAACTTCAAAACCGAGGTGGTTATCGATAATTTAATTTTATTCGGGTGGTTATTAATAACTTATCATAATATAAATTTTAATGTTTGTTGTCTTTTAATATATATATATATATATATATATATATATATATATATATATATATATATATATATATATATTAAATTGAAAATTGCGTGTAAACAGTAGATATGATCTTTGAAACATAAATACAAAATAGAGAGATAATAGTAATGGAAGCTTAAATTTATGAGGAGTAAAGTACTAATAAATATTTTAAAAAAATTCACTGATTGCCTTTATTATCATATATTCCTACAAAAGACTCATTTAACTTTCATGTTTACTATCTACTATTCAACTATTTTATAATATCTCACAAGCTTATTATATAATATCATAAAAAACACTTATATTTTCTCTCGCATTTACTTTATTTGTGATTTTAATTTTTAAAAATCTGTATCTTTTAATCCGTAACTCTGGAAAAAAATCAGAAACTATTAGTTATTTATTTTTAAGATGAAAAAAGTAGATCCATGAATAATATTTTTTTACGAGAAGCGTAGATACGAGAGACGAGAGTTGCGGGAAAGGAGACGAGAGACGAGAGTTAGAGGACGAGATACGAGAGTTACGGGACAAGAGACGAGAGACGAGAGTTGTGGAACGAGAGACGAGAGTTGCGGGACGAGAGACAAGAGTTGCGGGATGAGAGACGGAGACGATATATGAGATTTGGGGGACGAGAGAAGAGAGACAAGAAACGAGATACACAAAGATGAGAGACGAGAAACTTATATACGATAGACAAAAGTTGCGGGATGAGAGTTGCAGAATAAGAGACGAGAAATGCAGAAACAAAAGACGAGAGACGAGAGCCGATAGTTATGGGATGAGAAACCAGAGTTGCAAGACCGATGTAAAATGGAATTTTTAGATGATATGCGGGACCAAAAATCTAGATGCAAGACCAGAGTTAGTTGGGCTTGCGAAAAAAAAATAAAAAAATATCATTCATGAATCTAGTTTTGTTCGTCTTAAAACAAAAACCAATAATACTTTTGAATTATTTCTGAGTTACGGTTTAAAAGATACAAATTTTTAAAATTAAAAGGAAAGAGAATGTGTACGTAAGTTTGATAATTTTATATAAAATGGTTTTTTGGGTACGTATTGAATTTTTTGGTTATTCGGCCGTAATAACTTTTTTAGTTGGGTACCAGATCGCAACTCACCCTTTCATAAATGTTTGAGGTTTAATTATAATATCCATAAATATAAATAGTATCGTTGACATTTTTTCAATTTTTTAAAATTATTTTCCATGTTCCGACCATTTAGAGTATTTTATATTTTTTACTCTTCAATTTCTCAACTATTTTTATTATTATTTATTTTATTTTTTTAGATAGATAAATAATTTCCAAACAATATCCAACTCAACTTTAACAAGATTTGTTAGACCAAATCCTAGCCATGACGTGAGATGTTATAGGTAATCATAACTTTGGCTCTTACCTTATTTCAAAAACAAAGTTAAGAAGAAAGATTAGAAAGTATATCAATCGAACAAAAGAGATTTAACGTGGTCTGGATCGTGAAGAAATCATATATCCACGGGTAACAGGCATAATATATTTATAGGAGGTTACATGAAAATCTTCAAATACTAAGCACTCAATCACTCTTTTGTTACAAAAATTTCTTTTAGATTTACAAAGAAATTGTGTATCTTATAATGCATATTTAAGTGTTTAGCTTGTACATCACTACACTCTCTACAAACAACTCGCTAATCTCTTTAATTGTCGTCACTTTCACTTTATTACGTTACGTAGAAAGTCAACAGTTCCAACTAAACTGCTAAGATTACAATACTCCGACTATAACACTTAATTTCATTATTTGACACCTAGTTTCAGTATCAACACTCGCTTTCAGCGTCAACCTTTAATTCCAGTCTTCGACATGTAGTCCTAGCTTCAACATACAGCTTTAACTCTAAGTTACATCCTACAACATCAAGCTACAACTTATACAACAATTTACATTGTTTGACACCAAGTCAAGTCTTCAGAAGTGATCGTGATGACATTATTTCTAGCCTATACTTAACAATTCTCCACATAGGTTCATCATAGTGACACCAATATATGTTACTTGGATGCTCCAACTACTCACCGGAGACAAACTATCTACCTGCACGTCTAATGATCAATTCTCATGTAGTCTGTGAGCTTAATCGAGAAAATCCCCCCCAACAGATCAATATATTGATCTTATACATAAAAAAATAGTAGTAACATCCATTTGACCTATCACAAAATCAGACTGAACAACACTTGACATTTTCTTCGTCGTTTGAACATCTGAAGCCTTTGACCCATCATACTTCACGATCATTAAGACACAAACCTAAAAATTGTTGAACTTCCATTGCAAAGGTCGAGTCTGTATCTGACTTGAAAATAGCTTAAGTGGAGGTATCATCATCTCTACTCTTATTTTGAAACTCCAGCTCCACCACTGACACTTATTACATTTTCGTGAGGACCTAAAATCTATGTGCTTCTATCGATGGTGATAGTTTTTCCAACAACTCTTTCACTTAACCTCTTGTTTGGTTCAATTTTTGGAAGCATAATACATACTCCGAGTAAGCTACAACTCATCTTCTCAGTTATTCCATAGTTCGGGGTATTCTTTAAAATTTTGTGCCTCGGCATACCAAACTTTAAATTATAGCTAGTGAATGATTGGTTGACTAATACCATGTCATTTTCAGTCATAAGCATCTTCAGTCACTTCATGGATTAGATCTCAAACTTGTTTCGACAATTCTTCAATGCTCTTTAGCTGAATAATTTTGATTAACCTTTATAACAACACGTGAGTCTTGCAAGACCCGAACTCTATAATCTCCACCATGATAGTCAAACCATCCCTCATTTAATATACCAATAGATAGAAAGTTATGTTTAACTTTAGAGACATACCTCACATTTTTAAAGGTTTTTTCAATCCAATAGACATCTTGAATATAATAATCTATATTTTATTAACTGTACAACATACATCATTACCCAACATGACCTTACCACCTTCAAACAATTCCAAGTTTTCAAACCAACGGTTTTTGGAAGTCATATGGAATGACGCTCCATAATTGAGAACCCACTTGTTATTATGATTCAAATAAGAAACAATTAAACCATCAGTATATTCATAGTCACTCGAGATGAACCCAACATCCCCAACTTCATCCTTTGGATATTTATTTTCCGTCCTCGTGTGAGGGCAGTTACTACTCATATGAGTTTTCTTCTGACAACACCAATATTCTATATTAAAACCATCACATTTCTTGTTTGAATTTCTCCATCTAGAATTTTCATTCATACTCCATCTAACACTGTTAGAGTCACTTTTCAAAACTAACTTCATTTGAAAATTCTTTGGGTTCAAAGTACTCTTCACCTCGGCCATCGCGAGGGACTCTTTCCATAGATTATGGTATCAACAAAGTACTCATAAATTTATGTTAGAATGCTCAAAAGGATAATTTCTTGATCTTCATCTTTTACCTTGACGTCAACTTCATTCAAATCAATAATGATTCTATAAAATAACGTCAAAATATGTTCGAATCTCTCTGCTACCATCCATATACAACGTGTAAATCTGCTTCTTCACATACAACATATTCGCCAAAGATTTGTTTATATAAATAGTTTACAGCTTATTCTATATCTTCATGTCCGAAAACGTTTCAGAAACCTCTCGAAGCACCTCGTCCCTCAGGCTCAATATTAACAGATTATGCGTTTTGGATAATAGATTGACATCAATATTCTATGTACTATTATCTTCAATGATAACAAGTATTCTAATATATACAATACATGCTTTAAATTTAATCCTCCGGAGATCAAAACCATTATCTTATGTAAATTTCACAAGTCTAAACTTCATGGAATCCATTATTATGATTATCTTTGACTTTATTCCAATATATGTGATCTTCGTCTATCTACTTTATCTTCTTCACCAACAACAAATATTGATATCAGATATCCACTATCACTGCACCACTTGTTAGAAAAACCATCAATATCTAAACAAGATTTAATCCAGCTCTAACAAGACTCGATAAGTTCTTAGACACTCAGCCAAAGTAGTGACCTACTCTAGAGGCTGTAAGAGGTAATCAGAGCTTTGGATCTTGTCTTATTTAAATAACAAAATTAATACAAAAGAAAATAAAATAAAATCAATCACACAACAAAGTATTTAACATGCTTAGGATTGTGAAGAAATACTACATCCACGGGTAATGAACACAATATATTCATAAGAGGTTGCAAAAAGACTCTCAAACATCAAAGGCTCAACCATTATTTTGTTACAAAACTCTTTTATAGGTTTACAAAGAATCCATGAATCTCAGAATTTTTCATATTCAATGATTTATATTCTGCATCACTACACAATCTACAAATAAGTTCGTTGATCTTCTTCATTATCGTTATTTTTCTTTATCACGTCACGTAGAGAGTCAGTAGCTATAACTAAACCGTTTTGATCACATTTATCCATCCATAATACTTAGTTATAGCCATCGGTACCTAGCTCAATTATCAAAACTTAACTACACATTCAACCATTAGTTTCACTCTTTGGTACATAGTCTCATCTTCATCATCAAGGTTCAACTTTAAGTTACAGCTTCTATACCAAATTGCAGATTTTACACTAACTTATAACTTCCACACCAACTTATAACTTTTGACACCAAGTCAACCCTTTAGCACTACTCTTATCGCCATTACTTTGAGTTTATACTTAACATTATTTTATATAATCCCTGCTCTCAACCTTGATGATGATAGAATTATTCGAAGGGCAAGTCAGAAAAAGTCATTATCCATGTATTTAACATGTAATTATTTATTCTTTTACTCAAAATAAGTTTAGATATCAGTTACTTATTTTAGTTAAAGTTAATATTTTTTACTTATGGGCTCAATTTTTTTAGATTTGGGCTTGGATGTTATTCAGATAAGGGCCATAACCAAATATTGGCCCGTTAAGCCCATTAGTTGCTATAAATAGTTTTTAAAGGTATTTATGGTAGGTATGATCTATTACTTCTTATGTTAGAGTCTATATCTCTAAACATTTACATAAGCTGCTCTATTATTTCTCTACTCACTATAAAAAATTAATTACATCTTGTTACATTACCAAATAACCCTCTTTATAAAATTTATCTTATCAAATTGGCCACCGCAGTGAGAGTGACTTATAGAGGTGCCTAGATAATAAATTCCAAAACCTTGGGCACCAAAAATTTCCTTCAGAACCCTCCAAAGTATGAATCCTGAAATGCTCTCTCTAGACACCACTTACGAATGATTAAAACCAAGAAATTTTGCTCATGCGAGAGGAGCGAGACTAATTACGAGGATAAATTGAGGCGTTAAGGTCTTAAAGAGAAGTTGAAATAGATATTATGAACAAAGTTAATTTAAAACATCAATAATCTGATGGGCAAGATGATGATATTTAACTTAGTCTAGAAAAACATCAGAGAGACCAATCTAAAAAAATCCATCAAGCTTCAAAAAGGAAAATCAGAACCAATGATTGTTCTAGTTCTTTGAAATCTAATAAATATTCAACATTTGAATCTAAACTATCATCATATTCTTTAAGTATTGATCACTTTCAAAAGAAGAAAAAGAGTCACCATGATAAGCATCGGTCAACTAAATATTTTAACCAACATTACAAATTAATCAAACAACACTCTTTAGCAAGGGCCAATCAAGAATTTTAATATGGTATAGATGGTCTTCTAAAGACAATATATGGAAAGCAAAGAGCTTCGAGGAAATGAAGATACAATAATCCATTATCGATAATTCTTTGGTGAAGTTTGAAGAACTATACCAAATGTTTTGTAGTAACTAAAAATGGTTTGAAAAGTAGTTTTTCCTACTTTTACGCAAGGGCTCTTTGCTAGGGAATTAACTGATATTGTTACCCAAAAAAGTAATAACTTGGAAAGATATGTTATCATAAGTTGAAAAATAAATTATAGTACAAGAAAATAAAAGATTAAAGATACATAATCAATCCAAGAGTAGCTTTTCTACCTCTAAACAGCAAACTACAATCAATCATCATCTACAAGATTCCAGATAAAATTTTGATCGGGCTGAAGCTAGACAATACTCTTAGGGACAATGATTAGACCTTGGGGAAATCAGTGGGTTCAACCTGATCACTTTCCTAAGTTAACTCAAAGTGTTGCAACCATTTATAACAAATCAAAAAAAATTGTACAGTTTCAAAAGCCACCACCCATTCAAAATCTGAGAGAAAATCAAAATACCCGGCTCTGTAGGTATTATAATGATGTGGGGCGTGATACCAAGGATTGTATTGTTTTAAATAAAGAAATCTAAACTTTGATCGAGAATGAAAAATGACCGCTTTTGTTCAAGTACAATAGGGCAATAGATCATTACCACCAATAATGAGACAATTTATTGTTCGAAGGAAATCCATAAAAGCAGCACCTAAAAAAGAAAATATTATGATGATTACCTAACAATATAATGAATTTGATGATGATTTAGAGTATTTGGATCATGATCCAGACCGAAGATAAATTATCATGATATGTGAAAAAAAGAAGGTCTCTGAATTGTGTCAATGTTTTGAATTATTGACTATTTTTTATGGGGGGGGGGGGGGGGGTGAGGATACTGTATCAGACCCCTCGAGTTGTTCTCAAAAGAGGCATATAGTAAGCTTGGCTACTAAGTTATATGGGAAAATTTCTACCTATCTGTATCATAATCTAATGTTATTTATTGTATTTTATGATGATGATCTGAGAGATGTTGGTGGGCCACATGGGAATGTTGTGGTAAGTGGGATAGAATTTAGTGGATGGAAATCTGAAGAATTTTGATTGATACGGGAGGTTCAGTTAATGTTTTGTTTCCATCTACTTATAAGCAAATGAAAAACCTGATTGTCATTCTCCTGTTGAATAGAACCACAGTAAGATTTACGGGAGCTGTGCTGATGTGGTTAGAGAGTTGGAAGGTGAAACTGTTCTCGAAAAAAATGACCATTTAATAAATATAATTTGAGTACTTTTTGTGGTGGTAGATCTTGGTTATCAAGGATGCATGTTGTTGCGTTAATAGTTCACCAATATTTCAAATATGCAGTTAGGGGCCAAATTAAAGTTGTTTGAAATATCCAAAAAATAGATATAGAACTTTATGTTTACTACTTTGGCCGCAAAAGCATTAGATAATGTGGAAGCCAATAAATAATAGCAATGACTAGATTCCTATTCGGATTCAAGCAAAATTGATGATCCAAAAGAGACTCATAGTGCGGTTATTCAGACTAAGATGTTAAATTTCACACTTTTCTAAGATGGAAAATGTTTTAGGATTGGAGCCAATCTAGCTATACGAATCAATGTATATCTTGTCATATAAAAATAGAGTAAATGGTTTGTGTAAAAATTTGAAGACATTTTTAAAGAGGTAGATCGATTGAAAAAATTTGTACATATTTGGGAGTCTCAGTACCCATTATGGACCGAAAATCTAGCGCTTGTAAAAAAGAAGAATGAAAAATGACGTATGTGTATTGATTTCACAAATTTAAACAGAGCTTGTCTGAAGGATCCGTTCCCCATCCCCTGAATAGATTAGTCAGTATATTTTATTTCTATTAATAAGATGTTATTATTCATGGATAATTTTGCTGGGGAATAGTCATATACATATGGATCTGAGGGATCATTACAATAGTACGTTCATAATAGATATAGGTATCCACTTTTATAAGGTTATGCCCTTTGGTTTGAAAAATACTGGGGCTACTTCCCAACATTTAGTGAATAAATATTTCACTAGTCAAATTGGAAGAAATGTTGAGGTTTACATTGGTGATATGATGGTAAAGATAAAGAAATTATATCCAATTTGAAAAGATATAAGTTTGAAGTTGAATCTGAGAAATGCACATTTAATGTATGATCCATAAACTTTTTGGGGTATGTTATAAGTGAAAAGGGGATAGAAGCTGACCTAGAGTAACTGAGTGCATTACTCGCTATGGAACCTCCTCGATCCACCAAAGATGTTCAAATACTGACCAGAAGACCGGCTGCATTGAACAGATTTATATCAAGATCTTCAGATAAGTGTGCAGTTTTATTCCAAATTTTAGAAATGTTAAGGAGTGTAATTGGTCTCCAAATTGTCCCGAGGCTTTTGTTAAAATCAAAGAACAATTGTCTTATCTAGAGACATTAACCAAGCCAGTAACGGGTGAAAGGCGTTACATTTACTTAGCAGTATCCGGTTACGCAATAAGTGCAATTTTGGTTTGATAAGTTGATGGTTACCCTCATCATGTTTACTATGTTAGCAAAAGTCTGTTGGATGCAAAAAACAGTATTTGAATTTGGAAAAGTTGGTTTTGGCCCTTGAGATAGCAGCAAAACAATGAGACCCTATTTGAAGCACACCCTATTATTTTTCGAACCTCTTTCCCACTTACAAATATTTTGCAAAATTCATATGCATCAAGTCGGATGACCAAGTGGTCTATTGAATTGGGAGATTATGATATTCATTTTGCTCCACGAACTGCAATAAAAATATGTATGAAAGAATAGGTAGTTCGAACAAATGGGGGGTCAAGCATATCGGGTTGTATGAATTTTTTTATTTACAATCTCCTTTCGGAGATTCGATGTACCAATCAATATACTTTGGTTTTAAAGTATCAAATAATGAAGCCGAGCATGAGGCAGAAATAGCAGGGCTAAAACTTGCCTGCATTTGTGGTGCCAAAAAATTTCGATTAGTAAGTGCTTCACTACTACTCATACATCATGCTTAAAGCCAATCCGAAGCTAGAAAATAGCAGTTGGTGAAATATTCACAGATATTGAAGGAAACATCAGATTTTATCAAATATGTAGAGTATGAGCATATGCCAAGGGCTGAAAATTCAACAGATGATTCCTTAGGTACTATTGTTTACTCCGAAGCGTCTCCATGAATCTTAATATAAGAATGTCTTTTGATATCAGCATACTTTAAAATTAGGACAAGTAATGAGGAAAGTTTTTAAGTCTCAACAACAATATACAGGGATTGAAGGCATAAGATTAAAGAATTTACTATTAAGGGATGTTTTCCCATTGATAAAATGTTGCGTAAGAAGCTAATATTTTAAAGCACATGGCTTTTTAGTCTTCAGGGGTGTCCTCTATAAGAAATCCTTCAGTAGACCTTTGTTACGATTTCTTGGGTATGAGTATCAGGTAATCTTATCTAAAACATTATGGGGAATGTTCTGCCTACTGTGGCTATACAACTTTAACCAGAAGAATTATATTGGAAATATATTATTGACCTTCCATCATGGAAGATGCTAAAGTTTTAGTCAAACGATGTAATCATTATTAAGGATTTTCAAATACAATACATGTACCAAAAGTCCCAACGGAATCAATATTTGAACCGATATATTTTGATAAATGAGGGCTCAATTTAGTAAGACCCCTCTCAATGACGTCCAAAGGTTGTCAGTATAATAACAGTTGATTATTTTCCAAGTGGGTGGAAGCAAATCCTCTCTCCGGTACTACATCCAAGTGGGGTTTATTTTAGTAAAATCACATACAAGCATATTTATTACGAGCATGGACAGTTTTTTGCGGCCAAAACAAGGATGGTCGCAGTAAAATATTGTTCTAGTTTGCGGTGACAAACTATTTTTGGTCTTGGTGAATAGGGCTATAAGAGGTGGTTCACCCTGTAACAAACCATTTTACCATGGAATTATCGCTGATTGAAATTAGAACCATAAATTGTTCTTAGTTAGAGATTTATCTGAATATTTTCCAAACTTGTAACTTTAATCATGCATCACTATAACTAATTATCTGTTCTCAATTACACTAATCAATCCTAAAAACATGTACTACATTATCTAACCCTTAACATGTAATTAAGTCTCTGAATCAAAAACTATTTTTGGGTTTTTCTCTCAAACTGAATAAATTATGCAATTGGATTTTCAAAAGACTGGATCGAAAAATATTCATCTCCAAAACATGGACCGGTCACATTGTTATGATATTAACTTTAAACGCTAAATCATTTCAGGAAAATAAATTTCAAAAATACTAAAATTAAAATCTTTATGTTTTAAAGACGAATAACAATGAAAGAAAATATATTTACGGTTTAACATTTTCAATATTCAATTTTTTTTTGTTTTTCAAAATACGGTTTAACATGGAGAAAGGCTTAGGCAGAGAGAGAGGGAGGGAGGGATATATATATATATATATATATATATATATATATATATATATATATATATATATATATATATATATATGAAGAGAAAATATTTTCTTGAATTATACAATTTCAACAACTTGTAGGCTTATGGACTGTTATTCATATTTAAGTAATTGAGTTCCATATATTGCTTAGTAGTTACTGAATTTAACGGAAGGTTCTTAAATCATCCAAGTAACTCTCATATTATTATATAAATTATTTTATTTTATTTATAAGTTGCTAACTTCTAATGTTTCCTCAAGATTATTGAGATTTTAAAGCCCAATAACTAGACCGTTAAATTAATATATATTTCTTCAAGATTCGTATTAACCCAACTTGTATCCATACTATATAGTTGCACGATATTAGTTGTTATTATTTTTAGGTCTAATGTACTCAATAATGATTATATTCATTTAATTAAACATTTAATAGCATGCATGGATACTTTCTATTTACATGTGGTGAGACATTTAAAATCTATGATATCCTTACATAACACGACTGAAAAATTAGGCCAAATTAGGAAAGATCTTACATAATATCGACGAAGGTCAAGTCATGCAATTAAAAAATGTTTAATATATAGGATTGGTCATTCACTCATCCTTGGAACATAAAACACTTGAAATTATATGCTTCTTAAATATCTAACACATGTTGGCTCTGATTTTTATTTTATTCTCTCATTTTTTTTGTAATTGAGGTGCAATATTTCCTACCACAATGGTGCGAGATAATGAAGTACACTGGCTTGTTCTTGAGTTAGGTTCAAGCTGCCCTTCTCGGGCTCATTTTTTATACCCCACCCGACAAGGTCCACTCAGTTCCTACTTGGCTTCAGAGTTTCTGCATATGAAACAGATACTTCCCCTGAATTCAGTTTAAACTTATTTGATTCCTCAAATGCAGGATTAATTCTTATATTGGTGTTATCTCCAATCAGCACAAACGATAAGTTTCCATTGCTCGAAGAATCAATGCGAGGAGCAGTTAGAGTAGATTTCCTAAGCAGAGGAAAGTCCTTATCTAACAAGAACTGGGTTTTCTTCAGAGGCAGAGGAAACTCAGTATCAATGGTGTTCAAATTTTTGGTTAAAGATTTTGGTTTGGTAGTCGGATTAATAGTTGCCAAAATCTCTCATTCTTCCATGTAGCAAATGAGATCAAATCGATGAGAAATCAGTGGTTCATGCATACCAGAATCAAGAATTACAGACTATGTTCTTGAAGGAGAAGAACGGAGTCATCTTTTCCCAAGAGATACAATAACAAAAATAAATTATATTTGAATAAAAAGAAAAAAATCCAAAGGTACGAAAAGAGAAATGAAAATAAAAGTAAATGAATTAAGTTTTTTAACCACGTTTAATAATAAAGTTATATTTTTATTAAACTCATAAATTATAAATTGTTGTTTTCTATGATTAATATATAATTAGCTTGGTTATAAGTTGAATTAAAAAAACAAACCTGTGATTCAAAACCAAAACCACATTACAAAAAAATTAATTAAACTTAAGCTAGGTTTTATTATTATTGAACTCTTAAATTATAAATTTTATCTTTTATAGTTAATAGATAAATCTTTTAAATTATAAATTCTCTTCGGTTTTCATAAAAATATATTTTTTAAATTTAAAAATCTTGAGCATAAATATATATATTTTATTTCTTAAATATATTCCTTTTATTTTTTTTATTGAGATGATTTACATAATTATCATGAGATAATCTTATTTGCTCCGTCTTAGAAATTTTATGTAAGCTAAAATTGTATTTTTTTTATTTCAATATATTTTTTTAGCATTGGCAGTATTCATAAAGCTTGAATAATTTACGGGTGAAATTTCTTGATAAATTAGATTTAGGTTGAAACCGAGGTGATGACTACTTCAGATTTTTATCAATGCCACTAGGTTAAAAGAGTAGTGTGCTACACCAATAACCAAGTGAAGTATAAACTAAGTTCTTCGACCTTATGATCTAATTATATGAAGTATGAGACTAGAAGTACAATTGGTCATACAATAGGTAGTTATTGGTGATCGGGAGATAAAGACAACACTTTTTCAACACCATCTCATTTAACTCCAAGGAAAAAATAGAAACCAATAGTAGATTTTGGGTCATGAGGATCATTATCTCAATCAACATCGTGATAGGTACGCAGTTCAAGTGAAGAGGTTGAAGGAAACAAAATGCTCTGGAATTGAGTGCCACAAAGATATCTCAATATTTGAAGAACAACTCCCTTAGCACATGAACAACATAAGCTACATCTAGCCCAGTTACTATAAGATAGACCAAGCTCCCTACAAAATTTTGATGTAGAGTTGGTTATAACAAAGAAACACCATCAATTAGAGAGTACCGAGCATTGGTTTCAAGAGGGGTATTTATCGTCTTGTTATCAGAACGTCGCACTCGCTCGAATAAATAAGATATACATTTTATTGAGAGAGAATATAAACTTTTAGAGAATGAGCCACCTCAACACCTAGAAAATAACATAACAACCCCAAGTATTTCATCGCAAAACGTTGAGCCAAGTCACGTTTTAGTGCCACAATGACATCAATATAATCATATGTAACGATCATATCATATACATATAGGGATAAAATAGTTTATCTTGAACGCGTACATCTGATAAACAAGATCGTACCATAATTACTAGCACGAAAACCAAGTGAAGTAATAACCGTAAAGAAAATTTTAAACCAAGCACGAAGAGTTTTTTAAGACCATATAAAGATTTCTTAATTCGACAAAGCTCACCTGGTTGGTGAGCAACACCTGGAGGAGGAGTCATGTAAACCTCCTCATGAAGATCACCATTAAAAAACACATTTTTGACATCTAGTTGGAAGATCTTCCAATGGCAAGCGGACACAACCTCAATAAGAATAAAACTTTATCATCATTTTTGCCACTGGGGAAAATGTTTCATCATAATCCATACCATACTTATATGAATAATTTTTTCCTACAAGACGAGCCTTATATCTTTCAACAGACCCATCAGACTTTGTTTTAATTTTAAAAACCCAACGATAACCGATTACATGCTTATCGGATGGAGGTTTAACTATATCATATGTATGAGTATGCTAAAGACTTATAAGCTATTCGACTATAACATTTTTCCAACAAAGATGACAAACAACTTCTTTAAACGACTAAGGTTCATACAAATCATGTATGTTTGCTATGAAAGAAGTAAAAAGAGCTAGGTAAGAAGAATACCCAAAATCTGGTAGTTTAGTATACTTACTTGTACGAGTGGATCTGCTAATAGGTGAAAGATCTGTTGTTTTACCAGAGAAAGAAGTTGACTTAGACATTGATGAAGCTGGCTCATGGATTGATGAAGCTGGCTCATGTATTGATGAAGCAGAAGTAGTATCAACTGTTGTAGATGTTTCATGAGTTGGAATATTAATGTCAAAATATGTATCAATATAAGTTTTAAAAGGATCAATAGCCTAAAGGTTTGTTTTTGTTACATCATAACATTTTGTCGGAATCAAATAAAATAGGATATGCTCAAGAAATGTGACATGACGAGATACATATAGCTTCTAACTTTTGGGATCATAACAGTGATTACCTTTCTGTCTAGCACCATAACCTGGAAACACAGATATAGTTGCTTTAGCACCCAATTTGTTGCATTCAATATGAGGACAAATGACTAAACATGTACATCCAAACACTCGTAAAGAAGAACAATATGGATTTATTTGTATAACTTCTAAAATGGAAACATTCCTGCATTATGAGCAATGAGAATTCAATTAATCACATAAACAACAATCTAAAATTCTTCTCCCCAAAAAATAGTTCGAACTTCAGCTGATAAAAGGAAAGAACAAACAGTCTTAACAAGGTGATGATATTTTCTTTCGGCAACACCATTTTGCTAAGGAGTATCAGTACAAGAGGATTGATGTATGGTACCACTGGATGCAAGTAAATTTTTGAAATCATTGGAGTTATGTTCACCCCATAAGTCATACCTGAAGCATTTTATCATAGTCATTATGTTGGGTCTTAACTAGTGCTCTAAATTTTCTATAAATTTTAAAGAAATTTGACATTTATTTCATCAGATAAATCCATGTGTATCGAGTATAATCATCAATAAAATATACATAATATGACAAACCACCATTTATGGAGACATGAGATGGACCCTAGACATCAGAATGAATAATATCAAACGAAGCAATAGAAGAAGTGACACTTTCATTAAACGGTAATGACGGAAATGTTTCCAGTTTACAACCACTACAATCCGAGATATGACAAGTGTTTAACTGACCTAAAACATCTGTAGAGACTAAAAATTTCAAATGTGATGCAGATACATGTCCCAAACGAGAATGCTAAAGTTAAAATTCATAAGATGGACGATTCAAACGGAATGAAGACAAATCAACACAAGAGGTAGCAATATGAGTCAAGTATGTGTTGTCCACTATTAATACCATAGACATCCACATATGTTACTTCGAGTTTTTCTAAAACATAGAGTTCGCCTATTTTACGACATATCTCAATCACTCTATGAGTCTGTTGATTTTGTATAGCACAAACATAATCAGAAAACAAGACTCAATGACCAGATTTACACAATTGACTAACCGAAACAAGATTCAAATCAGTAGTGTGAACGTAGTAAACATTATTGTAGCAATAACAGACAAAATAGATACGGGTGAAACATGAGACAACGAAACAAAGTTCGACATGTGAGGTGACATATGATGAGACACACCCAAATCCAAAATCCACAATGATGAATCAACATCTAAACTGGAAGATGATAACATACCTGAATGGTATGAATGCATACATAACAAAGTTCTTCTCATTCAGTTTGGTACTAATAGACTGTAGAAAATCATATTTTTCTATCATATTCGCAATAAGATCCACAATCTTTAATCGAACAAAATTAAACAATGAAGAGATACAAAATACAAATTATAAAATCAAATCAAAATCTTAATCAAACCACAAATCCAAAATAATAACCATACCAAGTCCAAATTTAAAATCTTAATGGTCTATCAAAATCAAATCGAATATTCAATCAAATCCAAATCGGAAATACGTCAAATCGAAGTCCAAACTCAAATTCAAACTCAAATCGACTCAAATCAAAACCAAATCTGAATACAAATTGAAATCCAAAATCAAATTAAAATCTAATCCAAATAATAATTTATGTTTAAAATGAAACCTCATTTACCGACAAAAAGCACTGCACTGGTTCACTAGTTATTTATCATAAACTGTAGCACAAAATCATAATCCAACTGGTCAGATTGAAGGATTGGATTTCCCAAACACACTCTCTGAAATTCAGCACAATTGACACTGTTTTTATATCGATCAGACCGTTTGATTGTGGCTGCACACGATAGATCTAGAAAAACAAAAAATGTATCTCTTTTGACGAAAGCATATCAAAATTTCCAAACAAATTCAATCGAAAAACAAGAGAACGGATTTATAGCCAACCAAAAATAGATCCAAAATAAACAAGAAGAACAATCACAACCACGTATCACGTAGAAGGGTCAAAACAAGAAGAACAACCAGCAGCTGAAACACAACATGAAAAGAAGAACAACCAGTAGCTTAAGCACAAAAGAAACACATCTAAACAGTGAATCGAAATTGAATACCTAGCATAAATTAGATCCAAACAACGAATTGAAATACCAAGACAAAATTGAATACCAATACCAATACGAAATCGAATAATCCAAGCTGCGAATTAAAATTGAATACCTAGCCGAAAGAAAATCCAAACATTAAATTAAATACCAAGATGAAATCAAATACCAATACCAATATGTAATCCAAACATCGAATCAAAATTGAATACCTAGCGGAAACGAGACCTAAACAACGAATCAAAAATCGAATACCTGGCAGAAATATGGGGGATCGCTACGCTTCCCTGATCAGATTACTTCAAGCTCTGATACCATGTTAACAAAAGAACAAACAAAGATAAAATATAAAAGTGGTTAGGGTTTTGTTATTAAAAAAGCATAAGAATTACATAGAGCATATGTTCATATTTATAGATAAAATAAAGAGCTACGAGTTTGGGCCTTATATCTTTAACAAACCAATTATATGTTTACTAAGTGGAGGTTCAACCATATCTCATGTATGAGTTTGATAAAGAGCATTAAGCTCTTTAGAAATATCATTTTGCCAACGAGGATCATAAACAACTTCTTTATATGAATGAGGTTCACATAAATCATGTATTTTTTTCTATGAAAGAAGCAAACAAAGCTGAGTAAGAAGAATAAGAAAAATTTGGTAGTTTTGTAGACTTATTGTACGAGTAGATCTCCTTAGAGATGGAAAATCTATTATTTCACCAGAAGAAGAAGCATACTGATGCATTGATGGAGCAGAACTAGTATCAACTTATGCCAATGGATGTATAACTATCGATTCCAAAGAGATCAATATCATGAACGTATGTCTTTGTTATGTCATGTGATTCTGCTGGAATCAGATAAAATAGGACATGTTAAAGAAATTTAACATATCGAGATACATATAACTTATGACTTGTGGGACTTAATAAAGATATCATTTATGTTCAATACCATAACCTAGAAAAACACATATAGCTATTTTAGGGCCCAACTTGGTTCGTTTAACGTGAACACGAGAACAAAACATGTATATCTAAAATTCGTAAAGAGGATTAGTGTAGAGGTTGTACATATAACTTCTAAAAATAAGAGATATTTAAAGTATGTCTCATAAGAATTCGATTAATCACATGTAAAATAGTCAGAGTTTTTTCTTCTAAAAAATAATATGAATTTCAACAGATAAGCAAAGAACGACCAGTCTCAACAAGGTGATGGTGTTTCGATTATGCAACACCATTCTACAAGGCGATGTCAATACAAGATTACTAATATATAGTACCATCATATGCAAGTAGCTGAGTGAAATCGGTAAAGGTATATTCACCTTATAAATAACTCTTGAAGCACTTTATCACAACTAAATCTTAAGTATTAATAAGTGTTTATAGTGTCTATAAATTCCAAGAAAATCAGACATTTATCTCATAAGATAAACCTACATATACCGAGTACAATCATCAATAAAGTATATATGATAGAAAATATGTGCCTCATACATCATGATAGATAACGACCGAATAAAAGACACTTTTATGAAACAGTAAAGATTGAAATTTTACCAGTTTAGAACCGATGATGATAGATAGTCAGATATTGATAGAAATAAATATATGAAATATATTATATATTAAGAATGAATATACCTATAAATTGGTGTATACTAATCTTTTAGACTTGCACACTTAATATATGATATATATACAAGATAAGTATCCCAAGAAATAGATGTATCTCATGTTATCACAAAATAACATTCTTTATTGCTTTATCTCTCTTAAAATATATTTTCTCTCTTTTAAAATCTATTCCATCTCTTTGAAAGATTTGAAACACATTAAGTAGATTTGATGAAGGTTTTCAACTTCATCAATGACGTTTTCTCTCAAAAATGCTTTCATTTTCCATTATTTTAGCCAAAATCATTTTTTATTTTAAAAGAAAACCTTTAAAAGAAAGAATTATATGAAACATAATTGAATTCTTAAATTCCAAAACAAATACATAACTTGTATTCTCAACTGTCATTGTTACAGAAGAACTATTAAGGTTTCGGTTCTTCGTCGTTTCTATCCAAAATCAATGGTATAAGTAAAAAATTAGGGAAGCACAAAATATTTGGTGCAAGAATAAAGTCTTCGCCTCAGCTTGTTACTTTGTCTCCCAAATCTACATCGCAAAGCAAGTATCAATGAAATAAAATGTAACTTATGAGATAAAAAGCCTAAGTCATTACATGTACAAGATGACTAGACAAAGAATTGTCCTAGCCATCTTATACCGACATCTTTGATTATTTTTCTTCCAATCGTAATTGTATCACAGATGGTCCATCACCATGTTTATGTGGGTGAGTTTAGTACTTTTTTCAAAGTGTATAACCAAAAGATGAATATTCTCTTTTACTTTTAAATATATACATATGCTAAAATCCTTCCTGGCCTTTCAACATATAATAAAATATGGAAGGATAAGTTCATTTTTGTCTTTGTATATTGGGAGACTAGTCATGAAAAAATAGTTCATCGCATTAGCCTACTTGGGTCTGAAAGGGTAAATTGTTATCTTTTTTAAAATATTTACTTCCTTGACTTTATTTTGTCTTTATTTAATTATAATTATTTTTTTTCTTTGTTACCTGTCCTAATTTCTTATCGTTAAGATGATATTGGATATAAATATAGAGGATTGTACTCGTAAAAAATATATTATATTAATGAAGAAAACCTCCTTATTTTTTTAAATTATTCTTCAATTTTGGTACTCGAGGAATTTATTTATAGTTGGTTGTGGTAAAGTATTTCACTTTACAACAATTTTTTGTTTGTGATTACCCTAGGGAGGAGAATGAGGAGGAACATTTTGTAGGGAAGAAGAATCTGGAGAGAGAATTTTTGAGGACGAAAATCATGGAGAGACCTTATCTGAAGAGAAAGGTAAGTATTAAGTCAAACGAAACTAGTTTAAAAAGTAGTTATGGTTCATTCTAATTCTAAAAGTACTTGAGCCGAGGCTCATGTTGTTTCTAAAGCTATTATGGTGAATGTTTTTGGCTTAAACAAGAATGGAAAGCCTTGTTCCAGTATTTCTGAAGAGGAAACCAAATATTAAGAAGATGATATGCATCTGATTAAGCGGAGAGAAACTTTGGCAACTAGAGATGATATTTCTCAGAGTATTGATGTTACTACTAAAAATAGTTTAATATTTGAGATAAAACTTTCATACTTCTGGCACATGTATTTGATAATTGAGGTATCTTTGTTGTTATGTACTCTTCATCTCTCCAACCTTTTTTTTATTTTTAAAGCATGTGGTTGGTACATGTATTCCAAAGGCTTCAACTCTTGCAACTTGTCTTTTAAAGTTGTATGCGAATGCAAAGATTTTGGTGGGGAAAGTAAAAAGACTTTGGTTGAGTTAGCTATGAGCCTGCATTTCCAGCTATGAAGGAGAAGGCCATTGTTGAAGGTCCGAATATGATTAAAAAACAACCTGAATAATTCGTTTTCCTTAGCCGTTAAAAGACTAATTTTAAAATTACTTCTTAACATCAGAAGCCTTCACATATAAAAATGGTTGTTCATGTTAATAATGAAATTATTCTTGAAGTTTTTGAAAAAGTTTACGTTGTAGCGAAGTATTCTGCAAAATTGATAATTACTTTGATAATGAGTTCAGTTGATAAAGAAACAAGGTCGGAAGAAGATATGGTTGACATCACAAAAGTTTGTATAAACTCCATGGTAGCTTTGGGAAATACTATTAGTGTTGTTGATAAATCTATAAAATTTGTTGAGGTTATTTTACAGGTCTCTGTTATTGCAGATATAATGTTAATGAAACCATGATTATAGATACATGTAATGAGTTATCAAACCTGGGTGCTCCTTGAACCGATTTTACTCCTACAATATCATATGGATTTCATTTGGAACAAATTCTTGATATAGTGACTCAGTTTGTAACTTTAGCAAGACTGAGGAATGTCCTAATCCATCTTTCTTCCCTGGACTTGGCTAAAAGGAAGTTAACTTTAGGATTTTGGGTATGACAAAATTTATTTTCCTTCTTTTTCCTTTTTCTTTCTTTTCATCTTTTAGTACATAAACTAATTATATATTGGATATTTGTTACCTGATTTTTATAGGGTATTCTTAATGGCTTGAAAATTCTTCATTAGCCCAATATCTATCTTGAAAATTGTAATTATAATCTTTGGGAAAATCTTGATAATAATGTTGATCCTTTTGAAGATAACTATAAACTGAAAGCTTCTCTTCAAACTAAAGTTTACAGTGAGAAATAACTAAAGACCGAGGTTGAATTACTGATGAATAATGAGAGAATTTTGAGATCTGAACTACAAATCAATACTGAAGTTGAGTCTTGTTTGAATGAAGAACTTATGATTAAGTATTTTATGTATTACATTGATTCATGCACAAGAGATGATCTCTACCAGTTGTAATGTTGGTAATTTTCTGAAGAATGTTACTTTTATTCAAGGGAATATCATTTCTCCATGTAAGAAGAAACTAAACGCTTATAAGTTAGACTAAACTGAGCATTATTGAAGATCTTTGGTTGTCTTTTGATAAAGAACGTATTAATACCAAAGTTAAAGCAACGATTGTGTAATCCAAGCTACAAGAGTAGTTGGATGCATTTAATGGGAAACAGAATTCGGCTTGGAGAACACTCATAAATAAAATCAGATGAAAGGTGATGGTAGATATAGGCTGGATTTATTTACGCCACAAAGATGATGGAAATCCTTTAATATAAAAAAATTCTAAACTGACTTTATTCGGGATAAAAAAAGAATAAATTATCAACTAAAATCATTTTTTACATGAATAATTTTAAAATATATATGTCTGAGACAAATATTTTGAGTAAAAACTTGTTTTTATTGATAATTATAACCTGATTTAATGAATTTTCCAATGAATATTGCAATTATTTAAAGAAAAATTAACATAAATTTCTAAAAACTAGAAGTAGATTTGTTTAAAGATATAAAATTAAAAGATAACAAATTAAAAGATATCATAACAAATTAACTAAAATATAACAAATTAAAATATATCCTAACAAACTAACTAAAAGATAAAAAATTAAAATATATCATAACAAATTTATTTCAAGGATCTTGAGTTTTATTTTCGTATTCTTTTTTTACGAGTTCAAGAAACATGTCAAATGGTCTCTTGGGCCTTTAATATATAGAAAATATGATGAAATTTATTAGTAGCTAAACTGTAAGTTAACACATGCTCCATTTAGTTTATAAGACTTTTCACAGTAATATTGAAATCACCATATAGTTAATTTGATCTTGAACGTGTTAGATGACCGATTCTAACATTTGATACTTTGATGATCTTATGTTGGTCTTTAATCAAATCTGTTTGCATGTTCTCATCATGTAAGCTTCATGATTCTTGACCCCAGCTTGAAATCTTATTTATCATTATTATACATCTTGATTATTGATGCAATCAAGTCTCTTTGTTTTCTAGTTTCATTTTTATCATTCTTCAAGTCAAACATTGTTTTGTTGGAAAATATGTAATGAGTTTTTGCTAGTTGTTTACGCGTGTCATTTGTTTATTTATTTATTTATTTATTTTGCTTTCATAATTTTAAGCATAGAGTATAGTCATGATTCTAAATTACATTGTTGACATTTTCTCTCTATTATTTGTGAAATATGAACCATACGTTGATAAAAAAATCGAAATGCAAAACTTCCATAAAATAGTTGTAAATGGTGAAATAAGAAGCATGTATTAAATAATTGCAAATTATGAAATACAAAATATATGCATTAAAATTATGTATTTACGAAATACGAAGTACATGTATCAAATAATTGTGAATAATAAAATGCGTAATACATGCATTAAGAATATCTAGATGCAAAATTTAGAACACTCAAATAAAAAATTGTGAGATACAAATGCAAAATATTAATCATTTCTTTATTGCAACAAACCTCGGAACCAAAAGCAACTCGAAAATAATATAAAACATGAATGAATTTGAAATACCTAGTATTCAAAAAAGATTTCACCAAATTGAAAATTCGTATTTCACTATTTTTAGACCTGTTATAATGAAATTACAACAGCAAAACCCTAGATTACCAAACGTTAAAAATTAATAAAAACATTATTGCAAACTAAAAAAAATAAATGAAAAATCGTAGAATAAGTGGCAATAGACCCAACAAAAGATAATAATTTTAGACTCCGAAAATGAAATATGAAAGTTTATAAAGAAAATAATATATTTAACAAAACAAGTTTAATGTTTTATCAGTAATTTGACGGTCGTGATTTTTCCATTAAAAAAAGTATTGTGTTGGTTAGTGTTTAAATATATAAAAAATTAATCAAATTAGTGTTTTATAATAATATTTATTTAAAAAATATATGGTAGAAAATTAATACAAATATCTATTATAAATTTATTAGATATCGAATGATAATTAAAAATTTATTTTGATATTTATTAATTACCCATTCTATAATAATTTTTTTTAAAATAAACTTTAAATGTAATTATGTATAAAATAAAGTTATATTAATTCTGTCGAAGAATAATGAATCAATACTTTACAAATATTGTTTTAAAATTTTATATATAATTTATTAATTATTTTTATTTTATAATTTAGTTAAAGTTTCATAACGTTGGCGTCTATTTTCCTGCCATGTTTTATTTTTTTCATTTATCTTTCTAAAACTAACTCTGACCTTTATCAGACACTAATTGAAGAATCTAAAAAATACTGTGCGACGATTGTGGAGATATTCGAATTCTTTAAAGAAAACTTTGTGCCTCGACATAATCCATTGGCGAGGTGTGTTCGGAACTCGATGTAAGATGTCTCTCTACAAAAATATCACCACCATTTTTCACTGCAACTTTTGATGTCTTCTTCGTCTATGGTATCAGAGTTTTGTGTGAGAGTCTTTATGTGAGAGAAACTGTTTTAACATATTTTTAAGAGATGTGTTTTTTTCGAGACAGAACAAATGACCTACTTCTCATTACTTTATTTCTGTCGCAGGCATCCTACAATACTTCAAAGCCTTGGCGACAACCTAAGTCCAAAGGATCATGATGCAGCCGATCATATGTTTTCCTTCTCACTTCTTCGCTCTCTGTATTAGTTAAGGTTTATATGTTCGATTTTCTTTATTTTATTACTAACTTAACCTACTTCATATCATTGTTTGAAATCGCCTGACATGAGAACTTGGTTTTCAGGTTTCTTTAAAATGTAAGTTTCAACACTTATTAGATTTGGTTTATTGTTTAGCTTTTTAGCTATGGTATAGTTGAGATTTGACTTTTTGAGCTTAAGGAAATTAGGATCTAAGAATGAATTATTGTAAGTAGTACCTTTTTTTAATTAAATACGTCTAGCTATTTTATTATCATTGTTTATGTGTTAATAATTTAAATATAGACATATAAGTAAAAAAGAATATACATTAGTCTTTTGGTACATTGGTTTTTACTAGCAAGTATAGTAAATGTGTCTTACATATTGTGAATCTCTGTTAATGAACCCTAATTTTGTATGTGAACGAGTTATCCTCAAAACCGTTATAATGAGAATAATTCTGAGACATGTCATATTTTGTCCAATTGGATTTAAAGACCCGAAAGAACTTTTCATAGGATGCCAAATAAATTACTCATAATTAAATAAGTCTTTCTAAAGTAAAAAAGAACAGTTTGGTGTTATCTGGCATTATAATACAATGCACATAATATATTAATGCGAGTGTATTCTCTAAGAAATCTTAAAATGTAGTGTTTGATTGGTGGTATCTGGCTTATAAGTTTGGGTTGTCTAATTTTTATGTTGAAATCCCATAGAGCATATAACTAGCTTTATCTTCTTCTTTTTCACCATCATTTTTTCCACCAACCTATCTGTATTGTGAATTCATGAATACATTTAAAAAAGCAACATGTGGTGTTAAGTAGTTTTTTTCCTTTTTTCTGTTCTTAGTGTCGGTTAATGGCAAGCAATCCATATTGAGCTTGTGGTAGTGGTGGTTTGTTCTCTGTCCATATCGATCAAGGTACAATTAGAATTCTTGATCTTAAAACTCCAATTTTCTATTTTTGGTCCCATATAAACTTGTGGCCCCAAATCAACAATCAAATAATCAAACAGTTAGTAAACTTAATTACGTGTATTGTGTATAGGTGAGCTAAGCACAAGACCAGTAACTACATCTGATGAAATTTAAGCATTTCTTCTTACTGGTTCTCATCACAAACTAATACCTCTGTTAGAGACAAAATATAAGCCCCTGGAATCATGTTTTTATCTTTCTCTTTTGTTTAATTTATAGATTTTTTACTTTGTATTCTCTTTTTTTAACCAAAATAAGGATTCGGTTTATAAACTTATATAGATTTATGTTATTTTATGTCATATTAATGCTGTTATAAATATAAAATATATCGTCTTCTAAGATCTATCTAGATTCACTTTAGTTCAATTTTTATATATATACTCAATTTATTAAATTTTAAGTTATTGTGTGCTACATTTTACTAAATGAATTGTATGATGTTTAAGTTAGCTTAGTTCTCTCATTTACTAAATAATATATTCATTTAGTATTTAATAGAATATGTTATGATCAAGATCTAGAGAGTGATGGAAATTCTGTTTTTCATGGTTGGTTGAGATATTTTGACCATAGCTTTGCTATCTGGCAACATCGAGGTAATTTAAATATGATATATACGAAGTATTAGGTTTCTGTTATGAATTTTATTGTTGAAAACTCTACAGTTATCACATATTACTTTTGGGTATATTGGTGACTAAATGTGACAAATTTGTATGATATTTGATTAATTGTCATTGTAGTTTCTTTAGTACTTTATACTATTATGTTTTGTTTTTATTTTTATTTTTCTTCCATTGAGCTATTTAGAATCACTTCTGGATTTAGATTCATAGGTTCATGCTCCTAAGAGGCCAATAAGATGTGGACTATACATGGCTGTTGGATGTATGACCGATTGTATGGTTGGTACAAAGCTACCTAACATTATTGAGATTCTTACAATCTATATGATACGTGATAGACAAAGTGGGGTATTTCTTATTTCGTAATAAAGTTACTTTCAAATTTTATATCTTGATGAAAATAATTATATTCAACCATCTTGATCAATTTTGTCTGATCTAGTAAAATACTATTTTAACTAAGATTTCACTATAATCTGACTAGCAACCTCAATTTCTCACTAACAACCTAATCTTTCACTTAAGTAAGTGATGTCTCTATTTTGGTTGTTAGTCTTTTTGAGATGTTTAACATTTCTTTGGTTGGTGCTAATTAGATTAAAGATTGTATTTATGAGAATTTTATGGAAATCTTGGTCCAAATAGTGCAGGATTGCTGCCCCCGGTGCATAAGCATACATGATCGATCAATGTCGAAGTATGTATTTTCTATATATAATACGTTTATGCTTTTACTACTTATATGCATATTATATTTCTTAACAATTCAAGTTTTAATACCTAGGTCTCTTCTTCAATCTTTAGCCACAAATTATTTGGTTGTACATGTCATCGTTATGTGTGTGTCTTGACGTGTAAATAAAAATTGACTAGATTTGTGATCTATAATCTACTTTTGTTGATAAAGTATTATATAATTTGTTATCTTAAGTATTTTATTAGCTAAATATATAACCAAAAAGTAAAGACATCTATGTAAATAAATAGAATATAATTGACTACTTTTATATGCTTTGTAAAGGTTATGGTTTAGATTATGTTTTCGCTGCTATATAGAAAAAGGCGAAAATAGTAAAATATCAAAAAGAACAACATAGAGTACGAAAAGAATCTGAATAGAATCGAGACAACATATACATAATAAAGGGAAACAAATGTATGTACTACATCAACAAGGGATGAAAGTAATATTATTTATTTTTTGTAATAAGTTTTTTAGAGTTTTAGATTATAAATATTTTGATTTAATTGATTTTTTTTAACATTGTATATACCAATTGTTGAAATAGATCACATGTTAACAATTTAAATATGTCAACAAAACAGTATTAAAATTGGATTATAGATAGAATGGAACTAAATAATAACAATGTGTACAAATTCTAATCATATAATAGTAACATCGTTGCCCTATATAATGTAGTAATGTTTTATATATATAATCTATTGTACATATTTCATTATAAATTATATTTATTTGTTTTATATATTATATTATTGTTCTATATATTATTCTAATTATTTTTATATAATTTTATTATTATCAAATATCTTTTTTAATAATAATCCTTTAATAATTTTATATTACATAACCGCAGCGGATTCTCTGTCTAGTTATAGACTAAAATACCTTCAAAGTTTTTGAAATAAAAAAAGAGTTATTTCCCTTAAGATACACTCGTCCAACACAAATTCTGGTTTAGTGTACGTGACTTTGTCTAATTCTTAAAGTTCCATAAAATGCATTTTATTTTTTATTGACAAATTTACCCTTCTACCCTAAAAACATAAAGTATATACTTGGATTTACTAATTTTGATGAGGTACGTGTAAAATTGTGAAATTTCACGAGAAGAAATAGTTGAGAGTCGCTATGTACTCAATTTATTAACACAAATTTCTTCTGAACTCAATTTCTGGATTACAGATTCAACATCCCATGTACTTTGCAGCGTATTTCTTTCTAACCTTTAAATTTTCCTTTTTAGTGTACTGCGTCTGGTTAATAGCAATCAGTGAAATATCTATACGCATTTGCTTTTCTGTTTGGTCGTTAATTTCACGGGTGTTGAATTAGGTGTAGTCAAATTAAACCCTACTGATTTTAGAATCTCTGAATTGCATATGCTTATTATTAGATTAGGGTTAAGTCCAATTACGCTCTTGTTTGTAGATTCTGTGTTTTAGTATTTTAGAAAAAGTCTATATTTTGAAGGGTCAAGTGAGACCCATTGTACCGATATTTCAATTCATTTTGTAACGAAGTTTGAATTTTTAATATAGTTCATTTTACTTGCAAAACATACTACAAGTTCTCTGTTCAAAATGGTGTTTGATGTCAATGTGTTAGGGAAAGTTATGATGATGAAGCTAATGTGTAAATCATTATCCATGGCGTTCTTTTTTTATTAGTGTTGGGTGATTATTCTATCACCATGGAAGTTATTCTTAAGCATTGTGGGGGGATTTGACGTATATATGTTAATAACTTTGTTCTGTTTCATAGTCTAGATGTAACTTGAAGTATTACTAGTAAAACAAATTATTGGTGAGATTATAAGGTCAGTTGCTTGAAAAAAAAACTAAAATCATACTTTACGAGTCCTTAAAGGTGATAGGCTAAAATTTTATACTCTAACCTTTCACAAATAAAGTGGTGTGAGGTTGATGAGCACATCTGCACAGATAGGAAATGATGAGGCAACTAGAGCTAAAGCTTGTCATATACATAAATGTATTATTGAACCGTATGATGGTTTTCGCTTGCTAATGAAAGAATTAACGGGTTAAGGTACAATGAAGCTGGTTTGTTAAGGCTCCATCTATAACTCAAACCTCAATAAACTGGTTTCCTGCGAAATCTCCAATCATTAAAAAATTCTTTTTCAGGTATGTTTCTCGTCAATAAACTGGTTTGGAGGAAACTCACCAAATATGATTCTCTTCTTCAATCTTTTACTAGTTTTGCGCATATGTTTTTTCGTTTTGGTTTGCAAGTGGTTTTGCAGTAGTACTTCTTCTTGGCGTGTTTGGTTATATTAGCCTTATTCAAGTCATTTAAAAACCACTTTGACCTTGCTAAGAGACCTTACAATTGCTTCGAAATTATATTGGTATCTTGAGGTATTGACTAACCTCAAATGCATAGATGTTTGAATGCTAATGGTGTTGGGAAATAGAGGCAATGAAAATAGACATACCTGACTATACTTCTACGCAGTTTTCTTAAACTTTGTAAATGATATGTAGCTTGTGTTAACTTTGGCTGTCATTTTCGCTCCTTACACTAGTATAAATCCTTGATCTAATAGTTTGGTTTTCAGGTTTAAAAATTCAGTCAATTGAATCTCACGATTATGGTCTTCCCGAGGATAATATATATATTTTGGGGTTGATAACTTATTTTGGTTTAATGCTAAATGTGTGTCTGTAAACATCTTCGTCCCTTACGATTGTCCGATAATCTTAGTATGCGTTTGAGTCTTCTTTAAATCTTTTTTGTCTATATTTTTCTATTTATATGTTCTCATGGTTGATCAAGCTGAGTGTAGTTTTGTACTTTAACACCAGATATAAACAATTGTTTATTATTTTTTGTCTATAAGTATTTGATTAAGCTCACGACAGTGATTTAAGTTTTGAATCAAAACTGTATGGTATTCAATATCATGTTTACTCATGCAACTGCGTTTTTTAGATTGATTGACATGAAAGCTGAAGCGGCGAATTCCCCAACTAGCATAAGGGTCTCAGATTCGGAAATCGTGAGTTGAGTACGAAAGCTATTGTCCAGGCGTATGTTAGTTGGAATAAAAGACTGAATGTTTTTTTTGGGGACATTCCACTACATGGACAAGCAATAAAACATCATTTTTCAAGATACAACAAAGTACCGTAGCATATGTCGTGATTCTCCTTCACCTAAAGAACAATGATGCCTTGGTTTCATTTTTATTCCTTTCTCTTGTTGAACCTCTTGTCATGTGGATTGCACCATCGAAGAACAAATCTCGCTTATAAATCTTAAAAAGTGAGTTAATAGCAGATTTCTTATGTCGTTCAATCAACATACATACAAAATGTTTTGAGTTTCTGAGATTAAACTAGAGAAAAGCAAAACAAAGAAGGGTAGTGGTTATTATTCAAATGGAACATCATGTTTCTCTAATATTGATTTTTGTGTTAAATTTGTGACTATAAGAGAAATAACTTCAATTATTACGAGTAAAAACATATTAAACGAGATTATTTGGTCACTTACAAAATGAAACTAATTGTTCTAAGAAGTAAGAACATCTTCAGTATCATATTGAAAGTATAGAACCTTCCAACGGTTGATTTGCAGATTTTGAGCTTCCAGCTCACAGATTTGTATGGTTGGAAAATAAAAATACTAACAAGTACTTTGCATATAATAGGCGCCAAACCCCTAAAAGAAAAAAAGAAACAACCAAAAAAGGACCAAGAAATAAAACATGAATTATTTTTTTATTAACATTTTATCGGAGTAACAGTTTTATTATTGTTATTTCTCATAAGAGTAACAGTCTTATTACTGCTATTCATCGTACGAGTAACATGTTTATTATTTTTATTTTTAAATGCATAACAAGATTTATTTATGTTAATCTAAACAATCCAAAAACATCTAAAGAAAATGAACAACATGATTAATTCTCGTTAATCTAAACAACTCAAATAAATTAACGATAGTTTCAATTAACTCAAGAATAATCGGTTTCGACCGATAATAGCACAAGCTAGTCACTATATGTTTTTTCTAAATGAAAAAAACATGTTATAATTCTAGTTTTTTATCATGTTCAAGTTTTGGCAATTTTGTTGTATATTGTTTTCATTGTTTTTAGGAATAATATATTATTCATATATTTTTATCGGAGTAACAATTTTATTACTGTTATTCATCATAAGAGTAACATGATTAATTATTTTTTTATTTTAAAAAAATAACAAAATTTATTTTCGTTAATCTAAACAACTCAATTTATTATAAAAATGAATATGATTCATTTTCGTTAATCTAAATAATTCAAAAAATTAACGAAAGTCTCAATTGACTATAAAATAGTCGGTTTCGACCGACAATAGCACAAGCTAGTCATCATATTTTTTGTTATCTAAAAGAAAAAAAAACATGTTATAGTTCTAGTTTTTATGGTGTCCAAGTTTTGAGAATGTTTGTTGAATTTTGTTTTTATTCTTTTTTGGAATAACATTACTACTAACATTTTTTGTATAGGAGTAACAATTTTATTACGGTTATTTCTGATAAGAGTAACAGTTTTATTACTGTTATGCATCGTACGAGTAACATGATTAATTTTTTTTATTTTTAAATAAATAACAAAATTTATTTTCGTTACTCTAAACAACTCAACAGTGGTGGTGATTGCGGTGGTGGCGGCCGTGGTTGTCACGGTGGTTGTGATGGTGGTACTGATGGTGGTGATGGTGTTGGCGGCGACGGTGATGGTTGTGGTGGTCAATGGCGGTGGTGGTAGTGGCGGTGCTTGTGGTAGTGGTGGTGGTTGTTGTTGTGGTGGTAATAGCGGCGATTGTGGTTGTGGTGTAGGTTGATGTGCTGGTGGTGGTTGCGGTGGTAGTGGCGATAGTGGTGGTGGTGGTTTGCAGTGGTGGTGGTTGTGGTTGGGGCAGTGGTCTGGTGGTGGTTGTGGTGGTGGTGGTGGTTGTGGTGGTGGTGGTGGTGGTGGTGGTGGTGGTGGTGGTGGTGGTGGTGGTGGTGGTGGTTTTGGCGCCAGTTGTGGAGGTGGTGCTAAAGGTGGTTGTTGTGATGGTAATAATGGTAGCGGCGGCGGCGGCGGTGATGGTGGTGGTGATGGCGATGGTGGTTGTCGTGGTGGTTGTGGTGGTGGTGGCGACGACGGCGGTGGTGATAGCAGTGGTGGTGGCAGCGACAATTATGGTGGTGGTGACGGTGTCGGTGGTTGTGGTGGTGGTGGCGGTGGTTGTGGTGGTGGTGGCGGTGGTTGTGGTGGCGGTGGTTGCGTTGCGGTGGTGGTGGTTGTGGTAGTGGTAGTGGTGGTTGTGTTGTTGGTGGTGGTTATGGCGGTGGTGGTTGTGGCGGCGGCGGTGGTTGTGGCGGTGGTGGAGGAGGTAGTGGTGGTTGTGGTCGTGGTGGTGTGGTGGTTGTGGTGGTCGTGGTGGTGGTATTGGCGGTGGTGGTGATTGTGGTGGTGGTGGTTGTGGCGCCGGTTGTGGTGGTGATGGTGGTGGTGGTTGTGACGGTGGTGGTGGTTGTGGTGGTTGTGGTGTGGATGGCGACGGTGGTGGTGGTTGTGGCGGTGGCGTTTGCGGTGGAGGAGGTGGTGGTTGTGGTGGTGGAGGCGGAGGTGGTTATGGCGGAGTGGCGGTCGTGGTGGTGGCATTAATGGTTGTCTCGATGGTTATGGCGGCAGTAGTGGTGGTGGTTGTGGCTGCGGTGGTGGTGGCGGTAGTTGTGGTTGCGGTGGTTGTGTCGGCGGTGTTGATGGTGGTGGTTGTGGCAGTTGTGATGGTGGCGGTGGTTGCGTCAATTGTAACAGTGGCGGCGGTAAATTAAATATGATTGTGTTTGAAATTAATATGTTAATTAAAATTATTTTTTAAAAGGTATTTTTGAACTTTCAAAACTCTAATACTTGTTGGAATTATGGAAGCTTAATGTTTTCAAAGTTCAACACAACCACCACTACCACTATTTTGGTTTCATACATTCACGTAAATGTTTTGATAATTATCTAGAAATTGTGAATTTTTGGGTTAACAGATTTGGGTGCAAAATTATGTTTTAACTGGTTGCGAAAAAAAGTCACTTATACATGTTCATTAGGTTATGGATGATATGGGGTATAATGTGTTGCTCTATTTCATATATATTATAAAAACTTGTAACCACATTATTTTGAATTTTTGGTCCAATATCAATCATCAAAGCTCTAGAAATTTGGAACTCACTCGCGTTATTCATTTGCAAAAAATCACAAACTTATTTAGACCGAGTTCTTATTAATGATTTTTCTTTTATCCACTTAGTAAAACAATCCACAACTATAATTAAAAGTTATCTTTGTCATGTTGCCATTAATAGTGGCCATACCAAATAAATTCCTCATCTATAACAAGGAAAATAACTTAATCTCATACTTTTACTTGTTAAGTGACTTATATTAGCACATATTTGACATGGATCATAATTCTTAGCCCAATATTTTTCATAAATCGCCAACGTTAAACTATAAAATATTACTAACAAAAATCATTGAATCCATCCATTGTATCCATAATGTGCCTTGGCTACCCGTTTATGTAAATCACTCTAAACAAGAAAAGCATCGTCTTTTCTTAAAATAATTAGAAGTGGCCGCATTACACTCTCTTTATATGGTACCCCGTCAAGTACTACATACTTCGTTGCTCTCGTGCTTAACACTCATGCCCCTATATTATTTTGATGCAACACTTTATTCTTAAGATATAACATATATTCATGATGCAAATTATTAATACCATCAACTAACAACACTTGTATATATTCTCCTTTTTGTTTTTTCCTAACGAATTTTCTTGAATTATAACCATATAATTGTTTACAAAACAACCAAAATTTTGTGAGAGAATTCACATTAGTGTATTCTATTCGAGATACTAGTTTACTCACTCAAATATTTATTTCATTTGTTTAATTAGAGTCAAATATTCTTTCATGCTATCTTGCTTTACCTCATACATTTTTTGAACTTGACTCACCACTAACTGAGAATCTACATCTATAGGAATTATTTTTCTCCACAAATAGCTAAAACGACCTTGTACTCCACTTCATTATTAATAGTCACCAATCCAAAATCCATAACTTGTTTTATTTCCTCACCGTACGAGGTAATTAACATTATCCCAACACCACAACCATTCAATCTAGGTTCTCCATCCGTCCTCACAATCCACTCCGCATTCTTGAAAATATTTTCACTTAATTTTTTAGTTTCACCATCTATATGCTCTTTTTATATTAAATCCAAAATAGTGTATGCTTTAACATTGTTCTTGGTTTGTATTATATATCATACTCACATAGTTCAATAGAACACATCATCATTCGTCTTGATATATGTGTCTTTTGCAAAAACATAAAAAATAAAAAATTCATACAACTACGACATGACCCACAAAATGCGGTCTCATATTCCGTGCAACTACCACTAAACTAATAGATTTTTTTTCCAAATCAAGATACCCCATCTCAACATCTACTATAATTTTATTTAAATAATAAATTTTTCATTGAACTCCAATATCTTCTCACACCAACACCCCACTTACTATAAAGTTTAATACTGACAAATATAAGAACAAAAGTTCCCCCTTAATATGTGTTGATAGAATTTTTGTAAATGTCAAATATTATTTTAGATCACCAAATGTCTTAGCACATCCTACATTCTACTTAAACCTATTTTCCTCTTTCAAGATACTTAAAAATACACGACTAATGTCTAAAGCTTTAAATATAAATTTTGACAAAGTCGCCAAAGGACCTATCAAATTTTGCTAAATAAATTTTAGTGGATTCATTATTAACAATGCTTTTAATTGCACATGATCCACTACAAAACTTATTTTTTTAATCAAATATGGTAAGGGTATATTCCACTGTGTTTTATTCCTTTATATACGAGGTAAGATTAATACGATAAAACGAGCTGATATTTAATAATAAATGGAACCAAATTACAATAGACCTGGTAGTATTGAAATATAGACAATGGACGCCACGAGAAGATAAATAAAATAGGACAAATCTATTCAGAGGGGAAATTGTAATGGGAGCTAAAGTGTTTGCCGAAGAGGTTGGCTCCTGGTTAGCAGCTAATCCTTCAGAGTATGACTGAAGGTCTTTTGTGGACACTTCCTCGTCAGAGTCATCAAGGTGACTTTTGGCACGAGAGCGCTTCGGAAGATAAATAACTATATCTTTCTTGTTCACTCGATCAAGGATTTATTGTTGAGAGGGAGGGGTCATTAATTCTTTCAGGGTCAGTTGGTCAAGGGGATTCAGCCTCCAGAGTCGACTTTTGGCCAAGTTATTATTCATAAAGCACAGGTGGAATTTGTTGTCCCAATTTTCTTTGGCTCACTCGCTGATTTTGGTGAAGATGGTGGTGGCACTCTCTACATAGTCTACGTATGTTTTTGAAACTCCGGTAATAGCTACAAAGAATTTAGGTTAGTAAATCATTATCTGAGGAAAGATAAAAGAAGAAGTTAACAGACTTACATTTATTGGTCCACAAGAGAGACAACTTGTGTGGATTCGAAGGAGTTGATTCAGATCCTCTCTCCCAATGTCCAAAAAAGTAGAAAAATTGTTGCCTCCACTTCTTGTCAACTTCTAGCAAGTCTTTCAATATATTTTGTACTCGACCAAAAGTTAATGTGTAAAACAGAAAAAACGGATTCTTTGCCAGGCCAGATAATCTGATGAGCTCTTCTAAGGAAAATTCGTTGCCCGACATCCTTAAAGCCATGATACATGCCATGAGTGTGAACCACATGTTTGGACCAGCTTGTGAAGGGCAGAGGTCGATTTTGGCAAAGTATTCAATAAAAAATAGATTTAAGGGATACCTTAACCCCTAGTTCATGATTTCCGTATAAACAACTAACTCATTATCCCTAACTGATAAATGAGTCTCACCTTCCGAGGGGAATCTAATGTTGATGTACGAGGGGATGCACCATCGGGTCCTCAACATGGTCTCTTCCGAAGGCGAAAAGTATTTATAGGAAATATTGTGAAGTGCAACCATATGCTTGTTTTTTATTCCTCGAATGTTGTTGCCCGCAATGGTATCAAGTTCCAAGGGAAGAGTGATGTCACCCTTAGATTTTAGGGAGATCCGACGAGCCTGTTCTTCGGACATTGTTAGAGGAACGGTGGACATTTGACTAGAAGAGGCCAAGTAAAGGCCACTGGATTTGCTCTGTTCTGCAACAAAATTGGTAAAGTTTCTGGCTCAGGATTATCCGAGGCAATTACTTTCCCCTTATTGGCCTTGGATTTATTTTGCATTACTTGAAGATCGTCTTCGGTAATATTGGTTCTTGAGGGAGAGAATCGAGGGCTTTCGCTTCCCGTTATCGAAGAGGTAGCTGGAAGGATTGACCCAGAAGTGTCGATTTTCAGAGTAGGATTGTCAACTACTCAAGTCAAACTCGGATCTGGGATTTCCGAGGGAGTTTCTTTGGCACGCTTGCGTTCTTGAGAGTTCATTTTATCCTTGTGATGCCTTTTTCTCTTACCAGAAGAATGCTTATGGTGTCTGTCTTTGCCCATGGATTTGAGGGGGCTGAGATCAGAAGTTTGGTTTTGGTGAGAAATTTCAAGGGGTATGATAGCAAGAGAGTTTTCCAATGGAGGCCAGGAACCGTAGAAAGTGGTGACAGAAGGTTGGGGCTGAGGTTCAATGTATTCACCAACAACAACTTTTTCTTGGAATTTTTTACTCATTAATAACCACTCTGGAATCCGACAAGGTTTATAAGCCAGCTTTCTCTCTCTAGAAAGTTTAGAACGAAAAGTTTGGAGTGTAAATGAAGAAGGTGAGTATTTATAGAAGAATATGGGCTTTGGGGTAAGATAGGCATGAGGATATTTTCCTTTGTTTGCCTAGGGGCGTTATGGGTAACATAGGTACAATTATATTGATTCGAGAAATGAGGGAGAAGGTGAAGAGGAAATCTAATGATGAAAAGTGTTGGGAAGCGGGATAAGATCTCTAAAAAGATTTGGTGACAAGGAATTACGACTAATTACGTCATAAAAAAGGCGGGAGATTGTTGATTGGGATATGCGAGTTGATGCTGAAAAGTTCGATGAGTCCAATCCTTGCAATTTATTAGCCAAGTCTGGGAGGCTATATTATATTGAGACAATTAATTTCGAAGATGGAATTTTTAAGCAATTGGGATATCCATATATTTATTTCTGATGAGAGTTATGGTTCAAGATTTGCTAAGACATTGCAAGGATTGGGGGCTACTGATCAGTGTTACCCAGGAGAATAAGAGGATATTCGAGGAGGCATTTTTTAGCTAAAGGATATTCGAAGAGGCATTTTTTAGCTAAAAGATATTCGAAAAGGTGCATTTTCGAGGATAATTGAAACGAACAAGATGAAGTTCGAAGATGTCATCACAGTCCTAGTAAAAATACTTTTACTAGGACTGGGGGGCTACTGATGAGGGAGAATAAAAGACGTATAGAAAAATTGTAAGGAAGTATTTTTATTGGGGAAGTATTGTAAAAAGTACAATAGAAGTAGTTATTATGAATAAGTGGAAAAATATAAGGACTAAATATGTAATAAGTATGAATTAAAGCGTGTGGGGCCCGTTATTGTACTATAAAAGGACCTCACATGAGTTCATAGAGGCGGTTGATTAATATAATATTACTTTCTCTCTCTACTTAGTTTAGCTCTCACTTTCTCTCTCTAAAAAAGCACTTTCACGAAGGATTCGGTTATTACTGTTTGAACCCTCGAATATTTGCATAACACAAAATTACCTTAGTTCATCAATCGGTACTCACGATTTTGTTTTGTTACCACCACCTTTGCAAATTCGTAACTTTGGCTTCGAATGTCGGAATCAACTGATTTATTTTTAATTCTTCATTAATTTTTTATATCTACAAGATGGTTTTTAAACTGATGTCGAAAAATAAGAGTTATGGAATGTACCGGTACTCATGATTTTTTTGTTACCAGCACCTTTGCAAGTCTGTAACTTTGGCTTCGGATGTCGAAAACATGTGATTTTTTTTTTAATTCCACATTAAGTTTTCATATCGATTTGATGGTAAAGTTTTAGTATTTTTTCACTAAAGTCGAAAAATAAGAGTTTTGGAATATACCAGTACTCACGATTGTTTTTTGTTACCATCACCTTTGCAAGTCCGTAACTTTCCTTGGGATGTAGGAATCATCTGATTTTTTTTAAAATCTCTATTATTTTTTTATATCTACACGATGGTAAAATTTCAGTATTTTTTAACTAACCTCGAAAAATAAGAGTTCTGGAATCTACTGGCGGTACTCACGATTTTTTTGTCACCCTCACCTTTGCGAGTCCGTAAGTTTGGCTTCGAATGTCGGGATCATGTAATTTGTTTTTAATTCGAAATTATTTTTCGATATCTACTTGATGGTAAAGTTTTGTTATTTTTTAACTAATGTAAAAGTAGGACTTTAGGAGATGAATGATACTCACGATTGATTTTTGTTACCATAACATTTGCGAGTCCGTAACTTTGGCTTCAGATGTCGCAATCATGTGATTTTTTTTAATTCTACATTATACTTTAATATCTACATCATTGTAAATTTTTTGTATTTTTAAACTAATTTCGAGAAATATGACTTTTAGAGATGAACTAGTACTCGCCGTTATTTTTAATTCCGTAACTTTGGCTTCCGACGTCGTAATCACTTGATTTTTTTAGTTCCACGTTATTTTATTTATATCTATATGAGGTAACGTTTCTTTATTTTTTAACCAATGTAAAAAAATAAGATTTTTGGAGATGAAGCGGTACTCGCGACTTTTTGTTACCATTACTTTTGCATGTTCATAACTGACTTCGGATGTCGAAATCATGTGATTTTAAAAAAAATTCCAAATTATGTTTTTTATATCTACTTGATGGTAAAGTTTCGATTTTTTTACTAATTTTAAAAAATATAACTTTTGGAGATGAACAGGTGTTTTGGAAATGAACGGGTATTTACGATTTTTTGTTTCCATCACCTTCACAGGTCCGTAACTTTGGCATCGGAAGTGAGAATCATGTGACTTTTTTTAATTTCACATTATTTTTTATATCTGGATGACTGAACGCAGCCATAATCTATACGCCCCTTACCATGACCAGGTGATCGATCTTCTCACGAAACCCTTGTCCCAAAATCGATTTCTATTCTTGAGGGACAAACTCGATCTTCAAATTCCTCCGCCTTCGTAAAAAAAAAGGTCAAAATATGTGACAAAAAATTGAAAAATTTGGCGAAATGAGAATAGAAAAATGAAAAGGTGAAAGCAACAACTGGAAATCGAGGTCCAACTAAGACTTTCTATCTACAACAGATTGTATAATTGTATATATGTAATATGGTTACATGAATAACAGACGGAATAAGAAAAGTCGTTTCTCATCTTCTTCTTTCACTTAACTGTTATGAAGTTTGATTCCCATGCTTTCTTTCTCAAAGACTATTTTTTAAAAATTGTCCTATTTTGTTATTTGAGACTATGTTTTGCTCTTGCTTAACCAAGCGCAGGGCTTTTACCGAATATTCACGGGCAGCAAAAAACTCAAGGATATATTAAAAATCGAGAAATATAGTTACAAAATAAAGATAGTCTATAAATAAATAGCCGAGTTTTAAAAAAAAAAAATCGAGCACCAATAGCTATTTTTAACAGCGTAAAAATCATAAGTTAATATCATAAGTTAATAGAAAGTATTGTTGGGTATAGTGAATTAATACAACAATAAATATATTTTCATAGAAAGGAATTTTCTGTACGTAGATATAACAAATCTGATTTGAACCTGCACATTACTATAGCCAAGCTACAGAAGCATCTTCATAGCACCACATTTGCAAAAGGAAGCCGTTTAGGTGTTGCAGAATAAATGTGAATCAAATGACTTTAAATTAGTCTAAAAAGTGCATGCTGTTTAAGCTATTTATATTCATCGCAAGTGCCTTTAAATTTATCGATTATCTTGCATGATTTAGAGTGACCGAGGAAAGTCTATGAAAAACAAAACTTGTCTTTCTAACAGACTAGTACAGTTTCTCAAACAAAAACAGAGCACAATATGCTGTATTTGAGTGATGCAGGACTATGCAAAACATAATGTGCATACAGTGAATGAAATAAAAAATAACGAGAACAACAGTAGGCAGTAGATGTTTCGAATAAATCCAGGATCGGGATAATGACTTCAAACTACCTTCGATCAAATGCAAATAGATTTTCAGCTATATGGATTCAGAGACCCTTCAACAAACAAGTCACCTATATTCGAAGAATCAGCCTGACTCTTTTTCTGCAAATGAAGTTAGGTGTGATTAAGTATCATTCATTCAGACCAAAGAAACATTAACCTATCCTAGAAATAAGCTACTGGTGTCTAAATCCAACGGCATATGGATTTCCTTAGGTCCTCGGTCTCTTTATTCTACGTCATTTGTGAGACAGGTTGCACACAAATAAGTCATCATTATCATCCAGCTAGTTAGTCATTCATATCAGAGGCAAATGATTGGAGATGAATTCAGTAGCACTTACAGGAGTTTCGGATTTTGTTGCACTCTTCTTGTTAGGCTTCCCTGAATCCTGTACAACAAACACGAAAATATTCAATGAATGCGCCACATGCAATGCTGGCAAAATAGAAGTTTAGAACAGATTTTGGATATAGGCTTGCTGGGCTGATTACTAACTTTATCCATACCTTAAACATGAGCCTACTGTCTGTTATCCTACGTTTTCCGAGTGTTCTCTCATTGTTGGCTTCAACTTCATACCGATGAGTTACCTACCATAACCACAACAAGAAGTTGGTCTAAAACAGTAACAGATAAAATAGCATGAAAATATATCTCGCTCCTTTTCGTGTATTTCCCACTAACCATCTTTTGATGTATAGGTAGGTTGACTACAGTTCCTGTGTTCACGTTTCCTACTTTCTTTAACAATCTCGGCACTGGTGGATGAGTAGCCTCTGCAGTTTGAGAAACCTGTGTGCAATATATATACAAGGATTATGTTATATAGGGTCTAAGCCAAAGAGATTAAAGCATATGAAGATTGCTTTTCTCTTTTCTGCACCCTCGTCATCATCTGCCCTTACTAGAGAGTGCTGATTTCGTATCTTATTAGCAGAAGCAGAAACTCTGAATTTTCGTGTTGAAATTGTACGTTCCTGCAATGTTATAAATCTATTAGACCACTTTAGTCAGGATAATAGAGGACACTGTCTATTAAGGATTCCAACCTTTTTTGAATTCACTTCTTGCTCCTCCTCGGGCTTGTCACTCATCAACCTCCACAACGTTTGCAATATAGCTCTCTCCTTTTCTTTCTGCAGCATAAACTTACTCTTAAGATATGAAAGATAAGCAATCTAGTTAGATTCCGACAGATGACACTAACCTTGGACATCTGCAGATCCAACTCTTCTTGCAGCTTCAAGCACTCACCTTCATATTGGCACCTTAAAGCTTTTAGCTGAACTTCATGTTCATTCTTGAGAGACATTGTTTTCTAAAAAATATCATAACCCGTTAGATCCTAAAGCACGAGTTACACCAACATGATGAGTCAGACGTTTTTTTGAAATATATGTATATATATACCTCTCTTAATTCAGTTTGAGCTTGGACTTGAGCACGTCTCAACTCTTCATCATGGCCACCTTTGAGACTGAATTCTTTCTTCTCGTGGTCCAGCTGGACACGAAGGACCTACAAAATATGCAGGAAACTGACCAGTCATTTATGAACTCTAAAACATATCATGGTATCTAGCCTGTAAGAGACTTGAATGATAAAATATTCTCTATATAGCTGAAAGTAGCAAGTGTAAATACCAAAAAGGAGTATTAGCAACCAGATGTTTTAGTGATCAGAAATTTTTTATCTACATTTCGAGACTTAAAGTTATACTAGTTAGACATACATTTCCCCACCCTCTTCTAGTGTATGCTAATAATTACCTTCATTTTGTTAGGCTAGCAGCCGAGCATCTCGAGCTCCAATATTTGACTCGAAACTATATTGAGACGAGATTCGAGCAGATTTTTAGGCTTGAGCTCAGCTTGCAAATAGCTCATTTGCAGTAGCTCGCGAGAGGCTCGGTAATTTTTATTTTTTCGTAAATTATTTGACCTGATTATTGTTGTTTTGCAAAGTTCGATAATAGTTCAAGGGCTCGAAAAGTCGAACTCATTCCATTATTTTCCGAGTATATACCAGCAGATACTCGAGCACGAAAAATAAATTACAAGTTGGGCTGATCTTCGAGCAATAATATTTTGGCTCAAGTCTCAACCTGTCAAGTATTCGGCATGGCTCGATTCCATACTAAAGAAAAAGTATTGATCCCTGGATTCACTTGCCTTCTCGTATTATTGAACTTTGCAAAGATTATTTTGCATCTCATGTAATGACAAATTGAGGGCAGCAGATAATGATTAAAATCCTAAGAAAACAAAATTAAGGTTCCGTGCTCCATCATTGGTGGAGTGAAGTGGATCACCAACTCCTTTAAATGTTCTTTTATTTCCATACATACCAGAGCAGCATGTTCCTCCTGGATGAAAAGCAATTGCTGCTTGGAATCTTCTTTGCATTGAGCAACTGTACTTTCACATTTTGTTTTCATTTCTTCCATGATCCTTTCTAGCTGAAAAGAGCGTTAATAGGCATGAACCGTAGGGAGATTAAAGGTAATCGTGAATATACCTTTTCCTTTTCAGCAGTGACTATTTTTTCCTTCCTTATTTCACACTCCATCCGAATCTTACTAGTCGCCTAACCGAAATTAGTTAGAAAGTATACAAAGTTTAGGTATAGTACTTGATAATTCATTCAAATACTTCAAAAATACTAATTTTACATTCACGAGCAGCCGATCATATTTTTTCTCAGCTTCTGTAATCTTGTGTGCATGACCAGCCAGCAATGCCTGAATCTGCAGTGATTCTAAGAAATTTTACGAATGGTAATAGTTAAAGAAACTTTATAATGCCATATATAGTAACTAGTCTTAAAACCTCTATGATTTGAAGTTCACACTTCATGTCAATAGCGTTATATGATATAACAATATGTTCCACTTCTCTCCCTGTATCTTACTATTCGTTTTCGCTATACCTAAATCTTTTTGGTAAATTTGCAGTTAGATTTATTCTCAAAACTGGAGAAAAAGAATGAAACCATAGATTGTCTGAAAAAAGAGATTGATCAACATCAGCTTATATAGAAATTTTAAAAAGTGGAGTTGCCCAGCTTCCGAACATTTTAGATGAGCTTATGGAACGATATAAGTTATATCGTTTTATCAAGCTCATGTATGATTTGAAGTTCACACTTCGTGTCAATAGCGTTATAACGATATAACGATATAACTTATATCGTAGATGAGCTTGATAAAAAGAGATGAGCTTGATAAAACGATATAACTTATATCGCTCCATAAGCTCATCTAAAATGTTCGGAAGCTGGGCAACTCCACTTTTTAAAATTTCTACATGAGTCTGATGTTGCTCAATCTCTTTTTTCAGACAATCTATGGTTTCATTCTTTTTCTCCAGTTTTGAGAATAAATCTAACTGCAAATTTACAAAAAGGATTTAGGTATAGCGAAAACGAATAGTAACATACAGTGAAGAGAAGTGGAACATATTGACAACCATTTTATCCTGCGATGCTCTTGAATTTTGTGCCAGACTTTCAATATCATGCATCTGTCTGTGCAAACAATCAACTGTGTCTAAGCTCATCTTGAACCAGAGAAGCTAAGACCTGCACAGTTTCAGTAAGCTGATCACATAGAGTCTTAGTTGGAGAGAGTTTAGACTTCAATCCTTTCCACGACTTCTCATCTTTTTTCCGCTTTACTTTGAGCTTCGCATTATCGTTAGCAGAATTCTGCAGTTTTTCCTCCAAATCATGAATTATCTCTGGCGACTAAAACCAATACAACTAAATTAATCCTAGATATTATCTAGATACATATATATATATATATGAACATCATACTAGTTGTCTGGACATATAATGAAGTAGAGTGAAAATCTCGATTCAATACCATAACTGGGGAACAAATACCTACACTAAGAAACGGAAATTAGATCGAACCTAACTTACCGCCATTAGCTTGCTCAGTTTCAAGTTCAGTTTTTACATTAGCTTGCTCTTTCACCGATTGTTCTGCAAAAAGAAACAAAATTAATACAGGAATTCTAAATCGTCAACAAATGTCAAGGAAAACCGAAATGGACAATTAAAACCTGAGCGCAAAATCTCCTTTCCTAATCGAATCTGAGAGAGTACGCGAAGGGAAGGAGCTCTGGCCAATCCTGATAGTGATTCAACTTGCGATTTGAAATCGAAAAGGAAAAAAAAAGCTAGTGAGAGAAACTCTCTCCTCTCACTAGTATAACCTCACTAGTATAACGGCAACATTTTCTTTTCAAAGCTTTTACGTTTGTCTATTTCGATTTGGCTGGTGTTTCTGGGAGGCGGTTCCACAGATGAAATGAAGCCAGCAGAATAAGTTAAACAATGAAACAATGGTACCTGAAGAACTAGTGCGGAAAGGAAAAGTAAAAAAGCTAGTGAGAGAATCTCTCTCCTCTCACTAGCATAACGAAGGTAAACCACCGGTTGGGGTTGGCTGTGACGGAACCGATCGAGAAACTGGAAGCTACAAAATCGGGACGCCGGCGAGCATGACTGAGTCGGAGATGGCTGATCTCGGTCAGACTCCTGGTGGCGACTCGATCGAGAAAACTCAACTGTCCCCTGGGTTGGCTGTGTCGGAACCGATCGAGAAACCGGTAGCTACAAAATCGGGACGCCGGCGAGCATGGACTGAGTCGGAGATGGCTGATCCCGCTCATGGCGGCGACCCGATCGAGAAAACTCATCTGTCCCCTGGAGATTCAACTTCGCGACTCCGGCGAGCATGGACTGAGACGGCGATAGCAGAGAATCCCGGTCCGTCTACTGGCGGCGACTCTTCTTCCGGCGGCTGGTTATGGTCGGGAGGTTTGGAATCAGCGAAAATGTTGGAGATGGTAATTCGTGCCTCCCCTGCTGGTTTGTGCTTTGAGCGAGAGATTGGGCCTGGATCGAGCTTTTTACCGGACTCGTCTAGTGTTTTGGGCCAGACCGGATTTTCTGGGTCTGATTTATTTGTGGGAGCCAAATCTGATCGGGCCAAAGGCCCGCGAATAAGCACCAATCCATTGATGTCTTGAGACAAAAGTAAAAAATCTCCTTCTTTTTGGGCCGGATTTCTAAAGTTCAAGGGTCCGCTCAAATCCTTTCCATTAAAAGGGCTAGTCAAAATAACAGCAAAGGTTTATTGGACCCTACCCGTCAATGCAAAAAGGGCCCTGCCAAGTCATCTCCTTTCCCTTTAGAGATCTCATCTTCGGAGGAAGATCCATCTGAGTTTGAACCTGAGATTGTGGCTGGATCTCGCCTCCCTTCTATTAGTGAAAACCAAGAGGTGGAGCTTGGCGAGGAAGTGGACTCCTCCCCTAAAAGGGCCCGCACAGCTGCTGCTAAAGGGTAAAATGGTAATATCCTCCGATAGGATCTTCGAGTGACCCACTGTACTTGCTGTCTGGACTGGAGCGGGAAGTTCGATAGAGACGATCATGGAGTCACCACTCAGTCACCTAGTCATTTGCATGCTACATGCTTTTTACTATTCGGGAATCGAATTTTTAAGCACCTTTAATTTTGCTCTAGCATTTTAGTTGATGTAAGTCTGAGGGGCATACCCCTAAACTATGTATGATTTTTTCTAATTAATTTAAGTTTTCATTTCAAAAAAAAATGAAAAATGATAATCGGGAGTATTACATAAGGGTCTAAAATTTGTCAATGATTACCTAATCATACTTCGAAAGATCAATTTTACAAATAGATCCAATTTATTTAAGAAAATGCTCAATTACCCTTAAAAAACAAAACAATTACAGCCCTAAATTAAAATAGTGAACCTCAATTTTAAAATCAATTCTTTCTCCTCAAACTTTCTTCGTCATATTATCAAATTCGTTAAGGGTAAAATTGTTTTTAAAATTTAAATTTGGACTAGTGGGTAAATAAAATCATATTTTGGTAGATATTGGTAAAATCTATTTGAAGCTGAACTTATTGGTAAATTGTATACGTTTTTTTACCTAATTGGTATAAACGCCTATAATTAATTAATAAATGTATAATTAATATTTACTTTAAACAATAATAGAAACTATATTCATATTTTTTATTCTTTAGAAAGATTATTATAAAAACACCCGAATTCAAAACGTGAAAATAGTCAAGGAAAAACATTAATAATTTATAATAAACAAGATACAGGTCAAATTATTGATTTAGGTGTTATTCATCATATGACATACAATAAATCATATTTTGATTCTATCACCCCTCTTCAAAAATAAATGTAGTTACCAGGAACAGAGGCATTAAATCTTTTGAATTTTCATATATTACCATGACCTCAGACCATCATTGTCCATAATGATTCTTCGAGTGGACAATTCAACTTCAAGTTAAATTGTCCAAACTACGAATTATGGCCTAAATTGAAGATGTTTTATGTTACCAAACATGAAAAAGTAACTAATACGGCTTCAAATTATTATGTATAAATGCTACTTTAGTGTTTGACGTCACGATTCGAGCCTACAGTGGTACTGAAGGGAGGAAACAACTCAAGGCTAAACAATTAGCATGACATAGTAATTATTACTTTAACGATCAGACATGTTAATCCGACTACACCCATCTTCTCTATTATCTCTCACCAAACATAACCCGAGGATTAATAGGGCGAAGGTAATATCAATTTCTGATCAACAAGATACATGTTTGGACTATTGATCCAAGTGCTACTGTATCATATGCTATATGATAAATTGTGTGTCAATTGCATGAATACTCTTACGAAAACAAGTGTGGTTACTATAAACGGAGACCATAATTCAATCACTAAGACTTGTTCAATTATATTAATCATATAATATTTTTTATAAAGTTTGACTGGTTCATAGTTTATCAAATAACTTGTAATATGTTGGACAAGTTACAGAACGATGAGATTATTGCGTGCTCATCTTTTCTTCTTTTTTGACTATTTCAAGATGTTCATACATGAAGATTGTATTTTTACAATGAGATAATAGAAAATAAAAATTACATGGATTTTTAACTTGGTTATAAGTTGTTTTAAGACTTTGGGAAATTGTGTCGGTTTTGGAAATCTGTTTATGGTTTGAAAAAGTCTTCATTGGTTTAATTTGGAAGGTTTATTAGAACACTTATATCGAATGGAAATGAATCGGTCAAATATGTTCATTATTTTGTGCACTAACTTCAACTATTTGTTGTTACTATTGCGAAAGACCATAATGTTATTAGTGATTTTTTAGTATTATCACGCATGAGTTAATATTTTGCCTTAGTAAATTGTTAAGAGATAAATATAGAGAGAAAGAGTTAGAGAGTTTTTACAGAGAGAAAGTTCAAGTACAAATGAGTTCCAAAGAAAAAGTGTTCAACCCTTTTATTAGAGTGCATTGCCCTTTATTTAGAGGAGTCAAGACTTAGTCTCAAACTGAAACTGTTACAAAAGAGGACAAATTGTTGTTTAGTCCTTAACAATTATACATAGTTACAAATACTCTCTAAAACTTACATCGATATAATTTAAGGAAAAAACTTACATTATTTATAAATAAATCCTTAAATTTACATTATATACAATTTAGTCCTCAAAATCTTATTTCCATATCAGAAGCCCCCCTAGTTCTCATGTCTAGTAAATGAATGAGAACTAAAATATCTTCGAATACTTCCATAGGTTATGTAACATATTATAAAATAAACTCAAAGCAGTCATTCAAAACAACTGTTTGAAACAATCATTCGAAGCGGCAACTAGGGGGAAACATTCGAAATGACAACTAGGAGCAACCATTCGAAGCGGCAACTAGGAGCAACCATTCGAACGTAATTAAAACAAATACCAATTAACAGTGGCGCTAAAATCTGATAACCCTTCAAAGACAAAAAAACCTCTTCGAAACACTGGAAACAAAAACTCTCTTCAAAATACTGTGTAAATAAAATATCATCGAATCCTTTCAAAAGTAACACTTTCAAAAGTACTCATCGACTTTTATCCACATTGAAGAGTTTAAAGGTGGTCCAGGAGTGATTTTGCTATGCGAAGATTGTTGATAGAGGATTTTGTGATAGAGAAATGTCTCAGTGTCAGATTTAGAGAGAGAAAGTTCAAATTGCTAAACAATGTAGAGAGAGAAAGTCTCGTACTATTCATCTCTGGATTCGTGAAGCGTGTGTGGTCCTTTTATAGTACAATTGTGGACCCCACACGCTTTAATTTGGACTAATTACATCTTTTGGTCCTTACATTTTGCCTTCTTCCTATTTTGCCTACCTCTTTATAATTGATACAATTCAGCCCTTATACATTTATTTCTATACATTTTCCTCCTACCATACTTTTCCTTTGCTATTTTCTCATGTCAAGTTTCTTCTTTACACTTTTATCCTTGTCTTTTATTCTTCCTTATCAGTAGCCCCCCAGTCTTAGTAAAAATTATTTTACTAGGGCTGAATAATTCTCCTGACAGGCAAAACCCATTTCCTCTCCAAATTTCATAAGTAGCTCCTCGAACCATCGGGGACAAAGTTACTCTTCGAATTCCAACAACGCTCCTCGAATTATCGAGGTCAAAATCAACCTCTTCGAAATTTGTACAATGCTCCTCGAACTATCGATTTGTCAATGTCAAAATTAACTTCTTTGAATGTTCCACAAAGCTTCCTCGAGCCATTGAGGCCACAAATCAACTCTTCGAAAAGTCTCCCCTCGAATTGTTTCTGTTATCCGAGTAGCCCCCCAATCCTTGCACCACTTTGGATGAATCAGCCCCCGAATGATTTCATACTCAGGCAAAATAAAAGGGGTGCCAGGATTGATCGTGTTCCTGACGTCACTTAACGAGCACATGTGTCAGCATAATTGTTTGGGAAACGTTACCAATTCTTCTGACATTTGTGTCAGAAAACGCTTCCTCTTCTCTTGACTTTGTCTGACATAAAAAACCCTTCGCCTTCCTCCGCGGCTAGTGTCAGAACAATTCCCACCTATGTTGTCCATTATGTCCCTAGGCAAACATCATAAAAAGGTCCTCAGGCCTGCTTTGTCAGGAAAGCCCATATGTGTCTATAAATACCAACCTTCTCACCTCATAAATTCAACTTCTGTTCAATTATTTCTAGAGAGATAAAGCTGGCGAATAAGCCCCGTCGAATTCCTGAGTGGTTGTTAATTAGTAAGCGGTTCGAAGAGAGGATTGCTGCCGGTGAAGACGTGAGGCCTCATCCCCCACCGTCGACGACTACCTTCTTTGGTGCCTGGCCTCCCTCGAACGATTCGACCGCAATTATACCTCGCGAAATCGCTCAACGAAGCCTGCTCAGTGAGTCGAACCCCCTCGAAGAGATGGGAAAAAATAGACAACATAAGCACTCATCTGGGAAGAGAAAGAAGTCCCATAAAGATAGAAAAGGCTCTCGTGAGCAAAAACGGGCCAGGAAAGCTCCCCTAGTTATTCGAGAACCAACTGTACCAACAGACGTTGAAAATCTCCCTCAGAGATCTGCGAGTCCTCGAAGAACTTTGAGGAGCCCTCCTCGAACCTCTGTTAGTCCTCTTCGAACCATCGACCCTCGACGTACTTCAAACAACCCTCCTCGAAGACACGAAGCAGATGCGTCTAGTCTGCCTTCCACTCCATCCATGACCGTGCGTGGAACCCAATTTTCCCCCCTCGAGGACGCTTATTACCGAGGAGGATATGCGCATTAGAAAAGAGGAGACTCAAGATGCCAAAGGCAAAAAGCCTCTCAAAAATCCCCTCGAACCAAAAGTGCCAATCACCCCTTCCTTGGGTCCTGCGAACCTTGCAACGTCTTCTTCCACGACAATATCCGAGGAGCAAGCTCGTCGGATTGCTCCAAAATCTAAAGGGGATATTGTGCTGCCCTTGGAGTTAGACAGCATTGCCGGCAATAATATTCGGGGCATTGAAAATAAGCACATGGTGGCCCTTGCCAATATTAGATACAAGTACTTTTCGAAGGAGGAGGAGACGATGCTAAGGACTCGATGGTGCATCCCCTCTTATATTAACATCAGATTTCCCTCCGAAGGAGAGACACCCTTATCTGTGAGGGACAACGAGGTGGTGGTACACACAGAAATCATGAACTGGGGGTTAAGGTATCCCTTAGACCCCTTCTTTATTGAGTATCTATCGAAGATAGACCTTTGCCCCTCACAGGTTGGGCCCATATGTGGTTTACGTTAATGGCCTGCATTATGGCCTCGAGACTTTCAGGTCAAGAATTTTTACTAGAGCAACTCATTGGCCTTGCTGGTTTGGCCCGAAATCCGTACTTTCCCTTTTACTCGCTGACGTTTAATCGAGGGCAAAAAGTATTGAAAGATTTACTAGAGGCTGATAAAAAATGGAGGCAGCAGTTTCTCTTCTTCTCTGGTTGCTGGGAGACCGGATCAGAAGCCACTCCTTCAAATCCTCACAAACTTTCTTTAAAGTGGACTATGAAGTGTAAGTACTTCCTCAATTTTTTACTCCGCAAATTTTATATTCCCTGAATATCTATACTCCCTCGAGTTTTAAGCTTTCTTGAAAACTTATATGCCTTTGAATAGTATGCTCCTTCGAAAACGTACTTGCCTTCGAATAATATGCTTCGTCAAACTTGTACTTGGAATTGGTTTAGAAATTAGTTATTTGTTGCAGCTATGACTGGTATATCCAAACCTTATACTGACTACGTCGAGGGCGCTACAACTGTGTTCACCAATCTTCGCCTGTGGGCAAATGAGCAGTGGGACAACCGATTTCGTCTTTGTTTCACCGATGACAATCTGGCTAGGAGTCGACTATGGAGGCTGAATCCCCTCGATCGCATTAGCATGAGAGAATTAATGACTTCGCCCTCGGAGCGGGAAGTGTTGGAGCGGTGCAGCCAAAATGACGTTACAATCTACCTGCCCAAGCACTCCCGTTCGCAGAGCCACCTGGGGGAACCTCCAGAAGATGAAGTATTATCAACCCAACCACTGAATCCCAAAGGGCCTATTAGTACTCAAAGGCCTCCCTCCTCGAACGTTGCTGGGGCGTCGAAATCTCAAGCCCCTCGACCAAGTACTGTTGTTCCAATAAACCCCATTCCTCCTCCCCCTGCTCCCGTCCTTCCTCCAAGGGAAGATGCCAAGAAAAAAGATACGAAGGGGAAAGGTGTCCTTCTTGAGCCTATCGAAGAACAATCCGAGGGAGGAGAAACCCCTAACAATAATGAAGAGGCTAATCTTGAAAAATAAGTCCATGGGAGTGCGAGTGATCCTGAGAACAGGGGTGACCAATCGCCCAGGGAAACTTCTCATCAATCCCTGCACTCTCCTCTCACTGAAGCTTCTCATCCAGCCCCCCTCGAAGACATCCCAAGACTAGCTCCTATCCCTGTTCCTCGAAGCAATCCTCCTCAACTCATTGATCCAGAAGTTGCTTGTGGTAGTTTCTCCGAATTTGATTCTACAGCATTAGGGTCTCCTTCGAGCTCGTTCGAGGTCCATTTGGATGATGAGTTCTCATTGAACCTTCAGATATTGCTGCACACTTCGGTGAACAAAGGAAAGAAGATGCGTCATCTTGAAAAACGCAAAAATTATTACAAGTTCAAGTCATCGTTGGCTGCCTCTCAGCTTGAAGAGGCCAAGAAGCAATATGCGGTGATCGAGGGCCAAGCCGATGCCTTGTACGAGCGTCTTTCTGCCTCTGAGAATTATGTGACAATGCTAGAGAGATGTTGTCAAGAGGAGAGGGATTTGTACAAGAATAAGACTGATTCTCAAGAGCTGATGATAGCTGAATATAAAAAGGGGCATCGCTTGGCTTGCGATGGATTCACCCAATGTACTGAGGCCCTTCGAACGGTAACAGCAGAGCGTGATCAGTTGCGGAGATGGATCGAGGGTTTCCCTGTAGAAGTCGAGGAGGCGAAGGATAAAGCTGTGGATGCTTATGCACCAACATGTACAAGTAAACTGCAGGCCCGGGATGCTACTACTCGAGCTGGTTTGTTGACCCAAATTTATGCTGAGCATCCTGAATATAACCCGGGGCCTTTTTAGAAGCTTGTTCCCTCGGAACTTCGCCCTCCTCATATAATCGTAAGTGAAAGTGAAAGCTCAGAGGGTGAGGGGAGTGACTCCTCGAAAAATTCGGAGTGAGTAAAAGTGCTGAAGGAGTTAGTTTTTTGTGCATGGCCCAATAGGGCCTCTTTTTGTAATGACTTGAACATATTGTACTGTTCTAATTGTGTGAGACAGGTCAATTTTTGTAAGAGCAATGCACATTTATCATTTCTATACATATTATGTTTGTAACAAGTTCTTCAAACATCCAATTATCTTGTCCTTCGAACAATTATTAGTTGGTTAAATTCACACATATTATGTAATGAGGCCTTCGAATTCCAATTATATCGTCCTTCGAACAATTATGACTTGGATAAATTCACACATATTATGTTTGCAATAAGGCCTTCGAACTCCAATTATATTGGTCTTCGAACAATTATGAGGCCTTCGATTTTTTTTAAGGAAATGATATCTTGAGTCATATTATTGTGATCAAATAACAACTGAGTGAGAGTGGATTCGAGGCACACCATAGTGTGACCTGAAGAATAGTTCGAAGGTCCCAAAACTTTGAGGCACACCTTAGTGTGACCCGAAGAATAGTTCGAAGGTCCCAAAACTTTGAGGCACACCATAGTATGACCCAATTATGCATAAAGTAACAATAAATCTGGGGGCATACATTATTGTGACCCCATAGAATAATTCGAAGGGACGACTAATCGAGGCACATTTTACTGTGACCCAAAAAATAGTGCGAGGGGACAACAATTCGAGGCACATGTTACTGTGACCCAAAAAATAGTTCGAGGGGACAACAATTCGAGGCACATGTTAATGTGACTCAAAAAATAGTTAAGGCAAAGAAATCTTTGTATTTAAGGGGCTCATCAAAACACCTCATTAAAACCTTCCTGTACCTAACAGGGTAGGAAAGAGTGTGGCATCACCGAAATTTGTTCCAGGGGATACATAGAGAGGAAAAAAGAAATACAATGCCAACTGACTCTGCTAATCAAGATATAATTTTAAATGCTCAATATTCCAAGGTAAACGGAGGTATCACCCTTCTTTATATTTTAACCGATATGTGCATGGTTTTATCCTTTCGGTGACCTCGTAAGGGCCTTCCCAGTTAGGGCCCAATTTTTCCAAGCTCTTATGTTTAGTATGCAAGAAAACTTTGCGTAAAACTTTGTCTCCCACCTGAAAATCTCTATGCTTTACTTTGGACGCATAACGACTCCTCATAAGAGTTTGATAATGAAGGGAAGTCAACTGTGCTCGCTGTCTCTTTTCCTCAACCAAGTCTAAAGCCAATGCTCTACTCTGGTCATTTGTGTCCGAGTCATATGTTGCTATTCGATGTGAGGGGAAAAGGATCTCTGGAGGGACCACGGCATCCAAAAGATGAGACTTTACTTTAAGGCTCACTCTATTATTTCCATTAAAGAGTATGTTACAAAGACCCGATGTGTCGGGTAGAATGACCGAATGGTCAGTGGAGTCATATGATTTTGACATCGATTTTTAGCCCCAAATTGCAATCAAAGATCAAGCTCTAGCATATTATTTAGTCAAATTTCATTCCGATCAGCCACAAATAGAAATAGATAAAGAAAAATCAGGGGAGAAATGGACAGTCCAAACAGATGGACAATCTAGATCTTCGGAATGTGGGGTTGGGGTCCAGTTAGTTTCTCCGGATGGGATAGAAATGTGTCAAACTATACACTTCGCAAACAGAAGGGATAGAAATGTGTCAAGCTATACACTTCGCATTTCGAGCATCGAATAATGAGGTGGAATACGATGTTGCTTTGGCAGGGTTAAAACATGCCCATATTTGTGGAGCCATAAGGTTAGGCTAGTGAGTGACTCATAATTTCTTGTAAATCATGTCTCGTCAATCAGAGACAAGAAAAGATCATTTTGTGAAGTATTTAAGAGAATTAAAAGAATTTTCAGTTATTTTCGAAAGCGTGAAATATAAAGATGTTTGAAGGGCTGATAAACCTGTGGCTGATTCTCTGGCTACTGCCGTATATTCCAAAAAGCACCCTTGGATTATATGCAAGAAAATCCATTGATTACAAAGGGTTCTGAGTGGGTAAAAGTTTCAGGTGAAGCCTTTCTAATTTCTACAAGTACTAAAAATACTTGAGATACGACATCAAGGAATTTTGAATCAATGATAGTTTCCGATCGATAAGGCAATGGCAAATAAAATAAGGTTTCAGACGCACAGTTATATGGTAGTTGGAGACATCTTATATAAAAAATATTTTAACAGGATTTCACTTCGACTCTTTCGAGGAAATGAAGCACAGATGATATTATCTGAGCTACACGATGGAGAAGGGTCTGCATATTGCGTGTATAAGACTTTGATACGAAAATTTATTTTGGTATGATATTATTGGCCCACGATTGCTTCTAATACCAAATAGTTAGTTAAAATATGTGACACTATTCAAATATTTGCTAATATAATTCACATACCATGAGTACCTCTTAAATTGATATTTTAATTATTACCATTCTATCATTAGGTTATTGACTTGGTCGGACCGATACCGATGACATATGGAGGACGAGAGATAATAGTAATTGTAGTGGATTAATTTTCTAAGTGGGTGAAGGTTGAATAATTGGCAAGAACAAATACTAAAGATGTGATTAAGTTTATTATCTCTAATATTTGATGTAGCTTCGGTGTTCCGAAGAGAATCATGACGGACAATGGGCAACAATTCGAAAATAAAGACACATGGGCTTTTTTGCTCTCTTCGAGGAATACAACAATGTTTTTTTACACCTTTTCATCTCCAAGCAAATGGCCAAGCTGAAGTGAATAATCAGATAATTCTTGATGGGCTCAAAACGAATTTGGAAGGAAATACTGGAAAATGGCAAGATTACTTACAAGAAGTCTTATGAGCATATCAAACCACCCCTCGAACAGTAACTCACGAATCCCTGTTTGCACTAGTCTATGGGATGGATGTTGTAGTTCCATCCGAAGAATTTTTCCCATCGTATCGAGTTAGTGAATATTACGATGAGGGTAACAAGGAGGGAAAACGAGCTGAGTTAGATTTAATCGAAGAAAAAAGAAGGTGATCACAATTGAATTCTTTGCATTACAAAACTTTGATGAGAAACACGTATATGTCTAAATTTAGATGTCAAAAATTCAAGATAGAGGACGGGGTACCAAGGAAATTATTTTTGCATACGAAAGAAAAACGGTTTGGTAAATTGGGACCAAGTTGGGAAGGCCTGTACCCAGTAATTGAGAAGTTAAAACCGAGGACATATCGGCTCAAAAATAAAAACGGAAGGGATCTTCGTCACCCATGGAACATCGAACACTTTAAGTTGTATTTCGACTGAATATAAAATTTTATATATATTTTTAAATTTGTATAAAGATCAGTGGCACACTCTCTCCTACCCTGGTGATGCATGAAGGTTTTAACGATGGGTCCTTATAACCGATTTATATATAATATTTCTTTTACATTTTAAAAACATTTCAACAATCAGTTATTTTTTTATTGGAAGGGTCTTCCAACGAATGTTGATCAAGAATCATTTATATTTGGACCGGAAGGGTCTTCCAACGAATGTTGGACAACAATCATTTATTTTTGGACGGGAAATGTTGGTCAAAAATCATTTATTTTTTAACCGGAATGGTCTTCCGATAAAAGTTGGTCAATAAAAATCATTTATTTCCTAGATGATATTCAAAAGTTGGTTAAGGCAAAGTTATTTGAATAAGAGAAGTTCTATTGATAAAACGTGCAAAGTACAAAATGCCCCGATGAGTTCACAAAAATGCATAAGGTACAACAAGGTTACAAAAAACATATAACAGCGAAACAAAAAATTAACTAAGTACTCTTTACCCCGAAAGGGTACTCACATATCCATCTTCAGACGAGGCAGATGAATAACTTTTTTACCTACCAAAACTTTTAGCTGATTCCTCATCTTCCAAATAAATGCCCTACATGCGATACTTATCACGCACGAGCTCCCAAAAGCTGCCTAACTTTAAGTCTGGGAAGCATTCATCAAAATCCATCACCATAATGGACTTAACTTTAGCATTCTTATTCTCCAATTTAGAAATGTCGTCAGCAACATGTTATTCTAGGGTAACGTCCTTGTACGCTTCGCCTTGGTCTCTAAGATCTTTCTTCTCAATATTAGATTTTTCCAAATCTTTGACAGCTCGTTGAAAGTAATATTTAGTTTTGTGATATCATTCGGAAAGCGTATTGATGAGTGTATCCTTCTGAACATTCACCCTAACAAAACGCTCTCGCTCACAATCGGATGTATCATGCTCCAACTTTAACCGATCTCTACCACCTCGAGTTATTTAAGACACTCAACAGCAAGCTCTTTGAGATATATGGCTTCATCATCCAACTTTTTCATCTTGGATCTCCTCATGATTATAATGATTTCTCTAGATAGTCATCATTGTAGAGATTAGACTGCTTAGATTGAGAGCCAGCCTCAAATTTTTTAACAACTTGGGTATACTCTCCTTGACCTTCTTGGGCATCAGTTGTCTTGTCTTTTTCGGTGGCAGTTTCTTCATTTGGCACCTTAAGAGAGTTTGAATCTATAATAACAACATTCTCAAGAGGATGTAGATTAGGCTCAACTGTTTCATTACCCGAGCGAGCGACGTTTTTCTCTTCCCTCTTGTCACTTTCTTCTGAGCGCTTACGTTTCTTAGATCAATACTCTTTCGATGGCTTCTTGGAACCACGTTCCTCTGTGGGATCAACCTCATTGGTTTAAACTTTGATACTTTATTCCTCATCGGCCTCAACCTCGATATTTTCTCCCTCAGCCACATTCTTTTTTAGGGATTTGGTGGCTCATATACTTAGCTTTTACAGGCAAGTAAACAAGAATATATGTGGCCTCTAACCGTTCAAACACGTTGGCTTTGGTGGGAGGCGTCATGAGCTGCTCCAACATCACATCCTTCGCCAAGTCAGCCCTTCAAAGATGGCTTTTAGCAAGGTTAGCTGGGGTGAAACAGTGATGAAATTCATTGTACCATGAAGTACTTGCCTCAATTACTTAGCCAAGCAAATATTCGACCTGCCTCCTCTCGAATACTCCTCAAACGCCTTGGACTCCTCTTTCATCATTTCCCTCAAACAAAAAACTTGTTAGATAAAATCAAATAGATAAAGTGAAAAGAAGTTTATTAAGGATATACCTCTGCTAGTCAATTTTAAGGAAAGCCGATATGGTCTCTTAGTGGACTCCTCAAATCCCATCTCTCACATCCGGAGATAAATAAAAATATATGCTCCAACTTTTTGTCGGCTTTGAGAAGATCACCCACTATTTTTAATTTATTCCTTAGTGTCAATGAATCAATAGGGAAGTGGGGATTCATGGAAACACTGGTTAATCCAACGAATTACTTCATCGAGAAATCGATCCCGGATATCCTAGCCACAATTATGCAGGCCATCAGAGTGAACCACGTGTTCAAACCTGCTTGAGTGGGACATAGGTTCATCAGTTTGAAATACTTCACCAAAGCAAGGTCCAGAAGGAACTGTAAACCCTAGTTTAGAATTTCCGAGCAGAATATCAGCTCATTATCTTGAACACGTATGGAGTCTCTCCGAATTTGGGAAATTGGATTGTTATAAAGTTAGAGATCATGCATAAGTCTCAAAGTTTTACTTCATTGGATGGCTGGTAGTACTGATACTTCACTTTATACAAAACCACAAGATGCTTATTTTCAATCTCTCGCAAATTGTTTCTGAGGATGACCTCGATGTTTAAGGTCATTTCAGTGTTATTTTTCTTTTTTTTCTTCAACTTCTCTTTTTTCTGAATAGAGGAACCCACATTAACTTTGTCCTTGGGGGCTGGCACTTCGAGTTGTGCAGAATTTCTGATCTGGGAAGACAAAGTGGTAGTTGGTTTTTTGTGCTAATTACCTTTAACAATAGTCTCATCCCGGTTTTCTTCAGGTTCATCGACCAAGAGTCTTGGCCTCATCTCTTCAATTGGTTTGAGGGGCCACACTCCTGCGTGTGTTAGTGTAGGCGCAACATCTTCTGCAACTACCGACCGAAAGGGATGCTTGCGAAGTTTGTTTTGGAGTGTTTTGATGGTGGTTTAAGGAGTTGTGGTAATTGATATATTTTTAACTTTTATATACCTCTTCGGTTGAGGTTTGGGGAACCGCTTCCTCTTTGAACCATCGCATATTGCTTTCTTGAAGCCTTTTTGTTTATCACCCATCAGAATAAATGATGATGTATGAACTTATTTCTTTCAAAGGCCAAGGTCACCATTGTCGTGTATCAGATAAGTTTGACCAAGAGGCTCAGCGGTAGTGGATGGGCTATTGGTGTTTACAGTTCCTGCCAACTCAGATTGCTTCTTGACTGGAGGTGACAAACCTTAATATGTGGTTTTAAAAATCTGCACTAGTTTGGGTTCATCGTCTAAACCATGTTTTTCTCTTTTCGACTTTTTGACCTATGGAAAACTAATCTAGGATTGTAAATTTATTAGGCATAAACTGTAGAAGAAATACTTAGAGGGGTATCAACTTTTTTCTCTCTCTACAAGATGATTTTATCTCTCTAGAATTATGAAAATGGATAACTCCAAATTGTGAAGTAATTGAGTATTTATAGGCAAAATTTTAGGTTTCGAACGGTCGCGAGGGCCCAAGTAAATGAAAAGTTTTTTCTCAAGTGATGAGTGTAAGAGTTTTATAGCCCTACCACCTATGACTTGAAGAGCACACATGTTGGGATGTACAAGAGTTTTCTGACAAACCAAATCACTAATAAATCTCTCTGGAAGGCATGGGGGTATGTGTCAAAGATTGATCGACACGTGGGATTAAAAAAGTGCATGCATAGTATTGTCAAAATTCGTTTGACATATGGATTTGTAACACAAATATGCAATACATAAGTATGAAGTCATCAACTTGATCGGTGATGTCATTGATCTAATAAGAAACATAAGGAAGAAGAGGTCACACATCTCTGAGGCGCCTTCCCAGTTCAATCCTCGCTCAAATATCTTCGCAAGGACTGGGGGTTACTGATAAGGGAAATCATTGTTTGTATAATAATAGTCAAATTGGTTAAATATAAGAGATAATTTGGCTTTATAAAAGACACCCAACAAATATGTAATATTGAGGGTAGATTCTGTAATAAATAATTATGATTGAGATTAGTAAAATGATGGGGTGAAGTGACCATAATTGAGCTAATCATGTGATGTTTGGGCTTACCTCTCGTACTCTATAAAGCAACACCATTTTTGGATAAATTTGGAATATTGATTATATTATTACTACTTCTGTCAACTTCTCTCTCTAACTTTCCCGTGTTTTCTCTCTCTAAAAATATCTTCTAAACAAATCTTAGACACATAATCCCTTTAAAAAATATTTGGAACTATCATATATAGTCAATAATACTATGATAAATAATTAATCACATAAATAAGCATCAAACTAATAGATGAAAACAATTTATGGTAATTATGTATATACCACGTCAAATTTAGATTATGTGATTGATTGAATGTGAATATTGACACTTAATTTTGTATTATAAGTGTAAAGACTAATTTGTAAAGAACCACATAGTCGAAGGTTATGGTCTATGATCACAACAACTTAATAAAAATAGGATTGCAATTAGTGTAATATTAAATCCCATTTCGAATCTTATGTAAATGGATAATAGGGTTTAGTTCATTCAACACACGACTAAATAAATCCATAGTTATTATTGGTCAGAATATCAGATTTTGAGATCGAATATAAGGATTGCAAAAAAACATCAGAGATAAAAGTGAAGGAAAGAACATACATACCTAATTATTAATACTATAAGTATTTATCTTATCCAATTTAGGGAAGAAGTCGTATGGTTAGGGTTTTATGTAGGTTTAAGATTAGGTTTCAAACAAATCAAAAGCAATAAGTGGTTTCAAAGTCACCCTTTAAAGCTTTTAATTAAGTTTTTTTTCTTCAAATGAATATGTATATGCACGTGGTTTTCTTTTCCATAAAGAATCCACACATGTGAATTAATTGTTGATTAACTTGGTAGAGATCGCATGATGTTTGATTTATTAAGAATTCAATCATGATAGATATGATTTTTAATTATTTAAGTACTGATTTGGCACCAATTTAAAAACATTTAGGACAAACTAAGATCAGTCGCTGTGCTAAAGAGGTGTCTTTGTGACGTATTAAATATTAAATCATCCAGAAAAAATCTTATATGTATTTTATTACGTTGGCGCCCTATAATATCGTTATGGCACTCTATATTTTCAGATTCGTCATTGCAACGCTCAAAATGGTTGTTGTAGCGACAACTTGATGTATTGCGGTGCCTTTTATGGCTGTTGTGATGACGTTATTATTTCTGTAGTGAAATTGCCTCGCTGTATCTTTGCACGGTATATGCAACTATAAAGATCAGTCCGTTTTGCATGAACTACATGTTAGCTTGGAATTTCATTATATTTTGTAATTTTTTGGGTGTTTATATTTCATGTGGATTGAATTATTAAGGTTATATTTGGTGAGGTTTATTTTGGTCTGAGGGTAATTTTGTAAAAAATATTTTGAGTATTAAATGCTTTGGTATTAAGTAGTGAGAGATTTGAGTAGCCTGGTTGTATTAAATGTTCATTACCCTCATTAATGAAACTAGTTGGGGTATTTATACCATTAATTAAAATCTCTTGGGCTTTCGGGTCAAGTTATGAAAATGGGTCAATTTTAAGGACGTATTTACTTATTAAGCTGATTAGCACATAGCTTAGTCAAAAGGTGTTTAGGTGTTTCTTTACTCTTGTCTCTTCCGGATAGTTTAGTGGCACATTTATGTTCGATCTGCCCTTGTCCGGATAACACAGTGAGTTGTGACTGAATAATCCAAACTCATCAATATTAACATAGTTAAGTATATTATGAAACAAACATATCACCTAAGTGATTTATATTGGTGAACTGATTTACTTGAGGTATTGACAAGTTATTAGTAATGATAACAAACATATCACCTAAGTGATCTATATTGGTGAACTTATTTACTTGAGGTTTTGATAAGTTATTAGTAATGATACTATGTGCATTATCTCCCATAAGAAATATTAATATTTGGTATATTTAATCGTGAACATGAGATTATCAATTAAAATTTAGTCATTCATTTTTTTATAAAATTAGGTTAACAAATTATAATAATGGTTTTCTCAAATTAACTCGCTTAAAAAATTGAATCAACCATGACTTTTTTAAACTCATACAAGTAAATGTTAATATGTTTACCCTAAGATATTTAATTAACGATCTAATAGTATATTTAATATGTTGAAAAATATTTTAACATTATTTTAAGTTTATATTTCAATGAAGGTGTTGTGTATGTGTTATTTGTTGTGTGTATTGTTGTAGTGAAAACCTATATTTTTAACCCAATAGGCAATAAACCTCCCACTTTAGATGGGTCTGTTATTTTTCCAATTGAAATAACAAATGGAGTTGTATTTGAACTATCATAATTTTGACATGAAATTAAGGATAATAAGCCAGCATCTCTCACGGAAGATAGTTCTATTGAGGAGAAAAAAGAATTTTAGGTATGAGAAAAGTCAAATCATTTGTGTTTGGAAATCATATAACACTGAATACCTTTGTCATTTCGTGGGGCTATGTTAACGGATACAACCCAGTTAGTTGAGTTTTTCACGGAAGTTGAGAAATATTTTTATAAAAATGATACGGTGGAGATCGGATGTTATTGAGTCGGCTTTGCGTTATTAAGTTGCGTGGAAATGGTACAATAAATCATCATATCCTTTGGATGTCAATAATCACCTTAAAATTAAATGCGCTTAATCTTTAACTTTATGAGGAAGTTGTGATAGGGTTTGTGGTTCAGTCTTTTTCTCACACGTTTAAGAACGTTCAAGCGTCTTATAGCTACTAGTGTGATAAATGGATAGTTAGTGAATTTATTTCCATGCTACTCGGGATGAATAAATATTGAAACAAAAACATTTTAAGATGCACATGATGAGTTCTTACCAAGGAAAATAAAGAATATAAAGTATGATTGAACAGTTGATAAGGATTTTAGTTTATGAGCTAAAATACATTAAGGGCCACATGTTACAAGTCGATGCTTATTTTGCAAAAAAACTGAGATATATCAAAAGAAAGTGTGAAATATTCCAAACATGTATGAAAGATAAAGATAATCTTACAACTTTAGTTTGTTTATAAATTAGTTAGTTTTAGTTACAATAAACACATGATGGATTGTTATGGCTACGACCACTCGTCTTGTTTTTTTAGGGTATATTAAGACGTTGAAGCCTCATTTATGCGAAAATATCTATTTATACGGCAAAGGGTAATTCATGCTTAGTTTTATCTATTTTTAATTTTCAGTTGTTGGTATATAATAGTGATTTTTTGTATTTCTAATATGTGTTATAAGTCACTTATTTGAGAAAATAATTAATATTTCCATGTATTTGACATATTTGGATATTTATGTCTTTTTAGGAATAATCAAATGACTTTTTTATACATAATAACATGGTTGACACTAGATCTTTAAAAAGTAATGATAAGTTGTATTTACTAATTACATATTGAGCATCACAAATAAATATTGAACATAATATATCTAATAAACTAAATTATAAAGCTGAAAAAATAAGGAAATCTTTGGTACAACCATTTAAGTCATATAACTAAGGTAATAATGTATAGTCTTGTTGTTGAATGTTTATAAGGTTCCTTTTTATTATTTAGACTTTGATGATTGTATCAAATTTATCAAGGCGAAATCAACCAAAGTGAAAAAGGTTAAATGCATAAAAAGCAAAATAAATCTTGGAGTTTATACATACCGACATTTTTAGACAGTTCGTAAAGGAACCATGGAACGGAATGCGATATTTTTTTGTTTTTTATATATGACTTCTCTAGGTACATATATCTCTGCCTAATTCATGAGAAATCAAAATACTGATATAAATTCATAACTTTTAATATAAAATTAAAAGTAACTTGATAAGAGCATTAAATGCATAAGATCTTACCGTGGTGGTGAATATTATGAAAGATATTTTGATTCGGGTGAAAATGTGTCATGGAGAATTTGCAAAGTACCTAGACGCGTGCTAACGTGAACGTTGTATCGTTGAGATCTTTATTTTAAATCTTTATAATATACTTTTATTTTATTTTTAATTCGAAATCTTCATATTCGATTTCTTTATCCTTTTAAATGAAACCATAAAAAATATTTCTTTAATTATTTTTTTATTTAATCGTTAGTTTTTTTTAAAAAACGTTTTAGGTTTTTTGTTCATTTAATTACTCTAATTACATGTTAAATTTAAATTTCATATAATTATTTTTTAATTAATATAACTAATAAATTAGTATATCTATTAGTGTGGTTTATTTTTGTTTGAGGGTAATTTTGTAATTTCTGTTTAGAGTTTGTGGAAGTTTGTAAGTATTTAATTTTTGAGTAGAGAGTAGAAAGAGGATTAAGCAGACTGGTTGTATTTAATTTCCATTACCCTCATTTAATGTTGATGGTTGGGTATTTATACATTTACATTTTGGCATTATGGGCTTTCGGGTAATGTTTAATGGACCCGGGTCAAGTTTAAGGACCCATGAGCTCTTAGTAGGAGAGCAGGTAGCTTAGTCAAGAAGTGTTTAGGTTTTTAAGTACTATAGTCCTTGTTCGAACAGTCCAATGGATAAGGTGTTCGAACTGCCATGTTCGGTTAGACGGTCTTTGTCTGAACTGTCCCTGTCCGAAGAGGTACATAATCCGGACTCATCAGTAGCCCCTTTTTTAGGTGTTTGTTCAAATAACCTTTGTCAAAACCTGAAAAACAGTCCGTATTCAGTGGCAGTTTTATCCGGGCAAGTCTTCCGAACTGTGCTATGGTTTTATCCGGACTGAAAAAGTTCTGTGAATCTTAACGGTTTTTTGCCAAAGTTCATAGGACACGTGTCTCTCTTTGGTTCGTTGCTTTAGCCGTTTTTTCACCTTGAATTTTGCACCCAGCTTCTCTGAAAAGCAACCCCTTCATTAATGAAGGTGACATCAGCGCCGCCTTTTAATCATTACTAATCTTTTCGAATTCTCCTAGGAATCAAGACTTCTTTTTGAGGTTTACTATAAATTAAGATACTTTTCTACTGTTTTACTAACACTTTCATTTTCACTCTGCTAATCTTCAAATCTTTCTTTCTCAAACACAAATTCTTACTTAGGTTGTTTATGTTCACGGCTAGGAACGCTCTGATCAAAGGCGGGTGGCTCAATCTATCTGAATTAGAAAAATCACAAAAAGTCGAAAGGGAAAGACGCATAGCAGCAGGCTTACCCACTTCACCCATCGACAAACCAGCATTCTCAGTTACAGAGTCTGACCAGGGTTCTTCCTCCATAAAGGGTGTCAAACCGAAGAGATTGTTCCAAACCAGTCTTTCCCCTATCATCTCAGGTTCTTCGGTTCAAGAGTCAGAACCCACAGTTGAGCCAGGTTTAACAGTCACCAGTTTTAAAAAACCTTCCCCGTTCTTAGCCATGGGGTCAGATGCTGATACCTCTCCTCACAAGTTGGTTGATCGAAGAAAAGGCCGGCTGGTCAAAGGGCAGGATTCCAAGGGCACCCCTTCGAAATCAAGTGCCAAAGACAGCAGTACAGGGTCAGAAGTACCCATAAAAGCTCCCAGGGACAGGCTGTCCGGTCTGGAGGCCACAGGCTCAAGCCCCCGAAGAGAAACGTCTACATCATAGCCCCAACCGGAGGCTAGGATCCAGGAGAGTACTGAAGCTCATCAGTCCGAAAGTCAGGCTGAACCAACTCCAAACCTCCCTCTCACCACAACAACTGAAAACCCTTCCTCAATCATGGAGGAAATAATCCAGGACTCTGTCGAAGAGGCTTCCTTCGAGTCCGAGCCTTCCGGACAGACTAGTGGTGCTATTGCTACCCAAAAGGAAAAAAAGGCAAGGAAAAGCTATGCTTAAGGCATCCGGATCTGCCGGAGTGTCTTGAAGGAAGAGTGGGACCTTGTTTCCACAAGGTCAATGTTACGTATCTTCTTTCCTTTCAAAAGATCAATTACACTTTCATCCATACAGCTGAGTTGGGCCGGATGCGTACGAAGTGGGGAATTCCGGAGAATGTGAAGATAAGAATCCCCATAAACCCCGAAACCCCAATGGACTGCAAGCTGAGCGAGATAGTTATCTTCACGGAGTTGTTTAACTGGGGGCTCAGATTTCCCTTGGACCCAGAGATTGTCAGATACTTTAATCTGATAAAGCTTTGTCCAAGCTAGCTGGGTCCCAATACTTGGTACACCCTCATGGCCTGCATTATGGCCTCTAGGCTCTCCAGGATTCCTCTACCAATGGAGGAGTTTGCAGTTGTGGCCAGTCTCTACAGAAACCACCACATTCCCTTCTATCACTTCAACATAGGTGATAACTATAAAGCAGTGGATGACCTGCTAGAGTCGGAGAGGAATTGGAGGACTCAATTCATGTTCGTAAGTGGTGCTTGGGAGAACGGGAGGAAAATCAAAGCCGGAGTCAATCCAAGTCTCCTCACCAGCAGATGGAGAAGTGATCGTAAGGCTCCTACTTTATATTCTTATTTCTTCTTTTATCAAATTTGTTTAAACGGATTGGTCTTGTCTTTTTCTTAGCAGAACTGCCCAAGGACTTCAATGACTACCTAAAATCCGGGCAGACCACTTGCACCAAGATCAACACTTGGGCTGCTGAAAAGTGAGGAAACCGGTTTCACGATGCTTTCACATGAGGCAACTTAGCAAGGTCTCACCTCTGGAACACTACTGGCCGGAGGGACTTGACTTAGGAGGAACTCACCACTCAAACCCCTCCGGATGTATTCCTCAAGAGAACACACGAAGCGGATGGGACACTTTACTTGTCAGGCCGGGCCAAGGCCCCGAGTAAGATGAAAGGCAAAAAGAAGAAAGGCAAGAAAGTGGTAGGTGGAGCTAATCCTGCTAAGGTGGAGGAGGTTGTTTCAACAAATCCGGAGGGGCCAGCCCCAAGCCAGATTGATGCTGCTCTCTTAGAAGTGGTAGAGCAGGAGAGTGTTAGGCAAGATGTTCAATCCCCAAAACCCCCAAGGGCTCTCAAAAGAGACCGAAAACGGGGAGCTGAAGACAAGGACAGAGAGGTTAAGAAGAAAAAGACCTCCAAGGGTGATGAACTTTCTCTCCGGCCTCCGGAGCCTCTCTCTCATGTTGATCCTACCGATCCAACGCAAGCAGAGGATATCCCTGGTGATTTTCAAACCGACGAGTTCGGAGGAGGAGACCTTAGCATTAATGGGGTTGACATCACCGGTCTTGATGGGCTTGGTGACTACTTTGCCAACCTCCCCAGAGACAATTTTGTTGGGCCTTACCTCCCTCCGAGTACTTCAAACACAATCACTTTTAATGGTAAGACTTTTACTGTTTCAAGTGAAAGGGACATTATAGTTCACTCTATATTAAGTAGTGTTCAGCCGGTGCTTGTGTTGGAGAAGTAAGTTCGAAGTCAGGCAGATACTATCAAAGACCTCAAGTCTGACAAGGAGAGATTGTCCGATGATCTTCTTACAGCCACTCAACATGCTGACATTCTAAAGAGGGAAAACGAGGAGCTGAAGAAGAATCAAGAGGGGTGGACCACAAAAGTTGCTACTCTAGAAGGTACTATCAATGAGCTCCGGGAGAAGTTGTCCGGAGTAGAGAAAGATCTCACTTCTTCAAAAGAGGAGGTCAAGGCCAAGGATCAAGTCATCCACAACTTAACAAGTGACAAGATTGCGCTTGAGAACATAGTGTCCAAGGCTACAGAGGAGAAAGCTGATCTGCTAAGGGAGCAGGAGGCCAAAATCCAGGCTAAGATCGATGCTTATGCCAACAATGTGATAGACACTTAAGAGCAAATGTATGCCAAGGTGAGGTCAGACATGGTCCTGCTCTTCCATGAAAAGTTCCCGAAGAGGAACCTAGGAGATTTGTGGATTCACGTAAAGTACGAAGACCTTCCCTTCCACACCATGGCTGATGGGGACTTGCATGATTATTCCAGTGCTTCCACCTCTGATGAAGAAGAAAACACCGGGGAGGAGCCTCACGAAGAGAAAGACGATCCCAAGAAAGAGAAGAATACAAGTGAGGCTGAGCCATCTTCAAAAGCTCAGTCTTAAATTATGAATTATCTTTTCACTTTTCATGTTACATAAACTAAAGTCCTTGGAAGGCCAAGGCATTTTTTGTTATTGTGTCCGGTATCTGACCGGATAGATCCAAGAGAAGAATACAAGTGAGGTTGAGCCATCTTCAAAGGCTCAGTCTTAAATTATGAATTATCTTTTCACTTTTCATGTTACATAAACTAAAGTCCTTGGAAGGCCAAGGAATTTTTTGTTATTGTGTCCGGTATCTGAGCGGATAGATCCTTTGTTGTATCTGACAATTTAAAAGTCCTTGGAAGGCCAAGTCACTTAAGTTATTTCAATGAATATCCTTGTTTTGCACAATTCTCAATAGTTTGTTTCAATTTTGGTGGCTAGTGTTTAAATAACCGTTAGTTATTTCATAAACAGTCTAAAGTGAGAGTGTTTAAATTCTCCGATGACAAATGTTTAAGTGGTCATCATTCTTTTATTTCAATCCGGATGGTGTGACAAAAAACAAAGTAAGAACACTTCGATTTTTTTTAAGAAGGCATCAAATTTTATTAAAAAGCCCGGACACCTCATTAAAACCTCCCCGTGCCACCAGGGTAGGAAAGAGTATGCCCCCAAATATTTACATGGATTTTTAAACAAGTAAATATTTACATAACTTCTACTCCAAGTACATTCGAAGATGCTCAATATTCCAAGGGTGATTTAAAACCCTTCTATCCTTGTCTTCTAGCCAATATGTTCCAGGTTTAATCCTTTCAACGACCATATAAGGTCATTCCCAAGTTGGGGCCAGTTTGCCGAGCAGCTTCTCTTTAGTGTGTAAGAAGACTTTCCTCAATACCTTGTCCCCCGGTTGGAAATCCCTTCTCTTAAATTTAGAAGCAAACTTGCTTCTCATCAAACCTTGATAGTGTGCAGCTCTAAGGTGAGCCTTAACTCGTCTTTCCTCTATTAGGTCAAGCTGACCTCTGATTGCCACTTCGTTAGCGTGTTCGGAGAAGTTGTAAACCCGAAATGATGGGAGAGTTGCTTCTATGGGAGCTATTGCATCCATCCCATAAACCAAAGCAAAGGGTGACTCATGTGTTGCAGCCCCAGGTGTAGTTCGGTAGGCCCACAAAACTTCTTGTAAATAGCTAGGCCACTTCCAACCAGCCCCTTCCAGATTCTTCTTTAAACTGGACAGTATAGTTCTGTTAGCCACTTCAACCTGACCATTCGCTTGTGGGTGGAAAGGTGAAAAGAAACAATGTTGTATACCCCTTGAGGCACAGAAACTCTCCATTTCCCTATTGTCGAACTGTGGCCCGTTGTATGTCGTTATCTTTTGTGGAACACCAAATCTGCAACAGATGTTGGATAAAATGAATTTTATGACAGCTTTTGATGTTGTTCCTGCCAGGGGGGCTGCTTCAATCCACTTCGAAAAGTAATCTATAGCAAAAATTATAGTTCTGCGCCCTCCGGATGCCATAGGAAGAAGGCCCACTAAATCCAACCCCCATCGAGCAAAAGGTATAGGCTCAGAAATCGACTCTAAAGGGATAGCTGGGACATGAATTTCATTGCTATATCTCTGGCATGGATCACACCTTCTTACCAGCTCTTTAGCATCCTGCATGATAGATGGCCAATAGTAGCCGGCCAGTAAATCTCTCCTTGTTGGAGCCATGAATCCACAGTGAGTTGATCCCTCACCATCATGCAATTCAGAGAGGACTACTTGAGACTCATCATCTCCCAAACACCGCAGAAGAGGTTTACTGTAAGACTTTTTATACAGAACGTCTCTTAGTATGATAAAACCACGAGCCTTGTGTTTCATTTTTCTTGCTAGTGATTTATCCGGAGGCAAGATGCCACCGGAGAGGTACTGCAGGAGAGGAAATCTCCAATCTTGAGGTTGCTTCACCTGTACTTCGAAAATTTCTTCCTCTTTACCCACATTAAGTTGAATGGAAGGGCCTTTCAGTACGTGGATCCATGGATATGACTCAGTGTATGCTATGGTTGCTAATGAATCTGCTAGTTCATTCTCTGCCCGAGGTATATGCTCATAAACAACGCTTTTGAACTTAAGAGCCTCATTTTTAAGAAGAAGTAAATACTTCACTAGCTGCTCCTTTTTTACCTCAGATTGACCTTGTGCATGGTGGATAAGAAGTTGGGAATCACTCATCAGCTTGACCCTCTTGGCTCCACAAATATAAGCTAACTTTAAGCCAGCTATAGCTGCTTTGTATTCGGACTCATTGTTGGAAGCCCTAAAAGCAAAGCATATAGCCTGGTACATTTTGCATATGGAGAAGTCAAGCACACCCCTGCACCACATCCCATAGTGTTGGATCCACCATCCGTCCGGAAGACCCAGACCTTTTTGTCTTTCATTTCAGTAGTCTACTCCGAATCTCTGTCAGAGTGGAATTCAACTAAAAAATCAGCCACATCTTGGGCCTTGACTGCTGTTCGAGGAGCAAAATCTATATTGAAATCCCCCAATTCCACTGACCATTTAGTCATTCTACTTGAAATGTCTGCCTTTTGGAATACATTATTCAAGGGAAAAGATGTTGGGACGATAATAGGATGAGCCTGGAAATAAGGCCTCATCTTTCTTGCAGTAATTACCAAGGCAAATGCTAATTTTTCGAGTTTTAAATAACGCTTTTCTGCATCTATCAAACTCTTGTTGATGTAGTATACCGGATGGGGGTAGTTATCCACCTCTCTCACCAACACAACACTGATGGCACAACTTGAAACTGCCAAATATACGAAGAGTGTCTCTCCATCAACTGGTTTAAATAAGGTTTTGGGGGAGGAAAGATGTTTCTTAATCTGATTGAAGGCCTCATCACACTGTGAAGTCCAGTCAAATCCCTTCGCACCCTTCAAAGTTTGAAAAAACGGGGCACATCTGTCCGAAGACCTTGAGATAAATCGGTTTAAAGCAGCTAACCTCCTCCTCAATTGTTGTACTTCTTTAATATTCCGAGGAGGCTCCATTTGGAATAGAGCATTAAGCTGGTCTGGATCGGGCTGTATCCCTTGCTCACTTATTATATAACCTAGGAACTTTCTGGATTGCACTCCGAACACACATTTTTCTGGGTTTAGCTTCAAATTCACTTTTACCAAGTTGGCAAAAGTTTCTTGGAGGTCTGCCAAGTGCAGTTGCCCATCCACACTTTTCACCATCATGTCATCAATGTATACTTCCATATTTCTTCCAATTTGATCAGCAAAGGCTTTGTTCACCAATCTCTGATAGGTAGCCCCAACATTTTTCAACCCAAATGGCATCACCTTGTAGCAATGAAGACCCCTGTCAGTGACAAACGTGGTATGCTCCTGATCCTTCGGATTTACTTGAATCTGATTGTACCCGGAGAAAGCATCCATAAAGGATAGCAGCTTATTCCCAGAGGTGGAGTCTACCAGCTGATCAATCGGGGGAACTGGATACAAATCTTTTGGGCAAGCCCTATTGAGATTTGTGAAGTCAATTCACATACGCCACTTGCCATTTTCTTTTTCACCAGGACCGGATTGGCAGTCCACAAAGGATATTGAGACTCCTTTATATGCCCCATCTTTGTGAGCCTGTCAACTTCTTGAACAATAACATCAGCCTTTTCCTTGGAAAAAACCCTTCTCTTTTGTACCACTGGTGCTATGTCTCTCCGGACGGATAGGTGATGTGATATAATATCTGCTGGAACCCCAGTAACATCAGCATTGCACCAAGCAAAAACATGCTGATGGTCTTTCAAAAACTTTAACATCTTACTCTTTAGGTCGGGTGGCATTTTAGACCCTATTTTAACACTTTTCCTTCTTCCAAAAAATGTGTTTCAACTTCTTCAACCGGTATCAATACTCCAGGGTTCTCTATGGGGTCATCAATTTCACCCTCACCCCCAGAAAGCCCCTCAAACTGCTATTCCTCGTTGATTCGAACTGCCCCCAAAGTCCGTGGAGCCAGTGCTGTAGCATAACATTCTCTTGCAACCTTTTGACTGCTTCGGACAACTCCCACTTGTCCTTGAACAACATATTTCAAACATTGGTGGACTGTCGAGGCCACTACATGCATCCTAGAGAGCCAAGACCTCCTTAAAATAGCATTATAGCAAGTGGGAAAATCCACCATAATAAAAATTATCCTGATCATCTTCTTGAAAGGGCCCTTGCCCAACAAAACTTCCTCTTCGAACTCCCCGATCACATCTGCTGAGCTGCCACTATCCACCAAGATTCGTCTTATGTCATTGCCCCCAATGGATGCTCCTATGACAACATCATCTTCATGAGGGCCAGCTATATCCCTTAAGTCATCTTCATCGAAAACAATGAAGGGAAATGGAATTTGTGATTGATAGGAGGTCATGCCTCCTTCTAGCGGGGTGGCTAAAGTATGAACATGCCTCTTCCTCGAAGAAGCAGTAGGAGCTGTCATAGTATCCCCTCTAAAAATTGTAAGTGACTCGAAAAACTTAACAAGCCCGGAGACCGTTCTACCACATTCCTCAATGGCACCCACTCTATTTCGAGTTCGATCAGGATCCAGGTATTCTGACTCTACATCAAACCTTTCAATTATAACCATAGATCCCTCCGGAGCAGCGTTGCTTGGACCAACCCGATGAGCATTATCAAGCCTATTTCCTCCTCTCCTTTTGACATATGCCCCCAGCTTTCCTCTTTCAATAAAGTTCTGAACCTCTTGTTTCAAGGCTATACAATCGTCAGTGGTATGGCCAGTATCATTATGGTACTGGCAGAAAGAGTTGTTACGATGCTCCCTAGGAGATTGTAGTGCGGCCGGTATTCTATAGTGCACTTCTTCCTTTGTTTTATCATAAATGGTGGCCACACTTTCTTTTAATTCTGCAAACCACTCCGGTTGAACCCAAGGCCCTCTCTTATTTCTGGATTGTTGACTCTGAGCAGGAGCAGCTGACTGAGATTTAGCTTTAGCCTTGCTATGCCCCTGTCTGGTCTCCTTTGCCTTGTTCCCGGACTGATTTTGATTAGGGTTTGGTGCAACCGGGGCAGACCTCACCTGCCTATGCACCCTAGTCTTCTTTGTTTCATCAACATTGATCTGCTTTCCAACCTGATTCAGTAAAACTCCCCAAGTAATGGCTTTCTTTCTGGTCACCGAATCAGCCAAATTCCCAGGGTTCAAGCCCTGTCTCAAGGATGCTATTACTACTTGCTCGAAGCAATCAGCCAACCCATTTTTGGTGTTTACAAAACGACTTATGTATTCTTTCAATGATTCGTTTGGTTCTTGGGCACAATGGATTATTGTGTCCCCGTTGCCCTTCAACTCTTTACTCCCAACAAACTGCCTTCGAAAGGCCACCCAAAAGGTATCAAAATTCTTGATGCAGCCTTGAGGTAGGCTGTTATACCATTTTAGAGCACTCCCCGTAAAGGATTGGGAGAATGCTCTACAAAGTAGCTTATCGTCATCATCAAAATTCATCATGAAATTCTTAAATTGCTCCAAGTGGTTGTCCGAATCAGTACTGACATCATATTTCTCCATTTTAATGCTATCGAACCTCTTAGGGAGGTTTCCGGACAGAATTTTGGAAGATAATGGAGATTGTCTCCAATTTCGGCTTCGACTGAACATAGTATCCTCATTGGGAGTTGCAAAGATACCTGGTTCATCGTGGAAGGCAAAAGAATCCATCAGCATCCGGTCTACATGCCTCTGGCTGTGAGATGACCCTTTGCCTATATTCTTCTTCAATTTCCCATGTTTATCCCTTTTCCTGGAATATTTTTTGATCAACTTTTGCTTCCTCTGGTTCGGCCCTCATCGCTGCTAGATGGCAAGGACTTTTCAACTCTTTGCTCATCCGAGGAGCTACTAGAAGACTCTGAGTCTGAGTTAGAACTCTCCACTGGTTTAGACTGGTGAGACTTTTTGGAGCTAGCATGAGTTTTCGTGGTACTCGCATGAGTCTTCGAAGGCTCATGCTCTATAGGGTTGTCGGTATGATGAGCGATTGATGCCTTTGACTTTTCTTTCATGCCCATCCTAGCTTTTTCTGCCCTCAAAGCTTCTATCTCGCTCTTTAATCTATCACGCTCCTCGATGGTATACTCATCATTTTCACCCACCACTTCAAGCAAAGCTGGTGGTACTTCCGGGGCGTCCGGATTCATTCGGACTGATTTTTCTTGATGGTTTCGAATGCTTGATTCAGGTACCATCGTGCTCCCACTGTGGTCGCCAATTTGGTGTGGTTCATTTTCGTTTGAGGGTAATTTTATAATTTATGTTTAGAGTTTGTGGAAGTTTGTAAGTATTTAATTTTTGAGTAGAGAGTAGAAAGAGGATTAAGCAACCTGGTTGTATTTAATTTTCATTACCCTCATTTAATGTTGGTGGTTGGGTATTTATACATTTACATTTGGGCCTTATGGTCTTTCGGGTCATGTTTAATGGACCCGGGTCAAGTTTAAGGACCCATGAGATCTTAGTAGGAGAGCAGGTAACTTAGTCAAGAAGTGTTTAGGTTTTTAAGTACTTTAGTCCTTGTTCGAACAATCCAATGGATAAGGTGTTCGAACTGCCCTGTCCAATTAGATGGTCTTTGTCCGAACTGTCCCTGTCCGAAGAGGTAATAGAATCCGGACTCATCATCTATAACTATATATATATATATATATAATTTAATGAGCTATATATATATATAATTTAATGATAAATATTCATTAATCAAGTGTGATATAATTCCGTAATATATAATATCCGATTCGTCCAACATTAATATCGTATATAAACTAGGAAATCACATGCTTAAAGAATATAGTAAGAAGTATGATTATTCTTTTAATTCTACTACTTCCACTCTCGGGTGAAGCCATCAAATGTATTGCACGCATTCTAAATATAGTTCATACAAAAGCAACCATTAAGACCTCAAATGCAATTTAGACTATATGCAAGCCTAGTTTTAAGCATATGCATGTTTAGAGGTCTGCATTTAAAGAAAAAGTCTTAAAATCTAAATTAAAAGAAATTGGACCCTAAGATAATTAGTTGTTATTTCAAGGGTTTTTAAGTTTTATGGTCATTCGACTAAAATTATATTTGATACGGGAAGAACAAGGTTATTTGAGAATGTTGAGTTTGCGAGGAAAAATTTAGGAGCACATGTTCAATTTCAAGAAGAATCAATAGAGATTCATGAAGTGTATGATGGAAATACTTATATATCATATGATTTGGTTCCAATGCCATTAATTTTAGTCCCGATAAAATGTGATGATACTCAAGATGATATTTATCTTCCACATAAGAAACAAAACTAAATTGTCTTAAAGATCAAACTGTAACTCCTCAAAAAACGTAAAATAGATAAATAGTGCCCTTGAGAAGGTCCAATTGAGAAATAAAGAATACCATATTTAGCATATATGGCGTATCTTTAAAAATATAAAGATTTATGTCGTGTAATGATAAACTATCCATCGTATTTCTATGAAGCTATGAAGAGTTATGATTATTACTTGTGGATTAACATTATGAAGGAAGAGTATAAGTCAATACCAGATAATGAGATTTGGGAGCTTGTCCTACTAACTGAAGAAAATAAAGTGGAATTAAAAAACCAAACAGGATTCTAAGGGTAATCCTGAGAGACATAAGTGTGACTTATGGTAAATAGCAGTCTATAAGCCCTAATTTTTCTCTCTCTCTCTCTCTCTCTCTCTCTCTCTCTCTCTCTCTCTCTCATTATTCAATGATAATATTTCAAAAAACTTACAAACTAGAGAAAGAATCATAATCATAACTTTTATATCATGTAGTCTTTTATTATTGATGGGAGGAATTTAAACTTGAATATGCGAACTGGTATGTATATTTTCCATCTAATTTTTATCTATCTTTAGATCATGGGATTAGCCTTTAGGTGAATTTAGGGTCTAAGACCCTGAAGCGATTTTATATTTATAATCAATATCAGAGCCAAGTGATCCATCCATGACTTGGAGTTAAATACCCCTCAATTCAGTCTTCCAAAAATCCAAATTTTTCATTTGATTGAGTTTGGGAGAATACAATTCATTTTTTATGATTTTGAGACCTAACTGCATGATAGAGGTTAAAGAATGTAATATGCATTATTACAATTGATTTCGTAAAATCAAGAGCACGTATTTGATTATATGTGATGAATGAATAAATTTCAAGTATGGATTTAAAATAATATTCACACAAAACCCTAACTTGGATCAAGATGAGTTTTTTATTTTGGATTTTGCAACGGTTTTTGTGGTGAGTTGGTTCATTTTCGTGGAAAATATTTTTTAGAAGACCAGTTTGTCGCGACATGCAATACTTTCAGTGCATCAAAATAGATTAATCGGTGTTTCACAACAACCACACATGTTATCATCGCAATGAACTTCCCATGTTCGTAGGATGATTTTGATTTTTTATTTTGCGTTTGATTGCATATGGTTTGTTGTAAAGAACTCATTCATACCTGCAGCAAACCAAGTAATTTCAATTTTGACTGGATGTTTCTCAATTCGGTATGCTAAGCATGTTCGGAACTTATACGTATCAGATATCATGTTTAGATGTTTTGTTATGCTTATGTGTAATGTTAAGTGTTTAAAGTTTTACAATTATGTAGCACCATTTATTTCTGTATTGAGAAGTATCTAGTGATTTGGGAATGTATGGCCTTCATGATGTGATGTGATTACCCATTAACATTGGCATTTGAACTCTATGATGAACATGGTGATGTCTTATATGCTTCAATCTTGAATAACATTAAGATGGCAATTCAGTGGAACTATATTAGCAGACATGTTATCCCACCTGTGTCGGCTCTATCGGAGTGAGTCATGTAGAAAAACGGTATTGGGTTGGGGTATCATAGCTGGAGATTAGTTATTGTGAGTTTAGGCCAACCTCTAAGGAAACTACCTCATACATGTCCCAGATATGACCAAACACTACAAAATGTAGTCATTGCGTTCACACGCATCATATTCATGCACAACTGGTTTTGAGTGTTGGATGATTCATTTAGTATACCATGAAATAGTCAAGTACGATCTCTATGAAAGGCTTGGTTATTTCCAGATATGGTCTTAAACAAACATTACATTTCTTAAAGTGATGTATACCACGTTGGATTATATCTTATCCACTACGGATCACAACGAGTTAGTTCATAAGAATGCTTCAAGAACTTAAAACTTGACAAATTCAGTCTTTTATGTTATTTAGGCGACGATTAAGATTTAGTGTTGTTTGTTAGAATATAAAATCATGAATAGTTACTTATGTTGATCATCAATTGTTATTTCATGCTTAAAATATAAAGTCATAAATAGTTTTTTAGGTAAAGTTAAGTTTATATATTAGCTTATAGAAGAATTCAATTTCCATTTTTATAAAGTCATGAAAAGTTCCACAATATCATTAAGATCATTGATGATCAACATAAGAATCCACCTTCATCTTTTGTAATGTCATAAGAAGTTCTACAATAACGTTAAAATTCTTTATGATGCAACAAAGTAATTAAACTTTAGCTCTTATAATGTTATAAAGAGTTATATAAGAACATTAAGATCATTTACGGTGAAACAAAAGAATCCATATTGAGCTTATGTAACATTGTAGAGAGTTTTATAAGAACATTAAAAATATTATAATGTAAATGGAGAGTTCAGTTTTTTAATTGTGTTTGTAACAATAATGAAACAATTATGTAAGATAATTTTAGTTAAGATATACAATAGTTATGACATCAAACAAGTTTCATTTAATGTGCAAATATTGATCTTTCAAGCGAACTTTTATTTCATATTTTCAAATGACTCTTTTAAGATAATCATTACATATCTTGGACATTTCATCATTAAGACAACTATTGCACATCTTGCACATTTTATCATTAAGCTTCATTAGATGAATATTAAGATCAAATCTTTAAGAATGGTAACATTAAAAAAACTTAATATATATGTTACAACTCAATGACTCTATTAATTAAGAATGGTAATTTGTACAATTTAATCGACCCACGAAAAGATTAACATGTTTGTAACAATTATATTTATATTTAGTATAGTCAAAATTCTGTAGCAATTATAAATTTATTAATGATATTTCAATTTAAGTGATAATTTTATCATAATATATCAAAAGTTTCAATCTCATTTGGTTTTGAGATTAACTTAGTAGAATATTATGAACTCCATAAATAAATTGAGAGTGGATTCAAATTCAATGTTACTTGTCGTTTTAATTACCATAAGTTATAGTGTGCTGTATGCCACCAAAAAATTTAATTACGAAATAAAGTGTGAAATTTACAGGATATGTAAATTATGTATTATTAACCAAAAATCGTCATGATTAATCTTGATAATTTTATGAGTTTATTACAAAATACAGATATTAATAGAATAATAAACCTTATCGTATAGAAATAACAAACTTCTAATTTGTTTGAGGTGATTTGAGATACGTTTTCTCAGTTAACATCTTAAGATTAATTTGTAAATTTTAAGAGATACAAAAAAAATCACATGACTCGACAATTGAATTGTTGATCTATGATCATGTTAATTTGAGATATTTTATAAATTTCAGTATAAAATATTATGTAATACTAAAGTATTCCATAGATAGACCATTGTACAGTTGGAAATAGATCACCCAGTATTTAACATCGTATGATAATATAAAAAAATCAGGGATTTAGAAGATCATTTAAGTGCATGAATTTGTAGGTTAAATGGATGTTAATTCAGATAGTTTGATTTAGACATGCATGTCTTATGGGAATAAAAATTGACACACATTTAATAACATCCAATCAAGAATATACTTTTAGTATTTATAGTCAATGAATTTAGAATAGATCAAATAAAAAAAATTATTTCATTCAGTAGAAAGGTTCATAATTATCAATCTATAAGATTTCAACGCTCAAAATCTTCAACGAACACAACATTAATGTGGTCGTTCTTAGCCTAAAGGATATTTAGATTCATTGGGAGTGTTATTTTGATTTTAGCTCAATTTCCATATCCAATTTCAGTTTTTAAACTATATTACTCTTTCGGATTTTAAACATATAATAATTGAAATAATACACTGGTTAAGCTTTGCTCTTATTCCATAAATTTAAGAGATCTCAGTTAAGCTCAGTATGACCAGTTGGAAGTCGATACGTAGTGATTACGGGTCGTGTCACTTCTATGTTGCACTCCATGAGGAGCAGTTTTCATTAAGGTGGTAGTTTGTAATGTATTTATCGTTGGATCAGTTATGTATTGATAAGTCGTGGTGAACCCTCTCTGGTTATTTGTTGGCTATCATCTGAGATTATAAGATATACATGAGTTATATATCAACAACAATATTACATAGTGCACAATTTGAAGGGATACACTTCAATACATATGAGTGATCCAAGTTGGACATTGCAAGGATAACCATTATCTGGAATGTCACATCACATGTAGATTCAGAGTATCTATACATGTTATTATACGTCCAATTAAGTAAATGTAATCAATCTCTAGGCACATTTGACGTACATACAATAATAAATATGATTGGAAGTATATAATGTGGATACCTGGGTTAATATAAATATTGAGAGAGGGTTAGTTATTAGGCTTCAAAAGTCTAATGAATGTATTGCCTTTTGCAGTGATAAGTAAATCGGATCGTAGAAATTTAAAGTAAATTAATTGGTTGATTTAATAGAAAAATAGTCAATAATTCAAATTCAGAACATTAAGTTAACTTCAAAGAGTGCTAGGTAATTTAAGAAATTCAAAATATCTAATTTAAATAACAGTTCATAAGACATAATTTCACGAAACCTGATATCACATTTTTTGATATAATTTTGAACGCTCTTTAGTTATTTCTCTCTTCATCTCCAACATTTCTCTGGTAGTCTTGGTGTTACTAATATCAAGCAAAACTGTCTATATTCTTTCAAGGATAATGTTTCAAACAACTTTTAAATTATAGAAAGATCCATAACCCGTTATTTACTAAGACTTAGATCATGTAGTCTTCCATGTAAATGAGAGGAATCAAAACTTGAATGCAAACTGCTCTCTCTTTCGTCTTCTTATTATATGTTTCTAGACGATGGGATTAACCCTTTGGTAATTTCCAATTTTGGGACCATAAAGCAATCCTATATTTATAGTAATCTTTTTCAAACATGTGTTATACCATTAAATATCACTTCTTCTATTTTTTAATTTTTGTTTCCAACTTGTATTTGAGTTTTTTTTTATATTTAATCAATTTTAACAATTTCACAGCTACTTTTAAAACAAAATATAAAATTATTTATATATATACCACCTAACAGCACATCTAATTGTTTATTAATTTAATTTTATATCCCAAAAATAAATTATTATTATCATTGAAATATTTAACTTTTTACAATGTTTTTTTGAAGGCTAACGAACAATCAACAACTTTTATTTTAAATTTACAATAAAATATACTAGAATTATTAGGGAAATGAAGAACAAGTTCAGCTTCATGTCTAAGAAGAATTATTTAGGCTGAAACTCAACACTTTAGCTGAAGCAATGACCAAGATCGGTGACATTTTTCGACATACTACATGAAGTAATCAAAGTTTCGATTTTTTACCATTTTAAGAAAAAACTTTAACAAGAATGACATAAATAAATAATAAATAAACACAACAATCAATTTAATACAGTTCGGATCGTGAATAAATTTTATATCCACCAAAAACATACATGATTTATATATAAGATATTAAAAAAGACTCTTAAAACACTAAAATTCAACCACTCATTTTTTTGTTACAAACTACTCTCAGCTTAGAAAAGAAATTATAGATCTCAGAGTATCTATTGAAGTGTAAATTTTTTACCTCACATTATTTATACTTCAAATTTCTGAATATTCAATTTGTAAACTGTAATATGCTGGAAAAAAATCAAATTAAAAAATAAAAAATTATTATTCATTTTAAAAAATTAGAAAAACAAAATTACATAAAATCTACTTATTATAAATTTTTAAATATTTTAAATTCTAAATATTAAAATTAATAACTCAAAAAAAATCCACCACTATATATTGATTTTTCAACCAATACAATTACTTTTATTCTCTTTTTTATATATATATAATTCGATTTTATATGATTTTTGTTACTAAACGAATGCTATGATCATCGTCGTCGGTCTTCATGATTTATTTTATTGTATAAAATTTTGTAAATTTCATATTTCTTGTCAAATTGTACCGAATTTAGTTTAATAGATGAAACTAGCCATTTATTTGATATTAGATCAATAGACAACTTTTGTTTGTTGTGTTTATTTTTTTTCCTTATGATTAAGATAATTTTGACGGTATTTTTAATATGTATTTATTTTTATTTTTGTAAGTAATAAGAAAAGAAATCAAACGCAACAAATAACATAAATATAAGAAACAAATCTGAAAGGGGTAATCGAGTTGGTAGAGTAAGGCATGCTCATGACCAAAGGTCATGAGTTCGAGTTCCTCTACAAACACTTTCTTTGCTGAGTCTTCCACCTTGTGTGGTTTATCTTCTGGCGTTGGTTTGCAGGCTATTGCGTCAGATCGAGGTTTACCCTGTGCGCACTCGTTGAGTAGCGGCTGTTGGTTCTCTAAAAAAACTAAAAATAAATAAATATGACAAAAATATTATATTATCCATAGGTTAAATTCGTCAAGCCTCTTCCCTAAAAAAACTAAAAATAAATAAATATGACTATTCATAGGCTAAATTCGTCAAGCCTCTAGTTAACTCCATTAGAAATAGATAAATCGTAATTTTAATACCCCATTAGAAATAGATAAATCGTAAGTTTAATTGTTAGATATTTATTTATTCAAGAAAACAGACATTGGTGGTTGAATCGTTTGTATTTTTTTCTACTAGAATAGATAACTATGTTTAGTAATTTAATTTGTAGTAATTTTACTGGAATTATATTTTTGTCCCAAACGTCAACTATATTTAATAAAACCAGCTTTTAAATACCATTATGTATGTTAGTTTTGGTATTTTAGCATGACCATTTACATACAATAATTATTTTAAGTACTTTTTTAAATGACTTAAAATATTATAATTTTTTTGTTATTATCCTCGTATGAAGGGTTCTTTTCGAGTAAATATCCAGACTATATTTTTGGTTCCATATATAAATAATTATGAAGTCTATAATACGAAAACAATTATATTTTTAAATCTTTCATACTTTATCTACTCCAAAATATTCATTATTAACACTTTAAACTCTAACTTAAGTGTTAAAACATAAATTCAAAACCAAATTTGTTGATATTATATGGTAGTTTGACAACAGATATAGAGGTAAAAAATGAATAAAACGTTCATTTGTGTACGTCGTGTATGATAACACTTGTACATTTTGCAAGACATATAGAATTATTATACGTTATGTCATCAATGACATGCAAAAATAATATTAGTCTTCACACGCACGTGTACAAATTTTTATGTGTTTATCTTTCTGTCCATTTATGTTCTTAAAAATGTGTTTTGATGCTTTATATTATTTTAAAACTGTTTATGTTATTTGATTATTGGTCATTATTATATTTAGATTATGATAAAACTTTTTATATATTATAGGAACTTATGGTTTATGTAAGATGATTGCTTTTAAATATTATATATATATATATATATATATATATATATTATTTTCTACATGTGCGAGTATTACAAGACACTTGCCAAACAGATTCAACCCATAAGTGAAGAACAAGACTACAACATCATCATTAGCTTTTATAATGATGGATGTCTATGTTGTTTACAAATATATAAAGTGCAATTTATATAAAAAGACGATTAATGCAAATGGTCTAAAGATAAAAAAAAATCATAAACAAAAAATGCATATTGATGAGTCCGAATTCTGCTTACTCACCGGACAGGGCAAATCAGTCTAAAAACTCCCCGAATACCGGACAGGCACTAAGAACATAAACTGGACAGACGATTTGGACCGGACGGATCACTTCGAACACTGTGAGCTTAAGGCTGTTCGAACTATGACTAAAGTACTAAAAAACCTAAACACTTCCTGACTAAGCAACCTGTCCTCCTGCTTAGAACTCATGGGTCTTTAAACATGACCCGGGTCCATTAAACTTGACCCGAAAGCCCATAAGGGCCCAAAATCATACTATAAATACCCAACCACCAGCATTAACTAAGGGTAAGAAAAATTAACTGCTGCCAAACTACTTAATTATCTCTCCACCTTTAAACACCCTTACACCACCGTTAAACACCCTTACACCACCGTTAAACACCCATACACTACCTTGAAACTCCACTTAAAATTACTAGCCTACCCTCAGGCGATTATTTTCCACACCAAATTGGCGACCACAGTGGGAGCAGAGAGGTGCCTGAATCAAGCATTCAACCCCTGAAATTCTATTCAACGATAGAATATCGTGGGTTTCACGGGCAGCTCAGCCGATGTGATCGGGGAGTTTGAAGAAGAAGTGTTATTGGGCAGGGGCCCTTTCAAGAAAATGGTTAGAATACTCTTCATCGTGGTGGATTGTCCCACTTGCTATAATGCTATTCTAGGGAGATCTTGGCTCTCTAGGATGCATGCAGTGGCTTCAACAGTCCATCAGTGTTTAAAATATGCTGTTCAGGGACAGGTTGAGGTTGTCCGGAGCAGCCAAAAGGTTGCAAGAGAATGCTATGCCACTGCCTTGGCTCCACGAACGCTGGGGGCAGTCCGAATAAATGATCAATAGCAGTTTGAGGGCCTTTCTGGGGGGTGAGGGTGAGATTGATGACCCCAGGGAGACCCCCGGAGTGTTGATCCCAATTGAAGAGTTTGAAACACACTGTTTGGAAGAAGGTAAAAGTGTCAAGATAGGGTCCAAGATGGCACCAGTGTTGAAACAAGAGATGTTGAAATTTTTGAAAGACCATCAGCACGTTTTTGCTTGGTGCAATGCTGATGTTACTGGAGTTCCATCAGAGGCGATATCCCATCACCTAGCTGTCCGGAGGGATGTGGCACCAGTGGTTCAAAAAAGAAGAGCTTTTTCAAAAGAAAAGGCCGATGTCATAGTACAAGAGGTTGACAGACTCACAAAGATGGGGCACATTAAAGAATCTCAATATCCTTTGTGGACTGCCAATCCTGTCCTAGTAAAGAAGAAAAATGGCAAATGGCGCATGTGCATCGACTTCACAGATCTTAATAGAGCTTGCCCGAAGGATCTGTATCCGGTTCCCCGGATAAATCAGTTGGTAGACTCTACTTCTGGGAACAAACTGCTCTCCTTTATGGATGCCTTCTTCGGGTACAATCAGATCCAAGTAGATCCAAAAGATCAAGAGCATACCGTTTGTCACTGATAGGGGTCTACATTGCTACAAGGTGATGCCTTTTGGCTTGAAAAATGCTGGGGCTACTTATCAAAGGTTAGTCAACAAGGCATTTGCTGAACAAATTGGAAGAAATATGGAGGTTTACATTGACGATATGATGGTAAAAAGCGTGGATGAGCAGTTGCACTTGTCCGATCTCCAAGAAACTTTTGCCAACTTGGCAAAAGTGAATTTAAAACTAAACCCTGAAAAGTGTGTATTCGGAGTGCAGTCCGGGAAGTTCTTAGGGTATATCATAAGTGAGCATGGAATACAGCCCGACCCAGATCAACTCAATGCCTTATTCCAGATGGAGCCCCCTCGAAACATTAAAGAAGTACAACAGTTGACGGGAAGATTAGCTGCCTTGAACAGATTCATCTCCAGGTCTTCGGACAGGTGTGCTCCATTCTTTCAAACTTTGAAGGGTGCAAAAGGGTTCGAATGCACCCCGCAGTGTGGTGAGGCATTCAATGAAATCAAGAAACATCTCTCCTCTCCCAAAACTTTATTCAAACCAGTTGATGGGGAGACTCTTATTGTGTATCTGGCCGTTTCAAGTTGTGCCATCAGTGCTGTGTTGGTAAGGGAGGTTGATGGTTGTCCATACCCAGTATACTACATCAGCAAAAGCTTGATTGATGTTGAGAAGCGTTACTTGAAGCTTGAAAAATTGGCATTAGCTCTGGTGATAGCTGCGAGAAAAATGAGGCCTTACTTTCAGGCTCATTCTATCATCGTCCGGACATCCTTCCCTTTAAAGAATGTCCTTCAAAAAGCAGACATTTCAAGCAGAATGACAAAGTGGTCAGTAGAGTTGGGGGACTTCGACATAGACTTCGCTCCCCGAACAGTAGTAAAAGCCCAAGCTGTGGCTGATTTTCTGGTTGAATTCCACTCCGATAGGGATTCAGAGCAACCTACTGATTCAAAAGACAAGAAAGTGTGGATTTTCCGAACAGACGGAGGGTCTAGCACCATGGGATGTGGGGCAGGAATATGTCTTACTTCCCCATACGGGGACAGCATGTACCAAGCTATTTGTTTTGCTTTCAGGGCGTCTAATAACGAGTCCGAATATGAAGCGGCTATAGCTGGGTTAAAGTTGGCCCACATCTGTGGGGCTAAAAGGGTCAAGCTTCTAAGTGACTCCCAGTTACTTGTCCACCATGCCTTAGGCCAATCTGAGGCTAGAAAGGAACAGTTGGTAAAGTATTTACTCCTCCTAAAAAATGAAGCGATAAAGTTTAAAGCTGTTGTCTATGAGCACATCCCCCGGGCAGAAAATGAACTAGCAGACTCATTGGCAACGATAGCATATACGGAGTCCTACCCATGGATCCATGAACTAGCAAACTCATACAATATCTGTCCGATGGTATTATACCTTCAAATAAGTCACAAGCCAGAACGTTGAAACACAAGGCTCGTGGTTTCATTATGTTGAGAGAAGTGTTGTACAAAAAATCCTATAGTAAACCCCTCCTACGTTGTTTAGGGGATCATGAGTCACAAATGGTCCTCTCTGAATTACATGATGGTGAGGGATCATCCCATTGTGGATTCAGAGCTTTAACAAGAAGAGTGTTACTCTCCGGATACTATTGGCCATCAATCATGAAAGATGCTAAGGAGCTGGTAAGAAGGTGTGACCCATGCCAGAGGTACAACAATGAAATTCATGTGCCAGCCATTCCTTTGGAATCCATTTCTGAGCACATCCCTTTTGCTCGATGGGGTTTGGACTTGGTTGGGCCTCTCCCCGTGGCATCCGGAGGGCGTAAAACTATAATTGTGGCCATTGACTACTTCTCGAAGTGGATAGAAGCAGCTCCCCTTGCAGGGACAACATCAAAAGCTGTTATAAAATTCATTATGTCCAACATATGTTGCAGATTTGGTGTCCCACAGAAGATAACAACAGACAATGGACCACAGTTTGACAACAAAGAGATGGAGAGCTTCTGTGCCTCAAGGGGTATACAACACTACTTCTCTTCACCTTTTCACCCACAAGCCAATGGGCAGGTTGAAGTGGCTAATAGAACTATACTGTCCGGGTTAAAGAAAAATTTGGAAGGGGCTGCTGGGAAGTGGCCTAGTTATCTACAAGAATTCTTGTGGGCCTACCGGACAACGCCTGGGGCTGTAACACAAGAATCTCCTTTGCCTTGGTCTATGGAATGGATGCAGTAGCCCCCATAGAGAAGACACTTCCTTCCTTTCGTGTTCACAACTTCTCCGGACACGCTAATGAAATGGCAATTAGAAATCAACTTGATTTAATAGAAGAAAGAAGGGTTAAAGCCCACCTTAGAATTGCACACTATCAGAGCCTGATGAGAAGCAGGTTTGCTTCTAAAGTTAAAAGAAGAGATTTCCAGCCCGGGGACAAAGTATTGAGAAAAGTGTTCTTGCATACTAAGGAAAAGCTCTTCGGAAAGCTGGCACCTACCTGGGAGGGCCCATATTTTGTGGTTGAAAGAATCAAGCCTGGAACTTATTGGTTGGAAGACAAAGATGGCAGGGTTTTAACTCACCCTTGGAATATTGAACACCTTCGAATGTACTTGGAGTAAAACTTGTGTAAATATTTACTTGTTCGAACATCCATGTAAATATTTGGGGGCATACCTTCCCCTCTTCAGTGGCACGGAGAGCTTTTAATGAAATTTGGTGCCTTCTTCAATTTTTTCTAAGTATTTTCAAAATTCTATCTCTTGTCATACTACCCGGACTGAAAGATCTAGGGGCTATTTAAATTCTAGCCGAAGAGTCTTAATACTCTCACAATGCCATAAAGCTACTTAAACTCCAGCTATTTAAACAAATAATGAAAGAAGATAATGGTTGAGCAAAATAAAAACATTCATTTAACAAACTCAAAATCGTCTTGGCCTTCCAAGGACTTTTGAACAAGTTAGGATACAGCACAAAATATCTGTCCGAATAGTACGGACACCATCACAAAAAGAGTGCCTTGGCCTTCCAAGGACTTTAGTTTAGATGAAAGATAAACAAAATAAACTATAAATTAAGGTTGAGCCTTTGAAGATGGCTCGCCCTCTTCTGCTTTCTTGCCTTTGATGTCGCTCCTCTCTTCGACTATCTTTTTACCCTTGGGATCAATCTCTTCTTCACCTGGGCTCTCTCCGGTTTCCTCTTCATTATCAGATGAGGACTCACCGGAATATCCTTCATCAATCATAGTATAATATGGAAGGTCATCATCATCCACATAACGCCATAAGTCCCCTAGCCTCCTCTTCGGGATTTTTTCGTGAAACAGGAGAACCATATCAGACTTCACCCTCTGAATCATTAGCTCTTCGCTTTGTATCATCTCCTTGGCATAGGCATTGATCTTGGCCTTGATTGTGGCCTCTTGGTCCCTTACCAAGGCAGTTTTCTCTTCAACAGCCCGAGTCACTGCATTTTCCAAAGCGATCTTGTCAGTGGTCAGGTTGGTGATAAGCTTCTCCTTTGCTGCAGTTTCTCCCCTTGAGGTTGTCAGGTCCTTCTCCATACCGGACAGCTTATCCTGAAGATCTTTCATGGTCTGCTCTAGGGTGGAAACTTTTGTGTTGCTCTCATCATGACTTCTCTTCAGCTCCTCGTGCGCTTCCTTAAGTAAACCAGCATTGGTAGTGGCAGTGCGGAGGTCTTCGGACAGCTTATCCTTATCAGACTTAAGGTCTTTGATGGTGTCATCTTGACTCCGGACTTGCCTCTCCAATGTGAGAACTAGCTGCACATTACTAACTAGAGAGTGGGCTATAGTGTCCTTCTCACTAGAAACCATGAAAGTCTTACCATTAAAATTGACCGTATTGGAGCTGCTCGGAGGGACGTAGGGCCCTGCGAATTCGTCTCTGGGCAGGCCAAGGAAATATTCACCAAGTCCACCCAGACCGGTGATGTCCACTTCATCCAAATTAAGCTCTCCCCCCTCAACCTCATCAGTATAGAATTCCATTGGAATCTCTTCTTGAAAGTCCCTTGGGATCTCTTCGGCCAGTGTCGGGTCGGTAGGGAAAGAGGGCTCCAGATCCTGGAGAGCAAGCTCATCTCTTTGGGAAGTCTTTTTCTTCTTGGCTTCCCTATCAGCACTTTCACTTGCTTGCTTGCTAGTCCTCTTGGATGCCCTTGGAGGTTTTGGGAGGTTCACTTCCTGCTTTTCGCTCTCCTGCTCCACCACTTGTAAAAGGGCTGCATCAATTTGAACTTGTGTTGGCACTTCTGGATCTGTTGGGGCCTCTTTTTCAGTATCACCTGCCACCTTCTTGCCTTTTCTTCTGCCCTTCATTTTGCTTGGGGCTTTGGCCCGGGCAGGCAGGTAGAGTGTCCCATCCAACTCGTGGGACCTTCTCAGCACAATGTCTTCATCAGGCTGGGTGGAGAGTTCCTCCCAAGTTAGGTCTCTCCAACCTGTTGTGTTCCACAGATGGGACCTTGCTAGGTTTCCAGTGGTGAAGGCCTTGTGGAATCGGTTCTCCCAGTTCTCTGCAGCCCATGCATTGATTTTGCCACAGGTAGTCTGTCCGGCCTTCAGGTAGTCCCCGAACTCCTTTGGTAGCTCTGATAAAACAAAAGAGAAATTGGTTAGTACAAACTTAACTTTAAAAAAAAAAGAGAAAAGAGAGATTCGGACTGAAACCTAAAGTAAAAACTTACGTTCACTCCTCCATCTACTCCTGAGAAGGCTTGGATTCTCTCCGACCTTGATTTTCTTGCCGTTTTCCCATGAGCCACTGACAAACAAGAATTGGCTCCTCCATTTGCTCTCCGACTCCAGGAGATCATCAACAGCTTTGAGATCGTTCCCCATGTTGAAATGGTAGAAGGGGAACTGATGATGCTTGCACAGGTTGGCCACTGCAGCGAACTCTTCCATGGGAAGAGGGATCCCTGATAGCCTAGATGCCATTATGCATGACATCAAGGTGAACCAACCATTGGGGCTTAACTGTGATGGACAGAGTTTGACCAGATGGAATTAGCGCACGATCTCCGGGTCTAGTGGGAACCTGAGTCCCCAGTTAAATAGCTCCATAAAGAAGACTATTTCATTCCTCTTACAGTCCATCGGGGTCTCCGGATCAATGGGATTCCTTATTTTTACATTCTCAGGGATCCCCCACTTTGTGCGCATTCTACCCAGATCAGAGGTATGGATAAATGCATACTTGGTCTTCTGCAAGGCCAAGAGGTACTTGAGCTCCACTTTATGAAAGCATGGCCCCACTCTCCCTTCGAGGCTCTCCGGCAGGTCTGGATGCCTCAGATATAAGTTTTCCTTGCCCTTCTTGGCAGCAGCGATAGCGGTATCAGCCTGTCCGGAGGACTCAGACTCAAATCGGACCTCCTCAGTGGAGTCCTCCATTCTCTCCTCCATAATTGTTGGGGGAGCTTCTGTAGAAGTAGTACGGGGAGGATTGAAGCTTGACATAGCTGGCCCTCCGGACTGTTGACTGCCCGTATTCATTTGACTTCTCGCCTCAAGTTGAGTTTCTGAGACAGAAGATTCTTTGGGAGGTACTGGGCTGCTGGCTTCCGGACTGGACGGCCTCTCCCGGGGAGCTCTAATGGGTGCCCCGGACCCAGATTCACTGTTTTTTGCCCCCGACTTCGAGGGGGTATTTTTAGAGGTTAGCCCCTTGACTAACCGGCTTGGCCTTTTTATGACTAACTTCTCCGGGGAATGGTCAGAGTCAGACCCCATGGCAATAAAAGATGATTTTTTCCTGACGCTTGTGACGGTGACTCCCGGTTCAACAGCAGGGATTGACTCCTGAACTGAGGAGCCAGATACTATGGGAGAAAGAGTGGATTGAAAGAGCTTTTTAGGCTTGGTACCTTTGGAAGAGGATGAGCCTCTATCAGATTCTGCAACAGAGGAGGCTGGTTTCTCAACAGGCGACGATGGTAGCCCTGCTGCTAGTCGTTTCTCCTTCTCGACCCTTTGTGCTTTCTCCAACTCCGAAAGGTTGAGCCAGCCGCCTTTGATCAATGCTGTTCTTGCTGTAAACATAAAACAGCCAATGAAGTTTTTGTTCTAGAGAGATAAAGCTCTGGGTGAAATTGCAGAGTAAAATTTGAGAAAGATAGTGAAACAATGAAAAGTGAATGAGAATTTATAGTAAATGTGAAAAAAGGAGTTGATTCCTAGGAGAATCCGAAAAGTTGGGTAATGATTAAAAGACGGCGCTGATGTCATTATTGGCAAATAAATAGGTTACTTGTAAAAGAAAATGGTGCGAAATTCAAGGTGAAAAAACAGCTGGAATGGCCAATCAGAATGTGACACGTGTCCCACTAACTCTGACGAAAACCGTTTGGAATTCGTAAAGTTCGATCTGTCCGGATATACCCGCAACTCTCTCCGAATTAGGAACCACTTCGTAAAATCGGACTGTTTTTCAGTTCTTTGACAAGGACACTTGCTCAAACACCTAAAAAAGGGGCTCCTGATGAGTCCGAATTCTGCTTACTCACCGGACAGGGCAAATCAGTCTAAAAACTCCCCGAATACCGGACAGGCACTAAGAACATAAACCGGACAGACGATTTGGACCGGACGGATCACTTCGAACACTGTGAGCTTAAGGCTGTTCGAACTATGACTAAAGTACTAAAAAACCTAAACACTTCCTGACTAAGCAACCTGTCCTCCTGCTTAGAACTCATGGGTCTTTAAACATGACCCGGGTCCATTAAACTTGACCCGAAAGCCCATAAGGGCCCAAAATCACACTATAAATACCCAACCACCAGCATTAACTAAGGGTAAGAAAAATTAACTGCTGCCAAGCTGCTTAATTATCTCTCCACCTTTAAACACCCTTACACCACCGTTAAACACCCTTACACCACCGTTAAACACCCATACACTACCTTGAAACTCCACTTAAAATTACTAGCCTACCCTCAAGCGATTATTTTCCACACCACATATATCTGTTTCAATTTAGAGTGTACTTTATACCATTTATGACTTCATATTGATAACTAACTATTAGATGCGGACAATAAACCGCCCATTTTTTATTTGCTATGATGGTTATATACAAAACGGTAGCCTAAACTATATGAAGAAAAGTTGGTCTATAATGGGAATCATTATGTAAGATGATAGAGTACAATTACATATAACTGAATAAGAAATTTGATAGATGTGATCACATTATTATTTTTACATATCATACAAATATTAACTTATTGAGTATATTCACAAAAATATTTAATATAAAATATACTTACAAGGCAATAAAATAACAATGTACAAGATTTCATCGTTTGAAATTATTGGTGTAACTTCAACAAATATAATTTTTTTATCACTTTCAGTTTTTAGTGCTGAAAAGATGAAGTACATGTGTGTAATGATTTGTCGAAGGCCAGTGATTAATGAGAATCATGGTATTAAACATATATGCTTTATCCACTTTGTGATCGAGGAAGACAACCACTAAATAGATTTATCAATTTAATCATTAATTATTAGTTCAGGGTTAAAAGCTAAGATTTGAGCCAATCTTTTGCAGTGCCCGAATTTAACTTGATCACCACACTTATATCTCCATAACGTATTTTCACTTATATATCTAATTCTTATTTTATTATATCTAATATAATTAATGTGATTACTTATTAATTGGACTATCTTATGGCAATGACTAAATATATATTTAGGATACCAATCAATAATTATTCAAAAACTTCTCATATAAAAAATTTACTCAAAAATGATAAAATAAAATAAATACCATATGGTAGTAAGGTCGAATAACCATTATTTTACACGAGTTATATTCTAAAATTGTTACATCATTATATTTAATGTATTGAATTTGTTGTTCCATATGGGCATTGCGAGTATCAGATTATAACTAAAGTGTTAAATGATGTTGAAAAATAATGGAAACAGTGAATTTGAATATAAAAACCAAAATAAATAATAACTAAGATTGTATTTAGTATCTAAATATATTGGAATTACAATCATTTTTCAATATCATTTTGTTCCTTTAAGTAAGTCAATTTTATAATTTTGCTTATTTTTTTAAAAAAATTATTTGTGTACATTATTGGTCTAAAATTTAATAACGTTAATAAGTTCACAATATCAATATATAAAAATCTCATCTTAAATGATATTATATCTGCCAATATTTTATTTATGGAGTGTCAAATATAACGTAAAACAATAAATAGTTGGTTGCTCATAGGAAAGAAAACATGCAAAACAAAACTCACACTACTGGTGCAATTGCCTTTTACAATGGAGTGAAAAATACATTAATCGTCACTAATGTATTATTATTACCTAATAGCAATCATTCTGGAACATGTATCATTTTTTGCATTTGCATGATCCTTAACAGAAATGGCTTACAATGGATTTATCACGGGACGTGTATCAGAATAGTTTTGCAATATGATTTTGTTACCAATTTGACCCGACTGAAAATATGTCATAGCATGAAAAATCTATTGCAAACCCATTGCTAAATATAACCGAATAAAAAAAAACTATAAACATGTGCAACAATTTCTGAATCTCATGATATCAAAATATAAAATATCACTAAACAAATTTATATAATATACATGAATATGAAATATTATAATTTTAAATTGGACATTATATAAATTTTATCATAATTAAACATTATATAATGTACATTAGTATGAAATGCAAAAAAAAAATATCATTTCATTATCAACACTAGAAAAATGAAGATCACAACCTTACCGTTTACTTATAACATCTTTCTTTTTAAGCCAAAAAAATTGTTAGACGTGTTTCTCTTAAGTTATTACCATGATAATACATTTCATTATCAGAGTATCCGCAATAGTAGTTGTATTGCATAAACTTATATAAGTGCTTTGATTAGCAATATATGAATCATCGTTCAATTCTTTATCATTATGCTCATGCAAAGTTTGGTCAGTAGAATAATCTACACTTTTCTCAGACTAATGGAAGCTTTGTGAGTAAAAGGAAATTATAACATGAAATGGAGAGTCTTCTTTATGACAGGTGGTAGTACTATTACTCCATGAATGTGAATATAAAATCTTAGGATGTGGTTCAAGATTTTCACTTAACGAGTTAAGCTTCAACTCTATAGTGCATAATAGGCTTAACAATGTTACTTCACATTCACTAGTTTGTATAATTGTAGATAAGCTAATATTTCATTTGTTCTTCCTCTTTGGGAATTGAACAAGATCATAAACTTTACGTGGTCATTTCTGTAGTTATATAACATTACTGGTTGCTTTTGTAAATATATTTTACGATGAATTGCTACTATTATAACTACAATAAGAATATGGAGTTTATAATAAATTTAATTTATAATGATATTTGTATTAATAAAATTTCCATATCAAAATTATTAAATATATAATATGGTTGGTTATGTGATAATTTTTTAAAAAGATACAAACTTAGGATTGCATATTCTAATTTTCCCATATTATAATAATAATAATAATAATAATAATAAAATAGATGATAATATATGGTTATGGGGGAAATAAAGATCACAGATGACTCACCTTGAGATGTTTGAGGCATTAGGACGACTAAACATATAGTTTTTCATTCTTAATTGGTTTCTTGAGATAATATGGAGTAAATAGATTTTTTGTTGGGAAGAAAAATTTAAATCTATCATAGTATCATTATATTAATGATATTTATTATATAAATTTTGATTTTTAATTTCTCCAATCATGTCCATAACCTCGACACTTTACCATTGGAGTTATACCCACTAGATGTATTTTTTTCCCCTAATCAGTTCTATAGACGTGTAAACTTTATTATTGGAGTTATGCCCACCAAACGTATTTACTTTTCCATCATCATCTACATATTGTGTACTTTCATCCAATAATTCTATTCATCGGACAACTGCTTGTCAGTTATCTATATATAGCTAATATGATAAGAAATTGAAGAAAAAACATTTTTTTGCAAAATGTAAAAAATGAAAACATAATCAACAATTTATATACCTCTGGATCACAATCCCAATATCAACGATTCTTCAGCTTGTTGGATATTTCAACGTTATTTACTATTATATTATCACTCAAATCAACACTTTTACATGTTACTTATGATAGACCTTGCATATTTTATAGGACAACACTCTCATATTCCATGCAAGACGTTATACAATAACTATACACATAGGTGGCAAAACATGCATTATCTTAAATGAAATTTCATAAAGCTAATCGTATTAATCCATCATGAATAAGTATGTATGATATAAAAAATTGATTTATTTATTTTCAAAACTATGCAATCAATATACCAGATAATGAAATGTATAAATTGTAATTTGCACAATAATTAAAATATATTATATCAACCACATTACCTAACATTTCCACCTATTTCACAAAGCATACCCATATGTATTAATGTTCACTTAGAGTTATATTAGACGACTAAATAATATATAGCATACATGAACATCCCTACATTCATTATTATATTGTTTCGAAGTTACAATATCAATTGGATTATTAAAATTAATATATTTTCACTAGCGATACCCTTAGATTTATATTGTGAAACATATAAATACTCACAAACACACAATTATAAAAGAAGAAACAAATATTTCAACTTTCGTATTCAAATTTGATTGAATCAAGCGAAAACAAAAAAGAAATTTATAGTGTTATGTTGCCAAACATGTTGACATTTATTCCTCAACTCGTTCTCTCTGATAGGTTTAATGAGAAAGTTAATTCCACCTTTTAACATGCACTTCAAAATAATGTTAATCTCATCATTAGATGACATAACTTTAAAATAATAACATAAATAATAAAATTTAGTCGAGCACCAGATCAAATACTACTAATATACAAGTGAAACTGAAATCCAAAAAATATACTTATGATATTAATGTTTTTAACTAAATCATGCTTAAACAATAAAGTAAGTAGAGAAAATTTATATATTAAAGGCAACTCAAGTTCAATTAAATGAAGTATATATGATTTTGTTCATATTTCAGAATTGGTCATGCCATTAAACCATCAAGAAGAATACTTACTGCTTGAAACAAATAAAAACATGTTAAAGTCTATCAAAAAGATAATTCTAAAATGATAAAAAAATCATAATAAATACTATATTCATCATATAAAATAAAACATAAAAAATAAATCTAAATGTTGGAACACTTATAATTATGCACTAATAATTATTAGAGTAAACATACATACTAATTAACAATGTATGAAAGGAATATTAGATAAGTACGAAGTAATGATTTCACATTTGACAACTGGATAGTTGTTCTTTCATTTACAACCACTAACTCAACTTGGGACAACTTTTCATGTTCATGCTACAGTATATATTGTAGCATCATCTGTATATTACAATAGAATCAACTAACACGTCACAAGAAATATAATATTATCCTCATCTGCTAATCTGGTTTTGTATGTGTTGTTTGAAAATATTAATCCTCGTGAAATCAAAATTTGTTAAGTGCAAGACAGTTATTTTCTCAGTCCATAATTCTCAAATCATTGATCATATAAACCACATAAGACATAGTTCATCAATACTTTTAATCAAAATAAAACCAAACAACCAAGAGAGTCATAGTAATCAATAAAAATATCGAATAAACCATATATTTTGTAACAAAAGCAATCAACCAAAACAATGAACCTAATTCAAATCAAGTATTGATTGAAGTGAAAGTAAAAGTTTAATTTGATGACATATAGAGAGAGAAATGTAAGTGTGTGTAGTTTTAAAAAGACCATAAAGCTCAAATTAATCAATCTTTAAGTTATGCATTTGTGAAGATAAGATATTTGATTCAAAACAACACATTAATTATTATAAAAATCAAACAAGAGAATCACAATAATAAAAAAAGATAATACCTTCAGAAGATAATATAAAATAGTCAGTAGTGTTAGTTTTTTTAATGTGAGTAGGTAAATAGAGGAATATTACCTTGGTCGATGAACAAATTAGGGTTTTGCTTTGGATTTTCTAAAGAACTGAGGAAGATAAAGAAATGTTTCATATTTCTGAAGTTAGTAAACATGCATGTTAGTTTTAGTGAAATGGCGGGTTATGCAAATGAATTGATGGACTAATTTGCATCAAGTCAATTCGTGGTAAACCTATAATTAAATTATTGGTGCATTAATCAATTTTTTTTAAAAAAATCTAACACTTAGTCATTGTTAATAGATTGCAAAATAACAATATTTTGCAACAACATGTTAGGTTTGTTACAAATTTTGTGGTAACTATCAACTCGAAGTTGTAAAAAATAGTTCCATTGAAAATTTACCTTAACTAATGGTAATCGACTTTCCAATAGATCTAATTGCGGGTTGTACGAGCTTATTTCTCCAATAGCGAAACAACACAAAACCCAATAAGGGTCGCGTTCGAACATATTATTTCAATTCTAAAAAAATATAATATATCAAATTTAACATTGCAAGACTTAGTTAGATATATCCTTTAAATATTATACAGACCAAGTCATCCAACTCAGTTGAAACAAAACAATTAGATATAGAAAATAGAATCCATCAAAGTTCAAACTACTTAGTTCAAACAAATCGATTAGATATTAAAAAGATAATTCATCAAAACTAAAACTATTTGGTTCAAACATACCATTGTATGTACCCAACAACCATTAATACATCAAATTTAGTATTACACTACTTAATTCATACATATTATTTAAATATCACATGACTCGTGTCATGAAAATCAGTTCGAACAAATCAGTTAAATATAAAAGATAATTAATCGAATTTAACGTTGCACTATGTACTTCGAACGTCTCATTTCAATATCACACAAACTAATACATTAAACTTAGTATTACTAAACTTGAACATATCATTTAGACATCATAAAAAATAATTCATTATGTGGTATTACTTCTTACTAAAAATACTTAAAATAAAAATATTTCAAATATATCTCCTGAACATATTGTAGACGTGTGACATGCATAATATGTATACAACCGACGAATATGAGGTAGTACTTGCTCAAGAGTAATAACATCGTGTTGTAATAGTGTATTATAAATAGTATAAAAACAGTATTTGACTCTTATTTTAATTCAAGCATTTAAAAATAATATGATCTATCTTCCATAAAATTTCGCATATTAATATTTTTGTGAATGCATCTGAACGAGAGAATAGATCATGGAACACTTCTTATGCAATACTAATTATGTAACTTGTATATCAAAGAGATCATTATTACTAACTTTACCAAAAATCATTAACCTCTTTTATTTTACAAAAAAAATCCACATTTAACTATCTAAAATAATATAAAATCAACATACAATCACATTGAAAAAAAACTAGCAAACCACTACAAAATTGTATGCACATATTGGTGCAAAAATGTGTGAAAATTATGTATAGAATTTTAAAAACAAATTCACACCTTTTTAAATATACTATGAAAATATATTTATTGTCCAGGCAGTGTTTGGTGACGCAAATTATAATAAAAATACAAAAATTCAGATACTAAGTCGTGACACAAAACTATTAAAATTAAAAAGGAATACGAAACTCAATTATTCAAATATATGTGAGATTTCAATTTTAAACAAAAATTGTTAGTTTTTAAAACTACATCGAATTATAAAAATAATTAAATAAAAAACAATAAAACAATATATTTCTTTCGGCAATATTTATAATACAATATATAAATAACATAAAATCGGTCGTTTCAAATTAAATGAAAATTACAAAATTCATACAAATAATAATATAACTTATTTTTAAAAGTTGGTTTATATATATATATATATATATATATTATAATTTCATTTTTTTATTGTAATTTATAAAAAAATTAAGGCATAAATGCTTTTAATATTTTTGTCTATTATTTAGTATAACCATGTTACAGTCTAGCGTAGTTGTAAACATGTAATGTTTTTTATTTTTTATTTATCATCATTATATTGAAATTTATTTATTCTTTTTTATAAATAATCCGGTGTATTTTTTTGTATTAAAAAATAAATATCATAACATCAAATATTATCATTAAATATGGGATGAAAATGTTACTCCCTCTGTTTCATAATATAAGTCTTTCTAGAAGAAGTTTTTTGTTTCATAATATATGTCGTTTTCATTTCTCAATGCAACAATGATTACATATATTTCACTTTCAACCAATAAAATACGGGTACGGTTATTTCCTTTATTATTATTGTTATTTCGTTCATATTTCGTATCATCTTCTATTTCCTCCGTTTATAAAATTTTGTTTTACCCTTCTATAAATATAGGGGTTTTAATCTCATTTAAGCATATTTCTTTATTCTTTTTCGGAAAAGAAACCTCTCTCTCTATAATTTTTTTCTCTCTTCCTTCGTGCAACTTGCTTTTTTTTCCTATTTTCCTGCAACTCGACTCCTTCTCCTTTTTTGTGTCTCCATAGTCTTTATTCTCGTTAGAAAGAAAGAAATGGATTTAACAGCTTACAAATGCCATCAAATAATGTGTTCCTTCCGGTTATTTTTTCATAAAATTTAAAAAAATTATGACTTATTGAAACAATCTTTTGAAGTCTATCACCATGATAAAGGAATTGATACAAGCTAAAATTTCTAAAAAAATACTTTTGATATTTGAAGATGTCATTAATTATTGAATCGACTCCGATATATAATACAATAGTCTACAAATGAAACTGATAAATGTACGAGTATATCCTTGTTTCAATTAGAAACATTAACACACGCATCTCTTTGTTATTCTCTCTATACTTTTTTTTCCAGATTTGACAGTATTGCATTTTTTTTCAAAATCGCCAGTTGATTCTGAGATCTCGTCAAACTGCACTATTTTTCAAAATCGCAAGTTGATGCCGAGATTTCGTCTCATAATCAACTGCACTTTTCTCTTAAAATTGTTAGTTGATTTCGAGACTCCGTCTCAGAATCAACTACATTTTTTAATAAATCGATAGTCGATTCTGAGATCACATCTCGTAATCAACTATACTTTATTTTTCAAAATCATCTATTAATTTGGGAATTGGTTTCGGAATAAATGGTAAAAAAATATAAAAATTAAAAATGTATTTTTTATTTTTTAGTTTTCATTTCAGAATCAACAACGATCTATAAAAAAATAGAGTTGATACCAACACCTGCACTTTTTTAAGTTTGTGTCATCTCATTGGAAAAATACTGTAATTTTTGAAGGATAGCTAAACTCATTCATCGAATATAAAAGACTAACCCCGAAAAATAAACTCAAAATTTTTCGTATTCTTTAAAAACAGTATGTACGACAATTCTTTACCCAATTACAAAACAGATAAAGGGTAATAAAATATAAATTGAATATTTATTTAAGGGTAATAAGATAAAATGCACCCTTATAACTTTTAAAATAAAAATTATATGGAGTAAATATCAAATACTATGGAGATAATAGTTGCACCCATAAAATACTTAACTTTATCCCTAATTCAACCAATCAAATTTATTTTTTCAAAAATATTATCACTTTTCTTAATTTTGATGAAAAACATTAAACGATTTATATTATAAAACAGGATAAATATTAAAATTGAATGTTTAACCCTGGATTAGACTGGAATTAGTTTGAATTTGACCCATATGTATCCAAATTCAAAGTAATTTTACTACCGAGTCTTTTACAAATTGTTAGCTAGTGACAAATTCTTTCAAATTTATAATGAGTTGATAAATTGTGACTTCTTAGTTATTTTTATATATTCTTATCCGATGGGCTTTTAAAAATTTAATTAGAGAGAAAAAATTTAAAAATGCTTCCTCTTCTCCAAGAACCAAGATTACTGGTTTTAATTTTGTTAATCAATTCATCTTCTCTGATGAATTGATCTTATTTCTTTAATTCGATCTCTTGTTCATGATAGATTCTTTTATCTTTTTCTTTCTGGGTTTGTAACACAGTTTCTCTGTTTTTGGAATTTTCTCTTTCTGTTATTATTATGGATCATTCAGTCAACAATGATCATGTAGTTAGTAAGTCTAACTCATATGTTGAAGTTTTAAAGAGAAATTTGGGGAAGCAGGAGAGAGTTCAATTCAAACCAGAGCTTAAGGAGTTCAAGAATGATCATCTTTCTATTCAATTTGATGAAGGAGCGTTGGAAAAACTGAAAGCTAAATCAAAGCATTCTCTTTTTGGAAAGTTCTCTCATGGAGTTCCTAAGAGAGCTATTTTAAATCAGTTCCTTGAATCGTTCAAATTCAAAGAACCGTTTAGATTCAGATTATGGTATTCAAGGCACGTTATTTTTGAATTCAATGTTAAGCAAGATTATGCAAAGTTATTTCAGAGAGCTGTTTGGACTATTGGTAATGTTGTTATGCGTCTTTTAAAGTGGTCTAGTGATATGTCAAAAGAATCCTCAGTGGAGCCTGTTTGGGTTAAGCTTGTAATACCAGAAGTTCTATATGATGATAGTGTGGTTAGATCAATTGCTTCTATGTTAGGTGAGATATTAGTGGTGAAAGTTCCAGAAGAGAACATCCTGTTTTCATACTGCTCAGTTTTGGTTGAGATTGATGTTACTTCTAAACCTCCATCGGATATCTGGATTGGGTTTGGCGATAATTTTGGTTTCTGGGTCAAGATAATGTACACTAATATGCCATTGCACTGTGATAAGTGCTATCATCTTGGACACATTATTAAGGGTTGCAAAAACGTTACTAAGGAGCAAGAAATCGAGGAAGTTGTTAAGAATAACAAGGTTAAGTCAATCATAACTAAGCAATGGGTGAAAAAAGATGAAAAGATAGTGCAAGGTTATGATGTTAAAGGGTTCAAAACTCCTGAGCAAGGAGAAATAATTGAGGCCATTGAAACTTTAAATCTGGGGTTAACGGATAATAATAGATATGTTAATATGGTTTCTGAAGATGAAGAATCCCCTAATGGCAGTCTGAGAAGTCTTCAACATTCGCCTACTAAGAAATGGGTTTCTAATTCTCCTAAGTTTTACCGTGAAAAAAGGCAGAATGATCAGGACAGTACTGAGAGACTTAGTAGTAAAGTTCAAAGGATTAAGGAGACAGTTCAGAATAAGGAAGATAATGTTCAAGTTGATCAACTTAGGACTAGTATTAAAAAAGAAGCAGATTCAAGGAGATCAGAAGAAGAATGTTATAGAGGAGGAGCATGAGCAAATGAGTAGGTTCAGTGCTCAGAATAGGAGTGAAGAGGAAGGTGAATCTAGCTTTAAGGAAATCTTTGATAAAAAGATCAAGATAGCTAAAGGCAAGAAGAATACTAAGAGCAAGATCATTAAGGCATTACAGTTCAATAGTTCAAGTAAATCTAAATCCATAAACTCTCTTAATGATTAATATTATAAATTGGAATATTCACGGTATTAAAGATAAAGCCTCAATTCGTAGGCTCAAGTTTCTTGCTATTAAGAATAAAGCTAAGTTAATTGCTATTCAGGAGCCTTTAGTGAATTCAAATAGTATTGCTGCTAAGCTTGGTTATGATAACTTTGCTTTTAATGTCACTAACAAAATATGGATATTCTGGCATTATGATGTTTCTGTTGAGATTCTTAATGATATGAATCAGTGTCTTAATATTAAAGTTAGTCTGTTAAATGATAATCATCACGTTATGATTTCTATTGTTTATGCTAAGTGCCAAAGAGTCAACAGAATTGATCTTTGGAACTTTCTTAAAAGTATTGCTAGTACTGATTTAAGTTGGTTAATCTGTGGTAACTTCAATGCTATCTGTTCTATTGATGATCAATTGGGTTGTAGTTCTTTATGTTTGAATAGCACTAATGACTTCAATAATATGATTAGCTGTTGTAATATTGAGGATGTTGGTTATATTGGTTCCAAGTTTACTTGGTCCAATGGTTCTAAATGGAAGAGATTGGATCGTGCTTTTTCTAATAATAATTGGATCAGTAAGTTTAACATTACTAAAGTTTATCATCTTGCTAGAACGGGGTCTGATCATATGCCTATGATTATATCTTTTGCTAACAATGCTATGAAAGGCAAATCTTGTTTTAAGTTTCAGGAAATGTGGTTCTTGGAAGAGTCTTTTCTTCCTTTTGTTGAGGATAATTGGAGAAGTGAATTGGGTGGTGATCCTTTATTCATGTTCTGGAACAAACTTAAAAGATTGAAGAAGGGTTTAAAAGTGTGGAATAGAGAGGTGGTAGGTAATATATTTAGTAAGGTTCAAAGTATGGAGGATATGGTTTTGCAAAAGGAATTACATCATCAGAATTGTCAGTCTGCTGAGTCCAAGTATGCGCTTGTTAAGGCTAATGCTTTACTTATTAAAGCTTATAGAATGGAGGAGCTTTATTGGAAGCAGCAGTGTTATAGTAAATGGTTGATTGAGGGGGACAGAAACACTAGTTTCTACCATAGTTTTGTTCAAAAGAAGAGAAGGCGGAATAGTATTAAAGGTATCAGATGTGGTGAGGTTTGGCTTTCTGATTCTTCTGAAATTAGTCTGTCTGCTGTTTCTTTCTTTCAAAATGCTCTTGCTGATTCATATGATGAAGATGATAGTAGATTGAATGATGATATTTTAACAATATTCCTAGTCTTGTTACTCCTAACATTAACAGAAACATTCTTAAGCCTATTGATGAAAGTGAGCTGAGAAGTATTATCAAGTTAATGAATCCTTCGAGCGCCCCTGGTATGGATGGATTTACAGTTAGTTTCTTTAATCATTGTTGGCACATCATTAAAATGGATATAACTAATGCAATGAATGACTTCTTAAATAGTAGGAGTATCCCTAAAGGTATTTTTTCTACTGGTGTTTGTTTGTTGCCAAAGGTGCATTGGTGTAAATGGAATAGTCTGTGTAAAACTTATAGTGAAGGGGGTCTTAATGTTAGGAATATGTTGGATATTCAGACTGCTGTTTCCTTTAACCTTTGGGCTGCTTTTAGGAAGAATAATTCTTTTTGGGCTAATATTATGCATAGTATTTACTGCCTGAAGCACCATCCTTTACAAGTTAGTTCTTTGAAAACTGGTTCTTTGATTTGGAAAAGAATGCTAAGTGTTAGAGATAAAGCTGAAAGCTTTATTAAGTGGAAAATTGGTAATGGTTTGGTTGATTTTTGGTTGGATAATTGGACTGATTCTGTTCCTTTTATATCTTTCAATAGTAATGATAACAATCTTTGGTTTACCCCTGAGAATGTTAGATCTTATTGGTTTAACAATTCTTGGGATTTGTCTTATGTGTACAGTTTCATCGATCCTGATATAATTGATTGCATAAACAGATTTCATATTGATGATAGTAGGCCTGATTTAATGTTATGGACCCTTGCTAAGAATGCAAATTATAATCTTAAAGATACTTGGGAGGGTGTTAGAACTAGGTATAATACTGATTCTGTCTTTAAAAACATTTGGAATACCTTAACCCCTAGTAAAAGCTCGTTCATTCATTGGAAGATTCTTAAAAACTATGTTTCTGTTGATTATGTGCTTCAAAATAGAGGTGTTATCATGACATATAAGTGTCAGTTCTGTGATTGCTGTGAGTCTATTAATCATTTTTTTATTTCATGTGATTTTGCCTGGTCAATATGGATCCACTTTGCTGTTATTTTTAGAATTTACATGAATATGCAGATGAATATCAAGTATATATCAAAGTTATGGCAAGGTTCTAAGGCAGCTAAAACGCAGGTTAGAAGTATTCTTCCATCTCTTATTTTACACAATATATGGAAAGCTAGAAATATGTTAAAAAATAAAGGCACTAAAACATCCAGTGTTGCAATCATTAACCATATTAATTCTATCATTCACAATCTTGATAAGAATAAGGTTATTAGTAAATCTCATTGGTTTTCTTGTCCTAAGGCTGCTATCAGTTTTGGTTGTAGTAATCATATTAGAGTTGCTAATAGACCTGTGTATGTCAAGTGGGTTTTGCCTCCTTCTAGAAGGCTAAAGATGAATGTGGATGCTTCTTGTTTAAGGAGTGGTGAGGCTAGTGGTTCAGTTATTATTCGTGATAGTGTTGGTAACCTGGTTAAAGATCAGAGTTATATGTATGGTAAGACATCTCCTTTATTTGCTGAGGTTCAGGCTATTTTAGATGGGTTACTGATCTGTAAAGTAAATAACTGGTTCTTAGTAGACATAGAATCTGATTCTTTAACTGCTATTAATTGGATTAAAATAAGACTTTTGATTTAGCTTGGTTTATTAAGCATGTCATTCATTGCATTCGTAAATTGTTTCACAGCAGCATGACTATTGCGCATGTTTTCATGGAGCAAAACCATGCTGCTGATTGGCTTGCTCAATATACTATTAAACAGAAATCTATCTATAACATATCTGTTAATTCTATTCCTAATGAATTAAAAACAATTATGATTTTGGAGGCTCTAGACCTAGGTTACATAACTGTTTGATAAATTGCATGGTTAAGCTTTACATATTGAATGCTTGAAGGAGGATCTGTTTTGAGTCTTTCTTTGTGTCTATTGGTGTTGCTTTTCCTTATCCGTGAATGTTCTTCTCATGTAATGCTGCTGGATGGCTCTGAGGCATTGTGGCTGTTTCTTTGTCTTGGATTTGGATTTGGTTGCTGCTCTTCCTTGCTATCTTGGTGTTTGAAATGGAAAGGTTGCTCGCTGATGGTGAGGCATTTGTATGAAGGATGTTTCATTCTTGAAGTGGAGCTATATGTTGTTGAAACTTCTCTTAGGCTTCTTCTATGGTTCTAAGTGGAGCGGGTGGCTGCCTGTCGTTGTTTTTAAAGCTGCTTGGTTCAGTGTTGTTTGGAGTTGAAGTTAGTGAAGAGTCTTTGCTTTTATAGTTATAGTGTGGCATGTGAAGAGTCTAGGGTTTCATTAATGTATCAATTTGGGCTTTAGGGTTTGTTTAGCGCCCTTTGATTTCAATCTTGAATTCCCGCATTTGTAAATTCATCTTTATTTTAATAAATATTTCATTTAAAAAATAATATATATATATATATATATATATATATATATATATATATATATATATATATATATTCTTATCCGATTGAAAAGGAAAATCTGAAACTAGTGTTAGGTTGAATACCATTAGTTAGGTTTCTATTAATAGCCAAATTTCGGTAAAGCGAAACAATCAAAACCAAAATGTAGTAGGAAACAGATAATTTAATCATTGCTGAGTTTAGAGGTGTCTAATGGTTCAGGAACCACGGTTCAAAGCTGACAACCCGCTTAAGAACTGGCGGTCTACCTGCGAAACTGGCCCATTAGGACTGCAACCTGGCAGGACCGCAACCCGCCAGGACCGCAACCCGTTAGGACCGCATAAGGAGCAACCCGCCAGGACCGCAACCCGCCGAGACCGCAACCCGCCGAGACCGCAACCCGCCGAGACCGCAACCCGGCAGGACTGCGAAACCACGGTTTATTTGTAAGAAACCACGGTTTATTTGTAAAAAACCGGCGGTTTATTGGTAAATATTATGCTGATTTTATTTATTTTATAACCAAAATGTTATATTTAAAAAATATTGAGATTGAATATTATTATAGAATTATTATTACATTTTTGTTAATATTAATTTGTTTTGGTTATTAATATTTTAAGTGTTGTAATTATTATATAGTCTAAAATTTTAAATATTACTTATGTTATTATCATATTTTGAATATTATTATTATTATGTTTTTATATCTAATACAAAGCAAAACTATATCTTATCATGTTAAAATATTACAAATTCTATGGTTATAATTTTAATATTACATTTTGAATTTTATTATTGTGATTTGGTTTTGAATATTACAAGTGTTTGGTTTTATTTTTTAAACCAAAATCATATTTTATCATGCAAAAATATTACAAGTTATATTGTTATAATTTTAATATTACATTTTAAATTTTATTATTGTGATTTGGTTTTAAATATTACAAGTGTTATTTACTATTTTTAAGTTATATTGTTATAATTTTAATATGACATTTTGAATTTTATTATTGTGATTAGGTTTTAAATATTACAAGTGTTATTTATTATTTTTAAGTTATATTGTTATAATTTTAATATTATATTTTGAATTTTATTATTGTGATTTGGTTTTAAATATTACAAGTGTTATTTATTATTTTTAAGTTATATTGTTATAATTTTAATATTACATTTTGAATTTTATTATTGTGATTTGGTTTTAAATATTACAAGTGTTATTTTTTATTTTTAAGTTATATTGTTGTAATTTTAAAATTACCTGTTGAATATTATTATTGTGATTTGGTTTTAAATATTACAAATGTTATTTATTATTTTTTAAACCAAAATCATATTTTATCATGGTAAAAGATTACAAGTTATATTAAACTATTTAATATTACAAATGCTAAAATATTACAAGTCATATTAAAATATTTAATATTACAAATGCTAAAATATTACAAGTCATATTAAAATATTTAATATTACAAATGCTAAGATATTACAAGTTATATTAAAATATTTAATATTACAATTGCTAAAATACATTTTTTAGTCTCTTGTCGCTAACCACTTTTTTAAGTCGCAAAACTTTCTCAACAGTAGCTGCAATTTGTAATGGATCTCCCAAAACTTGTCCTCGAGTCTCACGATTAACCTTACTTAACGCAGCAGCAATCAAATCGACCATCTTCGTCTTCGTACTAAGACTTTGTTTAGGAACAACGGTCTTACTCTTAGTCTTGGTTATAGTTGGGTGTTTGACACTTCGTGTCACCTTGTCGACCATTTTAGAACTAAAATTTGGTTTGGCGGTCTTACTAACAGTCGTACGTGTAGTACTAACAAGTTTGAAGTTTCGCCTCTCCTTATTAGAAATTTTCAAACTAAAATTTTGTTTGAGAGTCTTACTCATATTCGTAGGTTCAGTAGCACATTTGATGCGTCGTGTGATCGGATCCCTCTCGGGTGGAGGAGACATCATAAAAGAAGAAAATTCCGAAAAATCAGTTTTCAGAGTTGCTTGTCCTAACCTGTTGTTGAAGCCACAAGACGGCATTGGAAATAGGAAATGAGAACAAATAATAACTAATACAAACTAATAACAATTTTTTTTCGAAAAAAAAATCTAACTATTTCGAAAACAGAAGTACGATATGTAAAATACAAAAGTTAAGCTTAATAACAAAATCTAGAACAAGTTGAGAGATTTAGAGAGTTTATAGTAGATTTAGAGAGTGTGTGAGGTTGGAGTTGGGGTCTCCTCTATATATAGGGGAGACCCATATTTTTTTTTTGAAAAAACCGATTTTTTTTTTCGTCCGGACCATCCGGATGGGCGTCCGGATGGTCCGGGCAGACGGTCCGGGGCATCCGGACGGTTTCGCCCGGACGCCCGGACAGGAAAATCGGACCATCCGGATATCGATCCGGATGGTCCGGTTGGAACCGGGGCATCCGGACGGTGCATCCGGATGCCCCGGTTCATCCAACGGCTAGTTCGTTTGAACTAGCCGTTCGCGCGGACCATCCGGATGGTTGGCCGGATGGTCCGCTTGATGACGTCACGGATGACGTCAGCAATCTGTGACTGATTTTTTAAAAAAAAATATATTTTTTTTATAAAAAAATTAATTTTTTTTATAAAAAATTTAATTTTTTTTAAAATGTAAGCATTTTAAACTATTAAAAATAATCAAAACTTTATATATAGGATTTCGCGCACTAATATTTTTAAAAAAAAAATTAAAAAAATTATTTAAATAGGAAATTCGAACTATTAGTTTTTAAATAATTTTAGTACTTTTATGAAAAAAATATATATTAAATTCTCTAGATTAATGAAAGAAATTTTATATTATAAACCCTTCTTTTTTTTCTAGTTTATTGAAATAAATTTTATATTATTAGCAAGTTAATTTGGAACATAATAGATAGTTTATATTGTTGTTGATGTTAATCTCCTAAATAAATATATTTAATTAATTATATTTAATTATGCCATCATAATATAATTTCTTTTTAGGAACCAAATTACAGATAGTTAATTGAAACACATTTGGTATTTTTGAATTTATTTCACAATCAAATTACATGTGTTTATGCAATTGGAACATAATCCAAATTTATACAATTTTTAAAACTTTAAATTTATACTTCAAAAATTAAATACTTCAAATATTAAATTTATACTTCAAATGTTGTAAATTTGTAATCAAAATACAATTAGATGTACTTATTTTATTTAATATCTACATAATATCAAATAAAATATCTTAAATACATAAATATAATTAGAAAAGAAAACGTATCAAAATCAAATTACAATTATTTTTTAAGAATGTAATTGATGATTATAAAATTTCGATTAAAATGATAACATATTTAAATTAAAATACATGAAATAGAATAATTAACTCAATTATTGAAATTAGATTCAATTAAACACTTACAAATTAATTTTAAATAACATTATAATATATTCTGATAAACTGTTCTTAAATGGTTAAATGGTTTGGCTGATGGTTTGAACTGATAAACGGCTCTTAAATGGTTCGTCTGGTGGTTTGAACTGGCGGTTTAACTGTGAAACTGGCCCATTACGACTGCAACCTGGCAGGACCGCCAGACCGTCAGGACCGCATAAGAGCAACCCGCCGAGACCGCAACCCGCCGAGACCGCAACCCGCCGAGACCGCAACCCGCCAGGACTGCAACCCGTGGTTCAGACTTAAACGGTGCGGGTTGGTGCTGGTTCAAACCGTTTGACACCTCTAGCTGAGTTACCAACTCTAACCATTTTCAGCTTAGTCTACTTTTTTTACAAATTTTTACCCTATAAAAAGCCTATTGTAAGCTACAATACGCAGCGATGCGCGCTATGCACCGTCGAGCTTGTCAGACATATCCATCCACGGGTCCACGTTTCGGTCTTTGATTGGAGGTTGGTAACCACGCGCTCGCAAGTGGAGTGTGGTATTAACTTATTCTAAACGAGTCTGACTTACTTAAACGGCTAATACTAAAGATAGCATTAGTGTTAACCAAGCTTAATTTGTTAATTTTCTTTTTCTTATTTCATCAAAATAATTATAGGTTTTTTATATAAAAAAAAATTAAGAATAATTAAAAATAAAAAAATAGTTTTATTGGATACGATCAATATCTCATTAAACATTAAAAAAAACAATAATATACAATTAAGAACATACAAAGATGAGTCATTTTGAAAATGAGCTAAAAGCAAAGTCGTACGTTTGGACTGGTTCATATTTATACGGAAATAAAATATGTGTATTCGTATTCTTAACAATTGATATCAGAGCCAAGTTGTTGCAATTGAAGGTTATCAATGATATCTACATAAACAAAATACGAAAATTTAAAAAAATTAGGGGGGGGGGGGGGAGGGAGGAGGGGTTTCTAATTTTTCTTTGTGTAAAATTAAATTGAAACTTTGACTACCATGATTATGGAAGGTTGTGAAGAATACGTTATTAGCACAAAAAAAAAGAATTACGATCTTCAAAAAAGTAGATTTTAATGAGCGTAAAGGACAATGTTATTCGCGAGATTAGCATAAGAATACTCATGCATGGACATCAAAGAACGTGGGAGAACTTTACTTTGGAAAATTCGTTGTGAACTACTTATACTTGAAAAGACGCTTATACAATTTCAGGTTGAAATAAGGTATGTTCATGGAAAAAACATCTTGATAATTTTAAGTCGGTTACCATGAACCTATAAAATATATAAGATCGTTACCAACTTTCTATGATAATTTTATGGAGATCATCATGTGTGGTAATGACAAACTATCTATAACATATGTCAAATGATACTGAAAATAAAAAAAAGTTGAGACAATTGTAGTCTGACAATCAAGCAAAAAGGAAAGATCGTATGACCAAGGGAAAATCTAACAATAAGGTGAGTTATTCAAATAAGAATAATTGGAGGCGATCCCAAGTCAAGATCCAATAATTCAAACTGTTTTTAAATACGATGAGCATGGTCATTACATGAAAGATTGTCTACAACTGAAAGGTAAGATGCAAAATAAAAAAGGAAAATATTGTGAACCTAGTAGAATGTGTGAATAATTATGATGATAGTAACAACATTGGTGCATGAATTGTATTATCTATAAGTTCAGACTATGGGCAAAACATTTGGGTACTCGACACTGGCGCTACACATATTTCAATTCAAGCAATGGTTTAATACTTACAAAATAATATAATAAAATTTTTGTTTGGAGAACAATCATATGTTGCATGTAGTGGGATTGGTAACGTCATGATAATAATATTCTATGTTGTTGTCAGAATTGTGACGTGTTAGCATGTTCATAGGTTAAAGAGAAACCTGATATCTCTTGGGGCACTATAAACTCAGGGTTACAAGTATCGTACATACGATGGTGTAATCAATGTGACAAAAAGGCTCAATCATGTGTATGAAGGAAAATTTATAAAAAAGGCTTTACATTCTCTAGAGAAGTGTTGTTGTGGAAGATACCGCAGTAGCATCATCATGGAGTAACAACCAAAGTCGACATGATCGGAATCAGTTGGGACATTGGTGAGTGGGTCACATAAGTGAAAACAAGATTGGTTGTTTTGGGAAATAAAGTTTTGTTGAAATGGTATAAAACATCATTATTGGGATATTGTGAATATTATGTATTCGGAAAGCAAACTTGAGTAAAATTCAACAAGTCGGTTGTAAGAAATACTAAAGGGAAAATGAATTTCACTCACTCGTACCTTTGGGGCCCAAACAGAACTCTATGAAAGAGTGGAGCCAGATACCAGATGAGTCTTATTGATGATTATTTAAGGATGATGTGAATTTATTTTATAGAAAAAAAAAGATAAAGCAGATTCAACATTTGTCAAATGGAAGACAATGATCAATAAATAGACATGAAAAAATATTAAGCATCTCAAGACAGATAATGGATTAGAATTTTATAGTCGTGAGTTCAATGAGTTATATGATGTTGAGAGAATATTGCATTATCATAACTGTTCTAAAACACTATAACAAAATGAGGTCGTATAAAGAATGAACTTAACAAATTATGACAAAAAAATAAAACATGTTGTCGCATTCCACTGTGGGAAATGAATTTTGGGTCGAAGTTACGAATACGGGTTGTTACTTAATGAATCGGTCTCCATCAATGACTGTTAATTGTAAGAATCATTTTAAGATTTGCTCTGGATCGTTGGCTGATTAAAAACAATCGAGGGTGTTCAGTTGTCATGTGTATGCTCACGTGAGAGATGTTAAAATTAAACTAATGGAAAATAGGTACATATTTGTATGATATTATACTAAAGTAAACGTATATAAGTTATGGTATATTGTGCCTAAGTCTTTGTGTTTCCTCATTACTAGGTCGTGACTTTTAATAGATTTCTTTTATTGAAATGCATAACGATGTTGGGAAAATGGTCGAATCATGATTGGTTGTGAGTAAACAAGTGGAATTTAAAGTAGAAATAATTTATAATAAGTCCAATAATTCTGATGGTTATGAGGTTGATTTGGAATCAAGAGGTGAAACTTCAACACCAGATGATAGTGACGATCATGCGAACAAACCAAAATAACAACCTTATAACATAATATCTAGCAAAGAAATAAGAAATATTAGACCACCAAAAGGGTATGTAAATCTTGTAATATACGATATATCAATTTTATAATGAGATGAGATGCACGAACCTAGTAGTTATAAGGAAGCTATAACGAGTTCAAAAGCATATGAGTAAATCAATGTTGTAGGGAAAATAATGAATCTCTTCATAAGAATCAGACGTGAAAGCTTGTTGATTTTCCTAAAGCTAGAAAGTAACAAAATGTAAATAACTATTAAAAAAAGGAAAATACCTAGGGGTTGAGGAACCTCGATAATGAAAGATTGATCGCTCAAAATGAAAGAATCGACTTCAATGATTTTTGTATCCAATGGTAAAACACAATGTGATTCTCAAGTTTTCTTAATCAAAATAGTATTGCAAGACTTAACACTTAAGTAGTTGGATGTATAAAAATGCGTTTCTACATGGTGAATTAGATGAAAAATCTATATGAGGCAACTAGAGGGATTTATCGAACCTACAATGGAGGATAAGGTTTCCTCGCTGAATAAGTCACTATATGGGTTGAAACAATCAACCATGAAATGGTACAAACAGTTTGATACAATTATGGTGTCAAACAGATTCACATGACAATTGTGTGTACCATAAAAATATCTTAAAATGTTTATGTTTACTTTTTGTTGTATTTGGATGATATGTTCATTAGTACTTATAACATGTCACACATTATAAAGATAAATAATTATTTTACTACTGAGTTGAAATGAACGATTTACGTAGGTTAAATAAAACTACAGGGAAGAAGATTACCAGAGACAGAATTGTAGGATCGTTATAATTATCCCAAAGAAGCTATATTGATAAAGTGCGACAATAATTCAATAGGTTGGATTTTATGGCATTTACCATCCTATTTGTCACTCATTATAAGTTGTCTACAACAGGATCGAGCAAGGACAACGCTGAGTTGGAAAATATGTCGAAGGTTTCATACTCAAGTGCAGTTGGTAGCATCATGTATGTTATGGTGTGCATAATAACGATATTTCACATACAGGTAGTATCGGCTGCATATGGGTAACCACACTAAAAGACAGTGAAATAATTACTTATGTATCTTAAGGGTACTATGAATGTTAGTTTGACCTTTAACAAGAATAATGTTGGTATATTGTTGAAAAATATTGCATAATTGGTAATTGGTTTTATTGATTCCGATTTTGCAGGGATATGGATAAAAAAGATGTTTGACATTATATATGTTTACTCTAGCTACAAATACAATTAGTTGGAAAGCACAATTACAAGCTACCGTAGCTTTATCTACAATAAAGGATGAACATATGGTTGTAATTGAGGTAACTAATTAAACAATATGGTTTTAATATTTGGTGGCAGATTTGGATTGGATCAAACTATCATTAAAGTATTTTTTATGGTCAAAACACCATACACCTTACAGAAAATCAGATATACTACGAGCGTACAAAGCACGTAAATATCAGATATCGTTTTATCCATGATATAATATAAAAAAAGAATTGTTAATGTAAAGAAAATGTTTATAGACAATAATCCAAAAAATATAATGACCAAGACGGTATCGGTTTGAAAATTCAAGCAGTGTCGAAACTGCGTTGGTTCACAACATCAATTGAATGTCTTAGAGGAATTTGTAGAATACTATGAAGAGAAGTTTATTTGTTGATAGTGAAAAAATGATATTCGTTTCAAGTAAAATAATTGTTAAAGAATAAGTCAAATAATCATGCGGCTATAATACCTTATAATTCTTGTGTTCACATTGTACCTTATGTTCACAATGTACTTTATATTATTATTTAATAGTTGGACTATTGGGCTCATTAGATCTAATATATAGAAACTCATTATATGTTGTATGTTTAATGACCTATAAATAGACTATTAAAGTTATTAGGAAACTATAACACTAATATATGTAACCTAATTCTATCATAATGAAAGTTTATATTATGACGGAAAAACCTTATATGTTGTATGTTTAATCCCTACTTTGGGACAGTGAACCAAAAGTAAATTTGTGCGGGCATTCAGATCCAAAACGGACAATATCATATTAGTGTGGATACCGAGTTGTTCATACTTATATACGGGAATTGAATATGCGATACTTATATTCTCAATATATATAAAAAATTAAATTAATCCTTTTATATAAAATATTAAATGTTTTTCTAAGGATTATTTTTATTTTTGGACGTCTATTAACATTACTCATCGAGTGCTTTAAACCCAAGCCCGACCCATTATTATCCATAGGTCAATCTGGCTGGTCCGCAGATATCAAAAAATATATATATATATTATTTGTTATATATATTATTTTCATTATTATATATATATTTTATTATTTTTTAGTTCAGGTCAGGCAAAGCAATTTAAAAACCTATATCTACCCATACATCATACTTTCAAAACCCATATCCAAATCGTTTTATGTTCAGGTTGGACAAAGCGCAAATAAGTCGGATGGGACCGATCCAGACCGGACAAGACCCATTTTCCATCCATATATATGATGGTTTTAACAAGTTATATGTCTTCAATAAAAACCATTTCGCCATTTTGAATTTTATTTGGATAATGACTTTTAGAAACAAAAATCTAGATTTGAATTGAGCATACGAGCCCCTAAATTTATCTTATATATTTGAATTGATCATTCCATTAGGATGAACCCCAGGGCCTACAAAGGGTCAACTTTGCTTGTTTTTATGCACAAGCACGTAAACATATACCAAATAACTTAAACAAACTTACAGTCTACTATGATTCTAGGTTTGTTATGAACCGTGTAGTACTTTATTTATTTTTTCTCAAAAACCACCTAAGAATGAGGAGGATAATTTGATATCTTGAATCTCAAAAAGTGAAAGAGTTAAAATTATTCCTTTAACATAAGATACTAATAAAAAAATTATCTAGTTCGTACTCTAGACCATAAATTGAGTTATACAGTCCAAATCTTGTCTCGTGGAACTCAAAATATCAAATAAGTAATTACCAAATTCAAAGAGACATCACATCATTCATGATATAAGAATATTCACACTTACGATTGGGTAGGTTAATTTTATTCAAGTTAATAATTAAGTGGGTTTAATAGCTTTTAATAATACAATCATATTCATATAAACAAAAGCAACTGATTGCATTAAAAATATCATGGTAGTACGGGAACTTGTATTTTTAGAGAATTTTAAAAACACTTGCCTCAATATTTGCAACATATGAACAAAAATAATAATTAAAAGTACTATTACGCGTTCGGTTTTCCTACTTCACCTTGTGCACATGATTTGTTTTTCCTATTATCGACCTTGTTTCGTTCATGGAAACCTATGGTGTCAAATAATTCTTCTGAGTCATCGAGTTGAAGGGAAGCAAGACCAAAAATGATAAAAATAAATATTTAGAAAGACTTCGTGAACGTTTAGGACCATGCTGGCCTCCAAAGTTTGGCACGTCTTCCAAGCCATAGTTTTTCCTACATATTTGGTTATGAACAACCTTAGTGTATGAAAAATTCCTTCAGATCGTCAAGATGGAGATATAAGACCAAAACTAATCCAATACTAGATTTAGCATGACTTTGCATGTTAAAATCCAAACTAATCCCCTGAGTTTGACCATTCTCCTTAACCAATTTTTCCTTTACATCTTCTGGTTCCGCTAGTTCTACCTCATGTTTCTCGTGTTTGACTTCAAGCTATTCTTTTATGTCATGTATAATATCATAATTTTATATTTCCTTAATGGAAAGCGGAAACATATTCATTTTGTATGACTTCTTGCACCTTATCGAAAACCGTTGAGCAAAATGAATTTTTTTTACTCGTGCATATGTTTATCTAAGCAGGTATATAACGATCAGATCTGACTTTCTTTGCTTGATCTTGGAAACCATCTTCTAAGGCTTGGCCACCATCTCAAACAAGGTATGAAGTTTGGCAGAACATAAATTTTAATTGCTAGGACATTACGCACCGCCTTAAAGACATTAAATATGGTATGCACATACACAACAAGATTAATTCATAAAAAATAACAAAAAAGTAAAAATATGGAAAATGTACATTTACACCAATTTTTATTTCTTAACCAATAATTTCTATCAACGGTCGGTCAGTAGCCACAAATTGGGTGCAAGCCAAAATCACAAACTTAATAATCAAATATTATATTTTCTGAATGAGCATATCTTATTTTTTATAACATCTCCCATTATATGGAGTTAGTATTCAGCGGCTCTTAATAGTTTGATCACCACCATCAGGGTTAAAAATTTGGTTCGTCTATTTTAAAGGACCTAACTAAGAAGGAATTATTTTGAAACCAGCTTGGATAATAATCTTGAACACTTAGGACCCTTTGTTTGTTCTAACCTTCTTCAACTATTTTAGGATGGAGCTTGCGGTTGGGTTATATGAATGATTCTTCCAACTCCAGTTTGCTTGTGCTTTTGAGTATCTTTTTTATCCATCATTTGGGCCTCACATACAATGTATGCTTACTTGCAAATAAAATTTTCATATTTTCTTGTACGCGTTAATGCATTTTCATACATATTCTCTGTGTTCTTCTTTTTAACAAGAGTAATTAATTTTATCATTGTCTGACTCTATTTTTAAATATATATATATATAAAATTTTGACAAACCCGGTGGATAAGTATTTGTAACATGAACTGAGGATAAGTGCCCCGGTTTGGCCCCTCTCTATATCGGGGGTATATACTACAACTGAAGTATGTAATGCTTTCTCTACTAGTTCATTAATATATGTCGAGGCTACAGTCACCTATGCATGTTCGTTCATAACCAATCATTAACAATAATGGGAACAAAAAAATGTTTTTAGGAGGTAGCAAAAGATTATATTGCTTCTCCCACCCTGCTTTGGAGAACTCTTCAAATTTAGTAAATGTATCTTGGTTCGTTACCAATAACTTGGGGAACTGATAAGAGGAATTCAGTGTTACATCCAAACATAATAGTTACCAATTAAAAATAATATAATAGTTCTAACCACTAAAAGTCAAGAAAATATAATACTCATTGAGGAGTAATGTCAAAGTGTCAGCTGGTTAAAAGAATGGTTGTCTAATTTTAAAATGACTAATAAAAATATAAAGAAACGCTTTTATAAATTTTATGAACTGCGAAGGTTGATAAAGATTTTATATCGATTTTGTAAGGATATATATAAATATAAGATTTTTTTGGTTGATAATGGGGCAAACCATATAATATTACTAAAATAACTAATAATCTCCACTCATCGGGTGTCAGCTGACCGTTTAGTTGAAAGAACTCAAATAGTTGGAGCCGAAAGGGCAGTCATACCCAAATATTAAATAAAAATATAAAAGGCACTATCTTATATGCATTAATGTATTTTTCAGTGTCTCCACATTAGCCAAACTTTGACATCACCATGAATGACCAACTCTTTCTTTAGGTATGTTAGAGATTTGAATTTTAAGTCAGCATCTGTCTCGTGTAGCTGTCTCTTTCGAAAGGGTAAAACGAGTTTTATTGGATTAATTTTGTGGCGATCATAGTATGGTTTAGATCTTTTGACACTCTCATACCATTAGGCATTAAAATAGCACCATTATCAGCAGCATGCTGCTAATTTTTCCATACGATCTCTAGAATTATAGTAACCAATCCGCATAACCAAAATCTCATCAAACCATATGTTGTTGAACCAAATAATCGAAACGAATATCCAAAAAATATGACAAAACTAGGTTAACCACTAAATATTGGCACGTTTCCTTATTGGGTTTCAATGCCGAACTCCTCTTTAACTATTCTTAAGTACTATGGGAGCTTCCCAAATAAAGTAGGCGGACAATTATTATTATTTTTTGAACCATCTTTATTAGAGTCGTGACCAAGACACATAAACTTGCAAACCATGTTTAGATTAAATAAATAAACTTGATAAAACATCAAAGTTGAGATGAGAGGTTCCTAGAGAAAAAAATATATATTATAGAGTTTAGTAAACGCAACAAAATAACATGGGCACATAACTACATATAGGGTAGGTAAGTCAATCACATTCATTGATGTATCCAACTAACGAATACTTTAGATCATTTGTACATAATACCAATTGTTATACATGCCGAAATTAAAATGTCAGTAATGTACATTGTCATCAAAACATCGTTTCTTATATGTTAAGTTATACATCAAATATGATGTGAACCTCATTCCCTAAGCTTAATCAATTACTTCACATAAAAAAACCTTCATTTTCTCAGTGACATTTCAAACGACAAGTGGATTAGTCTCTCTTCAACACGGTTTCTTAAGAACATTTTGGACCATAATTGGTTTGCTCACTTTATATTTTGACATGAATTCTCAGTGATATTTGATGAGTCCGGATCCAGTTACCACTTCAGACAGGGTCAGTTCGGGCAAGGTCTACCTAACCAGACGATGACAATTCGGACACCATCATTCATTATGATGTTCGAACAGAACTAAAGTACTTAAAACCTAATCACTTCTTGACTAAGCTGCTTGCTCTCCTATTAAGAGCTCATGGGTCCTTGAACTTGACCCGGGTCCATTAAACATGACCCGAAAGCCCATAAAGCTCAAATGTAAGGGTATAAATACCCAACCACCAACATTAAATGAGGGTAATGAAAATTAAATACAACCAGGTTGCTTAATTCTCCTTCTACGCTCTACCCAAACATTAAATACTTACAAACTTCCACAAAACTCTAAACAAAAATTACAAATTTACCCTCAGACGAAAATAAGCCACACCAAATTGGCGACCACAGTGGGAGCACGACGGTGCCTGAATCAAGCATTCGAAACCAACAGGAAAAATCAGTCTGAATGAATCCGGATGCCCCGGAAGTACCACCAGCTTTGCTTGAAGTGGTGGGTGAAAATGATGAATACACCATCGAGGAGCGTGATAGATTAAAAGGCGAGATAGAAGATCTAAGGGCAGAGAAGGCAAAGATGGGCATGAAAGAGAAATCAAAGGTATCAGTTGCTCATCATACCGACAACCCTAGAGAGCATGAGCCTTCGAAGACCCATGTGAGCACCAAGAAGACTCATGCTAGCTCCAAAAAGTCTCATCGGTCCAAGCCAGTGGAGAGCTCTGACTCAGATTCAGAGTCCTCTGGTAGCTCTTCGGGCGAGGATGGAGTTGAGGAGTCCTTATCCTCTAGCAGTGATGAGGGCCGATCTACAAAGAAATAAAAGTTAGTAAAGAAATATTCAAGACAAAGGGATAGACATGGAAAGTTAAAGAGGCATATAGGCAAAGGATCATCTCACAGCCGGAGGCATGTAGACCGGATGTTGGTGGATCTTTTCGCCTTCCACGATGAACCAGGTATCTTTGCAACTCCCAATGAGGATACTGTTTTCATTCGTGGTCGGAATTAGAGACAATCTCCATTGTCTTCCAAGATTCTGTCCGGAAACCTCCCTAAGAGGTTCGATAGCACAAAAATGGAGAAATACGATGGCAGTAAAGATCCGGACAACCACTTGGAGCAATTTAAAAACTTCATGATGAATTTTGATGATGACGACAAGTTACTATGTAGAGTATTCTCCCAATCCTTTACGGGGAGTGCTCTGAAGTGGTATAGCAGCCTACCTCAAGGCTGCATCAGAAATTTCAATACCTTTTGGGTGGCCTTTCGAAGGCAGTTTGTTGGGAGTAAAGAATTGAAGGGCAATGGGGACACAATAATCCATTGTGCCCAAGAACCAAACGAATCACTGAAAGAATACATAAGTTGTTTTGTGAACACCAAAAATGGGTTGGCTGACTGCTTTGAGCAAGTAGCCATAGCCTCTTTGAGGCAGGGCTTAAACCCTGGAAATTTAGCTGATTCAGTGACCAGAAAAACGCCATGACTTGGGGGGGGGGTCTACTGAATCAGATTGGAAAACAAATCAACGTTGATGAAACAAAGAAAACTAGGGTGCACATGCAGGTGAGGTCTGCCCCGGTTGCACCAAATCCCAACCAAAATCAGTCCGGAAATAAGGCAAGAGAGACCGGACAGGGACAAAACAGGGCTAAAGCTCAATCTCAGCCAGCTGCGCTCGCCTAGAGTCAACAACCTATAAATAAGAGAGGGCCTTGGGTTCAACCGGGTGGTTTGCAGAGTTAAAAGAAAGTGTGGCCACCATTTATGACAAAACAAAGGAAGAAGTACACTATAGAAGGCCGACCGTACTACAATCTCCTAGGGAACATCGTAACAATTCTTTCTGCCAGTACCATAATGATACTGGCCATACCACTGACGATTGTATAGCCTTGAAACAAGAAGTTCATAACTTAATTGAAAGAGAAAAGATGGGGGAATATGTCAAAAGAAGAGGAGGAAATAGGCCTGATAATGCTCATCGGGTTGGTCCGAGCAATGCTGCTCCGGAGGGAGCTATGGTTATAATCGAAAGATTTGATGTAGAATCAGAATACTTGGATCCTGATCCAACTTGAAATAGAGTGGGTGCCATTGAGGAACGTTGTAAAACAGTCACCGGGCTTATTAAGTTTTTTGAGTCACTTACAATTTTCGGAGGGGATACTATGACAGCTCATACTGCCTCTTCAAGGAAGAGGCACGTTCATACTTTAGCTACCCAGCTAGAAGGAGGCATGACCTCCTATCAATCACAAATTCCATTTCCCTCCATTGTTTTCGATGAAGATGACTTAAGGGGTATAGCTGGCCCTCATGAAGATGCTGTTGTCAGAGGAGCATCCATTTGGGGCAATGACATACGACGAATCTTGGTGGATACTGGGAGTTCAGCCAATATCCTCTTCTTAACCACTTACAAAAAGATGAAAAATCCAGCCGTAATTCAGCGTTCAGACAGATCAATTGTGGGCTTCACTGGGAGCTCAGCAGATGTGATCGAGGAGTTCGAAGAGGAAGTTTTATTGGGCAAAAGCCCTTTTAAGAAGATGGTCAGGATACTTTTTATTGTGGTGGATTGTCCCACTTGTTATAATGTTATTTTAGGGAGGTCTTGGCTCTCTAGGATGCATGTAGTGGCCTCGACAGTCCACCAATGTTTGAAATATACTGTTCAAGGACAAGTGGGACTTGTCCGGAGCAGTCAAAAGATTGTAAGAGAGTGTTATGCTACAGCACTGGCTCCACGGACGTTGGGGGCAGTTCGTACCAACGAAGAATAACAGTTTGAGGGGCTTTCTGGGGGTGAGGGTGAGGGTGAAATTGATGACCCCGGAGAGACCCCTGGAGTGTTGATACCGGTTGAAGAAGTTGAGACACATTCTTTGGAAGAAGGAAAAAGTGTTAAGATAGGGTCCAAAATGCCATCCAAACTGAAGAATAAAATGTTGAAGTTTCTAAAAGATCATCAACATGTTTTTGCTTGGAGCAATGCTGATGTTACTGGGGTTCCAGCAGATGTTATATCACATCACCTATCCATTCGGAGGAACATAGCACCTGTGGTACAAAAGAGAAGGGATTTTTCCAAGGAAAAGACTGATGTTATTGTTCAAGAAGTTGACCGGCTCACAAAAATGGGGCATATAAAGGAGTCTCAGTATCCTTTGTGGACTGCCAATCCGGTCTTGGTAAAAAATAAAAATGGCAAGTGGCGTATGTGCATTGACTTCACAGATCTCAACAGAGCTTGCCTAAAAGATTTATATCCAGTCCCCCGGATTGATCAGCTGGTAGATTCCACTTTTGGGAATAAGCTACTATCCTTCATGGATGCTTTCTTCGGGTACAATCAGATTCAAGTAGATCCAAAGGATCAGGAGCATACCATGTTTGTCACTGACATGGGTATTCATTGCTACAAGGTGATTCCATTTGGATTGAAAAATGCTGGGGCTACTTATCAGAGATTGGTGAACAAAGCCTTTGCTGATCAAATTGGAAGAAATATGGAAGTATACATTGATGACATGATGGTGAAAAGTGTGGATGAACAACTACACTTGGAAGACCTCTAAGAAACTTTTGCTAACTTAGTAAAAGTAAATTTGAAGCTAAATCCAGAGAAATGTGTGTTCGGAGTGCAGTCCGAGAAATTCCTGGGTATATAATAAGTGAGCAAGGGATACAGCCCGATCCGGACCAGCTTAATGCTTTATTCCAAATGGAGCCTCCTCGAAATATTAAAGAAGTACAACGGTTGACTGGGATGTTGGCTGCTTTAAATCGATTCATCTCGAGGTCTTCGGACAGATGTGCCCTGTTTTTTCAAACTTTAAAGGGTTCAAAGGGTTTCGACTGGACTTCACAGTGTGATGATGCCTTCAATGAGATTAAGAAACATTTGTCCTTCCCCAAGACTTTATTTAAACCTATTGATGGAGAGACACTCTTCGTATACTTGGCAGTTTCCAGCTGTGCCATCAGTGCTGTATTGGTAAGAGATGTGGATAATTACCCCCATCCGGTGTACTACATCTGCAAGAGCTTGATAGATGCATAAAAACGCTATTTAAAGCTTAAAAAGTTAGCATTAGCCTTGGTAATTGCTGCAAGAAAGATGAGGCCCTATTTTCAGGCTCATCCTATTATCGTCCGGACATCCTTTCCCTTGAAGAATGTTCTTCAAAAGGCAGACATTTCAAGTAGAATGACTAAGTGGTCAGTAGAATTGGGGGACTTCGATATTGATTTTGCTCCTCGAACAGCAATCAAAGCACAAGCTGTGGCTGATTTTTTAGTTGAATTCCACTCTGATAGGGATACAAAGCGAACTACTAAGATGAAAGATAAAAAGGTTTGGCTCGTCCGGACGGATGGTGGATCAAGTACTATGGGATGTGGTGCAGGGGTGTGCTTGACTTCTCCATATGGAGACAAAATGTACCATGCTATATGTTTTTCTTTTAGGGCTTCCAACAATGAGTCCGAATACGAAGCAGCTATAGCTGGTTTAAAGTTAGCTTATATTTGTGGGGCCAAAAGGGTCAAGCTGATGAGTGATTCCCAGCTTTTTATCCACCATGCGCAAGGTCAATCTGAGGCAACAAAGGAGCAACTAGTGAAGTAATTACTTCTTCTTAAAAATGAGGCACTTAAGTTCAAAAGCGTTGTTTATGAGCATATACCCCGAGCAGAGAATGAACTAGCAGATTCATTGGCAACCATAGCATACACTGAGTCATATCCTTGGATCCATATACTGGAGAGCCCTTCCATTCAACTTAATGTAAGCAAAGAGGAAGAAATTTTCGATGTACAGATGAAACAACCTCAAGATTGGAGATTTCCTCTCCTGCAGTATCTCTCCGATGGTATCTTGCCTCCGGATAAATCACTAGCAAGAAAAATAAAGCACAAAGCTCGTGGTTTTATCATACTAAGAGACGTTCTGTATAAAAATTCTTACAGTAAGCCTCTTTTGCGATGTTTGGGAGATGATGAGTCTCAAGTAGTCCTCTCCAAATTGCATGATGGTGAGGGATCAGCTCACTGTGGATTCAGGGCTCTAACAAGGAGAGTTTTACTGGCTGGCTATTATTGTCCCTCTATAATGCAAGGTGCTAAGGAGCTAGCGAGAAGGTGTGATCCATGCCAGAGATATAGCAACGAAATTCATGTCCCAGCCATCCCTTTAGAGTCAATTTCTAAGCCTATACCTTTTGCTCGATGGGGGTTGGATTTGGTGGGACCTCTTCTTATGGCATCCAGAGGACGCAGAACTATAATTGTTGTTATTGATTATTTTTCGAAGTGGATTGAAGCAGCCCAGCTGGCAGAAACAACATCAAAAGCTGTTATAAAATTCATTCTATCCAACATCTATTGCAGATTTGGTGTTCCACAAAAGATAATGACAGACAATGGGCCACAGTTCGACAACAAGGAAATGGAGAGTTTATGTGCCTCAAGGGGTATACAACATTGTTTTTCTTCACCTTTCCACCCACAAGCAAATGGTCAGGTTGAAGTGGCTAACAGAACTATACTGTCCGGTTTAAAGAACAATTTGGAAGGGGCTGCTGGGAAATGGCCTAGCTATTTACAAGAGGTTTTGTGGGCCTACCGGACTAAACCTGGGGCTGCAACACAAGAGTCACACTTTGCCTTGGTCTATGGGATGGATGCAATAGCTCCCATAGAAGCAACTTTCCCTTCATTTTGAGTTCATAACTTCTTCGAACACGCTAACGAAGTGGCAATTAGAGGTCAGCTTGACCTAATAGAGGAAAGACGTGTTAAGGCTCACCTTAGGGTTGCACACTATCAGGGTTTGATGAGAAGCAGGTTTGCTTCTAGAGTTAAAAGAAGAGATTTCCAGCCGGGGGACAAGGTGTTGAGGAAAGTCTTCTTACACACTAAAGAGAAGCTGCTCGACAAACTGGCCCCAACTTGGGAATGACCTTATATGGTCATTGAAAGGCTTAAACCTGGAACATATTGGCTAGAAGACAAGAATGGAAGGGTTTTGAATCACCCTTGGAATGTTGAGCATCTCCGGATGTACTTGGAATAGAAGTTATGTAAATATTTACTTGTTTAAAAACCCATGTAAATATTTGGAGGCATACTCTTTCCTACCCTGGTGGCACGGGGAGGTTTTAATGAGGTGTCCGGGCTTTTTTATAAAATTTGATGCCTTCTTAAAAATTCGAAGTGTGCTTACTTTATTTCTTGTCATACCATCTGGATCAAATTAAAGGAATGATGACTACTTAAACATTTGTCATCGAAGAATTTAAACACTCTCACTTTAAAATGCTTGTGAAATAAATAAGGGCTATTTAAACACTAGCCACTAAAACTGAAACAAACTATGAAAGGATGCAAGAGTTGTGCAGAACAAAGATGTATATTGAAATAACCGGAGTACCTTGGCCTTCCAAGGACTTTTTTAAAATTGTCAAAACAGAACAAACAAAATACCTGTCCGGTCAAATACCGGACACCATTACAAAAATGCCTTGGCCTTCCAAAGACTTTAGTTTAGATAAGTAACGTAAAAGATGGAAAGATAATTCATAATCTAAGACCGAGCCTTTGAAGATGGCTCAGCCTCACCTGTCTTCTTCTTCTTCTTGGGATCGTCCTCCTCCTCGTTTGGGCTCTCCCCGGTGCTCTCTTCTTCGTCAGATGAGGATGCACTAGAGAAATCAAACCTGTCACCTTCGGCCATTGTATGGAAGGAAAGGTCTGGATACTCTATAAAAGTCCATAAGTCTCCCAGATTCCTCTTCGGAAACTTCTCATGAAAAAGCAAGACCATGTCCGACTTTACCTTGGCATATATTTCTTCTTGACTGTCTATTACATTGTTGGCATAAGCATCGATCTTGGCCTGAATTTTTGCCTCTTGCTCGCTTAACATATATGCTTTCTTCTCTGCAGCCTTCGACACTGCGTTCTCGAGCATAATCTTGTCATTTGTCAAGTTGTGGATGACTTGATCCTTGGCCTTTGCCTCCTCTTTTGAAGATGTGAGATCTTTCTCTAATCCGGACAGCTTCTCCCGGAGCTCTTTGATAGTGTCTTCTAAAGTGGCAACCTTTGTGGTCCACCCCTCTTGGCTCTTCTTTAGCTCCTCGTTTCTCCCTTCAGAATGTCAGCATGTTGAGTGGCAGAAAGAAGATCATCGGACAGTCTCTCTTTGTCAGATTTGAGATCTTTGATAATATCTGCCTGACCTCGAACTTGTTTCTCCAAAACAATCATTGGCTGAACATTACTTAATATGGAGTGAGCTATAATATCCCTTTCACTTGAAACAGTAAAAGTCTTACCATTAAAAGTAACGGTGGTCGAAGTACTCGGAGGGAGGTAAGGCCTAGCAAAATCGTCTATGGGAAGGTTTGCAAAATAGTCACCAAGTTCATCAAGCCCTGTGATGTCAACACCATCAATGCTAAGGTCTCCTCCTCCAACCTCGTCAGTTTGAAAGTCACCAGGGATCTCCTCTGCTCTTGTCGGATCAGTATGGTCTGCAGGAAGGAGAGTCTCTGGAGGCCGGAGTGAAAGTTCATCACCCATGGAGGTCTTTTTCTTCTTAGTCTCCCTGTCCTTGCTTTCTGCTCCCCGTTTTTTGTCTCTCTTAGGAACCCTTGGGGGTTTTGGGGATTTAACCTCTTCCCTAGCACTTTCATGCTCTACCACTTCTAGCAGAGCAGCATCAATCTGGCTTGGGGTTGGCCCCTCTGGGTTTGTTGGAGCAGCCTCCTCCACCTCGGCAGGGTTAGCCTCACCTGCAGCCTTCTTGCCCTTCCCCTTCTTGCCTTCCATTTTACTCGGGGCCTTGGCTCGACCTGGCAAGTATAATGACTCGTCCGGTGCATGTATTCTCTTGAGGACTACATCCAGATGGGGTGGAGTGGTGAGTTCTTCCCAGGTCAAGTCCCTCCGGCCAGTAGTGTTCCAGAGGTGAGACCTTGCAAAATTGCCTCCTGTAAAAGCATCATGAAACCGGTTCCCCCACTTTTCAGCAGCCCAAGTGTTGATCTTGGTACAAGTGGTCTGCCCGGACTTTAAATAGTCATTGAAGTCTTTGGGCAGCTCTGTTAAGACAAAAGACAAAACCAATCAGTTTAGGTAAATTCAATAAAAGTAAAATAAAAATGTAAGGTAGGATCCTTACGATCACTCCTCCATCTGCTGTCGAGGAGACTCGGGTTGACTCCAGCTTTGATTTTCCTCCCATTCTCCCAAGCGCCGCTTACGAACAAGAATTGAGTCCTCCAATTTCTCTCCGACTCAACCAGATCATCCACTGCTTTATAATTATCACCCATGTTGAAGTGATAGAAGGGGATGTGGTGGTTTCTGCAGAGACTGGCCACAGCTGTGAATTCCTCCATTGGTAAAGGAATTCCAGAGAGCCTAGAGGCCATGATGCAGGCCAAAAGTGTGTACCAGGCGTTGAGGCTCAGTTGACTAGGGCAGAGCTTGATGAGGTGGAAATACCTAACTATTTTCGGATCTAAGGGGAACCTTAAACCCCAGTTAAAAAGCTCAGTGAAGATGACTATTTCACTGAGTTTGCAGTCCATTGGGGTTTCGGGGTCTATGGGGATTCTTATCTTTACGTTCTCCGGAATCCCCCACTTCGTACGCATCCGGCCCAACTCGGCTGTATGGATGAAAGCATAGTTGATTTTTTGTAAAGCAAGAAGATATTTAACGTTTACCTTGTGGAAACAAGGTCCCACTTTTCCTTTGAGGATTTCTGGTAATTCTGGATGCCTAAGGCATAGCTTCTCTTTGCCCTTATCCTTCTTGACAGCAGCAGCATCACTAGTCTGTCCGGAGGGTTCGGACTCGAATGGAGCCTCTTCAATAGAGTCCTCCATTATTGAGGAAGGGTTTTCAGTTGTCTTTGTGAGGGGGAAGTTTGGAGTTGGTTCAGCGTGACCTCCGGACTGATGAGCTTCAATACTCTCCTGGACTCTGGCCTCCTGCTGGGGCTCTGATATGATGGCTTCTCTTCGGGTGCTTGAGCCAGTGGCCTCCGGTCCGGACAGTCTGTCCTTGGGTACTTTTATGGGTGCTTCTGACCCTAAACTGCTATCCTTGGCACCTGATTTCGAAGGGGTGCCTTTGGAAGCCTGCCCTTTGACCAGCCGGCCTTTTCTTCGATCGACCAGTTTGTTGGGAGAAGTATCTGCATCTGACCCCATGGCTATGAATGGGGAAGGCTTTTTGAAACTAGTAACTGTTAAACCTGGTTCAACAGTGGGTTCTGACTCTTGAACCGATGAACCTGAGACAATAGGAGAAAGACTGGTTTGAAACAGTCTCTTTGGTTTGACAATTTTTGTAGAGGAGGAACCCTGATCAAGCTCTGTAGTTGAGGTTGTTGGTTTGTCGATGGGGGAAGTAGGTAAGCCTGCTGCGATACGCCTTTCCCTTTCAACTTTTTGTGCTTTTTCTAGTTCTGATAGATTGAGCCACCCGCCTCTCATTAAAGCGTTCCTAGCCGTGAACATAAACAACCAAAGTGAAGAACTTGTGTTTGAGAGAGAAAGCTCAGAAAATTAGCAAAGTGAAAATGAAGGTGATACTAAAACAGTGGAAAAGTGTTTTAATTTATAGTAAACCACAAAAAGAAGTTTTGATTCCTAGGAGAATTCGAAAGGATTTGCAATGATCAAGAAACGACGCTGATGTCACCTTCATCTAATGAAGAGGTTTCTTTTCAGAGAAGGTGGGTGTGAAATTTGAGGTGAAAAAACGGCTGAAGTAACGAACCAGAGAGAGACACGTGTCCCATGAACTTTGGCAAAAAACCGTTTAGATTCAAAGAGCTTTTTTCAGTTCGGATAAAACTATGACACTATTCGGATGACTTGTCCGGATGTAACTGTCACTAGCAACGGACTGTTTTTCAAGTTTTGACAAAGGTTTTTGGACAAACACCTAAAAAAGGGGCTACTGATGAGTCCGGATCCAGTTACCACTTCGGACAGGGTCAGTTCGGGTAAGGTCTACCTAACCGGACGATGACAATTCAGACACCATCATTTATTGTGCTGTTCGAACAGAACTAAAGTACTTAAAACCTAATCACTTCTTGACTAAGCTGCTTGCTCTCCTACTAAGAGCTCATGGGTCCTTGAACTTGACTCGGGTCCATTAAACATGACCCGAAAGCCCATAAAGCCCAAATGTAAGGGTATAAATACCCAACCACCAACATTAAATGAGGGTAATGAAAATTAAATACAACCAGGATGCTTAATTCTCCCTCTACGCTCTACCCAAACATTAAATACTTACAAACTTCCACAAAACTCTAAACAAAAATTACAAATTTACCCTCAGACGAAAATAAACCACACCAATATTAAAAACCTCAACTGGTTCGAGTACTACGCATTTTATCTTACTTATTGCATGCATCAACATTCTAACTTTGGAGATTACTTGTTACTTACCTTGGGCTTCGAGTTTTTTGTTTTACTCTTTATTTTATGATTTGAATCTTAGGATCTATAATAAGAAAATGTAAAGTAATTATTCAAACTTACTCCGCTCAAAGTAATTAGAACTTTTGCTTATGAGAAACCACCTACCATGAAATCAAAAATCTAAAAACACACTAATAACATTTGCGTTCTTTTTCTCTTGATAATATATACGGTCTGAAATATCAAGAGAAAAATCCCATAAATCCCATGAACTTTACAGTTTTTTGTTTTACTCTTTATTTTATGATTTGAATCCCATATACTATTAATGATAAAAATTGTGAAAATCGAACATATACGGTCTGAAATAATAATCATGGATTTTTAAGAATAAGTATAAAATATTTGAAGCATTGTAATTGGGTTATAAATCCCATAAAATTTTGAAGTCTATTTATAATATATATAAATACAAACAACATCCTTCATTGAAACTGTAAAGTTCTTTCAAAATGAGCATGTGCTTCATCTTCTCGTATTTCGTTTATTTCAAATGTAGTATTGAATAGTCATCCACATGTGTCCTACTATTTATCACTCTTTTACTCTCCTAGTCGTTTGCTTAACGATCGTTAAGAGGATGAAATTAAAATATTATTACACCATTAATATATATGTAATAAATTTTTAGTATACAAGCTAAATAAGTTTTGCCACGTGGTGGTATTTTTGTAAATAATCTAAAAAATCAACTCTATTTTATAAAAAGATTCTTTATGATACAAGTCTCTCATTTTATATAATTTTAGTTTTTTTATAAACTCTGAGTTTCAAAATAATATATATTGTTTATTTATTCATTTGTATGTGGTTAAAGTTCAATTTTAACTTTTTTTATTTTTTAAAAATAATTTTATATTCGAAAAAAGAATAAAATATGGTGAACAAACTCAAAATAATAAAATATTTTTATTTTATAATAAATTCATATAATTATAAATGAATTACCAAACATAACCAAAATTGTATCATTATTATAATATAATATCAAAGTATTGACTATATATTTATAAATATTATCATTATATTTATTATGAAATGATAAAAATATATATTTTTTATGATCTCTCTTAATCTTCATATTTTATGCTACTTTTAATAAAAACAAATTCATAACTATTTTTAGTATTTTTGTTAGTTTTCATATTATTTTCTTGCGCCACACATAAAATTATAGACTATTTTAGTCGAAAAAAATTATTAGTGAATTTATTTTATCTTTGAATTGTTTTTAATCAAATTGAAATAAAACACTAAAAATGAGCATATTCAAAGAAATGACAAGCGTTATTTTACTAATTTGAATAAGAAATGAAAGCTTTGAGCATAAGTTGTTTTTTTGTTATAAATTAATGTTACAAGCTTAAACAAAATAATAAAGTGAATTTTTTCTGTCTAAATTTTTCTTTAAATAAAAATTGTATAATGCATATTGTAATTTTAATATAAAAATAATTATAAAATTTATTTATAATATTCATGTTATTCACCTATCTAAACACACATATTAATATTATTTACACATTTAACAAATCAAACAATACTAAAATTGTGTTTGAAATGGTCAAACAAAATTGTTTCATCGGCTATATGTGTAAATAATATGAAAAAAATTGTTAACTATGTGATTAAACCTATCAAATATTTACGGAGTTGGTTAAATTTCACAATTTCTTTTTTATGTTTGGACACGTTTGGAAGAGTTAAATATGTTTATTTGGTTTGTTGAATTTTTGACTAATATGATTATAAATGTTATATTCAAATATCAAATATGATTTTGGATGGTCGATTAAATACGTGTCTAACAAGTATAAAAAGAAAATTTGCGTGTATAAGTGTTACGTATGGTTATTTGGTTGGTTAAATGTATGTATATAAAATAATAAAATTCCTAATTTTATGTTTGAAGTGTCAAATGTAGTTGTTTGAACGATTAAATACATGAATAAATTTTCTAAACTTGTGTTGAAAAGATTATTCCGAGGAAAAAGGTTGGTGATTTATGTGTATTAGTCTTTAGCAATTTTTGAGGGTGATACTGTTGCAGGAAATTCGAACAACTCTCGGAAGAGGCACATAGTTAGTCTCACTACCCAACTTGAAGCAGGCACATTGGCGCATTTATATCAAAATCCTTCTCCAAAATTGTTTTTGAAGACGATGATATGAGAGATGTGGCAGGGCCACATAAAGATGCGATAGTAATTGCAGCAGGGATAGCTGGTGATCAAGTACAAAAAGTTTTGATTGACATGAGAAGCTCTCCTAACATCTTATTCATGAGTACTTATAAGAAGGTTATTAACCCTCCAACGATCCAATGATCATATCAAACTATTGTGGGATTTACAGGGGTGACAGCTGAAGTCGTTTGAGAAAATTAAATCCATAAAATGTACATTTTGGGTTCGATCAGGGAAATTTCTCTTATATATAGTTAGTGAAAAAGGAATTAAACCTGATCTAATGCAGTTAAAATATTTAACTACTATAACACCCCTTCGGAATATAAAAGAAGTCCAAATATTAATCGGCCGACTAGCAACGCTGAATAGATTTATTTATCATTCCTCGGACAAATGTGCTCCTTTTTCCAGTATTAAGACAAGAAAATTGTTTTAATTGGACAAATAAATGTTCTGAGGCCTTTCATCGAATTAAATAATACCTTTTATCAGTAGAAATCCTCCCAACACATTTTCTAGGAGAGAAGTTATATGTTTATATACTTGTGTCAGATTATGCTGTAAGTGTTGTGTTAATTTGAGAAGAAGAGAATATCCCAAGACTAATGTATTACATCAGTAATAGTTTGTTGGATGGAGAGAAGCGGTATTTCAAATTAGAAAAGTTGGCTATCACACTAGTAAATGTTACTAGGAAAATGAGACCGTATTTTCAAGCTCATTCTATCATTGTACGAACATATTTCCCAAGTGATTCACAACTTCTTATTAATCATGCATCTGGACAATCCGAAGCTCGAAATGATCACCTAGTGAAATATTTGAAGGCGCTAAAGGATTTAACTTTAGCCTTCAAAAATGTCAGGTATGAACACGTTCTAAGAGAAGAAAATTATGTGGCAGACTCTTTGGCAACCGCTTCATATTCGGAGAAGTACCGATGGATTATTACGCAAGAAATCCCTTCAATTATTAAAAATTCAGAGCAGGTGATTGGAATAGTAGATGCGGACCTTCGAACATCTATTTTTAAAGCGAAGGATTGAAGATTGAATATTATCGATTTTTTGGAAAATAATGAATTACCACTCGATAAATCACTTTTTAAGAAGATACTTTTTAAATCGCACGGCTATGTGATCCTCAGTGGAATTTTGTACAATTTCTTTTAGCAGACCTTTACTCCGACGTTTGGGAAATAATGAGTCGCAAATGATATTTTCAGAATTGTATGACGAAGAAGGATCTACATATTGTGGGTATAAAGCCTTAATTTAAAGAGTATTTTTAGTTGGGTATTATTGGCCTATGATATATTCCGATGCAGAAGAATTGGTCAAACGGTGTGATAGTTGTCAAAGTTTTGCTAACATAATTCATAAAGCAGGGGTTCCTCTTGAAAGTATATTTGAAGCATTATCGTTTGACTGATGGGGTATTGATCTTATTGGACCTTTATCAATGGCTTCTGGGAACGACAAATAATAATTATGGTTGTAGATTACTTCTTAAAATGGGTCAAGGCAGAGCCATTAGCTGGAACAAAAGCTAAAGATGTAATTAGATTTATTACTTCAAATATTTGTTGTCGTTTTGGGATCCCAATGAAAATCACTACAAATAATGGACCCCAATTTGAGGAATCGAACAATGCTTTTCGGATCCTTTTCACCCACAAGCTAATGGGCAAGTTGAAGTGACTAGCCGAACGATTCTTAATAGGATAAAGAAAATTTGAAAGGGAAGGTTGGAAAGTGGCCAGATTATTTGCAAGAAGTCCTTTGGGCATATCGAACAACTCCTCGGACAACAACTTCAGAATCTCAATTTGCATTGGTGTATGGGATGGATGCAGTAGTACCATCTGAAGTATTTTTCCTATCGTATCATGTCATGACATATTTCGAGGAGTCTAATGATGAAAATAGGGCAACTGAGTTGGATTTGATCGAAGAAAAAAAGAGACGTGCACAAATAAATTCGTTACATTACCAAACACTGATGAGAAGTAGATATGCTTCCAAAGTTAAACAAAGAGAAGTTAAAGTTGGAGATCAAGTTTTAAGGAAAACATTTCTGCACACCAAAGAAAAACACCTCAGAAAATTAACCATATGAAGTAACAGAGAGGATAAAGCCTGGAATATATCGAGAAGGAATAAACCTCAAGCATTTGTGGAACATAGTACATCCAAAATTGTATTTACAATGTTTGTAATGAGTAAATATTTTTATATACAATATTGGTGGCATACTCTTTCCTACCCTGGTGGCACAGTAAAGTTTTAATGAGGTGTCCTATTAGCCGATTCATATATATATATATATATATATATATATATATAAACTTTTGTCATAACAATTCTATGATACTTTGGATCTAAAAGGTCTTTCAACAAAGTTGTTCTTCAATATTAATTTTAGACCTAAAAGGTCTTCTTACAAAGTTGGTATTCAACGATTAATTTTGGACCTAAAAGGTCTTCCAACAAAGTTGATCTTAAACTATTAATTTTGGATCTAAAAGGTCTTCCAACAAAGTTGGTCTTCAACTATTAATTTTGGATCTAAAAGGTCTTCCAACAAAGTTGGTCTTCAACTATTAATTTTGGATTTAAAATGTCTTCCAACAAAGTTGGTCTTCAACTATTAATTTTGGATTTAAAATGTCTTCTAACAAAGTTGGTCTTCAAATATTAAAAAATAATAAAACAAACCCAATACATTTCATGTAATAATGAAGATTAATATAAAATTGTCTCGAAGATGATAATGTCTTTAATAAAGTTGCCTCGAAGACCATGACGACTTTAACAAGATTGTCTCGAAGACCATGAAGACTTTAACAAGATTGTCTTGAAGATTATGAAGACTTTAATAAGATTGCCTCAACGATGAGGAGTTAATAAAATAGGTGTTACTTTAAATATTTAGAAGAATTTCCTTCATCAGATGTTGTGACATCATCATCACTCAAAGAAATCTCAAGACGACAATATTTGACTGGAACATGCTCCTAGAAACTACCCAAGTTCAAATCATGGTAGTGTTCATGAATTTTCATGATCAACCCAGATTTAACAGTCACGTCCCTTGCGTTCAACTTATCCATACACTTAGCAACATAAGCTTTAACATGCACCTCTTTATTTTTTTAGTTTGGGCTAAAATAAGTTGTTTCTCGTTTACAACCCGTTCATAGTCTTTTAAGCATTTTGCAAAGTATCTGATGCCTTGTCATTCCCCTCCTTGTAAGCTGCGATGAGCTTATCCTTAGTGGCATTTTTTTGGGCATAAAGATCATTTTCTTCTTGAGAAAACTTGTACGTATTCATAATATAATCCTCGGTAAGAACCAGGTTTTCGTAAATAACATCGGCTTGACGTAGAGTATTCTTGTTTAAGCTCCAGAGTTATAGTAAATTTTTCAAATGAAGTTTCAGATTTATAGTAATTTTTTATGTCCAGCAAATTTTGCATCTTTTTCCAATATAAACCGAGGAATGAATCATCTTACGAATATGAATAGAAAAGTTATCTCATTGAGGTATCTCAAATGAGCTAGACGAAGAGCCAACCTCAAGAGAAACCAAAGTGGGAGAATCAGCGTTATGGATATCGTCTTTAATTTTTTTAACAATTTGATTGTTTGGTGGAAGCTGGAAGGAGTAAGATTCAGTGACTATCTTTTTTTTGAAGATTTGGTATGCTCAATGACTTTATATTCTGAGGGACTAACCGCCTCAGAGGTTTCTTGAATCTCTTCAAGAATGTCTTTCAACTTTTGTTGGTACTTCTTTTTAGATGGAGTTTGAGCGGGGAGCTTCTTAGGAGCTTGAGTGGGGAGCTTATTAGGCCCTTCTGGTTTTTTTACTTTGGCCTTCTCAGCTATGGTATCATATTTAGGAGTTTCTGCACCAGAAACTTGCTCTTTTTATAAAGAATCGCTTGATTCTTCGTCCAAATGACTCTTGGCTCTGGATCGTGTTGGAAGATAGATTATGGCATCTTTAGCCTTTAACCAATCTAAAACTTCCTGTTGAGAGGGAGGAACCATGAGATCTTCCTAGGATAACCGCTCTGATGGGTTGAATCTCCATAGACGAGTCTTAGCAAGGTTAATAGGCGTGAAGCAAAGACAAAATTTGTTAGACCAAGCACAAATTCAATTATGTGAAGATGGTTGTTGCCTTAGACACGAAGTCAGCATAGGCTTTGGATATTCGAGTCATGGTTATTCATATTGTAAAACATATATGAGAATAGACATAATAAAAATAGGAAGGAGAGTAAAACAAAAATATATCTTTATTTATCTATATAAGGGATAGTTTGTGGGGATTTTGGTGGTCGCCTCAGATCCCGTTTCCCAAAAACCTGAGATAAAAATAAATTGTTGCTTCCATTTCTTGTGTGCCTCGAGAAAATCTTTAACCACTTTCTGGTTCTAACCAAAGGTCAAGAAGTAGAATTGAAAGAATGGGTTTTTAGTCAAGCCATAGAGGACAATCAACTCCTCTAGAGAAACACTTATCTCGAAATTCTGGAAGCCATAATGCAAGCCATGAGGGTGAAACACATATTGGGTCTAGCTTGGGTGGGACAAAGGTTAATCATAGAAAAATACTTCACGAATAAAGGGTCTAAATGGTATCGCAATCCCCAGTTTATCAGCTCGGTATGTACAATTAATTCGTTATCTCCGACCGTTAACAGCTGGAAAGCGAATATAGATAGTAGAAGGATTCCCCCATCGGGCTCTCAGTTTTTCCTCTTCCGATGTATCGTAATACTTGTATTGAACTTTTTGCAAGGCTAAAAAATGTTTGTTTTCGACTGCTCGAATATTTTTCCCAACTAAAGCATTAATTTCAGAGGGAAGAGGAATATCTTCTTTTGACTTCACTATTTTTTTTTGGAGAAAACATTCCCTCATTAATTTGAAGATGAGCGGAAATTGGTTTTTTTATCATCAGTGGTTTGGAGTAAAGTAGTAGTGGATTTATTATCCTAGATAATTTGAGGGGAAGTGGCAGCTAGTCTCTCATCTTCAGTAACTGGTATTAACGCTCACTCGATGACAATTGGTTTTTCTTTTTCCTTCTTCTCCAAAATCTAAGGCGAGAGTATCCTCAACATTTTCACCATCGGATTTCATAGTAGGAGGATCAACATGGGATACATTTGACTCAGTCTATTGAATTGGTTCGAGGGACCATTTTTTCATCAAAGCTACATCAACTTTTGTTAATTTTTTAGATCAACAGGTAGCTGAAGAATTTATAGGAAAAATATGGGCTTTAGCAGGTGTCGAAGCCTAAGGTTATAAAGAGTTCTTTTCCTATAGGAAAATATCCAGAAGTAGGGGTAACAAGTACCCAGGGAAGATTCACGATGTTCCTATGCTAATTTGCGTCAGGAAAAAAGTCACACAAAGAGCACTCCAATCGACCCCTGACAAAAGAGAGAACATTTCATTGGTGGTGTTAGAAAATTATGACCTCATTAATAAAGAAACATTTGGGAGAAACGGTTAATATGGATACTCAGAAGGTCGAGTAAAATCCGATGGCATCTTCTTTATCTGATTTTCTACATAATTTGAACAAAATTTGAGAAAGCTTTCTTTATTAAAGGAGTAAGTTTCCATGGAAAATTTGAGGAAGATCTCTTTTCTCAATGGGTAGATTACGAGGAAAAATCCATGGGATATTTCTTTGTTTAAGAGGAACGATTGATAAAATTCGAGGAGATGTCCTCCAACGTTTTGATGAAGAATTTTTCACCTGACATTGACAGTTAGAGCGTCAAGTAGTCCGACGAGGATAAGATTTTTCATACAACAGTCCTTGTTCGAAATTTTCAATAAGGACTGAGGGGCTACTGATGAGGAAGAATCGAGCTACTAGAAGAATTCGGTAAATTAATGGTGTAATTTGACATAAAGAAAGGCTTTTAGAAGCATTTGATAACCGTGTAAAATTAGAAGACTAATTTATAACAAACAATAAAGTTGAGAAAATGACCATAATTAGAAATTTGTTTAGGTATGTGGGATCCTACAAATGTACTATAAAATCACATCATCTCTTTTGAGGAAATGAGGTTGATAAATGATTACTTGAGACTTTTTCTTTCTAAAATGTGGAATTTCTCTCTCTAAAATACTTGTATAAGAGCCGACATAATGAATTTGGCCATCTAAACATTATCTTACTCACAAACCTCTTCCAAAGATATATGAAACTATCACAAGTGAATTTACAAAATAAAACGAGATTTTAAAGGTAATATAGATAAACATAAAGTACAACTTATGAAAATATGTTATTTGCAGCATAAAAATATTGACTTTAAATAGACATTCTCTATAGTTTTATGAAGGTCTCTTTTATAAGATTTATGATACTATTTACACACTTTAATCTAGAGCTTCATCAAATGAATGTTAAGATCAATTTTCTTAATTTTTCTATTGAGGATATGATCCATATAGTAGAACCTTAGAGCTTTATAATGAGTGATCTAAATTTTATGGTATAAAAACTTAGGAAATCCATTTATGAGCTCAAACAAGCTTCTCGACAGTGGTACTAAAAATTTCTTAAGGTAATTGTCTCCTTTGGTTTTGAGATGGATCAGTAGAGAACTGTGATTATAAAAGGTTTAATGGAAGTAAGTTTGTATTTGTAGTATTCCCCTGAATAACTCTATTGTGAAAGGAGGAAAATTAAGTGTAAGTCAATGTCTAAAGATAAAATTTGAGATTAAGAAAATGCAAAAGGTTCAATGCTTTGGTGGGCGAGAGTCTGGTGTAGGCTCAAATTTTTCCAATATCGGACATTGGATGTGTTATCAGGTTATTAGACTATATATAAGTAATCCAGTTATGGACCATAAGGAAGTGGTCAAAAGGACTCTTTCATATAAATACCAAACAAAATGACACACGTTAACATATAGAAAATCAGGATAATCTAGAGATTATCATGCACTCTGACTCAGGATTTAGTATGTTGTATGGACAAATTTGGTAGCACTTTAGGCATCATATTCCTATTAGTTAGAGCTACAATATTATGTAAAATTATAACTAGTTGTATCCTCTTTATGGACATGGAATTTTTTGAATGCTTTAAGGCGTCCAAACAGTCATTATGATTACAAAATCAAGTCATTGTAATAAGGATATAAATTTTTTAAGGTTATAATGTAATAATAATTCTATAGTTAAGTATCAAGAGCTTGGCTAAGTCCAAATATATATCAAGTTCTTGTATTTTAAAATAAAGTTCATATATATCAAATAAGTATAGAGCACATCGACATAAAATTTATGGTATTAAATCATCTTACAAACGTTATATTACCTTTCAGTATTCCAAGAAAAACTATTATGATGAAAGTTGTTTGTTTAGAAGATCATATAATTTTTGTGGGAGTTTTATAACTTGAACTAATATACATATATATACACACAAATATATATATATATATATATATATATATATATATATATATATATATATATATATATATATATATATATATATGTATGTATGTGTGTGTGTTATTTGTGATGTGTTCTAGAGATTTCTTAGTATTGTATCATGTCACGACAATGTTTGTATGAGGGTATCTGTCACAACAATGTTCGTATGCAAGTGTTTTTAGAGAGAGAAATGAAATGATTAAAGAGAGAAAAAAGACAAAATGAATAATGTAATAATAAGTGACTAATGATTGGATCATTTTCCCTAAAAGGGGTGGTCCTTTATATAGTACAAGTAATAAATTATTTATTTACATATTTGTTAGGGAAAAATTGTATAGACTACTAAAGAAGTAGCCATTATGAGAAGATGAAAAGATATAGGGACCAAAAATGTAATAAACGGGAGTTAAAGCGTGTGGGACCCGCAATTGTACTATAAAAGGACCACAAACGCTTCACAGATCCGGAGATGAATATTATATTACTTTCTCTCTCTACTTAATCTAGACTCTCACTTTCCCTCTCTAAAAAGACTCCTAAAATAAGTACTTTAGTATGTTTTGACACTAAGAGATTCTTGTATTGATAAAATCACCCCAGAGCTTTCTTAAGACTCTTTAGTGGCGTCATCTGTGGGAAACGAAGATTGTTCTGACGACAATCGCTTCCTGGAAATAGTTCCTATTCCGAGGGAAATTATGGAAGAGCAAGGGGACGATTTTGTTAACAATTGCGAGGAGAATCTGGTGGGCGATGATTATCGGAACGACATGGAATACGAGGCGCGTGGGGGCCAGCGAGTCGGAGACACTTTTGATGACTCAGACCTGTTGGCTCGAAGGAATGAACTGCTGCTAAAGATCGAAAGATTGAAGGCAGAAAAGTAAACCGTTCAGGCAAATCTTCACTCCGAGATAAGAAGGGAGCCAATTAGTGGAATAGAGGAGCGCGAGACCGATTTTCGTCCTAAAGCCAGGGACGATAGATACAGGGGATATGAACAACGATCATCGAAGAGGAGAGAAAAACGACATTTGGATTCATCTGAGACATGGTCGAGGACACGCTGATTACCGAAGGGGAAGAAGCTCGGAGAGGAAATCTCCGAGAGAGAAGAGTTACCGTACTCAAGTTAATGAGCGGGGTTATGGCCAAGCAAAGTTTCCTGCTGGAAAAGAAGATGTAGGCCCGCGAAATTCGGAGTGGCAGCATCAATATACTTTACCATCCGAGGAGGGATTGTATTTTCCGAGCAATGAAAACTTGAGATCCAATGTTTATCGGACGGGTCACAATTGGAGAGCTTCTCCTTTGTCCTCGGACATTTTGGTGGGCAACCTCCCAAAGCATTTCGATATCTCAAAGTTAGAAAAGTTCGATGGGACATAAGACCCTGATAATCACATCGAACAATTCAAAAACTTCATGATTAATTTCGACGACGCTGATAAATTGTTGTGTAGGGCGTTTTCTCAGACCTTCAAGAGGGTAGCTTCCAAATGGTATAATAGGCTCCCGCAGGGCTCGATAAAGAATTTCGACATGTTCTGGAATATCTTCAGACAACACTTTGTGGGGAGCAAAACGTTCAGAGCTAACGGAGACACGATAATCTATTGTAGACAAAAGGTTGGGGAGAGCTTGAAGAATTACACCAATCGATTTGTCAAAACGAAAACAGACATGGAGTATTGTAAAGACTCAGTGGCACTTGCAGCTTTCAGGATGGGCCTACTCCCCGGATTATCAAAGGATACGGTGGCGGAGAGTCAGGCCATGACCTTCAGAGCATTATTGGATCAGGTTGAGAAGAGAATTATGGTGGAGGAGACTCAGGAATCTGAGAAAGGATCTGGTGATCAATTGGATCAGAACCAGTTTCAGAGATCTGAGCCTAGTAACCAAGGGCCTCGCGCCAATGTTCAAGCCAAAAGTACGGGTCAATATCCGCCGAGGTAGAAAACAAACCCGCAGAATTATGGCAACCAACAAAATTACAATCAAAGGGCCAGACCAATGTCGAATAAGTGGGTTCGACCGAACTATTTTACGGAGTTAACGGAAAATGTTGCTACTATATTTGATAAGGCGAGATCCACAGTACCATTCAGGAAACCTTTTCCTATTCAGACTCTGAGGGAAAGTAGAAGCGTTAACAAGTATTGTAAGTATCATGAAGATATCAGGCACAACACCAAAGACTGCATAGCCTTGAAAAAAGAAGTGCAAGCTTTGATCGAAAATGGAATGTTGTTAGAGTTTGTCAAAAAGCACTCTCAGAAAAATGCTTTGGTAAAGACTGTTCCAAAGAACACTGATACAACCATGGTGATTTCCGAAGAGGTTGATGTTTTTGATATTGAACAAGAGTATCTGGATCCCAAGAAGGGTAAGAATAATGTGAATATGGTGGAAGAGGTTATTCCGAAGGGAAGAGTGAACAACCTCTGTGCTTTCTTTGAGTCGCTGGCAATCTTTGGAGGGGATACCATCGCAGGGAATTCCAATAGCTCGCGGAAGAGGCACATGGTCAACCTGACTACCCAGATTGAAGTAGGGGTGTCGGCACAAATGCACCGATTGCCCTCCCCTATCATATGTTTTGATGACGATGATATGCGAAATATCACGGGCCCGCACGAGGATGCGGTGGTGATTGCCGCGGGTATTGCTGGAGATCAAGTTCAGAAGATACTTGTTGATACATGAAGCTCAACGAATATCTTGTTTATGAGCACTTACAGGAGGATTTCTGACCCACCAGTTATACGACGTTCCGACAGAACCATAGTGGGCTTTACCGGCACCACAGCAGTGGTGGTTGGAGAATTTCAGTGTGTGGTCGAGTTAGGCTGTGGGCCATTCAAGAAGGAGGTGGAAGTATTGTTTATTGTTGTCGACGCACCAACCTCGTATAACGCTATTTTGGGTCGCTCTTGGTTGTCCCGAATGCATGGTGCAATCTCGACGGTGCATCAGTGTCTAAAATATGTGGTAGGGAACAACATCGGGATAATCAGAAGCAACCAGAAAATGGCCCGCGATTGTTACCATATAGCTTTATCCTCGAAGGGAGTTTGGGGAGAAATGTCGGATAAAGCATAGCAATTAAACGGGCCTTCCTCGGAAATCATCCCATGTGATGATCCGAGGGAGACCCCTGGATTTCTAGTCCCAGAAGAGGATTCCGAGGCACATGAATTTGAAAACGGCAAATCTCTGAAGATTGGAGTAAAACTTTCTTTTGAGTTCAGAGAAAGATTAATTGCGTTTTTGTCTAACAAACTCGATATGTTTGCTTGGTGTGCACATGATGTCACGGGAGTACCATCAGAGATAATATGTCATAAACTTGTGGTACGACTTGATGTTAGACCCATTGTCCAGAAGAGGAGACCAGTTTCTCCGGAGAAGGCTACAGCTTTGTGTGGTTTATTTTTGTCTGAGGGTAAGATTGTAACTTTTGTGTGGTGTTTTGTGGAAGTTTGTAAGTATTTAATGTTTGAGTAGAGAGTAGAGGGAGAATTAAGCAGCCTGGTTGTATTTAATTTTCATTACCCTCATTTAATGTTGGTGGTTGGGTATTTATACCCTTACATTTGGGCCTTATGGGCTTTCGGGTCATGTTTAATGGACCCGGGTCAAGTTTAAGGACCCACGAGCTCTTAGTACGAGAGCAGGTAGCTTAGTCAAGAAGTGGTTAGGTTTTTAAGTAATTTAGTCCCTGTTCGAACAGTCCAATGGTTAAGGTGAACGAACTGCTCTGTCCGGTTAGATGGTCTTTGTCCGAACTGTCCATGTCTGAAGAGGTAACAGGATCCGGACTCATCAACAGCTATTCTCTTGGAAGTGGAGAGACTGTTAAGCATAGGCCACATTCGCGAGTCGCATTATCCCGTATGGGCCTCGAATCCAGTCTTGGTCAGGAAAAAGAATAACAAGTGGAGAATGTGCGTTGACTTCACAGACTTAAACAAAGCTTGTCTCAAGGATCCATTTCCGGTGCCCCGCATTGATCAGTTAGTGGATTCGACCTCAGCCAATCGATTGTTGTCTTTCATGGATGCGTATTCAGGGTATAATCAAATCCGGTTGGATACTCACGATGAAGAAAGTACTTTATTTATTACCAGGAGAGGGTTATATTGCTACAAGGTTATTCCATTTAGCTTAAAAAATGCGGGGGCAACTTATCAGCGTCTGGTCAACAAAACCTTTGAGGGACAGATTGGTCGGAATGTCGAAGCATATATCGATGATATGTTAGTCAAGATTTTGCAGGACGAAGATCATTTTGCTGACGTGGAGGAGACTTTTAATAATTTGAGTAAGGTCAATTTGAAACTGAACCCGGAAAAGTGTGTTTTTGGGGTACGATCGGGCAAGTTCCTTGGATATATGATAAGTGAGAAAGGCATCGAGCCTGACCCGAACCAAATAAAAGTTTTAATCACCATGACTCCACCTCGAAATATCAAGGAAGTCCAAATCTTGACAGGGAGATTGGCAGCGTTGAATAGGTTCATTTCTCGATCCTCGGATAAATGTGCACCTTTCTTTAAGGTATTTCGAAACGCCAAACAACTTAATTGGACTGATGAGTGTTCAGCATCTTTTCACCAAATTCAGGAATATTTGACATCCCCTGATATACTGTCTAAACCATTGCTGGGGGAAAGATTAATTATCTATGTAGCAGTGTCAGATTGTGCAGTCAGTGATGTTTTACTCCGCGAAGAGGACTATCTTTTGAAACCTATCTATTATGTCAGTAAGAGTTTGTTGGATGCGGAGAAATGATATCTCAAGTTGGAGAAGGTAGCATTGGCTTTGGTGACAGCTGCCCGAAAGATGAGACCTTACTTCCAGGCACATCCTAAAGTTGTTCGGACGACTTTCCCCCTGAAAGGTTTATTACAAAGGCCCGATATCTCTGGGAGGATGATTAAATAGTCAGTAAAATTGGGAGATTTTGACATAGCATTTGAGCCTCGAACGGCGATAAAAGCCCAAGTTTTGGCTGATTTTTTGGTTGAATTTCACTCAGACAGAGAAGACAAGGAGGTCGTTGACCATTTTGATGAAATGGAATGGTTGGTACGAACGGATGAAGGGTCGAACAACTCTGGAAGTGATGCGGGTGTCCCGTTGATTTCTCCAGAAGGGATAACTATGTTCCAAGCTATTCGATTTGGTTTTAAGGAAACTAACAATGAAGCGGAGTATGAGGCAGCATTGGCGGGTTTGCGTTTAGCTCAGATATGTGGGGCCAAAAAGATTAAACTGGTCAGCGACTCACAGTTGGTGATAAACCAAGCTTTGGGAGAGTCTGAGGCCAGAAAAGATAAGCTGATACTGATGAGTCCGAATTCAGCATGCTCCCCGGAAGGGCAAATCAGCCTAAGTCTCTCCGAAAACCGGACAGGCTACAAGCACATAAATCGGACAGATCATTCGGACCGAACAGATCACTTCGAACACTGTAAACTTAAGGCTGTTCGAACTATGACTAAATTACTAAAAACCTAAACACTTCCTGACTAAGCTACCTGCCCTCCTGCTTAGAACTCATGGGTCTTTAAACATGACCCGGGTCCATTAAACATGACCCGAAAGCCCATAAGGGCCCAAACATCATACTATAAATACCCAACCACCAGCATTAACTATGGGTAATGAAACTTAACTGCTACCAAGCTGCTTAATTATCTCTCCACCTTTAAACACCCACACACCACCTTTAAACACCCACACACCACCGTTAAACACCCATATACCACCTTGAAACTCCACTTAAAATTACTAGCCTACCCTTAGGCGATTATTATCCACACCAAATTGGCGACCACAGTGGGAGAAGAGAGGTGCCTGAATCAAGCATTCAAAACCTGCCAAGAAATTCTGTCCGAATGAATCCGGATAATCCAGAGCTTCCACCAGCTTTGCTCAAAGTGGTGGAAGAAAACGATGAGTATACTATCCAAGAGCATGACAGGTTAAAGCTTGAGATAGAAGCTCTGAGGGTTGAAAAGGCCAAAATGGGCGTGAAAGAAAAATCCAAGGCATCGGTTGTTCATCACACCGACAACCCTAGAGAGCCTGAGGCTTCGAAAACTCATGTGAGTACCAAAAAGACACATGCTAGTTCTAAAAAGTCTCACCGGTCCAAGCCTGTGGAGAGCTCTGACTCAAGTTCAGAATCTTCGGGCAGCTCTTCGGACAGTGAGGGAAATGAAAAATCCTTGTCCTCTAGCAGTGATGAGGGTCGAACCAAGAAAAAGCAAAAGCAGGTTAAGAAATATTCGAGAAAAATAGATCACCATGGAAGAATGAAAAGGCATATTGGAAAGGGGTCATCTCACCACCGGAGGTATACGGACAAGATGCTGATGGATCCCTTTGCTTTTCACGATGAGCCAGGTATCTTTGCAAATCCTAATGAGGATACCGTGTTCAGTCGTGGAAGGAATTGGAGGCAGTCTCCACTGTCTTCTAAAATCCTGTCCGGAAACCTCCCCAAGAGGTTTGACAGTACTAAGATGGAGAAGTACGATGGCAGTACTGATCCAGACAATCATCTGGAGCAATTCAAGAACTTCATGATGAACTTTGATGACGATGATAAACTACTGTGTAGGGCATTCTCCCAATCTTTTACGGGGAGTGCTCTGAAATGGTACAACAGCCTGCCTCAAGGTTGTATTAAAGATTTTGATACGTTTTGGGTGGCCTTTCGAAGGCAGTTTGTGGGGAGTAAGGAGCTGAAGGGCAATGGAGACACAATAATCCATTGTGCCCAGGAGCCAAATGAGTCATTAAAGGAGTACATAAGTCGTTTCGTGAACACAAAGAACGGGTTGGCTGATTGCTTCGAACAGGTGGCAATAGCATCCCTAAGGCAAGGTTTGAACCCAGGCAATCTGGCTGATTCGGTGACCAGAAAGAAGGCCATGACCTGGGGAGGATTTCTAAATCAAGTTGGCAAGCAAATAAATGTTGATGAAACAAAGAAGACCAGGGTACACAGACAGGTGAGATCCACCCCGGTGGCACCAACTCCAAATCAAAACCAGTCCGGGAACAAAGCAAGAGAAACCGGACAGGGGCATGGTAGGGCAAAAGCTCAGACTCAGCCAGATGCTCCTGCTCAAAGTCAACAATCTAGAAACAAAAGAGGGCCATGGGTCCAACCGGAGTGGTTCGCAGAACTCAAAGAGAGCGTGGCCACCATTTTCGATAAAACAAAAGATGAGGTACACTACCGGAGACCAGCAACCTTGCAGTCTCCCAGAGAACATCGTAACAACTCCTTTTGCCAATACCACAATGATATTGGCCATACCACTGATGATTGCATAGCACTGAAACAAGAGGTTCAAAACTTGATTGAAAGAGGAAAGTTAGGTGCATACGTTAAAAGAAGAGGAGGCAACAGGCCTGACAACACTCACCGGGAAAGGTTTGATGTGGAATCTGAGTACTTGGATCCTGATCCAACACGAAACAGGGTGGGTGCTATAGAGGAGTGTTCTAGGTCTGTCCCCGGGCTCATTAAATTCTTCGAGTCACTTACAATCTTCGGAGGGGACACTATGACAGCTCCTACTGCTTCTTCGAGAAAGAGGCATGTTCATAATTTAACCTCCCAGCTAGAAGGAGGCATGACATCTTATCAATCACCAAATTCATTCCCATTCATTGTCTTTGATGAGGATGATTTAAGAGACATTGCTGGCCCTCATGAGGATGTTGTTGTCATAGGAGCATCTATAGGGGCAATGAGATAAGGCGAATTCTGGTGGATACTGGAAGCTCTGCCAATATCCTTTTCCTAACCACTTATAAGAAAATGAAAAATCCAGCTGTGATTCAAAAGTCGGACAGGTCAATCGTGGGCTTCACGGGTAGCTCAGCCGATGTGATCGGGGAGTTTGAAGAAGAAGTGTTATTGGGCAGGGGCCCTTTCAAGAAAATGGTTAGAATACTCTTCATCGTGGTGGATTGTCCCACTTGCTATAATGCTATTCTGGGGAGATCTTGGCTCTCTAGAATGCATGCAGTGGCTTCGACAGTCCATCAGTGTTTAAAGTATGTTGTTCAGGGACAGGTTGGGGTTGTCCGGAGCAGCCAAAAGGTTGCAAGAGAATGCTATGCCACTGCCTTGGCTCCTCGAATGCTGGGGGCAGTCCGTGTAAATGATCAATAGCAATTTGAGGGTCTTTCAGGGGGTGAGGGTGAGATTGATGACCCCAGGGAGACCCCCGGAGTGTTAATCCCAATTGAAGAGGTTGAAACGCACTGTCTGGAAGAAGGCAAAAATGTCAAGATAGGGTCCAAGATGCCACCAATGTTGAAAGAAAAGATGTTGAAATTCTTGAAAGACCATCAGCACGTTTTTGCTTGGTGCAATGCTGATGTTACTGGAGTTCCATCAGAAGTGATATCCCATCACCTAGCTGTCCGGAGGGATGTGGCACCAGTGGTTCAAAAAAGAAGAGCTTTTTCAAAAGAAAAGGCTGATGTCATAGTACAAGAGGTTGACAAACTCACAAAGATGGGGCACATTAAAGAATCTCAATATCCTTTGTGGACTGCCAATCCTGTCCTGGTGAAAAAGAAAAACGGAAAGTGGCGCATCTGCATTGATTTCACAGACCTCAATAGGGCTTGCCCGAAAGATTTGTACCTGGTCCCCCGGATAGATCAGTTGGTAGACTCTACTTCTGGGAACAAACTGCTCTCCTTCATGGATGCCTTCTCCGGGTACAATCAGATCCAAGTAGATCCAAAAGATCAAGAACATACCACGTTTGTCACTGATAGGGGTCTACATTGCTACAAGGTGATGCGTTTTGGCTTGAAAAATGCTGGGGCTACTTATCAAAGGTTAGTCAACAAGGCTTTGGTGACAGCTACCCGAAAGATGAGACCTTACTTCCAGGCACATCCTATAGTTGTTCGGACGACTTTCCCCCTGAAAGGTTTATTACAAAGGCCCGATATCTCTGGGAGGATGATTAAATAGTCAGTAAAATTGGGAGATTTTGACATAGCATTTGAGCCTCGAACGGCGATAAAAGCCCAAGTTTTGGCTGATTTTTTGGTTGAATTTCACTCAGACAGAGAAGACAAGGAGGTCGTTGACCATTTTGATGAAATGGAATGGTTGGTACGAACGGATGAAGGGTCGAACAACTCTGGAAGTGATGCGGGTGTCCCGTTGATTTCTCCAGAAGGGATAACTATGTTCCAAGCTATTCGATTTGGTTTTAAGGAAACTAACAATGAAGCGGAGTATGAGGCAGCATTGGCGGGTTTGCGTTTAGCTCAGATATGTGGGGCCAAAAAGATTAAACTGGTCAGCGACTCACAGTTGGTGATAAACCAAGCTTTGGGAGAGTCTGAGGCCAGAAAAGATAAGCTGATACTGATGAGTCCGAATTCAGCATGCTCCCCGGAAGGGAAAATCAGCCTAAGTCTCTCCGAAAACTGGACAGGCTACAAGCACATAAATCGGACAGATCATTCGGACCAAACAGATCACTTCGAACACTGTAAACTTAAGGCTGTTCGAACTATGACTAAAGTACTAAAAAACCTAAACACTTCCTGACTAAGCTACCTGCCCTCCTGCTTAGAACTCATGGGTCTTTAAACATGACCCGGGTCCATTAAACATGACCCGAAAGCCCATAAGGGCCCAAACATCATACTATAAATACCCAACCACCAGCATTAACTATGGGTAATGAAACTTAACTGCTACCAAGCTGCTTAATTATCTCTCCACCTTTAAACACCCACACACCACCTTTAAACACCCACACACCACCGTTAAACACCCATATACCACCTTGAAAATCCACTTAAAATTACTAGCCTACCCTTAGGCGATTATTATCCACACCAGATACAATATCTTAAGGCATTAAAAGATTTGGTGTCTGAGTTCGAGGTCAAATATGAACATGTTCGAAGGGAGGCAAATGTTGTCCCAGATTCCTTGGCCAATTGCGGTACATTTCATACCACTAATAATATGTAATTACTTACTTGTTAAGTTGTTCATCTTAGTAATGATTAATTATAATAATGATATTGTTCATCTTATGTTTATTCAATCTTAAAGAAAATATACTCAATTATGTAAAGATATTGTATTGTAAGTACACAAGATGAGCATAACACATACACAAAGAAAAATACAAGATGAATGAAACACAAACACATAGAATTGAAGACTAAAATACAATCTAGTTCTTTTTTATTATTTGGTTTTTCTGACCACTAAGAGCGACAAACAATAATATGATAACTTAAAGGAATAAAAATGTATGTGTATTTATATATGAATCAAGTTAGGTTTTAACTTTAACCTAATTTCAATCATACCATTTAGTTAGCTCTGTTGTCAAGGGCCGTAACCCAACTAAATTAATTTATTTAATTTAGTCTTTAAAATTTTAATTTATGCTTGTTAATAATTTGTGTAAATCATTCATAGTACCCACATATTAACCCGGTCACTACGCCATAACATCCATAATTGGATTACACCTATTTGTCGGATTAACTAATTGATTTAATCGCCTGATTACTTATTTAAGTGGATAATGTATTGAAATAGTCAAATACATCATTAAACATAGTCTCATCCATTTATTTTCAAAAATCTCCCACTTTGATAATCGTATGTTACTCAATGATGTATTCACTTAACGGAAGTCCTGAAATCTACTGTATATAGATGAACTGAATAATCCAGTATATGATGATCAATGATAACGGTCTAAAAACCTCTTCATCACAATGTGAGCAGCTGGACACAACAATAATCACGTTATCGTCATTAAACAATTACATTGATCAATTATGGTGTGCGTACAATATAATTGCACATATTTATTCTTAATTGGCCCTACTTAAGTTGAGATCTACTTAGTGAATTATAGAAGTCAATGAAATCAGTCGAGCCATATATTACAAATAAACCAAGATATATACAACCAAATTGATACAGGGAGAAAATATTATGATTAATAAGAAAAATTAGATAAATAAAGGAATTAATTTGATGTAATAAAATATTAAGGATAAAACTTGACAAGTATGTAATGTTAAGGGGATCATGTGTAAGTTTTTTATTTGTGGTTAGAGTTAGTATAGTGGTGGGGTGTAAAGACTCGCATAAGAATGGGTAAATTTTGAAGAGTCTTAAGAAAGCTCTGGGGTGATTTTGTGATACGAGAATCTCTTAGTGTCAAAACAGTCTAAAGTACTTTGTTTAGGAGTCTTTTTAGAGAGAGAAAGTGAGAGTCTAGATTAAGTAGAGAGAGAAAGTAATATAATATTCATCTCGGGTTCTGTGAAGCGTTTGTGGTCCTTTTATAGTACAATTGCAGGTCACACACGCTTTAACTCCCGTTTATTACATTTTTGGTCCCTATATATTTTCATCTTCTCATAATGGCTACTTCTTTAGTAGTCTATACAATTTTCCCCTAACACAATTTCTTCTTTACAATTTTCTCCTATCATACTTCTTCTTTACAATTTTCTCCATGTCTTTTATTCTCCCTCATCAGGAGGGACTTGGGATTTTGTTTCAACAAATGAAAATGGTGAAGTGAAACAATTTCCTCATTAAAAACCTTGTCAAGAAAATCCATTAGGACAAAACTTGAACAAAAGTAAAAGGAATACAACTGAGATATTTTCTCATTTGTTGAAATCAATTAGTTTGAATCAAGACTAGAGTGGTTTGACAAGATTTACCTCCATAATTTCTGTTATGATCACATGATTCCCCATTTGATTAAGCAATCCCCAACAACTTTGTTAAACTGTTTATATATTGATCGAGTTATTGGGCCAACCGATATAACACGAGCATCCTCAGCTTAAAGCTCATATTATGGCTCAAGTTGCTCTTTTGGTTCTTGATCATTCCCACGTTCTAAGATACTTATGTCATTTATAATTACATCAAGGTTGCTCCAATATTTTTCCACCAAACTTTATAAAAATATAGTCCTCTTTTGGTTATGAAAGTTGCGTGTTCATGGTCCTCATTTTCCATTTATATATGATTGTATCGCATAAAAGTATCCATAAATGATAACATTTTGTTTTCTGATGTTACATCTATGAGTTGGTCGATTTTCAACAATGGAAAGAGGATATTTTGGACATGTTTTGTTAAGTCCATAAAATCTATGCACATTCTCCACATGTCATTATTCTTTTTTACCAGAACATGATTAGTTGTCCATATTAGATACTAGGACTCTTTTATGTGTCCTACGGTCATCAATCTATTTATATATTTTCAATTATCACCTCTGTCTTTTATTGGGAATAATATTTTTGTTTTTTATATAATAGGACAAAAGTTGTTGTAGATGTTCAACTGATGAAAGATGCCTTCGTTCGGGACTTCTACTTTCTCCAGGACGAACCTTTTTTTTGGTTGTTATTCTTTGAGATTCAGTGATGGTGCATAACACTTTTTAAATTCTTTTTGGTTTCCTCTCATTACAAACACTTTGTCATTTATAGGATATGTTAGGCACTAGTGAACCGTAAACACCAAGACATGCATTTGGTCGATCAATGACCGACCCAATATAATGTTATACAAAAATGGTGCATCCACCACCATAAAAATATATTAGACATTTTTTTGAATGTTGCTTCACAAAAGCTACATCCAGAGTTAGCTCTCGTAAGACAACTGCATTTGCTCCGTTAAAGCCGTTGAGAACTCTTTGGTTCAGGTTCAGTACTTGAGCTCTTATAAATATTTCATAAGTACCTCAATGTAAGGTGTTTGTCGAGCTACCAATATTGATCATCACCCTCTTGAACTCTACTTCTTCCAGCTCTACCATTATTAGCATTGCATAACCGTGTGGAGGTACTAGACATCTTAGATCGTTATTCGAGAAGAATAGGTTCAAGTATTGGTTTATGTAAAAATGTGTGGCCTTCTATATTTGATATACTATTTCGATCTCGTTAGCTTACCTCTTTCTAGACTTCTTAGTGATTCCAGATATTTGGTCTCCTCCAGAAATCACTCATATGGTTTGTCTGTTTGGATTTGGGAACAAGTATTCTTTTTCAGCCATTGTGATACTGTTTGTATCTAATTTATTTTTCTCTTTGGCCGGGACTGAGGCTTGGTTTACAACATCACTAGAATCTTGTCTCGGTTTCTTTTTTCTTTTTTATTTCACAAACTTGTTTAGTTTGCCTTCATCAACTAAAGTTTAGAATTGATTTTGTAAAGCCCAACTAATGTAGCTAGAAGGCTAATTATTTAAATTCTACTGTTTAATATTTTTTTATTTGTATTTTTTAATATATTAAAGAGTTATTTTATTTTAGTAAATCAAATCTGACTGCATCTATATTTGATTGGATTTTGTTTTAATATCTTTATTTTATTTTTTAGAATATTTGATTAATATTTTTAGATGTCTTATATATAAAGCATCCCATATCCTAATATTGAGATATTGTTTTTATTAAAATAAATATTTGTTTACTGAATTTTCATTTTTGTTTTCCTTGGATTATGGTTACATTTATCTTTTACCCTTAGATTATGCTTTAGATTATCTGTTGTCCTTATTGATACTTCGTTGTATCAGTTGGTATTAGAGCCCGAATTCCTGCTACGTGGATACATGAATCATGTTTACGAAACCTAATATTTTCTGAATTGAAAACTAGAATATAAAACAACATATTTCAATCTACATGCGCCATTGGGGGAAAAATTATAAGTTTGTAAGTGATTCACATAGTTATGAGAATCTGATTTCTGAAGAGGTTGTTCATAAATTGGTATTCAAGACTAAATCTCTTCCAAACCCTTACATATTGTCAGAGTTGATGAGGTATAATGAGGTAACAATTTACAAATATCGTCTAATTACATTTTCTATTGGTAATTACAACAACATCGTGTGATAAAGTTACTATATCACACGATGCTAGGGTTTTTTATTCATGATGGTAAGATGAATCGATAAAAAATTATAATGAATAAATGTAAGTTTACATTGTTATCATTTTGAAAAGTGTCCCCATAACCACCACCGCTAGTTAATGGGTTTCATGCTCATACTACACCAATCAATGACCTTAGTTTTGACGTTAAAGAGGTATTTGGGTCGGTATTGGAAAATTCAGTCTACGATGATTATAACGATGATGACCAAAGTGAAGATTTTGAAGAGAAGAACAAGACTATTTACGAAATTAAGAAAGACTTTGCTGATGATACTATAAGGAAGATCGATGAAGATGAAAATGCTCATTTGAATGAAGCTTTACTTGATATTGTGGATGATGTAGATCTAATTAATGTTAAGGAGAAACTTGTGGATTGAGAGGTTGTATCAAGCTTAAGTATATTAGCCTACACTGCTCTAGAGGTTCTGTTGAATAAGGATTACAAAGCAGTAACTTTTATCATGCATATGCGTCTTCTAAGTATTTTTTGTTATAAAAAAATCGTACCTTTGTTTCGATTATATCTAGATACATATTGTCGTGTCGGAAAAATGAGAGATGTTATTTTTGTGTTTGAAATTATGAAAAGATTGATTGATGAAAATGGTAGTGTTTTAATAGATAAAATATTAGATTTTGAAATAGAACCTGGATGAGTTATTAGTGATGTTTGTAGTAAGAAAATGATGAGAAAAACTATCATCATGTTTAATAAATACACAATATTCTACCACCACCAACTCATCATATGTTTCAAATGCATAATAATACAACAAAACTAACATTTCATTCAAATGTTTAAATATATTTGGCTGAGTTTTCTTCCGTGAAATATTAAAGAAAAATCCAAAAGAAAAATATAAAATAGATGAAATTAGCATTGATTTTGATATCATCAGAGTTGCTACAAATAACTTTCCAAAGATAAAAATTACTGGAAAAAATGAATCAGATTATAGGACCGCCAAAGTAATACTACATAGATGAATGATGTTACCGTACCTGTTTCAAACAAAAATGAAAACATATCTAATGTGGATGAGTTTGACTCGTATAATTAATTTTTTATATTACAGTTTTACTTGGCAGATGAAAGAAGAAACCTAGCAGATGATAAGGTAATAATGGACGAACCTCTAGTTGCCAATTTGTACTGTGATTTTGGAAGCTTACGAGATGCACATAAACTGTTCAAAGAAATATGAGTGCTTTATAAAATGCTACATTTAGGATTTAGTGTCGTGTATAAAGGATTTTTAAGGAATGTCCTGATGGTCGCAGTGAATCTATTAAAGTGTGATGGCTCTTAAGGGGATGCAGATTTTAGAATAGAATTACGAGTTTTGAGTTGCGCGTAGCACTGACATGTTGTATTGTTGATTGGTTTTTGTATTGATAATATGGACAGGGTTATGGCTTGTCTTTTATGTGGAGGATCAATGAAGAGTTTTCCATATGGAGTAATTGTATTAGTAGAGGTTCTAACTGTGACTATTAATGGAAGGGTTTATTTGTATATGAGAAGAAAGTATAACAAAGCAATTCGAGCTACTTGAGAAACTAGTGGACAAAATGGAGGAGAATTTGCGTGAGATGAAAATCAAAAGTTGGATGAGTTTCTTATCGCAGTACGGAATATAAATAAATGATAGGGAAATCCTTGCCCGTGTTCGAGAAAATCATCACTTGGTGACACATGATTCTACATTTTACGGGTCTTATTGACGTAAGGAACAATTGAGTGTCGATTAAGGTGTTTAAGATTTTTCAAATTCGACTATGTTAGAATTGGCTAAGAGGATTGTAGATCCAATTTGTGATCATATGAGGAGAACCGGAGCAAAGTCTAAACTGCTTGCGTTTATTAAAATAACGATGACTAGTCTCACTAAGTATGAATCTGTTCTCAAACTCGATATCGAGAAAATAAGGGATTTTTTGGTTGATGTTGATCGGGAGTCCTCTTAGAGAATTTGGTTTGCGTAAACAAAAGTTCTACTCGAGTGATAAGATATTTACAAATGATAGGTCTAATTAATACAACAAATATCTTCTAAATACTAAATGGATTATAGCTTATTTTTCTTTAATTACGTAAATGTCAACATCGTTCTAGTTCACATATTACAATTTAAAGACATGCCGAATTCTAGACTCTATTTATTACGAAATTTCACTAACTCATTCGACGATAATTATTTTTATTTCTAACGATTCCAAAATCAAAATTTGATAATTTTATGGTTTAATATGATCAATATTTAATTTTAAACGAAGTTATTTCCATCCGTTTAAAAAAAACTCAATATATGCCAACATAATCAATATTCCAAACTCTATAAAAAAAAAGGGTATGTTTCCCTATCATTCAATTAACTTTTAATTTTTATCTATAGTTGTAATAATATGTTTTGTTTATTCTTATCATTTCGATCAAGTTTATTTATCTATAGTTGCAAAGTAATATGATGTTTTATTTATTTTTATGATTTCGATCGAGTTTATTAATAAAAAAAAAATTAATAACAAATTGTTGATTTATCTGATAAACTAAAATATCAATCATTTCATATAATTATTTTAAAATTACAAAACTCATGATATGTCCAAATTAGAAAGAAAAGGATCGAAAAATTTAAAAGTTACAAACCGATAAAAACTAAAAATATTAATGAAACAAATTTTTTTTATTTAAATAATAGTTAAAATTAGAACAACCAATCGAGATGAGAAAACCTCCTAAAGAAATATAAAAGACAAAAAGTAGTATATTTAAAGGGCAGCAGCAATATGCGTGTAGAAAAACAACTCTATTATGCCATTTGTTGGCTTTTATAATCGCATCCCAAATGCCGTGGCGTATGAATTACTCAACCTCGTATACTAATATTACTTATTTACGACACTATTACCATCTCTCCCCTTTTTGCCATGCCACTCCACAGATGGAACGTAATGCTCTCACCAAAATTTAATTATCGTCCGCCCTGAATATGCCTTGCTTATCTAGACAGTGGATTAGAGTTGAATTCAACCCGACTTGGATTTTGAGTAATAAAGAGATGTTGAGCTATTTATGGTTAAGTTTTACCGATTAGGTGAGGCTTAAATCGGTGCTTCGTATTTTTTAAATTATGACGATCTTTTTTATATAATTTTTGGATTCAAAACGGTGGTGATATTTTAATCGGTAGATTTTATAGATTTTGATAGTATATGTAAAACAATAGATTATTGTAAGTAGTTTTGAAGTCGTATGACGGGTTAAAATGGTCGGTTAAATTCCAAAAAGATTCGTAATAAAATTCTACTACCAAATTCTAACACAAGTGCAAATTTAAAATAATGTTCTTATTTGGTTTAATTTTTTCTCTTCTTTGTTTTTATTTTTCCAATTTTTTTTATATTTTATTCTTTTACATAGTTGAATATAACTCATAAATAGACTAGAAATTATGTCAAGTCACTGGTGTTTGACCTCTGTCATATTAGTGTCATTAAGTTTTTTTCGTCCCCAAACGAATTACTAATGTTTCAAATCGTTGCATTCTTACTACTAGACCGTGCAAATTAACAGGAGGCTGATACGCTAATGTACCTCTCCATGTTCCATGTAGAATCACCCATTAAATCCTGTCCAAAATACCCCTCTTTGACTAAAGAGTATTTTGGACTGGATTTAATAGATGACCATAGATGGAACGTAGGTGTACATTTGAGTGATACGTGCCAGCGTAATTTTAATCTGCACGCGTAAGTGGCAAGAATGCAACAATTTGAAACATAAGTGACCCATTTTGGGAACAAAAAAAGCTTAGTGGCACAAATACAACAGATGTCAAACACCGGTAACTTACAGCATTTTAACCCTGGTATATAATTTTGGCTAACATCATTTGTTCCAAAACAACAACTCAAATTATATACTTATCACAACTATTACTTTTTTTATATTTACCGCCATTAGCATTGACAAAAAATGTGAAAAAATAATAAGAATACAATTTTGACAGAACTACAGTTACTCCGGTTACTAATCACGATTTTTAGACGAACATGGAACAATTGATCTACTAACTTTGTGTGTATATATACTACAAGTATGCTTCATCACAGTACAAGTACCGTGAGTAAAAAAAACAACTAAATATAAATAACAAAATATTCATCCAGTATGTGAAGACAAAGGAATCAAACTTTTTCTCTCCATCCATATATCATAACTTTTGATTAATTATAAATTATGACTAACATAAAGCATAATACTCCATAAATTTCTTACCTCACACTACCACTCCAACCCATCAGTGAGACCACCACTCTTTATAAATAGAAAACCTCACCCAAGCTCATCATCACCAACTTTAAACACAAACCAAATCACAAATCTTACAAAATGGCGCTCAAAACAACCTCTACTAGGCTTTTTGCCTATATAATTTCTCTATTTTCACTCCTACTTGCTCTGTATATCATCCTTACCTCATTTGCTACACCAACCAATGAACACTCTACTCTCGAAACGAATACAAAGCAAATCGATACGATTAACTTTTTATCTCTTCTAAAAAGTGTTACACCCAGAGATACGATGAACTTTTTATCTCTTCTAAAAAGAGATACACCCAGAGATACGAATCGATGCGACCAGACGAAATGGAAGTCTAGCCTTAAGGACCGTTATAACGTTTCCCTTGTATTAACGGTTGACCTTCATGGCTGTGGAAATTTCAGCAGCATACAAAAAGCTCTAGAGGCAGTTCCTGATTATAGCTCATTAAAGACTCTTATCATAATCGATTCGGCTACTTACAGGTCCTTTTCATACACAAATTTATAAACTTGTTTGCTATATAGGTTCTGTCCAAGAGTTTAAATACAACAGAAAGTTTCAATTATTTTATGTTCGGGCAGAATTAACAAAAATTAAATTACCTTAGAATGGTGGCAGTGAGAAAGTGAAATTCTTCTTCTTACGCTATCTGGGTTTTATCCGCACAAGTATGAATGAGGCAAAGTTTCTACCTTTTATGTACAAAGAGTTCTTGTGATATTCACAAGTAAGATTACCTTACCATGGTGGCAGGGAAAAAGTGACAGTTAAGGCGAGCAAGACAAACATAATATTTGAAGGTAAGGGTTATGGAAACACAGCTATAGAATGGAACGACACAGCTCATTCTGCAGGAGGGACAAGTAACAGTGCTTCCGTGGCTATTTACGCACCAAACTTTACAGCATACAACATCAGCTTCAAGGTAACATAACCTGAAAACACTTGTACAATATTGAGACCTTTGATGTATTGTACCTTATTAGATTTATGTTCTTGTTAAAGAACACTGCTCCAAAGCCACACCCAGGTGATAACGGTGGGCAAGCAATCGCACTAAGAGTAGGGGGTGATCAAGCTGCATTTTATGGCTGTGGAATTTACAGTGAACAAGACACACTTTTTGACGATTCAGGGAGACATTATTATAAAGAATGTTTTATCCAAGGTTTCATGGACTTCATCTATGGAAATGGTCGATCACTCTATGAGGTAAGTAACTAATGTAATTCATTAAAAATTGTTTGGTGTCTAATACAAAAAAAGAAATATACTTTTTATAATCTGCTTTATATGAAACAACATGTATAGAAAAGGACTTGATGCGAAAAAATATCAAGAAAAGATAGGTCATAAATTAAAAAATAACAAAAGCCTTTTGATCTTATAAGTCTAGAAAACTAGCTTTCTTAAGACTAACAAAATACAACCCTTTAAATAACACTTTTGCTTATAAGCTGAAGAGCCACATATACCGATGACACCAAACAAGCCTATGTAATGGACAGACAGGTAAATTTTAATCAAAATTTGCAATAATGGCAGGCTTGCACTATAAATTCCACTGCACCAGAATCCAAAGCCGGTATTAGCGGCTGCATCACAGCTCAAGCAAGAGAATCAGATAAAAACCAGACAGGATTTTCGTTTGTCAACTGTCGCATTGGCGGAAGCGGAAAAATCTGGCTAGGTCGAGCATATAGAGCTTATGCTACAGTGGTTTTTTCAAAAACATACATGTCTAGTGTTGTTTCTCCAGATGGGTGGAACAACTTCAACCAGCCTGCTTCTGAAAAGTACGTAACTAATCCTACTGACTGTTATTGTATCTTTTCTTTACTTTTGCATTCAATTATCAGTTAGAACAAATGAAACACATGTAGTCAACTTGGATTAGGATTTAGACGAATGCTTACCTCATTGAAGCGTTTGCAAAGCTTTGCGGAAGTTCAGAGCTGAATCACCAATCTCTCTGGAATAGTTTGAGATCTTTAATAAAGTTACGGTATCTTTACGTAGCTTTCACCGCTCAAACACATGAATATATATAAATGAAGTAGACAATTTCCGAAACATGTCAAAACCTTCAAAAATTAGCAGCCTCCGTAGAATTGACCCATCAAGGTTGCACAAAAGAAACCTGGCTTCTAATATTAGCACTATCATATTCTTACAAGAGGATTTGATGGTAAAATGGTAGGAAAAAGATGGACAAAGTTTGAAGATTGATACTTATTAAGGTGGCAAAAAATATTCCAACCCGACTGGATATTTTATTCCTATGAGGAAAGAATTGGGTGTGGACAAGGATTTTATGTCCAAAGCCTAAGTTGAGACAAAGTAATATCGTTCAGTTTAAACTCCGGGACGGGTTCAGGGTTGGACATTCAGACAACCTTGTTAGATCTGGACATTGATAAATGACAAATCCGAGTCATAAATCAGTTCAATCTACCGGATCAGACACAAATAAAATCAAAATAGTAAGAAAAATCAAAATTTACATAAAAATATCCAGAAACTAGGTTAAAACTTAGAGGATTCCGGACATTATGAGTAACATGAATGTGTTCAAATTCTGGGTCCAGTCTGACAAATTAATAGTTACTATATATATTTGTCCGACCCAAATTCGATCCATAACTGGCAAAATGGTGTTTACACTCATGTTATTTATAGTTATGTGTATTGCTAACAGGACAGCGTTTTTCGGGGAATATGATTGTTCTGGACCAGGAGCAATTAACAATTCTAGAGTCCCGTTTTGGAAACCGCTTACACAAAACGAGGCTGCTCCTTATATGGACATTTCTTATATCAATGGAGACCAATGGCTTCACAAAGGGACCGTTGACGGTACCCACAACTTTATTCAAGCGTACGATGATACATAGAGCCATAAAATATTATTTTTACTTTCAGTAAATTGCAGCTAGAAATATTTGTCGTCTAAATAAAAGAATGTACTCATCTGCGCGGTTAATTATGATCACCACAATAACGGACTTATCGATAAAATACAATAATATTACTATATTACTTCTTTCACTGCCAAGCAATATCTTTTTGTTCATACACAAGTTTCAAACTTACCTAGGTAAAGACATAGCAGGAGCGAAATTTGTTTTTCGTTGGCTCAGTTTCATGTACAACCCCTGCGACCAAAGAAAAAGGTTATATGTTAGATTGTTTGTTGAATGATTAAGTTGAGCGACTTTTAACTTTAAGAACATTCTGGATTGAAAGAGTGATGTACGTTAGTCGTATGTATCGTAGCTCCGGTAGTCATGCTAATATTTTGATCAGGAACCAGCTCAAAGTTAAGCCGTTGAAGAAAGATAGCAAGGGCAACTATAGCTTCTAATAAAGCAAATTGATCACCAATACATTTACGCGGCCCTCCACTGAATGGAATGAATCTGGTTTTGTCAAAGTAAATTTCAACTTTTAGTTTCATGAAAGATTTTAACAAAATCAGAATAAAATAGGCTTTTTAAACATTGTGGCAATACCTAAAATCAGTATTTGTTTCGTTGGGAATGGGACCCTCTAAGTCGAATCTTTCTGGCTGAAAATCTTCTGCGTTATCCCACACCTAACAAGAGACAATGGTCGTAGAGATGTTGAACTCCATTATAAAGAAAAAGAATCGATGTATGCTTCTCTTCAGATGATGATAGCATAAAACGGAAACTTTAATCCGGAAAACTGACGTGATCTGTGTTCTAATTTTATTTATATACAGGTATGTCATCAATTTCTACTTGTATGTACATTTGATGTTCTCAAATTTGCTCGTCAAAAACTGTGAAGCTTTATTATAGTTGTATCATAATAACTATCAGGAACCTTAGTCTTATAGGGAAATTAACATCAAATTCAGCAAAATATCGATCTACACTTGAATCGCTACAACTTACTGAAAACGATCATACAAGATTCGAATCACTGTAGAAGAAATCGAAAAAAATGGAAATGGTTATGATATGAAGTCTAAGAAAGCAGGACACAACGTGATACCTGTGACGAATGATGTATATTATATACTGAGATCATTATATCTTGACCAGCATTGACCTTATAATTTCCAGGAAGGACATCAGCAACTTGAGCTCTTCTGATTAAGACCTATATATATAAAGATGTTTAAAAGCATCAAAATTAGGTTTATAAGATATTGAAACCATAAAGTTCACTATCTTTTTACATAGATCCTATAAGGAAGGTTAAGAAAATTCTGCAACATACAGGGGGATGCGGATATAGACGCATTGACTCGTTTAAACAACGCATTAGAAACTTTAGTTCTTTTGTGTCTTCGTAGGACGGAAAGCTTCCCTTTAGAACCATGTCAACTTCTTTTTGTGCTTTCAGCAACGAAGAGGGATTCTACCATAAAGAAAATAAAATAATATTAGAACCTTAAAACAAAATAAAGCTATCTTATTCGCGATAATGACTGTTTAGTGTTTTGCAGTCCTAGGATGAATTGTAAAATACAACAATATTAAATCCACCTATTGAAATTAGCAGGGATACCTTAGTTAGAAGATACAATGTCCAAGTCAAAACAGAACCTGTGGTCTCGTGACCAGCAACAAGCATAGATAAAAGATCGTCTCTCAATTGTACACTGGAGACCTGAGATTAGGTAAAGGGAAAGCATTTATACAAGGAAGAACTAGAACTCCTGCTTCAAAGAAAGACACTTGATACAATAAAATTGTCCAAGTCTTGCAATTTGAGTTCGGTATTAGAAATTGAGGTAATCTCCTGATTGATCTCTAAGGTCTGAAAATCTTATTAAAATCATCTTTTAATTTTTGTTCCGTCACCTGCTACATTGTCATCTTTTTAAGCTCGAGCTGAGAAGGAGCTTGAGCTTAAAACTGACTTTTAATGAGCATTTTAAATAGATTTTAACCTCAAAGACATTTCAAATATACCCCGGTCTTAACCTTTATCAACAAAAGAAACAAATTAATAGACCTCTTCTCTACTCGCAAGCAAGAAACGGAGGATGCTCGGATCAGCGTCGTTTACATATTCCTCGTTGTCAATTCTTTCATTTTCACTTTCCACCATTTTTTTGCATTTCTCAATAAGTTCTTCAACAGCTTCCCTAATGATGGCCACAGATTTTTCAGCTTTTATTTGTCTCGGAATTATCTTACGCAAAGCTTCAATCTGCAAAAAATAAGAAAGAAAAAGTTATAACTTATAAACAAGATCTAAATCAATAGACTAAAAAAACTTACTTTCCAATAAGGTAAGATATCAGTTGACCGCAGCTCAGCCTCTTTCAATGCGGTGTAAACAGCATCAATTACAGGGCTATCCGTGTTTAGCGAATCGAAATCATAATTGAAGAGCGACAGGCCAATAACATCCAGAGTTAACTGAGAAAACTTTGCTTCCATGTTAACGGCTGTGCCACTAACTGCGTCAACTTCCAACTTCTCCACCAATCTCTCCGCGCATTTGCAAAATACTCGGTCGACAATCACGGACAAGTACTTCTTATGAAGGGACGGCACAACTGCCCTTCGCCTTGCCTAACTCGAATCAATTTTATCGGACAAGTTAGAAACTTTAACAGGTATTTGGATTACAGGGAACAAAAACATATCCAAACGAAAATCGAAAACTTCAATTCGAAACTTTCTATTATACTCTTAACGTATCAAGAACATATCATTACTGCTTACTTAAGTAAAATCAATACTCTTCTCTACAGGTTTGAGTCCAAATCAATCTCTTAAGTTACAATGAATTTCTAATTCTGATCTTAAAGTCTTAACAACAACTACACCACAGTGCAAAACAAAACGATGCAACTTTCTCAAACATAAACAAATTAAAAACTCCATTACCGTCCAAAGAGAACCTTCAGCAATGGCGACACCCGACCCGAACAAGAACTCCGAAACCTCAGCCACAAGCCCTTTCGAATACTTGGTGCCATAATTCTTCAACACATGTTTAGCGATTGCCGGGTCACTCACCACAACGAAATTCTGAGGCCCCGACGCGAGTCGGTAAATGGGTCCGTATTGGATCATCCATTTGTACAACGGAAGGAACAGAGCACCACCTAGAAGCTCAGACACGTCATCGAGCTTCGCGCTGGCTATGGGTATCCCTGAGTCGTCGTTTTTGGAAGAAAGGAGAGAGCTTGTGAGGGATGTGAGCCAATCCGGGCTGAGCCATGAACCTGAACTGGAGGGTTTGGGGGGTTTGGGTTTTTTTCCGATGGAGCATTTGATGGGGAAAGAGCTGCGTAGAAGTGTTTTGGGTTTGGGTTTGGAAATAGAAGTTGTCAAAGTGACAGAAGAATAAGGAGTAGAGAATAAGATTGAGGATTGCATATTTGTTTCTCTGTTTTACGCCATTGTTAAGGTGTGCTTCACTATTGGTTATGTATGTGAGTATGTGACTACAATTATTTGGGTGGATAAAAGAGGGAAGACTAAAACGTACTTTCTCTACAGATGGTATGTGTGTCTATGCTAATTTCAGTTGCATTGGATATTCTTCTAGAGAGCTGTTGTGAAAGTACTATAAAAAAAATTAAAAGAGGGAAGACTTAAACGTACCTTTTCTATGTCTATTCTAATTTCTAATTTCAATTTTTTTTGCGGAAACAACCCGGAGCCGCTACTGGAGTGCAATGAGTGTGCACGGTGAACCATCAGTCTGACGCGATAGCGTGCAATGAGTGACAGACCCAACCGAGAAAGGGTATGTAGAGGGATTCGAACTTATGACTTTTTGGTCATAAGAATGTCATACTCAACAAACTCGGCTACCCCCTTGACGACGGAAATGACAATGTTGTTATTTTGAAAAATAAAAGGGTAGAATATTTTGTTTTTATTTTTTTATAATTTTTGAAAAAAAAATATTTTATAAAATTACGTGGTGGGATGCATGTGATTTTTTGGGTAGATCTATTTACATCCAAACATCATATTTTCAATTATCGCTAAGATTTAATGAGGGTGAAATATCAATAATATATAACATGGTTTATTTTTCTATATGTATTTTGATTAAAACAAATGCATTACTGATTTTATGATTTATGATTATATTTGTTTCTTAAAAAAATTAAAAGGATAAAAAAAGTTGTGTTTAGTTAAGTGTCTTAACATACCGCTATTTATTTTTTTACCTTTACAGCTATATGTTTTTTTGACAAGATTTACATTTAGTTTTATATTATCTTGAGGATTTTGAGGAAAGTGGTTCCATGCTCAAGATGTTTTCTTCGTAGACTTCAAACCACGACGATATTGTTGGCATGGGAAGAATATGTTACGCAGATTGATGTTTTTAGACCAATATCTACGGGATCAAACATATTAAGATTATAATTTAAAGAATTTAGGTCTAGATTAGCCCTACGGTGAGTTGGGACATTTGAATTTGGGATATTTTATCGCTTTTGTGCCATTTATTTAACATTTTTAAATATGAAAAACTAGTAAATAGAACAAATATTAAACAATATCGCAAATAAAAAAAAGGATGACTATACCAAACACTTAAGTCACGAATGATCCTCCACCACCAAACAAACTTGATTGAGTTGATTGATTATGAATTGTGATCGCAGATTGTAAAAGAAAAATATAGAATATATTGGTTTGAGAGATTATAATAGTGATTATGGTATTTGGTTTCGAGAGGAAGAACAATATTGTTTGAGAGATGAATGAGAAATGAAATAATTATTTTTCTCTATTTTTAGATAAAAACTTCACAAAAATATTATATCAAAACGGATATTCGTTTTAATCAACATCTATTTTTTTAAATGATCAAAACAAATAACCTTTTTGGCCAACTTTTTGAAAAACAAATAGTTATTGGAGAAACAAATATTCATTTATCCAACGGATTGAACTCCCAAATGGTATACATATGAGGCTTCTTCTTCATATCTTCCACACAATCATTCTATTACTACTAAAGTTCAACTTATACTTCAATTCTTTTTGACTCAATCCATATTTGTAATGGCTCTGAGAGTAAGTAGAAAAACGCCAAAAATGACTCTGAAGGATCTATATCGAGGAGAAGAAAAGTCGAGATTGAGTTACTGCCACCGGAATATGTATCCAAGAGTATTTACGAAGATGTTTAAGAGAAGTTCACATTCAAAACGAGATGGCATCGAGCGGGATCACTATAAACTCGGATTTGTTTTTAAACAATAATGACCTTAATGGTGCCATGGCTATGAAAATTTGATTTGATCATAGTGATGTGATGAGTTGGTTTATTTGGCCAAATTTAGGTGTGAGTGGTATGTTAAAAACTGTACAACAAGTTTAATCAACTACATGTAAAATTTTGGATGGTAGATCTAATTTGGAAATGAGCTGTAAAAATTAATAATATGGCTTATAGTATTTTTGAAACTGGCATAACATAAAAATTTGTGTTCCCAAAATATAAAAATTATAGAAATTATTTAAGGTACTTAAGTTATCCTCGTAATAATCGGCCAGCTGATTGGCCTATAATGTTGGATACAATAGTCAAAGCACTGGGAACTGTTATAAATCATCTTATGGTTTATGATAAATGTAAAGTTAATAGATCTAATATGGATAGAGCTCATAAATTAGCTTTGAAATTAGTTAATAATTGTTTCGTTTATAATAATAACGATTCAACTTGTCGAATCTTCAAACATTTGTAACTAAATAAATTTACCTAGTTTGATAATTAGGTACATGGATTCAAGACGTGGTAGTAAAACATTTCCTCATGGGATGATAATAACTCGGTTACTTAAGAATAAGGGGATATATATTACTGGATGAATTGAGGGTAGATGTTACTGGTGAATTGAGTGGCATATTCACTTGAAGTTCATGTATAGGAAATACATTTTTAAGAAGCCAACCAATATATTCTTGGAATGAACAACTCTAGTTGAAATAACAGATCTTTTTAATTTTTCCAGATAAATTAGAAGAAATCTGGAAATTAAATGGATATACCACACCACCTAATCTGCCTACATATTGAGCGAGGCCAATCGGTCACGCTACGATGCAAGATTTGAGTAAGGTAACCACTTTCAATGTCGATAGTTCTTCTCATCAACCTGAATTGATATTCTACAACCGACAATATATAAAATGAATGCATTCTAAAAAAGTGAGCAATAAGAATAACATCAATACTCAGGTTGGTGAATTATGCACCACCCAATTGCGTCACGACAAGCATATACAACAAATGGTGCATAAGTTGGCGCTTTATTAACAAATAAATGCTAATCTTCCTCCTCCTTCATATCCTTCATCACCATTAATTATAATGGTTAATATCCCTCTCCAGCATCACATCTATGATGACTTAGGTTTTTTTTATCTATCTGATTGTATTAATTTTTTTTTATGTATTTATATTTTATTGTTTTAAACATCGTTATTATCTTTTCCAATTAATTTATTGTTTGATTTTATTTATATGAATATTAAACATTTTTTTTATTGTTAATTAAACATCTTTTTAATTTTATTTTTTATTTACAATTGTACAAGTAGTATATATATATATATAATTCAAACCACTTTAAATTATTGTATAAATATAAACATTCCAACAACTCTAAATGTATATTGAAAGATCTAATAAACTATCAGATATAGTAAACTATTAGTTGGAAGATGTACCAATTTGAAAGATCTAAAGATATAGTTATAAGATATTAATAAACGGTTAGATAAAAGATTTGATAAAATATATAACAGTTTAAGTATTTAAAAATCTAAAAATTCTATTTTTTTTAAAGATATAGTTTAAAGATCTAATAAACTTCTAAAGATTCTACTTTTTTGAAAGATATAGTTTAAAGATCTAATAAACTATTTAAAGTATCTAACAGTTGAAAGAAGTAAAGATCTAAAGATTCCAACAACTTTAAAGATATAGTTAAAAGATTAATAAACTATTAATTGAAAGATCTAATAAACTATTTGAAATATCTAAATAGAATTACATAATTATCACATAAATATCTGACATATTTCGTTTATGATATACATATCTTAATTCATTTCATTAGACTGAATTAATACATATATATTAATTTTTAATAAACATATTAAAAAATATGGTAAAGTGTTAAATATGATGGAATATGACGAGACTGGGACTGCCAAGATGGGATTCTTGTCACAAAGTGATTCCGTAACGACATGATTCTATAACGATATGTCACGACGTAAATCTGTAACGTTGGGATTCTGTAACGTCGAGACTATCTTAAATATTACGGGACGAGACAAGACACCTCGTTTGTCATCCCTAATTAGTTTAGAGAGAATATACAAAATTATTATTAATTGTTTTTTTAAAAACATATTAGCAATATTAATTAGGGACCATGATCATTTAAGTACTAAAGAAGTTAAAATTTACCAATTAAAGTGTTTGAAAAAATATTCTAACAATTAAGATGTATTTTATAGTAAATATCAAATATAACTCTAGTTTATATAATGGTAATCTACCAATAACCATTCAATATCAAATTTATTTACCAATAACCACCCAAGGTTTGATAAAGTACGGATAACTAGCTAGTGATAAATCAGTATTTACATATAACCATTTGGAAGTTTCAACCATTTTTTCTCTCCTATTTATTATGTTTTTATTCTAAATATCATATATTCTAAACCATAACCCAAAAAGAAATTTGAAAATACCATTGGTTTTATTTATTTAAGGCGAACAAAACTAGATCCATAAAAGATATTTTTTTAGTTGTAATTAGGTTACAAATAAGTATGGAAAAAAGTTATATTTCAGTTGGAAAATTACTTATAATATGCTTACAAAAAAGTAACTATGTTTTAGTTGCGGAATTATGTGTAATTTGGTTGTAAAAAATAATTATGTTCCACTTGTAAAATTACATATATAAGAATAGAATAGTTGCGTAAATAACTCTTTGGTTGCAAAATTATCATGGAAAAAGCAATTGTGTCCGGTTGTAGAATTACATGTAATTTGGTTGCAAAAATTAAATGTGTTCGAGTTGCGGAATTAAATGTAATTTGGTTGGAAAAATGGGAAAACAAATCTAAAAAAACATCACTAATGGATTTTGTTTTGTGTGTCTTTAAAAATAGAAATATATGCATTTTTGGAATTATTTTGACTTATAATTTTACAAATATTTAGTTTTGAAGGTTAAAATAACTAATTATTGAAGATTGTATGTGTTCATGTGTTCATTAGTATTTTTGTAAGCTTTAAACTTCAAAACCCATGCGATTATCAGTAATTTTAATTTTTCCGAGGTAGTTATCGGTAACCCACCATTTATATACAAATTCGAGTTACTAGTAATCGTTAAGATATGTTGTTTTGGTTTCCCTTTTATTTTTCCTCTTATTATTTCCCAAATTGAATTTTTAATAACAAATATAAAAATCAATCAAAAAGAATTACGACATTCAAATTGATTTCTCGAGTTATAAAAATTAATCAAAACTAGTTACGACGTTCAAAATGACTTATTCAATCCAATTTCACGATTTGAAAGTACCAAACCATAGTTTCGACAAATTCTTAAATTTATTTCTCACTCAAAATATGTTATCATTTCTTATTTTTAAAAAAAATCTCTTATATCTTTTTAAATATATTTTCAGTCCTGCTTAAATATAAATATGATAACTACCTTCGTACAAAGTAAAAATAATTTGGATGATTGCTATTAGCAAATAAAGATATTTAATTTCATGCAGGGACTTCTCCCCGAAGAATTGGTAGATAATGTGACCAAGAAAAAAACTTTAACTTTGGGAGATTTCTTAGCTCAAGTTGAGAAGCAAATCAAGATGGAGGAGTCGAAGATATTAAAATTAGTCCCTTTGTAGAGACAGGTTCCTCAACCTTCAGCCCCGAGACATAAAAAACAACAAGCCCAAACGATTACTAATTTTTATCCCAAGGGAAGAAAATTAGAATCCACCCCACATCGAGTAAGTCAACACTCACAAGGTCAGCAATACAGGTCCATAACGAATTAATGGGTCCAAATCAATCATTATACCTATCTATGAGAGAGTGTTATTACTATTTTTGATAATACAAGAAGTTTTGTTTAGTTTCTAATAAAACTCTCAATCTAGAGTCCGGAGGAGAATTGAAATACCCATTTTTACAAGTATGATAACGACATATGCCATCATATAAGAGAGTGTATCACATTCAGATACAAATTTAAACTTTAATTAACAATGGAAAGTTGATCACTTTTGTCAAAACACAATTAGAGGGTTGGTTGCAATCTCCACGTGTCAATCAAGCCATAGTCCGAAGGGAGGTAATATAAGCTTTTCCTAAGCAGGAAAATGATATGATTATAACTAGACCTTATGGTGAGTTTGATATGGATTCCGAGTATCTCAACCTTGACCCTGACCGAACTAGTATTATGGTGGTTGATGAACCTTATGATGAAGGAAATACTAGAAATTTATGTGAATTTTTAGAGTTACAAACTATATTCAGCGAGAATACATATTGGGGTCTTCAGGTTATTCACAAAAATGGCACGTTGTAAGTTTGGAAACTTAGTTAGAAGGAATAATGTTTTCCCATCTTTACCAAAATCCGATGACATTTATCATGTTTGATGGGGATGATTTAAGAGATATTGCTGGACTCCATGAGGGTGTTGTGGTAATCAAAGCGGATATGGAGAGAACAAAAATGCGAAGAATCGTTATTAATACAGGTTTTCCAACAAATATATTGTTCATGTCCACGTACAAACAAATGAAAAAACCTTCGGTGATACTCTCGTCGAATATGACAATAGTGAGATTTACAAGAATCATTATGAATATAATTAGAGAGTTTGAATGATATGCATTACTCGGACGAGGACCTTCAAAAAGACGATGAGATTACTTTATATAGACGTGGATGATCCTACTTTATATAATACTATTTTTGGCAGATCTTGACTATTTAGAATACACGTTGTTACCTCAACTATCTGTTAGTGTTTGAAATATGTCATTGAGGGTTAAGTTGGAGTTGTCTGCAACAGCCGGGGGGTGTCTAGATAATGTTATGTTACCACTCTCGCTCCTAAGATGCTCCTTCACGTGGAAACCAAAAAACAATAGTAATTATCTTAGTCCACTTCGGGGTGAGACACTGTAGATGATCTGATGGAGACTTTTAGTTTGATAATACATGATGAGGATATTGAGGTGTAGAATTTTTCAAATGGAAATAGTGTGAAGATTGAGGCTCAGTTACCACTGATGAGCCTGGATTTTATCACCACTCACTATTGGGACTGGACAGGGGCAATTCAGACATTATCCACCCACTGAACCATCCGAACTGAACTAATGTATTAAAAACTTAATCACTTTATGACTAAGCTAATTACATACCTGCTTAATAACTAATGGATCTTTAATGGGTCTTTGAACTCGACCTGAATTCATAAATCATGACCCGAAAGCCCATATGGCCCAAGGTTAACGGTATAAATATCCAACCACTTTCATTTAATAAGGGTAAGAAAAATTAAATACAACCATGCAGCTCAAATCTCTCACTACAATCTACTAAACATTAAATTCCTTTGAAACACCACAAAACTCTAAACAAAATTACCCTCAAACAAATATAAAGTCTCACCAAATTGGCGACCATAGTGGCAGGAGAAGGTGCCTGAATCTAGCATTCAAAACTATCAAGAAAATTCAGTTTGGATGAATCCGGACGTGCAGGAAATACCACCAGCTTTAGCAGAAGTGGTGGGAGAAAATGATGAGTATACTATCCAGGAGCGAGATAGGTTAAAAGTCGAAATAGAAGCTCTGACGGCTGCCAAGAGGGCAGAGATGGGCATAAACGAAAAATCTAAGGCGTCAGTAGCTCATCATACTGACAACCCAAGAGAGCATGAGCCATCAAAAACTCATGTGAGTACAAAAAAGACTCATGCTAGTTCAAAAAAGTCTCACCGGTCTAAACCGGTGGAGAGCTCTGATTCAGACTCAGAATCTTCTAGTAGCTCCTCAAGTGAAGATGGAGTTGAAGAATCCTTGTCATCCAGCAGTGATGAAGGTCGTTCTAAAAAGAAACAAAAGTTGGTCAAAAAATGCTCAAGAAAAAAGGATAGGCATGGAAGGTTGAAGAGGCATCTGAGCAAGGTATTGTCTCACAGTCATGGCCGGAGACACGTAGATCGATCGTTAATGGATCCTTTCGCCTTCCATGATGAGCCAGGTATCTTTTCAACTCCTAACAAAGATACAGTGTTCATTCATGGCCGGAATTGGAGACAATCTCCATTGTCCACTAAGATATTTTCCGAAAACCTTCCTAAGAGGTTTGACAGTACAAAAATGGAAAAATATGATGGCAGTAAAGACCCAGATAACCACTTGGAACAATTCAAAAAATTTATGATGAATTTTGATGATGACGACAAGTTACTTTGTCGAGCATTCTCCCAATCTTTTACGGGGAGTGCTCTGAAATGGTACAATAGTTTGACACAGGGCTGCATCAAGAATTTTGACACCTTTTGGGTGGCCTTTCGTAGATAGTTTGTTGGAAGTAAAGAGGTGAAGGGAAATAGAGACACAATTATCCATTGTGCCCACGAACCAGATGAATCTTTAAAAGAATACATAAGTCGTTTTGTAAATACCAAAAATGGTTTGGCTGATTGCTTTGAACAAGTAGCAATAGCTTCTTTAAGACAGGGTTTGAACCCTGGAAACTTGGCTGATTTAGTAACCAGGAAAAAAACCATGACATGGGGGGGGGGGGGGGCTACTGAATCAGGTCGGTAAACAAATCAATGTCGATGAAACAAAACAAAGAAGACTAGGGTGCACAGGGCAGGTGAGGTCTGCTCCAGCTACGCCAAATCAAAATCAAAACCAGTCCGGGAACAAGGCCAAGGAAACCGGGCAGGGTCATAACAAAGCCAAAGCTCAGTCCCATCCGGCTGCACCAGCCCAGAGCCAACAATCCAAGAATAGGCGAGGGCCTTGGGTTCAACCGGAGTTGTTTACTGAGTTGAAAGAAAACGTAGCCAGCATTTATGACAAAACAAAAGATGAAGTACATTTCAGAAATCCGGCTGCGTTACAATCTCCGAGGGAGAGCCGTAATAATTGTTTCTGTCAATATCACCATGATATTGGCCATACCACTGAGGATTGTATTGTGTTAAAACAAGAAGTCCAGAATTTGATTGAAAGAGGAAAGTTAGGGGCGTATGTTAAAAGAAGAGGTGTAAATAGGCCTGATAATGTTCATCGAGCTGGTCCGAACAATGCAGGCACGTTGGCTCCGGATGGGGATATGGTTATAATCGAAAGATTCAATGTAGAATCAGAATATTTAGATCCTGATCCAACCCGAAATACAGTGGGTGTTATCACAGATTATTGCAAGACGGTGTCCGGACTTATAAACTTTTATGAGTCGCTTATGATATTCAGAGGAGATACCATGACATCACCAACTACTTCTTCGAGAAAGAGGCACGTTCATACTTTAGCTACCCAACTGGAAGGAGGCATGACTTCCTATCAATCGCAGATTCCATTTCCCTTTATTGTGTTTGATGAGGATGACTTGAGGGATATTTCTGGTCCTTATGAAGATGCTGTTGTCATAGGAGCATCCATTGGGGGTAATGACATAAGACGAATTTTGGTAGACACCGGAAGTTCTGCCAATATTCTCTTTTTAACTTCCTATAAAAAGATGAAAAATCCAGCAGTAATTCAACGTTCGAACAGATCAATTGTTGGTTTCACAGGAAGCTTAGTAGATGTGATCGGGGAGTTCGAGGAGGAGGTGTTATTGGGCAAAGGCCCTTTTAAAAAAATGGTTAGAATACTATTCATTGTGGTGGATTGTCCCACTTGTTACAATGCTATTCTAAGGAGATCTTGGCTCTCCAGGATGCATGATGTGGCCTCAACAGTCCACCAATGTGTGAAGTATGTTGTGCAAGGGCAAGTAGGAGCTGTTCGGAGCAGTCAAAAGGTAGCAAGAGAGTGTTATGCAACATCACTTACTCCTCTGACGTTGGGGGCAGTTCGGATTAATAAGGAATAGCAGTTTGAGGGGCCCTCTGGGTGAGAGGGTGAAATTGATGACCCTAGAGAGACCCATGGTATTTTAATACCAATTGAAGAAGTTGAAACTCACTCTTTGGCTGAAGGAAAAAGTGTTAAGATAGGATCCAAGATGACATCGGAGTTAAAGGGTAAAATGTTAGAATTCTTGAAAGATCATCAGCATGTCTTTGCTTGGTGTAATGCTGATGTTACCGGAGTGCCACCAAATATAATATCACACCAATTATCCATCTGAAGGGACATAGCACCTGTTGTACAAAAGAGGAGAGCCTTTTCTAAGGAAAAGGCTGATCTTATAGTTCAAGAGGTTGACCGACTTACTAAAATGGGGCACATAAAGGAATCTCAATATCCTTTATGGACAGCCAACCCGGTATTGGTAAAAAAGAAAAATGGTAAATGGCGAATGTTCATCGATTTCACAGATCTCAACAGAGCTTGCCCAAAGGATTTATATCCGGTCCCCCGAATTGATCAGTTGGTGGATTCCACATCTGGGAACAAGCTGTTGTCTTTTATGGATGCATTCTCCGGGTATAATCAGATTCAAGTGGATCCGAATGATCAAGAACATACTACATTTGTTACTGATAGGGGCCTCCATTATTACAAGGTAATGCCATTTGGGTTAAAAAATGCTGGGGCTACTTATCAGAGGTTGGTAAACAAGGCTTTTGCTGATCAGATTGGAAGAAACATGGATGTTTACATCGATGACATGATGGTAAAAAGCGTGGACGAAGAGCGACACTTGGCAGATCTCCAAGATACTTTTGCTAACTTAGTAAAAGTAAATTTAAAATTGAACCCAGAAAAGTGTGTCTTCGGAGTACATTCCGGGAAGTTTTTGGGGTATGTGATAAGTGAGAAAGGGATACAGCCTGATCAGACCAGCTTACTGCTTTACTACAAATGGAACCTCCCCGGAATGTTAAAGAAGTGCAACGATTGAACGGGAGGCTGGCTGCACTAAACCGTTTTATTTCAAGGTCTTCGGACAGGTGCGCCCCGTTTTTTCAAACTCTTAAAGGTGCAAAAGATTTCAATTGGTCCCCACAGTGTGATAAGGCCTTCGATGAGATTAAAAAGCACTTGTCTTCTCCCAAGACATTGTTTAAACCTGTTGATGGAGAGACCCTCTTCGTATATTTTGCAGTCTCTGATTGTGCTATAAGTGCAGTATTGGTTAGGGAAGTAGATAATTATCCTCGTCCGGTGTATTATATCAGCAAGAGCTTGATAGACGCAGAAAAATGCTATTTAAAACTTGAGAAATTAGCACTAGCCCTGGTGATTGTTGCAAGAAAGATGAGGCCCTATTTTCATGCACATTCTATCATTGTTCGGACATCTTTTCCATTAAAAAATATTCTCCAAAAGGCCGACATTTCAAGTAGAATGACCAAGTGGTCGGTAGAATTGGGAGACTACGATATTTATTTTGCTCATCGAACAACAATCAAAGCCCAAAATGTGGCTGATTTTCTGGTTGAATTTCACTCAGATAAGGATACTGAACAAGCAACTTGAGTAAAAGATAAAAAGGTATGGGTCATCCGGACTGATGGTGGATCAAGCACTATGGGTTATGGATTTGATATATGTTTAACCTCTCCGTACGGTGATAGAATGTACCAGGCTATATGTTTTGCATTCAGGGCTTCCAATAATGAGTCCGAATATGAGGCTGCTATAGCTACTTTGAAGTTGGCTCTCATTTGGGGAGCCAAAAGGGTCAGGTTAATGAGCGACTCTCAGCTTCTGATCCATCATGCACAAGGCCAATGAAGCTAAAAAAGAACAGCTGATTAAATATTTATTCATCCTAAAAAAAGTGGCCCTCAATTTCAAAAGCGTCACTTATGAGCACATACCCCGAACGGAAAATACGCTAGCAGACTCTTTGGCAACCGTAGCCTACTCAGAATCCTACCCTTGGATACATGTGCAAGAGTTCCCATCTATTCAAGTCAATCCGGATAAGGAAGAAGAAAGTTTAAATATACAAGTAAAAAACCCCAAAAATTGGAGATTTCCAATCCATCAATTTCTTTCAGATGGCATCTTATCTGCGGAAAAAACAGTGACAAGAAAAATAAAATACAAGGCTCGTGGTTTTGTCATCTTAAGGGATGTTCTTTATAAAAAAATCCTATAGTAAACCTCTCTTACGATGTCTGGGAGTCGACAAGTCCCAAATAGTGCTCTCCAAATTACATGATGGTGAGGGATCAACTCACCGTGGATTTAGGGCTCTAACAAGAAGAGTTCTGTGTAGCTGGGTACTATTGGCCCTCCATAATGCAAGATACCAAGGAGTTGGTAAAAAATGTGATCCATGCCAACGATATGGTAATGAAATTCATACCCCAGCTGTCCCTTTGGAGTCAATTTCTGAGCCAATACCTTTTGCTCGATGGGGGCTGGATTTAGTGGGACCTCTACCCATGGCATCCGGAGGGTGCAGAACTGTAATTGTTGCCATTGATTACTTTTCGAAGTGGATTAAAGCAGCCCTATTGGCAGGAACTACCTCGAAAGCTGTTATCAAATTCATTTTATCTAACATTTGTTGCAGATTTGGAATTCCACAGAAGATAACTACAGAAAATGGGCCATAATTCGACAACAAGGAAATGGAGACTTTCTGTGCCTCTAGAGGCATTCAACACTGCTTCTCTTCTCCTTTCCACCCATAGGAAAATGGACAGGTTGAAGTGGCTAACAGGACAATACTGTCCGGCCGAAAAAAGAACTTAGAAAGGACTGCTGGAAAATGGCAAAGTTATTTACAAGAAGTCTTGTGGGCTTACCGAACCACCCCCGGGGCTGCAACACAAGAGTCTCCCTTTACCTTAGTATATGGGATGGATACCATAGCTCCCATAGAGGCTACTCTTCCTTCCTTTCGAGTTCATAATTTCTCCGAACACGCTAACGAAGTGGCAATAAGAGGCCAGCTTGACTTGATGGAGGAAAGAAGAGTTAAGGCTCACCTCAGAGCCACACATTATCAAGTCCTGATGAGGAGCAGGTTTGCTTCCAAAGTTAAAAGAAGGGATTTTCAGCCAGAGGATAAAGTATTGAGGAAAGTCTTCCTACACACTAAGGAGAAGCAGTTCGACAAGCTAGCTCCAACTTGGGAAGGACCTTATGTGGTCAGAGAAAAGCTTAAGCCTGGGACATACCGACTTCAAGATAAGGATGTAAGGGTTTTGAATCACCCCTGGAACATTGAACACCTCCGGTTGTATTTGAAATAAAAACTATGTAAATATTTACTTGTTTAAAAGTTCATGTAAATATTTGGGGGCATACTCTTTCCTACCTTGGTGGCGTGGGGAGGTTTTAATGAGGTGTCCGGGATTTTTAATAAAATTTGATGCCTTCTTAAAAGATTCGGAGTGTTTCAGTTAAGGTTTTCTTTGAAGTTTTCTATCAATGTCAGATCGAATTGAATTGATAGAGTGATGACTACTTAAACATTTGTCATCGGAGAATTTAAATACTCTCGCTTTAAAAGTGCTTCTAAACTGACTAAGGGCTGTTTAAACATTAGCCATCAAAGTTGAAAAAATTATGAAGTAATATGCAAGATTTGTGCAAAGTAAAATTGTCCATTAGAATAACCGAAGTGCCTTGGCCACCCAAGGACTGAGTTTTTAAACAATTACCATTCAAGGACTTTGGTTCAATCACATAATTTTTTTTTATAAAAAAGAGATAATTAATACTTCAAGACTGAGCTTTCTTAGATGGCCCAGTCCTACTTGGTTTCTTCTTCTTGGAGTCATCATCCTCCTCACCCGGACTCTCCCCAGAATCCTACCCTTGGAAATCTTGATGGGTGCATCTGAGCCAATATTTTTATTTTTAGCCCCAGACTTGGAAGGCGTAGTTTTTGGAGCCTTCCCTCTCACCAAACGACCTCTTCGTCGGTCTACTAGCTTTTCTGGGGAAGCATCAGCATCCGACCCCATGGTAATGAATGGAGAAGGTCTCTTAAAGCTTGTAACTGCCTGCTCTGGTTCAACGACATGCTCTGATTCCTGAACTGATGAGCCCGAAACGATTGGTGAAAGGTTAGACTGGAATAACTTCCTGGGTTTAGCACTCGTAGCTGAAGAAGAACCCCGGTCAGGCTCAGAACTTGGTGTTTCCGATTTGTTAATAGGGGAAACAGGGAGGCCTGCAGCAATGCGCCTTTCTCGTTCGACCTTTTGAGCTTTTTCTATCTCTGACAAGTTGAGCCACCCACCTTTTACTAAGGCGTTTCTTGTTGTTAACATAAACTCGCAAGAAGGGTTTTTGAGAAGAGAAAGCTTTGAAGTTTAACAGAATAGAGATGATGAAGATGATAAAACAGTGAAAAGTGGACTAATTTATAGTAAAGGAATAAAAGATGCTTCGATACCTAGGAGAATATGAAAGGATAAATGTAATGATTAAAGACGGCGCTGATGTCACCCACATTAATTGAAGAGGTTGATTTTTAAAGAAAGTGAGAGTGCTGTTCTAGGAGAAAAACGGCCGGTGTGGCAAATAAAAAAGGGACACGTGTCCCACGATCTCTGGCAAAATCGTTTGGCTTCTAAGAGTTTTATCAGTCCGGGTAAAGTCGTTACACGACTATTGCGAGAATCTGTCCGGACATAGTCACAAGTGCATTTGAACTATTTTTTAGGTCTTGTCAAAGGCCTTCGAACATAACCTAAAAAAGGGGCTACTGATGAGTCCGGATTTTACAACCACTCACTATTGGGACCGGACAGGGGAAATTCGGACATTATCCACCCACTGAACCATCCGAACTGAACTAATGCATTAAAAATTTAATCATTTCATGACTAAGCTAATTACCTACCCGCTTAATAACTAATAGATCTTTAATGGGTCTTTGAACTCGACCCGAATTTATAAATCATGACTCGAAAGCCCATATGGCCCAAGGTTAAGGGTATAAATACCCAACCACTTTCATTTAATAAGGGTAAGAAACATTAAATACAACCATGCAGCTCAAATCTCTCACTACAATCTACTAAACATTAAATTCCTTTGAAACACCACAAAACTATAGACAAAATTACCCTCAAACAAATATAAAGTCTCACCAACCACCAATTATAAAAAAATAACTACTAGCCTTTTTACCTGATCATTTCCACACGCTTTCCTGGTGTATCGAGGATGTAATCGATATTCCTATAAGTGTTATTTGCCACAAACTGGAAATTCGGTCCAACGCATGCCTCATTATCCGGAAACAAAGAGCTTTTTCTGCTGAAAATTCTGAAGTAATTGTTGTAGATGTGGATTGGTTAATAATAGTAAGGCTACTTATCAACAGTTAGTAAATAAAACATTTGATAGCCAGATCAGAACAAATTTTGAAGTTTATATTAATGTTATGTTGGTACTTTACACTAACCTAGCAAAAGTTGGGCCCCACTTTCCCCTCCAAGCACTCTGGAAGTGACTCAGTCTTGAGCAACCCCACTTTTCCTCTGTATTTCCGGTCCGGTGCGGTATCTTCCGTTTTTCCGGACATCTCGAAGGGGGTATCTTCCCCATTATCCTCCATAACTTCCTCCATTATGTTTGAATATTGTTCAGACAATTTAAGATCCACATGAGGCTTTATTGTCTCCAAACCGGTATGTTTTGAGGGTGAATGAGTGATTTTGGCCTTTAAGAGGCGTGTGACCCTTCGAGGGGTGACATTTTCAGCGTCTGATCCCATAGAAAGAAAAGATGAAGGTTTCCTAGCACTATAAACTACTTTTTCCTTAGGTAAAGGTTTTTGGGACTCTTGAACCGAAGACTCGGGCTTTAAAGAAGATAAGATTGGAATAAAATATGGTTTTCGAATTACCGATGTTCTTGATGATGATGAGCTTTTGTCTATATATGGCCTTGTTTGGTTGATCTCTCCACTAGGAGATGCAAGGAGTCCGGCTATGATTCTCGCATCTCTTCTTTCTTTTTCCAAATCGGATAATTTTAAGCAACCTCCTTTCACCAAAGCATTTCTGGTTGTGAACATATAAATTACCTAGATTCAATTTCAAGTTATGAAATCAAGTTTTCTTTCTCTAGGAATTTCTTCTAGTTTCAGAGAGATAAAACAATAAAAATGGTTTATATAGAGGTAAGAGGCATTAGGGTTTCACCTAATTACTTTTTGAAAAGTAGGTACACGTACCTAGGAAAACAAACGGCTGAAAGGTCGGACCAAAACGCGACACATGCCATACTTCTAAAATTTGACATTTGGAATTCCCAACTGCAAATGAAGCCTCTTTGGCTATGGTCAGGATTCACTTCGAATACAAACCGAATCAGATTCACTTCGGATACGAACCAAGTCTTTTCTCTACGAGTTAGCTCTTCCAAAGTATCTTTGCAAAACCTAAAGGGGCTACTGATAGGGTCAGATTTCTTTGATACTGACTTACGACATCATCTGAAGGGCAGTTCGGACATATTCAAAACCATATCATACTGAACAATACAATCAAGTGGATTATGACTCAGCAGGCTGCTAACTATTCCCTATCTTGGGCTTAGGGGTCCTTAAACTTGACCCAAATCCATAGTCCGACCTGGAAGGCCCATGGGTCATAAAATGTATAAATACCCCAACTTCATTTGTGAGGAGGAATTTAACTAAAAATATTAAATATAATCACACACGAGTTTTCTCTCGCTATACTATAATAAAAATTTATCCAAACTACCCAAAACACCCTCATACCACAAATCATCCCACCATGCTTAATAATGTATTGTAAAAACGAGACGTGTCTGGTTGGATGACTAAATGGTCTGTAGAATTATAGGATTATGATTCCACTTAAACAATTTTTAAGGCACAAGCTCTGACAGATGTTATGGTTGAGTTCAGTCCAAACGACCAGAGCATGGGCTAGATATTGATAAACCTATAAATGAGTGGGAATTTCAAACTGATGGGGGCTCAAGTGTTTCGAGCTGTGGAGTAAGGGTTTACTTGGTGTTCCGTTCCAAGATTCAATGCATCAAGCTATACTTTTTGGTTTTAAAACCTTAGATAACGAGGCAAAGTACGAGGCAGCATTGTCATGGCTAAGGCTTACACAAATTTGTAGTGCTAAAAAGGTTCGTATGACAAGTGATTCACAACTTCTTTTTAATCATGACTCATGCGAATCCGAAGTAAGAAAATATAACTTGTTATAATATTTAAAGACCTTTAAAAAAAATTTAAACACATCGAATACGAGCCCGTTACCCAGGCTGTAAATTCGATGGCTGATTCATTTGTTACTATTTTTTATGCCGAAAGATATCTTTGGATTTTAATGTAAGAGTAACCTTTGATAATGACCAATTCTAAGTACAAGTTAGGCGCCAAAGCGGCCTTCTAAATCTCGACTATCATAGAGAAAAATTCGAGGTATGAGATTAAAGAATTCATAAGTAAATGGACTTTGCCAATTGATAAAACATTGGAAAAAAGACTAAGGTTGAAAGCACATGGTTTCACAATACTCAGAGACATACTCTATAAGAATTCTTTAAGTCAACCATCATTACGATGCCTCAAAACCGATGAATCACAAATGATATTATCTGAATTGCACAATGAGGAGTTATATGCCTATTGTGGCTATAAGAAATTAATAATGAGAGTTTTATTTTGATGGGTACTAATGTCCTTATATTATGGATGATACCAAAGAATTAGTCTGATGATGTAATTTTTACCAATTATTTGCGAATACAATACATGTATTGCAGTATCAATCGAGTGAATATCCGAAATGTTGACTTTTAACAGATGAAGGCTAGACCTGGTTGGACCTTTACCTATGATATCCTGAGGCAGTCAGACCATTATTTTTGGTATTCATTATTTTTCTAAATGGGTGGAAGCAAAGTATTTATCCAGAACTATGTCAAAATATATGATTAAGTTAATCATATCTAATATATTTTGTAGGTTAAAAATCCCAAGAACCATTACAACATATAATGACCCTCAATTGGAAAACGAGGGCATGCAAGCATTTTGTTCCGTCATGAGAATTCAACATTATTTTTCATCGTTTCACCCTCAGGCTAATGGGCAAGTAAAAGTAACAAAACAATGATTCTTGATGGCACAATTTTTTTTAATAAGGCAACATGAAAATGGCCAAATTATCTACATGAAGTATTATGAGATTACTGAACTACACCATTAATAACTTCTCAAAAATATTATTTTGGACGGGTTTGTGGGTTCGATCTGGTAACATCAAAGGAATCTACACTTTTATCCTTATGAATCGTAAATTACTTCGAAGAGGGTAATGATATAGGTCGAAGAGTTGAGCTAGATTTGATTGAGAAAAAACAAACAAGGGCACAATTAAGATCTCTTCATTATCAGACCCTGATAAGAAGCAAGTATGTGTCCAAGATCCGAAGGAAATCATTCAGAATAGAGAACAATGGAAGATAACCCTCTTCGGCACCCATGAAATATTGAGGATTTAAGATTTTATCCGGAATAGTTGCAAAAAACCATTGTAATTATTTTAATCTTCTCATGTAAATATATGAGGACATACTCTTTCTTACCCTAGTGGCACAAGGAGGTTTTAATGAGGTGTCTGAATAACTTAGCTTCTATAAATCATTATGCGTTTCATATTTTAATTGTTATACTAAGTGATTCGAATTTTGTTTATTCAAGTGTAAAGATTCCAACATTAGTTGGTCATAATTAAAAGGTTCAAACATTAGTTTGTCACATTTAAAAGGTTCCAACATTAATTGATCACAATCAATATTTTCTAACATTAGTTGGTCATAATTAAAAAGGTTCCAACATTATTTGATCATGTGTAAAGGTTCCAACATTAGTTGGTCATGTGTAAAAGGTTCCAACATTAGTTGGTCAGGAATAAAAGGTTCCAATAGTAGTGGTTAGGTGTAAAATGTTCCAACATTAGTTGGTCATGTGTGAAAGGTTCCAACATTAATTGGCCGGGTGTAAGGGTTCCAAAATTAGTTTGTCACAATTTAAAGAGTCCAACATTATTTGGTCACAATTTAAAGAGTCCAACATTATTTGGTCACAATTTAAAGAGTCCAACATTATTTGGTCACAATTAAAAAGTTTAAATATTAGTTGGTCAAGTGTAAATGTTCCAACATTAGTTAGTCACAGTTAAAAGGTTCCAATGTTAATTTATCATGTCCGAATGATTGATTGACTGATCGGATGTTTATTTTCAGACAGTTTAGGATGATTACAATAAACTAGAAAATATTTGAATACGCTAATCAATAAGTAATAAAATTATTTAAAAATAATGAATAAGAAAATAAATGATTCATTGATGAAATCCGAGATCGATTACAACATGTGTTGCTACTACCAAAGACGTTAAAAAATGATGTTACAAAAAAGTGTGAAATTAAAATAATTCAAGTACCTTCGGACTCGTCCCCTTCAATTTGGTGGTCCTCCTAAGAACTTTCACATTCGGAGTCTCCATCTTCACTTACATATGAACTATCATTCCACCCTCCGTATCCATGTTGATGCCCAATTTATCTGCAAATACCATATCAACAGGCCTTACCTCTTCAGGTACCATATCCCAAAAAACCCGAGATGAAGAATTTGGGAACACTTTAGGAAAGTCCATAACCATGTTGGATTTTACCGAATCATCTCTCTTATATAAGGACTTTAAACACTTCTTTACATACTTGTCAACTATATCCTCTTGGTCCTTTACATCTTGAATTTTGAATGCAGATAATTTCTCTTTGTCTTTCTTGGTAGCCGCTTTCTACTCGTCTAACGTTTTATGCAAAATATCTTTCACATCGCTATATTCTTTTTCCTGATATTTGTATATCCGAACTTTATTTTCCCCGGACGCTTGTAACTCAGCAATTGTGGCTTCGTGACCGATTTGTTTTTTTTCTTTTTGAGCTCTTTATCAGCATGCACGACTTGAGTTTCTAAACTGCCAACATGTAATATTTTCTCTTTATGAAGCTCACATTCTTCTTAGAGAAGGACGATGGTTACTTTTTGTTTTGATACCTCCCTTTCCAGCTCAAAATAGGTTTGAAAAAGTCCAAAAACGTATGAGCAAGAGTGTCCCCATTCTCAAGCTGAAAGCCGTGAACTAACAAATAAAAAGTTGATAATTATGTTCAACTTATTTCCATAATATTTGACAAAGATAAACACATAACTGCAGCTACTACAAATTATTCTAACAAAGACGTCGGAAAAAACTTCATATCTACTGTTGGTCATTCTCTAGTAGAAGCAGCAACTGATAAAAACACCGGAAAAAACGTTATATCTAGTGTTGATCCTTAATACTATTATATCTATTGTCGGACCACCTATTCTTCTATCTATGCCGACTTCATCATTATTAATATCTTGTTAAATTCAGTATTATCCTAACATGGGGTGCTATACTCATATGAGTATGGGTGATATCCTTCGAATGGAACTTGAACTTGATATAGAGGTTCGTATTTATATTTATATTTTTCTAAAATCTTTTAAACATTTTTGTTCATCCATTTTTATTGTTATTTTTCAAAATTTTCATAACTCAATGGCTCTTGCTTACCTGAAAACGAATATGTCCTATGTCGATGTAATGTCTAAATTTAAACCTTATATTTGAGCCTAAGAAAATTAAAGACGATCTATTAAATATTAAGCTAGGATTTAATCTTTAAATATATTTTTTGAGAAGTTGAAGCAGGACAAACTTGAAATTGACAATTTTATTGTTAATATACGTGCTGAGAGAGACACTTGTTAACCTACAAGACCCAACTGACTACTCAAAATATAGCTTTAACTACCCAAGTTACCTCTATGGATACTCAAAATGCAGAAATAGTTTCTCAAAATATCACTAGGTTGAATAAAAAAATGCTCTGAGTACTCAAACAACACTTTTACTACCCAAAACACCACTTTGACTGTCTAAAATACCATAATTAGTTTTTCATTTAACCAACACATAATATGGTCAATACGTAACCTTATGACATTTAACCTTAAGCTGGTTTATTCTATTTTCGCGACTTTGACATATTAGTAAGGACTCAACATGACCAATTTGCGTAAACTTATGAACTTTTAACCTTAGGGTTGGTTTATTAACCAATTTTCACGACTTAAACATATTAGTCAGGACTCAATATGTTCAATCGTGTAACCTTATGGTTTTTCAACCCTAGGCTTGGTTTATTAACAATTTCACGACTTTGGAACATTAAATACAGCTCAATATACGTAAACTTATGGTTTATCCATCTTAGGTTAATTATGAACCATTTTCTCTTACTTACAAGTTTATATGACCCTTATGTATAACCAATTTACTTAACTTGCTACTAGCTTATCATTAAGCATGCTTCTTCTTCGTAATTTCTTTCTGTCGAATTTGTAATTTAATTATTTATATTTATCTTATGATTCTTTTGAATAATGACTTATTTCAAAAGCAATTATCTTTCATTAACGAATTAGCTTACAATGTGCCTCATTAAAAGAAATCTTCCGCACTACCAAAAGAGAAAAATAATGCACAACCTTACCAAGAATTCTTCTTATACATATTTAAATATTGAATATTTCAAGAGTATTTACATTCCCGTCCACGTCTTTCAACCGATATGCCCAATAATGACCCTTGGAAATGACTTTGTAAGGTCCATCCTAAATTGGAACTAGTTTTCCTATATTTTTATCCTTCGACCCTTGAAAAACATATATTCATACCCAAACCTCGGTTTTTAAAGATTTGGGCTTCAGCTTTGCATCAAATTTGTTTTTCATTAGTTTTTATAATGCTCTAGTCCGACTAAATCCTAATTCTGACATTCTTAAACCAAATCTCCATTACTCTGCCTTTCTTTGCTGTTACCATCTCATGAATAATATTATATTCAATAATTAAAAATTATTATCTAGGTTAAAAATAAAACCTCCATCCCATATATTAAACTAAATTAAGACATTCTCACTCATAAGATACGTATACAAATTGACTATTCTATATTTTGTTGTAATCTGGAATATTATCCACCAGTTTGCATGAAAAATAAGTAATAATATGGAAATGAGGGATATCCTTCTGCCACATCACCTTGTTCACCGATAGAAAATCTTGAATCTCAAACTTTTCAAACTTATGAATTCAAATAATAATATTAGCAAACAACACCCTCCAGGCGTTCCGTACCAGTTGAGATAGGCACAATTACTTTGTTAAAAAAAATATAAAATGTTAATGTTGGGTGAAAAACGAATCTCATGATCCAACATGTAAGAATGTCTTTAAAGAACCACACTACACAAGTGATTCCGCAAGCCGATAGAATGGACGGACGCCTCCTGACTGATGCCTTACGGTCGGTGATTCTATGGCCGATGCCTTATAACCAATGTCCCGCAAGTCGATCCATTCTCCAGGGAAGTTACCACATCAACATCAGTATCATCGAGAGTTATATTTTAATGTATTAAGCACATGTTAATAAATATATTAAAATATTATAACCTTCTATGATTATGATATGTATTAGATATATTTAAGGAAATGAAAATATTATAACCTTCTATGATTATGATATGTATTAGATATATTTAAGGAAATGTCAATAAGCTATTGAAGTTATTAATTAGTGTGATTGATTAAATAAGTACCAATGAATTTTGGTAGATTGTTTTCATTTTTGAATCACCTTGCGATAATTCTTAGCATTAATATGAGTTCGTTGACTGTTTAAAGGCTATCTATCTTAATAATGTAGAAACCAAAATTAATTCATTGATGTTTAGTTCATAACAAAAACAACATGATCTTTACCTATAAGTTGTTCAATTTGGTCGATTTGATAAATCTTTTATATTAATTTTTCGCCGATACTTAATCGATAACAAATCTGTATGGATTTTTTTAGGTCCAATTCATAAAATATTTGTTTTGAAAATTACTATTTGTTCATTGCAACTAATTAGTCTTTTGAAATACGTGATATTCTTGATGGTTTTATTTACTAGGTGTCTCCGTTGGAATTTGAAAATGAATTGTTTTCTCTTTGATAAACGTTTTGTAGGTAGAAAACGATAATTTTCAATGGTCTTGTTTTTGGATATATGATCATTTGTGTTTGTATTTTGATTTGCATTTATAGTCGGCCATAATTAGGAGTATTTAAGAATTGAATTTTCCTACCGTCTTCGGCGACGTCTCTCTGCAATCTTTTTCCTTATCTTTCATCTTCTTCTTTTAACTAGTTTTCCATCCTTCCTATCTCTACCATGGAGATAATAGATAATATTATGTTTGAAGAGGAATTTCCGGCGTTAAATCAACAGCAAAAACAGAGTTCCGGTATCAAAGAAGACAGGAAACAATATGCAAATTTGTTTTGAAGAGAAGACTCAAGAATCAGAGAGGCGGAATTCAAACATGAGATTGTTAGTTTAAAATTTGACCATGTTTCAATCCAATTTAATCAAGAAATCAAAGAAAAACTTGTCTCGAAATCTAAAACAACTCTGATTGGTAAGTTCTCTCTTGGATTACCGAAGAAAATGGTGTTCGAAAGTTTTATAAGCTCGCTGAAGTTTAAAGACATGGTCAGAACTATAAATTGGGACTCTCATCATGTGTTCTTGGAATTCAACCTTGATGAGGATTCTTGCGAAATGTGTTCAAGAAGAGTGTGGAAAGTCAGAGGTCTAACAATGCGGATACTGAGATGGTCACCGGATTTTAATCTAAAGTACGAAAACCCAGCTGCATTGGTCTGGACAAAATTCGAAAAGCTGCCTGAGTATTTGTATAATAAGGGTATCATGAAAGAAGTGGCTTCAACATTAGGTAAAGCATACAAGATTGAAATTCCAAAAGGAAACAAAGCTTATAAGGACTCTGTGGTGGCTTTAATCGAGCTTGACTTATCAAGAAAGATTCATAATAGTATATGGATCGGTTTTGGTAATAACGATGGATGCTGGATAAATCTAAAGTATAAAAATTTACCGTCATATTGTAATTGTTGCTTCCATTTGGGTCACTGCTATATGGAATGTAAGAAAAGATTTAAGTCTGATGGTAAAGAGGAAAATGCCCAAGATGAATAGGTTAAGAATAATACAGATCTAGTGAAAGATGATAGCTTCAATAATGAAATGAAACAAAAGAATGAAACTGTGGTATCCAACACAGAATTTATTCAAAACTTGAAGTCTATTATTGTTCACAAAGAGACTAAAATTACATCTGAAATCAATTCTAAGACTCAAGATATTTTACATGAAAAGGTTACTACTAGTAACAATGTTATACAACAGGATTTTAAGGCTAATGTCCCAGAAAATACAGAGATCATCGAGGAAATTCAACATCTTCAAGAGAATAGTGATAAACTTGATCTTCTTGCAAATGATGACTTGATACCAGGCACTTATTCTCCAAAACAAAGCAACATTGGAAGTCTTCAACTATCCCCTGATGAGAAGAACCCATCTTCAACTGATTAGGACTTTAGTACTATCTTGAAAAGGAAACTAAATTCAGCTAAGAAGATAAAGAAGCCAAGTTCAAAAGTAATGAAATCTTTCAAGTATAGTGGTGCCAACAGGAAGTACAAGTCCTTATGTGATAATGATTAAGATCATTAATTGGAATCTACGTGGTATCAATAACAAATCTACTATTAGAATATTAAAAGATATAGTTTTTAAAGAAAAAAATTAACATTCTTTCTATTCAAGAGCCTTTAACAAGCTCTGAAAATATCTCTTCTATAGCAGAATTTTTAGGGTTTTCAAGTCATTGTTATAACATTTCTAATAAAATTTAGGTTTTTTGGGGATTAGATCTTTGTTTTAATATTGTAACTAATCATGATTAGTGTCTATGATTGGAAGTTACTACTGCTAATAACATTACTTTTCTTTTATCTGTTATTTATGCTAAGTTTAACAAAACTCTAAGGATGGACTTATGGCAGCAGCTGAGATCTACTGCTAATACTAAGAGTGGCTGGCTTGCGGTGGGTGACTTTAATGTCATCTCATCATCTGATGAGAAAATTTGTTGTAAGTATTTATATTATAATAGTATTGATGACTTTGTTCAAACTATAAATGATTGACAGTTGGAGGACGCTGGTTCTTTGGGTCCTAAATTCACTTGGAACAGAAGCCTTAAGTGGAAAAGGCTTGGTAGAGCCTTGTATAATGCTAATTGGTCTAGTATATTCTGTATTACTAAGGTTACTCACATGGTCAGAACATGCTCTGACCATGCCCCCTTTTGATTATGGCTAATACAAATCCTTTTTATAAGCCTAATGTCATGTATAGAAAATTTAAATACATGAATATGTGGTCTAATGATTCTTCTTTTCTAAAGGTGGTAAAAAGAATTGGGATTTAAGAATTAGTCGGTCTCCTAGTGAAATCTACTGGTTTAAATTAAAAAGACTGAAAAGTTGTCTTAAATTGTGGAACATAAATTGCTTTGGAAATGTTTTTAATAAGGTTAAAGAGACTGAATCTATGGTTAAGGAGGCTGAGCTTATACACTCTAATCTCAACAATAATACCTCTGATATGTACTTAAGGAAGTCTAACAGTCTTTATTTGCAGGCTCTTAGAAACGAAGAGGACTTTTGGAGACAAAAATCCTATAGTAGTTGGCTCATAAAGGGTGATAACAATACAAAGATGTTTCACTCTTATGTCTCTAAAAAGAAAAGAAAGAATGCTATAAATGATATAAAGGAAGATGGTAATTGGCTTTACAATTCTGATGAGATAGGTGATTCTGATGTGAATTTTTTAAAAGACATTTACTCTAAAAAGGCTTATAAATCTATTGAGGATGAAAATCTTTGTTTGGAAAATGATCTTCTGTCTTCTATTCCTAAGTTGGTGTCTGATGAAAACAACTATGACCTATTGAAGCCTTCAAATAGTGATGAGCTATAGTATGTCATTAGCTCTATCAATCCACACAGTGCTTCTGGTATTGATGGGCATATCATCAAAGACGATTTGGTCATAGCTGTTAATTCTTTTGTGTCTGGTGGTGACATTCCTAAAGGTATTTTTGCAACGGGTCTTTGTCTTATCCCTAAAACAACCAATCCTACCTTTTGGAATCACTATAGGCCTATTAGCATGTGTACTTTAACTAATATAATCTATTCTAAGCTCTTAAATAACAAGTTTTCTAAGGTTCTTCCAAAAATTATCTCTCATATTCAGGGGGATTTTGTTAAAGGCCGTTCAATTCATGATAATATTCTAATGGCAAATGAGATGGTTTATGATCTGAGTAGAAATCCTACCAAAGGTAACATCATGGTAAAATTGGACATGTCCAAAGATTTTGACCTGATGTCTATTCCCTCCACTCTTAAAGTTCTAATGGAATTTGGATTCTCTGATAAGTTCATTCAATTAGTTAAAAAAATGATCAGTTCTGTCTTTATTTCTATTCTGATAAATGGTCAGCCTTTTGGCTATTTTAGTTCTGTCAGAGGTTTAAGGCAAGGGGACTCTTTGTCCCCAAGCTTATTTATCCTCAGTGAGGAGGTTCTTATTAGGGGTTTGATAAATCTCTATAATAAAAACCCTAGTATGAATTTTGCTTCTAGATCATCGATTATGCTACCTAGTATTTCATTTGCAGATGATATTATGGTCTTTAATAACAGTATGAACTCTTCTATAATGCTGCTAAGTGACATCTTTGATAAATATCAGACTATCTCTGGACATATTATTAATAAAGATACGACTCATTTTATTACCTCAAATTTACTTCATCAAGACAGAATTCGGGAGCTGAAAACTTCTACTGGATTCAAAACTGATAAATTGCCTATCAGCTGCTTGGGAATCACTCTGAGCTGCAACAACAAGAAAATAAATTTCAACAAGATGTTAGACAATATCAATAGTAAAATAATGGATTGGGACAACAAATTCTTATTATTTTGAGGGGAAGGCTCTCTCTTATCTCAACTATTCTTATGTCTTTGACTTATTATTGGATGCATAACTCAATTGTTCCTCAATCAATTATCAATAGAATAGATAAAATTTTTAACAAATTTTTATGGAGGTCCAAGTTTGAAACCAAAGCCATCTATTGGACAACTTAGAAAAATATTTGCAGACCTTTTGATAAAGGTGGTTTGAATATAAGAAGCCTTAATGATATTCAAACCACTCTTTCACAAAAGCTCTGGTATAAATTCAGAAAACAAGATATTATTTGGGCTAGGTTAATGAAAGACATTTACCATCGAAATTGTCATCCTCTTAAAGCTAAATTTAATACTGGTTCCTTGATTTGGAAAATATTAGTTAACATAAAAGACTCTGTTGAGCCTAACATAAAATGGATTCTTGGTAGGGGAAATGTGGACTTTTGGTTGGAGAATTGGCATAACCAATCTCCAATCTTGGACTATAAGAATACTGATTCTAACATGTGGTTTTTGGAGCAAAATGTTAACAGGTTTTGGAAAGACAATGGTTGGGATTTTGAAGTGCTGAATACCTTCCTAAGTGAAGACAGAATTCAGCAAATTTCTTTATATAAGATTGATCCATCTAAAGACGATATGTTGGTGTGGTCTACTTCTCATAACCGGGACTTTAACACTAAGCTCACTTGGGATAAAATCAGAAGGCACTACAATAAAGCATCTTTATATAAGAAGACCTGAAATCATCTAACCCCCATGAAGTGTTCTTTCTTTACTTGGAAACTTTTATAAACTTTCTGCCTATTGATGCTAATTTACAATTAAGACATTTTCGCCTAGCTTCTAAGTGTGTTTTCTGTTTTAACTGTGAAAGTAGAAACCATCTTTTTGTGAACTGTAACCTATCTTGGTCAATTTGGAAGTATTACAATCAGATTTTTAACAAAAATATTAAATCATATATGAGCATCACCCATATCATTAGGGAATGGTTCTGGTTTTCTAAGTCTAGAGTTCATATCACTCATGTTCTGCCTCCTATAATTTGTTGGTCTATCTGGAAATTTAGAAATGGCACGAAATTTAAAAACAAGGCTATCACTACTGATTCTGCCATACACTTTTTATATTAATAGGATGTTATGCAGTATGGACACAAAACTAAATAAGAAGCCTGAGGCTGGGAAAGACTTGGGTTGCAACTCAGCTTATGATGAGACTAGTAAGTACAAATATGTAAAATGGACTCACCTGATTGAAGGTAGAACAAAGCTCAATGTAGATGGAGCTAGTTCTAACACTGATGAAGCCTCTGGTGGGTTAATGTTTCGGGATCATCAAGGAGATTTAGAGTTGGGAGTAGGATCAATGTTTGGAAAACTCCCTCCTTTGATGGTTGAGTCTCGATCTCTTATGGATGGACTCTTTATTTGTAAGAACAAAAATTGGGAAAGGGTCGATATCGAGACCGATAACAAGGCAATAATCGATTACCTGGCTAAAAGTAGATACCCTTGGCCTCTATCCAAGCTACTCCCAATCTGTAGGTGTCTGCTTCATCTGAGTATGACTATCAAATTTGTCTCCAGATCCCAGAACTTCGTCGCCGATTGGTTAGCTAAGTGGACGCTCCGTTGTAAGCTGAAAATTGAAATCGATCAATCGTCTGCTTCAACAGAGCTCCGCTCTATTCTTCTCCTCGAAAGTTAGGGCATCGGCTACCTCTCTTCTACTAGCTAATCTCTGTGATTTTCCGATTTGGTTCTTAAGCTCTCCGATTTTTGGCGGAATGTTTTCTAGGGTTTTTTAGGGAAAGTTTATTCTGTAAGAGAATTGATTTAGAGATTTAGGTCGATATCTAAACTAAAAATTAGCTTTGGTCTAAATTTTGTTTTTAGTCCCTACCTTTTAAGGCTTATTGTAATTTCTCCCAAGTTGAAATAAAAATTCCAATTTTGTAAGAAAAAAAAACTTTTTGTAGGTAAAATAAAATAATATAGACAATCTAAAATTTCACTTCTCTTTTCTAAAATTATATTTTCGAACGCAAAGCGTCCAGAGTGCTGCAGATGAGAAACAACAAACTTATCTAATTTTTTTTAAGATTACTAACAAATTCGACGTCACCATTAAATCGCATATAGACTCTTGCCCGCGAACTTTTTTTTTTTAAGCAAAAAGAATTGTATTATTAAATGGTAAAGGCAATACAAACAGGTTTACGAATAGGCCCAAAAACAACTGGGCAGAAAATAAAGAAAGGGAAAGGGTCCAAGAAAAACCCAAACCCAAAAACAAAACCAACCCCCTTTACAGAAACTTCCCCTAATTCGAAACCCTAACTTCACTCCAGAGACTCCATCTATCCCTAAGAAGAACAGCAGCCACCACCAACCCTCAAAGCACCATACTCAGTCACTCGAAAAGCCACCAAAGCAACCAAACCAAACTCCAACTTTTTTGTGATGGAGAAAGCTGGCTACTGCAAGGTGTTCTGCCACGGAAACAAAGTCCTAGTTACTGGAAGTTTCCTCCGTAGGTCCTTGAAAGTATTGTCTGGCAATTGTGAGTAGGCTGCCTCAAGTGAAGCAAGAGACTCTGTCTCATGGAGACGAATAATATTGGTTATAGACACTGCACAGTCCTCTGGTGACTGAAACATTGTAGAATCTTTACAGTCATTTTTCGCTGCTTCTAACTGCACGTTGCCCTCCTCAAAATAATGCGCAGTTACCTGCAATTTGCCTTTGATTTCCAGCGATTGAGATTCATCCTGAAACTCAATTGTCCAAATCGACCTCCAATTCCCATTACAAAAATTCTTTGGGCTGATTCGAGGTGCAGAAATCACAACAACAAACTCAAAATCTGATCCAGGCCCTTCCACATCCTTTCCTTTTACACAGTAGACTACACAAAAAACCTTTTGGAACGGTTTAATGATATAAAATTCCGACTTTATCATTCAGATAGAGAATAAGTATCCTTTTTATCTCTTTTGTGAAGAGATTTAATATTTAATATTTTTGAACTCTTACTTTTACTTGCAGATTTCAATTTACTACGAATGATCGAAGCGAAACCATTTTCAGAAGAACATGGAGAAGCCACTTCAGGAGAAGGGTTGCAACTTCCAATATTGCTTTGCTTAGGAGAGCAAGACACAGGATCATCTGCAGTCTGAGCCTGATCCAAACCATGAAGCGCACTGATCAACTCCATATCCTTCCTAACAACCTCTTCAATATTTCCGGTAACACTGACATTACTAGGAGCCTCAACAGTATCCTTGGCTGTAATCATAGATTTAAGCCTTCTAGTATACACTTTAATGAAAGGAATAGGGTCTGTAGAAACTTGAGTGTTATTATCCTTAACATCTTCCTGATTATCTGTAATAGCCACACTGTTTTTATCATCTTTAATAATAGTAACATCTTCATTACTCAGAGTTTTCTTGCATTTCTCTTGATCATGACCTAAATGATGGCATGTTTTGCAGTAATAAGGTGCATTCTTATAGCTTATACCTATCCAGCAACCATCCTGTTCGCCAAAACCCACCCAAACTTTCCTTTTCAAGAACCTTGAGACGTCAATCTCAACCAAAGCATAGCACGCATTAGTTTTAGCCCTATTGATTTCAGGAACCACAACCTGATGCACCAAACCTAAAGATGCTGCCAGTTCATGTATAATGGATCTATTATACAAAAACTCAGGCAACCTCTCAAACCTGACCCATAGCAAGGCAATAGGACTTTCGTAGTTTCGACTATTTTGAGGACACCACTTTATGATCCTCATAACTTTGCCATCCACGTTCCAAAAACTTTTCGACCAAAACCTGTCGACATCTTCCAGCAATGTGAACTCCACAAGAATCTGCCTAGAGTCAAGAGTGGCGTAGGTATATGATCCTTTGAACTTGAATGCCTCAAGAAAGGCTTGAAAAGCAGCTCTCTTGGGAATACCAAGACTGAACTTAGCCACAAGAGAGGTCCTTGATTGAGCCACAAGGGTGGCTTTAACTTGCTTAGAGAAATGAACCGCATTATGATCGTCGAAACACAGAACCTCGACCGGATGGAAATCGGAACAATCAGCCTTGTTCTTTAATACATCAGAGAAAGACCTTCTCTCTGCTCGAAACTCATTAACATTTTGATGCAGCAACGCCGTATCTTTAGTTAACGATGGAAATTCATCCGCATTTACAGAGGCCATGCCACCAAACCGATCAGTTTTCCAGTGGAAAACCACCACGATAGACGACCAAAACCAGACCACAGCAGCCCCAGGCGGGAGGCCCAGCACCGGAGAGTAGAACGGCAGCCGCAAACAACTCAGAAACAGTAAAGAGACACCAGAGGAAGAAGAGAAAAGAAATGAAAAAGGAGGAGTTTCTTGCCCGCGAACTTGACTATTGAATAAGTTCTAAAAAAATATATAATTTATTAAAACAATATCACCGCAACAATAAACTTTAATCCATATTAGTTCTGGAAGAAAAAAACAAGCAGGACTCAACACTCAACATGTTTTTTCCATGACGGAACATGTTTTTCGAACTACATATATTATTGGAAAACCAAAAACAAAAAGAAAAAGTAAACACTTACGTCACACAATTTGATGTTGTTAGTAAGTTATCACTTATAAATAGTTAATATAGTTATGGGTAATTATCTACCATACCATACCATACCGATCTACTCCTTAACTTTATTATACAGATCAGTCAAAATGAGACATTCAAGTTTCAGCCTCTCGCTGCTATTCATCTGTCTTGTGTTGTTCTACACAAAACTAGCCGCTGCTGGTGATGGTATTGATAATCGTCTAAAACTTTCTGCTACAAATGGACCGACAAAACATGTTTCCATAACCAACTATCTAGACAATAATGCAGTTCTTACTGTGCATTGCAAATCCGGAGACGACGATTTAGGAGTGCAAACAATTCATTATGAAGGCAGTTGGGGATTTAAATTTACGACTAATTTTTGGGGTACGACGCTTTTCTTCTGCAGCTTTGCATGGAATAACGAGTTCCATCATTTCGATATCTACAAGGCGAGTAGGGACGATCATTCGTGCTCGCATTGTGATTGGGGGGTTATTGATGCTGCAATTTGCATAATCAATGAAGAATCTATTATTCCAACTTGTTATCGATGGAACCACTCAACGTGATAGATTTCAAATGTGGGGAATAAATATGAATATGTGTTTTCTGGTATTTACGAAATAATATGCTGATCGAAGTTTATGTATACAAGAAGATTAATAATAAGAATTATTATTTTATTTAATTATTTTGTTCTTTTGCGTATGGGTTTAAATTTTATTGATTTATATTTTAAAAATTAATGGATCTAATGTGTGTTACTTTTTTTTTTATTAGGGATGGAACCCGCAGCCGCTATTCAGAGTGCAATGAGTGCGCACAGGGTAAACCCTCAGTCTGACGCGATAGCCTGCAAACCAACGCCAGAAGGTAAACCACACAAGGTGACAGGCTCAGCCGAGAAAGCGTATGTAGAGGGACTCGAACTCATGACCTTTTGGTCATAAGAATACCATACTCAACCAACTCGGCTACCCCCTTGGGGGCAATCTAACGTGTGTTACTGTATTCTTTTAAAAGGGTTTTTAAACTCGTGATCAAAAAGTCATACATTCTATCTACCTATAAATATTTTTTAGGTTTAAACAAAGCTGGTTTCAAAATTTACCCCGGACGTACTCTTTAATTTGAGGCTACACGTTGTTTTTTCTTCCGAAAAAACATATTTATATATTATTTAGTTTAAAGCTACGAGTTCCATCTGAAAAAGACATTAATATATTATTTAGTTACGGTCATAACAAAAATCTAATTAATTTGAATGAATCATATAAATAAAATTAGATTAATAAATTCATTACGAATAATAGAAATTAAAATTAATTAACAACATGTTTGTATATTTTCGAAAGGGGTAACTGAATTGGTGGAGTAGATGAGCTCGTGATCAAAAGGTTATACGTTCGACTTTTTTTACCGACGCCTTCTTAGTTTGAGTATGTCGCTAACCTGTTATTTTTGTTGGGTTAAAAGTTTACTTGCCACCTTGTGTGGTTTACTTTCGTTGGTTTGAGCGTTTATTTTGTGCGCATTCATTACGTAGCAACTGCATATTCCCTCTAAAAAACCACCATATTAATATATTATTTAGTTATTTTTATAAAAAAAAAGTTAATTAATTTAAATTAATTATATTAGATTAATAAATCTATTTCTTCGCTATCAATCACAATCGATTATCAATAAATAATTAGAGAAAGAGAAGACCCTAAAAAGAATAGGTTTTAAGTAAGGGCAAGGCTATTTTCAGATCCTTTTTTGCTATAATGAGACCCTTTTATAATGAGACCTCCTTTGGCTACAGTGAGACCCCAAAAATGACCAAAATATCTTCGATATAAAAGCTCTATTTTAGCCCAAACTTCCTCTTTTCTCTCTTCTCCCGACAAAAAACTCTCAAAATCGGCAAAAACAAAACTCAAGATTTATCAAATCTGAACTCACAAACACGTTAAGGTATGAATCCTATACTTATTGATATAATTTTTATGTAATTTAATTAGGTATTTTTAGTGATATTTAGAGGTATAGGTTCTGCCGAAAAAGTTGAATTTTCATCAAAATGTTGTTATTTTTTTGGAAAATAAGTTCTAGATCTGTGTTAATCTGGTGATTGTCGACGTTTTGGTATGTTATTTGTTGGATTTGGGTTAGATTTGAGGGATTAGGGTTCTTGGGAGTTTGGAGGATAGGGTTTATAGATTCAACTTGGTGAATCATATTATTAACATGATAATGTTGAAATTGTTATCGCTCGAGTCAAAGAGGTATGTCATTTAACAAGAATAGTCCTACTGACTAGGTATATTAAATACGATAATATTCTTTACTAACCTGTTTTTATAATTTTTTGTTTAGTTAGAGAGAGATAACTATATGAAGAAGAAGAAAAAATTGATTTTTTGGTTAGAAATTTGGTTTTATGTATAAAGGGTAAATTGGTCAATTCACATAAACATAATTTATTTTATTTTATTTTGAGGTCTCATCATAACCAAAAGGGATCCCAATATAGCCTTTCCCTTAAAGTAATTAAAGGTTTAATATAAGATTACAAGGGTTTGCTATATTCATAAACATACACTAATTTTAATATATTTAAAAAATTTAATGAAAGAAATAATTTAAATTCGCTTAAATCTTTTGGTCTAAATCTATCGCTTGGACAAGGGTTAAACTTCAATTATATTCTTCATCGGTAACCTATCAAAATATCATATAATTAAAATTGTTACGTAACAAAAACAGTGGCTGCAGTGCATGTATCATGTATGTAACGAAACTAGAATATTATAGTGATTGAATAAGGCTTAGACCGATAAGACATTGAGTAAAATTTAAAACCTAGTAATTAGATTGTACAAAGATTTTTTCATCCTCTATCCTAATTATTATAAATACACTATTTAATAATAAAATTAACTAGATTAAAAATTACTTTTATTTAAAAACAAATCAGATTACCAAAACAAAATTATCGGTTAAATTTATTATTAAATCATTAAAATGTCGGTTACATAAAAAGTTCGGAATAGCAGATGGTAAGAGAGTATCGACAAAATAGCCAGACAATGACATCGTAGAAAATGAGAACCATCACCGGAATATAAAATCATCGACAAAACAGATAGTGTTTGGCAGGCGACAATCCAAATGTAAACGTATAACAAGACGAAGACAAACATGTGATGGAAAATACTTAAACATAGAGAATGGAGAAGATACTAAAAGATGGCATAAAGTGATAGAAAGTGGTTGAAGACAATAGTATGTTCAAATAAAATATGACATATTATTAATATATCCATAACAAATGTGGGATAAATTGGTATGTAATGGATGATTGACATGTGTCATAAGATACACGTATCACACATACTGAATAATTAAGAATAAACTAGTTATAGATTGATGATCTAATCATTGTAAAACTGGTTGATTCATTTGCTAATAAAATCATATTTTGCAATTACTCTTAATCAATAACTAGTCTTTACTTTTTGGCAACCTCTAAAAAGGAAATTTCTTTACATAATTGGCGTCATAAAAGCCTTCACATAGATCATTAAACAAACAAATGATGACAATTACATCATGAGAGACAAAGGACTACTTTGTGGTCATGCTCGTAGATCTCCAACGGTATGCTTTGAAAATGTTGCTTTGCCAGCTTGCGAGAACAATAGTGGAAGATGAGCTCCAAATGCGGTATCAGGACATACATGCTAAGGTATGTAGTTCAAGAAGATAATATTGCTCCAAGAGTATATGAAGATGTTTTAGTTAGTCCAACGGTAATAACAACCACAACAAGAAGTAACAACAGATGTGAGACATGCTCAAAATTTACCGATGTTAGTCAGCCTTTCATCGTGCGTTGGAGTTACAAATGAACGAGCTACGATGAGAATAATATAAGCTTAATCTATCGCATAATCAACGAGATGAAGAGAGCCAAAACTGGTTTGAATTGATGAATCAAACGTTACAATTGATAGCTGAGAAATTACTTTGGGAGAAAATGCAAAGATAGGTAAATATAGTCAAATGTAATTTGGTTCGTGATAAAAGAGTTGTTCCGAAAGTAAAAGTAAAGTACTTGACTTTAGTATTGGAGCATCATAAAAAAAGAAATGATGACTAAGGAAAATGAAAAATGTTTGACGACGTTAAAAAAGAGGATGTAAGACCGAGAATGACTTTGTATACATTGGCTAAATCTCCAATAACACAAAGAATTCTAGAAGAAAATCTGCTGAAAAAAGTTTGATCCTTATAAGATGAAAAAGTACGATGGTACAATGGATTCACAACACCATCTCGAGCAGTTACGCAATATCATGTCGGGATTCAATCAAGATGATACTTTACTTTGTTGTGTATTTTTTAAGACGTTCACATGAAGCATATTGGCATGGTTCAAGAATTTATTGTCAGATGAGTTGACAACTTTGATGACTTACGGACGCTGTTATAAAATAACTCCATTGCCTATAAGGCTTTCATACGACAAGGGAATCACATCATGAATTTATTCAAGAATGTTGAGGAATCTTTAAGCGATTATGTTTAACAATTCATGAAGGAAATAAGTGTTTTAGAAGATTTATAATGAAAGTATGGGACTAGTAATTTATAAAGAGGGGATTGTCTTGTGATAGTAGTTTGTTGGAAGATCCAGTTAAGTTCATGGTGGGTTGTATGAGAGGTTTGTTAGAAATGACAGAAATGTACATCAAAATGGAGGATACAAAGAAATGTGAGAATAACCAAATTTAACATGTATTCTTATAATGATAATGACGAGGAACAAATTTATTAAAGGCTAACGAAAGATTAAGTAAAATGTAGGTAATAAGAGACAAATAGAAGACGAAGCGAACCATACGATACGATAGTCATATGAGAATAACCAAGTAAGAAGAAGCGGAATATAGAACAAATAAGAAGCAAATGTTATAAGAAAAACATGAGTCTTGAAATTGTGTAAAATAAAGTTAGACGAAAGTCATAAAAAGATAAAATACAAGGGTCATAAAGAGATATGAGACGAGGGTCATAAAAAGATATACGACGAGCATACAAAATATTAAACAAAAATGATCAAACGGTTATAACCGAATTACACGTGTCATCGTGTCATAGGTTACTAAGAATGATCATTAGACAGTTATAATATGATGACATGTGCAGCCTTATAATTAGCGGAATATTTCTTGTAAACTCTATAAATATATACCAAAGTCTTCAGTGGAAGACTTATCACATTCTAATAGAAAAAATTATAATGCTATAGAGTAATTTATTTATTGAGTCTTACATATTCAGCATGCCTTAAATATCTAGTGCATAGACTTTCAAGAAAGGTTATAGCCCTAAAGGGATTATAGATTTTTATTTATGAAATCCTTTTTCATCTTGCATTTAAGGGTCCAACAAACTAACCAAACATGTTTTATAGTCATTGTTGAATGAATAAGTTTTCTACAACAATTGATGAAACAGTTCAGGAACCAATGGTTAGTTCCTTTTTCAATAATATCAATTAGAATAGTTGAATCTGATTTATATCAACATTTTCTAAAACATTTTGATTATATATTATAGGACCATCTAAGATGGCTTACGTTATGTCATCAGATGGCTTTATTTTTTATAAATCCTACCATAAACCACCAGAGCATCACTATCGAAAAATCCGACACTACTAGTCTCACCATTTGGAAGACACAAATTATCTAAATTGAATTTAAATCTATTATCATTTGAGTGGATTAATCTAACACATTTATTTATGATATATTAAAATTTAAAAATAATAAAAATTTAACTTAAAAAACTTTTTCACATGTAAAATCAAAAATTGATAGAAAGAAACGTCAATATATAAAGCTTTACATGTATTTTGGATTTGCAGGAATTTCATATTTTTGAGTTATACATATAGTGCATATTTAAGCAAGAGTTTTTTTTACATTTAACAAATAATTAAATGCTTAAAATATATTCATGCTTCTATGTAAAAGTAGTTGGATTTACGTTCTTTTTGTTAAGCAATAATTTGGAGTCTGTTGAACAAATCCCAAATATTTTAATTTGTGTTTACAAAGTCATAAGGATACCGTATAAAATCTAGCGTAATTGAATACCCTTTTAAATATTGTTTCTCATAAACTCGGGATTTCATATTATTTTGTAAAGAACATAATATATATTATTTCAACATCTAAAATAACACGACACAAATCTATCGCGATTATTTTAAAGGTTTATTCCACGGATAACAACGGTCCCCGTATTGTTTATAGGACATGCAAGGTCCGGTTTCACTAACCGACCAGTTACAATGGTTGCATAAAAGATCGTCTCTTCTTGCTATGAAAATATTGAAATAATGTTGTTCATTATTCCATGCGAAACTGCAGAAGAAAAGTGTCGTACCCCAAACATTTGTTATAAACGTAAACTCCCAGCTTTGTCCATTCAAGATTATTCGTTCTCCTAAATCATCGTCTTTTGATTTGCAATGAATTCTAAGAGCGGCATTTCTTCCTAATCCGTTGTTTATCGAAACATATTTTCTAAGAGCTGCATTTTCTCCTGTTGTGTTATTTACCACAGATTGACGATCATCAACACCATCAGCAGCAACTGTTTTTTTGTAAAAAAATACAAGACAAACGAATAGCAGCAAAAGACTGAAACTCAAATGCCTCATTTTCACTCATATAAAATTATACAGTAGATAGCTCTGGTAGATAATTACCATTTATATTAGTTCATAATTTACTAACAATAATAAATGTCAGACAAGTCATCATAAATGTTAGATACCATGTGCTCTTTAACTGATAAGTCATAATAAATGTTAGATAACGTGCTCTTTAATGGACAAGTCATAATAAATGTTTTTATTTATAGATTCTCTCAAATGTCAAATTAAATTAAATTATTTTAAATTATAACAAAAAAATATTACACATTTAATATTTTTCAGTATGAATCTCTTAAGATATATACATTTAGTTTTAAAAAATTAAGTTTTGTTAGTTGTGAGTTCATATTTTTAATAATAATAGAATTTTTTATTCATAGATGGGTTAAAAGTCACCGTTAGTCCTTCATGTTTATCTTTTGTAGCAAACTAGTCTTTCATCTTCATTTTTGTTTTCTACTCATCCTTTTCATTTTATAAATTTGTACAATTAGTCCTTCCGCATTATCTGATGATAAAAAATGACATAATATTTTGGGATTTGAAGACGAAAAGTGATACAAAACTTAGGATTTAGGTGTCACGTGTCAGTTTTTAAATGGCTTATATATGCGGGAGGACTAATCGTGTAAATTTCTCGACGAATGGGACAGATGGAAAGTAAAAATGAAGATGAAAGATTAGTTTGATATAAGGGATAAATATAAAGAAGTAAGAGTGATTTTTTGCACCATTTAAGATTAATAGTCTAGTTTTAAAATATCTTATTTTAAAATTACAATTTTTTATAATATATATATATATATATATAATTTGTATACGAAAATTGAGATTTTATGGTTTAAAATTAAAATAATATAGTTTGTTTTGATATTCGAATTAAATTATGTTATTTTTTTAATATATAAAATATAATATATACGTTAAACCATGTTTTGAATATATATCATAGTCAAGGTATTTAAAAAACACATTTTAATAAGCAACATGAATCATCTTTGTCTTTTTACTGGTTTCTTTGAATTTCAAATCATAAAACATTCATTGCCCACTATTTTAAACGAGCATGATTTTTAATTTATTAAGAAAAGGAAATTTATCATTTAATACCCATCAAAAAAATCTATTATGGATTAATGTCTAATTTTTTTAAAAAACTTTATACCTTAAATATCATTTTATATAAAATAAAATAACTATTTTATTTATTTTTAATTTTTGAAAATCCGTATTTTTTAAACCGTAATTCGGAAAAAGAATTCGAAAACATCATTGGTTTTGTTTTTTTAAGACGAACAAACTAGTACCACTCATGATACGTTTTAATTTTTTTTAAAATTTGTTTTACACACGTATCTCAATGATATGGTTTCGCATCTACCAAAATAAAGAAGGTTTCGCATCTATCAAAACAAAGAGGTTTCTCATCTAGCAAAATAAAGAAGGTTTCACTATCGCTCATTGATGAAAAGGAAGAGAAAAAAAAGTTAATTGCTTTTATATAATTGAATAGGGGTATAAAATATATTAGTGGGTCTTAAATGATAAATATTTGACTAAAACAGTTTCTTTCCAGAAAAATATCGAAATATGAATCTTAAGTAGATAATAATTTGGGTATCGGTTCTTAAATGGTACTTTACCCTTTGAAAAGTACGAAACTAACCAAATTCTATATAATAGTAACGTGATCATCTTTTTACGTATAACATTTTAACGTTTAAATTTAGAGAATGCACCCATATATAACTTTTACCCAACTATTTCAATTTCATTTAAGTATAATGGGTTATACTAAGTTAGGTTTTTAATCTTATAAATTTTTAGTAAACAAAGTTTGTACTTTTATTTTCAACAAGAACCCACTTTATTGAAATTAGATAATATAATAGTTGGTCTACTATTATGAGTTTGATGTATTATATTCACTTGTCCTATATATTGAAGTCAAAATTTTCTAAAAGTTAAAAAGGTTGGTTGTTTAAATTTCATTTTTGATTATGTATTCGAAACGCGTTAAATAATTTAGATTTCATCTTTTTGTTTTCATTATTTCACACGTATAGGATAGTATCTTCATTTTCTTTAGATTTATCTTCTCTGTTGTTAGTTGTGTTTTTCTTCGAGAACTTAATTTTCATCACTTTAGTATTGTTCAACGAATTGATTAATTTTTCAGTCGAATTTATCTATAAAAGTGATTTATTGATGATGATGCTTTATCCACACAAAGTATGGATAGTTTTAAGGTTGTTTGACCAGAGAAATCTCTTTGATTGATAATGAGACATCGAGATTGTTTTCTAATAACTTTCTTATTCTTTACATTATTCGAGTTTTATTAACACAAACAACTCTCCGAGGCAATTTCCATGATTTGTATTTGGGCTTTATTTGATGAGTTGATAATCTGTGTCTGCAAAATTCAGAATTCTACAAGTACATAGGAAGTCAGGTATTGTTACATGCTTATAAAGAATGTTAGAAACAATGTATTTAGTTATTGATAGTTAATATTGTATGCTTTATAGCTTAATGAATTGATTCTTCTATTCTTTAGATTTTATCACGAGTTTAGAATACTTTAACCTTAATGAAGAAATTGAAACCTTTAATGTTTAAATCTATAAAAATTAAAGAGACCAAATGTAGGTATATGAAACGTAAAAAAAACTGAATAAAGACATTAATATATCTTCAATCTCTCTTGATGAACTTTAATTTTATATGGCTCAAGAGATAGAACTACTCTATCAGTCTTCTAGCCTTAAGTATCAATCTTCTAAACTTTCTAATAATATAATGACCTTTAGTTGAGCAGGAACCTGATATTGGCTAAAGTTTTGTTTATTTTGCACTTTAATATTCATTTAGCTATCCAATCAGAAGTTTGATTTTTCTCCCTATAAATGTGAGCTAGACTCATGTTAGGAGTTATAAGTTTTCTAGAACAATTAGTGATATAATCTAAATACCATGGAGCTTTCTCTTTTGATATCATTTCAAACAGGATGATAGAATAATTTTTTATGTCTAATTGGTAAATTCTATTTTCCTTGCATAAAAGAACGCCATCTAAAATGGATTTATAACTTCTATAATAGGATATTGCTTACCATAGAGTCTACCAAAAGCAGCAAACATATCACCCTTATTATATATAATAAGGCCACCATCACTAGATTCACTATTAAAATAAGTGGAACCATCTGTGTTTAGTTTGAGTTTATTATTTGTTGGGGTTTTCCATTAGACAACAATAAATTTTATTATTTTTCTAAATGATAGAAACACCCTAGATCATTGGTTGCCTTTGTGTCGCCATGCTAGTAAGCTTTCCTTAGGAGGTTAGCACAATCGAGCCTATAAATAATGAAACTAATATGATCCAGAATAGTTTTGAATGTGATGTTTTGCTCTTGATATTTAGAGTCTTTTCTAGAGTATCATATAACCCAACAAATTATGGTATGGAGAATGGTTCCGATATGAGTGTCTTGATAGTGGTAAAAAACCAACATCTAATAAGGTGACATAGGGTCATATATCTTCCTATTAAGATGCCAAAATAAGCTCGCAAAATACTTCCAATTGTTGTTAATATCCTTCTATGAGGACGGGGAATGAGTGAATATCACACCATTTATTCTATGGGTGAGCCTCGGGTTTTGATTTGTTTTTTGATTTGAATATCAGTGCGTTTCAGTGCGATTTGAATTATTCTTTTAGACTTTTTTAATTTGATTTTTTTATATAAAAGAATCAAAATAAAAAACTATAACCAATTATTAGTTTTTTAAGGTTTACAATAACAAAATAATAATAATAAAAAACTATTTTTCATAATTCTAATACATTGATATAATAATATAATAAAATTAAAAAAATTATTTGTCTTTAAAAACCATCTCATTATGGGCAAAGTTTCATAACTTACCTCATGAACTCTTAACTGAAAAAACATTAAGCTACATAGCTAGTGTTCTTGGTACTTCTAATATGTAAATAATTACACTACTAACACGGTTAAATTAAGCTTTGTGAGAGTATATTTTGTGATGAACGCAGCTGATAGTTTCCCTGGTGAGTTGAGAATGAAATACTTGGGAAAACCTACCTTGCTGAAATTCGTATACCAAGGGTATCTACATATTTGCAGGAGTTGTGACACGTTCGAACACAATACAACAAGATGTACCACATCACATTGAACTCTCCACTCTATAACAAATCTAAATATTACCCACCATCTTGGTAAAGCTCCAATGGTAGAGAACATATTTCAAATATGCCTAACATCTTTTGAAGAGGTTAACTCAAATTATGTCTAGTGTACTTGTATAAAAAAAATCTTATTTATTTAACACTTTAATTTTACCAAAAATATTATTGTATTTTTCATTTTACTAGACCAATATATATAAGGGTGGAAATCCGTATATAAATAGTGACTCATTAAGCTACTGAAGCACGTTCAACGACTTGTGCATAAGGATGTAGATTGTCCAGATGTAATAGAGAACTTATTGAGCAATTGAAGCCCGTTTAGTAGAATGATTGGAAGCCCAATAAAGACTTCAACTGAATGTTAGTTTATACATGATAAGTGAGTTATGCAATAACTAAAGGCTATAAGCAATCATGTAGATGCCTATGCATTAACACAAATAATACGTGGTGATAGTTTTATATACTATTATAGGTTTATATACTCATTGGGTGTTGATATTGACACAACAGGTGCTGAAGAGGTTATTGATGGTCTAAAAAATACTCACAACTTCTCTATTTAATGATTTGGTTTTGATGCAAGTGTAGATTTTGTTAGTGATTATGGTAGCAAAATTGAGTATGTTAGCTCATATAATTTAACTTGTCCTGGTACGGAAGAAGAATAAGAGTGTACCAACGAGAAGAGTAGAATAAGGTAGTTCAAACCTAAACTAAAAATATTTAAGCCACCTACTAGATAAGGTTAATAGAGTTTATGGTTGGAGTCGAATTTAGTTCTTTAAAAAAATTTAAGGACAACGTAAAGCAATATAGTATCACACAACAATGGAGTGCAAAACCATACAAGGATGATAAGTAGTGATGTAACTATAAATATAGCACATAAAAGTGCATTTGATTTATCTTGGCTTTTTGTCAAGGCTGCGACCCTATATGGGGGATCAAGACGTTCAATGATCATTACAAATGTGTTCTTACTTTTCATAAAATTTACATTAATAACTATTCGATTGTGAGATACTATTTATACATGTGACAAGCTGATATGGAATAGTTTATTAAAAGTTAATTACAAATTTGAGCAAAACGTTTTTGGTGACGATCACCAGATCCAAGGCTTATGATGAAAATTCTAGCGCTATTAATATGATTATTAGAGGTAATATTATTAAGTTTCAAAAACTATTTCAATAAAACCATGAACTTCTAAGGACCAATCTAGGGTCCACGGTTGTTATCAAATGCAACAAATCTGTGCTCGAAAGAATTTACGTTTGTCTTAATGGTTTGAAGAATGGGTTTGATGTTGGTGGTAAGCCAATTCTTGTGCTAGATGTTTGATTATTGAAAGGTCCATTTGAGGTTTAGTTACTAGTTTTTTTATCGATACAAATGACCAGAGATATCTCACATTAAGTTACCAGTTGTAGGCATAGTTGGTAATGCTTTTTGGAGCTTCTGAGACAAGATGTTAACATCTAAAATCAATAAAGTTTTACGTGGATGTAGGATAAGAAAGACTTGTTCGCATACTTTGAATACTGTATTTGGATTTGATATCTCTATGTGAATATGAAGAAGACATTTCCTCACAACGAGGAACATATTCTGTTTCAAGCATGCACTAGGTATTCTTTTGTGGAAGAATCTGAATACCACATAGATGAGATGATGATATGGAATCTAGTATGTTATGAATGGAAATGACAATGACTTGTATTGTAGTGGACTATAGTTCATTATTGTAGAGAGTACGTATTTCAACAAACAAGTAATTTGGCTGAAATATTTAACTCAATAATCATAGACCATAGAGTGAAAGGTATGATCAACTTGTTTGAAGGGATAAGAAATAAGATAGTTCAGAGGATTTTACATACAAAAAATAAACTAGCTAAACAGGATTAGCTAATATGTCTTACTATTCAAAACAAATTGAACAAGTATTACCAGAATGCAAGTGAGTGTTTAGTGCAAGAATTAAGAGAAACAAAGTATCATATTCAAGAACATAAGAACCAGTTTGCGGTTGATTTAGAAAAGCGGAAATGTTCTTATTGTAAATGACATTTCTCGAGGATTCCACGTTGTCATGTTGTTGCAACAGTTTGGTCAACATGAGGCAATTCAACTGATTATGTCTCTACATGGTTTATGGTTTTAACACAAAATAATATATATTCAAATTTCATCAACTCTATTAATGGATACGCACAATTTTATTCTAAATCTTACCAACTTGTGATTGTTCCACTAGTTAAGATAGTTAGACAATATGACAAACTATTAGGAAGAATGATCCATTGGAGAGAGTTTAACCATTTTTGGCAACATCAACATCTGGAGTCACAAGGCTATTGAGGAAGTAAAACCCCTCTAGATGTGGGAAGTGCAGAAGAGTTGGACATAATCGATAAAAATGCACATCTACAGGCCAAAAAACCATTCAACCTCAGAAGAATGTGCATCCACAACAAATAGTGAGTGTGTACATGTTAGTGAACCTCCAAGCTATACTACAACACTAGTAAGTGTGTTTGTTGTTTAATTTTATTTTTAATTTATTTTAATACTCCCTAACGTTGTCTCTCTTTATAACTAGTCAAAAGAGATGGAGTAAGGAGACTATGTACATTAATGTATAATGTAAGTATTATCCAAGTTATACTACAATATGATGGTATTGTTAGTATTGGTAAAGTTCATATAATTGTGTAGTCCATTCTTTAGATAGTGTGGTCCTTTTACTTTAATATAATTAATATATTTTTAGTTGTATGTGTAAGCAGGATAATGTGGTTTATTGTTTTGATAGATAAGACAACTTTAATGGTAGACATGTGCAAAGCAAATAATCGTACCACTTGTAAAATTACTACACTTTATATATTAAAGTGATTTTGGACATATTATCCTAAAAATACTAGCTTTTATATTTCATTTAATAGAACAGGTTAGAACATGAATATTCTCTTCTCAAAATTAAATCAGTTCCCCAACTACTAATTGTATAAGAGGATGAATTATGTAAGGGTTCAAGGATGCTGTCTAAGCGTAAACAATAGGTAAAAAGTGAAAGCTTCTGAAATGGTTTTAGGCCCTTTCAAGCAATCCAGGGTACATTGTTCAAGTTCAGGCCCCTCAGGTTTTTGCTACGACATCACATAGTGCTGCAGTAGCTGTTAGTAGTTATGTATCAATAACTTCTGGCTCTTGTACTAGTAACTTAAGTAACAATGTTGTCGCACAGATGGCCGGAAGCATCGACTATATGTAGTGGTAATATTTTGGTTAACATTACTGAACCACATATGAACTAATATTAGTTAACATTACGTACGTTTGATGATGAGTCATGGTTGGTTATTTGTAATGAACTTAGTGTATGGTTGGTTTATGTAATGACTTGGACATGTTGATGTTGGTTAAGTTAAGTTTGATGTTCTGGTTTGTGTTATGACTTTGTGAAATTGATGGTTTTTGGTTGATGCAGAATGTGTTATGAAACCATTCAAGTGTGCTGGTTTTAATATTCATATTGATGTTATTGTTTTGGTCATATTGATGTTGTTGTGTAGTTTTTAGCTGTTGCATTGTTGATGAAGATGGTCAAAATAATGGGTGTACGAGGTTATATCAGGTATGCATGGTTTTGATTGTGAAATATAAATGTAGCGTTATGGTACAATATTAGCTGTAGTTATATAGTTATGAAATAAATACAATTCAATATTGTATTGCTTTTGGTAATTGATGCATGGTTCTAATTATGTCTTGCTTTTGTTTCTTTTATACACAATTCAATTTGGTGTCTTTCAAAAAATTCTAATTCAACAATTAAATTCTAGTTTTGGTGATTGTCATAGATGTGTGTTTTTCAAAAAATTAGAATATTGATATGTCTTGAATTTTATATATTTAACATATATGTGTTTAGAAATTGAACAATTCAGTTAAATTACAACACTATAAGTATGACAATTAAGTTAAAATAGCAGGCAACAATTAGCCAATTCAATTAAGTTATATTAACAACTCAAGTCTATTACAACATTACAATACACATTTATAATATATGGGTATTACATAATATTCAACAATTAAGAAAATTAAATGGACTTACAATACTTTGGATATTACGTTAACTATGGTTCTAGGTATTACATAAAATTAATCGATTCAATTGAGTTACATTAATAATTCAAGTCTATTATAACATTACAATACACCACTACAATACTTGTAATATTAATTTGAGCACCATTACATTAACAATTCACCATTAAGTTAACGAGAGTCAACATACCAGAAATTGACAACATTACATTCACCATTAACATTAATACATAGATCATGTCCGATTATATTAACTAGAATAAACATTATTAACCATTCGAAAAAATACCATTAACCCATATTATTAGGAAAGAACTTAACTAAAGTAACACCATTAATAACAAAGATACACATAAACATATGATAAGAATCCTAATAATTAAATTTTCCTTTCGACATCCTAATTGCATTATTCCAAATTTCTTTAGTAATGCATTAATCACGTACTATGACCTATTGTTAACAATGTGATAAATCCATCTAAAATAACGATAGTGTAATCATTTCTAACAAAAAATTTATTCATAAGAACCCATAAAATTAACAAAAACAAAGTTTGATATAATCAAAACTATAGAACGCTTATCTCGTAGTTGATACACCCATTGAATCTTCTATCCAGATTCAGGTATGTCCAAGTTGTGCGTATTATGACGGATATGCCACAATCACACAAATCTAAACTACATGAGGATTTTGATGTATTAAAACTATTGGATTTGTTGGAGAGAGGTCACCGACGAAGCTTGATGATTGTATCAGATTGGGTTTCTTCGATTAGGTTGAAGAAATAAAATATGAACCATAAGAGATAATAAGAACTAACATAGAGAAGATTTGGTAACTACGATTATGATTTCAAATTATATAAGAATTTATTAAGATAGCGTGTATCAGGTTACTGATATGAGATGAGGTGGGTTTTGTTGTCGGATCGGGTCGGTTAAATTAATTAAATTGGGTCTAATCCAGCCCGATGCGTAAATTGATTAGAGTTAAAAATTATAAATTAAATAATAAATGATAAAAAAAATTAAAAAAATAATAAAGAGTAATAAGGTTAAAACTTAAAGCAAATGGCAACAAAGCGGAGTGAGGGTATTCTGGGTGTGAAAATTCGAAAGACTAAAATTGTAAAAAAAATAATATTGTTTACATACTACATGTCACAATCTGGTTAAATGCACGTGCGAGAGACCACAAATATAACAAATGGTAAACATTAGCGTCGGTTTTAATACAAAAATAATATTATTGACCGCTTTGAGACAAATGATAAACACAAAAAACTAACCATAATTTTTAATCATATATTAACATTTAAAAAAGTTGTAATTAACGATAATTACGATTTATGACCATTTAACAGTTACAAGTCCAATTAGCATTAAATGCAATTTTCTTAAACATAAAGCCATGATGCATTCTTCTATAAAAAAAACAAAAAGCTAACTAATAAAACAATCAATTTTGTACCGCATTAATACATATCAACACTAACATATAATATACTAATTTTTATTAAATAAAATATTATATGTTTACTTTTTTTTAACTTGAAAGATTTAATAAACTATTTAAAATATTTAAATAAAGCTACAAACAATATCAAATAAATATCTCAAATATTTCGTTTATGATATATATTTATAACAAAGTAATCTTTTATTTATTATTCAAAATATACAATTAAGCAACCCATTCTATTTGGCTACTTGGTAAAATAATACACGTGTTTTCTTGTGATATGCCACAATCCAAAAAACACCGCCAAATTAAATTCGAAGAAGCCGCCAAAACATTTGAAGAAATTTGAATTAGAAGCTTCCTTCCACAATTCATCTTTTCATCAAGAATTAATCATTTCCGCATCAGGGACACTCTCCTATCTATAGTATACTTTGATAATACTATACTCTGGTTCAATAATAGACCAACCCATATATTTCTTTGAAAGGAAAAGCCTAACTATACTTGATATAAGGTATTTGATTGATTGATTTCATTTCCATTTCGATTTATACGTCTAATCGAACTTTAATTTCTAGCGTTAATCATTCGTTTATGTTTTGTTGAATACAGTTTTAGCCTAACATTAGCCTCTTTAGTGGAAACATGCCCTACAAAATCAACATCTTACCACTATAACAATAGTCAAACATGCCCTACAAAATCAACATCTTACCACTATAACAATAGTCAGGTAGACGCATACTTGGAAATTGTTAGTAGCACCGTCCCCATTAAAGTTATAATGATATGCATGATTATCTAGCATCCCAAAGATTATATTAAAAAATTAGCTTTTAAAGTAATATTATACTTAATTAATCCTCTAGCCTAATATATCCTAGACAATTTCTTTTTAACAAAGTGTTTGTCCTTAGTTGATTTGAAGCTTGATTATGATTAAAATCAAGCTTCATTTTACATTTCCTAGTCCATTTGGAAATCTAGTCAGTTGTCTTGTTTTGATCCCTGAAAATGTGAATAATGTTTATATTTGATGTGATTAACTTCCTACAATAGGCTAGAAGAGGTTCTACATGTCAATGCGCTTTACCCTTAAGAATCAACTTGATAAGAATTTGAGAATTAGTTTCCATATCTACATTACTGATTTTCAAATCCTTTCTAATCAAAAGAGCATCTAATAAATCATTTTTTTCTGCCAAAATAGGAGTGAATTTATTGTAAAGTCAATCAAAACTAGCAGTTATTTCACCTATGTTGTTTCTGATCAGACCACGACCATTAACTTCTCCATTCACTATTATTGAGAAACATGTCTGATTTATTATACAAGAAATTATGTCCAAGAAAGAGCTACTAAAACCAAATAGCTCCATACTCTTCAGATTAAACTCGTATGATAATGTGTCAAATGAATTTGACATATCTAATTTAATATAATGTTTCATCTCTTTAATTTTTTATTAAGGTCATGAGATAACTATTTAGCCAATATGATATTGTCATAAATATTTCTACCATGGACAAAACCTCCTTTCTCTTTAGAGATTATCTTGGACATAACTATGTTGGAATATATTTATTTAATATATTTATAGACTAACAATAATTTGGACCGACATGCTAAATAAACATATTCGATTATTGTCTTAAGGAAGTCCAAATTAAAAGTAGTCGAGTTAATTATTTAATTAACTAAATTGGACCTATGGGTAAAAAGGCGTTATGGGCTCAAGTGTGGTAACCGGGTTGAATTTGGGCACTGTGATGAAGAGGGCCCAAATCTCAACACTTAAGCCTGAATTAATAAATCAGGGATATAAATTGAATTATCAATTTATTAGGTTATGGTCCCGGACACAAGGAAGTAATAAAGGATGGGCTTTACAATGTTGGGCTTCACATTGTAAAATCTATAAATAAGGGGCTAGGTTTAGGTATTTCATGACTCTAAACCCTAATCAGAAATACGGCCGCTTCCTTAGTGTCTGGAAACCTTTTCCTTCTTCTCTAACCTGATTCTACAGGTCTATTAGTTTCATAAACGGAATCGCCAGAGAACGTGGAATCGCTAAAGAACGCAAAAGAACGCTAGAGAATACTAGATGGATAGCAGCAGGCAAACCCGTAAGTATTCTTAATTTTTGTTTCTTCTATAGATGAATCTAACAAAAAGGGTTTTATTATTATTTTCCGCGATTTGTTATATATTATCTGATGCGATTTCGGATTATATATAACAATTGGTATCAGAGCCAAATAAACCCTTTTTGGATTCAGTAGAATAATCAAATTGAGATAGACAAACATGCATATTTTTCTTAATCGTAAAGAATCCATGTCATTGGGATTATGTGTTAATTGAATTGGTAGGGCATGGATTTAGGGATTGTATGAAAAGCATGTTATGTGATTTATTGAAATTGCAATTTTTATAGTTTGGGGATTTTTTTTTTATTTCGGGTAAAATTAGGGTTTATTGATGTCTGGAATTTTTCTCCCAAAATTAGCATCAAATCAACCCTAAAATAACGAATAAAATCAAAATTATTGGGACAGTGGCTCATCGACAGCTTAACCCCTGATGTTAACGCTGATCGAAGACTGTCCGCTGATTATCACGGTAACCGAAAAAAAAAAAAAAAAAAAAAAAACTGCTGCAGCAATTTGCAGCTCGTTAGAAATTGCAGGGGCCTGCTGGAAATTATAGCAGGGACCTACTGCAATTTCAACAAGGGTCTGCTGAAAATTACAGCAGGGGCCCGCTGGAAATAACAGCAAGTGTCTGCACTGCACTGCTGTGATTTTTTTTTTTTTTTTTTTTTTTTTTTTTTTTTTTTAAAAAAAAAATTAATTATTTTTTTTTTTCGAAAGTACATATTTTGTTCGGAAATATATATATTGTATGTAAATTATTTCACAAGTATGTTGTGTTTGGCATGCAATTTTTTTTGTATGTTTATTTGTGAATTAAATTGTGTGTGTGTGAATGATTAAATGACGATGCATGATTAAGGTTTCGTAGACCGGTAGGTGAAACTAAGAAATTAATTTAATCGGCCCTCCGGAAGGTTAAAATTAATTTTCTTAAGGATCCTAGGCTTCGAAAAGTTCGGGGATTAATTTAAATTCAAATATTATCGGCCCTCCGGAAGGTTCACGTTTGGGTTTAAATTAATCATGAACGGGAGAAAATTATTGAAAATGGTCTTGGTGCTGATTTTAATTTTAATTAGATGAAATCGGCCCTCCGGAAGGTTTCATCGGTAGTTATGATAAATTAAATTCAGCCTTACAATTTTTTGATTTTAAGTAGGTGAAATCGGCCCTCCGGAAGGTTTCATCGGTACTTAAGAAAATCAAATTATGGTTATTTTAATATATGTAAATGACATCGGCCCTCCGGAAGGTCTCATTGGCAATTAGAAAATTAAAATAATGATCATAGTATTTTTCTCAAACTCATAAAATTTCATGTTAATTTGATTTGCCCTCCGGTATCTATTATCAATGAATTTTATGTTTTACATGTATTTGTCATGTTTATGCACATGTTTTCAGTTATATGTCAAAATGCTAGATGTGCTTTGTGTTGTTTGTTCCTATTATAGTATCCATGGGTTACAATTTTTTGGGGAATCATCCACCGACGTTGGATTGTTCGGATTTCCAATTGTGGAAGCAAGAAATGTTGCTGTTTTTATCTGTACATGATTACGACTATGCACTGATAACTCCCAAACCATCTCCCCTTAGTCCGGAAAGTACACCGGATGAAACTAAGGCTGATGAAAAGTGGGAAAGGTCAAATAAGTTATGCATGGCGCTCTTGTTACAGGGAATAGCAGTAGCATTGCGTGGGGCTGTCCCTAAAGGTGTTACCACTGCCTCGGTCTTTCTCACGGAGATTGAGAAAGCCTTTGCCAAAAAAAAAAAAAAAAAAAAAATATGAAAAGGTAGAGATGCAGCGTTTGCTCATCGAGCTAGCTACCAAAAAGTATAATGGCAAAGGTAAAATCCGGGAGCACATTCTGGGAATGTTGATGATTTGCCAAAAGTTAAAGGCAATCGGTTTAGACTTACCTGAGGAATGCATAGTGGGATTCACATTTCATTCGTTGCCAGACCGGTTTAAGTATTTCCAGTCCACCTATAACTGCATGCGAGAAAAGTGGAATATCAATGAATTGATTTCCCACGCTGCACAGGAGGAGGAAAGACTTAAAGGCACAGCGCTTGAGGCTAATGTGATTACATCACCAAATAAGGCAGGACCTAAGCGGAAGGCATATGGCAAAGGACCGGGTCAAGGTTCGGTCAACAAGAAAGGTATAAGGCCCTGGACAAGTTCATAACTTTTAAGACCGAGATTGAGAAACAACTTGGTAAAAGCATTAAGACCGTTAGATCTGACCGTGGTGGTGAATACTATGGTAGATATGACGGATCGGGTGAACAACGTCCAGGTTCCTTTGCACAGTACCTAGAGAAGTGTGGAATAGTCCCTCAATACACTATGCCTGGTTCACCTCGCATGAACGGTGTATCTGAGAGACGGAACCGAACACTAAAAGATATGGTTAAAAGCATGATAAGTCACTCATCTCTACCATTATCTCTCTGGGGGAAGCCATCAAATGTGCCGCTTATATACTCAATCGAGTACCCACAAAGGCTACTGTTAGGACTCCATATGAGCTTTGGAACGGGCGTAAACCTAATTTAAAGCATCTGCATGAGTGGGGTTGTCCAGCTGAGGCGAGGCCTTACAAACCTCAAGAAAAGAAACTGGACCAAAAAAAAAAAACAGTTAGTTGTTTCTTCATAGGTTATTCCGAACATTCTAGAGGGTTTAAGTTTTATGATTCTCTCACTAGTACAATATTTGAGACAGGAACGGCCAAGTTTCTAGAGGATGTTGAGTTTGGGGGGAAGAATAAGGGAACATATGTTGATTTTGAGGAATAATCCATAAAGATTCATGAAGGTTTTAATAGGGATACTAAGATATCTGAAGATTGGGCGGTAATGCCAATCATTTCGATCCCATTAGAACAAGGTAATCCTCAGATTAACACTAATGCTCCACTTGAGGGTTCTAACCAGGATATAAAGATTCAGGTAGAACAAGAGGAACCTCAAGATAATCTTCCACAAGGGAATCAAAATGACATCGTTCATAATGATCAAACTCTACCTCCTCAAGAAGTGCAACATGAGGAAATAGTGCCATTAAGAAGGTCCACTAGAGAAAGGAAAAGTACTATAGGTCCAGAATTTATAGTATATCTTCAGGAGCATAATGAGTTATGTGCTGGAACTGTAGATGATCCCTCATCCTACAAACAAGCCATGGCAAGCTCTGAATCTCAAAAGTGGATTGACGCTATGAAAGAAGAGTATAAATCAATGCAGGATAATGCGGTATGGGATCTTGTCCCATTACCTGAAGGAAAAAAGGCAATTGGTTGTAAATGGGTTTACAAAACCAAACGCGATTCCCTGGGTGATGTGGAAAGACATAAAGCACGTCTTGCAGCAAAAGGTTATACTCAGCGTGAAGGGATTGATTTTAAAGAAACTTTCGCTCCAGTATCGACGAAGGATTCCTTTAGAACAATTATGGCATTAGTTGCACATTTTGACCTTGAGCTTAATTAGATGGATGTTAAGACCGTTTTTCTCAATGGTAACATTGAGGAAACGATCTACATGATGCAACCAGAACACTTTGTAGAAAGTAACTCAAAAGATCTGGTTTGCAGACTTAAGAAATCCATTTATGGGCTTAAACAAGCTTCTCGTCAATGGTATCACAAATTCCTTGAGGTGATAGTCTGTTATGACTTTGAGATCAACTCGGTTGAGGATTGTGTTTATCAAAAGTTCAGTGGGAGTAATTTCATATTTCTTATATTATATGTGGATGACATATTGCTTGCCTCGAACAATAAGGAATTGTTACACACTACAAAAAGATTTCTATCATACAAGTTTGATATGAAGGATCTTGGTGATGCCAGTTTTGTGTTAGGAATCCAGATACATCGAGATCGTTCTCGTGGTATTCTTGGATTATCACAAAAAGCATACATTAAAAGTGTGTTACAACGTTACGGATTGGCAGATTGCAAACCCCTAAGTACATCTATAGCAAAGGGTGACAGACTTAGTCCGAGTCAATGTCCTAAGACAAAACTTGAGATTGAGGAAATGAAAACGGTCCCTTATGCTTCTGCAGTTGGGAGTTTAATGTATGCTCAAGATTGTACTAGGCCGGACATTGCCTTTGCTGTAAACATGTTGGGGAGATATGTTAGTAACCCAGGAATGGATCACTGGAAAGCAGTTAAAAGAGTACTCTGATATCTGCAAGGAACAAAGGGGCACATGTTGACATATAGGAAGTCGGATAAACTGGAGATCATCGGGTATTCCGACTCGGATTTTGGTGGATGCGCAGACACATTAAAAAGCATGTCAGGCAACATATTCTTATTGGCTGGAGGTGCAATATCCTGGAAAAGTGTAAAGCAAACACTTATTGCATCGTCCACCATGGCAGCAGAATTTGTTGCATGCTTTGAGGCATCAAACCAGGCACTATGGCTGTGGAATTTTGTTACTGGATTACGCATTGTACAAGGGATAGAAATCCCTATGAGGTTATATTGCGATAACAATTCCGCAGTGCAGTACTCTAACAGCAACATGAGTGCGTCTAAATCCAAACACATAGACATAAAGTTCATGTCTGTTAAAGAAAGAGTACAGATGGGTCAGATAAGTATAGAGCACATCGGAACAAACTCCATGATAACAGATCCCCTAACAAAGGCGGTTTTGCCTAAGGTTTTCCAGAGACACACCATCACTATGGGTGTAGTTGATTTAGAGGATTGTTAGTTTCAGTGGGAGAGTTTGTAATAGGATCTGATGTTATATTTTGCAGTATTGTGCACATTAAAGTTTATTGCAATATATATGCTTGGAAATATTTATTGATATCTGTACTGTATTGGATCTCCAAAAGTAGGAACCATTTAAGAGTAGATATGTACGATTACAAGCCATATTACTCTTAGACCATGCTCCATAATTGGCCCAAGTAATTGATTGATTATGGTAATGTGATTACTGTTGCATCCTATTGTTCACATTACGAGAAAGAGGTCTTTAGTCCTTTATTATTATCAATCATGTACGGGGTTGTACCGTTTGCCCATTGACAATGAATATAGGGATCCCATTAAAGTTGAATATGTATTCTTGAGTAGCATATGACGGTCCAAGTGGGAGATTGTTGGAATATATTTATTTAATATATTTATAGACTAACAATAATTTGGACCGACATGCTAAATAAACATATTCGATTATTGTCTTAAGGAAGTCCAAATTAAAAGTAGTCGAGTTAATTATTTAATTAACTAAATTGGACCTATGGGTAAAAAGGCGTTATGGGCTCAAGTGTGGTAACCGGGTTGAATTTGGGCACTGTGATGAAGAGGGCCCAAATCTCAACACTTAAGCCTGAATTAATAAATCAGGGATATAAATTGAATTATCAATTTATTAGGTTATGGTCCCGGACACAAGGAAGTAATAAAGGATGGGCTTTACAATGTTGGGCTTCACATTGTAAAATCTATAAATAAGGGGCTAGGTTTAGGTATTTCATGACTCTAAACCCTAATCAGAAATACGGCCGCTTCCTTAGTGTCTGGAAACCTTTTCCTTCTTCTCTAACCTGATTCTACAGGTCTATTAGTTTCATAAACGGAATCGCCAGAGAACGTGGAATCGCTAAAGAACGCAAAAGAACGCTAGAGAATACTAGATGGATAGCAGCAGGCAAACCCGTAAGTATTCTTAATTTTTGTTTCTTCTATAGATGAATCTAACAAAAAGGGTTTTATTATTATTTTCCGCGATTTGTTATATATTATCTGATGCGATTTCGGATTATATATAACAAACTAATGATAATCTATTATTTATTATTTTTTATATGATTCTATTGAATAACATGCAAAGATTAATATACTTATAGTCATTCTAAGTTTGCAGGTCACTTACCTTAGGAATAAAATAAAATGATAGTAGTAGTTATACATTAAGGGATTGCGTGGCTCTGAAAAAATGCAGTGATAGCAGCACAAAGATCCTTCTTAATAATATGTAAAAAATATTGAAAAAAGAACAGATCATTTTAGCCATCAATGTCATCAGCACTCGAGGGGTTTACGTTTTTGATAATATCATGAATGTCAGCTTTATAAGGTAACTTCATTGACATTCTATTATATTCATCTCTAATTAGCTTATGAAAAATATCATGTAACTCTTATGCATCCACTTAGTTTGGCTGGCCTGTTAGGATTAATATGAAATGAGACTCAACAGATTCTCCTAGCATGTCATGGTATTTAATTCATAAATTTCCTTTAAAAACTCCTAAAATTGTATTTCTCATTCTCATTTTCTTAACATAGTTATGATAAATATCAATATTCTCATCACTATCTTTTAGCCAGCTGCCAATAAGTTTATTCTCTACCTAATAACAACCTCGAAATTTGAAAGATTAATCTTGTCTTCAATGCTATCTAATTCTTCATATTTTTTTCCAAGTTTTTAACTTCCTCCTCAACTTGTAATACAACATCAAAGATATTACCAAAATGGTCTTAGTTCTATACTTTGAGCTTCTCTTCTGTAACCTCTTAAGCTTATTATAAAAAAACATAGGTTATCCTTCTATTTGAGTATTCCACTTATATTCTATAATGTTTAGAAAAATTAAATGTTGGACCCATATATTTTAATATTTAAAAGAAACCATAATATTTTTATAACTCTTTGATATTGAAATACACATTGCAGTATGATTAGAGCATGTTTTAGTCATATGTTTCACCCTTGTTTATTCAAAGTAATCAATCCAAGCAGTGCTATATAATATACTGTCTAACCTCTTTTACTTCTTATTATTGGACCAGGTATATTTAGTTACTGTGTAGCCTGCGTTCTCTAGATAACAATCTGTAATAATGTTGTTGAACTCTTCTAGACTTTTCAAACATAAAGAAGAGCATAAAAGTTTCTTATGGGATGATAAGATGACATAAAAGTCTCATATCACAATCCATTCCCTTTAAATTATTAGTTAAATTCCTTAAGTTATTCCAAAGATCTATACGATGTTACTTTATACATTTAGCATAGACAATCGTTACTAGAAACGTTTTATCTAATATTGAGCGACTAACACTTACATGAATGAATTGAGTATAATTCAAAATAATATATACTTCGAACTCATCATTTCATATTAAACTGATTTTATTGTTGATAATCGCTATATTTGTTTGCAAATCCGTAAACCACTTTTTCAAGTTATTCACAACAATCAAGGGTTTTTGAAGTACTATAAAATCAATTTATTCAGACCTTTTGATTGACTACTGTAAAATCAAGCTATATTGAGTCTTCTCTTTGTAGCTTTATTTCCAATTCCCCAAAAATTTAAATTAAGTATTTTAATAGTCATTTAAAACTACTAGAAGTTGTCTTGATTGGTCCTTCAAACTTAAACGCCTTATTAACAATTCTACTTTTACCTGTTTACCTTTAACTTTCTTTACTTTATTGGTTAATATTTCCTTAAAATGTTTTTAAGTTCCATTTTACTAAGTGTAGGAGATGCTGAGATACTTCCTATATTTTTCAACTTAGGAGAATTCTATGATGCTAGGTTTTCATAATCATACGAGGCTGAAAAAGTAATCCATGTCTCAATTGACTGTATAGCTTATTGAAACTCTACTTCTTTAAGTTATGGTATTTCATCTAACGATTTGTCCAAACTATATTGTTCCTTATAAAAAAATTGTATAACTTGATTGAGTTTTATCCTTCAGATTCTGAATTTCTTGAGATGTTGATTAGATAACACATTTTCGGTTTTGTTTATCTTCACAGTTCTTTTATTTCCTATTATTATCCTTTTCGGATGATAAACTTAACTTTAGGCACCCACTTATTAAATTGTTTAGAGGGCATATCATGGATAAGCTTAAGAGATTTAGGGGATTGTTAGGTTTCAACTATCTGATTCCTGTTATGTACAACAGTCTTTTTACAAGCTGTTTCATTGTGACCTGAATGTAGATAAACATTACAGTATGGAGGGATATCTCCATATAGTATTTGATGCAGACAGTTCGGTGAATTAACAGTTTGGAGCTCCGGTGTCAGTTTTTTACACAACACCTTGTTTCGAAGGAAACGACGTCACGAACGCAAGTCACCAGCTTTGCTCGTGAGCTATGGGCTTTTTTAGGCATTCGGGCTCATCTATCCTCTTTTTTCGCAATTTTAATACTTTAGGCTATTTTTGTAATTTTCATATTTTTAGTTTTAGGGTTTTGCTTGAACTCTATATAAACCTATCTTCTATTCATTGTTAGGGGAATTGTTTTTTATTAATAAAAAAATAGGGTTTATCCCTTTAGGCTTCTGCTACGTTTCACTCTCCATCAGTATTTAATCCCAACATTCACCATTTTCTCCGAAACCTATCCAAGTCTTATGGATAAGCTTCCTTGTTATATCAAACTCGATCAAGGCTTTACAATAATTATGTTTAGCTCTATGTTTTCTAGGAACCCATACCTTTAAAGGATTTTCTAATAAAAAAACTACATTCCTTATAATTCCTTTCATTATATAAAAACTCAGGGATATTTGGAAACATAATCTAAACTAGTGTAGTTGGAAATTCAATCTTTAGATTGAATTATGGTTTCCATTTGAGAAATCTCATGGAAAATTCATCAATCAACCATATTTTTTTCCATAACTTACAAAGATCAACTTGTAATGAAAAATCTATTAGAATGTGAACTGCGTCCCAAGTAACAGTAGTTACTTCACCTGTAAACTTCTGAATATAGTTTAATTTAGGATTACATTTAGTGAATTTTCGAGCTAAGACAAATTTTATTGATGCCAAAAGTTTCTCCTTGTCTTTTGAGGGGAACTGTAAGGCTATTTGGTTACATCTTTTTTGAATTCCAAAATGTTCAATTGATTCTTTAAATGTAGCCCTTGTTGGATCCGTGTAGGATTTGAATGGAATGTTAACTTGTCTTTCATCCTTATTTGTCAAATCTGAAGAGTTTTAAGAAAGCTCTGGGGTGATTTTGTGATACGAGAATCTCTTAGTGTCAAAATAGACTAAAGTACTTTGTTTTGGAGTCTTTTTAGAGAGAGAAAGTAAGAATCTAGATTAAGTAGAGAGAGAAAGCAATATTATATTCATCTCGGGATCTGTGAAGCGTGTGTGGTCCTTTTATAGTACAATTGCGGGTTCCACACGCTTTAATACCCGTTTATTACATCTTTGGTCCATATATCTTTTCACCTTCTCATAAAAGCTATCTCTTTTATAGTTTATACAATTCTCCCCTAATATAATTTCATTTTTACAATTCTCTCATAACAAACTTCTTCTTTGCAATTCTCTCCTAATAAACTTCTTCTTTGCAATTTTACCATGTCTTTTATTCTCCCTCATCAGTAGCCCCCCAGTCCTAGTGAAAATATTTTCGCTGGGACTGCAAAGAAATCTCCGTTGCTCATTTCAATCCTCCTCGAAGATCCACTCCCTCGAACATCTTCTCCTCGGATAACTCCTCTTTAACTGCTAAATTTCTCCTCGAAAATCCGCTCCCTCGAACATGCTTTTGAACAATTCTTTAAGTGCTACATGTCCCTTCGAAACAATGTCTCCCAAACAAATATATCCTTCGAATATAGACTACTTTTTACATCATATTAACAAGTAGACCCCCAATCCTTGCAATATCTTAGCAAGGATTGACTCAGGCCTTGGTAATATCGCCCGTCGGAATTCGCTGTATCAGCATATCATAGCCACCAATACTAGGCTAATACATTGCAAAGATTGAATAAAAAAGATATGATGTCAGCAGTCGTACTTTCTTGTCAGCGCATCTTTTTAGAGACCGTTTCATATTCCTTAGACTGGATTATGCCTCTGCAGCTTCTCCCGCGTTTTTTATGACAACAATTTTGCACCTATGGTACCCATAATGCCCCTAGGCAAACAAGAGAAAATGTCCCCAGGCTTGACTGACCCGAAAAGCCCCATTATCCTCTATAAATACTGATCTCCTTCCTTAGCATTGCAAACTTTACATCCGAAAATTTCTAGAGAGAGAAAGGTGGCTTATAAACCTCGTCGGATTCCAAAATGACTGCTTATTAGCAAAAAATTCGAAGAGAAGGTTGCTGTTGGTGAATACATTGAGCCCCAACCCCAACCTGCTGTCACTACATTTTACGGTTCGTGGCCTCCACCAGAAGATTCCACTGCTATCATACCCCTCGAAGTTTCACGACAGAGCCTAATTTCCAATTAAAGCAAAGTCGACCTCATGGGTAAAGATAAACAACATAAGCACTCGTCCGGGAAAAGGAAAAAGCATCATAAGAGAAAATCCAAGGAGCGCAACGCGCTAAAACAACGCCCTCGGAGACTTTGAAATCTCCGTTGGCTCTGATCAGTGAAAACCCCCTTCCAAAAAATGACAACTCAGGATCAAGTCTTCCAGCCACTCCTTCAATCACAGCGACCAGGAGCCCTCGATTTTCTCCATGAAGGAATACCTTAACCGAAGAAGAGCTTCGAGACATGCGAAACAAAGCTTTGGCTGCTAAAGGAAAAATGATCGCCTCAGATATCCCTGAGCCAGAAATTTAACCGACATCCCCCGAAGAGCAAAATAAGACCACCAACTTGCCTGCAGAATCGTCTAGTCAAGCGACTACTAGGCATCCAGTAATGTCCGAGGAGTTAGCTCGTCGGATTGCACCTAAGTCTAAGGGAGATATTACGCTTCCCTTAAAACTTGATGCCATTGTAGGCAACAATATATGAGGGATCGAGAATAAACACTTGGTGGCTTTGCACAACAGACAATATAAGTATTTCTCACCATCAGAAGAGCCCATGCTGAGAACCCGGTGGTGCATTCCTTCGTACATTAACATAAGGTTTCCTTCGGAAGGTGAGTCTCCTCTATCTGTGAGGGATGATGAACTGATTGTATATACCAAAATTATGAACTGGGGGTTAACGTTTCCTTTAGACCCATTCTTTATTGAGTACTTTGCCAAGATTAGTCTCTGCCCCTCACAAGCTGGTCCAAACATGTGGTTCACACTTATGGCAATCATCATGGCTTCAAGGATTTCAGGCATCCCTTAGAAGAGCTGATCGGACTTTCTGGTTTAGCAAGGAATCCATTTTTCCTTTTTACTCACTAACTTTTAGCCGATAACAAAAAGTGTTAAAAGACTTGCTGGAGGCGGATAAAAAATGGAGGCAACAATTTATCTTCTTCTCCGGTAACTGGGAGACAAGGTCAGGATCGACGCCTTCGAATCCTCACAGGCTATCCCTCATGTGGACCAATAAATGTAAGTTGACTATCGTTTGTAATATTTTCTCCTTAGATAATAGCATGCTGACTTGAAAATTCTTGTAGCTATGACAGGTATTTCAAAACCATACTCGGATTATGTGGAGAGTGCGACTACTGTCTTCACCAAATTGAGCGAGTGGGCCAAGGAACACTGGCAAAATAGATTTCGCATGTGCTTCGTCAACAACAATTTAGCCATGGGCCGGTTGTGGAGGTCAAATCCTCTTGACCGATTGACCCTGAAAGAAATCATGACCCCTCCCCCACAACAAGAAGTCTTAGACCGTGTGACGAAAAAAGACATAGTCATATACCTCCCAAAGCGTTCCTGTGCCAAGAGTCACCATGGTGAATCCGACGAGGAGGTTTCCACGAAGGATCGTCAGTCAGATAACGAAGGAATAATCATCAATTAGGAACCACCGCCTTCTGCCATCATTGAGATACCCGATTCCAATTCCCCTCCAACCAAATCTATCCATCCACCGAAGAAGATAGACACCAAAGCAAGAGAAAAAATAATGAAGCTGTTATGGAGCCCATGCAAGAAATACCCGAGGATGGCAAACCACAAGATGACATTCAAGAAACCGCTCAGGAAGTTAGAGAGAATTCTCCCAAGGAAAACTCTAACCAGACACCGAACTCTCCCCAAACTCAGGCTTCAAGGCCTGCTCTCATCGAAAATTCCCTTGTATTGGCACCACTCCCCATTCCTCGAAGCAACCCTCCTCAGAATGTGGACATTAACATTTTAATGGGGGAGACTTTGGATTACGATCCCACAATGCTAGGCTCACCCACCAACTCCTTCAAAGTTCCACTTGATGATGAGTTTTCATTAAGTCTTCGAATTTTGCTACATACCTCTGTCATTAGGGGAAGGAAGATGCAACATCTAAAAGATAAAAAAAATCATTATAAGTTCAAAGCATTCCTGATTTCTTCGCAACTCGAAGAGACCAAGAAAAAATATGCCATTGTGGAGAGCCAAGCAGATGCACTGTATGAAAAACTATCTGCTTCTGAGAATTATGTCATCATGCTCGAAAGATGCTGCCAGGAAGAAATGGACCTCTATCAAAAGAAGACGGGGGCTCAAGAAAAACTCTTGACGGAATTTCAAAAGGCTCATGAGCTGGCATGCAGGGGATTTAAAGACTGTTGTGAGGACTATGAAAAGGTGATGAAGGACAAAGAAACGTTGGTGAAGCGGATCGAAGATTTTCCTCGGCAAGTTGAGGAGGAGAAAGAAAAAGCTGTGAATGCTTATGCTGCCAAGTGCACAGACAACCTTAATGTTTGAGATGCTATAGTCCGAGCAGGCTTAATAATTCAAATTCATGCAGAGCACCCCGAATACGACTTAGGAAGCTTTTGGAAGCTCGTGTCCCCAGATCTCCGTCCTCCTCATATTGTTGTGAGTGAGAGTGAGTCATCGGACTCTGAAGAAAGTCATTTACCAGATAAATTTGAGTAGGTAAGAAAAACTGGTAGCACAGTTTGTAGTTTTTGTGTATAAGACCTTCTAAGGCAATTTTTGTAGCCCCTCTTACTTTATGCGAGGAGATGTACTCCTCGGATTTTTATGTATGCCACAACTTTTTAATGTTAATCGTGTAATTTATTAATTGTCGTACTATCCTAAGTGTTTGCCAACTCGCATCGTAATATTCATTGAATAATTAATCTATAACGACTTGCGTCGTAGCATGCATTATGAACTATGCTGAGATTAGCTTAGGGGAAATAGGTTAAGGCACCAAGAAATTTGGGGCACGACATATTGTGGCATAAATAATAATTCGAGGCATCAAGAAATTTGAGGCACAAAATATTGTGACCCAAATAATAGTTTGAAGCATCAAGAAATTCGAGGCACAAAATATTGTGACCCAAATAATAATTCGAGGCATCAAGAAATTCGAGGCACAAAATATTGTGACCCAAATAATAATTCGAGGCACAAAATATTATGACCCAAATAACAGTGTAAGGAATTAAACAATTCGAGGCACAAATTGTTGTGATCCGAATAATAATTCGAAGTATTAAACAATTTGAGGCACAAAATATTGTGACCCAAATAATAGTTTAAGGCAAAAAAATACGTTGTATTAAGCAGCTCATAGTGACACCTCGCTAAAACCTTCTTGTGCCTACCAGGGTAAGAAAGAGTATGCCCTCGCTATGTTTTGTAACCGGGAGATACAGAAAAGGACAAATATTGCGTTCTAACTAGTTCCTCATTCCATATACAATTTTAAGTGTTCAATGTTCCATGGAAGCCGCATATATCGCTCTTCCTTGTCTTTTAATCGATACGTGCCCTGTTTTACTTTCTCTGTTACTTCATAAGGGCCCTCCCAATTTGGTCCCAATTTTCCAAGACTCTTCTCTTTAGTGTGTAGAAAGACTTTGCGTAATACTTTGTCCCCTACCTTAAAATCTCTGTGCTTTACTTTAGAAGCATATCGACTCCTCATTAGAGTTTGATAATGCAAAGACTTCAATTGTGCGCGTTGTCTTTTCTCTTCAACCAAATCTAATTCCAGGGCTCTGCTTTGATCGTTCAAGTCTGCTGTATAAGTTTCCACATGATATGATGGGAAGACAATCTCCGAAGGGACAGTGGCATCCATACCATATACTAATGCAAACGGGGATACAATAGTGGCAGTTCGCGGCGTTGTCCTATAAGCCCACAATACTTCTTGTAAATAATCAGGCCATCTTCCTGCCTTTCCTTCCAAATTCTTTTTCAACCCATCCAGAATTGTTCGATTGGTCACTTCCACCTGTCCGTTAGCTTGGGGGTGAAATGGGGCAGAAAAGCATTGTCGTATACCCTTAGAAAGGCAAAAGCTTTTAAACTCCTTGTTGTCGAACTGAGGTCCATAATCCGTTGTGATCTGCAGTGGTACCCCAAAGCGATAGCAAATATGTGAAACGATGAATTTGATAACATATTTAGCTTTCGTCCCTGCTAGGGGTTCCGCTTCCACCCACTTAGAGAAATAATCCACCGCTACGCTTATAGTCTGTCTGCCTCCAGACGCCATTGGTAGGGGCCCAACTAAATCAATGCCCCACCTGTCAAATGGGACCGCCTCTGAAATACTCTCCAGTAACACCCCAGGCTTGTGGATTATGTTTGCATAGTGCTGACACGTGTCATATCGTTTTACCAAGTCTTTCGCATCCGAAGAAATAGTCGGCCAATAATAACCAGCCAGAAACACCCGTCGAATTAACGCATTATACCCACAATGGGCTGAACCTTCCCCATCGTGCAATTTGGACAGGACAAATTGCGATTCATACTTGTTTAGACACCTTAGTAATGGCCGGCTCAAAGATTTCTTATACAGAATGCCTCCCAATATGAGACTTGAACATGATCTTCCTAGCCTCGTACTTTCCAGCAGGTAAAGTATCGTTTTGCAAGAAGTCAATGATTTCTGACCTCCAATCATTTGTGATCACATTGCTTACCTCTTTAATATTCATTAAATGCTCCGCATCGATCATGACCGAAGGATGCTCCTGAATCAAGACCCATGGGTATCCCTCCGTCCGCGAGGGTGTGGCCAAAGAATCTGGGACGACATTTGCCTCTCTTCGAACATGTTCATATTTGACCCCATCGAACTCAGAAACCAAATCTTTTAATACCTTTAGATATTGTATCAGCTTATCTTTTCTGGCCTCAGATTCCCCTAAAGCTTGGTTTATCACCAAATGTGAGTCACTGATCACTTTAATCTTTTTGGCCCCACATATCCGAGCTAAATGCAAACTCGCCAATGCTGCCTCATACTTCGCGTCATTGTTAGTTTCCTTGAAACCAAATCGAATAGCTTGAAACATAGCTATCCCTTCTGGATAAATTAATTGGACACCCGCACCACTTCCAGTGTTATTCAACTCTCCATCCGTTCGTACCAACCATTCCGTGTCATCAAAATGGTCAATGATCTCCATGTCCTCTCTGTCTGAGTGGAATTCAACCAAAAGGTCAGCCAAAACCTGGGTTTTTATCGCCGTTCGAGGCTCAAATGCTATGTCAAAATCTCCCAATTCGACTGACCATTTAGTCATCCTCCCAGAGATATCGAGCCTTTGTAACAAACCTTTTAGGGGGAATATCGTTCGAACAACTATAGGATGTGCCTGGAAGTAAGGTATCATCTTTCGGGAAGCTATTACCAAAGCCAAAGCTACCTTTTCCAACTTGAGATATCGTTTATCTGCATCCAACAAACTCTTACTGATATAGTAGATAGGTTTCGAAATAGGGTCCTCTTCTCGGAGTAAAACAACACTGACCGCACAATCTGAAACTGCTACATAGATAATTAATCTTTCCCTCACCAATGGTTTAGACAGTATATCAGGGGATGTCAAATATTCCTGAATTTGGCGAAAAGCTGGTGAACACTCATCAGTCCAATTAAATTGTTTCGCGTTTCGTAATACCTTAAAGAAAGGTGCACATTTGTCTGAGGACTGAGAAATGAATCTATTCAGTGCTGCCAATCTCCCTGTCAAGATTTGGAATTCCTTGATATTTTGAGGTGGATTCATGGTGATTAAAGCTTTTATCTAGTCTGGGTCAGCCTCGATACCTTTTTCACTTATCATATATCCAAGGAACTTGCCCGATCGTACCCTAAAAACACACTTTTCCGGGTTTAGTTTCAAATTGACTTTACTCAAATTATTAAAAGTCTCCTCCAAGTCAGCAAAATGATCTTCGTCCCGCAAACTCTAGACAAGAATATCATCGGTATACGCTTCGACATTCCGACCAATTTGTCCCTCAAAGGTTTTGTTGACCAAGCACTGATAAGTTGCCCCTGTATTGTTTAGGCCAAATGGCATAAATTTGTAATAATATAACCCTCTCCCGATAATAAAGGACGTGATCTCTTTGTCTTGTGCATCCAACCGGATTTGATTATACCCTCAATACGCGTCTATGAAAGACAACAATCGATTGCCCGAAGTCAAATCCAATAACTGATCAATGCGGGGCACCAGAAATGGATCCTTAGGACAAGCTCTGTTTAAGTCTGTGAAGTCCACGCACATTCTCCACATGTCATTCTTTTTCCTGACTAAGACTGGATTCGAGGCCCATACGGGATAATGCGACTCGCGAATGTAGCCTATGCTTAATAGCCTTTCTACTATCAACAAAATAGTTGCAGCCTTCTCCAGAGAAACTGGTCTCCTTTTTCTGGACAATGGGTCGAACATCAAGTCGTACCGCAAGTTTATGACATATTATCTCTGATGGTACTCCAGTAACATCCTGTGCACACCAAGCAAACATATCGAGTTTGTTAGACAAAAACGAAATTAGTCTTTCTCTGAACTCAAAATAAAGTTTTACTCCGATCTTCAAAAATTTGCCTTCTCCAAATTTATGTTCCACGGAATCCTCTTCTGGAACTATAAATCCGGGGGTCTCCTTCGGATCATCACATGGAATGATTTCCGAGAAAGGCCCCTTTAATTGCTATGCCTTGTCCGATATTTCTCCCCGAACTCCCTTTGAAGATATAACGATCTGGTAACATTCGCGGGCCATCTTCTGGCTGCTCCTGATTGTCCCGATGTTGTTGCCTACCACATAGTTCAGACACTGATGCACCGTCGAAATCACACCATGCATTCGGGACAGCCAAGAGCGACCCAAAATTGCATTATACGAAGTTGGTGCGTCAACAACAATGAACAATACTTCCACCTCTTTCTTGAACGACCCACGACCTAACTCGACCACACACTGAAATTATCCAACAACCACTGCTGTGGCGCCGGTAAATCCTACTATGGTTCTGTCTGATCGTCGTATAACCGGTAAGTTAGAAATTCTCCTGTAAGTGCTCATAAACAAGATGTTCGATGAACTTCCTGTATCAACAAGTATCTTCTGAACTTGATCACCAGCAATACCCGCGACAATCACCACCGCATCTTCATGCGGGCCTGCGACATGTCGCATGTCGTCATCATCAAAATATATGATGGGGGAGGGTAATCGGTGCATTTGTGCCGACACTCCTGCTTCAATCTGGGTAGTCAGATTGACCATATGCCTTTTCCGCGAGCTATTAAAATTCCCTGCGATGGTATCCCCTCCAAAGATTGCCAGTGACTCAAAGAAAGCACAGACGTTTACTTTCCCCCTCGGAATAATTTCCTCCACCGTATTTACCTTGTTCCTTCCCTTCTTGGGATCCAGATACTCTTGCTCAATATCAAAAACGTCAACTTCCTCGGAAATCACCATAGTTGTGTCAGCGATTTTTGGAACAGCCTTTACTGCCGCATTTTTCTGAGAATGCTTTTTCACAAACTCTAGCAACATTCCATTCTCAATCAAAGCTTGCACTTCTTTTTTCAAAGCAATGCAGTCCTTCGTATCGTGCCTGATATCCTCGTGATACTTACAATACTTGCTAACACTTCTACTTCCCCTCGGAGTTTGAATAGGAAAAGGTTTCCTGAACGGCACTGTTGATCTTGCCTTATCAAATATCGTGGCGAAATTTTCCGTTAACTCGGCGAAGTAGTCCGGTCGAACCCACTTGTTCGAAATTGGTCTAGCCCCTTGGTTGTAATTTTGCTGGTTGCCATAATATTGTGGGTTTGTTTTCTGCCTCGGCGGATACTGACCCGTACTTTTGGCTTGAACATTGGCACGAGGCCCCTGGTTACTAGACTCAGATCTCTGAAACTGGTTCTGATCCAATGATCATCGGATCCTTTCTCAGATGCCTGAGTCTCCTCCACCAGAATTATATTCTCAACCTGATCCGGAAATGCTCCGAAGGTCATGGCCTGACTCTCCGCCCACTGTGTCCTTTAATAGTCCGGGGAGTAGGCCCATCCTGAAAGCTGCAAGTGCTACTGAGTCTTTACAATACTCCATGTCTGTTTTCTTTCTGACGAATCGATTGGTATAATTCTTCAAGCTTTCCCCAACTTTTTGTCTACAATAGATTATCGTATCTCCGTTAGCTCTGAACGTTTTGCTCCCCGCAAAGTGTTTCCCGAAGATATTCCAGAACATGTCGAAATTCTTTATCGAGCCCTACGGAAGCCTATTATACCACTTGGAAGCTACCCCCTTGAAGGTCTGAGAAAACGCTCTATACAACAATTTATCATCGTCATCGAAATTAATCATGAAGTTTTTGAATTGCTCGATGTGGTTATCAGGGTCTTGTGTCCCATCGAACTTTTCTAACTTCGAGATATCGAAATGCTTTGGGAGATTGCCCACCAAAATATTCGGGGACAAAGGAGAAGCTCTTCAATTATGACCCGTCCGATAAACATTAGATCTCAAGTTTTCATTACTCGGAAAATACAATCCATCCTCGGATGGTAGAGTATATTGATGCTGCCACTCCGAATTTCGCGGGCCAACGTTTTGGTTCCCAGCGGGAAAATTCGTTTGGCCATAACCCTACTCATTAACCTAAGTATGATAACTCTTCTCCCTCGGGGATTTCCTCTCCGAGCTTCTTCCCCTCTGGCTGTAGCGGGAATAATCGCTCGAATCAGGTGACTCCAGACGTCGTTTTTCTTTCCTCCTCGAAGATCGTCATTCATATCCCCTATATCTATCATCCCTGGTTTTAGGACGAAAATCGGCTTCGCGCTCCTCTTTTCCACTGTCTGGCTCTCTTCTCACCTCAGAGCGAAGATTCGCCTGAACAGTTTCCTTTTCCGCCTTCAATCTCTTGATCTCTAGCAAAAATTCGTTCCTTCGAGCCAACAAGTCCGAGTCATCAAAAGTGTCTCCAACGCGCTGGCCCCCATGATCCTCGTATTCCATGTCATTCCGATAGTCGTCACCCACCAGATTCTCCTTGCAATTGTTAACAAAATCGTCCCCTTTCTCTTCCATAATTTCTCTCGGATTAGGAATAATTTCTAGGAAGCGATTGTCGTTAGAGCAATCTTCGCTTCCCACAGACGGCGCCACTGAAAAGTTTTAAGAAAGCTCTGGGATGATTTTGTGATACGAGAATCTCTTAGTGTCAAAATAGACTAAAGTACTTTGTTAGGAGTTTTTTTAGAGAGAGAAAGTAAGAATCTAGATTAAGTAGAGAGATAAAGTATTATTATATTCATCTCGGGATCTATGAAGCGTGTGTGGTCCTTTTATAGTACAATTGCGGGTCCCACACGTTTTAATTCCCGTTTATTACATCTTTGGTCCCTATATCTTTTCACCTTCTCATAATAGCTATCTCTTTTATAGTTTATACAATTCTCCCCTAATATAATTTCTTCTTTACAATTCTCTCATAACAAACTTCTTCTTTGCAATTCTCTCCTAACAAACTTCTTCTTTGTAATTTTACCATGTCTTTTATTCTCCCTCATCAAAATAAAATATAGGATTGCTTCGTAGTTCAATTCTTTGAATATCACTGGATTGAAAATTTTCTTTGTAGTTATGATTGTTTCCTCTGTTTTTTGGTGGAGAGGGTACTCAACATCTACATTGTTCCTTTCATGTCTTTCTTGGGTAACTCCTCTACTTTTGTAGTTAAAATCTTGTGGTGAATAATAATCCTTGATTTTCTTTGTCAATAATACTTATTGCATCCTGAATCAGTTACTGTATTTTCCATGATGTTAAACTATGTATTGGCAAGCACATAGATCATATTACTTGGCTTGAAAATGAAGATTTAATACTCTATTTTTGAATCATCAATCCAATTGTTGGGGCTCAAGACTAATTCTTTGAATAGTTTTCGTTTATTATATATATGCTTACCTATTTGTTTATTGTTTTACATTAAAAAATTTATTTATTATTTTATTAAAATGATATATATATATATACTAAAAACTATGGATATTGTAAAATTGAAACCAACCACCCTCATCCCTACTTTTTATTTTTATTTGGTAAAAAATTATTTAAAATTAATTTAATTATATATATTCAAAATAATTTTAAATAAAATAAAACAAAATTATAAAAAATCATATCAACATAAACAAGTCATATATATATATATATATATAATTTTTTACTTTTACACTTAATATTACGGTTGTTGTTATATGAGGCAATACCAAAATACGACTCACAAATATTAAAATTATCATCAAGATAATTTATAATAAAACTCAGCTTTAGCTAATTTCAATATAATAAATGATCAAAATTAACACGAAAAACATCAAATATATAAAAAAAATCAAAATATTTTAAGATTTCTAGATCACTTTGGGATTTTAAATCTAATAAATTTTCTAAATTCAAATAGGTTTTTCAAGTTTAGCAAATGAGCAAAATTTGTTAGTTTTTTTACCAATTCAAAACCATACAAGTACGAATTCTAACACAATTTGACACTCTATTGTTTTATATTATTCTGTAAAGAACAGAAGATACATTTTTTTAGAGAAAAGTACCTGGAAATACTCACTCAACTATCTTATTACCCGGCACTATCCAAATTTGACATAGTGTTACTTAATACCCAGACTAATAAATTGGACAAAAATACCCTTCCACTATATATACCCATTTTTCAGTTCCAACCCACTTTTTCCACCTTCCTATCACCCTAAACAAACACAAAAGTATAATTTTAGAAACCACCAGAAAACCGTTCGACTTCGTGATACTCTCTATCTCTCAAACCCAAAAACCCTACAGCTTCTCACCGTTCGCACCTTCGACACTATCGCACCGGTCAGCGTCTTTTACTCACTCCAACTACACACCTTATGTTCGACAAAGTTGTCGTGAAGTCATCTCTGAAAGCTTCAATCTCGTTCTCCGACCGGTGAAATTTAACAGGTATGCATTATCGTGGAAAGTGTACTTTTTTTGCGTTTTTGACGAATTTGAACCACTTTTTTCTGTTAATTCACGATAGGCGTTGTTTTTTATACTGGAATGAAGTATCTACTGACGATAGTTGCTCAGTTTCTGGGTTTATCATCGAATGCAGGGTAGAAGTTTAGTTGCATGTAATGCTAATACTTTCCTGAGAAATATTATGTATGTTAGATGTGCATTAGGTAGTTCATTGTTGATTTTGGTGTTTGTTCAATAATTTCCAGATCCCTGCAACATGCATGTAAAAAGTGGGACAGTTCGCATCCTGATCATCCATTATGCAAGCAATTCGCAACTCGATTATATGTTTATGTCGTTTATTTACAAACAATATTCATATATATGCAATTCGCAGCTTGTGATGCGAATTATTTGTGACACTCCAACTGATTTGTGTTTGTGCAGAAAGTATGATAAAAAAACCTAGCTACTACAGATCAGGGTTGGTGAGCCTTCTGAAGCTACTCAAAGACATGCGTATTACAATGGCCCACATTGAAGCTGCAAGAAACACACCCTTCTACACACTACTGAAAACAGCTTTCCAAATTCGTAATGAGGCAGAGCTGCCAAAGAAAAAATTCTACTCAATCATTCAGTATATCATCGAGCAATTCTCTGTGGATAGAGACGCCTTTAGGATTGGCAACAAGTATGTAAAGCTAACTCAAAACGATGTGAAGATCATATTCGGGTTGAGGCATGGCACCGAGAAAATGCGATTAACAAAAACCGGAGCTTTTCACAACAAATATGCACCCGGCGAGGAGGACGAATCAAGGATGATGAAGAAATACTTCATGGGTAAAACTGGTAGGAAAGTAGCAACTAGTAATACCAAAACAATAACAAATGCCATTATAAAGGTACGTCTAAAATGGGCTTCATCTTTATAAAGCAAGATTCTGTACATTTCTAACATAGCATGTTGTCATTGGTTTTACAGGAGGGTATAGAGAAGGCCATCAACGAAGGAGGGGAGCATGAGTTGGAAGACGTTGCGAGGTTGTTGATACTGTTCTTGTGCTCCACACTATTCTACTCCGTATCTGGAGATATCATGGGCTGGAGCACGGTTTATTACGTTGAAGACCTCAGCAGAATAAACAAGTATGACTGGGCTGGATCAATACTGTACAAGCTTCGACAGTCTATCAGGAGTTGCTTAGCAATAGAAAGAGCTGATAAAGTCGTCGGCTGGGTCGCCCTTGTAATTGTAAGATTGATCTATTCAGTATAAAAATTAGTTATGTACAGAGCATCTTGTTGATAAAACTTGTCCCCATGCAGCTCTTCATCATGGAGCACACAACAATCAGCCATGAGGTAGCGAAGCCAACATCGATACCAAGGTTTTACAAATGGTTGGTATTAGAGTGCCAAGCATCAACCATCACATATCTTCTTCGAACACCCTTGCTGGATAATGACCAGGTATAAGCTTTATATATGTATTGAACTGGGGGTGCAAACAGTTCGCAACATATCATGTGTTTTGCTTAGAAAAATGTATCAATCATTTCGCAGCCTGATATGAATTTTACTTCGCAGCTTCTTTTTCCACACAGTTCGCATCATATAGTTTTACACACATTTCGCAGCTCTGCATGCATCAATCATTTTCGCAGCCTGCATAAATACTTAGTTAGCAGCATGTGGGTTACACATAGTTCGCAGCATATGGTTTACATATAGTTCGCAGCATATTGTCCCATACACATTTCGCAGCTCAGCATGCGAATTCTTTGCAACTCTAACATTATTAAAATCATACATTTCGCATCATATGATGCGAACTGTTTCTAAAAAACAATTTGTTTGTCTACACCCTCATACTTTCGAAACAATTTATTTACTTACATGTGCCTCTGTTGGTAGGTTTTAGAAGGTCCATTACGTCTTACCGAGGCTGAAAGTGAAGCTTTCGGAGAACGAGAAGATAGCGAAGATGCAAAAACCTTTTCTACTTCACTGGAAGAAAGACCAAGGAAGAGGACGAAAAGCACAGCATCAAAACCAAAACAAAGGAGACGAGCATCACAGAATGTAATGAATAAGGTGATGTCTCCCAGACCCGAACAACCAACACCACCCGAGCCAACGATTCCACCACCAAGACTCCCCAAGCAAACGATTCCACCATAACCGAAAGGCAAATCCAGGCAGGAGCCCACCGACGACGACACAACCAGTATGAGTGAAACAATCGGTGATTATGTACTCAAACGCAGAGGTCCTAATCCCGATATTTCTGCAATTGTTGCTGAATCAAAGCGTTTGAAGACATACGCCGACAAGAACAAGTACGAGAGAAAGATAGAAAAACAGGCCAGAGAAGTAAGTATGACTTGAGCCTTAAATAATCACTACAATCAGCACTTAATATGTTTATAAAAAGTTTGCTATCATTTTTGCAGCTGAAAGAATTGAAACGCAAGATAGCGGAACTTGAAGCACAACAACTCCACAATGCCATCTCTCAGCCAATCTGCCGGATTGAAAGCCCAATAGTTGAGCAGGTACCAGCATTTCCAGACAGAGAAGAATCCACTGATCAGCAAGCATCCGTGTCTAATGCTGATCAGCACCATGCTGATGGAGTACTGCCAGAAGAAAGGGACGATGATGCCAACCATTCACCCATACCGGTACAATCTGCAAAGATGGACATCATAGAGACACAGACAGAGAAAGAAGGACACGAGTCTCCTCCGAATGACCCAAAGGAGGTAGATAATGTAAGTGGATGGTATGATGTTATCAAACAAATATCAAGACTCTTGTGTAGTCCTGTCCAAACGTTTCGCAGCTTAAGCTGCGAATTGTGTGATCAACTAGTGGGTTGGTTATTACACAATTCGCATGCTGAGCTACGAATTGTTTGGAATGGACAACACAGATATCAGGTCAGCATGCGAATCGTGCTCAACAATGATTAACTTATGCTTAACCCTTCAACCCTTTTGTTTTTTTGGAATTTTGTATGAAACAGGAGACCGAAAGACAACAACAACAACAGCAGAAACAACAACACCAGCAGCAACAACAAGAACAACAACATCAACAAGAACAACATCAACAAGAAGAACAACAACACCAACACCAACAACAACAACAAGAAGAAGAACAACAACAACACCAACAGCAAGAACAAGAAGAAGAACAACAACAACACCAACAACAAGACCAAGAAGAACACCACCAGCAATAACAACACCAACAACAACAACAAGAAGAACACCACCAGCAACAACACCAGCAGCCACTAGTTCAACACGAAGACCGGCAACAAGAACAACAACAAGAACTACAACGAGAGCAACAAGGAAAACAAGAACAACAATAGCAGCAACAGATAACCTTGGCAAAGAGAGAAAGGCTAATTCAAGAGATAGCACCTCAAGAGTCAGAACCTGTCCATCCCGGTGAGAAGACATAACTACTCAGCCAGGAAGGACCATCCTTAGAAGACAACACCACTTCTTCAGTGGAACCTCAAAGACCAACGGTGCTGTCAGCAAAGTCAGAATTGCTAAGCCAACGTGAAATTGTAGGCCCGGTAACAAATCAACTGCAAGCTCTAGAGTCCCACGATAACAGAGTAGGTTTACCCGATGCTTTTGTTGATGGTATTTACACTCATGTTTCACATACATTTTTAAATGAAATTGATAATGTATATTATGATTCTATAATACAACGGTCCTTGGAGAACATGTCGGAAGATGACATTAATGATTTATGCCGACACGATCCAGATCCTATACCGAACAAGTCAACGGCATTGGTTGTCGTTGACCGTGCGGTAAGGGCTACTTATAATGATTTCGCATCATGACATGAGATTTGTGTTAGCAAACTGATTGGGGTATTACAAACGAATATCAGGGTAGGATGCGAATTGTTCAGTGGAACCTCGAACAGTTCGCATCCTACCCTGATAGATACTATGAAATTTATTCATCTGGAACCAAACAGTTCGCAGCCTAAGATGCGAATTGTTTGGAGTCGTTGCAATTACAAATACTGACGCCCATCTACTTTTGATTTTTGTTATTTACTAAGCTCGAGCCCAGTAAAGAGATAGAGGAGCCAAGTTTTACTCTCCTGACACAAACACAGCCTCAAGTGGTAGAGGAAGAGGAAGAGTTCGTTATAACAATACGGGAACCGCCAAAAGTAGAATACAACGACTGGCCAAAGAAAACAAAAGTAACTGACTGTATTGATCTGGCAGAATATCACAAAATACAGTTAGTTAAAGCCTACGAGAGCGACACCCCTGATCTAGTGGTATGGCAGTTACGAGAGTCCAAGTTTACATACATAATCAGGGTGCAAGCGAGTGATGTCATGGCACTACCTTTAGAATTGGAGCTGGACGTAAAGGTATCTAATTGTCAACCAATTCTATTTTCAATATTTCAAATATGTCTTGTATATTTAACATAAATCTACAACTCCTTTGTTAGGTTATCGATGCTTGGATTCGAAAGATGCTTGAAGAAGCAGACTTCAAAGTTCCATGCACAAAAGCTAAAGGAGAGCATCATGAAGCCGTACTGATTTCGGGCATGACTGCGGTAAGTTTAGCTCAGGGTAGGATTGAACAAAGTTTTAAGAAAATGTTCTCATTTTAAAATACTCTTGCTTGGATGCAGCATCAAATGAAAGCAGGCTGGCAAGTAGAAAATTTGGTGGACATGGCTTTGAGAATGGGGCGCAAAGACGCCAACATCATCATGGTTCCAGTATGCACCGAGAAGAAGGACACCGTAAACCACTGGACGTTGCTCGTCATTGACATCGACGCCAGGACAATTTCAAACTACAATCCGCTTATGCCTAAGCTGAAAGCCATAGACCACACCACAAGGACACTTGCACTACTGGTAAATATTTCAAACTATACACTTAAATTTAAACACATTTTAAGTATGCATGCTGCAAACTGTGATCGGGATATGTTGCGAATTATGAGTAAATCAATTGCTTTTCGCAGCCTATCCATAACTCAATTCGCAGCATATGATGCGAAATATGTTGAACGGGGCATTTCAATAAAAAAATGGGTTGCATATCAAATAATACGCAACTTAAGCTGCGAATCGTGTGACATGCCCATGTTGGATTTGTTGTCATACAATTCGTAGCCTAAGGTGCGAATTATGTTGGATTTGTTGTCATACAATTTGCAGCCTAATGTGCGAATTGTATAGCACCAACTGTTGTTGTTTTTGTGCTTATTCCTAACACTAATTATTATACACAGATCAAATATTTGTTGGATAGAGGATTCCTACCTAAATATACTACAGGGTGGAAGGTGAAAGTTGAAAGAGGCATCCCACAACAAAAGCGAGGCACCCTGGACTGTGGTATCTTTGTCTGCAAATATGCAAGAGATATTATCCATCATGGATCAGTACAGAAACAATACGATGCAGATATGGTAACTCCCTTCAGAGCAAAAATGTTTTATTACTTTTTAAATGACAAAGACCGCATCGCATATCGCTGATTCGGTTTAAAACACTATGCTGTTGCTTGTAAATACATCGGTTGTAATTTTTAGTTTTGTTGTGCATACATAAACAAATTACATTTTCAGAAATTTGAATATTCCTTAGCTTATAGTTCCCATCATAACCTGATCTATAAGGGTTGATTAATATTCGACTAATTCCAACCAAATAATTCGCAGCAAATCCGTGGTATGTATGAACAGTTCGCAGCCTAACCTGATAGATGCTTATTTATCATTAAATAATTCGCAGCCTAACTTATCATCAAATAGTTCGCAGCCTAACCTGATAGATTCTTATCACTACACAAACAGTTCGCAGCCTGGTGCAGAAATAAAAAATTCAAAATATAAAGTTCAAGGATACGAACAGGATGTGGCTTATGCCTTGGTAAACGTTTTCTCCATTGAGCACACAAAAAACAATCTAATCAAGTACATAATTTATTAAATGCTGATTGGACATGGAGGCTATGTAATGATTACCTTCTTTCCCTATAAATACCTCTAGTAACCAGAGGCTAATTTTACACCAAACTCTATTTTTTTTTAAAACACCTCTTCTTCTCTTCGAATTCAAACAGTCATGTTTTTTTCCACCACCACAACCACCACCTCATACTCAAACTCTGGTTCACTCGGTTCCCTGGGTGACTCCTGGTCATCCTTAACCGTTAACTGGAGTGATGAGTTGATCATGCCAGCAGCACCACGAAACAGCCCAGTATCTGTTTTTGGGTTAAACATGTATGATGACTACTACTCTGCTGACTCTCAACCAGTGGAAGTTGTTCCAGAGGTTGCTGCTGAACCTCAGCCAGAAGAGGTTTCAATGCTTGCTGCTGCACCTAAGCCAGAAAAGGTGCAACCTCAAACGGCAGCGGTTCGAAACAACAAAAGGAAGAGGGAAGACGAAGCTGGTCCATCAAGGAAAATTTTTTTAAGCATGATGGACGTAGATATTGAAGATGAAGAGAAAGTGGAAGAGAAAGAGATAGTGGAAGAGAAAGAGGAGAAAGACAAAGATGATCAGCACAAAGAGGAGAAAGAGGAAAAATATGGTGATGAATCCTCTACCAACTGCTAGAATTGGTTTTTGTTTTTTGTTTTCTTGGAATGCAACTAACTAGCAGCAGTAGCTTGTAGTGATATGTGTAAACAGTTGTTAGTGCATGAAAATATTGTAATCCTCTTTTTTGTAATCCAATTTGTTTACAGACTTTCAATCATATAAACGATTCGCATCCAATTACATTTTGCACATCATTCGCATGTTAACCTGCTATATTACTTGTTTTCAACCTTACTGGATATCCTGGTATTTTTATTAAAGCACACTTCGCAGCTTATCATATGAAAAATATCAGGACTACTAATTGTTCTCCATTCGCATCATAATTCTGGCCATAATTCGCAGCCTATCATGCGAAACGTATGCGTATAATTATTATCATATGTTCTGGTCACAGTTCGCAGCCTCATGTGTTGATAAATGTTTGATATGATTTTACTAACGATTCGCATCCTGGTGAAATTTCACACAAAATCGCATGTAATCCTGATAGATGTTTGCAACAATATACCAACATATTGTACACAATTCACAGCACAAGATGCAAAATGCTTACTACCCAAAGCACTTAACATTTCATAACTCTAATAATAGCATTACAAAACACAGGAATGCAAAAATGTTTAGTTTGCTGTACAGAACAATAACAGTACTACAAATAAATGTGATATGGCCAACCAGAAATGTCCACAACACGGATTGTACTTAAACTGGAACATCACAAGTCCTCCGGTTATGGCCAGATTTCGAACATCGGCCACACCTCAACTGCTTGGTTGAGATTTCTCCTCTAGAAGGGATTCGTTTTTTCTTAGGCCTTCCGGAGCGTCTCTTAACGTTCGGAGGAAGAACTTCAACAAAAGAAGGATCGTTAACGCTGGACCCTTCGCCGAAATCAGTTATAGCTGGTATGCTGAAAGAGTAACTTTCCCTGTAATTCTTAACCGTAAAGAAGGGTTCTATTATAGTCAATGGATCTTGGTCGGTGTATTGTAATGCCGCTAAAGCATGAGGACATGGAAAACACTCTTGTTGCCATGATCCGCATGAACACTTGAAATACAACAGATTAACAACAGCCACAGGATTCGAAAAGACTTCGAACATGGTGGTAGAGGACTTACGTACTACCCAACTTCGGCACATGTCAACATTCCGCTTTAGCTTCTTCTCGTACTCGGGAACCAAATTAGTACTCCAGCTGAGACCATCTTCATATATCCGTGAAACTTGAGTCATAAGCAAGACTCTAATCCAATCAATAAACTCAACAATAGGTAGGCCGCAATATTTTTTAATCTGATTGTTAAACGATTCAGCTGCAGTAGAAGCCATAGAGCCGTATCGCTTCCCTTTTACGTAAGCCTGCGCATACTTTTCAGGGGGTAAATTTGCAAGAAAATCACTCATTCTGTCACCACCTTCACATAGAAAACCCGTTAGTATATCTTTAAAAAGCTCTCGACTGAGAACATAAGCAAGACGATGAAAGAAACTCAACATCCTTTTTTATAGTCTCTGTTAGTATGTTCCAGTTTGTCTTTCAAATTCTGCATGAGATGGAAATAACAGTACGAATGATAGCAGTTTGGATACAAGACAGAAACAACATTAATGATACCAGAATGACAGTCTGAAATAAATGTGATCTGGCGATCCAGCAAATGTGGTTTCAAACACCTCAAAAACCACATCCAATTGTCACAATCTTCAATGTTAACTACACCAACAGTAACAGGGAATAGTCCTGGAAAAAGGCAGATCAAAGTGTTAAAAATTGTAAACAATTCGCATGCTGTGTTGGAACAAACAATTCGCAGCTTGTCATGCAAATTATGCTGGACATTTTAATTGCTCATACATGCAATTCGCAGCTTGGCATGCGAATTGTTTGTGACAACTTCAAATAATACCTAATTCAAGTTGCGATGTAAGTACAGTTTCGGATAATACCTAGTTGGCAGCAAAGGATGCGAAAGGTCAAGATCATAACACTTATTAATTCGCAGCCTCTGATGCGAATTGAATGAGCATTTTCACACAAAAACATCATTTAGATTAACTAGATAAATGTAACTAACCGTCGTTTCCGTCCTTTGCTACAGCAGTGAGCAAGGTACCCTTGTACTTGCCATATAAGTGGGTTCCATCGACAAACAACATTGGACGGCATGAATGAAAACCTCGAAGGGACGAACCGAATGCTACAAAATAGTGCTTGAATCGGTTTCCAGTTGACAACTCCAACTGGCAGTCTGAAGTAATATCCCGACTCTTCAAGCGTTTGAAGTATCCGTTGAGTAAACTAAAAGAACTTGAACTATCTCCAAAAACTCTCCTCCTAGCCTTCTCTAAAGCATTCCATGACAAACGATAAGAGATGTCAAGACCGTAATCTCGTTTGACAGTCGATTGTATGGTTTTGGCTGTCAACGAATGGCAGGTCCGTCGAGAATCCTGAATTTCCTCTGCAATCAAATCTGATGTCAAATGCCTGTGCCGCTTATGCTTATGCTTCTAGGAGAAAACAGGACTGCAAGTATGGTGCGGGACATACTTCTTGATCATCATCAAGTTGGTGCTTGAGTCAATAGATGCATAAAGCCTCCATTCGCACCCACTTGTGAACTTATTTTCACAATAAGCAGTGATCTTATTTGCTGTGTTGTGCAGGTATTTGAAAGAAAAACCATGCTCTAACGCAAACTTGCACAAAGATAACCTCAGACCGGCAGCACCTTCTTCAAAAGCTTGACCCACTCCTGTAATAGCATCAGCCCAACCAACAGTAGCAAGTTGTTTTTTTCTCTGATCAGAATTAACTAAATCGTTACTACTCTCCCCGCTAACTAGTTGATTGGGAGATGGTTCTCCCAAAATCAAGTTACGCTCTTTACATTTTACACCATAATCCTTACCACCATAACTCTTATCAACAGAACTTTTATTATCAGAACCCTTATCGAAGACGTGCTGTTCTATGAGAAAACTAACCCGTTGTAAACGCTCCAAATCAAGATATAACACCAACCCAACAAAATCATTCTGGTTATTAAACAAACAATTATTGCGATCCCCACAGGAGTAGGTAATTAGGTAGTCACTTGTGGCAAGCTCCTCCCATGTGTTCTCTACATCAGCTTCGATACTTTGAAAGCTTTCAAACTCCGTGAAAGGCACAATTGCGGTTTGGTGACCATATTTAAAAATACAAACTCGTGATTTGGACATCTCTTACCATGGACAGAACAAGTTATTAGTTATTAGTCACAACAAATATGTGCAAATAATTTACTACTGCATCAAACAATTCGCATCCTAACTTGTGAATTGTGTATACATACATCGAGTAATTCGCATCCTGTCCTGATATTTGTGTGTGCAAAAAGTCCTGATATTTGTTTCGATATACAATACTCTAAAAAGTTATAAATAGTTCGCATCATAACATGCGAACTGTGTATAAAATTCTCTAAAGTCCTGGTATATGTTTGAACAAACACTACTCTATAGTTTCACACAGTTTGCATCCTAACATGCAAAACGTATGTTAACTTTGAACTTCGTTCATGTGATTTGCATGTCACCATGCGAATTGATCATACAATTAGCATCTTTCTCATCGAATACACCGCATAATTCGCATCTTTAGTGTAAGGCCTGGACAACTAAAACTCGTAATCTACACATGAAATAAAAAAACTAAACCACTACAAAAATAGTATATAACATCAAAAAACAAGGACATAAGTATATAACGAACAATATTAAACAAACAATAACAGATCACTATAACCCAAAAAACAGAGAAAAGCTCGAAATCAGGCAATGGCGTCTAAAAACAGTAGAATGAAACCTATTCCAACAGAGAAAACCAATAAATAACTTCGAAATCGTTAGGTAATTACCTGAAGAATAAGCAAAACGATTACTTCAAAGCCAACAGATTCCAAAAAACCACGATCAACTCCTGTACGTAAAAAACAGTGGTTAAACATGACTAACACCAAAACCTACATAAATAAACAAACCTTCAGCAGCTTCCGATCACCGGAAATGTGATTTCAACCGGTCTTCGTGGTGGTTCGTAGGGTTAGGTGGTTAGAGCGGCTAACAAATTCAAATCTTCAAAAAGCTAGAAAAAATAGAAAGAAAATAGAAAAATATGCTTACATAGTACGTTAAGGGTAGTTAGGGTATCAAAATAATATTAGATTGTAAGTGACAATAAGATAGTTGAGTTGGGTATTAAGTAACAATTGATCAAACCTTGGGTAGTAAGTGACAATTGAATAGTTGAGTGGGTACTTTAGGTGCAATTTCCCTTTTTTTATTTCATACATTTAAAATAACAATACACGAAACCTATCTCATATCCTAAAGAGATTTCTTCCCTGGATAACAAGGTGGACCACCAAATTTTGAATTTGATAGACAAGATCCGGTTTTATTAACTGACCAATTACAACGCTTGCATATAATATCATCCCTCGTCGGCACGAAAATATCAAAATAATAGAGTTTACGACTCCATGCAAAACGGCAAGAAAAAAGCGTCTTCCCCATAAAATTACTTCTAAATGTAAATTTCTAATTTTTTTCATTCAAGATTATATGGTTTCCTAATCTTCGTTTTTGGATTTACAATGTACTTTAAGAACTGTATTCCCTTTTAATGCGTTAATTATCAAAACATATTTTCGTTCCATTAAAAAAGCACAAATATTAACACCATCACCTAGTTTCGTGTAAAACAACACAAGACAAATGAATAACAAAAAGCTACTGAAACTTAAAAGTCTCTGTTGGAATATTGGTACCGCATATTCCGCCTACGTATATAAGTAAGAACAATCGATCTCCACACTAGTATGATATTGTTTCCTTTGACACCTGAAGGACCGCACGGGTTTGCTTTTGGACCACATCCCAAAGACCTCATACTACTTGAGGTATGTTCTTACTTATATACCATTGATCATTCCCATGTTTAACCGATGCGGGATGTGGCACTTTGGTCGTCTTTCTAACAAGTTCTCCTCTCGAATAAAGTACCACTTTAGCCTCTTCTCAATTAACTTCCATCCGCCCACTCTAACCAGGTTGGGGCTACCTGAACAATAGAGGCACTACATATGTTACTACTCACCTCCTATTAGACCACTCGTTGTCTTGTTCTTCAGCGCCACTACTCCAATCAAGTCATACTTCTTGATGAGCCATGGGCACTCCAAACTAGGATCTCTAGAGCAGATCACCTTGAGCATGGCTACTGGTTCGTCAAGTTCGACTTCCGAGAATTTTACCACCATCGCGTTCTGTCTAGGTCTGGCTCTGATACCATGTGCTGGTAATATGGGTACCGCATATTCCGTCTGCGTATATAAGTAAGAACAACCGATCTCCACACTAGTGTGTTATTGTCCACTTTGGGTCCACTGGCCCACACGACTTTGCTTTTGGTCAACTTCCAAAAGGCCTCACACTAGTTGAGATATGTTCTTACTTATATACCACTGATCTTTCCCATGTTTAACCGATGTGGGATGTGGGACTTTGGTCTCCACTCCAACAAATCCTCTTCTCGAACAAAGTACCACTTTAGCCTTCTCTTAATTGACTTCCAACCGCCCACTCTAATCAGGCTGGGGATACCTGAACCATAGAGGCACTACAGATGCTACTGCTCACCTCCTATTAGACCACCAATTGTCTTGTTCCTTAGCGCCACTACGTCAATCAAGTCACACCGCTTGATAAGTCATGGGCACTCCGAACTAGGATCTCTAGAGCATATCACCTTGAGCATGCCTATTGGTTCATCGTGTTCGACTACCACGAATTTCACCACCATCGCGTTATGTATGAGCCTGGAGCTCTAATACCATTTTTTGGGAATATGGGTACCGTATATTCCATCTCCGTATATAAGTAAGAACAATCGATCTCCCTACTAGTATGATATTGTCCGCTTTGGCGCCCGAAGGCCCTCACAACTTTGCTTTTGGTCCACTTCTAAAAGGCCTCAAAATAGTTAAGATATGTTCTTACTTATATATCATTGATCATTCTCATGTTTAACCAATGTGGGATGTGAGACTTTGGTTGTCATTCTAACAAATTTGATGAGCCACGACCATTTGGAATATGCCTCAATTGACTTCCATCCACCCACTCTAATCAGGTTGGAACTACTTGACATCTAGAGTTTTTACATCGAATATATCTGCTCACTCGACCGCCCTACCTATTCCTTAGCTAGGATTGGAACTAGGTTTAACCATTGATCACACTGTATGCTCCTTAGCACCACTCCATTCAAGTCCACCTCGCCTTGATCCGATAAGTTACGGGCACTCTGAAATAGGCTGTGTAGAGCAGATTATTCACCTTCAGCATGGATGGTTCTTCATATTCGACCTCCGAGAATTTCACCACCATTGGGTCTGTATCTGATACCATTTATTGGGAATATGGGTACCGCATATTTCGACTCCGTATATAAGTACAGACAATCGATCTCTACACTAATATGATATTGTCCCCTTTGGCACCCTAAGGCCCGCACAGGTTTGCTTTTGGTCCACTTCCAATAGGCCTCACATTAGTTGAGGTATGTTCTTACTTATATACCATTGATCCTTCCCATGTTTAACCGATGTGGGATGTGGGACTTTGGTCGCCATTCTAACAGTCTCATTTTCACTGAACCGTAAAATAAAATTAAAGAGTAGATAACTAGCTATATTAAGTGTTTAGAATTGATAACTTACCAACAACTTTAAATATTACTAAATATTATGTATTTATTTGGTTAATTCAAAATTAGTTTCCCATGTTTCGAGGGTGTATCAAAATAGTTTTTTAGATTCAATTTTATCTTTTATTGGTCTTTTGGGTTTTAAAAAATTTCATTATTAGTCTCCCGCACATGTGAGTACTAAAAAACTGACATTTGACAGTCCAAACATAACATTTTGTCTCATTATTGGTTCTATGAAAACCTAAAACCATAATTCGAAAAACATATAGTCTTCCTCCTAAATCTCTAATTCCAAAACCACATGCTTCAAATTTTTTAGATCAATAGTAAGACAAAATTTCGATGTTTGACCTGCCACCTGTCAGCTCCCAGTACTCACATGTGTGGAGACTAATAATGCGAATTTTTAGAACATAAAAGACATGTGAGAGACGAAAGTGAAGGCTTTGAACAGTACATCGTCCCTCGACTATCACGTTTGGTGGCAAATAGTCTCTTGACTTTCAAATGTCCGTTGACAATCCCTGAACTATCGCGTTTGGATAAAGTTAGTCCACCAGATCCTCTGATCCATGAGAGCCTGCCACGCGTCACCATAGTCCCCAGATTTTTGTATCACCACTAGTCCCTTGAGTTTAGTTTTCTGTAATTTTCTATATTTTGGGTTTGACCTAAACTCAAGGGACTAGTGGTGATACAAAAATCTGGGGACTATGGTGACAGGTGGCAGCCTCTCATGGATTAGAGGATCTGGTGGACTAACTTTACCAAAACGCGATAGTCCAGGGACTGTCAACGGACATTTGAAAGTCAAGCAACTATCTGCCACCAAACGCGATAGTCGAGGGACGATTTACTGTTCAATGCCCGAAAGTGAACATAAGATATTAGTTTGATACAAACGCGAAGCATGATGCTAATAGTGATTTTTAGCCTAAATGTACACAAACACGTTATAATCATTATAATAAAAATAAAAATTATAGTTTCAATTTATCTTTTTAACATAATTAAGTTTTGTTAGTACCTAAATTATTATTTTTATAAACTAAATATTATAATGTTTAAATTCGTTATTATTTTAGCATTAATTGTGTAGATTAAAAAATTTTATTTTAAAATTTTAATTATTTTATAAAAGTTTAAGTTTAATAATGAGATAAAATAAAATTTTGTAATTGTTATAATTTAAAATATAAAATTTATTTTAAAACTCGAACTAAATTAAAAAAAATTATGATAATTAACTTTTTTATTATTATTTCTAGTTTAAAATTTTGGACGGTATTTAATATAGATGTTAAATTATATTTCAAATACATGTTTTAGTCAAAGTCAAGATATTAAAAATATATTTCAGTGAACCAATGGAATCATGTTTAATTTTTTTTCTTTTCTCAATTTCAAACAAAAAATATTATTTCTCTTTTATTTAAGACCAGTTTGACATCTCACAAATCGGAGATTGTCGGCTACTGGCGATAAGAGATAAGAGGACAATCCAATAAAGAACTAGCATGAATCTAAAAACTTTTAGTGCGACTACAATCAAAGATGAGAGGATATATAGTTTCAGAATTAGAATTGCAAATGACACAAACTGAACGGGTATAATAACCCCAACACAGAAGCTTGTCCTGAATGCACAAAATAAAAGTAAGATGCAAAATTATTAAATTTATTCCGAACTAACCCGGCCCATCCTACTATTAGAACAAGTATCTGAATTAAAATTTATACAAAATATTAAACAATATTATATTAAAATTTCAAATGTTTATGAAAATAAAGTTTATATTGAGGTAAATCAAAATTTTGTAATTTATAATGTTATAATTAAAAATATAACATTTATTTTAAAACTCAATTTAAATTATAAAAAAATTATGCTAATTAACCCTTTTTAACAATATTTGCAGTTTTGTAAATTTCAGGTTTTTTCAAGCTGATGAAATCTCTAGACTGTCTTTTTCTATTTTGGAGTAATCTCGAGCAACTCTATCCTAGGAGGCAATTTATATTGATTCTAGTTAACCATTACTTAAAGTAATAGGATTCTGTTGGACAAGAATTGCTCCAAGAAATGCTTTCTCTCAAAAGCTTCTTGTGTGATTCCTCTTTGTTTCTTTGGTCCTGATTCGTCTCTGGGAATCTGGTCTTGTGTTCAAGCCGTCATACAGTGGCTTGTTAATTCTCTTTGTTTGGGATCAGTTTTGTCTTTGATCATCTCTCGTGATCATGCTTCTCTCTTGATCGAGTTTCTCTCTTGTCGTCCTCCTGCTTTGGTCCCCCTGTGAAGTCGTGGCTGTTTGGTATCGTCCCTTTTGATCCCTGAGTCTGTGTGTCATCTCTTCTTGTTCTTTGTGTTGGGTTGTTTTTCTTGTTTGAGGTCTTCCATGGATAAGCAAACTGAACACATGCAAGGTGAAGACAATTCATCAGGAATAAAGAAATACCCTGATTTTTCAAGAAAAACGTTACTAAAACAAAGGAATTGGAGCCTGAATCTATAAGCTACAAGAGAAACCACATTTCTTTGCAGTTTCATAAAGATGTTAAAGACAACTTAATGAAAGTTTCTAAATTCACTCTTATCAGAAAGTTCTCTGAGGGCATTCCAAAAAAGATTCAGTTGGACAATTTTATTGCAGAAAGAAAGTTCAAAGGAAATGTTAGTCTCTCTACTAGAGACCCTCATCATATTATTCTTGAATTTGATTTGAAGGTAGACTATGGTAACTTATGGAGGAAGACAGCATGTACTGTTGGAAACACTATAATGAGGGTGTTAAAGTGGTCCCCAAACTTTAACCCCAAAATCGAAAGTCCAGTAACCCATATTTGGACTAGAATCTCGAAGATTCATGAGTACCTCTACAATCAATCTATGGCTGATACAACGTTCAAGACTATAAGTGATATTATAGAGACTTGGATCCCCACACAGCATAAGGCTCTGTTCAATGCTATTTATGGTTGGGTTGAATTGGATGTTACTAGTAAGCTGCAGAATCAGATGTGGGTTGGATTTGGTCCTAATGATGGATGCTGAGTGGAAATAACTTACAAAAGCATACCAGAGTATTGCAACTTTTGTCATCACATTGGTCACAATGTGGAAACTGTAAAAAGAAACCTATCAAGAAGCAACAAAAAAACTTATATGTTCTTGATAATGGAAGAATTAAAAGCGCAGATATTATGGAATTGCCTCAACTTGAAATAAATAGCAACCAGAACACTGTCAATGACTTATCCAAAGATCTATCTATTAGTCAACAGAAACAGAAGCTCAAATCTATAATCAGATCGACACATGGGAATGATGCTCAAGCTGTTTCTCAAGTTGAGAATAATACTGAAGATATGATTGAAGCAATTAAGGATCTTGAGTGTGATAACACCCAAGTTTCCCCTGATCAATCAAGGTCCAAATCTTTAGGAAGTTTGCGTGAAACACTCGTGTTAAAAGATAGAGAAACAAGCAATAACTTCCAAAAAATTCTTAACCAGAAACTCAAAGAGGCGAGAATAAAAAAGAGACATCTAAGGCTACTAATTCTTTAATTTTTGTGAAGACCACAGGCTCTACCATCAAAGACTCAAATGATTAATATTCTATCATGGAATATTAGGGGAATAGGCAATAAGTATTCTCAAAGAAGACTTAAGTCTATTGTCTTGAGTCATAGCATCAAGCTCCTTCTCAATCAAGAGTCTTTTATTCTTCCTATTAAAATTGATGATATAGCTTTATATTTAAAATTTAGTAATTGCTATGCTAATTCTTCTAACAAGTTGTGGATTTTTTAGCAGGATGATACTCAGGTCAACATTAAAATTGATCACACTCAGTTAGTGCATATGGAGGTCCTGATTACTAATGCTAACAAGTTGATTCATATTACATCTGTTTACTCCAAATGCCAGAGGAACAACAGACTGGATTTGTGGAACACATTGAAGAGTATTTCCAATACAGTGAAGGACTAGATGGTCCTTGTCGACTTTAACACTTCGAGATCAGTCACTGATCAGATCAACTGCAATAGTTATTGTCAGCAAAGTGTTGACAATTTTAATGAAATGATAAATGATTGTATGCTTGAAGATACTAAGTTCATGGGAACTAAAATTACCTGGATGAAGAATCTCAAAGGAAGGAGACTTAATTGGGTGCTTGTCAATCAAGATTGGGCCAATAGCTTCAACTCCACTGAAGATGTGGAAAATTACTTCAAAGATATGTTTACTTCAACTATTCCTTCTAACTTTAGTGATATTCATAGCTCTAATATACTTAAGCATATTCCTAAAATAGTTTCTAATTTTGATAATGAATTTTTACTATTTAACCCTATTGAGGAAGAAATTGTTATTGATATTAAGTGTTTGAAGCCATCTAGTGTTGCTGGCATTGATGGCTTCAACACTTGTTTTCTAACTACTTATTGGTCTATTATCAAGCAGGACATCTATAATGCTATGAAATATCTTGTTAAAGGCAAGAATATTCCTAAGGGGATCAAAATCACTGGCATTTGCCTTATCCCAAAAATTGAAAACCCTAGTTTTTGGAATCAATTTAGACCTATCTCTATGCACTATCCTTAATAGACTTGTCCAAATTAATCAATAACAGAATTGCAAATCTATTACCTGACCTCATTTCTGATGTACAGGGAGATTTTGTGAAGGGTAGATCAATCCACGAGAACATCCTGATAGCTAAAGAGCTTCTTCAGATCTGAAAAGAAAAACCAAAAGCATCAATGTCATTATTAAAGTTGACATGTCGAAAGCTTTCGAAAATCTATCTCATGACTTCATCTTTAAAATTCTTGCTAGTTTTGGTTTTAATAACCAGTTCATTAAAATTGTTAGTAATATTATAACTTCTGTTTATGTTACCATTCTGCTAAATGGCAGATCTGTGGTTTCTTTAAAACCAGCGACGAAATCAGACAAGGAGATCCTGTGGGTTTCTTTAAAACCAGCAAGGGAATCAGACAAAGAGATCATTTATCTCCTAGTTTGTTCATCCTTGCTGAGGAAGCTTTACTAAGGGGTTTGACTAATCTTTATAAAACTATCAAGTTCAAGGGAAAAAGTAAAATTGATATCCCTTGTATAGCCTTTACTGACGATTTATTAGTATTATCTAATGGTCTCACTAGTTTTATGTATATTATTGGAAATTATTTGCAGGTTTATCAGAATGCTTCTGGTCAGGTTATTAACAGAGACAAAACTCAGTTAATAACTGCCAACAACATTAACCAAAATAAGCTTAAGAGCCTTCAAATTCTTACTAATTTTAGCATTGATAAGCTGTCAACTACCTATCTGGGTGTCTCCCTAAACTCCAACAATAGAGTCATCAATTTCTTACCTCTGATTGACAAGATCAGCAACAAAATTCAGGCTTGGGAGGGTAAGAGCTTGTCATATGCAAGAAGGCTCACCCTCATCAAGAGTCTTCTCCTTCCTATTCATATCTACTGGAGTCACAGCTGTAAGCTTCCTTCTTCTATTATGTGCAAAATCGAAAAAATCTCCAATAGATTTTTGTGGGGATCTACTATTAATAAGCATAACATTCACTGGTGCTCTTGGAGCACCATTTGTAAAAGTTATAAAGAAGGGGGTCTTAATGTTCATAGTCTTGCTGACTATCAGAAGGTTTACTCGTTAAAGCTTTGGTTTGGTTTTAGAAGCAACTGAACACTCTGGTCTAGAATGACTCACAATATATACTATAAGAGTTTTCATCCTTCTCAAATTGGTATCAAGAAAGGTTCTCTTTGTTGGAATAGAATGATAGAAATCAGAAATGAAGCAGAAGATAACATTACCTGGGATATTGGAAAATGAGATGTGGATATATGGTTGGACAGTTGGTTTGGAGCTCCTCCTATTATCAAATTTGAAGCGGATTCTGACAACAAATGGTTTAAGGGAGAATCAGTCAGCTCTCTTTGGAGAAATAACAATTGGGACTTAAACTCGATAAGTCCCCTTCTTCCTAACTCTAGAATCTCTTTGATTAAAAAACTGAAAATTGACTTAAATAAAGAAGACAAAATTATATGGAGTCTTTTTGACTCAGGTTTATTTAATATCAAAGAAACTTTAAACATCGTTTCTCAAAGCTATCATACTTCTTCAGTTTTTGAAAGGACTTGGAATCAAGTCACTCCAACAAAATGTTATGTTTTTCATTAGAGGCTATTAAATAATTATATTCCTACTGAAGTCACAATGCAAATGAACACCTAGAGCTTGCTTCTAAGTGTCTGTTTTGTAATAACATTGAGAGCATTAAGCATGTCTTTATTTCTTATGATCATGCTTGGCAGATTTGGTCATATTTTGCTAACCTATTCATTGTAAAGATCTACAAGTTTATGACTCTTATCCATATGGCCAAAAACTGGTCATGGTCATCCCCTTTTAAAGTCCACATGAAGACTATCTTACCACCCATTATAAAATGGGTCATATGCAAGCTAGAAAAAATATCAAATTCAAGGGATCATCTATATCTGCTAAGTCTTCAATAATGCACATAAAACACATTATTTCCTCTCTAGAATACTGTAACTTAATCAAAAATAAATACTGGAAAAACAATGAATCCGCTGCTCATAATTTGGGTTGTTATATTCATAGAGATATGAAGAACATAATCAATTACCTATACTGGGTTCCACCTTCTCGTGGAAGACTGAAGCTTAATTCTGACGCTTGTTGTTCGCAGTCTGGTGAAACCAGTGACACAATCATCGTCAGAGATTACCAAGGCAACTTTATTTTGGGCTATGGCAACACCTATGGCAAACAGTCGCCAATCCAAGCAGAGGCTAGGGCTCTGTTGGATGGTTTGACCATATGTAAAATTAAAGGGTTTTCAGATATCGATATTGAAAGTGATTTCAAGATTTTAATAAATTTGCTCAATTCTGGCAACTCAATCGTTCATATTGAGCATATGATTTCTAGAATCAGAGGCCTCTTAACTAATTTTATGACTCTTTGTCATGCTTTTCGAGAGCAAAACCTTGCAGCCGACTGGCTTGCAAGGTGGACTCTCAAATGCAAGATGAAGTTCCATTACGAAAACTCCATCCACACCCCCCCCCCCCGACCCATTGCTATCAATTCTTGTTCTTGATAGCTTGGGCATTGGCCAAATAAGAATTAGTTAACAGTAATTGTTAAATCATTCTACTAACCTTTGAATTTTGCAGATTAACGAGGCTGGTCGATCCTGATCTGTGAAGGCTTTGTCTTATGTTGAAGTGTTTCATGGTTTTGGCATTTTTGGGATTGAAGCTTTCGATTTTGTATGATTGAAATCGATCGGGAAGCTCTAAGAGTTTCTAATTGAATCTTTGGGGTCAAAGGAGTGGATTTGCTGGAGATTAAAAATGAAGATTAATTGAATCTTTGCTTGAGCTCGGGAGTTTGAAGAGTTGCTTGAACTTGGTTAGAAAGGACCGGTGGTAGTCCTCTCAGGTGTTTGAATCTCTCGAAGATTTCTGCATGACGCTGATCTGAAAGCTTGGTGAAAAATTTGTGGGTTTTCAGAATGTCGATTTGGGGTTCTAGAATTTCTAGGGTTTTGATGATCTGAATTTTGGACATTATTTTCTGGGTGAAAGCTATTGATCTTTATCTCGAATAGGGTTAAGACTCTGATTCTGAGTTTGAATCGGCTCTCTCTCTAACCCTTCTCTCTCTTGGAACTCAGAAGATATGGGTATGGTGCTTCTCTAGGTCGTGAAGTTATCTTTAGTGAGAAAGGTTTGTTGTATTTGCTCTTTGTCCCTCATTTCTTTGTATTTAACTATATCGCCTTCATCTCTTTGTATATTGCTATTTAGCCCTAAACGATTTGTAATTTATTCAATTTGGTAATATAATGGTTCTGAATTAAAAAAAAAACAATATTTCTATCTACGTATGTCAAATCATATTTTAAATACATGTTTTAATTAAAGTCTAGATTTGAACACACATTTCAGTTAAAAGTCAAATCATGTTTACTTTTTTTTTTCTCTTTTCTCTCAATTACAAACAAAAAGTATTGTTTCTCTGCTGTTTTAGCTAATATATACTTTTATTAATAATATATTTTATAGATTCATTTAAAGAGTACTACTCCAACCCAATTCTACATGATTCAATAATTAATGTTATTTATTTTTCTACGTTTAATTTTTTAATATCTATATTATACAATTATATACATTTTTACATAACTATTTTAGTTGTATTAATATAATATGTTATACTAACTTAGGATTTTAATTCCATGTTGTTTTAGAAAATAAAATTTGTGGTTTGAAAAACACTAATTTATCCAAATGTTATATTATTAACATTGGGATAAACGATAATTTCAATAATATGTATAAATATAAAACAAATTGGCTCCGGATATAACATAATAAATTTACATGGTTATTGAAAAAACAAACAAATAATTTTTTCAACTGTATGTTTTTAAAACATTAAAAAATTTGTTATTTATTTATTTTTAATTATTAAAAATAGTATTAACAATAATTATAATACAAATAAAATAGTGGGTAAACATTTTTCAAGTTGAAAGGTAATTCTTTGTGGAAAAACTTAAAAATACTAATAATATATCTTTATGGATGAACAGAATTAATATCTATCAAATTTCAAACTTATATAATTTAATAATGTATTTTTCGGTTGAATAAATGCATTGAAGAAGTAAAAGAGGTTCATACAAGTACCTAGGGCATACCTCGAGAGAATGCGTTAAAGCCGGTTAAAAAAGAAATGTAGACAACGAAAGATAAATAGGTTGTGAATCTTGAAAGGAGTGGACATGGGAGTAACGCAACACAATTAAATCTTGCGAAAAAACCAATAATATAAACAACATTAGGTTAATAAGTGATAGTTTAGAAATGCTAGTCATTCTTGGTTTCCATAAAACAAAAACGAAGATCAGCAAATAAGCGAAAAGAGATAACATAGACAAGGCTCAAGAAGGAGCCAAAGATTATATTGTTTTTTTTCCTCAAAATATGGTAAATGATAGCGCAAAAATAAGTCTGTAAAATATGAAGAGAATTTAAGGAAGGCTAATTAGAGGTTTCAAGGAGCCAAGAATTCTAATTGGAACTATTATTGTAGGGGAATCCCAATCTTAGTGTGAGCATGCTCCCATAAGTTATGGGAGGAACTACCATAATAAAGGATATGATTAATGTTTTCATACGTGTCATTACAAAGGACACATAAAAGGAAATTGTCAATCCTCCAAGATAAAAGTTTGTCCTGAGTGGTAAGTTTGTCATTGATGGTGAGCCAAAGAATGAAAGAATGACGAGAGATGTTAAATTTACTATAGACCAACTCTGCCCAACTAATACAGAAGATGGGTGTTCAGATGACATTGTAGGTGTATTTGATCTAGAAGTTGAAAGTTCCAGTTTTTTTCCGTCTAGAGAGGGACGTCATCAAGGTGCACGCTTCGAGGAGGAAGGCAGAGGATAATGTTGTGGATCTCTATGAAGTTGTTCCGGTTCCTTGCACTAGCAGATCTTCTATTGAGAGGCCAGATCCAACGTCCCTCAAAAATGAAATCTGAGACAGTAATATGCTTACCTAACCTTGAATCATTGATGATAGAGTGACTGTAAAATGATGCAATGAAGGTAGAGAGCAACCAATGATCAAATCAGAAGGAGGTGGTCCTGTCGTTGCCGATAGCTACCCTGAAAAGCTTGATTGCCAGGGGCCTAAAGGATAAAATTTTCCTCCAAGTCCAGGAGGGAGTAGAGCCATGAGAAATTAACTAGAAATTATCATTTTTAATTTTCTCGGTGTTAATCCAAGCACTCCAGATAGAGTTAGATGAATTGTTAATGATGGATCATATGTGCTTGAGGACGGTCACCTGATTCTAGATTTTTAAGTCCAAAATCCCAAAGTCTCCCTCATGCTAGGGCATAGTGACTGAATACCAAACTACTTTAGCACTAGAAATCTTCAAATCATGAGTAAACAGAGATATCGACGAAGAATTTGGGCTAATATGGGCAGTGATTTTATAGAGGATGGGACGATAAAGATTGATGAGGTGCATCTTAAGGGTGTCATTGATACCAGATAGGAAATCCGACTCTTATCTAGGCTAATTTACAGCTCAGAGAGAAGGAATAATTCATAGAGTTCTTCCTCAATGAGGAGAAATGACTTGATGTCACCATTACAGAAGATCATGAGATCATCTACAAAACAAAGGTTAACAATTTTCAACTTATGACATTTCTAATGGAATTTGAAATTACGGTAGTTGTTTTTACCACTAAATATGTCATAGAGAACTTACATGACAAGGACAAACAGGAAAAGCGACATAGAATCCCTTTGTCTGAGTCCTTTCCTACCCTAGAAGAACTCAGTAGGGTTCCCATTAATATTGATGATATAAGATGGGGTGGCGATACAATGAATAATCCAGGTGATCATTTGCTTGGGGAAGTCCATAGACACAAGGATGTCTAAAATAAAGTGTCATCTAACATTGTCAAAGGCTTTCATCAAGTTAATCTTGAGAGAGACTCTTTTACCTTTGGAGTTGAGATGATAACCCTTAATAAGCTCTCGGGAGAGAAGGATGTTGTCAGAGATATTTCTACCAGCAACGAACGCTGATTGAGACTTATCAATTAGGTAAGGAAAAGAGTCTTTAATTCTTTTGCCAATAATTTTAGAGATGATTTAATAGACAACATTGCATAAGGTGATAAGACGGTAGTCGTGGGCATACGACGGGGTATTAGATATCAAGATAAGGGAAATGGAAGAAGCATTCCAAGAAGCTTTTATTTTATTAGAGTTAAAGAATTCAAGAACACCATTGCAAATATCATTTCCCACAATGGTCCAGTAGTTTTAAAAAAACTCGAATTAAAACAATTGGGTCTAGGTGATTTGTTGCTATCAATACTGAACAAAAGCATCTTTTATCTCGTCGCGAGTAATCGGACGAATCATAAAGGATTTTTCAAGAAGATTAACCTTTGACGAGATAAGAGAGAAGACTCTGGAAAGCCCCGGATACCTAGATCAGGGACCAGACCCCATCAAGGAGGTAAAATGTCTCACAAGGACATTGGAAATATCGGTAGGGGAAGTGATCAAATTGCTTTGGGTGTTCGTGATGGAAGTAATTTTGTTTCTTAGCAAATAGTTTTTTTTATGTTATTATGGAATAATTTAGTGTTTCCATCGCCAAGCTTAATCCAGGTTTCTCTAAAAAAATTGTTAAAGAATGATTCTTCTGCCCTACTAAGAAAGACATATTTCGAGGAAGACTCAATATTCTTAGTAATTATATGAGGGTTTAAAAGGGCTAAGGCGAGAAGTTTTTAGATGGAAAAAAATGTAATTTTGGGAATTAGAAACTGTCGAACTGATATTACTATAGGTAGTGCGATTGAGACTCCAAAAGGAGAGATGAAGTCTGTTAGGCTTAAAGAAAACTAGGTTCATACCCTGCAGAAGGCATGGAGAGTTCCAGCTAGAAGTAATAATATCTTTGTAGGAAGGGTGAGATTGCCACATATTAAAGAATTTAAAAGATTTTTTATTATGGTTGCGTAACATTCCAAGGTTAAGGGTAACGATGGTGTGGTCGGAGGATCGAGAGTGACCGTAATGGGTGAGGAATGCGTGAAAGTCTCGTCATAGTCGTTATTGACTAAGACTCGATCAATTTTAACAAAGATAGAGTTAGATGGGATTTTTTTATGCTAGGTGTAGAAGGAAGCGATGGAACTAAGGTCACTGAGTTCACAATCAAAGCAACAATTGTTGAATTCATCAATCACCGATGACCAACCACTAGAGGATCTGTATCGCTCCTTAGTGTTGTGAATGGCATTGAAAACCTCGAACGTGGCCCACAGGACACCCTGGTCATGAGAAAAAAAATAGATTGGAGACTATTTCAAAAAGGGCTTCTCTCAATACTTTCGTTGAAAGCATATATAACAGAGAAGCGGAAAAAGGTCGACGAGTTGAGATGCTTCGTATGACAATGAATGTGTTGCGATGATGATGAAGTAATAGAGATTGTAATCACACTAGATTTTCAAATTGTGCAGATTCTACCTAGGGGTGATGCTCATGGTTAGTAGAATGTTGACATTAGGGAGCAATCTTATTGAGGATGGGAATAACATTATGGGAGCAGACTTTGGTTTCCACGAGGGTCATAACATATATACTATTATTCATAATAAAATCAGTGACATCTTTTTTTTTCTAACGGGTGCATTAAACCCACGCACATTCCAAGAAGTAATAAGCATAAAAACTTACATTAGGTTAGGTATACGGAAATGGACATCAGAAGCCTCGCCATGAAGGATAGGTCTACCCATCGAGGGGACCATATGAATATCACTACCAGCAGCATCAGTCTGAGGCGTCTTCTCCTCAGATGGGTTAGACTCAAAGGAAGTCACCGGAGAGGGAGGAAGCCTTAAAAGAAATGAAGGAACAACAAGGGAAAGAGCTTCATGAATAGAGAATGAGCAAACACCAGAGCTGTGCCAAAGACCATACATGTAGAATATTGGGGTGGAAGACCCTGATACTCCAATCTGACAGATGCACTTTTACACAAGCATTCAAACTCTATTGATGTACGAAAGGAAGTACCCGCTTTAATATGAATAAATATATGCGCAAACTTGAGTCTACTTCTTCTCTTGGTTTGTTTGTCACTGTATAGAAGGATTCCAAATATCGAACCAATACGGCTAAGGGCATTTAAGGACCAAAGTTTTCTAAAGGGAGCTTGACAATTTTAACCCATATTGGAATTTCTTTGAGTGAGTCTTTTAAAAAAATGGATAGAGGTTCCAAATTCTCAAGGACGATGAGGAGACCACAAAATACCAATGATCATTTTCTAAGATATTATTAGCACTTTCTTCCAAGTTGCATTTGAAGAAGATGTATCCTTCAGGGATAAATTTGAATTCGTCAAGGCCAAACTTTCCTCAAATGGCAATGACACTTGCTTTCAATTGGGAAAGGTTGAGAAATTCCTCAAGAAAATATCCGGATAAGAAAGATCTCCATGAATCTTGGTACCAGTAATGGCAACATCATCCAAGATCAAAGTATTACCGTTGAAATTTTTATGCAGGGCTTTGAGAAAAAATAGGAGTAATTGGTTTTCGGGGGCCCAAAACTGTTTTTATCCAAGAGAAGAGATAAGAAGATGAAGGTTTAACAGAGGAGTTAGATATATAGGAAAAAGTGTGGGGAGTTAGATAATCTAGTAAGATGAATGGTTTTGGAAGGGATGTTGGTGTCCAATGATGAAGAGAACTCTCTTGCGTCTTGCAGGTAAGAAGGGCTATGGTGTAGCTCTTTGAGATGCTCGATATGGTTAGAGATGGCAATCGAACAGAGGTTGGTGGTACGGAGTTTTTGATGAGGATCAGAGGTTAAAGCAAAGCTCTCGGATAACAGAGGTTAAAGCAAAGCTCTCGGATAACAGAGGGACCCCGACAATGGTGGTTATGACGTTGAAGTAGTAAGAGTCAGCGCTAGGGTTACCTTGTGTATATTAGATCTTGCGAGGACTCTTTTTATTGTAATTTGTTCAATTTAATAAAAAAAATCGTGATTTAAAAAATAAATAAATTAGATTTATATTTTTTTATGTTTCCAACAAACCAAACTCGATTAGAAATCACAAATATTTTGAACTTTTATGAAATTTGTGCTAGTCTTTTACCAATTTGAACTCTAACACAAATGGACACCCTCTTAAGTATTGTCTCTTATAAATTCATATTGTTTTATTAATAACATAATATATATTTTTTATTATATATATTTCAAAATAACACGATACAAACACATCCCATTTATTCAAGAGATTTCTTCCAGGGCAAACAACGTGACAACCCATATTCTGGAGTTTGTAACTCACAAAGTCCGATTTCACAAACCCACCAATTACAATGCTTGCATCTAAGATCGTCTCTTTTCGCCACGAAAACATCAAAATAATAAAATTCACGATCCCATGCGAAACTGCAGAAATAAAGTGTCGAACCCCAAAAATTACTTTTAAATGTAAATTCCCAACTTTGTCCGTTCAAAATTATATGCTCTCCTAAATCATCGTCTTTGGACTTACAATGCACTTTAAGAATCACATTCCCTTTTAATGCATTATTTATCGAAACATATTTTCTTTCCAAATAAGTACCACCATTGCCAGCAACTATTTTTGTGCAGAAAAACACAAAACAAATGAATAGCAGCAAAAGCCTGAAACTTAAAGATCTCATTTTTAGTGACTTGTAACATTAAATTAAAGAGCAGATTGATATATCAATCTTTTAGAATTTGTAACTTACCAACAACATTAAATATTAGATACCTATGTGCTAGTTGTGTCCTTTTTTTAATGGTCAAACCGTAATAAATATTTTATTGCTTTTTGCCAAATTACAATTATAATTTTATATTTTAAAATCGTAATATTCTTTTTAGTTTCAGTTTCTTTCACTATAACCTTTTCACATATAAAAAAGTAAAAAGGTTTGTTCAGTTTGTGAGTTTATATTCTTTATAAACGAAATATTATAGTTTTTTTTAGCATTAATTGGCGTAGTTTTAAGACTTTTTATATTAAAATTTCAATTGTTTATAAAATATAAAATTTATATTGGATAAATTAAAAATTTGTGATTTAAAATGTTACAATTAAAAATATAAAATTTATTTTAAAGCTTCAACTAAATTATAAAATTTTCATGGTAATTAATCCTTTATTAATATATATTTTAAAAATTTAGACTATATACAATGTATGTGTTAAATTGTATTCATATTCAAAATCATGTCTTCGTCAATATATTGAAAACACATTTCATCGAACAAATTGAATCATGTTCACTTTTTTTTTCTGCTTTTCACAATTTCAAACAAAAAATTATTTTTTCCTTATCTTCTTGAAAAAAAATCAAATTTTATTGAATACTACTCCAACTAAATTTGACACGGTAATTAATGTTATTTATTTTTTTAACGGTTAACATCTCAATATATATGGTTAGAGAGTATGATTATATACATTTTAACACAACTTTTTAAAATGTTATTAAATATGATATACTAAATTAGGTTTTTAATTCTATGATTTTTTAGAAAATAAAATTGTATTTTTAGAAACATATAATTTATACAAATCTTATTTTATCAAGGTCGGGTAAATGATAATATCAGTAATACTTCTAAATATAAAACAAGATGTTTTTTTTGGAGATATTTGCGATGGGATCTTAATATTTTTTAATTCGGGTCGTCTTGAGCCTTTTTAGAACACCACCATTATTTCTCTTATCCCTAAAAAAGATTGCCTCTCTTCAGCCAAGGATTTTAGGCCAATTGCTTGTTGTAACGTTGTCTACAAAATTATTTCCAAGATCATTGCCGACAGGATCAAAGGCTCATTCCCTTATTTGATTGACAAATATCAATCGGCTTATGTGGCTAGCCGTAATATTGCGGACAATATCATTCTTTCCCAAGAACTCCTTAGGGGTTATCAAACTATCTGCAAGGATCCGGGGGTCACTCTAAAAATCGACCTAATGAAAGATTTTGACAATGTTCGGTGGCACCTTATCCTCGACATCATGGTGGCCATGAATTTCCGAGACCAGATGACCAGTTGGATCATTCAATGTATCGACATCCCTTCATATTCCATTAATATTAATGGTGACCCTCATGGGATTTTCAATAGTATAAAAGGGTCTTAGACAAGGTGATCCTTTATCCCATTTCTTATTGGTCTTGGTCATGCAAGTTCTCTCTAATATTCTTAAGGAGAAAAGTAATGGTGTAAACTTCCGTTTCCATTAGAAGTGTCATAAGCTTAAGATTGTCAATCTTTGCTTTATGGACGACTTAATGATTTTCTGTCGTGGTGACATTAACTCCCTCAATATTATAAATGATGGTCTTAATGCTTTCTTTGATATCTCAGGACTTAAAGTTAGCCCCCAAAAAAGCCACATCTTCCTCTCTAGGGTTAACCCTGCTCTTAGATAATATTTAATCAATATCCATGGTATCAAGGTTGGTTGTCTTCAGGTTAAATACCTAGGAGTCTCCCTTCTCCCTGGTCGACTTTCTCATAATGATTGCCGACCTCCTCTTGACAAAATCACTACCCGTATTACCTCATGGACTTTCAAACACCTCTCTTATGTAGGCAGACTTCAGCTCATTAAATATGTTCTTTTTGCTGGGCAGGTTTATTGGTCTTCGATCTTTATTCTCCCCGCTAGAGTTCTAAAAGAAATCACTCAGTCTCTATGTCGCTTCCTCTGGTCTGGCCACGAGATGAAGGTTACGGGCACTAAAGTGGTATGGTCTACTGTGACATTGCCCTTGATAGAGAGCGTCTTTGGGATTCTAGACCTAAAAGTTTGGAATCACGCGGTCGTCCTCAAACATTTATGGTCCATTGTTAGTAAACATGACAACTCAATATGGTGTGACTGGATTTACTCTGAGAAGATAAAAGACAAAAAATCTGGTCTTTAAATATTGGCTCTTCTTCCTCATGGACGTGGAGAAAGTTTTTAAATCTTAGGCCTATTGCTAGTAATTTGTATAAGGTTGCGATTGGTAATGGGGAGAAGACCTCCTTTTGGTTTAACCCTTAGTTGTTGTCAACCTCTTTGGTCAACCACTATGGCCTCAGGATTATTCGTGATTCTCGGAAGTAACCTCAAGGTCTCCGATATCATTCGAGACGGTTTCTCGAACTAGCCGACTCATATAAGGTCTGCCAGTGCTAGAAACATTCGTAACATCTATGAGATTAACCACCTCATCCTCTCCCCCCCTCATCCTAAAATCCTTCACAACGACATCCACTTTTGAACTACTAAGAGAGGTATCCTTAATTTTGCTATTAAGGATACTTACAATGCTATTCGTACGCCTATCCCTAGTGTCATATAAGCGGGGTTAATATGGAATAAGTTTAATATTCCCTGCCATTCCTTTATCCTTTGGCTTGCCGTCCAAGAAAAACTTTCCACCCGAGATAAGCTTCTGAATTATGGTCTAAACATCCAATCGATCTGTGTCTTATGTAATTCCGCCTCAAAAACCATTACCCATATCCTCCATGATTGTAATTAAACCCATAGCATCTGGGATTTTGCAATCTCCAAGCTTGTTTTTTCTCTAAGCCACAATAGCAATTAGGACTCATGGATCCTTAAGGCGTCCAACTGGCCTCCATCCAGTTTATGATACCTCTGGCGTGCCTGCTTTGGAGCTCTTGTATACCAAATCTGGAGCAAGAGGAATGCTAAAATTTCTAGATCCTCTCATTCCGCCGCCTCTGCGGTATCTCATTGCATGCTTTTTGACCTTCGGTTCAGATTCCTTGGTACCAAGGTTGTCTGGCCAATCTAATCCTATTATTTCTAACTTAATTTTGTTTTTTGTTTTGTTTGTAGCAGCCATCTTTCTTTCTGGTTCGATGTATATGCTCGCTTATGCTGTTGCTACCTAACCTCTTTGACCATAGTGGTCTTAGCCCATTCATTTTGCTTTGTTTGCGCTTGTAAGGATTTTTTTGCAATCCTCCTCCTCTCACTAGTATGCTACTTTCCTTATAACTTCTTTGAATCTGTAATTCTGTCTCGTTGACTCTGTTGGTATTTCTGCACCTTCTCTTATTTTTTCTTATTTCGGTCTAAGTAAGGTTAAGGTATACTTACCTTCTTATTGTATCCTTTTGGCTCTTTTTACTCTCCTCAGGGTATGCCCCATGTACTTGTATAAAACCATTTTTATTTTTATTTAATGCATTTTTACCACAAAAAAGATGGTTTTTGATAAAACATGATAAATTTTCATGGTTACTGAAATAAAAAAGTAATTAATTTTTTAAAATGCATATTTATCAAACATAGAAAAGATAACTCATTTTTATTTATTTATAATTATTGAAATAGTATTAACAATAATTATAATACAAAGAAACATTTGGAGAAGTTTTTCAAGTTTAAATGTAATTCCTTGTAGAAAAACTTAAAAATATTTAAAATATATTTTTATTGTTATTATTAAAAAGATTTATTATATTATGATTCAGACTTGATCGCAATTTGTTAATTAGTGAGATTAAATCTGGAGTGTTTGTTGAAGAATTAAGATTTTCTCTAAGTTTATAAGTAGTAATAGAAGATTTAACACAGAGTTAGGGTGTGTTGTACTTTCAAAATCTCAAAATTCTTCCATATTGAGGTTGTGCGATGGAGTGATGTGTGAGGTATCTGAAGAGCTTACGACGATGAGGATATAAAATCGTCTGGAGGCATGTTGCATAAAAAATCATTGGTGAACATATTATATCTTAAGAAACATATTTACATGCTATATATGGATAATGGAAAAGAGATATGAAGGCACCTAAATGATTACAACATAATCATAATCGACTTGAACATAGTTGGTGTGGAGGTGGAGAAAGAGGATAAAGCAATCATCTTTTTAAATCTCCGTCGACAGAGTACTATCACTTTTGTGGACATCATGCTCTATGAAAAATATTCGATTACGATGGCTAAAGTTAAATGTACATTAAACTCAAAAAATCTTCAAAGGAAAATTATTTTGAAGAAAGACTTAGATGGGCAGAGACAATTGTGAGGGGTATGTCAAGAAAGAGAGATTCAAGTAAGAGAATATGAACTATCGGTCTAAGTCCAACGGTATTGCAAGTATTCCAAAAGTAATATGTTAGGCATGCAAGAAGAAATGACACATCAGTAGAAACTGCCTAAAGAAGAGAAAGAGCAACATCTGTCAAAAGACTAAAATAAAAAATATTGTAATGCTGTCTGATGAATGTGAGAAACTGATAGGTTAATGGATTCTTATTCATGTACGTACAATGATAAATATGTTTAGGATTCGAGTGCATCATTCCATATCAATTTCAATAAGAATTGGTTTGAAAATCTGAGAATGTTTGATGGTGGAAGGGTCATCCTCAGTAATCAAGAATCATGTGATATCACAGAGATCGAAACTATAGCTCAAGTTTACTACATGAATTGAGAGAGTGATTAATAACATAATCAATGTACCCAAAATTAAACGTAACATTTCTTCTATTAGGATGTTAGATGAGGAATAATTAACATATATGGATAGAGATGGAAGACTTAGAGTCTTACAAGGCCCCCTTGTTGTTGTGAAAGCCTATAGGACTAATGATGTGTTAGATCTTGAGGGATTTGTAGTGGTAGGGGGTGTATAGTGTAGTGAATGATTCTACCATGGTGTAGCACCATATATGGTATAAGGTACTTTACGTCGCTGGTAGATGATTATTCTAGAAAAGTATGGGTTATACTTTTAAAGACGAAGGATAAAGGTGTTTCTTTCTTTGGGAACTGGAAGACATTGGTGGAGAATCAAACTGGGAAAATGGAGATAAGTTTTTAGACTAATAATGGTCTCAAATATATGAACAAAGAGTTCACTAGCTATTACACAACCCTTGGCATTCCTGGACACTGAACCATAAGTGATACTCTTATACATAACGGGTTTGCTTTGATAATAAACTAAGCATTGCTAGAAAGGGTTAGATGTATGATTCATACAACTATAATGGGCCGAAGTTGTGACAACAAATGCATGTATCATAAACAAACGTCCATCTACAATGCTTAAGTTTCTTGTTAATAATGAGTCGAATAATTCCTTGACAGTGTATCGTGTGCATTATACTTTCTAGTCTTTGTGTATATGAGCCTATTAGGTCTATTATCCAGTAAGTCTATTTGTTCTCTATAAATAGATTACTAGGACTACACAAACCGATATATGAAAATATGTAACCCTTTTCTATCATAGTGAAACACTATTTCTCTGGCGGCCCCCGTGGACGTAGACATTTTTTTAACCACGTTAAATCATGTGTTCTTTTTTTTATGCTTTTTATTTTGTTCTGTGTTTGAATACTGGTGATAAATTAAATACGAACAATTTGTATAAGAGTTTTGGTTGTGAAATTAGGTTTTGCAATTAAGGTTTCAAGGCAAGATTGGTCATTAAGGTTTTACTCAAAGGGAAGCAATCGACTTTAATGAAGTGTTTTCTCTACTGGTTGGTTTGATTTAAGTTTTGTTAGCCATATGATTTGAAACAGTCACTTAAGGAATCGTACGAACGTTTTGATACATTCATGGGGTCAAAAGGGTTCACGAAGTCCATATGACAGTTGTGCGTATTATAAAAAGTCATCAGATAATTTATATGTTTACTCGTTGTTGTATGTGGATGATATGCTTATTGCTTCTTGTACTATGTCATGCATTATGAAGATAAAGAAGCAGCTTAGCGCCGAGTTTGAGATTAAGGATCTGGGTAGAGAAAAGAGGACTCTTGGTATGAAGATTATTAAAAACAGAGTGTATGATCATTACACTTGCCTCAACGAAGATATATTGACAAAGTGCTACAACGATTCAACATGTGTGATGTTATGGCAGTTAGCATCTCGTTTGCTACTCATTTCAAGTTGTCTGCAGCAGGATCGACAAACGACGATGTTGAGTTGGAACAAATGTCGAAGGTTTTATATTCAAGTGCAGTTGGTAGTATCATGTATGTTATGCTATGCACATGTCCTAATATTTCACATGCGGTTAGTGTAGTTAGCATGTACATGGGATGCCCTTGGAAAGAACATTGGAAGGAAGTGAAATTGATACTTCGGTATCTTAAGAATACCGAGAACGTTGGCTTAGCTTTTAACAAGCCCGATATGGATAAGCGGAGATCTCTGACAGGATATCCATTTACTCTAGCTGGGAGTGCGATCAGTTAGGAAACACTGTTGCAAAATATTATAGCTTTGTGTTTGTAAACGACTTCAGAATCCAAAAATACAACAGAAAAAATTAAAATCCTTGGTTAGAAAATATACAACAGAAAAATACAACATCAAATATATAAAAGTTCAAAAGTTTTTTGGATTTGTAAACGACCTCAGAAATTTAAATTTAATAAATTTTGCATATTTTAAAAAAAATATAACTTCAATAGGATTTTCCAAGTTTAGCAAATAATTAAATATGTAAACTTCGTTCATGTTTTTAAATAACAAAAGTTTTTTCTATGCTTCTCACAAATCAAACTCAGGTTAGAGAATCACATATAATTTAAATTCTTATAAAATTTGTGTTTGTTTTTTACCAATTCGAAATCTAACCCAAATGTACACGATATTCATAAACTAATGATTTTATATAATTCTGCAACGGACAGAAGATATATATTTTATTTCATACAATTTAAAATAACACGACAGAGAATCTATCTTATTTATTTGAGAGATTTCTTCCATGGATGACAAGGTCCTAAACCAAATTTTGGATTATTTAACAAACAAGGTCCGATTTCACTGATCGACCAATTACAACGCTTGCATCTAAGATCGTCCCTTTCCGCTACGAAGATATCGAAATAATAGAGTTCACGATCCCAAGCAAAACTACAGAAAAAAAGTGTTGTGCCCCAAACATTACTTTTAAATGTAAATCCCCAATCTTGCCCATTCAGGATTATATGCTCTCCTAAATCGTCGTCTTTGGATTTACAATGCACTCTAAGAACTGTATTTCCTTTTAATGCGTTATATATCGAAACATATTTTCGCTCCAAAATAAAAGCATTATCACCGGCAGCAACTATTTTCGGATAGAAGAACACAAAACAAATGAATAGCAGCAAGAGACTGAAACTTTGATGTCTCATTTTGACTAATATGTAAAATGAAATAAAAGAGTAGATTAGAAATGTAGCTATATTAAGTATTTATAATTGATAACTTATTAACAACATTAAATTAATTAGATACCTCTGTATGCTTTTCTTACTTTTTTTTTAAAGGCAACCCTAATAAATTTTTTATTTTTTTTTTCAAATCTTTATTGAATTTATATTTTAAAATTGTAATAATTATTTATAGTTTCAATTGCTATTAATATAACCTTTAGCATATAAACAATTTTAAAAAAAATGTTTTCTTAGTATCTGATTTTTTTTTTATAAACTAAATATTATAATGTTTAAATTTTTATTATTTAACATTAATTGACTTAATTTTAAGAATTGTTATTACAAAAATTTAATTTTTTTTGGGTGAATAATTTTAAATTTTTATATCTAAGCAAATTGAAACTTGTTACGATTTAAAATACAAAATTTAGTTTAAAACTCCAACTAAATTATAAAATTTTAATTGTAATTAACCTTTTTAAACTATTTGTAGTTTAAAAATTTAAACCACATACACCGTGTTTATTAAATAATATTTAAAATACATGTGGTAGTGGAGATAATAAAAACACTAAACAAATTGAATAAGGTTTTTCCTTTTCTTTTTTTCAATTTTGTTATTTCAACTTCAAAAGAAAAAAAAATTCCTTTCCCACTATTTTAGTTATACTTTCTCATATTATAAATAATCTCTTATAAATTTATTTAAAGGCTACTATTCCAACCAAATTCTACATGATAATTATTATTATTGATTTTTCTATGCTTAACATTCTAATCTCCATATTTAAAGAGTATGTATGTATGTATGTATGTATGTATGTATGTACGTACGTATGCGACTATTTTAATTGTATTAAATAGAATATGTTATACTAAATTAATATTATAAATTTTTAGATCTATAGAAATAACATTTATATTTTAAAAACACATGATTTATCAAAATTATATTTTATCACCTGATTTGGAAAATCCTTATTGAGTATTTTTGAAGGTTTCGATTGTTCTGGTCGAATTATCTTCTAATGTATAAAGATGAAGGATGATTCTCTTCCGATTATACAAGATTTGAAAAATGAGAACCAAATTGAGTAAGGAAGAATAATGCATAAAGGAAATAAAAATAACAAACTTAATGGTCATGAACAAGACATCGAGAAGGATGGCTCTTCACAGTATGACAAGCAGTTTCCCTCCCTACATCAAAATACGACCAATGTCAAGCAGATTTCTATAAGTGAAAAGACATAGACATAAGTTGTCAAGAAACAATCGATCACTAAGGAATACACCACGAGGAAGTGCAAATCACCACTAAAGACGACTTCAAAGAAGTTAACTTTACTGCTAATGATAAGTCTTTACAACTTAATTATGCTAGATATATTATGTTAGGTAAATTTTCTTCAGGAAGATCAATTTGCATGAAATCCAACTATTCTTGGACGAATTAAAACTCTTATGAGATGTAAATTTAAGTATATGTGATAAATGACATGTGTTCATAGAACTAAATAAGTTAGAAGACCTCAAAGCCCTATTAAAAAGGAATGTTCGGTCTTTTTGCCAACATTCTATGAGACTTATTAAATGGGACATTGACGTTAGTACTAAAAAAGAATCACATGTAACCTTTAGTGTGGGTTACTTTCCCAAGGCTTCATTTTTAGTACAATATAGATAATATTATCAGCATATCTAAATTTATAGAAAATCTTTTAGATATATGGATCCCTGAAAATTTTTAGCTAGGTTCAATTGTGGTCAGGCTTGGATAGAAATTGATATATACATGCCTCAAAACAACAAAGTTTAGTTTTAGTTTGGTGATCAAGATGATCTATGAATAAATATTGTAAATGAGAATATGCCTTTATACAGTCTAGACTGCCACTATTTTTATCATAACAATACCCATTGTAAAAGAAATTCAAAGAATTTGAATAATTCTCAAGAATTGATCACGTACTATAACCCTATTACAGATTCTGGGAATATTAACAACATCAGTAGAAATGTTGAAGGTAATTCGTCCATAACAAACACATGTAAGGCACCTGAAGATATCAACTCATAGATAATGGAGGCACTCCAATATATTGAACTAAGAAATAGGCTTAATTGCATTCATAATTCATTAGATGATGATCCTTAATTACATTATTTAAACTATGTCTTCCATAGAAGTCTCTCAACTTCTCCAATCTATAAAAATATCAAGAAAAAACTAAAATTCAATAGAAAAAGATAAGGAATAATACCACCGATTTAAAACGGAATCATCAAAAACAGAAATAACAAGACTCTTAGAAAGTCCTATAATATAAACTCCCTTAATATAAATGACACTGAAAATACCGTAGACCTTTTAAGATTCATTGTGCTCTTAGAGAGTTTAGATTTTGGATATTTTAGCTCAAATACCTCTACTATATAACTAATGATGTATATGTTTAGTAATTATTCATATTACTACTTTAGTTATTTTAAATTTCAAGGTTCTGCTACAATTTGGAGATCTTTTTTCAAGGTAATTCAAAAGACCAGAATGTAGAGGTTGGAGCGCTATCAGGGTTTCAAACAATTGGAGTTTTCTTACTTAGGAATCTGTTATTAAATTACTATGGAATTATCACAAAATGTCTCAAGCACAAAATATATGTGAAGGAAAAACTTGAATGAACACAGGATTTAACGTGGTTCGACAATTATCTACGTCCACGGGCGCAGCCAGAGAAAAGAGTTTCATTATGATAGAATAGGTTACAAATTTCAGATTATGTTTTGTGTAGCCTTAGTAGTCTATTTATAAGGAATTAATGGACTTACTAGACATTGGGCCTAATGGGCTCATAGACTCTTTCAGGAAAATCATCCATTGTATTACAGCTTGTTAATGATACAAAAATGTACCGCCGAGCACGGTACACTGTCAAGGCACTATTCGACTCATTCATAACAAATTTTCCCCTTGAGATGAATTACCTTTCTTCACTATCAACAAAGAAACTTCCTTTCTTCTGACTCACCAAATGCCCCTAAGGCATTCACTCTATACTGCGAACACCAATCCAGTTTAGGCACTCCTTAAACTTTTGAACTGAAACTGCCTTGGTCATCATATCTGCTGGATTATCGTGTGTAGACACTTTCTTCACATCAACAATTCTCTTTGATATTATATCACGAATAAAATGATACCTGAAATCTATGTGCTTTGTACGCTCATGGTACATCTGATTCCCTGTAAGATTTATGGCGCTTTAACTGTCACAAAACACTTTTGTAGTAGTCCTATCCAAGCCCAAATGTGCCACCAAACCTTGCAACCATATTGCCTCTTTAACTTCTTCTGTTACCGCCAAGTACTCTGCCTCTGTTGTAGAGTAAGCTACAATAGCTTACAAGTTTGCTTTGCAACTGATCGCACTCCCAGCTAGAGTAAATACATATCATGTCAGAGATATTCTTCTATCCATATCACCTGCAAAATAAGAACCAACAAAATCAACCAATGATCCTGCAACATCATTCAACGATTCACCAATATCGGTCTTGTTAAAAGTTAAGCCAACGTTTACAGTATTCTTAAGATACCGAAATATCCATTTCACTGCCTGCAAGTGTTCTTTTCGAGGACATCCCATGTACCCGCTAACTACATTAGCCGCTTGTGAAATATGAGGACGTGTGCATACCATAACATACATGATACTACCAACTGCACTTGCATATGGAACCTTCGACATTTGTTCCAACTCAGCATCGTCCTTGGCCGCTCCTACTGCAGACAACTTGAAATGAGTAGCAAATGGAATGCTAACTGATTTAACATCAAACATGTTGAATCGTTGTAACACTTTCTCAATATAGCTTCGTTGAGACAAGTGTAATGATCCCAAATTTCTGTTCCTGATAATCTCCATACCAAGAATTTTATTTGCTCTACCCAGATCCTTCATCTCAAACTCGACACTAAGCTGCTTCTTTAACTGCACAATGTGTGATATACTGCAAGCAGAAATAAGCATATCATCCATACACAACAATAAGTAAGCATAAGAATCATCTGACATCTTTTGATGATACACACAACTATCATATGGACTCTCACACCATGAATGTATCAAAACATTTGTACCATTTCCTAGGTGACTCTTTCAAACCATACAGTGACTTTTCAGCAGACAAACTTTGTCCTCCATATTAGGTTCGATAAATCCTTCTGGTTGTCTCATGTAAATTTGCTCCTCCAATTCACCATGTAGAAACAGAGTCTTCACATCCAACTGATCAAGCTCTAAATCTTGCAAAACTACTATGGCTAACAAAACTCAAATCGAACTATGGTTCACCACTGGAGAAAACACTTCATTGAAGCCAATTCCTTCCCTTTGAGTAAAACCCTTCTCGACCAGTCTTGCTTTGAATCGAGATGCCTCAACCCCTGGATTACCTTCCTTTTTCTTGAAAACCCATTTACTGCCTACTATCTTATGTCCTTTAGGCAAGTCAAAAGGCTTCCATGTTTGATTCTAATGAAGAGATTCAATCTCTTCCCCCATAGCACAAATCCATCGATCTACCTCTGAACTCGTTATAGCTACTCTGTAGCTACTAGGTTCCTGCATCTCAACTTCTTCTGCAACTGACAGAGCATATGCAACTAGATTCATATCTCTTCTTTCTCTGCCTAATGCTATGCTATAAGGTTGTTGTTCTGGTTCAGGCGCATCATCGTCACTATCATCCGATGCTGACGCTTCACCTCCTGATTCTGGATCTACCTCAGAACCACTTAAATTATTGGACCTACTAGGCACTGATTCTACTTCAAGCTCCACCTGTTTACTCAAAACCGATCCTGATTCGACCATTTCTCCTACTTTCTTCTGATTGTCTATCGAAGCAAACTCATTAAAAGTAACATCCCTACTAATGAGAAAACCTGGAGACTTTAGAGAGGAACACCATAACCTATATCCCTTCACTCCAGTAGCATATCATAGAAATATGCACCTCTTTGCCCTCGACTCAAGCTTACCATCTCTCACATGAGCATACGCAGGACAACCAAACACCCTCAAATATTCATAATCAGCCGACGATCCAGACCAAATCTCAAAAGGATTTTTACAATCAATAGTCGTTGATGGAGACCGATTCACCAAGTAACACGATGTATTAATAGCTTCAGCCCAAAAATCCTTTTTCACACCGGAATGCAAGAGCATACTTTGTGCCTTGTCACAAAGAGTTCTTTTTATTCTTTATGCGACTCTATTTTGTTGTGGCGTTCTAGAACAAGTGCGATGGTGCACTATTCCCTCAGCTTCGCAGAACTCGTTGAACTCACGATTGCAATATTCTAACCCATTATCTGTCCTCAGACGTTTGATTTTTCTTCCTGTTTGCTTCTCAATCATCGTTTTCCATTTGACAAAGGTTGAATATGCCTCATCTTTCGTTTTCAGGAAGTAAACCCACATCATCCTTGAATAATCATCAATCAAACTCATGTAGTATCTGGCTCCGCTCTTGGATGAAATTCAGTTTGGACCCCAAAGATCTGAGTGAATGTAGTCCACTGTCCCTTAAGTCTTTCTTACAGCCGATTGACTGAATTTGACTCTAGTTTGTTTACCAAACACACAGTGCTCACAAAATCCCAATGATTCTGCTTTATACCCTTTCAACAAATCTATCTTTCCTAAAACAACTAATCCTTTATCACTCATGTGACCAAGACGCTAATGCCACATTTTATTTTGATCCTACCTACTTTGGTTATTACTCCCTGATGATGCTACTGCAGCATCGTCATTAACAACTCTCCTCTGGAGAATGTAAAGACCCTTTTGCAAACTGCCTTTCATGCATACGATTGAGCTTTTTGTCACTTTGATTACACCGTCTTCTACATGGTACTTGTAACCTCGAGAGTCTAGAGTCCTAAGAGAAATCAGGTTTCTATTTAACCCAGGAATATGCCAGCACGTCAAGATTCTAAAACCCCGTCAAACATTCTGATTCTGACATTACCAATACCACCAACAGTCAACGAATGATTGTTCCCTAAATAGACAGTTCCCTGTATTGGCTTGTACATATCGAACCACTGCTTGAACTGACACATATGATATGTAGCGCCAATATCGATTACCCAAGAGTTTTCCCCAAAGTCTGAACTCACGGACAATACATCTCCTCTACCACTGTTTTCACTATCATCGGATTCGTTCACACCTTCAACAATGTTTGCTGCATTTTCTTTTTTATTTCCCTTTTTACCATTTAGTTTCGGACAATCTCTTCTATAATGACCCTGCTTACCGTATTCATAACAATTTGAGTGCTTTACCCTTGACTTGGACCTCCAGTTCTTCCTTCTTAAAGAAGTCGCTTTGCTTCTAGATCTTCCCCTAGTCATAAGACCTTGCCCTTCAGCTTGATTATCTGGCTGCAACTGTCTCATCTCCTTTGAATTCAGTGCCCCTTTGACATATGCTAGCGATAACTTATCCTTACCATACATAATGATATCTACGAAGTTTTCATAGGAAACTAGTAACAATATCAATACAAACAAAGCTTGATCCTCATCCTCAATATTGATATCTATGTTCTCCAAGTCCATTATAATTGATTTAAAATTACCTAAGTGCTCTGTTATGGACATACCTTCTTTCAATCTGAAATCATACAAACGTTTCTTCAAGTATAATCGGTTTACTACTGATTTCTCTAAGTAAAGATCTCCTAACTTTTTCCATGCGGAGGCAGCAGTCTTCTCACCACTAATCTTGCGAAGCACATGTCTTTCACACTCATTAAAATCCAACATAGAGCCCTTTCTTGAAGATCTTGTTTCTCCTCTTCTTTCATCTCTTCTGGTAACTTATTCTCCACAGCCTTCCACAGTCCTTGCAGTACCAATGAAGATTTCAGTTTAATCTTCCATAACGCAAAGCTGGATCCTCCATCAAATTTTTCAATCATGTATTTTGTTGTTGTAGACGCCATTGTGAAACCCTAATTGCAAAAACCCTAACTTCACCATGTGGCTATGATACCAATTTTGTTATTAAATTACTATGCAATTATCACAAAATGGCTCAAGCACAAAATATATGTGAAGGAAAAACTTGAATGAACACAGGATTTAACGTGGTTCGACAATTGTCTACGTCCACGGGTGCCTCCAGAGAAAAGAGTTTCATTATGATAGAAAAGGTTACAGATTTCAGATTATGTTTTGTGTAGCCTTAGTAGTCTATTTATAAGGAATTAATAGACTTACTAGACAGTGGACCTAATGGGCTCATAGACTCTTTCAAGAAAATCATCAATTGTATTACAGATTGTCAATGACACAAAACTGTACCGTCGAGCACGGTACACTGTCAAGGCACTATTCGACTCATTCATTACAGAATTTAATAGGAAAATCAAGCTTACATAAGACTTTCAAGTTCCTCAAAAAAGATGTTTAGCTAATTGTTCTTCTCCAATATCTTATATGTTTGTAAATTAATTTTGGATCAAGCAAATGATCATGACATATGTAACTCAATGCATTGGCCTTATCTTTTGCAATAAAAATATGTTCCAGAAAAAAGAAAATGATTTTGATAACATTTATAAGTAGAAAAAAATTGGTCCATAATAAATTTTCATAGTTATTGAAATAAAAATAAAATATCAATTACTTTTTTCAAATGTATATATTTTAAACATAAAAAAGAAAACTAATAAATTATTTATTTATAATTATTAAAAATAGTGTTAACAATACATATAATACAAATAAATTAGTGGGTGAACTTTTCTCAAGTTGAAACGTAATTCCTTGTGGAAAAACTTAAAATTACTAAAAATATATTTTATGGTTGAACAAAATTAATGGGTAAACTTTTTTCAAGTTCAAATATAATTCCTCGTGGAAAACTTAAAAATACTAAAATTATATTTTTATGGTTAAACAAAATTTATAGTTATTAAATTTTCAAATTTCAACTAATATAAGTTAATAATGTTAGGCATATGTTTGAAATAAACTAATCGACATAGGTATTGTTGAAAGACTATATGGATAAAAAAATAGATTATTTGAAGACATGTATAGACTAGAACTGTTCAATTCTTTTACGATAGAGCTTTGGCCAAAACTTAGGTGCAAAGACGTTTGATGGAACCTAAGGGCAAGTTTGGTCGAAAACAGGCTGGTTATTCTTTTTGGATCGAATACATGACCAAATGTGTAGAAAATTGAGCCGAATACATGTTACCGATGACCCAATCCGAGGACATGTGGTCGATGCCTAGATCTTAAGTTATCTACAGAATTCTATTTATGCCAACGCTTCAATGCTACTGCGCTTATGTACTTGATTGAACTAGGTTTCTTCTATCTAGTAGAATTTTTTTATTTAATTGAGCTTCTTATTCCATTTTATCTGCATATACTAATTAGATTTCCTATTGGTTAGATTTATATGAATTTTGGATTTCTATTTAGTTTGAATTCCTATTAATCCGTATTTTTTATTTATAATGTTGCTTATATTATGATTCGTGCTTTATTATAATTTGTTAATTAGTGACATTTAATCTGGAATGTTTGTTGAAGAATTAATGTTCTTCTTTATGTTTATAAGCAGAAAAAGAAACAAAAAGTTATGGTGTGTGGTAATTTTTAAAGTTTATAGTATCCTCATATTGAGCTTGAGAGATGAAGTGATATGTGAGGCATGTCAAGAGCTTACAACACTGAAGATGTGGAATCGATTAGAGGCGATTTTCATGAAAAAAGTCCTTGGGGGAACATATTATATTTTAAGAAATAATTTTACACGCTATATATGGATAGTGGAAAAGAGATCTTAAGAAAAATAGATTATCACAACATAATCATAATTGACTTGAATGCAGTTGGCGTGAAGGTACATGAAGATGACCAAACAATCATCTTCTTAATTTCCTAGTTGAAAAAATTCTAAAACTTTGTGGACATCATTCTCTGCGACAAATATTCTCTTACGATTTTCAAAGTCACAAATGCACTGAACTTGAAAGATCTTCAAAGGAAGATTATTCTGAACGATGACTTAGATGGGCACAAACTATTGTTAGAGGCAGGCCAAGAAGTAGAGATTCAAGTAAGATGATATGAAACTCTTGGTATAAGTCCAAAAGCATTGTGACCGTTCCAAAATTAATATTTTAGGTATACAAGAAGAAATGAACATCATTAGGAACTGCCCAGAGAAGGAAAATAAGAACATTAATCAAAAGACCAAAGTTGGAAATATTACAATCATATTTGATAAATATGAGTACACTGATGGGTTATTGACTTTTTATTCATACATGTACAATGATAAATATGTGCTTGATTCAAGTGCTTTGTTATGTATAACATTTAATAAGCATTGGTTTGAAGACTTGATAATACTTAATGGTTATTATATTGGTAGTTCAAGGAATAATATTATCACAACAAGTGGTTCACAAATATCAAATGCAAGTTGTGATAACATTGTGGTTATCATTATTGAACCATATATGAACAACTGGGTGGTTAACATTATTTAACATTAGGTACCTTTGATCATGGTTGGTTATTTATAATGAACTTAATGCGGTTGGTTTATGTAATGACTTGACATGTTGATTCTGGTTAAGTTTAGTTATTTTGGTTTATGTCATGATTTTGAGATATTGACTGTTTTTTGTTGATGAGAATGGTATGAACCATTTTATTGTTCTTGTTTTGCTCATATTGATTTTTTTATGTTGTTTTTTGCTGTTGCGTTGTTGATGAAAATGGTTAAAAGAAAGTGTGTGTGTGTGTGTGTGTGTGTGTGTGTGTGTGTGTGTGTGTGTGTGTGTGTGTGTGTGTGTGTGTGTGCAAGGTTATGGTAGGTATGTATGGTTCTGGTTGTGAAATATAGATGTAGTGTTATGTTACAATATTAGATTCAATTATATGGTTGTGAATCGAATGCAATTCAATATTGTGTAGCTTTTGGTAGTTGATGCAGGGTTCTGCTTGTGTATTGCTTTGGTGGATTTTCATACAATTAAATTTGATACTTTCAGACAGTTCCAATTCAACAATTAAATTTTGATTTGGGTACTTTTCACAAATAAGTATTTTTTCAAATATTTCAATTGCGGGTATGGGTTATTTTTTGTGCTTTTAACTAATATAGGTTTAGCAATTCAATAATTCAAATAAATTATAACACCAACAATGAAAATTAAGTTACATAATATTCATCAATTATAATACCAACAATAAATTTTAAGTTACATAATATTCGTCAATTCGATTGAGTTACAATACTTTATGTAGGGAAATTAAGTAATAACAACCAATAACTAGGCAATTCAACTGGGTTACATTAACAATTCAAAACTATTACAACATTACAATACACATTTGCATTATATGGGTATAACATAATATTCAGTAATCCATAAAATTAAATAGAGTTACAATACTATGGGTATTACATTAAGAAATTAAATTGAGTTATATTAACGATTCAAGTCTATTACAACATTGCAATACATTATTATAATAATTTTAACCTTGATTTTGAGCACCATTATGTTAGCAATTCACCATTACATTAAGCGAGAGGAAACATACCAGAAATTAACAACATTAGATTAACCATTAAAACCATTACATTTACCATTAACACCAATACACCGTGTCCCATTTCATTAACAAGAAATGAGTATCATTACATTAATCATTATAGGAATACCATTCAGTCATATTATTTGTAAAACACTTAACTAAAACAACATAATTAACAACAAAGATACACATAAATTTATAGAAGAATCCTAATAATCAACTTTTTCTTTCAATATTTCACTTATATTTTCCCAACTTTCTTTAGTAATCCATTACTCGCGTATTATAACCTATCATAAATAATGAGATCAATCTATCTAAAATAACGACAAATTGGTCTTTTCTGATAAACAATTTATTTATAAAAACCAATAAAATTATCAAAAACAAAATTTTATATAATCAAAATTATCAGAACGCATATCCCATAATTGCTACATCCATTGTATATTATACTGAATTCGAGTATGTCTAAGTAGTGCGGGTAACGTTGGATAACCCACAATCACAAAAACCTAAACTACTCTCGTTAAATAGAGATCTTAAGGTACCGGAGAAGGACTTACTACTATCGAGTTTGTTAAAGATAGGGGACTCAAGAAGTAAAAATTGAATCGTATTACGTTTCTTTGATTAGGTTGAGAAAAATAGAATAAAACCATAAGAGATAATAAGATTCAGAAGAGAAGAGAGAATATTGGGCTATTACTATTAAGGTTCAATTCAAATTAGATAAGAATTTAGTAAAAGAATGTGTATTATCTTACTTATGTGAGATGGTTTGGGTTTTGATATTGGATCAGGTCAGTTAAAGTAATTAAATTGGATATGAACCACTTCGTAAATTGATTAGAGTTAAAAGTTAAATGGTAAATGATAAAAACAATAAAGGTAATAATAAAATTGTGAGAATTGGAAAAACTAAAATGACAAAAAAAAACTATTGTTTACTTATTAGGTGTCACAATATCTCGCATAAGAATGGTCACATATGCAACAAGTGGTAAAAATCGACCACCATTTTAATACAAAAATAAACTAGTCGCTAATGCAACAAGCGATAAAAACCAACAACCATTTTAATACAAAAACAAACACTAGTTGCTCCTCTGAGACAAATGGTAAACCTCAAAGACTCATTATAAATTTTAACCATATATTATTATTATTAAAAATAATTGTAATTGAAAAATATTATTGATTATAACCGTTTAATAATTACGAATCAAACGAGCATTAAATGAAACTTTTTATGTTATATTTTTCTATGTATAAAAGAACTAAATAATAAAAATATTAAATTTATACTAAAAGTTAAAAATAAACGATACAGATGGACACCCTCACAAGTACAGTCTCTCGTAATCTGATTCCATATTATTCAGTAAAAAACGGAAGATATACCATTTAGTTTCATACAATTTAGAATAACACAACAAAACCTACCCCATCGAGAGATTTCTACCATGGATAGCAAGGTCCGGTACCAAATTTTACACCATTTAAACAAGCTGCGGTTTCATTAATCGTCCAATTACAATGCGTGCATCTAAAATCGTCCCTCACCGCCACGAAGATATCGAAAAAATAGAATTCCTTATCCCATGCAAAACCGCAGTAAAAAAGTGTTGTGCCCCAAACGTACTTTTAAATGTAAACTCCCAACTTTGTCCGTTCAAGATTGTCTGCTCTCCTAAATCGTTGTCTTTGGATTTACAATGCACTCTAAGAACTGTATTCCCTTTGAATCCGTTATGTATCGAAACATATTTTCTTTCCAAGATAAAAGCATTATCGTCAGCAGCGGCAACTATTTTTGGGTAGTAGAACACAAGACAAATGAACAACAGCAAGAGGCTAAAACTTTGATGTCTCATGTTTGCTAACCTGTAAAATGAAATTAAAGTGTAGATTAGAAAGGTAGCTATAGTAAGTATTTATAATTGATAACTTACTACCAACATTAAATTAATTAGATAGGAATAGATCAGAAAGGTAGCTATATTAAGTATTTAGATTTGATAACTTACCAATAGTATCTGAATTTACTATATTTTCAATTTGTCTTGATATAACCTTTTAAGGTATAAACAATTACCAAAAATAAGGTTTGCTAGTATCTGAATTTATTATAGGGTGAAGCTATTTCCTCCATAAGATTTATTATTTCCACCATCTCAAATTTTTAAAAAATACTCAACATTTGCTTTTACTTTTTTGTCCTCAATTTATTTTCTACTTTTTTGTCCTCAATTTATTTTCTAATTTATATTTTGATGTCACTATTCACTATCCAACCCTTATTCCAACAAATATTATTTAACTTATAAAATTACACCCTAAAAACAAATAAAACTCAAATTTCTTAAAAATTAATCATGAAAAAAGAAGACACTCAAACCAAAGATTCAAACACCTGAACATCACCAAATCAACCTACAAGATAATTTAATCTTGGAAAAATGGCAACAAACAAAAATGGAGTTGGAAATAAAAAAACAAGTTAAAGTTTTTTTAAAAACAAATAAACAAATCAAAAACAGATTTCTTAAGTTTTATAAAATTCTTTTGATACCAAAAAACAAGAAATCTATTCATGGAACTCAATATGCATGAAAAAAATTAAAAAATAAATCATAGCAAGAGAGTTCGGGAAACTACAATTTTTCTGCATATCTTCTATAAACTAAATAGTATAATGTTTTGTCTTTTTAGCATTAATTGGCGTAGTTTTAGGACATTTTATTTTAAAATTTCAAATGTTTAAGTCAATAATAAAAGTATTATTTCTTTATTAAAAAGTATTTAAATGTTTATAAAATATAAAATTTATTTTGAGATAAATTAAAATGGGTTAAGTACCATTTAACACCCCAAACCCTAACTTTTATACATATAAGACCCATATTTTATTATTCTCCAATAGAGATCCGTTTTAGTCAAATATTTACCATTAAAGACCCACTAGTACTCTAAATACCTCTACTCTATAATATAAAACGTTTTTTAGACTCATTCTTCACCTTTTTTCCCAATTTTTCTCTCTCTCTCTCTCTCTCTCTCTCTCTCTTCGTGAATAGAACAATTCTATATTAGGCGATTCTTTTATTTTTTTACTCGATTTTTTGTTTTTCTTTTGTTTTCATATGATTTTGATTTGTGTTTTTAATTCATTATGCAAAGATACTCGATGTTTTTTGTGTTTGAAACTCGAATTTGAGCTCGAAATTGCTGTTTTTTAAGATCTGTTTTTGTAGTATTTCGAGTCGAATTTCTTGTTAGTTTTGAGTTCGAATTACGGTAATGTAGTTTATTTGTAGCATTGTATTAGTGTTTCGTTGATTTTAGTGTTTTATTTTGTGTTTGAGGATTTCCAGTCGCGTAACAGTTTTTGTATTTTCAGTGAAGGAGATACGAAACGTTCAATTTCAGTGAGTAAGTATAGATGCGAAACTTGTATATTTCTTCACTTGTAGATGCAAAACATATTTTGTCATAGATGCGAAACGTTTGTATTTGTACCTACTGATAGTTGCGAAACGTGTAATTCTTCTGTAATGGTAGTTGCGAAACGTGTAATTCTTCGCGAAGAAGATGCGAAACTTTCTTCGTTATGATAGATGCGAAACCTGTTTTGTTGTGCTAGATGCGAAACCTTCTTTATTTTGCTAGATACAAAACCTTCTTTATTTTGGTAGATGCGAAACCTTCTTTATTTTGGTAGATGCGAAACTTTTTTTTATTTTGGTAGATGCGAAACTTTTTTTTATTTTGATAGATGCGAAACCTTCTTTATCTTGCTAGATGAACAATCTTTTTGTTTTAAAAATTATTTTAAAACTTATTTCGTCATATAAAATGTTACAATTTAAAATATAAAACTTATTTTAAAACTTCAATTAAATTATGAAATTATCATTGTACTTAATATTTATAATTTAAAATTTTAGACCATACACAGTAAACAAATTGAATCATGTTTACCCTTATTTGTACCTTTTTTTCTCAATTTCAAACAAAAATTATTCACTCTCCACTATTTCAAATATACTTTTTTTAAATTATTAATAATCTTTTTTTTAATTTATTTAAATTATTCACTCTCCACTATTTCAAATATACTTTTTTAAATTATTAATAATCTTTTTTTTAATTTATTTAAAAAAATATTACGTAGTCTACTCCATAGTCTCCATCCAAATTTCACATGATAAAATGCTATTTATTTTTCTACGTTTAACTTTATATTTAGAGAGTAGATTTGTATATATTTTTATTTTTATTATATTATATATAATATGTTCTACTAAATTAAGCTTTAATTTTATAGATTTTAGAATTTTTTTTTTAAAATTTTGATTAACACATGATTTATCCAAATTTTATTTTATCAATATTGGGATAAATAAATGATAATTTCATATGATTGTTCAAATAAAAACACTAAAAGTGATTGCCTTTTTTAAATTTATAATTCTTAAAACAACAAAGAAAAGATTATTTATTTATAATCATTAAAATAATATTAACAATAATTATAATAAAAGTAATTATGAAAATTCGAATTGCAAAGGAACATTTTGGGGATGCTCGTTTCTCCAAGAACCAGAGTGCTGGAAATGGCTTCTAAGATTCGATTGTAGATCATTGATAATGACCAGTAGTGCAAGTCATTTCCATGGAAGATGGTGAAATCCATTCACCAAATTCAACAAAACCTTCACCAAACATGGAGCCAAACTTTATTCCATAGTTAATTACTGGGTTCCCACCTCTGTTTTTCAGGAAAACAGAGTCCGCCTTCCTGAGAAATCAGGCAAGAAACAATAATCATCAATACTCTTTGATCCCTAAAAATCTAACAACGGTGAGAAATAATCCAACTTTTGAGGAATCTAAATATCAATATCAAACTAAATCAAACTCAGGTAACCATAACCACCATCACAAATCTTTTGTCGCTTTATTCAAAATGAAACAGGAAACGATCTATCATGAAATCCAAAAATCAAGAATAAAATGGATACCAAATTGCATTTACATTTGATTATAAAGATAAAGAAAAAATCGAAAGAAATGCTAAGAATAATCTAATAGGGAAGTTTTCGACTAGAAAACCAACAACCGAAATGATTAAACAATTTCTTGAGAGATTCAAGTTTCCAGGTAGTTACAATCTTTCACATTAGGATCACCGACACATATTCATTGAATTCAAAACTAAAGAAGCCATCAAGAGGATCTGGAAGTGTAACGTATGGAATATAGGATCTAAAATCATGAGGCTGCTTAAATGGACACCTTACTTTAATCCCAACATTGAGTGTCATATTTATCATGTCTGGCTAAGTCTTCATAATATACCAGAGTACATGTTTAATGAGGAGACTATTAAAGTTATTGGTAAAGATATTGGTTCTCATTTATCTGTTTGGATTCCTTGTTTTGAGCATTGTTACTAACGATTCAACAAATCCAGATGAATACTCATATAAAACCATTTTACCTCCCAAAATCAAGTTCCTGGTTATTAAAACTCCTGGAAATGATAATAGAAATCATGGAAATGATACCTTGTCATACATTCCTAGACGATCTCCTAGGAAAGATCAAAGCAAATCTGTTAAAAACAATGAGCCACAACTAAGCAAGGAAACGAACTCTAATACTAAGCTAGATTAAACCAACAACAACAAAAAAATTATCTTCTTTAGAAAGTGTCTCCAATATTGAGTCAATTACAGAAGTGAAAGATTCCCCGATAATAGAAGCGCTACAAACAATTGACAATGAAGCCTTATTTGGAACCATTAGAGAAACTGAATCTACTGAATATTCAGGTCACTTTCCTATGAAATGCAATACAAGTAGTATGCCAAGTTCTCCAAGAATAAAGCAGATTGAGGAGAAAAAACTCAAAATACATAAGAGCTAGAAGGTTAAAGGTTCAGTTTCTTCAAAAATAATATAGTTGAAAGGGTTTGCTAAAGCTTTCACCTATAAGTCCAAATGAAAATACCCATCTTAAACTGGAATGTGTGAGGTCTTGGAAACAAGAAGACTCTAATGAGACTGAAATCACTTAAAAGATTAGAAAATGTCTATTTTATGGCCGTGCAAGAACCATTTATATTTTAATCTAACCTGGCTTCTATCTTAAATAAACTGGAGTTTAATGGTTTTGCTGGAAGCATCAATAATAAGATTTGGGTGATGTAGAGTTCCGATTTTTAAGTGGACATTCTTTTGAATGATGAACAAATGTTACATTTGAATGTCGAGCATCATCTTATTGTAAAATTTTATTTTGAGATAATTTAAAATTAAAAATTATTTTAAATATAAAACGTTACAATTTCAAATATATAATTTATTTTAAAACTTCAAATAAATTATAAAATTATCATTGTAATTAACCCTTTTTAAAATATTTATTGTTTAAAAATTTCGACCACATACAACAGTGTATGTGTTAGTAAATCATATACGTGTTAGTCAAGATAATAAAAACACATTTCAGTAAACAAATTGAATCATGTTTAAAAAAAAATTCTGCTATTTCTCAATTTCAAACAAAAATTATTCTCCCTCCACTAATTTAGATATATTTTTTTAAATTATAAATAATCTCTTTTATAAATTTATTTAAAAATTAATTGGAAGTCTACTCCATCAATTTTATTTATTTATTTTTCTACGTTTAACTTTTTAATATCCATATTTAGAGAGTAGATTTGTATACATTTTTATTTTTATTTTATTATATATCGTATGTTCTTCTAAATTAAGTTCTTCTAAATTAAGCTTTAATTATATGGATCTTAGAAAATAATTTTTTTAATTTTGAATAACACATAATTTATTTAAATTTTATTTTATCAACATTGGGATAACTAAATGATAATTTCATATGGTTGTTCAAATAAAAACAAAAAAAATGATTAGTTTTTTCAAATGTATAATTTTTAAAACAACAAAAAATAATTATTTATTTATAATCATTAAAATAATATTAACAATAATTATAATAAAAGTAATTATGAAAATTCGGGTTGCAAATGAACAATATGAGGATGTTCTCTTCTCCGAGAACCAGAGTGTTAGAAATAGCTTCTAAGATTCAATGGATAATGACCAGTAATGCAAGTCATTTCCATGGAAAATGGTGAAATTCATTCACTCCATTCAACCAAACCTTCACCAAACATGGAGCCAAACTCTATTCCCAAGTTAATTACTCGATTCCCTCCTCTGTTTCCTAAGAAAACAGAGTCTGCCTTCCTCAAAAATCAAGCAAGAAACAATAACAAACAATACTCTTTGATTCCTAAAAACATAACAACGATGAAAAATAATCCATCTTTTGAAGAATCTAGACATCAATATCAAACTAAATCAAACTCAAGTAACCATAGCCACCATAAAAAATCATTTGTGGATTTATTCAAAATGACACAGGAAATGATCTATTATGAAAATCCAACAATCAAGAACAATAAAGACCAAATTGCGATTACATTCGATTACAAAGATAAAGAAAAACTCGAAAGAAATACTAAGAATAATCTAATAGGGAAGTTTTCGACTTGAAAACCAACATAAGAAGCGATTAAGCAATTTATTGATAGTTTCAAGTTTCCATGTGGCTACAATCTTTCACATTGGGATTACCGACACATATTTATTGAATTCCACTACAAAGAAGACATCAAGATGATCAGGAAAGATAAGGTATGAAATGTAGGATCTGAAACCATGAGGCTGCTTAAATGGACACCTTACTTTAATCCCAACATTTGAGTATTATATCTCTTTAGTTTGGTTAAGTCTTCCTAATCTACCCGAGTACATGTTCAATGAGGAGACTATTAAAGTTATTGGTAAAGATATTGGTTCTCATTTATCTGTTTGGATTCCTGACAAAAATAGAGCTCGACATAACTGTTGTAAGTTATGGCTTGACGTGAATGTATCGAAAGATCTTAGTAAAAGAATCTGGATTAGCTTTGGTGAAACTAAGGGGTTTTGGAAAGAAATAAACTATAATTCGTTCCTGTTCTATTTTGGGACATGAAGTTAAACACTGTAAAAGAATGCCAGAAAACCAAGAGAAGCCACCAGTTTTGAGCCATACTACTAACGATTCAACAAATCCAAATGAAGACTCATATAAAACCATTTTACCTCCCAAAATGAAGTCCTTAGTTATTAAAACTTATGGTAACGATAATAGAAATCCTGGAAATGATACCTTATCCTGCAGTTCTAGACCATCTCCTTGCAGCGATCCAAGCAAATCTGTTAAAAACAATGAGCCATAACTAAGAAAAGAAACGAACTTCGATAATGAAAGATCATGAGATAATATAAGTGTTACAAACAATTGATAATGAAGCCTTATTTAGAACCATTAGAGAAACTGAAGCTACTGAAAATTCTGGTAACTTTCCTATGAAATGCAATATAGGTAGTATATCAAGCTCTCCAATAAGAAAGCAGATTGAGGAAATAAAATAATCCAAAAAGGTGGAGGGGGAAAAACTCAAAAGACCTAAGAGCTGGAAGGGTAAAGGTTAAGTTTCTTAAAAAATAATGTAGTTGAAAGGGTCTTCTAAACCTTTCACCTCTCAATCCAAATAACAATATCCATCTTAAACTGGAATGTGAGAGGTCTTGGAAACAAAAATACTCTTAGGAGATTGAAATCACTTAAAAGATGAGAAAAAATCTCTTTTATGGCCTTGCAAAAACCATTTATATCCAAATCTAACCTCGCTTCTATCTCAAATAATTGGGGGTTTAATGGTTTTGCTAGAAGCATCAATAATAAGATTTGGGTGATGTGGAACTATGATTTTTAAGTAAACATTCTTTCTAATGATGAACAAATGTTACATTTGAATGTCAAGCATCATTATTGTAAAAACTTTCAGAGCTACAATGGTCAATGGAAAATGTACAAGAGAACATAAAACTTACTTGTGGGACACCATTAGAGCTGTTGAAGATGATTCTAAAGAATGAATCATTCTTGGATACTTCAATTCCATCTTGAATCCAGATGAAAAATTATCATGTACTACCAGAGTATAGATGAGTTTAATAATGCACTGCTTGATTGTCATTTAAGTGATGCATGCTTTTCTGGATCAAAGTATACATGGACCAATGGAAGGAAGTGGAAAAGACTGGATAAAGTGTTATAAAACACAGTTTGGTTCAATTACTTTGAAAGCACTTCTATAAAACACCTTGCAAGGACCTGCTCAAACCACCCCCCAATCAGCATCACCCTGCATGACAGTCAAGGTAAGATCATGCCATCTTTTAAATTTTTGAATATGTGGATTAGGCATCAACGACTCATGACATGGTTGAAAAACAACTAGGCAGAAGAAATGAATGGTAACCCTCTCCAAAAATTCTGGGGGAAGTTGAAAAGGTTGAAAATTGAGTTGAAATGTTGGAATAAAGACAATTTTGGAAATATGTTCAACTCTTTGAAGCAGGTGGAAGACGAAATCTTATTCAGAGAAAATAATTATCATACCTCTAACTCTCCCGAGGATAAATCACTTCTTGATAAAGCTAAACTTAATCATCTTGAGTTACTAGCTAGAGAGGATAGTTACTAGAGCCAAAAGCCCACTCCAATTGGCTGAATGACAACGATAGAAACACGACTGCCTTCCATAATTTTGTTAAAAAATAAGGAAAATGAAAAAGATACATAGAATTTAGGATGTTGTTACCTGGATTGAAGATCAAACTTTGGTTAGAAACTCTGATGCAAACTATTTCAAAAGCATCATGGATGAAAGAACTAATCCTAATGAAGATATATATTTCTTAAACTTGATTCCTAAGTTGGTTTCTAATGAAGATAACAAAATATTAATGGAAATTCATGCGGATGATGAGATCTTTAATGTTATTAACTCTCTTAATTCTAATGGTGCTGTAGGTCCTAATGGATTTAATGGGAAGTTTTTCAAAACTTGCTGGAAAATCATTGGAGATGATCTTTGTGAAGCATTAATGAACATCTTAAAGGGAAATCCAATTCCTAATGAGATCCATGCCACATCAATATGTTTAATCCCAAAGACCGACTCTCCTAAGATGTGAAAGGACTTCAGGCCTATCAGTTTGACAACTATGTTTAGCAGGATTGTCTACAAAGTAATAAACTAAAGGATAATTTCAATACTTTCTAAAATAATATCAGAAGAGCAAGGTGCCTTTGTCCAGCAAATAAATATACACGAGAACATTGTAATTACGTAAGAAATAAGTTGTGATTTGAATTACTAGACAAGATGAGGTAACATAATAATTAAGGTGCACATTTCAAAAGTTTTTGATAAACTTTCCCATAAGTTTATTCTAAGGATTTTAGCTGCTTTTGGGTTTGATAATTATTTTCTGGACCTAATCAACAAGAACCTCTACTCCTCAATGATAGTTAATAGGGAACTAAAGGGTTATTTTAAATCCACCAAATATTTGAGACAATGCGACCCCTTGTCTCCTATTTTTTTGTGGAGGAATATCTGATCAGGGGAATGAAGTATCTCAGCAATCAACACCTTTCAGCCGGATACAATAGCATCGAGAACTGACACTTACCTTGTCTAGCCTTCGTAGATGAATTCATTGTGTTTTATAATGGTTCTTCCTCCTCTGTAAGCAAGATTGATAGTTTCCTGAACCATTCCAAGAAAACATCAAGGGAAGCTATAAATAAAGAGAAATCTAAATCCTTTGTACCTTTTAAAATGATACTCACAAGTATCAAAATATTGGAACATATACTAGGTTTCAACCATAGCAGATTGCCTATGAAATATCTAGGGGTTACAATCAGCACTAATAACAACCTGGCAAATTATGAAGACTTGGTCAGCAAAGTTAGATCCAAGATCTTGGAATGGGACAATATTTTTCTCTCGTTTTGAGGAAGGATTATTATGGTTCAAAATGTGCTCAACACAATCCCCATTTATACAATGCCTAATTCTTTAATTCCCAAGTCTGCTATTCAGAGAATTGAAGTCATTTGTAATAAGTTTTTATGGGGATCCAAAGAAAGCGGAAAATCTATCTCATGGTCTGCATGGTCTAAGCTATGTAAACCCTATGATAAATAGGGGCTTAACATCAGGATGAAGGAGGATATACAATATCATTTTTCTATAAGCTTTGGCTTAACTTCAGAGAACAAAGTTTTCTTTTGTCAATATTCATGGCATCAATATATAGCAATAACTATCACCCTTTAACAACCCAAAATCCCAGAAAAAGGTCCAAGGTGTAGGATAGATTAATGAACGCCAGAGATAAAGCTGCGAAACTGATCTACTGAAAAGTGGGTGAAGGGAGAATGGAATTTCGGCTTGAATGATAGTGCTCTTTTCTCCCTTTAATTTTTTACTCTAAAATTGACAGAACTTGGTACCGGCTAAAAGAAGTCAGAACTTATTGGGAAAATGGGCAATGGAATATAGAAAGATTGAATGGATACTTCTCTTCAACAACTATTAAGGAAATCAATAAGATCACCTTGAATAACAACAAAAACTCCATCAAATGAGCACCTTCAAAGTCAGGATATTACAAGACAAGAGATACGTGGAATGTTATAAAAAAGAAGAATAAAGTCCAACATGTTTTAAAAAATCTGAAATATAATCACACCCAAGAAATGTTCATTCTTGGTTTGGAGAGCAATACATAACTGGCTTCCTATGATTCTATCATTCAAAGGAAATGATTTCAAATGGGATTTAAATGTCAAATTTTGGGGGCTTAGAAACCACAAATCATGTCTTTATTCAATGCTCTAAGGCATGAGAGACTTGGACTTTCTTTGCTTCCATGTTCAGGATCCTTACAAGCAGAAATATGTCATACTCTCACATGTTGAGGACATTGTTTTGGTCCACTAGCAAGTACATTGACATCAGGAAAATATTACCTGTGATTATTACATGGTTCATTTAGTCTACAGAGAATAAGAAGAAACACAATGATCTCTCTATCAATTCTAAATCAATGATTGAATACATCATCAAGATTTTATTGGGGTTGGCTCAAGGGAAACTTCTCAAAAGAATCAACTGGGGTAAAGACACTAATACGTCTTTTCATTTGGGTTGTGTCTATCACCTGAAAAAGCTTAGGATTTTTCTATCTCTTAAGTGGAATCATCAAAGAACAAAAGATACAAGCTTAAAACGTGACGGAGTTTCCAACTACACAGGTGAAGCTAGTGGCGAAGGGTCAATTTGGGACCATAATGGCGACCTTGTTGCTGGTTTTGGCGGAACTTATGGGAATCATTCTCCTATTTTGGCCGAATGTAGAGCTCTTCTTGACGGGCTGCTAATGTGTAAGGCTAAATGTATAAATGCTCTAGATATTGAAACATATTCGAGTATATTAACAGAAATGATTCTTAAGGGAAATGCTCATTCGTATCTTCAACCGCTAGTAAGGTGCTGTGTGGACTTAATTACTTCGAACATGAACATTGTTCACATTTTTATGAACAAAATATCACAACTGACTAGATTTAAAAAAAGACTCTTAAAAATGGTGAAAGCGTAGACTACAAACCAGATCAAGTTCTTAACAAGATCACGACTATTATCTTACTGGAAGTCTTGGGACAAGTTATATTAGAGTTGAAAGTAACGACTAGGTTTCTTCAAAGATTAAACACGATGGAGAGTTACTTTTGGAAGATTAAAGGGTGAAATTCATCTGTTATGATTCTCTTGGCACTAGTATCTGCTAACTAGAGCTTATATGATATCAAGTATCAGGTAGATCTCATTCTTCTTCTTCTTCTTCTTGGATATTGGTATTCCAATTCTTACAAATCCTTCGAGTGAGAATTAGTGATGGACATCAAATCGGTGAAGCAGTGGAGATTATGGAATTAACATCTCTGTCTTTGTCAATATTGAATATCCCTCCAAATGTACTCATAATTTCAATTTTTGGGCCTATTGGACCCTTGCTTTGTATTCTTATCCAATTTAATAAAAATCCAAAACGATCCGAGGAAAAATATATTTAATAAAAGTAAATTAGTGGGGGACCTTTTCTCAAGTTGAAATGTAATTCATCGTACAAAAACCTAAAAATATTGACAATATATTTTTATTTTTAACCAAATTTATATTTTTTAGATTTCAAATATCAAACTAGTATATTTCAATAATGTTATGCATAAACTAGAAGTAACTCGTCAACATATATATTATCGAAAGATTATATAAATAAAAATGGATTAACCGAAGACATATACAGATAAGAACTGTTGAAGTCTCTCACAAAAAAGTTTTGGCCAAAACGTAGGTGCAAAGACGTTTGCTCGAACCTATGGGAAAACTTGACCAAAAATACGTCGGTTGTTTTTTAGTGGATCGAAGACATGGCCAAATGTGTAGAAACTTGAGCCGAATACATGTTAGTGATGAACATGTCTGATGTTATGTTGTCGATCCCTAGATCTGAAGCTATCTGCAGAATGCTACTTGTGTTGATGTTTCACTCCTATTGCGCTTAGATTCTTGATTGAAATGGGTTTCTTCTATTTGGTGTAGTTTCCTATTTAATTTAGCACTCTATTAAAATATTTTTTCTATATTAACTAGATGTTTTATTAATTTGAGATTTCTATTTAATTTGATCTCCTATTAACACAGATTTCTTATTTATAACGTTTTTAAATTATGATTCAGACTTTATTGCAATCCATTAATTAGTGGGATTTAATATAGAATGTTTGTTGAAGAATCGAGGTTTTTCCTAAGTCTATAAGTTGAAGAAATAATACAAATTTAGGGTGTATAGTACTTTCTAAAGCTCATAGTGACCTAATATTGAGCTTAGGAGGTGAAGTGACGTGTCAGGTATCTGAAGAGCATATTGGATAAAACATCAAAGTACTCAGTAAATTCATATAGCAAAATCAAGAGAGATCGGGTCCAATAATGAATAAAGATAAAACCAAGATACTTATATATACAATGATACCTTTTACAATAATTAAGATGATGGAAAATCTATCTGGCTTTAAACATGATCTTTTCCCACTCAAATATCTTGGTATTAGTGTTCATACAAGTAACAAAATCTACAATTTTTATGAGCTCGTCACCAAAATAAGGAAAAGGATCCTTGTGTGGGATAACAAGGTACTATCCTTTGGCGGTAGGCTTACCCTAATAAATCAATAATATTAACTATCCTAATTTATCATATACAAAGTTGTCTCCCTAAATTTGTTATCCATAGGATTGAAGTAATGTGTAACAAATTTATTTGGTGATCAACATTATCTAAACTAGCTATTAACTGGTTAGGATGGTTGCATTTGTGTAAACCCTATGAAGAGGGAACCTTAAATATTAGAAGATTAGAGGATGTTTAGACCTCTTACTGATCTAAATTTTGATTCTAATTCAGGGAAGAAAAGACCTTATGATCTATATATATACTATCAGTATATTGCCCTAATCTTCGCCTATTCTTGTTCAAGCCACAAATAAAGGCCCTAAAACTTGGAAAAGGCTTATTAATATCAAAGATTTATCTAGATTTTATATATACTGGAATGTTAGAAAAGGTGACATAGACTTATGGATTGAGATTACGTGACACTAAACCATTAATCTTATTCTCAAGTGAAAAAAAAGTTTTTATACCTTGAAGACAAAATAAAAAATTACTGCATAGATGGTTACTGGAACTTGGTGAAATTAAAATATATGGTCTTGACTTCAGATATTGAGAAAGTAAGGATACATGGAACAAAGTTATATGGAACAAAGGATACATGGAACAAAGTTATATTTATAGGTAATAAATCCAATCTCTTCAAAAGAATATGCAACAATTCAACGCCTAAAAAGTGCTCATTTCTCCTATGGAGACTTTGTACATAATTAGATATGAGTGGACACAAAACTACAAAAAAGAAACTTGTCTCTAACTTCTAAATGCCAATTTTGTGACGGTTCTAAATTAATCCAACAATTATTTTTTGAATGTAACATTTAATGAGAAGTCTCGACATATTTCGCAGGATTGTTTGGTACCCTAATAAGCAAGCATATGACACTACCTCACATTAGCCATATTTAGCTCTGGTCAACTAGAAAAGAAGTTCATATAAGAACTACACTACCACCAATTATTAGCTAGGCCATTTGACATTCTATGAACAAAATCAAACAACAAAATAAAACATTTAATGTTAAATCAATACTAGACCATAACGAGTCTATTCTCTCAAGTTTAGATTGTGTTAATCTTCTAAAACGTTTTCATTATAATCAAACCACAAATACTATTGCTGAACTTGGTTGCTTCCAACATCTAAATAAACCAAGAATAAGTTTTTCACCTAAATGGAACAAAGGATACATGGAACAAAGTTATATGGAACAAAGGAGACATGGAACAAAGTTATATTCATAGGTAATAAATCCAATCTCTTCAAAAGAATATGCAACAATTCAACGCCTAAAAAAGTGCTGACTTTGTAAATAATTAGATATGAGTGGACACAAAACTACAGAAAAGAAACTTGTCTCTAACTTCTAAATGCCAATTTTGTGACGGTTCTGAATTAATTCAACAATTATTTTTTGAATGTAACATTTAATGGGAAGTCTCGACATATTTCGCAGGATTATTTGGTACCCTAATAAGCAAGCAGATGAAACTACCTCACATTAGCCATATTTGGTTCTGGTCAACTAGAAAAGAAGTTCATATAAGAACTATACTACCACCAATTATTAGCTAGGCCATTTGACATTCTATGAACAAAATCAAACAACAAAATAAAACATTTAATGTTAACTCAATACTAGACCATAACGAATCTATTCTCTCAAGTTTAGATTGTGTTAATCTTCTAAAACGTTTTCATTATAATCAAACCACAAATACTACTGTGAACTTGGTTGCTTCCAACATCTAAATAAACCAAGAATACATTTTCACCTAAATGAAAACATAATGTAGGCAACCGATACAAGCTTAACGCATAAGGATCTTGTTTCCTATCTGGGGAAGCTAGTGATGGTGGTTTAATTAGAGATAACAGAGGATACATATTAGCCTCTTTTGGAAGAACCTATGGCAAACAATCACCTTTTAATTCTGAATCCGTAGCATTATTAGATGGCCTCATAATATGTAAAGAAAATGACATAAGTCTCTTAGACATTGAGACTGAGTCAAGGACAGTAATTGAAATGTTGTAAAAAAAGAAAAATACTTTGGTATGTACCCCTCTCATTAACTGTTGCAGAAAACTCATCTCTTCTAATATGAAAATAACCCACATCTATAAAAAAAAAAATTAGACTGCAGACTAGCTTGCAAAATAGACCCTCAAATAAAACAAAATATTAGATTACATACAAAATCAATTCCTTGCTCCATTAAGAGTTATTACTCTTCTTGAAAGCCTAGAAGTGGGCTATCTGAGAGTATAAGACTATTAGTAGAATTTAGCTATCTCTTTAACAAGAAAACAATAAAGAGATTCTCAAGCTTACCTCCAACAATTTTATCTCAAGATTCTCTGGAACTTGTTCTAATAAGGAATCCTCGTTCATTATCTTATGGTTCTTCTTTAATATCTTAAACCTTCACATAAAACTCCAGAATTTTACAATGTACTTCTCATCTATTACTCTAAATCATATATTATTGTATGAATCACGACTAACATCTAGCAAACAAGTTACCATACCCAACTTTTTCGAGTTTGTAGGTTTATGAAATTTTGCAGGTAATGCTCACCCAACTGGCTTTATTCAAAAGAAAATTGACAAAGGGCCAAAAGACACAATAATCAGTGTTAGAAACTAGAGAATAAATAAATTGATAATGGAGATGAAATGAGGAAAATTGAACTGTAATGAGAAAGATAACCATACGATACCTTGGCCAATTCAAAGAATGAATTATCAACCCCATAAGAGGAATCCTTGATATCATTGGAAATGAATTTCCCTTTATCTCTAATCATATAAGCTAACAGATTCTTCAAAGAAGATGCCTTGCCAATATCCATCTTCCTTAAAATAAATTTCATCATTACAAACAAAAAGAAGATGATTAGTTGAATTTTGAGAGGTTGGAAACCAATGGACTGGAAGGTGAAATGTATTCTAGCTGGAATCAAGAGTGGCAAATATCGCATCACAATTTGGTTCTGAAATTTCACTTCCCACCAAAAACTTTTCGGATCTAACAATGAATATATTTAGACATAAATTGAGCAAAGTAGCAATCAAATTAGTATAAATAACCATGAATATTTACTTAGAATATATATATATATATATATATATATATATATATATATATATATATATATATATATATATATATATTGAACATTTTACTTTAACACTTAATATAAGGATTGTTATTATCTGACGCACTACTTAAATACGACAAAAAGAAATTACAAAGCTAGACTAAATTAAGATCCGTTTTTGTTATAATAAAACCCTGCTATATAAAAAAGTCTCATTTTTTAAAAGTATTTTATATTTTGAAGGTCTCATTCTAACAATTTAGAATCTCATTCTAGCATAGCCTAACTTAAAATTACAATCAAAATAATTTTGATACCATTAAACTTAAATTGAGATAATTTGATACAATAAAATCTATGATCACAACGAATGGTTGCATTGACTGTTAAAAGCTGAATGAGAATATCAAATATATAAAAGTTCAAAAGTTTTATTTGGGTTTGTAGATGATCTCATAATTTTTAATTCAATAAAATTTGCATATTTAAATAAAATTTCTAATTTAATATTTTTCCAAGTTTAGCGAATAGTTAAATGGGTAAACTTTATTCATGTTGTTATGAATTTTTAGCAAAAATGGACACCCTGAGTTGCTGGAGTAAAGCATGCTCGTGACCAAAAGTTATGCGTTCGAGTCCCTCTACAAACGCTTTCTTAGTTTGATATTGTCACCTTGTGTTGTTTACCTTTTCACATTGGTTTACAGGATATTGCGTTAGACTGAGGGTTTATCCTGTGCACACTCGTTGACTAGCGGCTGCAGGTTCCCTCCGAAAAAAACAAATGGATACCCCCCTTAAGTATTTTTCTCTCATAACTCATGCTCTTATATTATTTTGTAAAGAGCGGAAGATATATTTTTTATTTCATACATTTTAAGATAATATCGCACAGAGATTTCTTCCAAAACTCACAAGGTAGCAAACCAAATTTCGGACTATCTAACAGAGAAGGTCTGATTTCACTAACGGACCAATTACAATACTTGCATCTAAGATCGTCCCTTGCTGCTTCAAAGATATCAAAATAGTATAGTTCACGATTCCATGCGAAACTGCAATAATAAAGATAATAAAGTGTCGAGCCAAAAAGATTACTTCTAAATGTAAATTCCCAGCTTTGTCTATTCGAGATTATATGATTTCCTAAATCATTGTCTCTCGATTTACAATGTACTTTAAGAACAACATTCTCTTTTAACGCGTTATTTATCGAAACATTTTTTTTCCACACAAAAGCATTATCACCATACCAGCACCAACTATTTTTGTGTAGAACAACAATAGACAAATGAATAGCAGTAAACTTTGATGTCTCATTTTAATGACTTCCAAAATAAAGTTAAAGAGTAGATAGGTAGCTATATAAAATATTTAGAATTGATAACTTGCTAATAATAACATTAAATATTATGTTCCGACTTAAATCGCTACATTGTCGACTATTTTTTTTTTATTTAGTCCTCGATTTTAAAATTATTTGTGTGAGGTTTTGAACTTAACAAAATCTATAAATCTAGTCTATAAATTAGGTAAAATCTATGAATTTAATTTACAGTGGTATTTTTTGGTCGAAATGCTAAATTTATAAATTTTATCAAATCTAAAATCCGCACCCGCAATTTTGAAATCTATGCATTAAATAAAAAAACAGATAATAGGAGAGAAGCAGCACATCTCTCTTAGTAACGGTAACATCCAACGACTATTTTTGGTCAGAGTTTGCATTTTCGATGGATTTTCAGGCCACTTGGCCTGAAAACCAAGGATACCCTCCCTCATTTCGAGCTTCTCTGGTCCTAGCTTGTTCCCCTTCGCCTTTTTTTTTTCTCTTGGTCGACATACTTCTGTTCGCCGGTTCAGTTCTTTTCGTCGCTAGTTTCTCTCTCTAGAACTGAGCACTGCGATCTCTCTTTAGACATCGCCGACATCATCATGCACCTCTCTGTCGATGCCACTTGAACCGTGTAGCCTTTACGTTGACCATCACCGTTGTGCGGTGGTGCCTCCTCCTCGCTCAAGTATTCTGTTGGAGGTTTATATATTCTACTCCTCCCCGAGACGCAACCACCATCTTCATAGAACCCCTTTCTTTTCCGTCTCTTTTTATTCTTTCCTCTGACGAGATGGTTCTCTCCTTGGTCGAATATCCTCGATTATACCTGATATATCTATTGGGTCTCTAATCACCGGTTTTCTTCGTCATTCATGTGGAGCTTCTGTCACCTCCGTTGACTTCTCACTTCTCACGTTTTGGTGCCTTAGATCCCGTTACCGTCAGGTTTGTGTTGCGTTTAAGAACACCCTTTTATTCTTCGTGGTTGGTATCTTTTAGAGAGGATCTCAGTCTCTTTCTCTCGCCGTTTTCAACTTCGGTGCTCAACTAAAGTTTTTTTTTCTTTCATTTTGGGACTTCATCTTTGGAGCATGCCTGCATCCTGCAGATCTCTTCTGGCCAGGTCGCAAATGGTGGGAGAGGTTTACAAAGGTGCCATGGAACCATTCTCCCGACGCCCATTTCTACCACTAATTACTACTCTTCGGCGCCACATTTGTACCCCCAAATTCTTTGGAATCCACCATTTCTCGTGCTCCTATGTCGTTCTTAAACCACCAACAACTTGCTGCAACTGTTCGATCCTTTGTCTCGGTTTTTTTGAAGATGTTCTTATAAGAACCGTTGGACTTGGACCATCGTCTGATACATTGAGGATGGTAGTGGAGAGGAGGTTGAGTCACCTCCTAAAAGGCTTCGCCTAGAGGAAAATAGCAAAATGGGTATGTCCTCCAACATGACCATCGACCCATGCACTGTAAGTATACTTCCTTATGAATATTACTTCTTGGAATGTGAGAGGTCTTAATAACCTCGTTAGACAAAAAGATGTTACTGGTTTTATAATTAGAAATAACATCTCCCTTCTTGTCCTAGTCGAAACCAAAGTCCACCTTTTGAAAGTAGATTTTATTCTTAGATTTATAGCACTCTTCTGGCATGTTCTCACCAACCACTCCTCTCATCCTCTAGGTTGAATTTGGATTATTTGGAATCCTAGTATTATTTCAATCACTAGAATTTCTCAATCCCCACAATTCGTCCATTATTCTGCCAAATGCGTCAATTTCAATGCATCATTTAGATTCTCTGTTATCTACGTTTTCAATGAGGCATCAGATCGTAGCCCTCTTTGGAATGATCTAATCACTATTTTCAAATCCAACCAAGGCACTCCCTAGGATGCTTTGGGGGATTTCAATGCCATCTGTCACCCCGATGAGCGAATCGGTTCAACCGATAATTGGTCTGCGGCTATGGATGATTTCAATAATTACTGCTATCATTCTTGAGCTTAGTGATCTTAGATCGACGAGATTCAATTTATCTTGGATCAATAAGCAACCATCACACCCCATTCTCTCTAAAATTGATCGCGTCCTAGTCAATCCTGACTGGGACAACCTTTTCCATATGTCTTTTTCCCACTTTGGTTTTCTCTGCTCTTCCGACCACACCACTGTCACCCTTAATCTTGGCCTCCCCAGGCCTCAGAGGAAGAAACCTTTTAAATTTTTCAATATGTATCAGACTCATCCTCTTTTGAAAAGCATAGTTTCCCACAGCTGGAATCTACCTATTGATTCTTCCGGTATGAGTTGTGTCAGTGACAAACTTAATCGTCTCCAACTTGAGCTCGCCACTCTTAATCGAAAGGGAGTATAGTGATATTAGCACTAGGGTTACTAATGCTCAAAATAATTTATTCCTTGCCCAAGAAGCCCTTGCCAATGATCCCTTCAACCCTTCTCTGGTTTCCAACGAAGTAGAGGCTTCCTCAAACTTCATCTTCCTGAGTCGAGCCGAAGAGTCTTTCCTCAAGCAAAAATCTAGAGAAAATTGGATCAAGCTTGGGGACAAAAAACGAAATTCTTTCACAATAGTATTAAAAGTCGACTCCTCCGAAATGAAATTGTTTCAATCAATAATGATTAGGGACTCTCTGTTTCTTCTCCCATTAGTATCTCAAATGTCTTTGTCATCTACTTCGAAAACTCTTTAGGGGTCTGTCATCCTGAGGATTACCCGGGGTTGGAAAAACGTGGTCTATCTTATTACTACCTAAGTCAAAGATTGTGATAAGACCCATATGGTCCGCGAGATCTCTCGTGAGGAGATCAAGTCCGCCTTTTTTAGCATTGATAGTAATGAGGCATCTGGACCTGATGGTTTTAATTCTTTCTTCTTCATAACCTCTTAGAAAGTGGTTGGGGAGGACATCTGTAACGGTGTCCTGGATGTTTTCCAAACTGGTACCATCAATTCCGCTTGGAACTCCACCTTCATTGCTTTTATTCCCAAAAAGGAATCCCCTTCGGAGGCAGCTGATTTTAGGCCTATTGCTCTTTATAATTTTATCTATAAGATAATCTCCAAAATCTCAGCCAATAGAATTAAAGACTCATTTCCCTATCTTATTGACAATTCTCAATCGGCATTTGTCTCGGGAAGAAATGTCTCGGACAACATCCTTCTTTCCCAAGAACTCCTTAGAGGATATCACTCTAATGCTTATGGAAGAAGAGTTGATCTAAAGATTGATCTTAAGAAGGCTTTTGATAGCGTGCGCTGGCATCTCATCCTAGACATTCTGGTGTCTATAAACTTACTCGATCAGATGATCAATTAGATCATCAAATGCATCTCCTCCCCCTCCTACTTCGTTATCGTCAATGAAGACCCTCATGGTAACTTCAAAGGTAGAAAAGGTCTCTGGTAAGGGGACCCGCTCTCCTCATTCCTCTTTGTCCTTTCATGTACTCTTAAGGAGAAGAGTTCCGATAAAAACTTTAAATTCCACTCAAAATGCCACAAACTCAAAATCACGAATCTTTGCTTTGCAGATGATCTCATGATATTTTGTCACGGGGATGTCAATTCTCTACTTCTTATCAAAAAGGCCCTGATTGAATTTCATGCCTTGTCTGGACTCAAAGTCAATCCCTCCAAAAGCCACATATTTCTCTTGGGTATCAAGCACCCCTCTGCAAGGCGATCTTCTTTCCATTATGGGTTTCCCTTAAGGATCTCTCCCAGTCAAATACTTGAGAGTTCCCCTCCTTACAGGGTGTCTAACCCATAAAGATTGTCTCCCCCTTCTTCACAAAATTACCGCTCGGATAGACTCTTGGACTTCCAAACATCTATCATATGCGGACAGACTCCAGCTCATCAAATATGTCCTCTTTGCCGGAAAAGTTTATTGGCCTTCCATTTTTTATTCTCCCCTGCAGGATCATAAAAAAGCTCTCTCAATACCTTTGTCGATTTATCTGGTCGGTTTCTGGCATGAAAACCCACGGGGCTAAAATTTCCTGGTCCAAAGTTACCTCTCCCACGAAAGAGGGCGACCTTGGGATCCTATACCTCAAAATCTGGAATCAGGCGGCTATCAGTAATAATAATCACTCGATCTGGAGTGATTGGATTAAAATGGAAAAAATCAAAAATAAAAATTTATGGGATCTTCCTCTCGGATCCTCCCCCTCTTGGAATAAATACAACATTCCTCGACATTCTTTCATCCTTTGGCTTGCTGTCCAAAACAAACTATCCACTAGGGATAAGTTTCTCAGTTGGGGCTACAATACCCCGACTGACTGTGTACTTTGTAACTCTGCACTGGAAACTTAAGCTCATCTCCTCTTTGACTGTAGTTTTGCTTAGAGTATTTGGACTCAAGCCAGTTCAAAATTGGGTTTTTCTTTAACTCACTCTAACTGACAGTCTTGGATTAATGAGGCGTCAAACTGGTCTCAATCTCAAAACCACCATCTCTGGCTCACTAGTTTTGGCACGGTTATCTACCACGTTTGGAAAGAGATGAACTCAAGAGTCTTCAGTTCCCCTCCTGTCATCGCCTTCCTGGTTTCTCACCGAATCTACTCTGATCTTCGGTTCAGATTCCATGGTTCTAATATTTGCTGGTCTTCGTAACTGCTTACCCCTAACTATCTCCTTCTCTTATTGCAGGTATTCTCGATTGCCTAGGCACTTCGTTTGGGACCTTATGGAGTCCTTACCTCTGGAGCTTTTATCAGGTCGTCGCGGGGTCTCTGGATGCTCAATGATATTGTTCTCACCTCCGCTCTTTTATTATTATCTAAGTAGTTATGCCGATGTTATCACTATTTATACCTCGGCAACTTAGTACTTTTGTATCAGTTTTCACTTATCATTTGTATCTCCTCGGGGTATGCCCCAGATATTTGTATGAACTTTCTATTTATTTAAATGTTTTTTACAAAAAAAACGGATAGTGAAAAAACTATTCATTGATTTTAGTAAGATGAGACTGTCTTTTTCCAATTTTAATTTAAGTTTTATGTTTTAAAATTGTAGTATTCTTTTTTATAGTTTCAATATTTCCAATTATAACCTTTTTAACATAATTAGCATAATGAAAATTAAAAAAAATGTTCTCTCAGTACCTGAGTTTATATTTTTATAACCTAAATATTGTAATATATATTTTATTTTAGCATTAATTGGCGTAGTTTTTCTTTAAAATTATTATAAAATTTTAAATGTTTATACAATATAAAGTTTATATTAACATAAATTAGAGTTTTATAAAATTTTCAATATAATTAAATCTCTTAAAACTCTTTGTGGTATAAAAGTTTAGACAATATAATACACACACTTTTTATAAACATAAACAAGTTGAATTGCCCCTAAAGGGGTAGTCGAGTTGGTTGAGAATGGTGTGCTTGTGATCAAAGGTCATGAGTTTGAGTCCCTCTACATACGCTTTCTCGGCTGAGCCTGTCACACTTGTGTGGTTTACCTTCTGGCGTTGGTTTGCAGGCTATCGCGTTAGACTGAGGGTTTACCCTGTGCGCACTCATTGCACTCTGAATAGCGGCTGCGGGTTCCATCCGGAAAAAAAATAAAAATAAACAAGTTGAATCATGTTTACTTTCTTTTCTCGGTTTTTTCTCAATTTCAGACAAAAAGTATTATTTCTCCACTATTTTAGATATATCCTTTTATTTATTATAAATAATCTTATTTATAAATTTATTTAAAAAATACAACTACTCCAACCAAATTTCGCATTATAATTAATGTTATTTATTTTCTACGTAACCTTTAAATTACCATATTTAAAGAGTAGAACCGTACACGTTTTTATTTTAATTTTATTAAATATAATATGTTATACTAATTTAGGCTTTTAATTATAGGGATTTTAGAAAATAAAATTTGCATTTTGAAAAGCATATAATTTATCCAAATTTTATTTTACAACACTGGGTAAATGATAATTTCAATAATATTTATAAATATAAAACAAGATGGTTCATGATAATACATAATAAATTTTCATGGTTATTGAAATAAAAATAAAAAAAGTAATTATTACTTTTAAATGTATATTTTTAAACATAAAAAGAAACTGATTCTTATTTATCTATAATTATTAAAAATATTATTAGTAATAATTGTAACAAAAATAAACTAGTAGAGAAATCTTCTCTTTGTAATAAAAGTTTAAAAATATTTGTACTATATTTTTTTAGACAATATGTATATTTATTAAATTCCAAAATATTATAATTCAATGTTATTAAACGTACGTTAAAAGTAACTCGACAATAAAGATATTTTCGAAAGATTATATAAACCAAAAATGGATTAACCGGAGACATGTATAAACCAGAACCGTTGAATTATCTCACGAGGGATTACTGGCCAAAACTTAGATGCAAAAACGTTGAATAAGCTTGGCAAAAACATGTCGGTTATTTTTTACAAGACCAAAGATGATTTCTATTTAATTTGATTTCGTATTAATCTAAATTAAATATTTATAAGGTTTCATACATTATGATTTGTGCTTCATTATCATTTGTTAATTTATGAGATTTAATTTGGAGTGTTTGTTCAAGAGTTAAGGTTTTCTCTAAGTCTATAAGTAGAAGAAGAAACACAAAGTTGGGACGTATGGTACATTTTATCGTTCATAGTGCTCTTATATTGAGCTTGAGAGATGATGTGATGTACTTGAAGAGGTTACGATGCTCAAGATATGTCCTGATTGATTGATTTTCTCATCACCCGTTGATTTTATATTTAATACCTCAAAGATAAAGAGCTCGTAGCTTTAGACCATCCACAGCAGTGTATTTTTGGGGTGAATAATGCGCACTTTATAAGGCAACAATGTATTATTCATCCCATATGACACTTCAAAGATGAATCTGGGTGCAAAAGATGAACCGGGTTAATCTCTGTCACAGACTCACAGCCAACTGCAGTGTGTCACATGACGCGCTGCAGTACCTACTATTTTTTTTCTTTTATTATAAAAATTATTTTATAGAAATATTGGTTAGTCAAAAAAATAAAAAAAGTATATCATTATTTTTTATTTTTAGATATCTACAAGTAGAGACTTGGTTTGTTCCATTTGGACACCGAAATGTTTTGAGTATTTTATTTATTTTGTATTTTCAAAATGATTTTCGGAATATTTTAATAAGTTAAAAAATAAAAAAATTATACCATGATTTATATTTTCTCGAGATCTATAAATAGAGACTTGGTTTATTTGATTCGGACGGTAAATTTTCTTAAGATATTATAATACGAAAGAGAGAGAAAAATGGTTGGGTATGCTGAATGATGAAATATGCTCTGCTGCGTGGAGTTAGAATTTTTGAAGAATTATTTGAGAATTATGCTGAGATGGCGCTGATGTGGCACACTTTTAGGAGATGAAATATCCCCACGGCTGCGGATGGTCTTAGTGCTTCAATGATGAAGAGTTTTTGAACATATGAAAAGTTCTTGAACATATGAAGAGTTCAGCAAATTTAGCTCTGTTTTTTTTTCTTTTGTTAGTTTTTGAAATTTTTCCAAACTACTATTATGACCTTATTTTAATAAAAAACAATTTGATTTTAAAAAATAAAATATTCATATTAAAAGAAGTTGGATTTATATTATTTTCTTATGCCGGTAACAAATCAAACTCGGTTAGATAATCACAAATATTTTAAATTCTTATGAAATTTGTGTTTTTCCCCAATTAGAAGTCTAACACAAATGGACACCTCTTAAACATGGTCTCTTATAACCTCAAGCTTTTATACTATTTTGAAAAGAGCATAAGATATATCTTTTATTTCATATTTTTTAAAATAACAGGACACAAACCTATTCCATCTATTTGAGAGATTTCTTCCATGGATGGCAAGGTGTCAAACCAAATTTTGGTTTATTTAACAGACAAGGTCCGGTTTCATTAATAGACCAATTACAACGCTTGCATATAAGATCATCCCTCGCCGCATCAAAGATATCGAAATAATAGAGTTCACGATCCCATGCAAAACTGCAGAAAAAAAGTGTTGTGCCCCAAAAATTACTTTTAAATGTAAATTCCCAACTTTTTCCGTTTAAGATTATACGCTTTCCTAAATCATCGTCTTTCGATTTACAATGCACTTTCAAAATTACATTTCCTTTTAATCCGTTATTTATCGAAACATACTTTTGTTCCAAGAAAAACCCAAGACAGATAAGTAGCAAGAGACCGAAACTTTTATGTCTCATTTTCACTTAACTTGTAAAATGAAATTAAAGAATATATAGCTAGTTATATTAACTATTTAGAAATTAATAACCTACTAATAATAACATTAAATATTAGATACCCAATAATTAGCTACATAGTCTTTTGACTATTCTTTTTCTTTTATTTAGTTCTTCTATTTTAAAATTATTAAGCGTTTTCAAATTTGATAAAATCTATAAATTTAGTTCATCTTTTAATTTTTTAGTTTAGCAAAATTTATACATTTAGTCTATGAGGAGTGCTCGATTAAACTTATAAATTTTATCGTGAATTTTAAAATAAAATGACTAAATAAAAAAATACGATAGTCGAAAGACTATTTATTTAGTTAAACCATTAAATATCAATGAGTGTTTCTTATTATTTTTTTAACCGATAAATCCTAATAAAAAAAATTATAGTTCTTTTTAATCTTAATATAAATTTTATATTTTAAAATTATAATATTTTTTATAGCTTCAATTTCTAGCAATATAACCTTTTAACATATAAACAATTAAAAACAATTAAGTTTTGTTAGTATCTTCGTTTAAACTTTTATAAACTTCATTATAGTGTTTAATTTCTTTTATTATTTTAGCATTAATTGGCGTAGTTTTAAAACTTTTTATTTTAAAATTTCAGATGTTTATATTAGGATAATAAAATTTATGATTAAAAATGTTACAATTTAAAATATTATATATATATATATATATATATAATTAAATTATAAAAATTTCATTTTAATTAACCTTTATATATATATATATATATATATATATATTAATAGTTTAAAAGTTTAGACATACCGTGTATGTATTAAATCATATTTAAAATAGGGAAATTGCACCTATAATACCGACTCAACTATTCAATTGTCATCTAGTACCCAAGGTTTGATAAATTGTCACTTAATAGCTAACTCAACTACCTAATTGTCACTTAATACCTAATATTATTTTAATACCCTAACTACCCTTAACGCACTATATAAGCAGATTTTCTGTTTTCTTTCTATTTTTCTAGCTTTTGAAGATTTGAATTTGTTAGCCGCTCTAACCACCTAACCCTACGAACCACCATGAAGCACGACTGAAAACACAATTTTGGTGATCGGAGCGTTTGAAGGTCTGTTTATTTCTGTAAGTTGTGGTGTAAAACCTATCTAACGACTGTTTTTTACGTACATGAACTGATCGTCGTTGTTGGAATCTGTTGTTTTTTTGAGTAATCGCGTTGCTGCTTTCAAGTAATCGTAATTAACTACCGATTTTGAAGTTATTTGTTGGTTTTCTGAGTTAGAATAGGTGATATTCTACTGTTTTAGACACCATAACCTGATTTCGAGCTTTTCTCTATTTTTTTGGTCCAGTGATCTGTGCTTATTTTGTTAATATTTGTCGTTATATACTCAGAGCCTTGTTTATGATGTTATATACTAATCTGTAGTGTATTATATTTTGATTTAGGACGTGAAACATTTGTAGACTATGAGTTTTAGTTGTTCAGGCGTTCGACACAAGATGCGAATTGTTTTATTATTTTCCAATGTAGAAGATGCGAATTGTGTGATGTATCCAATGAGGAAGATGCTAATTGTGTTACCAATTCGCATGGTTTCATGAGAATTGCATGAAACAAATCCAAAAAAATTTCAAACAACTATAAGTATATGCTGCGAATTGTATGGAACTCCAACGTAATGCATGTTCAAACATATATCCGGACTTTTAGTTGCTTGCAAAATTCAGGATGTGTTGCGAACTGTGTGGAATTCTAAAGTATTGTATTTTGAAACAAATATCAGGACTTTTATTTACTTTACGAATCACATGATATGCCGCGAATCGTGTGGAACTTTTAAGTATTGCATTTCCAAACAAATATCAGGACTTTTTTAGTTGCTTTACGAATCACATGATATGCTATGAATTGTGTGGTATATCATACCTTATCATCTTTCAGACAAATCTTAGAGAATTAAATTGTTGAGAGCAAATCTCAGGTACAATTACGAATTGTTTACATTTTTTGTTAGTGTGAGCGTACCAATTGATTTACAAACAACTCTCAGGACATGATACCAATTGGTCAATTATAGACTAAAATTATACACAGTTCGCAGCTTATAGTTATACACAAATCACATGATAAGATGCGAGTTGCTTGGTACAGTAATAAATAACTTGCACTTTATTTTTGGGATTAATAACTAATAGTCTGTTCGGTGCAGGATAAGGTATGTCTAAATCACGAGTTTGTATTTTTAAAGATGTTCACCAAACTGCAATTGTGCCTTTCACGGAGTTTGAAAGCTTTCAAAATATCCAAGATTATGTGGAGAACACATGGGAGGAGCTAGTGACTACCTAATTACCCACTCCTCCGGGGATCACAATAATTGTTTCTTTAACATAACCAGAAGGATTTTGTTGGGTTGGTGTTATATCTTGATTTCGAGCGTTTAAAACGGGTTAGTTTTCTCATAGAACAACACGTCTTCGATAAGGGTTCTGGTGATAAGTGTTCTGGTGAAAAAAGTTCCGGTGATAAGAGCTCTGGTGGTAAGGATTGTGGTGTAAAGCGTAAAGAGCGTAGCATAAGTTTGGGAGAACCATCTCTTAATCAACTAGTTAGCGGGGAGAGTGGTAACAGTTTAGTTAATTCTGATCAGAGAAAAAAAAAACTTGCTACTGCTGGTTGGGCTGATGCTATTACAGGAGTGATTCAAGCTTTTGAAGAAGGTGTTGCAGGTCTCAGGTTATCTTTGTACAAGTTTGCTTTAGAGCATGGTTTTGCTTTCAAATACCTGCACAACACAGCAACCAAGATCACAGCTTATTGTGAAAATAAGTTCACAAGCGAATGCAAATAGAGGATTTATACATCTATTGATTCCAGCACCGGCTTAATGAAGATCAAGAAGTAAGTTTTACACCATACTTGCAGTCCCGTTTTCTCCCAGAAGCATAAGCCGCATATGCATTTGACATCAAATTTGATTGCGGGGGAAATTCATGATTCTCTCCGGACCTGCCATTCGTTGACAACCAAAACCATACAATCGTCTGTCAAACAAAATTACGGTCTTGACATCTCTTACCATTTGTCATGGAATGCTTTAGAGAATGAAAATAGGGGAGTTTTCGGAGATAGTTCAAGTTCTTTTAGTTTACTAAGCGGGTACTTCAAGAGATTGAAGAGCCGCGATATTACTTCAGACTGCCAGTTGGAGTTATCAGCTGGAAACCGTTTCAAGCGTTGTTTTATAGGATTCGGTTCGTTGCTACAGGGTTTTCATTCATACCGTCCAATGTTGTTTGTCGGTGGAACCCAGTTATATGGTAAGTATAAGGGTGCCTTACTTATTGTCATAGAAAAGGACGACAGCAATGGTTAGTTTCATTTAACTATTTAATCTAAATATTTATGATGTTTTTTTTTGAAATTTTGTCAATCATTCGCATCCTATAGTAGCACACAAATCTCATAAAATCCTGATATTTGAGAACGAATCGCATTAAAGGCTGCGAATTGACCAGTAACTTGATTTGATGACACTTCGCAAGAGAGGATGTGAATTAGTCGGTGTAACCATAAACCTGTGAACAATTCGCAACCTATGATTGTACACAATTCGCAACTTATATTTGAGAACAAATCTCAGGAAATCATGCGAGTTGTTTATGTTTTTCACATGCTTGAGTGCTATTGTATTGTTCATTTGAGCTGTATTTTTCTAGGACTATTCCATGTTGCTCTTGGTATAGTTAGCATTGAAGATTGTGACAATTGGATGTGGTTTTGGGGTGTTTGAAACCACATTTGTTGAGCGCCAAATCATATTTATTTCAGACCGTCATTCTGGTATCGTTAATGCTGTTTCTGTCTTGTATCCAAACTGCTATCATGCGTACTACTATTTCCATCTCATGCAGAATTTGAAAGTAAAATTGGCTTATGTTAAAGGGAAACGATACGGCTCTATGGCTTCTACTGCGGCAGAATCGTTTAACAATCAGATCAAAAAATATTGCGGCCTACCCATTGTTGAGTTTGTTGACTGGATTAGAGTTTTTCTTATGACTCAAGTTTCACGAAGATACGAAGAGGGCCTAAGCTGGAGTACTAATTTGGTCCCCGAGTATGAGAAGAAGCTAAAGCAGAATGTTGACATATACCGAACTTGGGTAGTAAGTAAATTGTCTTCTCCCATGTTCGAAGTCTTTTCAAATCCTGTGGCTGTTGTTAATCTGTTCGATTTCAAATGTTCTTGCGGATCATGGCAACAAGAGTGTTTTCCATGTCCTCACACTTTAGCGGCAATACAGTATACCGACCAAGATCCCTTTACTGTAATAGACCCATTCTTTACGGTTAAAAATTACAGGGAAAGTTACTCTTTCAGCATACCAGCTATAACGGATTTCGGGGAAGGGTCCAACGCTAACGATCCTTCGTTTGTTGAAATTTTGCCTCCAAACGTTAAAAGATGCTCCGGAAGGCCTAAGAAAAAGCGAATCCCATCTAGAGGAGAAATCTCAACCAAGCAGTTGGGTGTGGCCGTTGTTCGAAATCAGGTGATAACAAGAGGACTTGTGATGTTCCAATTTAAGCACAATCTGTATTGTGGGCAATTCTCGTTGGCCACATTTATTTGTAATACTGTTATTGCTCTGGACAACAAACTAAACATTTTTACAGTTGTTTGTTCATTTATACATTTTTTTTTTGTTTTTATTACAGTAAAGAAATGCTAAGTGTTTTGAGTTGCATGCAATTTGCATTCACTATTGTAAATTGTGTACAATATCTTGATATCATGTTGGAAACATCTCTCAGGTTTTCATGCGAGTTGTGTGAAATTCCACCAGGATGTGAATTGTTTGTAAAATCATATAAAATAACTATCAGTATATGCTGCGAATTATATTGAACTCCAACGTAATGCTTTTTCAAACAAATATCAGGACTCTTAGTTGCTTACGAATCACATGATATTATGCGAATTATTTCAACTCTAAAGTATTGCATTTTCAAACAAAATATCACAAAGCGCATGATATGCTACAAATTGTATTTTCAAACAAATATCAAGACTTTTTAATTGCTTACGAATCGTATGATATGCTGCAAATTATGTCTCAAACAAATATCAGGACTTCTGGTTGCTTACATATTGCATGATATGCTGCGAATTGTAAACAACCAGAAGTCCTGATATTTGCTTATATATCGCATTATATGTTGCGAATTGTAGTTTCATACACATAGCATGACTTTTAGTTGCTTGAAAAGCACATGATATGCTGTGAATTGAATGGAACTACAAAGCATTACAATACTCAGGTCCACATGCAAATTGTGTGTATATAAGTAATATTGATAAACAACATCTCAGGTTAAGATGAGAGTTGTTTGCAAGTGGTAATAGGATGCGAATTATGGGTATTCTTTCACGTTCACACATAGTATAAAGTATTCACATATGATTCAGAGTTTATACAAAAAATGGATTCCAAAAAGAGGATTAAAGGCTTCATGCACTAACAAGTTTTCAAAAAATCACTACAACCTTTTAGTGTTTGTTAGTTACATTCCAAAAAAAAACAGACTCTATCAGTTATCACTAGTGGATTCTTCACCATCTTTCTCCTCTTCGTGCTGATCATCAGTCTTTTCATTGTCATATTCCTCCTCGTTATCTATGTCGATCATGCATAAAATATTTGTCCTTGATGGACCAGCATCGTCGTCCCTCTTCCGTTTTTTGTTTGGAACCTCTACCCTCTGAGGTGAAACCTCTGCTGGCTGAGGTTCAGTAGCAACCAGTGGAACCACTTCCACTGGTTGAGAGTCAGTCGAAAAATCGTCCTCAATGTCTAAATCTAGGACAAAGACTGGGTTGTTTGGTGGTACTGCCGGAATGATTAAGTCATCGCTCCAGTTGGTGTTTATGGATGACCAGGATTCACCTAGACAACCTAGTGAACCAGAGTATGTGGTGGTGGTTGTGGTGGTGGAAAATAACATGATGTTTGGAATTTGAAGAGAACCAGACGTGTTTAAAAAAAATATAGAGTTTGTTTTAAAATTAGCCTCTCGTTACTTGTGTTATTATAGGCATGGAGGGAGTCTGAGCTTATGAGGTGGGTGACTATATTAATCATTACATAGCTTCCATGTCCAATCATCAATCAATGGGCTCTGGTGATTAGATTGCTTTATGCGTGCTCAATGCACTTAACGTTTACCAAGGCAGACGCCATAGCCTGTTTGTATTCTTCAACGATAAATTTTAAATTATTTATTTTATATCAGGATTAGATGCGAACTGTTTAGTGACAGCCTGTAGTTGTTAATGTGGTAGTTTTCTAAGCATATATCTGGTTATCATGCGAATTGTTTAGTGAGGATCATGTTTTTAATATATATGAGGGAATTCTGGGAATTGTTCAAATACCAACTAATCTTTATATATCAGGTTAGCATGCGAATTGTTTGATAAGAATTATGTCCTTATATATATATATATATATATATATATATATATATATATATCAGGGAATTTCACATTTCTGAAATAAAAAAACTCTATATACACCAAAACATTACGAGGAATGTATGTACACCAAAAAAATCATAATATCATACAGAAAATGTATATTAGTTCCACTACGTGTTGGTGTCTTCATCATTTAGGAAATAATCAAACATTTCCGCTCTAAAGCTCGGAACCATATCGTCATCGTAAGTTTCCTGCATATTTCCATGCTGGATAGTAGAATTCGAACGGTAACTCGTCCCTGAACTATCGCAGTTGGTGACAGATAGTCCTTGGATTTTCAAAGTCCGTTCGTAGTCCCAGGACTATCCAGTTTGGATAAAGTTAATCCCTTTGCATGTGTTGACTATCAATTTTTGTGACAGATAGTCCTTCAACTATTCATTTTCGATAAATTTAGTCATTTGACTTTCTATTTTTGATAAAGTTAGTCCCCTTAATAAACATGCGCATGGGACTAACTTTATCTAAACTGGATAGTCCAGGGACTACTAACGGACTTTTGAAATTCCAGGGATTATATGTCACCAAACAGGATAGTCCAAGGACTACGAACGAACTTTTGAAAGTCCAGGGACTATCTATCACCAAAGTCGATAGTCTAGGGACGACTTACTATTCAAAGCCCTAGATAATATCTCTAGCGTATTTGCAGACAAAAATACCACAGTCAAGGGTGTCATGTTTTTGTTGTGGAATTTTTCAGTAATTTTTCACCTTCCACCCTGTCCTTATAGTAGGTAGGTATCCTTTATTAAGTAAATAGTTGATCCGGTTATAATAATTAGTGTTAGGAATCAACACAAATACTTAAACTGTGGTTGTCAAACAATTCGAATCGTACTTTGCGAATTGTTTAACAACCAATCCAACATGTGAATGTCAAACAATTCGCAGCCTATATTGCGAATTGTTCGTCTAACAATCTATTTCGTGAATGTCAAACAATTCGTAGCTTATATTGCAAATTCTATCAGGATATGCTGCGAACTGAATGAAACTCACACACATTACATTTTCAAAGAAATATCATCACTTCTAGTTGCCAACAATTCTCATGAACACATGGGAATTGTTTGCATTTAAATACAACTGACTTGGTCACAGTTCGCATGATATCTTGTTATAATTATCTGTTCCTCTTCCTCTGCCTCTGCCACTTGATGCTGTGTTGGTGTTAGTAGATTAAAAGTAGGCTCAGCTATCTCTTTACTTGACTTGAGCTTATTAAATAACAAAAATTAAAAGAGTATGTCAGTCATTATAATGTTAACGACCCCCAACACTTCGCATGATAACATGCGGATTGTTTAGTTCTAGCTGAATACATTACACGGTAACTATCAGGATATCATGCCAATTGATCGAGGTTCTACTGAACAATTCGCATGTTACCCTGATATTCGTTTCTAAAACTTAAAATATGTCCACATAATTCTCATGATATGCTGCAAAATCATTTAAAATAGCCCTTACCACACGGTCAGCGACAACCAATGCCGTTGACTGGTTCATCATAATGTCTGGATCGTGTCGGCAAAAATTATTAATGTCATCCTCCGACATATTCTCCAAAGACCGTTGTATTACGCCATCGTAATACACATTATCAATTTCATTTAAAATTTCCTGTGAAACTTGAGTGTAAATACCATCAACAGAAGCATCGGGTAAACCTACTGTGTTATCGTTCGACTCTGGAGCTTGCAGCTGATTCGGTACTGGTACTACAATTTCACCTTGGCTTAGCAATTCTGACTTTATGCACACTACTGTTGGTCTTTGAGGTACATCTCCATATTGGTTTTGGTCTTCTAACGATGGTCCTCACTGGCTAAGTAGTTCCAGCTTCTCACAGGGATTGACACGTTCTGACTCTTCCGGAGCTACGTCTTGTGTTAGCCTTTCTCTCTTTGCCAAGGCTATTTATCGTTATTGTTGTTCTTCTTGTGGGTGTTGTTGTTCTTGTTGTTGTTGTCTATTGACCTCCATTTTCATACAAATTCCAAAATATAAAGGTGGAGGGGTTAAACATACTATAATCATAGTTGCGAACAAATCGCATGCTAACCTGAGATTTTTTTGAGTTATCCATCTCAAACAATTCTCATGGTAAGCTGCGATATGTGAAATAACCAATTCAATAGAGTATAAAACAATTCACAATATACGATGCGAATTGTTTGGACATGACTACACAATAGTCCCGATATTTGTTTGAAAGTTATCATGTGATGCGAATTGTTTGATTATGTATACAACGATAAAACCCCCTGACTGTTTTAAATACATACATTGACTTTGTTTGAATATGTATATAACAAAAAATATTATTATAGAAACAATTCTATCACAACAATAAATCAGATATTTGACTCTTAGTGTACTTTTGATCCACATACATCTTCAAGGCTATCTGGGCCTGTACGAGCTGTTGGTCATTCGGAAGAGACTCGTGTCTTTCTTTCTCTGTTGGAGGACTCAGAAATGTGGCTGCCTCCTGTGTAGGAGGAAACGTTTCTGTTTGTCTCTCTGTGGTACATGTCTCTGTGGATACCAACAAATATTCCTGCATCTTACCAGATGGAACTGGTATGGGTGAATGGTTCCCATCCTGATTCGTGTCCTTATCCTGATTTTCAGCAGGCACAGATGCCTGCAATTGAGTGGACTCCGCTCCAGATGAAAATCCGGGTAGTCCAGGTACCTTTTCAACTGTAGGGCTTCCAATCTGGAAAATTGGCTGAGAGAGAGCATTGTGGAGCTGTTGTGCTTCAAGCTCTGCGATCTTCAATTTTAATTCTTCCAGGTGAAAAATTAATAGCAGACAGTTTATACCATATTACGTGTTGATTAAAGCGATTATGTAAGGCTCAATTTCATACTTACTTCTTTTTCCTGTTTTTCTATCTTTCTCTCGTACTTGTTCTTATCGGTGTATGTCTTCAAACGCTTTGATTCCCTTACAGTTGCAGACTTCTTTGGAGCAGCCGCTCTGCGTTTGAGGACAAAATTACCGATTGTCTCACTCATACTAGTGGTGCCCTCGTCGTCGGGCTCATGCTGGGATGTACCGATCAGTGGTGGTGGAATCGTTGGCTGGGGGAGTCTTGGTGGTTGGGGTCTGGGTGATATCACCTGATTTGATTCTTTCTGTTTCTGTGATGCTCGTCTCCTTGGTTTTGGGGTCGTGCTTTTCTTTGGTATTTCTTCTGGTGAAAGAGATTCAGTATCTGCATCTTTACTAATTTACTGCTCCTCCAAAAGCTTCGCTTTCAGCCTCAATAAGACATAGTGGACCTTCCAAAACCTACTAACAGAGGAACATGAAAGTAAATAGCTGCAAACGGTTTGTTTGGAAAATAGTAGGATGTAGACAAATTGTTTTTTACAAACAGTTCACATTATATGCTGCGAATTGTGTGGAACTCTATTAGTTTAGAGTTGTAAAACAACTCCCATGATACCATGCGAATTGTTTGCAAACAATAAGTTGCGAATTGTTTGATACCTTAATTATATAGAGTACCAAACAGAACGCAGGGTAGGTCGCGAATTGTTTGATACCTTATTCTAATATAATACCAAACAAAACGGATGATGTGCTGCGAACTGTTTGCAACCCCAATTCAATACCTATATAAAGCTCATACCTGATCATCTTTCAGATTGGGTATTCTAACAAGCAGCGATACGGTAGATGCTTGGCACTCTAATCCCAACCATTTTAAAAACCTTGGGATCAAGGTCGGCTTCACTAGCTCTAGCCCGATTGTTGAGTGCTCCATGATGAAGGGCTGCATGGGGACAAGTATTATCATCAATATGCTATGTATATAACTAATTTTTATACTGAATAAATCAATCTTACAACTAGAAGGGCGACGCATCCGACGACTCTATCGGGTTTTTTGATAGCTAAGAAACTCTTGATAGACTGTCGAAGCTTGAACAAAATTGATCCGGACCAGTCGTAATTGTTTATTTTGCTGAGGTCTTCAACAAAATAAAGCGTACTCCAACCCAGGATATCTCCAGATATGGAGTAGAATAGGGTTGAGCACAAAAACAGTATCAACAGTCGTGCAACATCTTCCAACTCATGCTCTCCCTCTTCACTTATGGCTCTTGCTATACCTTCTTGTAAAACCCATGTCAACATGCTATGTTAGTAATAACATCATCCTGCTTTATAAGATGAAATTTATTTTTTAAATTACCTTTAAAATGGCGTTCGTTATTGTTTTAATATTTATCGGTGCTATCTTCCATGATGTTTTTCCCATGAAGTATTTCTTCATCATCCTCGATTCGTCCTCCTTGCCATTTACATATTTGTTGTGAAATGCTCCAGATTTTGTTAACGATATTTCCTTTGTGCCATGCTTCATCCTGAATATGACCTTCACATCGTCTGCAGTTAGCTTCACATACTTTAACCAATAAGGAAGGCGTCTTCATCGACGGAGAACCTCTCGACAATATACTGAATGATGGAATATAATTTCTTCTTCGGCAGCTCTGCCACATTACGGACGTCGAAAGCCATTTTCAAAAGCGTGTAGAAGGGTGTGTTTCTTGCAGCTTCGATGTGGGCACGGGTAATACGGTTCTCTTTCAACAACTTGAGAATGCTCACCAACCCTGACCTGTAATAGCTTGGTTTTATCGTCATACCTGGGAAATATCGAAACAACACCAAAATCAACAATCAACTACCTAATGCACATCTAACATTCATCACAATTCTCAGTAAATTATTAACATCGCATGCAATCTAACTTCTATCCTGGGTTCGACGACAAACCCAGAAACTAACTAACCAACTGTCATCACTAAATACTTAATTTCGGTTAAAAAAGAAACGTCGATCGTGAAATAACAGAAACAAGTGGTTTGAAGACATCAACAACGCAAAAACAAATACATTTTCCACGACAATGCTTACCTTGTTATTGCAAAACACTGTAATTTCACGGCCGACGAGGAATTCACGGGAACTTCTCCAGCAGAAGGTGGTCTATCGCTTGAGGAGTACAATATGTTGACCGATACAATTCCGGTGAGGGTTCGACGAACGACTGGTTTGGAGAGAGAGACCCGAAGGGTTTTGGGTTGGAGAGAGAGGCTCGAAGTCGAACAGTTTCTTTTTCTGGTGGTTTATAAAACATTAGAGGTGTTTGGGTTGGTTTAGGGTGATGGGAAGGGAGAAAAGTGTGTTTGAAGTGAAAAATGGGTAGATATAGTTGAGGGTAATTTTGTCCAATTTTTTAACTCGAGGTACTAAGTAGCACTTTCCAAAATTTGGATACTACTGGATAATTACATATTTGAGCGGATTTTTAGTGGTACTTTTCAATTTAAAATACGTGTTAGTAAAGATAATGAAAACATGTTGCAGTGAACAACTTGAATCATGGGTACATTTTTTTTTCTCAATTTCAAACAAAAAGTATTCTTTTATTCACTATTTTAGATATAATTTTATTTTAACTATTAATATAAATTTATTTAAAGACTCCCCCAAATTTCACATGATAATTAATGTTATTTAATTTTCTAGGTTTAGCCATTTAATATCAGATTTAGAGAGTAGAATTATATACATTTATATATTAGATATGTTACACATAATATGTTATACTAAATTAGGCTTTTATTCTACGGATTTTAGAAAATAAAATTTGTATTCTGAAAAACATATAATTTATCCATATTTTATTTTATCAATGAGCTGGTTCCCGATAAAATGTAATAAACTCTAATGGTTATTTAATAAGAACAAAAAATTAGTTACTTTTTTTAAAATATATATTTTTTAAAGATATAAAAAATGATTTCTATTTATTTATAGTTATTAAACTTAATATTACCAATAATTATAATAAAAATAAATTAGTGTGAGAAATCTTCCCTTGAAATGTAATTCCTTGTAGAAAATTTAAAAATATTCATACTATTTTTTTATGAACAAAAATTATACTTATTAAATTTTAAAATGTTATAATTCAATGACCTTATGCATAAGGTAAAAGCAATTCGACAATAGAGATATTTTTTGAAGACTATATAAACCAAAAATGAATTATCCGGATACATATATAGACTAGAACTGTTGAATTCTCTCACGAGGGAGTGTTAGCCAAAATTTGGATGCAAAGACGTTGACCGGAACCTAAAGGCAAGCTTGGCAAAATACATGTCGATTGTTTTTACTAAACCAAAGACATGGTTGAATGGGTAGAAACTTGAGCCGAATATATGTTACCGATGACCATATCCAATATCACATGGTCGATGTCTAGATCTGAAGTTATCTGCATAATGTTATTTGTGTCGGTGCATCAATGTGATTGTGCTTAGGTTCTTGATTGAACTGATTTTTTTCTATTTGGTGGAAGTTTCCTATTTGATTGAGCTTTATATTCAATTTTGCATTCATGTATTAATTAGATCTCTATGAATTTATGATTTATATTTAATTTGATTTCCTATTAATCCGCATTAACTATTTATATAGTTTCTTATATTATGATTCATACTTTATTACAATCTCGTGATTAGTGAGATTTAATATGGAGTATTTGTTCAAGAATTAAGATTTTCTCTAAGTAAACAAGTGGAAAAATAAATACAAAGCTATGACGTGTGGTACATTTTAAATCTTTTAGTGCTTTCATATTGAGCTTGGGAGATGATGTGATATGTGACATATTTGAAGAGCTTACAACACTAGGGATATGGAATCGTCTGGAGGAAATTTGCATGAATAAATTATTGGGGAACATATTATATATTAGGAAACATTTTCACATGTTATACATGGATACTGACAAGACATCCGAATGCACCTAGATGATTACAACAGAACCATAATCGACTTGAGTACAATTGGTGTGAATGTGGAGAAAGATGATCAATCAATCATCCTCTTAATCCCTCGGTCGATACAGTATTACAACTTTATGGACATCATATTCTACAAAAAAAAACTCTCTTACGATGGCCGAAATCAAAAGCACCATGAACTCGAAAGATTTCAAAGGAAAATTATTCAGAATGACGACTTAGATGGGAACAAAAAACTATGAGGGCGGGCTAAGAAAGAGAAATTCAAGTAAGAAGATATGAAACTTTTGGTCCAAGTCCAAGGGAATTGCGAATGTTCTAAAATTAATATGTTAGGTATGAAAAAACAAATGATACACCAGTAAGAACTTCCCAGAGAAGGGAAAGGGAAACATTTATCAAAAGACCAAAGCTGAAAAAATTGCAATGGTGTTTGATTAATGTGAGATGTTGATGGATAAATGACATTTAATCATTGCACGTACAACGATAAATATGTCTTAAATTCAGGTTCATTGTTCTATATAACGTTTAATAATAAATGGTTTGAAGACCAGAAATGTTTTATGGTGGAAAAGTCATTCTCGGCAATAGAGCATATTGTGATGTCAAAAGGATTGGAACTATTTGGCTCAAGTTTACTACATGAATTGAGAGAGTAACTAATAGTGTAAGGTATGTACCTAAAGTTAAATGTGACCTTTCTTTTATTGGAATGTTATATGAGAAATAATTAACCTACAACTACAAAGATGACAGTCTTAAGGTCTTACAAGTTCCTCTTGTTATGAAAGCCTATAAGATTAATAATGTGTTAGTTATTAAGAGCTTTGTAATGATACAATGAGTGTCTAGTGTCTTGAATGATTCAACCAGGTTGTGGTATCACCAGCTAGGGTATTTAAGTGAGAATGGATTTTATGAACTAATAAAATATGGGTTATTAGATGGTACCACAATTCAGAAGCTCAACTTTTGTGAAAATTGTATATTGGTTAATAACAATAGGGTGTCGTTTATACACATTAACCAAACAATAAATAGAGGGCTTGATTATGTTCATTCGGATCTTTGGGGTCTGGTATAAGAAGCTACCATACATGGCGTAAGGTATTTTATGTTTGTAGTAGATGATTTTCTAGGAAAGTATGGGTTATACTTTTGAAGACCAATGATAAAGATGTTAGTTCCTTTAGGAACCGGAAGACATTGGTAGAGAATCGAACTGGGAAAATAGTGATAAAGTTTCAAACTAATAATAGATTTGAATATGTAAGCATGGAGTTCACTAGCTAATGTACAAAGATTGGAATTCCTAGATATTGAACTGTAAGTGGGACTCCCCTACATAACGGGTTAGCTTAGATAAAAACTAAGCCTTGCTAGAAAGGGTTAGGTTTATACTTCATACAACTATAATGGGCCAAAGGATTTTGGGAGAAGCTGTGACAACGACTGCATACATCATCAACTGAAGTCTATTTACGATACTTAAGTTTATTTATTCCAAAGAGGCTGTGACTGTTCATGAACCTAAATACAAACATTTAAGAGTGTTTGGATGTGTTCCTTATGCATATATAAAGCCATATAAGCTTGTGCCACGAGTATTGAATGTTTGATCCCAAACTATTCCGAATGAGTAAAAGGGTATAAGTTGTATGTTTGATCACAAACTATTCCGAATGAGTAAAAGGGTATAAGTTGTGATGACTTGAACCTAGACGACAAAATGATTTGATAAGTAGGGACGTTGGTTTTAATGAGGAAGACATGTAATTGAAGAATGCAATTGATAGTAAACCTAGTACTGCTTAAAAAAGACGCGAAATTAACGATGGGCCTGATCTAGAAAGTGAAGATTCCGATACTTTTTCCCAAGATGATTTTTGACTTGCTTAAGATTTGAATCGTATAAAAGAAGTTCACCTATTATATAAGTATGATGATAGTTGAAAGTCTAGTATTCTAGGGCCTTTGGATGATAAGGCGAGAGATCAACATGGTCTTTACAATTATAAATTAGCGAGGAATAGAATACAAACACCAAGCAAATAACATCATATGTATGGTTTTGCTGATATAATTGGTTATGATTTATCTATCGAACTGTATGGATTTTTCTTGAATTAAAGAACTATAATGATGTTATAAAAAGCAACAATAAAGACAAGTGGTTTATGACCATTAAAAAATACCCGGGATCTCTTAAAACGATAAACACCTCGATTTTTGTGTAGCGGTCGAAGGGTCAAAATCTTGTTCAAAGTAAATAGAAATTCAAAAGATTTCCAAGTATTCATAGTGTTGGGTTACCCAGACTCAAAGCTAGGTTAGTGGCTATGGGTATTACTTAATAGGAGGATGTTGATTATTGCTAGAATTAGTATTATCTCCATTAGGGCCCCACTATCAATTATTGCTATATTTGATCTTAGCTAGATCAAATGGATATTAATATTTTCATCTTACATGGTTAATTGGAATAGTCAACTACATGTTTCAACAAAAAATATTTAAAAAATGAAAGAATATGATATGTGTTTGTTGAAGAGACTCATCTTGGGGTTGAAACAATTTTTAAGGCAATAAAAAAGAATATTCGATTCTTTTATTAGATCCATCAAATATTTTTGTAGCCTATAATAGTTGTGTATATTGGAAATGAAAAACACAAATAGAGAGACAAGTCATATTGTTGTTGTATATGGATGACTTAGTACTAGATGGAAAGCATATGAAGTGGATTGAAACAATTTAGACTTAGCTGAAATGAGTGTTTGAAATAAAGGATATGAGAGACTCTAGGATTGGTAGTCATTCTTATCTCAACAAGAATATATACATAAACTCCTAAGGAAGTTTTCTTTGTCTGAAGCCAAAGCGGTGGAAAATCCCACTGATTCCCATTTTAGACTTAGTGTCACTCAAACACCAACCGGAGCTGCAGCTAAAATTTATATGGTGGATACTCTTAATGAGAATTTTATTGGGTATTATGTATGTTATGATTTACACGAGACCTGATCTTGTTTACCCCGTAAGTGTTTTGAGCATATTATAAGTGGCTTATGAGATATTTAAAGACTTTGGATTCTGTAGCATTATGTTACAATCAGAAATATACGACTGATATAGTGGTGATAAGGTATGTCGACTTTGATTATATAGGTTGTTTTGACATATAGAAATCTACTTCGAGTTATATGTTTATTGTGTTTGGAGAAATGGTTAACTTGAAGTCTTCTATACAAAAGGTTGTTGGGATGTCGTCGATGGAATCCGAATGTATGGCCGTTAAAGAACCCATAAAGAAAGTTATTTAGTTGAAGGTACTTTTGAGTGAAATTGCTAATATGGAGCAAGATGTAATTCTCTTCTGTGATAATACTAGTGTTATTTATTTGATGAAGAATCTGAAGTTCCATGAGTGAACTAAATCGTCGATATTAAGTTATACCTCATCCAAGATATGATGGAGAGGCATAAGTGAAGGTGGTTATGACTGCTAGCGAACAAAAGTTTCTAGATGACTTGACCAAAGTATTACCGATATCAAAGCTCACAAACTGCACGAGACTTATGCAAGCCTTGGATGCAGGTGAACTAGTATCTAAAGAGTATAATATTGGGTGCATCGGTTACTGGAGTTGTTATAAGCCTAGGTGGAGAATCGTTAGGATTATTAAAGAAGTAACTCGTCAACAAAGGTATTGCTGAATTACTATACTGGTTAAAGATGGATCGACCGAAACTGATAAATCTCTCATGACAAAGATTTTCCTAAAACTTAGGTGGAATTACATTTGGTAGAACATGAGGGAAAGTTTGATAAAAGACATGTTGGTTGTATTTTACTAGGCCAAATACCTGGTCAAATATGTAGAGACTGGATCCAAATACATGTTGCCGATAACCTGATCTGATGGAATATTATCAATGACAGAATCTAAAGCTATCTGCAAAATGTTTCGTGTGATGATACTTCAATGCTACCATGCTTAAGTTCTTGAATGAAATAGTTTTCTTATATTTAGTGTATTTTCTTAATTAATAGAGCTTCATACTCAGTTTGGTCTTCTTATATTAATTAGATTTTCTATTAATTATATTTGTTTGAATTAGTGATTTTGAATTAATTTGATTTCCCATTAATTCATATTTTCTATCTATAAGGTTATATATGTTATGATTCAGGCTTTATTACAATCATTTAATTAATATGATTTAATTTGGAAGGTTTGTTGAAGAATTATGATTTGCTCCCAGAAACACAAAGTTAGGACACGTGGTACTTTCTAAATCACATAGTGTTCTCATATTGAGCTTGAGAGATAAAGTGATGTGTGATATATTATATTTTATTCCCGAACACATAGTTTATTTGGGATGAACTCACAAGGACTCGACTCGGGGACTTCCCTCGTCTCGTAGAGTGAATTGGATGGAGGCAATTTGCATTAGATAATCTTTGGCGAATATATTATATTTTAAGAACCAACTTTACACGCTATACATGGATATTGGCAAAAGACACCCGAAGGCACCTAGATGATTACAAAAAAATCATAACCGACTTGAATATAGTTGGTGTAAAGTCAGAAGAAGAGGATAAAAAATCATCCTATTAATCTCTTAGTCGATAGAGTATTAATACTTTATGGACATCATGCTCTATGAAAAAGATTCACTTACAATAGCCGAAGTCAAAAGAGTTTTGAACTCGAAAGATCTTCAAAGGAAATTTATTCTAGAAAGATGACTTAGATGGGCAGAAATAGCTGTGAGGGGCAGGCTAAGAAAGAAAACTTCAAGTAAGAGGATATGAAACTCTCAATCTAAATCCAAGAGCATCGCGACTATTCCAAAAATAATATGTTTGGTATGCAAGAAGAAATGACACATTAGTAGGAATTTCCGAGATAAGGGAAATGACAAAATCAATCAAAATATTGAAGTCGGTATTATTGTAATGGTGTTTGAGAAATGACACTTCTTATTTATGCATGTACACTTATAAATGTGTTTTGGATTCTGGTCCATCGTTCTATAGGACTTTCAATAAAAATTTGTTTGAAGACTTGAGAATTCTTAATGGCGGAAGGGTTATCCACGACAATGAAGAATCTTGTGATGTTAAAAGGATTAGAAGTGCTCAGCTCCAAATTACTATAGGACTTAAGAGAGTGATTAATAACTTAAGGTATGTACCCAAATTTAAACGTAACCTTTTTTCTATTGGATGTTAGATAAGGAATAATTAACCTATATGGATGAAGATGATAGACTTAAAATCTTACAAACCCCTATGGTTTTTATGAAATCCTATATGAGTAATGATGTTTTAGTTCTTGAGGGATCTGTCGTGGTAGGGGGTATCTAGTATATTGAATGATTATATCAGGTTGTGGAATCATCGGCTAGGGAATTTAAGTGATAAGGGATTTAGTAAACTAAGATAGTATGGGTTGTGAGATTGTATTGTAGTCTATAAACTGAGATTTTGTGAAAGTTGTGTATTGGGTAAGTATAATACTGATTGATTATGTTCATTCGTATGTTTAAGCCTATATGGAATAAAATAGGGTGATGTTTATTCTCATCAACCAAACAGCCTATATTATTTTTATGTCGCTGATAAATGATTATACCAAGAAAGTATGGAGTATAATTTTGAAGACCAAGGATGAATATGTTTGTTTCTTTGGAAATTGGTAGACATTGGTAGAGAATCAAACTAGGAAATTAGTGATAAAGGTTCAGACTAATAATGGCTTGGAATATGTGAACAAGGAGTTCACTAGCTATTGTGCAAAGCTTAACATTCCTATACATTAAAACATAAGTGGGACGCCCCTACATAATAGGTTTGCATAGGATAATAAATTAGATATTATTGGAATGGGTTAGGTATATGCTTTATACAACTGTAATAGGATGAAGTTTCTAGAGAGAAGTCTAGACAGGTACTGCATATATCATCAATAGAATTCCATCTATGATGCTTAAGTTTATTTATCCTCAAGAAGTATGAAATGCTACGGAAGATAAATGGGAACATTTGAGAGTGTTTAGAGGTGTTTCTTACGCGCATATGAGGCAAAAAGTATTGAATCTTTGATCATCGGTAATCCAAAAAAGAGTAAAAAGGTATACGTTATGGTGACTTGAACTTGGACGTCAAAAGTCTGTGATAAGTAGGGATATTGGTTTCAATAAGGAGAACATGTTATTGAAGAATTCGATCGAGCCTCGACCTAGTACTTCCTAAAAGATATGTAAAGTTCATGATGGGTCTGATCTAGAAAAGAAAGATATCGATGCTTTTGTGCAAAATTAGTTTTGACTTAGTTCAGCTTTGACATGTACATAGAAAATTCAACCATTATATGAGTTTGACGATGGTCAGAATTCTGGTATTTTAGAGCCTTCAGATGATCAGACGAGAGAGCAACATGATTTTTACACTTATCAATTGGTGAGGGATAAAGTACATACACCAAGCAAATAGTTGCATAGGTATGGTTTTGCCGATATAATTGGTTATGCTTTATCTATCAAAATGCAGGGATAATTTTTTAAAACAAGGACCTATTATAATGCTATAAAAAGAGGCAATAAAGAGAAGTGGTTTGTGACCATAAAATAAGAATTAATAACTCTCAAAATAATAAACCCCTAGATTATTGTGTGGCAGCTAAAGCCTTACAAGCTTGTTGAGAGTAAATTGATATTTAAAAGACAACCATATATTACTATTGTAGAGTTACCGAGATACAAGGCTAGGTTTGTGTCTAAGGTTTTACTCAAAATGAAGATGTTGATTATTTCTAGATTTGATCTTACATTCATTAAGGTCTCGCTGTTAATTATTGCTAGATTAAATGGATGTTAATAATATCTTCTTGCATGGTTAATTGGAATAGACAATTACATGTTCCAGCTGAATATTTTTTGAAGAATGAATGAAGGCGATTTTTGTTTGTTGAAAAGACTCTTCTATGGGCTGAAACAATCACCAAGGCAGTGGAATAGAAGATTTGATTATTTTATGAGATTCATCAAATATATTCATAGCTACTATGATACTTTTGTTGATTGGAATGGGGAATCACATATGAAGAGATAAAGCCTATTGTTTTATATAACTAGTTATAAAGCATAGGAAGTGAATTGAAATGGTAAACACTTAGCTGAAATGAGCATTTGAAATAAAAGATAGAAGAGAGGCTAGGATGATACTTGGTGTTGATATCATGATAACAAGCCTGATGGGTATTTATTCTTATCTTAACAATAAGCAAGTTCTCTATGTCCAAAATCTAAGCGGTTAGAAATCCTATAGATGCTCATTTCAAACTTAGTGTCACTCAAGCACCAACCAAAGCTGCAACTAAAAAATAGACGGTGTAGTTTCCTCATGCCAATTTGACTGGTTGTATTATGTATGTTATGATTTGCACGAGACTTGATCTTGTTTACCCCTAATTTTTTTATAAGATTCATGTCTAATCTAGCGAAGCCGTATTGGCATGAACTCAAGTGCTTCATTAGATACTTAAAGGGTTCAACGTATATAGTGGGGAGCGAGTATGTGGACTTTATTTATGTAGGTTGTTTTGACGAAAATAATATTTTTCGAGTTTTCCAGTTTAGTATGATTAGAGAAATGGTTAGCTTTAAGTTATATATAAAAATGTTTATTGGGATGTCGTCTATGAAAGCTGAATATATGGCTGTTATGAAAGCATGAAGAAAGCTATTTGGCTAAAGGTATTTTTTAGTGAAAGTACTAGCATTGAGCAAAATGTTATTATGTTCTGTGATAATACTAGTGCTCTGAATAGTCCGAAGTTTCATAAGTGAACTAAACATGTAGAAGTTGTGCTTCATCCAAGACATGATGGAGAGGAATCAAGTAAAGGTGGTTATGAATTCTATCGAAGAAATTTTTTCGAATGTTTTGACCAAATTATTTCTGATTTCAAAGCTCACAAACTGCACGCGACTTGTGCAAGCCTTGGATGTTGGTGAACTGGTCTCGAAAGAGTAGAGCATTTAATGCAAAGGTTGTTGGAGTTTAATATAATCCTAGATAGACAATTGTTACGTGTACTAAAGAAGTAACTCGTCAACAAAGGTACTGCTGAAGTACTACATCGGCCAAAGATGGATGTGCCAATATTGTTGCATTCTCTTAAGGCGGAGATGTCTCTAACACTTAGGTGTAAATATATTTGTTTTATAATGGGCCAAAGACCTGGAAAAATGAGTAGAAAATGGAGCCAAATATATGTTACCTATATACTTGTTTGATGGCATGGTGTAGATGCCTAGATCTAAAGCTATGTGGCGAATGCTATATGAACTGATGTTTAAATGTTATTGTGAATCGGGTTTCGTCTACTTGTTCTGATTATCTATTTAATTAAGTTTCCTGTTTTATTTGGTGTTTCCGATATTAATTGAATTTGATATTAATTAGATATTCTATTTATTGAGATTTTTTATTAATCTTGATTTCCTATATATAAGGTACCCTATATTATGATTATAGTTTTATTACAATCACTGATTAGTGGGATTTAAATATTCAACGGTTATTAAATAATTTGGATTCTTTCTAAGTTAATAAATAGAAGATGGAGCAAAAAACTATGGTGTATGGTGAGACGAGTGATTTGAGAGGTGAGTCAAAAAAAATTCTATATAGAGAGAGAAGTGAGGTGAGAAATAATCAGTAAATATATATTTTTGTGAATTTTGTTATCTCTATAAACTATAAGATTTTTGTAACAAATAGTGATTGATCCCTTTGTGTTTGAAAAATCTACATGTAACCTTCTTGTTTAATAAAAGAGAGTGTTCGTTGTCCGTGGATGTATAATTATTTTCACAATCCAAATTGCTTTATTTATTGCCTTGTGTGTTTTTCATTTTCATTTACGTTTTCTTTCACTTTGTTGTTTCCTAGAAATACGACTTGCCACGAAATAAGAATTATATTTAATTTATGAGTGTTATAATCCTCATTTGTCAAGTTAGTTTTGGTATTTAAGGAACTTCATGTATTTTTTAACTACTCGATTTGTGGAAAGTTTATAAACCCTATTGAGAATGTATATGTAAAAATAATTACTCAAAGTTTATTATAAGACAAAAAAAAAATAGCTTTCAACCATTTTAATAAACATAAAAAAAATATTTTTAAGAGAGAAAAACAACATATAACAAAAACTTCTATAAGTTTCAAAGTCTCATTCCTCCCCAAATGTCAGGGATGACATTAAGATTTGGTTACCCAACAAGAGCATATCGTCTCATCATCTTAAATGGACCAACCTCGTTTGAAAAAAATATAATATCATCATACACGTCTTCATTGTCTGGGTTTTCTTTCGATGGGAAACTTACGACCAAATATAAATAAATAATGCAAGGTTATAACACTGCACCTCATCTGCAATAACTCCACGTAATATATTAACCATCTCTTCTACGATGTTTTTGATATCCTTAATCTTTGTTGCTTCAAAATTTTCAAGTTTTTCTTGAAGTTTTATCTTCATATTTTAAAGTAGTATTCTCACTATTTAATGTAACGTTTTGGTAGCAATAGTTTTATTCTTGGTAGTGATGTCATCATTTTTTCCTATCACAACAACATTTTCAGAAACTAGTTGTTTTGAGTATTTTTTAGATTTACCTTGTATTTTGAGAAATCAGCTCCGCATTTTGGTCTTCAATGCATTGTTTTTTAGTAACTACATTAGCAATAAGGGTCTTCAACTGCAACTTTTCCCGTTTCAGTATATCATGATGAGTTTGTCTCAAAGTTTTAAATCATCGATTAAAGGGTATTAAGTTGTATTTGACTCGCTTAATAGATCCAAATTTAATACGTTTCATTTTGAAATTATACATTGCTTCGATATAGTATAGAATTATATGTCGATAAGCAACTACTATTGAGTTGTGAAAACTCTGAAAAATAACAATGAAACAGATAAACAAAAATTTCCAATAAGATAGATTGAGAAAAGTATGATGATAAAAACGAACCTCTAAATGGAGCTAAAGTTATCTTTGTAGAATTTTGGTCATACTCATAGTGTTGTAATGCAACATGTTGGGATAATATTTAAGTTGATAAGATATCTTGGTTGGGAGGATTTGAAGCTGTGGTATTTTTTCTTTTTTATTTATCGATAAGATAATTGTTTTCATTGGTGTCATGATTAATAGGATTTTAAGATGTTGTATTTCTATATTTTTTCCAATCAAGAGCTAAAGAAGACACTTCAGTATATTTGTTAGTTTCTCCATGGTTGTTTGCTAATCAGAAAATGTAGAAATGATGTCATGTGTAGAAGGATTTCCAGAAGCCACATTCTTACCTTTTTCTGGTCAGGAATTGAGGCAGCAAGTCTGGTAGATTTGTTACAATCTTCTTTGATCATTTGTTAAACAGAGAAGATGGAAATTATCATTTTTTTGTTAGCCACAAGTACCTCATCAAGGTTTTTAGCAATAAAAGGGACATGGATTCCATCAAAATTATTATTTGTTTTGGTTTTTAGAATATGGTCATTTTCAAAGTACTTGACATCATTGTTTTGGTGAGAAGAGTTTACATCGCAATACTGTTTTTTTCTTGCTATTAATATTGTTTTAAGAATTGTTGGAATCATCATTTTTACGAGAAGAATTTGCAACTTCTTCAGGTTTCTTTTTTGGAAGAACAATATTTTTGGGAGAGGCACTATAAGCATCGTCAGTGTCGTTGACTGTTTTTCTTTTTTGGAATATATAGTCCAGTCCCAATTTTTTTTGTTATATATTCGTTGAAGGATCACACCTTAAATATCTTCAGCAGTAGATTCTTCTCCACTTAAGGTAAGGGGAATTTTAGCATTAGAATGTTTGGTGAGTTCATGGATTGACCAAAGACCATATATCAAAACAAAAATCTATTGTAAAGAAGGAATGGTATGCAAAATTCCAAAATTAGAACGAAATGGAAGATAGTTGTGCGAAGGATTTACTCAACTACCATCACATAATTTTTGGAAGAGATATTGAAATTTATTAGAATCTACACAAAATTACAAAAAAAAAAAGAGAACTATGAGCAAAACATGTAGCAAAAAAAAGAAAATTGGAATAAAATTGAACAAATTATATTTTACATGTTTTCATCCATCTTCGTTCAACTTGACCATATACTTTTTCAAATCGATATTCTCAATTCTGGTTACGTAAGTAGAAAGTGTTCTTCAGATATAGTTTGAAGATGGTAAATTGACGATTTGATTTGATTCTAGAAGAGTTAAGTAATAGAGAGGGATTTTTTAGAGTTTTGAAATATTGATGTTTGTAATGAACTGTGTAAGATGTACAGATATGTTCACATTTTTAACTGAACATTATAAACCATCCAATACCTGTTAGTTCGGAATCACATATGCTAACATACCTGAAAAAAAAATCTTGTTTAAAACGAGGAAGAGGTAATCAAAGACCTCAGTGGAATAATAAAGTCTAGAAACATATTTCATTGTCTTTAATTTGGTGAGTTAATTCACCAACTACATGAACGTGAGTAGCACTATCACCAGAAAACCGTACTGATATCTAAAGCGTTGGTACTCATTTTCAGTCGTATATTTATAAGTGTTGGATTATTGATAGCGGAATATCTACTGCAGGAAGTTTGTTTTTGTAATATCTACGGGAGGAAGTTTGGTGCTCTAAAAACTTTTTCTTTAGGAATAGCTACGGGAGGAAGTTTGTTCTTCGATTTTATTTAATATTTTTTTATTTTTTGGTACCAGTTTTTTATAAAGTAGAAGAAGAACGTGATGAAAAAAATGGTTTTGAAAACCTCTTCATAGCCTGAGACAACATCTCGATAAGCAATTTTTACATTGATTCGACGATTGGTAGCCAATTTAAACTCCTTCAGTAACCGGTCAATCTGATCGTCATTGAAACGCTTAGTGTGTCTCCCGCATACCAAACGATCTTTGAGATCTTCATGGCCGTATGTTGTTCTCTCCTTTAGACATTGAATCAGATGAAATCTAGATTCAGAAACATGCTTGACCCGTAGCAGGAACTGAGGCTCTCATACCAAACTGATGACGCGGCGGAAATAGAAGAAGAAGCAACGATAGATGAAACCCTAATTCAAGGGTAACATGATGCAACCCTAATCTAAGGGTAACAAAGAGTGAAATTTTCAGAGATAAAAAATCTATTATTCCAAAAACTTAAAACAACTTAAGGCATATGAGGCTTTATATAATAGCTTCTCAAAACCCTAAATTATAATACAAGGAAATAAAATAAATATTTTAAAATAAAATTAAATAAAATAAAATCAAATCTTAATATAATTAGATTTGATATGAATACATAAGATATTTGAATAAAATAAAATAAAATAAAATAAACAAGGCTTTTGTTTGGACTTTCTGGGCTACATCATCCTCTCCTGGTTGATAAGAATTCGTCATCGAATTCACAGCACCATCACCATCAAGAACCCAAATTATTTATTTTATATTATTCAATCGTCACATTGGGAATTATAATTGTTGACCTTATCGGAATAAGATAAATTCTTCTCGAGTGTTCCTTATTCGAAGTCACATTGAAGCCATCCAGTTGAAGGAAAAAAATTGTTTCGAAAACCTTTTCATAGCCTGAAGACAACATCCCCATGTCCAGTTGATGAAAAAAAATGGTTTTGAAAACCTCTTCATAGCCTGAGACAACATCTCGATAAGCAATTTTTACCTTGATTCGACGATTGGTAGCCAATTTAAACTCCTTCAGTAACCGGTCAATCTGATCGTCATTGAAACGCTTAGTGTGTCTCCCGCATACCAAACGATCTTTGAGATCTTCATGGCCGTATGTTGTTCTCTCCTTTAGACATTGAATCAGATGAAATCTAGCTTCAGAAACATGCTTGACCCGTAGCAGGAACTGAGGCTCTGATACCAAACTGATGACGCGGCGGAAGTAGAAGAAGAAGCAACGATAGATGAAACCCTAATTTGAGGGTAACATGATGAAACCCTAATTTGAGGGTAACATGATGAAACCCTAATCTAAGGGTAACAAAGATTGAAATTTTCAGAGATGAAAAATCTATTATTCCAAAAACTTAAAATAACTTAAGGCATAAGAGGCTTTATATAATAGCTTCTCAAAACCCTAAATTAGAATACAAGGAAATAAAATAAATATTTTAACATAAAATAAAATAAAATAAAATCAAATCTTAATATAATTAGATTTGATTTAAATACATAAGATATTTGAATAAAATAAAATAAAATAAACAAGGCTTTTGTTTGGACTTTCTGGGCTACATCATAAAGGAAATAAAATTCATCAACGTAGTAATTGAACATGTTAAGTCTTTGTATTTTGTTTTTCAACCAAGAGTGGGAAGAAAATATTTGGGCTTAGTATGGGGTTTTTTAGAAGAGGTAGTAGAATTAATATCAAGAAGTTTTCTTACAAATTGGGGGATATTTTCTAAAAATCACAAAGATTTATTACTTATTCACATTTAATTAGCAATCAAAGCGTACATACAAATAGGTAAATGACGGAATCGATGCAGGATATACACATTGCAAGAAGTTGAAGATGAAAGAAAAATTGAAGGTTTGTGAGCTCTAATGGAAGTAGTAAATGAAAAATATGTGTTTCAGAGATAGAGAAAGGCCAACGAAAAAGAAGATATGAGGAAAGTGAGTTTCTTAAGTATAAAAGTAGCAGATATGTTCCCAAATGACCTGAACCATTGGATTAAAACAATATCTATGGTAAACAATATTGAGAAATGAAACAGATTTTAAACGTGTCAGAATTTATGATGACTAATATTAGAGTTAATTACATATGTCGGTGTAAATAAGAAATATGAAAAGTTTTAAACATGCTAAAGTTTTCAAATAAAAATAAAAATAATAATTCTCAATATTCTTGATGTTACCTTGTCTAGGTATTTTAGTAGCCCTTCAACAATTTGTTTTAGAAAATTAATTTAATGACTATGGGGAATTATGATAATTTTATATCCAATAAATATTATATATTCCTTATAATGATAAGCTAAGTATATATCAAAGACTGGCAAAAGAATAAAATGAATGTAATAAGGGATAAATGCAAGACAGGGCATAACATATATGAGAATGAGTATGAGCTGAGAATCATAAAGAGTAACAAGGGTTGTATGAGTTTTGAATAGGGTTATAAAGAATTATGAGACGAGGGTAATAAAGAAAATATGAGACGAGCTTCATGAAGCTATCATCTAGTCCCTTAGCTTTTTTGGAAGCTTATGAGATAGCTAAACATATTTGAACCAAATCTGAACCATGTCCGATGAGCATTCTTAAAAGTGGTTACTATCCAAGAGTCATACATATGGACCAATTACTTTTTAAAGAGACGTATTAAATTTTAATTACACCCATGAACTTGTTTCTTTCTAAGTAAAATCATCGAATCAAAGGAGAGAAGCGGTTGCACTCCTTTGTAGCCCCCTAGCTACTGCGTCGATTCTCATTCCTTAGTAGGGTATTTAAATGTTTTTTCAATCTTTATAATGAATTCCTTTCTTTTTCACTGTTGCTAATTTGAGAAGAAGAAAAAATTGAATTTCTAGAGAGATAAAACATTTTACTTTAAGCTTTCAAACGCTATTCCTCTGTTTTTTTCAACTTTGTTAGTTGTTAATTTGGTTTCTCGAATTTTTCTACGGTTTGTATGTTCACAGCCATGAACGCTCGTATTAAAGAGGTTTGGCTCAATTTATCTGAGTTGTAAGAAATAGAAAAAAAAGGCTAGGGTTGCTGCTGGGTTACCCGCTTCTTCAGGTGAAATGGTTGTAACTCAAATTATAGATTACGGTGGAGCTTTCCCGTACAATAAACATCTATTTGCTTCTAAATCTAGATCACCAACACAATCATCAACATCTCCCACTCATTTTCCACAATCAATGAAGTCATCTCAAAACCAAAAGATAACTAGTTGCATAACTCCATTTACATTCATTGTCGTGGGAGTGGATGTTGGTGAAAGCACCCCACATCGAGTTACAAGCCTATTTAAAATAAAAAAAACAAGACTTTTACATCGAATAAATCAAATAAATATCCAGTTGAACAAACTACAATTGTTAGTGATCCCCCCCACACAGGTTTCAATTATGAGGGAGAAACCACCACAATTGAACTTTCATCAGATACAGGTATAACAACAAATCCGATAACTGCAACTGTTGAGCCTCATTTAATTGAGGAATAAAATCATGGCATTCATCCCAATAAACCTTTGGAACATAGACCCCAAGTGATGGAAGAAAATATGGATGGTAGTGGAAAATATACCCCTATAGAGACATTTGGTCAGGCTAGGGACACGCAGAAAGAAACATAAGGAAAACAGGGAAAATAATGCCTTGCTTGAATCCGAACCACTTCCTGAGTCCCTCATTGGGCGAGTTGGGCCCAACTTTACTAAGGTGAGTGTCAAGTATCTTTTAGTTTTATAGAATATATGATATGCTTATTTTTAAGAATCGAACTGGAAAGGATTCAGAAAAAATGGGGATTCTCTCAATAAGTTAAGATCAGGCTACCTCAACTTTGAGATACTTCAATAGACAGTAAAGATGGAGAATTTGTAGTTTATATCGACGTACTCAACTAGGGTCTTTGGTTTCCCCTTGATCCTTTCTATTTTGTGAAATAATGCCCGAATCAAGTTAGCCATATTTTCTGGTTTACATTGTTAGCTAGCATCATAGCTTCAAGGCTATCCAAAATTTTGATGCCTATAGAACAACAAGTTGTTGCGGTTGGTTTGGGTCGTAATGGTCATGTGCCCTTTTACTATATTAATATAAAGACTCACTATAAGGTGGTGGTAGATGATCTTCTAGAAGCAGATAAGCCTTGGAGAACTCAGTTTCTTTTTGTCAACAATGGTTGAGAAAACAGTACAAAGATTACTTTTAAAGAAATTCTGAGCATGCTCACAAGATACTGAAAAAGCTCACGTAAGTGTTTAAAGATTTATTTCATTTCCAAATTTTGATATTATTATTTCTTACCTCGGTTTTGTTTTATCGTACTGTTCTCAAAGCCCTTCACACAACATTTAGACAATGGGAAAACAACTTTTAAAAATTTGAATTAATGGGCCAATAAAAAGTAGTCAATTGAGTTTCACAACTGCTTTATTCCAAAAAAATTGGTGAGAGCCCATCTATGGAGAACAAATCCGATATGTAAACTTTCATAGAAACAGTTTACCATTCTATCCCGATCCTCTGAAATTTTCAGAAGGACTGAGGCGGCTGATGGTATACGTTTTCTACCAGCTATAAATAAGGCTCCCGGCCACCACGGCAAAAACAAGAATAAGAAGAATAAGATGAAGGATGGTTCATCTCAAGTTGTTCTCGAACTAGGGAGTAAGGGGCCCCCTGATGAAATGGATTTATTTTTGTTGGAAGCTATTGCAGTCACTATTGGAAATACTGAAGTGCCATTATAATTTCCGACTGTTAAGAAGAAAAAAGAGAAAAAGAAGAGTAAGAAGGGTAGTGACAAGAGAGAAATGAAGAAGAAGCGTTCCTTGAATCCTCCAGCCATGTGAATGTTGTGATATACGATGAGATCTCCTTTGAAATGTCTAAGGAGAATGGCGAATTAGGATACATTTTTTTGGGCTACATAAGGCCAGTTATTAATTTAGAGATGCAAGTGAGGAAGCATAGCAAAGACATAGGTTCTCTTCAAGATGAAAATCAATGGCTAAAGAATTTTGGTGATGTAGAGAAATGTAAGGCTGGAATTTGGAGTAAGGAAATGAAACCATTAATGAGGAGCTGGTTCAAACAAAATCTGACCATGATAAACTATATTCTGTCTCCAAATATTTGCAGTCATTTAGCTCCAAGGAAATCACCTCCATACCAAATCAATAAACTCAGGAGAAGTCTACCATTCAACACTTGTCCAACGAGAAGAAAAAGCTTGAAGACCTCCTTAAACATGAAGAAGATGAAATCATTTCTCTCAAAGAAAAGACCGCTAAAGAGGTAGTTGATGATGATGATACATATTCTAACAAGTGTTGAACTCTATGCAAGAGAGGAATGAGTCAATTAAATTTGATAGGTTGATGTTACTTCATAAGAAGCTCCCCCAAATTATCTCGTAGGAATCTATAGAAACACGTACCAGCTAATTATAATTTATTATTACAACATGGCTTTAGGTGAAAAGTTTAATATTTTTTATGATTCAGAAGAATATAACTCTGATAAAGAGGATTCTAATGGCGAGAATCCAGAAGATAAAGAAGAAAGAAAGACCGATGCGAACGAGCCCTAAGGTTAATATTATTTATATGTATGTTTTTTTAAGTAAGTATTTGAAGTTAAGTCCTTAATACACATAAAGAATTTTGTTGTGCTTAGATCGGATATGTTTGTGTACATCATTGGTGATGAGTTAATATTTCGCCTTAGTAAATTGTTAAGAGAGAAATCTAGAGAGAGAAAGAGTTTGAGAGTTTTTAGAGAGAGAAAGTTCAAGTACAAATGAGTTCCAAAGAAAAAGTGTCCAACCCCTTTATTAGAGTAGCCTTGCCCTTTATATAGAGGAGTCAAGACTTAGTCTTACAAAATATGACTAAATGTTGTTTAGTCCTTAACAATTATACATAGTTACAAATACTCTTCAAAACTTACATTAATTACAATTTAAAGACAAAACTTACATTACTTACAATTAAATCCTTAAATTTACATTATATAGAACTTAGTCCTCAGAATCCTACTTCCATATCAGAAGCTCCCCTAGTTCTCATGTCAGTAAATGAATGAGAACTAAAATATCTTCGAATTCAGATATCTTCGAATTCTTCCATATGTCATGTAACCTGTTATAATATAAACTCAAAGCAGTCATTCGAAACAACCTTTTAAAACAATCATTTGAAGCGTTCATGAAGAGAAATCATTCGAAGCGTACATGAAGAGCAAGCATTTGATGCGTAATAAAAAACAGATACCAATTAACAGAGGCGCTAAAATCTGATAACCTTTCAAAGATAAAAAGTCTCTTCGAAATACTGTGTAAATAAAACATCCTCGAATCCTTGTGAAAGTAACACTTTCAAAAGTACTCATCGACTTTTATCCACACAACATATAAAAGTAACTTTTCATATAACCGTTCAACCCATCACAGCCCTATAGTTTTTGGATCCATAGCTAGATGTCTAGCCTGACACATTTCGAATATTTGATCATCTTACCGCTTTGTATTACAACCTATTAACATCAAAGTTTTTCTAACTTCACACATCTTCATTTATTTGTATAAATTTAACCAGTATTCTCATTTTTTATTCTCACCACGCACATTATTTTAGAGAGAAATCACAGCATTTTGCTACCTTCATCGTGTTCTTCCTTTTTCTCAATGTTCTCATCAGAAAAAATCCAACTTTTTGATCAATCTTCATCTACTCCGATCAACCTTCATCTGGTTTATAAAAAAGAAACCAAGAACCAAAAAATCAAAGGCTATCATACCCAAAACACCAGAATCTTCAGAATATGACAGCAACTTAGTTTTTGGATCATACGACTATTTATGTATTACGCAAAGAGCTGAAGAATATAGGGTTGCAGGATTAATCAATAGCCTTCTAGTTGGAACAACCACTGAAACAATTTATTACGGTAATTTCGATCCAACTAAAGTTCCCGTTCTTTCTCATTCTCCCATAGTTGAAGAACATTCCTCATCCAAAATCCTAGGCCCTAAAACACCTCGATCCTCTTAATCTCGAAGTAAGATTTCTCATTTGATTAGTGAAAAATCTCGTTTAAAACAAAAGTCAAATATTCCCTCTTTGAATCACTCTTCAATAACCAGAAAAAGAAGAACTTTTATTGCCATGGAAGATGAATCAGAAATTATCTGAACTCCTTCTCCTTCGAATCTAGATACCGAAAATCCTCCTCAAAGAGAAGTAATTGAAGAAGCTCCTCGAACAGGTAACCCTTTACCAGAAGCTGTTAATCCAACATCTCAAAATCCTTGAGAAGAAACATCGAAAGCCAACGAAGCTGATTTTGAGGCTACTAAAACTGATCTCGAGGCTGAATCTGACGATGGGAACTCTACAACTACCCATAAGCCTCAAGAAGAAATAGACACTTGTTTTGTTTCTGAAGAAGAAAGAGCGAAGATTGAGGGAAACTTGAGAAATCTTGAAGCTAAATACATCATTTCTCTGAAGAAAGTTCGTTATATATATATATATATATTATAAGGATAGTCAAGCTTCGGCTCTAAAAACGCAATGAGGAATGGAAGACAACATAACTCTTCGACTACCTAAAGAAGGAGAAACTCCCTTGGATTGTAAAGATGACGAGCTAATAGTCTACCCCGAAATCATCAATTGGGGTCTTCGGTTTCCACTGGATCCTACGACCGTGGAATACGTCGAACTCCTCAGCTTATGTCTTACTCAAGTGGCACTGAATCAATGGTTCACCCTTATGTCAGTGATTATGGCATCTCGACTGTCTCAGATTCACATCACCATTAAAGACTTCATCTCCTTGACTCAATTTGCAAAAGGTCTGAAGCTTCCCTTTTACTATCCCACCCTGATGGATGACCTCAAGATTATCGATGACGTCTTAGAAGTTGACAAATTCTGGAAACAAAAATTCATTTTCATATCAGGAGCGTGGGAAAATGGCAAAGCAATTTCTGATGCCAATCCTTCAAAATTAAATCTCGTCTGGAGAATCAATCGTAAGCATTTTGAAATTTTTACATTCTGAAATAAATTTTACGTTTTCCCTTTCTCTTTCCTTAATTTTCTGCTTGTCTAATTATTTTAGAAATTTATGCTAAGGTGATTTTCCGAAAACTTGTCGCGTGGGCTGAGAAGGAATAGAACAACGCGTTTCACACTTCCTTTCAACCCATCAATTTCCTTACCTGTCATATGTTTCCAATCTCAGAAGGTTCTTTGCCACCTGAAGACCTGATGTCAGAGCCCGATCCGAAGATAGTCTGCAAACGAATAGTTCAACCTCATTGCAAAGTATTTATTCCCATTCGCAATAGATCAGAGAGTCATTTTCCAAAAAAGAAAAAAAACGTCATCAAAGAAAAGAATGGTAAAAAGACAACCAGCAAATCTAGTGCTAGCCCTACAACTCCATCGAAACCAAAGCACAAACTCTCTCACCCATCAAAGAGGGAAAAGATCAAGAACCATTTCAAAGAAAAAGAAAGCTTCTTCTGTTTCCTATGGAAAGAAAAAGAAACAAAAAAGAATCACTTCGTATACATTGGTTGATGAAGATCAAAACATTGTTGCTAGAAACAAAATAAAACCCACAAAATCCTTCGGTCGAAGAATAGCCAACCAAAGACAACCCTGTGATTATCATCGAAGATAGTACTACCAACGAAAATCAGGCTACTGCAAACTTCAATCCTGATATGTTTATTAACTTTGAAAACACTAAAGCGCTTACTGGTGAAAACGATCCTGCTCTTCAAGATATTCAAAAGCACATGCTTAACTTTGGGAGACCAATACCATCTGAGGCATCTGCAGAAAGTATCTGTCCTTCTGCTCCTATCACTACTCTAGACATGATTCAACGTCCTAGTGCATCGAAAATATAATTTCTTCTTCCTCCTCCAAATCCTACAATCACTATTGCACTTCAACCATTTACTGATCTTGATATTACAGCAAAGGCACTTGCTTCTCAAGTCGAAGCTTCTCAAAACAATCTAAAGCAATTGGCTAAACATATGGTTTATTAAAAAGAAGCGTACGAGGCTGAGAAAAAATTTAAAGAAGAATTGCACAACAAAGTGGTTGATCAACTTCACATGTACGAAGTAGCAAGATCCGAACTTATAAAAGGTGTTCTCTTCATGAAGAATCATCTGCGAACCACACATATTGCTGACAAAGAAGCACTGTAGACTTCTCATAAAAATATATGAATAAGCTCAAGACTGATCATGCAACTGAACTGGCCACTGAAAAATCCAACTCTGCTGAGCTACAGAATTCTCTTACTCTTTGTGAGATAAAAAATAAAGAACTGACCGAGGAGATAGTTAAACTAAAGATGGATTTCGAAACGGAAAAGACTGTGTTGTAGCTGCTGCCGAAGCTGAACTTTCAAAAGACATGCTAACTGCTATTAACATCGGAAAAGAAGATGAAACCATTCTCCTTCTTCGAGAACTTCACGCTAATTATCCAAAAATCGACCTCACAAGTTTTTGGAATGACATTCCTATGGAGAAACGTCCAATTGAAGCTTTCGATCATATCCTCGATTCATCATCTGAAGATGAAGAAGATGAAGAATCATCCGAAGGGGATGAGTCATCTGATTAACTTTATCATATTTTTTGTGTTTGTCAAGTTAAAGAATCGATTTTTTTACCTCAACAAATTAATCTAAATAAAAAACGGTTTCTTTATTTTATCATTCTCTTCACATTTTATTTGATGCTAAATTTTAAAAACGAAAATAATTACAAACTGTAAAATTACCACCTCAAATACCTTAACGAAAAGTGTAATTAAGCCTTGATAGCTCTTCGAACAATTCTCAATGTGTAGTTAAGCCTTGGTAGATCTTCGAAAAAATCTCAGTGTGCTGTTAGGCTTTGTTAGTGTGATTGTTAAACATGGTTGTTTCTTTAAAAAATGTTCTAAACACTTCCGAAAATTGTACTCTTAACCAATCTCAAAGATGATCAGTCTCTGATGATTTGTTAAGATAGTATTCAAATATGTGTAAAATCAATTGGCAAAAAAACAAACTTTATTGATAATATTGAATATGTACACGATGCCTCGTTTAAAACCTTCATGGGCCAACAGGATAGGAAAGAGTGCGTCATTCAAAAATAAAAATTCCAAAGTACAAAAACATATCTACTCCTAATAAAGCTTCAAATCTTAGATATTTCATGGATGTTAAAGCATCCTCCCCTCGAAATCACAAAGATGATAGGACCCCAACTTTATCCTTTCAACAATCACATAAGGCCCTTCCCAGTTCGGAGCCATTTTTCCGAGGTTCTTCTCCTTTGTGTGCAAGAAAACATTTCGCAAAACCTTATCACCATCTTTAAATTCTCTTCTCTTTGCCTTCGAATCATATATATTTCTCATAAGAGTTTGATAATAAATTACGTTCAAATGAGGTGGAACTCTTTTTTCTTCAATCAAATCCAAATTCTCCATTCCAACTTCATTATTATACATTTCAGAATATTGAGCTATTTTAAAAGATGACATCGTAGATTCTACGGGGCTGACTGCATCCATTCCATTTGTCAAAGCAAAATGAGTCTCCTTTGTAGCCTCTCTAGGAGTTGTTCGATAAGCCCAAAGTACCTCTTGCAAATAGTTTGGCCATTTTCCTGCTGCCCCCGTAAAATTCTTCTTCAAGCCATCTAAATTTGTTCTGTATGTCACTTCCACTTGCCCATTGGCTTGAGGATGAAAAGGCGTCGAAAACATTGCTGAATTCCTTTAGAAGTATAAAATGAAGCCATCTCCCTATTATTAAACTGAGGGCCATTATCTGTTGTAATCCTTTGAGGAACTCCAAAACGACAACAGATGATGTTCACAATAAATTTGATCAGGTCTTTTGCTCTTGTCCCCGATAGCGGTTCTACCTCTCCCCACTTTGTAATATAATCAACCGCTACAATTATCATATGTCTTCCTCCAGAAGCCATCAGTAAAGGTCCCACAAGATCAATCCCTCATCTATCAAATGGTATTTCCTTAGATATAGACATAAGCGAACTGCTGCTCTATGAATAGCATTGGCAAATATCTGACAAGTATCACAGCTTCGAACTAAATTCTTGGCATCATTCATGATTGTAGGCCAATAGAACCCTGCAAGTATAACTCGACGTGAGAGAGCTTTGAACCTGCAATGAGCTGACCCTTCACCATCATGCATCTCTGATAATACTTCTTGTGATTCTTGTCTGCTTAAACATCGTAACAATGGCCTGTTCACTGCCTTTTTATACAATATTCCATTCAGTACTATATATCTGAAGGCTTTGCTTCTCAACATTTTTGCCAATTGTGAATCATCTGGTAGTATTCCATGAGTAAAAAAGCTAAGAATATCTGATCGACAATCGTCTTGGATTTCATCAGTCGTAAAAATTCCTCTATACATTCACATTGGCTAGATTGAGTAGCAATTGAAGGATTTTCTTGTAGCAAACTCCAAGGATATTCTTCCTTGTATGAATCGTTTACTAAAGAATCAGCCACCATTTTACTCCCACGTCCAATATATTCCACAACAACGTTGTAAAAAAGAAGCATTAAATTCCAAAGTTCCCGAAGATATAAAATCAAACGATCATTTCTCGCTTCGGAAAATCCAGATACCTGATTTGCTAATAATTGAGAATCTTTTTCCAAGCGCACTGAAGTTGCCCCACAAATTTTTACCGATCTTAAACCTCCCAGAGAAGCTTTGTATTCAGCTTTATTGTTCGAAGCATGAAAACCAAATTTAATAGATTGAATCATTGTCTCTCGCGTTGGAGTTATTATCTGAACCCCAACACTGCACCCTGAAACACTAGATCCTCCATATGTTCGGACAACCCACCTCGAATCAACTGGTATGGCTTCTTTACTTTATTCCTCATCTGATCGGCTTGAATGGAATTCAACAAAAAAATTTGCCAATGGTTGCACCTTTATTGTTGTTCGAGGTGTAAATAAAATATCATAGCCCCCCAACTCCACTGACCATTTGGTCATTCTCCCCAAAATATCAGGTCGTTGTAAAAAAAATTCAAGGAAAATGAAGTTCGGACTTCAATTGTATGAGCTTGAAAATATGGACGCATCTTCCTAGCAGCAATCACCAGCGCTAATGCCAATTTTTCAAATTTCATATATCTTTTTTCTGCTGCCACCAAACTTTTACTAATGTAATACACCGGCTTCGAAACTCCTGAATCTTCGCTGATTAACACTGCACTCAGTGCAAAATCGGATACCGCGATGTACAAAAATAACTTCTCACCATTTCGAGGCGTTGACAAAATTTCTACCGATGACAACAAATTTTGATTTTTGTGAAAGCTGCTTAAAATTCTGATGTCGATTCGAACCTGCTGGGTCCTCGTAACACTTGAAGGAAAGGAAATCATTTGTCATAAAATCTTGAAATAAATCGATTAAGTGTTGCTAACCTTTCTGTCAGAATTTGCACTTATTTGATACACCGAGGAGAATTCATTGTTATCAAAGCTTCAATTACTCTGGGTCAGCTTCTATTCCTTTTTCACTAATGACAAAACCCAAAAACTTCCGTGATCGAACTCAAAGGTGCACTTCTCAGGATTTAATTTCCTCTAAATCATCAAGATGCACTTCATCCTTTGAGATTATTATTACCATGGAATCTATATATACCTCCATATTTCTTCCAATCTGAGTAGGAAAATCTTTATTCATCAATATATGATAAGTGGCTCCAGCATTTTTCAATCCGAAGGGCATCACCCTATAACAGTGCAGTCCCTATCAGTTATAAAAGTTGTGCATTCTTGATCTTTTGGATCCATATGGATTTGATTATATCCTTCAAAATCATCCATAAAAGTAAAAATTTTGTTACCTGAAGTAGAATCAATCAACTGATCTATTCGAGGAACAGGAAACGGATCTTTGGGACAAGCTCTATTCAAATCTGTCAAATCCATACACATTCTCCATTTTCCATTCTTCTTTTTGACTACCACCGGAGTTTCCGTCCACAAAGGATATTGTCACTCCCTTATGTGTCCGACCTTAGATAACCGGTCCACTTCAGCAACAATCACTTCTGTTTTTTCCGAGGAAAATGCTCTTCTTTTGTGAATAACCGGCTTGACCTTCGGATCTATAACCAAGTTGTGACGAATTACTTCAATAGGTACTACTGTTACATCCTCTGTCCTCCAAGTGAAGATATCCAAATTTTGAAATAAAAAATCCAGCAAACGCTGACGTAGAAAAGGGGTCAATAAAGTTCTAATTCGAAGTACCTTCCCTTCCAAAAAAGTAAACTCCTCTATCTCTTCGCTCACCGTTAAAGACCCTGGGGTTTCCCTCGTAACGTCAACCCTTTCTTCCAAATCTGAGGGTACCCCTTCTAACTGTTATTCATACATTAAATATCCACTACTGGACCCTCGGATCCGAAGTGCAGTGGCATAGCATTCCCTCGCAATCTTCTGATCACCTCGAACGACCCCAACTCTATCTCCAACCACATATTTAAAACACTGATAAACTGTAAACACAACCCTATACATTCTTGAAAGACATGATCTTCCAAACATAGCATTATAACTTGTGGGACAGTCCACCACCACAAAAAGTACCTGGAATGTTTTCTTAAATGGTCATTTTCCCAAACTCTCCTCACCCTCGAATTCTCCTACAACACGAGCTGTTACACCCATGAATTCAATAATATTTCGATCCGATTGAGAAATCCGAGGTGGATTTGTCATTCGATCAGAGGTGGATTTAAAAAGGACATTAGCATAACAGCCAGTGCTAATCAGCACACATCGAATTTCGACGCCAACTACCTCAGCTCCAATCACCACAGCATCTTCATGTGGTCATGCAGTACCTCGCTAATCGTCTTCACCAAACAAAATGAAGGGAATATATTTCTTTTCATTCAAGTGCGTAGAAATATTTCCTTCAATTTGAGTTTTCAAGTTGACAACATGCCTCTTCCTCGGACTATCCGAATTACCAGTCATCAAATCGCCTCCTAAAAAAGCTAACGATTCAAAAAACTTGCGCTGCTCCCGCACACGTCCCTTTTCTATAGGCTCTTCGACTGTCATCGGAAGCAATCTATTCAGATCTTTTTCAACATACTCAGAATAAGCATCAAAAGGCTCGCTTAGTGAATCTAAAATCATCAAATTTACAGCTGGTGGTGCAGCTTTCAAAGTTGATGCACCATTGTTTTTCGATGCGCTCCCTTGTGACTTCACATAAGTTAGGAGCTTCCAATTTTCAATAAAAATTGAATTTATTTCTTCAAAGCAATGCAATCATTTGTACCATGCCCAATATCCTCATGATATTTTCAAAACTTGTTATTTCTTTCCTCTCTTGGCCTGCTAATTGGGGTTGGCTTCCTAAAATTTACGAAGCTTTTGGTGTTATCCCAGATCACAAAGATATTATCTGTCAGATCAACATAATATTCTGGTTTGACCCATGTATTTGGTCTAGGACTATTCTAATTGCTAGATGGAGCGTGATTTGAATAACCACCACTCCAAGGAGGCAAATTTTTTTTTTGTCTCAACTGCTGATTATCATTTCCATTACCATTCGAAGGCTGCCCTTGATTATTGGCTGCATGTCCCGAATTCTTCGGAGTGCTGACTGGTCTGCCTCAGACCCTACTCGACTCCTCTATATTAATCTGATCTTCAACTTGAGCCATCAAAGCTCCAAAGGTTAATGCTCTTCTCTTTGTCGTCTCATTAGCAAGATCCCCTGTCAATAATCCTTGGTGAAAAGCTGTCATCGCCACATTCTCCTCACAGTTGTCCAAACTAGCTATGGTCAAAACAAATATCTTTGTATAATCTTTTAACTTTTCCCCAGGTGCCTACTTGCACTGAATAATGGTATCACCATTTTCTCTCATCTCTTTGCTTCCCACAAAGTGCCTTCGGAATGCAATATAAAAATCTCTAAAATTGGAAATGGATCCCCTTGGAATATGATTGTACCATTTAAGAGTTGTTCCCTTAAAATTCTGTGAAAATGCACGACACACCAGCCGATCGCCATCTTCGAAGCTCATCATATAGTTCTTGAATTGTTCGATGTGATCATCGGGATCCTGCATCTCATCGAACTTTTCCACCTTTGAAATGTCAAAACGCTTCGGAATCGTCATGGAGTGAATCTCACTTGTTAACGGAAAAATTCTATAGTCGACCCCTTAAACGAATTGATCATCTTTTCCCATTGTAACATATAAATTGCGATCAGTTTCAGTATACTGATTCGAGGTGTTTCTTTCGTACCAAGTAGAACGAGGAACATTATCCCTTTTAGATTTACTCTCATTTTTATGTTTTCTCGACTGATCTCTGTCTGATTCCCCAGTGGAGTCGCCAATTTGATGAGTTAATCTAGAGAGAAATCTAGAGAGAGAAAGAGTTTGAGAGTTTTTAGAGAGATAAAGTTCAAGTACAAGTGAGTTCCAAAGAAAAAGTGTTCAAACCCTTTATTAGAATAGCTTTGCCCTTTATATAGAGAAGTTAAGACTTAGTCTCTAACTGAAATATGTTACAAAAGATGACTAATTGTTGTTTAGTCCTTAACAATTATACATAGTTACAAATACTCTCTAAAACTTACATTAATTACAATTTAAAGACAAAACTTACATTACTTACAATTAAATCCTTAAATTTATATTATTTACAACTTAGTCTTCAAAATCCTACTTCCATATGAATTGGTTTGGCCAGAGGCATTTTGTAACCCACCTTCGAATTTTATTTAATCATTGCATCATCTAAGATACTTTATGTTATCTTTACACATATCAACTCACCGTTTCAATATATTCTTACTTCCATTTATATGTGACCCTAATTAAGTATGCTTTATTCAAGGATGACCAAAACTTGGAATAACTGAGTCATTCAAAGGTAATTCATTCAAAGGTAATAAAAATTTAATCCAACCAAACCATTCGAAGATAATTCATTCAAATGTAATAAGATTTAATACAACCAAGCCATTCGAAGGCAATAAAATTTAATCCAACCAAGTCGTTTAAAGGTAAGAAAATTTAATCCAACTACGCCATTTGAAGGTAATCCATTCGAAGGTAATAAAATTTAATCCAACCAAGTCATTCAAAGGTAATCCTTTCGAAGACAATACAATTTTGTCCAACTAAGTCATCCGAAGGTAATCCATTCGAAAGAAATAAAAATTTATAGAAAAACACCTTTTAAAGTTAAAATATGATAGATTAATTGTTGTTCGAACACCTTATTAAAACATCCCGGTACCAGAGTAAGAAAGAGTATGCCCTCTAATATTTACGTTGAACTGAAACAAAATAAATATTTACAAGATAAACCAATTTTAAATATAAAATTATGTGTTTAACATTTCATGGTACTTTTGTGTAAAAAAAACACTAGACAAATGAATAGCAAAAGACTCAAACTTCTATGTCTCATTTTTACTAACTTGTAAAGTAAAATTAAAGACTAGATAGCTATCTATATTAACTCTATAGAATTGATAACTTACTGATAACATTAAGTATTAGATACACGTGAGGTGTTTCGGGCAAACCCTAATAGAAAATTTATTGTTTTTCTTTTAAATCTTAATTTTATTTTTTATTTTTAAATTTGTAATATATTTTCTTATAGTTTCAATTTCTCTCTATATAACCCTTTTAACATATAAAAAATTAAAAAAGTTTAATAATTTTATCATTTTAAGATTTAAATGTTTATAAAATATAATGTTTATATTGAGAGAAATTAAAATTTTGTGATTTAAAATGTTATAATTTAAAAAATAAAATTTATTTTTAAAATTTTAATTAAATTATATAAAAAAAATATTGTAATTTTAAAACTATTTCTAGTTAAAATTTTAGACCACATATAGTGTGTATGTGTTAATTATATACACATGTTAGTCAAGATAATATATACATGTTTCAGAGAACAAATTGAATCATGTTTATTTTAGTCTGTTTTTTTTCAATTTCAAACCCAAAGTATTCTTTCTCCATTATTTTAGATATACTTTCTGTATTATAAATAAAATATTTATAAATTTATTTAAAAAAATACTACTCCAACCAAATTTCACATGATAATTATTGTTATTTAATTTTCTACCTTCTACGTTTCAATATCCATATGTAGATAATAGAATTGTATATATTTTTATTTTACTTGTACTAAATATAATATAGATATTAAATTCGGCTTTTAATTTATTGGATTTAAAAAAATAAAATTTATATTTTGAAAAACATATAATTTATCCAAATTTAAAATATACCTGATGAAATGGATTTATTTTTGTTAGAAGTTGTTGCAATCACCATTGGAAATACTAAAATGCCATCAGACTTTCCGACTGTTAAGAAGAAAAAAGAGCAAAAGAACAGTAAGAAGGGTAGTGACAAGAGAGAAATGAAAAAGAAAAAAAACCTCAATCGGTTGGGAGATCATTCTTTGACCCGAAGTCCTCATTTCAATCACTTTAATCGAGGTTCCTCCTCAAACAGTTGTATCAACCAATCTTTCTTCCCCACTACTTCCCGCAGATGACATGCCAACTTTTGGAGGTGGTGACCATATAGATGGCTTAGGTAATTTTTAATTTTGAAGACTTCGAACCAGCGTTCCTTGAATCATCCAGCCATGCAAATGCTGTGATATATGATGAGGTCCTATTTGAAATATCTTAGGAGAATAACGAATTAGGATACTCTCTTTTGGGCTACATAAGGCCAGTTATTAATTTAGAGATGCAAGTGAGGAAGCATATGAAGGACATAGGTTCTCTTCAAGATGAAAATCAAAGGCTAAAGAATTTTGGTGATGTATAGAAATGTAAGGCTTAAATTCTGAGTAAGGAAATGAAACCATCAATGAGGAGTTGGTTCAAACAAAATCTGACCGTGATAAACTATAATCTGTCTACAAATATTTTCAGTCATCCAGCTCCAAGGAAATCACTTCCCTACAAAATCAACAAACTCACGACAAGTCTACCATTCAACACTTGTCAACGAGAAGAAAAAGCTTGAAGACCTCCTTAAACAGGAAGAAGATGAAATCATTTCTCTAAAGGAAAAGACCGCTCAAGAGGTAGTTGATGCTGATGATGTATATTCCAATAAGTGCTGAAGTCTATGCAACAGAGAAATAAGTCAATTAAATCAGTTATGGTGATGTTACTTCATAAGAAGTTCCCCCAAATTATCTCTTAGGAATCTATGGAAACACGTACCAGCTGATCAGATTTATTATTACATCATGGCTTTAGGTGAAAAGTTTAATAGTTTTGATGATTCAGAAGAATATAACTCCGATAAAGAGGATTCTAATGGTGAGAATCGAGAAGAGAAATAAGAAAGAAAGACAGATGGGAATGAAACCTAAGGTCAATATTTTTTATATGTACGTTTTTTTAAGTAAGTCTTTGAAGTGAATTCCTTAATACCCATAAAGCATTTTGTTGTGTTTAGATCGGATAAGTTTGTGTAAGTCATTGGTTTGGCTAGATGCATTTTGTAACTCACCTTCAAATTTTATTCAATCATTGGATCACCTAAGACACTTTATGTTATCTTTATACATATGAACTCATTTCAATATATTCTTACTTCCATTCATATCTGACCCTAATTAGGTATGCTTTATTAAAGGATGACCAAAACTTAAAATAACTGAACCACTCAAAGGTAATTCATTCAAAGGTAATTCATTCAAAGGTAATAAAAATTAATCCAACCAAACCATTCGAAGATATTCATTCGAATGTAATAAAATTTAATCCAACCAAGCCATTCGAAGGCAATAAAATTTAATCCAACCAAGCCATTTGAAAGTAATCCATTCGAAGGTAATAAAATTTTATCCAACCAAGTCATTCAAAGGTAATCATTGTGAAGGTAATATAATTTTGTCCAACTAAGTCATCCAAAGGTAATCCATTCGAATGAAATAAAATTTATAGCAAAAACACCATTTAAAGTTAAATATGATAGATTAATTGTTGTTCGGACACCTCATTAAAACCTCCCACCTACCACCAGAGTAAGAAAGAGTATGCCCTCTAATATTTACATTGAACTGAAACAAAGTAAATATTTACAAGATAAACCTATTTTAAATATAACCTTATGTGTTCAACATTTCATGGGTGCTTCAAAAGATTGGGTTTTTGGTCCAAGAGCTTGTATGTTCTTTGCTTGATCCTTTCACACATAGTGTACGGTCATTTTCAGTTTGGAGCCAGTTTTTCAAACTTTTTTTCTTTTAGTATGTAAAAATAATTTTCTTAAAACTTTATCTCCCACTTGAAAGTCTCTTCTTCTAACTTTGGATGCATACTTACTTCTCATCAGGCCCTGGAAATGAATAGTTCTCAAATGAGCTTTAATTCTTACTTCCTCTATCAAATCCAACTGAGCCCTTTTTGCAACCTCATTATTCTCTTCGGAATAAGTTTGAGTTGTAAAAGAAGAAAACGTAGTTTCTATTGGTGTGATTGCATACATTCTATAAACTAAATCAAATAGTGACTATTAAGTAGTTGTATGTATAGTCGTTCGTTAGGCCCTTAGTACTTCTTGTAGATAGTTTGGCCATCTCCCGGCTGCTCCCTCCAAGTTATTCTTTAGATCATTAAAATCATTCAATTTGCTACCTCAACTTGTCCATTGGCCTTAGGATGAAAATGAGAGGAGAGTTGAGGACCATGTCTTAATGAAAAGAAGAGGAGAATCGTTTAATGATGAATCCTCTTGATGCACAAAATATTTCCATGTATTTGTTGTCGAATTGAGGACAGTTGTGTGTAGTGATATGGTGATAAAACCTGATTGAAGGGTATTTTTGGTAAGTTTTTGGACTAGGTATTAAATTTTTGGTATAAGGTAGAGAGATGATTGAGGTGCTAGTATTTAATATCTAAAGAGAGAATATCTAACCCATTAAATATTGTTTTATGCCCTATTTATAAGATTGCAAATATCAATAGGCCAGCAGGTTGCTTCATACATCCGGGTCATATCTGTGGGCTTCGAGGCCCAATATTACGTAAAGTATGCACTCAACCTACTATACTAGATACATAGCTTAATCAACATCGTTTTTATTATAAGTCTAAACTTCCCTCTAAGAGAAATCTGAACCACTTTACCATTTAGTCCTCTAACAGAAGCCGACCCTATCAAAAGTAATCTACATTCTTCTACAAAATTGGGTATTACATTTATGAAGTTCTCAATGTGATGCTCGAGATTATCTGATCTATCGTACATATACATCTTATACTAATCAAACTTATGAGGTAATTTATTTTCTATAATATTAAGTGTTAAACTGGACCTTGATGTGTGGTATCTCTGAAGGTAGAAAAGGCCCTCAACAATATCACTCTACACATGATGTTGTTCAGAGCCTTAGTAGATATCATGATTAAGGGTTGGTTAGAATTTGGAAAGTAATGATTGGAAAATCAGTATAAACGAAACATTGGATTTCCTAGCTTATAAGACTACTCCCAAAGTTGGGTTTAAAATTGACGAGGCTTCATAGATTGCTACATAGGTTGTTGAAAAGATGAATATGAGGTAGTGTTTTTGTGCGTACGTATGGTGTTGCTCTGCCTCGTATCTTAGGGTAGGAGTCATGTTTAAATGATGTTGACCCCTATCCCGACCATAATGATGATAGTGGAAGCGTCGGTGATATCTTCTTTCGCAACACTCTAAATCAAAATATTGATTAATATACCTCTCATTAGATGAAGAAAGAGAGCAACGTTGGTGTCAAGACTTATGCCTTAATTACGGGCACCTTGAAATCGGTTAGCATGGAACCTTTGAAATGACTCCGAGACTCCACCATGAACCTGTATATACTTTTTTAATGTTCATTTAACCTTAGTCTTGAAATTGTTTACTGGCATTCTCAACTAGACTTGAAGGTTTGATATTTGTGTTACATGAGCCCAACGAACTACTTCAAGGTGGGTTTAAAAATATCCCAAGTAGCCTATATAATCCATGATGTACTTTGGCATCTTCTCGAGCTTTTGGCTCAGTGAGGTTTTCAATACTTCAAATGGTATGTGAATGTAGCTTACAAGTTGTTGCGGATGGTTTTGGAAAGATGTTATCTGGATACTAGTTTCTCTTTACATACAATGTCAGTATGATGCTCGACTTAGTCTGGTCACTAGCACGACCTATCAAATTTACGTAGAAAAAGGTTCGACCTTGTCGGGACACCACAAAAAAAAAAAGAGATATTTTATAAAGACAAAGCTGTTAAGCTAATATATATACTAAAAAGGTTTTAACCATTTCCAAAACATATGGTTAGTCTATTTAAAAAAAATACAAATGGTTTTATGGCACATAAGGTTCATTTACGCATAAATACACAATTGAGTTAAGAAACTTCCTATAATTAAATGTCGGTCCAGCGATTCAACTAATAATTTCCTATCCTGAATAACTATTTTATTATACAATATTTATCTATATGTAATGATAAAAATTATTTGATAAAATTTATTTAAATTTTAAAATTTATTTGATAAAAATTAAAGTTAGAATTAAAGTTAGAATTATATTTGATAAAAATTATTTAAATTTTAAAACTTATTTGATAAAAATAAAGTTAGAATTATATTTGATAAAATCTTTTTAGTTTAAGAATTATTTTTAATGTTGGAATTAAAGTTTCTTTAAATTAAAAAAATGATACTTTTGTTTTAATTAATTTTTTTTAATCAAAGGATTTCATTTAAAGAAATAACAAGGGCAAGCCCTTCATTGTAATTATTACAAAAATTGAAAAAGAACTAAAACCCTAATTTCGTTCTAAATCGTCTTCTTCCCCAAAATCACGAAACCCTAATTTCTTAAACAGTGAACCTAAGATAACCATAGTTTGCTTTCTCCAAAAGAACAATTGCTTTTAGCTTTGCTGGAGCATTAACCTTGTCAAACTCCATCTCACACTGATTTCTCAAAACCTCTCTTGCTACCCAATCGGCCCCAAGATTTTCTTCACGAAAAATATGCTTCAACACTATTGTAGACTTGAAAAGAGATCTACAACACTTTATTAAAGGCTCAAGAAACCACGGAGCATTTCCAAACTGAATCAGACTCACCAAGATCATGGAATCAGTATCAACATCAACGGAGCGGATCCCCAATCTGTCACACAAGACCAGGCCGTCTAAGAGAGCACGGGTTTCAGCTATTATAGGCGAAGCTTTGCCATAAATCTTGCCCACACCAGCAACAACGTCGCCATTACTGTCTCTCAACAAAGCACCACCACCAGCTTCACCGTACGAGGTACAACTTCCATCCACATTTAGCTTGTAACGACCAGCCTTGGGACATTTCCATTTCAAAAACAGAGGTCTGTTTCTGAGCTTGAACTGATTTACGCAACCAAGAACAGAACCCTCCTTAATAAACTTGCCCCAATGTTTCCTCTGTAGAACATTAGCATAATCAAGACTTGAAAGAATCATGAGAACATGTTTAATGATATAACTAGAATTCACATTTGCATTGCTGATTTTGATCTTGTTTCGAGCAGCCCAGATTGACCACAATATGATAGCAGGAAGGATACAGAGGATATCACCTTTTTTACTAGCAGCCCAATACCATCTCATCACCATATGAGGCACAGACAAGTAAGTGTCAATTTGAATTTTAAAGATATTGCTGAAATACTGCCAAACTGACCAAGCATTAGGGCACTGCACTAGAACATGATTAGTAGATTCGCTATTATTGCAAAAGACACACTTAGAGGCCAGATTGAATCCCCTTCTTTGCATAGCACTGTCAGTAGGCAGCCATTCATGTAAATCCCTCCATAAGAAGAATGAACATTTCCTAGGAGTTACGGCATTCCAAGTTCTGTCATATAAACTGGAAATACTACCCCTAGTTCTGATCTGATTGTAAGTGTCTTTAACACTGAAAGAACCACATTTAGAAAGAGTCCAAAGTAGAGTATCTTCACTACTATTAAGGCTGACTTCCCTTATCTTGCGAATCTCATTAAATGTAACCAGATATTCAAGCTTACCAAAATCCCAGGAGTTCACAAGCCAAAAGTCCTTCACCAAATCATTGTTGCAGTCCCGTAGATATCTTCTATCATTATCATTAGCAATAGAAATAAAAAAGTTCTTAGAACACCACTTCTCATACCAGAATGCAATATTACCTTTCCCCATCTGCCAGAACATGAACTCCTCAGAAACTTCTCTTACATTCAGAATTCTAGACCAGATTCTGGATTTTCTTTGAGAAGTAATGGCAAGAATATGATGAATGTTATCCTTACAGTATATTGATAGCATGTATTTGGCCCAAAGGGAGTGTTGAGACCTAAACTCAAACCAAAGCTTTATAGCATAAACATGCTGTAAATCTTTAAGCCTTCTGAGATTGAGACCCCTTCTCTATAAGGCTTGCACAAACGGTCCCAACGAGCCCATATAATAACCTTTTTGTCTTCTTTTGTCCCCCACAGGAATTTATTAAAAAGAATCTCCAATCTTTGAATGATGCCAACAGGAAGAGCAGTGTGTTGAAGGAAGTAATTAGGGAAGGCTAGAAGAACAGATTGAATCAACTGCAGACGTCCAGCAAAGGATAACTGAAGCTTGTCCCAGTCCATAAGTCTACTTCTAACTTTGTCAATAATGCATTCATAATTGGCAAGTCTTGTATTATTAGCAATGATAGTACCCAAGTACTTAAATGACATGTAAGAATGATTAAAATTCCATATATCTTCAATAATATTGAGCTGATGTACAGACATTTTCTGTGATACAATAAGTTTAGACTTATCTGTATTAATCTTCTGACCAGAGACACCTTGATAGTGATCCATTATGGCTTTAGCAGTCTCCATAGCATGTATACTTCCATTGGAAAACACCATAAAATCATCAGCAAAAGCAGAACAAACTACCTTCAACTTACTCCTTGACTTGAATCTGAAATTGTGGTTCTCATTATTTAACAAATTAAAACTTCTAATCAAATATTCCTCAGCAAGGATAAAAAGACTCGGGGATAATGGATCCCCTTGTCTTAAGCCTTGAGTGTTAGAAAAGTAGCCAGCCATCTCACCATTCACAAGAACAGAAGATGAAACTTTATCAATGCAGCCTTCCACCAGCTTAATAACATCATTACTAAAGCCAAATATTTTAAGAACATCAAACAGAAATCCATGTCTAAGATTGTCAAATGCCTTGGTCATGTCTGTTTTGATAATTACATTACCATCCTTCTTGTTGTAGTCAATATCAAAACAAAGCTCTTGAACAAGCAGGATTGAGTGATGAATAGATCTTCCCTTAACAAAGCCTCCTTGTTCAGCAGAAATGAGCTTAGGCAGAATATCAGAGAGTCTGTTATTGATCACCTTACCAAGAATTCTTGAGAACACAGTAGTAAGGCTAATAGGGCGAAACTCTTTCCAACTATTTGGATTATCCACTTTAGGGATTAAACAAATAAGAGTAGCTTTCACACCTTTAGGTAAACCATAGCCTTCAAAGAAAGCTTTAACAGCACTGCAAAGGTCTATTCCTACAATGGCCCAGCAATACTTATAAAACTCACCATTAAAACCATCAGAACCACAAGCAGAATCAGACCTCAATCCTTTCACCACCCCATAAATCTCTTCATTATCAGGAACCTTAACAAGACTAGCATTATCATTCCCAGTGACTAAGGAAGGAATTACCTCATTTACTCTGAAATCAACATCATTCCTCAATTCCTTAGCCAACAAGCCCTTAAAGTAATCCACAGCAGAAGCCTTCAGACTATCTTTTCCTTCAATCCAACTATCCCCCACCTTAATTCTGTCAATCCTATTTCTCTTCAACCTTTTCTTTACATAACCATGATAAGCAGCTGTATTTCTATCTGAATCTTTTAACCAGGAAGCATGAGCCTTTTGCTTCCAATACATCTCTTCACTATCCAATAAAAGCAGATGATTCCTCCTAGCCTCATTAAGCGCAGACTTATTATCCTCATTAAAATCAATCTGTAGAGCAGCTTCACAATTATTAATAGTATCCTCTGATTTCTTAATGGCTTCAAAGAGATTCCCAAAAACATTCCTGTTCCAAGACTTTAATACCATCTTTAACCTCTGTTGCTTAAGCCAAAAAAACATGATGAGATTACTCACCTCATCACTGATAGGCTCAGACCAACTATCCTTAATCACATCTAGCAATCCATCATGAGTAGTCCACATGTTTAAGAACTTAAAAGGAGCCTTAACTCTTTCTAACTTAGACGATACTTTCACCACCATTGGACAATGATCAGAGCAGCTACGAGCAAGATGAATGACAGAAGTAACATCAAAACAATCTAACCAATAATTGTTATAGAGAACACGATCAAGCCTCTTCCACTTCTGACCATTAGACCAGGTGAAAGCACAACCACTGAAACCAGCATCCAATAACCCACAATCAAGAATAAGATCATTAAAGGCATCCATTCCTTTTTTATTAACAGTAACACAAGACAACTGTTCGTTAAGTCTAGAAATGACATTAAAGTCACCTAATAAGATCCATTCCTGCTGCATATTAAGACTTCTAATTGAATCCCAAAGAACAACACGTTCCTCATTCTTACATTTAGCATAAATCACAGAAACATCAAAAACCTTTTTCAAGGAAGGATGAGTAACTTTGAGGTGAACCAACTGATCAGAATCCAAAACCATGTCCACAAAGAAATCAAGATGCCAGAAGAGCCAAATCTTATTGTTCACATTAGACACAAAACCCTTTAACTTTAACTTATTAGCAATAGAACACATTCTATCAGCCTTCACCAATGGCTCTTGAATAGCCACAAAACTAACCTTATAAGTTTTGACCATCGACTTTAACCTTTGAATAGACTCTTTGTTTGCAAGACCTCTTGCATTCCAATTCAACATAACAATAGTCATAAAACGAGTTAATGAGGCCTTTTCAGCTTCATGATTTTAGAAGATACAGGTCCCTTTGAAGCCCAAAGCTTAGAAACTTTCTTAATCTTTTTAGGATCAAATCTATTTTTCTCTCTATGGATCTTAACAGGAGAAGAAGGAAGACTCCCTTCATGCCGTGGAGAACCATGAACCTCCTCACTAAGAACTTCAAACATGTTTTTCTTATCCAACATTTTCAAGGCGTCTATCATCTCTTCTTCATTAACCTGCCCAGAACATTCTTCATTTAATCCAACAGAATTGTCAGCCTGGAAAGAACTACTATCCTCAACCATTCCCTCTTGCCTACATTCCTCTTTCCTCAAACCATTATCCACCACAACAGAATCCAACCAACGAGTTTTCGCTCTATTATTAACAGAACTATCTTTGGACACATTCTCATCTAACTTATCTTTTTCCATCTGAACCATATCCTCAACACAATTCTCATTAACATTCACCTTGTTTTCTTTATTCTTTCCAAGAAGTTGAGAGGACGAAGACTGATCAGGCAGACCAGATTCAGGCAGACCAGATTTAACAAGAACCTCCATATTCCGATTAGCATTCAAGGATACATCCTCATCAACCAGCAGTTTCTTACAACTATCCTTCGAGTGCCCAATATGAGCGCAGTTAACACAATATAGAGGAACTTTATCATACTTCAAATCAATCACATAACCATCAGCCTTACCAAAGTTCAACTTCACTTTCTTGATCAATGGTTTAGATATATCAACCTCAACCCAAACTCTACAACAATTCTGCCTGGCCCTGTTTATAGAAGGAACCCAAATCTTTAACGGAGTACCCAAGACCTTCGCCACCTCAGAGATTGTAGAATAATTAAAAAGAAACTCATGAATATCTGGTAACGTAACCCATAACGGAGTGAAAGGGCATTCCAGATTCGGGTCAAAACCAGGCGTCCATTTCAACAGGCGCATAGTCTTATTCCCTAAAGCCTAAACGTTCCTAGACCATAATTTCTTCAGATCATCAAGCACAGAAAATTCAATAAACACATGCCTAAAGTCCCAAGCAGAGAGATTGAAAGAATCACCAAAGTTAAACTTGGCCAAAACTTTCCTGATAACATCTAATGAAGGTCTGCCTGATGCAAACTTCGCTATCAACGTATGTTTGGAAACCTGTAACAACCTTTCTTTATCCTCAATATCAAAGTTGATAATCGGCATTTCATCCTCCATCAAGACCGAAACATTTTTATGTTGAACCTCTGTTTTTACAGATTTCAACAGGTTAGCATACGAAATCTTTTGAATCTTCTCTTCTTTATCCTTACTCAAATCTTCAAACACAGGATTAAGAAACACATTACAGTCTTTCGAATTGCCCTCAGACCCCTTCAAACCTTCTTCCTCACCAATACTACTTCCCTCCTTCGACCTTTTCCTAAGTATAGGAAAATCAACAGTCGAATCAATCTCCACAGGATTATTCATGCTCGAAGAAAAGAAGAAATCCTTCAAAAAGCAAAGAAGAAAGATTAAAAATCAGCACTCTGTTCTTTCGCAAGAACAGAGTTTCTTAAAAGAGGTTTTTCCATTTTCTCCTTCAACTTTTGTTTTAATTAAAAACTACCGTTAATATTTTGAAGTTTTTTTATTATTATAAATAAATTTTCAGAATAAAATAATATATAATATAAAATGTAATGTATTAGATAATACCCAAAAACCAATATATTCTTCTTATTACTTTGATGAGACTATTACCCCCAACACTAAATTATAGTTGGTCATTATAATTTACTAACAAGTTCTTTTTGTAATATCCCCAAGTTCTTTTGTAATATCTCCAATAACTTAATAATTATAAGAATTAGAAAAAATACGAATTCTTCGAATCATAAGTTGGATATAATATTTGAAAATATCATTGGTTTAATGTTGTTTTGATAGATTATTTTTTCAAAAAATAATAAATTTTGCCATTTCAATAAAATTTCTAAATGCAATAATTTTTTAAAGTTTAGTAAATAATTAAAAGTTTAGCAAAAAAATTAAATGTGTAAACTTTATTCATGTTCTTAAGAAATTTGTGGTAGTTTTTTTACCAAATGAAACTCTGACACAAATGGACTCCCATAAACTCATGATGTTATATTATTTTGTAAACAGGATATATTCTTTACTTCTTACATTTTAGAATACCATAACACACCATTTATCTAAGAGATTTCACCCACCGCTCACAAAGTCTGTGAGGCAAAACATATTGCGGAGGAGTAATATTTAACAGACAAGGTCCAATTTCACTAATCGACCAATTACAATGCGTGCATCTAAGATCGTCTCTTACCGCGTCGAAGATATCGTAATGATAGAGTTCACGATTCCATGCGAAACTGCAGAAAAAAAGTGTTGAGCCCAAAAAATTACTTCTGAATGTAAATTCCCAACTCTGTCCGTTCAAGATTATATGCTCTCCTAAATCATCGTCTTTCGATTTACAATGCACTTTAAGAACTGCATTCTCTTTTAATGCGTTATTTATCGAAACATATTTTCTTTGCCAGAAAAAAGCATTATCAGTATCACCTGCAGCAACTCTTTCTGTGTAGAAATACAGGAGACAAATGAATAGCAAGAAGAGATTGAAACTTTGCTGTCTCATTTTTACTGACTTCTGAAAGTAAAATTAAAGAGTAGATAGCTATTAGCTATCTATATTAACTCCTTAGAATTGATAACTTACTAATAACATTAAATATTAGAAACATGTGAGCTGTTTCCTACTTTACTTTAACGGGTAAATCCTAATAACACTTAGATAATTAATAGTTTTGAATTACCATAACTCTACAATATTAACATTTGTTTTGTTTCTACAATAACAATATATTAATAATTGTTGTGGAAGTCAACAGTTATATAGCGAAGAGGGTAGTTTTATCATTATAAAAGTTAAACTATTGTTATTATTACTATTTCTGACATATAAGATAAAGGTAAACTAAAAAGCTACTATTTAATGTATAACCTTATCTAAATTTATATTTAAAATTTATATTTTAAAATTGTAATATATTTTCTTATAGTTTCAGTTTTTCTTTATATAACCTTTTTAACATATAAACAATTAAAAAACTTAAATAATTTTATCGTTTTAAAATTTAAATGTTTATAAAATATAATGTATATTGGGACACATTAAAATTTTGTGATTTAAAATGTTATAATTTAAAATATAAAATTTATTTTAAAATTTTAATTAAATTATAAAATTTCAATATAACTAACCATTTTGAAACTATTTGTAGTTGAAAACTTTAGACCATATAGAGTGCATGTGTTAAATTATATACACATGTTAGTTAAGATAATAACCACACGTTTCGTTTCGATTATAATAAAAAAAAGTATATCTAAAATAGTGGAATTTTTCAGTTTAAAATTAAGAAAAGCCAAACTAAAGTAGATATGATTCAATGCTTCTAATATTTTCCGTTTAGATAATAATTAATTCTAAAACTTCTAATTGTAATTGAATTTTTTATATATAATTTTTTTGTTTTTAATCGATAGAATTGGAGATAGAGGGATTTGAACCCTCACGATTTCTAAAGTCGACGGATTTTCATTTTACTAGAAATTTCATTGTTGTCATTGTTGTCACAGTATTGACATGTAGAATGGACACTATTTTTATTTTCGTCCAATTAAACAATTAAAAAATATAAAAAAAAATTATTAAAATACAAAAATATAGAATAAATAGGTTGATCATTGACTATTCCTTAGATTGTTTCACAACTACAATTACAATAATTGAAATTGATTTTCAAATTGATTATGTTTTATGTTATTTATTATTATTAAAAAAATATTACTTTTTTTGTTAGAACAGTTTCCATTGAGTCTCTGCACCTCTCCCTTTTTTGAACCCTTGTTTTTTCGCAAAACAGGATTTGGCTCACGATTGCCCATTTTTAATTCTAGGGTTTCTCTGAATTTGAAAGTTATCACTTAGGAAGTTTCCATATTAAGGCTCAATCCTATTAAGTCTTTAGCGTCTACCAATTTCGTCATATCCCCTTACATTTTTCGTTAAGATTAAGCAGTGAATTTAATAAATTCATTATATGAATTTAAATTTCATATTTAATAGAAACAGACTATATGACTATACCTAGATACCAAATACCTAGATACCAAATTGACTTCTTTTTTTTAGTATTTTTTTATTGTCTATACTTTTTGTTGAAATTTTTAAGATCCATATTTACCTGATCTAATCAAAAAATATTTTATATTTTTTACATTGGGAATCCAATACAATTCAATTTATATCTAATTTATATATATATTATCCCCTATTTTTCCTTATTTTATATTTTTTTTGTAAAATACTCAAACGGTCGATTCTTTTTTCTTGAACTTTAGACTAAAGTTCAAGAGCGAAATATCCAATATTCCTCCCATCATATATATTACATATAATATTTTATGTATTCATTCTTTATTATGTCACCTTGTAGCTAAAGTTATGTGCGCGGTACAAAGTTTGTGGTGCAGAACTCTTTTAGTTTAGCCTCGAAATAAGTATCTTTTAAATTTAAATTGGAGATTTACCTTATCCATAATAATATGAATAAGACCTCAATTACTCTGTTTGATCTAAAAGAGAATAGAACGTACAAATATTCCTTGAGTTAGAAAAGTGCAGACTAGTTTCTTATCATTCAATGGGCATCTTGTATTTCATAAAAATTGGGCGAAATATAATCCTTACGTAAAGGCCATCCTATCCAACTTTCGGGCATTAAGATACGTTTCAGTCGGGGATAATTATCATAAGAGATTCCCAACATATCATAAGATTCCCGTTCTTGAATATCCGAACTTTTCCAAACCCAGAAAACAGATGGCATTCTGGGATTACTCCTTGGAGCAAATACTTTTACACATACTTCTTCCGGTTGATCTACAACACATTCTATTCTCGTCAGATGATAGACACTGGCTAAGAGTCCACCTGGTGCCACATCATAAGCACATTGGGAACGTAGATAATTGTAACCATATACATATAAAATTACAGCAATGAAATGCCAATCCTCAGGCTTTATTTGTAAAGTCTCTACTCCTTGGTAATCGAAACCAAAGATCTATGAACCAACCCGTGTTTGGCTAGCCAAACAGATAAAGCACCCTGCATTTTTTTATTTCCCACACAAGTATTTTACATTTACAATTAACTCTATTATGAAGATTAATTCGCTGTTTTCTTATTCTGTAGAATCCTGCCAAATTCGTGGGACGATACTGAACTTTTGTATTTTAACAACGTTTCAGTAGGGATTTCTGAGATAGATGATGGTTGATAGAGTAATTCTTAACTATAATTTCCAGTATGCGTACTGCGTAGAACAATAAATTTGTGATTGGTTGTAAAACACCGATTCTCTTGTTGAGAGTCAATCATATCTTCATAGATTTCTCGGGATATTTTCTTACGAAGCTTTGTTATAGCATCGATAACTACCTCTGGTTTAGGCGGACAGCCCGGAAAATAGACATCCACAGGAATTAGTTTATCAACTCCCCGAATAGTACTATAAAAATCAGTACTGAACATCCCCATTGTAATTGTACATGCTCCCATAGCAATAACATACTTTGGTTCAGGCATTTTTTCATATAATCTCACTAAAGACGGGGCTATTTTCATTGTTACTGTACCAGCTCTTAAAATTAGATCCGCATGTCTAGGACTTGATCTTAGTACCAGTCCATAACGATCAAAGTCGAATCGTGAACCTATTAATGAAGCAAATTCAATGAAGCAACAACTCGTACCATAAAGAAGCGGCCATAGGCTGGAAAATCTTGACCAATTTGAAAGATCATTTAACGTAGTTGAAATAACAGAATTTTGGATTGTTCGATCAAGTACGGGAAACTCCGTAGAATTCATAATTGTCTCAATGTTTTTTTATTGTCTGAATATTCAAGAACTAAGACCATTCCAATACACCTTTTCACCATGCATAAATTGAACCAACAATTAGGATAAGCACGAAAATTAAAGCTTCTATAAAAACGGATACCCCCAATACATCAAAACTCATTGCCCATGGATAAAGAAAAACTGTTTCAACATAAAAAAACAACAAAAACTAGAGCAAACATATAATAACGGATTCTAAATTGTAACCAAGCATCACCTATTGGTTCTATACCCAATTCATAACTAGAAAGTTTCTCTGGACCTTTGCTAATTAGAGCTAAAACTCCGGAAATGAAAAATTTCAAAATAGGAATAGCACTTGATATAATTAGAAATGCCCAGATAATATCATATTCGTAAAGCAAAAACATAGACGAACTCCTATGAATGTAAAAAATATACAGGATTAATATATTCAAATTGGAGGTGATTGTCAAGTCATACATAACTATATGGAAACAACTAATTACAAACAAGAAAGAATACACTAAATTAGGAATAAACTAGCTAATTTTGGCTATTATTTAATTAATTATTAAATTAATTATACTAAATTATACTTAAAAATCATAATAAAGAATATAATGAACTGAAAATTCTAGATAGGGCTATACGGACTTGAACCGTAGACTTTCTCGGTAAAAGAGATAGAACTTACTAGTATAAAAATGATTTGAACTCTTTCAAAGACCCAACATGCATTTTTTTGCATTGAGCTCTTTCATTAGCTGATCTAAATAGCAGTTATTCAACCATCTTTCTTTTTTCTTATTCTTAACATAACTGGAATAAAAATAAAAAGGTTCCAAGTGCTCTGATTCTTTTTTAATACAATACTAGGAATAGGAGCACTAACAAAGTGTTTCAAAGAAGGGTTCTCTTGACATAGGCTTCTTTCTGGTTTAGATCAACCTAAGTTAAATGGAGTCTCGATCAGCCAGATTCAAAATGAAAACATGAAACTTTATACACCTTAAGGTTCATAGACCAAAAAGAGATTTTTGAGGTCCTTCTACTCATAATGCCTAGCATTCAGGTATTAACCCTATCAAAATATCAAATCAATGATGGTTTGGCTCTTACCTAACTAAATAGGTACCCAAATCGGACCGAACCATTTGTCAGGCTATTGTTCTCCTGTTTTGTTCCCGAAAAACCATGGAGTAAGACATCGATTTATCAATAAGATCCATCAATTCATTTGATTGCATGATGGACTTCTTTGAAAAACATTGGCGCACGTGTAAGCGAGGTGCTCTACCTAACTGAGCTATAGCCCATGTGATACAGATTTTATCTTATCATGCAGATAATTTCTTGTTAAGATGAATATTACATGATCCAGTATCATATCTTTTTGATTATAGATATTGCTTATTAAGTAATATTGGATTTATAATCCATCTATGTGATAGGCGTTCCAATGGTTAGAGTATTGCTTTCATACGGCGGGAGTCATTGGTTCAAATCTAATAGTAGGTAGAATAAGTATTAGATACCGTTGAACACGGTGTCTAATAAGTTTTTCTACCCCCCCCCCCTTTTTTTTATTGATTTTCTATCCTTTTTTTATTTGAAAAGTTTTTTGTTATATAAGAATCCGATTTCACTTGATTTTATTGGATTGTATCTAAGTGGTAGACTAAATATGAGGTCTATAAACATAACTTCAAATTCAAAATAATAATAAAAAATAAAATAAAGAGAAGTTATTTTAATTATTTCGACACACCAACTACTTATCAAATCACATCGTATTGATAGCCTCCACTCGTGTCCGAGCTCGCCTAAAAGCTAAATTTGCCTCAATTGTTTGTCTTTTGCCTTCAGATTTCCTGAAGTTAGCTTCCGCTATTTTAAGAGTTTGCTGAGCTTCTTGTGGATCAATGTCAATACTCTTCTCTGCATCATTTACTAAAATAGTAATTTCATTATTGCCTATTCTAGCAAAACCACCCATCAGAGCCATCGTTAACCATTGATCATTAAGGTGTATTCTCAAAATACCTATATCTATAGTTGTGGCAATAGGCGCATGATTTGGTAATACGCCAATTTGTCCACTATTAGTAGACAAAATGATTTCTTTTACTTCTGAATCCCAAACAATTTGATTAGGAGTCAGTACACAAAGATTTAAGGTCATTTATTCAATTTGCTCTCTATTTATAAGTTCCTAGCCTTCGCAATAGCTTCATTGATGTTCCCTACTAAGTAAAAGGCTTGTTTAGGAAAACCATCTAATTCTCCAGAAAAGATCAATTTAAACCCTCTAATTGTTTCGGCTAGACCAACATATTTCCCCGAAGAACCGGTAAATACTTCTGCTACGAAAAAGGGTTGTGATAAGAAACGCTCATTTTTTCGCGCTCTTACTACGGTTAAGCGATCCTCTTCGGATAATTCGTCTAACCCAAGGATAGCTATAATATCCTGAAGTTCTTTGTACCGTTGTAAGTTTTGCTTAACTCTTTGCGCGGTTTCATAAAGTTCCTCACCAACGATTCGAGGTTGGAGCATAGTTGACGTTGAATCTAAAGGATCTACCGCTGGATAGATACCTATGGCAGCTAATCCTCTTGATAGTATGGTAGTCGCATCTAAATGTGCAAAAATCGTGGCAGGGGCAGGGTCAGTCAAATCGTCTGCATGTACATAAACTGCTTGAATAGAAGTTATGGACCCTTTTTTAGTAGAAGTAATTCTTTCTTGTAAAGTACCCATTTCGGTATAAGGGTGGGTTGATAACCCACATCAGAAGTCATTCTACCCAATAAGGCGAATACTTCGGATCCTGTTTGAACGAAACAGAAGATATTGTCGATAAAAAAAAGTACATCTTGTTTATTAACATCTGAGAATTATTCCGCCATAGTAAGGGCAGTCAGACCAACTCTCATACGAGCTCCTGGTGGTTCATTCATCTGCCCGTAGACTAGAGCCACTTTTGATTCCGCAATATTTTGTTTATTAATGACTCCAGATTCTTTCATTTCCATGTAAAGATCATTTCATTCACGAGTACGTTCGGCTACTCCACCAAATACAGATACACCCCATGAGCTTTGGCAATGTTGTTGATCAATTCCATAATAAGTATTGTTTTACCCACGCCAGCCCCTCCGAATAGTCCTATTTTTCCTCCACGACGATAAGGAGCTAAAAGATCTACTACTTTAATTCATGTTTCAAAAATAGATAATTTTGTATCTAATTCTATAAAGGCAGGCGCAGATTTATGAATAGGAGATGTTGTGCGAATATCTACAGGACCTAAATTATCAACTGGTTCTCCAAGTACGTTGAAAATTCATCCTAGAGTAGCTCCGCCGAAAGGAACACTTAAATGAGCTCCCGTATCAATTACTTCCATTCCTCTCGTTAGACCTTCTGGAGCACTCATAGCTACAGCTCTAACTCGATTATTTCCTAATAATTGTTGTACCTCACAAGTCACATTAATTTGTTGACTGACAGTATCTCGTCCCTTAACCACCAAAGCATTATAAATATTAGGCATCTTGCCGGGGGGACAAGCTACATCGAGTACCGGACCAATAATTTGAGCGATACGTCCCTTTGTTTTTTTAAGCGTAGAAACACCAGGATCAGAAGTGGGAGGATTTATTGTCATAATATAATAAAGAAAAGATATGTCAAAATTTATTGCGAAATGTTTCGAAAAAAAAGAAAAAAAGGATCTTCGATAGCAAGTTAATCAGTTAATTCAAAGTCAATAATAAATTATAGTTAGTACTCAATTTCATTGGTATCACCCAATCGAATGTGCAATTCAATTGTTTACTTTTTACTTATTCAAATTCAATGAAATCATTTTCAAGTTCAACCAACCTATTTTCAAAATATCACGTGGATGAATCAAAATCTTGAAGAAAGTCTTTACATTTCTTTATCGTTATAAAATTCTAATGAAAACCATCTATTCTTTATGGAATTCGAATTCGAACCCGAACTCTATTTACGATTCATTGTTTCTATCTCATTAGCCCTTCTTTTATTTCTTATTTTAGTATATTGATTTATGCGTCCAGCGTATCTATTTATCTTTCTATATCTACCCCTTTTTCATTTTCATGGAGGAATTCTGCATATTTTCATATCTAGGATTTACATATACAACATATATTACTGTCAAGAGGGAAGTTATTTTTATTTAAATTTAAATATTTTTCTTAAAAATCAAATATTAGAAACTTGTGAAAAACAAGTATTGGGTTGCGCTAGACATATGAAAGAATATACAATACTGATGCATTTGGCGAATCAAATATCATGGTCTAATAAGGAACCATTCTGATTAGTTGATAATATTAGTTAATAATTTTGGGAAAGATTGCTGTAAAAAAGTTTCAACTCCTACTTTAGAATTTATATCGAGTAGACCTTGTTGTTTTGTTGTGAGAATTCTTAATTCATGAGTTATAGGGAGGGACTTATGTCACCACAAACAGAGACTAAAGCAGGTGTTGGATTCAAAGATGGTGTTAAAGATTACAAATTGACTTATTATACTCCTGAGTATGAAACTAAGGATACTGATATCTTGGCAGCATTCCGAGTAACTCCTCAACCAGGAGTTCCACCAGAGGAAGCAGGGGCCGCAGTAGCTGCCGAATCTTCTACTGGTACATGGACAACTGTGTGGAAAGATGGGCTTACCAGTCTTGATCGTTACAAAGGATGATGCTACCACATCGAGCCCGTTCATGGAGAAGAAAATCAATATATTGCTTATGTAGCTTATCCCTTAGACCTTTTTGAAGAAGGTTCTATTACTAACATGTTTACTTCCATTGTGGGTAATGTATTTGGGTTCAAAGCGCTGTGCGCTCTACGTTTAGAGGATCTGCGAATGCCTCCTGCTTATTCTAAAACTTTTTAGGGACCCCCTCATGGTATTCAAGTTGAAAGAGATAAATTGAACAAGTATGGTCGTCCCCTGTTAGGATGCACTATTAAACCTAAATTGGGATTATTTGCTAAGAACTACGGTAGAGTAGTTTATGAATGTTTACGTGGTGGACTTGATTTTACCAAAGATGATGAGAATGTGAACTCCCAACCATTTATGCGTTGGAGAGACCGTTTCTTATTTTGTGCCGAAGCAATTTATAAAGTACAGGCGGAAACGGGTGAAATCAAAAGGGCATTATTTGAATGCTACTGCGGCTACATGCAAAGATATGATCAAAAGGGCTGTATTTGCCCAAGAATTAGGAGTTCATATCGTAATGCATGACTACTTAACAGGGGGATTCACCGCAAATACTAGTTTGTCTCATTATTGCCGATATAATGGTCTACTTCTTTAAATCCATCGTGCAATGCATGCAGTTATTGATAGACAGAAGAACCATGGTATACACTTTCGTGTACTAGCTAAAGCCTTACTTCTGTCTGGTGGAGATCATATTCACGCTAGTACAGTAGTAGGTAAACTTGAAGGAGACAGAGAGTCAACGTTGGGCTTTGTTGATTTACTACGTGATGATTATATTGAAAAAGATCGAAGCCGCGGTATTTTTTTCACTCAAGATTGGGTCTCTCTACCAGGTGTTCTGCCCGTAGCTTCAGGGGGTATTCATGTTTGGCATATGCCTGCTTTAACCGAGATATTTGGAGATGATTCCGTACTACAATTTGGTGGGGGAACTTTAGGACATCCTTGGGGAAATGCACCGGGTGTCGTAGCTAATCGAGTAGCTCTAGGATCATGTGTACAAGCTCGTAACGAGGGGCGTGATCTTGCTGTCGAGGGTAATGAAATTATCTGTGAGGCTTGCAAATGGAGTCCTGAACTTGCTGCTGCTTGTGAAGTATGGAAGGAGATCACATTTGTCTTCCCAACTGTAGATGAATTATATGTAGAGGTTAAGTAATTAATTACTGTTCTTTTTTTTTATTTAGTTGAATTGCAATTAAACTCGGCCTAATCTTTTACTAAAAGGATTGAGCCGATCCTTTTTTATTGTATAAATTTTTGATCTATACATACTTATTTAGATATACAAAATCTTAAATACAAAAACATAAATAAACACAACTTAAATTTTCTATTGTTGTGTGGGGTCCACAATTAATCATATATCTGATATTTGGCTCTTTAGGATTGGTGTATTCTTTTATATCCCACAATTTTGGGCTCATACAAGTACCCTAACTTATTCTACCCATCATGTATGTTGTCTTTTTTATTCCGTATTGGAATAAAACCTTTTAATAATATATATTAATTATATATATACTATACGAGATTTGAAGAAAAAAGTTCTTAATAGTTTCATATTCATAGAAGATAATAAATATTAACTATTTCTTTTTTTTTTCAATTAGAATTTTATACAAGATGGGGAAATCACTATTTCTAGTTAGAATTGAAATTAGGGGGAGTGTGTTATATTAATCTCTAGTGAAGTTCTATTACCGGTTCTCCCAAAATAAAAATTTCATTATTATTTTTACCTTAATAACTCATTATTAGTTAAGAACTTGCTTTGCATCTATACGCTTATTCTGATAGGAAATGCACAACTCAAATGTTTTTTCATTGATGAATTACTATAGCATCTCTTTTCATTGAATGACTATTCATCTATTGTATTTTCATGGAAATAAAGGCCAAAAATCTCTATGGAAAAATTGTGGTTCAATTCGATATTGTCTCATAGGGAGTTAGAATACGGATGTGCGTTAAGTAAATCAATGGAACCTTTTGATTTTGGTCCTATTGAAAATACTAGTACTAGTATAAGTGACGATCCGGTTAGAAATGATACAGACAAAAACATTCATGTTTGGGGAAAAGATTCTACTTATGATAGTAATGTTGATCATTTAATCGGTGCCAAGGACATTCATAATTTCATCTCGAATGACATCTTTTTTATTTTTTATTTTCAAAATTTTGAGATTGACAACGATCATTCCTTTTTGAGTGAACTAGAATTTTTTTTTATAGCTATTGGGATTATAGTTATATGAATCATAGATCTAAAAGTGATGATGATCTACACTATGTTCCTTACATGTACCATACTAAATATAGTTGGAATAATCATATTAATAGTTGCGTTGACTCTTATCTTTGATGAGGAAGAATAAAAGACAAGGAGAAAAGTGTGAAGAAGAAACATGACTGAAGAAAATAGCAAAGAAAAAGTATGATAGGAGGAAAATGCAGAGAGAAAACTGTGTAAGGACTGAATTGTATAAGCTATCTAAAGAAATAGCCAGAATAGGAGAAAAATAAAATATAGGGACTAAAGATGTAATTAACAGGAGTTAAAGCGTGTGGGGTCCGCAATTGTATTGTAAAAGGACCACACGCGCTTCACAAATCCAGAGATGAATAATATGATACTTTCCCTCTCTACTTAACCTAATAACTCTCACTTTCTCTCTCTAAAATTGACACTAAGAGATTCCTGTATCACCGAATTATCACTAAGTAATCCTCGTATCGCATAATTACCCATGGACTTTCTTGAAACTCTTCAGTGGCGCCGTCTGTGGGAAGCGAAGATCGCTCTGACGGCAATCGCTTCCTGGAAATAATTCATGTTCCGAGGAGAACTATGGAAGATCAAGGGGACAATTTGGTTAATAATCGCGAGGAGAACCTGATAGGCGATGACTACCGGAACGATATGGAATACAAGGGACCATGGGGCCAGCGAGTTGAAAACGATTTTGACGACTCAGATATGCTCGCTTGAAGGAATGAATTGCTGCTAGAGATCGAAAGATTGAAAGCAGAAAAGGAAACCGTACAGGAAAATCTTCGATCCGAGATAAGGAGAGAGGCAGTTATTGAAAAGGAGGAGCGCGAAACTGAATTTCATCCTAAAAATATAGACGACAGATATCGGGGACGCGAGCGGCGATCGCTAAGGAGAAGAGAGAGGCGACGTTCGAATTCGACTGACTCAAGTGATTACTCTCAATACAGCTCCTCGGAGTTGTCCCCTCGGAAATACCACAGAAAGAAAAAACGTGATCGCAGGCACACCGATTTCCGAAGAGGAAGAAGCTCGGAGAGGAAATCTTCGAGGGAAAAGAGTCACTATGCCCGAGGTGGTGATCGGTCTCATGGACAGGCAAAGTATCCTGATAGGAAAGAGGACATGGGCCCGCGGAATTTGGAGTGGCAGCAACAATACACTCTACCTTCCGAGGAGGGGTTGTACTTTTCGAATAACGACAATTTACGATCCAACATTTATCATACGGGTCACAATTGGAGAGCCTCTCCTCTGTCCTCGGAGATTTTAGTGGGGAACCTTCCAAAGCACTTTGATATTTCAAAGTTAGAAAAATTCGATGGGACGCAGGACCCGGATAATCACATCGAACAATTCAAAAAATTTATGATCAATTTCGACGATGATGATAAGTTGCTGTGCAGAGCTTTTCCTCAGACTCTCAAGGGGGTAGCTTCTAAATGGTACAATAGACTTCCGCAGGGCTCCATAAATAATTTTGATATGTTTTGGAACATCTTCAGACAACAATTCGTGGGGAGCAAGAAGTTCAGAGCTAACGGAGACACGATCATCTATTGTCGACAGAAAGTTGGGGAGAGCCTCAAGGATTACACTAATCGTTTTGTCAAAACAAAAACAGACATGGAATATAGTAAAGATTCGGTGGCACTTGCAGCTTTTAGGATGGCCTACTCCCCGTATTGTTGAAGGATACGGTGGCAGAGAGCCAAGCAATTACCTTCAGAGCGTTACTAGATCAGGTTGAGAAGAGGATCTTGGTGGAAGAGACTCAGGCGTTTGAAAAGGGATCTGGGGACCAGTTGGATAAGAATCAATTTCAAAGATCCGAGTCGAGTAACCAAGGCCTCCGTTCTAATGTTCAGGCCAAGAATGCGGGTCAATACCCACCGAGGCAGAAGTCAAACCCACAATACTATGGCAACCAGCACAATTACAACCAAGGAACCATCGAATAAGTGGGTTCGACCCGACTATTTTGCGGAGTTAACAGAAAATGTTGCTACAATATTTGACAAAGCGAAATCTACGGTACCGTTCAGGAAGCCTTTTCCCATATAGACTCCGAGGGAAAGCAGAAGCGTTAATAAGTACTGCAAGTATCATGAAGATATTGGACACGATACTAAGGATTGCATAGCTTTGAAAAAGGAAGTGCAAGCCTTGGTCGAGAATGGATTGTTGCTAGAGTTTGTCAAAAAGCATTCCCAGAACAATCTCGTGGTAAAAGCTGTCACAAAGAACACTGACACAGCCATGGTGATTTCCGAAGGGATTGACAACTTTGATATTGAACAGGAGTATCTAGACCCCAAGGAGGGGCGGAACAATGTAAATATGGTGGAAGAGATTATTCCGGAGGGGAGGGTGGATAGCCTCTGCGCTTTCTTCGATTCCTTGGCAATTTTCGGAGGAGACACTATTGCGGGAAATTCTAACAGCTCCTGCAAGAGGCACATGGTCAATCTAACTACCCAGATCGAAGCAGGGGTGTCAGCACAAATGCACCGGTCAACTTCCCCCATCATTTGTTTTGATGACGATGACATGCGCAATATCGCAGGCCCCCACGAAGATGCGGTGGTGATCGCTGCGGGCATCGCTGGGGATCAAATTCAGAAAATACTTATTGATACAGGGAGTTCAGCAAATATATTGTTCATGAGCACTTACCGGAGAATTTCTGACCCACCAGTTATCCGAAGATCCGACAGGACTATAGTGGGCTTCACTGGTGCTACAGCAATTGTGGTAGGAGAATTTCAGTGTGTGGTTGAATTGGGCCGAGGGCCATTCAAGAAGGAGGTAGAAGTACTGTTCATTGTCGTTGACGCGTCGACATCGTATAACGCCATCCTAGGCCGCTCTTGGTTATCCCGGATGCATAGAGTAATCTCCACACTACATCAATGCTTAAAATATGTGGTTGGGAATAATGTTGGGGTAATCCGAAGTAGTCAGAAAATGGCCCGTGAATGCTACCAGATAGCCTTGTCTTCGAAAGGAGGTCGGGGAGAATCGTCCGATCAAGCATAGAAATTAAAAGGGTCTCCATCTGAAATCATCCCATGTGATGATCCGAGGGAGACCCCTGGATTTTTAGTCCCAGAAGAGGACTCTGCGACTCACGAATTTGCGGGTGGCAAATCTCTGAGGATTGGGGTCAACCTTTCTTTGGAGTTTAAACAGAGGTTAATTTATTTTTTATCTGATAGACTTGATATGTTTGCGTGGTGTGCACAGGATGTCACTGGAGTACCGTCGGAAATCATGTGTCATAAGCTTGCAATACGACTAGATGTTCGACCTATTATTCAGAAAATGAGACTAGTCTCTCCTGAAAAGGCTACAGCAATCCTTCTGGAGGTCGAACGACTTTTGAGCATAGGCCATATTCGCGAGTCGCATTATCCTATGTGGGCATCAAATCCAGTGTTGGTGCGTAAGAAGAATGGTAAGTGGAGGATGTGCGTTGATTTTACGGATTTAATCAGAGCCTGTCCCAAAGATCCATTCCCAGTCCCTTGCATCGACCAGTTAGTAGATTCGACCTCGGTTAACCAACTATTGTCGTTCATGGACGCCTATTCAGGATACAACCAAATCCGCTTAGACGCCAACGATGAAGAAAGCACTTCTTTTATTACCGGGAGAGGGTTATACTGCCATAAGGTTATGCTGTTCGGTTTAAAAAATGCAGGGGCTACTTATCAGCACCTAGTCAATAAAACCTTTGAGGGGCAGATTGGGCGGAACATGGAGGCTTATATCGATGATATGTTAGTCAAAAGTATGCGAGACGAAGACCATTTCGTTGACCTAGAGGATACGTTCCACAATTTACGCAAAGTCAACTTGAAACTCAATCCGGAGAAGTGCATTTTTGGGGTAAGGTCGGGCAAGTTTCTTGGTTACATGATCAGCGAAAAAGGCATAGAGGCTGATCCAGAACAGATAAAAGCTCTGATTTCTATGACCCCCCCCCCTCGGAATGTGAAAGAAGTTCAAGTTCTGACAGGCAGATTGGCCGCTCTGAACAGATTTATCTCTAGGTCTTCGGATAAGTGTGCACCTTTCTTCAAAGTGCTACGAAACGCGAAGCAGTTTTGTTGGACCGAGGAATGTTCGACTGCTTTTCATCAAATCCAAAAGTATCTGATGTCCCCTGAGGTCTTGTCTAAACCATTGGTAGGAGAAACGTTAATTGTCTACTTAGCAGTATCGGGGTGTGCGGTCAGTGCTGTTTTACTCCGCGAAGATGAGTCTCTCCTGAAGCCTATCTATTATATCAGTAAGAGTTTGTTGGATGCGGAGAAGAGATATCTCAGGTTGGAGAAGGTAGCTTTCGCATTGGTAACTGTGGCTCGAAAGATGAAACCTTACTTCCAGGCCCACCCAATAATCGTTCGGACGGCTTTTCCCCTGAAGGGTTTGTTACAGAGGCCTGATATCTCTGGTCGGATGACAAAATGGTCAGTGGAGCTAGGGGATTTCGACATCACGTTTGAACCTCGAACAACGATTAAAGCCCAAGTTTTAGCTGACTTCTTGGTCGAATTCCATTCGGATAGAGAGGAAAGTGAAGTCTATGACCATGTTGATAAAACAGCATGGTTGGTAAAGACAGATGGGGGGTCGAACATTTCTGGAAGTGGGGAAGGTGTCCAATTGATTTCTCCGGAAGGAATAGCAATGTTCTAAGCTATTCGGTTCGGTTTTAAGGCTACTAACAACGAAGCAGAGTATGAAGCTGCATTAGCGGGTCTGCGTTTGGCCCAGATATGTGGGGCTACAAAGATTAAACTGGTCAGTGATTCACAATTGGTGATAAACCAAGCCTTGGGAGAACCCGAAGCCCGAAAAGATAAGCTGATACAGTATTTGAAAGTATTGAAAGATTTAGCATCCGAATTTGAAGAAGTCGAGTATGAGCATATTCGAAGGGAGTTAAATGTTGTCCCAGACTCTCTTGCTTCTTTTTCGCGGGCAGAAGGTCACCCGTGGATCTTGACTCAGGAGCGCCCTTCGATTTTGGTTGGTGAGGAGCATACAACAGACGTTTATGAGGAAGTTAATGTGATTACGGATGATTGGAGATCGGCTATCATTGGCTTTTTGGTCAATGATACTTTACCCGACGACAAGTACGAGGCTAGGAAGATCAGGTTTAAGTCTCATGGCTATATTTTGCTGGGAGGAGTGTTGTATAAGAAATCTCTGAGTCGACCGTTATTGAGGTGTTTGAACAAGCCTGAGTCGCAAATTATCTTATCTGAGCTACATGATGGTGAAGGATCTGCCCATTGCGGGTATAAGGCGCTAATTCGAATAGTATATCAGGCTGGTTATTATTGGCCTACTATTGCTGCGGATGCAAAAGAGTTAGTAAAACGATGCGACACGTTTCAACGCTATGCTAATGTGATTCATAAGCCCGGGGTACTATTAGAAATTATTTCTGAAGCAGTTCTGTTTGACAGGTGGGGCATTGATCTTGTTGGGCCTTTACCAATGGCATCAGGTGGCAGGCAAACCATCATTGTAGCGGTAGATTATTTTTCTCAGTGGGTCGAAGCTGAACCCCTCGCAGGGAAGAAGGCTAAGGATGTGATCAAGTTTGTTGTGTCAAACATTTGTTGTCATTTTGGTGTGCCATTGCAGATCACAACACATAATGGACCCCAATTTGATAACAAGGAGTTCAAAAGTTTATGTGTCTCGAGAGGCATACGATAATGTTTTTCTGCACCGTTTCACCATCAAGCTAATGGGAGAGTGGAGGTGACTAATCGCACAATTCTTGATGGTTTGAAGAAGAATTTGGAAGGAAATGCGGGAAAATGGCCCGACTATTTGCAGGAAGTACTATGGGCATACCGGACGACTCCGCAGACATCCACTGCTGTATCTCCATTTGCCTTATTCTATAGAATGGATGCCATTGTCCCTCCAGAAATTGTTTTCCCATAGCATCGTGTAGCAACGTATGCACCAGACAAGAATGACCAAAGCAGAGCACTGGCTTTAGATTTGGTCGAAGAAAAAAGACAACAAGCACAGTTGACGTCTCTTCATTATCAAACTCTGATGAGGAGTCGGTATGCGTCTAAGGTAAAGCACAGAGCTTTTAATGTGGGGGACAAAGTCCTCCGAAAAGTCTTCCTGCACGCGAAAGATAAGAGCTTGGGAAAGTTGGGACCGAATTGGGAAGGCCCTTATGAGGTTACTGAGAAGTTAAAACCAGGCACGTATCGGCTAAAAGACAAGGAGGGGCGATATCTCTGCCTCCCATGGAACATTGAACACTTAAAATTGTATCACGATTGAAGAGTTAGTTAGCAAGTAGTGTTCGTATTCTTTTGTATGTTACAGAACAAAATTTAGCGATGACACACTCTTTCCTACCCTGTTAGGCACAGGAATGTTTTAATGAGGTGTTCGATGAGCTGCTTAATACAAGGAACTCTTTGCCTTAACTATTATTTGGGTCACGATAACGCGTGCCTCAATTATTGTCTTTTCGAACTATTATTCGGGTCGCAGAAAGTTGTGCCTCGAATTGCTATATCTTCAAATTATTATTTGGGTCACAGTAATATGTGCCTCGAATTTTTTACTTTTCAAATTATAATTTGGGCCACAGTAACATGTGCCTCGAATTCTTGACCCTTCGAATTATTATTTGGGTCACAGTAATATGTGCCTCGAATTTTTTACTCGTCAAATTATAATTTGGGCCACAGTAACATGTGCCTCGAATTCTTGACCCTTCGAATTATTATTTGGGTCACAGTAATATGTGCCTCGAATTTTTTACTCTTCAAATTATAATTTGGGTCACGGTAACATGTGCCTCAAATTATTGACCCTTCGAATTATTATTTGGGTCACAGTAATATGTGCCTCGAATTTTTGTCACTTCAAATTATAATTTGGGTCACAGTAACGTGTGCCTCGGATTATTGTCCCTTCGAATTTTCATTTGGGTTACATAAATGCATGCCTCGAATTTTATTTACTTTTCTTATTATTTGGGACACATAAATGTGTGCTTCGAATGTTATTTTCATTTACTATTATTTGGGTCCTCATAATGTGTCTCAAATTACCGTTTCCTTGAATTATCAGATGGATCACACTAATATGCTCCACGAATGTTATTTTCCTTAGTCATTATTCAGGTCACATAAATTATCTTTTGGATCACGTTAAGGAAGAATTAGCTATTATTAGTTTGAGCCGCTGCTCTCACAATAATTTAATTTTAGTTCGAAGGGTTTGTCTCTTCGAATTCTCAGGGAGGAACACAGTATTTGGTGCCTTGGATTGAACTTATACATAAACATACCAATCAATTGCATAAAATTCAGCATATTACAGCATACTTTCAGCACCTTACAAAAAGAAGCCCTATAGGGCCATAAACAAAACATCGACATCTTCTACATCTTCCCCTAATCTAAATTTTTTGAAGAGACACTCCCCTCTGCTTCTGAGTCGTCACTGTCACTCACTACTATATGGGGAGGACGAAGTTCCGAGGGGACAAGTTTCCAAAAACTCCCCAAGTTGTATTCAGGATGCTCAGCATGAATTTGGGTCAGTAAACCAGCTCGAGTAGTGGCATCTCGGGCCTTCAGCTTACTTGTGCACGTAGCTGCATAAGCATCCACATCCTTATCTTTCTCCTCATCCACTTGCATGGGGAAGTTCTCCACCCGTCTTAGTAATTGATCCCGATCCTCTTTCACATTTTTGAAGCTCTCAGTACATTCTGTGAATCCATCGCAGGCCAGACGATGCCCTCTCTTGTACTCGGCTATCAATAGCTCTTGAGCATCAGTCTTTTTTATACAAATCCCTCTCTTTTTGACAGCACCTCTCCAACATTATCACATAGTTTTCGGAGGCACATAAGCGCTCATACAAGGCATCGGCTTGGCCCTCGATCACTGCGTGTTGCTTCTTGGCCTCTTCAAGCTGAGAGGCAGCTAACAACGATTTAAACTTATAATGATTTTTGCGCTTCTCAAGGTGCCGCATCTTTTTTCCCCTATTAACTGAGGTATGCAACAATTTTCGAAGAGACAGTGAGAACTCATCGTCTAAAGGAACTTCGAAGGAGCTCGATGGAGACCCTCATGCTGCAGAATCAAACTCAGAAAACCCACCACCAAGAGTGTCTGGATCGATGTGCTGAGGAGGGTTGCTCCGAGAGATGGGGAGAGGTGCTAACCTTGGACTATTTTCGAAGGGGACCGGGTGAGAAGCTTCAGTAAGAGGCGAATGCGGGGATTGATGAGAACTTTCCTCAGGTGAATGGCCACCTCTGTCCTCAGGCTCACTTGAAATTTCTTGGGTCTCTTTGCCTAGAGCGGCCTCCTAATTGTCATCAGGCGTTTCACCATCCTCGGATGATTCTTGGATGGGTTCGAGGACAGCTTTACCTTTCCTATCTTTTGCCTTGGCCTCCTTTTTTGATGGAATGATGGGAGCAGTGGGAGGAGGAATGGAGTTCGACGACCCAACATTGTTTAGGGGAGGAGAAATGGAATTCGATGACCCAACATTGTTTGGGGGAGGAGACCCTTGGGTGTTGACCGTTCCTTCAGGGTTCAGCTGTTGATTCATGGAAGCATCTTCTTCGGTAGGATCCCCAAGATGACTCTGCGAACGAGAGCGCTTGGGAAGATATACCACTATATCTTTTTGACTCACACGCTCCATCACTTCTCGCTCTGAGGGAGGAGTCATCAATCCTCTCATGCTAATTCAGTCGAGGGGATTGAGCCCCCACAACCGACTCCTGGCGAGGTTGTTATCCGTGAAGCAGAGGCGAAATCGATTATCCCAGTGTTCTTTTGCCCACAAGAGAAGTTTAGTGAACACATTCGTGGCACCCTCAACGTAGTCAGAATAGGGCTTTGATATCCCACTCATAGCTGCAACAAATAGGCATTATCAAGTCCAGTCACAAACTATAATTCGATGAACAATAAGTAATTTCGAAGGATAGGCACTTACATTTATTGGTCCACATCAGAGATAGCTTGTGAGGGTTCGAAGGAGTGGCCTCTGACCCGGTCTCCCAGCAACCGGAGAAAAACACGAACTGCTGTCTCCATTTTTTATCAACTTCTAATAGATCTCGCAGAACTTTTTGTCCTCGGTTGAAAGTCAATGAGTAAAAGGGAAAGAAAGGATTCCTGGCTAAACCAGCAAGGCCAATGAGTTTCTCTAACGAAAATTCGTGACCTGAGAGCCTCGAGGCCATGATACAGGCCATCAGAGTAAACCACATGTTGGGGCCAACCTGTGAAGGACAAAGGTCTATCTTCGCCAAATATTCGATGAAGAAGGGGTCTAAGGGATACCTTAGCCCCCAGTTCATGATCTCCATATATACCACCAGCTCGTTGTCCCTCACTGACAGAGGCGCCTCTCCTTCCGAGGGAAATTGGATGGTAATGTAGGAGGGGATGCACCATCGAGTCCTCAGCATCGCCTCTTCGTCTTTCGAAAAATACTTGTATCTGATGTTGGAAAGCGCCACCATATGTTTATTTTCGATGCCCCGAATATTTCGACCAGCAATACTGTCTAGTTCCAAGGGCAGCACGATGTCCCCTTTGGATTTTGGAGCAATCCGACGGGCTTGCTCCTCAGATATTGTTTGGGACGAGGAGGTTGCATTATTCGAGGAACCTAAAGAAGGGATTGTAGGCACTTTTTGTTCGAGGGGCGTTGCGGCAGGTTTTTTCGTTTTGGTATTTAGACTCTCACTTCGCCTATTTTGCATATCCTCTTCGGTGATGTCGTTTTCGAAGGCGAAAATCGAGTCCCATGGATGGTCATGGATGAAGTAGAAGGAAGACTCGACTCATTAAATTCCTTTCTTCGGGGAGGACTTTTAGAGGTCCGGTGAGGGCTTGTTGATATTCGTGGAGGACTAACAGATGTCCGAGGAGGCCTGGTAGACGTTCGAAGAGGGCTAGCAGATGTCTGGGGAAGATTTTCGAGGGCTTTTGGGGAAGTAGGCTCTCGGATGACCAGGTGCGTCTCTTTGGCACGTTTTCACTCATGTGAGCCTTTCATGTCCTTGTGAGATTTCTTTCTCTTCCCAGACGAGTGTTTGTGTTGCCTGTCTTTACCCATGTCTCCGAGGGGGTTAGATTCACTATGAAGGCTTCGTCGAGCAACTTCGAGGAGGATAATCGCAGTCGAATCTGCTGAAGGAGGCCAAGTACCAAAGAAAGTAGTAATCGATGGTGGGGGTTGAGGCCTCACGTCTTCTCCAGCAGCAACTCTCTCCTTGAACCTCTTGCTGATCAACAACCAATCAGGAATTCGACGGGGTTTGCTCGCCAGCTTTCTCTCTCTAGAAGTGTTTGAACAAAACTTGCATTAATGAGGAGAGAAGCTCAGTATTTATAAGTGAAGTTGGGCTTTCCTGACAGACCAGGCTCGGGGACTTTTTCTGCTGTTTGCCTAGGGGCATTATGGTCCATATAGGCGTGAATTATCCTGACACAAGCTACAGAGGAAGATGTAGAGTTTTCCTAGTCAGAAAATGTCAAGGGAATAGGGAACGTTTTGAAAAAAGATATACTGACAGATATGGTTACTTAATGACGTCATGATAAAGTTTAATCCTAGCACCCCTTCTAGCCTTGATTTGAATTCATTCGGGGCACTGATACAGTCAAAGTCGAGGGGCTTATATGGCTAAAATGGTGCAAGGATTGGGGTGCTACTCAGTTATCAGGAGAAGTTCGAAGAAAAGAGATCTTCGAAGAGCGATTTATGGCGTCAACAGTTCGAGGCAAGAAACGATGGTGCTCGAGGAGCGATTTTCGAGAAGCGATTCATGGCTTCGATAGTTCGAGGCAAAGGGTGGATATTCGAAGAAAGAAGATGTTCAAGGAATATGTTTTGATTTTTGAGATTCGAGGAGAATGGTTTTTGCCTTTCAAAGGTAATTATTTGAAGGTGTGTGAAGCCAGCAATCAGAGAATTATTCAGTCCCAGTAAAAAAAAACGTTTACTAGGACTGGGGGGCTACTGATAAGGAAGAATAAAAGACAAGGAGAAAAGTGTGAAGAAGAAACATGACTGGAGAAAATAGCAAAGAAAAAGTATGATAGGAGGAAAATGCAGAGAGAAAACTGTGTAAGGACTGAATTGTATAAGCTATCTAAAGAAATAGCCAGAATAGGAGAAAAATAAAATATAGGGACTAAAGATGTAATTAACATGAGTTAAAGCATGTGGGGTCCGAAATTGTACTATAAAAGGACCACACACGCTTCACAAATCCAGAGATGAATAATATGATACTTTCTCTCTCTACTTAACCTAATAACTCTCGCTTTCTCTCTCTAAAATTGACACTAAGAGATTCCTGTATCACCGAATTGTCACTAAGTAATCCTCGTATCGCATAATCACCCCTGGACTTTCTTGAAACTCTTCAATCTTCATTCTCAAATCTATATTAATAGTTCCATTTTAAGTGGTAGTGACAATTACAATGACAGTTACTTTTCTAATTACATTTGTGGTGAAAGCGGAAAGAGTAGTGAAGGAAAAAATTTCAATAAAATAAAAATTAGTGTTAGATCATCAGAATTTTCTTTTATAAGTCTAACTGATCTAAAACACAGTTCTGATGTTCCTTTCGGAGATCGAGAGATTTTCTTTCTTTTTCATCGAAAACGAAGAAGGCTGAGGATGGCCTACGGTGCGTGTTATCAAAAAAGAGCACGATTTTTCGACCGCGGTGGTATGATTGTCGGAGCCTCTCCTCGTTCCGCCCGCTGGCCTATTGGGATAGCAAGATCCGAACTTATAAAAGGTGCTCTCTTCATGAAAAATCATCTGCGAACCACACATATTGCTGACAAAGAAGCACTGAAGACTTCTCCTGAAAATATATATGAATAAGCTCAAGACTGATCATGCTACTGAACTGGCCACTAAAAAATCCAACTCTGCTTAGCTAATGAATTCTCTTACTCTTTGTGAGATAAAAAATAAAGAACTGACCGAGGAGATAGTTAAACTAAAGATGGATTTCGAAGCGGAAAAAACTGTGTTGTAGCTGCTGCCGAAGCTGAACTTTCAAAAGACATGTAAACTGCTATTAACATCGGAAAAGAAGATGGAACCATTCTCCTTCTTAAATAACTTCACGCTAATTATCCAAAAATCGACCTCACAAGTTTTTGGAATGACATTCCTATGGAGAAACGTCCAATTGAAGCTTTCGATCATATCCTCGATTCATCATCTGAAGATGAAGATGATGAAGAATCATCCGAAGGGGATGAGTCATCTGATTAACTTTATCATATTTTTTGTGTTTGTCAAGTTAAAGAATCGATTTTTTTACCTCAACAAATTAATCTAAATAAAAAATGGTTTCTTTATTTTATCATTCTCTTCACATTTTATTTGATGCTAAATTTTAAAAACGAAAATAATTACAAACTGTAAACTTACCACCTCAAATACCTTAACGAAAAGTGTAATTATGCCTTGATAGCTCTTCGAACAATTCTCAATGTGTAGTTAAGCCTTGGTAGCTCTTCCAAAAAATCTCAGTGTGTTGTTAAGCTTTGTTAGTGTGATTGTTAAACATGGTTGTTTTTTTTAAAAGTGTTATAAACACTTCAGAACATTGTACTCTTACCCAATCTCAAAGATGATCAGTCTCTCATGATTTGTTAAGATAATATTCAAATATGTGTAAAATCAATTGGTCAAAAAACAAACTTTATTGATAATATTGAATATGTACACAATGCCTCGTTTAAAACCTTTCTGGGCCAACAGGATAGGAAAGAGTGCATCATTCAAAAATAAAAATTCCAAAGTACAAAAACATATCTACTCCCAATAAAGCTTCAAATGTTAGATATTGCATGGATGTTAAAGCATCCTCCTCTCGAAATCACAAATACGATAGGAACCCAACTTTATCCTTTCAACAATCACATAAGGCCCTTCCCAGTTCGGAGCCATTTTTTCGAGGTTCTTCTCCTTTGTGTGCAAGAAAGCGTTTCGCAAAACCTTATCACCGTCTTTAAATTCTCTTCTCTTTGCCTTCGAATCATATATATTTCTCATAAGAGTTTGATAATGAATTACGTTCAAATGAGGTTGAACTCTTTTTTCTTCAATCAAATCCAAATTCGCCCTTCGAACTTCATTATTAGACATTTCAAAATATTGAGCTATTTTAAAAGATGACATCGTAGATTCTACGGGGCTGACTGTATTCATTCCATTTGTCAAAGCAAAAGGAGTCTCCTTTTTAGCCTCTCTAGGAGTTGTTCGATAAGCCCAAAGTACCTCTTGCAAATAGTTTGGCCATTTTCCTGCCGCCCCCGTAAAATTCTTCTTCAAGCCATCTAAAATTGTTCTGTATGTCACTTCCACTTGCCCATTGGCTTGAGGATGAAAAGGCATCGAAACATTGCTGAATCCCTTTAGAAGTATAAAATGCATACATCTCCCTATTATTAAACTGAGGGCCATTATCAGTTGTAATCCTTCGAGGCACTCTAAAACGACAACCGATGATGTTCACAATAAGTTTGATCAGGTCTTTTGCTCTTGTCCCAGATAGCGGTTCTACCTCTGCCCACTTTGTAAAATAATCAACCGCTACAATTACCATATGTTTTCCTCCATAAGCCATCGCTAAAGGTCCCACCAGATCAATCCGCCATCTATCAAATGGTATTGCCTTAGATATAGACATAAGCGGTACTGCTGCTCTCTGAATAGCATTCGCAAATATCTGAAAAGTATCACAGCTTCGAACTAAATTCTTGGCATCATTCATGATTGTAGGCCAATAGAACCCTGCAAGTAAAACTCGACGTGAGAGAGCTTTGAACCCGCAATGAGTTGACCCTTCACCATCATACATCTCTGATAATACTTCTTGTGATTCTTGTCTGCTTAAACATCGTAACAATGGCCTGTTCACTACCTTTTTATACAATATTCCATTCAGTACTATATATCTGAAGGCTTTGCTTCTCAACATTTTGGCCAATTGTGAATCATCTAGTAGTATTCCATGAGTAAAAAAGCTAAGGATATCTGATCGACAATCGTCTCGGATTTCATCAGTCGTAAAAATTCCTCTATACATTCACATTGGCTAGATTGAGTAGCAATTGAAGGATTTTCTTGTAGCAAAATCCAAGGATATTATTCCTTATAAGCATCGTTTGCTAAATAATCGGCCACCGTGTTACTCCATCCTCTAATATATTCCACAACAACGTTGTAAAAAAGAAGCACTAAATTCCAAAGTTCCCGAAGATATAAAATCGAACGATCATTTCTCGCTTTGGAAAATCCAGATACCTGATTTGCTAATAATTGAGAATCCGTTTCCAAGCGCACTGAAGTTGCCCCACAAATTTTTACCAATCTTAAACCTCCCAAAGAAGCTTTGTATTCAGCTTTATTGTTCGAATCATGAAAACCAAATTTAATAGATTGAATCATTGTCTCTCCCGTTGGAGCTATTAACTGAACCCTAACACTGCACCTTGAAACACTAGATCCTCCATCTGTTTGGACAACCCACCTCGAATCAACTGGTATGGATTTTTTACTATATTCCTCATCTGATCGGCTCGAATGGAATTCAACATAAAAATCTGCCAATGTTTGCACCTTTATTGTTGTTCGAGGTGTAAATAAAATATCATAGTCCCCAACTCCATTGACCATTTGGTCATTCTCCCCAAAATATCAAGTCGTTGTAAAATATTTTTCAAGGGAAATGAAGTTCAGACTTCAATAGTATAAGCTTGAAAATATGGACGCATCTTCCTAGCAGCAATCACCAGCGCTAATGCCAATTTTTCAAATTTCATATATCTCTTTTCTACGGCCACCAAACTTTTACTAATGTAATACACCGGCTTTGGAACTCCTAAAACTTCGCTGATTAACACTACACTCAGTGCAAAATCGGATACCGCGATGTACAAAAATAACTTTTCACCATTTCGAGGCGTTGACAAAATTTCTACCAATGACAACAAATTTTGATGTTTGTGAAAGCTGCTTAAAATTCTGATGTCCATTCAAACCTGCTGGGTCCTCGTAACACTTGAAAGAAAGGAAAGCATTTGTCATAAAATCTTGAAATAAATTGATTAAGTGTTGCTAACCTTTCTGTCAGAATTTGCACTTATTTGATAGACCGAGGAGAATTCATTGTTATTAAAGCTTTCAATTACTCTTGGTCAACTTCTATTCTTTTTTCACTAATGACAAAACCCAAAAAATTCCCTGATCGAACTCCAAAGGTGCACTTCTCAGGATTTAATTTCAAGATGATTGCCCTTAAATTTATAGAAGCTTCCTCTAAATCATCAAGATGCACTTCATTCTTTGAAATTTTTATTACCATGGAATCTATATATACCTCCATATTTCTTCCAGTCTGAGTAGCAAAAGCTTTATTCATCAATATATGATAAGTGGCTCCAGTATTTTTCAATCCGAAGGGCATCACCCTATAATAGTGCAGTCCCTATCAGTTATAAAGTTGTGCATTCTTGATCTTTTGGATCCATTTGGATTTGATTATATCCTGCAAAAGTATCCATAAAAGTTAAAATTTTGTTACCTGAAGTAGAATCAATCAATTGATCTATTCGAGGAACAGGAAACGGATCTTCGGGACAAGCTCTATTCAAATCTGTAAAATCCACACACATTCTCCATTTCCCATTCTTCTTTTTGATTACCACCGGATTTTCCGTCCACAAAGGATATTGTCACTCCCTTATATGTCCGACCTTAGATAACCGATCCACTTCAGCAACAATCGCTTCGGTTTTTTCCGAGGAAAATGTTCTTCTTTTCAGAATAACCGGCTTGACCTTCAGATCTATAACCAAGATGTGACGAATTACTTCAATGGGTACTACTGTTACATCCTCTGTCCTCCAAGTGAAGATATCCAAATTTTGAAATAAAAAATCCAACAAACGTTGATGTAGAAAAGGGGTCAATAAAGTTCCAATTCGAAGTACCTTCCCTTCCGAAAAAGTAAACTCCTCTATCTCTTCGCTCACCTTTAAAAACCTTGGGGTTTCCCTCGGAACGCCAACCCTTTCTTCCAAATCTGAGGGTACCCCTTCTAACTGCTATTCACACATTAAATCTCCACTACTGGACCATCAGATCCAAGTGCAGTGGCATAACATTCCCTCGCAATATTCTGATCGCCTCGAACGACCCCAACTCTATCTCCAACCACATATTTAAAACACTGATGAACTGTAAACACAACCCCATACATTCTTGAAATCCATGATCTTCCAAAAATAGCATTATAACTTGTGGGACAGTCCACCACCACAAAAAGTACCTGGAATTTTTTTTTAAATGGTCATTTTCCTAAACTCTCCTCACCCCTCGAATTCTCCTACAACACGAGCTGTTACACCCATGAATTCAATAATATTTCGATCTGATTGAGAAATCCGAGGTGGATTTGTCATTCGATCAGAGGTGTATTTAAAAAGGACATTAGCATAACAGCCAGTGGTAATCAGCACAGGTCGAATTTCGACGCCAACCACCTCAGCTCCAATCACCACAGGATCTTCGTGTAGTCATGAAGTACCTCGCAAATCGTCTTCATCAAACAAAATGAAGGGAATATCTTTCTTTTCATTCAAGTGCGTAGAAATCTTTCCTTCAATTTGAGTTATCAAGTTGACAACATGCCTCTTTCTCGAACTATCCGAATTACCAGTCATCAAATCACTTCCGAAAAATGCTAACGATTCAAAAAACCTGCATAGCTCCTGCACACGTCCTTTTTCTATGGGCTCTTCGACTGTCATCAGAAGAAATCTGTTCAGATCTTTTTTCAACATACTCAGAATAAGCATCAAAAGGCTCGCCTAGTGAATTCAAAATCATCAAATTTTCAGCTGGTGGTGCAGCTTTCGAAGTTGATGCAACATTGTTTTTCGATGCGCTCCTTTATGACTTCACATAAGTTAGGAGCTTCCCATTTTCAATAAAAATTGAATTTATTTCTTCAAAGCAATGCAATCATTTGTATCATGCCCAATATCCTCATGATATTTGCAAAACTTGTTATTTCTTTCCTCTCTTAGCCTGCTAATTAGGGTTGGCTTCCTAAAATTTACGAAGCTTTTGGTCTTATCCCATATCACAAAAATATTATCTGTCAAATCAACATAATATTCTAGTTTGACCCATATATTTGGTCTACGACTGTTCTAATTGCTATATGGAGCGTGATTTGAATAACCGCCACTCCAAGGAGGCAAAGTTTTTTGTCTCAACTGCTGATTATAATTTCCATTACCATTCGAAGGCTGCCCTTGATTATTGGCTGTCTGTCCCGAATTCTTCGGAGTGCTGACTGGTCTGCCTCAGACCCTACTCAACTCCTCTACATTAATCTGATCTTCAACTTGAGCCATCAAAGCTCCAAAGGTTAATGCTCTTCTCTTTGTCGTCTCATTAGCCAGATCCGCTGTCAATAATCCTTGGTGAAAAGCTATCATCGCCACATTCTCCTCATAGTTGTCCAAACTAGCTATGGTCAAAACAAATATCTTTGTATAATCTTTCAACTTTTCCCCAGGCGCCTACTTGCACTGAATAATGGTATCACCATTTGCTCTCATCTATTTTCTTCCCACAAAGTGCCTTCGGAATGCAATATAAAAATCTCTAAAATTGGAAATTGATCCCCTTGGAATCTGATTGTACCATTTAAGAGTTGTTCCCTTAAAATTTTGTGAAATTGCACGACCCACCAGCCGATCACCATCTTTGAAGCTCATCATATAGTTCTTGAATTGTTCGATGTGATCATCGGGATCCTGCATCTCATCGAACTTTTCTACCTTTGAAATTTCAAAACGCTTCGGAATCGTCATGGAGCGAATCTCACTTGTTAATGGAAAATTTCTCGAGTTGACCCCTTGAACGAATTGATCATTTGTTCCCATTGTAACATATAAATTGCGATCAGTTTCAGCATATTGATTCGAGGTGTTTCTTTCGTACGAAGTGGAACGAGGAATATTATTCCTTTTAGATTTACTCTCATTTTTATGTTTCCTTGACTGATCTCTGTCTGATTCCCCAGTGGAGTTGCCAATTTGATGAGTTAATCTAGAGAAAGAAATCTAGAGAGAGTAAGAGTTTGAGAGTTTTTAGAGAGATAAAGTTCAAGTACAAATGAGTTCTAAAGAAAAAGTATTCAACCCCTTTATTAGAGTAGCTTCGGTTTTTATATAGAGGAGTTAAGACTTAGTCTCAAACTAAAATATGTTACAAAAGATGACTAATTGTTGTTTAGTCCTTAACAATTATACATAGTTACAAATACTCTCTAAAACTTACATTAATTACAATTTAAAGACAAAACTTACATTACTTACAATTAAACCCTTAAATTTATATTATTTACAACTTAGTCCTCAAAATCCTACTTCCATATGAATTGGTTTGGCGAGAGGCACTGTGTAACCCACCTTCGAATGTTATTTAATCATTGGATCATCTAAGATACTTTATGTTATCTTTATACATATCAACTCACCGTTTCAATATATTCTTACTTCCATAAGTATGCTTTATTCAAGGATGACAAAAAATTAGAATAACTGAGCCACTCAAAGGTAATTCATTCAAATGTAATAAAAATTCATCAAACCAAACCATTCGAAGATAATTCATTCTAATGTAATAAAATTTAATCCAACTAAGCCATTCGAAGGCAATAAAATTTAATCCAACCAAGCCATTTGAAAGTAATCCATTCGAAGATAATAAAATTTAATTAAACCAAGTCATTCAAAGGTAATACAATTTTGTCCAACTAAGTCATCCGAAGGTAATCCATTCGAATGAAATACAATTTATAGCAAAAACACCTTTTAAAGTTAAATATGATAGATTAATTGTTGTTCGGACACCTTATTAAAACCTCCCCCTACCACCAGAGTAAGAAAGAGTATGCCATCTAATATTTACATTGAACTGAAACAAAGTAAATATTTACAAGATAAACCTATTTTAAATATAACCTTATGTGTTCAACATTTCATGGGTGCTTCAAAAGAGCTTGTATGTTCTTTGCTTGATCCTTTCACACATAGTGTACGGTCATTTTCAGTTTGGAGCCAGTTTTCCAAACTTCTTTTCTTTGAGTATGTAAAAATAATTTTCTCAAAACTTTATCTCCCACTTGAAAGTCTCTTCTTATAACTTTGGATGCATACTTACTTCTCATCAGGCCCTGGAAATGAATAGTTCTCAAATGATCTTTAATTCTTACTTCCTCAATCAAATCCAACTGAGCCTTTTTTGCAACCTCATTATTCTCTTCGGAATAATTTTGAGCTGTAAAAGAAGAAAACGCAGCTTCTATTGGTGTGATTTCATACATTCTATAAACTAAATCAAATAAAGACTATTAAGTAGTTGTATGTATAGTACTTCTTATAGATAATTTGGCCATCTCTCGGCTGCTCCCTCCAAGTTATTCTTTAGACCATTAAAATCATTCAATTTGCTACCTCAACTTGTCCATTCGCCTTAGGATGAAAATGAGAGGAGAGTTGAGGACCATGTCTGAATGAAAAGCAGAGGAGAATCATTTTTAATGATGAATCCTCTTTATGCACAAAATACTTCCATGTATTTGTTGTCGAATTGAGGACAGTTGTCTGTAGTGATATGTTGATAAAACCTGGTTGAAGGATATTTTTGGTAAGTTTTTGGACTAGGTATTAAATTGTTGGTATAAGGTAGAGAGATGATTGAGGTGCTAGTATTTAATATCTAAAGAGAGAATATCTGACCCATTAAATTTTGTTTTGTGCCCTATTTATAAGATTGCAAATATCAATTGGCCAGCGGGTTGCTTCATACATTCGGGTCATATCTGTGGGCTTAGAGGCCCAATATTACGTAAAGTATGCACTCACCTTACTATACTAGATACATAGCTTAATCAACATCGTTTTTATTATAACTCTAAACTTCCCTCTAACAGAAATCTCAACCACTTTACGATTTGGTCCTCTAACAGAAGCCGACCTTATCAAAAGTAATCTACAATCTTCTACAAAATTGGGTATTACATTTATGAAGTTCTCAATGTGATGCTCGAGATTACCTGATCTATCGTACATATCCATCTTATACTAATCAAACTTATAAGGTAATTCATTTTCTATAATATTAAGTGTTAAACTGGACCTTGATGTGTGGTATCTCTGAATGTAGAAAAGGCCCTTAACAAGATCACTCTACCCATGATGTTGTTCAGAGCCTTAGTAGATATCATTATTAAGGGTTGGTTAGGATTTGGAAAGTAATGATTGGAAAATAAGTATAAACGAAGCATTGAATTTCATAACTTATAAGACTACTCCCAAAGTTGGGTTTAAAATTGACGAGGCTGCATAGATTGCTACATAGGTTGTTGAAAATATGAATATGAGGTAGTGTTTTTGGTGCGTAGGTATGGCATTACTCTGCCTCGTATCTTAGGGTAGGATTCATGTTTAAATGATGTTGACCCATATCTCGACCATAATAATGATAGTGGAAGCGTCGGTGATATCTTCTTTCGCAACACTCTAGATCAAAATATTGATTAACATACCTCTCATTAGATGAAGAAAGAGAGCAACGTTGGTGTCAAGACTTATGCCTTAATTATGGGCACCTTGAAATCGGTTAGCATAGAACCTTTGAAATGACTCCGGGACTCCACTATGAACTTGTATATACTTTTTTTAATGTTCATTTAACCTTAGTCTTGAAATTGTTTACTGGTATTCTCAACTAGACTTGAAGGTTTGATATTTATGTTACATGAGCCCAACATACTACTTCAAGGTGGGTTTAAAAATATCCCAAGTAGCCTATATAATCCATGATGTACTTTGGCATCTTCTCGAGCTTTGGGCTCAATGAGGTTTTGAATACTTCAAATGGTATGTAAATGTAGCTTACAACTTGTTGCTGATGGTTTTGGAAAGATATTATCTGGATACTAGTTTCTCTTTACTTACAATGCCAGTATGATGCTCGACTTAGTCTAATCACTAGTACGACCTATCAAATTTACCTAGAAAAAGGTTCGACCTTGTCGGGACACCACACAAAAAAGAGCGATATTTTATAAAGACAAAACTGCTAAGCTAATGAATATACTAAAGAACTTTTAACCATTTCCAAAACATATGGTTAGTCTATTTAAAAAAATACAAATGGTTTTGTGGCACATAAGGTTCATTTACGCATAAATACACAATTGAACTAAAAAACTTCCTATAATTAAATGTCGGTCCAGCGATTCAACTAATAATTTCCTATCCTGAATAACTATTTTATTATACAATATTTATCCGTATGTAATGATACAAATTATTTGATAAAAATTATTTAAATATTAAAAATTATTTGATAAAAATTAAAGTTAGAATTATATTTGATAAAATCTTTTTATTTTAAGAATTATTTTTAAAGTTTGAATTAAAGTTTATTTAAATTAAAAAATGATACTTTTGTTTTAATTAAAAACTACAGTTAATATTTTGAAGTTTTTTTTATTATAAATATATTTTCAGAATAAAATAATACAAAATATAAAATGTAATGTATTAGATAATACCCAAAAACCAATATATTCTTGTTATTAATGAGACTATTACCCCCAACACTAAATTATAGTTGGTCATTATAATTTACTAACAAGTTCTTTTGTAATATCCCCGAATTCTTTTGTAATATCTCCAATAACTTAATAATTATAAGAATTAGAAAAAATACGAATTCTTCGAATCATAGGTTGGATATAATATTTGAAAATATCATTGGTTTAATGTTTTTTATAGATTAATTGTTCAAAAAATAATTATATTTGCCATTTCAATAAAATTTCTAAATGCAATAATTTTTTCAAGTTTAGTAAATAATTAAAAGTTTAGCAAAAAATTAAATGTGTAAACTTTATTCATGTTCTTAAGAAATTTGTGGTAGTTTTTTTACCAAATGAAACTCTGACACAAATGGACTCCCACAAACTCATGATGTTATATTATTTTGTAAACAGGATATATTCTTTACTTCATACATTTTAGAATACCATAACACACCATTTATCTAAGAGATCTCTACCACGGCTCACAAAGTTTGTGAGGCAAAACAAATTTCGTAGGAGTATTTAACAGACAAGGTCCAATTTCACTAATCGACCAATTACAATGCGTGCATCTAAGATCGTCTCTTGCCGCGTCGAAGATATCGTAATGATAGAGTTCACGATTCCATGCAAAACTGCAGAAAAAAAGTGTTGTGCCCCAAAAATTACTTTTGAATGTAAATTCCCAACTCTGTCCGTTCAAGATTATATGCTCTCCTAAATCATCGTCTTTCGATTTACAATGCACTTTCAGAACTGTATTCTCTTTTAATGCGTTCTTTATCGAAATATATTTTCTTTCGAAGAAAAAAGCATTATCAGTATCACCTGCAGCAACTATTTCTGTGTAGAAATACAGTAGACAAATGAATAGCAAGAAGAGATTGAAACTTTGATGTCTCATTCTTACTGACTTCTGAAAGAAAAATTAAAGAGTATCCTTAGAATTGATAACTTACTAATAACATTAAATATTAGAAACATGTGAGCTGTTTCCTACTTTAACGGGCAAACCCTAATAACAATTAAATAATTAATAGTTTTGAATTACCATAATTCTACAATATGACATTTGCTTTGTTTCTACGATAATAATATATTAATAATTGATTTATTATTTACAAGTGAAAGTCAACAGTTCGTTATGTAGCGAAGAATATAGTTTTGTCATTATAAAAGTTAAACTATTGTTATTATTACCATGTGACATTTAGATAAAAAAAACTAAAAAACTACTATTTAATGTAAATTTATATTTTAAAATTGTAATATATTTTCTTATAGTTTTAGTTTCTCTTTATATAACCTTTTTAACATCTAAACAATTAAAAGACTTAAATAATTTTATCATTTTAAAATTTAAATGTTTATAAAATATAATGTTTATATTGGGACAAATTAAAAATTTGTGATTTAAAATGTTATAATTTAAAATATAAAATTTATTTTAAAATTTTAATTAAATTATAAAATTTCATTATAACTAACCATTTTGAAACTATTTGTAGTTTAAAACTTTAGACTATATACAGTGCATGTGTTAAGTTATATACACATGTTAGTTAAGATAATAACCACACGTTTCAGAGAACAAATTGAATCATATCTACTTTACTCTGTTTTTTCTCAATTTTAAACCAAAAATATTATTTTTCTACTATTTTAGATATACTTTCTTTATTATAAATAAAAAAATTATAAATTTATTTAAAAATACTACTCCCAAATTTCCCATGGCAATTAATGTTTTTTTTTCTACCTTTTATTATCCATATTTAGATAATAGAATTGTATGCATTTTTATTTTACTTGTATTAAATATAATATAGATACCAAATTAGGTTTTTGATTTATTGGATTTAATTTTGATTTATTGGATTTAAGAAATAAAATTTATATTTTGAAAAACATATAATTTATTCAACTTTAAACAAATTTTTTTGGACTTTAAAAACGACCATCAAATAATCCATTGGATAAAATTATACAATTTTCGTTGTAATTAACCATTTTAAAACTATTTTTAGTTTAAAATTTAGACCACATACAGTGTACGTGTATATTATATACACTTGTTAGTCAATATAATAAAAACACGTTACAGAGAACCAATTGAATCATGTTTATTTTAGTATGTTTTTTTTTCAATTTCAAACCTTGAGTATTCTTTCTCCACTATTTTAGATATACTTTCTGTATTTTAAATAAACTATTTTAAATGGCTTGTGAGACATTGAAAAACTCACTCAACTAGTTATGCACTGAGACATTGCAAGAATGAAATCATTATCTATTAAAGAATTTCAAAAATACTCTATCATTTGGAAAATCAATATGAAAGGAAAATAATCAACAAAAAACACATGCAATCATATTAGAACCCAGGGTCACAAATCAAAGATGTACAAACAAATTTGGAACAACATCTCCCCAAAAAAGTGTTCTTTTTTTATATGGAGACTGATACATAACTAGGTATCAGTTGACTATATGATACAATATGTAAACATATATTTGGCTTCAAAGTGTCTATATTGTGAAAACTGAAAAACTGTCAACCATTATTTTATGCAATGTGAATCAACTTGGGAAGTTTGGAGCTATTTTAGAGGTGTCTTCAATGTAAACATATCTAGACATATGACATTGCATCACATAATCTGGTGTTGGTTATGGTCTTCCCCATAAAGATATCCAAATCTGAACGATCTTACCTCAATTATCTGTTAGATTTTGTGGAATAAAAGAAACAGAAGTAAACACAATCATCAAGTTTTGCTATCATTCATCAAATCACATACATCATTCAAAAGCTAGATATAGCGAACTTGTTAAAAAAAAGACCATTGATTTCTGACCTAGATAATTCTTACATCATAGCCAGCTACAATTATCTCAATAAACCACGCAAGACCCTGGTAAGAAGTTTGAATACTCTTACATCTCAAAGACTCAGGATGAACATAGACGGTTCATGAAATTTCGATGTTTGTGAGTGAGTGTAGAAGGTATACTGGTATATTTTGCATTTTTGAATTGAGCTTTATGTTGGGAATTAAACGCCACCAATTAGCAGTTAGTTGGGAAGAACATATGCAAACATATTTGAAACAATCATGGATAAAGCAAGAAAGAGGCAATCAAAAACCTTAGTAGAATAAAGAAGTTTTATAAACATATTTTTCCGCCTTTGATTTGTTGAGTTAATTCACCAACACATGAACCTGAGTAGCACTATCATCAGGAAACCCGAACTGATATCTAAAGTGGTACGGGATGAAGTTTGTACTTGGCCATTTTTTAATATTTTTTTATTTTTTGCAACCATTTATGGGAAGAAGAAAGGAAATTTATCAACATAGTAATTGAATTGGTTATATCTTTGTATGTCATTTTTAACCAAGAGATAGAAAACCATATTTGGGCTTAGTATGAGCTTCGTGAAAATAGGAAGTGGAATTAATATAAAAGTTTGAATGGTATAAGTATGAAACAATAAGTTCTCATACAAATTTGAGGATCTTTTCCAATCACAACGATTGGTTACTTATTTACGTTCAATTAGCAATCAAAGCATACATACAAAGATGTAAAGGGAGATCGATGTAGAAAATACATGTTGTAAGAAGTTGAAGATAAAAGAAAAATATAAGGTTTCAAAACTCTAATTGAGGTAGTAAAAGAAAAAATATGTGTTTTAGAGAGAGAAATCCCAACAGAGAAGAAGATATGAGTGATGAACTCATAAAATCCTTAGTGAGATTCAGAAGCGAAGATGTTCGTAGGAGAGGGCCGGACAAGGGAATCTTCGTATGAAGTGACATCAAATAGTGAAATCAATGATTACTAGAAAGAGAAAGAGACAAAAGGAATAAATGTAGCAATAATTGACTAATCATTGGTCTCTTTTCCCAAAATGAAATGTCCTTCATATAGTAAATGAGGTAGATAGTAAATTTACATAATTACCACCATTAAAATCGATTTCGTACCCTACTATTTGACTATTGACAGACAAGTTATTGGGGTGTATCATTTGACCCCCCCTCCTTATATCTTATGTTTGCTTTACTTTGGTTCTTAACCACTAAATACATAGACCTTGGTCTTATTATTCGAATAACTTACATATTAATCACCTATATTTTCCTTCCTTTATCAATAGCGCCCCCAGTCCATGTGTAGTTCTCTGGATGTGGACTTCAATTGCTATTTTATCCTGGTCGGATCAGAAGCCTTTGTCATCCCATCCTGGTCGGATCGGAAGCCTTTGCCATCCAGGTCGGACATTTTGCTTCTTGATGAAAATCTGATAGGTTTGGATCAGAAATTTTGCACTGTTCACTTCATCTCAGGTCATGCTGACCTCACCTAAGTAATCATTTACATCAGGCTCGTGTGCCTCCTTTTGCTGTTATCGAGTCAAATATTTTTTAGGCGGCGTAGTTACCATAGGACACAAGTCACACTTTCGCCTACCTTGCCGGCGTGTCTTTCGAGGCGATTCAACGCAGGCTAGCGTGTCAAAATACTGTTACCCCTTAATTGTTCATCTTCTAGTCCCTTTTATTATATATACCCGTCTTTTTTTCTGAGTAAAAGTTTCCTTTCCCCTTAGTTTCGACTTGTCTTTCGAAAATCTAGTTCTAGGGAGAGAGATCACTGCTAAACCAACTTCTTATTCTGCACTTACATGCCTGACGAGTTTATCAACCTCGAAAGGTACAAACTCTGGAGGTGGTTCAACATTTCTAACCGAATTGGCACTTGCAGACCCTCTGGTGGAAGAGAGTATCCTTCCCCTGCAGAAATTTGGGAATCAACCTTTCGTGACAACTGGTCTCCCATCCGTGAGCGCTCCATTAATCTTGCCATATCCTCCCCCGGTCAAGCTCACCTTTCAAGTGGTGGGGTTGATCCTTCTGTTCCTTCAACATCTTTAGAGTTTCCTTCTCGACCTTCTCTTTTCATCATAATAGGCAACGAGAGGAGAAGACCAACTGTCAAAGAACACAGAGATAGAGTTAAAAGAAAAAGATCACCCGATCCGGCAAACACAGAGACTATTAAAGTTATTGGAAAATTTATTGGTTCTCATATATCTGTTTGGATTTCTGGTTTTGAGCATTGCTACTAACGATTCAACAAATCCAAATGAATACTCATATAAAACCATTTTACCTCCCAAAATCAAGTCCGTGGTTATTAAAACTCTTGGTAATAATAATAGAAATCATGGAAATGATACCTTATCATGCAATCCTAGACGATCTCCTAGGAAAGATCAAAGCAAATCTGTTAAAAACAATGAGCCACAACTAAGCAAGGAAATGAACTCTGATACTAAGCTAGATTAAACCAACAATAACAAAAAATTATCTTCTTCAGAAAGTGTCTCCAGTATTAAGTCAAATACAGAAGTGAAAGATTCCGAGATAATAGAAGCGTTACAAACAATTGACAATGAAGCCTTATTTGGAACCAGTAGAGAAACTGAATCTATTGAATATTCTGGTAACTTCCCTATAAAATGCAATACATGTAGTATGCCAAGTTCTCCAAGAATAAAGCAGATTGAGAAAAGAAAATAATCCAAAAAGGTGGAGGGGAAAAAACTCAAAATACATAAGAGCTGGAAGGCTAAAGGTTCAGTTTCTTCAGAAATAATATAGTTGAAAGGGTCTGCTAAAGCTTTTACCTCTCAATCCAAATGAAAATACCCATCTTAAACTGGAATGTGTGAGGTCTTGGAAACAAGAAGACTCTTATGAGATTGAAATCACTTAAAATATCAGAAAATATCTCTTTTATGGCCTTGCAAGAACCATTTATATCTGAATCTAACCTGGCTTCTATCTCAGATAAACTGGGGTTTAATTGTTTTGCTGGAAGCATCGATAATACGATTTGGGTGATGTGGAACTCTGATTTTTAAGTGGACATTCTTTCGAATGATGAACAAATTTTACATTTTAATGTCAAGCATCATCTTATTGTAAAATATTTTAGAGCCACAATGGTCTATGGAAAACGTAAAAGAGATCACAGAACTTAGTTGTGGGACAACATTAGAGTTGTTAAAGATGAGTCTAACGAATGGATCATTCTTGGAGACTTCAATGTCATCTTGAATCCAGATGAATAATTATCCAGTACTACTATATTTGTTAGAAGCATGGATTAGTTTAATAACTTACTGCTTGATTGTCATTTAAGTGACGCAAACTTTTATGGATCAAAGTATACCTGGACCAATGGAAATAAGTGGAAAATACTGGATATAGAGTTTGGTCCAATTAATTTGAAAATACTTCTATAAAACACCTTGTAAGGACCTGCTCAAGCCACTCCATAATCAGCATATCCCTGCATGACAGTTAAGGTTAGATCAAGCCATCTTTCAAATTTTTGAATATGTGGATCAAGTATCAGGGATTCATGGACATGGCTAAAAACACTGGGTAGAAGAAATGAATGGTAACCCTCTCCAAATATTTCAGGGGAAGTTGAAATGCTGATAAAAACAATTTGGGAAATATTTTTAACTCTTTGAAGCAGGTGGAAGATGAGATCTTATTCAGAGAAAATAACTATCAGACCTTTAACTCTCCTAAGGATAAATCGCTTCTTGATAAAGCTAAACTTAATCATCTTAAGTTACTAGCTACAGAGGAGAGCTACTGGAGCAAAAAAAAACCCACTCCAATTGGTTAAATGACAGCGATAGAAACATGAATGTATTCCATAGTTTTGTTAAAAATGAAGGAAAATGAACAAGATACGTAGAATTTGGGATGGTGTTACCTGGATTGAAGATCAGACTTTGATTGGAAAATTTGTTGAGAAATATTTCAGAAGTATCATGGATGAAAGAACTAATCCTAATGAAGATGAAGATTTCTTAAACTTGATTCCTAATTTGGTTACTAATGAAGACAACAAAATATTAATTGCAATTCATGAGGATGATGAGATCCTTAATATTATTAACTCTCTTAATTTTAATGGTGTTGCGGGTCCTGATGGATTTATTGGGAAGTTTTTCAAAATTTGCTAGAAAATCATTGGAGATGATCTTTTTGAAGCAGTAAGGAACATCTTCAAGGGAAATCCAATTCCTACTGAGATCCATGCCACATCAGTCTGTTTAATCCCAAAGACTGACTCTTCTAAGATGTGGAAGGACTTTAGGCATATCAGTTTGACAACTATGTTCAGCAGGATTGTTTCCAAAGTAATAAACCAGATGATATCGTCTATCCTTCCTAAAATAATATCAGAAGAGCAAGGTGCCTTTTTCTAGTAAATATATATACACAAGAACTCAGTTGTGATTTGAATTACTAGACAAAATGAGGTAACATAATGATTAAGGTGGATATTTCAAAAGCTTTTGATAAACTTTCTCACAGGTTTATTATAAGGATTTTAGATGCTTTTTGGGTTTGATAATTCTTTTCTGGACCTAATGAACAAGAACATCAACAAAAATCACTCCTAATAGTTAATGGGGACCTAAAGGGTTATTTTAAATCCACTAAAGGGTTGAGACAAGGAGAATCTTTGTCTCCTAAACCTTTTGCAATTGTGGAGGAATATATGACCGGGGGAATGAAGTATCTCCCCAATCAACCCCTTTCAGCCAGATACAAGAGTAGAGGGTGGTTTGGTTTATTTTGGGCTGGGGGTAGTTTGGTAAAAGTGTTTTGTGAAGTTTAAAGTATTTAGTGTTTAGTGTAAGGAGTAGTGAGATAATTGAGCAGCTTGCTTGTATTAAATGTTGATCACCCTCATTAATAAGAATGGTTGGGGTATTTATACTCTTAATTAATGACCCATGGGATTACGGGTCAAGTTATGAAACCGGGTCAAGTTTAAGGACCCATTAGTCTTTTAAGTAGATTAGCAAATAGCATAGTCAAAAAGTATTTTACTTTTTTCATGTCCGGATTATTCGGTGGTGTGTCATTGTCACAATTACCCCTGTCTGGATTATGCAGTGGACTGTGTCTGAAGTTTCCAGACTCATCAGTAGCTCTTTTTGAAGCCTTGCCAAATATCTTTGGTAGGGTTAAAAATTCGCTAAGCCAGTATCAGCTTTATCCAATCTGTCTGTGCGGTCCTTTCCAATAAGTTTACTTTCAATATCAACCCAGTTCGAAATTTGTCAGAACTGGTTTCTCTTTCCAGAATTCTAAGAGTTTTCTTCTTGGATCGTGAGACACGTGTCAATATTTGATTCGACCTACCAGCCATTATTTTTCCTAGACCGACGCACCCACTAAGTCTAGAAAGTTACCTAGGCATTTGATTCTTCACACGTTTGCGCAACCTTTAATCATTTCAAACCCCTCTTCAACTTCTCCTAGGTAACTGCTACTTTTTTAGTGTTATATAAATTCTCTTTCACTATTTCATTGTCTTCCACACTCAAAGCTTTTTTGGAGAGATTCCCATCTTTACCTTCAACTTTTTCTTAAGAGGTTTTATATTCACGGCTAGAAACGCACTAGTTAAAGGCGGTTAGTAAAATTTGTTAGAATTAGAAAGAGCGAAGAAGGTAGAAATAGAGAATCGCATTGTTGCCGGCCTCTCAGTTTCTCCATGTGAGAAATCCAGTGAACCGATTCAGGACGCCGATCAAGGATCTTCTTCATCCAAAAACCATAAGCCTAGACAGATTTCATTCAAACCAAGCCTTTCACCCCATCGCTCAGGTTATTCTGTTCAAGAGTCCCAACCTTCTGTGCCTAAAGAAAAACCTGTTTCGAGTATCAGAAAACCCTCTTCCTTTATTGCTATGGGTTCTGATACTGAGAAGCCTCCGGAGAAGACAACCCCTCGCCGGACTACCCACCAAACTAAAACCTAATCTACATCTACACTAACAAAACCCTCCGAATCGGAGGTATCTAAAGCAGCCCCAAAGGCCAAGCCCTCCGGATCCCAATCTCAACCGGACACCGAGACTTTAGAGGCAATAAGTGTTCAACAATCCGAACAACCTTCGGTGCTAGAAACTGACCCCCTGCCCCTTTCTCCTAAAGCAGCTGACAAGCCTTCTAAAGTGATAGAAGATATTTTGGAAGATAGTGTCGAGGAGGCCCCCTTTGAGACCGAGGCATCAGGTCAAGCAGGGGATGCTGCTTCTGATAAGAAGGGAAAAAACAAGGTGAAAGTCTGCATGACTCATCTGGACTTGCTTCCGGAGTTCTTAGAGGGAAAAGTAGGCCCTTGCTTCAAACATATTAGCGTCAAATACATGTTGGCCCTACAAAACATGAATTACATCTACACCCATATTGCCGAGTTAGGCCGAACTCGGACAAAATGGGGAATTCCAGAGTCAGTAAAGGTAAGGATACATATCACTCCGGAAACTCCCATGGACTACAAGCTCAATGAGGTGGTAATTTTCACCAAAGTGCTGAACCGGGGACTCTGATTCCCATTGGACCCAGAAATCGTCACTTTCAAACTCTGCCCTAGCCAACTAAGCCCAATTCCTGGTACTCTCTCCGTGCTTGCATCATGGCATCAAAGTTGTTAAAAATCCCACTTCCGATGGAGCAGTTTGCTGTTGTGGCAAACTTGTGCAAGAATCATCAAATTACATTCTACCATCACAATATGGGGAACAACTTTAAAGTTGTGGATGATTTGCTGGAGCCCAAAAAGAATTGGAGGACACAATTTTAGTTTGTCAGTGGGACATGGGAGAACTGCAGGAAGATTAAATCCAACACCAATCCTAGCATGTTGATTAGTAGGGGCATAAAACCTGTCCAAAACTCAATGCATGGGCTGCAGAGCATTGGGGGAATGCCTTCCACAACTGCTTCACTTTGGGCAATCTTGTAAGGTCCCATCTGTGGAACACCACATGCCGGATATACCTCACATGGGAAGAGCTAACCACCCTTCCTCCTCCTGGTGTAATTTTTAAGAGGACATAGGCCAAGGATGACAAATTGTTCTTACCTTCCAGAGCAAAAGCTCCTAGCAAGATGAAGAACAAGAAGAAGAAAGCTGCAACAAAGTTGGTTCCAGCAGCCAGAGAAGAGACTAATTTGGGGAACCAATGGGGAATTGATGCTGCTCTGCTCAAAGTAATAGAGGTTGAAACAGTGAGGGAGGCTGGAGAGTCGCAAGACCCACCAAAGCATTCTAAGAATGACAGAAAAAAGAGGGTTATTAGTGATGAGAAAGCTGATAAGAAAAAGAAAGTCACCATGGGAGAAGAAATAATTCTTCGTCCTTCGGAAATCCAACCTCCACCAGCACATGTTGATCCCACCTTTCAAGAGAAAATTTCAACAGATCTGCAGTCTAGAGAGATTGCTGGGGGAGGGAAGGAAGAAGTGGACATCAGTTCCCTTCAAGACATTGATTTATACTTCAATGATTCTGAGAATGATGATTTCGTAGGTCTATACCGCCCCTCCAGCTCTGCCAATATGGTGACCTTTAATGGTAAATCTTTCTCCATCTCCAGAGAGCAAGATGTTCTGAGCCACTCCCTCATCGGTCATATCTAACCGATACTCGACTTGGAAAGACAAGTGAAAAGTTAGACCACCCTTATCAACTCCCTCACCTCTGACCAGGAATCCTTGTCAAACAATCTCCTAAACGCTCAACAGAGTATAGAGGAACTGAAGAAGGAGATGGAGGCACTCAAGAATGATAAGGAGGATTCAACGACTAAGTTAGCCTCATCGGAAGCAGCCAGAACTGAGCTCCATACTAAGTATTCTAACTTAAAACAAGACCTCACAACACTGAAGGAAGAAGTGAAAACTAAGGATGGTGCCATCCAGACCTTAATCGATGAGAAGGCTAAACTGGAGAACTCTGTTTCAGAAATAACCAAGGAGAAGGAAGATTTAAAGAGTCAGCAAGAGCAAGTTATTCAGGCAGGTATTGATAAATATACCAATGAAGTGATAGAATCCTTAAAAAAAATGATGGAGTCATGTCTGACATGGTGCTGCTCTTCCATGAAACTTTTTCGAAGAGGACCCTTGGTCCCTTATGGAAATATGTGGAATATAAAGACATCCCATTCCACACCATGGCAGATGGTGACAAGCACAACTACGACAGTGGAATAGACTCCACTACTGATGATGAAGAGGGAACTGGTGAGAGTTTGAGTGTCGAACTCAAAAGTCCCAAAAAGGTGGTGGAGGCGAAGGAACATCTGAAGGGAACAAACCCTAAGGTTTTATCATATTTTTTGTCTTTCTGAAAAATTAAAGTCCTTGGATGGCCAAGGCGTATTTTGTAATGTTATTCGGTTAGAGTCCGAATAAGTCTTTTAAACACCTAAAGTCCTTGGATGGACAAGGCATGAATTGTTTTCATCTTCGGTTCAATCCCGAATAAGTTTAATTTATCAAACCTTCTTTTATTAAATATTTTCCTTTAAATTTTTTATGTCCAATGTTGAAATAGCCCATACCATTTTAGAAGTATTATAGTGAGGGTGTTTATTATCTCCGATGACATGTATTCAATAACAATCACTTAACCACATTTATCTGATCTACTAAAGATATAATGTGTTGAACAAGTAATTTGTACTCGAATTGAATTGTAGTAAAACCAGTCCGAATGTTTTAAGAAGGCATCACATATTATTCAATAAAAAACCGAAAACCTCATTAAAACCTCCCCGCGCCACCATGGTAGGAAAGAGTATGCCCACTAATATTTACATTGATATATAACAAGTAAATATTTATACACAAATTTTATTCTAAATATAACCTGAGATGTTCAACATTCCATGGGTGCTTCAAAACTTTTTATTCTTTGTCCTGAAGCCTATATGTCCCAGGCTTAAGTTTTTCAGAGACCTCATAGGGGCCTTCCCAGTTCGGAGCCAGCTTACCGAACTACTTCTCTATGGTGTGCAAGAAAACGTTTCTTAACATTTTATCTCCGGATTGAAAATTTATTCTCTTAATCTTAGAAGCAAATATTCTCTTCATCAAACCTTGGTAGTGAGCTGTTCTTAAGTGAAGTTTAACCCTTCTTTCTTCTATTAAGTCCAACTGATTCCTAATTGCTACCTCATTAGCTTGTTCGGAATAGTTGTAGAATCTATATGATGGTAGGGTAGCTTCTATGGGGGTAATTGCATCCATCCCATATACCAAATCAAAAGAAGACTCTTGTATAGCAGCCCGAAGAGTATTTGGGTATGCCAACAACACTTCTTGCAGATAGCTTGGCCACTTTCCTGCAGCTCCTTCTAGATTCTTTTTTAATCCGGACAAAATAGTCATGTTGGCAACTTCAACATGACCGTTTGCTTGTGGATGGAAAGGATAAGAAAAAAGTGTTGAATTCCTCTAGAAGCACAAAAATTCTCCATATCATTGTTATCAAACTGTGGCCCATTGTCTGTGGTAATCTTTTGAGGAATCCCAAATTTGCAACATATATTGGATATGATAGATTTAATGACATACTTCGAAGTGGTTCCTGCCAAAGGAGCTTCCTCTATCCATTTTGAGAAGTAATCTATAGCAACTATAATAGTTCTGCACCCCCCGGACACCATAGGCAGAGGTCCAATTAAATCCAATCCCTAACGAGCAAAAGGGACTGGCTGAGAAATAGATTCCATGGGTACTGCTGGCACATGAATTTCATTGCCATACCTTTGATATGGATCACATTTTTTTACCATTTTTTTAGCATCTTCCATTATGGATGTCCAATAGTACCCAACCAACAACACTCTCTGGGTTAGTGCCCTGTACCCACAATGTGCTGATCCTTCTCCATCGTGTAGTTCAGATAAAACGACTTGAGATTCTTCAATCCCCAAACAACGTAAGAGAGGTCTACTGGAAGATTTTTTTATAGAGAACTTCCCTTATGATAAAAAAAACCACGAGCATGTGTTTAATGTTTCTTGTCATAGCTTTATCCGGAGGTAAAACCCCATCAGAAATATATTGAAGAAGGGAAAACCTCCAATCTTTAGGTTGAATCGCCTGTATGGTCAAGCTTTCCTCCTTTTCCTTGTTTTGACTTGCTTGTATGGATGGGAATTCTTGTATGTGAATCCAAGGGTAAGAGTCAGAATATGCTATGGTTGCCAAAGAATCTGCCAGTGTATATTCTGACCTATGAATATGCTCATAACAAACACTTTTGAAGTTGGCTGCTACCTCTTTCAGGATGAGTAAGTATTTGATCAGTTGCTCCTTCTTTACCTCAGACTGACCTTGAGCGTGATGGATAAGAAGCTGGGAGTCACTCATAAGCCAAACTTTCTTAGCCCCACATAGGAAAGCCAATTTAAGACCAGTTATAGCAGCTTCATATTCAGACTCATTGTTAAAGACCCTGAATCCAAAACATATAGCATCGTACATTTTATCACCATACAGAGAGGTTAGGCAAATTCCAGTTCCACAACCCATTGTGCTTGAACCACCATCAGTTCGGACTACCCACTATTTCTTAGTTTTTTCTTCTGAAGTTTGTTTGGAGTTCCTGTCTGAATGGAACTCTACTAGGAAATCAGCAACTGATTGAACTTTGATAGTCGTTCGTGGTGAAAAATCAATATCATAATCGCCCAACTCCACTGACCACTTGGTCATCCTGCTTGATATGTCTGCCTTCTGAAGAACATTATTTAACGGAAAAGATGTCCGGACAATGATGGAATGAGACAGAAAATACGGCCTCATCTTTCTTGCCGCAATCACCAAGTCTAGTGTCAACCTCTCAAGCTTTAAGTACCATTTCTCAGCATTTATAAAACTTTTGCTGATGTAGTACACCAAACGAGGGTAATTGTAAGGGGTGAGATTCGGTCGGTTCGGTCGGTTTTTTTACCTATATTTAAACCAAACCAAACTAATTTGTTTTATAAATTATTAAACCGATTTATTATATTAATATCGGGTTTTTTTTCCGGTTTTGGTTTTTTTGGTTCGGTCGGTTTTTTGGTTTGGATATCAATGCAGTTCGGTGCGGTTCAGTTTGGTTGGTTCGGTTCGATTCAGTTTGGATATCAATGCAGTTTGGTGCGGTTCAGTTTGGTTGGTTCGGTTCGATTCGGTCGGTTCGGTTTTTTAATTATTTTTGAAAAATAATTAAATTTAGATTTTTTTTAATAATAAACACATTAAACTAATTATTAAACTTTTTAATAAAATCATATAATAATATTATCATTTTCGAACCCTAAAATTTTAATTTTCTACTTATATTATTTATTTATTTTTACATTAACTTACGAAAGAAAAAAGAAATATTAAAAAAAAACAATAAAGCATTTTACTATACTTTATGGGATTTTAACCGGAGAAAAAAGATATAATTGTATGGAGAATAAAATATATATAGACATCTTCAGATAACATAATTCCGTCCCACCTACATTACTACACCATTTGTCTAATTAAAAAATAAAGGGAGGCATCTCTGCGGTTCGAACCCGTGCCCACACATAAAGAGGAAGTTTTTACTCGTTCTCATAGACCACCTGGCCAAACCAGTCATATGGTATAGAGGTAGTATGAAATTTATATAAAACATATCTCTTGGATTCGGTCGGTTCGGTTTGACTCGGTTTCGGAATCAAAAAAAACCAAAAACCGACCGAAATCTAATTCGGTTTGAAAAATAGAAACCGAAACCGTATTATATATTTTTTTTTAAACCGACCAAACCGACCCATTTCAGTTTGGTTTGGTCGGTCGATTTGGTTTTTTTCGGGTTTTGCTCACCCCTAGTAATTGTCCACCTCTCTTACCAATATTGTACTTATAGCACATTCCGATACAACCAAGTATACATAGAGTGTTTCTCCTTGAACAGGTTTAAAAATAGTCTTCGGTGAGGATAAGTGTTTCTTTATTTCAACAAAAGCTTGGCTACACTGTGGAGACCAATTAAAATCTTTAGCATTCTTCAAGGTTTGAAAAAACGAAGCACACTTGTCCGACGACCTTTAAATAAAACGATTCAAGACAGACAACTTCCTAGTAAGCCTCTGGACTTATTTAATATTCCAAGGATGATCCATTTCTAATAGGGCATTAAGCTCATCCGGATCGGGCTGTATCCCTTTCTCATTTATCACATAACCCAATAACTTTCCGGATCGAACCCCAAAGATACATTTTTCTGGATTCAGTTTCAAATTCACAGATGCCAGATTAGCAAATGTTTCTTGAAGGTCAATTATGTGCAAATCCTCTTCCAAGCTTTTAACCATCATGTCATCTATGTATACCTCCATATTTCTGCCAATCTGCCTAGCGAATGTTTTGTTCACCAACCTCTGATAAGTGGCCCCAGCATTTTTTAACTCAAAAGGCATCACCTTGTAGCAATGGAGACCCCTGTCTGTTAAGAATGTAGTATGACCTTGGTCCTTCGGGTCCATCTGTATCTAGTTGTATCCAGAGAAAGCATCCATGAAGGACAGCAACTTGTTTCCAAACGTTGAGTCCACCAACTGATCTATTCGGGGGACTGCATAAAGATCTTTTGGTCAAGCTCTTTTGAGGTCACTAAAATTAATACACATACGTCATTTCCCGTTCTTTTTCTTGACCAACACCGGATTGGCAGTCCATAAAAGGATATTGGGATTCCTTTATGTGTCCCATCTTGGTAAGCCGATCAACTTCTTAGACTATTACATCAGCTTTATCCTTAGAGAAAGCTCTCTTTTTCTGTACAACAGGTGCAACATCACTCTGGACTGATAACTTGTGTGAGATAATACTTGGAGGTAATCCGGTTAGATCACTATTGCACCAAGCAAAGATATGATGATTTTTTAGTAAAAAAGACAACAATTTCTTTTTGAACTCTGGCGCCATCTTGGAACCAATCTTGACATTTCTACCCTCTGCAAGGGAGTGGGTTTCAATCTCTTCAACTGATATTAAAACACTAAGAGCCTCTTCGGGGTCATCAATCTCATCCTCCCCCTCAGAAGGCTCCAGTAACTGCTAATCTTCATTGATCCAAACCGCTCTCAAAGTTTTATGAGCAAGAGCAGTGGCATAACACTCTCTGGCTATTTTTTGACTACTTCGGACAACACCTACTTGCCCTTAAACTGCATACTTTAACCACTAATGGGCTGTTGAGGCCACAACATCCATCTTGGAAAGCCCAGACCTCCAAAACATTGCATTGTAGGATGTGGGACAATCTACCACACTGAATAGCACCCTCACTATTTTTTAAAGGGTCCATTGCCCAACAGCACTTCTTCCTAAAATTCACTAATTACATCCGCAGAGCTTCCTGCGAAGCCCACAATGGTACTGTTTGAGTGTTGAATAACGGTTGGATTCTTCATCTGCTTGTAGGAGCTTAGGAAGAGGATGTTTATCGAACTACCTGTGTGTATCAAAATCCAACAAATTTCATTGCCCCCAATAGATGCTCCTATCACCACCGCATCTTCATGAGGCCCAAAAATATTTCTTAAATCATCCTCATAAAAAAATATGGATGGAAAAGGGGTCTGGTACTGATGAGAAGAAATTCCCCCCTCCAACTAAGTGGCAAGACTATGCACATGCTTCTTTCTTGATGAATAAGTAGGTGTTGTCATAGTATCCCCTCCGAAAATGATGAGTGACTCAAAGAGACTAATGAGTCCGCACAGCGTCTTGGTTTGTTCTGTTATGAACCCCATCTTTTTTCCGAGTTGGATCAGGATCCAGGTACTCCAAATCAACATCAAATCTTTCAAGGATCACCATTGCCCATTCTTGAGCAGATGTTCCCGCATTGTTTGTAGGGCCCGTCCGAGGAGCATTGTCAGGCCTGTTTCCACTTCTCTTTTTGACATAAGCTCCCAGCTTTCCCCTTTTAATAAGGTTCTGTACTTCCTGCTTCAATAATATGCAGTCTTGAGTGTTAAGGATCACACCTTAAATATCTTCAACAGTAGATTCTTCTCTACTTAAGGTAAGGGGAATGTTACCATTAGAATGTTTGGTGAGTTCATGGATCGACCAAAGACCAAATATCAAAACAAAAATCTATTGTAAAGAAGGAATGATATGCAAGATTCCAAAATGAGAACGAAGTGGCAGATAGTTGTGCGAAGGATTTACTCAACTACCATCACATAATTTTTGGAAGAGATGTTGAAATTTAGTATAATCTACACAAAATTAAAAAACACATAAGAGAACTATTAGCAAAACATGTAGCAAAACAAGAAAATTGGAATAAAATTGAACAAATTATATTTTACATGTTTTCATCCATCTTCGTTCAACTTGACCATATTCTTTTTCAAATCGATATTCTCAATTTCTGGTTACGTAAATAAAAAGTATTCTTTAGATATATTCAGAAGATGGTAAATTGACGATTCGATTTGATTCTTTAAGAGTTAAGTAATAGAAATGGATTTGTTCGAGTTTTGAAATATTGATGTTTGTAATGAACTTTGGAAGATGTACAAATATGTTCACATTTTTCAACTGAAGATTATAAACCATTCAATAGCTGTTAGTTGGGAAGGACATATGCCAACATACCTGAAACAAATCTTGGTTAAAGCGAGAAAGAGGTAATCAAAGATAATTGTTTTCTTTACAAATAGCTAAGCGAGGAAGCTTGGTATTTTTTCTTTTTTATTTATCGATAAGATAATTGTTTTCATTGGTGTCATGATTAATAGGATTTTAAGATGTTGTATTTCTATATTTTTACCGATCAAGAGCTAAAGCAGACACTTCGGTAGATTTGTTAGTTTCTCCATGGTTGTTTGCTAATCAGAAAAGGTAGAAATGATGTCATGTGTAGAAGGATTTCGAGAAGCCATATTTTTACCTTTTTCTGGTCAAGAATCGAGGCAACAAGTCTGGTAGATTTGTTAGAATCTTCCTTGATCATTTGTTAAACAGAGAAGATGGAAATTATCATTTTTTTGTTAGCCACAAGTACCTCATCAAGGTTTTTAGCAATAAAAGAGACATGGATTCCATAAAAATTATTATTTGTTTTGTTTTTTATAATAGTGTCATTTTCAAAGTACTTGACATCATTGTTTTGGTGAGAAGAGTTTACAACGCAATACTGTTTTTTTTCTTGCTATTAATATTGTTTTAAGAATTGTTGGAATCATCATTTTTACGAGAAGAATTTGCAACTTCTTCAGGTTTCTTTTTTGGAAGAACAACATTTTTGGGAGAGGCACTATAAGCATCGTCAATATCATTCTCTGTTTTTCTTTTTTAGAATATATAGTCCAGTCCCAATTTTTTTTGTTATATATTCGTTGAAGGATCACACCTTAAATATCTTCAGCAGTAGATTCTTCTCCACTTAAGGTAAGGGGAATTTTACCATTAGAATGTTTGGTGAGTTCATGGATTGACCAAAGACCAAATATCAAAACAAAAATCTATTGTAAAGAAGGAATGGTATGCAAAATTCCAAAATGAGAAAGAAATGGAAGATAGTTGTGCGAAGGATTTACTCAACTACCATCACATAATTTTTGGAAGAGATATTGAAATTTATTAGAATCTACACAAAATTAAAAATCAAATAAAAGAGAACTATGAGCAAAACATGTAGCAAAAAAAGAAAATTGGAATAAAATTAAACAAATTATATTTTACATGTTTTCATCCATCTTCGTTCAACTTGGCCATATACTTTTTCAAATCGATATTCTCAATTTCTGGTTACGTAAATAGAAAATGTTCTTCAGATATAGTCAGAAGATGGTAAATTGACGATTTGATTTGATTCTGTAAGAGTTAAGTAATATAAAGGGATTTTTTAGAGTTTTGAAATATCGATGCTTGTAATGAACTGTGGAAGATGTACAGATATGTTCACATTTTTAACTGAACATTATAAACCATCCAATACCTGTTAGTTCGGAAGCACATATGCTAACATACCTGAAACAAATCTTGTTTAAAGCGAGGAAGAGGTAATCAAAGACCTCAGTGGAATAATAAAGTCTAGAAACATATTTCATTGTCTTTAATTTGGTGAGTTAACTTACCAACTATATGAACGTGAGTAACACTATCATCAGGAAACCCGTACTGATATCTAAAAGCGTTGGTACTCATCTTCGGTCGTGTATTTATAAGTGTTAGATTATTGATAGCGGAATATCTACTAGATAAAGTTTGTTCTTGGAATATCTACGGGAGGAAGTTTGGTGCTCTAAAATTGTTTTCTTTACAAATAGCTAAGCGAGGAAGTTTGTTCTTCGATTTTTTTTAAATATTTTTTTTGCTACCATTTTTTGATAGAGGAAATAAAATTTATCAAAGTAGTAATTGAACTGGTTAAGTCTTTGCATGTCGTTTTTCAACCAAGAGCAGGAATAAAATATTTGGGCTTAGTATGGGGTTCTTGAGAAGAGGTACTAAAATTAATATCAGGGGATTAATATAATTATGAAATAAAAAGTTCTCTTACAAATTGGGGGATATTTTCCAAAAATAATATTGGTTACTTATTCACATTTAATTAGCAACCAAAGCATACATACAAATAGGTAAATGGAGGAATCGATGCAGGAAATACATGTTGTAAGAAATTGAATATTAAATAAAAATTGAAGGTTTGTGAGATCTAATAGAGGTAGTAAATGAAAAAGATATGTTTCAAAGATAGAGAAAGGCCAATGAAAAAGAAGATATGAGCAAAGTGAGTTTCTTATGTATAAAAGTAGCAGATATGTTCTCAAATGACTTGAAACATTGGATTAAAACTATATCTATGGTAAAAAATATTGAGAAATGAAACAGATTTTAAATGTGTCAGAATTTGTGACGACTAATATTAAAGTTAATTACATGTGTCGGTGTAAATCAGAAATATGAAAAGTTTTAAACACGCTAAAGTTTTTAAAAAAAAATAATAATTCTCAATATTCTTGATGTTACCTCGTCTAGGTATTTTAGTAGCCCTTCAACAATTTGTTTTAGAAAATTAATTTAATGACTATGGGGAATTATGATAAGGCTATATCCTATAAATATTATATATTCCTTATAATGATAAGCTAAGTATATATCAAAGACTCACAAAAGAATAAAATAAATGTAATGAGGGATAAATGCAAGACGGGGCATAACATATATCAGAATGAGTATGAGATGAGAATCATAAAGAGTAACAAGGGTTGTATGAGTTATAAATAGGGTTATAAACAATTATAAGACGAGGGTAATAAAGAAGATATGACACGAGCTTCATGAAGCTATCATCTAGCCGCTTAGCTTTTTCAAAAGCTTATGAGATAGCTAAACATATTTGAACCAAATCTGAACCATGTCCGATGAGCATTCTTAAAAGTGGTTACTATCCAAGAGTCATAAATATAGACTAGTTACGTTTTAGAGAGACCTATCAAATTTTAATTACACCCACAAACTTGTTTCTTTCTAAGTAAAATCATCGAATCAAAGGAGAGAAGCGGTTGCACTCCTTTGTTACCCCCTAGCTACTGCGTCGATTCTCATTCCTTAGTAGGGTATTTAAATATTTTTTTCAATCTTTATAATGAATTCCTTTCTTTTCACTGTTGCTAATTTGAGAAGAAGAAAAAATTAAATTTCTAGAGAGATAAAACATTTTAATTTAAGCTTTCAGACGATATTCCTCTGTCTTTTTCAACTTTGTTAGTTGTTAATTTTGTTTCTCGAAGTTTTCTACGGTTTGTATGTTCACAGCCAGGAATGCTCGTACTAAAAGGGTTTGGATCAATTTTTTTGAGTTGTAAGAAGTAGAAAAAAGAAGGGTAGGGTTGTTACTAGGTTACCCGCTTCTTGAGGTGGAGTGGTTGTAACTCAAATTATATATTACAGTGGAGCTTTCCCATACAATAAACATCTATTTGCTTCTAAATCTAGATCACCAGCGCAATCATCAACATCTCCCACTCATTTCCACAATCAATGAAGTCATCTCAAAACAGAAAGATAACTAGTTTCATAATTTAATTTACATTCAGTGTTGTGGGAGTGGATATTGGTGAAAGCAACCCACGTCGAGTTACAAGCCTTTCTAAGATTAAAAAAACAAGCCTTCTACATCGGATAAATCATCTAAAAATCCAGTTGAACAAACTACTATTGTTAGTGATTCCCCCACTCAGGTTCCAATTATGAGGGAGAAACCACCACAATTGAACTTTCATCAGATACAGGTTATAACAACAAATCCCTCAACTGCAACTGTTGAGCCTCGTTTAATTGAAGAATAATATCATGGCATTCATCCCAATAAACCATTGGAACATAGACCACAAGCGATGGAAAAAAATATGGATGATAGTGGCTAATATACCTTTATAGAGACATCTGGTCGGGCTAGGGATACGCAGAAAGAGACACAAGGAAAACGGGGAAAATGTTGCCTTGCCCGAACACGAACCACTTCATGAGTCCCTCATTGGGCGAGTTGGGCCCAACTTTACTAAGGTGAGTGAAAAGTATCTTTTGGTTTTATAGAAGATATGATATGTTTATTTTCAAGAATCAAACTTGAAGGGATTCAGAAAAAGTAAGGATTCCCTGAATCAGTTAAGATCAGGCTATCTCAACTTGGAGATACTTCAATAGACAGCAGAGATGGAGACTTGGTAGTTTATATCGACGTACTCAACTGGGGTTTTTTCGTTTCTCCTATATCCTTTCTATTTTGTGAAATAATGCACGAGTAAACTAAGCCATAATGTCTGGTTTACATTCTTAGCTAGCATCACAGCTTCCAGGCTATCCAAAATTTTGATGCCTATGGAATAACAAGTTATTGCAGCTGGTTTGTGTCATAATGGTCATGTGCTCTTTTACTATTTTAATATAAAGACTCACGATAAGGTGGTGGTAGATAATCTTCTAGAAACAGATAAGCCTTGGAGAACTCAGTTTCTTTTTGTCAACAATGCTTGAGAAAACAATACAAAGATTACTTCTAAAGAAAATCTGAGCATGCTCACAAGATACTGGAAAAGCTCACGTAAGTGTTTAAAGATTTATTTCAATTTCAAATTTTGATGTTATTATTTCTTATCTTGGTTTTGTTTTAACTTTTAAAAAATTGAATCAATGGGCCAATGAAAAGTAGTCAATCGAGTTTCACAACTGATTTACTCCAAAACATTTGGTGAGAGCCCATCTATGGAGAACAAATCCGATCTGTGAACTTTCATGGAAACAGTTTACCATTCCTCCTGACCCTCTGAAATGTTCAGAAGGACTGAGGTGGCTAATGGTAAACGTTTTCTACCAGCTATAAATAGGGCTTCTAACCACCATGACGAAAACAAGAATAAAAATAATAAGAAGAAGGATGGCTCATCTCAAGTTGTTCCTGAACTAAGGAGTACGGGGCCACCTGATGAAATGGATTTATTTTTGTTGGAAGTTGTTGCAGTCACTATTGAAATACTGAAATGCCATCAGACTTTCCGACTGGTAAGAAGAAAAAAAAGCAAAAGAAGAGTAAGAATGGTAGTGCCAAGAGATAAATGAAGAAAAAGGAAAAAACCTCAATCGGTTGAGAGATCATTCTTTGACCCGAAGTCCTCCCTTCAATCACTTTAATCGAGGTTCCTCCTCAAACAGCTGTATCTACCAATCTTTCCTCCCCACTACTTCCCGTAGATGACATGCCAACTTTTGGAGGTGGTGACCATATAGCTGACTTAGGTAATTTTAATTTTGAAGACTTCGAACCAGCGTTCCTTGAATCATTCAGCCATGTGAATGCTGTGATATACGATGAGGTCTCCTTTAAAGTGTCTAAGGAAAATAATGAATTAGGATACGCTCTTTTGGGCTACGTAAGGCCAGTTATTAATTTAGAGATGCAAGTAAGGAAGCATATCAAGGACATAGGTTCTCTTCAAGATGAAAATCAAAGGCTAAATAATTTTGATGATGTAGAGAAATGTAAGGCTGAAATTTTAAGTAAGGAAATGAAACCATCAACGAGGAGCTGGTTCAAACAAAATTTGACCGTGATAAACTATAATCCGTCTACAAATATATGTAGTCATTCAGCTCTAAGGAAATCACTTCCCTACCAAATCAACAAACTCATGACAAGTCTACTATTCAACACTTGTCCAACAAAAAGAAAAATCTCGAAGACCTCCTTAAACAGGAAGAAGATGAAATCATTTCTCTCAAGAAAAAGACTGTTCAAGAGGTAGTTGATGCTGATGATGCATATTCCAACAAGTGTTGAATTCTATGCAAGAGAGGAATGAGTCAATTAAATCAGATATGGTGATGTTACTTCATAAGAAGTTCCCCCAAATTATCTCTTAGGAATCTATGGAAGCATGTACCAGCTGATCAAATTTATTATTACAGCATGGCTTTAGGTGAAAAGTTTAATATTGTTGATGATTCAGAAGAATATAACTCTGATAAAGAGGATTCTAATGGCAAGAATCTATAAGAGAAAGAAGAAAGAAAGACCGATAGGAACAAGCCCTAAGGTCAATATTTTTTATATGTGTGTTTTTTTAATTAAGTCTTTGAAGTGAAGTTCTTAATACACATAAAGCATTTTGTTGTGTTTAGATCGGATAAGTTTGTGAAATTCATTGGTTTGGCCAGAGGCATTTTGTAACTCACCTTCGAATTTTATATAATCATTGGATCACCAAAGACACTTTATGTTATCTTTATACATATCAACTCACTGTTTCAATATATTCTTACTTTCATTCATATCCGACCCTAATTAAGTATGCTTTGTTCAAGGATGACCAAAACTTGGAATAATTGAGCCACTCAAAGGTAATCCATTCGAATGTAATAAAAATTTAATCCAACCAAACCATTCGAAGATAATTCATTCGAATGTAATAAAATTTAATCCAACCAAGCCATTCCAAAAAAAATAAAAATTTATCCAACCAAGTCGTTTGAAGGTAATAAAATTTAATCCAACTAAGCCATTTGAAGTTAATCCATTCAAATGTAATAAAATTTAATCCAACTAATCCATTCAAAGGTAATAAAATTTAATCCAACTAATTCATTCAAAGGTAATCCTTTCGAAGGCAATAAAATTTTGTCCAACTAAGTCATCCGAAGGTAATCCATTCGAAGGAAATAAAAATTTATAGCAAAAACACCTTTTCAATTTAAAATATGATAGATTAATTATTGTTTGGACACCTCATTAAAACCTCCCCCCGCCACCAGAGTAAGAAATAGTATGCCCTCTAATATTTACATTGAAGTGAAACAAAGTAAATATTTACAAGATAAACCTATAATAAATATAACCTTATGTGGTCAACATTTCATTGGTGCTTCAAAAGATTGGGTTTTTGGTCCATGAGCTTGTATATTCCTTGCTTGATCTTTTCACACATAGTGTACGGTCATTTCCACTTTGGAGCCAGTTTTCCGAACTTCCTTTCTTTCAGTGTATAAAAATAATTTTCTTATATGTGTGATTGCATCCATTCGATAAACTAAATCAAATGGAGACTATTAAGTAGTTGTATGGATAATCGTTTGGTAGGCCTGTAGTACTTCTTCTAGATAATTTGGCCATCTCCCGGCTGCTCCCTCCAAGTTATTCTTCAGACCATTAAAATTGTTCAATTTGCTACCTCAAATTGTCCATTGACCTGAGGATGAAAATTAGAGGAGAATTGAGGACCATGTATTAATGAAAAGTAGAGGATAATCTTTCATTGATGAATCCTCTTGATGCACAAAATACTTTCATGTATTTGTTTTCGAATTGAGGACAGATATCTGTAGTGATATGTTGATAAAACCTGATTGAAGGGTATTGTTGGTAATTTTTTGGACTAGGTATTAAATTGTTGGTATAAGGTAGAGAGGTGATTGAGGTGCTAGTATTTAATATCTAAAGAGAGAATATTTTACCCATTAAATGTTGTTTTGTACCTTATTTATAAGATTCCAAATATCCATGGGCCAACGAGTCGGTTCATACATTCGAGTCATATCGGTGGGCTTGGAGGCCCAAGATTAAGTAAAGTATACACTCAGTTTACTATACTAGTTACATAGCTTAATCAGCATCGTTCTTATTACAAGTCTAAACTTCCCTCTAAGATAAATCTGAACCACTTTACTATTTGGTCCTCTAACAAAAGTCGACCCTATCAAAAGTAATCTACAATCTTTTACAAAATTGGGTATTACATTTATGAAGTTCTCAATGTAATGCTCGAGATTAATTGATCTATCGTACATATCCATCTTATACTAATCAAACTTATGAGGTAATTCATTTGCTATAATATCAAGTGTTAAACTGGACCTTGAGTGTGGTATCTCTGAAGGTAGAAAAGGCCCTCAACAATATCACTCTACCCATGATGTTGATTAGAGACTTAGTAGATCTTATAATTAGGGGTTGGTTAGAATTTGGAAAGTAATGATTGGAAAATCAATATAAACGAAGCATTGAATTGCCCAGCTTATAAGACTACTCCCAAAGTTGGGTTTAAAATTGACGAGGCTGCATAGATTGTTACATATGTTTTTGCAAAGATGCATATGAGATTTCAAAGGTTGTTGAACTACCTATGGTGGTCAGACTTGAGGTAGTGTTTTTGGTACGTAGGCATGGCGTTGCTCTGCCTTGTATGTTTGGGTACGAGCCATGTCTAAATGATGTTGACCGCTATATCGACCATAATGATGATAGTGGAAGCGTCGGTGATATCTTCTTTTGCAACACTCTGAATCAAAATATTGATTAATATACCTCTCATTAGATGAAGAAGGAGAGCAACGTTGGTGTCAAGACTTATGCCTTTTCTATGGGCACCTTGAAATCGGTTAGCATAGAACCTTTGAAATGACTATGAGACTTCATTATGAACCTGTATATACTTTTTTTAATGTTCATTTAACCTTAGTCTTGAAATTGTTTACTGGTATTCTCAACTAGACGTGAAGGTTTGATATTTGTGTTACATGAGCCCAACATACTTCTTCAAGGTGGCTTAAAAATATCCAAAGTAGCCTATATAATACATGATGTACTTTGACATCTTCTCGAGCTTTAGGCTCACTGAGGTTTTCCATAATTCAAATGGGATGTAAATGTAGCTTACAACTTGTTGCTGATGGTTTTGGAAAGATATTATCTAGATACTAGTTTCTCTTTACATACGGTGCCAGTATGATGCTCGACTTAGTTTGGTCACTAGTATAACCTATCAAATTTACCTAGAAAAAAGTTCGGCCTTGTCGAGACACCACACAAAAAGATAGATATTATATAAAGACAAAGGTGCTAAGCTAACCCTAGATCGACTTCATCACAATCTTCAGTCGCTTTGCCTCCCTTCTCTCGTTTCTCTCTTCTTCGCTCAGATCTAAACCGTAGATCGTTTCCTCATCACCAAAATCAGCTTCACAACCAAACACCTACACTTATTTCTTTCATTTTCGTTTCTCGATCTAACCTAAAATCGAACATGCAATCTTCGATTTCAGTTCTTCATCACGAAGAACGAAATTGAGAAGAACATCTTTCAGAAAGTCTATCACAGAATCCTCTTTCGAAGGTTATGGCCAACATCTCAGAGGCTCGTTTCTTCGAAAATCCTACTTTCGAAAGAAATGAGTCTCCAAAAGGCGAAAAGATGGAAAAGGAGTCTGGTTAGCTGGTACAAAAATCTCCAAGAACCTACGCAGAGGTTTTAAAGATGGGAAAGGAGGCGATACAACCACCTGCTGTCTTGATTGAAGGTTTCATCCACGACAAAGTGGAAATTGGCACTGAAGAAGGGTACACATTTGTTAAATTTAGCGAAAAAGATAAGTACCTTCTAAACTCTTTATCTAAATTTACATTAATTGCTAAATTTTCGTATGGATGTCCAACTGCTTTAGAATTTAGATCATATTTAGCATCGTTAAAACTTGTAGGTAATTACAGTTTGTATAAATGGGATTTTAGGCATGTATTTGTGGAGTTTGATAATATGTTAGATGTTAAAAGTTTTTGGAAGTATAATGTCAGGTCTATAGGTCAGTTCACGTTTAGGATATTAAAATGGAGCCCCGATTTTAACCCCAAACGTGAGTCTCCGTTGACTCCCGTTTGGGTTTCATTCCCTAAATTACCTGAATTCATGTATAACAGAGATACTATAGAAAGTTTAGCTAAGGATGTAGGTGTACCTTTAATGTCTTGGTTGCCTAATAAAAATAGGGCTAGTTATAATTGTTGTGAAGTATGGACTGTGTTAGATGTCTCTAGCATCATTCCTAATAGAATATGGGTTAGTTTTGGAGATAGGGAAGGTTTTTGGCAAGATGTAAGCTATAAAGATAAGCCTGCTTATTGTAAGAAATGTAGACATTTAGGTCATAAAGATAGTGTTTGTAAATCTGAGGACTTAGAATATAAGAAATCTCTGAATTTGAAAAAGATTGAAGTTAATAAGGATAGAAAGAATGCTAATATCTGGGTGCCTAAAACTAAAATTAATAGTGATGGTATTAGTAAACAATCTAATATGGATGAGTGTATTGAAAAAATGAATGATAAAATTAGTGTTAATGGTTATGAAAATTCACAGATAAATGCATCTGTTAAAGCTGTTAATAACATTAGGAATACAGAATTTTATCAAAAAGATGTGATTATTTCAAAACAATTGTCTGAGAATGTAGATTGTAATGCTAAAATAGTGTCTGATAATGAATTGTCTTTTAATAAGCTGATTGTAGAACCTGAAAATAAGACAGATATGGATAATCAAGTTGTGCAGTTAGGTAAAGCATGTAGTAATGAGGTTATAGTCATGCATGATAGTGAGCAGCTTGTTTGTGGAAGGATAGGGAAAGCATGTAGCAACAATGATAAAGACACTGTTAGAGATAATAGCATCACTTTGTCATGTAAGCATGTAGTTGATACTTTGGCATTGAATGATTGTAATATAAATGCTGATAGTATTAGAAAAGATGAGAGTTTATCTGTTGTTGAACATCATGAATTAAATGCTAAGGAGTCTGCTAGACTTATTGATAACAACTGTGCAGTTAAAAATAATAACATTTCATTGTCATGTGAGCATGCTGTCTCTGAGTTTGATACTTTGCCATTGAATGATTGTAATACATTTGATGAGATGATTAGAAAAGATGATAGTGTATCTCCAGTTATACATGCTTGTTTAATTGCTAAAGAGTCTGTTAGTAATGTTGATAACAATTGTGTACATGATGTTAGTATACATGATACTTTGACATTGAGTGATTGCAATATACATGTAGGTAAGCATGTTGTCTCTGATTCTATGTCATTGAATGTTTGTAATACACTTGATATAATGAGTAATAACAATCTATTAGCATCTGGAAATAAAACTAAAAGTCATTCAAAAGAAGTTAAAGAATAAGCTAGTAAGAATATAGTTAATGTTTCTATATAACATCAGAATAATACTATAAAATTTCCTAATCATTTGGAAGATTCTGTAGTAGTAACTAATGAAGATATAATTAATGAAATTGAAAATATAAAGCTAAGTAACCCATTTAATCCTTTGTCTGATGAAGATATAGAAGATGTAGAAGATGTAGTTGACGATCAGATAGCTTTAGGAAGACCTAGTCTAAGTGAGCCTACCTCTCTTAAACAAAGAAAATTGATAAAAGAAACATCTAATGTTAGTGTGAGAAGGTCTGCTAGAAATAGAATGACAGCTAGAACTAGGAGCTTTAAAAGGTATTTAGGATCCTCTTTTAAAAGTGTAAGATGGCAGTATTGATTAACTGGAATGTAAGGGGAATTGGAAATCATAAAACTCTAAGAAGATTAAAAAATCTGATTAAGAAATTTGCTGTTGATATTGTAGCTCTTCAGGAGCCTATGATATCAGCAGATAAGATTGTTTCTATTTGTTCAAAACTTGGCTTTGATTCACATTTTGCAAACCTAAATAATAAAATATGGTTGTTTTGGAGGAATGGTTATGATATGAATGTATTAGATAATTCTGATCAACTGTTAAACTTTATGGCATGTCATTCTGCATCTAAATCTGTAGCTGTAATTACTGTTGTGTAGAGAACAGAATGCTGCAGCTGATTGGATAGCGAAGCATGCATTAAAAATTCAATCCAGATTTATAGTAGATTCACACCATTCTCTGAATGAGTTATCTGCAATCACTTTATTGGAATCTTTAAACTTATGATACTTTCGATTTTTTGACTAACTTGTTGGCAAGTTGGAAGACTTGACCATTCTTCATTTGATTTTGCAGGACAGGATCTAGAGGATGGAGCTTTATATAAGGCAGCAAGGGGTTTAAGAAGTTGCTCAAGAAGGAATACAAAAGATAAGATGGGAAGAGAGAGGCGGCAAGGGAGGAATGAAGACAAGACTGTTAGGAAAAGTGTAATGAGTATAAGTATGTAGGAGTAACTCACAAATGTGTTACTCAATCAGATGTAACGCTCAAATGTAACAATCTGTAAAAGTGAGTTACATACTCATATTCTGCTGCAACAATTGTAAACTTTTGTTTATGATCAATAAAATAAGCTATTCTTGGGGAAAAAATATACTACCCAAAACCATTACATTCTTCTTTTATTACTTTAATGAGACTATTACCCCCTAAAACTAAAATATAGTTGGCAATTATAATTTACTAACAAATTCTTTTGTAGTATCCCCAAATTCTGTTGTAATATCTCTAATAACTTAATAATTATAAAGATTTAAAAAAAAATCTTACAAAGCTGGGAAAAATATTCGAAAATATAATTGGTTTCATTTCTTTTATAGTTTAATTGTTCCAAAAATAATAAATTTTGCATATTCAATAGAATTTCTAAATGCAATAATTTTTTCAAGTTTAGCAAATAATTTAGATGGGTAAACTTTATTCATGTTCTTACAAAATTTGTGGTAGTTTTATTACCAATTGAACACAAATGGACACCCTCTTAAGTACCGTCCTTCATAAACTTATGATCCTATATTATTTTGTAAACAGGACATATTCTTTACTTCATACATTTTAAAATACCATAACACACCATTTATGTAAGAGATTTCTCCCACGGTCCACAAAGTGGCAAAAGAAATTTCGGAGGAGTATTTAACAGACAAGGTCCAATTTCACTAATCGACCAATTACAATGCGTGCATCTAAGATCGTCTCTTGCCGCGTCGAAGATATCGAAATAGTAGAATTCACGATTCCATGCGAAGCTGCAGAAAAAAAGTGTTGAGCCCAAAAAATTACTTCTGAATGTAAATTCCCAACTCTGTCCGTTCAAGATTATATGCTCTCCTAAATCATCGTCTTTCGATTTACAATGCACTTTAAGATCTGCATTCTCTTTTAATGCGTTTTTTATCGAAACATATTTTCTTTCGAAGAAAAAAGCATTATCACTATCACCTGCAGCAACTATTTCTGTGTAGAAATACACTAGACAGATGAAGAGCAAGAGACTGAAACTTTGATGCTTCATTTTTAGACTTAAGTAAAATTAAGAGTAGATAGCTATCTATATTAACTCCTTGGAATTTATAGCTTACTAATAACATTAAATACTAGATACCTGTGAGCAGTTTCATACTTTAACGGGCAAACCCTGATAAAACATTTATTGTTTTTCTTTTAAATCTTAAATTTTATTTTTATTTTTGTAATATCTTTTCTTATAGACTTGTAGTTATAACTTCTTTCTATATAACCTTTTTAACATATAAACAATTTAAAGTGTTTAACAATTTTATCATTTTAAGATTTAAATGTTTATAAAATATAATGTTCATATTGAGAGATATTAAAATTTTGCTATTTAAAATGTTACAATTAAAATTTTCATTAAATTATAAAATTTTCATTGTAATTAACCATTTTGAAACTATTTGTAGTTTAAAATTTTAGACTATATATACTGCATGTGTTAAATTATATACACCTATTAGTTAAGATAATAAAAACACGTTTAAGAGAACAAATTGAATCATGTTTACTTTAGTCTGTTTTTTTTTTAATTTCAAACCCAAAATATTCTTTCTCCACTATTTTTTATATACTTTATGTATTATAAATAAAATATATATAAATTTATTTGAAAAGTACTACTCGGATCAATTTCCACATGATAATTGATGTTATTTAATTTTCTACTTCCGATCTTTTAATATCATATTTAGATAATAGAATTATATACATTTTTATTTTACTCTTATTTAATATAATATACATATCAAATTCGGCTTTTAATTTATTGGATTTAGGAAAATAAAATTTATATTTTGAAAAACATACAAATTTAAACAATTCATTTGAGGTTCTAAAAACAACCATCAAGCAATTCATTTACAAATTGGAAATCATTTTGAAAAATATACAAAAAAGGCGGCCTTAACATGAGAAGTCTGGAAGATACACAACTAACCTACTCATATAAACCATGGTGCAAATTCATAGGGAACAATACATTATGGGCTCATTATACACACTCTCTTTATTGCAAAAACCAACACCTAATGCAAGTCCAAGCAACAAAGAGGAAATCAAAAACCTAGAAAAGACTAATGGATGTAAGATCTTCAGCAAAAGTATGTATATATATATATTGGAAGTTGGGTTCAGGTGAAGTAGAACTCTGGTTAGATAAATTGTATCATCATTTAACTCTTATATCTCTAAACCAAACTCTCATAATTCCTGGTAATATCAAGAACAACGTCAATGACTTCTGTTCAAATGGTTTATGAGACATTGTAAAACTCACTCAACTAGTTCTGCACTAAGAGATTGCAAGAATTAAATCACTATCTATCAAAGAATCTCAAAAAGACTCTATCATTTGGACAATCAGTATGAAAGGTAGATAATCAACAAAAGACACATGGAATTGGGTTAGAACTCAGGGTCACAAATCAAAGATGTACAAATAAATTTGGAACAATATCTCCCCAAAAAGTGTTCTTTTTTTATATAGAGACTAATACATAAATGGGTATCAATTGACTCTGTGATACAACATGAAAACATACCTTTGGCTTCAAAGTGTGTATATTGTGAAAACTGCAAAACTGTCAACCACTATTTTATGCAATGTGAATCAACTTGGGAAGTTTGGAGCTATTTTGGAGGTGTCTTCAATGTAAACATATCTAGACATATGACATTGCATCACATCATCCGGTGTTGGTTATGGTCTTCCCCCAAAAGACATCCATATCTGAACGATCTTACCTTCAGTTATATGTTAGATCTTGTGGAATAAAAGAAACAGAAGTAAACATAATCATCAATCTTTGCTATCATTTATCAAATCACATACGATATTCAAAAGCTAGATATAGCAAACTTGTTAAAAAAAAGACTACTTATTTCTGACCTAGATAATGCTTACATCACAAGCAGCTATAATTATCTCAATAAAGCACGCAAGATCCTGGTAACAAATTTGTATACTCTTACAACTCAAAGACTCAAGATGAACATAGACGGTTTATGAAATTTCGATGTTTGTGAGTAAGTGTGGAAGGTATACCGGTATATTTTTCATTTTTGAACTGAGCTTTATGTTGAGCATTATACGCCACCGATTAGCAGTTGGTTGGGAAGAACATATGCGAACGTATTTAAAATAATCATGGATAAAGCGAGAAAGAGGTAATCGAAGACCTTAGTAGAATAAGGAAGTTTAGAAACATATTTTTTCGCCTTTGATTTGGTGAGTTAATTCACCAACTACATGAACCTAAGTAGCACTATCATTAGGAAATTCGTACTGATATCTAAAGTGATGGTTCTCATCTTCGGCCATGTATTTATAATTGTTAGATCATTGACCGAAAATAACTTATCTAGAAATTATTTTTCTTACGGGAGGAAGTTTATTTTTGGCTATTTTTTTAATAATTTTTTTTTTTGCAACCATTTTTGGGAAGAAGAAAGAAAATTTGTTAGCATAGTAATTGAATTGGTTATATCTTTGTATGTCATTTTTTAACCAAGAGATAGAAAACCAGATTTTGGCTTAGTATGAGGTTCGTGAGAATAAGAAGTTGAATTAATATAAAATTTTGAATGGTATAAGTATGAAACAATAAGTTCTCATACGAACTTGAGGATATTTTCCAATCATAAAGATTGGTTACTTTTACGTTCAAATTAACAATCAAAGCATACATACAAAGATGTAAAGCGAGAAATCGATGTAGAAAATACATGTTGTAAAAAGTTGAAGATAAAAGCAAAATTGAAGGTTTCAAAACTCTAATTGAGGTAGTAAAGGAAAACAATATGCGTTTTAGAGAGAGAAATGCCAACAAAGAAGAAGATATGAGGAAAGTGAGTTTTTTAAGTTTAAAAGTAGCAGATCTGTTCGCAAAAGACCTGAACCGTTGGATTAAAGGAATATATATGGTAAAAATATTAATATATTTTAGAAAATACAATGACATTATTTTTTAGAAAGTGAAATAATTTTCAAACGTTTGAGAATTTATGACGACTAATGTTATCTTACTTACATGTGTCGGTGTAAATAAGAAATATGAAAAAATTTAAGCACACCAAATTTTTCAAATAATAATAATAATTCTCAAATTACTTGATGTTACCTCATCTAGGTATTTTAGTAGTCCTTCAAGAAATTGTTTTAGAAAATTACTTTAATGACTAGTGACAATCTTGATAAGGTTATATCCTATAGATATTGTATATTCTTTATAAAGAAGAGAAAATTATATATCAAAGACAAACAAAATAATAAGATGTATATAATAAGGTATAAATGAAAGACAACGCATAACATATACGAGAATGAGTATGAGATGAGAGTCATAAAGATGAATAAGGGTTGTATGAGGTATGATGAGGTTTATAAATAATTAAGAGACGAGGATTATAAAGAATTATGAGACGAGGGTAATAAAGAAGAAATGGGACAAGGGTCATGAATAAGTACAAGACGAAGATTGTAAAGAAGATATAAGACGAGGGTCATAAAGAGATTCGTAAAAATGAAAAATCATAAAATATACGAGACGAGCATAAAGAAAGGTTGTTCAAGCGGTTATAATAGAATTACACATGACATCATTTTATACTTTATTCATAATGATAATTAGACGGTTATAATAAGATCACATATGTAAGCTTGTAATTGGTAGATGAACTTTTACTGAATTTATTGATAAAATCCAACAAAATAATCAACTATCTCATATAAAATTGAGCATTATGTTTATGAAATGCTCAATGTGATGCTCGACATCCCTTGATCTATCGTCCTCATCAATCTTATACTAATAAAGCTTATGAGGTAAGTCATTTGTGAGAATATCAATTTCTAAACATGATGACTTTACCCATGCTATTGATTGAATCATAATTAGATCTCATGATTGGGGTTGATTAGGATTTGGAAAGTAAGTATGTACAAAGAATTGAATTTCCCAACTTACAGGGCTACTCCCAAATTTGGATTCAAAATTGGTGAAAATGTTGCATAGGTTGCTATATAGAATATTGCAAAGATGAGGAGGAGGTTGAAAAAGTTGTTTTATTTACGGAGAACGTTGATGAACTATGTCTGGTGGTCCAACTTGAGGTAGTAATTCTGGTACGTGGGCATGGCGTTTTTACTGCCCTAGATATTTGGGTAGGAGCCATATCTTGATGATGTTGACCCCTAGCTCGACCATAATGATGGCAGTGAAAAGCGTCGGTGATATCATTTTGCACAACCCTTTAAATCACAATATTGATCAATATACCTCTCATTAGACGAAGAAGAAGAGCAACAGTAGTGTCGAGATTTATACCTCTGTTATGGTCGTTTTTCAGATTGGTCAGCTCAGAACCTCTGAAGTGACTTTAAGACTCCGTCATGAACCTCTATATGTTCTTCTTAATGTTCATTTAACCTTAGTCTCAAAGTTATTTACTCATCTTCTTAACTAGACTTGAAGGTTTGTTATATTGGTTGCATGAGCCTAACGCACTTCTTCAAGGTGGGTTTAAAAAGATCTCAAGTAGCCTACATGATACCTAATGTACTTTGGCCTCTTCTTGAGCTTTAGTCTCACCGAGGTTTTCCATAGTTCAAATGGAAAGTAAAGGTAGTTTACAACTTCTTGTTGATGATTTTGGAAAGACAATATTCGAGTACTAGCTTCTCTCCATATATAGTGCCACTATGAAGGTCGACTTGGTCTAGTTACTAGCACGACTTGGTCGATCTAGATATAAAAAGGTTCAAACTTGTTGGGACACCACATAAAAAAATATTCTAGAAAGATAGAGTTGTTAAGGTAATAAATATAATAATAATTTTAACAATTTCTAAGACATATGGTAAGTCTATTTATAGCGATACAAGTGGATTTCTGGCATACAAGGATCATTTACATATAAAAATACTATTAAGCTAGGCTTACTGCTTATAATTATATGTCGATCCAAATTACGGCGATTCGACTAATGACTTCCTATCATGAATAAATATTTTTTAATACAAGATTTATTTATATGTAATAATAAAATATATACCTTTGATTAGCGATCGATTTATATTTTTGATAAGGTTTTCCTTTAAATGATTTTGATGTTAGAATTCAAGTTTATTTTAATTTAGAAATGATAATTTTGTCTTAATTAAAAAATTAAATTAGAATGTTGACGTATTTTATTATAAAAGATATTATAAAAATAAATTAATATATAATATAAAAGGTAATATAAAATTTAATATCCAAAACTAAAAAAACTATTCTTTTTTATTACTTTAAATTGGGACTATTACCATTGCTAAAAACCATGGTTAGTCACCGGAGTTGGTCACTTGTTTCAAAATAGCAACTACATCTATATCAAAACAATCATTTTGTTGCATCTGTGGACACTATTGTTGGTCTTATTTTGCATACGTGGTCACCGCACGTGACCATGGATGTACTAAAAAACCAACAAAAGTGGCCAATTTGATACAAATATAACTTCTATGGTTGTTTGTAAATAAATAATCAACTCTGGTGACTAACCATGATGTTTAGCCCTAGTACCACCTAACACCCAAATATAGTTGTCAATTATAATTTACTACCAATTTCTTTCATAATACCCTCAATGCCTTAGTAATTATAATTTTTTTTAAATATCTATCTTTCGAATCATATTTCAATATCTGAAAATATCATTAGTTTTTTAAAGACAAACAGAAGTGGATACATGAATGATATTTTTTATTTCTTTTAAGATTAATTTTTTACTAGACTAGTTTTGCACTTCACATTGAAGAAGTGCGAAAAGTGAACTAATTGTTAACCAAAGTGTGAATTCGACCCAAGTGTGAATTCATAGTTCGCACTTTGATAATAAAAAATTATAAGAAAGAATCACAAAGTAAAAACTACAAACTAAAGGTTAAACGATATGTAAACCGTAAATTAAGCGTTAAATGAAATGTCAACCGCAAACCTTGAACTTTAAACTAAGGGTCAAACGATATGTGAATTGTGAACTAGGAGTTAAACGAAATATGAATTGCAAAACAAGGGTTAACAAGTATAAAAAAATCAAAAACTATAATTCATTGATCTAGTTTTCTTCGTCTTAAAAAAAATCAATAATATTTTCGAATATTTTCTCTAAGCTACCGGTCTAAAAGATACGAATTTTTAAAGTTTAAATAGAAATAAAAATAAAATGATAAAAAAAATACATGAGTTGGATGTTTTTGTATACTTCAGGTATATTTGGTAGAAAATATGGTATTGATACATTTTGATAACTTGTATTTTTGGGTGGTGTTTGGTAGTTGAGTTTGGTATTGGCTGCCTATTGATAAGTCATCCTAATATAAATATGTTTAAATTTTAAATCTTGTATAAAAAAGATTTAATATAAAATTATTAATTTTTACTAAAAAATTATAGATTAAAATAATAAAAAAACAAAAGCATTATGTGCCATGGAGGAAGTTGTGACAACTTGCATACGTTTGGGACGAGCATCACGAAAAAAATAATCAATCATTTCTTACATAAATCAATCTATAAACCACAAATTTTTCAAATCTACCATAAACTCAAACCTCAAACCTCAAACCTAAATCTAACATACATTTAATTATCTTTGACATAATCTAACATAAATTGAAAGACATCTAACTTCAATATGATTTTTTAGCTACAAACTTAACTTAAGAAATATTTTTCATATTCATTTCCACCATGATATTTTTAATTTTAAAACTCAAATTTAACAAAAATACTTGTTGAAATATCGCCAGAAAATCGATTAAAAAAAGTGTGAAAATAGATAAAATGAGTTTCATAATACTCATGAACACACACGTACAACCTTCAACAATTAGTTGTTTTTAACCTTCAAACTCTATATTTTTAAAACTCTAACTAAAAAAATCCAAATATATATTCCTATTTTTTAATTACGCAAGTGAAACTTCTTTTTAGCAAACAATTTACATGTAATTTTGCAACTTGAACACATTTGTTTTTTTTTCAGATTTAATTCGCAACGAAAGTCCTATATAAGAACCTAGTTTCATCTTATTTATGCAACATATGTGCATATAATTTCACAACTATATAAGCAACTAGTTTCATCTTATTTATGCAACATATCTGCATATAATTTCACAACTAGAACATAGTTTCTTTTTTGCAACCTAGTTGTATGTATTTATGTAATAAACTAGAACATAATCCATTTTTCATGTTTTTTTAACACAAAAATGTACATATTTTCGCAACTACAAAAAACGTTAGTTTTTTCATACCCATTTAACATTTATTTTCCCAAACAAAAAAAATATTTTATTTTTTCACACAATCAGACCTATTTAGTAAAGAGAGTCACAGTTATGCAACTATTTTCTTCTTATTTATGCAACTTCACGTAATACCACAACTCAAATAAAGTTATTTTTTAGCAACTAAATACACATAAGTACGTAACTAGAACACATTTTCTTTTAAGCTGCCAAATTACACAACTGGAACACAATTGGCTTTTCTATATTTTTTATAACCAAATTACACGTAATTACGTAACTAATATATATATCTTTCATAGATCTAGTTTTATTTGTTTAAAAAAAATAAAACCTATGATATTTTGGGTTTTTTATAATTATGATTTAAAAGATATGACATTTAAAACATTTAAAAAATTGGAGAAAGAAAACCAGTTAAGGGATATTTAGGACTACCATGTGGTTATCTGTAAATGGTAATTTATCATCATGTGGTTATCAATACTTTACCAAACCTTGAATAGTTATTGGTAAATAAATTAGATGTTGAGTGGTTATTGGTAAATTGTCGAATAAAAATTAACTTGAAGGGGATCATTTTTTATGGTATAAGTTTCTTCTTAAATTAAAAACAAAAATAAATCTTACAGTGGACTTATATATATCAATAATAAATATGTTCTTCCTCCGTTTTATTTAATATGTTGTTGTAAAATTTTGTATAAATATTAATTTATAATAAATGTATTTTTTATAAAAAAAATGCAAGAACCTCTAAGCGGTTATCACACCAATTATAAAGACAATAGGGTTTTTCCTAATCGGCTTTCGTCGTGGGGATAAACATTTCAGACAACATTCTTTTCTCCCAAGAACTCTTAAGGGGTCATTACACCAATTGTAAAGGCAAGAGGGTTGCTTTCAAAATCGACCTAATGAAAGTCTTTGATAATGTTCGATGGCATCTTATTCTTGACATCCTTATTGTTATGAATTTTTGTTAGAAGATGGTCACTTGGATCATTTGATGTATATCCACTCCTTCATATAACATTATCATTTGATAGTTTCCCACAAGACAGTTCGATTGATTGGTGAGTTGAAGCTCTGGTGGCTGGTGGTTGCTGTTTGTGGTGTTGACAAAGCGTTCTTGTTGGCTCCAAAAGACTCTTTTTTGGCCTGATTTGTTGATCTGGATGGATTGGGTCTCTTGTTTCTCTTGGCCTGTTTGTTCAAGTTTTGTTTGGTTAATGGGAAGCAGCCTATTGTTAGTGTTGTTGTCTTCTTAGGGTTTTGTTCTTAAATCCTTAGTTAGGGTTTGTTTTGTTTTGGAGGGATATTTCCCGCATTGTTACTTTCAAATTTTCAATTTATCAAATATAAGTCTATTACCTAAAAATAAAAAATAAAAAAAAACATTATCATTAATGGTGACCCTAATGGTAATTTTTATTGTAGGAAAGGGTTCAAGAAAGGGGACCCATCTCTCTCATTTCTCTTCATCCTCGAGGATAAAAAACATTGACAGAAATGCCCAATTTTATTGGAAATGTTCTAAACTCGAAAATTATAAATCTATGTTTCACTAGTGATCTAATGATTTTATAGCATGACGATCGTAATTTTTTTCAACTAAATAAATATGGTCTGGAAGATTTCTTCTCTCTTTCGGAGCTAGAATTAGTCCAATAAAAAAAATTCCCTTTCAGGGTCAATCATACCATTTGAAAGAAATATTAACTATCTCAGGCTTCCAATAAGGCTCGTTTCCAATGAAATATCTGAAATTTTATCTCCTTACAAAAGGACTCACCCATAATGATTTTCATCGTCTTCTTCATAAAATCACCTCGCGAATTGACTCGTGTATCTAAGCACCTCTCATATGCAGGTCGGCTCCAACTTATCAAATTTGTCTTGTTTTCGGGTCAAGTCTGGTGTGGTTTATTTTGAGCTAAGGGTAATTTTGTAAAGTATTTTGGAAAGTAAATAGAGTATTAAGTGTTTTGATATAAAGTAGTGAGATATTTGAGCAGTCTGGTTGTATTAAATGTTCATTACCCTCATTAATGAAAGTAGTTGGGGTATTTATACCCTTAATTAAGGACCCATGGGCTTTCAGGTCAAGTTTAAGGACCCATTTACTTATTAAGCTGATTAGCACATAGCTTAGTCAAAAAAGTGTTTAGGTGTTTCTTTACTTTTGTCATGTCCGGATAGTTCAGTGGCAAGTTTATGTCTGAATTGTCCTTGTCCGGATTACACAATGAGCTGTGACTGGATAATCTGAACTCATCAGTAGCCCCTTTTTTAGGCCTTGTCAAATATTTTTGGCAGGACTAAAAAATTTACTTAGCCAGTGGCGATTTTATCCGACCTACCTGTGCATCTAGTTCAAAGTTTGTCTGAACTGACTTCTTTTCCCATAATTCTAAGAGTTTTCTTCTTGGATCCTGGTACACGTGTCACAATCCGATTCGACCTACCAACCGCTTTTCTACCTAGATCGGCGCTCCCACTAAACCTAGAAAGTGACCTAGGCATTTTATTTTTCACACGTCTGCGTCGTCTTTAATCATTGCAAAACCTTTTCAACTCCTCCTAGGTAAAAGTTACTTTTTTCTACTGATATATAAACCATTTTTCACTATTCCATTGTCTTCATCACTCAAAAACTTTCTAGAGAGATTTTCACCCTTGTTTTCAAACTTGTTCTTAAATAGTTTTATGTTCACGGTCATAAATGCTCTTGTGAAAGGTGGCTGGTTGAACTTGTCAGAGCTAGAAAAAACAAGAAAAGTCAAAAGGGAGAATTGGATTGCTGCTGGTCTCTCAGTCTCCCCAAGCGAAAAGTCTGGTGAACCACCCCAGGAATCTGACCAAGGGTCATCCTCATCCAGAAATCTAAAACCCAAACAGTTGTTTAAACCAAGTCTCTCTCCTCTCCCCTCAGGCTATTCTGTTCAGGAGTCCCAACCCTCCACTGCCAAGGAAAAAGCAGTCTCGAGTGTCAGAAAACCTTCCCCTTTCTTAGCCATGGGTTCAGACATTGAGAAGTCCCCAGAAAAATCAACTCCACATCGGACGACTCGTCTGGTCAAATCTCAAGCAACTAATTCATTGTCAAAACCCTCCAGATATGAGGCATCTAAGGCAACATCGAAAGATAAGCCCTCTGGATCGGAGGTATCTAAAATAACACCAAAGGATAAGCCCTCCGGATCAGAGGCATCTAAGATATCTTTAAAGGCAAAGTCTTTCGGATCAGAACCTCAACCAGACACCATGCCTTTAGAAACAATAGGCGCTCACTTATCCGAACAGCCTTTGGTACGAGAAGTTGATCCCCCTCCCCCCGATCCACAACAACTGATAGACCTTCCACATTGATGGAAGAAGTGATGGAAGACAGAATCAAAGAGGCCCCCTTTGAAACTGAAGCATCAGGTCAAACCGGGGATGCTTCCTCTGACAGGAAGGGAAAAGGCAAAATCAAATTTGGTGTGGCTCATCCGGATCTCCCGGTGTGCTTGGAGGGAAAGGTAGGGCGTTGCTTTAAAAATGTCAATGTTAAACATTTTATGGCCCTACAGAATATAAACTATGTCTACACCCATACCGCCGAGTTGGGCCGGATCCGGACAAAGTGGGGGATCCCAGAGTCAGTGAAGGTAAGGATACCTGTCACACTAGAGACTTCGATGGACTGTAAACTCAATGAGGTGGTCATCTTCACTGAGGTGCTAAACTGGGGACTTCGGTTCCCACTGGACCCAGAAATTGTCAGGTATTTCCACCTAGTGAAGCTTAGCCAAAGTCAGTTGAGCCCGAATGCCTGGTACTCTCTCCTCGCTTGCATAATGGCATCGAGGTTGTCTAAAATCCCGCTCCCAATGGAGGAATTTACCGTTGTGGCAAGTCTATGCAAGAATCACCACATTCCTTTCTACCATCGTAATATGGGGAACAATTTCAAGGTGGTAGACGACTTACTGGAATCTGAGAAGAACTAGAGGACACAGTTCTTGTTCATTAGTAGGTTATGGGAGAATGGTAGCAAAATCAAAGCCAATACCAACCCAAGTATGTTAACTAGTAGATGGAAGAGTACGGGTAAGTTCTTTATCTTTGTTTTTCATGTTATTCTTTTTTAACTTATAAGTATTTATCTCCTGATTTATTTGTCACTTTTGTTTTTAGTGCTGCCGAAGGAGTTTTCCGGACACCTGGAGGAGGGACAAACAATTTGTGCCAAACCAAACGCATGGGCTGCGGAGCGTTGGGGGAATTCCTTCCACAATTGCTTCACCTCAGGCAATCTGGTGAGGTCCCATCTTTGGAACAGCACAGGTCGAAGGGATCTCACATGGGAAGAATTAACTACACCTCCTCCTCCTGGCGTAATCCTTAAACAGACAGAAGCCAAAGATGGTAAACTGTTCTTGCCTTCTAGATCCAAAGCTCCCAGCAAGATGAAAGAGAAGAAAAAGAGAGCTGCAACAGAGGCATTCCAAGCTGCCAAAGAGGGGACCGGTTCGGGGAACCAAGGGGGAATCGATGCTAGCTTGTTCAAGGTAGTAGAAGCTGAGACTATCAGGGAGGCAGGAAAATCACAAAACCCACCAAGGCCTTCCAAAAAGGACCGAAAAAGAAGAGCAAACAGTGATGAAAAGGCTTCCAAAAAGAAAAAGGTCACCTTGGGGGAAGAAATAATTCTTTTCCCTTCGGAGCTTCTACCTCCACCAGCCCCTGTTGAACCCATTCTGCCATAGAAGATTCCAACAGGTTTGCAATCCGGAGAGGGTACCGGAGAAGGGATTGGTGGATTAGACATTAGTTCCCTTCAAGACATTGATCTTTATTTCAACGACTCTGAAAATGATGACTTTGTTGGTCCATTCCATCGTTCGAGTTCTTCTAACATGGTGACGTATAATGGTAAGTCTTTCTCCGTCTCCGGAGAACAAGACAATATGGCCCACTCCCTTCTTGGTCACATCCAGCCAGTGCTTGATCTAGAGAGACAGGTGAAGAGTCAAACTGCACTCATCAATACCCTCACTACTGACAAAGAATCTTTGTCAACCAATCTTCTCAATGCTAATCAGAGCATAAAAGAATTGAAGAAAGAGATAGAAGCACTGAGGGAGGACAAAGAAAACCTATCAACCAAACTTGCCACTTCAGAGACGAACAGTATCAAACACCAAACTAAGTGCTCCGGTTTGGAAAAGGATCTCACAACATTAAGGGAAGACTTGAAGACCAAACATGGCATCATTCAAACCTTGTCCGGTGAGAAGACTTCCTTAGAATGCACTGTGTCTAAGATGATCAAGGAGAAAGAAGACTTGGTGAAGGGAAAATCTGAAGGGAACAAGCCCTAAGGTTCAAACATATTTTTGCTTTTTTAATTTTCTGAACTACTAAAGTCCTTGGATGGCCAAGATATTTTTGTAATATTATCCAGTTTGACTCCGGATATATCTTTTAAAATACTTAAAGTCCTTGGATGGCCAAGGTATTTTTTGTGATTCGGTAATGTTATCCGGTTTCCGTCTGGACAGGTTTATTTATCAAATCTTGCTTTGTTTAATACTTTCTGTCCTTTTAATTTTAATGGCAAATGTTTAAATAGCCCCAATTATTTCAGAAGTATTGAAGTGAGAGTGTTTAATGTCTCTGATGACATGTATTTAATGGTCATCACTCAACCAGGTTAATCTGATCTATTAAAGATCCAAAGTGTTAAACTAAAGACTTGTACTTGAATAGAATTGTACTTAAACTACATAGGATGTTTTAAGAAGGCATCATATTTTATTGAATGAAAAAACCAGACACCTCATTAAAACCTCCCCGCACCACCAGGGTAGGAAAGAGTATGCCCCTTAATATTTATATTGATTTTTAACAAGTAAATATTTACACAACGTTTATTCTTGATATAACTTGAGGTGTTCAATATTCCATGGGCGCTTCAAAATCCTTCCTTTTTTTATCTTGAAGCCTATATGTCTCAGGCTTATGATTTCCCGAGACCTCATAAGGCCCTTCCCAGTTCGGAGCCAACTTACCAAACTGTTTCTCTTTAATGTGTAAGAAAACTTTTCTCAAAACTTTATCTCCAAGTAGAAAATATTTTCTCTTGATCTTGGAAGCAAATTTCCTCCTCATCAAGCCTTGATAGTGGGTAGTTCTAAGATGAGCTTTAACCCTTCTTTCTTCTATTAAGTCCAACTGATTCCTAATTGCCATCTCATTGGCTTGTTCGAAATAGTTATAGACCCTGTATGATGGTAGGTTTGCTTCTATATGAGTAATAGCATCCATCCCATACACCAAGGAAAAATGAGATTCCTATGTAGCAGCCCTAGGAGTAGTTCGGTATGCCCACGACACTTCTTGCAGAGAGCTTGGCCACTTTCCTGCAGCCCCTTCTAAATTTTTTTTAATCCGGACCAAATAGTCATGTTTTCCATTTCAACCTGGTCATTTGCTTGTGGGTGGAAAAGAGAAGATAAGAAATGCTGAATGCCCCTGGAGGCACAAAATTCTCCATATCCTTGTTATCAAATTGTGGTCCGTTATCTATGGTAATCTTTTGAGGAATCCCAAACCTGCAACATATATTAGATAAGATAAACTTTATGACAGCTTTCGAAGTGGTTCCTGCCAGAGGAGTTGCCTCTATCCACTCTGAGAAGTAATCAATAGCTACAATGATAGTCCTGCACCCTCCGGACGCCATTGATAGAGGCCCAACTAAATCCAATCCCCAACGAGCAAAAGGTACCGGCTCAGAAATAGACTCCATAGGCATTGTTGGCACATGAATTTCGTTACCAACCCTTTGACACGGATCATAATTCTTTACCATTTCTTTAGCATCTGCCATTATGGATGACCAATAGTATCCAGCCAACAATAGCCTCCGTTTTAGATCCCTGTAGCCACAATGTGTTGATCCTTCTCCGTTGTGTAGTTCGGATAAAACGGTTTGAGATTCTTCAACCCCCAAACACCGCTGGAGAGGTCTGCTGAAGGATTTTTTTATATAGAAACTCTCTTATGATAAAAAAAACCACGAGATTTAACTACTTGTATACTTAAGCTTTCCTCTTCTTCCTTGTTTTGATTTGATTGTATGGATAGGTATTCTTGTATATGAATCCAAGGGTAAGACTTAGAGTATGCTATGGTTGCCAAGGAATCTGCCAGCGTATTTTCTGATCTAGGAATATGCTCATAGCAAACATTCTTGAAGTTGGCTGCCACCTTTTTAAGGATGAATAAGACTTTGATCATATGTTACTTCTTGGCCTCAGACTAACCTTGAACATGATGGATAAGAAGTTGAGAATCACTCATCAACCTAACTCTTTAAGCCCTATATAGGAAAGCTAATTTAAGATCAACTATAGTTGCTTCATATTCAGACTCATTGTTAGAGGCCTTGAACTCAAAACATATAGCCTGGTATAGTTTATCACCATACGAAGAAGTTAGGCAAATTCTAGCCCCACAACCAATTGTGTTTGATCCACCATCAGTCCGGACTACCCATTATTTTTTAGTTTTCCCTTCTGAAGCTTGTGTAGAACTCATGTCCGAATGGAATTCTACTAACAAATCAGCGACATATTGAGCCTTGATAGCAGTTCGTGGGGAAAAATAAATGTCATAATCACCCAACTCTACTCACCACTTGGTCATCCTGCTTGATATGTCCAATTTCTGGAGAACATTCTTTAATGGGAAAGACGTTCGGACAATGATGGAATGAGACTGAAAATATGGCCTCATTTTTCTTGCAGGAATCACTAAGGCTAGTGCCAGCTTTTCAAGCTTCGGGTACCTCTTCTCAGCATCTATCAGGATCTTGCTCATGTAGTACACTGGATGAGGATAATTGTCCACCTCTATTACCAATACTACACTTATAGCATATTCTGACACATCCAAGTATACATAAAGTGTTTCTCCTTCCACGGGCTTAAAAATGGTTTTCGGTGAAGACAAGTATTTCTTTATTTCATCAAAAGCTTGGCTGCATTGTGGAGACCAACTGAAATCTTTAGCATTCTCCAAGGTTTGAAAAAATAGAGAACACTTGTCCGAAGACCTTGAAATTAAACGATTCAAAGCAGCCAATCTTCCTATCAATCTCGGGACTTCTTTAATATTTCGAGGGGAATCCATTTCTAACATGGTATCAAGATGATCCAGATCGGGTTGTATTCCTTTCTCACTTATCACATAACCCAAAAACTTTCCGGATCACACCCCAAAGACACATTTTTCTGGATTCAACTTTAAAGTTACTTTTGTCAAATTGGCAAAAGTTTCTTGAAGGTCAGTTATGTGCAACTCCTCTTCTATGCTTTTAACCATCATATCGTCAATGTACACCTCCATGTTCCTGCCGATCTGATCAGCAACTTCTTTGTTCACCAACCTCTGATAAGTAGCCCTAGCATTCTTAAACCCAAAAGGCATCACCCTGTGGTAATGGAGATCCCTGTCTGTAACAAAGGTAGTGTGATCTTGGTCATTCGGATCCACTTGTATCTGGTTGTACCCAGAGAAAGCATCCATGAAGGATAGCAACTTGTTTCTAGATGTTGAGTCCACCAACTGTTTGGCCCTGCTGGACCCTTGTACGGTTTCTTTACACTTGTATCCGGACTGGTTTTAGTTTTGAGCTGCCGCGGCGGACCTCACCTGACGGTCCACCCTGGTTTTCTTTGTTTCATCCACGTTAATCTGCTTCCCCACCTGATTTAACAAGCCACCCCAAGTCATGGCCTTTTTTCTTGTCACTGAATCGACCAGATTCCCATGATTCAACCCTTGTCGTAACGAAGCAATTGCCACCTGTTCGAAGAAATCTGCTAACCCATTCTTGGGATTTAAAAACCGACTTATATAGTCTTTTAAGGACTCTCTTGGGCACAATGGATGATAGTATCTCCATTTCCCTTCACCTCTTTACTTCCCACAAACTGCATTCGGAAGGCAACCTAGAATGTATCAAAGTTTCTGATACATCCTTGGGGTAAACTGTTGTACCATTTGAGAGCACTCCCCGTAAAAGATTGGGAGAAGGCTCTACACAGAAGTTTGTCATCATCATCAAAATTCATCATGAAGTTCTTGAACTGCTCCAGATGATTGTCCGGATCTTTACTCCCATTATACTTCTCCATTTTAGTACTGTCAAACCTTTTGGGTAGGTTTCTGGACATTATCTTGGCAGACAATGGCGATTGTCTCCAATTCCTACTACGACTGAAGATTGTGTCTTCATTAGGTGTTGCAAAAATACCTGGTTCATCATGGAAAGCAGAAGGATCGATCAACAACTGATCCACATGCCTATGACTGTGGCTGTGAGATGACCATTTTCCCAAATTCCTTTTAAGTCTCTCATGCTTATCTCTCTTTCCTGAATATTTTTTAACTAGCTTTTGTTTCTTCCTGGACCTCCATTCATCACTGCTTGATGACAAAGACTCTTCAAGCTCAGCCTCGTCCGAAGAGCTGTTGGATGACTCAGAATCTGAGCTTTCCACCAGCTTAGACCGATGAGACTTCTTAGAACTGACATGGTTGTACTTAAATGAGTCTTTGTTGATGGATCATTATTCCTAGGATAGTCAGTATGATGGATGGCTGACGCATTTGACTTCTCCTTTAAACCCATTTCTGCTTTTTTAATGGTCCTCAACGCTTCTATTTATGCTCTCAACTTGTCTCGTTCCTCGGCGATGTATTCATTGTTTTCCCCAACCACCTCCACCATAGGTGGTGGAATTGCTTGCTCGTTCGGATCCAGCCGAACAGGTCTTTTTTGTTGGTTTTGAATGCAAGATTCAGGCACCGTCTTCTCCAACAGTGGTCGTCAATTTGGTGAGGTTTATTTTGAGCTAAGGGTAATTTTGTAAAGTGTTTTAGAAAGTAAATAGAGTATCAAGTGTTCTGATATAAAGTAGTGAGAGATTTGAGCAACCTGGTTGTATTAAATGTTCATTACCCTCATTAATGAAAGTAGTTGGGGTATTTATACCCTTAATTAAGGACCCATGGGCTTTCGGGTCAAGTTATGAAACCGGATCAAGTTTAAGGACCCATTTACTTATTAATGTGATTAGCACATATCTTAGTCATAAAGGTGTTTAGGTGTTTCTTTACTTTTGTCATGTCCGGATAGTTCAGTGGAAAGTTTATGTCTGAATTGCCCTTGTTCGGATAACACAGTGAGTTGTGACTGGATAATACGAACTCAACAAAGTCTACTGGTCATCTATGATCATCCTTCCTTCTAGGGTCTTCAAAGAGTTGTCTAATATCTTTGCCATTTCCTTTGGTCGGGCCATGAGAAGAAAATCTCGAGGGCAAAGGTTGCTTAGACTATATTTATCGCTCCCACAATAAAGAGTGACTTTGAGATTTTAAACCTAAAAATTTGAAATTAGGCAGTTATCCTGAAACACGTATGGTATTCAATAGTTAATAGAAAAAATTATATATGGTGCGATTGGATCAAATCCAAAAAAACAAAAAAAAACAATAATTTATAGGATTTGTATCTAGCTTCCTCCCTCTCTTGGACTTAGAGTAAAGTTTCACATTTTAGGCCTCTGGCGAGTAATTGTACAAGGTGGCGATTGGTAATAGAGCCGAGACCTTCTTCAAGTATGATCATTGGATCCTTTTTACATCTCTAGTAAATCATGATAGGAAAAACATCATCAAAGATTCTAAGCGCGGGAAGAATCTTAAGGTTTCATATATAATTTTAAATGGTCACTGGAACTTGCCATCTAATATCAAATCGGTGCGTGCAAAGAGCCAAATCAATCTTCTGGAGATTAAAAATCTTATCATCTCTCTTCCTACTCCAAATACCAACTTCATTAATATGCATTTCTAGACCGTCAAGAGAGGAAATCTAAATTTTACTATGAAAGAAATCCACATCGTCATATGTATGTTCATCCCCTGTATCGGAGCTTTGCTAGCTCCAAACTCAGTTTCCCGCTAAAAACTCGTAACTTGCAATATTAGCTTAGTGATGCGTCGAATTGGGCTTCAACTCTAAATCATCATCATTAGTGTTCTTGTTTTGGTGCACATCTGGAGGGAAAGGAACGCAAGAATTTTTCGCTCTCTTTTATTTTTGCATCTACGGTCTTATACCTTATTTTCTCTAACATTTTGTTAAGATTTCTTGTCACTAAAATTGACTGGCCATGATAAATACTTAAAACTATTACTAACTTATGTGTATTATTGTTTGTTGTCTCTGCAGCTACCGGCTCGCCGTTTGCTGGATGTGTTTCGTGAGAGTTTGTTCCAACGTCAGTTCTAGATCTTATACTCTTATCTCCTAAAAACAATTTAGTCTATTACCGCTTGTTATATGTTTTTGGTACCCTAATTAGTCTATTGGTATAAGTAAAATAACTATTTAGACATTCACGCATTTTTTCGGGATATGTATTATGTTCTTGTATGTAGCTTTTATTTAATTTAATGTTTTGAAAAAATTATATTAATTTACTAAAACCAAGCTATAATGTAAGAAAAAAGTAATTGAACGATTTTTTTTTTCGGAGGAAACTCGCAGCCGCTATTCGGAATGCAATGAATGTGCACAGGATAAATCATCAGTCTGATGTGATAGTCTGCAAACCAACGTCAGAAGGTAAACCACATAAGATGACATACTCAGTTGAGAAAACGTATATAAAAGGACTCGAATTCATAATCTTCGATCACACGCGTATGTAATTGAACTACTTATACTATTCTTGTTAGTGAGGAGTGATATTTTGCGGTCCAAACTCATTGTTGCTCGATTTCAGATATTTTGTTTTTTCTTTAAATTTATATTGCAGCAGATTCCTGTTTGAAGACAAGTAGTTAAGACGTCTTATTTATCATTCACTTTCCCCAACGCTTTTATGCGCTGAATTTGGTAGAAATAAAATCGTTCGCTCCCCTGTTTGTTAGCTGGTCGCCGACTTGCTATGAATGTATCTACATTGATCACACCGAGTCAATGCTGTAATGACCAGCTACTGCCAATCTGTATCAATTAAAAGCAACTGTGTCACTCATTTAAATAAGTAGTATATTTCAGCAAACCAAAAGTTTCAGAGTAACCAAAAAATATATAATCATTATTAAAATGGGTTTGACTATTTTATTGACTTCTAGTAGTACTACTATTTATAAAAACTGGAATAGTATTTTGATAAAAAAATATTATTTTTAGTTTTTAAATGGTACGAAATTAGTGAAACTGTATTTGGTGTTCTATCGACGTTATAATCATTTTAACAACTTTTTATTTATATTAATTTTCATATTTTTAACAAAATCTCAAATTTTTGTTAGACATTTTTTTCTTTAGAAAATCTTTCTCATATTCTAACCAAAAGAAATTCAAAATTCAAAATGAAAACTTGTTAATGAAATCGAAACTTTGAATGAGACATTTTTCGAATCTATTAAATCTAAAATTAATAATTTTTAGGTAGATGATGCAGATAGTTTAGCGCTGGAATTTATGAAGACTGGCGATCACCCGAAGAATGCGGTGAATTGACAGTTGGGGAAGGATGATGTAGCGAAGATTGCGGATAAACTGGTTTCTTGGTCAGGTATCGGAATTAGGTGAAATAGGTACTCAAATCGAAGATTTCGACGAGACCGTAAGATTTCAAAACTGTGACTTGTCACAAAGTTTAATACCCAAATTCGACCTCTAAAGCCTTCGAAAATCAGTTTTCATATTTAGACGTTATTTTATTTATTTATTTTAGTTTCTAGACATTTATGTAATTTTCTTTATTTGATATTAGGGTTTTGGATAGATGCTATATAAAGCATCCTATACCTTATTTTGTCGTCAGACTATTTTGATTAAATAAAAACTAAATTAGGGTTTTATCCCTCTTTTAAGCTTCTGCTACGTTTCACTCTCCATCATAGTGGTATCAGACACAGGCAATCCTGCGCGATGGTCCGAGCAAGAATCAGCGGTCGCGGTGGTCCTAGAGTGACTCGATATACTAGTGATGCAGATGAGCGTGAAGATGCTGACCTACGCCGTCAGGTCGCCGATCTGACCCGGCAGATGGCTGTTCTTACCGCCAAGCAACAAAGCACGGAGGTTGAAGGTATGGTTAACCCTTTTGGGGAGGGGAGCGACCAGACTACTTCTAACCCACGCCGCTGGGAGCTTGGGTTCAAGATAGACGTCCCGGATTTCGATGGCAGCCTTAAGGCGGAGGCGCTTATCGACTGGCTATCACAGATTGAGGAAGTCCTAGACTTCAAGGAGGTCCCGGAGGAGAGAAGAGTTGCATTGGTCGCCATCCACCTACGCGGTAGGGCACAGGCTTGGTGGCAGCAGGTGAAGCAGAACCGCGCGCGTGCAGGTAAGGATAAAGTCCAGAGTTGGGATAAATTCAAACGAAAAATCCGCAAGGCTTTCCTTCCCTACAACTTCGAGCGGGAACTCTACCAGCGACTGCAGAATCTTCGTCAGGGACCCAGATCTGTTGATGAATATACCGAAGAATTTTATCAGCTGCTGGCTCGCACAGATGTGACCGAGTCGCCGCACCAGCGGGTCTCCCGCTACATTGGCGGGCTACGCCTCCAACTTCAAGACACGCTGAATATGTTCGATCCAGCCTCTGTTTCCGAAGCCCATCGGCGTGCCCTCCAGGCAGAAAAACAGTCGGCTCGCCGACCCCAGACTGGCGTAAGGACCGGTACTCCTTCAGGGATCCCTGTGTCCAAACCAGCTTTCCGCCCGACACCTGATCCGATCCCTCCTGGGCGTGGAGCACCAAGCCATTCTTCAAGCAATTTACACTGCTATGGCTGTGGCGAGTTAGGGCATCGTCAGGTCGAGTGTCCAAATGCTGCGGGTGCTAGGGGTCTTTTCTCTCAGGAAGCGTTTGAACCGAATCCCATTGTGCTTGATGGTCCTCCAAAGTTTGATACATATGATGATGATATGGCGGAGGTTACGGCGGAGGTTGTGACTAATGTGTTTCCTATTGCTGGCCATGTTAGGACTGATGTGTTTGCAGAGGTGTTTCCTATTGCTGGCCATGTTAGGACTGATGTGTTTGCAGAAGTGTTTCCTATTGCTGGCCATGTTGGGACTGATGTGTTTGCAGATGTGTTTCCCGTTGCTAGCCCTGTTGGGACTGATGTGTTTGCAGATATGTTTCATGTTTCTGACCGTGACACCAGCCTGGTGGGAGATCGCCCGAAGGCATGGGATCAGCGCCTACCGCAGGCAGAGTTTGCCCACAATCATGCCCTTCACCGCTCGACGGGTCTTTGTCCTTTCCAGGTGATGTATGGTGTGGTGCCCCGGGGTCTTGTCGACTTACTCGTCCTGCCCAGTAAAATTCGTGTTCACACAACTGCTGAGGAGCTTGTATCGCAGATTCGCCAAAACCACCAGACGACTTACAATCCACTTGTCTTGAGCACCGTCAAGTATAAGTCTGAGGCGGATTCTTATCGTCGTCCTGTTCAGTTCGAAGTTTGTGATTATGTGTGGGCAGTTTTAACCAAAAATCGGTACCCTGCTAGTGAGTACAACAAACTGGCCGTCCGGAAGAGTGGCCCGGTGGAGATTGTGGAGCAGATCAACCCGAATGCTTATCGACTGCGTTTGCCTAGCCATCTTCATACGTCTGATGTCTTTAATGTTAAGCATCTGATTCCTTATGCAGCTGACTCTTCTGACGAGGAGACTGGTTCTGATTCGAGGACGAATCTTTTCGACCCCGGCGGGAATGATGCAGATAGTTTAGCGCTGGAATTTATGAAGACTGGCGATCACCCGAAGAATGCGGTGAATTGACAGTTGGGGAAGGATGATGTAGCGAAGATTGCGGATAAACTGGTTTCTTGGTCAGGTATCGGAATTAGGTGAAATAGGTACTCAAATCGAAGATTTCGACGAGACCGTAAGATTTCAAAACTGTGACTTGTCACAAAGTTTAATACCCAAATTCGACCTCTAAAGCCTTCGAAAATCAGTTTTCATATTTAGACGTTATTTTATTTATTTATTTTAGTTTCTAGACATTTATGTAATTTTCTTTATTTGATATTAGGGTTTTGGATAGATGCTATATAAAGCATCCTATACCTTATTTTGTCGTCAGACTATTTTGATTAAATAAAAACTAAATTAGGGTTTTATCCCTCTTTTAAGCTTCTGCTACGTTTCACTCTCCATCAGTAGATCTATTACCGTTTTGGATAACTTTTACGAGTTGAACACCGGCGGTGATATAGATTTAGATTTGTGTATTTTAATTGAATCAGACGCAGTATTAGCAGGCCTACGTCGTCGGGGTACAAACTTGACATAGGTTTAAATTTGTGTATTATATTTTTGTGAGACCCACATCGTCGGTGTGATCAAGCTTACCGTGTTTACCGTGTACGAACCCACATCGTCGGTGTGATCAAGCTTACAGTGTACGAACCCACATCGTCGGCGTAGGATTCCAAAATATAGTATGGACCCACACAGTCGGTGTAGGATTCCAAAATATAGTATGAACATTAGCTATTGATTATACACTTATACCAGCGGTGTTGAATTTCTATACCGCATGTGTGATACTCCACAGTCGGTGTAGAATTTATATCGTTGGTGTGGCTATTATAACCGGCCGTGTGGATAATCTACACCGCCGATTTAGCATGTTGATACCGACACGGTATGAAGCTTCAACCAAATTTTATCCTTTATTTTTACGATTTTAATATTTAATAGTTTACCACTGTATGAGGTTAAGGATTTTGGTTTACCAGGCAGAAGATTTCGATGTTACAGATACCAGTGGAGTATATGAGGCTTGCGTTGTCGATTATAGTGATATATTTACCACAAAAGTTAACTACTATATATAACAATTGGTTGATTGGGTTACGATTATCACAAAAGACAACAAGTTCGTAGATGTATTAAATCTTGAAGAGTGATCCTTAAAGATCGTATGTAGGGTTCCCAATAATGACACTATAAAATTCATGAATGTCATCCATACTTGGGATGCTTGTCCAAAAAGAGTTGAATTTGTAATTAGTTCTACTAAAATAGGATCCGTCCTCGGAAAGTTTTAGGCGAAGTGAAATAATTGAACCTTAGGAATTCATCTTCCACAAGCACTATATACAATGTCAACTAAAATAACGCAAGATTGAAAAATCCGGTCACTCGCAGTTCCAATACTTGTTAGGTGAACTAAAAATGTCAAATTATTATGAATGGCAACGAAAGTGGTATCATAAGTGAACTTTTCTTCGCACACCCGATTAGTTTTAATTTGTTGTAGACGTTTACAAATATACTAGTAATCAACAACACCTACAAGTTAATAAGGTACGGGATACCTTTGTATGAAGTGTTTGGAGCCATTGTACCGAGAAGATTTATACCCTAAAGTGTTCGATACGAGAAAATGTAACTTTAGTCCTCATAGTTGAAGGTTTATACTTTGGTCAAATTGCAACAGAGAGAAATTAAAGCATCATATGAAAAGAGTCGAGTGTTAGCTCTACATAAATTATTAGGTAATGTGAACGAGAAGCTCATAAATAATATCTCTCGTAATGTTTTACAACATTTTTATTTTGAGGTAGAATGTACCCAAAAATGAAAATTATACACAGTATGCCTTGTAATTAAGTTATACAAACTACGCACGATATACCTTGTCTGCACGACATCTTAAAATTAAAGTAATTCTTAAAGGTACCGTTAGATTTTTTTTATAATAATTGGAAGAGATTAGATATAGTTGTTCATATTGATCTGAAAACGACCGAGCAATTGAAAAAGGACTGGATAAACTCGTACTTGTTTTCATGTAAACCAATAATAAAGCACACATAAAGCATGTTTACAAGACGTGGTTTTCCATAGTCTGTCTGGAAACATCTTTTCTTTTAGATCGTTTGGATAAACTAAAATCGTGTGACCGTCTAGTTTCCAAACTTAATTTATCAGTTAATGCATTGGTATCATCTGATAAATGAGACAAATAATATCACGAACCTATGCTAGATTCCGAGAAATCGACTGCACCACCTCTAAGTAAATATTTCAAAACTTCAGCGGCCATTTTAGGGAGAGATAAAATTTCATATATAAAGAATCAGAGTTCCTACACAACCAAGTGGAATGATATGTTTTAGTGGAACATCCGTATGTAAGTCAAGCACTACGATCCGACTAAAGTAACATTGGTTGATCTTAAAGTTTACTTAAACAAATTCCTCATCTTGTATAGACCTTTTATAACGTCGATCAACAACGTTAAAATCGATGACCATTGCGGGTAGTGTTCAATTGCATTTGGTTTGAACAGACAACAAGATAGAGGAAGGTTGATCAAGGATACCATTTTCAAAGAGCTTATGGATTTCACGTTTGTTTACGTGAAGATATTTACTAGTATGAAGACTTTAATAAATATTATGAAATGTTTAAAGTGTTGTAGTGAGGTTTCTAATATGAAAAAATTGTATGACAAAATCCGTTTGATATTTACACCATCTTTAAGTTCTTGAACCACATAATCCAGTAGATCTTTCTTAATTGATTCTTTCAATCTCATATTGAAAACCTCATGCATTTCACGTTCAATTTTATAACGGAATAATGCAATCGGTATACTCGAAACCCTTTTCAAATAATATAACATGATGGTGAATTTTCAACGTCTATGTGCTAGAGGTATCATATACAAGGAACGTGTTGCTTCCATACCGTACATGAAATGTATTCTGCATAAAACTTCATCAATAAAATTAGAAGTTTCTTCCAACTTTGTGTGTTTCATGCAATCAACAATTTTTAGCAGATGCACATATTTGTGCACATTCCAGCTCGTACCACCTATGTTGTGATCGTAGATGTTTATGATTAAACATGAATAAATCATATTATTATCTATCTTTATTTAAAAATGATGGTAGGTGGGAAGGAAACCTTATTTGGTGGGAAACTCTCATTGGTCTCTAATAAGTGGCGGGAAACCCTAATAATTAACGGGTTTTTTAATACCACCGACGGTGTTAGTCTCTTAAATTACTTAATTTTTTTCATATATTGGTCATTACACCGAAAATGCAGAATTCTAACCCGGCATTGTGGAATATTTACGCTACAGATCTGAAAATTTCCTAACCCGATCTGGCATATACCATTCCACGCTTTGTAAAATTGATAGCCTTTTCCACGCTTTATGAAAGTTACTCGTTGCGCTGTCGTCAAAAGGTCAAATACCATTTATCATGTGAATTGTCTTTACCATTTCACGACCGTCAAGAATATGAGGAGTAATGTGAAACCAACCATCCTTCACGACTCAAGTTTCATACTCAGTCTCTGTTATCTTCTAGTTTCCCATATGTTTTATTGTCAACGACAAACAAATGCGTTCGCCAATTATCTCTGGGATTACATAGTTAACAAGATAGTGTGTGTGTGTGTGTGTGTGTGTGTGTGTGTGTGTGTGTGTGTGTGTGTGTGTGTGTGTGTGTGTGTGTGTGTGTGTGTGTGTGTGTGTGTGTGTGTGTGTGTGTGTGTGTGTGTGTGTGTGTGTGTGTGTGTGTGTGTGTGTGTGTTCTTATTTCTTAATAATCAGTCTAGCTGCAATAAGATCTGTGTGTGTATGTGTGTGTGTGTGTTCTTATTTCTTAATAATCAGTCTAGCTACAATAAGATCTAATAGTTTCTTTTAGATTAAACTGAACTACCGCATAACTCGATCTGACATATACCATTCAATCGTACTCATAACCCTAATAGGATTGTGATATAACCCCACCTCATGAACCGGTCTGCATACAGTTAGAATATCACATGCAAACAAACACATAATAAATTAATAAATAAGTAGGGTTTGATAAGATTAATTATATATACATAACAATAATTGCATCCTTCTTTTCGAGACCAAAAAGAAAGTTATGGTAGTAGGTTTTCGGCAGGATATTTTTCCCTAGTGATTTTTTAGCAACCAGCTAACAAGCTTGGGATTATATATGTTATACTCATTGTTAAACCGAGGGCGATAACAAGGAAAATGGTCGTGAATCTACCCATCTAACAGCCCGATGAAGCCCGTGAGAATTTTGAATGATGAATTTGACACTCCTCTCATGCCCCTATATAACCAATACAAGGTGTACGTACCTCACGCTATCTTATCGAGCTGATTCATGTGCTCCAAAGAGGCGAGAAAATCTACATGTGTGGACTTCTAGCTTATGTTGGACAAAATGGTGCAACCGGACATATACATAAGGTACGCACGTACAACACGTATGATCATATCACCATTATGAGTCATATTTAAATCTCAATATGCCACCGCCATAGCGTAATCTCTAACCCATTTAAGACCAAAATCAAACTTGTCATGAGTTTCCAACTCCTATTGAACCTTATTTATCGTAACCTCCAACAACCGAGCATAATGGACATACACTTCACCATAAGTGACGCTCCCCTCGAATTCGACTATTCTCCCCACCACTAGGAGGCTAGTAATAATAAACATATCATCTAACGTGATATTCATCTCGTTGTATAAGAACTAGAAAGTGTTGGTCTCAGATCCTAACATTTGAGTAAAACCTCGTTCTTTTGTGGGTTTGCGTTGAGCTTACTCAATTTCCTAATAATATACCGAAATGAAGTGGCTCCCATGATAGTCTTCACAGTCTCATATCGAATAAGGTCCCATTGGGCTAAGATTATGTGCTTGACTTGGACGTTACTACTCGACTAAGGCTAAAAAACTGAAAACAAAATCAACCTATATAGATTTTTATAATATTATTGACGATATAAACCAAAACAAAAAATAATAATTAAAAACAAGTTATCAAACTAACTTATATTTCCGATGTAGGTGTTGTAAAACTCGTGAAATTAATATTCCACAGAACAGTATGATACCATTTTGTGAAAAGAATAAACTCTTGAACCGAATAGTTTGTTGTTACGTCCTTCGGTAGGAATGTGAGGCTTGTTTGCCTCAAAACTTGCATTATCATTTGGTGATTCATCACCATGAGTAGGTTCACCACTACCACTATCCGTACGTTATTATCTAGCAGTTTTGAACACGGTCTACTGCAAGGACCACTCTGTATGCTCAGACTCAGCTTGACTTCCTTCCATGCATCCTCCTTCCGAGATTTTGAGCTTTTCTCGAGGATACTAATATGTTGCTTATACCAAAAACAAAAAATTAGGTATATATAAAAATGTGAAGGAGTATAATCAAAAAATGTTTCTCACCATCAAAGTGAAACCATTGGCGATCACAGCCACAAAATTAAATTTTGTCATCTCTAACATAATTTGTTGATGACGACAACAATAATTAGTTGTTGTCAGTGCTAATGATTTAGACTAGTGGAAGCTACACACTAGTATCGACAAATAATAGTCGCGAAACGGAACAGACTATTCTTTGTTAAAACCCTATAAATCTAACCAAAAATAATTTTAACATAAAACAAACACAAATAAACCAATACTCTAACCCTATATTTAACTAACTTCACATTCTAAATAAGTTAACTTGATAATTTATCAAATAATAAACCGAAAAATAGAAAACAAGTTAAATTAATGATTGGAAAAAAATTATTTTCCCCTTTTCTCATTGATGTTCTTGATGGAAGAAGATGTGACTTATTTTTGAAAGAAAAAATGGAAGAAATATAGGAATTTTTGATTTTGTGTTCTTGAGAAGTTTTGAGGAACATGATGAAGTTATAAGAGAATGAAATAAGGTTTTAAAAATGAAATATTTTAGTATATTTTATGAGAGAACTTGATCTTTTTACCTATGGTGTTTTTAGAATAGAATTGGAGAACTTAATATAATATATGAGAGAAGTAAAAAATTGAGAGAAATTATCTTTTTGGTCAACGATTTAGCATGTGCTTATTAAAATATGCAGCAAATCAAGTACTAGTATAATTTATATATAAATCAAGTATTACTACACTTTATATATTAGGGTAAAGTACAACATATATATAAATCGGAAGGTGTTTACTATGACGGTCCATCCCGTCACGTTACATTTAGACTAGTCTCATCGTTATAAATTTACGTTGTTACAAATTCATGGTGTTGTAGAGTTCTGCGCGTTATAAAATTTTGTCATTATAATGTCACGCTGTTAGAGCTTTTATCATTACTGAATTTTTCACGTTTAACAATTAGTCATATTTTTAAATATGTTCATTTAAAATTAATTTATATGCGTTAATTTAGTAGAATAAAATATATTAAGATATGTATATCATAAACAAAATATTGAGATTATTATTTAATGTTTTTTGTAGTTTTATTTAGATATTCTAAATAGTTCATTACATCTTTGAAGTTTGTTAGAATCTTTAGATCTTTATATCTTTCAACCATTATATATTTTAAATAATTTATTATATTCTCAACCATATTTGATATTTAAAATATATCTTTAAAAAATATAATCTTTAGATATTTATATATTTCAAATATTAGATATTTATAATAGTTTATTAGATATTTTAAATAATAGTTTATTATATCTTTCAACTATGTATTTAAAATTGTTCGAATTTTTAGATCTTTCAACTATTAGATATTTTAAATAGTTTATTAGATGTTTCAATTATGATGATGTTTAATTTGACAAAATAACAATGATGTTTTATATAATAGAATAAAAACAAAATAAAATAAATAAATAATATTTAATAATGCTTGAGGAGGATCTTGACCGTCAGATAGTGGTAAAAGAGACTCTATGCACGTATCCAATTCCATAATATGTATCATTAGTCGTATGTAATGGTTGTGTTCCATTTGGTTGGGGCGTAATTCACCAATCCAAGTAGTGACAGTATTCCAACGGTTGTCACTTCTATTATTCATGACTACATTTTCAGAATGTGCATATTCCATATATTGTCGGTCGTACATCCCATGACATTGATGAGAAGAAATACCGATATTGGAGGTGGTCAGTTGAGGCTCATATGACTTAGTGTGCGTGATTTACCTATAAAGACCAGTAGGCTGAGTATGTGCGTTGGTAACACCATTAAATTTCCAAATTTGTAGAAACACATCCTGAAACATGTCATAGATTTACTATTTCAACTGGATAAAGTATATCTCTTGGCTTCTTAATGAATACTTTGCTATACCAGAATTCTTCCGAACCCGATGCAGAGTCCACCCAGTAATATATACCTCTTTTGTTTTACAAACAACTGACTTAGTACCATCACATAAGGTAACTTCATACCATGAACTCTCGAATTCATATGTCCAATTATCAAACTAGGTAAATTTATTTTATGATTCATCGCCATAGCAGTAGTTAGAAATGTTTGAAAGCACAATAATTTTAAATCATTGCTATTATTTGAAACAAAATAGTGATTAACTAATTTCGAAGTTAACCTATTGTATTTACCTATTGTATCCATCAAAATTATTTTTACTAACTTTACGTCTACCGTTAACTATTGGTTGTTCTATAGCACTACTCAGTGTGTCTACCACTTTATCCAACATTATAGTCTAATCTTGAGGTTATATCATACGAGGATAAGTTAGGAACGCTAAAATACTATCATACGATGTGTGTTTTGGCAAATGAAATTCATCTACTAAATCACTTACAAAAAAATTATATTATGAATTATTAATTATGTACCTAATTCCTAAACCTCGGGGATCATTCAAAATTGAACTTTCATTTTTATGAAACTATTGTACTACTTATGTATACCGATTGCATCTATTTTTTGCAAAACCTAACCAACACAATAATCTCTCACCAAAAATATTATTTAAAACTACTCTTATACCCCGCACGTTGATAAGTTCATCATATTAAAAAACATACCATAGCCAATTGTGCTTCCATCTAGCGCCAGATGTTTTTGAACGTCAACATTTCCTTCTTGCCGATATTGGTTACTCTCGGATAGTTGTTCATGTTGTGATGAATCCCTCTTAGATCTTGAATTCTTCTACCTGATGATGAAGATGCTTCACCGACATTGGTTTGGGATTTTTTAGACTATTTGACTTTCGAAGCCATTAGAAATTCGGATGGATAAAATTATATTTGAAGTTTAGAGATCTGTGAGAGAAATATGATGAGGAATGAACAACAAGTAGCCTATTTATATATGAACAACAAGTAGCCTATTTATATATTATGTTATTGTCATTTCCAATCATATATTTGATTGGCCAGCAAGTCATGATAGCGGTGATATATATGGTAGTACTAGCGGCGGTATGAAGAGTATAAAGAAAATATCTTGGACTTAAGAACACTTTACTCAAAATCTTGATGTAAATTCTACTAGTTTTAATCATTATGAGAAAAATATATAGCCATAAGACTAGAAAAACAAATTACGGCACCAGGGGTATGTCAAAACACTTATGTACGCATAACTTTTTTTATTCTTCTACAATTTAAGAAGAAGTGAATAAATCTATAGATCCTCAAATTGGTAATAGTTTTGGTATGAAGAGTATGAAGAAAATATCTTGGACATGAGAACACTTTACTCAAAATCTTGATGAAAATTCTACTAGTTGTAATCATTATGAGAAAAATATATAGCCATAAGACTAGAAAAACAAATTACGGCACCGGGGGTATGTCAAAACACTTATGTACGCATAACTATTTTTATTCTTCTAAAATTTAAGAAGAAGTGAATAAATCCATAGATCCTCAAATTGGTAATAGTTTTGTTTTTAATCAGTGTACATGTATGGAACAAACCATGATATATGTTGCTGGAACTTCGCAACCGTTCAGCTTTGGTCAGAATCAGAATTTTTTTGATTGGATGCGTAGATGGGTAAACCCAAGAGCCACATTCATCGTATGTACCTCTATGAGATCATAAATATTTAAATATTTTTCAAATAAAAAATAAATTGTACATGATACAGTGTTAGTTTTACCATGAATATTTCTTTGATTAGTGACATAGTTCCATTTAGTGAATTTAATATGATGTGTGTTACTTTACATTAAATGTATTCTAAATGGATAATCCAAAGAAGATTTATGTATTTTCAATGTATTGGCAAGTACACCGCTTTTGTAATTAAATATACTATGTTAGATTGTATGAATAATTTCAAAATTAAAAATAAAATTAGGTTTATTTCTTTCGATAATGCATCTGCGAATAGGGAGAGATATTAAGTATCTTAAAAATGATTCTAACCCTGTATTTCCTAATTTGTTTCACACTAAATCTGTATGTTATATACTTCAACTGGTTGCAAAATATGAAATAAGTATAGTTAAAGATTATGTCAACATTATTACCATGTTCCACTTGGATCCTCAAAATAAATGCAAATAAATTACTAAGGCTAGTGGAACATACAAAAAAACTAGTTTTAGATGTCAAAACTAGATGGAACTCTTATTCTTCTGCTTCTGTTTATTCTTCTACAAATAAAAAGAAAGGCGAACCCTCGTAACTAAATCTAAAATTTATTTTAATTTATCTCTCTTGGAAGACTAAAGTATTTTATTAAACACAAGTATCTTATAAATCTATTTGAAATCTTCAACCTTGTTATTATTTAATGTGTGGAAACTAAATTGAAAAAAATCATTTAGGATTACTAATAAAAAAATCATATTATAAAATAGTTTAAAACTATCTATTTCATGACAACAAAAGAATTTGGATTATATGGGATGAGATTAAGAGGAACTCATCATATGTGTCATCTTTATATAGTGTATCTGTTGTATGTTTTATAATTTTGTTTATATTTTGTTTTTGTTTTAATGCATCTTTCATTGATGTTAGGTGTTAAAATAAAATTGATAAAATGAGACCACTTTGGATGCACAATAAATGTCACGCGGATTTCTAAAAATATTACGTAGATTGTTCTATAACATTTTAGTTATAGTTATTTCTCTATAAAAAATAAGATTATCAAAATAATTAGAATTTCACTATGAAATATATTAAAACTTTATGTCATATTAGTCGGTCCAAAGACCCGATGACTATTGGGTATACATTCGCACATGGACTAGCAACTAACTGGATAACTGAATCGCTTTAAAAAATAAAAATAATATTTGTTAACATAAACTAAGAAATACTATTTTTATATCAGTTTTCCACTTTGGTGAGCGAGTAACCCCTAACCATACATCCATCATCCTTGATTTAGTGTTCCTAAGACCTATCTAAAAAAATCATTTTGGGGTTTCAATACGTAAAAATCGCATCCAAATTACATGGATATCGTTATATATATTTAGAGACCTTTATATATAGATAAACGATATACCACATCTTGCAAAAACGTATAAAAATTTAGAAGCACATTTGATATCTTAGCATATATATTTTATAAAATTCACTAGTGCATCGTGGATGCTCAAAAGCTTATGACTAATGCACAATAAAATATAGAGTGTTATCTAATAGACTAAGAATAAAAGTATGAACAAAGAAATAAGTGTGTGATTACTATATAACTTCGACCATGCATATAACATTTTTTTATGGTAAATTAAAAAAAAGATTTAAATCAAGATATAAAACTTAATAAACTTATAATTTAATAGTATAAAAATAGAAGAAGATTAATAGCATTTAGAACGAATATATCATACTAATACTAGATTAAAATTTCAAGTACTTTTTAGCAATATTTAATGGCTCGGGATACTATGGTTTGAAGATAATGACATATCTAATCTTCAAAACCTTCATCGGCGATATAAATATGAATGAGAAAAATGAACTTCAACAAGTATTTTCATAAATTTAGTCTTAAAACTCTAGTCTACAACGATTTAATACTTAATTTTCAACCATGTTTAGGCTAACATTTGTAAAGAGGTTTATGTGGTTGTTATGGAGTTTTTTAAACAAAAGATACAATACCACTAACTTGATAATATCACAAAGAATGAACTTCTTTCATGGCGAAAGAATTCAGTCTAATTCTTTATTATTATGTTATATACAAGATTATCCATAAAATATTAGTCAATTTAATCAGAAGATGTCTTTTATATTTAGTAGATAGTTCTCAATCAAGAGAAAAAAATCATCGACCATATTCTTATATTTTATGAGTTAAATGAAAGGAAACCATGTGAAATCCAAAAATCCATGTCTGGCCATAAATAATTTTATAAGGTAGAGGCTTTCTGTAGATATTTTGGTTGGTATGTGTTTTCTTTCCAAATAGGATTATCTAGATTATTTTATGCATAAGTATTTGTTATTATTCAATGAACATATATAATAAAATCATCTACGATATTATCTTTTTTTATAATGCAAGTTTATCAAAACCTTAAAAAAACTAAGGATTATATTTCAAATACCACTAAAAATTCATAAATTTTAAAATTGTTTACCTCAGTTTTCCTTCGATATCAAGATTTTATACATGCACTATTACGTTTATAGTCTTAATAAAATATTAATTTAACGACTTTAACATTTTTGTAAGGCTTTAGATCTGCCACATCAAGAGCAATATTTATTTTAGTTGAGTTAATTCTCATTTTTTCACTGATATTTTAGCCATTTAACTATAAGGTATGAAATATATTCGCATATACTTGTATAAGGATAAGGATTGTAATCCTCTTTTGAAACGTATGATGACCAGCATTAATAATGGACTAACGAGTTCTTGTCAGATACCGGTAGGCACCAACTTATTAAAGCGGTTATATTTTCAAACAAAAAAAAATATTTTTTATCATTTTTACGAAGATTATGAAAAAAATATCTATAAATTTTGAAATTTTATTCGAATCATCCACAAAATGAAAAGCTTTAGCCTAGATATGTCATGTTCTACTATCATTATTAGGATATGGTTATCCATAACCTCTAGATATAGTCCAAAATTATTATCCAAAATATGTTGTGGATGGTCAGCATAAGTGATCACTGTTTTAATTTGTTAAAGTGGATCTATAAATAAAGTTTTAAGTAAAAACAATTAAGGCTTTAAAAATATAAATTTTCTGCTTCGGTCTCATGTAGGTTTTAAATCTTAAAGATATTGCATTAAAATGATGTATCATAAAATAAAAATGATGAAAGAAAAAAATTCGAGCATAATATTTTACTTGAAAAATAAAACGTTGAGCATGTACATTGCTACAACACATGAGCATTATGAATGATCTTTGTGATAAAATATAATTGTAAATATGTACTATGTATGGTCTTATGGTATAAAATAATTATTTAGGAGTGAAAGTATTTGTTATTTTTAAGATTTAGTTGGTGGCTATACACTCACCTTTGAGGATGATTATATCTAAATGAATCCTTGTAAAATACGAAATTGTTTCTCAACCAAATTGACGTGTTAAGTCCTTATCCTTAAGAAGTCAAATATTGTCGTAGTAATTTTATATGATTAAAAAATAACCTAAAAATATTTCTCTAATTCTCTATATGACGATGAGATAAAAATACTCATATCTAAATACATACTTCGTCTTAAAGGGCTATACAATGATATTATGTACAAATCTTAAAATAGTCCAAACCTTGATCCATGTTCACATATTGATAATATGTGACATATTTTCATGGAAACTAGATTATAAATTAAGGTAATATAATCGAGATAGAAAAAATATATATATTTGTATTAATTTATTACATATTTAAATGGTACAAAAATTAATGCATTTCTCAATGTAAAAACATATTAAACCTTTTTTTACCAAGTCTAAATTTGTTAGCCTTATATATTGAATAATTGAAACCATAGTTTATAATATTATTTAAATTTGAGTGTGATTATATAACATTTTTATAGTGTTATTTGAAGATATTTGAGTTGCGATTTGTTCCCAATTACAATTTTGATGGTTACCATAATAGAACTGAAAAGCTTGATTTTGTCTCATTGAACAACCGTATAAATACAATGCATACTATGACGTTTATAAGTAAATCATGATAATTAAATATTTATACATGGTGATAAATAGTTACAAATAATTGATGAAACATAATTACAAACAATTAATGACAATTAATTACTTATAACTTATAAAACTTAAATACTTGAACCTCATGGAATATATATATATATATATATATATATATATATAACTTATTATCTTTATTATGGCTTCTTAAGATGGAGTTCGGGAGAAGATTCCAATTTTGTATTTAAGATTAAAAAATATTGACATTTAAGTGACTTGGTTGGATAGTCCATGCTTTGGAGGCTGTTTTGGCTTGTGAAAGAATGGTATAATAGTGGGGGTGATGAAGCCAATAATTACGTTTAAGATTAATTGATCATGTTGGATCCATATGATGTAAGCACGATTAAATTTTGGTTGTACCGTATAGGATGAGAGCAATCAAGGGATATGACTTGGAGCCATCTTATTCCAAAAAGATCGTATCCAGTTACTATATTACAGAGTATGACAACATGGATGGATTTTATTGTATGTTTTACTGTGAGAGTGGCGGGGAAACATAGTTTTGAGTCATTTTCTCGTAAAGGTCATATATGATTAATCGAATCCAAATGATATGGGCATGGTTGGATTTTGATATATTATTTAGTGAGTGGTCGAGGGATATGGCTTGGAGAAATCTTCTACTAAGAGGTCATATTTAATGCAGTGTTGGGTTTGTTGTATCATTTAGTGTCAGAATGGTTAAGGGACGTTGTTTGTAGTCATCTTCTAAAAAGAGGTCATATCTGGTGTAAACAATCTGAATTTGTAATTTCCATTAGAGGTAGTTGGTGAAGGTGAGTCTTAAAGGAATTCGGACAACAACATTAACGTAACAAGGATGTTGTGAAAGTCCTTTGCAAACAAAAATACAAAACAAAATTGTAATTATACTATGATACCGATAGAATTAAATATGCGTGAGCATATGGATACATAACCAAAGAACCGAACTGAACCAAACCGAAAAAAGGATCAGTTCAGTTCTGGGTACGTATCAATACCCGGATGGTTCCATAACTAAAATATACATGATTCTCGGTTAGGTTCGATTCTGAACTAAGAACCAAAAACTACCCAAAAAATAAAAGTAAACAGGGGTTGTATGGTAAAAAACAAAGTTTTACTTAAAAACCTGATATAATAATTTAAAAATATTTTAAAAGATATCTGAAAATAAAATCAAATATGTTACATAAAATATAAATACATTTTAAAATAGATCAAAATAAAATAAAATTTGTTATATAAAAATATTTATAAGACCAATAAAATATTAATTTTAAAAGACATTTAAAAAAATAAAATATAAAAAATCGAATTAAATATTAAATATATTTTAAAGGATACATAAGAATAAAATAAAATATGAGATCGAGTATATGTTGTTAGTTATCGAGTGTAGTGATAAGTTTGAAGAAATATTAATATGATTCAGTCTAACTCTAACATGTAGCTCTAAAGATAATAAAAACACCGAAGTGAGCATACATATAATAATTCAAGAATGGTATCGCCTCTCATGAGAGAATATATATATATATATATATATATATATATATATATATCAAAAAAATTCTTGAACAGATAAAAGATGGTAACAATAGTGTTATGTAAAACTAGAGATAACAAATTTGTTAACAATATTTATGTATATATATATATATATATATATCTCATGATAAATGACTGTAGTTTCTTAACCTAAATGGTCGCCTCTCTTTACCTCTTTTATTTTCTCTCCCACTCAACTCTCACTCCGCTAATCGTAAACAAGTTCGTTCGATTCCAAATTCAAGTATTTGTTTTTGCGTTATGTTTACATTTGTATTAGAATTGTTTGATCTTGTGTTTAATTTGTGAAATCCTGTCTAGTTATAACTTTTTTAGGTTTTAATCCGATAAATATCGTCAAGTCTCTGAATCTAAACTAGTGCACATAAGATATGTGGCGTTATGTGTAAGATTAATGTTGTTGTTGTTTTTTAGCAACTATAGGAAGTTTGTTGGTAAAAAAATACAATTGACTTACAATTCAAGCACACATTGTGTATAAGAAAACATTTACTTTTCTACTACTCGTGTGATTAAATGGGTTGATAATAAGGACAAGTATATAAAAATATTAGAAAAGTTATGTTACCTTATTGACATGTGTCATCCAGTCATTTTCTAGTGACCAGTCCAAAGATGGGCGAAAGTCATTGTCAAAAGCAACATACGATTAAGAACATCCTTTAACGATAGGACAATGGAGCAAATCAACATAAAAGTTAATAATTTTTTGAATAGATCAGTAATCTTATTGGCAACTAATTAGCATAAATGTCATTAAAGAACGGGGATATGAAACAAACATGAAGTTTATCATTGGTTATATTTTTCCTAGATTCTAACCATATTACTTAGATATTGTTCAAATAATTCTTGTTTAATAAAGTCTAAGACATTGTTGGCTAAAATACTAACAAGGAGATGTTGAGAAACATTCACTGACTTTTGGAAACAATCGTACAACATATTCGGGGAGAATGCTCGAAACAAATGTTGAGAAAATTCTGTGAATGGTAATTAGTATCAACTTTGTGTCCTCAAACTTACACCATCTTCGATTTAATTTGACCATTTTTATTCTGATTGATTAGTAATTTAACACAGATTTAACTAATTCGGGTTAGTTATCATGAAAATGAGGTTGATTGTCAATGATTCCTACAGCTTGTCCATTTTGGAGAAAAGTTTGATAATGCAAACTGCAAAAACACATGTGATAATTAATCTAAAAATAAAAGTTTATTTTAAAATGATGTCACCCAGTGAAGCGATTGGTACTGAAGTTGTCGTGTTACTCTTAATTTGTGAGTTTTATTCTTTGTTATATACTTCATAAGTAATCATCATATGTTGGCACTACATTGTTCAGGTTGAACTGGTCAGGCTGGTGAAACAACAGTTTTCGTCATCTCATATATTAGAGTTCTATATGGGATATTTAAGCTAATATATAAGTACGAGCAACAACTTACATTTTTTCTTTGATAACTTCCCTTTTTTATAATTTTATGTTTTCTAATGCATAATATATGTAGGTAAAAACACAGACATGAGACTTTGACACTACATAGAGCTGGAAAACTTCTAGCCAAAATTGAAGCCTCGTGTATATTGCATCATCTTGTGACAAATGATATTCTCCTGGAAGAAGTTAAAAAAAATGAAACGTATGGATCTGTATCATCAATTTTAAAGGTATTTCTTTTTTACATTGGTTCTTAATTATTTCGTGCAACTAGTATGTGTAAGCAAGAGTAAACTTGGATGTTTTATCTAGTTCATGCAATTCTGTCTTAATTATTTTAGGTAAATAAATAAAAGACTTACATTCTTTTCTCTGGAGGAGAAACTATGTCATTAAGGTTCATATCTTGTTAGGATTTTCTAATTTTTCCATTATCTACTATAAATGTTAAGTATGCTTAAAGGTGCAAGATTGCGGCCATTGTTTCTCCTTTATTGCTAGAATCAGAACTGGCATAGCTTATGTTTTCCAATTACATCGTTACGTAGGCTAAAAAATTGGTTACTAGTATCTTTATTTTATAGTTACATCCCTTGATGATTTCTCTTATAGTCTGACAGGTCAATAGTTTGTGTTTATATTGTGACAAGTATGATATCGCGCATGTCACCTGAAATTGTTTGTAGAAAGTTCTTGAAACATGATGTATCGAATCACATGTTGCTATTAAGTGAAGCTAGGAAAAGATATAAATATTTAACAAACTCTAAGTTATGTGTTGCTATTCAATTGACGTTAAGATTAAGTAAAATTTTCCCTTGAGATCTCGTGATAACTTGGTGATTGATAACATTAATAGTATTTCCTTGGTATTATGGAGAATCCTATTATTTCATTAGTGAGATAAGTTGTATGTCTTTATTTCATCACTTAATTTGTGTGAGATTTTTATTTTATTTTCTAAAAAATTTCAACACCGTTTCCATTAGCAGAATACTCAAAAGCAAATGTACTTGAAATCATTGTCCACAATGAGGAAGAGGATGACTATGAATTTGATGATAACGAAGAAGACGGTGAACAAACTCATAGTTCATTTGATCAAGTTGTGCAATTTGTGTCAACGGTGGAAATGTCTTATGGTGTGCATAATGCATGTGCTACACGATTCCTGTGATTTTTTTTCAAGATTGGCCATTGCACATGTTGTGCAGTATTTTGAAACTCATAGTCTTTTGAAAAGTTGAAACATAAATCTTATATGATACATGATATAGTTTACTCTTTACTCGTTTAGTTTGTCACTTAAATTTTGGATTTATTTATGAATCAATGGTTGTAAGATGTAATTTGTAACTTGTTATGGGTTATTTGGTTGTTTTATTTCTATTTAAATTCAGTTCTTTTTAAAATTTGGTTCTATTAGGATTCAGTTTCCAACGGTTTTTTTGTTACAAAATATCCACTGGTTACAAAATAATTATTTGGAACCGAAACAAAACTCAAATGTAACTGAATTTTTATAGGTTTTAAAATTAGATATCCATACCGAACCGAACCAAATTTTAATTGGACCGGAAAAACCAAAACAGATTCACCGAGAACACCCATATTTAAAATTTAAAATCACATATCCATAAATATAGGCCAAATATAATATAAAGTATGACACATAAATAAGTATACAAATAAATACGATACTATAATTTATCAATTAAAGGAAAAAGTACAATAAGTAAACGACCATTCATATGTACTTCAATTTGCTACAACGTTTTATTAATTTGTAAATTAATTTAAATTTAATACAAACACCAAATAAATAAAAAATACTCCAACATCCGAATAAACTAAAGTGGTTGAGCTATATCTATATGTATCCTAGAAAAATTGTATCCTAACTACCAAACTTTGGTGTATAACATTTGTAAAGTACAATTATTAAAACAAAGTTTTGTATCCTATTTAACTAACAAACTTTAGTGCATAATATATCTAAAGTCCAATTATTAAAACAAAATTGTACATGCTTGCACTTCTAGACAACATTCACTAAACATGGATGCAACTATACTATATGTTGTTAAGTTTCAAAGTAATTGCAAGAGATTTATTAAATTAATATATATGTTATTAAATTTTGCATATTGCAGTATAATAGGAAGAGAAAAATAAATATATTTATCTCACCAAGAAGGTTCCTTAAATGACATGCAATATACCAGTCCACTTGGATAGAACTTTTACTGGTTCCTCCTAACCGGATTATTTGATATGCGGTTTTATTACCCGAACGATAAAACATGCTTGAATTAAAATTAATAGATTTCTAGAATTTATTTGGATGTGAATTGATAAAATTGACAGGAAATCAAATTTATAAAAATCGATATCGAATTGGACAGATAAAATTGTTAAAACAAATTGTTATTTTTCAAAATTTATTTTTAATCGGGTTAGGTCAAAATGAAAGCTATTTTTATTGTAATAAGACCCCAACCATATAAAAAAAAGGTTCATTTTGGAAAAGAAAATTCCCTTCGAAAGTCTTATAATAACAAAAATAGGTCTCAAATTTTTATACATTATGTTACTTTTATTTTTAAAATTATTGGATAAATACTAGTGTTGTTTCGGTGCTATTCGGTTTAGATTTTGACAGAAACGGACCATTATACCTGTTTGTTTAGACCAAACCGAACATACAATTTTTCAGCTTTGTAAAACAAAACCGAGCCAAAACCATTAAAAATTGTTCGGTTCGGTACGATTTTAACGTACCGATAAAGTCCTACAAATGTTCTAATATAAAAATATTAAACTAATTAGGAAAAAGAATAGATAATAAAAATGTCTATATCTCACTACTTAAATTAGGACTCTTTTTGTATTATATACTTAGACATACCCATCTATTTCATTTCTAACTTTTGATTTTATATAATTTTTTGTATTTTTTTTCCTTGATGTAGGATTATTTCCCTTTTATATCATCTTTTTACTATTATACTTCTTTTTAGGTGAAATTCAAATATTTGTTTATTCATAAATGAAAAAAAGTTGAGACTTTTTGCGATGAATGGTACATTTGGAGATGAATAATATGAGATGTATATGTATTCTCTGATAAAATTATCACCCAAGTATGTTTATTTTATGGGATATCCAGATAAAATCAAAAAACAAGTGTATATATTTGAGATGAATGGTATATTTGGAATTTATATGGGAAACTATCACTCAAATATGTCTATTTTGTGGGATCTAATGACACAATCACTAAGCAAGTGTATCCGGTCTGGTTCTCCATCCGGTTCTCAGTAAGCATTAACATCCCTAGTAATGATCAATTAAAAAAATTAAAAATTAAATTAAAAATAAAAATTAAAGTGTAATTGATTTAATTATTTTTTTTAAAAAAATGAACTGAATCAAAACGGATTGAACCGAAACTGAACTGAAACCAGGCCAAACCAAAATCAGACCAAACCGGATCAAACTGAACCGAAATATTATCGGTCTGGTCTGGTTCCGAAAACTAAAACCAAAATTTTAACGGTTTGGTCCTGTTGAAAGTATGAAACGCATAGGATATAATTGTGCCTCTTATATCGTCACCTTTTAACAACAAGTCACAATTATAATGTATATATACAGTGTGGTAAAAAGTAACGCAAAAAGTTTAATACATATTTTCTAGAATGTATATCAAACTAATATTAAATAGCTCATATACATTATAACACAAACTCATATACTTTTGCTTCTAATCCTGACACTCGAACAACCCCTTCAAGTTGGATCATGAAGATTATGAATGTCCAACTTGTCAAGCAAAAACATAAACTACTGCTTGCATGGTGCTTTGATAAAGATGTCTGCAAGCTGAGATTGAGTGGGCATGTGAGATACGCAAATAACCTCATCAAGTATCGCATCTCATTGAAAATGACAATCTACTTCAATATTCTTTTAACGCTCATATAACACAGGTTTGTGGGCAAGATGTAAAGTCGACAGACTATCACAGAAAACTTTCATAGCCTCTGAGTGTGAGACCCCATAATCCTTGAGCAAATCGTGCAACCACTTCAACTCACAAGCCAATTATGTCATAAAACGGTACTCTGCTTTAGCAGAAGACAATGTAACAACACCATGTTTCTTAGTCTTCCAAGAAACAAGGGAATCACCCAAGAACACCATCCAATCACTCACACTACACCGAGTCTTAGAAAATCCTGTCCAATCAGAGTCATCAGCTTGTAAGAGTGAGATTACAACTACTCGGCAGAAGAATTCTCTGACCCAGGCTCCCTTTTAGATAATAAACAACTCGTAATGCAGCATTCCACTAATCCTCCAGTGGTTTATGCAGAAACTGAAATAAAATATGTACCGAAAAACAAATTTATGATCGTGTAAACGCTAGATAAATCAGCTCCCCACCAACCAGCGGTACACTGACATGTCAATGAGTAGCGCCGACTCTCTCTTGTCGAGCTGGTGGTTTTGCTCCATGGGAAATGGTGCAGGCTTGTTGCCAAGTAAACCTATCTCAGAAATAATGTTCATAGTAAATTTACACTGGTAGAGAAAGATGCATGTGGGACTTCGTGCTACTTCAAATCCAAGAAAATGTTTGAGATAACCTAAGTCTTTTATATGAAAGCACGTGCTCAAGTATTTCTTAAACTCTACCAATGCACTAGGGTCATTCCCATATTAAATAAGATCATCAACATACACCAAAACATGAATACAGAAACCACTCGTGGAATAAGAGAATAAAGAATAATTTGAATAGGATTGAACAAACCTATACCTCTTAAGTGTAGTCACTAACTTGGCAAACAAACATTGAGGTGCGTGCTTCAAGACATAAAACATTTCGCAAAGGCGATAGCCCTGTCCTTCGTGCCCTTTGTAAAAAACTGGAGGAATATTCATGTAAACCTACTCATCCAGAGTATAATTCTGAAAAGTATTGTGTACATTCATCTGATGTAACTCCCAATTCTGAGTTGTTGCAACCGCGAAGAAAATACGTACAATAACCATCTTGGCAAAAGGGGAAAAGGTCTCTGTATAATCAACCCCTTATACTTGGTGATTACCAAACACAACCAAACAATATTTGAGGTGCTATACTCTCCCATCAGTATGATATTTAATTTTATAAATCAACTGACTCCCTAAAGCTTTCTTCCATACAGGTAGATGTATCAAAGTCCAAGTATGGTTATCCTCTAGTACCTGAATCTCTTGTTACATTTCCTCTCTCTAACCAGGGTGTCGCATAGCCTCTAGGAACGACTTAAGCTCATCCTCATAGGCAATAACTGCAAAAAAGAGCGGTGTACCAACGAAAAATGAGAGTCGACTATATAATGAGTGAGAGGATAATGCATACCGTGATCAAGAGATGGACTGGAACTTAGAGCAGGAGAAGCAGATGGTTCTGAATGTACTATTGTAGTCATCGAAAAATCCATCAAACAAGTAAAAGAAATTTGCTATGCTTGCCCCGTCCAAGATTTGAAGAAATGCTCAGAGTATCTGAAACAACATCTGAAACTACTAGCGGATTTGAGACACCACTGTCACCAACCTCAGGTGGAGGTTGCACATCACCAACCTCGAAAACTTTCGCAAGTGGCACTACCATGGAGACGCCGCCATCCAGTGACTCTCATTTTTCAATCGGTGAGGCCTTCTCAACCTTTTCCCAAAACTTTGGATCAGTAGTAAGAGGTGCATCAACCTTAGTCTTAGAACAACCCAACTCAGAGAGCATATGAATAGGTGCAAATGGAATTATATGTTAAAAAAATTCCACATCATGGGAAACAAAACAATCTTGACTTTTCACATCATATACTTTACAACCTTTCTTGACATACGGGTAGCCTAAAAATACATCGACGACTACAACTCGAAAAAATTTCACCTTTAGAATTTTGATCATGCACATAACACAGAGACCCAAACACATGAAGCTCAGAGAAAATAGGAGGCACGCAAAAACGTAATTTCAAATGGAGTCTTGGAACCCAAAAATTGAGAAGGAGTTCTATTAATCAAATACTCGATAGTCAAAATACATTTCTCTCAAAATTTAACAAGTAAGTTACCATAAAACTTGAGAGTATTGGCAACATTCGAAATATGTCTATGTTCCCGTTCGGCTCTACCATTCTACTAAGGAGTACCCACACATGAAGATTAAAATAAATACCCAACTCATCAAAAACACAACGCATAGAGAAAAATTCAGTATCATTGTCACTACACAATGTCTTAACAACCCATAAAATTGTTTATTAACCATTGCGAGAAAATGTAAAAACATGAAAGTTAATTCTGTTTTCTTAGTGAACAAATAAATCCATACAACATGGGAGTAATCATCAACAATAATGAGAAATTATTGTGCAGCACATGAAGATAAAGTATGATAAGGACCCTATAAATCACAATGAAATAATTCAAAACAATCAGTCGCTTTAGAATCACTAACAGGACAACATTCACGAGTTTATTTAGCTCGAAAACAAACATCACACGGGTGAGCTACACTCCTATCAACAGTACTAGAAACAAAAGGTAAAGACTAAATTACCTTAGCTGAGGGATGTCTCAACCTACGGTGCCACAACTCGACATCACTATCAACCACTGCAGCACTACAAACTTCGGTCTTCATAACACCGGTGAAGTGGTACATTCCACATCTCCACTCACCCAGTCCAATCATAGTCCTTGATCGTTGGTCCCGAATAACACAACCAAGCTTAACACAATAAAAAATACAGTCGAGATCATCAATCAAGTAGGATACTGAAAAACAGATTACAATTAAACTTGGAAACCAAAAATACATTCTGCAAAGACAACTGACAAGACAAGGGCACATTACCACAATGTGTAGCAGTAACATGAGAACCATCGGACAAAGATACTATACATGCTAGCATGAACATCTTAGCAGTCCAATCCGATCCAAACCAGTGAGCTTAGCAGTACGGTTCGGTTCCGTCAAAACTCAAACCAAACCGGACTGATAACAGCCATACATTTGGAGGTATAATATAGTTCTTCTCCATCCCTGCTTCCCATAATACATGTGGTTATGCTCAAAAGATTAAAAAAATCGTAATCGTTTTTTTGTTTTTATAAAAAAATATTAAACAGAAATAAATTTAATTGGTGAAAAAATAATAAATAATATTAAATTTATATTAATGTACTAAGATGCTATAAAATAAAGGGAAATGACACACTAAGTACTTATCAACCATACATATTACTAACCCAAAAAACGGGTAATGCTCACTTCAATAAAACAAATCTCTTTTAAGACCTAATTTTATTTTAATACCACAATTACCCTCAACCTAGTATATAAGTCTAATTTGTGAAAAAAGGTCTTTTGGCTACAGTATCATCACGTAAAATTTGAAATTTGAATTTATGAATCTCTCTCTCCTCTCTCCTAACCTAGAAAATAACCCGTTTTCCAATAAAGGTCTGTTGGTTTTAAATTTTCTTGTCGTGATCATTTTCTTGCCGGCAACCACCGTTGGCCACCAGCGATCCCACCTAAATACCATCCAGCCAAGTAACCACCATTCCCCGGCCATTTCCGATCACCGATGAACAAAACCCATCGACGAAACTGAGCTTTTAGGCTTCTGTCAAACATATTCTTCACTTCTTGAACTACGAAATCCAGTTAGGAACCTGACTCTCGACTCAAACCTGTGAACCAATTCCGAAATCAACCAAACATCACTGTCGACTTCACCGGTAAATCAGAACGAAGGTGAGTAGGACCTGACTGCACATCATCATTCTTCTTTTTCTGTTTTTGAGCTTAACATGAGATTAACTAGTCTAAATCATGTACATTAATGCAAGAAAACGTTTAGATTTTATTTAGTTATTCGTTCTAGTCGATTAACGATCGATAAATTCTTGAGTAACTTTCCGTTAAGCTTCTGCAATTTTTCAGTCTGATTGAATAGGATGCGATTGTTGTATGTTTAATCTGAGAGATGATGATGATGCAATTTACGCGTTGTTTTTATACTGTCGTTGCTAGTTTGGTTGAGTATTCTGCTGTCGTTGCGTTTTTATTTTTTGAATACTTACATTGCTAGATACAAAAACCATTTCCTTTAGTCATTGCGTTTTTACCTGGCACTGATACCTGTCTTTGTGATTTGTGTATAAATATAGTGGTTGCTAGATGTCAATATGAACATTGCGATTTCCGATGGTAAGTTAGAGACATTGCTAGATTGGTTTTCATACATCGCGATTGTAGTTATGCTACATTGCTAGACAACGTCAAACATATATCATTTAGAAAGTAATTTTCTATAACACATTCATGCGTTATACCATGCCATACAACAAACTAACCCAAACTCTTACAATTCTTGGTACTATATGTCGAAACCCAAAGTTTGTATTTTCAAATTTGGTCACGAAACAGCTATTGTTCCGTTATCCGAATTTGAAAATTTTGACTATTTACAACAGTACGTTGAAAGCACAGTAGGATCTTGTTAGAGGCAACTACAGCATTAGCTATTCTTGTGGTGCTCAGAAAAATTGTTTGTTTAATAAGGAGACATATTTTATTGGTTTGGAAGTATACCTTGATGTGGAGCGTCTCAAAAGTGTTAGTTTTGTTATCGAAGAACAGGTTGCTGATAAAGGCTCCGCAATTAAACGTAAACAACCTGTTCAACTTTTCAAAGAAGCCTCCCATAATCAACGAACTAGTGGTGAAGGTAGTAATTGTTTAGTTATTTCAACCCCGAAAAGAAGGCATCTTGCTACAACTGGATGGGCTGAAGCTATCGTCGGTGTTGGTCAGTCATTTGCTGATGGTACTGTAGGTCTAAGGTTATCATTATCTCGTTATGCATTAGAGAACGTTTTTTCCTTTTAAGTACATGCGTAATACCTTTAAGATGATCACAGTTTATTGTGTAAACAAAGATTTGGACGGGTGCAAATGGAGGCTCTATGCTTCAATTCATTCTAAAACCGGTTTAATTACCATAAAAAGATAAGTTAATACCCATACTTGCAGTCCTATATACACAAAAAAGAAGAGCAAGCATTTGTCTTCTGATCTGATTGCTGATGAGATTCACGATTCTCTTAGGAACTGCCAAAGTGTAACAGCTAAGACTATACAGTCCTCTATCAAGAAAGACTGCGGTTTAAACATTTCTTATCGTATATCGTGGAATGCTTTAGAAAAGGCAAGGCGTGTAGTATTTGGAGATAACAATACTTCTTTTGGATTGCTAAAAGGATACTTTAAGAGACTAAAGAGTCGTGATATCAGAACGGACTGCCATTTGGATTTAGCGCCCGACAATGTTTTTCGATGTTGTTTTATAGCGTTCGGGGCTTGCTTTCAGGGTTTTCATTTGTGCCGGCCTTTATTGTACGTTGACCGAACCCATCTAACAGGCAAGCATGGTGGTTTGTTGCTCTCAGCAGTGGTAAAGGATGGCAACAACGCTCAGTTCATCTTTCAGTTTACATGTTGTTATATATGTGCTTTTTTGTTTCAAACGTATATCATCAGCTAAGGTTGCTAGATTGGTTATGCTTAGATTGCGATTTCTACCTGTACGCTAGATTAGCAGAATTAGGTTGCTAGATAGGTTAGTCAAGTGATCGTGATTTACGGCTAATATAGACTGCTAGATTGAAGATGCAACTGTTACAATGGTGTTTCTAGATAAGTGGTATATATTTCGATTTATGTTTATTCAACCTAACAAACTAGTGTTGTTGTATGTCTGCAAATTTTCTGTATAACCCTGGAAACAAATGTAATTTTACGTGTTGTTCCAGGTCTATTTCCGATTGTTTTTGGTATTTTTGGTAGTGAAGACTCGGACAATTGGTTTTGGTTTTTGAAAAGTCTAAAACCGCATTTGTTAGGGCGCCAAATAACTTTCGTTTCAGACTGTCATGCTGGTATTATTAACGTTATAACAACTCTGTATCCCAATGACTGCCACGCGTATTGTATCTTCCATCTAAACAAGAATTTGAATAAAGCTTTTGAAGACACAAACAAAGTCCACATAAATAATATGCTAGTAATGTTTAAGAGCTGTGCTTATGCCCCGACTGTGGACCTTTTTAATGAACGACTAGCTCAGTTTCAGCGCCAATGGGGTGATCGTATTTCCAAATTTCTAATCAATTTGCCACTAGAAAAGTATGCTCAGGTATTCATTAAAGGCAAACAGTATGGGGCGATGGCTTTAACAGCTGTGGAATCGTTCACTGTGCAGATTAAAAAATTGTACAATCTGCCTATAGTGGAATTCGTCGACAGAATTAGAGTTCTTCTTATGACTCAGATGTCTTGATGTTTATCAGAGGGTCTAAGCTGGAACACACACTTATGCACCGAGTTTGACAAGCTGTTTAAAGAGAATGTACAATGCGGTCGAACGTGGTTAGTACGCAAGTATTCTGCTGCTTATTTTGAGGTTTTACCAGACCGGTAATGGTGGTAAACATCCTTGATTTCAAATGTACATGCGGTTCTTGGCAGCAATAATGTTTCCCATGCGCACATGCATTGGCTGTAATAACATCTTTAAGCGAAGATTCGATGACATTAGTGGAGCCTTTTTTCACGGCTGCAAATTTTAGGTCCATCTATTCTTTAAACATACCGACTATAACAGATTTCAGTGAAGCTACTACCACTAACAATGATGGAGATCCGGTGGTTAATCCACCAAACGTTAAAAGACGAGCGGGACGACCGAGAAAAAAACGTATTCCATCAAGAGGAGAGGTTACCACCAGCCAGTCCCGGTGTGGTCGTTGCTCCATATCAGGACACAATAGGAGGTCCTACGATGCTTTGTCCTGAACTTATGTTCTATTTTTTGTTCTCTTTTGGATATTTTTAGATAAGCACTTCTTATCTTTTGATTTATATGTTTTGAAACTGTTTACATGGCTATGTATAATGTCTGGTTCAATTCTATTCTTAACCAGTGTTTGACATTGCTAGATAGGCTATAATTACAATGCTAGATACTCGTAATATCATTCGTAGTTGCATTGAAATTAAGTTTCAAATGCAACATTGATAGATACAGTGTAATACATCTGCGATTGCAAGTCTACAATGAGATTGCTAGATACGTGTATATGAAGTTGCTAGATTTAGCATTATTCTTATATGAACATTCCACTAACATGAAGTACATGGACGTCCTAATGTAACATTTCTAGATACAAAAAATTATCTATGCGGTTTTAAGGGTAATATCAAATTGGTAGATATCCCTGCGATTTACTAGTTAATTTGGTGGCTTACATTGCGATTGTCAGTTCTAACTGCCTTTATAACTGCTTCATGTAACTACTTTCTCTCTAATCTTTAGTTAAACTGTTAAAATTGGAACAACATGTAAATTAATATAGATAACACAAAAAAAAAATAAGGCAAACATCATAATAATATTTGAACATCATTCATGGCAGTACAACTGCCACATACAACAACCCTCCCAAAAAAAAGAACTGCTCAGAGGGTTGGCTTTGTTTTTATGCCATCATAACATTAAAAAAACATACAAAAACATAAAAAAAACATAAGAAAATGATTCTGCATGACGTTGTCGCTTCCGTTTTGGAAGTTGTTCAGGGTCGGACTCGTAGCTGTCGTCCAGTGACCATGAGTCCCATGAAGCCTAGTTTCTTCGTAGTTGAACGACCAAAGGGAGCAGTCATCCTTCTCGTCTGACGAGTACTCTGAAGTGGTTGTTCGCTTGTATGCCTTGTTGTCTAGGTAGTAGTCAGAAGACCATCCTCGTCCGACGAGTACCTTGGCGTGACTGGGGAAGAAGGGGCAATTTTCAAAATTGGTTTTTTTGCCAGGTGGTTTTAGATGATTTATTTGCAGAGTAGTATGAGATGAATAAGCTAAACTATCATCCTCTACTTATAGCCAAACGCAATGCCCAAGGCTACATCCAATCTAGCAACTCCAATTAATTGCAAACATTTAATTGTACACGTCTAATTAATGCATGTAATGATTCAACACATCTACCTTTGTGTTTTCAACTAACAAGCTAACCAATAAGATTAAAACATTTCTTTTTAATTACTAATGGATGTAGTTAACAGTAATTTCGATCTCATTTAATTTATTTGTCCCTCAATAAACCTATCTAGCAGTGCAGTAATATAGTTGGTCCAACATAAATATATCATTGCGTTTTATGAACGTTTCACATTGCTAGATATAACATATGTGACATTAACAAACACAGCAATATATCATTGCTAGATACAGCATCTGATCATTCCTAAATACAGTGTAACGACTTTGATAAATACAACATCAAAATGTTGCTAGATGGGTTGTAACAAGGTTTCTAAATGCAGCTTATGAACATTGCTAGATGCATCTTATAAACATTTCTAGATGCAGCATATGAACATTGTTGGATACAGCAAAAACAATGGTAGATGGGTTTTAAAGAGGTTGATAGATACACCCGCGTAACATTGCTAGACATGTTATAAAGACATTGCTAGATGCGTTATAAGGAGATTGATAGATACAGCATTTCAACATTGCTAGATACGATATAAAGACATTTGTAGATACTTCATACAAAAATAATGGCAGGATCTCCCAATATTTTTTAGAAAAACATGACATTGGTAGAAATATATAAAAATTGATAGTAATATTAAAGTTGGTAGTAATGAATTACATAACATTTTATATATTTTTAACACAATGAGATACGTTGCAATTGTTACATAAGTTCTGAGTAATCGTCTAATACTGGCATCCATTTCTAACTGAATCAGACAACCCTTGTCCCAAAAAATGAATTACATAAAAACATTTCTCCCAACACTATCATCGTCGGTTTGTGTTTAAATCATTGAGGAAATGTTTAAATATTTAAGCTCTTGTTTCGGTTTGCATTTCCTTTTCATATTTTAAAAGAACATACCATTTCTGAATGATGTATTTCGCGTACTTACAAATAAAAACCCCATAGTCAAGGATGTCCTTCTCTTGTTGTGGGATATCTCTCATTGTCTTGATTTTGTATCCACCTTTCACATGAGGTATGTATTTTTTATTCATGTAATAGGTCAACTGCAAAATTAAGGAAAGCCTTGTTACATTGCAATTTACGAGACTATTGCATTGCTAGATACAACATGAGACATTGCTAGATACAGTGAAATAACTGTTTGACTGTAATTCTAATATCGTATTACTAGATGTGTGGCTATGAGATTGCTATATATAGCCACAAACACTTGTAATATATTTTTAGCATAGAATTTTTTACCAGGGAATCAGCTGTATTTCTCGTCTTATCATTCATAGTTTGCTTCACGGAAATAGTGAGTTATAGCTACTAGCAGTCTCATTCTCCATATCAATAACCAGTAGCGTCCAGGGGTTAACACCGGGTTTGTTAACGGTGCAAAAAGGAACAAGGGGAACGTATGTGTCTGATTTCATTGTTTCAAAAACTTTATCCACAATGACAGGCATATCTCCCTTCATAGCCAGTGTTTCCTGCAATTTTTGGTCATTACTGTAGGAAGTAGATATTTGAAATATAACACAAATAATGCCTGATGCACTTATAGTTGCAATTCCACATATTTGAATAGCGTTGACCATATACGAATCCTTATTGTCAAACCCTTTCACGGGGACTCTCCAATTTGTATCCTTGAGAAGTTTATATATCCAAGCATCTATGATCTATCAATTAACAATTAATTGCTTAAAATAGGTAAATGACAGTTATTAAAAACAAGAAACAACGTTGTACTTGATGCTATAGGTATCCTATACTTGGACATTGCTAGATACATTAATGTAACATTGCTAGATGGACTAATTACATATTGCTAGATATATTAATTTAACATTGCTAGATATATGTAATTTATCATTTCTGCTGCGATACCAACGTAATATTACCTTGAAGTCTACTTCAGTTTGGTTTGGTAGTTCCATTATCTCGCTCACACTAATGGAAATCCTATACGAGAACTCCGACATTGGCAAATACCTGTTAAGTTTTTCTGAACTTATCTGCATTTCCAATGAAGCCAGTGCTTGCCATCACTTGAGTAAGATATATCATAACCTTCAAGTAGAATGTGAAAACAGTGGAGATGAGGCAAGTGGTAAGCACATTAAAGAGAACTGGAGTGAATTGAAAAGACAGTGTAATTTCAGGGGGGTATAAATTACACATTAAGGACTGTAATATTTTTTCCCTTCTTTAAGTGTTACAGTCTCTATAAAACCTAGTGTTAGGGTTTTGTGTATTCACCAGAAACGGCAGTCACTGTGTTCTTCCTAATAAAATCGATCTGCAGCAGGTCCGGAGACGTAGGCATAATTTGCTGAACTCCGTTAACAATTGTGTCTTTGATTTCACTTTTGTGTTTGTGCTTTCCTTTTTCTTTTTTTTTCTTTTGATCTGATTTGACAGGAAATTAGCATATTTCCCCAAGAACTGGTATCAGAGCCAGGGTGGTAGCGATCCAAAGGAAATCAGATTTGAGTGGGAGCAATGGCTACAGACGAAGGAAAGGTGAGACTCGAAAAATTCGATGGTGTAGATTTTGGGTTCTGGAAGATGCAGATTGAAGATTATCTGTACCAGAAAAAACTTTATCAACCCCTTTCAGAAAAGAAACCAGAAGGTATGAAAGATGAAGATTGGACCCTTCTTGATAGACAAGCTCTTGGAGTCATCCGATTGACGCTATCCCGCAACGTTGCCTTTAACATCATAAAGGAAACAACCACGGCGGGTCTTATGAAGGCTCTCTCCAGTATGTATGAGAAGCCATCAGCGTCTAACAAAGTTCACTTGATGAGGCGTTTATTCAATTTGCGAATGATGGAAGGCGCTTCGGTAGCTCAACACCTCAATGAACTTAATACAATCACAAGCCAGTTGAGTTCAGTTGAAATTGATTTTGATGAAGAAATACGAGCATTGATACTGTTGTCTTCACTACCAGATAGTTGGAATGCTACTGTCACTGCGGTGAGTAGCTCATCAGGAAGCAGTAAGTTGAAATTTGATGATGTTCGTGACCTAGTTCTCAGTGAAGAGATTCGAAGGAGAGAATCAGGTGAGTCATCAATCTCCTCAGTCTTACAGACAGAATCAAGAGGAAGAAATTCAACCAGAGTATATGGACGTGGTAAATCGAACTACCGAGGCAAATCAAGAGACTGGAGGTCCAAGTCTAGGAATCCTAAAAATTCCCAGGGGTTGAGAAACATGGAGTGTTGGAATTGTGGGAAGACCGGGCACCTTAAATTTCAGTGCAAGAGAGAACCAAAGGAACAAGAGAAGAAGACAGAGGCAAATATCACTTCAGAAGGAGACGATGCGTTAATATGCTCCTTAGAAAGCAGGGAAGAGTCTTGGGTATTAGACTCCGGAGCATCGTTTCACGCGACTTCGAAGAAAGAATTCTTCGAGAGGTATGTACCTGGTAACCTTGGAAAAGTATATCTTGGTGATGATCAACCTTGTGATATTATTGGTAAAGGTACTGTGAAGATTAAGTTGAATGGGTCTGTATGGGAACTGAAAGATGTCAGACATATCCCCAGTCTGAGAAAGAACTTAATCTCAGTAGGGCAGTTGGCTAGCGAAGGCTATAGTACGATCTTCTATGGTGACAATTGGAAAATTTCAAAGGGAGCAATGACGATTGCTCGCGGAAAGAAGAGTGGTACTCTTTACAAGACAGCAGAGACGAGCTGTTCAATTGCAATAGCAGCAGGAAACGAAAATCCAAATGTTTGGCACCAGAGGCTTGGCCATATGAGTGTGAAGGGTATGAAAATTATGTACTCAAATGGGAAGCTTCCAGGTCTGAAGTCAGTCGATATAGACATGTGTGAAGATTGCATACTTGGAAAACAAAAAAGGGTCAGTTTTCAGACGAGTGGTAGAACCCCAAAGAAAGAAAAGCTGGAGCTTGTTCACTCTGACGTTTGGGGGCCAACAACTGTTTCATCTATAGGAGGGAAACACTATTTTGTGACATTTATCGATGATCATTCTCGAAAGGTATGGGTTTATTTTCTGAAGCATAAATCTGAAGTGTTTGATGTTTTTAGGAGATGGAAATCTATGGTTGAGAATGAGACAGGTCTGAAGATTAAAAAGCTGAGAACTGATAATGGTGGTGAATATGAGGACACCAAATTCAAGAACTTTTGCTATGAGCATGGTATCAGGATGGAGAGAACCGTTCCAGGTACGCCACAACACAATGGTATTGCCGAACGTATGAACAGAACGTTGACAGAAAGAGCCAGAAGCATTCGAATACAGTCTGGTTTACCGAAGCAGTTCTGGGCAGAAGCAATCAACACATCAGCTTACCTGGTTAACCGAGGCCCGTCGGTTCCCTTAGAACATCGAATACCCGAGGAGGTATGGAGTGGTAAGGATATAAAATTATCACATCTAAGAGTTTTTGGTTGTACTGCATATGTTCATATAAGTGACCAAGGCAGGAATAAGCTTGATCCGAAATCGAAAAAATGTTTCCTGATCGGCTATGGCGAAGATGAGTTCGGTTATCGTGTTTGGGATGAGGAGAACAAGAAAATGATACGAAGCAGAGATGTGATCTTCAATGAAACAATGATGTACAAGGACAGACATAAAACTGAAGCAAATGACTCAAAGCCGTATGAATCAGTATTTGCAGATATCGAGGGAGTCCCAGATAGTCAAGAAATAGAGTCGATCAGATTAACCCCTCAAGAAGGAGAGTCTGTTGGACAGACCGATCGACAGCAATCCGATACCCTACAGCCGACCGAGGCAGTTCCTGTTTTGCGAAGATCTTCCCGACCCCATGTACCCAACAGGAGATACTTGAACTATCTGTTACTTACCGATGGAGGAGAACCTGAATGCTATGATGAAGCTTGCCAGGCCAGTGATGCTAGTAAGTGGGAGTTTGCTATGAAAAATGAGATGAAGTCTTTAATCTCAAATGATACATGGGATCTAACTGAGTTACCAATGGGTAAGAAAGCACTTCATAACAAATGGGTGTATCGGGTGAAAGATGAGCATGATGGCTCTAAGAGATACAAAGCACGACTAGTTGTCAAAGGGTTCCAGCAAAAGGAAGGAATTGATTACACCGATATTTTTGCTCCAGTTGTGAAGCTCAATACTATTAGATCAGTGTTGAGTATTGTTGCCATTGAAGACCTTTATCTTGAACAGTTAGATGTGAAGACTGCATTTCTTCACGGGGATTTGGATGAGGAGATATACATGTATCAACCAGAAGGTTTCTTAAAAGAAGGGAAAGAAAACATGGTATGCAGACTTAAGAAAAGTTTGTATGGTTTAAAACAAGCTCCAAGACAGTGGTACAAGAAATTTGACGGTTTTATGCACAAAGAGAGTTTTCAGAAGTGTAATGCGGACCACTGTTGCTATTTTAAAAGATGTAAGTCCAGTTATATCATTTTGCTACTTTATGTTGATGATATGTTAGTAGCAGGTTCAGATATGGATGATATTAGAAGATTGAAGCTACAATTGTCAAAAGAATTTGACATGAAGGACTTGGGTCCGGCGAAGAAGATTCTTGGAATGCAAATCATAAGAGATAAGCATAGAAAAGTTTTGCAGTTATCTCAGTCAGAGTACATCGATCGCGTTTTGAAGAGATTTAACATGTGTGATGCAAAGCCAGTTAGTACACCATTGGCAGGTCACTTTCGTTTATCCAAGGATCAATCCCCTAAGACGGATGAAGAAAAAGACTTCATGGCTAAGGTTCCTTACGCCTCAGCTATTGGAAGTTTGATGTATGCAATGGTCTGTACGAGACCAGACATTAGTTATGCAGTGGGAGTTGTGAGTAGGTTTATGTCAAACCCAGGGAAAATTCATTGGGAAGCTGTCAAATGGATTTTGAGGTACCTACTAGGTACCATAGAAAAGTGTTTGTACTTTGGTAAGGGTGAGTTAAAGGTACAAGGCTACGTAGATGCAGATTTTGGAGGTGAAGTTGATCACCGGAAAAGCACTACCGGTTATATATTTACTGTTGGAACTACAGCTGTTAGTTGGATGTCAAAATTACAAAAAATTGTCACTTTATCAACTACAGAGGCTGAGTATGTAGCAGTGACCGAAGCCAGTAAAGAGATGATATGGCTTCAAGGTTTGTTGACCGAGTTGGGATTCAAACAGAAGAACAACGTTCTGCATAGTGATAGTCAAAGTGCAATTCAATTGGCGAAGAATTCAACATTTCATTCAAGAACCAAGCACATCAGTCTTCGTTATCATTTCATTAGATCTTTATTGGAAGATGAGGTGCTAATACTGGAAAAGATCCAAGGAAGCAAGAATCCAGCTGATATGTTGACAAAGACAGTAGCCATTGAAAAACTGAAGTTGTGTTCAGCTTCAGTTGGTCTACAAGAGTAATAAGACCAGAAAGATCTGCTGCACAGATCAAGGTGTGAAGACAGGTTGAAACCAGTCTTCAAGTGGGAGATTGTTAAGTTTTTCTGAACTTATCTGCATTTCCAATGAAGCCAGTGCTTGCCATCACTTGAGTAAGATATATCATAACCTTCAAGTAGAATGTGAAAACAGTGGAGATGAGGCAAGTGGTAAGCACATTAAAGAGAACTGGAGTGAATTGAAAAGACAGTGTAATTTCAGGGGGGTATAAATTACACATTAAGGACTGTAATATTTTTTCCCTTCTTTAAGTGTTACAGTCTCTATAAAACCTAGTGTTAGGGTTTTGTGTATTCACCAGAAACGGCAGTCACTGTGTTCTTCCTAATAAAATCGATCTGCAGCAGGTCCGGAGACGTAGGCATAATTTGCTGAACTCCGTTAACAATTGTGTCTTTGATTTCACTTTTGTGTTTGTGCTTTCCTTTTTCTTTTTTTTTCTTTTGATCTGATTTGACAGGAAATTAGCATATTTCCCCAAGAATACCATACTTCTGGATCTTCTTGTTCTTCTTCCATGATTATTTTCAACACCTTCTTGTACTCACTGACATTAATGAGTTGCGTTGTCTCTGTACGTAACGACCAATCTTCGACCGTAATTTGTGGTTGTCCCACATGTGTCTGAGTAAGTAATTTCCACCTTGGCATCTCATTAACGCGCACCTTTAATACAACATCAAATTAAACTGTTAACATTACTTTTTGAAGGTGAAGGTAAATGCTAGAGATCTACTTGCATCAACGTTTGTTTGACCTTCCTCGATGGATTCCAAAGTACATCTCTTCTCATTTGAATTTTCTACAGCCTTGTCACATTCTTCAGAAAAGGATTGTGTGCAGTCTACAAAACTATCGTTAGCCAATAGGGTAACAGAACTTACAATCAGTGCGTTAGATGTTGCTTTATCTTGTAGGGGTGTTGCATATGTAGCTGCCCCGACCTGTTTCAGTTTTTCTACGCACGTAATAACTTCAGTCTTTGCTGCAGATTGTTGTTCTTCGTTACGAATTGGAATAATCTTGACGGGAGACACATCTTGTGATAGTTGTTCACACTTTGCTACTTATTCAACCCCATGGTACACCAACCTTTGTAAAGTAGATTGGCGCTTGTCTTCAGGCCTTGCTATTTGCACTCCCTAATAATGTAGCATAAAAACGTCATCCACATGCATTGAGATTTTAGTGCAAGACTCATTTCTAGACTAGTAATCAGACGGGTTGCGATTTACACCTATTAGACATTACTAGATACAATTGTGCAGATTATCAAGAAAACTGTCAACACATTGTAAGGTTGTTATTGCACCAATATTGTGGATGTGATTTGTTTGATCCACTTGAACTCTTTATTTTAGCCTGTGTTTACTAGACATCATATTTATGTGTATGTGATTTGTGTGATATATATCTATCAAATAAAATTGAATCATGATGCAAATCTATACAAAAAAGCATTTCAAGTATAAAAAATTTCTTACACTGTCAAAACAACATTTTCAGAAAACAAAAATCCATCCATCTTAGTTATTATCCAACCTAGACTTTGAATATTTCAAAACCTGCCAAAACATAATACTAAATATTTATAGATATTAACAATTTTAAGATCCACTTACATCTTCAGCCACATTCTCCACCACCTTCTGAGGGCCAGGTTCTTGCACCAGGACTTATGTTGCTGTATTCTCTACCCGAGTAGGTGTTTCTTCAATATGTTTGGTTGAATCCGCATTAGCCACAACTTCTTGTTCGTCAGATTCTTCCTTACCCTGACCTGTCTCTATATTCCCTCCTTCATCTACAGCTTCTTCGGTGTTCTCCACCTGTTGTTTTGTAGTTTTGGTTTCATTGTTGCACCCTTTGTCGAACAGCTCACTTCTGTCCACCACTAGTTCATGTCCATCAACCTTGTTAGATCCAACATTGTGTCCCTGTTCAGCTAAGATAACTTAATTTTGTACACCGACATCATAAGTTAGGGGTGATAAGTCTTCTGCCACATCCCTTTTATCATTACCAACGTCACAAGAAAGTATGGTAGCCCCTGCCTGCTTCCCAGCTAAATCTACAATAACAACATCCTCTAACGTAGTTTCTGGCCTTGGTTCAACATGTCTTTCAGAGTGAACAAACCCTCCAACTCTTCTAAGTTCTCATCTTCAGATACTTCATTTTTGTCTGCCTCAATTATCTCAAGCTCCTTCTGTTTTTATGCTGTCTCCTCCACCTCAACATGCTCTGCTTCGATTATTTTTGGGGTCTCTGAAACTTGTTGGCTCCTCTTGGGCACAAATCCATGCATGCAAGATTGGTAAACAACTTTTTACTTAACTACCTTCTCGCTAATATTCGCAGCCACATTATCAGTATCCTCCAAATCTTCACGGCAACACGGCATCGATAAGGTGTTCAGAAGATCGGCATCCTCAGCATCTACAATTTCCTTTCCGACCTCGAGCTTCTATTTCAGCTGATTTAACTATTTCTTTAGTTCTTAAACCTGTGTCAAACAAGCGTGTTAAATAGTATACGTGATTTGTAATACATTCTTAGTCCGTGAAAAGCATCGGAATACTCACTTGTTGGTTTCTCTGTTCAAACGATGTTTTTAATTTTTTGTTCTCAACTTTCAACCGGTGTATCCCACTCCACTTTTTCAGCTTCCGGTTGTCACGTAGCACTAACTGTGACAGCGCCCCAAAACTTGGAATACTGGACCTACGGTGGTTTTTCTTTTTCAACCTCTCGCATTTTATTGCACCGACTGTCGACTTCTTATTCCCCATGAATTCACGCAGTGTAATATCATAATTCTCTTATTCTTCTTCTGGTGGTGTTGTGTTGTCTTCAACCTCATTGTTCAAACTTATTTTACTGCTTGTTCTAACCTCATCGTGGAACTGTTTCTTTTGCCTTCTTATACTTCTGTTTGCAACAGACTTCTTCTTTTTTTACTCATTCGCTCACTTGTTTCTGCAGCACCTTCATAGTTCCCCCCCAATTGAATTTCTCCAAAAGCTCAACATTCAACCTCTGTCAACAACAGCTCATTGTCCATAACCTAAGAAATACAATATAACAGTATAATAGACATTCAAATAGGCACATGCGATTGCCTCACAATATTAAAATCATGGTTTTGATTTATGAATAACTCCTACTGTCAACTCATGTTACAGTGGTTGCGATTTCTTTGAAAATTCAGTTGCTAGATAGGTTATAATACTAGTCATTGGTAGATACATGGTTGCGATTGTGGGCTTGGATGTCACTGCTAGATAGGTTATATAAAATTATACATTACTAGATACGTTAAATCAAATCAATGCAATGGGATTATCATATTTGATGAGTCCGGATTCTGTCAACACATTTTATGGGAACCGGACAGGGTCAATTCGGACAATGTCCACCTGACCGGACAGGGTCGGTTCAGACATCATCATCCATTGAACTGTTCGAACAGAACTAAAGTACTAAAAACCTAATCACTTTTTGGCTAAGCTGCCTGCTCCCCTACTTAGAACTAATGGGTCCTTAAACTCGACCTGAGTCCATTAAACACGACCCGAAAGCCCATGAGGCCCAAATATAAGGGTATAAATACCCAACCACCAACATTAAATGAGGGTAATGAAAATTAAATACAAGCACGCTGCTTAATTCTCCCTCTACACTCTACCCAAACATTAAATACTCACAAAACTCCATTAAACTCTAAACATAAATTACAAATTTACCCTCAGACAAAATAAACCACACCAAATTGGCGACCACAGTGGGAGGTACAACGGTGCCTGAATCTAGCATTCAAAACCATCAGAAAATTCACTCCGAATGAATCCAGACGTACCGGAGGTACCACCAGCTTTGCTTGAAGTGGTGGGGGAAAATGATGAATATACCATCAAAGAGCGTGATAGATTAAGGGGCGAAATAGAAGCTCTGAGAGCAGAGAAGGCAAAGATGGGCATAAAAGAGAAATCAAAAGCGTCAGCTGCTCATCATACTGACAACCCTAGAGAGCATGAGCCTTCGAAGACCCATGTGAGTACAAAGAAAACTCATGCTAGCTCCAAAAAGTCTCACCGGTTCAAGCCAATGGAGAGCTCTGATTCAGACTCAGAGTCTTCCAGTAGCTCCTCGGATGAAGATGGAGTTGAAGAATCCCTGTCCTCCAGCAGCGATGAGGGTCGATCTAAAAAGAAACAAAAGTTGATTAAAACTTATTCAAAAAAAAGGATAGACATCGGAAGTTAAAGAGGAATATAGGCAAAGGATCATCTCATAGCCGGAGACACGTAGGCCAGATGCTGGTGGATCCTTTTGCCTTCCACGATGAACCAGGTATCTTTGCAACTCCCAATGAGGATACCGTTTTCAGTCGTATCCAGAATTGGAGACAATCTCCATTATATTCCAAGATCCTATCCGGAAACCTCCCTAACAGGTTTGATAGCACGAAAATGGAGAAATACGATGGCAGTAAAGATCCGGACACCCACTTGGAACAATTCAAAAATTTCATGATGAATTTCGATGACGACGACAAGTTGCTTTGTAAAGCATTCTCCCAATCCTTTACGGGGAGTGCTCTGAAGTGGTATAACAGCTTACCACAAGGGTGCATCAGAAATTTTGATACCTTTTGGGTGGCGTTCCGGAGGCAGTTTGTTGGAAGTAAGGACTTGAAGGGCAATGGGGACACAATTATCCATTGTGCCCAAGAGCCGAACGAATCCCTAAAAGAATACATAAGTCGTTTTGTAAACACCAAAAACGGGTTGGCTGATTGCTTTGAGCAAGTAGCAATAGCATCCTTGAGGCAGGGCTTAAACCCTGGAAATTTGGCTGATTCAGTAACCAGGAAAAAAACCATGACTTGGGGAGGTCTACTGAATCAGGTTGGGAAGCAAATTAACGTTGATGAAACAAAGAAAACTAGGGTGCACAAGCAGGTGAGGTCTGCCCCGGCTGCACCAAACCCCATGATGTATCGAATCACATGTTGCTATTAAGTAAATATATGAAAAGAGATAAATATTTAGCAAACTCTAAGGTTTGTGTTGCTATTTTTCAATTGATGTTATGATTAAGTAAAATTTTCCCTAGAGATCTCGTGATACTTGGTGATTGATATCATTAATAGTATTTTTCTTGCTACTATGAAGAATCTTATTGTTTCCATTAGTGAGATAAGTTGTATGGCTTTATTTCATTACTTAATTTGTGTGAGATTTTTATGTTATTTTCTCAAAAGGTCAGCACTGTTTCCCTTGTTAGATACTAAAAAACAAAGGTACGTAAATGCATTGGTGCTAATGAGGAAGATGATGACTATGAATTTGATGATAACGAAGTAGACGATGAACAAACTCATAGTTCTTTTGATCCAGTTTGTGCAATCCGTGACAATTGTGGAAATGTTTTATGGTATGCATAATGCATGTGCTACAAGACTAGTTTTTTTTCTTGTACCCTGCGATTGTTTTTTCAAGATTGGCAATTACACATGTTGTGCAGTTCTTTGGAACTCGTAGTGTTTTGAAAAAGTTGAATCAGAAATCTTATATTATACATTATATAGTTTAGCTCTTTAATTGTTTAGTTTATCACTTAAAAATTGGATTCATTCATGAATTAATGATCGTGAATTGTAAGTTTTAACTTGTTACGGGTTATTTGGTTGTTTATTTTTCTGTTCTATTTAGATTCAGTTCTTTTTAATAACATGGTTCCATACGGATTCGGTTTCCAATTGGTCTTTTGGTTACAAAATATCATTTGGTTATAAAATAACAATTTAGAACCGAATCTTAATGAAACCGAAACAAAACTCAATGTAATCGAATTTGTTCGCCTATTATATTAAATTAAATACTCATACGGAACAGAACCGAACAAATTTTTAATAGATTTCTCGATGAAAACCTATATTAAAATCCAAAAACCAAAACCAAAATCAAACCAAAACAAAACCAACCCCACTGAATAATCAACCGCCCATGTTTAGAATTAAACATGAACACACCCATAAATATAATATAGAATACGACACTTATAAAAGTATACAAATAAATACAATACTATAATTTATCTAAAGCAAAAAGTATAAGATGTAAACGACCAGTTATATGTACTTCAACTTGCTAAACCATTTGAAACTATTATTAATCTGTAAATCAATTTAAATTTAATACAAACACAAAATAAAATAAAATACTCCAACATCCGAATAAACTAAAGTGGTTGAGCTATATGTATCCTAGAAAAACTGTATCCTAACTACCAAACTTTGGTGTATAACATTTGTAAAGTACAGTTATTAAAACAAAGTTTTGTATCCTGTTTAACTAACAAACTTTAGTGCATAATATTTCTAAAGTCCAATTATTAAAACAAAATTGTACATGCTTGCACTTCCGGACAACATTCACTAAACATGGATGCAACTATACCATATGTTGTTAAGTTTCAAAGTAATTGCGAGAGATTTATTAAATTAAAATGTATGTCATTAAATTTTGCATACTGCAGTATTAAAGAAAGAGAAAAATAAATATATTAATCTGAAAAGGAAGGTTCCTTAAATAACATGCAATGTACCAGTCCACTTGAATAGAACTTTTACTGGTTCCTCGTAACCGGATTATTTGATATATACCAGTCCACTTGAATAGAACTTTTACTGGTTCCTCGTAACCGGATTATTTGATATGCGGTTTTATTTTGAAACCCGTGGCTGATAAGATCCTCTAGATAAAACATGTTTGAAATTGTTATTGGAAGGGATATTGGATATCCAATCTCCACACTAGTGTGATATTGTCTGCTTTTGGCCCAAAGGTCCGTACGGTTTTGTTTTTGGTCCACTTCCAAAAAACTTCACACTCGTTGAGGTATGTTCTTACTTATATACTACTCCGAGAATATTACCACCATGGCGTTCCGTCTGGGTCTGGCGCTCTGATACAATTTGTAAGGAATATTGGGTCTACATATTCCGCTTTTGTATATAAGTAAGAATAATCCGATCTCCACACTAGTGTGAGCTTTACTTTTGGTCCACTTCCAAAAGGCCTCACACTAGTTGAGGTATGTTCTTACTTATATACCACTAATCCTTCCCATGTTTAACTGATGTGGGATGTGAGACTTTGGTCGCCACCCTAACAGTTATCTTTTTAAAATTTATTTTTAAGAAAACACTCTCTAGAACTTCATCTTCACCGACTAATCATCCATCATTCCCAGTCTCGTAAGTCTGTTTCTCAACCCATCTTCATTCATCTCTCCATTGCAAGTAAACATTACTTGTAATGGGGAGAATGACTCCTTCAAAAATCCTGTTTTAACCCTCTCTTTCACTATAAAAAATCATCGGACCTCCATTAATGAAGCTTCGTCTATTAATGGTACCAACCAATTTCTCTTCTTTAATGCAACGCCCCTGAGACACCAGTTATCCATCTGGAGAAACTCAATCACGTGCACCCTCGATACTCCCATATCTAGCATTATATTTCTAGATTTGGAGAATCATGGAGTTATCATCATCTCCCTCTTTCTGTGCAGACTCCTATGGTGATAATGGCCATCGCCGTTAAAAGAAACCTTCTCTCTGTTCCTCACCCTACCATCATCGCCTCTCATTCTTCTCCTTCTAGCGAACCAATCAGAAAAACAAGGAAAATAGTCACACCAATCAGACTGTTCGCGAGCCTTTACTTCCTGTCTTGGAAACCGGAAAATCTCGCCCCTACTGCCGTTAGCTGGTGGTCAACACTAAGGTGTTACCTCTCCTCCAGACCTTGGTCAAAGTGAAATTAATGGCGCTCAGGTCCCTAGGAGCAGATTGTTCTCTGCTTCTAATGGTGAGTTCGAAAATTCGAATTGCAGCCAGCACCTTCTCTCTCCTACAGCCAATCATCGCCTCCCTTCTTTAAGGCACCATTTAAAGAATCCCCTCGCATTACACGGTAACTACTTATCTACCCGCAACCACCAGAACCCTAAAACCTACCCCCCTCCTCTCTCCTTTGTAGAATATAAACAGCCTCTTAACCCTTTGCATACCCACTCCCCTCTCTTACTTCTCCTTTCATTAAAGAAAATAACCAAAAACTCTTCAGACCCCCCTCTGTTAACCATGGTCAAAACAAGAACACAAAGGTCTCATAAACGTAACTCCACATCCCTACCACCTAACCGGAAAATAACCCCCCACTTCAAGGACCAGAAAAATGCCATTACCGCCCCCTATTCGTCAGACTCTTCCCGACCAGGCAGCCCAAACACATCTCTCTCTAGAGAAAAAAACCTCATCTCCTCCTCCTATATCTCCATCCCGTTGCTCGGGTATGCTGGGCCTTCCTCTGTATGTTCATGCCGCTCCTCCCCCTGTCATACATGGCACCCCCGTCCCCCTCAACAACTCTCATAAGAAATCTCTGGAGGAGATACGCAAATAGATGGATATCTTTCCTCGCTCGCTATCCCCTCCGTCATCCAAATCAGTAATGCATGTCATCTCTGATAATGAAGACCCTTCTGAGTTCATGGACACTCGCTCCCAGGAAAATCAACTGCAAGCCATCCTTGACCGCAACAAGCGTTTCGTGCTCGCCTTGACGGCGATTCAATCAGCTGATCCTCTATCCAAAACCACCCTTATGCTCGCCAAGTCAAAAACCCCTCCATTCCTCCCCATTTTACCAATGAATCTGCCCCCCTTGTGAACGTGCACCACCCTTTTTACCAATGAATCTGCCCCCCTTGTTTAGGTTAAAATGAAAGCTATTTTTGTTGTAATAAGACCCCACCGATATAAAAAAGATTCATTTTGTAAAAGAAAATTCCCTTCAAAAGTCTTATTTGATGACAAAAATGGGTTTGAAATTTTTATACATTTTGTTACTGATATTTTTAAAATTATTGGGTAAATACTAGTGTTGTTATCAGTCTTGTTCTGTTTGGATTTTGACAGAACCAAACCGTTATACTTGTCGGATCGGACCAAACCAAACATACAAATTTTCAGCTTTGTAAAACAAAACCAAACCAAAACAATTAAAAATTGTCCGGTTCGGCCCGGTTTTAACATGCCGATAAATCCCTACAAATGTTTTAATATAAAAATATTAAATTAATTAGAAAAAAATAGACAATAAAGATATCTCTATCTTCCTACTTCAATTACGACTCATTTTTGCATTATATACTAAACATACCCATCTATTTCATTTCTAACTTTTGATTTTATATCTTTTATTTTTTGTTTTTTTTCTTGATGTAGGATTCTATTCCTTTTATATCATCCTTTCATTATTATATTTCTCTTTAGGTGAGATTATCACTAAATATTTGTTTATTGAGAAATGAAGAAAAGTTGAGACTTTTTGCGATGAATTATACATTGTTTTGTCTAAAAATACATTAAGTATAAATAAGAAAGGTTCTTACAAATGAATGGGGCATACCCAGAGGAGTGGATTATAGCCGTGAAGAAAGAAATCGAAGAAATTGAGCTTATCTTGACCTAACAAGTACAACAAAGTATAGCGAAGTGTTAACACTAATATGATAAAAAAAGACAAGAAATAGCGACGGAAGTGACGATAGAAGTGAGCAAAGACAATGAGACTAAGCAACAGCATTGTAAGTCAGCAAAACACTCAGAATTGAAGTGACAGAAGTCTGCATCAATCTGAAAACAAGACAACATTAAGTTAGAAATTAAAAGGGTTGAGTTGGTCAGACAAACTTTGTACCATGAAATCTGAACCGCGGGTGAGAAAGCATGCGGTAAGATATCGCAGAGGCATGGGTATGAGAAGATCTAAAGTTTCTAGCACTCCTCTCACTCCAGAAATGGTAGATGATGGCACCAAAGCAGGCACGCCAAAGGTGTCGTAAACTGGATGGAGGCCAATTGGACGCCTCATGAATCCAAGATACCCAATTATTATTGTAGCTTAAAGTAGAGCCAAACTTAAAGCTTGCGTATTCCCAGATTCTCTGAGTGTAACTACGTCCATAAAGGATATGATCAATGGTTTCAAAGGAAGAATTACATAAGACACAATTTGGAGGTGTATTTAAACCCCAGCTCAGAAGCTTATCACGGGTGGAAAGTTTCCCTTAGATAGCAAGCCAAATGATGAAAGAGTGGCGAGGAATAGTAAATTTATGCCATACTAACCCTACCCACCCAACACTGGGTAGAGGAGTAAGGATGGCATTATAGGTGTCCTTGATTGTGAACTTAATGACTTCTCTCTTAGTGATCCAATAGTGGAAGCCATTGCAGAGGATACAAGGAAGAAGGAGGGAGAGGATGAGATGGTTGATCTCTTGGAAAGTGCGATGGTTTCTAGCACTAGCAGACCTTAATTGAAGTGGCCAATTCCAAAGGCCCTCTCGGATGATATCGGAAACTTTGAGATTACACCCCATATGAGAATCCTGAATAATGCTAGACCCATAGTGGTTGACCAAACAGGTTGATAGCAACCACGTGTCAAACCAGAATGAGGGATTCTTCCGGTTACCAATCTCCACCCTATATAACTTGCTAGCTAGAGGCCTAAGATTTAAAATTTTCCTCCAAGTCCATGAGAAAGAAGAGTCAATCTTTAAAGACCAGAATTTTTTGTCTTTAATTTTCTCAATGTAAATCCAGTCATACCAGATTGAGTTGTCATGTTTACTACGATGGACCATAAATATTTGAGGACGGCCGCCTGATTCCAAATTTTTAGGTCTAGAATCCCAAAGTCGCCCTCTAACAAGGGCAAGGTGACTGCATACCAAGCCACTTTAGCACCAGACGCCTTCATCTCAGGCCCTGACCAGAGAAAACGACAAAGAGACTGGGAAAGTTCTTTAAGAACTCTAGCGGGAAGAATGAAGATCGAAGACCAGTAAACCTACCCCGCAAAAAGCACAGACTACCTGCATAAGAGAGGTTTATGGAAGTGTAATAGGCAATACGGGTAGTAATTTTTTCGAGAATGGGTCAACAATCGTTATGGGAAAGGCGACCCGGGAGAATAGGGACTTCAAGATATTTAAGAGGGAGTGAGCCTACATTGAAGCCCAATATATTGATTAGGTCTAATTTAAGAGAGGGGTTAATCCAGAGAGGATGATGTGGCTTTTTTTAGGGCTAACTTTGAGGCCTAATAGATCAAAGAATTAATTAAGACAATCATTAATGAGATTGAGGGAATTAATGTTACCGCGATAGATTATCATCAAGTCGTCTGCGAAGCAGAGGTTGACAATTTTAAGCTTCTGACATTTCCAATGGAAATTGAAGTTCACATCATTACTTTTCTCCTTAAGAATACTGGAAAGAACTTGCATACCAAGACAAATAAAAAAGGGGATAAGGGATCACCTTGTCTAAGACCTTTTCTGCCTTGGAAATGCCCGTGAGGATCACCGTTAACATTAACAGTGTAAGAAGCAGTGGCGATGCATTGAATAATTCAACTGATCATCTGCTCCGGGAAGTTCATAGCCACCAAGATGTCAAGGATAAGATGCCAACGAACATTGTCAAAAGATTTCATCAGGTTGATTTTAAGAGCGACCCTCGGGCCCTTACCGTTAGTCTAGTAACCCTTAAGGAGTTCTTGGGATAGAAGGATATTATCCGTAATATTACGTCCAGCCACAAAATCCGATTTATATTTGTCAATCAGATAGCTGAAAAGGTCTTTGATCCTATCGGCTAGGATCTTGGAAATAATTTGTATACCACATTGCAACATGCAATTGGCCTGAAGTCCTCCGCAGTAGAGGGGAATTCTTCCTTAGGGATTAAGGAAATGATGGTGGCATTCCAAGAAGGCTCAAGACGACCAGTATTAAAGAACAATAAGATCACATCGCAAACATCTTTGCCGATGAGATTCCAAGAATGTTTGAAAAAACCCGCATTAAATCCATCAGGCCTCAGAGATTTATCACTATCAATACTAAAGAGAGCACTTTTTATTTCAGCGCAAGTAACCAGACAAATCATTGAAGACCGGTCAAGAGGATTCACTTTAGAATAAATAAGTGTGGAGATACGAGCAAGACCAGGGTATCCCGGGAGAGACCTGGAGCCAAGAAGGTTTGAAAAATAGTCTACTAAGACACTCGCCACCTCATTTGGGGAAGTGGCAAGGTCCTCGTTGCTATTAGAAATCGAGACAATTTTATTTCTTAGAGTCCGGTTTTCGATACTATTATGAAAGAATTTAGAATTACGATCTCCAAGCTTGAGCCAAGTCTCTCTAGACTTCTGTTTGTAGAAAGACTCTTCTGCACGACTAAGGGAGATATAGGCATAAGAGGCAACAATCTCGACAGAGATAAGAGATGGATTCAATGGGTCATTTGCTAAAAGCGTTTGGGTCGGGAAAAGCTTATTTTGGGCAATGGACACCCTAGAGTTTATATCGTTATATTCATTACGATTAAGGTCACAAAGGGCAAATTGAAGCCGAGTGACATTTAAGGAAACCAATCTCATACCATGAGCTGAGACCGGAAGGTTCCACGAGGAGGACACCAGCTCAATATAAGAAGGATGAGTTTTCCACATATTAAAAAAATTGAAAGGTTTTCTAGTACGTGTCTTAGGAGAACCCAAAACACGTTTAACAGTAGAATAATTAGAAGAACGAGCATGCCCAAACTGAGCATTGGACATGGGAAACGACTCATCCCAAACACTATTAACAAGAACCCGATCAATTCTTGAAGCAATAAGGTTTATGGGATTTTTATTGATCCAGGTGAAGTGAGAACCATACGACCGAAGGTCACTCAATTCACATTGATAGCAATAGAGATTAAATTTGTCAATCTTGGACTGAGAGAACGAGCTAGTACGTTCATCGTGGTTACCAAATAGCATTGAAGTCCCTGAGAGCAACCCACAGATAACCATAATTAGAAGCTGAAATAACCTTCAGGTTCGCCCATAAGACGACGCTCGGGTCCATCATTGAATGCATAGATAGCCGCGAGGAAGAAGGGGGGTAGAGTAATTAAGGCTACAAGCTTTGCAATGAATGAATTGAGAGGAAGAAGAGAGAATAGATATGGAAAAGACACTAGGGTTCCATATAACCTAAATCCTACCCAAACTATGAGAAGAGTGATTAGTAGCATAATTCCAAAAAGTAAATTTGGAAATGAATTGTATGAGATGTATATGTATACTCTATAATAAAATTATCACCCAAGTATGTTTATTCTATGGGATCTCTGGATAAAATCACAAAGCAAGTGTATATGTTTGAGATGAATTGTATATTTGGAATTCATGTGAGAAATTATCACCCAAATATGTCTATTTTGTGGGATCTGTTGACACAATCACTAAGCAAGTGTATCCTTTTCAGATGAATTATATACTTGGAAATTATGTGGATCTCATGGACGTGTTTAATAAGTTGTTGTAGACATTTAGTAAATGGTTATTTCATTCTTTCGTGCTTGAAAACTAATGCTAAATTAATAGAGTTAATGAACAAATCTAATTTTATTATGGTTGTATCTCAGCAATTAATTCATTTTACTAACAAATATATAAATAAATTCATAAAACATGTTTTTCATTAATATTAAGTTTTTTATTTTTTTTTATATTTAACAATATTTAAATTTAGGTTTACAAAGACATAAATTTATTACTTATTAATCTATGTAGAAATTATGATTTCTATTTATTGTCCGTTAAGGTTTAGTCTGGTTCTCCATCCGGTCTGGTTCCCGATTCTCAAAAGCATTAACATCCCTAGTAATGATCAATTAAAAAATTAACTTTTAATTTTTTTAATTTTTTTATCATTAAAGTAAAAAAAATAAAATAAATCAAAGTGTAATTGATTTTATTATTTTTTTCAAAAATATTGAACTGAATCAAAACAGATTGAACCGAAACCAAAATCAAACCAAACTGGATCAAACTGAACCGAAATATTAGCGGTCTGGTCTCGTTCCGAAAACTAAAACCAAAATTTTAACGGTTTGGCCCTGTTGAAAGTATAAAACACATAGGATATAATTGTGTCTCTTATATATTCACCTTTCAACAACAAGTCATAATTATAATGTATATATACAATGTGGTAAAAAGAAACGCAAAACGTTTAATGCATATTTCCTAAAATGTATATCAGACTAATATTAAATAGCTCATATACATTATAACACAACCCATATACTTTTGGTTCTAATCCTGACACTCCAACACCCCCCTCAAGTTGGAGCATGAATATTATGAATGCCTAACTTGTCAAGCAAAAACTCAAACTGCTTTTTGTATAGTGCTTTGATAAAGATGTCTGCAAGCTGAGACTGAGTGGGCATGTGAGATGCGCAAATAACCTCATCAAGTATCGCATCTCGTTGAAAATGACAATCTACTTCAATATGCTTTGAACTCTCATGCAATACAGGTTTTTGGACAAGATGTAAAGTCGAGACACTATCACATAATACTTTCATAGCCCCTAAGTGTGAGGCCCAAAAATCCTTAAGCAAATCGTGCAACCACTTTAACTCACAAGCCAATCATGTCATAGAACGATACTCTTCTTCACCAGAAGACAATGCAACAACACCATGTTTCTTAGTCTTCCAAGAAATAAGAGAATCACCCAAGAACATCATCCAACCACTCATACTACACAGCGTCTTAGAAAAGCTTGTCCAATCAGAGTCACCAGCTTGTAAGAATGAGATTACAACTACTCGGCAGAAGAATCCTCTGACGCGGGCTCCCTTTCAGATAATAAACAACTAGTAATGCAGCATGCCAGTAATCCTCCTGTGGTTTCTGCAGAAACTGAGATAAAATATGTACCAAAAAACAGATTTATGATCGTGTAAACGCTAGATAAATCAGTCTCCCCACCAACCTGCGATACGCGGACCTGACAATGAGTAGCGCTGACTCGCTCTTGCCGAGCTGGTGGTTTTGCTCCATGGGAAACGGTGCAGGCTTGCTTCCAAGTAAACCTATCTCAGAAATAATTTCCATAGTATATTTACGTTGTTAGAGAAAGAAACCTGCGGGACTTTGTGCTACTTCAAATCCAAGAAAATGTTTGATATAACCTAAGTCCTTTATATGAAAGTATGTGCTCAAGTATTTCTTAAACTCTACCAATTCACTAAGATCATTCCTATATTAAATAAGATCATCAACATACACCAAAACATGCATACGGAAACCACTCATGGAATAATAGAATAAAGAATAATTTGAATAGAATTGAACAAATCCATACCTCTCAAGTGCAGCCACTAACTTGGCAAACCAACACTGAGGTGCGTGCTTCAAGACATACAACAATTTTCAAAGGCGACAGCCCTGTCTTTCGCGCCCTTTGTCAAAACCTGGAGGAATATTCATGTAAACCTACTCATCCAAATTATAATGCAGAAAAGTATTATGTACATTCATCTAATGTAACTCCCAATTCTGAGTTGCTGCAACCGTGAAGAAAATACGTACAATAACCATCTAGGCAACATGGGCAAAGGTCTCTGTATAATCAACCTTTCTACTTGGTGATTACCAAACACGATCAAACAAGCTTTGAGTTGCTCTACTCTCCCATCAGTATGATATTTAATGTTATAAATCCACTGACTCTCTAAAGATTTCTTCCATAGAGGTAGATGCATCAAAGTCCAAGTATAGTTATCCTCTAGTACCTGAATCTCTTGTTGCATTGTCTCTCTCTAACCAGGATGTCACATAGCCTCTCGGAACAACTTAAGCTCATCATCATAGGTAATAGCTGCAAAAAAAGAGCGGTGTACCAACAAAAAATAAGAGTTGTCTATATAATGAGTGACAGGATAATGCATACCGTGATCAGGAGATGGACTCGAACTTAGAGCAGGAGGAGCAGATGGTGCTGAATGTACTATTGTAGTCATAAAAAAAATCCATCAAACGAGTAAAATAAATTTTGTTATGCTTGCCCTGTCCAAGATCTAAAGAAATGCCCGGAGTATCTAAAAGAAGATCTGAAACTACTAGCGGATCTGAGACACCACTGTTACCAACCTGAGGTGGAGGTTGCGAATCACCAAGCTCGATAACCTTCGCAAGTAGCACTACCACGGAGACGCCGCCATCCAACGACTCTCGTTTTTCAATCGGCGAGGCCTTCTCAACCTGCTCCCAAAATGTTAGATTAGTAGTAAGAGGTGCAACGACCTTAGTCTCAAGACAACCCAACTTAGAGAGCACAAGAATAGATGCAAATGGAAATATATGTTAAAAAATTCCGCATCACGGGAAACAAAATAATCTCGACTCTTCACATCATATACTTTACAACATTTCTTGATATACGGGTAGTCTAAAAATACACCAACGACTACAACTCGAAAACTTTTCACCTTTAGAATTTTGATCATGCACATAACACAGAGACCCAAACACACGAAGCTCAAAGAAAATAGGAGGCACACAAAAAAGTATCTCAAATGGAGTCTTGGAACCCAAAAATTGAGAAGGAATTCTATTAATCAAATACCCGACAGTCAAAATACACTTCTCTTAAAAGTCAACAGGTAAGTTACCATGAAACTTGAGAGCACTGGCAACATTCGAAATATGTCTATATTCCAGTTCGGCCCTACCATTCTGCTAAGGAGTACCCACACGTGAAGATTGAAAAATAATACCCAACTCATCAAAAATACAGCGCATAGAGAAAAAATCAGTGTCATTGTCACTGCGCAATGTCTTAACAACCCATAAAATTGCTTATTAGCCATTGCGAGAAAATGTAAAAACATAGAAGTTACTTCTGTTTTCTTAGCGAATAAATAAATCCATACAACATGAGAGTAATCATCAACAATAATGAGAAAATATTGTGCAACGTATGAAGATAAAGTATGATAAGGACCCTATAAATCACAATGAAATAATTCAAAACAAGCAGTCGCTTTAGAATCACTGACATGACATCATTCACGAGTCTATTTAGCTCGAAAACAAACATTACACGGGTGAGCTACACTCCTATCAACAGTACTAGAAACAAAAGGTAAAGACTAAACTATCTTAGTTGAGGGATGTCTCAACCTACGGTGCCACAATTCGGCATCACTATCAACCACTGTAGCACTACAAACTTTGGTCTTCACAACACCGGTGAAGTAGTACATTCCACCTCTCCACTCACCCAGTCCAATCATAGTCTTTGATCGCCAGTCCTGAATAACACAACCAAACTTAACACAATAAACAATACAGTCGAGATCATCAGTCAAGTGGGTACTGAAAAAAAAATCATATTACAATTAAACTTGGAAACCAAAAATAGATTCTGCAAAGACAGCTGACAAGACAAGGGCACACTACCACAATGTATAGCAGTAACCTGAGAACCATTGGGCATAAATACTATACTGGCTAGCATGAACATTTTAGCAGTCCAGTCTGATCTAAACCTGTGAGCTTAGCAGTACGGTTCGGTTCCGTCAAAACTCAAACCAAACTGGACCGATAACAGCCCTACATTTGACGATAAAATATAGTTCTTCTCCATCCCTTCTTCCCATAATACACGTGGTTATGTTCAAAAGATTAAAAAAATCATAATCATTTTTTTGTTTTCATAAAAAATATTCAATTATATAAATTTAATTGGTGAAAAAATAATAAATAATATTATATTCGTATTAATGTACCAAGATGCTATAAAAAAAAATAAAAAAAATATTTTTTAAACCATATATATTATGAAAGTGAAGATAAAAGAATAAAAGAAAATAGATAAAACTAAGTTAACTTTAAACTCAACTTTAGATTCTTAGCCCCTGAATTTCAATCTTATTATTTTAAATTAATAACCGTAGATAATAATCTTGACTTCTTTTTTATAACTCCTCTTTATTATAAAATAAAATTGAGAAAAAAAGTCTAAACTCCAAAGAAAAGATCATATAAGTTATATGAACACTATATAAGAGTACTGCAATAATGATACAATTCTAATAGTTGACTTGACTCCCAAAAATAAACTAAACAAAATTGATTATTACACTCAAACAAATGATTGCTACTGGTAGGATTGACATTAATAAAGAAAAAAAAGTCAACACACAGTTCTTGCTTATCTGTCTACTGTCTGGCCTCTTTATTGTTTTTAAACTACATATTTTCTTGCAGACTGTTTCTCAATATGAACGTGTCGATTTTTTTCCACATAAATATCCATATCTGCTCTAAACCTATATATATTATATATATTAAACTTTTCATGTCAATTTCCTAGTCTCCAAGAAATTCTTGCTCTTCGGCTCGCGAGATTGAATATACTCGAGAAATGCCGCGAAATCGGTGTCTTTATATTTCCTAGGATTTTCTTCATTCACTAGCTTTGGTGCTGGTCTTATCTTGTGATCAAAAGGTAGACTATGCAATGAAGCTACTGAAATCCTTGGCTTTGATGAGTTCACTAGTACCCTATGTAACACACTCTTGTACTTCCCGTTGCTGAATATCTACACGTTAATAAAACAATCATTAGTATAGAGTAGGTATTGAAGCTTATCCAACATTTATAAGTCAAATGCTTATAAACATTAGCATGTTTTAGAATGAGTTTTAGAATGAATTACCTCGAGATGATCACCGACGTTGACAACGAATGAATTAGGGATAGGTTCGACGGTGACCCATTTGTCTTGATGGTGAATTTGTAAACCTCGAACTTCATCTTGTAGAAGAAGAGTGAGGAATCCGTAGTCGGAGTGAGGTGGCATACCGAGTGTAAGTTCTGGTTGAGGACAAGGTGGATAGCAATTAACAACAAGTAATTGACTACCTTCTTGAAATTTTTTTAGGGTTTCATCATCTTTTGGTGTTCTTGTTGTTGGTGTTTTGTCTATGTTGGTTTCAAATAGTCCAAGGCTCTCTAAAATGGCTTCCATTACCATTAAATATATGTGTTTAGTTTCTTTAGAGTAGGTAGCCGCCAAATCCCTGTTTACCAAAAGCTAAATTAGATATAAATAAAAAGTAAATAAATAAATAATGAATTTCACATGTATTAAAATAGAATTTCGAACCTGAAATCGGAAGGAGAGGAAGGCCAATAAGGAAGATTTTCGGGTAAAGGATGACACATTAGTTTCAAGAAATCTCTCCAACAAAACACATTATCTTTGGTTTGGTTAAAGCTTGTTCCATATCGGACCGGAGCTGTCATATCGGTCGACATGTATTTAGATCTTTCTTCATACGACATCTCAAAAAACCTTGTACTAACATCTATCATGTTCTCTATAACATCAGTAACGATTCCATGGTTCACCAACTGCATGAAATGTAATAAGCAGTCATTAGTATTTCATTACAATCAGCAACTCGAAATCAAAACTTAAAAATCAATGATCACCAACCAACCTGGAAAAATCCGTATGTTTCACAAGCACTTGATAAGGTTTTAAGGACTTGGGTTCTGTTCGGACCCAACAATTCTGCGAAATCAATGACGGGTAGCTTGAGATGATGAGTTTCTGAGGTGGGTTCGACTTGGTTTGAATTGGGTCTTTCCGAAACAGGTAATATGTACTTATACGGTACTCTGTTTATGCCTTTGTCGCAGAGATGTTTCACTCCTTTCTGATATTGCTTCTCGTTCTGTGCCTCGGTGGTTATCATTGGCATTGCTGGTGACATGTTTTATCTGATAATAAAAATTCAAACAAACTTGTATAAGGAACAAATTATTATAATCAAGTACTTAAAAAAACCAAAACTTTTTTCTTTTTTTTTATGGTCTTGAAAAGTCTTCCCAAAAGTTGGGAAGATTGTAATAAACCCAAATACATAAACTACATTTTGCTTTAAAAGAATGTATGAAGAACCCACCTTTTGGGTTGTGTTGAAGAACAAGAAGTTGTTTAATATGTGAAAAAGTAGTGAGAGAAGAAGATATGATTATGAAGAGAAAGAAAGACAAGTGTGTATTTATAGAGAGAGAAGACTAGAGAATGGTTATGTTATGTAACAGTAACTAGTTTTCGACAAAACCGGCGGCGGTTTTCGGGTGCCACGAGGACTGACTAGTTCCAGAAAAGTAGATAAAATTTTATAATGATATGGTCACCACGAGGTGGTAGGGACAGAGCGAGTACTGTATAAACACATGACTCCTACTACGCCTATACGGCTATAAGCCTATACCTATACGTAAACTTGAAAACTCCAAACTCTGTAGGAGAATTAAAAAAGTATATGGAAAAAGTCTACGCGTACTCTTTGATTGTATAGGACTAGGAGTACAGTACTATCATTTTTGTGTCTGGGTCAACGTTTGAGCTTTCTGGCCAGACTTTTTGGACATGCATGATGCAGCTCCTATTCGAGAAGGTAAGGTTTTTAATTTTGAAGGGTCGTTTTGGTTTCTATACTAGGTTTTTGCTTTTGGGAGTTGCTTCAACGTTATTCAATCTTATCTGTCGTACGACAAATAATGAGTTTAGTCTTTAAGATGTTTTTTATTATTATGAATTCAAATGATTTATTCATACACATACATAACAATATAAATACATAAACAATTATGATAGCTAAAAGAATTAAAAGTATAAATTAATAATAAATTTTTTTCCAAACTAATAATAAATAACACCGAACTTTTGGAAAAATATAGGATATAAAATAGTTAAATAACTAATTCCCCGCATGTCTAATGAGATAAAGGAAAATCTAAATTACATATTTTGTAGATTTATATTTTAAATTAATTTTTGTACAACTAAATTATAGGTTTAAGAATATGCGAAACTAAACATAAAAAATAGATTTAATGTGGTATGGATCGTGAAAAAAGTACACATACTTAGACAATAAACATTTTTTTATTAAACAAGTAGTTCAGAGAAAAACTATCGAACACAAAACGTTAAATTCATATTTGATACAAAGATAACGTGATTCTCTCTCAAAAGACCTAGATATTTTTCTCATTTAGAAAAGTTGGCGCTCATTCATTGTTGTCACGTCACACCCGAGCATTCCAAATTTTCTTCTATTATAGGTTTAAGGAAAATCCTATTATCTTCCAACATGCTCCAAATTGAATACCCCATAAAATTGAAAATCACATTTTTAGCAAATCTAATTAATATAGAAGACCAAATTAATATGAGAAGATCAGAATATGAGACTCAATTAAATAGAAAATCTAACATGTAGAAAAATCCAATTCGATTAAGAACTTAAACCTAACATTTTTTGAAGCATCGACGCATAGTCAACAATGTCTCGGCAACCTCAGATCAGAGGCCTCGACACCATGGCATCGGATAGGGGGCATCAGCTTGGGTCATCAACACATGTCATCATCGCAGTTTCTATCACATCGGCCAAGTATTTCCAATAAAAAAACAACTTGTATATGGTCAACCAAACTTACATTTACGTTCCAACAAACGTCTTTGCAACTAATTTTTTTTCACAACTCTATCTCGAGAGAATCAAGCAGTTCTTACCTATACATGTCATCGATCGATCCATCTATGACCCATAGAGTCATTCGACAATACATTTGTTGACGAGTTGCTTCTAGCCCACATCTAACAATTCTCCATCTAGGCTTATAGTAACTCCAATATTCATTGCACCTAATATTATACTATTTAGAGATTATTTCACTTATATTCCAGACTTCTACTAGTCTCATGTAGTTCGTGAGCCTTAAAATTACAATACTTTAGTCATATCATCTGAAAGATTTTCCTTGCTAGTAATATTAGCCACCTTCTCTTGGTCCATTTCCACCACGTCTCATATGAAGTTCATTTTGATATCTACATGTTTTGTCTTCTCATGGAATTTTATATTATTTGTTAAATGAAGAGCATTATCGTTATCATAGTACAAAACCACATTTATACACCAGTGAGTTCACTCAAAAATTCATTCAGCTACATTACTTTCTTCGTAGCTTTCGTAACAATCATATACTCGATTTCTGCAAATGACGACTTCCATCTAATCGTTCCTTCACACACACGACTTTCATCTAATCGTTCCTCCAAACACAATAAATAAATAACCCGAAATAGACTTCATTGTGTCAAGACAATCTGTATAATCAGAGTTTACAACCCCTTTCATCACTATATTATTCATATCAATATAACTATAGAACAACTCTATAAAATCTGACCTCTTTAAGTATCTTATGAGCCAATTGAGTGCATGTCAATGTGACTTTCGAGTATTAGACATGAATCTGCTTAAAACACTTATGATGTGGGTAATATTAGGTCACGTCCAAATCATAGCATACATAATGCTACCAATAATATTCATATAAGGTATTTCCATAATATACTTATGATCTGTATCTTCGGTTTGTTGTTAAATGGCACTAAGTTTGAATTTGGCACCAATGAGAGTTCCAACTATTTTAGTTTCTGACATAGACAAATTGTTTATTACCTTCGTGTATATACTCGTGTTGAGATAATAATAAATACCTCTTCGGCATGTTCATTCTAATATCAACATAATGTCCTCATAACCTCTCTCGTACCCTTCATCTCAAACTCATTTTTTAGTTGAGTCTTTACCGCTTTAATTTTTCTCTTATTTCTACGAGCTATCAATATGACATTCACATATATCAGCAATGACTAGTTGATTTCGTTTTGCTCGTCTTTAAAAATAGAAATATATGTATTTTTATAAAGTTTTATAAGTTAGAGTTTCAAATTTGAAGTTCTGAAAATAAAAAATAATCAATGTTTAAAAATTGTACGTGTTTGTATTTTTAGGAATATTGTTAAAAAATCATACCACATATAATTTTTTTAACTATTAAATTTAAATGATTATTAGTAATTTAAAACTTATTCAAAATGATTATGATAAGTTCAAACTTATCTAAATGATTATAAATGATTGGTTAAATTCATATATTTTTTAAAATGTAATATGTCAGTTCATTTTAGACATTATAATTAATTGGATTGGTTCCAATTACAAAACATAAAAATTTGGATCGTTATTATTTAAGTGTCCATTATCAATAATAATTGAAGATAATTATTTAGAGGTTTAGAATCTAGTGAACCTCACCCATATAAACCAATGAATTTTTTTTAGAGTTTTTGATCTATAGTTGTCTTTAAAAAATCATAATATTTTATACATTTTTTTACTTTAAAATTTAAATATTTAATGTAATAGCATAATATATTTATAAAAATTAATCTAGATATTGTAATTGTCAATTTAATCTAGATATTTAACGTAATTAAATAATATATTTATAAAAATTAGTCTAATGGTATAATTCTCGCTTTGGGTGCGAGAGGTCGTGAGTTCGTTTTACGCGACACCCTTTGTAATTGTAGATGGGTTCAATTTGGATACAAAGATAGCTCTTTTGTTCTCTAAAGAAGCTCAAAGAATCTTAATCTTTAATTCTCTTCTTCTTCCTTCTCTTAGCCTCTGTTGATCCCCTCCTCATCCATGGCTGCGTCAACCAGATTTGATGAATCAAGCAGCCCCAACAAAGAAGCTCATATCTTTGTGAATGAAGATTACCATGATCTTCATATTTTATCAAATCCCTCAAAGCAAAACATAAACAACATCATAAGAAGCAACCCAACTATAGACGCAGCAACCATAAAAACAACACCCAATATCATATACTGATACTCTACGTATATGCAGTTTAAAATCAGATTCCAAGCCAATCAGTGTTGTCAAAAAATCGGATCGCATTTCAATGCAGTTTAAACAAATTTATAAAAAAAATTAGACCTTACTTTAAAGCATACGTTACGGAAAGTTCACAAATGGATTGCCCAAAAGACATATTCTAAATCATTTCCTGAATTCTCATAAATTCAAAGAAGCGTATAGTATATCAGCCTGAGACTTTAGGCACATACTCATGGAATTTGATTCAAAAGAACATTTATGTAAGATTTGGAACAGAAACATTTGGACAGTGAGACCATCTCCAATGTGTCTTTCTTAAATGGAATGTTGATTTCAACCCAAAATATGAATTTGGAACAATCCCTGTATGGATAAGAATCGGAAGAGTGTCAGAGTATCTTTATAATTAAAATATAATACACTCTATAGAAACTACAACAGACAACCGATTAAAGATCAAAGTACCGAAAATAAACAAAGCCTACTTCAACGCATGTTACGCTTGGGTTAAAACTGATGCATCTAAAAATATGTAACATCACATTTAAATTGGATTTGGTGACAACAAATGATGATGGCTGAATATCAGTTACACAGATATTCCTCAATACTGTCAAAATTATTTTCATATATGCCATAATAAGGAAACATGCAAAAAACAAACTAAGAAATATTCTGCTAAAGATCAACTAAATTAAGGAAAGACCAAGATTACTACTGAAGCTACTACTAAATATTCCCAAGAAACAGAAGTCGCAAACATCAAAGAAACAAAATAGCTTAAAGTTAAATCAATCATGGTAATTTGTGAACAAACTATGGAATCAAGACAGCAATAACATCAACACAAAAGAAAATTATCTACTGAAGAGGTTTAATCTTTGAGCAAATTAGACATTGAAACTGAGTTAAAAGCAGTAAACAACAATCAACAAAGCATCCAGCAACATGAAACTTAATTCCCAGATACTGAGGAAATTATAGAGGTCATTCAAGATCTTGAATTCAGTTGCAATCACTCTTCTTCCAAAGATTACAAAAGCCTGTTATCATGAAATGTCACACCAAACAAAAAAAATATCGGAAGTTTACCTTCCTCCCCAATCCTTAGAAATAAGGAAATTGACAAGGTATTCAGAAAAGTGCTTAACAAAAAACTAAAGGCAACAAAAGGGAGGATAAAACCTAATAGCAAAATAATTAAATCCTTGAAATGCTCAGGGACAAGCAAACCTACTAATTCTTTAAACAAGGATGATCAGGATGGTTAGTTGGAACATTCACTGAATTGAAAACAAAAACTTTTTTTAGAAGGATCAAGCCTCTGATCAACTCTGATACCTTAGTTTGCATTACTTCAAGGCTTGGTTTTAAAAACTTTAAAGCTAATTCATCCAACAAAATTTGGTTTTTATGGAATGAAAATTTTTCTATTAACATTTTTCTTAATCATATCCAATGTCTACATATTGAAATATCATATGTTGGTTTGGATAAAAAAATATATTACTAACCATGGTTTACACTAAATGTCAAAGACACAACAAGTTCGACCTATGGAATACCCTCAGGAACATCTCCTACTTAACTAAGAAATGGATAATCTTTGGTGACTTCAATGTGGTAACTTCAACAACTGAATAGATTAGATGCACTACTTTTTGTCTAAACAACATAGAAGATTTTAATGATATAATTATGGATTATCATTTAGAGGATATGACATATGTGGGCTCTAAATTTACTTGGTCCAACAACTCAAAGTGGAAGCGTTTAGACATAGTTCTCTACAACTCTGTCTGGTCTAAATTTTTTAATGAAACTAAAGTGCTTCACATGGCCAAAACTTGTTCTAACCATGCCCTTTTTAATAAACAATCATCTACATACAACAGCAAGTAAACATAACAATCATCTTGCATCTTTTGATGAGACATACAATTGTCATATGGACTCCTAATGAACCCTTTTGACACCATGAATGTATCAAAATGTTTTTACCATTGCCTAAGTGACTATTTAAAACCATACAGTGATTTTCTCAACACACAAACCTTGTCCTCTATATTATGTTCGATCAATCCCTATGGTTGTCTCATGTAGATTCACTCCTCCGATTCACCATGTGGAAACGCAGCCTTCATATCCAACTACTCAAGTTTAAATCTTACAAAACTACCATGGCTAACAAAAATCGAATCGTACTATGCTTTACCACTGGAGAAAATACTTCATTGAAGTCGATTCCTTTCCTTTGAGTAAAACCCTTAGCGACCAGTCTTGCCTTGAATCGAGATGCCTCAACCCCTGGATTACTTTTTTTTGAACACTCATTTGTTTCCTGCTATGTTCTGTTCTTTAGAAAAGTCAACAAGCTTCCATGTTTTATTCTTATGAAAAAATTCAATCTCTTCCCATATAGCACCAATCGACCGATCTGCCTCTGAACTCGTTATAACTTTCCTATAGTTACTAGGTTCATGCATCTCAATTTCTTCTGCAACTAGATCCATATATATTTTTGGAAATCTAACATCTCTTCTATCTCTGTCCAATTTTATGTTATAAGGTTTTTGTTCTGGTTCAGGTTCATCACCGTCACTATCATCCGATGTTGACGCTTTACCTCTTGATTCTGGATTGACCTTAGAACCACTCGAATTATTGGACCTGCTAAGAACTGATCCTACTTAAAGCTCTACTTGTTTACTCATAACCAATCATGGGTCGACTATTTCTCCTACTTTTTTTGACTGCCTATCGAAGCAAACTCATTAAAGGCAACAACATAGAATATTTTAATGATATAATTATGGATTATCATTTAGAGGATATGACATATGTGGGCTTTAAATTTACTTGGTCCAACAACTCAAAGTGGAAGCGTTTAGACATAGTTCTCTACAACTCTGTCTGGTCTAAATTTTTTAATGAAACTAAAGTGCTTCACATGGCCAGAACTTGTTCTAACCATACCCTTTTTAATAAACAATCATCTACATACAACAACAAGTAAACATAACAATTATCTTGCATCTTTTGATGAGACATACAATTGTCATATGGACTCCTAATGAACCCTTTTGACACCATGAATGTATCAAAATGTTTTTACCATTTCCTAAGTGACTATTTAAAACCATACATTGATTTTCTCAGCACACAAACCTTGTCCTCTGTATTATGTTCGATAAATCCCTCTAGTTGTCTCATGTAGATTCACTCCTCCGATTCACCATGTGGAAACGCAGCCTTCATATCCAACTACTCAAGTTTAAATCTTACAAAACTACCATGGCTAACAAAACTCGAATCGTACTATGCTTTACCACTGGAGAAAATACTTCATTGAAGTCGATTCCTTTCCTTTGAGTAAAACCCTTAGCGACCAGTATTGCCTTGAATCGAGATGCCTCAACCCCTGGATTACTTTTTTTTAACACTCATTTGTTTCCTGCTATGTTCTGTTCTTTAGAAAAGTCAACAAGCTTCCATGTTTTATTCTTATGAAAAAATTCAATCTCTTCCCATATAGCACCAATCGACCGATCTGCCTATGAACTCGTTAAAACTTTCTTATAGTTACTAGGTTCATGCATCTCAATTTCTTCTGCAACTAGATCCATATATATTTTTGGAAATCTAACATCTCTTCTATCTCTGTCCAATGCTATGTTATAAGGTTTTTGTTCTGGTTCAGGTTCATCACCGTCACTATCATCCGATGTTGACGCTTCACCTCTTGATTATGGATTGACCTTAGAACCACTCGAATTATTGGACCTGCTAAGAACTGATTCTACTTAAAGCTCTACCTGCTTACTCATAACCAATCATGGGTCGACTATTTCTCCTACTATTTTTTACTGTCTATCGAAGCAAACTCATTAAAGGTCACTTCTCTATTGATGAGAAAACCTGGAGACTTTGGAGAGGTACACAATAACATATATCCCTTCACTTCAGTAGCATATCCTAGAAATATGAACCTATTTACCCTCAGCTCAATCTTACGATATCTCACATGAGCATACATAGGACAACCGAACATCCTTAATTATTCGTAATCAGCCGATGATCCAGACCAAAACTCAAAAGAAGTTTTACAATTAATTACCATTGATGGAGATCGATTCACCAAGTAATACGTTGTATTGATAGCTTTAGCCTAAAATTCATTTCTCACACCTGAATGTGAGAGCATGTTTCGTGCATTGTCACAAAGCATTCTGTTCATTTTTTATGCGACCCTATTCTGTTGTGGTGTTTTAGAACAAGTGCAATGGCGCATTATTCGCTCAGCTTCGCAGAAATCGTTGAACACACGACTGTAATATTTTAACCCATTATATGTCCTAAAATGTTTGATTTTTCTTCTTGTTTGCTTCTCAATCATTGTTTTTTATTTTAAAAAGGTTGAATATGTCTCATGTTTTGTTTTCAGAAAGTAAACCCACACTATCTTTGAATAATCATCGATAAAACTCATGTAGTTTATGGCTCCGTTCTTTAACGGAATTCTATTTGGGCCCCAAAGATCTGAATGAATGTAGTTCACTATCCCTTTAGTCTTTTTATATAGCCGATTTCCTAAATTTGACTATACTTTGTTTACCAAACACACAATGCTCATAAAATCCCAATGATCCTGCTTTATAACCTTTGAAAAAATCTCTTTTTCCTAAAATAACTAATCATTTTTCACTCATGTGACCGAGACATAAATGCTACAAATGATTCTGAGCCTGTCAACTTTGGCTAGTATTCCCTAATGATGCTAATGTATAATTTCCCATAACAACACTCCCCTCGAGAATATAAAGTCCATTCTACAAACTGCATTTTATACACATCGTTGAGCCTTTTGTCACTTTGATTACACCGTCTTCTGCATGGTACTTGTAACCCCGACAGTTTAGTATCCCATAAGATATCAAGTTTCTCTTTAACCTATGAACATGTCAGCACGTCACGATTCTAACAAACCCATCAAACATTTTTATTTTTACGTTACCAATACCACCAACATGCAACGAATGATTATTCCCAAAATAGACAGTTCCCTGCATCGGCTTGTAAGTATCGAACCACTGCTTGAACTGAGACATATGATATGTAGTACGAGTATCGAGTACCCAAGAGTTGCACTCACAATCTGAACTGACATATAATACATCTCATGTACCATTGTTTTCACTATTATCAAAATCGTTGACACCTTCAACAATGTTTGCTGTATTTTCCTTTTGATTTTCTTTTTTACAATTCAGTTTCGGATAATCTCTCTTATAATGACAATGCTCACCGTATTCAGAATAGTTTGAGTTATTTACTTTTGATTTGGACCTATAGTTCTTCCTTCTTAACGAACTCATTTTGCTTCTACAACTTCCCATAATCCTAAGATATTCCCCTTAAGCCTCATTACATGGCTGCAACTGTCACATCTCCATTGATTTCACTGCCCCTTTGACATTTTCTAGAGATAACTTATCCTTACCATATATTATGGTATCTACAAAATTTCATAGGGAGCTGGTAACGATCTTAAGTAAAACAAATTTTGATCATCATCCTCACTGTTGATATCAATGTTCTCCAAGTCCATTATAATTGGTTTAAAATTATCGAAGTGTTCAATTATGGACATACTTTCTTTTCATTTGAAATTGTACAAGCTTTTTTTCAAGTATAATCGGTTTAATACTGATTTTCTGAGTAAAGATCTCCTAGATTTTTTCATGCGGATAAAGCAATCTTCTCACCACTAATCTCGCGAAGAACAATGTCTTTCACACTCATTAAAATCCAGCATAAAGCCATTTCTTAAAGATCTTACTTCCCATCTTCTTCATCTTTTCTGGTAACTTATTCTCCACCGCCTTCCAGAGCCCTTGCAGTACCAATAAATGTTTTAGCCTAATCTTCCACAATGCAAAGCTGGATTCCCTTATCAATTTTTTCAATCATGTATTTGGTTGTTGTAGACACCATATTGAAACCCTAATTGCAAAACGTAATTTCGCAATGTGGCTCTGATACCAATTGTTGGGATTTACTATGCAATGTATCGCAAATGCTCAAACACAAAACAAAAGAAAAGATCACTGGATTTAACGTGGTTCGACAAAAGTCTACATCTACAGACGTCGTCGGAGAAAAAATTTTCACTGTGATAGAAAAGGGTTATAGATTTCGGATTGTGTTTTGTGTAGTCATAGTAATCTATTTATAGAGAATAAATAGACTTACTAGTCAATAGGCCTAATGGACTCATATACACAGAGACTAGAAAGTATAAACCACCATATACTTAAACGCAAAATGAACATTCTAATGACACGGTATTGTACAAACGAATACGGTACCTATCAATATCCTTGATAGTGTTAATATTTTATACATTTTAAAGTTATTGGTACTGAGTTGTCTTTAAAAAGTATTGATATTTTATACATTTTTATTTTGATAATTTAAATATTTCAATTAGTAATTAAATATATATTTATATAAATGAATCAATTGCAAATTGCAATTGTCAATTTAATCAGCTGATAACTTGAAACCCAAGCTCTTCCTCAAACCTATATAAAATGATTTAACCCTAATCATTATAATCAACATTAAAGATTAACAAATGAACAATGACTCCGGCAATTTAGTTACAATAAAAAAAATAGATATATGTGATCTAAAGTACTCCACGTCGATCAGGTGCGTTAAAAAGACTTGAAACAGCCTGTTACCACATTTAATAAAATAAATGTAATTGACTTTTTCTTTATCTCGTGCCCTGGCTGACCCTTTAAACGTACCTAATTTAATCATATGTACTCCTTAAAGGTCAAGCTCATGAACTTTACAAAAGGTCACAAATTATATACATTGTTTCACAACTTGTACCCATCTAGTGGATAATTCAATAAAACTTAAAATCTTACCAATTTTTATGAATAATAGATATTATGTTAGGTGCATATTCTTGATTGATTTTATGCCTATGGAAGGAACAATATCACTGGATTGCAGAATCAAATGAAATTGGGAAAAGGGTTTGTTTGATTTTTATACGTAAATAAAAGTCAAGTGCAAAGACGTATTCAAAATTAAGGAGACAATTAGGAAGACGGTGTTCGGAGTCAAGTACGGAGGATTCAACCTTTGCAGCAACTGAATATACACGAGGCTGACTTGACTGCAGACAACTTAGACAAGTTGTTCAGTAATCGATTCTTGAATATGGTTGGTCATGACTCATGGTAAAGACTAATGACTAAATACATTCGCTTTTAAAACAATTTATATTTCTCACTTTGTGATTATGGAAAAATTTATTTATTTTAAAAAAATATATAAAGAGGAATATATATCATAATGTTTGTTCTAAAAAGAAAATAATTATATATATATATATATATTAGTTATATTTATGTAATTTATAAAGTAATAAAAAAATTATCCTAAATTTACTAATTAAATAAAAACTTAAAATTAATAACCAAATCATTTGAAAATTTAAATACAATTAGTAATCAAATCATTCCAAATCATATTTTATTATTTAAACTTTAGTTTTATTATTGCATTTAGTTTGATTTGTTTACAAGATATTGCACAAGCTTTTTAGGCCTACCATTAGACATCTGGAATCTAATACTTCTATTATCGGAAATGAATCAACTGAAAGATTGTCCGAATAAACTACTTCTATTCTTTCGTCAAGTGAAATATTGGCTATTTTTATAATATAATATTAATATATTTATATTACTTTTGGCATACTCTTAATTTTAGTTCTAGAACAACAGGTGCGACCAAAGTCTCACATCACACATCGGTTAAACATGAGAATAAAGATTAGTATATAAGTTAAGAATACATCTCCATTAGTGTAAGACCTTTTGGAAGTGGACCAAAAGCAAAGCCGCGTTGGCCCAAGATTCACCCCGATATTTATCATGATTTATAATACATAATATATTTTTTTGCCGATATGCTTTTTATATAAATTTATAAGACATAATATATTTTTTTGCCGATATGCTTTTTGGTTGAGTTGATAAAGTTATGGATAAATTGTTCAGACAATTTGTTTTATAAAAACAGGCTATACATACCCAAAACCAATCTAAGTTTACCCAAAAAATGTCTTTGATTCATTTTTGACTTTGTTAGTACCAAATTAACCTCCAAGTTTCATTTAATTACATAATTTTTACTAATGAAGGAAAAACACTTAGTGTATCCTAAGTTCACCCAAAACTCAAACAACCTACTTTACTAACCTTACCCAAAGAAAACACTTTTATTTAGTAGATTAAACCTTATACTGCTACAGATATCTCGAGTTTTTGAAAATCTTGTTGAACATTCAAACACCTTCAAGAATATGTTTTAATAAAATACACAAATAATTAACACATATAAAATAAAAATTTTAAAAAACATCAACAATTTTTAGTAAAACTTCAGCACATAAATAATTAACACATAAAAAAAATACTACTAACTAAATAGACTCAGTTAATATTTCGATAAATAAAAAACTCGATAAAATGAATGCACCATAGGTGCTCAGTATTGTGCACCATAGGTGCTAAATGCACAACACTGAGCACCTATGTTGTTGATCATTACGCACATAAGTGTTAAGTTCCCAGCACCAATGGTGCGTAATGGCATGCACCATAGGTGCTCAATACTCTACATTTACGGTGCAGGCCTTGCGCACCATTGGTACGAGGCATAAACACCATAGGTTGCACAACACTGAGCACCTATGATGCTAGTGTATTTTTTAGAAAAAATTATAATTTTTTTAGAAGAGAGGTGAGGTTTAGGGAGAAGTGTTGGAGAAAATAGAGTCGATGTGGTTTCGTCGAAAAAAACTTCTTAAATACCTCTAAAAAGGGATTTTTGTCAAAACAATGGTGTACTTGTACCAAATATGGTTGAACTCAAAATTGGATAAAGTTAGATTGATTTTGGGTATGTATAGTCTAACCCAAATTTATAATGTAAGGGAAATATGATTATGTCGTGCTTTGTTTTACTTTTAAAGCAAGATATAACATATTATACCAATAACATTTATCTTAGTGTCTGTGTACTTCAAGAAAAGAGACCTCAAATATGCTCTTAAGATATTCATATTGAATTTTTTTAAATGTTATTTTCTGGACTAAAATAGTAGTGGTGTGCTTTAGGATGACCGATGAAAAAAACGCGATTCAACTCTTTTGTGATATGTATCGTCAAGGATAAAAGATTGATAATTTTTATTATGGTAGTGCTTTAACTGCATTTACAGATCTTGCAACACCTAAAAAAGGTAAAATGATTAATTATCTTACTATAAAAAAATGGATACAACACCAAAATGTTAGTTTATTGCACTTTAATAGCTATGAATGAAAAACAAACGTAACTTTGTAGCTGTTGAACCGATACTTTCATTTACATTCGATACTTACATTATTAGAATTTAATTATTGATGTGTATATCTTTAATTCATGTGGCGAGACCATACATTATCAAATCATTCGAGACCATGTACGAGGTGAATGAATAGATATGAGACCGTGCATAATGGAGAAGAGAGATGCGAGACATGTACTACTTGATGATAGAAAAAACAAAATATAAATCCATATATCTAGTTTTGTACGTCTTTTAAAAACAAAATCAAGTATACTTTCGGATTTATTATTCGAACTACGGTTGAAAAAATACAATTTATTTAAAAAATAATAAAAAAATAAAAAAAATATATTTAAAACAAATATGTTATTTGCTATTTTTTACATTCCTTCACGTAACTATTAGTAGCTTGTCAATTTTAGATATTAAATAATAATAAAAAATTAATAAATATATATAATTAATTCATTCTATTTTCAAATTTTATATTTTTTAACTTACATATTTGTTATTAAGGAGTAAGGTTTAAAAATTATTACTGTATAAAATTTGAGAAAAATTACTACATATTCTTGAGTAAGGTAAATTTAGCTAAAAGAAAAAAAAAGTGCATAGATAATTTGGATGTAACCTTAGATATTATGAGCATGATTTTCAGAAAAATATGATTTTTATATTCATGAAGAATAGCGGTTGCGCATGTAACTATTTGATGTAGTTGCCCAAGCTCATGACTATATGGTCCTTTTGGACAAACGGAAACGGGTTTTATTTGGGGCCCCAATATCAGAGTTAGCTGATACAACCACTCAAATCGAACGCGTCGAGAAGCCCAACGATTTTCGAAAGCATCACATCGTGATCAAGTCCATGCCCTAAATTTAATCGTTTAAACCCTCGTTTTGCTGATTTAGTAAATTTTCTGTATTTTCCTATTTTTGTTGGAATTTATTAGAATATTTAACTAGCTCCAATCTCTTTGAGCACTTTTATAAAAGAAAAAAGTTATAATTTTGGGCTAGGATTTCGAGCACTTTTATAAAAGGCTAGGAAAATGCATAAGGAAAAAGTTATAATTTTGGGCTAGGTTTTCGAGCACTTTTATAAAAGGCTCTCAAACCCTAGTTTTGCCGCAGACTTTTTTGAATAGAATTTGATTTTATTTAAAGTCTCTTTTACTCTGACCTAGGGTTAAAGCTATCTATCTTCTATTGTTAGTCTTCTTTCTCTGCATTTTCAGCCGCCTGTTCCATCTTGTAGCTTGCCGCTACCATATTGGTATCAGATTCAGAGTTCCTACGGCGTGGGTAACGACGGTATGCCGCCAAAGCGATCTTTTCGGGGGGAGTCCACTCTTCCGATCACCGAATCGGTCGAACGTGATGAATTCGGTCAATTCTAATCCAAGGTTGGTGAACAGATGCACTCGTTAGAAAATCAGTTGACATACGTACAAGAAGCACTACACAGGCTGTTGAACAACCAAACCAATGGATTTCAAGCTCCAAATTCGAGTAACCAGCCGTCGGTATCTGAGAGACAAATCGGCCGCAAGCGGAATCCGTTTGCTCCTCGACGAGAACAAGGTAGGGGTCAATATTCCCCACAAGACTGTCGTGACCAAGTCTTTGAGCAGCCGCCAGTGAGAGATTCTGATCTGAACGCCAACAACCGGTGGGAATCTGGATTCAGACTGGAGATCCCAGAGTTCATAGGGGGTCTCAAACCAGAGGAGTTTTTAGATTGGATCGTCTCAGTTGAATAAGTCCTTGATTTCAAGGAGGTTCCGAATGCAAAGCGGGTACAATTGGTTGCAACTAAGTTTCGAGGCCGAGCTGCATCATGGTGGCAACAACTCAAGCAGACCAGATCAAGGCAAGGTAAGCCAAAAATAAAAACTTGGGCTAAGTTTGTGAAGCACTTGAGGGCTGCGTTGTTTCCTTACAACTATGCCCGCATCATGTATCAACAGTTCCAAAACCTTAAACAAGGGTCAAGGACTGTTGACGAGTACACTAACGATTTTTTCAAGCTACAAAATTGTGTCGATATTGCTGATTCAGCAGATCAGCTAGTATCTCGCTATATAGGGGGGATGCGACAGCAGTTTCAGGACCAGTTGAACATGTTTGAACCTGTGAATGTGTCTGAAGCACATCAGCGCGTACTGTATACAGAGAAATCCCTTTCATGAAGGCCTTATGGAGGAGACACTGCCAGAACAACTCCATTGGCATTCCAAAAAAGAACGGTTCCAAACCCTAACCCAGGAGTACCAACTGCTTATCCTATGCGTACATGTGCTAATTTGTAGATCCCTAGTCGCACAGTTACTTCCTCACAGGTCCGGTGCTACCATTGTCATGAACTAGGGCACGTTGGTTTACAGTGTCCAAAATTACGACAACAGCCACAACAATTTAGGGGTTTGTTCACTGACACTGCTGATTTTTACCTGGAGGGTGACCCACGGTTCGATGAAGAACCAAAGGATGTTGTTGATGAGGTTCTAGAGGACAAGATTATAGGAGGAGATATTGGTCAGGCATTGGTTTTAAGGCGTATCTGTCTGACGCCGAAAGCCAAAAGTGATGGGGATGATTAGCTACAGAACAATATTTTCCAATCGAATCTTACTATTGGGGGAAAGGTATGCAAATTCGTTATTGATTCAGGTAGTTTCAAAAATGTTATCTCTGAAGAATCTGTCCAGAAGCTGGCCCTGAAAACAGAAGACCACCCAAACCCCTACAAGATTGCCTCGTTAAAGAAAGGTAGTGAGGTAAATATCTCTAGCAGATGTCTGGTATCTTTCTATGTTGGTAACTATAGGGATAAAGCATGGTGCGATGTCATTGGGATAGATGCGTGTCACTTGTTGTTAGGCCGGCCCTAGCAATATGATAGAAGTGTCACATATGATGGTAGGAGGAACCGCTACAGTTTTATATGGAATAATGTCAGGTTCATATTAACACCAACTAGAGAGGTTTCCCCAAAACCTGCCCTTGTAGTATCAAAAGAGTCGGGTAAGAAATTTCTAGCTCGAAAGGCGTTTATTAGGAACATGCTCATGAATCAGGGATTTTCTATCTTTTGGTGGTTAAAGAATTTAGTACCGATCCATTTGCTGGTATACCTGAGCGAGTTCAGCCACTATTACCAGAATTTTTTGTTGTCTTTCCTGATACTTTACCTACAGGTCTTCCTCCATTGAGAGATATTCAGCACCAGATTGACCTTGTACCGGGTGCTAGCCTACCAAACCGACCGCATTATCGGATGAGCCCAAAAGAGCATAAAGAGCTCAGCAGACAGGTGGAAGAACTGTTGATGAAATGCCACATCGGGGAGAGTCTTAGTCCTTGTGCGGTTCCTGCACTGTTAACACCAAAGAATGATGGCTCAATGAGAATATGTGTGGATAGCCGGGCTATCAACAAAATTACAGTCAGGTATCGGTTTCCTATTCCTTGTCTTGATGATTTATTGGATCAATTGAATGGTGCTACTCTGTTTACGAAGCTGGATTTGAAGAGCGGATATCACCGTATTTGTTTTCGTATGGGAGATGAGTGGAAAACATCCTTCAAGACCCGAGAAAGTCTGTTTGAATGGATAAAAATGCCATTCGGTCTTTCTAACGCTCCTAGTACGTTCATGGAGGTTATGAACCAGGTATTTCTCCCGTTCATCGGAAAATTTCTTGTTGTGTACTTTGATGACATTCTTATATATAGTACCACGGAAGAGCTGCATCTCCAGCACTTACACGAGGTGTTGGTTGTTTTGAGGCGAGAGGAGTTTTATGGAGGACTCGATAAGTGTTGTTTTATGACAGATTCGGTCGTATTCTTGGGGTATGTCGTGTCAAAAATGGGTTGTCAGTGGATCAGTCGAAAGTGGAAGTCGTGCGAGACTGGCTTATTTCTACTTTCGTCACTGAAGTCCGCTCTTTTCACGGATTGGTCTCCTTTTACAGACGGTTCATACAAAACTTCAGCACTGTTATGGCTCCTATTACAGAGTGTATAAAGGGCAAGACATTCTGTTGGACCCCTGAAGTAGCTAAGGCGTTTGAGGAAATCAAGGTAAGACTGACCACTGCACTGATTCTGGTTTTACCTGACTTCTCTACAGGATTTTAACTTCATTGTGATGCGTCCGGATTGGGCATTGGCGTTGTACTCAGCCAACGAGGCCGTCCTGTAGCATACTTCAGCGAAAAGTTAAGTGGAGCTAAACTTAACTACAACACCTATGACAAGGAGTTCTATGTAGTTGTACGAGCTTTGAAGAACTTGAGTTCCTACTAGGCCTACAATGACTTTGTCCTGTACACCGATCATGATGCCTTAAAGAATTTGAAGAGTCAGGAGAAACTCTTCCTGTCATGCACGTTGGGTAGCATTTACTCAACAATTTACCTTTTCCATTAAGCATACTGCGGGGATAGTTACCGCGTAGCTGACGCACTGAGCTGATGCAGCATGATGATTCATATGGAACGAGAAGTTGTGAGATTCGAGATGATTAAGGATCTACAGGCTATCGATCCATATTTTGGTCATATTCTAGAGGACGCCAGCGCAGGTTTGAGAAAAGATTTTGTAGTGAGCAACGGTTACCTCTTCAAAGGTAATTTACTTTGTGCTATTGAGGGCAGTTTGAGGTTACTCATTGTACAGGAGAGACACAATGAGGGGAATAGGGGTAGGATCAAACCCTTCACTCTGTATCCAGTCAGTTATTCTGGCCGCATTTGAGGCGAGATGTTATTTGTTTTGTAGCTGGTTGTCGGGTTTGCCAGGTGGCAAAAGGTACATCCTCCAACGCAGGTCTATACCTACCACTCCTAATACCGGAAGGACCGTGACGAAGCGTCAGCATGGATTTCATCTATGGGCTACCAAGAACACAGAGAGGTAACGATACTATTTTTGTAGTGGTTGACGGATTTTCTAAGATGGCCCACTTCATTGCCTGCAAGAAAACCACAGATGCTGTGAATGTTGCTAATTTATACTTTCGTGAGGTCTACCCTTGAATATCGTTTCTGATCGCGATGTGCGGTTTGTGGGGAATTTTTGGAGGATTTTGTGGCGCCTTACAAACACGAATCTGAGTTTTAGCAGCGCGTATCACCCGCAGACAGACGACCAAACCGAGTTAACTAATCGAACATTAGGCAACATGTTACGCACAGAGGTCTCTGAGAACTTGAAAGCATGGGATTCCCGCCTTTATCATGTTGAGTTCGCCTACAATAAGCACCACACGTGCAGTACTAGGTATAGTCCCTTCGTGGTAGTCTATGGTTATAACCCACGGGGTCCTATGGACTTAGCTTTCCCAACGCTTGATAAGGTTCCAGCTAAGATCGAGAATGCAATTGCTGATCTATGGGAGATCCATGAGAATACTTGCAAACACCTGGAGGAAACAACACAGAAGTACAAGATTGCCGCAGATAAGAAGCGCCGTCTGGTAGAGTTTGTAGTGCGGGACTTTGTATGGGCTGTTTTGACCAGGAATCGTTATCCTGCACACGAGTACAACAAGTTGGCTGCAAGGAAGGTGGGTCTGTTTAAAAATTATTGAAAAGATTAATCCCAATGCATACAGGTTGAAGCTACCCAGCCGCATGAAGACCGATAACGTTTTCAACGTGAAGCACCTGGTGCCATTTACAGCTGCTGCTGAGGATGATGAAGCTGAGAATTCGTGGGCGAATTCTTCCGAAGAAGGAGAGGATGATGTAGTTGCCCAAGCTCATGACTATATGGCCATTTTGGACAAACGGAAATAGGCTTTATTTGGGGCCCCAATCCCAGAATTAGGCGATGCTACCACTCTAATCGAACGCGTCGAGAATCCCAACGACTTTTGAAAGCATCACAACGTGATGAAGTCCAAACCCTAAATTTAATCGTTTAAACCCTCGTTTTGCTGTTTTAGTAAATTTTCTACATTTTCCTATTTTTGTTGGATTTTATTAAAATACTTAACCAACTCCAATCGTTTTGAAATTGGGCTAGAATTTATTCTATTGCATAAGGAAAAAGTTGTAGTTTTGGACTAGGGTTTCGAACACTTTTATAAAAAGCTCTCAAACCCTAGTTTTGCCGCAGACTTTTTTAAATAGAATTTGATTTTCTTTAAAATGTCTTTTACTCTGACCTAGGGTTAGAGCTTTCTATCTTCTACTGTTCGTCTTCTTTCTCTGTATTTTCAGCCGCCTGTTCCATCTCGTAACTTGGCGCTACCACTATTAACATTATCAAATAGGAGAAAAATATAAGTAAATATTAAAATTGTAAAACCAGGTAAACTAGCAAGTTGGTATACATTTTTGTTAATTACTAATACTGTAGAGAAAAGATATTATATTTATATCTATAGTCTGTGTAAGTGGCTCTTATAGCTATAGCTAGCATAAATCTATACGGAACTATATCTAAAGATAAATATCGTTTCTTATGTAAGGGGCGCCCTTGTATTAACTATTTTATATAAGCCATTATAGTTTCTGATTAATTGTTTTATAAATGCAATTAAAGTTTCATATTTATGAGGTTAAGAATGAAATAGTTATTTTCAAAGAGATTTTCCAATTTGAGCTCTCTGTCCAAGAAACATAGCCTCTCCTTGATCTCAGAGGATCGCCGACTCCGGCATCCTCCTCCGGGAAGGATCATCTGATTCTTTTTATTCTCCTCTGTTTTTGTCTGAAACAGAGTATTATCTGATTTGTTTTTTGATGGAGAACCTAAGTACGAATAGCCAGAGTCAAGCTGGTAAATTGCATTCTTATGTAGAAATTGTCAAGAAAAGTTTACGGTGTGAAGAAAATATGGAATTTCAGCCTGAAAGTTCTGAAATCAAGAAAGATCATCTTTCTTTACAGTTTAATAAAGATATTCTTCAAACCTTAAAAAACAAATCCAAACATTCTTTGCTTGGTAAGTTCTCGCATGGCTTGCCAAAACGGAGTGATCTTATACGTTTTATGGAATCTTTCAAATTCAGAGCTGATTATAGATACAAAATCTGGGATTCAAGACATATAGTTCTTGAATTCGACTTAAAAGATGATTATGCTAAGATTTGGAATAGAGTTGTCTAGACTATAGGATCATCGGTCATGCGTTTACTGAAATGGTCTGGTGATTTGAAAGTCGAAAGTTCGATAACGCCGGTCTGGATAAGATTTGAATTGCCTGAACATTTATATGATGCAAATATTGTTACGTCTAGGGATAGGCTAAATTAGGGCCCAAAAAATGTTAAGCATTCCCAAAATTTAGAGAATCTTTTTAATTCAATAGTCAAAGACGATTTTACCCTTTGACCAAGAATCTTCATTTTTGTCTTGTAGTGGAATGTGGGTATGGTTAGCCAATTGTGGAAGAACACAAAATTTCTCCTCCAAACAACCCTCTTATACTCTAGTCTTAACAAAATCTCAAAAACTCAAAAACTCCAAAAAATTCAAAAACTCCTAAAATTTCAAAAACTCACAAATAAACACTTGAAGCTCCAAAAAAGCATCACTTTTTTTACAAATTCGGAATAATCGAAGGATGTACTCTGGATGTGAGAAGCTTGCTGAGGAGCATGAGACTCCAAATATGGTAGTTTTTCTAACCAACTTTTTTATAAAAGTTTCTATTTTGGTAGACCTTCTATAATTAGAAGTTAGAACCCGAACTCCCCCGCCGGTTGCAACCCTCCCAACCGCCGGGGATGAAGAACAATCATATGTAGAAGATGAAGATTCCCCGCCGGGGGAGACCGTGCCCAACCGCCGGGGGACGCCATGTCCACCCGCCGGGTGAGACAGCCATACCCGGCGGGGTTGTGCCCCTGCATACCGGCGGGGCAACTCCAATTTTTTTCCCATAATCGAATTTTGAAGTTCAGGACTGTCCCCGCCGGGGTCTGAAACTTCATCCGGCGGGGATGGCAACCTCCACCGGCGGGTTTGGCAACCTAAACCGTCGGGGCCAAGACCTGTTTTTAAACTCCAATGGAGTATGTTTTAGACCATGAGCCCCGGCGGGTGGGGAATTTTCAACCGTCGGTTGACTACATCCCCGCCGGTGGGGACATTTTCAACCGCCGGTTGACAATGTCCCCGGCGGTTCAGACCATGTACAACCGGCGGGGACCGAATCTTCATTTTGTGTGACTTGTCTAACCGTTGGGTTGGGGTTTTGGCTTTTTTTATCCATGCTCGTATTTGATGCTTCTTTTTTGACATGCATAGGGTGATGAGTCAAAGGATTATTTTACTAGTTCGTGCATGGCGAAGGGGGAGGAGGAGGAAATACCGGTGCCTTGCTCCGTCGATTATAGCGAGCTGTTCAACACCAAAGGACAGTACTAATCTCGGGCAGACCTTATTGAATGGGTTAAGGAAACCGCATCGGATAACGGGTTTGTGATTATTTTACGCCGATGCGATAGACACTATGGTAAAACTCCGAGAGTAGAGTTTGTGTGCGAAAGATCTGGTGTTTACACAAAACTAGTAGACCCCAAGGATCTAAAGAGGAAGTCTACCGGAACGAAAAAATGCGGATGCCCGTTCGCCCTTAAAGGAAAGAAGATGGGTGATGATTTGTGGGGAATAGAGGTTGTGTGCGGCGTTCACAATCACGATACTACATCCTACAAAGAAGGTCATTCCTACGTGGGACGGTTTCAAAAAAAGAGATGGATTTTGTGGTTAGTTCGAATAAAATGGGATCCCGTCCTCGTGATATTCTTGGTGGAGTGAAGAAATTGAACCCTAAGAATTCTTCTACAATCCGCACCGTGTACAATGCAATACTAAAACACCGGAAGCTCGAGAAAGGTGGTCGGTCGCAATTCCAATACTTGTTGGGTGAACTAAAGCGACTAAACTACTACGAATTCCATAGAAAGTCCGAAGACGGAAGCGATATCATAGGCGAGCTTTTTTTTGCGCACCCGGTTAGTTTGGATTTGTTACGGACATTTCCGAACGTCATTATAATGGATAACACGTACAAGGTGATCAAATACGGGATGCCGTTGTACGAGGTCGTGGGTGCGTGGACCACGCCCGCTCGTACGAAAGGTAGCGATATTCCAACGCAATCAAGTGGTACAATGCTTAGTAGTGGAACGGTGGGTTGTAGGTCAAGCTCTACGATGCCGGTGAAGGCAAGTTTTGTGGACCCCAAAGGATACATGAACCAATTCCCGAGCTATTTTACGCCTTTCGTAGAGTCCATTACCGATGTTAAATCCGATGGGCATTGCGGGTACCGCTCGATAGCGTACGCCTTGAACGGGCAACAAGATGGGTGGAGGTTGATAAGGGATGCCCTTTACGACGAGCTTATGGATTACGCATCGGTCTACGTAAAGATTTTTACTAGCATGGAGGATTTGATTGATGTTGCGGAGCGTGTGAAATGTTCTAGCAATGTGGGAACTAAGGACCATTGGATGTCCATGCCCGAGATGGGAGTGGCAATCGCATCTACGTTTAACTGCATACTCCATTTTGTTGGGGTATTCCGAAATATGGATGTCGGCTTCACTTTTCTTCCGCTAAGAGGTGCACCTCCTCCGATGCCAAACCGGTTGGAAATCGGATTGGGTTGGGTCAACACCAACCATTTCGTGAACGTAAGTATTCATACAAGGGGTACGTTAATGGTAATTTTAATTTCAAGAAATTTATTTTATCGTGTTTTCGTTTTGTAGCTTGGGATTAAGGCGGAGGCCCCATGTGCTAGGATACATCCTTGTTGCTTAAAGTTGCGTTCACCAGAAGCTGAAGGTTGGGCATTGCCGATTGCATCTCGTTACAAGAAATACGAAGAGCTTAAAAATAATTACCCCGAAGTAACCAATTTATCCGCTTTTGCTTGATGACTAGACGATTGTAACGAATGTAAACCCTGGATGGTTTTTATGCTTTTATGGTTTTGATGACTAGACGATTCTTAATATGATTCTTGCATTAAAACATTAAAAACATTGCATTAAAACATTACACTTTAATTTAAAGCATTGCATAATTAGAAATACATAAGCACATAACGAAAACCAAATGATAGATAAGCTAACTCCGGGTTAGCATTGCACGTTCGGTTTTACGGGGTCGGATAGTTCATCCCGAATCCATCAGAGTCACTACTTTCCTCGGGAGATGAGTACGTTCGAACGGCGCTGGCTATTGCATCGGGTATTTTGTTCTCGACCCGCTCTATCGCTTCCGACACCATCTCCTGCGTAATTGTAGTCTGCAATCCCATGTCGAATACCCTTCGGACTTTGGTTCGGTCTTCCCAAGGAAGTGACTCGATATTGAAAGTCACTATTTTAAGATAAGCTAACCTATCGGCGACTTCTTCGCGGGCACGTGGTCGGGGCATTAAACATCCTGCACACGATGCCTCCCTACCGTGGTTGAAGAACATTCTGCACAGAACCGCATCGACAAAACCAGGAAACTCCTCTTGCATAGTAGTTTTGACGTAGTCGAATGCGCATAGTAGGCTTGCATCTTCGTACACATTCCAGTCGGAATCATCCATTGTTTTAACTTAAGTGTTTAGTTTCATCGATGGGTTACAGTATTTATAGAGTTCATAGGTGGCGCAATCATAAAAATAGTGGGCGGGAAATGCTCTTGTTTATCCCGCTTATTATTTGTTGGCGGGACATTTTTTGGCGGGACATTTTTTGGCGGGAGTTTATGTGGCAAAGTATTTGGCGGGAGTTTAATATCTATAAAATAAATGTCTTGCCCACACAACAAGATAAACCCTAAAATAACGTGTCTCTGGAACGAGTTCAAATATCAACTCAAACATAACAACTTAACATTACATAAACAACTTAGCATTACATAAACAACATAACACATAACACATATAATAAAAACATAACAAGTTACAACAACATTACGCAACATAAATTATAATAACACGTTCGAATACGACACATTGCACTATTAGTAGTCGTAACGCAAGCTGTTTAAAACATCGTCGCCGTCCTCCCTTGCCATAACCATATCCTCCACATATGCTACCATATCCCTAGTGATATAGTCGCAGACGGTCATGTCCCAGACCTTTACCGCCTCCTCTTTAATTCTTCGCGGCATGAACAACAACTTCGTGAGGGGCTGCACAAAGAGGTAACGTGCCTTGATTTCGCCACGGCTGCGCACAACGACACCTCCAGTTTCTAAATAGCCGTAGTTGTAATACATATGACACAAAACCCTTTCAAAAAATGCATCACTCCTATCTTCACCCAACTCGGCCCGGGAATCCTTGACTGCTAAGCATGTAGTAGTCTTCATTAGCGGTAAACTCCATTTGTTTCTAAATGTTTGATGGATGCCATGTTGCTCGTTAACACTTGTGTATTTATAATGGAAGTATATCGTTGGCGGGAGTTTCATTTGGCGGGAGAGTCATATGGCGCGAATTATTTTTTGGCGGGGGCTACAATTGTATTACGTCCCCGCCGGTCCATGACTTGTAACCAGCCGGATCACCAAATAAAATACTACTAAAAATTGTTTAAAAAAAATTATACTTACCCCGGCGGGGTGGAATTTTCACCCCGCCGAGTGACAACATCCCCGGCGGGGAGGAAATGTCCCCGCCGGTGCAGAATTTTCACACCGGCGGGCGCACAACCCATCCTCAAAAAACTGTGAAGATGGGTTGTGGTTCCCTTCCCCGCCGGGTCAACATTATTCACCCGCCGGGTGAATACTTCCATGGCGGCTGAATAATTATCAACCGGCGGGGGGACGAGTGGAAATTATTGAATTTCCACTCGCTGCCAACCGGCGGGGTTTGGGTCTAGCCCCGCCGGTTGACAATTCAACCCCGTCGGTGGAGTAATTTTCATCCGCCGGGGACGTAGTCACCCGACGGGTGAAAATTGTTGAACCGGCGGGGACGGTTCGTTTTTTAAAAAAAATTGCCAAGTTATAACATGTTTTTTTTAACTTAAATTGGTTGAAAGTGAATGAATATATTGATTCAATTAGATAACTTAAAGTAAACGGCAAGAACGAACTATAATTAAACAAACACAATGTATTCGTAACTTCAAACTAAAATACAACAACAAAGTTTTTAAAGAAAAACACTAACCCAAATGTCAACAAGTTTAACGTAACGTAATGTTCAAAACTAGAACAACAAGCATAATAAAAATCCAAGCATAATAATAAGAAGCCACGGTGCGGTAAGCTCCATAACCTTCCTCCCAAAAGCCACTATCTCGTCATTCGAGTCATCTAACGGCCGAATACGATTAATCGTATTCATCACATCGACCGCCGACGTCTCCGTAAGAACCCGAGGTGTGATATTAAACCACCCATACTTCTTCACGTACGCCTTGTACTGGGGGGACGAGGTGTGAGTACTCCCTTCCAAAGGCCTCGAATACCTATCGATCACGTATAGGTGTTCCCTCCACTGCGTCCAATGCCTAACCTGAACCAGATACCGAAGATGGTCTCCTCTACCAAGACCGGTTCTAGCAACGAGGGGGTCGAGCGGCTTTTCTTGGATCCAACCGAACTGGCGCATCACTCGGTCGGGGTGATATGCCTCGCTCACCATCATTAGGCGAATAGGGTTTCGGTACAACCCTATTGCCTGCTCCGGCCATACCTCACGGACATCCTCGTAAGGTCGGAAAATAACCTACAAATAAAATTATTTCAACGTCCAACATTTTATATAAAGTAGATTTATTTAAATAAACATAAAAAAGAGAACTTACATCCTTTTCTCCTTGCGCCGCAAGGATCTCACGGTAGTACGGCTTCCCCCGAGCTAATGATACCGGGATCTTTTTCGGCAACCACGCCAGCATCTTCGGATCTGTCGGGCTATAACCACTGTTCACTGGCGCGCGGAAGACGGGGAAGTGGTCATAGACCCAACACTCGAACAAGGCCGAGAAGCCGACCAAGGTCTTCAAGGAGTGCTTCGAGATGCCTCCCAAACTCTTGTACAACCACACCAACGCACAAGTCCCCCATGCGTACTCACCAACCTTCTCTAAGTCCTCGAGGGCTAGAAGGAAATCGCACTTGATGTTCTTCTGGCTCGTGTTGGTGAAGATCGTACACCCGAGGAAGAACATGATATATGCCCGAGCTGCTGCCTGCTTCATCTCCGGAGTGCAGGCGGTGTTCGAATCTAAGTACGCTTCCCCCGAGAATGTGGTCCTAAGCCATCGGAGGCCGAATCCGCTCCCGTCATGCGTCTCAATTTCCTGCTGCACATCAGCAGCCGAAACTCGCAACAGCTCCCCATACCGTGCATACGTTGCCTCTATCGGATCAGGCCGGAAGAGGTCAATAATTCTCCCCTCAACCGGGAGGCCCGTAATGACATACACGTCGTCCAGTGTCATCGTCGTCTCCCCAAAGGAGAACTGGAACGTGTTCGTCTCCTGGTGCCACCTCTCACCGAAGACCTCCGCCAACTGGACGTGGTTGTTGAACCTCGGTAAATGCCGCATCAAGGGCCAAAATGGTGTCTCCTCCAGGTAGGACCTAACCCCCAGTTGTTTGCTAAGGTCCCACTGACCAAGCAAACTATACTTCGACTGCACCGTAATGCCCGAGCGCGCCTGTAAAAAAATTCAAAAATAACTACAATGTTAAAAAATGAATTTAAGTAAACAAAAAAATAATAAATTAATTAACTAACATCGTTTTTGAAGGCGTAGTACGCCTCGTGCTGCGCATCCTCGGGGAAGAGAAGCACACTATTTTGGGATAGGAAAAGATTTTTCCATCCCTCCGCATCGGTTGGAAGCCCTTCGGCACGGACCTCTCTTCGAGGTGGTGGCAACGGGACCTCCGCTTCCTCCTCCTCTGTATCCTCCTCTCTTCTAGGGCACGCCGGCGGATGGAGAGCACCTCTCGTGGAGGAGAAGATCGTGGACGGAGGGCATCCCTGGTGGCATCGAATTTCCGATGCCGCAACGATCGCTCGGTCGGATCCTCGCGCACCTCGCGGTGGGGGCGAACACGCTCTTTCCGATCCCCACGTTCCGGTCTAGCGGCGAATATCGGCCGTCGGCTACTACATTCACCTTTTTTTGTCGCCTTGGCCGCCTTCTCCTTGGTTAGGCGAGGTGCTTTGTGTTGGCTGCAAAACATTAGAGAAAAAAGTTAGAAAAATTTATAAAATATACATAAAACTATAGGCAAAAAGAGGTACCAACAGGTCTTCCCCGCCGGATGAATAATTGTCACCCGGCGGGTGAAAACTAAATTATTTAGTTTTTAGTTTTCACCCGTCGGGTGACAATTATTCACCCGGCGGGTGAAAACTAAAAACTAAATAATTTAGTTTTCACCCGCCGGGTGAATGGCCTACACCCGGTGGGTGAACAAGAACACCTGCAAAAAAAGGGTTCCCCCGCCGGGTATTAGGCCATTCACCCGGCGGGGGAACCCCGATACAGCCATTGAAGACAACCCAAAACCTCGAAAAACTACCTAAATCAGCCACAAACAACCTAACCTACCATACCCTAGCATTACTAGACAACTATAAACAACATATAACACCAAATCAGCCACAAACAAACCTAACCTAGCATCAAAATCAAAAAACCTAACCTAAACCAAATATAGAAACAAAGTACATTTAAGAGTAAAAACTTACTCTTTTCCTTTGCCCATTGTAGTTCTTGAGTTGTTGTTGATGTGTGGAGATCTTCGGATTTGAATTTGGGGCTGATTGTGCAAGATTGTAGAGTTTTGGAGTTTGGAGAGGTTTTAGGGTTTTGGGGCTGATTTTGGGTTGAGGCTGATTTTGAAGTGGGAATAGTTAGTGAATAGGGTTTTGGCTTAGTAAAAAAACGAAGGGTTTTTTGGGTATTAGTTTGGGGCTACTTATATTTTTGATGGGTATGGTTAAAATTGGGGCTGGTTAGCCAATTGGGCCCCAATTTAGCCATACCCTTCCGTCTATTGCTTCGTTGATAGACGAGACTCTGGTTGTTAAAATTCCTGAGGAGAACAGGTTACTAAATTCTTGTTCTGCTCTGGTGGAGATTGATGTTAAGTCTCACTTGCAAACGGATGTTTGGCTTGGTTTTGGAGATAATTACGGGTACTGGGTGAAGATTGCTTACATGAATCTGCCTCTTTATTGTAACAAATGTTTGCATCTTGGTCATAATGAGGAAAAGTGTAAAAATATCAAGAAAGACTTAATAGTTGAGACTGCTGATAAGGTCAATAGGATCAAATCTGTTATAACAAAACCTAACAATCAAGAAAAGGTTAAGGCTAATGAATCTGTAGGATTTAAGACTCCTGAGAAAGGGGAAATAATTGAGGCTATTCAGTCGATGGCTCTTGGGATAGCTGAGAATAATGAATATGTTAATATGATGTCTGATGGGGATGATTTAATTGATGAGAAGATAGGAAGTGTGCAGCACTCTTCTATCAACAAATGGAAATCTCACTCACCTTAGTTCTTTAGAGAAAATAGTCAAGATATGAATCAAGTTGACCAAAGAATACAAGGTCAAGAAAGTACTGGTGTGCAAAGGAAAGGAGATTCTAAGCCTAGTGTGGAGAAGGAATCAAATCAAGTTAGTCAGAAAAATGATATAGAAGAGATTACTGAGGAAGAAGAATAAAGTTTCAAGGAAATCTTGGATAAGAAGATTAAAACAACTAAGAAGAAAACAAAAACAAGGAGTAAGATTATCATAGCTCTGCAGTTTACTAGTTCAAGTAAATCAAAATCCTCAAACTCTCTTAATGATTAGTTTAATCAATTGGAATATTCGTGGTATTAGAGATAAGGCTTCTCTTCGTAGGCTCAAATTTCTTGCTAAGAAAAATAAAGCTAAAATGATTGTTGTGCAAGAACCTATGGTTAATGTTAATGCTATAAGTAGTATTGCCTCTAAGCTTGATTTTGATAATTTTGCGTACAATAACACGAATAAAATCTAGATTTTTTGGAAGCATAATGTCTCTGTCACGATTATAAATGATCTCAGCCAATGTTTAAATTTAAAAGTTGGTTTTATCAATGAGAATAATCAGGTTATGATCACAGTTGTTTATGCTAGATGTCAAAGGTCTAATAAAGTTGAATTGTGGAACTTTCTTAAGGATAATGTTAATAATGATTTGCCTTAGCTTATTTGTGGTGATTTTAACGTTGTTAGTTCTGTTGATGAGCAGTTAGGTTGTAATACATTATATATTAATAGTACCAATGATTTTAATGATATGATCAGTTGTTGCAATATTGAAGATATTGGCTACATCGGTTCGAAATATACTTGGTCGAATGGTTCCAAATGGAAGAGATTAGATAGGGTTTTTTGTTAATAACAATTGGTCTAATTACTTTGCTAGTACTAAAATATATCATCTTGCTCGTACTGGTTCTGATCATATGCCTTTGGTTATTTCTATATCTAATGAGTTTGCTAGAGTTAAGTCTAGTTTAAGGTTTCAGGAGATGTAGACTATGGATGATTCTTTTTTACCTGTTGTGGAAAAAAATTGGAGTCAGGATTTAGTTGGGGATCCTATGTTTGTTCTATGGCAGAAACTTAAAAGACTTAAGCAAGCTTTGGTTTCTTGGAATAAAAGTGTTATTGGCAATATCTTTAGTAAGGTTCAAAGTTTGGAAGATGAAGTTCTGGTCAAGGATTTAAATCATCGAAATCTTCAGTCTGCTGAGTCCAAGTGTGAGCTTGCCAAAGCTAATGCTTTGTTGATTAAAGCTCACAGAATGGAAGAAGTTTATTGGAGGCAGCAATGCTATTGTAATTGGGTCATTGATGGTGATAAGAGCACTAAATTTTACCATAGTTTTGTTCAAAAGAAGAAAAGAAGAAATAGCATTAAGGGTATTAAGTGTGGGGATGAGTGGCTTACTGATTTCAATGATATTGGCCAGTCTGTTGTGGACTTGTTTGAGAAAGCTCTCACTGATTCTCCTTATACTGATAATGTTGATGAATCTAGTCTTATGAATGATGATTTATTTAATGTGATTCCTAATATTGTTACTGAAGATGACAACAGATTGCTGCTCAAAGATCCTGATGAGTCTGAGGTTTGGTATGCTATCAATCATATGAACTCAGCTAGTGCTCCAGGTATGGACGGCTATACTCTAACCTTCAATAAGCATTGTTGGCACATTATTAAGAGTGATATGCTTAAGGCTATGATTGATTTCTTGCGTGGTAAGAATATTCCTGGGGGTATTTTTGCTACGGGGATCTATTTAATCCCTAAGCTCACTAATGCTAATAATTGGAAGGATTATAGACCGATTAGTTTATGCTCTCTTCTCAATCGAATTATGTCCAAAATTATTGCTAACAGATTAGCTCGTCTCTTGCCTAAGATTATTTCTCATAATCAGGGGGGTTTTGTCCCTGGTAAAAGTATCCATGACAACATTCTGATTTGTAAAGAGCTAATCTTTGATATGAATAGAAAGGTTAAGGATGGTAATATTGTCATCCAGCTCGACATGTTTAAGGAGTTTGACAAGCTCACTCATTGCTTTGTTCTTAATGTTATGAAAAGGTTTGGTTTTGCTTCTAGATTTATTTATCTCATTAAGAAAATGATTAATGCTCTAAATGTCTCTTTGCTTGTTAATGGTGGTGTGTTTGGTTATTTTAAAACTTTGAAAGGTCTGCGTCAAGGAGATCCTATATCTCTTTATCTCTTTATAATTGTTGAGGAAATGTTTATTCGTGGTATCAATTCTCTATTCAATGAAAATAGATTTATGCAGTATAAGAGTAGAGGCAGAATCAATATAAATACCCTTGCATTTGCTGATGATATCTTATTGTTCACTAACTGTAATGATAAAACTCTTAATAAGCTTTGTGATTTTCTTGAGAAGTATCAGCTATTGTCTTGTCAAGTTGTTAATAAGGAGAAAATTAAGATTCTAGTTGCTAGTAGTATTGCTTCTTCTAAGATTGATGAATTGTCTAGCATATCTGGTTTCTCCTATAGTCACTTGCCTACTGATTATCTTGGTGTTACAATTAATACTAACAATTGAATATGGAACTATAACAAGCTTATTTGTAAAATAAGTAGTAAAATTAGTGAGTGGAATGTGTCTTGTCTTTCTTTTGCTGGCAAGCTTACTTTAGTTAAGTCTGTGCTGATGAGTATGATTCTTTATTGGATGCAATACTCTCTTTTGCCTAAAGGTATTATTTCGAAGCTTGAAACCATTTTAAATAGATTTATTTGGGGTTCTAATATGGTGGATAGGAAAGTTCACTGATGTAGTTGGAATACTCTTTGTAGAACTTATAAAGAAGGTGGTCTTAACGTTAGAAATATGAATGATATCCAAGTAGCTATTTCATTTAACCTTTGGGCTGCTTTTAGACAAAACAAGTCTTTCTGGTCTAATTTTATGCATAGCATATATTGTCCAAATCATCATCATTTACAGGTTAGTTCATTGAAGGCGGGTTCTGTAACTTGGAAGAGAATGATCAGAGTTAGAGAGCAAGCTGAGATGCACATCAAATGAAAGTTGAGGAATGGTCATGTGGATTTCTGGTTAGATAACTGGACTTTTACTAAGCCTATTTTAACTCTTAATGATAGTGATAATAATCTTTGGTTCACTACTAAAAATGTTAATAAGTATTGGTCTAATAATAGTTGGAATTTATCTTCTATAGCTAGCATGATTCAGCCTGAAGTTGTTGATTGTATTCATAAGCTCTATGTTGATACTAACAAAGAGGATTTAATGATTTGGGATCTTGCTAAAACTGGAAAGTATAATTTGAAAGATACCTGGGATAGCATTAGAACTAAGTATAGGTTGAATTCTGTTTTTAATAACATTTGGAATCACTTAACTCCTACCAAAAGTTCTTTTATCTATTGGAAGATTCTTAATAAGTATGTGGCTATTGATGAGATTATTCAAAGAAGAGGCATCTCTATGGCTTCTAAGTGTCATTTTTGTAGTAATTGTGAAACCATTTCTCATCTTTTTGTTTCTTGTAAGTTGGCTTGGTCTGTATGGATTCATTATGCTGTTATTTTCAAAGTTCATCTTTGCAGCAATATGAGTATCATTCAGATAACCAGAGTTTGGCAAATGCCAAAGACATCTAAGATTCAGGTCAGAAATATTGTGCCTTCTTTTATTTTACATAACATTTGGAAAGCTAGGAACTTAGCTAGGATTAAAGGTATAAGTGCTTCTGCTGGATCGATTATTAATCAGGTTAATGCTGTTATTCATGCTCTTGATATGAAAAATCTTATTAATAAGCATCACTGGCTTAAGAACTCTAGAGCTGCTATGATATTAGGTTGTGTTAATCATTTGAAGTCTGTCAATAGGCCTATATATTAAGTGGTCTCTTCCTCCTTCAGGCAGATTAAAAATGAATACTGATGCTTCTTGCCTTAACAATGGTGAAGCAAGTGGTTCGGTTATTTTTAAAGATAGTGTTGGAAACTTGGTAAAGGCTTTTAGTTTCTTGTATGGTAAATCTTCTCCTCTTTTTGCTGAAACCAGGGCTATTCTTGATGGTCTTTTGATTTGTAAGACTAACAATTGGAAGATGGTTGATATAAAATCTGACTCTATAACTGTTATTAATTGGATTCATAACTATAATGAGAATATTTACTGGTATGCTAGGCCTATCATTGATTGTATTCTTAAGCTCATTAGCAGTAGCATGACTTTTTCAAATATTTTTCGTGAACAAAATCATGCTGCGGGTTGGCTTGCTAAGTATACTTTACAGTCTAAATCGAATCATTGCATTACTCCTGAGTTGATCCCTAATGATCTCAAGGCTATTTTAATCTTAGAAGCTCTTGGATTAGGCTACATTACTTGATACTAATACCTGATTGTTTGTTCTTGAGGTTTGGTCTGCTGATGGCTTGCTGTTATCTCTACTGAGTGTTGTGCTGATTCTTTTCGATAATGAAGCTTGGATTGTTGCTGATGATCGACATCTTGGTGATGGTTATCTTGCGCCTCTAAGCTTTGAAGATTGCTTCGTGAATGGAGTTTGGATTGTAGTCTTGATATTGTTCAAGATGTTCAGTCTTGAGCTTGTTGCTTTTTGATCAATTTGATACTGATTTTAGAAGTATGGAGAGATGTAGGAGGAAATCCTCTAGATTTTATTATTAAAGACACATGGTTTAGTTCGAGTGATTGGGAGACAAGTGTATATAAAAAAAAGACGACGCGTGATGCATAGTTATCAAAAGAATAACTTTTATGTTAAATATTTGCGAGGATAATATTTTCTGAACAAGTCTGTTGTGAGTCATGAAAGTAGGAGAAGTCAATCACCAATAAAAGATTAAAGTTGACCCGTCTCACCAACCAGTCCTACTTCGGATTATACAACTAAGTACAGTTCGTAAATGTCCAAGGTATCGCATGGGTTAGTCATCCCTCAAATATATTTGCAAGGACTATCGAGGCAACTGATAATGGTATAATTTATCCAAACCGCATAACTGGGTTCATCTGGTTTAATATAAGTGTTGTAACATATGTCCAACAAATGTGTAACATTGAGGGTATATCATATAATAAAACTTAAATATATTTAAAATTAATAATGAGATAAAATAGCCATAAATAGACCAACCATGTGTCCTTTAGACCCTCTTTCATTACTATATAAAGGAACATTCATTTTTTTGATAAAAATAAACAATTATTATTTTATTACTATTTTTTACAACTTCTCTCTAGAATTCTAGTGTTTCTCTCTTTAAAATGAGACTCCTACACATTTCTTAGACTCAATATTCCATCGTATATTTGTGGAACTATCTGTAATACTTTAGACATGTGAAAAACATTTAAGAGAACCACATGTGAAAAACATTTAAGAGAACCAAATCTTAAATCATTTTAGGTTGGTGTACGATTCTAAATATGTGAAACCATTATATTTAAATTTATAAAAAGTATATATAATAAAAAATCATAAAGCAATTATAATTATCTATAAATTTATGATTAATAAAAAAATATTGTCAAGTCTAAAAAATCGACGTAGTATAACAGCCTATCAAAGATGAAATGGGTAATTATTATTGATCAATGTTTATCTTCCCAACAAAATTAAACTTTTTTATTACTTTTAATTTTTTTTTACAAATTCTACCAAACATAAAATTCAAGCTATCCACCAGATTAGCTTTGATATTAAACTTATTAATATAAAATAAAATTATTATTTTATATTTAAATTAATTTTTGTTATGAGTCTAATTTTTGTTTGTTACCCATAAATGAGTAACAAACATTAATGAGTTAAATATGTATCATAATTATAAACTCACCCCTCTAAATATAAAATTAATTTAAAGATCAATGAGTTAAATATGTATCATTTTTAGTCTTTCCTTATTAGCGAATTAATTTAGGTAAAACATTATTCTCAAGAGAAAATTATACAGAAGTTTGTCGAGAGTTTTTTTTTGTAAATGAGAGATGTGTAATGGATAAATAGATTGTGAGTTTGTTGAGATTTAACATAAATGAAGATAAGATAGTTGGAGAAATAATACGAGGGTTGTTTGAAAAAAAATATTGATTCTTTATAATATAACTAGAATACTTGAACATAATATGTTTTCTTGAGAATGAATGATCTTCAATATGAAACTTTTAGTGTATTTATTGGCATAGACTTGGACCAAAAGTTTTAATTTTTGTTGCCTAACTCCATGATTTTACAACATGAAGCTTAAACCTTCAACCAACTCTAAGTTATTGCTAAAGGCTTTGTATTAAAAAATGAACTTGAATTATTTGTATCCTTCAATTTATAGTTGTTGGGGATAATGGTCAAATAAGAGATTTTATATATCACATTGAGTGAATAATACAATAAAGGATACGCCTGTAGGCAGAACCAACATGGTTAAACTATATATGATTCAATATTAAGCCGCATATTTAACCATATGTAATTCGTTCTTTGTAAGTGTGACAATAATAAAATAGAGTTTAGACTACGTGAAACTTCCAGCACAAAATTTATAAGAAAGACATAAACATAAACCAATTATACAATACAAATTTAACATGGTTCTGATTGTGAAAAAATCCTATATCCACGGATAACAAATGCAAATTTTATGTAGAATAAGATTACAAAAGTACTCGCTCAAACACAACTAGACAACCACTTTTCTTCTCCTCCAAAACATATTTAGCTTACAGAAGGCATTATGGATCTTAAGGTTTCTCTCTCTAATAACCAAGAAAGTTTGAGACTTTCACTCTCGAGCCACGCTTCAACCACTTTCAGCAACGAATTTATACCTCTTCTTCATTATATATAAAACAAATAATGAGTGAGCAGAACCTCCATTCTCACGATAAAAACTGAGTGCATGTTCTCTCAAGTATTCGAATGGAAACATCGATGCAGTACTGAAATTCATACAGCCGTACACTACACCATATAGTTGCACCATAACGCCGACACCAGCCACTTTATCTTATATTATTCGAATCATTCCTTAAGCATGCTTAAATCAATGGTAACTTGATCAATGACTCAGATTGACTAATCAATTTTAGATTTTTTTAACATATTACTGAACAAGTTTCTTCTTGAAACACATACATATATTCAAAATCCTTCGGTGACATATTCATGCACCTATTTACAATGTGTATTGGTCATGTACATTTGTTTCCAACAGTGACATACACATTTATCTTCGATAAAACTCGCTATCAAGTTCCAACTGACGTCTCTACACTTGAATCTTTGGCTAAACATCCAACCACTTGAAGAATTTTACCCATAAATCTCGACTGACCTACATCTATTTAATCTCACTTTATCCAACTATATATATAATTTGTTATTACATTAGTTTTTATGTATCATATTAATTTTTATGCTACCAGATAATTAAATTTAAAACAAATTACTATCATAAATTAATTAGAAACTTATAGTTAGATCATGTTCATAGAAAAACTAATTATTGTGCTTGATGACCAAATGAGAGGATGTTTCAATGATGAATCCGATTTTATACCTAGGATCCGCCGCACTAAGGATTAAAAAAATTTATTGTGAGAGATAAATGTGCTAATCCTATCTATATATTGTGTCATTTAATTGTTTAGTAAACATTTTGTACTAGCCTTTAAACATTAGTCACAAAAATCAGATTTTGATTTTGTTTTTTAATTAAAAATTATTAATTAAAAATTTGATTAATATCCAATTGAATTTTTAATTTATATCGAATATATTTTAATAAAAAAATTGCAAATAAAAACATTAAATTAAAATAAAATAGTTCATATAAGTGACAAAAACGTATCTCCAAAATATAAAAAAATTATAATAAATCAACGCAACAAAATTAAAAAGAAAATAGATGAAAAAAAATCTAAAAATAAAATAAAATTACATACAATAACAAATACGGATCTTAAATGAGCAACAAGGAGTTGAATAATATATTTTAATAATTGTGAATTACTACTCTACAAATATATAATGTTAATTATTAAATATAATTAAAAATATTATTTTGCATTTCTTTATGAGCAAAAATATAAAACTTTTTAATTGTAATTAATAAACATAGAATTGGATTTTAAAACAAGTTCAAACTTGTTTGGTGTCTCTAAATTATTAAAAATCTAACGAAATGAATAATAGCACGTCATGTAATAGCTCCCAAGGGGTAGCCGAGTTGGTTGAGTATGACATTCTTATGACCAAAAGGTCATGAGTTCGAGTTCTTCTACATACGTTTTCCCGGCTGAACCTGTCACCTTGTGTGGTTTACCTTCTTGCGTTGGTTTGCAGGCTGCGGGTTCCTAAAAAAAAAAAGCACCTCATGTAATAATTAACTCTAACAAAGTTACGTGTCTTATCTACATATTTTCAATTAAATATCCAATTAATTGAACCTGTCATAAATCATAACCTTTTACGTAATACCAAAAAGTAATGGTGGTTTTAATGCTCCCCCATACTCTTAGGTAGGCCACTTTGGCTTTCAAAACTATATACTATAAATCAAATTAAAGTTCGTAGGTAGGACACATTTGCTTTTAAAACCCTAACTTATAAATCAAATTAGAGTTCCTGGAAATTTTGTACATAATATAAAAATAATCATGCATTATTATAAGTAAATTAGTATAAAGGTGAGCATCAACCGAAACGAGATCGTAATAGTTCGACCGAACCCAATATAAAATTATTGACGCGGTCTGCTTTTATTTAAAAAAAAAAGAAAGAGATTTAGTATCGTTTTAAAAATTCAAAACCAAATTAATTGTTTTATTTATTTATATTTGTTATTAAACTAAAAATAAATTAATTATATTTGGTTTTAGTTTAATTTAGTTTGGAAAACTTTAAATGTAAAAAATTAAAAATTAAAATAAACAATAAGATTGAAAAATTAAAATATTATGAAGTATATATATAATATATTTTCTTTTTAATTTTTATAAAATTATTAAACTATATTTTTCAGTGATATTATAACATAATATTTAAATTAGAGAAAAAAAAATCGGTAAAATTATTTGGATTGTTAATAATTAAATCGGTAGATTATGATTCAAAACTAGAAAAAATTAAAAATAGACGAGGAATCCTAACATATTTTTTAGTATCATAAAAATTTAAAGAACTTAATATGTATTTTTGTGTGTGTTTATTTACTATAGTATTAAGATCATATCGTCAATGTTGTCTTAGTTCGAGAGGAAGGGAAAACATCAAGATATGTTTACAATGTGAGAAAATCCATCACCAACGTCAAAACTTGAAACCTACAGTTGGATAAACTTGTATTAGCACTAATGATGATTGCTACAAAATGAGACCATACTTTTAGATCCACTCCATCGTAGTCATAATATCGCTCTCCGCCATAAACGTCATACAAATTTTTGATATATCCAAACGAACTTCATGATGGCTAGTAGAGCTTAGGGAGTTTGAAATAAGGTTTCAACCATAAAGTATCTTCAAAGCCCAAGCTTGAGACTTTCTCATAAAATTTTAAGGGAAACTTTAGCTCATTTGGAGCAAAATTCGAAACCTATATGGGAATTCTGAAACGATAAAGACTCCAAAAAATTTAGATTTAAAGCCAAAGTACAACTAACATCTCATTTGAGGGATACATTGCACCAATTATCAAGTTCAAATTTATTATCTCAATAATGAAGCCAAACCTACCATAATATGCTTTTGTCTCGTTCACATCTAAAGATTCTGACTGACTCAAAACTAGTGGCAAATCATGCACCAGGGCACACCAAGGGAAAATGACATCTTTATACTCTACCCAACGAAGCTCTACAACAAAGAGGATAAATTTTAAAAAGTCGAGTAAGAGGAAGTACTCTTGGAAAAAACACAATAGTTAATATACTTACTTCTTTAGAATGTGCGGAATTGACCCCTTCAATAATTTTTCAAATATAACTAGTCATTTCAAGACCTAAAAAACTGAACAATTAGAGTTAGCATCAGAGGTTACGGTTATCAAAGAGCCTTTGGGTTGACAATACGTTACATACATATAGATTAACTAGGATGCATCTACAGTACTTCAATATAAAAGGCTCATCATTCGTCTTTGAAAACTCCGTGAAGGAGAAAGAGGTTCCTACTATGGGTTCAAAAACCTTCATTTATGTATATCACTAATATGATATTTCTAGCCAGCTATACAAGCACGTGTCATAAATTTGGTCCATCATTATGATATTTAACAATATTTTACAAATATGATCCAGGTCCTGACCATAACTCTTGAATTACTATTCAGTCATTTATTTTAATAAATTAGCCTTGAACATTTTGGGACCAATATTAAAAGCATCAAGGGGTGGACAATTCATTTTGGTGATAGTATACTACTTTTCCAGATTGGTATAAGCCGAAGCTTTTGTAAATATCCGAGTAAAGAAGATAATTAACTTCCTTAAAACAAACATATACAGAAAATATGGGGTTCCCAAAGTATACTACATATAAGATCGTGTTTTAAGAAGGGTCTTCCTCAACACCAAGTATGAAATCTTTGTTAACTTAGGCCTTAACTAGGAACTTCGTCACGATCAAAATTAAAGCCTTGAACTTATAAGTTTCTTGACACATAATGTCAACCTCTAATGCACGTGTAAAATGAGGAACATGTGAAGCTTTAAACTTTTTAAAGAGTACATTATATATACTAATTCTAGATTTTTAATTTTTTTGCTTAGTTCATAACTTAGTAATACATGTGCACTATTTTTTACTTTGGTAACACGAGTAGGTTTTAACAAGGCACATTCCATTCATAAAAAAAAATTCTTTTTTTTTACTTCAAGTATTCGTATATTTATTTCTAGTATAGAAACTTCAAAACTCTGCATTATGCTTTCGAGTCGTAGCACCAAATGTGCATAAACATTACGTGTTGTAGCCCCAAATAAACATTAAACTTCATATCCATAACACCTAATTCATGTTTAAGTTTTCAAACCTTAGCATCAAATTATGAATTAAACATCTGAATCCTAGCATCTAATCTCTAATTTTGGAACCGATCACCTTGAAAGAGACTCTATATTATTTGTTGTTGTGCGAAAATACGTAAAAATAAACAAGCTCAAGCAAAATACTGTTTTCTCCCAAACTTTTCCAAAACGTTAAAGAGGAGAAAAAAACCCTTTCTTCTCATCACAATCTTCCATTTTTTTGTCTATTCCACTAAAATTATAGGTGTCGAGATTCACCAACCACATATCACAATAGACAAAAACCCAAAAATATTCAATTCTGAGATCGAGAACATCCTCTTGTAAAGTTAAAATGAGGTTCACCTACAATTCTTATTTATATTTTGGAGGTAGGACAAACAATCTTCTGCATTTCGGTCTCTCTAGCCTCCTACCAAATCCATTACAAACCCTTGAGTTAGAGAAATACTTCAATGATGCGTTTTAGAATTTAGGAGTTGAGTCTCCAAATCATAAATCTATTTCTGATTAATATCAAGTTAGGGCTCCAAAGTTTTACGAGCATTCATTTTAATATGAACTTTTTCTTTAATTCTACCTCTACCAGTTTAAATTTTCGATCTTCTTCTAAGATGTCTGCAACGACACTAAGTAGATGCAAAACTTACGGCATCACAACCCTTTTTACTTTTTTCATGTATTATAATATACAAAAGGCATTAAACATGACCTAAAAATAAATAATTGTTATTTAATATAAATAATTATATATAAGTAAATAATATAAAAAAAAAGATAAAATTTACATACGTTATTACTTGAACTCAATTTCATGTGTGGTCAGCTTTTTAAAAGGTCATTTGACCTTCATATATCGGCTCCGAACCAAAGAAACCATATGAGTAATCATATCTCTAAAATGCAGAGGCTCTAGTCATGAAATAATTGTTTTGTTTCGTTTAAGCTCAGTACTTTGGACTTCTTCAGGAACCAATTTCATTGCTTTTTAAAAAATAGATATATTTCAAGAAAATTACTTCTTATTTTGTTTTTGGATTGCTTTTTCCATACGAGAAAACTCTTTCTTCATATGTTTTGTCATCAAGGTTACATATATAGTAGTTTTGGTCTTTTTATGTTTGGTATTTTTTCGGATGGTGGCCTTCATCTACTTTATCTTTCCCTCGCCCTACAACTTTGGTGGACCATGATGATTCCATACTATCATGGTTTACTATCATTTTAGTAGACATAAAAGACTAATTAATAAACGTTTTGGATTCAACCTCCTTATGTTGAAGAAATGATTACCTCAGAATTTGCTTCACGTCATCTCTATCTTCAAAAATTAAAATAGTGGTGACTGAACTTCTAATAAGTTTCCTTGTTAGTTTGGAAACTAAGAGGTATAAATATAAGAAATCCACTACCATGACTGAATAAAGCTTGGAAAACTCTAATAACAAATAATGTAAGAAAATTCAAACCTCTATATTTAAAATAGGTAAGAGAAAAATATTATGTCGTTATTTTGAAAATCTATGAAAGTATCTTCTATAGTTGGAAGTCTCACCACCACGTCATTTAGGAGTATCCACTCCTCCCTGAAATCATTGAGCAACCTTACTCATAGTAATGGCTCATCAAGTTGGCGGCTTGATGAGATGAAAAAGGTTCACGTATATTAGTTTGAAGGATAGACTCAAACTGTTAGTTTGTGTGGTGCCTGGTAGTGCACGACCTGGTTCACACTCGGCTCAAGCTGACTAGTGACCCATTGGTAAATAAGAAAAGACTTTAATTTGGATTTTTATATGTTTTAAGTTATCACATTATGATTTTTTATTATCGTTTTCCTCTAAACACTTTTTTTAAATATAGTAAAAATCATAGTCTCTCTTTAGATATGGAATATTTTAGGTAAATTGTAAAATTGTGTGCTTTGAAATTAGTTTTTAATTTTTTATAATATCTATTTGTAACAACTGGTATCGAAGCCATATTTATCATAATTTTAGAAGAACTAATGGCAAAAGTAGAGAACAACATAACGATTGAGCGAAAATGTCATTTTTAATGAGATAGTTATTTACGATGACAAATCAAATATAATAAAAGAACAAGAGGTAAAATATTGTGCTTACAATTAGGGTAATATTTCTAAAATCACTTGCATGATGAGGTTTTCTTGAACTATCTTGAGATAAAGTATGGTATTCCATCTTGTCTAAACCCCAATATTCTGGTTCCCGATATCAGGAAAAACTATATAGTACTCATTATAGTGGATCATTATTCACCCTATATTCATCATATCATGTTGTCAAGAAGAGGTGAGTCTGAAAATTATGTTGAATCTTTGCAAGTTGAGAGTTCGAGTAAATAAGAGGTAGCTATGAAAGATGAGATGGGCTAAAAAATCAGACTTTGAAGCTAACCGAGCTACCATACGAAAATAAGGTTTTACATAACAAATAAGTGTGCAAAGTAAAAGAATAATAGTATTGCAAAGTTACAAAGCTAACCTTGTTTTAAGGTTTTTCCATAAAAGAAATATGTAGATTACACTAATATTTTTATCTCAAGTTGGAGATCTAAATACAATACGATTGTTGTTGGTAACTTTGGCTACACAAAACTTATATTTTGATCAGTTAGATGTAACCAAATCATTTTCATACGATGTTTTCGAAGAAATGACCATTGTCAGGCTGATGGCAGATTTGGAGAGTATGTATGGAAATCCTTCAATGAACAACAAGGTGAGTTTGATAAAATAACGATTTAGATTGAACATGATATAGACACTTCAGCTACAAAATACTTGAATGAGTCGGTGAAACTATAAATGCTCTATCATATGTCAAGATTGAATTTGACGATGAAGTTCGCGTCCTAATACTTTTGGATTCTCTACCTAATAGTTTGGAAGTTTTGAGAATTCTAGTAAGTAATTTCGCCGGTAAAGAGAAGCTATAGTATAATGACAATCACGATCTGATATGAATGAAGAAGTTTGAAGGAAGGATTCTAATGAGTATTTGAATAATAAGATTGCCTTTAAATTTGAGTCAGAATGTAGATCATCTCAAAAAAATTAAAATATTGGAATATATAAATCAAGAACATGGAAAAACATGAGCCAGCATAAAAGTCCACCATATCCATCTGAACACTTGTACTACGACTAGATGGTCCACATATATAAGTGGTGCAAATAACTAAGAAGAACAATAGTGAAAATACAAATATTTTTACGGAAACCGTGCAAGATATCTTATTGTTTTACTGTTAAAATTCCTATGAACTCTTTGATTATTAACTCGGGATCTTCTTTGCATACCACTTCAAGCCGAGAATATTTTTTATCAACTATACTACATGTATCTTTGTGATTATATATAGCTGATTATAGACCCATTTAGAGAGTATTCATAATGGAGATAAAATTTAAGAAGATTAAAATAAACTACCATAAATTTCTTTGGTAACACAAAGAGAATTGAGAAAATCCTAGCTTGAAAATCGGTTACATGTACTGTCAAAATTATAGAATGGAGAAGAGTTCTCACTGGTGGATCGGGCCCAAGTCTCTTGGATATGTGTGTCAAAATGGGTGAGATTCTTATTATGCACAGACAATGCCACACCACGAGGAACTATCAAGCATCGGGTTGTTTGAGAGTGCAATCTAAATTGGACGATAAATTCTATCGAATGAGAAATAGAGAGAAAGATAAAATGTACCATGATACCGATTATTGAGAATATATAAGTCACATATTTCACGTTGTAACTATGGACCAAGTTGATCTCTGAACTAGTATAATATTATCCTTTTTTTTTCTTGAAGGCTCGTACGACTTTGCTTTTTATCCACTTTCAAAAGAACTCACACTAGTAAAGATATGTTCATACGTATATACCAACGGTAAAAATATTATATTGGTTAAACATGGGAAATAATTTGTATACAAGGGCTAAGAACACCACTAGTGTTTTATATTTCACATTTGTTACATTTTGGTCTACAATTTTTATATTTTTAATACTGCAGTCCCATGTAGTTCAAAAGATAACACATTTTTTGTCCCCTTGTTCACTTTTGTAACATTATACTATTATATGTAAATGAATAAACTGAACCAAACTATATCATTTTTGAAACACGAGGGACTAAAATATTATAAAAATACATAAAAATATTCAAGTTTTAAGACATACAGGACCAAACTATGACATGAATAAATAGGGGGACCAAAATGTCACAAACATAAAATATGAGGGACCAGTGGTGTTGGAAACCCGTATATAAGAACAGACTTATTTACACCAGTGTGAGGTGTTGTGGAAATGGACAAAATCCAAAATCTGCAGACCTTCAAATCCAAAGCGGAAAATATCATACTAGTGCGGGATCAGGTTAGTCCGTACTTATATAAGAAGTGGAATATACGACCTATATATTCCTAAAAAGAACCATGCAAGATCCACAACTCTTACGTCGTAATAGATCTATAACTCTCAATAGAGAATTGTGAGATTCCCCATACTATTTCCAGAGCTGAACTAAATAAACCAGGGATTCAACAGATAGACAACACCGTCCCGAATGGGTTAGAGGGATCCACCAAATGAGTAATGGAAAATGGATTGTCTTGAATTGCATAATGAACCTCTTGCTCAACCTATATATTAGCAGGATCATCCATTTGATCTCTATGAGTTATAGCCCTAAAATAAACTTACCATCGATATTGTTATATATCCTACCATTTTATTATTATATCCAAAAGTGATTCACATAACTTTACAGATCATCCAGTATGTGGTTCGATAAAAATAAAGGAAGAGGTTTGTAAGGGGTTTAGACGCTAAAAAATGCATACAGTTAAAGAAGCATATAAAAACTTAACTCAAAATATTTTTGACATATATGAAGTAAAAGATTTATCATAATCATAAAAACGAGGATGATCTAACGGTAGACACACATGCCCAACATAACAATCGTAAAAAGCTAAATGATTGTACTATATGAATGTCATGTGTCACAATTAACTCTTTCTGATGGCTCATTAAGTATGTTGGTATTTATCTTACTATGTGAATCATCATATGCGAGACATTGTGAATCCCCCAAATTTTACTCATTTTAACTACGCGTCATGCTTAGAAGTCCTTTAAAAAAAGCAAAACTCACAAATAAGTTCAGGTGCAAAACAAAATGGTATGTTCCTTTTTTTCCTCTTTATCTTAAGATTAATAATACTCGTTCTTTATTTGTTATAAGTGAAAGGGATGTTATCCATATTTGTTAAAAATACCGAACCTTTTTCACCCTAGCTAAAACACATAGGCTACACTATCAACATACGATTTATTTTGTTACTTTTTCTTCGGTGAAAGTTTTAACTAAGCAAAAGTAAGGACAATATCAACCGAGATCTCTGAAGTCAAGTCAGTTTGGTTAAATAATTATCTAGGTCTGTAAACATACGAGAATTAAGGACACAACAATCAGAAGGCTCGACAGTTCACTAAAGCCAAAGAGTTTGGGTATACACATAAAACAAAATGGCAATCCAACCATCCAAAACTTCAAAAGCTCGACTCATTACATCTCACAAAAAAAAAAATCAAAACTCAACAGTCTGATTAGACCAACACCTCAAGTGTTTAACAATAACTAAAAATTATTTAACAGTCTAGACCTGTATCATTTCAATACTTAGCAATTCAATATTACGGACCAAGCAGCCAAAATTAAAACTCAATCATAAACCACAATAGTGTGGCCCTACAAAAACTATTAAGCATAAAATCATACATATTCATTACTATGTTCGCAAGGACTAGAGAGGTTACTGATAATGATCAATCACGTGATGTAGATAAATTGAGATAATAGATATCATAAGCTAAGTAGTAATTTATGGTAAAGTAACCAAACTTATAGGTCAATATATGATGAGTTATTTAGTGATATGTGTCATAAAGGTTTGACTAATTCAAATGTGTACTTTTTGATTTATAGATAAAAGATATTATATAAATCATATTATATATTTTAATGGGGTAACCAAAAGACTTAAAGATGTAACAAACACACAACTCGTGAACCCACTCAAACAGAACCCCCAAAATTTGTGTATGCACACAAACAATTCAAAACTCAAATAACGAATATGAGGAGCCCGGTTCCTTACATCGAACAATACAAAAGGTTAACATTTAAAAGTTCGGTAACACGATCATTTCAAAACTTATGAATTTAATATTACATGCCAAACAACCAAAATCAAAACTTAATTACGAAACGCAATTCAATTTTACCAAAAACTATCAAATAAAAAATCACATTTTTGTTACGCGTTGAAAAGATACTAATAATGATCAAATAGTTATCTAGCCAAATCTAGATAATAAATAAAAAAAATTAATTAATGATATGCGAAAAAGTGATGAGTGAAACTATTTAATTTGTGTATAATAAAGTATTTGATGATCCATTTTTAAATATTTTTACTTAAATTAACAATAAATAAATAAAATTATATGATACTAATAGTTTCCATATTTAAAACGAAACCACATAATTTTTTTGCTATCCATACCATTTTTATTATTCAAAACTTTAACTCGCTTGGTATTTTATCAAATATTTCCTCATTTGCAATTTACTAAAATACTATTGTTTCTCTATTTTTAATAACTATACGATGATCTAATCAATATTTAATTTAACCGAATTTAAAGAAGATACGTCAATATTAATTTTATGCTTTACATTTACATTGTAATAAATTTGAATAATCAAATAACTACAATCAAAAAAATCCGGTACTAGTAGTATGGTATTTATTTATATTTTATAAAAAGTCAAAATACATAATTAAATATATTTTTTCTTTCATGTGTTAAATCAGGATCTAATTATTTTTCGTCTACATTCGTTGCATGGTTTTCTCACTTCACGTCACTTCCCCAATTTTCCATGTCCTTGCCTTCACGTTATTATTTATATTTTCAAAATGACTTTTAATTACATCATACCTAAGTTGACACAATTTTTTTTCCTTTCTTTAGTTAGTACGAGATGTTGGTCTTTCTTATTTCATTGATTTGTATTTGATATTTTAGATTATAAATGGTTGGTTAGGTATAAACCTCTGACTAAACCACAATTATATACACAAATAAAACATATCTCGTCGATAAATTCATAAAACTCCATCAAAAGTTATAGTTTCTTTTATGGTGATTTTTATAAATTAATATCCAAAAAGCTATAAATGTGATAATGATGGCATATTTTTCAAAATATACATAGGTTTTTTTTGAAAGAAAACTTTTAAATAAAAGAAAATAGTTCATACAAGAGACCTGGGGCATACCCCGTGAAGATACAATTAACTGAAATAAACCGATAAGCGACTAAAATCTGCAACAGTACAAGATAAAGAAAAACAACATAGAGAGTCATGAATTACTCAAATAGAAGACCCGACATAGTTAGAGCTCGATTTTCCTAATGGATCAGAGCGCTAGGGGCCTCTGACTGACATGGAACGTGTAGAATCGTCGACGTCTAGATGACTGTGGGCTAACGTCACATCCGACCGGTCTTGAATCCCACTCCAGTCCATACGATAGATATTTGGGTAAATAAAAATTTAGATTTGTTAGAATTAGGTTAAGAAAACTATGGAGGCCAGTCAATCTTGGTACCCTTAAATCTATATCGAAGGTCTGATAAGATTTGGAAGGATATAGAGGAGGCTAAAGCTGAGGCAGAACCAAAAATTCTTGAATTCCGCTCTTTCCAGGCGTGGTAAATTACTGCATTGAAGCAAGATCGCCGGATGCAGTGGTCTGGTGCTTTAGACCAACTGGAAGCCTCAAAGATCCAAGATTGCCAGTTAGAGGAGTGGATAGTAAAACCAAGCTTACGGCTTGTGTGAGACCATATACTCTGAGCGAAACTACATTCAAAGAGAATATGAGCTGTGGTTTCCGGCTCAGAGTTACAAAAGGGACATTCAGTTGGGGTGTTGAGGCCCCAACTGAGAAGCTTGTCTCTGGTGGCAAGCTTTCCCTTTATTGTTAACCAGGATATGAAAGAGTGGCGGTGAATATTGAATTTGTTCCAAACTAACCCTGCCCAACCCTGCTTTGGGTTGGGCACACAAATGGCATTGTAGGTGTCTTTGATTGAGAATTTGGAGCGTCATTCCTTTGTAGTCCAGAGAGGAACATCGTTGTGGAGAATATTTGGGCGGGGAAGAGAGAGAATCAGCTTGTTAATTTCTTCGAGATTTGCGCGACTACGAGCACGAGCCGGTCTTAGATTAGCCGACCAGTTCCAAAATATACATAGGTTGGTTTGTATTTAGGCCCTCTTACGATTTCAGCAAAAGAATGAAAATTAATAGTTAAATTTTTTTACGTTTCGTCAGTCTGTGGCGTGTTTGAAATATTTTTGAAAATTTTAAAAATTCTTTCTATTTTGCTGGATTCATTTTTTTCATTCATTTCGATTTTTTAACTTGTTTATGATAAAGCTGTTTTTTGGATGAATCTTAAGAAAATGGATTTCATACGGAGAAAGTCTAACGAGAGATCGATTCTTCAACAGTTGAAAGCTTAGCAAGTAAAAGAACTTGAACTCTCTCATGATGATATTTATTTAGATCAAAGTATTGTTCCATTCTCAGAAAAAACGAAACCGAGAGCATCTCAAAATCAGTTTTTGCTTCTACTTGGTTTTGAGCTCCAAAGATTTTCTTCGACTCTGCTATTCAATTATATGGGTCTTAGCCACAACTCGCACCCAGATCTCTGAAAGTTCGGCTTCAACATCTATTTCCAGAATTCATGGACTGTTTACAGCTTTAAATCCCACACTTGTTCCATCTTTTGTAAACCTTTATTGGATATGAGTTTCATACAAAATTAGATTCTTGAAAGCAATCAAGTAATACAACATGTTTTGAGATTTGTTGGCAATAACCCAATTGATCTCTTCTGATTATGAGTAAACTATAAAAATAAAACATAAAATATATAAAACTAAATATGATAATCATTGTATTTTATGAGGTATGGTATGAAGTCTAAAGAAGTTAGGGGAATGAAGAAATTGGTAATGAAGAACCAAATCAGAATGAATTCAGGAAGATCTTCAAATTGGAGCTTGCATGTAATACAATCAGCTAGTTGTTTGTTATAGCATTTTGAGCTATGGTATATGATTCATATCATTGTTAATAGTTTGCTACTCTAATGTATCCTACTCCAAGACTTTCTAATAGTGTATTAGCCATTAACTTATTAGGGATTTGGTTTTGTTTGTAATTTAGTTTCATTTTATATTTACTAGTCCATTTAGCTATCTAGTTTGTTCCATGGTTTTGATCTATAAATATGAGCTAAGGTCATGTTTGATGTGATAAGTGTCATGTAACAGTCTAGTAGGGGGACTAGAAACCAAGGAGTTTTACCCTTTAAGCACATTTTAATAATAACCAATGAATCAGATTCTATATCAATATTACTAATCTTTTTTTTCCTTGCATAGTAGTAGACCATCTAATAAGATTGTACATTTAGATTAATAGGGATTTTCTTTCCATAGATACTACCAAAAGAAACAATTATATCTCATTTATTTTTTCTAATTAGGCCACCACTACTAGCCTCACCATTTAAACTACATGTCTCATCTTTCCTTGTCTATTTTTCTCTTAACAAACTCGAGAAGTTTCCCATTGTTAATTAACCTCTGAATCTCTTCCTACAGTTGCCAACAATCAATAGTTGCATAACCTACAAGATTTATCGTTGCTTGGAGCTAACATGGAGCGAAGAGGCTAATACTTTTCCTTCTTTTTAATTTTGTCATAAATTAACGCAATATGGTAAGTTAAAGGACTATTATAAGTCATAAGAAGAAAAAATTTCAGGGTAGGTTGTCATATTAGGAGACACGTGGCCTACGTGGTGGAGCTCTACTGCCTCGTCACGTCTAACCTCGTTGTTTATCCTCATATCTGGTACCAATACCTTTGACTCTTAAGGTTTTAAGCAAAAAGAGGCCCTTCTCTTAGGCTCTTCGACTATGATCAGACTTTTCCAAAATATCCCCCATATTTCGTACGAGAAATTTGACGAGGTCTTCATACAGTGGTCCATCTATGTCAAACCCCTTTTTTGAATGATACCGCATTAATATCCTCCTCACACATAGACAAACCATTGATCTCACGGATAAATAGCTAAATATAACTCTTTAACTTTTCCTCTTTTCTCTGATACATATTCATAATATATTCTATCCCTACTTATGCGCTTTGTTACCAACAAATCGATATTTGAAAGCACTTCAAAGGCGTTCAGAATCTCAAAAACTTTCTTTCGATAGGAAATTAAACCAGTCGAGTGTGTTTATTTTAAACGTCATAGAGATAACTCTATTGAGTTGAACATTGTCTGCATTGAACCTCATCATCATGTTTCTAAATTTTGACACATGGTGCTTAAGGTCCCTGAAACTGTCATAAGTATCCATTTGATATGGATCAAATTTTCGGGGAAGTTCTCCCTCAAGAATTTTCCTATAAAATTGAGATTTTTGAAGTATATAAACTTTCATTTTTTGTCTTTTCTTGTTATACTCCACATCATTCCTCTCCTTAATTTTCTTAAAAACCACATTACTTTACTGATATTTATAATCTACATTATTTAAATTTCTCACCACATTACTTGCCATACTTTCTTCTTTGTTCAATCGCTGATTTATTTTATTATTTGACATCATTTTCTCCGTCAATAAATATAACGCCTCCGTCAACTATTTTATTCTAACATTAGAATTATGTTCTTTTTCAAATTGCAATTGATTAGCTTTAAATTTCTCTTGCTTTAATTTATCAATATGTATTTCCAAAAGATGAACATTGGACAAAGTAGCTAATATACCTTCCTTAGAGTGATTCTCTTTATGAATGATATGTAGACAGGTTGTTGTACCAACCAGTCTGCCTTGGGCTTATTTACCCCCATAATGCACACAAGACATTACTTCGATTGGCTGACTAGCATCTTCTACTACGATTGCTTGAGTCCTCTATTCTTGGTAAATTATACTACGCATAGAAGTCGGCATGCCTAAAAGTTGATCTCACCTTAAGTTGATTCCATAAGCCGGGAAGCTCGTCGTGACACCCGGAACAGTCACTAGATTTCTGTGAATAAGACGGATCTTTAATGTTTTTCCTTCAATTCCTGATATTTTCATCACCATTGCTATCGCTAAAACTTTGAATTTTCGAAAATAAAAATAAATTTCTACCGACGATGCCAAATGTAAGAAGGGATTTCCTTTTTAAATGTAAAGCCAAAATGATGAGAAACAATTGAGAAAGAGTATTGATGTGACTATAATTATTTTTTGTTATTTAAAATGTGATAAACCTTTACACCGAGACTTTTTCCCTTATTTATACTATTTACAACATATCCTTTATTTCTCCATGTTTATTCTCTCAGTGTTATATATTTAGACAAGTTATTGTGCCATAAATGTCTAGCCATGTTTTATAATAAATATTTATGCATGTTTCTTAGTATCGTGTAACGCGATAACATGTGTGATTCTATCATAACTGTTCAAATGACTTTTTCAATGTGCATATTTTGTATTTTTTTTATGACCCTCATCTCATAATTCTCCACGCATCTTTTGGTAGCTTCTTCATGAATATTTCTCGTGTTTTTTAATGACCCTGGTCTGGCGTATTTCTTATGTTTACCTATAACCACCATCCTTTGGTTCCCTCTTATCATTTTTCCCTTACCTTTTTGTTAGCCTATGATATGAACTTACCTCGTGATTATAAGGAATATATACTACCTAGAAGATATAACTTTATCATATGTAGCATTTGCCTATGAGCATAAAGGAACTCCATGCACTCTAGATGAGAACATAGACACCTTTTAAGATGTTATGATGAGTTCAAATTGTAAACTATATTTTAAAGAAATAAATAAAGAGTACAAATTAATGTAACATAATTCATTTTGAGACCTTATCACTTTACCATAATGAAAGAAACAATTTGGGTGAAAATGATTGTTAAAACCGCATGTGATTCTTTGGGGAAACGAGAAAGACACGAAGTTCATCTTGTAGCGAAATATTACAATCAAACGAAAATGATTGACTACACTTAGACGTTTTCTCTAGTATCATCAAAAGATTCATTTAGGACAATCATGAATTTTATTGCTCATTTTGACCTCAAAATTTATCAACTGGATATTAAGATAACATTATTCAAGTAATATATTGATAAAATAATTTACATCAAACAAGCGCATCGTCAGTGGTATCATAACTTCTTAGACAATTTTGATGAGTTCAAGTATTAAGAACGATGCCTTAGGAAATCGTAATAAGCGAATTCTAGAGAGAGAAAGAGATAGAAAGTTTTTAGAGAGAGAAAGTATAAGTGCAAATGAGTTCAATTGGAAAAAGTGTTCAACCCCTTTATTAGGTTAGCATTTCCCTTTATATAGAGGAGTCAAAACTTAGCCTTAAACTGAAATCGGTTACAAAAGATGACTAACTACTTTTAGTCCTTAACAATATTACATAGTCTCAATTGTTCTCTAGAACTTTCATTATTTATAGTTCAGTCCTTAAACTTATATTATTTATAATTTAGTCCTTAAAATCCTACTTCCATATTAGAAGCCCCCCTAGTTCTCATGTTAGTAAATGAATGAGAACTAAAATATATTTGAATTCTTCCGTATGACGTATCAGTCGTTGTAATACAAACTCAATATCAAATACCTTGTACAAAACTCGAAGTTCAAAAATAAACAGAAGATACAAATTCAAAGTCAACAATAGATGTAGATTCGAAATAAAAAACAGATAGAGATTCGAAGCCAACAATCATCGAATTATTCTGAAACATAATAATTTTATTTTCTTCCTCCTAGACTCATTATGGAAGTAGCTTCAAAATGTAATCATCGAATTTCATGAAAAGTGTACACAAATGTAACTGTTTCATATTACCGTTCAAATCTATCATACCTATCTAGCTACTAGACCCATAGCTAGATGACCAGTCTGACAGATGTCGAACTCTTAACTTTCTCACCGTTTTGTATTATGCCCTATCACCATAGATTCCTTTCCACTCCACGGTCTTCCTATCTTTCTATAAATTCATCAGTAGCCTCACTTTTCATTCTCACGACACAAATCACTTAAGAGAGAATTCAAATATATGGATACCTTCAACGCGTTTTTCATCTTTTTCAGTATCTTCATTAGAAAACCCAAACTTTCCGATCAATACTCATCTTCTCCGACCAATCTTCATCCGGTTTATGAGAAAAAAATTCAAGAAACAAAAGATCCAAGACTAAGATACCCAAAAACTAAAATCTCCAGAACTTGACAACAACTTAGTCTTCAGATCATACGACTATTTTTGCATCACTCAAAGAGTGGAAGAATATAAGGCTGCTAGATTAATCAACAACGCTCCTGTTGGAACAACCACCAAAACAACTTACTACGATAATTTCGATCCAACCAAAATTCATGTTTTCTCCCCTTCTCCAATAACCGCAGAACGACCCTCTTCCAAAGTTCTAGCGCCTGAAACACCTAGAGTATCCTCTTCACAAATTAAAGTTTCTCCTTTGATTAGTGAAGAATCGAACAAATCTTCTTTAAAACAAATTTCACATACTCCTTCTTCGACTCATCCTTCAACAATCAGAAAAAGAAGAACCTTTATGGCCATGGGAGACGACTCAGAAATCATCCCAACTTTTCCCTCTTCGAATCCAACTATTCAAGTTTCTCCTCGGAGAGAGATAACTGAGGAAGTTTCTCAAACAAATAATCATTCACAAGAAACTGAGAATCCATTATCTCATCAAAATCCTTCCCAAAATAGAGAAGAAATGTCATGAGCCACTAAAGCTGATTCCGAGGCTACCAGAACTGATCACGAAGCTGAATCCGATGATGAGAATTTAGAAACTACCATAGATAAGAATACCCGTAAGCCTCGGAAAACAAAAGAACCTGGATTTATTTCTGAAGAAAAAAGAGCTGCTCTAGGCAGAATATATGGAATCTCGAGGCTAACTATATTATTCATCTGAAAAAGGTTCGGTACATATATTACAAAGAGAGCCAAGCTTCAGATTTAAAAAAGAAATGGGGAATGGGAGATAAAATTACAGTTCGACTGCCTAAAGGACGAGAAACTCTCTTACACTGCAAAGATGATGAGTTGGTTGTCTACCCTGAAATCATCAATTGGGGTCTTCGATGTCCACTGGATCTCATGATCGTGGAATACTTCAAACTTCTCGACTTGTGCCCTACTCAAGTGACACTGAATCAGTGGTTCACTCTTATGTTAGTGATAATGGCATCTCGATTATCCAAGATTCTAATCAACATCCAATTATCGAAAGGTCTGAAGCTCCCTTTCTACTACCTCACTCTAGTGGATGATTTAAAAATCATCGATGATCTCTTGGAAGCTAATAAATTCTGGAAGCAAAAATTTATCTTCATCTCTGGAGCATGGGAGAATGGCAAATAAATTTCTGATGCCAACTTATCAAAGTTGAATCTCATCTGGAGAAGCAACCGTAAGTACTTCGAAAATTATACACTTTGAATTAAATTTCAATATGTCGACCGACAGCTAAGAAGATTTTCAAGAAACTTTCCATCTCGGCCGAGAAAGAATGGAATAATGCTTTCCACACCGCTTTTCAGCCGATCAATTTCCTTAAAGGCATCTGTTTCCAATCACGGAAGAAGGCTTGCCTCCTCGAAATTTGATGGAAGAGCACGATTCGTAAAAGGTCAGAAAGTCATCTACCAAAAAAGAAAAGAAAAAAGGTTAACAGAGAAAAGAAAAGTAAAAAATTAGCTATCACGTCTGATGCTAGCCCTTCAACTCCATCAAAGCCTAAAATTCGAAAATGAAAGGCAGGAGAGAAGACTCTTTCACATATCAAAGAAGGGAATGATCAAGAACCATCTTCGAAGAAAAAAAAAAGCTTCTTCCACCTCTCATGAAAAGAAAAAGAAACAAGGCAAAATCACTGCGTATACAATGGTCGATGAAGAAGAGATCAATATTGTAGAAAATCAACAAAACCCTTCTATCGAGGAGCAAGCAGCTAATAACGAAACTTTGATAATCATCGAAGACAATGCTAATGATAAGAATCAAAATGCTGAAATTTTTTACCCTGACAGTTTTATTAATTTTGACGAGTTACAGGAGCTTGCTGGGGAAGACGATCCTGTTCTGCAAGACATTGAAAATCATTTACATCACTTTGGGAGACCAAAAACCCTCAAAGCGTCTCTAGAAATTAATGTCCATATGTACCAAGTACAACTTGAGATATGATTCCGTGTCCTACTTCAACATAAATTCCTCATCCTCCTCCAACTCTTGCGATCGTTGATGCACTTCAACCATTTACCAATCTCGATGCTACAGAAAAATCACTTGCTTCCCAAGTCGAATCTCTCAAGACCATTTGAAGTAATTGGCCAAAGACATGGTCCGCTACAAAGGTCTTGCTGAAGATGAAAAATGGCTAAGGGAAGATTTTCAAAGCAATGTGGTCGAGCAATTCCACATTAATGAACTAGCAAGGACTGAACTTATTCGAGGCGCTCTCTTCATGAAAAATCATCTACAAACAACACTTTCTGAAAAAGAAGAGTTGATTGCTTCTCATCAAAAAGAGATTAATAAAGTCAAAACTGATCATACACCATTATGCTTGTATTCACCTCCATATTTTATACAAGACAAGTACACAACCACTCACTCTGATACCACTTTCTCAGGAAATAAAAGCACAAACGAAATATTCCTTCTTGTATCAAATATGATTAGAGATAATGATTCCAAACAAAATACGAAGTCTGAATAAAATAACGCAAATAACACAAAACACTTTTTACGTGGAAAACCTTCCTAGCGTAGGAAGTAAAAACCACGGGACTGATTTCGGAGTCCAACCAAATATTCAATATCAGAAGACGGGTTACAAAACTATTCTGTACATAAAACTAGAGTATACACCACACAAAGTATGACAACTTCATACACAACCCCAATACACAAGATAGCGCACCGAAATAAATAAAAAAACTCACTGAAATATCCCCAAAAACGCAGTTAGAAGAAGCTGATCGAAAAACAAACTTAGAAGACTCCAAATCAAAAACCCTCTGGTCAGATTTTGGAGGATAAATAAACGAGCCTTCTCACCAAAAGTGAAGCCGATCAGACAGCGGGAGACAGTCTGATTGAAACCACAAAGTTCCGTCTCGAATCGTCTTTTTCTCTCAAAACTGCACTATAGAATATGATGCTCATCTCAAGAGACATTGTATAACTATATATTTATACATAAAAAAATCCTATATGTTACCCAAATTGGGCTTAGCCCATATGATAATTGGACTCCCACATAGGAAGAGCCCAACAGAGTTAGCTGCTGAAAAATCCAAATCTGAAGGTCTTCAAAACTTTCTTACTTCTAGCGAAGCAAAAGATCAAGAGTTGATTGATGAGATAATCAAATCGAATAAATATTTCGAGGAGAAAAAAGCTGTTGTTGTTGCTGCTGCTGAAACAGAGTTGTCGAAAGACATGTTGACTGCCATTAACAATAGCAAAGAAGAAACAACCATCACTCTTCTTCGAGAACTTCATGCTACTTATCCGAAAATTAACCTCACAAGTTTCTAGAATGACATTCCCTTCGAAAAGCGTCCAAGTGAAGCCTTCGATCCTATCCCCGAATCATCATCCTCAGAGTAGGAATCATCCGAGGAAGATGAATCGTCTGAATAATTTTATTGCTCTTCAAACATACTATTTTTGTACTTTCTCAATTTAGAAATTTATTTGTTGTACTTTGAAGAATTAATCTAATTCACAAATATTTTTTATTTTTATGATCTTCGTATATTATCCGATGTTAACCATTCTAAAATAAATATGATAATACTTTGAAACTCATAATATATAAGACATTAGTGAAGTTGTTGAACATAATTGCACTTCGAATTATTGGTAGCATATATGTTGACCGTTACACTTCAAAAAAATATAGTGAATTATTAAGCATTCAATTCACAAAAATGTCATGTAATAATCGGACATAATACCTCGAAAATGGTTGTTTCTTCGAAAAGTGTAATATACAGTTATAACATTCTACTCTTAACCAACCTTAAAGATGATCAGTCTTTGATAAGTTATTAAGATAGTTTTAAACAACATCTGTAAACAACCATTGGCAAAAAACAAACTTTATTGATAATATTGAATATGTACATAGCGCCTCGTTGAAACCTTCCTGGGCCAACCGGGGTAGGAAAGAGTGCACCATTCAAAAGTGAAAATTCCAAAATACAAAGACAAATCTATTACAAATAAAGCTTCAAATTTTGTATATTCCATGGGTGCAGAAGCATCCTCCCTTCAAAATCACAAAGTCAATAAGACCCTGGCTTTATCCTTTCAACAACCATATAAGGCCCTTCCGAGTTTGGAGCCATTTTTCCAAGGTTTTTCTCCTTTGTGTGCAGGAATACTTTTCTCAACACCTTTTCTCCTTCTTTGAATTCTCTTCTTTTCACCTTCGGATCATATCTATTTCTCATAAGAGTTTGATAATAGATTACATTCAAATGAGCTCGAACTCTTTTCTCCTCAATCAAATCTAAATTTTCCCTAATAACTTCATCATTGGATCTTTCAGAATATTGATTTATCCTAAAAGATGACATCGTAGATTCTATGGGGCTGACTGCATCCATTCCATTATGCTAAAGCAAAAGGAGTCTCTTTTGTAGCCTCCTTATGAGTTGTCTGATAAGCCCAAAACACCTCTTGTAAATAATTTGGCCATTTTCCTATTGTCCCCGTCAAATTCTTCTTCAAGACATCTAATATTATTTAGTTTGTTACCTCCACTTGTCCATTAGCTTGAGGATGAAAATGTTTTGAAAAATATTGTTGAATTCCTTTCGACGTGCAAAATGAAGCCATCTATTTGTTATTAAATTGAGGGAAATTATCTGTTGTAATCCTCCGAAGAACTCCAAAACGACAACAAATGTTGTTCACAATAAACATGATCACATGTTTTGCCTTTGTTCCTGATAATGGTTCTGCCTCGGCTCATTTTATAAAATAATCCACTTTTACGATTATCATTTTTCTTCCTCCAGAAGCCATCTACAAAGGACCCACTAGATCAATCCTCCATCTATCAAATGGTACCGCCTCAGTTATAGACATAAGTGGCACCGCTGGCCTATGAATAACATTAGCAAATATTTGACAAGTATCACAACTTCGAACTAAATTCTTAGCATCATTCATGATTGTAGACCAATAGATTCTTGCAAGTAAAACTTGTCGTGATGGAGCTTTAAACCCGCAATGAGCTGACCCTTCACCATCATGTAATTCTAATAACACCTCTTGTGATTCTTGCTTTCCTAAACATCGTAATAATGGCTTGTTCAATGCCTTTCTATACAATATTCTATCTAACACTATATATTTGAACGCTTTACTTCTCTTTTTTTTGCCGACCTCAAATCATCTGGTAATGTTCCTTCAGTAAAAAAAAATTAGAATATCTGCTCGCCAATCGTCTCGGATTACTTGAGATGTGATAAATAACTCATCTATGCATTCGCACTGATTAAATTGAGTAAAAATTGAAGGATTTTCCTGTAGCAAAATCCAAGGATATTCTTCTTTATAAGCGACATTTTCTAAAGAATCAGCCACCATGTTACTCCTTCGACAAATATATTCCACAGCAACATTATCAACAAGAAGCATTAAATTCTGAAGTTTCCAAAGATATAAAATCAAACGATCCTTTCTTGCTTCGTAAAATCCAGATACCTGATTTGCTAACAACTGAGAATCTGTTTCCAAGCATACCGAAGTTGCCCAACAAATGTTTATCAATCTTAAACCTGCCAAAGCAGCTACGTATTCAGCTTCATTGTCCGAAGAGTGAAAACCAAATTTAATAGATTGAATTGTTGTCTCTCCAGTTAGAGCTATTAACCGAACCCCAACACTGCACCCTGAAACACTAGATTATTTATATGTTCGGACAGCCCACCTTGAATTTACTGGTGCGTCTTCTTTACTCTCTTCCACATCCGATCTGCTCGAATGGAATTCAACAAAAAAATATGACAATGTTTGCGCCTTTATTGTTGTTCGAGGTGTGAACAAAATATCATGGTCACCCAACTCCACTGACCACTTGGTCATTCTCCCCAAAATTTCAGGTCGTTGTAAAACATTTTTCAAAGGAAATGAAGTTCGGATTTTAATAGTGTGAGCTTAAAAATATGGGTGTATCTTCCTAGCAGCAATCACCAGTGCTAATGCCAATCTTTCTAATTTCAAATATCTTTTTTCTGCTGCCACTAAACTTTTATTGATGTAGTACACTGGCTTCGGAACTCTTGATTCTTCACTGATTAATACTGCACTTAGTGCAAAATCTGATACCGCAATGTACAAAAAGCGTTTCTCCCCATTTCGAGCTTTTGACAATATTTCTGGTGATGATAACAAATTTTTTATATTTGTGAACGTTGTCTCACATTTCGATGTCCATTCAAACCTGTTTGGTCCTCGTAAGACTTGAAATAAAGGAAAGCATTTGTCAGAAAATCGAGAAATAAATCGATTAAGCGCTGCTAGCCTTCCTGTCATAATTTTCACTTCTTTGATAGACCGAGGTGAATTCATTGTTATCAAGGCTTTCAATTGTTATGGGTCAGCTTATATTCTTTTTTCATTGATGAAAAACCCAAAAAATTCCCTGATTGAACTCCGAAGGACATTTTTAGGATTTAACTTTAACCCGATTAACCTTAAATTCAAAAACGCTTCCTCTAAATCATCAAGAAGCACTTCATCCTTTAATTTTTTTAGCACCATTTCGTCTATATATACCTTCGTATTTCTTCCGATCTGAGTAGAAAAATCTTTATTCATCAAGCTAGGATAAGTGGCTCCTGCATTTTTCAATCCAAAAGGCATAACCCTATAACAATGCAAGCCCCTATCAGTTATGAAAGCTGTGTATTCTTGATATTTTGGATCCATTTGAATTTGATTGTATCCCGCAAAAGGGTCCATGAAAGTTAAAATTTTATTGCCTGAGGTAGAATCAATCAACTGATCTATCCGAAGAACAAGAAATGGATCTTTGAGACAAGCTCGATTCAAACTTGTAAAATCCACGCACATTCTTCATTTCTCATTCTTCTTTTTTACCACTACCGAATTTGCCGTCCACAAAGGATACTGTGACTCCATTATGTGTCTGACCTTAGATAATCGATCTACCTCATTGCTTCTGCTTTTTCCGAGGAAAATGCTCTTCTTTTCTGAAATACTGGCTTCACCTTCGGATCATTAGCCAAACTGTGACGAATTACCTAAATTGGTACTCCTGTTACATCCTCTGTCTTCCAAGCGAAAATATCCAAATTATGAGATAAAAAATCTAACAGTTGTTGACATAAGAGCGGGGTCAATAAGGTTACAATTTAAAGTACCCTTCCTTCCGAAAAAGTGAACTCATCAATTTCTTCACTTACCGTTAAAGACCCTGGGGTTTCCCTCAGATCATCAACCCTTTCTTCTAAATCTGAGGGCACCTCTTCTAACTGTTATTCATACATTAAATCCCCACTGTTGGATCCTCAGATCCAGAGTGCAGTGGCATAACATTCCCGAGCTACCTTATGGTTGCCTCGAACGACCCCAATTCAATCTCCAACCACATACATTCTAGAAAGCCATGACCTTCTAAAATAGCATTATAACTCGTGGGTAGACACCACCACAAAAAGAACTTGGAACTTCTTTTTAAATGGTCATTTTCCCAAACTTACTTCTCCCTCGAATTCCCCAACAACACGAGCTGTTACACCTGTAAATCCTATAATTGTCCGATCTGATTGAGAAATCCAAGGTGGAATTGTCATTCTATCATAGGTTGACTTAAAAAAGACAGTAGCAGAACTGTCAATGTCAATAAGCACACGTCGAACTTTGACGCCAGCCACCTCTGCTCCAATAACCGTAGCATCTTCACCTGGTCCTGTTGTACCTTGCAGATCATCTTCGTCAAACAAAATGAAAGGAATACCCTTTTTTCCATACAAATATGTAGACATTTTCCCTTCAAAGAAGCAAGGTCAGGTTGACAACATGTCTCCTCCTTGAACTATTTGAATTTCTAGTCATCGAATCGCCTTAAAAAATGGCTAATGACTCAAAGAATTTACATAAATCTCGTACATGCTCTTTTTCGATTGGCTCTTCAATTGCCATCAAAAGAAACCTGTTCGGATCTTTTTCTACATATTCCAAAGAAGCATCAAATGATTCTTCAACTTTTGAATCTAAAATCATCAAATTCTCATCTAGTGTAGTCTTCGAAGTTGACACTGTGTTATTTTTCAAACCGCTCCCTTGCGACTTCACATAAGTCAGAAGCTTCCTATTTTCAATCAGAGTCTGAACCTCTTTTTTCAGAGCAATGCAGTCATTGGTATCAAGCCCGATATCCTCATGATATCTACAATATTTGTTGTTCATTTCTTCCTTTGGCTGACTAATTGGAGTTGGCTTCCTAAAATTTACGAATCTTTTGGTCTTATCCCAAATCACAGCTACATTCTTTATCAAATCAACATAATACTCTGGTTTAACCTATTGATTTGGCCTTGGCGTATTATAGTTGTAAGATGGAGCGTGATTTGAATATCCACCACTCCGAGGAGGAAAGTTGTTATTCTTTTGTCTCGTCTGTGTATTACCATTTTCATTCGAAGGCTGCCTTTGGTTATTGGCCGCCTGACTCGAATTTTTTAGAGTGTTAACCGGTCCTCCTCGGACTCTAGATGACTCCTTAACTTTAATCTGATCCTCAATTTGAGCCATCTAAGCTCCAAAAGTTAAGTCTCTTCTCTTCGTAGTCTCATTGGCCAGATCCCCTGGCAATAATCCTTGGCGAATAGATGCTATCGCCACATTCTCTTCACAGTTATGCAAACTAGCTTTGGTCAAAACAAATCTCTTCGTATAATCCTTCAACTTCTCTCCATGTGCCTTCTTGCACTGAATAATGGTATCTCCATTTTCTCTCATTCCTTTACTCCCCACAAACTACCTCCGAAAAGTAGTGTAAAAATCCTTAAAATTTGAAATGGACCCCCTCGGAATCCGATTGTACCACTTTAAAGTTGTTCCCTTGAAAGCCTGCGAAAATGCACGACACACCAACCGGTCATCATCTTCAAAGTTTATTATATAGTTCTTAAATTATTCAATGTGATCATCGGATCTTGTATCCCATCGAACGTTTCTATTTTGGTAATATCAAAACACTTCAGAAGCGTTATAGAGCGAATTTCATTTGTCAACGGAGAGTTTCTCCAGTCGACACCTTGCACAGACTGATCATCTGTTCCCATTACTGCATATAGATTTCGATCAGTCTCAGCATACTGATTCAAAGTGTTTCCTTCACACCACGTAGAACGAGGAACATTTTCCCTTTTAGATTTGCTTTCTTTTTTATGCTTCCTCGACTGCTCTATGTCTGATTCCTCTTTCGAAGAACACTTGTATCTTTTAAAAACCCGATGCAGAGCTTTCGACCTCTTCATCAGTAGAGGTTATATACTTTTGCTTGTCTTTTTTCCCCTTACGAGAGGAATAGCTCTCTTTAGAAGATACGACGCGCGCTTTTTTATGCTCAGTTTTAGCTCGTCGATCGGCATAGGACCGATCAGATTGATCTCACATATCAGTATTTTCATTATCTTGTCTAATCTTTTGTCTCCCACATGACCGAGTGGATTTCTTGTTCTCGTTGTTCATATTTTTCATTTAGCGCATTTATCTTGTCTAAAAGTTGGTTCATACGCATCTCAATGTCTGATTGAGTTTGGATCGGAGATGATCCATCCAGCCTATTTTTATTTCTTTGCAAGTCATTTTTTAAAGTTTCCATCACCGATCGAAGTGATGGATTGTTTTCGGGATTCATTTTATAAGATTTGAATGAAAATACCACAAGATCGTATTAAATTCAAACATATAAAGTAATTGATTCTTAATTTTATCCTCAGTGAAGTCGGCAATTTGATGAGTTCAAGTATTAAGAACAATGCCTTAGGAAATTGTAATAAGAGAATTATAGAGAGAGAAAGAGATAGAGAGTTTTTAGAGAGACAAAGTCTAAGTGCAAATGAGTTCATTAGAAAAAGTGTCCAACCCCTTTATTAGGTTAGCCTTGCCTTTTATATAGAGGAGCCAAGACTTAGCCTTAAACTGAAATCGGTTACAAAAGAGGACTAATTACTTTTAGTCCTTAACAATATTGCATAGTCTCAATTGTTCTCTAGTACTTTCATTATTTACAGTTCATTCATTAAATTTACATTATTAACAATTTAGTCCTTAAAATCCTACTTCCATATCAAATGTCACCTCATTAGATTTTAAGGTGAACTATATCAAATATCATGTACATTAAAAGATCAATATGATGAAAATTAATATGTTTAGTGTTGTATGTAGATGACAAACTATCATTCACTAACGAACTAGGTATATTACATGCTACTAATGAATTTATATAAAAAATATTTAATATGAAGGACCTTGGTGAAGCTTTCATATGTGTTAGGGGTCTGTATAGTAAAGAACTGCCCTATGGGCATCCTGAGTTTCTCACAAAAAACATATATTAAATGCATGCTACATCGGTGTCCTAAGACAGGTTTACAAATTCAACTCATGCAGATGGTACCATAAGCACTAATAATTAGTAGTCTCGTGTATGCTTAAGTATGTACCAAACCAGACATATCATTCATTGTTCGAATTTAGGGAAGGTACTTGAGAAAGCAGAGAGTTTCATATATAATGTTTTGAAGATGGTGATCTCGTACTTGAAGATCACCAAAAGATTCAGATTGACATATATTAGATTGGATAACCTTAAGATTATAGGATATTATGATGCAAATTGTGTAGGGTGTGTATGATAATGACTGAATAACCCGCGAGTCAAATCGATAAGTTACTAGACCGGAATTTACTATGTGGTACCAATGTAGTACGTCATGTAATAAGTATAGTTATGGGTTTGGGTTACATAGGCTTGGGTTATCCATGTGGGCCCGTTAACAATGTAGACCTACCAAAGCCTAATACTCTTATATAAAATCTTTTTTAGGCTTTACATAAGTTAATACACATATAATAATCTAACTACGTTCAATGACTTTCCCTTTCTTTATGATTCCAAGGACGCACTGTACGTATGGATATAGTTTATTAAGAGGATTGTTAATTTTAGTGGGAGATTTTGTAATAGGATCTGATGTTATATTTTGCAATATTATGCATATTAAGGTTTATTATATATATATATATATATATATATATATGTGTGTGTGTGTGTGTGTGTGTATGTGTGTGTGTGTGTGTATATGTGTGTGTGCGCGCGCGCGGTTGGAAATATTTATTGATATATTTACTGTATTGGATATCCAAAGGTATAAACCATTTCAGAGTAGATATGTACGATTACAAACCATATTACGCTTAGGCTGCACTTTATATTTGGCCAGAGTAATTGATTGATAATGGTAATGTGATTACTGTTGCATCCTATTGTTCATATTATGAGAAAGAGGTCTTTAGTTCTTTATTGTTATCGGTAATGTACTGGGTTGTACCGTTTGCCCATTGACAATGAATACAGGGATCCTATCAAAGTTGAATATGTATTCTTGAGTAGCATGTGGAAGTCCAAGTGGGAGATTATTGAAATATATGTATGGATCGACATGCTAAATAAACATATTCGGCCATTGTCTTAAGGAAGTCCAAATTAAAAGTAATCGAGTTAATTATTTAATTAACTAAATTGAACCTATGGGTGAAAAGAGTTATGAGCTCAAGTATGGTAACCGGGTTGAATTTGGGCACTATGGTGAAGACGGCTCAAATCTTAACACTTAAGCCTGAATTAATAAATTAGAGAATAAATTGAATTATTAATTTATCGGGTGATGATCATCTGACATAATGAAGTATTAAAGGATGAGTTTTACAATGTTGGACTTCACATTACAAAAACTATAAATTATGGACTAAGTTTAAGCATTTCATTATCCTAAACCCTAAACATAAAATCTGCCGCTTCCTTCCGTTTCCGGAAAACCCATACATTTTCTTTACTAACCCGTTCTATTGGTTTCTCAAGCCCATCTAAAAAATCATTGAAGAACGAAAAAAAAATACTAAATGGATAGCTACATACAAACCCATAATTTATCTTATTCTTATTTATTTTTAGATGAATCTAAATAAAAATTTATATTTATTTTCCGCGCAATTTCAGAATAAATATAACAATGACTTCTTAAACATATAACCCACTACACAAAAATCTATTAAACTTAAAAATAACTCTTAAATATAAAAAATTACTAAATTTAAAGATATAAAAAATATATAATAACTATGTTAATCTTAGATTTTAGTAGATCAAACAATCCATTTTGTATTCGTAGTTATTTTATATTTATCGGTTCAAATATTTTTTATCTAAATTTCAGTTCTTTCATATTAAATGTATAAATCTGATTGATTTTTCATAATTTTAATAAAAGATATTTGACTATAAATTTTACTTTGTTAAAACTTATTTATTCAAATAATTTTAAATTTGAACAATAAATATTGGACGAGAGTACGTAGCTAAGTATCATCTAACTTTTTGATGCCATCTAGTCTTTTCTATTTTTAATATAAAAATATAATATTATCTGTTTTGTGATCATATTCAATATGAGATTAAAAGTCAATGCACAAATTAAAATACATAAATTAAGTAGTAGATGGTTATATGAAAAAATATAATTTAAGGAAGCAAAGAAGACACTGACTCATTTGGACGCTCATGAGATTCACGTATCAATCAATATTATATATATATATATATTATGTTCTCAAATAAATTTATAATATCAAATTCTTGTTTAACAAATTATATCTTTCTATTTGACTTTGTAAGCTTCTCAATGCTTTTCTCGCTAGCAAACAAGTATTTGACTTTTCCTTCGTTTAATAATTGGATGCGACTTTCATCGAAGTTGATTTGATTTTATAATATCATCATTTTAATAAATAATACAGTTTTTATGTAAGTTTTATTGGTGCTTAACTAAAAAGATATTAGTTTATTGTTTTTAATAAATAAATAAATAATAACAATAATAATTTAATTTTTAAAAAATATCAAATTAAACATTTAACTTCCCCGAAGAACGGCTTTATAATTATGATAAAGTTTTAAATTTGTAAGGGTAGAACATGAAAAGATCGATAAAACATTGATTATTGGATAATTATCTTTTTATTTTTTCAAATAGATCGGATTATTAGGTGAATTTCGCATAATTTGGAATATATAATATCTCATGTTAAAGTAAACCAGAGTGGTATATGATGGTATCATATTATATCGTCCATGGTTATAGAGGAGTGGCACATCCAACAAAGTTATTTATTATGTTAGCATATTTTTCATCTATGTCTAAACCCGATATTTATAATCGAAGAAGTTTGCATTAACGATAATGGTGGTTGTTACAAATGAGACCTTATTTTACGAACCATTTTATCATAGTGAGAACATTGTTCCCTCTTAAAAATTATATGCAAAATTTCTATATATACGGATGACTAACACGATGGTCTGCGAAGCTTAGGGATTTTGATTTAAGGTTGGAGCATTGGACTGCAATTAAAGTCTATGATTCGATGGACTCTTGTAAAAAAAATCAATGGAAAAAGGTCATCTCATTTAGAGGATAATCTTGAATTTATATGAGTAGTCTGAATTGATGGATGCATTGACAATATTGGCTATTAAGTAAGCGTACATTTAATATTTCATTTGCCACAATGAAGCAGGGGTGATGGATTTAATCAATCAAGTTCAGATTTACGACCTAAAATAATAAAGTCAAATATGAAGTTTCCATACTAGGCTTTTGGCTTGAACACATATGTGAAATCCACTTTGTAATACTACTTACTAACTCACAACTTGTGATCAATAATGCACAAGTGATGTAGCGAAGACTGCAGATAGACCGATTTCTCTCTCAAGTATCAGAATTGGGTCAAATAGGTACTTAAATCAAAGATTTCGACGAGCCCGTCAGATTTCTAAACTATGACTATGTCACAAAGTTTGATACCCAAATTTAACCTGTAAAGCCTTCGAAAACTAGTTTTAATATTTTAGCGTTAATTTTATTTATTTATTTTATTTTAAAATATTTTTCTAATTTTCATATTTGGAATTAGGGTTCTGGGTATTACTATATAAAGCATCATATACCCTAATTATTTCTCTGAGTCTCCTTATTTCTCTAACCTACGGTTAGGGTTTTATCGTTGATTTATCTTCTAATCTTCTGTGACGCCATCAGTTGGTATCAGAGACCAGCAATTCCTGCTACGTAGATACATGGATTATCTTCCGGGTACCTCTTGATTTGAAGGCTATTATAGAGAACGACATCTTCCAGTCTACCTGCACAATTGGAGGAAGAATTTGCAAGTTTGTAATTGATTCAGATATCTATGAGAATCTGATTTCAGAGGAGGCTGTTCAGAAACTGGCGTTGAAGACTGAAGCTCTTCCATACCCGTACATATTGTCAAGACTGATAGAGTACACTGAGGTAACAGTTTCTAAACGCTGTCAAATTTCATTTTCTGTTGGTAATTACAAAGATACATCATGGTGTGACGTAGTTTCTATGGACATTTTCCATCTAGTTTTAGGACGTCCATGACGATTTAAGAGGAATTCTACTTATGATGGTAGAACAAATCGATACAGTTTTGTAAAAGATGGTATCAAGTTTATATTAGTGTCATCGAGAGTAGTGTCTCCAAAACCACCACCAGTTAAGGAGTTTCATGCTCAAATTTCACCAGCCGTCGATCTTAGTTGTGATGCTAAAATTGTGTCTGAGTCCGTGTTTGACAAGCCAGACTATGATACAATTTTTTTTGAAGTAGTATCTGGGCTGGTATTTGACAAACCAGTCTACGATGAGTATGATGATAACTAAGATGATGAAGATCTAATTAATGTTGAGGAGAAACTTGTAGGTCGAGATATTGTCTCAGACTTCAGTACACCAAACTACATCGCTTCAAAATTTCTATTGAAGAAAGACAGCAAAGTAACAGGTTTTTTGAACTATATACCTAAGGCAAGGGTTTTATCATTGATTTCTCTTCTAATCTACCGCCACACCATCAACAAGGGCAAGCCAAGGCTAAGAATGACAACTTAATACTCTACATAAAGAAGCTCTGCAACAAAAGTTTCTAAATTTGAACATGTCGAGTATGAGCAAGTACTTCGGGCAGAAAACCCAATAGTTGACACACTCACCTTTTTAGGATGTGTTAAATCAACTCTTTGGATAGTGATTCAAGAAATACCATCCATTTCAGGGACGAGGCGAAGCAAACAAGAAGATTTAACATTAAAAGTTATGCTTATTGAAGAATTTTTAAACTTGTGAACCCCCATTTAGGTGTAACTTTTTTATCCATAAATAAATAGAGGGCATAAGCGTCAAAATACGATATGCTTGATATATTATATCGACATGGATGACCTAGACCGCTCATCAGGTGCCTCGGTCTCGAAGATTCGATCTTCATCCTTGAATAACTCCATAATTAAAGATGAGGTTCCCATAATAGGTAAAAAAACTATATATATACATATCTTATGGGCATGAAAATTGTTTCAACTATACAAGGAAATGACAAAAATTTGGTCCAAAATTGAGACATTTGCCAATATTTTGGAAATACAATACAAGTCCCAGTTTGTACCCTTTGAATTAATTGTTAAAGTTATACGTTTTGATCAATGGGCTTGGATTTGGTGGGACCACTACCAAAACTATTAAGAGATCGACAGTACCTCTTAGTATTAATAAACTAATTTTTTAGATGGGTAAAATCGAACCTTTAGTAAACATCCAAGAAAAAATATCATCAATTTCCTAAGAAACATATATTACAAATATAGGGTCTCAAAGATAATAACCACTTACAAAAAAATATAATTTTCGAATGCATATTTTGTGTTATTCTATCAAACCATAGAAATCAATCAACATTTTTGCTGCACCAATCCATCCTGTATTGGAAGGAATGCCTCCTCGATGAGACATAAAGAAATGGTCAAACACACTTCAGAAATTTCGTGGTCATACCGAGCCATCCCAAGAAACAAAATATGAGAGATATTTTTTGAATTAGTATATGAAATAGAAGTCGTGACACTAATATAAACATGTGTATGATCCATTCCAAGTTTTTTAATACAACAAAGGAACAAAAAGTGACAACTAAAGAGAAAAAAGTTGAGTTAATTGAGAATAAACAAATCAAAACAAACTTATATATGAAATAATATGGAATTGTAATTCAAAAGAAGTAGAATTCAAAGTTAAACTTTATAATTTTTACGTATGCAATCAAGTATTAAGAAAGGGCCTTTGTATACATCAAAGATAGAAACCTTGGTACACTATGTGTTAATTATGAAAAACGTTATACTGTTACAATCAAAATAAGAACGAAAACTTATAAGTTGCTAGAATGAAGAAGATTAGCCTTTAGCTTACCAAATGAGCTTTTAAAGTTACAAGTTGTAGAACTAAATTTGTATTGAACTTAATATCTCTAGAACCAAATGTGTATGAAACTCTCAAGCCGTAATACTAACTTATGTATTTAGCTTTCAAGTCGTAGCACTAATTTTTCCATTATGTTTCCGAGTTGTAGCATCCAACCTCTTTCCTTTAAAGTTTATGCCCCAAAATAGATTCTTTATTACTTGTTGTTTTGTGAAAACATGTAAAATGAACCAAAAAATATTTATTTTTCTCTCAAAATTTCCCAATAAATTAGAGAAAATACCCTAACCATTAAAAAAATGATAAAACTAAAAAACTTGTTTAAAATAAATAAAAATCTAATATTATATCCAAGATAAAATTTTACTAAAATAAAGAAAATGGGTAGGTAAAATTAAAGGTAGATGGAATAAAAGGCATAATATTAGTCAGACAAAAGCTACGGTCAAACGGAGATTTTAACCAGACAAAAGCTTTGGTCATACAAAGGTTTTAATTATTAGAAAAATAATGGCTCCATAAGAGAATTTGAGTATTTACATCAAAAAAAAGTATTATTAACATCCTTCTCTTCATCATTATCTTCTACTACTTCAGTCTCTATCACTGAAATCATAGCTGACCAATCGATTCCTACCATACACTTGTCACAAATAATTAATTCCTAGTTTCATCCAATACCGAAGTCGGAGAATACGTATGTAAAATTAAACAAGGTTCTAACTATGTACATGTATTTTGGATGTAGCAAAAAAACCTCATATATTTCAGTCACTTCGGTCTCATACCAAATCTACTGTGCATATAGTAAATATTAATTTATATTATTCAACTCGATATTACACATATTCTTAATGGTCAATGTGACGACACGCATCTTGTGAATTCTGTAACTGCATTGCCACCCTTTTTGTTAGGAAAAAATATATGCGACCCCTCACATTTTGGAGTCGAAAAAATCTATTTCATGAATATGTTTATGATGAGAAACAATTTAAGCCTTAAGAACTTCATGAGCTTTATGTTTAATAACAAAATATTTCTTTAAATCCACCAGAAGAATAATAACAAATGGATCAGTTTGGATCAGAAGATAAACATCTTGCTCAACCTCCATCTCGAATGGATCAACTCTTAAAAGGTTAGGATTTGGGTCTCAAAAAAGTTGGCCTTTGATATTTTTTCTTATTCAACCCTTTATTATCACATTCCATAGCGATTCATATAAAGATATAAAACAATTTCTAATATGAGGCTAAGCAAAAAAGAAGATGAATAAGTTTGTACGGAGGTTTGAACGAAGAAAAATTATTTATAGTGAAAGCGGTAAGTGACAAAATTATATAAAACCCTCTTAATAATTATAAAGTATAGGATTTATTCTAACCATCCAAACGCGGATGACCTAATCAATAACACAAACGTCAAATGGTAACAAAAATAGAATCCTAAGAATCAGTACCGTATCGTACGCAAGCCTTGTGTCACAATCACCTTTTCTCGCTAAGAGCTTTGATTAGTCACCGGAATTAGTCATGTGTATAGAAAGTCAGTAATGTTGTTTTTGTATCAAAACAAAAAATTTAGTTGGTCTCGTTTTTTGTATGTGTGGTCATCCATGAGTGACTGTGGATGCAAAACAAAACCAACAAAAATGGTTCTTTTGATACATAAAAAATACAAGTGATTTTTTATACACATAACCAATTCTAATGACTAGTCATCTTCCCTAGGTGAATCATCACATGCGAGACACTTCCAATCCTTCAAAACTGACTCGTGTTAATGATGGATAAAGGTTCAATGATTTTTTTAAAATACTAAACTTACAAATAAGTCCATGTGTAAAACAAAATTTATTGATATGTCAAATTTATTTTTTTACCTTAATATTAATAGAACTTCATCATTGTATATTTTAAATACTATGTACCTACCTTCAATAAATATACCAAACTGCTCTTCACCTGGATAAAAAAACATTGGCTCTACTATTTTTTCGTGTAATTTGTTTAGTAATTGTTTTTACAAAAAAAGAGGTTTTCGCCAAGAAAGTTACAAGGCATGAATAACGACGGTAGCGAACCAAGATCTTTGAGTTATATGAGTTTGACTAAAAGTAACTAAATCCAATACCATACAAAACTTAAATACGAAATAAATATAATGTTTTAGAGACCATTCCAACTGAACACCATGAGTTTGGTTATGTCCACCAAAACTTAAAACTCAAAAGGTGGTAATCCAGTCGTACCAAACCTCACGAGCTCGACTTCTTACATCAAGTAATAAAAATTCAAAAATTTGACAGTTTGGCCAAACCAACATCTCAGATGTTGAACTTTAACGAAACTAAATTTAAAAATCTAACAAAAAAATTATTTTAAAACTCAGCATTACAATACTACAAAAAAAAACTAAAATCAAAGCTTAATAATAAAACGTAAATTTTAGTTCCAAAATAAAAATTCAAACAAAATTTTAGGGTTTTTACTTCATCGGTAAAAATTTAAAGAGATCACTGATATAAATTAATTATGTAATTTAATCGAATTTATATAATATATAATTGTTAATAAACAAAAAGAGAAAAGATAGAAGTAGCCACTAAGAAGCGGCTAGAGTTTTTGTTTATTTAGAAAATGTATCAATTACATAGTGTATATGCTCTTAGTTATAAATAAAACATATGAGCTAACGGACTTGAGCCTTATATCTTTAACTCTCTCTCTCTCTCAAACTCACAATGCAACAGTAATAAGCATTGAGATTTTGTCACAAAGAAAACGAAACTGCGCTATTGATTGAGCCTTCGTGAAAATTTCAGCAATCTGCAAAACTGATGGAACATATGGAAGTGAGATGGTGCTGATCTAAAGATGATATCGAGTAAAGTGACAATATATTTCAATGTGCTTCGTCCTCTCATTAAAAATAAAGTTCTTTTCTATTTGCATGATGCTTTTGTTATCACAATGTAAAGAAGTGGGTTTAATAACATTAACCCTCATATCTGCAAGAAGCTATCGTAACCAAACAATCTCACATGTGGTCACAGTCATAGCACGGTACTCAGCTTCAGTAGACTATCTATAAACAACATCTTGTTTCTTACTTTTCTAAGAGATTAATGAATCTCCACGGCAAATACATAAACCAGTAGTAAAGTTTCGGTTATGAGAATCAATATCCCAATCAGCATCGTTATAGGCATGCAGTTTAAGTGAAGATGTCGAACAAACAAGATTCGAAGATAACTCAATATTCGAAGAATAACTCTCCAACGGACGGATGTAGGTGCAGTAACAAAATGACTTACCACCATAAGTCGGAGAGTACCGGTCATTGGTTTCAAGAGGGGTATATATCATCTTGTTATCAAAAAGTCGCTCACTCGAATAAATTAGATATATATTTTTTCTAGGAGAGAATATAACCTTTTGGAGAGTGAGCTACCTCAATACTTAGAAAATAAAGTAATAGTCTTAAGTCTTTCATCGCAAAATGCTGAGCTAAATCACGTTTTAGTGTCTCAATGCCATCAATATCATCACCTGTAATGATCATATCATTACATATAAGAATAAAATAATTCATCACGCACATGTACATCTGATAAACAAGGCCGAACATGATTACTAGCAACGAAACCAAGTGAATAACCGTATATAATTTTTAAAACCAAGCACGGTGAGCTTGTTTGAAGCCGTATAAAGATTTCCTAAATCGAAAACCTTCACCTGGTTGGTGAGCAACACCTGGAGAAAGAGTCATGTACACCTCATCATGAAGATCACCATTCAAAAATGCATTTTTGACATCTAGTTAGAAGATCTTCCACTGGCGAACAGATACAACCGCAATAAGAGTATGAACTGTCATTATTTTTGCCACTGGGGAAAATGTCTTTATCATAATCCATACCATACTTTTGTGAATAAATTTTTGCTATAAGCGATCCTTATATCTTTTAAAAGACCCTTCAAACTTTTTTTAATTTTAAAAACCCAACGAGAACTCATAATATGCTTCTCGGGTGGAGGTTTAACTATATCTCATGTATGAGTATGATAAAGAACAATAAGCTCTTTGACTATAGCATTTTTGCAACGAGGATCACAAACAACTTCTTTAAACGACTGAGGTTTATACAAATCATGTATATTTGCTATGAAAAAAGCAAAATGAGCTGAGTAAGAAGAGTACAGAAAATCTGGAAGTTTAGTAGACTTACTTATACAAGTGGATCTCCTAAGAGGTGGAACATCTCTTGTTCTACCAGGGGTATGAGTTGGCTCATACATTGATGAAATTGACTCGGGCATTAATGGAGCAGAAGTAGTATCAACTGTTGCAAATGTATCATGAGCTGAAATATTAATGTCAAAAGATGTATCAATATCAGAGAAAAGAGAGAAGTAACCGTCAAAAAACGGCTCGAGTTTCTGTATGTTTAGAAAATGTATCTATGTTACGTAGTGTATAGGCTTCTATTTGTAGATGAAACATATGAGCTAACAGACTTGGACCTTATATCTTTAACACCCTCTCTCAAACTCACAATGCAACAATAAATAACTCAGTTTCAATCAAGTTAATATATAGCCCAACCAAACTATAATGGTTATAACTAGGTTGTTATTGACCGGATCGAACCGTTAACTTTAGCCGTTTGTATTAGGTCATGCTGCTGAGTTTTCGGTTTTAGTTTTTAAAATTGGATCGGACCGTTTTAATTTTGGTTCGATTTGGTTCCAGTATTGGTTTGACCAATTTTATTCGGTCAGAGATCAGTCTAGTTTGTTTTGTTTTTGTTTGGTTTTGGTCCGGTTCGATCTATATTTAAAAAAAGTTCAAACCCAATTATAATTTGATTTTCAAACTTTTTATTTAAATAGATTATATAAAAATCAAACTTTAAAAGTTAATCTTTGAATTTTTTAATCCGTCTTTATCTAATAATTTTCACAATATAGTATATGAAAAATAAATTCAAAAAATAAAATATAAATTGATTTCAATAGTTCTATCGGTTTGATTCCGTATCGGTTTTACTGATCTATCGTTTTAGCGGTTCATGAGTTTCATATCGGTATATCGATTTCTGTTTGGTTCTACTGAATTCATCAATTTATCAACCAGGTTTCAGATCGATTTTATTCTTTTGGTTTCCGATTAATTTATGTTTTTAGAATGTTTACCGATTCGATATTCCGATTCCTGTACAATTCCGATTTTTGGGACCATTTCCAAAAAATATTATTTACTTAAATAAATCTACATTATAAAATAATTGTGATTGAAGAGGTCCGGTGGTATAGTATTGTATAAAAGGTCAAATACATAATTAAACATTTTTTTTGATGACAACACAAATGCTTGTGTTAAATAAGGTTGTAGTACTTGTTAGTTTTAGCCTACATTCATTGCATGGTTTCTTACTCCACGTCACCTCCTCCCCAATTTTCCACGTCGTTACCTATATATTCTTATTTATATTCTTATTTATTTTGACACTTTTCCCCTTTCTATATATAATTATAGATATTTTGTTATAGGCTAGTACGAGATGTCGGGTCACTCTCAGTTCACGAGTTTGTTTTATTTAGATTAATATTTTAGATTAGGTTATGTATAAACCTCTGACCAAACCACAATTATATATACATTAATACATATGATATAAGGCTTATCTCGTTGTATTTCTAATCAGTAAACTTCAAAACATTAATTATAATCTATAGTTTAGTGTGACATGGGTTATCAGTTTGAGTCCAAATTTGAAAAACATAAAAGCCTTTGGTATTAAATGATACTCTTCCGTCCCATTATATTTGTCGTTTTAAAGTTATGTACGGGTATTAAAAAATGCAATAATTATTTCTCGTTTTTATAAAAAGTAAAAAAAAAACCCATCCAATTGGTGGAAATCAATAAAAAAATAATAAATTTTGCATTGGAATTCTAAAACGACACATATTTTAGGACAAAAATAATTACCTAGAAAGACAAGTATTTTGGAACGGAGAGAATATAAGTGCTAAAATTTGTCAAACTAAAATACATGAGTTCATTGACACAGTCGAAACCCTAGTCTCTCTTCTTCGCGCTTCATCTCTCACAACCTGCTTCTTCATGTAGAAAGCCATGAACCCAAACCACGAAGACAACCCATAAATAATGTCCAGCACTCAAACCTTGCCAAAAACCTTAATCGAAAATCATCTCGTGAAGAAATTGAATGTCCTTATGAACCGAAACCAAACCCTGACCTGAAACACTATCCGGTGAAAAAAAACCGAGACTAGAAAAATATAGTTCTCTAGTTTTGATTAGTAAAATTTTATTTATGTTTTTAAATCGATTTTTTTTATAAAACATGGGTTGAAATGAGTCGAATAATACATTGACAGTGTATCGTGTTTGTCTGTACAGTTTTGTGTCATTGATAGTGTCTTTTTAGTTTTGTGTATATGAGCCCATTAGGTTTATTATCTAGTAAGTTTTATTTATTCCCTATAAATAGACTACTATGGTTATATAAAACACAATCTGAGATCTGTAACCCTTTTCTATCATAGTTAAATATTTTTCTCTAGCGACGATTGTGGACGTAGAAAATTGTCGAACCATGTTAAGTCTTCTGTTTTTTTATTTTATGTAATTTATTTGTCTTATGTTCTTTATTTATGTTCGGCGCTTGAGCCATTTGTGATAAATTGCATAGTGATTAATAACAAAGTTATTAATGGTGAATTGGACAGAGGGATGTCCTCAACTTCTTCTGCAACTGACAGAGCATATGCAACTAGATTCATATGGTGAATTGGAGGAGCAAATCTATTTGATACAACTAGAGGGATTTATTGAACATAATATGGAGGAAAAAGTTTGTCTGCTGAAAAAGTCGTTGTATGGTTTGAAACAGTCACTTAGGCAATGGTACAAATATTTTGATACATTCATGATGTCAAAAGGGTTCACGAGGATTTCATATGACAGTTGTGTGTATCATCAAAAGATGTCAGATGATTCTTATGTTTACTTGTTGTTGTACGTAGATGCTATGCTTATTGTTGTTTGTAGTATGTCACACATTGTGCAAATAAAGAAGCAGCTTAGTGTCGAGTTTGAGATGAAGGATCTTGGTATGGAGATTATCAGGAACATAAGTGTAAGATCATTACGCTTGTCTCGATGAAGCTATATTGGAAAAGTTTTAACCCTTTTCTCACGCAAGTATACGTGGTCAAATAATATCAAGTAATAAGTAAGTTCGATCCCACAAAGACCAGGTGTATATGACAAGAATTCACTTATGCAACAATGTATGATTATTAGACTAACGCTTGAACGAGTAATAAAGTTTGGATGAATGATTATAATTAGGTAAATTAACTAATGAGATTAACTAATGAGTTTACTTATGCGAGAGAAAACATGGAACCCTAACTTCATTATTTATTTTACTCAGAGTATTAAGATACTTAACCAATATGTATGATAACAACGATTACTAATCCGATAACACGAAATCAATATACGCTACCTCTCAATATACGTAAACCAAACCACTTAAACAACCACAAAAAAGATAGCAGCTAAGCAGACACCGCTTGCATGACAATCCTATATGTCTATACGAATTGAGGTACAATTGGTTTTAAGCACAAGTTATCTATTTCGATTACATAGGGTAATATGATATGGTTAGTGACATATTACGAATCATGAACAATCACAATACGAATAATTCAAGAACCTATGCTAGCATGGCAAGTTCTAAGCCCTTAAATCCCCTTTCGCATTCATTAAAGATTAACAAATTACATGTTTACGACACATATAACAATAAGCACAACCATACTAGTTAACCGATAAACGTATCTCACAAATCAATCAAGCAATCAAACCATAAGTATTATTCAAACAAATCCTTTAGAGTTCCATGACAACGATTAGTTCATAATCGAACGAGTCATCATCATGGGCTTAAAAGTTAACATAGCTCTAAGACGAATGTAAATAGATGAATAAGCGTTTAGAGAATGTCAAACCGAACAATAACCACCAAGTATCTCCTGACAGAAACAATCCGTAAACTACCAATCGAAAAACAATGAAAAAGAAGTAGTTGTCACCTGTCTCGAGAAATAACTACCAATCGAAAACACTGTAGTCGTTACCTCAACTGCCGATCGAAAACGACAGTAGCTGTCACCTGCTGCCTCTCGAAAACCACCGAAGCAACTGCCTGCCTCGTGCCGTCTGGTTGTATGTTGCCGCTGCCGATCGAAAACCCAAAGAGTAGCTGTCACCTGCCTTTCTTGTTTTGTATCTTCTGTAGAAAACCCAAAAGATAGCCAATTCCGTTTTCTCTTCCTCTCTTTCTACTTTCTCTATTCTGCCGAAAACCAAAAAGCCCTACCACCTACTTTCTCTCATTCTCTTTTTATATTATGGTCGAAAACCCTAAAAGAAACCAATTTCCTTTTTTTCTTCTCTTTTTCTTTCCTTTTCTCTATTTGTTTATCGTCTTGCCTTTTCCACTGGACCCACCTTAGGATCGGCAAGCCCATAGTATCGTACTAGGGTTGGGCAACGTTTTCTTACAAATGGATTTGTCTCTCTTTTTATCTTCCGAATCATGCAGCCCAATGAAGCCCAATCCTCCCATTGATGTTCCGAAAATCTATACTGACTTCATGACTGCGAAGTGGTTTCAAGGCCCACTCGACTAGATTTACCTTTTTCCCTAGGAAGAGACGGATCAATAACAGGCCTCCCACATATGATTTCAAACATATCAACACCGAAAGAGTAAACGTCAGATTTTTCTGTTAGTTGTTGCCTTATCAAGTATTCTGGGTCAAGATACCTAAAACTCCCTTTAACCGCAGTACTAACATGGGTTTGATCAAGCTCGGGACCTATTTTCGAAAGACCAAAGTCAGCAACTTTGGCAATGAAAGTCTCGTCTAACAGTATGTTAGCGGATTTAACATCACGGTGAATGATTACTTTTGCTGAACCCGTATGGAGATAGTGAAGACCTCTAGTTGATCATATGCATATATCAAATCTCTGTCTCCAGCTTAATTTTGGAAGATCTGAGCCGTATAGATGGTCTTTGAGAGTTCCGTTTGCCATGTATTCGTAAACTATTATCATCTTGTGTTTTTCATCACAATAACCAATCAAAGATACGAGGTGATGGTGGCAAAACTGCGATAACATTTCGATTTCAGTTGTAAATTCTACTAGGCCTTGGTGAGTTTGATGAGTTCCTCTCTTTACATCCACTACCGTTTCATCTCCCAAGACACCCTTATAAACGTTTCCAAATCCACCAAACCCGAGTACCAAATTTTCACTAAAATCATCGGTCGCTTCTCGGATTACAGAAAGAGGAAAAAGATACCCAGTTTTGGTGCTCGAAAAGTTTGAAGCCCTGTTGTTACCATCTTTGATTCTTGAGTGAGCTACATGTGATAATTTCCTTCTTCACTTTAATATTTTTAGGTTTCGAGCTTCTTTGGCGAATAGTATATGACACGTCTAGGCTGCCCCTTGTATTGTTTAACTTCATGATTAGATTAACAGATTTATCATCGTCAAAAGCGCCTTTAAGAATACTTGAAAATCACATTAAAATACGTTAAAACACAACGAATATTTGAGAACTGGCGACGATTTTAAAAATAATGAAAGCGTAATAAATGACATGAAATGCACTTATCAAAAAGTACTACAACCATTCAACAAGTTTGATGCTAAGGAATTTAGCATCCCATTTGCTACTCATTTCAAGTTATCTGCAACATGAGCGGCCAATGAAGATGTTGAGTTGCAACAAATGTCAAAGGTTCCAAATTCAAGTGCAGTTGGTGGTATCATGTATGTTATGGTATGCACATGTCCTGATATTTCACATGTGGTTAGTGTAGTTAGCAGGTACATAGGATGTCATGAGAAAGAACACTGCAGACAGTGAAATGGATACTTCGGTATCTTAAGAATACTGCGAACATTGACTTAACTTTTAACAAAACCAATATTGATGGATCGTTGAATGATGTTTTAGGATCAGTGGTTGGTTTTGTTGATTCCAATTTTGCAGGTGATATGGATAAAAAGAGATCTCTGATATGATATGTATTTACTGTAGCTGGGAGTGCGATCAGTTGGAAAGCACAATTGTAAACTACTGTAGCTTTGTCTACAACAGAGGCATAGTACATGGCGGTAATATAATCAATTAAAGAGGTAATATGGTTGCAAGGTTTGGTGGGATATTTGGGCTTGGATATGAGTACTACAAAAGTGTTTTGTGACAGACAAAATGCCATACACCTTACGAGGAACCAGATGTTCCACGAGCGTACAAAGCATATAGATGTCAGGTATCATTGTATGCATGATATAATATCAAATGATATTGTTGATGTGAAGAAAGTATCTACACACGATATTATTGACCAAGGAAGTATCAGTTTGAAATTTTAAAGAGTGTCTAAACTGGATTGGTGTTCGCAGTACATAGTGAATGCCTTATGGGCATTTGGTGAGTCAGATGAAGATAAGTTTCTTTGTTGATAGTGAAGAAATGATATTCACCTCAATGGAAGATTTGTTGAGAATGACAGTTTTGTGTCTTTGATATTGTCATCTTTAGTCTTTTGGTATTGACATCTTCAGTCTTGTGTATATGAGCTCATTATGTCTATTATCTAGTAAGTTCTATTTATTTCCTATAAATAGATTACTAAGGATACACAAAAGATAATCTGAAATATGTAACCCTTTTCTATCATAGTGAAAGACGTTTCTTTGGCAGCGCCCATGGACGTAGACAATTGTCAAACCACGCTAATTCCTCTGTTCTTTTCTTTTATGTCATTAATTTGTGTTCTGTTCTTTATTTGAGTTTTGTGCTTGAGCCATTTGTGATAAATTGCATAGTGATTAATGACAATATGATTATATGGAATCTGAATTTTAAATAAAAAAACAGAATTCCAATCATAAACTGAAGGTCAAAAGTGATGTATTTATTATTTTTTTATTTTTTCTAAAAGAGAATTATTTTTATTTAAATTTAAACTTAAATGATACTGCTATGTATGAATGATTGAACTCTTTATTATTGGTTAAAATTCGGTTAAGTTATTTTTGACCATTATCAGTAACCCTATAGTCCTTGCAAACAAAGTGAGAGATGAGCAAAAGACAATATTTAACGGTTATTGTATATCCGAACTATCGTTTTTTAGACTAATTTGTTTGAATTTTGTTGTCCATTTTTTATTCACTAAGCATACATAATTGGGTATGGGTTTGGCTGTATAGTGGAGCCTTCCAATTTAGGTTGATGAGAATAAAGGGTCTAGCTTTCGGGGTTTAGTGTAAAGAAACAAACACTCTTCTAACTTTTTGAATTTTCTAGGATTGAGTGATCAATCTCGTGAGATATTAGTTGAGTGGATATCACACTTTGCTGCTTCCGACCTTTGTTAGAGCTTGTTACTTCTCGCCGAACTGTCATAACTTCAGAGAGCTTGGTTTTATATTTCCCATAATTCTTTTTTATTAAAATCCCTTAGATGGCCAAAATCTCATTTGAAAAAAGAGAGTTTATTTTCTCAAAAGGAAAGTAATACAAAAGTAAGTAGTCGGCTGCTAATTTAATGTGTGTGTTTCTGAAGTGAAAAATGATGTTGGGAATTTTTCTAAAATAGGTAGCCCTTATAGTACTTCAAATAAAAAAGAGAATGAGTAATATAATTTTTAAAAAATTAATAAAAATTACATACCAACATATCATATTGTCACAAGTAACACTTTAAAACTCTTCATATTATCTTTAGAATTTCGTTTGGTTTTTATAATCTTTTTTTTGGTATAAAAAGCGCTTAAATTAATGAATAAAATTTACATGGGTTTCCATGAGGCGAGTGCCTCTTACAAGTAGCGTTACAAAGATTCTAGTGGGATGATCCCAAGATTAAGTTACAAATGTAATAGGAGGAAATGGGGTGGTCTGATTATCCAGTGAAGTTCACTTTTGTTCCTTTGAAGCGGTATCTGAGATCCGATAGCACATGGTGTGCTACACTGGAGAAGGAGGAGCGCCTGTTGTTATAGATTCTATCGTTTCTTTCCTTCCATATGTAGTAGACTGTGGCGCAGAAGGCTGTTTTCCAGAGGGGCTGTCTATTATCCTTTGAGTTTGTCCATGTACTTGCTTGCTCTAACCATAGCGGCCATGGGGCTAGGGGGGAGGGAAACAGCAGTTTCAGGGATAGTGATTCCCAAATTGCAGAGGAGAATTGGCATTGGGTTAGGAGGTGTTCCAAGTTTTCCGCAGAGGCTTCACATAGAACACAAGAAGGGGGGGAGTCTAAACCCCAGGAGATAAGCTTGTCTCTTGTAGAGAGTTTGTTAAGGATAGCTAGCCAAGTGATGAAGGAGTGCCTGGGTATCGAAAACTTGTGCCAGACAAGGTCAGACCAGGCGACTTTGCTACTGGTTGGCTTAAGGGATTTGTAGGTGCTACTGATGGTGAAGAAATGGTGGGGTTTATTGGGAAGCCAAATGAAAGAGTCTTTAGAGGATGTGGGGGGGGGAAGGTTTTGGATGGCGGTAATAATTTCAGACAGTTGGGGGTTGAGGTTTCGATTGGGCGCTCTGGCTTGGGAGGGCCATGCCCATCTGCCATTTTGAAAGAGGTCATTCACCTTTTGAAAGTTCCGAAGGCGGGATAGATTTTGGATGGAGGGGCCATACCGGTGGGTCAGGGAGTTGGTGAATAGCCAAGGGTCGTGCCAGATGGATGTGTCAGCTCCATTGCCTATTATGACTTTGTAGAGATTGGCTGCTACTTTCCGTAGGTTGAGAATTTTCCTCCAGCTCCAGCTGGCATTAGATGGAGTGGGGATGGTCCAAAAGCAGTTGTTCTTTATCTTTTCTGTCAATATCCATTGGGTCCAAATGGAGTTCTCGTTTTTTGTGAGAATTGACCAGAGGAGCTTGAGGGCAGCCGCCTGATTCCAGGTTTTTAAGTCTGGGATCCCAAGGCCACCCTCATCTTTGGACACTGTAACCCTTTCCCAAGCTATCTTTGCTCCTGTAGTCTTCATTTCTGATCCGGACCAGAGAAATCTGCGGATGAGCTGGGATAGCTCTTTGATAACTCTGACTGGGAGGATGAAAATTGAGGACCAGTAAACTTGGCTTGCAAAAAGAACTGAGCTGATTAGCTGGAGGCGCCCGGCGTAAGAGAGATGCTTTGAGGTCCATGAGTTAATTCGGTTGGTTATTTTGAGGAATAGGGGTCTACAATCGTTGTAGGATAGGCGGGAGGTGATGAGGGGAACTCCCAGGTAACGAACGGGGAGGGAACCTTCGACAAAGTTGATGAGGGAGAGGATGTCTTGTTTAGTGCTCGTGGAGGTACCAGAGAAAAAGATGTGGCTTTTGGAGGGGTTGAGTTGGAGTCATGAGAGGGTTGCGAATTCTTGAAGTCCTTCAAGGATGAGCTTAATGGAGGGGAGGTTGGCTCTGCAGAGGATTAGGAGGTCATCTGCAAAGCACAAGTTGATGATACGGAGCTTTTGACATTTCCAATGGAATCCGAAAGCAGGGAGGCGGCTTTTTTCCTGAAGGATGCTGGAGAGTACCTGCATTACAATAACAAAAATATACGGGGATAGAGGGTCTCCCTGCCTGAGATCTTTAGCCCCCGGAAAGAAATCTGAAGATTTGCCATTTATGCTAACTGCATAGGAGGGGGTGGTGATGCATTGGATGATCCAGTTTATCATGTCAATGGGGAAATTCATGGCAAGCAAGATGTCAAGCACGAGCTCCCATCTGACATTGTCGAAAGCTTTTTTGAGGTCTATCTTAAGGGCACATCTGGGTCCTTTTCGGTTGGTGTGGTACCCATGAAGAAGATTTTGAGAGAGAAGGATGTTGTCCACAATGGATCTACCCGGGACAAAGGCGGATTGGGAGGGATCAATTAGGAAAGGGAGCGTTGGCTTAATCCTGTTGGCAATGATCTTAGATATTGCTTTGTAGATGACATTGCAACAAGCAATAGGTCTGAAGTCCGAAGGATGAGTGGGAGAGTCTGTTTTAGGTATTAGGGCTATGAGGGTTTTGTTCCAGCTAGGATCCATTTTTCCTTTAGAGAAGAAAGATGTAATCCCTTTGCAGACGTCATGGCCTACTGTCGCCCAGCAGGATTTGAAGAAATCCGCACTGTAGCCATCAGGTCCAGGGGCCTTGTCACTGTTGATAGAGAAGAGGGCTTGCTTGATTTCTTCATCGGTAATCAGATTAGTCATGGTCGAGATAAGATGCGGGGGGACCGAGGTTTTGATCAGCTTCCTAATTCGATCTGGGCCAGGGTAGTTTTTTGAGCTGGGGGTGCCTAGTTGAGTACGAAAGTAATTGATAAAGGTGGAGGCGATAGATCGGGGGTTAGAACTTAAGGAGCCATCCTCCTTTTGAATAGAGAGAATCTTGTTTCTGGCTCTATGGGCTCGGATGCTATTGTGGAAAAACTTGGTGTTTTTGTCCCCAAGCTGAAGCCAGGATTCTCTGGATTTTTGCTTAAAGAAAGATTCCTCCGCCCGACTGAAGAAGATGTAGGAGTCGGAAGCCTCTTTTTCTAGAGAGATGAAATTTCGATTCGAGGGGTGATTAAGGAGGTTCTCCTGAGCAAGGGCTAGAGCATTTCTAGCCTTCTCAACACGGTCGCTGATATCACTAAAAGCGGATTTGTTTAGGGAAACAAGGGAGGGGGCCAGTCTAGCTAACTTGAAAGCTAGATTCGCCATAGGGTTCAGGTGCGTAGGGGGGCTCCAGTTACTGTGGACCAGGTCCTTGAAACTGGGGTGGAGCTTCCACATGTTGAAATATTTAAAAGGGCTTGGGGTAGTAACATAGGGAGTGGAAAGGTGGATGATGAGCGGGGTGTGGTCAGAGGTGAGGGGGAGGTCATAGTGGGCGAAAGAGTTAGGGAAAAAGTCGTCCCACTCCGCATTAATCAAAGCCCGATCAATTCTAGAAGAGATTGGGTGGTTCTCTTGCTTATTAAACCAAGAGAATTGGAATCCCGAGGAGCGAAGATCATCCAGGTTACAGGCCCTACAGCAGTCATTGAAAGCTTCTATGGAGCTATTCCACCTAGAGTCATGGCTGGTTCTTTCTCGGGGATTCCTAATGGCATTGAAATCCCCTAGAACGATCCAGGGGGAGGAAGCGACATTGAGCGCTGAGGATCTGAGGTTGTTCCAGAGAGGAAGACGGTCCGAGTGATCATTGAAGCCATAACAGGCAGTAAGAAAGAAAAGAGCATTTCTGGCTGTCCAAATAAGGGAACAGTGGATGGTTTGGGCCGTAATGTTTAGGATGTTCAATTTGTAAACACTTGGGTTCCAAGCTATCCAAATTCTCCCTAGATGGTGGTGGTCATGGTTCGTGCGGAAATGCCAATAAGGCAGCATGGTCCGCATAATAGTCTCAGCATTTGGTGCTTTGACCTTAGTCTCTAGGAGGCAAATAACATTAATACTGTTCGAAAAAACTAAATGGCGGACGTCTTTTTGACGAATCGGGTCGTTTAACCCACGGACATTCCAACAAGCTACTTTCATTAAGACAAGATAAAAATAAGGAAAGGAAAATTAATACATCTTGGGGTGTTCCCCATACATACTTGGAGCAGCCGATCCAGCTGCTTTTGGTCCTGGCGAAGTAATCTCGGTCGAGGATGGTTCTCCTTCTTCATGTCCTATTTGGGCTGGTGCAGGGGTGTTGCTGGCAATGATGAAGCTTTTAGTCCAACTATTTTGGACTGTCATTTGTCTGAGGGTGTCCGGGGTGGGCGTTTCACTGTTGCTGGAGTCGGATATAGTGATATGAGGAGGGTTGATCATTGGTTCTTTTCCGGGACGGTGGGCCGGGAAACCAGAGGGGAGGGGTGGGTCTATAGTCAGGTGACATGCAGCAGCCGCATGTCCAAAAGAAAAACATCTGTTGCATATTGTCGGCAGGCCTTGGAATTCGACTTGGATGACATGGTCTTTTCCAAGGCAGCGGATGGTGATGGCGGATGGGAAGTTTGATGTCGCTTGCATAATGATGCATATCCGGGCATAGTTTAGTCGAGTTCTGTCTGCTGTTTGGCTGTCAACGTAGATTGGCGTTCCCAGGTAGCTTCCCAAAATGCCTAATCCTTTTTCCGACCAAAGCTCGTGAGGCATTCCGTGGAACTTGACCCAGAGCGGGATGGATTTTAAAGCCTCTCTTGTCAAGGTTTCCATCGGTTCCCAACGCTTTAGGAAAACCGGGTGGCTGCTGAAAAACCAAGGGGCTTTCTCCAGTACTTCCGTAGCGTTGTCGGCAGAAGAGAACTTGAAAAAATAGTGTCCGGAAGGAGTCGGTTTGCATTCCTGGAGTCCAAAGGAGCTCCAAATTTGGCTAGCCAGGGTTTGGATATGGGACACGGCTCTTTTCTTTGATAGGAAGTAGCCCGAGAGACATCTAGCCCAGTCCTCTTTTCCTCCTGTTAGAGCATCGTCTGGGAAAATCAAGGTGCCATTATCTACTTGGAGATCTTCAATTTTTTGAATCTTCATTGGGGAGCGGGGGTCCGATTGGGCGACTATATGGGCCCAAGATTTGGAGGATGCTCCAGGGTGGTGGATGTTGACCATGGAGGCAGATTCAGCGGCAAGGTGAGGGGATATGGTGCTAGGGTTTCCGCGGCCGGGTCGGGAGGCGCTGTTATGCTTCCAGGGACCAGATTGGTCGGGTCGGATTCCTAGAGGGTGGTGCGCTTTGGAGGGTCTAGAGAAAGCGTGACCTTTGCTGTTACGGCCAGGGTACGATTCCGGGAAGAAGGGTGGGCTCGGTAATGGGTTTAGTCTTGGAGTTTGAGAGGAGGGGAGGCCAGCTGTGTGGACAATAGTGGAGGTCTGGTTTTGGTTTTTTAGGGAGGGGGGGTTGTGTGTTTGGGTTGCATGCTGGAGCGAGAGGATGGCTGTTTGTAAGACACTGGTTTGAGGAGTGGGGGTAGTAATCGGGAGGAGGGTTGAGGGTTGAGCGTTGTTGAATAGATAGCGGTTTGTTACCGAAGAGGTTTCGACTAGGGATGGAGGGGGGGCTAGGGTTAGAAAACTGGCTAAGGAAGGGATTAGCTTGTTGTTGGGGTTATTGCAATCATGCATGGGAAAATTGGAAGCATGCATGCACGCGGCTAAAGAGAGAGGATTAGGGTTAGGGTTAGGCAGCGACGACGATGCCGACTGGCTGGAAAGAGGAGATCTATGCGTCGGAGAGACTTGAGCAGTAGGGGGAGGAGGGTTAGAAGCGGCTGAGGGGGTTGACCGGAGAAGACCGGAGATGAGGGCGGATTCACTACCGTGACGGTTTGGAATAGCAAGGGAGCCCGGAGATGGTAAGGAGTAGCGGGGCGAGTCTTCAATGGTTGTTATGGCCTTAAGAAGCCGGTCGTTGCTTTCAAAAATGGCTTTTAGCTGTTGATCTCTGGATGGGGAAGGGGAGGGGTCGATTTCGGAAGGGTCTTCTTCTTCCGAGCTCTCCACAGGGATGCTTTTGGTTCCTGGAGGAGAGAGGGACAGCGGGGACATGTCTCTCTCCCGCATCTCAGAGTCGCTGGCCGGCTTAGATGGAGATTTACGGTTAGGAGAGAGCCTGGGAGGTGAGCCAAGGATGGAGAGCGGTATTCCATGCATGCCGGAAGACTTCGACGGAGAAGAGGATGAGGGGGATGTGGACCTGGTTTCTAACGACAACGTTGTGCTGGGGCTGGACGGTAGTGATGAGGCGGCTGGCATTGGAGCCGATGCTTTCTCATTGAATCTCGGGGTGGTTTTCCGGTTTGGCCGCCTGGAGGAGGAGCTTCTCCTAGTTTCTACATGATAGGTCTTTCGGTTAAGAGAACAGAGGAGGTCGGGGGGTGAGGGTTCTTACAGGGGTGAGAGAAGGTCGGGAGAAAGAGTTGGAGGGTGAGGAGGGCAGGAAATAATTCAGTTTGGAGTTTTTGATTTTCGTTTTCAAAAGAAAGTGAGAGGGCGATTGGGAAAATCGGTAAGGATGAGGAGTGAGAGTAAAGGAGAGAGGGTTTGGGTGATTTTTGACAGAGTAGAAAGGAGGGGTTTGAGGGAGCGAAGTGGGGGCGAGGAGAAAGGCAGAAACGGTTTTGGTGTAAATGAGGGAACTGCCGGGATTGCAGTTTTCTATAATGGAGAGGAGGTGGTTTATGATTTTGGGAGAATGGATGAGAGTGGGAGTTGTCTAAGGGTCTGGTTTTAAAGAACAGGAGAGTGGAAAGAGGGGGAGAGCCAGAGGAAGGTGAGAAGGTCGAGGATGGGGCGGTCGAGGTGAAACCAAAGGTTTCTTGCACGGTTTGTATTTCCATTAATGAGGAGAGAGGGGTGAAGAGAGAGAGAGGCGCCATTAATGCGGCGCTGCAGGCTAGAAAGAAGTGATTGGTTGAGAGAGGAGAGAGAACATGGCTGCAAAAGGAATTAAGGGAGAGGTGAGTAGGTAAGTGATGCGTTCGAGAAGGGATGCAGAGCACCATGGATGGGTGCCTCGGGGTTGCTGTCGCTGCCGGCGTTGTTCGCAGTAAATTCGGGAGGCTGCAGGGCGTGCAAATAAGACTTGCCTTAAATGCGCAGGTGAGGAAACACGAAAAGTCGTCTGGAGGAGTAACTGATCTAGAGAGGAGCAAGGCATTAAATTTTTGTCTGCTAACGAGATAGCGGAAAGGTGGCTTCCTTATCATTGCTGTCTGGGTTCTCATAATGAGACAGGAAGACTCCATTAATGGAGTTTGAAAGGGAGAGAGGTAGGGCTGGGTTCTCATTATGAGACTAGAAGACTCCATTAATGGAGTTTGAACGGAGGAGAGGTAGTGCTGTTTTGAACCCGAGTTCAGAGATAAAAAGAGCAAATGGTTTTCTTCCCCATCTGCAAGCCCAAAAGCTTGTAGTGGGGATGGAAACAGCTTAACAATGGAGATCAGTGTGATGGGATGAGTGGGGGAAGATGAGAATGGTTTGAATTCTAGAGAGTTTCTCTCTCTAGAGAGAAACTAGCCGTTTTTTATATCTTACTTACAACCAATCGAATTTATTTCTTCCAATAATGGGAGAATCTCTCAAACTACATTATCTTGCATTAATATATACTTTTTTTTGTAATATTGATCCATAAGTAAGAATCACAACTCTTCATAAATTTATGGAAACATAGCGAATCGTTTACCATTATCCACATGAATCTTTATTTTCTTGAAGATACATTATATGAACCAAATATATAGTGTTCTTCTTATCTCTGATAGATCTTCTTAAAGACATTATCTCTTAAATTTACACTTTCTTAAGAAGACAGAGTTTGAACTTCTTTGATTTTTTTTATTATGTTCCTTATGTGGAAGATAATATTCATCTTAAGTAACTTAATATTCTAACATGACTTCATAACTGACAATGAAACCAAATCATCTGATACATGAGCATCAATCCACCAACAACCTTCCTTTGGAGTTATATGTTGGCTTCGTGACCTACTTATCTTTGATCATCAATCCACCAACAACCTTCCTTTCGATCGATATAGTGGCTTCATGACATACTTATCTTTGTTGGAATCTTTATAATATTTTAGAATCGTCCTTAAGATGAATATATGTTCCTAAATCCACCCTCCCAAACTAGACATCCTTAAATAACATTAACCTTATATAAACGTGGGTGGCCTTAACTGTACCAACCCTCATGTATTTCATGCAAATGAAAATAAATTTATTTCTGAAAATACTAGAGTTGTAAAATTATCAATAACTTTTATTTGAGCTTGGTGATATTCATACTTCCTTTTGAGATGTCTCATACTCTTGCAAAAGAATCATAAACTCAACATGTAATTTCTTAGGTTTCTTTGCTCCTGAATCAAAACTCTTATTAAATACGCTATCATATTTTCTCTTTTATGTTTTCCCTATTGAGAGGTTATCTTATGAATCTTAGAGAGTTCTTGTTTCAACCCCTCATCCTTCTAAGTAGCATAAGAAGTAAGTTTAGTAACTATCGGTAAAGAGCTACATGGGTATACAAAACATAGTATGCCCAAACGCAAATCATGTGGTCACATGACTGATCAAAACAAAAACCTAAGATTAGAACCTCTACGGGCTTGGTGCTTCAATAAAGAACTTATTAACTGAACCTTTAATAAGATAAAAATCTTATCTAATAAGAGTATGTTGCGGCGAACTGAACCTCACCACGAAGAACTAGACACTTCATCATGATCACAACATGGGTGATCACGAAGTTGGTCTCATGACAAAACATATGTTTTGATTTTCCCGTTTAATATATGGTCTATTTGCTGTAAAAATACCTTTTACCCAACACCAAATTAACCTTTAATAAGAGAAAAATCATATCTAATATCTAATTGAGCATAAACATAAAACATGCCATCTGAATCATGCTTCTATGATTAAATCAATCAAAACATATTTTTAAGAACCATAAATTTATTCCCTAACCAATTCATACAGCATATAATCCCAATAGCATAGATTTTTGACATAAAATTAAATTAATATTCTTATTCAATTCATTTAATACAAACACACAATCCTATATCGGTTCACAGTGGACTTATGCTCTGCTACCAATTGACGAAATATATTGAATCGATCTATATATTTATTATACTGTAAACAATCATTCTCTTTAATTATTGATATCACTAAGAAGAAGAAAAATTACTTACTTGTAAAGTTGTTCGTCTTAGTAATAATCGATAATCTTCTTTATTTTGATCATATTTTTTTAATCTTTTGGATATAATTTGTTCTTATGTTTCTTCAATCTTAAAAAAAATAGTCAATCATGTAAAAGACATTGTACTGCAAGTACACAAGATGAACAAAACGCATACACAAAGAATAATAATGGATGACCAGAACACAAATACAAAGGCGAACACCAGAGGAACAGAACACAGACACAAAAAGGTAAAGATCAAAATTAGAATTATGGTTTTGGTTATTTCATAATTGTAACCACTAAAAGCGACAAACTTTATATGATAATTTGAAGGAATATTGTCGTATGTCTCCTTATATATAATTCATATTATGTTTTAACTTTCACTTAATTGAACTATACTATTTAGTTAACTTTGTGGTCATGAATTTAATAACCCACTAAATGGATTTTATTCAATTTAATCTCTCAACTTATTAGTTTAGTTTTAAATATTAACATTTGGATCTAATACTTCATAGATTTACAATTTAACTCGATTTCGATACTTATACCTTCATAATGAGTTTTCATCTATTAGTTTAATTCCAATTATATTAATTACTCGATTACTTATTAATTGGACTATATATTAACAATAACTAAAATATTATTAAACATACTGATCCCTAAATTTCTAACTGAAATTTTAAAGTTTTACTTCAATGTTCTCATATGTGTCGGTACAATAAAACATAGATAGGCGTGCCACGTTCATATACTCAATCGAAATATCAAGCATGGTTGGTATTTTTATTAGCAGTCGTGAATGTTATTTTTTGCTCATATGTAATTTATTACTCTTTATGTTTATGTTTTTTTATTATGACCCTAGTTTAATATTAGCTCTTGCAGTTAAACAAGTGCATCACTCAAACTTTAGACATTTTAAATTTATATACATTTCACCCTTAATATGTATAAAAATGTGTAATGCAATTCATTCAAATAATAATTAATACCAAATAATCACATTCTTCTCTGCACATGATCTGGTGTTTTATTTTAAATCTCCTTCAAACATCACACAATGAATATCGTTGTTAAGTATATACTTCCTAATGATGTTCGAACATACCAATAACTTACTAGTTGGGTTTAAGTTCAATGTTAAAATTTATCATAGTTCGATCAACAACTAAAAACCATGATTAGTCACCAGAATTGGTCACGTGTATAAAACAAATACTAATGTTACATTTGTACTAAAACAACCATTATTGTTGGGTTTTTTTTTGCATATGTCGTCACTGGAAGTAACCACATATGTAAAAAAGATAGTGACTCCAGATATAACAAAAGTGACTGTATTGATACAAAAGTGAATGTATTGATACAAAAGCGAATGTATTGATATAAAAGCGACACGAATGATTGTTTTGAGATAAATAACTAATTTTGGTGAGTAATCATGATTTTTAACCTTCGACCATCTATAAATTTTGTTTTTTTATTTTTCTGCTTTAAACTTCAACATCACTTTCATCGATAATTTATTTATTTTCTAACATATTATATCTAAAATGAATGTAAGTTGATGCTCTTATTATAATTTAATTTTTCATATGTTACAATATTTAAAATTACGTGTTTATGAAGTATAAAATTTATAATTTTAATCGTTAATTGTTTTTCATACCATTTAATTTTTTGAATTGAATAAAATAAAATCCATTATTTAAATATTAAAAATAATAGTGTATCAAAATATTATAACATAAATTTAGTAGTAAGTTGTAACTTTATTATATTTTTGAAATACAAAATAATCTCAAATTTTCATTTTACTTGTTCGAATCATAATGGTAAAAGATAATTTAAATTGTGTATTATAAATTAGAATTCTCAATTTTGATAATTTGTATTTGGATTTTTTTAATAAGTTGATAACACGACCTAATATTAATAAAAAAAAATCTAAATCCAACCTATAACAAATATGATAAAACAAACTCGATATGTTCAATCATTAAAAAGATTAAAAATAAAACAATCTCATGATATATTAAACTCAAAATCCATCAAATATATAAATTTATTAGATCTAAATAAATATGCCAAATCTAAAAGGTCCAATAGATCCAAAGCTCTTAAAGAATATACACATGTTTAGGGTAACAACATTTTAAAAACTTAATAGAGATGTTGTTCATTAGCCATAAATCGAATGTTATTGAGAAGACTTAATAAAAGATATCAAATCTAAGATATCTAATCCAAATAGAGTTTGTTAGCTTAAGGTATGTCTACTTGAAACAACAAACTTTCATTCGCGTGTGAGATGTTTCCATCATTTTCCCCACTTGTTAGTTCAATAAAACTAATCCCTCAAATTTGAATAACTTTATGATAAAACTATAAAATAAATGTAAATCGTCTCCAAGAAACTCTATGTCCTTCAACATATATGCATCCATAACAAGTTTGACAGATACAAAAAAAAAGACTATACCAACTTTGATTGCTTCAAAAATCCATACACATTAGTTTATAATGCTCAACTCTTACTCCAATCGTCGTGCAATTTAAAAAAAGGTCTGCCTGAAACAAGAAGTCAACATCTTCGGTTGCCAAAACTTCTTGAAGAATACATTACAACAATCATTACTTTATCCTTCACCAAGATCTATGAGGGATATTTGACTATCTTCAGTAGAAATTCAGCCAACCAAAAAATAACAATAACTTCGACTACCTGAATCCCTCGAAACAATATTATTTAACGTCCCGAGATGAGTGATCTCCTGAGATTTTTTCTTCTTTCTCTTCTGATGATCCCGAAAGCGACCCGATATTGCGTTTCATTGTATTAGTCCTTACTTCATCATTCACAAATAAATATGAAGCTACTGAACCATATTCAACAAAGAATTGAAGCATATAAAATAAACAAAAAAAAGTGATTAAGTAAGAAATATAATAGGTAAAAATTCTAGCAACCTATGAACTATTAGCTGTACAATTTTATTTCGTAAAAATAAAGCTTTTTTTCTTTCAACAGAGGTTTCAATCACCGAAGGAATTTAATTAGGCAGAAACATACTGACTACATACCAAATTAGAGACATCTCTAATAACAATTCGACAATAGTAAATAAAAATCCTAATAAACAAGCCTTATGATTATTAAGAGTCTAGCCAAAGATACCTAACATAATTATTTTGGCATGTATAATAATAAGTTGCATTAAGCTGACAAAGCTTCGTCGGATACTAAATTTAGAATTACAAGCTTCAGAAAATCTCAAATGGTGTTAAAGTACTTCATCTATATTACTCGTGTAAAGATTAAGGAGCTAGTGATAACGGTGCATATAGTTTGTCTCATAAACTTGTAGCTCGTTAACCATAGTTGAAATATTATCCACAATACTTAGTAAAAGATATCAAATCTAAGATATTTAATTCAAATAAAACTTCTTAGTTTAAGATAATATCAAATTTGATATCATCTTAATATCTCGAAGATATGATTCTGTACCTATAAATTTTATAAGCGGAATTGGGCTAAAAACCATGATTTGTCATTAGTGTTTGATACTTGTTGCATTCTTGCCACTAAGGTTCTTGCGCCTTCAAACGGGTCATCTTTGTTTAAGAATGTTGCATATATGGTTACTACCGCGTGCCAATTAACAATATGGTGACACGTATTACCCAAAATTATAATTTGTTTGGTTACAAATACATTTATTGGAATTTCACAACCAAAATACCCATATAAAATCCAAATAAATAAATCGATTTTAGGTGTATTTTGGGTATGAAATATATAATAACCATATTCGTAACAAGAAAAATTGTAAATGAGTTCCACATGTATCTGTATGGTTAATTATTACGTGCCAGTGACCATATATGTAACATTCTTAAATATAAATGACTAGTTTTGGACACGAAAACTTTTTAGTGTGAGATTTACAACAGGTGTCAAACACTTAATCTGTCATGATTTTTAACAAGTGGAATTGTGACCGTCGTCAATAAATTATTCGTTTATTATTTTTATTCCTCGACAATTATTAGTAAACATTATTATTATTCTTACTCTCATATTTTTCACCCATCGTTTTAAATTTCAAATTTCAAATTTCGAATCAGTTTATTCGTCCAAAATTTACGTTACCATTCTTAATAGGGTATAGACGTTGATCTTAAATTTTATCGGGTATATAAATATTATTTATTTAAATTTTCATTCTTTTATATTAATCTTAAAATTATGTTCTACATTTAAATAATTATAAAAAATTGTATTACAAATATCCGAAGAGAGTAGTTAGGCTCCCTATCATTAAATTTTTGGATTCAAACCTGGCCATCTGTTTTTACAACTAATAATAAAAATGTTATTTTGAATATGAAAAGAATATACCTTTTGTTATTATTGAATCTGTGATGAAAAGTCAAATGCACAAATAAAAAAAATACATAAAAATTCAATAGATGGTTACATGATAAAATATTATCGAAGGAAAAAAAGAGGACACTGACTCAGTTGGACACTCGGTTCTCAAATTATTTTCTAAAATTAAATACATGTTTAATAAATTACGTATATCTTTCTCTTGGACTTTGTAAGTTTCTCAACGCCACGAACTTTTTTATTTTATCAAACAAGCATTTATTTAACATTTTGTTCGTTTAATAATTAGGTGCGACTTTCATGGAAGTTCATTTGAATTTTAAATTATGTAGGTTTATTAGTGCGGATTTGAAAAATATTAGTTTATTATTTTTAAAACTTATATTATATATATATATATTATAAACACGAACTATTTATAGATATTTAGAATTTTTATTATTACCATCTAATATAAAAAAAAATAGCTAAATTAATATCTAACTCGATCGAACTTAACACTTCAAAAATAAAGTTTAACTAATTTATTAATTCTACATTTTTTTATATAAAATATTGTAGTTTTCATACTGTATTTTGATAAAAAAAAATCGAAAATACCGGTGAATTTGTGTTTTTAAAAACGAACAAAACTAGATTTTTGACATATATTTTTAAATTTTTTTAGTTTTTTCGTGAGACCAAATAATTTTGGCTTCATATCAAACAGTACATGTCTCGCATCTCTCTGTTTCATTACGCATGGTCTCACATGTATTAACTCTCATGATGTCTAGTCTCACATTATTTAATAATTCATGATCTTAAAGATATTTCAACTTTATCATGTTTAGTCTCGCATGATTTATTAGTTTTTGGTCTCTCAACTTTATCATATCTGGTTTCGCATGATTTAATAACGTCTAGTCTCTCAATTTTATCATGTCTAGTTTCGCATGATTCAATAACTCATTATCTCTTAACTTTATTATCTCTCGTCTCTTATGGTTTACTAATGCTTGGTATTTTAACTTTATCATATCTAGTTTCGCATGGTTTAATAATGCTTGTTTCCGCAACTTTATAATATCTAGTCTTGTATTGTTTAATACTTTGGGCTCTTAACTTAATCATGTTTGACCTCGCATGATTTAATAATGCACGGTCTCAGCTTTATCATGTTTGATCTCGCGTGATTTAGTAATGCATCGCCTCTCAATTTTATTATGTATGGTCTCACATTTTTATCGTCAACCGTCTTACCAATAAAAGGATATAATCAATTGACATAGTTTTGTTTCTCTTGGAAAAACGAAGCTGATAGTATTTTTAGATTTTTTAACTCTAATTTAATAACATAAATGTTAAAAAATGTAAAAACATATATATATTGAATTTAAAAAAAATAGTTATGGGGTTGTAACATAAATATTTAAAAAATTATTAAAAAATTAAATATTTTATTTGATTTAAATTATTAAATAAATAATAATGATATTTAAAATACTAAATAACCAAAATACCCATCCAAATTCAAAATATAATTTAAATTCGATTTTGAATTTTTAAGATAATCAAACTAAATTCAAACTATTCAACAGTTGCACACCAATTTAAAAACAATATCTCAAAAGAATTATTGTGGCCATTAAGCTTGTGCATTGCTTATTTTGAGATGAACTGAACGTGATTCATGTGTAACCCTTTCCTATCTACTACGTAAAATACTGGAAAACGCTATCCTCATTTAAATATCTTTTATTCTTACAGTTCACAGCTACGAGTCTACGACCCTTTGTTTCTTAAAAGCATAAACAAAGTGCACACACTTATCTAAAGCCAACAGAATCTGAATAGTTTATTATCGTGTTTTCCTGGTTTTTAATTTTCAGAGAAGTTCATAATTTAGTTGGGTTTGTCAGATCAGAAAAGCTAGTTTAAACATGAACGTTGTCTCTAAAGAATTGGATTCACGTGGTATAAAAGATCTGGAAAACTATTGATCAAATTTATCACACATTAAGTTGTACGATCCGGGGTGTACAACTAATATAAATATAAACTCTACGAAACAAAATCAAAACTTGGATGGTCTAAAACCAGTTTTCATCTGGTTAGCTACATAAAGTTTGGATTTAAGTTTATATATATATATATATATATATATATATACACAGAATTGTTAAAAAAGAAACCAAATTATTTTGAGAAGTCGTATTTTTAGACTTTTTAAATATTTATGAGATGTAATTTATTAAAAAATAATTAAATCTTAATTATTATTTTTATTTGTGTTTTATGTTATTATTTACTCCATGTTTCATGTAACCATCCAAAAATTGTTTGAAATTATAAAAAGAAGTAGGAGAACGGTGAGGGATTGCTATGAGATTGTTTTGGATCCTCCAAAATTGACTATATAGTAATTGGGGGATCGTCAACCGAGTGAAGGAGATAATTCTGAGAGAGAGGTTGAATATCCTAGAGATGATGTATAGTGTGACAAAGTTTTTGATAAGATGATTTAATAAGAGTTGTTATGCAGAAATATGGTTAAGAATGAGAGTCGGTAAGTGAGAATTTTTAAAATAAACTTTTAGATTTTTTTAAATATAATTCATATGTTTTCGCTTGGAGTGTTGATGAATGTTTGTGGTAAGTTCATCAGTTATTTTTCCTGAATTAGCGGTTGATAAAAGATTAAGGCCGACTCATAAAAAATGAGGGTTTTCTCTCAGGAAAAAGCAGAGGTCGTCATCAATGAGGTGGAAAAGTTGTTAAGGTTCGGAGATATAAGATAAGTGAAGTATCTCAGATGGATTGCTAACCCAATTTTTGTAAATAAAAAGAACGGGCAATGTAGGGTGTGTCTAAATTTCACCGACCTGAATAAGGCGTGCCCCCAAGATTCTTTCACTTACTTTATATTGATCAATTAGTTGATGCAACTACGGGTCATGAATTCTTTTCGTTTACGTATGCATATTTGGGGTACAATCAAATTCAAATGCATCTAAATAATGAAGAGCACACTATTTGTTAAAGGGGTTTACATCGTTATAAAGTAATTTCTGTTGGTTTTATAAATGCAGGATCGACTTAAAATTTGGTTGTTAATCGAATTTTTGTAAAGTAGTTGGAGAAGAGCATGGAAATAAAGAGAAATACCAAGGATCGCAAAATTGAAACTCTGGGAATTTGTGAAAAATTAATCTTAAATTGGATCATTTGAAGTGCTCTTTTGGAGTTCAAAGTGGGAAACTTCTCGGATATGTTGTTAGTAAGAATGGAAATAAAGTCGGTCCCGATCAACTTAAAGTGTTATTAACTATGGAGTCTCCAAGAACCATAAAAATGTAAAAACAAATTGGCACGACGTTTAACAGCTCTAAGCAGTTCATTTCCAAAACTTCTAACAAGAGTCATTTATTTTTTTTAAACCGTAAGGGAGCTAAGAAGTTTGGCCGGAGTAAGGATTGTGATGAAGTATTTCGTGTGTTAAAGGAATATTTGACTTCAACATAGATCCTTTCAGCCCCGATACGAGGTGAATCTTTATACTTTTATCTATTTGTGTCTAATCATACAGGAAGTTTTTTCTTGATTAGAGAAGTTAATAAATTAAAAAGCTCGGTGTACTAAGTAAGTAAAAGTTTAATTGACATTGAGAAAATGTATTTGAATTTGGAGAAAGTGGCTTTAAGTTTGGTGGTAGCCGCAATAAAAATGAGACCTTATTTCCAAAGTCATATTATTATTTTACGGATATTTTCTCCCTTGAGAAGTGTATTATAGAATCATATGTCTCAGGAAGACTAATGCGATGGTCAGTAGAACTAGGAGAGTATGAGATTGTGTGTGAGCCTCGTACTATAATTAAAAATCAGGCAATAACAAATTTTATAAGTGAATTTACCAGTGAAATAATTATTGATGACGAAGATGCGCAATTTGATGTGACAAGGGATTTTGAATGGATAGTTAAACTAGATAGAGCCTTAGAAATTTATAGATTTAAACTATAGATCATTTTGAAAGCACCCTCTGGTGAGGAAATTAAGCGACCGATAAAATTTAGCTTTAATTTACCAATAATGTTGTTGAGTATGAGGTTGTTCTAGCAGGTTTAAATTTAGCTCATATTTGTGGAGTAAAAATCATTCAGGTAAGGCCAGACTCAAAATTAGTAATAAATCAAGTTAATGGTGCGTATGAGGCAAAACATGAAAATATGAGAGGATGCTTAATTTTTTAAAAGAAATTTGAAAATATAGAATACGAGCAAGTGCCTCATCTTGATAATTTGGCTATGCATTCATTAGCAAGAATAATAGTATCGGGCGATAATTCGCTCGTCGTCATTCAGGAAAGACCATCTAAAAAAGAGGGATATAAAGAATTTGAGGTTTTTGACAATTGGAGTAACTAATAATTGGAGACAAGAATACTTTTTTAAGGATTAGATACTTCTAAACAATAAATTTGTGGCTCAAGCATTAAGAATTTGAGTGGTTAAATACATGATTCTTGAAAACGTTTTTTACAGAAAAGGCTATACAAGGACATTGTTATGATGTTCAAATAAAGAAGATATACTGTTTATTCTCATAGATTTACATAAGAGTGTTGTCGGACCTCATTGTGGATTTAGAAGTTTGATCAAGTATTTTGCCTTTGTTAGCTTTTATTGGCCAAAATTAGAAGTTGATGGCGAAGCCACTATTCAAGGGTGTGATGTTTGTTCAAAGAGTACTAACATACAATTCATTAATTTCTGATCTTTTAAGATAGACGATTAAGTAATATTTTTATAAATTACAGTGTGAGAACTTTAGATGCCAATTCTCTAGAACTGATTGGCATACCTAGTATCTCAGATTTGTGGGAAATATCAAGTGAGTCATGAAAGTAAATGAGTTTAGGGTCTCGTAGCTTAAGAAACGGTCTCTGTGAATATAGGCTAATAGAAGACTGACTCATATATTTCTTGATGGTGAACATATATTGCATGATGTCGTTGTTGTTTACGCACCATAATCATACCAAACAAGGTTTTCAGTGTTGAATGGTTCATTCAGTTTACCATGAATCAGTCAAGTATGACCGCAACATTAGGTTTGAATGATTTCAGATATGGTCTAAAACTAACATTGTTTAACCTCAAAATATTGAATCCTGAAGTAATTTATAGTGCGTTGGCGCCGATGGTCTCCGTTAATGATTAGCATGAGTGCAATACATATGAATGTCCAATTAAAAATTTAAACATGATAATATTAAGTCATATATATTATTCATGCGATGAATAAGATTCATTGTTGTATGTATATACTATAGATATACCTAATATATTCCAAATGATTTAGATATAATGGAAATGGTGGTATGTTTGTTTAGTAAGAATACCAGAATATATATATAATATTTATACCTAAATTTCATTTTCAAATTGAGTTATTTTTCGGTGCTTTAATTCTTAGTTCTTACCAAGAATGGTTGAATTTAGAAGTGATGCAAATTAAGATTTAATTATAAATAAAGTCACTGGTAAAATTTGTAAGAAAATACTTTAAAAATCTATTTATATGGTCAATTTAAGATTTTAATATTTGATCAACTCTTGAATAAAATCGTCATTATTAATTACTTACTTTATATTTTCCTATCTTAGTTTTGTGATGAGATTATTAAGTATTATATAGGTCCAACCATCATAATTTCTCTTTAGTCATAAGATATGATAAATTTCCAAAATTAAGTAATGTAAAATATCTTTATAAATATTAGTGATTCTTATTATATTACAACTCTTAGATATATTTGATGAATTGATACAATTCCAACCATCATACTTTCTCTTTATTCGGATGATACGATAAAGTGTCAAAATTAAGCAATGGTAAAATATATTTATATATATTGATGATTCATGTATAGAGGAATGACAAAATAAAGTGTATAATACATTGACGCCAACTGATCCTGCTAAGAATTATAATTATAGTTGAAATAATATTATAAATATTTTATGTATTTTTCAGTAAAATAAATTGAAATAATATGACATATAGGTATATATTTATGACAAACATTCAGGTTATATATCTCAAAATAAGATAGAGAAAGCTTTGGAATCCTTTGAGTATTCTGACTATTCATATACATCTTGGATATATTAAAGGGGAATAAACCAAATGAAATAAATTAGATGCAACTAAAGCAAAAGAATCTTTGAAGAAACTCATAAAGTTATCATGAAAACATTCATATTCATAGATAACTCTACATATATACTTTGTTCAGAGATATCTTTTGGCCCTTATATGTATATATTTCAAGTGAAGTTCATTGAAAATGTCAGATCTTTTGTCTTATATGTCCATGGTGGTTTCCAATACAGGGAGTGTGGTAGTTCAGTAAATAAAGTCACGATCCACTTTCACTTTATATATACTTAAAAATGTGAAATAATTTCTTATTAAATAAATCCATTAAGAATTAATGATTAACTTTGGTACATGAAACCTCAAACATAGTGAAACCGATATTTAAAACATTTTTACATTTGGGGATGTCTAGTATAAACGAAGCCCTACATGGCTAACATCGTGATGCAGCGGAAATTAGAAGAAAGAAATAATGATAATGAAACCCTATGGTTTCAAGAAAACACTGGTTCTCTTAGAATCAAAGTCTGAATTTTATTCTAAAGAAACAACAACTACCTTAACATTAGGATATCAGATGCTTTACATAGAATACATCCAAAACCCTAATATAATATTCTATAAAATGAAATAAAGATATTAAAAATAAAAATCAAATAAAATCTGAATGCAATCATATTCGATTCAAAAATTAAAATATTTTAAAAATAAAATAAATTAAAATATAAAAACAATAAAATAGGGTTTTCGGACCCTAAACAGTAGAATTCGTGACAAGCACTGTCACAATTTCGCGAATTGTTGGGATTGTCAAGATGTTTAATTTGAGTACCAATTTCGCCTAGTTTTGAAATCTGAGTGACAAATACGGCTCATTTTGTGTATGTCCAAAACAACTATATAATTGTGGGCCATCTTGCATGCATCATCCTCTCCCGGTTGGGGAGAATTCACTTTCGAATTCTTAATGTGATCATCATTACCCGGCTCTTCAACTTGTTTACTAAATCTTGTTTTTGTTTGTCTATTAAAATTTTGTGGTAGACGTAGCCAAGCAGAGCAAACAATTTATTATTTTACAATGATCATCGGTGAATGTATGTCAAACTGCCATGACAATATGAGTGGTGGTGGTTTTGGAGGCTTCAAACCATGATCCACTCATTCCCAATTCGAAACCACACATCTCGGATCATCTCCTCCTAAGAATATATTCCTGCCAACAGATTCAAAACACTGCAATATTCCACTTATAGCTTTTTTTTCCTCGTTTTCTTGCCCCATCCATCAACCCAATTTCCTCTAGGTTCTATCACAAAACCTAACCTTTTATCAATCAAAACATTACTCTTTTATTCTATCAATCTCTTCATAATATCAAACACAAAAATACCATATTCTATTGTCCATACACGAAAATACGCATCCACAAAGAACCGAAACAGGGGTTTAATTTTAGGATAACAGAAAATACTCGGAAGACATATCTGGACGATAAAAGCTACTGCTTCGTATTCCTTTTTCAACAGAACCTCTAGAGTCATGTAGTCTGGTGTACAAAAGCCTGAGATAATATCTCGAGCTACAAGTTTATCCTTAATATTAATTAGATTATCATCACCCCATTCATCATCATACTCATCATAAAATATCGGTCCATATGCAGCTTCAAAGATATCATCATCGTCATACTCATCATATGAGGGATTTTCAAACACGAATATATCATCCACATGAAGAATCTATTTTTCTATTAACCTTTTCATAATCATAAATATAAAAACTATATTCTCAATTTTTATTTTTGAATCACAAAAAGTATCATCAACCAAAATTTGACCAATTTCTACATTAAAAAATCGGAACAGACGAAGGATTATCATTGTTTACATTATCAGAAGAAAGTGATTTTTTTAATGATTGCTCCTTATCCCTTGAGACAACATCTCGATAAAAAAGTTTCTTTTTTATCCGACGATTGGTAGATAAATTAAACTCCTTTCATAATTAGTCAATACAATTGGCATTGAAACAACTGGTATGTCCCCACATACTCAAATGATCTTCCCGATCTTAATGACCATAGGTTTTGTTCTCTCCTTTAAACCTTGAATCAGAATAGACAGACTTTATAAACATACTTCCCCGTAGCATAAACTATTCCCGTAGCAGCAACTAAGGCTCTAATACCAACTTATGTAGCGGAAATTAGAAGAAAGAAACAACGATAAAGAAACCCTAGGGTTTCAAGAACACATTGGTTCTCTTAGACTTAAACTCCGAATTTTATTCTAAAAACAAATGCCTTAACATTAGGAAATCAAATGCTTTATATAAGAGACATCCAAAATCCTAATAAAATATTCTAAAAATACAATAAAGATATTAAAAATAAAATAAAATCTGAATGCAATCAGATTTGATTCACTAATTAAAATATTTTTGTAAAAATATCAAAAACTATAAAATAGGGTTTTTGGACCCTAAACAATATAATTGGAGGTGTGAAACAGTAAAATAGGGTTTCAGTATAAGCATCTCATTAATTACATCATAATCTATCAAGTTGTAATCTCATTTAATCTTGAGACTAACTTAGTAAAGTATTGTGAACTTTATAAATTCAATATGAGTGAATTTAGGTATAAAGTTATTTGTCAATTGAATTACCATAATTTATAACAACCAGTTGCATACCATCGATAAATTTCTACTCATAAAAATATATATATGAAATTTATAAGTTATGTGTCTTATGAACCATGAATTATCAAGATCACTCTTAATACTTTTATAGGTTCATCACAAAAAATATACATTATTAGCATGCTAAAGAATTGTGATGTATAAACGACAAACCTCTAATATGCTTTAGTTGATTTGAGATAAGTTTTCTAAGTCAATGTCTAAAGACTTATTTGGAAATTTAGGAGATACAAACTATTTCATATGTTTTGATAATTGAATCCTTGGTGTAGGCTCAAGTTAATTTGGGAGAAGGTATAAAAATCATTATGAAGATCTTAAGTAAATACTTAAGTATTCCATGGATGGAACATTATACAGTGGGACATAGGTTATCCAGAATTTAAAATTTAACATCACGTGATAATATAAAGAAAGTGATATAATTATGGAGATCATTTAAGTGCATGCCTTTATATGTTAAGTTGATGTTAAATCAAATAGTATGATCCTACCTGCATATTTTATGTGAATAAAATGTATAACACACTTAATAACATCCAATACTAAAGACATTTAGTTCTTTATAATTCATGAAATAAGGATACATCAAATAGAACAAATTCCTTTCATTCAGATGATATTATAGTAAAAAAGAAAGCTTTATATTTATCTTTTCCATTTTTGCCTACTAAATTTGCATTATATTTAATAATATCCAATACATTAAAGGTATTCAGTTCCTTATAATCAAGGAAATAAGAATGTATGGAATAAAACAAACTCATTTCATTCAGATGAGATTAAATTACTGAAGAAAGCTTCGTCTTTTTATTTTCCATATTTCCCTACTAAGATTTCAATATCCACAGTCTTTCATGAACATGACATTTATGTGGGTATTCTTAGTCTATAGAATATTTAGATTCAGAGGGAGTGTTATTTTGATTTCAAGTTTTTCAAATTATATTATTATTGTATGCATATATTTAAGTTATTAATAATATAATGATTTAGTTTTTCAGTTTGACTTTTATTTTTTAAATTACGAGATCTCAATTCAGTAAGCTAAACCAGTTAAGTTGACATCTATTGATTATAGGATCCTGTCATACTTTCATGCTACACTACATAAAAATAAAATATTCATTAAGATGGTAGTCAATAATATAATAGTTATAGAACAATTATACATATAATAAGACGTGGTGGAACCTCTTGGGTTTATTGTTGATTATTGTATGACATGAATATACATTATGTACAATTCGAATGGATACAATTCAGTATACATGAATGATATAAATGAAATATTATAAGAAAATTCTAGATTTGGAATGTCTTATCATGTGTAAATAAAGAGTATTCATTCATGTTATGGCAAGTTCAATTGATTAATATAATCGATATATAGAATTTGACTTAAGGATAATACAAATAATAATTATATTATTGTCGGCTCTTGTTGAAGTATTTAAGCGTAAATACTGGTTGAGCTAATGTGAATCTTAAGAAAGAATCCATTAATATATCACTTAATTATGGGGTCTTTGTAACCTAATAATGGTTGTGGTCCCTTGCAACGACTAGAACATCATGACATATGAGGTAATGAAACTTGTAGTGTAATTAAGTGAAAAAAAAAAAGTTGGGAAGATCAAATACATGGTATAAAATTAATGGACCTGTATGGAATTAGTAAATTACAATTCAGTAACTATATAAATGAATAATATAATCCTGATTCAGACTAAACAAAAAGACGACAAAAAAATCTACCACTTAGGTTTTTTTTATAGAGCTTTATTCTCTCTTTTTTCTTTTTTTGCTCTTTACAGTTTTACTACTCCCTCGATTCCATCAAGACCATCGTTTTCTTTCATTTATAAATTGTCTAATAAGCAAACGAGAAAATTGTGAGAAGACCACTACCACTATCTCGATCAATCAGAGACAATTGCTTCCGCTACACAACTTCAATCCCAAAGACTTTAAAATAAAAAATTGTAAGTCTCATATTCTCTATTTATATTTTTTGATAAATCAAGTAATTGGACACTCTATAAACGATAAATTTTTATAACCTTTGTGAATCATAAAATAAATTTGATAATATGTCACATCGAACTACATGGACACGCTTAACACTGTATTTGACTATTTGCCATCGCACCCGTACAACATCCACTTGCAAACACAACTATGTAAATACGACGCATATCTCCATCATGCTTCGCCATATATTTAGGTTAAAAACAGCATTGGTCCCCCATGTTTCACGTTTGTCTCATTATGATCTTTCATATTTACTTTTGTAATAAATTGGTATCTAATTTTTCAAAAAGTTATATTTTAAGTCCTCGCGCATGAGATTAACTATGAACTGCCAGGAGTTGTATTCTATATTTTCAGTCACATCACATTGAACCAAACCACACACCCGGGGACTAAATTTTATTTTTTTAAAACATAAGGGACTCATTTGATACAAAAAAATGAACATGGTGGACCATAGAGACTTTGGCCGTATAAAAAGAGATAACAATGTAATTTTTTGAAAGGCTTTGAACATGGAATAGTCCACTGACTTTCCACTTTCTAGACATATAGTCACTCGACTAAAAAACGTCTAGTTTTAGTCCATTGAATATCGATTTTCTAGACATATAGTCCATCGACTAAAAATCGCATGGTGTTAGTCATTTGACCATCAATTTTTAATAAAATTAGTATCTCACGCATGTTGTTTAAATAACTAATTTTATTGAAAATGTATAATTAATAGACTAGCTTTATCGAAAATGAATAACCAACACGTCATCTATTTAAAACACAAAATATATTTTTTTGTCGAAAAATTATGTATTGAAGAAATAAATAATAAAAAAACCAATGAGTATTAAAAAAAATTGACATAAAAAAATTGTTTATAAATAATTATAATAAATACCAACAGTGATTTTTACTTACTACATTTGTATCCATAGAAAACGTTAAAATAATGAAAAATGAAACTATTAAATAAACCTAAAAGATGAGGGCCGTGATTTATTGATTCTTATTGCAGTACAGTACTTGGTGTACTTAAAAAAGGAGTAGACTTTAGTTTACTTGAGTTTTATAATACGGATGAGTATCTTTATGAGATGCTTTACTTTACTTTATGATTCATCCACCAAGTTGTCTCTTTGTTTAGTTGTTCCACGGGTGGACCCAAAGTCTATACCCTCCTGCTCCTCCAGTCCTCTCAATAATTATGAAATTAATTCATCAACTCTCTCTTTGTTTTCAGCCCGGTGGGTTCGTCGGCCATGACTTAAAAAAAGGCAAAACTCGTTTTTAATACGAAATAACCCGTAAATATATTTTAAAACTAGAAGTTAGAAGCAAGAATTTATGAAAATACAAGATGATCTGTTCACATGAAAGTTATCAGAAACTAGGAAGATTTGAAATACCTATTAATTAAAAATAATTTTACGCATTCTATTATTCTTATCTTTCAATAATTTTTTGAAATAAAATTAAAGTCAAATTTAACAATTAGTATAAAAGATTTATTTATAAAAAATAAGATTGATTCGTATATTTTTTTTATTAAAGTTTTTCGATATTTACAAAATTTCATCTCGTATAATTATTTTAAAATTAAAAAGTTATTTATTTACTAACCGTTTATGTTAGATTAAATTTTCTAAAAATTATTGAAATTCACAAATATCGAATTTATACACTATTTTCTCTAAAGATCACAATTGACATGAAAATGTATACACTATTTTCTCCTTTTATTTTTCCAAAACAAACTTATTTTTAAGAAAATCCATAATTTAGATAAAAGAGATAAAAAATTACAAATGCACAAATACATTCCATGACATCGAACAACCAATGAATGAACGAATGACATAACTGATTTGTATTTTACACACCCAATTAGCATTAATTTACCACAGACCTTCCTTGGGTTGTTATCATAGATAACACTTACAAGACAATTAGATATGAGATTTTGTCGTTGGAAGTAGGCGGGGTTATATCAATTAATAAAATATTTTGCATTGGATTCACATTCATGGTCCAAGAGAAGCAAGACAACTAAAAATGAGTTTAGGGATGTTTGAAAATGGTTATAGAAGAGAGCGATTGTGAGTTGTCTTGGTTTATAATCATGGACCGTGAAGTTGTTTAGATGAATAACATATTAAAAATATTACAACCGTGAGTCACATATTATACGAATGAAATATCAACAAGAACGTAGTTGAGAATTATTTCTTTGGAAGATGGTAAAGAGTCTAACAAATTTTTGGTCGTTTGGAATGACATCGTCTAATCGTCTATCATTGATCGGATGATCGAGAGGTTAAATAAAATACAGATGATATTCAAAAACCAAGAGAATACGGTCGACTACGTCTTATCCTCATGGATTACACTGTACAAATAGAAGTTTGTGCATGCATAAACTAACAAGATCATACATTTTGACAATAGAACGTCTAATAAAGTGGAAAGCTCGTATGCTACTTTAAAAAAAAAAATTGGGACCAACCAATTTAATTACGAAGGATTTCGGGAGAAGGTTTATTGTTTGCATGCAATGCAACATTCAACCATATAATAATCTATGTTATTAAGCAAGTGTCATCTTATTTATAAATTCCAAAAGTTTAAATATTTTAAATTACTATAGGGATACGTATCACAAATCATTTTGATGATAATATACGTAGTTTTGTCAAAAATACCTAGAAAGTCGGAGGTGAAGGATCCACATGCGATTGTATGTTCTTACCCTTACTATAGACGAGCATTAGAAAAGACTAGAAATGATCAATCGAGTTAAACTAACCCAGGAATAAGAGGACGAAGATAACTTTAAAATTTTAATGCAAAAATATAAGAGTTTGATGTTTATGAACAAATTCAATGGCTTAAAACATTTACATGGATTTTGGATCCTTATACTTCTTTTATTTGTGAACCCTTCAAAAAAGGTAAAAACACGCGGTCGTGTTCATGGTCGTGGTTGTGTTCATGGTCGTTATAAGAGAAATAAAATTTGTTGTGATTATTCTACCAAAAGGTATCCTTCTATGTACGAATAAATCGAAGAAGAGTGGTTAGAATCTCATGCGGATAATACAGAAATTCTGAAGAACGTAACACCACTCGGTACTTTTGGTAGCACTACGAATATGGTTGTTGGAAAAGTCCTTACTAATTTTGACATAAAAAACCTAACGAAACAAGCACGAGATACATCTAAAGGTAAAGTAACTCTGATAGTTGGTGTGGATAAAAATAGCCTAAGGGTAGGCTGGTAATTTCAAGTGGAGTTTTAAGGTGGTGTAAGGGTGTTTCAAGGTGGTGTAAGGGTGTTTCAAGGTGGAGTGAGAATTAAGCAGCTTGGCAGCAGTTAATTTTCATTACCAGAAGTTAATGCTGGTGGTTGAGTATTTATAGTATGTTATTTGGGCCCTTATGGGCTTTCGGGTCATGTTTAATGGACCCGGGTCATGTTTAAAGACCCATGAGTTTTAAGCAGATGGGCAGGTAGCTTAGTCAGAAAGTGTTTAGGTTTTTTAGTACTTTAGTCATAGTTCGAACAGCCTTAAGCTCACCGTGTTCGAAGTCATCTGTCCGGTTCAAAAGTCCTGTCCGATTTAAGTTCTTAGTGTCTGTCCGGTTTACGGAGAGATTTACATTGGTCTGCCCTTCCGGGGAGCATTCCGAATTGGGACTCATCAGGAGCCCCTTTTTTAGGTGTTTGAACAAGCGTCCTTGTCAAAGAACTGAAAAACAGTCCGATTTAGGAAGTGGTTTTCAATTCGAAGAGAGTTGGGGACAAATCCGGACAGACCGAACGTTACGAATTCCAAACGGTTCTTACCAGAGTTAATGGGACACGTGTCACTCTCTGATTGGTCACTTTAGCCGTTTTTTCACCTTGAACTTCCCACCACTTTCTCGAACAAGTTGCCTCTTTTAAATGCCATTAATGACATCAGCGCCGTCTTTTAATCATTGCCCAACTTTTCGGATTCTCCTAGGAATCAACTCCTTTTTTCACATTTACTATAAATTCTCATTCACTTTTCACTGTCTCATTATCTCTTTCAAATTTCACTCTGCAATTTTACTCAGAGCTTTATCTCTCTAGAACTTCAAAACTTCCTTGGCTGTTTATGTTTACAGCAAGAACAACACTGATCAAGGGCGGCTGGCTTAACCTCTCGGAATTGGAGAAAGCTCAAAGAGTTGAGAAGGAAAAACGACTTGCTGCAGGGCTACCATCGTCGCCTATTGAGAAACCAGCCTCTTCTGTCGCAGAATCTGATAGAGGTTCATCTTCTTCCAAAGGTACAAAACCTAAAAAACTCTTTCAATCGACGCTCTCCCCCATAGTATCTGGCTCCTCAGTTCAGGAGTCGATCCCTGCTGTTGAACCGGGAGTTACTGTCACAAGTGTTAGGAAAAAATCTTCTTTCATTGCTATGGGGTCTGACTCTGACCATTCCCCGGATAAGTTAATCATGAAAATGCCAAATCGGTTGGTCAAAGGGCTTTCTTCTAAGAACACACCCTCGAAATCGGGGGCAAAAGATAGTGTATCAGGGTCTGGGGAAACTATAAGGGCTCCCCGGGAGAGGCTGTCAGGACTAGAGGCCAGCAGCCCACTACCCCCCAAGGAATCTTCTGCCTCAGAAACTCAAATTGAGGTGAGAAGTCGAGTAAATACGAACAGCCAACAATCCGGAGGATCAGCTATGCCAAGCCTCAATCCTCACCGGACTACTTCTACAGAAGCTCCCCCAACAATTATGGAGGAGAGGATGAAGGACTCCACAGAGGAGGTTAGATTTGAGTCCGAGTCGTCCGGACAGGCTGATACTGCTATTGTTGTTGCCAAGAAGGGTAAGAGGACTTATATCTGAGGCACCCGGACCTGCCGGAGAGCCTTGAAGGGAGAGTAGGGCCATGCTTTCATAAAGTAGAGTTCAAGTATCTTTCAGCTTTGCTAAGGACCAAGTATGCGTTCATCCATACTTCAGATCTGGGTCGGTTGCGCACTAAGTGGGGGATCCCTGAGAATGTAAAGATACGAATTCCCATCGATCCGGAAACCCCGATGGACTGCAAAAGGAATGAGATAGTCTTCTTCACGGAGCTATTCAACTGGGGACTCAGGTTCCCACTGGACCCGGAGATAGTGCGCTATTTTCACTTGGTCAAGCTCTGCCCGACACAGCTAAGCCCCAACGGTTGGTTCACCTTGATGTCATGTATTATGCGTCTAGGTTATCTGGAATCCCTCTTCCTATGGAAGAGTTTGCAGCTGTGGCCAACTTGTGCAAACATCATCAGTTCCTCTTCTACCATTTCAACATGGGGAACGATCTTAAAGCTGTCGATGATCTCCTGGAGTCGGAGAGCAAATGGAGGAGCCAATTCTTATTTGTCAGTGGCTCATGGGAGAATGGCAAGAAAATCAAGACCGGAGAGAATCCAAGCCTCCTCAGGAGTAGATGGAGGAGTGACCGTAAGCTTCTCATCTTAAGTCTCTGTCCGATTTTCCCTTTTCTTTGAGTTTATGCTAATCAGTTTCGGGGACTACCTAAAGGCCGGACAGACTACCTGTGGCAAAATTAACGCTTGGGCCGCAGAGAACTGGGAGAATAGGTTCCACAAGGCCTTCACTCCTGGAAACTTAGCAAGGTCCCATCTGTGGAACACCACAGGTCGAAGAGACCTAACTTGGGAGGAGTTCTCCACCCAACCTGATGAAGACATCATGCTGAGAAGGTCTCATGAACTGGATGGGACTCTCTTCCTGCCTGCCCGGGCCAAAGCCCCAAGTAAAATGAAGGGCAAGAAGAAGAAATGCAGGAAGGCGGAAGGCGGTACTGAGAAAGAGGCCCCAACACACCCAGAGGGACTGGCTCAGGTTCAAATCGATGCAGCCCTTTTACAAGTGGTGGAGCATGAGAGCGAGAAGCAGGAAGTGAACCTTCCAAAACCTCTAAGGGCTTCCAAGAGGACTCGCAAGCAAACAAGTGAGAGTGCTGATAGGGAGGCTAAGAAGAAGAAAACTTCCCAAGGAGATGAGGTTGCTCTCCGGGATCCGGAGCCCTCTTTCCCTACTGACCCTACACTGGCCGAAGAGATCCCAAGAGACTTTCAAGAAGAGATCCCAAGGGAATTCCACACAGATGAAGTTGAGGGGGGGGAGCTTAATTTAGACGAAATGGACATCACCGGTCTGGGTGGACTTGGTGAATATTTTCTTGGGCTGCCCAGAGACGAGTTCGCAGGGCCCTATGTCCCTCCAAGCAGCTCCAACACAGTTAACTTCAACGGTAAGACTTTTATGGTTTCCAGTGAGAGGGATGTTATAGCCCACTCTCTTCTTAGCAATGTACAACCAGTGCTTACTTTTGAAAGGCAAGTCCAAAGTCAGGCAGACACCATCAAAGACCTCAAGTCTGAGAAGGAAAAACTGTCCGAGGACCTCCGGACTGCTGCCAATAAGGTTGATTTGCTCAAGGAGGCAAATGACCAACTAAAGAAGAATCAAGATGAAAACAACACAAAAGTTGTTTCTTTGGAGGAGACCATAAAAGATCTCCGGGCCAAGCTGTCCGGACTGGAGAAGGACCTGACAATCTCAAGGGGAGAAACTACAGCCAAGGAGAAGCTCGTCACCAACCTGACCACTGACAAAATTGCTTTAGAGAACGCAGTGACTCAGGCTGCTGAAGAAAATGCTGCTTTGGTGAGAGATCAAGAGGCCATGATCAAGGCCAAGATCAACGCCTATGCCAGGGAGATGATCCAAAGCGAGGAGCTAATGATCCAAAAGGTGAAGTCTGACATGGTCCTCCTGTTTCACGAGAAATTCCCGAAGAGGAGATTAGGGGAATTATGGCGCTATGTGGATGATGATGATCTCCCATACTGGACCATGGTTGATGAGGGGTACTCCAGTGAGTCTTCGTCCGGTGATGAAGAGGAAACCGGAGAGAGCCCAGGTGAGGAAGAAATTGACCCTAAGGGTAAGAAGATAGTCGAAGAGAAGAGCGACATCAAGGGCAAGAAAGCAAATGAGGGTGAGCCATCTTCAAAGGCTCAACCTTAACTTATAATTTATTTTGTTTATCTTTTATTCGAACTAAAGTCCTTGGAAGGCCAAGGCACTGTTTTTGTGATGGTGTCCGTATTATTCGGACAGATTTTTGTACTGTGCCCAAACTTGTTTAAAAAGTCCTTGGAAGGCCAAGGCAGTTTTAAGTTGTTGAATGAATATTTTATTTTGCTCAACCATCCTTTTCTTTCATTATTTGTTTAAATAACTGGAGTTTAAGTAGTTTTATTATGTTGTGAGAATATTAAGACTCTCCGGCTAGAATTTAAATAGCCCTTGGATCTTTTAACCCGGGTAGTATGATAAGAGACAAGATTTTGAAAATACTTAGAGAATTTTGAAGAAGGCACCAAGTTTCATTGAAAGCTCTCCGTGCCACCGAAGAGGGGAAGGTATGCCCCTAAATATTTACATGGATGTTTAAACAAGTAAATATTTACACAAGTTTTATTCCAAGTACATTCGAAGGTGTTCAATATTCCAAGGGTGAGTTAAAACCCTGCCATCTTTGTCTTCTAACCAGTATGTCCCAGGCTTGATTCTTTCAACCACAATATATGGACCCTCCCAAGTTGGGGCCAGCTTTCCGAAGAGATTTTCCTTAGTATGCAAGAAAACTTTCCTTAATACTTTATCTCCTGGTTGAAAGTCTCTTCTTTTAACTTTAGAAGCAAACCTGCTTCTCATCAAGCCCTGATAGTATGTCATTCTAAGATGAGCTTTCACCCGTCTTTCTTCGATCAAATCAAGCTGATTTCTAATTGCCATCTCATTAGCCTGTCCGGAGAAGTTATGAACACGAAAGGAGGGGAGTGTCTTCTCTATGGGGGCTACTACATCCATTCCATAGACCAAGGCAAAAGGGGATTCTTGTGTTGCAGCCCGAGGTGTTGTTCGGTAGGCCCACAAGACTTCTTGAAGATAACTAGGCCACTTCCCAACAGCCCCTTCTAAATTCTTCTTTAAACCGGACAGTATCGTTCTATTAGCCACTTCAACTTGCCCATTGGCTTGAGGGTGGAAAGGTGAAGAAAAGCAGTGCTGAATACCCCTTGAGGCACAGAAGTTTTCCATTTCTCTGTTGTCAAACTGTGGCCCATTGTCTGTTGTTATCTTCTGTGGGACACCGAATCTGCAACATATGTTGGACAGAATGAATTTTATGATAGCTTTTGAGGTTGTCCCTGTCAGGGGAGCTGCTTCTACCCACTTTGAAAAGTAATCGATGGCCACAACTATGGTTTTACGCCCTCCGGAAGCCACAGGGAGAGGTCCAACCAAGTCCAATCCCCATCGAGCAAAAGGGATGGGCTCAGAAATTGATTCCAAAGGAATGGCTGGTACATGAATTTCATTGTTGTACCTCTGGCATGGGTCACACCTTCTCACCAGCTCCTTAGCATCTTTCATGATTGATGGCCAATAATATCCGGAGAGTAACACTCTTCTTGTCAAAGCTCTAAATCCACAATGGGCTGATCCCTCACCATCATGCAATTCGGAGAGAACCATTTGTGACTCATGATCCCCTAAAGAACGTAGGAGAGGTTTGCTGTAGGACTTTTTGTACAAGACTTCTCTAATCATAATGAAACCACGAGCCCTGTGTTTCAATGTTCTGGCTTGTGTTTTATCCAAGGGCACGATACCACCGGACATATATTGTATAAGAGGAGACCTCCAATCTTGAGGCCGATGTACCTGTATTTCAAAGACTTCCTCTTTTCCACCCTCACCAAGTTCAATAGAAGGGCTTTCAAGCACATGGATCCATGGGTAGGACTCCGTATATGTTATCGTTGCCAATGAATCTGCTAGCTCATTCTCTGCCCGTGGGATGTGCTCATAGACAACAGCTTTAAACTTTAACGCTTCATTTTTGAGGAGGAGTAAATACTTGACCAATTGCTCCTTTCTAGCCTCTGATAGGCCCAAGGCATCATGGACAAGCAACTGGGAGTCACTTAGTAGCTTGACCCTTTTAGCTCCACAGATATAGGCCAACTTTAACCCAGCTATGGCTGCTTCGTACTCGGACTCATTATTGGATGCCCTGAAAGCAAAACAAATAGCTTGGTACATGTTGTCCCCGTAGGGGGAAGTGAGATATATTCCTGCCCCAGATCCCATGGTACTAGACCCTCCGTCTGTTCGGACAATCCACACTTTCTTGTCTTTTGAATCAGTAGGCTGTTCTGAATCCCTGTCAGAGTGGAATTCAACCAGAAAATCAGCCACAACTTGGGGTTTTACCGCTGTCCGGGGAGCAAAGTCTATGTCGAAGTCCCCCAACTCTACTGACCACTTGGTCATTCTGCTTGAAATGTCTGCTTTTTAAAGGACATTCTTTAAAGGGAAGGACGTTCGGACAATGATAGGATGAGCCTGGAAGTAGGGCCTCATTTTTCTTGCAGCTATTACCAAGGCCAATGCCAGTTTTTCGAGTTTTAAGTAACGCCTCTCAGCATCAATCAAGCTTTTGCTGATGTAGTACACTGGGTGAGGATGCCCATCAACCTCCCTTACTAGCACAGCACTGCTGGCACAACTTGAAACAGCCAGATATACAAAGAGAGTCTCCCCATCAACCGGTTTGAACAAAGTCTTGGGAGAGGAAATATGTTTTTGATTTCATTAAATGCTTCATTACACTGTGGTGTCCATTCAAACCCCTTTGCACCCCTCAAGGTTTGAAAAAATGGAGCACACCTGTCCGAAGACCTGGAGATGAATCTGTTCAAGGCAGCCAATCTCCCCGTTAATCGCTGCACTTCTTTAATGTTTCGAGGAGGCTCCATGTGGAACAAAGCATTGAGTTGGTCCGGGTCGGGCTGTATTCTATGCTCACTTATGATATACCCTAAGAACTTCCCGGACTGCACTCCGAACACACACTTTTCAGGGTTTAGTTTCAAATTTACTTTGGCCAAGTTGGAAAAAGTCTCTTGGAGGTCGGACAAGTGCAACTGCTCATCCACGCTTTTCACCATCATATCGTTAATGTAAACCTCCATATTTCTTCCAATTTGATCAGCAAATGCCTTGTTGACTAACCTTTGATAAGTAGCCCCAGCATTTTTCAAGCCAAAGGGCATCACCTTGTAGCAATGTAGACCCCTATCAGTGACAAACGTAGTATGCTCTTGATCTTTTGGATCTACTTGGATCTGATTGTACCCGAAGAAAGCATCCATGAAGAAGAGTAGCTTGTTCCCAGAAGTAGAGTCTACTAACTGATCTATCCGGGGGACCAGATACAAGTCTTTTGGACAAGCTCGATTGAGGTCTGTGAAGTCAATGCACATACGCCATTTGCCATTCTTCTTTTTTACTAAGACAGGATTGGCAGTCCACAAAGGGTATTGAGACTCTTTAATGTGCCCCATCTTTGTGAGTCTGTCAACCTCTTGCACTATGACATCAGCCTTTTCTTTTGAGAAAGCTCTCCTCTTTTGTACCACTGGCGCCACATCTCTCCGGACAGATAGGTGATGGGAAATCACCTCTGATGGAACTCCAGTAACATCAGCATTGCACCAAGCAAAAACGCGCTGATGGTTTTTCAAGAATTTCAACATTTCTTCTTTCAACATTGGTGGCATTTTGGACCCTATCCTGACACTTTTTCCTTCTTCCAAGCAGTGCGTTTCAACCTCTTAAATTGGAATCAACACTCCGGGGGTCTCTCTGGGGTCATCAATTTCACCCTCACCCCCAGGAAGACCCTCGGACTGCTATTGATCATTTATACGGACTGCCCCCAGCGTTCGTGGAGCCAAGGCAGTGGCATAGTATTCTCTTGCAATCTTTTGGCTGCTCCGGACAACCCCAACCTGTCCCTAAACAGCATACTTTAAACACTGGTGGACTGTCGAAGCCACCGCATGCATCCTAGAGAGCCAAGATCTCCCTAAAATAGCATTATAGCAGGTGGGACAATCCACCACAATGAAGAGTATTCTAACCATTTTCTTGAAAGGGCCCCTGCCCAACAACACTTCTTCTTCAAACTCCCCGATCACATCGGCTGAGCTTCCCGTGAAGCCCATGATTGACCTGTCCGACTTTTGAATCACAGCTGGATTTTTCATTTTCTTATAAGTGTCTAGGAAAAGGATATTGGCAGAGCTTCCAGTATCTACCAGAATTCGCCTTATCTCATTGCCCCCTATAGATGCTCCTATAACAACAGCATCCTCATGAGGGCCAGCAATGTCTCTTAAATCATCCCCATCAAAGACAATGAATGGGAATGAATTTGGTGATTGATAAGAGGTCATGCCTCCTTCTAGCTGGGAGGCCAAATTATGAACATGCCTTTTTCTTGAAGAAGTAGTAGGAGCTGTCACAGTGTCCCCTCCGAAAATTGTCAGTGACTCGAAGAATTTAATGAGCCCGGAGACCGATCTAGTACGCTCCTCTATAGCACCCACTCTGTTTCGTGTTGGATCAAGATCCAAGTATTCAGATTCCACATCAAACCTTTCAACTATTACCATAGCCCCCTCCGGGACAGCATTACCCGGACCAGCCCGGTGAGTGTTGTCAGGCCTGTTGCCTCCTCTTCTTTTAACGTATGCACCCAACTTTCCCCTTTCAATCAAGTTTTGTAACTCTTGTTTCAATGCTATGCAATCATCAGTGGTATGGCCAATATCATTGTGGTATTGGCAAATGGAGTTGTTACGATGCTCTCGGGGAGACTGCAGGGTTGCTGGTCTCCGGTAGTGTACCTCATCTTTTGTTTTATCGAAAATGGTTGCCACACTTTCTTTGAGTTCCGCAAACCACTCCGGTTGGACCCATGGTCCTCTTTTGTTTCTAGACTGTTGACTTTGAGCAGAAGCAGCTGGTTGAGACTGAGCTTTTCCCCTACCATGCCCCTGTCCGGTTTCTCTGGCTTTATTCCCGGATTGGTTTTGATTTGGAGTTGGTGCCACCAGGGTGGATCTCACCTGTCTGTGCACCCTGGTCTTTTTTGTTTCATCAACATTTATTTGCTTGCCAATTTGGTTTAGAAATCCTCCCCAGGTCATGGCTTTCTTCCTGGTCACCGAATCAGCCAGGTTGCCTGGGTTCAAACCTTGTCTTAGGGATGCTATTGCCACCTGTTCGAAGCAATCAGCCAACCCATTCTTTGTGTTTACAAAACGACTTATGTACTCCTTTAACGACTCATTTGGCTCTTGGGCACAATGGATTATTGTGTCTCCATTGCCCTTCAGCTCCTTACACCCCACAAACTTCCTTCGAAAGGCCACCCAAAAAGTATCAAAGTCTTTAATACAACCCTGAGGCAGGCTGTTGTACCATTTCAGAGCACTCCCCGTCAAAGATTGGGAGAATGCCCTACAGAGTAGTTTATCATCATCATCAAAGTTCATCATGAAGTTCTTAAATTGCTCCAGATGATTGTCCGGATCAGTACTACCATCATACTTCTCCATCTTAGTACTGTCAAACCTCTTAAGGAGATTTCCGGACAGGATTTTAGAAGACAGTGGAGACTGCCTCCAATTCCTTCCACGGCTGAACACGGTATCCTCATTAGGAGTTGCAAAGATACCTGGCTCATCGTGGAAAGCAAAAGGATCCATCAACATCTTGTCCGTATACCTCCGGTGGTGAGATGACCCCTTTCCAATATGCCTTTTCATTCTTCCATGGTGATCTCTTTTTCTCGAATACTTCTTTACCTGCTTTTGCTTTTTCTTGGTTCGACCCTCATCACTGCTAGAGGACAAGGATTTTTCATTTCCCTCACTGTCCGAAGAGCTGCCCGAAGATTCTGAACTTGAGTCAGAGCTCTCCACAGGCTTGGACCGGTGAGACTTTTTAGAGCTGGCATGTGTCTTTTTAGTGCTCACACGAGTTTTCGAAGCCTCAGGCTCTCGAGGGTTGTCAGTGTGATGAGCAGCTGACGCTTTGGATTTCTCTTTCATGCCCATCTTGGCCTTTTCAGCCCTCAGAGCTTCTATCTCAAGCTTTAACCTGTCGCGCTCTTGGACAGTATACTCATCGTTCTCCTCCACCACTTCGAGCAAAGCTGGTGGAAGCTCTGGATTATCCGAATTCATTCGGACAGAAATTCTTTGACTGGTTTCGAATACTTGATTCAGGCACCGTCGCCTCCCACTGTGGTCGCCAATTTGGTGTGGATAAAAGTAGCCTAAGGGTAGGCTGGTAATTTCAAGTGGAGTTTTAAGGTGGTGTAAGGGTGTTTCAAGGTGGAGAGAGAATTAAGCAGCTTGGCAGCAGTTAATTTGCATTACCAGAAGTTAATGCTGGTGGTTGAGTATTTATAGTATGTTATTTGGGCCCTTATGGGCTTTCGGGTCATGTTTAATGGACCCGGGTCATGTTTAAAGACCCATGAGTTTTAAGCAGATGGGCAGGTAGCTTAGTCAGAAAGTGTTTAGGTTTTTTAGTACTTTAGTCATAGTTCGAACAGCCTTAAGCTCACAGTGTTCGAAGTCATCTCTCCGGTTCAAAAGTCCTGTCCGATTTAAGTTCTTAGTGTCTGTCCGGTTTACGGAGAGATTTACATTGGTCTGCCCTTCCGGGGAGCATTCCGAATTGGGACTCATCAATAGTAATGAATACCGTTAAAGAAAAACCGTCTATTATCGTTAAACCAACCCGTACGAGGTGTAATATTAGTAATAAAATACCTAACGTGCCAAACACGAGGTTTAAATCGGACATACCACATATTATGCATTCTTTCATAAATAAAATTACCAACGTTAAACCTGATTAAAATTATGGGTTTAGAGCGATCACCTATGGTTTGTTTGGCACCAAAAATGAATGGAAACTTGTTAAACAATTGTTAGTACACAAACTAGAAACTCACATAGATTTTATTTAAGTACTACATATTCTAACAAAGATGTTGAGTCAAAAAAGAACTACACCATTGAAATATGGAAATAAAATACACTGTTCGAAAACTAAATAATGTTACCAAGTTGCTGTAAACTATATGCAATCATTTTCAAACATGTTCTCTATTGCTTTACATCAGTCAATTGTACAACTTTTTTATTGGTTAAAGATGCACCAAACAACGGCCCTATAGTAGAGCTCGCACTTGCTTTTGTGAACGAAAAGCATCTTATTTATATACATAACTAGTTTTTTCTAATTTAATGCTTTTAATTATCAAAATGATATAATTGCTATATAGAATTTATTTTAGTTATATTTATTTTACTTTTATAGAATGAGATGGTTCAAGGTTCACCGTTACCACTGATAGATCATATTTGGGTGTACATTATTGGAGAAGATGCTAAACATTAGGTGGTGTCATTATTTGAAAGAATTATTGATTTTTTTCGACTACAACATCCCACACTGGTATCATCCGTAGCATAATTTAGAGATTATGAGACATTAATAGTACACTTAACAAAAAACCTATATTCGTAAGCTCATTTGTAACTTTTATTCATTTTTTAAATTTTCTCGAAAAATCTATTTTTTTTGTTAATTATGTTTGTTTTGCATTTTTAACTGAAAACTTAAATTTTATTTTGGAACAAACGGTTATAAAATATCTGAAAGCGTAAAACACGTGTCCCGCCTCCTATTTATTATATATAGATTCTATAAAATTTTAAAGTTGATACACAAAATCATTTTCTAGCCAACGGCCTCTAACAGTTGACGCATGAAATATTCAGGTCGCTAACGTTTGGCTACGAGATTGAAACTACTGCCAGTCGTTGGTGGTCACCATGTAAATTCTGCAAAAATTATCGTAGAATATGATCGATTTACGCCAATTCAAATGAAAAAATAGAAGGTTGCTAAGTATGTGTAACTATTGCCGACATACGTTGGCAGAATTCACATTATTTCTGCCAACCATTGACGCCAATAGGAAAAAATCATAACATAATTTTATAGACTTTTGTGCTTTGATTAACGATTAGATCAACGTACTTACAGATTGATCAACTTGAATTTTATTCGGGAACGAGCTTTTATGAACTTTTTTAACACATAGAACATAAACTGAAAGATACATAGAACATAAACTAGAAATATTATAAAGTGAAAAAAATTACAAGCAAGTACATGAAACATAAACTTAAAACATCGGAAGAAATTACATTAATCCCTAAGAGATTTATATCCTTGTATTTCTGCTTTTAAATTGCTAGGATCCAACTCCAATTGTCCCAGATGTTCTTCGAGAAGGTGAATGTTAATAAAATCAACAATATGTTGTTTTATGAAATCAGAAATGTGGAAACCAAATATCATATGTGTAGCATCCCTAGGATTATGCGGGATATTAAAAACCTGAATAGTTGGAACCGAATTCAAATAGTTGTACCTGATAGACAAATCTTTACGATTGTATGAAGACTGATAGGGAGCTCCATGACACTCATACTTCTGGTAAAATTTACAAAGGATTTTACTTTAAAAAAACCTGTTAGTGTTAAGTTCCAATCGATTTATCTTAACATAATTAATAGCTTTTAGCGAGTTACAGTATTTTTGACCAGTCCATTCCATATTGTAAAAATTAAGAGTTAATTATTTATTATATTGAGTGGATGAAAAAAGTGCTACGTTGGTAAAGTTTCTTATACCAAAATCTATGTTAGCGGAAACCTATGTTGACGAGAAACTGTAATTTCAAGAGATTGTGTTTGTTGGGGTTTTTTCAAGATATGGTAAACCCTAAATTAAATTTCGGGTGGCTTTTTCGATGTGCTTGGTGCTATTCTCTCGAGAATAGTGTGGTTTGTACTCGAGGCGGATGCTAGTGCTACGGTTATCATGTGGAAGGGTTCGACTTATGTTGGTGCTATTTCAAAAGATTCGACTTGTGTTGATGTTGTTTCAAAGTCTTTGTTAATGTTGCAAAAAGTGGTTGCTCCCAAGTAAGGAGCTATTAATTGTTGATGGCTGTATTAACTGTAATTTCAAATTAATATATTAATTTAAGCAAAAATACTGTTTAAAATGGTTTAGCCCATTAACATATTAATTAGAGCAAAAACAATTATTTAACAGAAAATCAAATTAATTGTAGATAGAGAAAGCATAGAGAAATGAGAGAGAATTAATTTAGGAAGAAAAAATGATAACTATATAAAGTAATTTTATATATACCTATTTCTTTAATTGAAGGGTAAAAAACTCAAAAATAAAAACTATATAAAATAATTTTGACTTTTTTAGTACCATATTACAGATCAATTGTGATTTTTTTATAGCAAATACTCATTAATAAATGAGAAAGATATTGCTTTATAGAGATTTTGGAGAGTTATAAATATGTTAATTCATCTCTTCAACCATACATTTATTTATAGAGGGTTATAATCCTTACAAAACCCTTAGGAAGAATCAGTTTAATCAGATATGTGCTTTTCAGAAAGATACATTGCTTCTAAAAGGAATAGAGTTAGAGTTTATCGTGGTTTTAGTTGTGGCGACAGAGAGTCAATTTTCAGTTCTTTTTTTAAAAAAATTTACCAACTTTTCTTTGACAACCCTAGTCTTGGTCGCGATGAATTTCAAATTTCACATTCTAAAAACTTCTCAAAAATTTGATAACCTCAACTATTCCTTCCATAGATTTTTGTACGACGAAGTCACTTCACCATATAATAAGCATGGTCTCCACAAATTCATTGCCCATAATTTCAAGAGATATAGCCCATACAACTTCCCCACAATCAGCCAAATGATAGGAGTTGCAAACACATTTTTGTCACAGCCAACATTTTATTTATCACGGTAAGGACCTATAATCTCATATTACATGTCGATGCTGCCAATTCGCTAAGACCAACAATGTTTGTTATCATGGTGAACTAACTTCGTAGAGTCACCTTGATTATGAAGTTCATTCAATATTTCTCTAATTTACTCTTTGACATAAAATTGACATAAATATAAAGATGAAGAACAACTTCAACAGAAACTTCAAATATATTGTGTCAAATTTAAACCGGTAAAATCCAATACATGAATTAACAATTAAATAAACATACTAGAATTAACAAAAAAATTAAAATACAAAACCCAAATGATCAAAATCAACAATAACATAAAATAGCCCCCAAGGGGGTAGCCGAGTTGGTTGAGTATGACATTCTTATGACCAAAAGGTCATGAGTTCGAGTCCCTCTACATACGCTTTCTCGGCTGAGCCTGTCACCTTGTGTGGTTTACCTTCTGGCGTTGGTTTGCAGGCTATCGCGTCAGACTGAGGGTTTACCCTGTGCGCATTCATTGCACTCTGAGTAGCGGCTGCGGGTTCCCTCCGAAAAAAAAACAATAACATAAAATATTTAATCGAAGAAACAATATCAATCAATAGCATAAAACAATTTAATCTCATAAAATATATTAACTAATAACACATAAAGCAATAAAGTAACATTTAACATATTTTTAAAATATGCGAGTCTTGATATACCAAGCCATTATTTTAAATCTATATCATTTTTTACATATCATATGGAAATATAAAATTCAATTTTTTCATGTCAGCTTATCCACCAAAGATTGATATTAAAAATTAAAATATAATAAAAATAGACTCTAACGCACATAGTTGGGTACTCGTTAACATTTTTTAATAAGATTATTCTTTTAACGTATATTTTTTTGTGTTCATGAGATATTATCTTATTTAGACGGTTTACACGACCGTGCAATTTGTTTTCCGAAAACATCTCATAAGTGGTCAATTAAATAAATATTTATATATGTTTTTATTTTTATTTTAAATTTTATGTTGTACATTAAATAATCTTATCATAATTTAGTGTATTTCATTTTTGATTTTTAGTTTTTGCTTTCTAGTGAATATTTATTGTATTTGAAAATATCAATAGGAATTTGATATTTTTTCTTTAAAAAAATGCATTTTAATATTTCGGTCTTTATGAGAGTAATTAAATGACAATTCATTTACATGATAATATGATATGCACTAAATATTTAACAATAGATAATATATTTTATTTACTTAATAATATTAAGAATCACAAAAAGTAATGAACATATATGTATCTGACAAACTAAATTGTAAACCGGAAATTTAGGCAATCATTGAGACATGTACTTATGTACTATATCTAAGTAAAAATGGATAGTCGTGTTGTTGAACGGTTTATCAAGATCAATTTATTACTTAGAATTCGACTCTTGCATAAAATGTAACAAAATAAAACAGACCATGGTGAAAAAGATTAGGGCGATGCAAATAAAAAAAATTAGAGTTGATAAATACCGATGATTGTGGATTGTTCCAAAAGACATCATGGAACATTTAACGGTATATTATCTCATTTACAGATGACTTCTCTTAGTACATGTATCTATATTTTATTCATGAGATAACAGAAATCCCAAGAAAACTTCATAGATTTTAAGACCAAAGCTAAACAACTTGGTAAGAGCATTAAATGTGTTAGATCTGATAATTATAGTGAATACTATGACATATATGACGATTTGGATGAATAATATCGGAACCATTTGTGAAGTACCTAGAAGATTGCGATATAGTTACTCTTAATATAATGATCAGGTTTGCCCAACATAAAATTAGTATATGAGAAATAAAACCGCGTGATTAATAATATGGTGAGAATTGTGATTCGTCATTCATTCTACCACTATCAATATTGGGCAAGACTATTAAATGTGCAACATACATTATCCATAAAGTTCCCACAATAGCAACCATAAATACCATAAATGATCTTTAGACTGGGTACAAGCCTAGCTTAAATCATATGCATGTTCGGAGGTATCCATCTAAAGTAAAGCGCGTAGGCTGAATAAAAAGAGCTTAGCTATTAAAAGGCTTAGCTGTTATTTCATGTGATATTTTGAATATTAAAATGGCTTTAAGTTTTATGATTTTTATACTATAAGTATATTTTAGACAAGAATATCAAGGTTCTTTAAAGATGTTGAGTTTTGGAGGAAAATTTCATAAATAAATATTTATTTTGAGAAACAATCCATATAGATAAATAGGTCGTGAATCTATCATATCGGCCCAAAAGAAGGTCGTTAGTTAATTGATACTCATGTATTATATGATTTGGTATTAATACTAGTTATTTCAATCTTGTTAGAATAATAAGTTACTCAAGATGATACTTATCTTCCACAAAGGTGACAAAATCAAATAGTTCAAGAAGATCAAACTTTATCCTCTAAAGAAAGTATAAGTTAAGAAATAATTCCCTTTAACAAGGTTCAATAAAGATATTAGGAACATACTATATTTAGATCATATAATGTATATTCAAGAACATAATAATTCATTAGGAGTAAACAATTCATTGTGTTTCCATAAAGCATGAAGAGTTTTGATTTTCAGTTGTAGATCAATGTTATAAAAGGAATATATAAATCAATATAAGATAACGTTGTATGAGAGCTTGTCCCATTACATAAAGAAAAATGCTGATTTGTTGGAAATGGATTTACAAAACCAAACAAGATTCACGGGGTAATATGAAGAAACATAAAATACGACTTGTGGCAATAAGTTATACTTAACATACTTTCAGTATGAATCTTTTAGAAAAGTCATAGTACTATTGTACACTTTAATCTAGAGTTTTACCAAAGTGATGTTAATAATGTTTTTAATAGTGATATTGAGAAAACATGGTGCAACCTAAAAGCTTTAAAATCTTTATGGAAATATACTTTTTGACAATGGTACCACAAGATCCTTAAAGTAACAGTCTTTTTTAGTTTTGAGATCAACTCGATTGAGCATTGTGGGTATCAAAGGTTCAGTGATAATAAATTCATATTTTTAGTACGTCCTTGAATACCTCTATTGCAAAAAGAGAGAGAAAAAGTAAAAATCAATGTCCCAATAAAAACTTTGAGGTTGAGTAAATATAAAAGGTTCCATATACTTTACTAGTCGGGGTCTCATGTATGCTCAGGTTTGTACAAGGTCGGACATTGGTTGTGTTGCCAGGTTGTCGGATGGTATCTAAGTAATCTAAAGATGGACCATTAGAAATCAGACAAAAATAATCTTATGTATAAGCAACAAACAAAAGAATAGTCTTCATAATCTATAAATCATCAGTTATTTTGACTCAAGTTTTAATAGGTTGTGTTGACACATTCAGTAGAAACTTAGGGAGCATATTCCTATTAGTTGGAAGTATAATATTATGAAAAGTTTATAGAAAACTTTTTTGCATTCTCTTTATGTTAGTGGAACTTGTTAAATTCATTAAGACGTCCAACCAATCACTATGGTTAAAGAAATAAGTCATTGCATAAGGGATAGAAAGTTTCCTAATGCTATGATGTGATTATAATTCTATAGTTAAGTAGAAAGAGCTTGACTAAGTCCAAATGTAAATAAATCAAGTTATGGTATTTGAATAGAGAGTACAGATTCGTCAAATTAGTATACAACAAATCGACACAACCTTCATAATAGTAGATATTTTTAGTAAAGTTGCATCACTTTAAGTTTATCATGGATACACTATTTAGTTGTATACACTTTCTATTATTGCAAATATATGGTTCATTTAAGTTTCATTGACTTTTCTAACTAATTAAATTAAGTAGATCTCGACTTAAGTATGGTCATTCAAAAATAAATATATATGATTATATTTCATATTATTCTCACGCTAAACACCATTATTGATCCATTTAATTGATTGATAACGATAATGTGATTACCGTTGCATCCAATTGCTTACATTGCAATGAAAATTTCTTTCATCCTTTATCATTCATCTTCATGTACCAGATTGTTCAATTCAACTATAAATAATAGATTTATGAATTGTATTAAGTAAATACACCATTTGTTAGCATATGACGATTCAAGTGATAGATGATTGGAAATTGTAGATACATATATACTTAATGATGTATTTAACTAACTATCAATAAATGGTTCAATTAATAATCAAGCCGATTAAAATAATTTAGAATTTGACTAATAGATAGAAACATATTATGGAGGTAATTGTGTAGAAACCATGGCAAATTTGGAATCTGTAAAAAAATATTTGTCCAAATATTGAAACTTTAAATCTAAATGAATAGTTTATAAACTAAATTGAATAAAACATTTTAGAAGGTTTATGGTCTATGACCATAGAGCGAATTAAAAAATATGATTATAACCAAGATACAGTTTAAACCTAATTGTTTTCACAAATAAAACGACATACAATTTTATTTTTCGTTTATCATCTTGAAAGTTTGTCGCTTTATCGGTTAGAAGACGAAAACCTTCATTTTTCTTTGTGATATTTCTCTACTCTTGTTATTGCAAATTCAATAAATTCTAATTCATTGAACATTTATTTTCAAAATTTAAAGAATCAAAATACAAAAAATTACAAAACAATTCAAAAATAAAAATAACTAAATAAATTATCATTACCTAAATATCTAATTTCGCAGATAAATTTTTCCAACTTTTTTTGGGCTAATTATTGGGCCTTTATTGCAATTGGGTCAAATAATACACGCTGAATTTTTTTCAGTTCCTTAATCATTAATACAGAAAATCCCAAATGAAACCCTGAATCTCCTCTTTCTTCCTTGTCACTTTGAATGCTAACCTTGATTCTTCGATCTCAAAACCAAAAAGAAAAGCAGAAATCAAACCAAAAACAAGAAAAAATCGTCAATTTCGAATCCAATCAGCAAACCTCAGCAAAGTATCTTGATAGCTACTACAATTGCAACGAATTCAAGGAACAACCATGTACAAATCTGATCTAGTCCTATAGATTCCCTCTTAGGTAGCATATACCGAGCTCTTCTAGCAAAGCTATAGCTCTTAGTCTGTCAAGAATTATGCCTTCTTCAAATATGAAATTCCTTACAGATTCAAGGGCTAAATTAGCGACCCAATCCACTGCTATATTCTGTTCTCTGAAGATGTGGATAACCTTCACATTTGAAGAAATTAGTTTGTAGCAGCATTCGATTATGGCCTTGAGATACCAAGGAGACCTTCCCGTGAGAATCATAGAGCTAGAATACGAGAGTCAGTCTCAACATCGAGCTCTCTGAAACCTCTGTCAAAACAGACCTGAAGACCATCAAACAATGCCCTTGTCTCAGCTATAATAGGACTTCCCTTACCATAGACCTTTCCAGAAGAAAAAAAAGGTCCTTCCCAGTGTTGTCCCTTAACAGACCTCCTCCAAAACACTCACCAGAGTTACTGCACACACCGTTAGTGTTGAGTTTGAGTCTGCCCAATTTGGGACAGATCCAACTAAGAGATATAGGAATACTGGTCCTTTGAAGATGATTTAAACATCCCAATGACGGCCCAACTCCACTATCCTTACCCCAGAATTTTCTTCTCAGTAGGTTAGAATTATCGAGACCAGTCATAATGTAACAAATTTGACCAATTAAATTTTTAGAGTTTGGAGTCCTTCCTTCCATTTTGCTATTGTTTCTGTCAGACCACAAAACCCATACAATAAGCCAAGGTAGAATATTTCGTATATGAATCACCTTGTTAGTGGACCAGTACCACTTCCTGACGATATGTGAGAGGCACATGGGTTTAGAAAGATATATATTGAAATGTGCAGCAAAGTGAAACCAAACTTCCCACGCCTTTTAGCAATCTACAAAGACATGATTAACGTTTTCAGAGTTTCAACAGTTTTGACACTTAGATACTAATTGCATTTTCCTTCTTTGCAGAATCGAGTCAACTGGAAGCCAACCTTTAAAATCTCTTCATAAAGTAAAAGAAAATTTAGGTGGCGTAATCTTGTTCCAGGTTCTGGAAAAAATGTATGATTTAACACCCTTTTCCTAAGCTCTTCCCAAGTGTTTTTAGTGGAGAATAGACCATCTCCACTTAAAGACCAACTGACAAAATCCCTTAAAGCCTTGTCCAAATAAACATTAGAAACGTACAGAATTTGTTCTGTGTTTAGTACAGTTTCCAATTTTCTTAAGTTCCACGACCCATTCTCCCATTAGTCATTAGCAGTAGAGCCCATATCCATAAGCTTGTTTTCATTTTCAGCAAAAACCTTGAAAGCCATAGGAGAGAACCATCTATACAACATGATATCCACTTCACCTTCTTTGACATGCCAAATTAGATACTTATCAGCTCTGTCTCTGATTCTGCATAGTCTTTTCCACGTTAAAGAGCTCTTAGAGTTTATTGGTGAAATTAAGGGATGCTGATCCTTGAAGTATATCGATTTCATGTAGGTAGCCCAAAGAGAATTATGTTTTCTAAGATTGAACCATTGTTTAGCAGCAACATCCATCATATCATCTAGGTTTCTAAGACTCAGACCACCTTCATCAAAACTGAAACATAGTTTAGACCATTTGCACCAATAAGTTGTGTCCTTATTAGCTTTACTACCCCACAAGAATTTGTTGTAAATGACTTTAAGTCTCTTGATGGTAGTTTTAGGCGGGTCAGAGATTTGAAGAGTATCGATAGGATAAGTAGACAGAACAGATTTGACCAGCACAAGTCTGCCCCCAAAAGACAAAGTTTTTTGGTCCCATCTCACATTTTGTTGATAGTTTTTGCAATAATGTCATCATGATTGCTAATTCTCTTTTTGTTATTCAAGACAACACCCAGATACTTAAAATGTAGATTAGCATGTTTGAATCTCAGAAGTCTCTCCAACTTCCTTACATGCTGAGTATAAAGCTTTTTCGAGGTAATAAACCTAGACTTATCTTTATTAATAAGTTGCCCTGGAGTTTCTTCATACATTTTAAACATCTTCATTTGCTTTTTGACAGATTCAATGGAGCTATTGCAGAAAACAAGGATATCGTCAGCAAAACATAAACAATATAAGTTTATTTCTCCTCTACTCTTATACTTTGAAGTAGGTGTAACTTTGAGTAGATGATTGAGACCCCTTAGGAGGTATTCTTGTCCTAAAATAAAGAGACTGGGTAAAAGTGGATCACCCTGTCTCAAGCCTTTGTTTGAGCTAAAATACCCTTTCAACACACCATTAACCATTACTAAAAACTTAAAATTCCCCAAAGTTCTTTCAACCATCCTTGTAAACCCTTCTGTGAAACCAAAAGCCTTTAGAATGCTTAAAATAAAAGTATGATCCATTATGTCGAACAATTTATCCATGTCGACCTTTAGCAGAATGTTACCACCCCTAACTTTTTTGTCCAACTCACTGATCACTTCCTGAGCAATCAACACATTATCTTGAATATATCTGCCCTTAACGAAAGCACCTTTTTCAGGTGAAATCAACTTAGGAAGGATAGTTGACAGTCTTTTATTAATGATTTTTAAAATTATTCTGCTCATAAATGTAGTTAAACTTATTGGTCTAAAGTCCTTCCAAGTTTTGGGGGCATACACCTTAGGAATAAGACAAAGAGTAATGGCATACAACCCCATAGGAAAGAATTCCTTCCTAAAAAATTCTTTGATAGCCTCACACAAATCTGTTCTTATGATAGACCAACAAGTTTTAAAAAACTTTCCATTATATTCATCTGGCCCAGCAGCAGCAATAGAGTTTAGGTCATTTATAGCTTCATAGATTTCAGAGTCCATAGGAACCACACAAGCATTTCATTTCAGAGTCTTCAACAAGCTTAGGAATGAAATCTTCAAGTAAATTAGGGTACCAAGGGTTAGGAAGGTCAGCAATTAAGGATTTGAAATGTTGAACAACAGATTCCTTAATAGCAGATTCACCTTCCTCCCAATAAGTTCCAATCCAGATTCTAGAAATTTTAGCCCTTTTATGCTTCATCTTCACATAGCTATGAAAGAAAGAAGAATTTTTGTCACCCTCAAGGACCCAATTGGCATGAGCTTTATGAGCCCAGTATTCCTCCTCTCTTGCAAGTAGCAAGAGATGGTCATCCTTGTCCTGCTTTAATTCATTAATATTCTAAGAAGAGTTAGAAACCAATACCTTAGCCTCCAAGTTGTTGATTTCCTCCTCCACTTTTTTGATAGCTTCAAAGATATTACCAAAGACCTGCTAGCCTTTAAGTGCTTTAGCTTGAACCAAAATTTAAACATAGGCTCTCCTTCGTAATCCACAGCCCAACATTCCTCAACAAACTTAAGAAAATTCTTGTGCTTACACCACATGTTCAAAAAATTGAAATTTGATACTCTTTTTGAAATAATAGTAGATATAGTAATCAAAAGGGGGAATGGTCAGAGCAAGACTTAGGAAGATGAATTACATTAGTATTATCAAAATAATCGACCCATTTATTGTTCAATAAAGCTCTGTCCATTCTCTCCATTTATTCCTATTAAACCAAGAATATTTGTTCCCCAAGAAACCAACATCAATGAGATTGCAGTCCAAAATAAAGTTGTTAAACTCATCCATACTCCCAGAGCAGTTAGTAGTGCAGTGAAGCTGTTCACTAGAAACAACAATTGTGTTTAAGTCTCCCATCAAAATCCATTCCATATCTTCTTCTTCAAACTCTCTCACTTTGTCCCAAAGCATTCTTCTTAAACTCCTTGAGCACTTGGCATAGATTACAGTGACTAAGAAGTCTTTAGGGATAACAGTATGTCTAACCAATAAGTGTAAAAACTGGTCATCATCAATAATAGTATCCACCTTGTAGTCTTCATTCCACAATACCCAGAATTTGTTACTACAGTTACTAATATAGCCTTAAAACCCTAATTTCTTCGCAATGACCCTTAGTTGAGAACCACGGACCATAGGTTCTTGAAGAGCAAGAAATGAAACTTTTTTAGCTCTTTTCATCTATTTAATTATGTATTGAGTTTTCTTGTTACCCACACCACGTACATTCCAACATTGAATTGTACTGGTCATTTAAATAATTTAGCAGATTTTGCAGCATGCTTATGCTGCAAATATTTAGGAGCAAGAATCCCCTTTGAGTTGAAATGCTTAGCTTTCTTAATCTTCTTTAATTCTGCTTTCTTACCATTACTATTCTGCTTACTAACAGGTGAAGATGGAAGACTACCTGTACTTTGCTTTGTAGGAGAACTGCTGCTCATTAACGGTTCAACAGAAGAGCTTCCTTCAAGATAAGTAGATCCCATTTCTAACATGTGTAAAACACCAATAACTTCACTACTTTCTAAGCCTTTAACATGATTTTGCCTTTGAGTACCTTCATTAAAGTTACTCATCACAACTATTTCATTTCCACTTTGATCATTCTGATTATTTATTATCACAGATTTCAACTTAGTTCCCTGATCCTTAATTGTAAATGTAGGAATCAAAGAATCAAGGAACCGAGGATTAGAGGGCTTAGACTGATCAACAGTCTTCCTTTGGGTGGAATTCTTATATTCATTCTCTAAATGCTTCAGGTGCGTACATGTCTTGCAGTATCTAGGAGCATTGATATACACCAAATCTTTCTAGTAAGAGTAAGATCCAAACGAAATTTTAATTTTCTTTTGGAGGGCCTTAGAAACATCTAATACTGCCGAGATTCGACAATAATTTTGTCTGCCTCTGTTCTTGGATGGAACCCAGACACTTAGAGGAGTGCCAATAGCTTTAGCAACCTCCATTATAGTGGTCTCACAGTACATAAAGTCATGCAAATTTGGAAGGTCAATGTAGGCAGGGGTTGCTGGGTTTTCGACACTGGGGTTGCAATTTGGTGACCACTCCAACAATCTCATTACCTTGTCTCTAATTTTCCAGACGTTCATTTTCTACAATTTTAGAAGGTCTTCATTTAGAGATATCTCAATAAAGATGTGTCGAAAGTCTCAACTTGATACGCTATATTCACCTTAACACTTAAATTTTTTCAAGAAATCCATGACAGTTTCATAATTAGGCTTCCCATTGGCAAACTTACCAACAAGGGTATACTTTGCCCTCTGTTTTAGAACATCCAAATCCTCAGCAGCAAACTGTATCTCGACATTTTGAGAAATACTTTTCGAATTTCTAATCTAACTTATTGAACCACGAAGTTAAATCATCATGTAATAATGCGGAAGAAATAACTTACAAGATGTAGACATTCTTGATCTTCAGATTCCGAACTTGAAGCAGATGATCCGCGATCCTTTGCTAGGTTATCGATTCTTCTAAGAGATGGAAACCAAAACACACTTTTGTAATTGATTCGAAGGAAGAATCAATTCGATTTTCTTAAAGGATTTTTTTCTCTCTGTATTTGATCTGTGCCTTTTAAAAATGAGAAACTCATTCTTATATAGAACTTAAGTGAGATAAACGATTCTTCTCTTTTAACCGTCTGTAACTTACAGACATTTACTTAATGAAGACCAACCCTTATTAAATTGGCACCCTTAGGGACCATAACCCGGTATTATTTTGTTTTACAAAATAACCCCAAAACTTTACGTTTTTCTTAAGTTGTTTATTTCCGAATCCAATCCTTCACAGTATTCGCAATTAAACCTGGTATCTATACAATTACCTCCATGATACATATTTTATCTACTATTCCATTCTTTTCTTTATGATTACTTTTATTGGACTAATATTAACGATAGTTCGATACGTCGATAAAACATGTGACGGTCCAACTTAATAGAGAAATTCCAACAATCTCCCACTTGGATCATCATATGCTACTATAGGATGCATCCACTTAATGAACGTTCTTAATTTCTATCTTCACATAGATAACCTTAACAATCTCGTAAATGACCATTAACGACATAGGACTAAAGTCATCATTAATGCATTTCAAGCCGCAAATAGATGCATCAGTAATCACGATATCGCAACAATCAACTACATGGATCTATCATGGTGCATAACATAAGAATAATATGAAATATAATCTTACATATCTATTCTTAACTAGTCCCACTTAATTGGAGGTATAGTTACAGCAGAGTACGAATAATCAAAGATAAGAGCACACTGAAAACTTATATATAAACATGTTTGCATTAATGACCTTAAGTTCGCGAATATCATAATATAAACAAATTTAATAGCTTAATACAAACTCCCACTGAAACTAATAATCCTCTAAGTACACAACACCCATGTTAATGGTGCGTTCAATAAAAACTTTAGGTACTAATGCCTTCGTAAGAGGATCTGCTAACATCGAGTTTGTCCTTATGTGCTTCACATTGATTTGACCACTGTGTACTCTCTCTTTAACAGACGAGAACTTGATATCTACATGTTTGGACTTAATCGAGCTCCTGTTACTGTTTGAATACTGAACTGCCGAGTTATTGTCACAATATAATCTAAGGGGTCTTTATATCCCCTCTACGATTCGCAGTCCCGAAACAAAATTTCGCAGCCAAAGCGCCTGATTGGATGCCTCGATACAAGCAAAAAATTCCACAGCCACAGTGGAAGATGCAATGAGTGTTTGTTTAACACTTTTCCATGATATTTCACCTCCCGCTAAAAGGAATATAATGCCTGAGGTTGAACGACGAGAATCCTCACATCCAGCGAAATCCGAGTCGGAATACCCTATGACCTCCATTTTATCCAACTTCTTATATGTTAACCTGTGATGTTTTGTTTGTTGCAAATATCGGAGAACTCTTTTGACTGCTTTCCAGTGTTCCATCCCTGGATTACTTACGTATCTCCCTAACACACCCACCACAAAAGCAATATCTGGCCGTGTACAAAGTTGAGCATACATCAGACTTCCAACAGCCGAAGCATATGGAGCCTTTTGCATTTCCTCAATCTCAAGTTTTGTCTTTGGGCATTGCTTAAGGCTAAACTTTTCACCTTTTGATATAGGGGTTTCCTTTCCTTTGCTGTTAGTCATCCCGTAACGTTGTAACATACTCTCAATATACGCCTTTTGTGATAAACTCAAAATTCCATGGGATCGATTCATATGAATTTGAATTCCTAACACAAATGATGCATCACCAAGATCTTTCATATCGAATTTGTCCGAAAGAAATTTCTTGGTCGTATGTAACAATTCCTTATCGTTCGTGGCCAATAATATGTCATCAACATACATCACTCAAAAAATATGAATTTACTCCCACTGAAATTTTGATACACACAATCCTCCACTGAATTTATCTCGAAACCAAATGAGATTATAACTTCAAGGCATTTGTGATACCACTGTCGAGACGCTTGCTTGAGACCATAAATAGATTTCTTCAGTTTGCATACCGTCGACTTTAGATCACCAGAGACAAAGTTTTCAGGTTGTAACATATAGATCGTTTCCTTAATGTCTTCATTAAAAAAAGCGGTCTTTACATCCATTTGATGGAGCTCAAGATCGAAGTGTGCAACTAATGCCATGATTGTCCGAAAAGAATCCTTCGAAGAAACTGGAGAGAAGGTTTCTTTAAAGTCAATCCCTTCACGTTGAGTAAAACCCATAGCTACAAGTCGCACTTTATGCCTCTTCACATTACCCTTAGAATCCCGTTTGGTTTTAAAAATCCATTTACAACCAATCGACTTCTTTCCTTCAGGTATTGGAACAAGCTCCCATACCGCGTTATCTTGCATTGATTTAAACTCTTCATTCATTGCTTTAATCCTTAAGTGAGAATCAGAACTTTTCATGGCTTCACGAACACTTAAAGGATCGTTTTCTGTTGAACCATAAAATTCTTCATGTTCTTGAAGATACAGTATATAGTCTGAAGATATAGCGCTCTTTCTTTCTCTAGTAGATCTACGCAAAGGCATAATTTCTTCATTTTTTTGCACTTGAAATTCTTGAGGAGGCAGAGTTTGTTCTTCTTGAACAACTTCATTTTGCTCCATTGGAATAACATACATAGGAGGAATATTAACATCCTCTTGAGTATCTATAAGTTCTAACGAATCTGAAGTGATGATAGGCCTTCTAATTACCATATCATCATCTGACACTATAGTATCATTGTTAGAACCTTCATGAATCTCTACTGATTGTTCCTCAAAATGAATGTTTGTTACTAAATTCTTCCCCCAAACTCTATATCCTCAAAGAATTTCGATGTACCCGTCTCAAATATATTCTTTGTGGAAGGATCATAAAACTTAAAACCCCTAATGTGCTCAAGATATCCGATGAAATAACTACTAATCGTTTTGGAGTCCAATTTCTTTTCATTCGGCCTATAAGGCTTCGCTTCAGATGGACATCCCCAAACATGTAAATTTTTTAAACTAGGTTTACGCCCAGTCCAAAGTTCATACGGTGTCTTAGTAGTTGCTTTTTTCAGAACTCTATTAAGTAGGTAGGTCGCACATTTTATTGCTTCTCCCCAGAGTGATATAGGTAATGTTGAATGACTAATCATACTTCTTACCATATCCTTCAATGTACGGTTTCGTCTCTCAATTCTCCATTCATGTTGGGCGAACCTGACATCGTATACTGAGGGACTATGCCACACTCTTCTAGGAACTTTACAAACGGTCCATGACGTTGTTCACCTGAACCATCATATCTCCCGTAGTATCCACCACCATGGTCCGATCTGACGCACTTAATGTCTTTACCAAGTTTTTTTTCAACTTTAGTCTTTAAGACTTTGAACTTGTCAATGGCCTTTGATTTTTCGTGAATGAGATATAGATACCCGTATCGTGAAAAGTCATCAATGAAAGATACAAAATATCGTTGGCCATTCCATGATGCCGTAGAGAACGGACCGCATATGTCTGTATGTATCAAATCCAAGACCCCTTTCGCTTTGTATGCATCTAATCATTTCACTTTGGTCTTTTTTCCTTTCATACATTTAACGCAAACATTGAAGTCCGAAAAATCCAGTTCACTTAATAAACCTTTTGAAACAAGCTTTTCAATTCTATTTCTAGAAATGTGACATAATCGCTTGTGCCAAAGTTTTGCTGATTTTTCCATTTTACAATTTAGTTTTCCAGGTACATCTACATTCATTATCTCTTTGTTATCCTTTATAGTATCCAATAAATACAAGTTATCATTTGCTATTAACTTTCCAGAACCAACAACATTACCATGTAAATAAAGACATAAACTTTCATTTCCAAATAGACAAGAATAACTTAATTTGTCCAACAACGGAAATGAAATTAGGTTCCTTCGAAAAGAAGGTACATACAATACGTCTTTTAAATACAAAAAATGTCCACTGGTAAGCAACAAACGAAAATCACAAATAGAATGAACTAAACACGAACTGCCATCAGCTGTATAGATGGTTGTTTCACCATCACTCAGGCTTCGGTTTCTTATCATACCCTGCAAAGAAATACAAACATGAGTTGTTGCTGCTGTATCAACCCACCAAGTATTTCTCGGCACTGAAACTAAATTGATCTGAGAACAGATCATAGAAGTGAAAATACCTTTGGCTTTCATCATAGCCCTCCATTTTTCACATTCTTTCTTAAAGTGCCCCGGTTTCTTACAATGGAAGCAATGCCCTTTACCAGACGTACCCTTATGGTTCTTTTGTCCCGAACCGGATGCATGTGCATCTGAACCTTCATACTTTCTCTTGATTCCCTTATCCACCTGAGCTTTCGCCATTTGCACTTCTGGATGTTCTTGCTTCATCTTTTCCTCCTCTTGCGCTGCCTGAGAGATGAGCTCATTAAGAGTCCATTTCTCGCGCTGACAGTTATAAGAAGTTTTGAAGTTCTTATACTGAGGAGGGAAAGAGTGAAAAACAAAGCTTACCTCAACATCTTTCGGAAGGTCAATCTTAAATGCTTTAAATTTGGAAGCGATGTTTGACATTTCCAAGATGTGCTCACGAACAGTCCCTTTGCCATGATATTTCATAGAGGCTAGCTTAATAAGCAGCGTCTTAATCTCTACTTTATCGTTCTTGGCAAAACATTTTCGCATTAGTGATCTCAGGTGGAACTGCACCACGGAATGCTAATGGAATTGCTTGCTTCATGATCCCTAGACTTATCCTGTTCGAATTTTCCCACGCTTCTGACTCTTTCTTCTCCGTAGGAGAACTGTCATCAGTCAGAGGTTTAGGTTCATCGACCCTTAATGCTAAGTTGTAATCATGGCACATCAAGTGCATCAACATATCTTCTTTCCACGGCTCAAAGTTGCTCCCATTAAGTATGGGTGTCTTTTTGTCTACCGGGTTATAGAGATACGAATTTGCTAACATAACAAACAACAAACAATAAATAGCCAAAAACATCACTTAACATATAATCTCCATAGTATTTAACAAATAAACATAGTATAATAAAACATACTCTTACAACATCAATAATATACCTTTGGGCAAGCATATTAATTTGTATATGTATGAGTTTGAGCATAATTAATGTTGATCCTACTAATTGACTTAAGTAAGAAAATCTTCATTTGGGCCGATTTTCCTAGTTCAATTTTCTTAATGATCAATTCACAAATAACTATCTCGTGTCTAAGATTAACTATGTCAAACATTAACCTTCCTTTAGGCCGATTAAAGTTTACATACTTGTCAATCAAAGACTTGTCAAAACTCTAAAATAATTAATTCACCAATAAGGATCACTTTGGCGATATATTGGATTTTTAATTATTTATCCAAGTTCGGACAACTTAAAACATGCTAATTATTTTGAAAAATACTATACGACTACTTATTCACTTAATGTCCAAACTATTTCGTAGTCTATGTATAAATTTAATTAAATTAAATTTATACCCTAAATTTATTATATTATAATACATATGTAATTATATTAGGATATAATTCTTACTATATATTATAATATAATACTTATTCATATATATATATATATATACTATAATGACTCTTTAAATATATATATATATATATATATATATATATATATATATATATATATAATAAACTTTAATGATATAATATAATATATATGTGCAATAAATTTTCAATTATAACTATGCACGCCTTACGCCTTAATCATGCTTTAAGTGCATCGTGACTAAATTTCTTTTACATGTTTTAACGGCCACATACTATCTAATTATTCAGTTATAATGTTTCTAATAATTACAGATATTTTGCATGTTCTCACAATTGACGCGCGACTCTTAATAACTAGTAATCAAAATTAACGCATGCTTTTCCATAGTTAAACACGTACATCACTCTTTCACTTATTCGTTTATGGTGTCAGTTAACTTTTTTTTAGTGTTTCTTAACTGCTTTTGTGTTTATTTAGACATATATTATAATTCTGATATATATATATATATATATATAACAGAATTATATATAATTAATATATATATATATATATATATCGTGCTTGTTATAACAGCAAGCCTTTAAACTTTGATTATAAGATCTAATTAATAGAACTTAGCATGCCTTTAAACTTTGATTAAAATGGCACGTCCTAACATCTAATGAATAGAACTGCACAAGCAGATTAATGTATGAAGAAATTTGCTAACCTTTAACCCTTAGTATTTAACTGATTCGTCATATAAAACTGCAACTTTTAATAAAACTGCAATATTCACAATATAAAGCTAATTTTCTCAGTTTTATTTTTAAACACGATTTACTACCAAATCAATTCAAACAGTTTTAAATATGTACTTTCAACTTAAGAAGTCTGAATTTATAGATCATAAACCGAGGATCTGAAAACTTAAGAATTTAACTTCATGGTGGCTCTGATACCACTTGTTAGAAATACTTTTCGAATTTCTAATCTAACTTATTGAACCACGAAGTTAAATCATCATGTAATAATGCGGAAGAAATAAATTACAGGATGTAGACATTCTTGGTCTTCAGATTCCGAACTTGAAGCAGATGATCCGCGATCCTTTGCTAGGTTATCGATTCTTCTAAGAGATGGCAACCAAAACACACTTTTGTAATTGATTTGAAGAAGAATCAATTCGTTTTTCTTAAAGGATTTTTTTCTCTGTATTTGATTTGTGCCTTTTAAGAACGAGAAACTCATTCTTATATAGAAATTAATTGAGATAAACGGTTCTTCTCTTTTAACCGTTTGTAACTTATAGACAGTTACTTAATGAAGACTCAGTCCTTATTAAATTGCCACCCTTATGGACCATAACCCGGTATTATTTTGTTTTACAAAATAACCCCAAAACTTTACGTTTTGCTTAAGTTGTTTATTTCCGAATTCAATCCTTCACAGTATTCAGAATTAAACCTGGTATCTATACAATTACCTCCATGATACATATTTTATCTACTAGTCCATTCTTTTCTTTATGATTACTTTTATTGGACTAATATTAACGATAGTTCGATACATCGATAAAACATGTGACGGTTCAACTTAATGGAGAAATTCCAACAAACATTACCATTCACAACAGATTTGATTACATTATTGTGAATAACATTCCTTGCATTGTGTTTAAATAAGTCAGTATATGAGGTTTTTGTTACCGACGTTTGAACTCTGCGAGTGGCATGTTCGAAAATCGGATTAATCCTGATGTTAGGCTGATCAGAAACCGAGATTAGCGTCGGAAAAACCTCCTGATTATCAACAGCGCACTGATGAATAGAAGGACACTCTGCAACCTTCATTAAAAGCCAAGAGAATCAAGAGAAGAAAGATTTAAATTTAGACTCCAAATCTTGGAGCATTCTTGAATTGGTGTAACTTTCTTTCTCAGAGTCTAATCCATGAATATATAAATAAATTGTTTTATGGCAAAATTAATTTAGACTAGTCAATTCAAATTCAGTCTGTATTTGCAACTAAAAAATTAATTAAATTTAACCATAAAAATTATTTAATGAAGTCGATAAAAAATTAATTAAATTTAACCATAAAAATTATTTAATGAAATCGATAAAAAAAATGTTGATAAATCATTTTCATTCGATTTTGGGAGAAACATTTTCTATTTATTCAACTTTTTTTAATATGGAATTCGTATGCAATGCCAGGGAAAAAAGTCGTCCCACTAACCCTGCGATACTATTTCCTATAGAGACCTAGCAGAGATTTTCCGTTCTCTCTCTGTCGGGAAAGATGCATGAAACATGCTATTTAAATTTTATTAATTACTTTTATAAAAAAAAAATATATAATCTTAATTGTATTTCGTTGTATTTCTATCAATTTTCTTTTTATTTAGAAACGAATTTAGAATTCAAAATTTATGAAAAAATATATTATTCTTAAATTTAAATATAAGATATGCTATTAGATGAATTTCGCTTTTTGTTTTTTTATAAAAAAAATTGTTTTTGTTATTTAATATTTTCTTACCTAATAGAAGTATGGGATTTTGTTAAAATTAGACATGATTCTAAAAAAAAGTCGTTAAATAAATATCAAAATTTAAATACTTTTTAATCATGATTTAACAAAAAAAATATTTTATTAAATTTTATATTTTATCAAACATTTAACAAAATAAAATATGATTTCATAATTTTTTAAAACATGCTAATATGTAATTTTGGTCTTTTTATAATGTATGAGTTTTAAATAGGTGTATAAAATGTTTTAAAATTTTCGTTAAATACACTTTATTTTTTTTATAGGTGAAGCTATTTTCATATATCATTTGGCTTCTAAAATTAAATCTTAAAAACCAAAAAACTTAAATTTGTTAAAAATTAATCATAGAAAATGAAGATACTCAAACAAAAGATTCAACATCTCACAACATCACCCAATCAACCAACAAGATAATTTAATCTTGTAAAAATGAAAACAAACAAAAATAAGGAAGATAGGAATAAAAAACAAGGTAACGTTTTTTCTAAAAAAAATAAATCAAAAAATAATTCAAAGTTTTATAAAAATAATTCGATACTAAAAACACATGTTCCTCGAACTCAATATACATGAAATTAAAAAAACAATCATAACAAGAGAATTCCGAGAACTGCAATTTTTTCTGCGTATCGAGTTCGTGGAACTCGCTATGCAGAGTACACCTGACTTCCTCGAACTCTTGCTAACCGATAGGTTAAAAAAAGATTTAGGAAAGATTTTTACCCTTGACAGATTGCTTCAATCGAAAGTGGTGTCTATATTTTTTTTCTCAGTTAAAATAGCTGATAGTTGTGTATTTATATTAATAAGATTAGAGTTTATTGGTGGAAGTAAATATGGTGGGTAGAAGGTTGCTGGAAACAAATTAAGGTAGATATGGTGTTTGGGTGGTTGCTAAAGGAGAAGGTAAATATGAGTTTTTGGAGTAAAATTAAAAAAAAAGGTAAATTGATAATTTCTTTTATGGAGAAAATAATAAGGTGGAGGTTTTTTTTGAAATATGAGGGAAATAAAAAAATCTTATGGAGGAAATAGCTTCGCCCTTTTTTTATTCCAATTAGTGTACGAGATACAACAAATGACAAAATTTCCCTCTAATTTTCAGAACGCGCCTACTTGTTATTCTTATTATTTATTAGAAACACCAACAAACACGAAAAGCTTCAAATCACTTTAAGAGCTTCAAATCGCTCTAAATCGCTTCAAATCGCTCTAAATCGCTTCAAATCGCTCTAAATCCGACCGAAGATCAATTCCGGTGTTAAATTACCAAATCACATTCTCGAGTTGCTGCTACAAAGTCACCCATCTACTAGCCAACGCCCAAAAACAGAAAAAGAAGCTGATTGTAAACTCTAGTCATCAAACGACAGATTTAAAATACAAAAGCTAGAAAACGAAATGGATTGAAACCCTCTATTTTCTCTCGGCAAAATATCGATTAAGGTATGATACTAAATTTCAATTTGATTTTTTTATCAGCTAGTTTCTAGAGATGGGTTGAATCGAACGATTAAGGTAAAACCATAAGCTTATGATTATGTAACTGTTATATTTTTTTCCCATTTTTGTATTCAATTTCATATGCTTTAACTTATGGATTGTGTTGTTTTATGGGGATTCAGTCTTTAACTATTATTGATCTTTGTCGAATTTAGCTTAAAAAAGAACTAGTATTTTGTTAATTAGTTTTAGCCTATTTGTGTCTCCAACTAATGTATCAAGCATTGGCGGATGCTCTTAAATGCATTATAAAATCAATATGTATAAGGTCATCGACAGTGGTTATTAAAAGTAACAATTGTTCTGTAAAATTTTCATATTGAGCATACTTTTGTCAACAGGTTTTCCAAAACCTCACGTAAAACAGAACTCTTACTTTCTTCTATATGTAGATTATAGTTATACACCGATATACTGAATACTATTAATCATGGATAAAAATACAGAAGGAGATTCTGGGTTTTCATGATACCCACTATAATAAACATGTAGCTGATGGTTACATATGAACAATAATTGTGTCTAGAGTTTGTGAGGTTAAAGGGACTTTAGGTGAGGGAGTAATGGTATTGAGAGGCGGGGCTTGTATTATAATTGAGATTTTGGGCTCCCATGTTTAACGTTGATGGTATTTACCTGAGTGATAATTGGGAAGAAGGTGTGCTAGGTGATGGCCTCCTCCTAGGAAGTAGTTTCTTTAGAGCACATAGTTTCTTTATCTGATGTATCATGTTCTATAACAGGTGCAAGAGTGATACGAAATATATTCATGTAATCTGTTGTATAGACTAGTTGTTTCAGTTGGGTATTATTTTTTCTTTACGATTGGATACATTTTTGGTTGAACATTATTTTTTATTTACGATTGCATACATTTCTATCGCCATAAACAATAAATGTATTGGGTATAAGAGGTCTTTCTATATTTTTGCAGTTGGAAAAGATTATTTTTTATATTACTGTTATTTATCCAAAAATTATCTTAAAAGTTGTGACAACAGTATTGTTTGTCTTAGGTTTAATATTATTGTTATTTCTCCAAAAATTGTATGTTTCTTTGTTAACAAGTTTTGAAAATGTCTCGAATAAAATCTTACGCTCCAAAGATAACAAGAAGTCCTAAAAATATAATACTAGTCCGTCAACCCACGATATTTCGATCAAATCTAGAATTGGTATTTAAATTATGTCGAAATTCTGGAATTACACAAAAGCATATTGACGCTACAAAACCTACTCCTTTTTACAATCTCTTAAACCATATTTTTAGAATTGACGGTCAATTCAACATACGAAATCTTGGGAATTGACGATCGAGATTATTAAAATGTATGACCAAATGAAGGATGGTTTTATCTTTGGGGGGAAGTAGTGCATTTAACGAAAAACAATGCAAAGGTGATATATGGGTTGGACTGCGGGAAAAAGGTAATCAGAGTTTTCAATTGATAAGGAAGAATAAAAGACAATGAGAAAATAGCAAAGGACAAAAACCATAGGAGGAAAATGTATAAGAATAAGTATAAAAGGGCTGAATTGTATTAATTGTAAAGAGGTAGGCAAAATAGGAAGAAGGCAAAGTGTAAGGACCAACAGATGTAATTAATCTAAATTAAAGCGTGTGGGGTCCACAATTGTACTATAAAAGGACCACACACGCTTCACAAATCCGGAGATGAATAGTACAACTTTCTCTCTCTACACTGTTTAGCAATTTGAACTTTCTCTCTCTAAATATGATACTGAGACATTTCTCTATAACAAAATCCTCTATCAACAATCTTCGCATAGCAAAATTACCCCTGGTCCACCTTTAAACTCTTCAGTGGCGCCGTCTGTGGGAAACGAAAATCGCTCGGTCGATAATCGCTTCCTAGAAGTAATTTCTGTTCTGAGGAGGACCATGGGGGACCAAGGGGACGATTTGATTACTCACTGTGAGGAAAACATGGAGGCGGATGACTTTCAGAACGATCTGGAATCCGAAGGAGAATGAGGTCGGCGAGTCGAGAAAGTCTTCGATGACTCCGCCCTCCTGGCTCAGAGGAATGAGCTGCTGTTGGAAATCGAAAGGTTGAAAGCGGAAAAGGAAGCCGCACAGAGAAATCTTCGATCCGAGGTTAGGAGAGAAGCTGTCATTGAAAAGGAGGAGCGTGACGTTGAAGTTCGTCCCAAAAATAAAGGCGACAGATATCGGAGGTGCGAGCGACGGTCTCCGAGGAGAAGAGAGGAACACCGATCGGACTCGGCTGCCTCCAACGACTACTCGCGCTATAGCACTTCTGAATCATCTCCCCGGAGATACCACCGGAGGAAAAAGCGTTATCATAGGCGAACTGATTTCCGAAGGGGAAGAAGTTCGGAGAGGAAATCCTCGAGGGAAAAAAGTCGTCACGACCGAATTGGTGACCGATCTCATGAACAGGCTAAGTGCCCTGGTAAGAATGACATGGGCCCTCGAAATTTAGAGTGGCAACAGCAGTATACATTGCCCTCTGAGGTCCAACGTTTATCGCACTGGACATAATTTGAGAGCCTCTCCCCTGTCCTCGGAGATTTTAGTGGGGAACCTCCCGAAGCACTTTGACATTTTGAAGTTAGAGAAGTTCGATGGGACTCAGGATCCGGACAATCACATCGAGCAGTTTAAGAACTTTATGATCAATTTCGATGACGATGATAAGCTTCTATGCAGAGCATTCTCTCAAACTTTCAAGGGAGTGGCATCTAAGTGGTACAACAGGCTACCTCAGGGCTTTATAATTTTTTTTGATATGTTCTGGAATATCTTCAGGCAACACTTCGTGGGGAGCAAGAAGTTCCGGGCCAACGGAGACACCATAATCTATTGTCGACAAAAAGTGGGGGAGAGTCTCAAAAATTATACCAATCGCTTTGTCAAGACTAAAACGGATATGGAGTACTGTAAGGACTCGGTGGCGCTTGCAGCGTTTAGGATGGGTTTGCTCCCCGGGTTGTTAAAAGACACGGTGGCAGAAAGTCAGGTGATGACCTTCGGAGCATTGCTAGATCAAGTAGAGAAGAGAATCTTGGTGGAAGAAACCCAGGCTTCAGAGAAAGGTTCAGGAGAGCAGTTGGACCATAATCAATTCCAAAGGACTGAGTCAAGCACCCAGGGCCCTCGATCAAACGTTCAGGCTAAAAGCGTGGGTCAGTATCCTCCGAGGCAAAAATCGAATCCGCAGCACTATGGCAATCAACAAAACTACAATCAAGGGGGAAGATTCATGTCAAACAAATGGGTTCGACCCGATTATTTTGCGGAATTGACAGAAAATGTTGCGGCAATATTTGATAAGGCTAAATATTCGGTCGTATTCAGGAAGCCTTTCCTCATACAGACACCGAGGGAAAGCAGAAGCGTCAACAAATATTGCAAGTATCATGAGGATGTAGGACATAACACCAAAGATTGCATAGCTTTGAAGAAGGAGGTGCAGGCTTTAATTGAGAATGGAATGTTGTTGGAGTATGTCAAGAAACACTCCCAGAAAAATGCCGTGGTAAAAGCTGTCTCGAAGAATACTGACACAGCCATGGTAATTTCCGAGGGGGATCGACGATTTTGACATCGAGCAAGAGTATCTGGACCCCAAAGTGGGGAGGAACAATGTAAACCTGGTAGAGGAAGAAATTCCGAGGGGATGGTGGACAGTCTTTGTGCATTTTTCGATTCTCTGGCAATTTTCGGGGGAGACACGATCGCGGGAAATTCTAACAGCTCTCGCAAAAGGCACATGGTCAACCTGAACACCCAGATCGAAGCAGGGGTCTCCGCACAAATGCATTGCTCGCCTTCTCCCATTATTTGTTTCGATGATGACGATATGCGTAATGTTGCAGGCCCGCATGAGGACGTTGTACTGATCGCGGCGGGCATTGCTGGGGATCAGATTCAGAAAATACTCATCGACACAGAGAGCTCTGCGAATATCTTGTTTGTGAGTACTTACCGTCGCATTTCTGACCCACCGGTCATCCGAAGATCCGACAGGACAATAGTGGGTTTTACTGGTGCCACAACAGTTGTCGTTGGAGAGTTTCAGTGTATGGTTGAGCTGGGTCGCGGACCATTTAAGAAAGAGGTGGAGGTACTTTTCATTGTGGTCGACGCACCGACCTCCTATAATGCTATCCTGGGTCGCTCTTGGTTATCCCGAATGCGTGGCGTAATTTCCATGGTGCATCAATGCTTAAAGTATGTGATCGGTAACAATATTGGGACAGTCCGAAGCAACCAGAAGATGGCACGAGAATGTTACCAGGTAGCCCTGTCCTCTAAGGGGGTTCGAGGGGGGCCTTCCGACCCAGCATAGCAATTAAAGGGGCCTCCCCCCGAAGTCATCCCGTGCGATGATCCTAGGGAGGCCCCCGGATTTCAGGTCCCAGAGGAAGATTCTGCGACACACAAATTTGCGACTGGCAAAGTTCTGAAGATATGAGTCCACCTATCTCCAGAATTTAAAGAAAAGTTAATTGTTTTCTTATCTGATAAACTTGATATGTTTTCTTGGTGTGCACAGGATGTCACTGGTGTGCCGACAGAAATTATGTGCCACAAACTCGCGATACGATTGGACGTCCGACCCATAGTCTAGAAAAGAAGGCCTGTCTCCCCGGAAAAGGCCTCAGCGATTTTGTCGGAGGTCGAACGGCTGCTGAGCATAGGTCAGATTCGCGAGTCACATTATCCTGTATGGGCATCGAATCCAGTGTTGGTGAGAAATAAAAATGGAAAGTAGAGAATGTGTATTGACTTTACGGATTTGAACAGAGCTTGTCCTAAGGATCCGTTTCCTGTGCCTCGCATTGATCAATTAGTGGACTCTACCTCCAGAAATCGATTGTTATCTTTTATGGACGCTTACTCGGGATACAACCAAATTCGACTGGCTGCCAACGATGAGGAAAGCACTTCTTTTATTACTGGGCGAGGTTTATATTGCTATAAGGTCATGCCGTTCGGATTAAAAAACACGGGGGCAACTTATCAGCGCCTGGTCAATAAAACTTTCGAAGGACAAATTGGGCGAAACATGGAAGCTTATATCGACGATATGTTAGTCAAAAGTGAGCGAGACGAGGACCATTTTGCTGACCTAGCAGAAATATTCCACAACTTGAGCAGAGTCAATCTCAAACTCAATCCAGAGAAGTGCATTTTCGGGGTAAGGTCATGTAAATTCCTTGGATACATGATCAGCGAAAAAGACATCGAGGCTGACCCCGAGCAGCTAAAAGCTTTGATCGCCATGACTCCCCCCCCCCCCCCGAAATATCAAAGAGGTACAAATCCTGACAGGACGATTGGCTGCTCTGAATCGATTCATTTCTCGCTCGTCGGATAAGTGTGCCCCGTTCTTTAAAATATTGCGGAATGCGAAGCATTTCTGTTGGACTGAAGAATGTTCGACCGCTTTTCGTCGAATTCAAGAGTATTTGACCTCTCCGGAAATCTTATATAAACCTGTGGTAGGGGAAACGTTAATTGTCTACGTAGCAGTATCCGAATGTGCTGTCAGCGCCGTTCTCCTCCGCGAAGATGATTCTCTTCTAAGGCCAATTTATTATGTCAGTAAGAGTTTGCTGGACGCCGAGAAGCGATATCTTACTTTGGAGAAGGTAGCTTTAGCGGTGGTGACGGCGGCACGAAAGATGAGACCTTATTTCCAAGCCCGTCCAATTGTTGTCCGGACGACTTTTCCTCTGAAGGGTCTATTACAAAGACCAGACATTTCTGGCAGGATGACTAAGTGGTCCGTAGAGCTGGGAGACTTTGACATAGCGTTCGAGCCTCGAACGGCGATAAAAGCACAAGTTTTAGCAGATTTTTTGGTTGAGTTCCATTCCGACAGAGAGGAGCAGGAGGTACATGAAATGGTTGACAAAGAAGAATGGGTGATACGGACAGATGGTGGGTCGAACATTTCAGGCAGTGGGGCAGGTGTCCAGTTGATATCCCCGCAAGGGGTAGCTATGTTCCAAGCCATTCGTTTCGGTTTCAAGGCTACTAATAATGAAGCTGAGTATGAAGTCGTTCTAGCAGGCTTACGTTTGGCTCAAATATGCGGGGCTCGGCGGATAAAATTGATCAGTGATTCTCAGCTAGTGATAAACCAAGCTTCGGGGGAGTCTGAGGCAAGGAAGGAAACTTTGATACAGTATTTGAAGCTGATGAAAGATTTAGCATCTGGATTTGAGGGGGTCAAGTTCGAGCATGTTCGAAGAGAGTTGAATGTTGTCCCGGATTCTCTTGCCTCTGCTTCACGAACAGAGGGTTATACGTGGGTTTTGGTTCAGGCATACCCGTCGATCTCGATTGGCGAAGAGCACGCGATGAATATCTAGGAGGAAAACCACGTGATTATGCCTGATTGGAGAACGGTTCTCATTGATTTTCTAGCCCATGAAGTTTTGCCCGTCGACAAATATGAAGCCAGAAAAGTCAGATTCAAGTCCCACGGTTACATTTTGCTGGGAGGAATGTTGTATAAAAGATCTCTGAGTTGGCCATTATTAAGGTGTTTGAGTGGGCCCGAGTCACAAATTATCCTCTCCGAGTTACACGACGGTGAAGGATCCGCTCATTGCGGATATAAGGCTTTAATCCGTAGGGTATTCTTGGCAGGCTATTATTGGCCAACTATCATGGCCGACGCAAAATATTTGGTCAAACGCTGCGATACGTGCCAACGTTATGCTAATGTAATTCATAAGCCTGGGGTATTGATGGAAAGCGTCTCAGAGGCAGTGACAGGTGGGGCATTGATTTGGTTGGGCCTCTACCCATGGCTTCTGGGGGCAGACAAACGATAATTGTGGCCGTCGACTATTTTTCTAAGTGGGTGGAGGCAGAGCCGCTCGTGGGAACAAAGGCCAAAGACGTAATCAAGTTTGTTCTATCCAATATTTGTTGTCGTTTTGGCGTACCATTGCAGATTACCACGGACAATGGACCTCAATTTGATAACAAAGAATTCCAGAGCTTCTGTGTATCAAGGGGCATACGACAATGTTTTTCGGCACCATTTCACCCTCAGGCCAATGGGCAGGTGGAAGTAACTAATCGCACCATCCTCGACGGTTTGAAAAAGAACTTGGAAGGCAAAGCGGGGAAATAGCCCGACTGTTTACAGGAGGTGTTGTGGGCATACCGAACGACCCCCCGAACGGCCACCGCTATGTCCCTATTTGCCTTAGTCTATGGGATGGATGCCGTGGTCCCTCCAGAGATCCTTTTCCCCTCACATCGAATAGCAACCTATGACTCGGGCACAAATGACCAGAGTAGAGCATTGGCTTTAAATTTGGTTGAGGAAAAGAGACAGCGAGCACAGTTGACTTCCCTTCATTACCAGACTCTTATGAGGAGTCGCTATGTGTCAAAAGTAAAGCATCGAGATTTTCAGGTTAGAGACAAAGTTTTACGCAAAGTTTTCTTGCATACTAAAGATAAGAGCTTGGGAAAATTGGGCCCTAACTGGGAAGGCCCTTACGAGGTCACCGAAAGGATAAAACCAGGCACATATCGGTTGAAAGATAAAGAAGGGCGATACCTCCGTTTACCGTGGAATATTGAGCATTTAAAACTATATCTTGATTAGCAGAGCCAGTTGGCATTGTATTTCTTTTTTCCTCTATCTGTATCATCTGGAACAAATTTTGGCGAGGACACACTCTTTCCTACACTGTTAGGCACGGGAAGGTTTTAATGAGGTGTTTCGATGAGCCCCTTAAATACAAAGATTTCTTTGCCTTAACTATTTTTTTGAGTCACAGTAACATGTGCCTCGAATTGTTGTCCCCTCGCACTATTTTTTGAGTCACAGTAACATGTGCCTCGAATTGTTGTCCCCTCGCACTATTTTTTGAGTCACAGTAAAATGTGCCTCGATTAGTTGCCTCTTCGAATTATTCTATAGGGTCACAATAATGTATGCCCCCAGTTTTATTGTTATTATGTATTATCGGGTCACATTAAGAAGTGCCTCGAAGTATTGGGACCTTTGAACTATTTTTCGGGTCACATTAAGAAGTGCCTCGAAGTATTGGGACCTTCGAACTATTCTTCGAGTCACATTAAGGTATACCTTGATGTTTTGGGACTTTCAAACTATTCTTCGGATCACATTATAGTGTGCCTCGAATCTACTCTCGCTCAGTTGTGACACAAAATGTCATCTCCTTAAATTTTTTCGAAGACCCCATAATTTTTCGAAGGCCTTATTGCAAGTATAAAACTTATGAATTTATCCAAGTGACAATTGTTCGAAGGCCAATGAAATTGGAGTTCGAAGGCCTTATTGCAAGTATAAAACTTATGCATTTATCCAAGTAACAATTGTTCGAAGGCCAATAAAATTGGAGTTCGAAGGCCTTATTACAAACATAATACTTATGAAATTATCCATGTAATAATTGTTCGGAGGCCAATAAAGCTGGAATTCGAAGGCTTTATTTCATAATGTGTGTGAATCTAACTAACTAATAATCGTTCGAAGGATAATATAGTTGGATGTTTGCAGCACTTATTCCAAACATAATATATATAGAAGTAACAAATATTCATTGTTCTTACAAAAGTTGACCTATCTCACACAATTAGAATGGTACAACATGTTCAAATCATTACAAAAAGGGGCCTTATTGGGCCATTCACAAAAAACAACTGACTTCTTCAGCACTTTTACTCAATCTGCATTTTTCGAGGAGTCACTCCCCTCACCCTATGAGTCTTCACTTTCACTCACGACTATTTGGGGAGGGCGAAGTTCCGAGGGGACAAGCTTCCAAAAAGGCCCCAGGTTATATTCAGGATGATCAGCATATATTTGGGTCAACAAGCCAGCTCGAGTAGCAGCATCCCGGGCCTGCAAATTCTTCGAACATGTTGCTGCATAAGCATCTACAACCTTATCCTTTGCCTCCTCGACCTCTACAGGGAAACCTTTGATCTGTCTCTGCAACTGATCACGCTCTGCAACTACCTTTCGAAGAGCCTCAGTACATTGGTTGAATCCATCGCAAGCCAAGCGATGCCCTTTTTTATATTCAGCTATCATTAGCTCTTGAGAATCAGTCTTCTCCTTGTACAAAACCCTCTCCTTTTGACAACACCTCTCTAGCATTGTCACATAATTCTCAGAGGCAGAAAAACGCTCGTACAAGGCATCAGCTTGGCCCTCGATCACTGCATATTGCTTCTTGGCCTCCTCGAGCTGAGAAGCAGCCAACGATGACTTGAACTTGTAATAATTTTTGCGTTTCTCCAGATGGCACAACTTCTTTCCTCTGTTCACTAAGGTGTGCAACAATATCCGAAGAGACAGTGAGAACTCATCATCCATAGGAACCTCGAAGGAGCTCGAGGGAGATCCTAGTGCTGCAGTGTCAAATTCTGAAAATCTACCTACAACAATTTCTGGGTCGAGGAGTTGAGGTGGGTTGCTTCGAGGCATGGGGACAGGCGCCAACTTTGGGCTATGTTCAAAGGAGGCTGGCTGAGAAGCCTCAGTAAGAGGCGACCGTCGGGACTGTTGAGAATTTTCCTTGGAAGAATAGCCACCCTTGTTCTCTGAATCACTTGCAACCTCATGGACTTCTTTCTCAAGACCGGCCTCTTCATAATGGTCAGGAGTTTCCCCCCCCCCCTCTGATCGTTCTTCGATGGGCTCGAGAAGGATGCCCTTACCTTTATCTCTTTTCTTGACATCCTTCCTCGAAGGAGCAGGGGGAGGAGGATCAATGCTAGTTGAAGTATCCTTGGCATCCTTTCTCGAAGGAGCAGGGGGAGGAGGATCAATGTTAGTTGAAGTAGCAATAATGGGTGGATGGGGTTAAGAGTTCGACCCCCCAGCATCGTTCGAAGGAGGCTGTTGAACATTAATAGGCCCTTCGGAGTTCAATGGTTGGGTTACTGGTACTTTATCTTCTGGAGGTTCTCCCAGGTGGCTCTGCGAACGGGAGCGTTTGGGCAAGTAGATTACAACATCTTTTTGGCTGCACCGGTCTAGCACCTCTCTCTCCGAGGGCGGAGTCATTAACCCCCTCATACTAATGCGATCGAGGGGATTGAGCCTCCAGAGTCGACTCCTAGCCAAATTGTTGTCAGTGAAGCAAAGGCGGAATCGATTGTCCCACTGATCCTTTGCCCACAAGCAAAGGTTAGTAAATACAGTGGTGGCTCCCTCGACATAGTCAGCGAAGGGTTTGGACACCCCGGTCATAGTTGTAACAAGTAACTAAACATCTAAACAACATACCAGTACAAGTTCGAGGGAGCATGTTTATTCGAAGACGTTATGTTTTCGAAGAACTTGTGAGAAAGCATAAAATTCAAAGCCCTAAATTCGAAGAGTAAACGTTGGGGAATACTTACATTTCATTTTCTATTTTAGAGAAAGCTTGTGAGGATTCGAAGGAGTGGCTTCTGATCCGGTCTCCCAGCAACCAGAGAAAAAGAGAAACTGTTGCCTCCATTTTTTATCGGCCTCCAATAGATCCTTCAAAATTTTCTGCCCTCGATTGAATGTCAATGAATAGAAGGGGAAGTAAGGATTTCGGGCCAGACCAGCAAGGCCAATGAGTTGCTCCAGTGAAAATTCTTGACCCGAGATTCTCGAGGCCATGATACAGGCCATCAACGTAAACCACATGTTGGGTCCAACCTGTGAGGGGCAAAGGTCTATCCTCGACAAATACTCGATGAAGAAGGGATCTAAAGGGTATCTTAGCCCCCAGTTCATGATTTCTGTGTACACCACCAACTCATTGTCCCTCACAGATAAGGGTGTCTCTCCTTCGGAGGGAAATCTAATATTAACATAGGAAGGGATGCCCCAACGATTCCTTAGCATTGTTTCCTCTTCTTTCGAAAAATATTTGTACTTAATGTTGGCAAGGGCCACCATATGTTTGTTTTCGATGCCCCGAATGTTATTGCCAGCAATGTTATCTAACTCCAAAGGCAATGTGACGTCCCCTTTCAATTTTGGAGCAATCCGACGAGCTTGCTCTTCGGACATCGATGTGGATAAAGGCGTTGCCAGGTTCGAAGGACCCACGGAGGGAATGGCTGGCACTTTTGGTTCAAGGGGCTTCTTGAGAGGTTTTTTTCCTTTGACATCTAAAGTCTCCTCATGTCTAATGCGCATATCTTCCTCGGTAATAAGCGTCCTCGAGGGGGAGAACCGAGTTCCATGAATGGTCATGGATGGAGTGGAATGCAGACTAGACACATCTGTTCCCTGTCTCCGACGAGGGCTATTCAAAGTATGTTGAGGGTCTGTGGTTCGAAGAGGGCTAATAGAGGTTCGAGGGGGGCTCCTCGAAGTCCGTCAAGGACTCGCAGATCTTTGAGGGAGGTTTTCAACGTCTGTTGGGACAATTGGTTCTCGAATAACTAGGGGGGCTTCTCTGGCCCGTTTTCGCTCATGCGAGCTTTTTCGGTCTTTATGGGACTTCTTTCTTTTCCCAGACGAGTGCTTATGTTGTCTATCTTTTCCCATCTCTTCGAGGGGATTCGACTCACTGAGTAGGCTTCGCTGAGCGACTTCGCGGGGTATAATTGTGGTCGAATCGTTCGAGGGGGGGCCAGACACCAAAAAAGGTAGTCGTCGATGGTGGGGGATGAGGCCTCACGTCTTCACCGGCAGCAATCCTCTCTTCGAACCGCTTACTAATTAATAACCACTCAGGAATTTGACGGGGCTTATTCGCCAGCTTTATCTCTCTAGAATTAATTGAACAAAAGTTGAATTTATGAGGTGAGAAGGTTGGTATTTATAGGCACACATGGGCTTTCCTGACACATCAGGCCTGGGGACATTTTTATGATGTTTGCCTAGGGACATAATGGTCCACATAGGTGGGAATTGTTCTGTCACTAGCCGCAGAGGAAGACGAAGAGTTGTTGTGTCAGACAAAGTCAGGAGAAGAGGAACCGTTTTCTGACAAATGTCAGAAGAATTGGTAACATTTCCCAAAGAATTATGTTGACAAAGGTGCTCGGTAAGTGACGTCAGAAACGCGATCAATCCTGGCACCCCTTTTTTCGCCTGAGTATGAAATCATTCGGGGACTGATTCATCCAAAGTGGTGCAAGGATTGGGGGGCTACTCGGATAACGGAAACAATTTGAGGGGAGACTTTTCGAAGAGTTGACTGGTGGCTTCAATGGTTCGAGGAAGCTTTGTGGAACGTTCGAAGAAGTTGAGTTTGACCTCGATAAGACAGTAGTTCGAGGAACATTATACAAATCTCGAAGAGGTTGATTTTGACCTTGGCAATTCGAGAAGTGTTGTTGGAATTCGAAGAGTAACTTTATCCCCGTTGGTTCGAGTAGCTACCTATGAAGTCCGGAGATGAAATGGGTTTTGCCTGTCAGGAGAATTATTGAGTCCTAGTAAAATAATTTTTACTAAGACTGGGGGGCTACTGATAAGGAAGAATAAAAGACAAGGAGAAAATAGCAAAGGAAAAATACCATAGGAGGAAAATGTATAAGAATAAGTATAAAAGGGCTGCATTTTATTAATTGTAAAGAGGTAGGCAAAATAGGAAGAAGGCAAAGTGTAAGGACCAAAAGATGTAATTAATCCAAATTAAAGTGTGTGGGGTCCGCAATTGTACTATAAAAGGACCACACACGCTTCACAAATCCGGAGATGAGTAATACGATTTTCTCTCTCTACACTGTTTAGCAATTTGAACTTTCTCTCTCTAAATCTGATACTGAGACATTTCTCTATAACAAAATCCTCTATCAACAATCTTCGCATAGCAAAATTACCCCTGGTCCACCTTTAAACTCTTCATCAATGACTAGAAAATTCAATAAAAATACAAGAGAAACAATTATGTCTCATATATTACAAACTTACTTCGCGAAAGTATTGCACAGGTAAGAACCCCATATCTCACCAAGAAAAATTATATAATTTTTGTGAAAAATATAGGCAAGAACCCCAACATCTTTCACAACTTCTTCTTTATCCAATTTGGAAACCTCTTCAATCTTTTCCTTTAACTTTTTCTTAGTGAGATGTTGGGTATCTCACCTATGCAATACTTCCATGAAGTAAGTTTGTAATATATGAGCTGTTTCTCTTGTATTTTTATTGAGTTTTCTGTCACTGAAAACTGTGATTTCCTTTTCCCACACTCCAACCCATATATCACCTTTGCATCATTTTTCGTTAGATGCACTTTCCCTCCAAATATAAAACCATCCTTCATTTGGCCATACCTTTTAATAATCTCGATCGTCAATTCCCAAGATTTTGAATCTTAAATTGACCGTCAATTCTAAAAATCCGGTTTAAGAGATTGTAAAAGGGAGTGAGTTTTGTAGCGTCAATATGCGTTTGTGTAATTCCAAAATTTCGACATAATTTAAATACCAATTCTAGATTTGATCAAAATATCATGGGTTGACGAACTGATATTATTTTTTTTAGGACTTCTTGTTCTCTCTGGAGCGCAAGATTTTGTTCGAGTCATTTTCAAAACCTGTTGACAAAGAAACAAACAATTTTTGGAGAAATATCAGTAATATTAAACCTAAGACAAACACTATTGTTGTCACAACTTTTAAGATAATTTTTGGATAAATAACCGTAATATAAAAAGTAAGCTTTTCCAACTGTAAAAATATAGAAATACCTCTTATACCCAATACATTGATTGTTTATGGAGATAGAAATGTATGCAATCGTAAAGACAAAAATAATGCTCAACTGAAATAACTAGTTTATAAAACAGATTACACGAATATATTTCGTATTACTCTTGCACCTGTTATAGAACATGATACATCAGATAAAGAAACTATGTGCTCTAAAGAAACTAATTCATAGGAGGCGGCCACCACTCAGCACACCTTCGTCCCCACTATCACTTAGACAAATACCATCAACGTTAAACATGAGAGCCCAAAATCTCAATTATCATACAAGACCCGCCTCTCATACCATTACTCCCTCACTTAAAGTCTCTATAACCTCACAAACTCTAGACACAATTACTGTTCCTATGTAACCATCAGCTACATGTTTATTATAGTGGATTTCATAAAAACCCAGAATCTCCTTCTGTATTTTTATCCATGATTAATAGTATTCGGTATATAGGTATATAACTATAATCTACATATATAAGAAAGAAAGAGTTCCGTTTTACATGAGGTCTTGGAAAATCTGTTGACAAAAGTATACTCAATATGAAAATTTCACAGAACAATTGTTACTTTTAATAACCACTGTCGATGACCCTATACATGTTGATTTTATAATGCATTTAAGAGCATCCGCCACCGCTGATACATTAGTTGGAGACACAAATAGGCTGAAACTAATTAACAAAATACTAATTATTTTTAAGCTAAATTTGACAAAGATCAGTAATAGTTAAATGTTGAATCCCTATAAAACAATAGAATCCATAAGTTAAAACATATCAAATGGAATACAAAAATAGCAGAAAATAGAGTAGTTACATGAGCATAAACTTGAGGTTTTACCTTAATCGTTCGATTCAATCCATATCTAGAAACTAACTGATAAAAAAAATCCGATTGCAATTTAGTATCATACCTTAATCGATCTTCTGCCGATAACAAGTAGAGGGTTTCAATCCGTTTCGTTTTCTATTTGGGCGTTGGCTAGTAGATGGGTGACCTTTTTTTTCTGTCGTGTGATGATTAGGATTTCAATCTGTCGTCTGATGATTAGGGTTACAATCCGTTTTTTTTTCCAGTTTTTGGGCGTTGGTTAGTAGATGGGTGACTTCATAGCAGCAACTCGAGAATGTGATATGGTAATTTAACACCAAAATTGATATTCGGTCGATAACGATTTGAAATGATTGAGAGCGGTTTGAAGCGATTTAGGTTTATTCGTGTTTCTAATAGAGAATGAGAATAGCAAGTAGGCGCATTCTGAAAATTAGAACGCAATTTTGTCATTTGTTGTATTAACGAAATTTTAAAATATTTTATACACCTATGAGGAACTCACCCTAATACTAATAAGTTAATATATAAAAAACAAAAATATAACTACAGATTAGTTAGAATTTAATTTATATTTAACAAAAATATAGATGCGCCGCTGGGATGATGTTAGTGTGGATTGAAGCCCAAACTTCGATCCAACTACAAGATACGGCCCATCCATCTGCGAATCGAATTTGTCTTCTCGAAGCTCAATTCCCAATTCCGATTTTGAATACCGACTTGAAATTGCCATTGAATTGCGTATACTTGTGTATATAAACAAAGAGGATTGTACAATCGTCTTCCTTATTTGGATATTGGTTTTGTTCGTCTTTGGATTTATTCCTTCTTTTGGTCGATCAGATTATCCATCACTTTTTCTCAAGCTATGTTCAAGTTCTGGTATTACCTCTTTCTCTTTACTCACCTTCGATTACATATTTCTTTCGGTTTTCGGTTCATCCTTTGTATTTTACGCTTTCGTTAGCTTGTTGATTAGTTCTACATGCTTAGTTTTGTTGAATTCCGATGCGAATGATAACGTTTGCAGTATCCGATTAGCCCTCTTCGTGTGTTAGTGTTGAATTAGGGCTTAGCTTAGATCTAATGATCGCTAGAATGATCTAACATCGTGATAGAGTTCCTATGCTGATCGCAATTGAACTCCGATCTAAAGTATGCATATTTTTTAACTCTTTGAAAAACCCTAGAGTATTTCTAATGGTTGTTTTACATCATTTTGCACAAAAGGAGTTACCGTGTTTTTTTTTGTAGGGGTTCTCAAGAGCAACAAGCTCAGCCTCCTCCTCAAGAGAATCCTTCACCGTCATGGTATTCACATTCAGTGAGTAACTCAGCGAGTTCGTCTCGCCTTGGATCGACAAGTCAGTCGCAAGCACATGTTTCACCTTCTGAAGCTGCCGGTGTCATTGCTCTCTTGAAAGATAAGAGGTAAGTTGCCTACTACTTGAGTCCACAATTTACTTTCGGGGTTGTTATTTTATTTCTTATGTCACTTTGGTTTCTGCAAAGGATAGAGTTTTGGGTGTTTAACTTTCTGACATCAAAAGATTTTTCTTGTATCCCTACTGAACTTTCATATTATTTCATAAGAACATAGTTGTTTACACGTTTAGCAAGATCATTTATTAGAGAACTATAATCCATGTAATCTTATATATAAAATTCTTTAAAGAATGGGAGGCAAAATATAAAAAACTATACAGCTGTGCTGTTATGCTGGATCATGAAACGATATCGAAGAAGAGCCTTTTAGTTTTAGATAACAATTGCTATGGTGAAGAGCTATCAAAAGCTGAAAAAATAAGCATAAAATATAACAATTCGGATAACAATCTAAACTAAAAAATAAACAAAGATATTTGTTAAGCTAAGGTTGCTTAACTCAAAGTGTGAAAGCTATCATATAATAGATAGCCTATAGGCTATAGTTGTAGGATACACAAGCTTTAGAGATACACACCAAATTAGGTATCGGAAAATTGACAACTATGCATATGACCTTGTTGGTACAGCAAAATATCATCTTCTTTCATTGTACTATGCATTCGTTATAGAGTATTGCTACAATCAATCACATTTTTCTTAAATCCTATCATCTTGTTTTTGTGAAACCAATACCTACAAAGAACACATCTGTGGAATAAAATTCAGAAAAATAGTTGTAATTTCCAAATATCTTTTCCGGAAAACCCTTAGCAAAAACGTGATGGGTAATAGTGGCACTCTTCATTAGGTTGTTTTGTGTGCAAGGTTTTTCTGACTGATTCCTGTTTCTTGTGTCAAAATTTTGTAATCAGTGTTGATGAACTGCGGAAGCTGCTCACTGATAAGGATGCATACCAATTCTTTTTGCTTTCATCTGAGCAGGTTAAAATACAAAACAATGTAAGTTACAACTTCTATTATGCTGTATTTATAGTCTTACTAAAAGTATGTTTTTGGTGTTTGAGGATTACAAATTTTGTATGTATGAATATGAGAGTGTGCTCCTACTAGGACTTTTTGTTTGGCCATTTTATTTAAGGAGGAATATAGCTCTCTGCCAGTTTTATACAAGGAAAGCTATGAAAACATATTTAGCACTAAACTGATTATGCTAATGTCAAGTCTACAAGTTTAGGTTCATGCTGATTGGGTATGACGTGACAACAAAAGTTGAATACACCAGATTTAGACATTATAAATTACAAACCTCATATTGTGATTTGACTTATAAGTTCTAAGGGTTGTAAGACAAATGCTAAGGGTGTGTTTGAAAGACTGGCTTAGCTTAGAGGACTGGGATTTGTTTGAACTTTTTGGATGAAGCGAATTAATCAGTACTATCTGGACGTTCATCAGTACTATCCGGTCCCAACCCTCTCCACGAGAGTAATTAGTCTTGTGTAGCCATAATTAGTTAATGAGTTCTGTTAAGACTATTTTATTTACTCTTTAACTGACTAGTTTATCCGGTGTGACATAGTTCAAGTATCATTGAGGTTTTGGCTTTGAGTAGGAGATCATCTGCCCAAAAATTTCCCAAAAAAAGAGTCAAGGATTTGATAGTCCTGTGCTCACACCAAACACTGGACTAGACTATTTTATTCCATGATTGACTAGTATTGGACATCACAAACACATGATTGGACTAAATACAGTCCAATTGGGTTAAAATCCATGTACTAAACTTTAACTCTTATGGATTTCTCTCACCTTTGAATGAACCAGCTTGTACATTTTGTTAAGCAATTTGTTTCCACCTTATTTGTAGTCTCAATTTGACGAGGCTATATCTGAGTCCTCTGCATAGACATAACTTATTCCGATTCCTTAGCATCTTGTTTCCTATACAATCTCATGTTCTTGTGTAGTCATTATGGATTACCGTGGTTCATCTTTGGAGCTAACGTCTTTTTTATTTTGTCTCCGTAATAATCATCAGATCAGTGAAGAGCTTCGCAGGGAGACATTACAGCTTGCAAGTGAGTTTTTTCACTCTCACTATAAACCAATATTGCAACATAAAAAAATCAGTGAATTAAACTGATACATATTATCTTTACATGTGATGTTCAGGAGAAAACTTGGAGAAGGAGCCACAGATAATAGAGCTCAGAAATCAAGTAATTCTCTAAATCCAGTTTGTCAATAATACTTCATCTTGACGGAAATAATTTTTTGTAATTACAGTGCAGGATAATCCGGACTACAGAACTAGCTGCTGCTCATGAGAAATTTAGTGAGCTCGAGCGCCAGAAGGAAGAGATTTTGAAGTATTACTCCCCTGTCTCCCTTCTGCATAGGCTTCAAGGTACATAATATATTTCCGTTTATCTGCTGTCATGGGCTCGAGCTTTCACTGATCTTTTGTTTATTGAGAACGAGAATTTCTTTTGCAGAATCCATGAACCAAACTGACGAAGAATCTGAAACCTTGAATAAACAACTTTTGGACGGGGAGATAGATCTTGCGAGTTTTGTACAGAAGTTTAAGAAGCTTCGTAGTAATTACCATCGACGAGAATTGATTCAACTTGCTGCCAAAACATCGCGAGTTGTGTGAATTATAGTTGAATTGGTTCGTCTTTGTTTGAATATGAAACTATATAATAGTCAAAAGCCATCTTTATATATATGTATTGGTTACCAGTTTTGGTCTTCAACAAATAAATTTCTTAATTTCTGTAAATTTTATACATTTTAAATATATACACTATGGTTTCATTAACAAGTATATATTTATTTCTTCCCTAGAGTTCTACGATTTCTTCTTCAACAAGAAATTGTAATAAATGTATCAGGTGAACAAAAAGAACTACGAGATTAAATATAAGCTGATGACATGTTCAAATCATAATAATTTTGAAACAAACCATCCTAATAGATTAAACATAAGTTATAATAATAATAATTTTGAAACAAAACCATCCTAATAGATTAAACATAAGTTATAATAATAATAATTTTGAAACAAACCATCCTAATAGATTAAACATAAACATAAGTTGATATTAAACATAACATAAACATAAGTTGATATTAAACATATATAAGTTGATAATATGTTCTGAAATCTTAAAGCAAACCATAACTGTCTTCTTCGAACAAACCATCCTAATAGATTTAACATATAATTACTCCCTAACTACTCTTATCTAATTATTACAACTAAACCTCACTCTGCTTGGTTTTCGATAGTGTGAAACTTAATCTTGCTCACTTTTTGATCCTGTTCTAGGAACAACTCACAAATAACTATATCAGCTTCGCAAATTTTAGTTCTCAGAGGAATGTTGTCGAATTTCTTTACACAGATGCGCCCGTCTGCCCAAGAGTGAACTTTAGTTTTGCGTTCTCCAACACCATCAGCGAGGATTACCGTCTCACCAAATGTCAACTTATAAGATTTGATAACCATTCGTGGAATGTACTGTTAAACATTAAAAAAATAACATCAAAACATATATTGAATAACTATTGTTTATTAATCTCTAAAAAGAAAAAGACATGAACAGATATGTACCAAATCAGGCCTCATCGAGTATTTAGTCTCAAAATAAGGATTGTTCGGATGATCGAGGATCTCGGTTGCATCGAAGTTATTCCGATTCCGACCAACCGAAGGAGCTCTTCTACTTTGGGATCTGGATGACTCGCCTACATATTAAAACATAAAAACAAACATAACACATCATAATGATTTTTTCAAGATCCAATTCAAAGTTTGTTCTTTATCATAGAAATTAGGTTGGTGCATTGTTGCAACAACAAGCTTAAATGCTACACATGCACTGGAACTACAACTAAGTAGAAGAAAAAGTGACAAATATGCCAGCCCAATTTTTCAAGTTCACTGTTTACTCAATACTGGTCAAATTTGGTTATAGCCAAGTTCAAGTCATCTGAAAGGAGCTAGACTACTCTTAAGATTGTCAAACTCATGAGAGTTGATATCTAGAATCCCTTGGAGATCACAAAACAACAACAATTTCTACAACTAGAAAGACCTAATGCAGCTCAAAACAATATATTCAAGTTATAACTAGCAAGAGATTCAATACGCAAACCCAAATAAGCTTTAAGCTATATCAGAAACACATTTCTTATTCTATAGATTTCGAGTCGAATCAGGTTTCATCAAACTACAGTTAAAACTGCTTATAGCCACTTTAGAATTCAAAGATCATAACTTTCTAAACCCAATAACCCATCAGCAATCTGGTTTCGAACACTTACTAAAATATCATAGTTAACCAGGTACATAGTAGTAGTAATATGTGTGAAGAACCAACCTTATTAGCAAACTAGGAGTCAATAAGGGTCTCATTTCTAAATGAATAATCAGACCCAACTCATTCATTAAACCAAACAATCATCAAATTTTACCTGCTCTGGTTTCACTTTCACTCTTCTCTTCATCATCACCATGAGCTTCAAAATCACTATCATGGCTATCAACATCATCATAGCTACTCTCGAGTGAAATTACTTCCTCGTCCGCCTGAGGCTCTGGAATGACCTTCTCGCATTTCGACCGCTGCTCTAGTATCTTGAAATCATACACGCAGTTTCCATCAAATCGGAAGAAAATCATGTCGAATTGCTGCAGATAATTGTCGACAACAAATTTGTCCCATCCTCCAGTGAAGTAGATGATGTCGTCTTCTTGTCTTGTTTTCATAAACCAAAGCTTGCCAGAAGAGTTCCTCAGAGCAACAAGCTTAGGAACTGGCTTACTCACTAGCTTAGGGTAAGCATATGGAATAGGCTGCAAAAGACAGTGAATTCAAAGTCGATCAAGACTATTACCACTAGAATCCTACCACATTATATGCTAAAAGGACGAAAATTTACCAATTCCACGGAGAACACTTCAAGATACACTTTGAAGAAATCCGGATTCTTCATGGCCTGAAAAAGAAAAAAAAAAGAAAGATATAAAATCCAAGAAGCTTAGGCTGTCTCTCGAAATGGTCTTCAATCTTTGGGTTTCGATCTCAAACGGTCGAGACCCAACAGTAAGTCGGTCTCGATCTCCATGGAGATCGAGATTGAGACCTCAAGACGAAATGGAAATTTAATTCATACGAAGGAAGAGAGAGAACGCACCTAGTTCGAGGAGAAGAAATGAGCAAGAGGAGAGAGAGATTTTTTAAACGTCATATTTTATTTTAGGGATATTTCCAATTTAGTACCAAAATAAATATGTAAACTAATTTTGATCCATTAAATATGATTAATTTTTAAAATGGTCCATTAAATTGTTTTTAATGGTCCATTAAATTGTTTTTAAATTAATTAGATACCAATTTTTTTTTAAAATACAAATTCTATCTTTATGATTTCACTTCCCTATTTCTAATTTCTACAGTACCAAATTATACGTTTCTGTTTTCTTACGAAGAATAGTTAGCACGTTAACATAATCGTCCGACGACATTTTTGTTTTCTCAACAAGAATTGTTACCGCGTTAACAAAATCGGCCGACGACATAATGCATTTCCGTTTCCGGCGATTTCTATTTTTTTTCCGGTAATAACATCGACTCCTATTCTCTAGTCTCTCTCAAGTTCTTCAACAGTCATTTGGCGTTGTACTTCATTTCTGATTCAATGCATAAAACTATTGTAGATATTGTAGTGCATTGTAGAAATTGGACGTTTGGTTCTATTATTAACGCATTTCCGATTAAATGCATAAAACTATTAAAGCATTTGCCAATTTAGTGCATTTCCGATGATTTTTATTTCTTTTCCGGTAAAACCTCGGCTCTGATTCTCTCGTCTCTCAAGTTCTTCAAGCAGTAATCTATTTGTTTGTTTATCTTCTTCTTAAGTGAACTGATCCACGTTTATTCTTTCTCCCGAAGATTTGTTACTTCGTTAATGTCTCCGGCGACTTAGTGCTACGACAATGTTCTATTCCTTTTCCGGTAAATCTGTAACTCTGTAAATCTGTATATGTGATTTGTATTGGATTTGTGGTTATTGGGAGACGAAATATATATATGCTTTGTTATGAAATTTGTTCCACTGTCAGCTCATGCAGTTTTATAGATCTAAAGACAGTAAGAAATCAAATATTATCTTCTAGCATTGTATAAGATCTTCCATTTTCCATTTGCTCACTAGTTAGTGTTTTCTACTTTGTGGTGATTTGTAGTAGAATACTTCCAGGCTTTTGATGGATAAGATTGGCTAACTCGAGCTTAGTCTTTATTTAGATAATATGTAGGGCATGTTATCTATTTAGATAGTCTTATAGCACTATGAGATCTCTTGGTCAGATTTTATCGGACTGGTTTTGACAGATTACCGGATTCTTTTACGTGGTAGTTTATCTACTTCACCTGTTTACAATTCGTATATGTGGTATAACATTATAATCACTATCTAAGGGTGTTTAAAATTGCAACATAAATGAAACTTAATATGTTTCTTCAATTTAATTTTTGCAGGCTTAACATGTCTACTATATTTACAATTTTTAAGTTCAGTGGAGAAAACGCTGGTACACCGTTAGCTTCCTTTGATAGTTTGGACGGTATGTTTGCTTTCGTGTTAAGTAGATAGATGGAGCTGAGTAGAGATAGTATTAGATTTAATTTCAGTATCGGGAATGTTAAGACCTGTATGCTGTCAAATGAAGATGATTTTATGCTGATGAAAAATATGGCTCGTGAATTTGGTCAGTTTCTAGTTGAGATAAATGTTGATCTTATTGGTGTACGACCAGATGTATTTTCTGTTACCAAAGAGTTAATAATTTTATGGCCATACCTTTTATTTTTGAACCTCCGCATGCTACATTTTTGGGTTCTAACTTTAAGGAGCTTGCCACAAAATCTTGGGGTAATGAAAGAGAGGGTGTTGGTCAAGTTTTTGCAAGTGGATATGATGAATTTAGGCATTCACTTTCGAATTTTATGATACAAAGTGGTTTCACATTTAAGTATGATCATAATACGAGAGAAATAATTGGTGCTTCTTGTGAATTTAAAGAATCTAAAAAAATGCCCGTGGAGGATATATGCTGCTATTAATAAAGCTAATGGTTCAATGGTTATTAGGAAATATGAAAGGGAGCACAAATGCGGTGTAGTTTTGAAGAACAAAACAAATAAACACTTGTCTTCTAATGCTATTGTTAAGGAAATCTTATCGGAGGTTAAGTCTAATCCAAAAGTTACTGCTACTTCTATAAAAGATATGTTTAAAGTCAGATACGGCTTAGATGTTAACTATAAGTTAGCTTGGAGGTCTTTAGAAAAAGAAAAGGCTGAAGTGTTTGGAGATAGTTCCATATTTTATGGTCTTATAAAGGGCTATATCAATGCAATGAAAAATGATCTAAGTAGTGATTTTCAGCTAGAATACAGTCGGGACACAGCTGCATTTATTCGATGTTTTGTGGCATTTGGTGCTTGTATTAAAGGATTCCAAAGATGTATAGCCGTTTCATACTTAGATGGTACGTTTTTAAATGGTAAATACAAGGGAACTCTACTTTCAGTTGTCGTTAAAGATGGAAATCAAGGTAACAACCTTACTTTATACTCTTATTTTATCTTTGTAAGGTTTCAAGTCTCGCTAGCAACATTTTAGTTCTTGAAAATTTATTTTAGCAGTTCTATATTACTGTTAAAGAGGTTGATAGCAGTTCTATATTACCGTTAAACGGATTCATACAAGTTTTATAATACTGCTAAACAGATTGATAGTAGTTTTATATTATTGTGAAGATTATTTAATTTATTTTTTCATTTACAGGGTTATTTATTTATTGATTCAATTGAATGTGGTTCTTGACATTGCTAAGGCCACACTTGCTAGGCCGAAATTTGACGTTCATTTCAGATCGTTTCATAGATATTATTACATCTGTTCAGACTCTCTTTCCGGATTCTTATCATTCGTATTGCCTTTACCATCTTCTTCTTAATCTGACACACTTGCTTAAATTTTTTTCGAAAGGGTTACGAGATAGTTTAGTTTTAAATTTTAGAGAATGCGCTTATGCTCCTACAAAATATCTTTTCTTTAAGTTGATGGGTGAATTTATGAAAAATGGTGGCAATAGTGTGGTTAAGTGTTTAGAAAATCTTCATCCCGAAAACTATGCAACTGCATTTTTCGAAGGTAAAAGATATGGTAACTTTTGTTCAACCGCGGCAGAATCTTTTAATGCTCAAATTAAAGATATACGTACCCTCCCTATATTAGAAGTCATTGACAAGATTCGTATATTGCTTATGGTACAAATGTCTAGGCGTCGGGCTGAATCATTAACTTGGACTAGTGAGTTATGTCCAAATATGGATACAATATACAGAGAAATAATTGAAATCAGACAATCATGGTATATTCAATCATCATGCTCGACAGTCTTTGAAGTCTTTTCCGATCCAACTATGGTTTTTAATTTGGTAGACTACATTTGTTCATGCGGAAAGTGGCAAACCGATTGTTTTCAGTGTTCTCATGCATTAGCTGTTACCACTAAAACACAACAGCTCCCATTCGATTTTATTGAAGAATATTTTCATTCAAAGGTGTATCAAGAGTGTTATTCATTGTCGATACACTCGTTTACTTCTTTTGGCCAATCTTCGATCGTAGATGAATCACCTAAATTACAACCTCCTATTGTAAAGCGACAACGTGGTAGGTCAAAGAAGAAAAGAATTTTATCACAAGGCGAATTGGTTTTAAAAAAGATTAAATGTAGTCGTTGTAAAAGTCTTGGTACTCATAATAGAAGGTCTTGTACGACAACAAATGTCTCAGTTTTATGTAATTTGGTTTTTTTCTTTATTTTTTATGCATGAAATTAGGAATATTGTAAGTAAATTTCTCTAACTGTGTGGTATTATTTGATATTTTATTAAAATTCATAATGTTTTGTAAAACAAGTATGCTACATGTGTTTTAACAATATTATAATACTACTAAACATGAGTAAGGTTTTTTAACAATATTATAATACTGCTAAACATAAGTCATGAAAGTTTTATTGGAAAACCAAATAATTTTAAATCAGTTTCCTCTTGACCTATAATGTGAAAAGAAAGAAGGGTTATTGGGAAACTAAAGTCTCCCTTCAAGGGTTGAAGGGTGTTAAATAAATAATAAAAAGAAACTAATATAGAGCGATAAAAAAAACGAAAGCATGACCGGAGAGGAACAATTTTTATAGTGTAGCATTAATACTATTTAATATTGAAATTATAAGGCATGCATTATAGGTAGTGAAGTGGTAGGATAAGGTGATGTTGAAGTAAGCAAGCAAGCGATTAATCAAGAAGCAAACAATGCAAGGAAATAAGAAATAGGTATGTGAAGCAAGTAATCAAGAAACAGAAGATGAAAGTAAAAATAAGTATGATATAGAATTCGTTAGTGATTGAGAGAATGCAATAAGCATTATTTGTATTCGATATTCTATATTCTATATTTTATATTCTATATTGTATATGAAGGGTAGTGATAAATCAGGATTTTATTGGAAAACCAAATAATTTTAAATTAGTTTCCTCTTTGGTTGATATGGAATAACTTTTTGCGTTACGATCCTTTTTTATTGTAAATAATGACCGACTATAATGTTTTCGATATCGTTCTTTGTTTGTTCTAAGGGATAATAATAAGGTTGTTCAGAAAAAATTAATTACGATAAGTGAATTTTTAGTAATTTGTGTGAATGAGACAAAAAAATAATGTTGATAAACATAATATTGTTTATCAGTATTATAATACTGTTAAAATCTTGAATAAGAATAAAGTCTCCCATTTACACACAAAGCTTTATACTTTTATGAACCCTTGAGCAAATTCTACCACATGTCTTTTGTTTCTTAGACAAACTCCTAATCTCTCTACATGATAGTGGCAAATTTATTCAAGAACCGTTACATTCAGAAGAAATATAACACAAACAAAAAAAAAGTACTAATTTTTCTTTTAATTGGTGTGGTTCTCATTCTCAGTTCCAGCCACACCCACAAAACTCCAACTGTCACACGAATTATACAAAAAACAAGACCACAAATTCATTTGCTAAGCTAAAAATGTAAGCATGCCAGTCTCAATGTTTAACATCCTATTTCATCATTACCTAAAAGTTAATACACAGGTAATATATACCCCAATAATAGGTAGAACCAAAAGATAGATGGTCCACATTCACCTCCTCCATAAATATTTATGTTCTCTTGACAGCATTGGACAAAACAAACACTCCACATAATCTATTTCTTGTCATGGTCGCCGCTGGTAGGATTCCCGTTTGTTGAAGGAATGTCTTTTTCAAGCTTAGCCATCTCGGTGTCATCACTATACTTTGTCGTGTAAACATCATTTAGTAAAGCATGAAATATGTCAGCCCTAACTTTAATTGCCCGATCCTTTTCATATGTCTCACTGATTTTTTGACATTCAAACATCTCTCCGATGTACTCGCAAACTAGAATTCTGCAATCAAGAGTTCCCTCATTTTGTTGCGGAAATTCGTTTTTGCTTATAATTATCTCTTGAACATTTGTGTGTTTTATTTGTCCAAGATATGTAATCTGAAAAATAAATATCATTCATTAAATTAAATTAATAGATACAAATAACAAACAACCCTAATATATAATGATCTGAAATGTCGGACAACCTTAATAACAGACATCCCTATTACACATTGATATGCCATGTACGGACAGTCCTAATAATAGACATCTCTAATATACAATGATCTTCCATGTACCTTCGATAGAAACAGAGGAAAATTTAAGTTGCATCTTCTAGATTCTTAATATACGTTTCAAAACGTTAAATTAATAAATACTTACCATTGATTTCACCGTTGCCATTTACAGATCTTGCACATTCTTTTTTCGAGGAAGTAGCGAGTTGTAATGAGTTAAGGTCCCACTACCAGCGTCCAATACTAATAGACTCCAATGGTCGCTTAATCTTTTGTTCGCTGCTGTGTGTAGTGGGAAAAGAAAGAAACGCCTACGTTTTTCATTCCTTCTTTTAGTACATTCTCAACCTTTAGTTTGACTAAATATTCGTTTCCGTTTTTCCAACGCACATATTGCTGTGTGTTGTAAGTTGAAAAAGAAAGAAGACAAATTATACTATGTTAACAATACTACATTTAATATTATAACTTTTAATCACATTTTAACCAGATAAAAACTATACATATCGCACATCCATCTGTTAGAGTGACGATTGTATTGTTTGATGTACCTACTATTACTTCCGACTGAGGATGTAATCGAAGGAGATAGTCCACATACGCATCTATGGTCTACAGATATGACATTAAAGGCCTTAACAGAGTGTTTCTTATTCAACAAATAATAATAAAAGTTTACTCACCTCTATTCCAATTGCACCGTTATTTAAAAGATCATACATCTGTTGTCCAGTGACATATGTGTAATCACTTTCCCATATGCATACTCTGAAAATAAATAAATTGATTAAAAAAATATTAAATATATGTTTAAAGATAGAAAATCATACGTACCCAGCAACGTTATTGTTTCTACCAAGAATATTATAATACTTATCAATATCTTCCTCATCTAGAAGCGCACTCGGTTCCTTGGAAAGTGTTGGAACCATCCTATCAATCTTCGATTTATTATGATCCTTGACAACAAACGCATCGAGTGAAGAAACTATAGTTGGGCCCTTCTCATCTACTGCAACCTTTTGTTTCTTTTTCTTCCTCTCGTATGTAAATTAGGGGTCATCTTGTTTCTTTTTTCGATCTACTTTCATCTTCACATTGTTCACCAATGATGAAGGTTCCACTTTTGTACTTTTATCCTCTTATCTCTGTGGTATCATATCTTATGTTCCTTCATCCATGTTGTTCACTCCATCCTCCTCCACGAGACTTTTATTCCCATTGTTTTTACGATATTGAGCTAGCTCATCCTTCAATTTTTTATTTTCAGTAGATAAGCTTGCAATCTACTTATCTTTTTCCTCGAATTCCTTATCCCTGACAGTAAAAGGAGGATCTTCAGCCAATTCTTGTAAAGTCTTCAGCTTTACTTCTGCATGTTAAAGAGATTCTTCGAGGTTTTTTACTTTATTTTGAAGGTCTTCAATAATCTGCAAAAAACAATAAATAAATATTTTTTATAAATATATACATAATATTTTAAGGTACTTTGATATAAAACTGTTATAACTATGAAAGCATAAAACTATTAATTGTTTTTAAAATTGTTAATTGTTTTTAAAACTATTAAAACGTTAAAACGATAATCCCTTTGATGAATATCTAGAAGAAAAAGCCATGAAGCTTCAATGTATAATTCACCCAGATTGGATCAGCTGATCTTTAAAAAGACTCGAGTCAATATCTGCTGAAAATTAGAACTACTAAAACTGTTAAAATTTTTAAAACTGCTAAAATAGCAAGTCAGCCTACCTTTGAATTCATATTTTTTGTTTCTTTAATTTTTTTCCATCCTTTACGAGTCGTCTCATTATGTCCGATACATTATTTAATCTCGCTTCAGATTTTCTCTCTTGTATTTTACTAACCGGATGTTCAAAATCCGATGAATCATCATCCTTCGCTTCTTGATTCTTGACATCTTCTTCGTCGCCACTTTGTTCGACATCATCGTTGAGTTCCATTAGTAATTTCTATCTCTTGGTTAGGTGTAGCTCCCCAACAATAATCTATTACAAAGAAAAAGACATGTTTTTAAAAATATATTTTTTGCTAGCAGTACTAACTCTCAATAATGTTAAACATAATTCTTACATTCTTTGGCTTTATTTGAATTGAAGAGAAATTAAGCAAAAAGAAGAAAGAAATAGAGATATTGACGCTCACCTGCCAAAACCAAGTGAAATCGGATTCGAAATCGGATGATTTAGGTATTGAGTTGACTTGATTTAGGATGGAAGTGGATTTGTTGGCTTGGCATGCGTTGAGAAGAGCGGTGGATTTCTTAGAGAAAGAGGTTAGAAGATGGATAGTTACTGAGCTAAAGGAGAAAGAGAGTGTTACTGCGTATTTTCGTTATTTTCATTTAGTTCCAAAAGAAGAGAAAGAATAGAGGAGGGCTCATATCGTAATTGAATAATTTTGGGTATTAATCCACCATTTAAATTTCATTTGGTATCTAAAATTGATTTTGAAACTATTGTGGTACCTATGTGTCACTCTCCCTTTATTTTAATTAATTTTTTAATAATTCAATAAAAATCAGAATTTTAAGAATTTTTTTAATAATTTTTATAGAATCTAATAAAGTTTTGGATGACTCGTTTATATAAAATAATATATATGTATACCCTAAAATTAAAATTAGGATTATGAATAAAAAATAATTAAGTTAGTGTTGATTTAGACACGAATTGAATGGATATTGGTTTAAACAAGTGTTCGATACAATTCAGATTAATTGAAGGGAAGTAACGCTCTAAATATTTATTGGCAAAACATATTGTCTAGTATTTAAAATGGGTTAATGTTTATTTAATATTCATTTTGATAAAATAATTCTTTTTCAATATTTTTTTAATATCACAACTATCCTTAACCTAGTATATAAAGCTTATTTTAAGAAAATGAGGTCTTTTCACCCTGATAAGGAAGAATAAAAGACAAGGAGAAAAGTGTAAAGAAGAAACTTGATAGGAGAAAATAGCAAAGGAAAAGTGTGAAGGAGGAAAGTGCATAAAAATAAATGTATGAGGGCTGAATTATATAAATTGTATAAAAAAATAGCCAAAATAGGAAGAAAGTAAAGTATAGGGACCAAAAGATGTAATTAGTCCAGATTAAAGCGTGTGGGGTCCGAAATTGTACTATAAAAGGACCAAACACGCTTCACAAATCCCGAGATGAATAGTACGAGACTTTATCTCTCTACTTAACCTAATAAACAAGATTTTCTCTCTCTAAAACTATCACTAAGGCCTTTCTGTATCGCAAAATCATCTATCGACAATCTTCGTATCGCATAATCACCCCTGGACCATTTAAAAACTTATCAGTGGCGCCGTCTGTGGGAAGCGAGGATCGCTCTAACGGCAATCGCTTCCTGGAAATAATCCTTGTTCCGAGGAGAACAATGGAAGGGGATGATGTGGTCGACAATTGCGAGGAGAACTTGATAGGCGATGATTACCGGAATGATATGGAAGACGAGGGAGAAGGAGGTCAACGAGTCGAAAATGCTTTTGATGACTCAGATCTCTTGGCTCGAAGGAACGAGTTGCTGCTGGAAATCAAAAGATTGAAAGTAGAAAAGGAAGCTGCACAGGAGAATCTTCGATCCGAGATAAGGAGAGAGGTTGCTATTGAGAAGGAGGAACGCGGAACTGAATTTCGTCCCAAAAATAGGGACGACAGATATCGGGGGCGCGAGCGGCGATCTCCGAGGAGAAGAGAGAGGCGCCGTTTGGATTCGGCCGACTCAAGCGACTACTCGCGATACAGCACTTTGGAATCGTCTCCTCGGAGACACCATAGGAGGAAAAAACGTGATCATATGCGAACCGATTTCCGAAGAGGAAGAAGTTCGGAGAGGAAATCTTCGAGAGAAAAGAGTCACCATGACCGAGGAGGAGATCGGTCTCATGAACAGGCAAAGTATCCTGACAAGAAAGAGGATATGGGCCCTCAAAATTCAGAATGGCAGCAGCAATACACTTTACCCTCCGAGGAGGGTCTGTACTTTTCAAATAACGATAATTTGAGATCCAACATTTATCGTACGGGTCACAACTGGAGAGCCTCTCCTCTGTCCTCGGAGATCTTAGTGGGAAACCTCCCGAAGCACTTCAATATTTCAAAGTTAGTAAAGTTTGATGGGACACAGGATCCTGATAATCACATCGAGCAGTTTAAGAATTTTATGATCAACTTCGATGATGATGACAAGTTTCTATGCAGAGCATTCTCCCAGACTTTCAAGGAGTAGCATCTAAGTGGTACAACAGACTACCTCAGGGCTCGATAAAAAACTTTGATATGTTCTGGAACATCTTCAGACAACACTTCGTGGGGAGCAAGAAGTTCCGAGCCAACGGAGATACGATCATCTATTGTCGACAGAAGGTGGGGGAGAGCCTCAAGAATTATACTAATCGATTTGTTAAGACCAAAATGGATATGGAATATTATAAGGATTCAGTGGCGCTGGCAGCTTTCAGGATGGGTTTGCTTCCCGGGTTGTTGAAAGATACGGTGGCGGAAAGTCAGGCGATGACTTTCGGAGCATTTCTGGATCAAGTTGAGAAGAGGATCTTGGTAAAGAGACCCAAGCCTTGGAGAAAGGAGATCAGTTGGACCAGAATCAATTTCAGAGGACTGAGTCGAACACCTAGGGCCCTCGATCGAACGTTCAGACTAAAGGTACGGGTCAGTATCCTCCGAGGCAAAAATCGAACCCTCAGCACTATGGCAATCAACAAAACTATAATCAATGAGCGAGACTCATGTCAAACAAATGGGTTCGACCCGATTATTTTGCGGAGCTGACAGAAAATGTTGCTGCGATATTTGATAAAGCTAAATCTACGGTCCCGTTCAGGAAGCCTTTTCCAATACAGACTCCACGGGAAAGCAGAAGCGTCAACAAATATTGCAAGTACCATGAGGATATCGGGCACGACACCAAGGATTGTATAGCTTTGAAGAAAGAGGTGCAAGCCCTAATCGAGAATGGAATGTTGTTGAAGTTCGTCAAAAAGCACTCCCAGAAAAATGTCGTGGTAAAAGCTGTCTCAAAGAAAACTGACACAGCCATGGTGATTTCCGAAGGGGTTGACGATTTTAACGTTGAGCAAGAATATTTGGACCCCAAGGTGGGGAGGAACAATGTGAACTTGGTAGAGGAAGAGATTCCGAGGGGAAAAGTGGACAGCCTTTGTGCGTTCTTCGATTCTTTGGCGATTTTTGGGGGAGACACAATTGCGGGAAATTCCAACAGCTCCCGAAAAAAGCATATGGTCAACTTGACCACCCAGATTGAAGCGGGAGTCTCTGCGCAAATGTACCGATCGCCTACCCCTATTATTTGCTTCGATGATGATGATATGCGGAATGTAGCCGGCCCTCATGAAGACGCTGTAGTGATCGGGGCAGGCATCGCTGGGGATCAAATTTAGAAAATACTCATCGACACGGGGAGCTTCGCGAATATATTGTTTATGAGCACTTACCGACGCATCTCTGACCCACCGATCATCCGAAGGTCCGACAGGACCATAGTGGGCTTTACTGGTGCCACATCAGTGGTGGTTGGAGAGTTCCAATGTGTGGTCGAGCTGGGCCGTGGACCATTTAAGAAAGAGGTGGAGGTACTTTTCATTGTGGTCGACGCACCAACCTCATATAATGCTATCCTGGGTCGCTCTTGATTGACCCGGATGCATGGCGTAATCTCCATAGTGCATCAGTGCTTAAAGTATGTGGTCGGAAACAATGTTGGGACAGTCCGAAGTAGCCAGAAGATGGCACGTGAGTGTTACCAGATAGCCTTATCCTCTAAGGGGGTTCGAGGAGAGACTTCCGACCCAGCATAACAATTAAAGGGGCTCCTCCTCGGACTCATCCCCTGTGATGATCCGAGGGAGGCCCCCAGATTTCAGGTCCCAAAAGAAGATTCTGCGACACACGAATTTGCGAGCGGCAAAGTTCTGAAGATTGGAGTCCACCTCTCTCCAGAATTTAAAGAAAGATTAATTGCTTTTTTATCTGATAAACTTGATATGTTTGCATGGTGTGTACAGGATGTCACTGGAGTGCCTTTCGTCAGATCCAAGACTATTTGACGTCTCCGGAAGTTTTGTCCAAGCCTTTGGTAGGGGAAACATTAATTGTCTATGTAGCAGTATCAGACTGCGCGGTCAGTGTCGTTCTCCTACGCAAAGATGACTCTATTCTGAAGCCGATTTATTATGTCAGTAAGAGTTTGCTGGATGCGGAGAAGCGATATCTTACATTGGAGAAGGTAGCTTTAGCTTTGGTAACGGCAGCTCGAAAGATGAGACCTTACTTCCAGGCTCACCCGATCGTTGTTCGGACGACTTTTCCTCTGAAGAGTTTATTGCAAAGACCAGACATCTCTGGCAGGATGACTAAATGGTCAGTAGAGCTGGGAGACTTCGACATAACATTTGAGCCTCGAACGGCGATAAAGGCATAAGTTTTAGCCGATTTCTTGGTCGAATTTCATTCAGACAGAGGGGAACGGGAGGCAGACGACGTGGTTGACGCAGAGGAATGGGTGGTACGGACGGATGGCGGGTCGAACATTTCAGGAAGTGGAGCAGGTGTCCAATTGATTTCCCCGAAAGGGGTAGCTATGTTCCAAGCCATCCGTTTCGGTTTTAAGGCTACTAATAATGAAGCTGAGTATGAAGCTGCTCTAGCAGGCTTGCGTTTGGCTCAAATATGCAGGGCTCGAAGGATTAAATTGATTAGTGACTCACAGTTGGTGATAAACCAAGCCTCAGGGGAGTCCGAGGCCAGAAAAGAAACACTGATACAGTATTTGAGGCTGATGAAAAACTTGGTATCTGAATTTGAGGGAGTCAAGTTCGAGCATGTTCGAAGAGAGTTAAATATTGTCCCGGATTCTCTGGCTTCCGCTTCGCGGACAGAAGGTTACCCGTGGGTTTTGGTTCAGGAGTGCCCTTCAATTTCGATTGGCGAAGAGCACGCGATGACCATCTCGGAGGAAAGTAATGTGATTTCGCACGATTGGAGAACGGTTATCATCGATTTTTTGGCCAATGACATTTTACCGGTCGAAAAGCACGAAGCCAGGAAAGTTAGATTCAAGTCTCACGGCTACATTCTGCTGGGAGGAGTGCTATATAAAAGATCTCTGAGTCGGCCATTATTGAGGTGTCTGAATGGGCCCGAGTCACAGATTATCCTCTCCGAACTCCACGATGGTGAAGGATATGCCCACTGTGGATACAAGGCCCACTATTGCGGCCGACGTAAAATATTTAGTCAAACGATGCGACACGTGCCAGCGCTACGCTAATGTGATTCACAAACCTGGAGTGTTGATGGAAAGAATTTCAGAGGCAGTTCCGTTTGACAGATGGGGCATTGATCTAGTTGGGCCTCTACCAATGGCATGTGGGGGCAGACAGACGATAATTGCGGCAGTCGACTATTTCTCTAAGTGGGTGGAGGCTGAACCACTCGCAGGAACAAAGGCCAAAGACGTGATCAAGTTTGTCATATCTAACATTTGTTGTCGTTTTGGTGTACCATTGCAGATCACCACAGACAATGGGCCTCAATTTGATAACAAGGAGTTCCAGAGCTTTTGTGTATCGAGGGGCATTCGATAATGTTTTTCAGCACCATTTCACCCTCAGGCTAATGGGCAGGTGGAAGTGACTAATCGTACGATCCTCGATGGTCTGAAGAAGAACTTGGAAGGCAAAGCAGGAAAATGGCCCGACTATCTACAGGAGGTGCTGTGGGCATACCGAACGACTCCCCGAACGGCCACTGCTGTGTCCCCATTTGCCTTAGTCTACCGGATGGATGTTGTGGTCCCTCCGGAGATCCTTTTCCCCTCACATCGTATAGCAACGTATGCCTCAGACACAAATGACCAGAGTAGAGCATTGGCTTTAGACTTGGTTGAGGAAAAGAGACAGCAAGCACAGTTGACGTCCCTTCATTATCAAACTCTTTTGAGGAGTCGATATGCGTCCAAAGTAAAGCATAGAGATTTTCAGGTGGGAGACAAGGTTTTACGCAAAGTTTTCTTGCACACTAAAAACAAGAGCTTGGGGAAGCTGGGACCTAACTGGGAAGGCCCCTACGAGGTCACCGAAAAGATAAAACCAGGCACATATCGGTTAAAAGATAAAGAAGAGCGATACCTCCGTTTACCTTGGAATATTGAGAATTTAAAATTATATCTTGATTAAAAGAGCTAGCTGACATTGTATTTCTTTTTCCTTTCTTTGTATCCCCCAGAACAAATTTTGGTGAGGGCACACTCTTTCCTACCCTGTTAGGCACATGAAGGTTTTAATGAGGTGTTTCGATAAGCCCCTTAAATACAAAGAATTCTTTGCCTTAACTATTTTTCGGGTCACAGTAACATGTGCCTCGAATTATTGTCCCTTCAGAATTATTTTTTGGGTCACAGTAACATGTGCCTCGAATTATTGTCCCTTCAGAATTATTTTTTGGGTCACACTAACATGTGCCTCGAATTATTGTCCCTTCGAATTATTTTTTGGGTCACAGTAGCATGTGCCTCGAATTGTTGTCTCTTCGAAGTATTTCTTGGGTCACACTAAGGTGTGCCTCAAGTTTTTGGGACCTTCGAACTATTTCTTGGGTCACACTAAGGTGTGCCTCAAGTTTTTGGGACCTTCGAACTATTTCTTGGATCACACTAAGGTGTGCTGCAAGTTTTAGGACCTTCGAACTATTTTTTGGGCCACACTAACATGTGTCTTAAGTTTTATTTTTACTTTATCAATATTTGGGTCACACTAAGGTGTACCTCGAATCCAATATCGCTATGTCATTATTTGATCACAATAGCACGACTCAAGATATGATTTCCTTAAATTTTTAAGTAGATTACAATCATAGTTCGAAGGACTTGTCTCACAAAATTAGAACAATATCACATATGTATGGATTCGAGGAATAGAAGTGATAATTGTTCGAAGGGAAATATAATTAAAGTTCGAAGAACTTGGTAAAAATATAACATATACAAACTTATGAATAAAAGTGATAATTGTTCGAAGGGCAATATAATTAGAAGTTCGAAGAACTTGGTAAAAATATAGCATATGCAAACTTACGAATGGAAGTGATAATTGTTCATTGATCTTACAAAAATTGACCTGTCTTACAAAATTAGCACGGTACAAAATGTTCAAGTCATTACCAAAGAGGCCCTCTTGGGCCATACACAAAACACAAAACATTAACTCCTTCCGCACTTTTCCTCAGTCTGAATTTTTCGAGGAGTCACTCTCCTCAGCCTCTGAATTTTCACTCTCACTTACAATTATGTGGGGGGGGGGGGGGGGGGGAGGGCGAAGTTCTGAGGGGACAAGCTTCCAAAAGGGCCCCATGTTGTATTCAGGATGCTCAACATGAATTTGGGTAAGCAAACCAGCTCGAGTAGTGGCATCCCGGGCCTGCAGCTTACTTGTACATGTTGCTGCATAAGCATCCACAGCTTTGTCCTTTTCCTCCTCGATTTGTCCAGGAATATTTTCGACCCGCCTCCGTAGCTGATCTCGGTCGACTGTCACCGTTCGAAGGGCCTCAGTGCATTGTGTGAATCCATCGCAAGCCAAGTGATGCCCATTTTTATACTCAGCTATCATCAACTCCTGAGAATCAGTCTTCTTCTTGTACAGATCCCTCTCCTCTTGACAACACCTCTCCAGCATTATCACATAATTCTCGGAGGCAGAGAGACGTTCATATAAGGCATCAGCTTGGCCCTCGATCACCGCATGTTGCTTCTTAGCCTCCTCGAGCTGAGAGTCAGCCAGCAACGATTTGAACTTGTAGTGATTTTTGCGTTTCTCCAGGTGACACATTTTCTTTCCTATGTTCACTGAGGTATGCAGCAATCTCCGAAGGGACAATGAGAAATCATCATCCAAAGGGACTTCGAAGGAGCTCGAGGGCGACCCTAATTCTGCAGAATCAAAATCAGAAAACCCACATCTAAGAGTCTCTGGATCAATAAGTTGAGGAGGGTTGCTTCGAGGAATAGGGATGGGAGCTAATCTTGGGTTGTTTTCAAGGGGGGCTGGATGAGAAGCTTCAGTAAGAGGCGAGTGTAGGGATTGTTGAGAATTTTCCCTGGGAGAATGGCCACCTCTGTTTTCAGGTTCACTTGCGCTTTCATGGACCCCTTCCTCAAGACCAGCATCCTGGTTGTTATCAGGCGTCTCACCTCCCTCGGATTGTTCTTCGATGGGTTCGAGGAGAATACCCTTGCCTTTTCTATCTTTTTTCTTGGCATCCTTCCTCGAAGGAAGGAGGGGAGCAGGGGGAGGAGGAATGGAGTCCAATGGAGCAGTATTATTTGATGAAGGGGGAAGAGAATTCGATGCCCCAGCATCGTTCGAGGAGGGAGGCCTTTGAGTACTGACAAGCCCTTCGGGATTTAGTTGTTGGGTTGGTAATACTTCATCTTCTGGAGGTTCCCCAAGATGGCTCTGCGAACGGGAACGCTTGGACAAGTATATTACTACATCTTTTTTACTGCACCGCTCCATCACTTCTCGCTCCGAGGGAGGAGTCATCAATCCTCTCACACTAATGCGATCGAGGGGATTGAGCCTCCATAGTCGACTCCGAGCCAGATTGTTGTCGGTAAAGCAGAGACAGAATCGGTTGTCCCATTGATCCTTTGCCCACAAGCGAAGGTTGGTGGACACAGTTGTAGCACCTTCGACATAATCAGAGTAGGGCTTGGATATCTCAGTCATAGCTACAACAAATAGTTAACATCAAAACCAATAAGTAAAAGTTCGAGGGAGCATAGTTATTCGAAGGCACATAATTATTCAAAGGCATATAAATATTCGAGGGAGTATAAAATTCGAGGAGTCGCAAAACGTTGAGGGGATACTTACACTTCATAGTCCACCTTAGAGAAAGCTTGTGAGGATTTGAAGGAGTGGCTTCTGATCCGGTCTCCCAGCAACCAGAGAAGAAGAGAAACTGCTGCCTCCATTTTTTATCAGCCTCCAGTAGATCTTTCAATACTTTTTGCCCTCGATTGAAAGTCAGCGAGTAAAAGGGGAAGTAAGGATTTCGGGCCAAACCAGCAAGGCCAATCAGTTTCTCCAATGAAAATTCCTGACCTGAGAGCCTCGAGGCCATGATGCAGGACATCAACGTAAACCACATGTTGGGCCCAACCTGCGAGGGGCAAAGGTCTATCTTCGACAAATACTCGATGAAGAAGGGGTCTAAGGGATACCTTAACCCCCAGTTCATGATTTCTGTATATACCACCAACTCACTGTCCCTCACAAATAAGGGTGTATCTCCCTCGGAGGGAAATCTAATGTTAACGTAAGAGGGGATGCACCATCGAGTCTTTAGCATCGTCTCTTCCTCCCTCGAAAATACTTGTATTTGATGTTGGCAAGGGCCACCATATGTTTATTTTCGATGCCCCGAATGTTATTACCAGCAATGTTGTCCAGCTATAAGGGCAGCACGATGTCCCCTTTTAATTTTGGAGCAATCTGACGAGCTTGCTCTTCGGATATTGCTGGGGGTGTAGGCGTTGCAAGGTTTGCGGGACCTAAGGAAGGGATGGTTGGCACTTTCGGGTCGAGGGGCTTTTTGAGAGGCTTTTTCCCCTTGACATCTCGATCTTCGTTACGTCTATTGAACATATCCTCCTCGGTAATAAGGGTCCTCGAGGGGGAAAATTGAGTCCCATGAATGGTCATGGATGGAGTGGAAGGCAGACTCGACGCATCTGCTTCGTTTCTTCGAGGAGGGCTGTTCGAAGTACGTCGAGGGCTTATAGCTGTTCTTGTGGATATTCGCGGAGGACTAACAGAAGTTCGAGGGGGCTTTTTGAAGTCCTTTGAGGGCTCGCAGATTTTTGAGGGAGATTCTCGAGGGTTGTTGGTAAAGTTGGTTCTCAAATCACTAGGGGCGCCTCCCTGGCCCGTTTTCGTTCGTGAGAGCCTTTTCTATCTTTGTGGGACTTCTTTCTCTTCCCAGATGAGTGCTTGTGTTGTCTATCTTTACCCATCTCTCCGAGGGGGGTCGACTCACTGTGCAAACTTTGTCGAGCAATTTCGCGGGGGATGATTGCGGTCGAATCGTCCGAGGGGGGCCAGGCACCAAAGAAGGTAGTAGTCGATGGTGGGGGACGAGGCCTCACGTCTTCACCAGCAGCAATCCTCTCCTCGAACCTCTTACTAATTAACAACCACTCAGGAATTCGACGGGGCTTATTCGCCAGCTTTATCTCTCTAGAAATAATTGAACAGAAGTTGAGTTAATGAAGAGAAAAGGCTGGTATTTATAGACAATTATGGGCCTTCTTGACAAATCAGGCCTATGGACCTTTTTATGATGTTTGCCTAGGGACATTATGGTCCATATGGGTGGGAATTGTTCTGACACTAGCCACGGAGGAAGATGAAGGGTTTTTGTGTCAAAAAGTGTCAGGGAAGAGGAAGAGTTTTCTGACAAAAATGTCAGAAGAATTGATAACGTTTCCAAAGAATTATGCTAACACAGGTGTTTGTGAAATGACGTCATCAATCCTAGCACTCTTTTTAGCCTGAGTATGAAATTATTCGGAGGCCGATCCACTTAAAATGGTGCAAGGATTGAGGGGGCTACTCGGTTAACAGAAGGCATTCGAAGAGGTTTTGCGCATTCGAAGAGGCCCACAGAGCATTCGAAGAGCTTTGTAAACAATCGAAGGACGGTTTTTCAAAGAGTTGGTTTGCGGCTTCGATAGTTCGAGAAGCTTTGTAAAATTGGAAGAATGACTCTTCGAGGAGCGACCTATGAAAGTCGGAGAAGAAATGGTTTTTGCCTGTCAAGAGAGTGATTCAGTCTCAGTAAAATAATTTTTACTAAGACCGGGGGGCTACTGATAAGGAAGAATAAAAGACAAGGAGAAAAGTGTAAAGAAGAAACTTGATAGGAGAAAATAGCAAAGGAAAAGTGTGATAGGAGGAAAGTGCATAGAAATAAATGTATAAATGTATGAGGGCTGAATTATATAAATTGTATAAAGAAATAGCCAAAATAGGAAGAAAGTAAAGTATAAGGACCAAAAGATGTAATTAGTCCAGATTAAAGCGTGTGGGGTCCGCAATTGTACTATAAAAGGACCACACACGCTTCACAAATCGCGAGATGAATAGTACGAGACTTTCTCTCTCTACTTAACCTAATAAACAAGATTTTCTCTCTCTAAAACTATCACTAAGGCATTTCTGTATCGCAAAATCATCTATCGAAAATCTTCGTATCGCATAATCACCCCTGGACCATTTAAACTTATCACACCCAATCAGAAAATTTGAATTTTAAATTTATGACTAGCCGTCACTCTCTCTTAGCCTACCAAAATATCTGTTTTCCAAGGAAGATCTGTTTTTTTAAAATTTGTTACCGTGATTAGGTTTTTTCCTCCAACCACCGTTAACCATCGACGATCCTACCCAAACGTCGTCCAGCGTTTTAAACCACCGTTCACCAGCATGTAACTGTTGTCCACAACCAACCACCGTTTATCAACAACCTTGAGATTTCAAAACCGACGATTAAACCTACGTTTTTCCTTAATGTCAACCACCGTCGATTAAACCAATTTTCCGTTGAGAATTTAAGCCTAACTAACAGTGACATTCTACTTCCGTCATCAACGTCAACCACCGGTAGCCACTTCGAAGGTATGGTAGCTACTACAATTCAACATTTTTTCGTTTTTTTCCCAGCTTAGATATGAGATCGAACTTGGCAAAATCGTGTTTGTTAATCGATTTGTTTTTTTAAAAGTTGTTTAGGTCCTCTTTCTGGTCGAGTTTTTTATGTTTTCGTCATTCTGTAACTTTCCGATCACATTTTACAAACATCTGAAGATCAAGTGAACATGATGCGATTGTCGTGTAGAGGATGCGATTTTCGGCTTGTATTCAGACATTGCTAGATACGGTATAATGAAATTGCTAGATACATTTTATTGGATTTCCAGATGCACTCAGAAGACATTTTACAGATATCTGAAGATTTAGCGAATAAGATGTGATTGTCGTGTAGAGGATGCGATTTTCGGCTTGTATTTAGACATTGCTAGATACAGTATAATAAGATTGCTAGATAAATTTTATTTGAATGCCAGATGCACTCAGAAGACATTGCTAGACACACTAATACAACATTGCTAGATACACTAATACCACATTGTTAGACACACTAGTATAACATTGCTAAACACACAAATACGACATTGCTAGATATGGGAATTGTTACTACACTAATACCACATTACTAGACACACTACTATAACATTGCTAGACACATAAATACAACACTGCTAGATATGAGAATTGTTACTGCAATTGTAATTCAAATATCACATTGCTAGATACATTGACATGAGTTTTCTAGATACAATTATCTCACTTCTTACATTGCGATTGTGTTTAATAACTGCCTTACAAGTGTTTCCTGGAACTACTGACTCTTTAATCCTTAGTGATACTATAAATAAAGGCATTGCTACAGTAAATATCCACTGAACACAAAAAAAATTAACAACATAATTATAAAATAGATTAAAACATTAGATAGTGGCTTTACAACTTCCAAGTACAACAACTCTCCTAAAAAATAAAATATCTTAGAGGGTTGGTCCATTATTGCCAAAAAAACAAAAAAAAAACATACTAAATAAAAAAATACTACATGAACTCCAATAACATCAGTCTGAATCTTCATCTTCCTCATCATCGTCTTTCTTATATGATTGTATTTGTAATGATTCAATATCTACCTTTGTCTTGTCAACTAATAAATTAACCAATAAGATAAATAATCTTTGTTTAATTACTAACAAATATAGGTAACAATCATTTCGTCCTCATTTAATGTACTCATATGCCAATAAATATATCTAGCATTGCATTAATATAGTTGGCGCGATTTGCCTAAAATCTGGTCCAAGAAAAATGATATTGCTAGATACGACGTTATGACATTGCTAGATACGAGTTATATGACATTGCTAAATACATGTTATATAAAATTGCTAGATAGTAGTTATGACATTGCTAGATACAATGTACATGACATTGCTAACTACTTTATTACCACATTGCTAGATATTCAATTATGACATTGCTGGATACGTAATAATTGTTAAATGGTTAGATACACGAGGAATTGTAGGATCTTGCTTGATACATTAATAATACATATTAGTATCTCGAAATGACACCTTATGTACCTAATTACCAAACATATTAGCACTTGGTACCCTGATGACATTGCTAAATACGAGTTATATGACATTGCTAAATACGACGTTATGACATTGCTATATACGACGTTATAACATTGCTAGATACGAGTTATCTGACATTGCTAGATGCATTATTAATGTATTTCTATATACGAGTTTTATGACATTCTTATATACGAGTTATATGACATTGCTATATACAACGTTATGACATTACTAAATACGACTTATATGACATTGCTAAATACGAGTTATATGACATTGCAAGACACGTTCTTACGAAATTACTATATACGACATTGCTATATACGACATTGCTATATACGAGTTATATGACATTGCTAGATATTCAATTATGACATTGCTATATACGAGTTATATGACATTACTAGATACATTTTATATGACATTACTAGATACATGTTATATGACATTGCTAGATATTCAATTTAACATTGCTATATACGAGTTATATGATATTTCTAGATACGACGTTATGACATTGCTAGATACAAGTTATATGACATTGCTAGACACGTTCTTACGACATTGCTAGCTATTCAATTATGGCATTGCTATATACATAAAAATTGTTAGATACACGTAATCTTACATTGCTACATACACGTAATCTGACAATAACAAATTATTGTCCCAACACTAACGTCTAAAAAATGCTAAGGGTGTGTTTGAAAGACTGACTTAGCTTAGAGGAATGGGATTGGTTTAAATTTTTTGAATGAAGCGAATTAATCAGTACTATGTGGACGTTAATTAGTATTATCCGGTCCCAACCCTATCCACGAGAGTAATTAGTCTTGTGTAGCCATAATTAGTTAATGAGTTCTGTTAAGACTATTTTAGTTACTCTTTAATTGACTAGTTTATCCGGTGTGACATAGTTCAAGTATCATTGAGGTTTTGGCTTCGAGTAGGAGATCATTTGCCCAAAAATTTCCCAAAAAAAGAGTCAAGGATTTGATAGTCCTGTGCTCACACCAAACACTGGACTGGACTATTTTATTCCATGATTGACTAGTATTGGACATCACGAACACATAATTGGACTAAATACAATCCAATTGGGTTAAATTCCATGTACTGAACTTTAACTCTTATGGATTTTGCTCACCTTTGAATGAACGAGCTTGTACATTTTGTTAAGAAATTTGTTTCCACCTTATTTGTAGTCTCAATTTGACGAGGCTTTATATGAGTCCTCTGCATAGACATAACGTATTCTGATTCCTTAGCATCTTGTTTCCTATACAATCTCATGTTCTTGTGTAGTCATTATGGATTACCGTGGTTCATCTTTGGAGCTAACGTCTTTTTTATTTTGTCTCCGTAATAATCATCAGATCAGTGAAGACCTTTGCACAGAGATATTACAGCTTACAAGTGAGTTATTTCATTCTCACTATAAACCTATATTGGCATCATCAAATAATCAGTGAAGTAAACTGATACATATCATCTTTATATTTGATGTTCAGGAGAAAACTTGGAGAAGGAGCCACATAATAGAGCTCATAGATCAATTAATTCTCTAAATCCAGTTTGTCGACAATACTTCATCTTTATGGAAATAATGTTTTGTAATTATAGTGTAGGATAATCCGGACTACAGAACTAGTTGCTGCTCAGGAGAAATTTAGCAAGCTCGAGCGCCAGAAGGAAGAGATTCTGAAGTACTACTCGCATGTCTCCCTTCTGCATAGGCTTCAAGGTACATAGGATATTTCTGTTTATCTGATGTCATGGGCTCGAGCTCTCGCTGATCTTTTGTTTATTGAGAACGAGAATTTCTTTTGCAGAATCCATGAACCAAACCGAGGGATAATCTGAAACCTTGAATAAACAACTTTTAGACGGGGAGATAGATCTTGCGAGTTTTGTGCAGAAGTTTAAGAAGATTTGTAGTAATTACCATCGACGAGAATTGATTCAACTTGCTGCCAAAACATCGCGAACTGTGTGAATTATAGTTGAATTGGCTCGTATTTGTTTGAATATGAAACTATATAATAGTCAACAGCCATCTTTATATATATGTTTTGGTTGCCAGTTCTTTGTCTTCAACAAATAAATTTCTGTGAATTTTATACATTTTAAATATATACACTATGATTTCATTAACCAGTATATATTTATTCCATGAAGTAACATTTAGTTATTTTCTTCGCTAAAGTTCTACGATTTCTTCTTCCACAAGAAATTCTAATATATGCATTTGACTAACAAAAGGAAGAGATTAAACATAAGTTGATAACATGTTCAAATCATAATAATTTTGAAACAAACTATCCTAATAGATTAAACATAAGTTTATAATATGTTCTGAAATCTTAAAAGCAAAGCATAACTATATTTGAAGAAACCATCCTAAGAGATATAACATATAATTTTGAATATGAAACTATATAATAGTCAAAAACCATATATATATATATATATATATATATATGTTTTGGTTACCAGTTCTTGGTCTTCAACAAACAGATTTCTTGATTTCTGTAAATTTTATACATTTTAAATATATACACTATGGTTTCATTAACCAGTATATATTTATTCAATGGAGTAACATTTAGTTGTTTTCTTTGGTAGAGTTCTACGATTTCTTCTTCCACAAGAAATTCTAATATATGCATATGACTAACAAAAGGAAGAGATTAAATATAAGTTGATAACATGTTCAAATCATAATAATTTTGAAACAGACCATCCTAATAGATGAAACATAAGTTTATAATATGTTCTGAAATCTTAAAAGCAAACCAAAACTATCTTTGAAGAAACCATCCTAAGAGATATAACATATAATTTTGAATATAAAACTATATAATAGTCCAAAGCCATCTATATATATGTTTTGGTTACAAATACTTGGTCTTCAGCAAATAAATTTCTTGATTTCTGTAAATTTTATACATTTTAAATATATACACTATGGTTTCATTAACTAGTATATATTTATTCTATGAAGTAACATTTAGTTGTTTTCTTCGCTAGAGTTCTACGATTTCTTCTTCCACAAGAAATTCTAATATATGCATCTAACTAACAAAAGAAAGAGATTAAACATAAGTTGATAACATGTTCAAATCATAATAATTTTGAAACAGACCATCCTAATAGATTAAACATAAGTTTATAATATGTTCTGAAATCTTAAAAGCAAAGCATAACTATATTTGAAGAAACCATCCTAAGAGATATAACATATAATTTTGAATATGAAACTATATAATAGTCAAAAACCATATATATATATATATATATATATGTTTTGGTTACGAGTTCATGGTCTTCAACAAATAAATTTCTTGATTTCTGTAAATTTTATACATTTTAAATATATAAACTATGGTTTTATTAACCAATATATATATTTATTCCATCAAGTAACATTTAGCTGTTTTCTTCGCTATAGTTCTACGATTTCTTCTTCCACAATAAATTCTAATATATGCATCTGACTAACAAAAGGAAGAGATTAAACATAAGTTGATAACATGTTCAAATCATAATAATTTTGAAATGGACCATCCTAATAGATTAAACATAAGTTTATAATATGTTCTGAAATCTTAAAAGCAAACCATAACTATCTTCGAAGAAACCATACTAAGAGATATAACATATAATTTTGAATATGAAACTATATAATAGTCAAAAGCCATCTTTATATATATATATATTGTTACCAGTTTTTGGTCTTCAACAAATAAATTTCTTGATTTCTGTAAATTTGATACATTTTAAATATATACACTATGGTTTTATTAACCAATATATATTTATTCCATGAAGTAACATTTAACTGTTTTCTTCGCTAGAGCTCTACTATTTCTTCTTCCACAAGAAATTCTAATATATGCATTTGACTAACAAAAGGAAGAGATTAAAAATAAGTTGATAACATGTTCAAATCATAATATTTTTGAAACAGACCATCATAATAGATAAAACACAAGTTTATAATATGTTCTGAAATCTTAAAAGCAAACCATAACTATCTTCGAAGAAATCATCCTAAAAGATCTCATAAGAAAAGGAAATTAAATTCACCCGAAGACGATAGAGAAACGTACCTAGTTCGTAACAAGAGGAGAAAGAAACGAGCAATAGGAGAGAGATACTATAAACGTGATATTTTATTTTAATGAATTTTTAATTTTTTTAATAATTCAATAAACATCAGAATTTTAAGAATTTTTTTAAGAACTGTTATACAATCTAATGAACTTTTGAATGACTCGCTTATATAATATATATATACACGGTAAAATTAAAATTAGGAGTATGAATAAAAGATAATTAAGTTACTGTTTATTTAGACACAAAATTTGAATTAATGTTTAATTTAAGTACATATGGACCAATTTTAATAAAATAATTATTTTTTAATATTAATTTTTCAATACCATAACTATCATCCTTAACGTAGTATATAAGCTTTATTTTAAGAAAAAATGTATTTTCACCAGCAAATATACCACAATGCAATGTTGGATACTTCAAATATGCAACAAATTCTACTGCTATAGTGGATCATGTAACCAGTGTGAGAAATATGATGTTTGGAATGCTTCTAAGTGTGTTCATAAATCCACAAAACTTAGTCAGAATAATCTATGACGACACACTATCTAACTTTCTATATCTAAACATACTTTTTTTTGTTCGTTCTAAATACCAGAGAACCTTTTGACTTCTTTGTGATGGTTCTACTTACATATCTACTAAATAAACCAATATATTCGTGCACACTATAATAATATTCGAACAACCTATCCTAATAGATATCACATCTAGTTACTATATAACTATTCTTTTCTAATTATTACAACTAAACCTTACGGGGCTTGGTTTTTTATAGTGTGAATCTTAATCTTGCTCACTTTCTAACCCTATTCTCAGAACAACTCATAACAATTATTTTTGTTTCACAAATTTTATTTCTAATAAGAATGTTGTTCTATTTCTTTACACAGATGAAACCGTCTCCACAAGAGTGAACTTTAGTTTCGCATTCTTCAAAAACATCGGCGAGGATTAACATATCACCAAATGTCAATTCATAAGTTGATAATCTTTCGTGGAATATACTATTAAACATTAAAAAAAATAACTTCAAAACGTATTTTGAATAGCTATTGTTAGTATATGTGTAAAATATAGTATTCTTTACTATTAAATCGTCTTTTTATAAAATTATTAATATTTTTACTTAATTACCAAAGTCATTGTAAATTTATTTAATAGGATAATAATCTAATATGATAATTTAATTTTAGTGTTGATCAGACGTCCAATTTCGACGTCTGATTTTGATAAACTATCTGTACGATTTCTGAAATTGGACGTCCGATTTACAACTATTGATTAAAAAAATAGTTACTCATGTTTCAATTATTAAACAAATCCAAAAAGTTTAACTCTTCAAATATTAGACAAAGAAAAAAGTGATTAACAATTCCATGGAAACCTCTTTAAGATAGACTTTTAAGAAATTTGGGTTCTTCATAACTCTGAGAACAAAATGACACAAATAAATACGATGAGAAATAAGATAGATAATTCAATAACTTTAGATTTTTTAAAGGTGTTTTATTTGTTACAAAGTTGTACCACTAGAGACACTAAAATATATTTTAATTATAATTTCACATATCTATGTGTTGTGTTTGATATCATATATATTTTTTTTATATTATATTTATATCCCACATAGTTATTCTCTTATTAACTATTGGTACCTCTATCTATGTATAGAAATTTTTAGTTGTTTTACATATAATTATATATAATAATAGAACCCTAAATCTTAAACCTCTAACCCCAAATCTCAAATAATTATATCAATTTCACAAAATTTATTTCTCATTGGAATGATGTTCCATTTCTCTACACAGATGCGACCGTATACACAAGAGTGAACTTTAGTTTCACATTCTTCAATAGCATTGGCGAGATTAACATCTCACCAAATGTCAATTTGTAAGGTTTGATAATCTTTTGTAAAATATATTGTTAAACATTAAAAAATAACATCAAAACAAATTTTGAATAACTATTGATAATACATGTGTAAAATATAGTATTCTTTACTATTTAATCATCTTTTATAAAATTATTAATATTTTTAATTAATAACCAAAGTTATTGTAAAATCATTAAATAATATGATGAGAAAATATGATATATTAATTTTAGTGGTGATCAGACGTCCACAATCAGGCGTACAATTTCTGAAATTGGACGCCTGATTGGCGACGACTATTTAAAAAAATAATTACTCATGTTTTAATTAATTAAAAAATACCACAAAGTTTTACTCTTCAAATCTTGGAGAAAGAAAAAAATGATTACCAATTCCATGGAGACATCTTCAAGATATACTTTGAAGAAATCGAGTTCTTCATAACTCTGATAATGAAATGAGAGAAATGAATACGAGGAGAGAGAAGATATATAATTTTATAACTTTAGATTTTTTTAAAGGTGTTTCTTTGTTACGAAGTTGTACCATTAAAGACACTAAAATATATTTTAATTCTAATTTTGCATATACATGTGTTGTGTTTGATAGCGTATAGTCTTTTTATATTATGTTTGTATCCCACATAGTTATTCTCTTATTTATTATTGGTGCCTCTATCTATGTATAGAATTTTCTAGTTGTTTTAAATATATTTATATATAATAATAGAATCCTAAATATTAAACCTCCAACCCCAAACCTCAAATAATTATATGAGTTTCAGAAAATATATTTCTCGTAGGAATGATGTTCCATTTCTCTACACATATGCGACAGTCTGCACAAGAGTGAACTTTAGTTTCGCATTCTTCAATAGCATTGGCAATATTAACATCTCACTAAATGTCAATTTGTAAGGTTTGATAATCTTTCGTGGAATGTATTGTTAAACATTAAAAAAATAACATCAAAACATAATTTGGATAACTATTGTTAATACATCTGTAAAATACAGTCTTCTTTATTATTTAATCATCTTTTTATAAAATTATTAATATTTTTAATTAATAACCAAAGTCATTGTAAAATCATTAAATACTATAATGAGATAATATGATAATTTAATTTTAGTGGTGATTAGACGTCCTATTTTAACGACTAGTTTTAATAAACTAGTTACTCATGTTTCAATTAATTAAACTAAACCCACAAATTTTAACTCTTCAAATCTTGGAGAAAGAAAAGAGCGATTACAAGTTCTGTGGAGACATCTTCAAGATAGACTTTGAAGAAATCGAGTTCTTCATAACTCTCATAATGAAATGAGAGAAATGAACACGAGGAGAGAGAAGATAGATAATTCAATAACTCCAGATTTTTCAAGGTGTTTCTTTGTTACGAAGTTGTACCAATAGAGACACTAAAATATATTCTAATTATAATTTTGCAAATCCAGTGTTGTGTTTGATAGCATATATAGTCTTTTTATATTATGTTTGTATCCCACATAATTATTCTCTTATATACTATTGGTGTCTATATATATATATTTCTAGCTGTTTTAAATATATTTATATATAATAATAGAACCCTAAATCTTGAACCTCCAAAACAAACTTCAAATAATTATATTAGCTTCAAAATTTTATGTCTCATACGAATGGTGTTCCATTTCTATACACAGATGCCACCGTCTGTACAAGAGTGAACTTTAGTTTTGCATTTTTCAATAGCATCGACGAGATTAACATCTTACGAAATGCCAATTTATAAGGTTTAATATTCTTTCGTGAAATGTACGGTTAAACATTAAAAAAATAACACCAAACATATTTTAAATAATTATTGTTAATACATCTATAAAATGTAGTCTTCTTAACTATTTAATCGTCTTTTTATTAAATTATTAATATTTTTAATTAATAACCACTCATTGTAAAATAATCTAATGAGATAATGAGATAATATGATAATTTAATTTTAGTGGTGATTAGAGGTCTGATTTCGAGTAGTTTTTAATAAACTAGCAGTTGGGGAATCATGCGTACGATTTTGAAATTGGTCGTCCAATTTGCAATGGCTATTTCAAAAAAATATAGATTTTGAAGATAGATTTTGAAGAAATCAGGTTCTTCATAACTCTGATAATGAAATAAGAGAAATGAATACGACAAGAGAGAAGATAGATAATTCAATAACTGTAGATTTTTTAAAGTTATTTCTTTATTACGAAGTTATACCAGTAGAGACATTAAAATATATTTTAATTATAATTTCATAAATCCATGTGTTGTGTTTGATATCATATATAGTTTTTTTATATTATGTTTATATCTTATGTCATTATTTTTTTATTTACCATGTATTATGTTTGATAGCATTTCTACATATGTACGAGTAGAGAGACTAAATTAAATTTTAATTATAATTTCATATATTCATATGTTGTTTGATATCATGGGTAGTCTTTTTATAGTATGTTTGTATCCCATATCGTTATTATCTTATTTACTATTGGTGTTTCTATTTATATATAGAAATTTATAGTTGTTATGTTTCTTTATAATAATAAAATCCTAAATCTTAAACCTCTAACCCAAAATCTCAAAATCTCAAATTATCAAATTTAAATGTCTAATGAAATCCAAATACCAAATGAAACCAAATATCTAAAATAAAATCGGAATGTCAAATCCAAAAATTAAAAAATAAAATAAACACAAATGAATACGTAAAATGAAAATCTAAATACAAAAAACAAATTCAAACTTAAAATAAAAATAAAAATATAAACACGAAACAAATTCTAATAACAAATTCTGCGGCTACTAAAAGACTAGAAGAAAGGTTACTGTTTGGTGGACAAAGGCTGTTTGGATGAGGATGTCAAGCAGACACCCATCTTTGGAGCTGAACTCCTCACAGAGCAATAGGCTTCCTAAGGACTGTGGTATTGTATGGTTCCGCACTCGCCAAAGGGGCGGTGCCGTTGAAATGGGTCGCACTCGTTCAGAGATGGACAAGGACAACGCGATGCCAAATAATGTCAAAGGAATAACTAATTACATTTTCATTGATGAGAATAGTTTGGTATGGTTTTCGAATACCATTTGAGGTTCGATACATTATCGAATTACCATGGTTATATATTATAGATTTTGAAGAAATCTGAGTTCATTAGAAAATAAAAAAGTTAGAGAAAAATGAACACGAAGAGAGCGGAAATATATAATTCAATACTTTAGATAGGTTTTAACAATAATTCATTTCTAGACTATTGATTTTAGTAACAAATAGTTTATGGATTTTCAAAAGTCCATTGATAGCCGATAGTTTGATAATTTTAGTCCACCGCATTTGTTGATTAATGTAAAGTTTCCACGTGACATCATACTAAAAAAAACTTGTATCATCAATGGTCACTCAACTTTAGTCTAAACTACATTTGAACTTTGACCTAAGTCAAATGACCATTGGTGATATAAGTATTTGTTGAGTATGGTGTCACTTGTCAGCTTTACATTAATATACAGAGGTGAGGAACTAACTTTATCCAAACAGGATAATCCATGGACTACTGACGGACTTTTGAAAGTCGAAAGACTATCTGTCAGTAACTTGATGGTCTAAAGATAAATTACTGTTCAAATCTCATTTAAGTAAACATGTTTTCTTTGTTATGAGGTTATACCGGTGGAGACATTAAAACATATTTTAATTATAATTTCATACATGCATATATCCATCTGTTGTGTTGTCGTGGAAGTATAATCTGAGTCGGCTTTAATTATGTATAATTAGATATACACGTAGAAAGAGAACGATTTTTGGAAGCGTTAATTTTATAATAATGGTAGATTTTTATCGGAATGTGAATTGTAAGTTCTATTAAATAAATAAATTTTGTTTTTATTTCATTTAATTTTGATTTTATTTTTCTAAGAAGAATTAATGAATTTAGTATAACAAATATAAAATTCAATTTATTGTCTTTCATATTTGTATTCTAAATACAATATTTTGGACAATATATTATAAAAAAAAATATAAAAAACTTTATATTTTGCTACTAACGTCAGTTCCAATTCAAATTTTAAAAAACAAGAGCTAAAAACGGAAAAAAGAAATTTATTGATGAAATTGAAACTCCAAATGAAATGATCAATTAACACTAATCCTTTAATGGTAGCATTTATTAGATTTTTTCTCATTTACGATAGAATGTTTTCCGTAATATATCTGTGGTACACAACATTAGTACATAAATTACATCGACTAGTCTATGAAGGGTTTCGAACGCACGGATGCCTCGATGGTACCAAAGTTAAGACCGAGTATCACCAGTGTGATGGGCTTCTATCGCTGGTAAGCGGCCTCAAATAATTAATTCAAGTAAACTGTTATATTTTCTGTCTCAAATAATTAATTCAAGTAAACTGATATATTTTCTGGTTAGATGCGCGGTGTTAGATTGTCGTACTGGCGGGTTGGTGGTCATATATCACAGTGTATCATTTTTTTTTACTTCAACTAATATATTATGTTTTTTCAGTTATATCGGCGGTATTAAATTGTTGTACGACTGGTACGAGGATTCTTAACCGTCAGTGAACGAACCAAAATAATTACATTGGCTAATTTATGTAGTGTTTTGAACGTACCGATGGTAATGTATTAGTTCACTGTAGGTGGGATACTCTACTCCCTGCGTGGAATTTCCATATCGGCGGTTTATCAATTATATTGACAGTACGTGTTCCATGTACTGCTGGTTCATGGTGGTTATACCGTCGCTATACATTCGACTAATTTTTCGTTTATTTTTAAGGGTATACTTTTTAATAGTTTGTCATCGTGTAAGAGGTTAAGGACATGGGATGAGTGACAAATGATTTTGATATAGATTATATTAATGTATTTACAACAAAAGTCTATTATACGCAACAATAATTGATTGATTGAGTTTTTGTTACGAAAAAGATAATGCATTTGCAGTTGTATTAAGATGTCACGAAGATGCGAAAAATATGAAACTCTTAAACTATTTTTTGAATACGAGAGATCCGGAATGTATAAGAAGTTGGTAGACCAAAATGATCGTAATATGAACTCTACCACAAAAAATATGGATTCCTTTTAAAGGAAATATAGTAAATCATGATGAATAGTCCTTAGAGGTCGTATGTGGTGTTCAAATCATGAAATTATAAAATTCAGTGAAGGTCATTCATACTTGGATTGCTTAACTAAAGAAGAGTTTGAATTTTTTATTAGACATACCAACATTAAACCCATCATAGGGAAATTTTAGACATAGTGAAAATAATGAACTCTAAAAATTCGTCTTCCATGCGCACTATATATACAATGCTTAATTGAAACGACCTAAGATAAAAAAAAAGTCGCTTGCAGTCGGAATACTTATTAGTGTGAACAAAAAAGGTTAAAATATTCTGAAAAGCATAGATCGGACGAAGACATGAGTAGTATCATAAGGGATTTTTTCTTCGCACACCCGGTTAGTTTAGCTTTTTTACGGATGTTCCCAAATGTGCTAATAAGGGATGACACATAAAAGGTAATAAGCTACAAGATGTCATTTTATGAGCTTGTTGGAGATACTTGTACCAGTATGACCTTTTACATTGAATTTGCGTTTATGTATGGGGAAAAACTTGACAACTACAAGTGGGTATTAAAATATTTGCTATCGTTGATGGTAACTAACTTCATCGAACAACCGTCCATTATTTTGACTGATCAAGACTTAGTGGTGGTGAAGACTGTTGAAGAAGTGTTCCCTAGGTTGAAGAAGTGTTCCCTAATGCAACCCACATGTTATGTCGATGGCACATTAACATGAACGTCCTAAGGAAAACAAAAAAAAATCATTAATGATAAAGAAGTCTCCAATGCTTTGTACAAGGTGTGGATTAACATGATGTTGTTTAAAAGAGAACTCTCATTCAATAACTATCAGCCTGAAATGCTATGTGACTTTAAATATTATCCAAAAGCAATCGAATAAACTGAAACTTGGTTAAAGCCTTATGGTGATAAGTTGATCACGTGGAAAACTAACAAGTTCTTACATTTTGGTTATCAAAACACTAACCGCGTGGAGGGTGTTCATTCCATCCTTAAACATTTAATTTTCATGAGCAAAGATAACCTCGAGTGCTTTATTGAAATTGCACCGTTTGCTCAAATTACAATATGGAGAAATAAAAAAAAATTGAAAAAAATTCGAGTATAGTCATAGATAAATTCGTAAACAAGGTGTACATCGAGCTAAAAAGTAACACCTTTCACGAAGCTTTAGAAATTTTTTGTATGGAAGTAGAATTTGTCTAAAATATTCAAGTTGCAAATGGATCAAATTACACGTGTTTTATAAAAACTACGCACAATATACCTTGTTTGCATGACATCTTCAAATTAGTAAGTAAATGCATATTGGTTTATTTACACTCTTTCAACAAAAATTGAGAGTGTTTAAATATAGTAATTTTCGTACTAAGTTAATGATAAAATAGCTATTAAAATAAATACTAGATAAAATAGTTAATATTTTCATGCAAAAAAGTTAATATTTTCATGCAAAAAGAAGATAAAGCTTGCATAGAGCATGTGTACAGAAAATTGTCTGACATAATTTATCCAAAAATATGTTCCATTTTAGACTTTTTAGATAAACTAAAATAATTTGGTCTTCTATTTACGAAACGTAAATTATCTATTGATACATCTGCATCATCCACTAAACGAGGCAAATTATATCACGAACATATGCTAGATTCTGAGAAAATTAGTTTACCATTGTTGGGTAAAAATTTCAAAACTTCATCTGTCATTTTGCAAAGAGGGAGCATAAATTTTCCAGTCAAATTATAAAGAGAGAAAAATGGAACTCGTTTGGAACTCGTTCGATGCATTCACTGACAAGTGTAAGGGTTGGTTGTAGCTAAAGTGGTATAATATCTTTTACGGTAATATTGGTGGTTGACTCGAAATGTTACTTCAAATAATTCTCTATCTTGTATATACCTTTTATAACAATGCGACCGATTACATGAGGATATTTAATTGTATAGATGAGTTAAAAAATATTATAAAACGTGTCAAGTGCAACAATAGTATTACCAATATGGAGAATTTGATGACAATACCTGAGATAGAATTCGCGATCGCATCGATGTTTACATGTATCTTCCACTTTGTAGGGCAGCCCGGGACGAACGATGTTAGTTTCACTTGTCTACCTTTAAGAGGTGCACCCTCGTGATGTCATAAATGGAGGAACTCGAGTTGGGTTGGGTCAACACCAACCACAATGTCAATGTAAGTATTTCATTTCAACTAAAACTTTTTAGTTTAATTGACTAAATCATTTTTACATTTCCATTTCCATTTTTTATTTCTTTTCTTATGCATTTATCCATTGCGACTGACGCTCCATGTGCGAGGATACATCCTTGTTACCTACAATTGCGTGTAGATGAAGCTAATTTTAGGCATTATCGATTCATTCTCGTTACAAAAGATATGAAGAAATTTAAAAACATAGTTTCAAAGTAATCGATCTAGCCCTTTTTATTTAATATATGTGTATTGTTTTCAAAACTATTTTTCATTGTAATTTATTTACTATATATGTTAGTTTCCACTGAAAAAGATCATGTGTTTAATAAATTACTTTTATGTATTACTTTTATGTTATTTTTGTTTTAAGATTTGAAAACGTCCTAGTTAAATCTTTATAATAAAACAATAAAATGTGAGGTGAGGTTTAGTGTGGACCTCAATAACGGTATGGTTATTATGATAATTTAGCATGACTCATCTACTATAACTTCAAAAAAAGTTTTAGTATATATCGGTAATATGTATTTTTTATACTACATATATGAAACTTCTATAACGATGCTTTGATTATTATATCGGTGGTAGGTGTATCCTACATTGCCGATGTGCTATCCTAAAAAACAAAATAACCCAAAACATAAAAATAAAACAACAACAATATGCAATACTAAAATAAATCATCCAATACAACATTCGTTCATAAAAGAACATAACAAAACATTCGATACTTAGAAGAAAATAATCTGAGTACCATAAAACAACAAAATACTTAGATTTATACTTGATGATTTCAATGGGTATCTAAGAAAAGATACATAGTGTCAAAATATGTCATAATAGTAGGTTTTCGGTTGAACATTGGTCCCCGTAAGCTTTTTGGATAACTAGTTAACAAGATTGGGATTATATATGTTATATTCTTTGTTAAAGTGATGGTAAGAAGACAGGAAATGGTCGTAGATCTAGCAATCTAACAAAGCGAAAAAACCACAAAGAGTCTCCATCAGCGACTTCGACATTATCTCACCAAGTCGATCCATGTGCTCCAAAGGCTCGAGAAAATCTGCCTTCACAGACTTCTAGCTGGTACCGGTGAAAATTGTGCAACCAAACAAATCATGAGGTACTTCAGATTTGTATCCAAATACAGGTCATCATTATATTGGTCCTTAAGCCATCAAAGACCAAACGCCACCTCTTTATACATCCTCAAATCTGCATGATCAACATCCACTGTAATCCCGAACAACCGAGCATAATTGTTATATATTTCTCAATACGTTCTGGTCTCATCGGGTTCAATCACTCTCTCCACCACTGGGAGGCCATAAATAACGAACACGTCGTCTAACATGATAGCTATCTCGTTGAAGGATAACTCGAAAGTGTTGGTCTTATGATGTCAGTGTTCGATCAAAGTCTCATTCAACTACGAGTATGAGTATAAATTACTCAAATGCCGAATGATAGGGCATAATATAGTCGATTTGAGGATATTTTTAATCGTCACCTGATTGTCGAGGTCCCATTTGGCTAACAACTTATACATGTCTCAGACGTTAATACCCAACCGATACTGTAAAAAAAACATAATCAAACCAAAATGTTTGATATAAACAAAAAAAATTGATATATATCATTTAACTTACGTTGCACATGTAGGTGTTGTAAGCCTCGTGAAGCTTGTACTCTAGAAACAATATGATACTGTTTTGTGCCAAGAACATATTCTCGAGTTTTCGAGACTAGGAGTATTGTTTGGTACTCAATTAGGAATGTTGGTACGAATGTCAAGCTCATTTACCTCAGAACGTGTATCATCATTAGATGATTCTTCAGCAGGAGTGAGACTAAGTGTTCTTATAGGGCTTAGTACTTTTTATTATCTTAGGAATTTGTAATTTTGTACCCGTAGATAATGATCTTATACTCAGTTTTCATAGGCTCACTTGCATATCTGTAGGGGAACCAATACCAGTTTCTTCGGTTTCTAAAGCAAGAAAGTGTTTTGAATGTTTTCTTCAATTTTGTGAACAACCTGTATATCTTTAAGCTTTTATCCAACCTACCATTCTTTTTTTTGCAATACAAAAAATAAATTGGTTAGTCAAACGCATTAAAAAAATAGTAGAGTACAAACTCGTACCGCCAGTATGATCTTGGTGGCACTAGTGGTTCCAAAAACATATGTTTGGCACCGCCAGTGCAATCCATATTATACTGGCGGTACCCAGTAACATCAACAACCACTACTTAAGCATCATCGATGCTATATATAAATAACATTTGTGGTACAGAGCAGTCGTACCTTCGACTCTCAAGAACATTTACAATTTCCAGTGAGTATTCTTCGAGTTAAATCCTACAAATCCGTAAATAAAACCTAAATCTAACACAAAACAACAAAATCTAAAATCATTTCATTCATTAATCGATTATAGTATTATATTTAATCAATATCAACATTTTAAATGAGCTATATCTAGATTTTACTCAAAAATCAATTCAAAACTTAAAACATATTAAATAAAAATTGGGAAGATGACTTACTATTTCCCAATTGCTCATTGATGAAATTTTTGTTATCAGGAGTAAGAATTGGTTGTTTTACGGGTTGAAGTAGATGAAAAGAGAGTTACTGCATTTTGTTATTTTTTTATTCTTGAAAAGAAATATGAGTGTTCTTGATGAGGAAAGAGGAAGAGAATTATGTTTTGAAAATGGGATAAGTTAGTATAGGTTTGGAGAACTTAGGGTTTTAAGTAGGGTATTTTTGGAATAAAATAGAAAATTTCAACTTATTTATGAGATAACTCAACTTATTTATGAGAGATCTTAAAACATGATACATTTTAGGTGGGAGATAAATTTTTCAAGAGAGTATTCATTCTAAAAAAATACAACATTCTAGGTAAGTTAAGTCCAAACTGGGAAGGGCCATATACAATTGAAGGAAACAACATTTGACATCCTTGAAATATAGAGCATTTCAAGCTCTATAATTCACCTTAAGCTTCGATTATTCATTTTATTGTTTATGTAACATTTTATTAAACTCTTCTTTGGCATGTGCTCTTTTCTACCTCTGGGATACAAAATTATTTTAAGGAGTCATCCAAAATTTTATCATTTACAAAGTCTCATATTATATATCATGAAATAATTTCCAAGAAGTCTCTGACCTCTTCAAGCAAATATACGACAATGACGAAAAAAGACTCAATTTATCAAATAAAAATATAAGCTTGAGTAATAGAGTCTATGCAACACAAGTTCTTAATTTAAAAAAGTAGTCTTATAATATATCAGTGAGTCATGGACCCTTTAAATAAAACAAAAAGTAAAAAGTAAAAACTTTTATACTTAATCCAAAGAAGAAGCCCACGTGTTCCTTTCTAAAATATAGATTCATTCACAAACGATCACTCTGGTAGGTGTAACGGAGTCTATGCAACACAAGTTCTTTCTTCTAAAAAAACAAACAACATATGCTTAGGGTATAAAATATAAAATAGTTTTACTACAAAAAAAGTCACATACCATGAAAAGACACAAACAAAACACAAGCCAAATAAAATCAATAAAAACCCTAGTAATTCTAAAAATTTCCCCATCATGTATGGACTTAGTTCAAAATAAAGCCTAAACTACAAATTACAACTTCATTTTCCAAAGCATAAACTACATATTTACTCTCTAAATGAGGAATCATAGGTTCATTCTTGAAACATGAACTACATCTTAATTCGTTGAACGAGGAACAACAACTTCATCATAGTAGAGGCAACATTTTCTACTTGCTCAGAGGAATTAACGTTAGTCTCTTTAGTAGCAGGAGGATTAAATGCGTTAAGAGAAATATAATTTTTTTTATTAATTACTAAAGTAGAATCTCCACCAATCCTTTGACTTTCTAATTCAATAAGAAGCTCAGCACCAGAAATCCACCCTTTATAATAGTACAAAAATGCATGTTTTATCCAAAAAATCTTGTCTAGCTAACATCATTTGATATTTCTTATTTAGGAAGATAATACCACAAATATTCCAGGTATATCTCATAATGTTATTCATGAAAATGAATCACCATATTTCAATTCTTTCATAGCACCATTCCCCATTGTTACTTGCTTCCCAAATTTAAAATGATCCAGACGTCTGGCCTCTAATATATTCTAAAGATATATATTACTCAACTAACACATCAGTCAGACTTTTCAGAAGCTTCTCCTTCTCAACCTCAGCATTCTTAACAAAAACATTATGTTTCTTTTGATCATTGACTCGAATTTATTTTTTTTAATTTCACTTTAGTAGAATAATTTTGAAGCTTGGTTTAGAGTTTATTCTCTAATTTGTCCTTATCATGAAGCTCAACCTTCAAGCTTGACTCAGGTTAGGCCTTGACATACGACTCAATTCAACTTCCATTCAACCTCAACTTCAACTTCAACTTCAAGTTTATCTTTAAGATCATAACACTTATAAATGACTATGCTACAACTTTTAGTAAAGACCTGATAGCAGGGATATCAAGGACCAGACGCTCACAAGTTTGGTCTACTATTGTTAAATAATTGTACATAAACTAAAAAAACAAAAACAAATCAAACTTATAACAATTTAAACAAATAGAATAAGTTAGAAAAAATGCCAAATACTCACCTCGACACCCAGCTATAGCTACCTCATGGCCAAATCTATAAGGCCAATATAGGTTAGAAGCATCCTCACACGGGTCAAATTTAAAAAGTGAGCAAAAAAATCTAAATTTTTCTTAATAGGAAACGTCTTAAGCGTATAAGTCTCAATAAAAGAATAGTCAACTTCAACTTGATTGCTAGAAAGATCAACTGACTACTTTAAATATAGTATGAATTTATCATGTTGAATTAATAACTTTGACAAATAAACCTTCTTAAATACCAATATTGTTGGTAACAATTTGAACAAGAAAAAAATATCTTCAACCAAAACACCAACCACAATTTCAAACATTGACCATTTATAAGTATATTTTACAACTTTAGCTTTTTTTTCCTCCGTATGGTTTCAATATCTCCTTCAAACAATGTTTGGACTGGGCATCGAATTTACTAGTTATTTTATTTTAAAGAGAATCTAAATATAGTTTATGAGAAACATTATAAATCTTTCCCTTACCCTTTCCAATGCGAACAAAAAAATATGTAGAAGAAATATGTGGAGAATAAAAACTTTTGTAGAAACAATATATGGAGAAAACTTGGTCACAACTACCTCTACAAAAACATTAACTATGGAGGATTGGTAGATGTTGTAGTTAAAGTTTGGTAACCTTGGAATAATATATATGTTTATTTTCAAGATAATCACAACTGAAGCATCTATGGTAACTAAAGTTTTAATAAGAATATATAATAATATATCCTTGAGAATTTCTCAAATTAACCTTCTTTTATTTAATCTAGTAGCTTTGAAAGACTTGGGAATAACTTCATGATGTTCAGAATCCTTTGAGAAAAAACCTACTTCTTCAAAAACAATCTTGGGCGGCACACCTAAAGGAGAAATAGTTTCTGAAGGATTCCTTCATAGCTCACTATTTCTAAAAATGTTTAGACACTAGAATCGCCATGTGGTCATGAACAAATTTACCATCCTCTTCCATGAGTCTAGTATAATCCTTACATGCAGCAAAACTTGATTTTGGAGAAGAAACCGAATATGGAAACAAAATAGACACCAATGACAAACACAAATAAACTTTAGAAATAAAAATAACAGTAAAAAAATGTATAACATAAAAAGCATACATTCAATATTCCAACTAGTCTCCCAACCACAAGAGCATAAGCAAAACATGAAAGAAATAGCTTTAGAGTTCTGAAAATTCTAGTTGAGTATAGTGTTTTTTAGTCTTTTATGCCAAATCCTATGAGCTTGTTTGAGTCCTTACAAAACCTTGTTTAGCTTACACACATAAGAGGATTTTATAGGATGCATAAAACATTTAGGTTGTGTCATGTAGATATTTTAATTCAGGTTTTAGTAATATGACTAATTGTCTTTGAAAGATTATTATGTAGGATTTGATGAATCTCTTTGTAATAAGTTTAGCTTTGTAATGTTTTATAGATCCATCGTAATTGTATTTAAATTTTTAAACTCATTTACAACCAACCATGTTCATGTTAGATGGCCAATAAATAACAGTTTAGTTCGTATTATTCTATAATACATTATACTCCTCATGCATAACATGCATCCACTTAGGATCACATAAGGTATCTGCAACATTAGTAGATTCTACAAATAAACCTATAGAAGTAGTAGTAACACCTGTATAAATTGGGTTAGCTTTATAAATACTAATTTTATCTCTTGTATTCATATGATGTTGAGATTGTATGATGGATGGTTGATTAATAAGATTAGATGGATTGGATCCGGTTATGTAGAGGGTTCAAGATTTACAATGGTTTTCTGAGGTAAATATATAAAATTTAAATGAGACTTTACTTGTGTAGTTAGAGGATGATGAGGGTGTAGATATATGTACGTTTTGTAGTGTAGTTTTAAGAGTATATTAATATTCAGGATCTAGGTAAGATATTTGGATAAAATAATAAGCATGAATCAGCTCTGCGTAAACATGAAGAACTATCGATTAATTAATAATTAGACATAACAGGAAACCTAAAAATAATATAGAATACTCATGTCCTCTAGTATTTAGAAATTTTCAATAAAAAAGGACACACCATCTCATTCAAGAGAAAATATCGTGAGATATGTATTTTACCATTAGGACCTAAATATTTATACCCTTCTGAGTATCATTATATCCCAAACATAATTATTTAATATAATAAAATTGACACTTATGAGATTGTGTAAGGCCTTAAACAAAAACATAAACACACACAAATGTTTTTAAAGCCAAATAAACATGAATTTTTTATAAAAAAAATTCATAAAGTGAATGGTTCTTTTAAATTACCGTGTAGCCTCGTGATTAGAAAAATAAAAGTAAGAAAGGCTTTAGTCAAATATTTATATGGTAGTTTGGCTTATGGTAGACGATTTAGATTCATTTTTTACTATATACTTATGTTTCTTTTTTTCCTTCCATTTTGAGCAGAGATGTATTGACATAAAGTTCTAAACTATATCCCTGACCGCTTAGTAATTTAACAAAGGCTCTAAATTCACCACCATAATCTGATTGTGAATTTTTTTTCCAATATGATTTTCAAAAATATTTTTGAAGTGAATAAATGCATTAAGTGTTTTACTCTTTTCTTTTAAGGGATATAACCATGTATACCTATTAAAATCACCCAATAAATGAATATAATATATATAACCAGGCTGAGATTTAATAGGAGAATGATCTCAAGCATCAATATACATAAGATCTAAGACATGTGTAATATAAGAATTGGATTTAGAATAGAGTAAAGAATATGATGTGTCATATTGGAAAACATCATAAAATTTTATTTTTTAGGATAACACGCATTAATTTGCTAGAAGGATGTCAAGTCTCTTATGCGCCTTTCTTTTATGAAATTAGACTAATATTTGGATTGGACTGATTCATATTAGAATAGTTGGAAGCATATTTAATAGAATTTGAACAGTCTCTCGTCCATGCACTATCGACTTTAGTGACAGATAGTCCCTGCTTTCAAAAGTCTGGTGGTAGTCTCTGGACTATCCAGTTTGGATAAAGTTAGTTTCCAATTTATTTGTTGATAAATCGAAAGGTGTCACGTGGCACCATACTTAATATAAACTTATATCACCAATGGTACATCGATTTTAGGTCGATGTTAAAATGTAGTCAAAGTTAAAGTCGATGGATCATTGGTGATATAAGTTTATATTAAGTATGGTGTCACGTGACAGCTTTAAATTAATCATCACATGCGGGAGACTAACTTTAACTAAACTGAATTTGGGACTATGTGTCATTAAAATTGATAGTCTAGGGATGAATTAATGTTCAAAACCTAGAAACTTTAGGATAAGGATTCGATGATACAGAATTTAAAGAAAATTAACTTCTCGTTCTTCACTTTTATAAAGACCATTTGTGAACTTCCCTTTGAGAAACACCTTTGTCGTTTGTCTTTCCTTCACACAACAACCAATATCATGAAATATTAAAAAAACGACTTTGAAGTTTGAGAAAATAGAAAATAATTTTAGAATTTCTTGGAACATAAAGTGTCTTGTTTAACATAACAAGTTTATTAGTATAAGTAAGAAATTTAGTAGGACATGCATATTAAATATGTAATTTTTTCACCACTTCCAACCATAGTAGAATACCTAGCATTACAGTCAATCTTTTGATTCATGAGATTGTAATTTCTAATGACATTATGACTAACACCAGTGTGAGCATACCAAGAGGATTCATGTCCACGTTCTTTTGTAGTCATTTACATCCTTTACATTGTGTCATTATGTGTTGTTCTCATATAAGTAGAATCATCCGTGAAGTAGCATACAACTCCTTAATGACAATATCTACCACATATCTCACATGTAGATTTACAAGGTGCAAACCTTCCTCTTTTTTCACCTTTGTATCATCTTTCTCTTAAATTATTTAGAATGTTTGTTCTATCTCTATTTCCTCTTCCTTGTCATTTGTGATAGTTGATGCTCTAACTTCCATCGGTATTTCCATTTTGATATTTTTTTTGTTAGAAGTATAATTGGTTGATACCAAACTTAGGTTAGTTGTTGCAGCTTGTAGACTATTAAGGTGGTCTAATATGCTTTCAAAGGTTAGTAAAGTATTTTGTAGATGTTCCCAATTGACTATATTTATCTGTCAGACTCACCACTATCGTGTATATTCACCAACTAATAGTTGACTAACTAGATCTTCAAATGATATATGACTACCAACAAGAGTAAGATTATCACTTATATTTGTAATTTTGTTTAAATATTCATCCATTGTTTGAATACATTTTTTGTTTTTTTAAATTCAATTTTAAAGTGATCCTGATTTTGGTACGTGATCGTGAAAGTTATGTTTCTGATTTCCATATTTTTTTCAAAAGTCCCCACTTATATTAACTAAACACATATTTTAGTGATCATAATATTGTATAACCATCCTGTCAAAATTAGCATGTCGCTATTGAATTTTTATAATTTAAATTTTATTTTTGTTTGAATATATATTCTTTTATTTGTAACCGGTTAAAACATGTTTTTTTTAATCATTAATGAAGCCTTTAACTTTATTTTCTTAATTATATTTCTAGAAAAAAATCATAATCTTTCAAAATAAGTAATTTTTTTATGTCGAAGTTTTGTAAAATAAAAAGAGTAGATAATTATTTGATTTGTTGTTGAATAAAATGTTCAGTGGAAGGCCTCCCTGTACCAACTAAACCTGAAGTGAATATCGAAATATGATTAGTTATGGTGAATATCTTGCTATGATACTATTATACTAACTCGAAGATAAGAATTTAATTTGGTTGTAGACTTGTCTTTTGTCATACATTAAATTTGTGTAATTATATTGATTGCACTTGTTACAGCAAAAAATCTTACTAATTTATTATAGGCGAGCGTTTATTGTTTGAACTGATTTTGTTGTATTGAGCTGTGACAAAATGTTAGACCCAACTCAGGTTGCTTAAAGTCTCACTAGTTTAACTGAAAATCATTGTCTTCCCCGTTTTTTTGTTGGGTTGAACACTTCTTTTCATCTTTTCTCTTCAAAATGTAAGACTTATAGAAATTAAATTGCTGACACCCCACAGTTCGATCTCCGGCACATGCATGGTAATTTTTCATGACATTCAATGACAAATGCTCAACAGTAGGTATACATTTTGAAGTAGGAGGCTAGTAAGTACAGTAACTTCAGAGTTGGGAAGACCCCTCATATCTATTGTCGTCCAGCAGAAAGAGCACGCTGAACTAAGTTACGGAAAAAAAGAAAAGGGTTAAACTTTGGCTAAAAACCGGTTAGTCGAGTTGGTCACTTGTCTCAAACCGCTAAATTACATTTATATCAAAACGGTCTGAGATTTTTTTCAATCCAAAGTCACTAGCGTGGACTAAAATACGGAAAAAAAAAATCAACGATAGCGACCAACGATACAACAAAGTTGCTGTTTTGATACAAGTGACCAACTCCGGTGAAACCATGGTCTTTAGCCGTTTAACTTTATAGGCCAGAGACAATAGCGTCAACTACAGTGACGAATTTAACTCTACCTTGACTGTTTGTTGTTACCCTAGCTTCCCCTGGAAACTTGCGCCATTAAACATCTAGATATACAGCCTTAAAGTTTTTGGTACGTTAGTTTCTTCAACCTGAAAAATCTAACAACTTCGAATTTAGCTTTTTTAATTGATGCCAAAACCCTTTTTTATGTAATTCTGATTAAATGAAGTAAATTAGTAATTAAGAAATGCAATATAAAGACAGAGTTCGGTAAAGAAAACATGGCCACTGGAGGAAACTCAAACTCCGGTCTGAGAGGCATTGCAAGACAAGGGACAGTAATGTATGCCAAGAGAAACTAGGTCTGAGAGGCATTGCTACCATGTTTCGCATCACATGACAAGTGGCATGCATTTCATATGCTCACCATGACGCTCTAGCCTACGCCACGATGTGGCTTGCAATGTGGCTCAGGCACCACAGCAAGCGCATACCTACCGGTGAACTGGGGACGAAAGTTTCTACCTGAAATTGTAGCTAGTTCACCACTGCTACGGGTCACGCTTATGGCGACCTTTACCAACCTGGGCAATGGTTAGCCAGTTGCATACTCCTGGGCATCCTGTTGTCTACCGCTGCGAACATCTACTAAACAAAAACAACATTTAATAAATTATTAAAGCTGATGTTAAGCTATCTTACAAGCTAGGATATGACTATGAGATCCCCTTGCATGAGACAAAGAAACAAACATCAGATATAAATCTACATGTGATCCAACTAGCATCATTGTTGGTGAAAAAAATTGATCAAGTTCCAGAACCTAAAATCCCATTACTTTAAAAATATGACGTTAAATTATTACAAAACCTATGAGCCAAAAAAAGTTTTTTAAAAATAATAATTGAAAGGATTCTAAGCCAATTTCAGCTGTATCTGCTACACCGGAGACTGATTATTGCAGCCAGATTGATTTATTAAGCACGAAAGAAGGCAAAACATCTCTTTTAAGTCAACTTATGAATGGTCTTCATGTCAACAACTTTCTGGAGAGTTCCACTATCCACATGGTCCCACCACTTGAACAGAAAGTTGTCCACCACTAGTCTGAACCACGGTGACAGCTTTAGCCCCTCCTCACCAGCATCTGCTTTCCTCAGCAGCTCCTTCAATTCATCCCGCCCAACATACTTGATATCCGCTACTTCGTCTGGATTCGGATGCATGTTTACGTCCCGGACGATAAAGAGCAAGTAATCAACTGCAAATTCATCCCGTAAACGATTAAATAAAAGAGGCGTTGCAGCTGTAATACTAGTTTCAATACACCACCACTAAATAGTCAAGATAAATCGATAGATAAGCAATGTAAGATAATAGAAAAACAAGTCAGAGAGTTTTACGTTCATGCTCTCCCCACTTGCCATCAGAAGGTGCCTTGTAGAGTATGCGACCTAAAGGGATAAATTCATCAACTGGGACATCTTCGGCAGGAATACCCAGCTCATCAAAAAGCTTTCTCTGCGCAGCATTTCTTACACCTGGTAAACCAAAGTGTAGAAACTTTAACAAAGAGTTTTAAGGATTTCAAACACCAGCGATTGAGATCAGAGTTTATATAACAAATACCCAGTGAATTTTCTTCGATAAGCTCAGATTCACGATGAAGAGGATGACTGCAGCAGGTGTTTGTCCAAACAAGAGGGAAGGTAACCTTTGTTGCAGATCGTTGCTGTCTCGAAAATAAAAGAGAAGCATATAAAGTTACTCTACTTGTCGTATGTACAAAAGAAGATAATAATCAATGTGTGCAAAGTGAACCCAAGAACTGAACCAGCTAGCCCAGTTTGGATTTCAGAATATCATGGATTTCTGTTAGTTTTTGGTTCAAAAACCACAAAATCTAATTAGGGTGGTTTAGTTATTATATTTGGCAAAACAAACAAACTCTAACTTACTAGCACTCATTATTTATGTGCAAGGTGATTGACGTACATATATCCATACACATTAACTTTACTTGGTCTAGTTTCAGACTATTTCAGTTGGTTAGGATACTTACTGCAGCTTATTCTTTCCTTAAATGGGCTCCGCATTTATCTTAAATGCGCTGTGCATTAGCCACATTTTATGTTAGGAGTTTAGGAGTGCCTTTTTATATTAGCATTCAAACCCTTTACTGTTACCCATATACAGATGTTTTCAAAGCAACAATTGCGTATGTACCTATATGCAATGAAAGACCATTGTGTTCTACAATTCTAAATCCCTACCCTTTACATTTAAAGATGTTTTCATCGAGGAATACCTGAAGAAGTAACTCATGTTTTGAGTTGAACAAAAATACACTGAAAGCCCTGTGTAGCAGATTTTCATTTTCAATCTTTTCCATCAAATGACCTGCCGATCTCGCAAACCATGGAAAAAAAATATGAGATTCTTAAATTTCGCACAATAAAGACATCATCACAATAAACTCATATGTTATAATCATCAATTCGAGGAGAATATTAATTTATTTATTTCAAGTACAAGGTGTGCAGAAAAATCAAGAATCGATTATGCAGTCAGTTTGCAGACAATAATTTGCAAACACGTGTATATATGCATGGTTTAATGCAGTTAGAGAGAAAATAGTGAAAAAGCTTTCACGTTTTCAGATATATATCCAGAGTTGCAGAGCAAATAATGATTTATTCTTGAATGAAATTCGTAAGTTGCGCACTGCAAGAAGTTATTATCACAAAATGCTGAGCAGATTTAAGACTTTGCTTAATTAACTAGTCAGATTCTTGTACAAGCACAGACGAGAATAAAGTAAATACACTCCACCAGAAGTATATATTTTTAGTCATCCGTCTGTAAAATATACCACAATAACAACTATTTAAAATGTAAAGCATACTACATTTTACATCTTATCCGGAATCAAAATTACACGCTCGACTAAAATCTCTATTTTAAACAAAGAAACTATGAGAAGTGCAGATAGAGGTTAGTGGTGCCAAGGAGTTTCAGTGACTCAAAGAGGTGACTCAACATATACCGTTAGCAAGTACCAAGGAGTTCTAAGACATGATAACAGGGATGAACAAGAGCTTAGCTACCAAGCCTTCGCTGAGTTGCCTATTGAACCAACTTAACGCATAATAACGAAAATGAGCATTATGCCATTTCTTTCTAAAATATATTTGCACCATTACGTATTATAATGGCAAAACTCTATAATTGAAACTTATGTCATTAAAGGGGAAGTTCGAAAAGCCAGCTTCATGAACCAATGACATAACTCGATAAAAGGATGGATGAATAGGCATGAAGCCATTACATACATCACATTACTAAGTATGATTGCACGGGTATCTCTTACTCAAATGCAATACGGAGGATGTTGGTAGTAAAGATAGATTCACAGGAATCAGCTAAATAACACAGTACATGACTTAATGCAATATATTCCGAAAAATAAACACCGAGTAATCAAAACGTAGAAGATTTACTTACAGTTGTATTTTGTGTCATGGCCAACAACACGATCGGTTTCATCTACAAGAATGCATCTGCAATAATTATCAGAATACGTAAACAAGCTAATACTACGACCTTATTACAGATATACAGATGAACCTCACTTGAAAAAAAAAAACTAAAGGAATTGATGAATCATATAAATATATAATGTTGTTTGCTCGATTAACCTAAGTGTTCAAAATCATAGATAACATATACACTTTAGACTAAGCAAGAGATAGCTTCACTTCCACTTGATCAAACAAAGTTTCTTAAAGATTCAATATTCGATTGCCAATCAGTAATATGATCTACATCAACTGCACACACGGTCATCCATTGTTTCAAACCTATAAACATACACCATATCAACAGAGACTCGCATATAGATATCAATAGAACAAAGACACAGCTAAGAGTCTCCTGAAAACGAAACTTAAGATATCTTCATAAACACTATATCCAGATTAAACACCACTGACAAAATGCAATTAGGTTATCTTAATGGTATGCTTAAACGAGAAAAGACACCTAAATCAAATGAGAACTTGAGATCTCGATTCTCAGCTCCACAACAACGAAGCAAACCGGATCATATAGAAAAGATAAACACATAATATCATCAACAATCGAATTTGATAAGAACGAGAAATCAACCGAAAGAAGGTGATAGAGAAACGTACTCGTCTTCAAACATGAGACGTCGCTGGACAGCGTCCATGCCAGCATCATCCCCCATGGTGGTGGTGGTGGTGGTGGTGGTGGTGGTGATTGTACTAAGTGTCGAGGATGCCCTTGCGGATAGAGAAGAGAAGCAGCGGTTTGTAGGGAGAGAAAGAGGGGCGAAAGAGGGAGAAGAAGAGAATGGAAGTGTTTTGGGAGAGAGAGAGAAAGGCAGGAATCTGAGAGTCTGGGTGGTTTGAAGAAGCGACATTATATGATATGTCACACACCAACAACAAAATTAACACCAACGGCAACGATATTCTAATCGTAATCGCCACCCATTTTAGGTGTTTATATTAGGTGACTCACCTATTATAACTATAACTTTATAACTATAAAAAACAGGCTTAAATTAGGAAATAATTTATTTTCTTTTTCATTTAGTCAATTATTTCAAAATCGGTCAATAGTGTTTTTTTTGGTTAAATTTATAAATTTGGTTTTTATTTATAGAATTTATAAATTTAATCCTTTATTTTGCGAAATTGATAAATATAGTACATGGTAAAAAGTCATACATTTGACGATTCTTTTATTATTTTCTCTTTTAGAAAAACTTCACACTTATTTATATGTCATGCCTTCGATAATAATATATTATATTAAAAAGAGAAATTACAATATTATAGGTCATACTTTTGATAATTATATATTATATTAAAAAGAGAAACTACGAATTCCGTTAGAACAAAGTTTCTAATCCATTTTGTTTTTTTTTAAATGAAATTTTTTAAATATTATTACATTACAAAAACACTAAAATCAATCGAAATATATTGAGAATTTTTATTTAAATAGACAATTCTTTTTTGTTAATTTCTTTTATAAAAAACTAGATCTTTTTACGAAAAGAAAAGCGCTTGAAAAAATATCGCTCGAATATTTTTTATTGGACTTTTGTTCATCGTCAAAAATTGCACAAAACACGTAGTTCTGCTGGTGGGAAATCGCGCACCTATCGACGCGATGAACTCCCGCTTTCACGCGTTCTGTGTGAGTGAAACCGGTTGTTCGTCGCATGACAAGTGCGCGATATTGCACGAACAGTCGTGGTTTCTTCAAGTTGTTAAATCTTTGCATGTTTTTTCAAATTCAACAAATAGACTACCAAATCGAAGATATTGACCTTATCTAACCTATAACACTAGCTAGAAATCAAAATAACACCTAAAAATATATATAAAAAAATGTGACTTTTGTAAAGAGAAATTTAAAACCTAAATATTACTAAAACAACATTAAAGAATTGGAAACAAAATATATCAATCACTTACTAATACGTACTTTAACAATTTTGTGTAGTCAGATTTTCAAAAAAAATTATTTTTAAAATTGATATTTTGAGTAAGTTAGGATTAAAGTAGAGAGAAAATGTTAGATTTAGAGAAAACTAAGCTTTTATATTAATAACAAATGTAAAAACTGGGGTACGAGGTCTTGTTCTAACAAAAATGGGTCTTATTATAATATAGCACTATTACAAATAAGAGTATTTATAATATGGGTGACTCTTATGTAAGTATCAACATCAGTTCAAAATGTGTATTTGATACCAAATAATATGATTATCCATATTTGGTATAAGCACATAGGAATATATTGTAATACCATTTTTTCTAATATTGTATAGTAACTTCTCATAAATAATGATTTTTTTAAAGTCTGTATCTTTTGAATTATAATTCCAAAAATAAAACCAAAACCACCATTGTATTTATATTTACGAGACAGTCAAACAAATTGGGCAAATGATATGTTTCGAAAAAAATAAAAACAATACTATTAAAAAATTAATATTGAAAATTAGTGGTCTTAAAAGAACTAATAATGTTCATTAACAATATTAAAAAATATTGATCAAGAGCAAGTTTTGACAGTATTCAGACAATTTTTGATAGTATTTCGACAATTGTTTTTTACAAAAATGAAATCGATACAGTTTTGGTGGTTAGTTTAATCTTTTTTGTTTTTCACAGCACAGCCTTTTCTTGTGGGTAATGTATAAAATGAACTGCTACAACCAAAGAAAATCATGATAGGATGATATCAGATGTTACGACTTTAATAGAGACTAGTGTAGTCTTTATTGTATCCAACCAAAATTTAAGCTGATTGCGCAAGGAGTTGATCTGTTGAATCCCCAAAACTCTCAGTTGCACCCACGACACATACACCGTTCCCTCAACTTGATCAATCAGATGAACCGACAGACTCTTCATGAGAAGGTGCTCAGCATCTTCACTGGAAAGTTTTGTACGTTTTGCAATGACAGTCAAGGGAATAGTCTGATCTTCAGATGGTTGGCTAAAAATAATTTCCATCAAACATAGAATGTTGATCTTTTCCAAGAGTTTCTTCACGGTTTCAACTAAAGTGGGTTGAGTATTCATGGATGTTTGGTGGACATGGCATAGTTCTTGATAACGAACTAAGTCACCCTACTTAAGCTTAAACAAACCTATTTGCATTGTGATATAAAGAAGAGGATCGTCAATATGTTGCTCTTTAGTCATGCGAAGCTTCTAAATGATCTCTTCGAGATAATTAATAACTATTTATGTCTCAGAGTAATGAACTGCTTGAGCTTGAAAGAGGGATGGTGTAAGGCCTGCTCACACACACACACACACTCTCTCTCTCTCTCATTTACTAGTGTGGGCCTTTCTTTTAGTTTTTAGAAGAAACCATTAGCCATTAAATGAAAGGTAACTTACAAACAACCTCTTTTCATTTAATGCTAGTGGATTTATTACAAGTTACCATTAGCTTCATTTTGAAGCTTAAGTGGTTTCTTCTGTAAGCCTTTGGTTTGCTATAATAGGACCTTAGTTTTTGTCTTGGAGTATAAGAACTTGAAACACATTTGAAAGAAATATTGTGTGTAACACGATTTAGAGAGAAATACTTTGAGTGAGAGAGAAATACGGGTAATGTTCGAGAGAAAGCTGTGAGCTTTTTGTGTGAGAGAATTTGTTTGAGTAATTTATGAGATTACTATTCTCTTTCGGGTATAATATATGAGAGTGAGGAGAGTAAGTGTCTAACTCTTAAGTGTATGGAGTGAAACTCCAAATTTTATAATAATTTTGAGTTATAGTGATACTTGTTTTTCTCCCCTGGACGTAGGCAAATTAGTCGAACCACGTTAAATTCTTTTCTCTTGTTTGATCCTATTTCCGCATTTGTGGGATTATTTTTCCCAACAACTGGTATCAGAGCACTGGTTGCAGTACCATATCCACCTTCGTCGAATAAACTTGGAGGAACGTGCGAACATCGGTGGCAGTTCCATGATCATACTCACATAAACAAACTATTCAATTTGGAAAACCATGATGGAAGATTTATTGTACTATAAAGACTTGTTTGATCCTATTGAACTAAAATGAGTCAAATAAGGTGCAACAAGTGAAGCATATTGGAATAAACTCAACCGTAAGCTATTAGTGAGATTCAACGGTGGGTTGAAACAAGGGTGATTCACGATATTACAAAAGAAACAGACGCTTTCAAATTATGGAAGCATGTAGAAGAGATGTATGAGCCCAAAAATTCTCAAAATAAATATTTCATCATAAGGAGACTTGTGAACCTGAAACTTTATGATGGGACAAGTGTATCTGACCACTTGGCGAAATTTGACGAAATTCTTGAAAATTTGACAAACATGGAGCTGGCCCTAGCTGAAGAAATGCAAGCGTTGATTTTAAAGTTCTTTACCAAATAGGTGGGAAACATTTGTGGTAGCTCTTAGCAATTCAACATCACAAGGAAAGGTGATGTTAAGCATGGTAAAGGAAGGTATCAACAGATAAGGCAAAAGAAGAGCGGAGCAAAGCTCTTGCAGTCACCCTCAAGGACAAGCAATGGTCACTGAGAGAGGAAGAATTAGAAGCTAACATGTCTCTAGAGACATGAGAAACAAAAGCAAGCTCAAAGGCAGGTCAAAGTCAAGAGGTGGCTTCACTTGCAACTACTGTCATCAACTTGGACATTTCAATAAGGATTTTTGGAAGCTGAGAGAAAATGAGGCTAAGGAAAATAATAAAGACAATAGATGAAATGCAGCTTTCATATCCAACGATAGTGAAACCTACCTATTTTTTTACGATAGACGTGTCAACCTCGCATGCCATGACACATGGATGTTAACTTCTGGAGCATCATTCCATGTAACGACCGGTAAATTTCTTTTGACCACTTACACAAGTGGTGATTTTGGTTTTGTCAAGATGGAAATGAAGCAAGATGTAAAATTGTTGGTCGAAGTGATGCAACACTGGAAACTAGCAGCGATTACAAGCTATTATTAAAATATGTTCGACATGTTCCAGACATCTGTATCAATTTGATCTCTACTGGTCAGCTTGATGACATGGGATACGGAAATACATTTGGCAATGAAGTGTGGAAGCTTAAGAAAAGAAATCTCGTCATGGCTAGAGGTAAGAAGATTGATCGTTTGTATTATATGCAAACAAAACAATCAAGTGGAGTATAAGCCAATGCGATCAAATATGATGACTCAATGAATTTGTGTCACGCCAGACTTGGTCATATGAGTAAGAAGGGACTTAAAATTATCACGACATAAAATCTTCAACCGAATCTTCCAAATATCCTTTTAAAACAATGCACTCATTGTTTGGCAAGAAGACAACACATAGTCGCATTTCGAGCAGGACAACCACGCAAAAATAATAATATTCTCAATCTAATATATACAGATGTATGTTATATGGGTGACGGAAGTATCGAAGGATCGTTATACTTTGTCATATCCATTGACGAACATTCCAAAAAGGTATGGGCTTATCATTTGAAGACCAAAGATCAGGTATTAGAAGTATTCAAGAAGTTCCATGCCAACGTTAAAAGGCAAACTGGAAAACTTTTAAAATGTATCCCATCCGAAAATGGTGGTGAATACATTGAACCATTTTTAATAATATTGCAGAGTTCATGGTATCAGGCTTGAGAGATCAGTACCCAAGACCCCGTAACATAATGGTGTTACAGAAAGAATAAATCAAACTATTTGTAACAAAATCACATGCATGCTCTCCCATTTAAGATTATTAAAATCCTTCTAGGATGAAGTATTGATGACGGTGGTAGATCTTATCAACTTATCTTATTCGGTTTATTTAGATGGTGCGATTCTCGAAATAATATGGACCAAAAGAGACATAATCTACAAACATTTAAAGGTGTTTGTTGCAAGGCCTTCGTACATTCCCCCGAGATGAAAGATCCAAGCTGGATGAGAAAACCAAAGAATACATATTTCGTGGTTACGGACATGATGAGTTTGATTATAGACTTTGGAATCCAAAAAGTAGAAAAGTCGTTCGAAGAAGAGATATTGTGTTTTTCAAAGACCAAACTCTTGGAGATATGGAGAATATTGAGAATAAAAAATCAGGTGTCAATACTAAAATTGACTTAGTTCTGGATATACCATTTCTAGTTGAGTATAAGGATCATCGAGACAATCCCAAACATGAAGAAACAGTTGACGTTGAAGGAAATCATACTGAAGAACCTCATTTGAGAAGATTCATTAGATATCTTCGACCGTCGACTAGATACCCAACAAATGAGTACATGTTACTAACTGACGGGGGAGAAACTGAATATTTTGAAGAAGTTGTGCTGCATATTCAAAAGAAAGAATGATGAAAGGCCCTACAAGAAGAGATGAAGTCCTTGTATGAGAATCACATATATGATTTGGTAGAGTTACCAAAAGGAAAGGAAGCACTCAACAATAAATGTGTGTTTAAGCTGAAGACTGGAGAAGGAAATCCACAACCAAGTTACAAGGCGCGTTTGGTTGTCAAAGGATTTGGTCAGAGAAAAGGTATTGATTTTAAAGAAATATTTTTATTTGTCCTAAAACTACCATCTATTCATGTTGTTCTTGGAATAGTTGTTAGCTTGAATTTGGAAGTTGAACAACTTGATGTGAAACCTGCTTTTCTCCATAAGAAGAAATTTACATGAAGCAACCTGAAGAATTTGAGACTAGAGATAAAGAACATTTGGTGTGAAAACTAAAGAAGTTTGTTGGTCGTGATATTAGAAAGATAGCGAAGTTAAAGATGGAACTCAGCAAATCCTTCGCAATGAAGAATTTTGGTCCTACAAAATAAATTCTTGGAATTAAGATCACTCGAGATGTGGTGAACAACAAATTATGGTTGTCCCAAGAAACATATATTCAGAAGGTTTTAGAAAGATTCAACATATGTAAAGCAAAACCTACCACTTCTCTACTTGCATGGCATTCTAAACTCTTTTATAAGCAATCACCTACAGAAGAGAGAAACATTGAAGAAATGAATAAAAACCTTACTCTCCAGCTGTTGGCAGTTTGATGTATGACATGGTGTGCACGAGACATGATATTGCTCATGTCGTCGGAGTAGTCATCCGATTTTTATCTAATCTTGGAAAAGATCACTGGGAAGCGGTGAAATGAATATTCAGGTATCTTCGAGGAACTTCTCAATTATGTTTATATTTTGGTCATGGTAAACCTATTCTTGAAGGCTACACAGATTCAGATATGGTTGGTGATGTGGATAATAGAAAATCTATTTCGGGATATTTGATGACGTTTTCAATATGGTTTGAATTTAATATTACATTAGTATATAGGATTTAAATTTTGATGGTATAATGTCAAAACTCTTTGACATAATCAGTGTATCGTTTCTTAGGCAGGACATTAGTTGGTGATAAATACGGTCGACGCGTGCCTTTTTCTGACATTGAAATGACTTAAAGGGGCGCACTCTTACCCTAAGCATTAATTGCCTCTTATCTTAGGCACTTTTCCCCCAGCAAAACATCTTTGGAAACGTTTGGGCTTGACGTTTGTTGAAAGTCCAAAAACCTTCTATAAATACTCCAACTCTTCTTCATTGTTCTTACTCAGAGCTTTTTCGAGAGAGAGTTTACAAAAAAAATGTTAGAGAGAGAAGTGCTTTGAGCTGCTTGAAAGTTCTCAAGGATTTCTTCAAAAATTCTCATATGTAGTTTATTTCTAGAGGCTTTTCATTCTTATAGTGGTTTTCTATCAATAAAAAAGTGGAGGAGAGACAGGCTGTTAGGTTATATGTTGAACCAAAACATCAACCAATTGTTACTATGTATTATGATAGGTGGCCTCAAACCAACAACTCATCTGACGCAATAATCCCCTCGGATATTCCTCATCAGCCTCCCAGTCATACTTGCTCGGTAATCATCAAGAGTGAATACAATACTCCAATGGGTGACAAGAAAAATAACGTTGGATCCTTGAAAGGCAATGCTTCGAAACAAAAAAAGAATCTCTGAACCCGTGGAAGAAAATAATACCAAAGCCCCATCAGATGTTTCGACTACTCCATCTGCTACACTAAAAACCACTCCATGTCCTACTCCCGAAGCCCATCATCGGAACTTAAAGAATAATATGTATGTGGTTCTTGTAGTGAAAAGAGCCATCGAATCTATTCAAGAAATAAACTCAAGTGATTCAACTGGTGAGCCTGTAAATATTGACCCAAATATTTCCAACACCGCTCAGTCCAAAGAAATTGTTGATTCTGGGAAATCCATAGTGCCACGTTCGGCTGAAGACGAGCTAATAGTCTCGAGCCCTCGAATTGCTGAGGAAAGCTCTCATTTGAAGAAGAAATCCAAATCAAAGGAAGATCTTATTTAACTTCCTTCACATATCGACGCTCTTATTGGTAACAATCTCTGAGAGATTGAAACTAAACATATTTTAGCATTGTATAAGTTGAAATAATACTAAAATGTCTGAGGAAACTAAGATGAAGGCCCGATGGGGAATCCCTATTATCGACCGTCGAGGAGACCCCTTTATCAGTTCAAGATCATGAATTGATTGTCTATTTAGAAATTTTGAATTGGGGGCTCTGATTTCCTTTGGATCTTTTCTTTCTCAAATATTTTGAGATGGTCGACTTATATTTGAGCCAATGTGGGCCCAATATGTGGTTTATCGGTAACAATCTCCGAGTTGTTGAAATTAAATATAGTTTAGCCTTGTATAAGGTCAAATAATACTATGATATGTTCGAGGGGACTGAGCTGAGGGCCCAATAGGGAATCCCTACTTCATTCTCTATCCGATTTCTGACTGTCGGGGAGACCCTTTTATCAGTTCAAGATCATGAACTGATTGTCTATTCATAAAGTTTGAATTGGAGGCTCTGATTTCCTCTAGATCATTTATTTGTCAAATATTTTGAGATGGTCGACCTATGTCTAACCCAAGCTTGACCAGGTATGTGGTTTACTTTGATTTCTTGTATAATAGCCTCCAAGATTTCGAGGATAGGATTTTCACTCGAACAATTCATCTCTTACCAAGGTTGTGAAGAATCCCTATTTTCCGTTCTACTCTTAAATACTTGGAAATAGATTCAAAATTGTGGATGCCCTGGTTGAAGTTGATAAGAAATTGAAGCAGTAGTTTTCTTTATCTTTGGTCCTTGGGAGACGGGATGTGATGCAACAACCGATAAACCACATAGAATGTCCCAAAATGGACGAAACGAGGTACTTAATTTCTCAATTTTTATTTTTATTCTATTTTTATTCTTATCATCTAGTATACTTTTTGTTAAAAAAACAATGACACATTATCTTTTGAAAAACCTTCTAACTGGGCTAGAACTTCTTGGTCCAACTAATTTCATCGTTACTTTACTCCAACCAATCCCACATATTTGGAGGGTTGATCCATCCAAATGATTATCCTTACAAGAAATCACGGTTCATCTTACTCAGGTTGAAGTGTTAAACAGATTAAAAGCTCATGATGTACTTGTCTTTTTACCCTCCAAGTCTAGAGCTGAGAGTCATCGCAAAAAAAAAAGAAGACTAGTGATGAGAAAGAAGCATAAGAGATTTCTAGATTGGTAGCCCGAGATACTGATGCTGAAGTTGAGAAAACAAGTCATGTGGGGAAAAAAGGTCCCAAAAGACCGTCTCAAGGTAGTGTTCCAAAAAATAAACATCAATAGAAAAGATCGTCGCCTAGAAAGAAACATCAACAAAGAATGAAGCTATTGACCCTAACTTGCTCTCCCCACAATAAATTATCATTTAATCGGATTCCTCTCAGTTTTTTTGTTGGAAGACCCTTCAAGGTTCAAAAGATAAAAATTGTTGACCAACACTTGTTGGAAGACCCTGCAGGTCCAAAAGATAAAAATTGTTGACCAACATTTGTTGGAAGTCCCTTCCGGTCCAAAAGATAAAAATTGTTAACCAACGTTTGTTGGAAGACCCATCAAGAATTGTCCAATTAGTCACTTTGACTTAGTTATTTTTTGTGGATGGAAAGGTGCCGAGGAGAATTTTTGTATCCCTTTAGCCGGAAAAAAAAATCCTTAATCTCTTTATTGTCAAATTATAGCTCATTACACATCGTCATTCTCTTCGGAATACCAAACGACAACAAATATTAGAAATAATGAACCTGATCACGTTTAAGATTTTTTTCCAGCAAATGGTTCAGCTTCCACCCACTTAGAGAAATAATCTACCACGACAATTTTTGTATGTTATCCTTCGGATGACATCGGTAAAGGCCTGACCAAAATAATACCCCACTAGTCAAAAGGTAATGATTCTGATATCGACTCAAGAGGTACTCCCGGTGCATGAATTGTTGTAGCAAATTGTTGACAAGTATCACATCTTTGAACAAATTCTTTCGCGTCTGAAATAATTGTCGCCAATGGACTCTTTGGTACAGTTTGGAATGAATTTCAACTAGGAAGTCTGCTAAGGCTTGTGCTTTGATTGTAGTATTAGGTTCAAATTCAATATCAAAATCTCCAAATTCAACTGACCACTTGGTCATTCTTCCTGATACATCGGGTCTTTGCAACATATTTTCCAATGGAAAACACGTTCGTACAATGATAATATGAGCCTGAAAATAAGACATCATTTTTAGCAGTAATTGCTAATGCGAGGACCAATTTTATAACTTCAAATACCATTTCTCAGCATCCAAAATACTTTTACTAACATAATACAATGGTCTTGGGCAATTATCTTCTTCACGAATCAAAACATCGCTCACAACATAATCTGACACTGCTATATAAACATACAACTTTTCCTCCGGATTTGGCTTTGTCAATATTTCTTGCGAAGATAGGTATATTATTTAATTCGATGAAACACTTTTGGGTCTAGTTAAAACAATTTCCATGTCTCAACACTTGGACAAACTGAGCATATATGTCCAAATACATTCAACGTTACCAATCTCCCTATTAAAATGGTTACTTTTTTAATCATTCGAGGTGGTGTCATAGTGTTCAACACATTTAACTATACGTGGTCAAATTCTATTCCATGCTCATTAACTATGTACCCAAGAAATTTTCTGGATCGTACGATGAATGTACATTTTTTCTGGATTTAATTTCAAATTTACTTTTGCCAAGTTGGCAAAAGTCTCCTCTAAGTCTGCAAAACGGTCCTCGTCCCTTGTGTTTTTTACTAATATGTCATCAATATACACTTCTACATTTTGTCCAATGTGAGTCTCAAAGGCTTTGTTTACTAAGCGTTAGTAAGTTGCTCTGGCATTTTTCAACCCAAAAGGCATAACCTTAGAATAATGTAAACTTATTCCAGTGATAAACGATGTGCTTTCTTGATCTTTTGGGTGCATTTGGATTTAATTATAGCCAACATATGCATCCATAGATGAGATCAATCGGTTTCCGGAGGTAGAATCCTATAAGTGATCTATCTGAGAGACCGAGAAAGGATCTTTTGGACAAGATATATTTAGATCAGTGAAGTCTACACACATCTGCCACTAACTATTTTTTATTTTCACCAAAACCGGATTAACAGTCCACAAAAGGTATCGCAATTCTTGTATGTGTCCAACCTTGGATAAGCGATCTACTTCAGCCATGATAACCTCAGACTTTTATCGAGAAACAGATGTTCTCTTTTGAGTGACCGGACACACTGCTTTAAATTGCTAATCTATGACAAATGATATATGTAGGAATCCATGTCACGTCTTTTGCACACCATGCAAACATATGTAACTTTGTTGATAAGAATAAAATTAAGTTTTCTCTGACCTCCAGAGATAATTTTGTACCAATTTTTAAACTCTTTCTCTTTAAAAACATGATCCATAAAAATTTCGTTTGGGAACATAAACATGAGGGCCTATTTCCGATCATCCGCGGGATCAGACTTCATGGAAGACCTCATTAATTGTTACGCTTTCTTTAACTCATCCCCCTTGATTTGTTTTGGGCCAGATCTGTTTGATAACATTCCTTGCCATCTTTTGACTACTTCTAACTATTCCAACATTGTTTCCCACAACATACTTCAAACATTGATGAACGTTTGATGCCACATCATGCATTCTAGATAGCCAAGACCTTTCGAAAATTTCATTATAAGACGTTGGAGCATCTACCACAATAAACAAAACAGAAACTACCTTTTTAAATGACCATTGACCTAGGGCCACTCTTTTTTCAAATTCTCCTACCGCTTCAACCATTATCCTCGAAAGCCTTACAATCGCCTGATATGACCGGAGAATTGTTAGAGGATTCACTATATTGTTATACGTATTCATGAGCATAAATGTTAGCCGAACTTCCAGTATCAATCAAGATTTTTCGTATCTCATCCAAGGCAATTTCTGCTACAATAAGTAGTGTATCTTCAAGTGGACCGACTACACCTCTCATACCATCATCTTCAAAACAAATTATTGGAGATGAATTTATTTATAAGTGTGGTGAAGCACCAGCTTCTAATTGATTCGTTAGGCTGAAATGTGTCTCTTTCGAGAATAATTCGATATTTTTTTCTAATTGTGTCCCTCCAAAAATTGTTAGTGATTCAAAAAAACATGCAGTTTACTAACATTTTTTCTTACAACTAGTTCTCCCACCATCAAGATGTCATTCTTGTCTAGTTTCGGATCTAAATACTCTGTGGAAATGTCAAATGCATCCATAGGTTATGAGATCATCACAATATTTTCTTGCTTTGGAGTTGTGAGAGTTTTTCTTGACAAATGTTGTTAGCTTTCATTTTCGATCAAGTATTGTATTTATTTTTTCAATGCCACACAATCATTTGTGTCATGCCCAATATCCTCAAAATAGTTACAGTACCCATTTCTCATACTCATGAGTCTGTAACAGAAGCGGCTTGCAAGACTTTATGTGTGGACGTGCTCTGTCAAAAATTATTGTTACACACTCTTTCAACTGGGTGAAATGTGCGGGCCGACTTTATTTGTTCGATATGGGTCGGACAAATTATTGTGAGTTCATATCCTGTGTATTCATTTTTTTCTTTGGAGGTACTTGGGTTGGTGTTTGAGTTGGTGTACGAGCTCGGGCAATATTTGTTAGATGAACTGTTATTTGCTGCCATCGGATTTTGGTGGAACTGATTGTGTTTAAATTGTACCAAAAAGTCCATTGGCGACGCTTGCATTTCTTCCACAATTTTTTTTTCTACTTGATCTAAAAAAGCCCTAAATGCCACGGCCTGCCTTTCTGCGACGTTATCTTTCATTATACCAGAGAAGAGTCCCATTCAGAAAGCAACTAATGCCACTTTATCTTCACAACTCTCCATATCACTCTTAGACTTGATAAAATGATTCGTGTAATCCTTGAGGTTCTCTCCCATTTTTTCCTATAGTAAATAATTGTATCAGCATTTGCACAAAATTGTTTGCTTCCCACGAAATGCTGACGAAATAAGTTCCAAAACATATCAAAATTCTTAATGCACCCTTATGGCAGACGATTGTACAACTTTGAAGTTGTGTTCGTAAATGTTTGGGAGAAGGCTCTACATAGTAATTTATCATCATCATCATAGTTGATCATAAAATTCTTAAATTGCTTAATATGGCTGTCCGGATCTTGCGTTCCATCAAACTTCTCCATCTTTGAGATATCAAACCACTTAGGCAGGTACCCTTAAAGAATTTCTGATGAGAGAGAAGATGATCTCCAATTATGACATACTCTATGCGCACTGCCCCGAGGACCTTCACTAAATGTAGTGTATAAACCTTCCTCAGATGGGTACGTGAATTGATTGCTCACACGATATTCAAAATTACGATCTAGCTATATGCATAAACCTATCTTGTTCCTCGGAGCCAAGTCTTTTTTTCTCTTGTTCACTTTTCTCTTTCTTCGAACCTTTAGCTTAAGAGATGTTTGAGGGCCATCTTTTCCCCACCTCAAATATTTTCTCTTGTATTTTTTTTAATGTTGATTATCCCTTTTTCAGAGAAAAAAGACTCATCTGAGCTATATGAAGAATATTCACTAGATTCAGTTGACTCAAAACAACGTCTAGGTATTGCTCTTTTCTTTGGAGAATGACGAATTTATTTTTGATGTTTTTCATCGGTCCGATGAACATCTTTCATATGATATTTTCCATTGTTCTTTTTGGACCTCTGATTTAAGCCTTTGTAAACTCAATATTGATTTCTTTTCTACATTCAATTTCTCAATATCTTCCATAAGTTCTTTCCATTGAGCTACTAAAGCAAATTCTTCTAGTAGCTCCTCGACACATCGGTCATTTTCATTTCTTTTATTTAGTATTTTTTCTTTGATCGAGAGATCTCTAGATGAATCTTCGATCATGCGCTTCTTCATGTCAGATTATAGCTCTCCTTACATTCATTTATCCATTACTTTCACAATGTTTTGAGAATAAAACTATGGTTTTGGAAAAACAATTCTGGGTACCAACCAATTTTCCACAGACGACGGCAATGATAGTTCCAAATATACTTAGAGAACACCTTTAGTGATAGATTAAAGTTTGGAGAATAAATTCTTTGAGAGAGAAACACAAGTTAATTAGAGAGAGAAATAGGCAAAATATATTTATCAGCCAAAAAATAATTTACCTTTCAATGAGAGGTGGTGTATTTTTATGATACATTTAATGGGTCCCGCACGACTAACAAATGACTAATTGTGATAATTTCCCAAAAAATTATAATTAGTTGCAAAAAGATCCCTTATTACTACACTATCGTCTTACTTCTCCCATAAAGTTTGTGTAATGATTAAAGAAGTAACAAGGCACATATTTAAAAGTTCATATTGATAACAGTTTAAAGATAGGAAAAATAAACTAGCTACTAAATTAACTATAGATATTGAAACTTTGATGAAGGTTATAAACATATACTTCTATGTAACCGTAATCAATTGTTCTTTTCATAATACCATGGAGCTTATGTAGTTACTTATTTACCGACTGTAGATATCCAATCTCTTATATTTTAGTAATAGTTCTAGACAATACAATACATTCATCATTTCAAACTTATTGCTCTTTACTGATACTGAAAAATGATTTGAAATTAGATTTCCAAATCTCTATAAGACGCCCATTTTCAGTTTTTTATCATGAAAAATTATGAATAATTTCCTCAAAATAGTAGAGGTTACTTGAATTTCACCCAACAAATAAAACTTATCTAAAGATAATTCATCGAGAATGGGGCATTCATTCAATGATGTAGTCAATCTGTCATTAAAATGATTAATTGCAATGATAAATACAAATAAACATTACGAGGGATTACGAAATGAAAGTTACAACGTCAATTTTTTCAAGTAGGAAGAATGCGTGCATATGTATTGCAAATTAAAGTATATAAACTTTGCAAAACTTATTGTTATTTCCTCGACTGCATGTTTTTTTAAAATTAAAATCATTAAGTAAGTTTGATTAACCACGATTAACTAATACCGTAACAAAAATATAAAATCCTAAGAGTTTCAACATACCATAAGTGGCTATGATAGTTTCGACCAAATTTAAATCAAGCTCGTGAATATTGGCTAGTATTATAAATGGAATATACTTCCAAAAATACGTCAATTGTCGAGTCAATACACTACTTCCAACATTATCTGTAATGGTGGGCAACATCGTGAGGATGCATACGAGAACGAGTCTGGTAAGTTGCTTATCTCATACTGATTTCCATCATATCAAACACAAGTCATGTAAAAATAAATATTCAACGAACCAAATCAAATTACCAAGCTCATAAACAAGATTTGTTTTACGTTTACACTAATTTTGACCTAGTGCGTGGATATTTGTGTTTAATGTTGACGCACTAGTTCGATATTACTATGAACTTGTAAAAAAAAGTTTTTTTATTTTATTTTAAAAGTTTACATTAATTTCTACCTGGTGCGTCAATATTATACACAAATGGCGACACACTAAAAATACATTCGTGTAAACCTAAAAGTAATAAATTAATAATAACTAACCTAAAACCTTGAATTAACAATAGAAAATCTTGTATTTTGATATCAATTTTGATGAAATAACTTTATAAACTCAACATAAATTCTTAACTAACATTATTCTTAGATATAGAACTAGGTTAAATTATTAAACTTTATGAAATGTAGCTTTTAAAAAAAATACGTAAAAACATTGATTTAAGTAAAAATAAGAAGTTTGGTTTAAATAATAAAAACACTAAATAAAACAAATCATGGCTTTAGTAAACGTTTGTTTACTTTCTATTTGAAAGGAAACAAAAATTTAGAGTTAGTATTCTTGGTGTTCTCGAAACAAAAATTTAGTGTTAGTAACTTAGTATTCTCGGTGTTCTCGATGTTTGACAGTTTTGTTAGAAATATAAAAGGATATAAAAAATCTATAACAATTTGTTTTATTTACTTTGTTTTAGTTTACAGAAAAAGAAAAGTAAATAGCTAAATAAAAATTTGAAATAAATCGAGGTTATACATATAAAAAAATTATATATAATAGTTTAGATTTATTTTGATATTTGTGAGAGATTATATAATCCATTTATCGTAAATTTAGACCGTTGAATTTTAATATAATGGGTATGGGATGATCATAAATGGTAAAAACTATATAAGCTTTACGATTATTACATACAACATTTTCTGTTAATTTTTTTAACAGAAAATACCATTTGGTCTTTATAAATATAACTAATTTATATTTTTATAACTAACACATAATTTAACATTTCATAATCCAAACTATAAATATATAGTAGAAATTGAAAATAAAAAACTTAAAAAAATAGACACTTAAACAAAAGAATCATCTGAACATTCATCAAATCTGAAAAATAAAAAAACCACTAATCATAAATCAAATTAACACATAGTTTGACATTTTATATTCAAACTATGACCTATATAGTAGAAATTAAAAACTAAAAACTTAAAAAAACTTAAAAATTAAAAAAAAATGAGAATATATATTTTTCGATTTTGGACAATGTCGATCCAACGTTTTAACATAAGAAATTTATTTTAATATTGATGATTTTGGACGACATTAGAAGCTAATAAAGTATTTTAATCTCGACTCAATAACCATAACAACTTCTAATATCGGCGAGTTGGGTCGACATTGTTCAAAAATATTTTTTAAACGGTATATGATAAAAGTAGACTATATAAAAAATATACATGATTTTTTAAAACGATATATATATATATATATATATATAACATTAAAATTATTTACCAATAACCATCTAAGACTTGATAAAGTACAGATAACCATATAGTTTTGAATTTAAAGTGCCAATAACCACATTGACTTTGTTTAAAAACCAAGCATACCTTTGTTTTGTTATTATGATCTGTTCTTCAAATTTTTTATTATTTGCTAGATTTTAATTTTATTGTTTTGTTCGATCAATCTCTACGATAACTTGTAATCATTTTTTTCCTTTTTTCGATCAATTTCTTCTTTAATTGAATGAAGATTATTTATTTTTTTCTTTTGTTTTTTTTAATTATCGATCGTTTACCGGTTCATATGTGTTTTTTTTTGTCGAGTTATTATGTTATTATTTTATGATTATTTTAGTTATGATGATTGTTTGATTTCATACATTAAAATTTTGACCATTACCTGAAAATAGTGATTTTGGGAAAATAAATTTTAAGACATTTGGTTTTTATATATTTGGTTGCATAATTACGTTCATTTAAGTTGTGGAATTAGTTAGTATTTATGGGTTGCGTAATTGCATTTAAATTGATTGCATAATTATTTAGTGTGTTTGGTTGTGCAATTAAGTACATTTTTTGTTACATAATTAGTAAGTGTTGTTCTATTACGTAATACCTTTTTTGTGTTTTAGTTGTGGAAATATGTGAAAGTTTAGTGCAAAAATAGTCTGAACTTATATATTTTCTTTTATTTTCTTTATTTGTAGGTTTGCAATATCTTCATTGATTATTTTCAAAAATATAATTAGGTTTTCATTCGTATACTTAGTACTTTTGAAAAGTATGAAAGTATGGTTGATTTCGTAATAAGCAAGTGATATTGGCTAGTCAAGGGTCTTTTTACCTTTAATTATTCATTTGATGAATATATGAAATGTTTCTTGTGTCGAGAAGATGATTTTATATCATTGGTTGCATTGACTAGTCGTAGTAATGGTCAAGATATTATTATTGAGATTGTTGAAATTGTTGAAACTAGAGTTTTAGGTATTTATTGTGCTAATTTGGATAAAGTATCATTAAATAATATTGATTCACTAGTTGGAGATAATATATCAATTGGATAACCTAGTTTTGGTGTTTATTTTTTTAACATAAGAAAAAACAACTTGCTACTATAAGTTGAGTTGATCATAGTGTTTCACATGTAGGACATATATTTGAAGTGGTATTATATCTTTGTGTCTTAGTTTATCTCGATTTGCTATTAAATATAAATTTACTTATAAATTTATTCATAATCAGTAAGAAAATTAAGTGTTCATTGTTCGATGAAAGAGAGTAAAAGATGTCCATTGAGTTTTTAACTTCAATTGATTAGTCGAATGAATATATATGGTTATAAAAAAATATATGATGGTGATCATAAGTGTCATCCTAGTTTCTCGACCGAAAATAAAAACCTTTTGATGTTCGATTTAATATCAAACAAAATAGTTGGTGGAATTAGATCAATAAATAATTTTTACTCCTGAAAAAATTTCAATTCATTATTAATTCCGATTGTGGTTTAGATATTCTTTATCACATGTTATGGATTACTTTGGAAAAATCTAGAAGGGTAATTTATAGATAGTTATACTTATTTTGTCTTGTTAAAAGGTTATTTTAAGGCTTTAAAGAGTTTGTGCATCATATATAATATATGAAGCATTTGCTGTTGTTCGATCTGAATATGGTAATAATTAATAATGGTTTTTGGAGACGTTAAGGTCCATTTACTTGGTCGGCAAATTACATTTATATATGATCGTCATTAATGTATAACTAATATTATCTCAAATAGTTTCCTTATTTGATACTATTGATATTGTCTTTATCATTTTATTGGGAATCTGAAGCATGCATTGAGATGTTTACCAAAGGATTTAAGGAATAAAATGGTCAAGATTTTGAAACAATATGCTTATGACCCTAGTGAGAGTTTATTTGATTTAAATATGTATGAATTTCTTAACGAATGTGGTTAGAAAGCACTTACTTTCATGGAAAACATTCTTCATGAAAAGTACGCTTACGCGTTTTTAAGTAAACGTTATAGTTTTATGATTTCCAGTCTAATTAAGTCTTTTATTAATCAAATTAAATAATTTGGTAGCCTGCCTATATCTGAATTTTTGCATAAAATTAAGATTATGCTTATGACCCATATGACAAAGCATTACTCTGATTAATTATGTTAGAATGTCGAGCTTTATCCAGATATTGAGTAGAATATTAAAAGAAATATTAAAGAATATCGTAAGTTTAATAGAAACAGATTATGGTTGTTGATCTTTCAAACTACAATTTACATGTTGTATTTGTGAAAATGAATGTTTCCCTTGTTTAAATGCTTGTGATGTTACATCTAGTATCCAAGGGAATCTTTCGACATATGTGGAGTCATGCTATAATACAATTTCTCAGGGCATACTTTGGTGAAAAGTTGGTGAAACATCTTGAGTGTATTCTATCATATGGTGGAAAGTTGCTTCATAAAGTAAAGTGTGGAAAACGTGGTCATATTAGACGAGCATCTAAATCAATATATATAATAATGTTTTTTTAGTTGGATATTGTCCGCTTTGGACCATAGGTTACGCACAAATTTATATGGTATACTCCTAAAAGGCCTCTTGCTAGTTAAGGTATCCTTCACACTTATATACACTATATTCTTTTCAATATTAGAAATGTGAAATTCTGGACCAAGTACGGGATGCAATTCACTCTCCAACATCCCTTCCTTAAATTTGATCCCATTAATCGGCGGAATAAACGTCGCCCGGTGAAATGAACGTCGCCAAATCACAGTGGAATCAACATCATTGAATAATATCCCACATTACTTTGAATGCAACGGAGTGCATGGTACCATCACGCTCTCGATATATAACACATAACATTTATTCTGACTATGATACCATGTTAGAATAGATGTGTAGGTGTGAAACAGACCTCACGGACTAGCAAGATATTGTTCATTTTGGACCATAGGGTCCGCACATATTTGCTTTTGGTAATAAAAGAAAATTAATGCTCCAAACAAAAAATATAGTTTGGAAAAATTCAACTTTTATAGAGAAAAATATAGTTTTGACTTTTAACAAACGAACATCTACCAATATCTTATTGTATTTTCCCGATTAAGAAATGAATCAAATGTTTCATGCTATTTAGTTTGATGCAAGATCTTATTCTGTTTGACGCAATATCTTTTTGCAAGTGGTTGTGGATATATATTTTTCTCTTTTTTAGTTTTCAACGTGTTTTTTAATAATATCATTTGATTCTTGTAGTTTTTTAATATGTTTTTTTTGTTTCCAGTTTTTCAATTTGTTTAATGCTGTCTTGGTATAGATCTGTATTTTCTAACGAAAATAAAATAAAATAAAGCTTTGTCAAACTGTAGCATAAATACATGTAACTGTATTGGGAAAATACATTTTTAGATGTATTAGAATGTGGTTGCGTAAATACGTGTTAACTTTGTACGTAATTATGAGTAAAATGGTTAAGGAATTAGTTTTTTTATTGCACAAAAAATTGAAGTTACTTGTTGATATTAATTTTTCAAATTGTTAAGTTCTTTACGAAGATTCTTTATTTCTTTTGTGAACTGAAATGTGTTTGAAATTCCTGATACGGAGAATACTGATTTTTTGACATTTTTTTATCTACATTACAAAGTTAAGATACATTTAGATTAATATTGAAACTATTTGTATGTTGGTGGATAAATATATGCAATTTGGTTGCGTAAAAGCTTTTAAAAAAACATATATGAAACTGATTGTTAGTTAGATGCGTAAATACGTTGAAATTGGTTACATATAAGCATTTTTAAGTTTGAAAATAATAGATATAGAAACTGACTGTTAGTTGGATGCGTAAATACATTATAATTCGTTGCATAAAAACGTTTTTAGGTTTAAATATAAAAAAATAAAGTGGGTATGAAAATTGACCATTACGTTGGTGCATAAATATGTTGAAATTAGTTGCATAAATATTTTTTTAAGTTTGAAAAAAATGGATCATGAAACTCACTCCTAGATTGGTGCATAAATACGTTCAATTCGGTTAATAATTTTCTTTTAATAAATTTTTTTAAATATTATTAATAAGTTTAATAAGTGTTTTATATTTTTTTAATGTTATTAATTGGGTTAACATGTGTTTTAATTTTTTTGGGACGTGGTATATTAGAGTCGAAAATGATGAATAATACAATTTGTAGTTGGGATGTCTAAGATCTTACCTGGAAGGCTTGCTGGGCGTTTCAATCATTGAAATGGTTGAGCTAGAAGAGTGTTTTCAACAATCTTGAAAGCCATCGACTCTGAACTTGAGTGCCGATTTGATAGCAACATGGAGTGAATTCAGTTCGGTTTTTCTTTTGATTTTCAATTTGTTTGTAGGAATTTTGGGCTAATGGAGATTGAAGAGAGAAGATAGAGTTAGAGATTTAAAAAGTAACGCTTAAATTTTGGCCTAATATAAATATCCTTACAAATGTAATAAGTGAGAGGTGAGATTAAAGAAGTAATGCACCCAAATTTAAATATCCCTTCAAATGTATTAAGTCCTTCAATAATATTTGTGTCTTTTTAGACCTATTTTTTTTCCTGAAGGAACCCACTACTTAGAAATGAGTGCGCAAAACTTTCAGTCTGACGCGATAGCATGCAAACCAAAGCCAGGTAAACCACACAAGGTGACAAGCTCAACCAAGTAGGGGTACTCAAACTCATGATCTTTGGTCACAAATGTGCCTTACTCAACCAACTCGGCTACCCCGTGGGGCTCTTTAAACTAATTTGTATTTATTGAAAGGTTAATAAATACCTAAAATGACCTGATAAAATAAATGTCGTAAAATAAAATTAATAAAAAATTTAAATAAAATATTTGAATCTATTAAATTTTAAACTTAAATTCAAGTGATCGGTTTTGTGATATATTTTTTAATAGACATTTGAATCCATAACCTATATTTTTTTTTCTCCAATATTGCCGGACTTAATTTATAGAGGTGATTTTTAGTGGTAAAATGATTAGATTTTAAAATATACAATATATAATTCAACGCTATATACGTGATAACTTTACGAATTTTTATAGACATAAACCGAATTTTTATACATGAATCCAAATTTTGGTATTAGGCATTCGAGAATTTTCATTTGAATAGCATGAGTTGCAAATAGATAAAAATGCATTAATAGATGTTTAATAATTTATCAGCATATGTTATTTGGCACCATCAATTGTAAAAAAAAAAACTATTAAAACAAAAAGAACTCAATCTTATTATAATTTTATAAAGTTTAGAATTTATTAATAAGAGTTACAAAATGCATAAAGTTATTTATAAATTTAAATGCAATCATTTTCTTCGCTGTTAATATCAGTATACTAATATGGTCTAAGACTACGTGCTATTCTATTTTGAAAACCAAAGCAATCATCCTAATCAAGCAATGATTGGGATCAAGAACAGATATAAAGAAATTTGTTTGAAAATAAATCTCTACGGAATAAAATGGTTCCCAGTCAACATCGAAAGTGAAAGCAATGAAGGAGTAGTTTTTGAGTTGGAATGAAATTCAATGATAAAAAAGAAAAATCACTAATGGAGAGTTGAGTTTCTTTCTAGCCTCCAAAAGACTATTATTTCTAAATGCCATTTAACTTCTCAATTGACTCCGACTCCAACTCCAACTCCAGAAGAGAGGTAGGTTGGATGGATAACTTCTTGGCCGTTAACTTTGTTTTTCGACATCTTGAGCACCTCTACTGCTTCATCCACTTTAGCAGCTAAGGATTCAGGCGACTCAAGTAAAAGTAGCAGTTCTGAGTTGTCCATCTCTAGAAGCATCCCGGTGATCTTTGCAACAAGTTCAGGCTGCACATAGAGAATTTATTCAACATAAAATACTTAGTTTTCTCTAAGTTCATTGTGACTAAAAAAACAGACATTACAATTTTCGTGGTGTTATAGCCATGTCCTAAAACAATTTAAAAAGAGTTATGTAATCATAGTTTAGATACTTAGGCCGAACCCTATCTTTTAAATAAAGTATAACATATTTAACAATTAGTATATGCTTTTAATCTTCTCACATAATTGCAACACATTGAAATAAGTTGTCTATATATATGACCTGCTTTAAGGTACCGTTTAAACAAGCATGAAATTTGTTTAAGTATCATCACATTGAAATATTTACGATTTACAAAAACTTACTTGGAGTTTCTCCACTAGGGGATAAAGTCTCTCGCCCAATATCTGTTTCTGTTGCGCGGGACTAGCAGAAGCAAGCATGCTGCTCAAGGTGTCTGATCCTTGTGACATAGCTCCAACAGAATTCGAAGCAGCAAGTGATCCTTTGTTCGTCTCGATTGTGTGACCATTCGGCATATATTTTGTATGTCCTGACCGCTGCATCTCAAAGTGCTAGTAATTAGAATTTACGGTTATTCTGACATATTCGTCACTTGTCAAGAGAGACTAATATATCCATTAGTATACAAAGTCAACGGTTATTCTCGTGTTCAGTACATGAGCTAATGGTGTTCAGTTTTGTCGATATCGACGCTATTGATCGGTTTTTATTTCAACCCAAGAAGACATGAAAACAACCGGCAATCAAACTTCTAGTTTGCAAATAAAAGTATAAACACTTTTGCTATCTCAGAAGTTTCACTCATATAAGAAAACTGTTTTCCATCATGCGTCTACTACTAGATTCAGAAGTAGAGATTGAAGCAACAAAAAATTGTAACTTAAGAGCACACAAAAACTGTAATTAGACTGCCACAAAAGATTCGGCAAACCTGCTGATTAGTAAAGTCTTTTGAAGAAGGCATTGGATGTGGAGGCGGTTGCATATGCGGCATGTATGGAACAGAGTGAGCATAGTTTTGAGGGATATGCCCATTCATCCTTATCCTGGGTTGCCTGGTTTGTCTTGGAGCACTAGGAATCTGTAGAAGACAAAAAAGGAGTGGATATTAACAAATCTAATGAGTAAATAAATCAATAAACCAACTATCTATTTTCCCATACAAATGTGATCTATTCAGTTGTCATTGATGTAAGGAATGTGTGGCTAGGTTCTAATAGCTGAGTAGATCAAATACTTACCAGATGAAATGGTGGTGGTTGAAATGGTGGTCTGGATGGAGGCGCAAAGCCGTTGGGCCTCCATGTTGGTCTTAAACCCAAGGTTTGGTACATTAAACTTGGTTGTGGAGGTACTTGTGGAAATAGACCTGGAGCTGGATAGTAGATAGGGGGATATCCACCGGGTATGATATTGGTTGAAGATCCTACAGCTAATGCAGCCATACGCTGTGAATACTGAAGCTGCAAATGTGCTTGCCTATCTTTTTTCTTTTGAGCTATAGCAACATACAGCGGCTTGCGATGAAACATGGTTCCTGTAAAATATTTAAAATAGAGATACTTGCCAGCTTTTTTAAGAATGTCAGATAACAACATGCAGAGAAGTTCCAAATTTAGTTTTTATATTTTATTTTCAGTTCTGTTGAACTTAGTTTTCACCTCTCTCACTGTTCTGGACAGAGCAATAAGAACCTTTTAGATTACTTTTGTTGTGCACTTCCTAGATAAAGCACTCAAGTGCTAGGCGAAGCACTCAAGTGCTAGATGAAGCAGTTAATATGTTCATAAAATTAAAAACAAAGGAAATAGGAAATGAACAAGGCCTCCATTATGATGCTATACAATCTTCCCAGCAGTAATTGAAAATGAAATATACTCGATATAAAATATACATGTTTCTAGACCAGTATGCCCTAAATTTCTGGAAGGGATTTAAATTCAATAGTTGACTAGTTTAATGCAACATGATTATGATCGCCGAGACAAGAAAACAACATATTGATGACTTGCAAACTAAACCTGATCGCCGAGACAAGAAAACAACATATTGATGCACTTACCATGAAAAGTGCTCACAGCTTTAGTTGCCTCCTCGCTATTTGAGAAGCAAACAAATCCAAAGCCCTTCTTAATTCCTTTTTCATTTAGCATAAGCGTTGCCGAAGTAATTGTGCCACATACACTGAAGTGTTCTCTGAGTTCTTCTTCAGTGACATCATCATCGATGTTCTTCACAAATAGATTTGCCCCCTGTTATTTGTTAAACCAAAGAAATAGACGATTAAAGGAGTGCAAATAAAAACAAATCCTCTCAGAAGAGAAGCAACAAGATTCTGCCTTATATTTTAGTACTTGATCCTTCCGTTTATCCTCAAAAGATCGCTGTAACAATTCATCACGTTCTGCTTTCTTCTGTGCCCTTGCTACATATAGAATCTTTGAGCCTACTCAAAACAGACATGGATTATTACCCAACTAATTTCGCTAGTAAGGAAAGCTACAAACAGATAAAATCCTACCAAGTTCTGATCCATTCATTGTCTCCTGAGCCTGTTTTGCATCATCTGGGTTATCAAAGTTGACAAAACCAAATCCTCTAGATGTTCCATTGTCATCCTTCGAAATAACTAGGCTCACAATGTTCCCAAATTGGGAAAATTTCTCGTGGAGAACCTCTTCTGTAATATCTGTATCCAAATTTTTCATGTACAGGTTTGTATATATAGCATCAGGACTAGGCAAAACACGATCGCTCTTTTTCACGAACTTCCCTACATGTCTGCACCATACATTCCATTTATTAGCTTAGATCAATTAAAGGTAAGAAATTAAGCAGCAATAACCCAATTATTAATTAGTGATGTATGTCATCTTGGCATCTTGCTATTGAATTCGAGAACAAAATTCTTACATCTGCTTGCCAGCAACAGTCGAGCCATTAAGAGCACCAATGGCAGCTTTTGCAGAATCCTCAGTTTTAAACTGAACAAACCCGTACCCTTTACTTTTCCCGTTTTCTAGAGTAGCAACTTTGCAGGATACAATGTCTCCAAATTTCAGAAAAATATCTTGGAGCCCCGAGTTATCAATTGAGTCACACAAGTTCTGCCATAAAAAGCAAGTTATGTTCAGTAATAATGTTAATGAAAAGCAGAACTGTCAATCTTACTCCTCTGCAGCATACAAAATTACCTTCACAAACAAATTTCCTATTCCACTTTTTCTTCCATCAGAATCTCTATGTGACCACATAACCCTGATCATTTTCCCTTTTAGTATGGAGTTATTCTTCGCCTTGAGGGCTAGTATTGCTATGGACATCAAAAAAGCAAGTTATCAGACCAATCCCGAAAGCAATAAATACAAAATCAGCAAAGACACAATCCAATTCTTCAAGATAACCATAACATTTAGCGTGTACACTTTTCGTCTCCTGGAATTCCATATAGAGTCAGTTTGATAATACAAGAAGATATAGAATTCCTTATAAAGTCAGTTTGATAATACAAGAAGATAAAATATAAACGCAGTCATTTAGACCAGTTGAATTGTTGGCCGAAAAGATAAGGGATTGATGCTCAATCAACTGGAACTTATAGTCTCTTCTAGCTTGAACAATCGCAAAAACCAAAGGACAAAATTAAAAAAAAGTTGGATCTCTTAACCACGGAACTCTAAATTTATCTCTACAAACCAAAAAGACTGACAGATCCGTATAGAACTAAATCAGTAATACTCTTTCCTGTCCCAAAACAAGAACAGGCTAAAGAACAACTCCATAGATACAAATCTAAGAAGTTATCAATAACAGAATCCTCAATCCATCAGTAAAATAATCGAACAAAACTTGCAAATCAGTACAAAATCGAACCAGCATTGTTAAAATCAAACAACAATTCCACCACCAAAAAAATCAATCGTAACCTTATCTAGCAACGAGTTTACCAAACACATTGACGAAAATCCAACATCAAACGCAAACGCAATCCAAAACGCAATCCGGAAAGAGATTTAAACATCAAAAGTAATGATTAGTTATTACCGTCTTGCTCATTCATGAAGTTGACATACGCGTAGCAGAGAGAGCGGCCAGTAGAAGTATCTCTGCAAACACGAACAGACGCCAAACTCTTAAACTCAGAAAACTCATCAACAAGTATAGCTTCCGTCACGTCCGGATGCAAATCTCCAACGTACAGCGACGTCGTCGGCGGTGGTACTGGAGCCGTCGACGGAACTAACGCCGCCATCGCTTTTTTTAGTTTTTCTAACTGAAAAAAAAAACAAAGAATCACTTCGCCAAATCCATAGAATAGAACAACGAAGAGTGAAATCCAATGGTGTTATTTTTTTTGTATATATTTTTGTTTTTTATAACATTTTTGTTTTCTAGGTGTTATTCAAGAGTGGCGTTTTATTTGGATTTCGGGTTCTTGTTATATCATTACGAAGATGGAGATTCTGAATTTTAGGAGAGAGAGAGAGAGTGAGAGAGCGAGGATTCTGCATGGACGCAGGAGGTTAGGGCCGTTAGCTAGAAGGTTGGGTTTAGTTGAAGTTGCTTCCACGCGTCTATCTTCGCGCGTTTCTTCACCTTCCGGTAACAGAGTTCCTTCTTTTACTCCGCTTCTGCTCAGTCAATTTAACTCGATTTATTTGCTGTACCACTATTTTTATTTTTTTATTTTTTTATTTTTTTATTTTTTTATTTTAAAAGAATAATAATATTACTACTGATCCGAATGTTTGGGAGCTTCTACTAAGTACATGTTAACAACTTTAACCCAAATAAATAGATTAGTATATATAATATATATTAAGATTTTCAGATACTATAATGTTTTGTGATGGTATAAATTTAAAAAGAAAATATGTTGAGATGTTGAGATAAATTGATAATCTTTTGATGTTGGTCAGTAATATCTATTATCTTGGGCAACTTAGTGCAGTGGAGGTGACAGTAAGAGTAAATAAATGATATGTTAGGTTAATAATATCTCATTAACATCTAACTATTTAGATTTGTATTTTTATTTTATTTTTTTATTAAGTCTTTTAAATATTTATTATTTGTCCAATAAAGTAATACATTTTATTAATAGTTTTATTAATAGTTTTTTTAGTTTTTGGTGAGTAGTTGGGAAGACTAATTTAATATTATCCCAACGATTTTGTCATTGATCTAAACATTATTATTTTTGTTGAGGCACCTACTATCTTTTTTCGAAGTGCATACTGTTTTTTTCGAAACTGATGAGGTCAATTACATTCATATCGATATCACTGGAAATATGTGAATAAAAGATCGATGTAAAACCGAAGAACACCAGATATGTCCAAAGACAGTATGTCATTTGTCCAATAAAGTGGTTATAACAAACTGAATAGTATTCAGAAGCTCAAATAAAATCGCTCTCGACCGTCTCGCGAATGACAAATCGAACCGACTTCAAATAAAATAATTAAAAGAGCTTGATCGAGGTTCGGGCTCAAGCCGGAACATGCCGAGCGTAGGGCCACGTGTAGCCAGAAGCTCGAGATGACGAATATCAAGGTCAAGCCGAGCAGGACCGAACAGAAATAGAAAGATCAAACGTGATTTTTAAAGATATTTATTGGTCAATAACGCATTACTCCTCAGTAGTGGTCGTGATTTTTAAACCATTAACATTGATAATAGTCTACGTGCGAAAATGATAAAGCCACGTAATAAATAGCTAGATTGTAACGCTTATGTATTTCACTATAAATGGCCAACTATAAATATCTCACTATAATACAAACGGTTGCATATTTTCATATATCTTTTTGTGTAGCCCTAATAATCTATTTGTATGGAATAAATAGAATCTACTAGATACTGGATCTAATATGCTTGTATACAAAAATCTATAACTATAACAGTACACATCAATAACACAAGATTGTATCAGCGATTTTATTTTTGGTCATTGCTAAATAATGAAGTCATTCCTCAATCAAGAATGCTCCGAGAATTGATTCTCATCAAGATCTGAGTCTTGATCTATCCCTTTCTTCTCCAATCCTCAATCAATCATTTTGATTGGGATCTCCCCTTCTATATATTCATCTCTTCACGTGATGGACAATACATAACAATATATTAAATATTTCCCATTCATCAACAACGGCGTTGAAACTCATGATCATGCTCTCAAGGTGCCCTTTGCTGACGTGGTAAAACCCAAGGGATCCAGTCCTGCAGTAGTCGTGAATCTCGAATCTATTAAGCATCACTAATCTCATATCTTGATTCAGTTTAATAAAGAGACTAAATAATTTCTATAGAGTTGTCAAAGACACACACTTATTGCCAAATTCTCTCAAGGAATACTAAAAAACAGGTTCTGGATCACTTCTTGAATTTAAAGAAATTCAAAGGAGAAGTCAGTGTCTGTAATTGGGATTCCAGACACTTACTCATTGAATTCTCCAACAAGGAAGACCTTTGTAGGCTTTGGGTCAGATCTATCTGGACAGTGGGAGATAAAATCATGAGACTCATTAAATGGTCTCCTGATTTTAATCCCAAATATGAAAATCATATCGTCCCAACTTGGATAAGGATCGAATGTGTGCCTAAATACATGTTCAAAGATGAAATAATACTCACCATAGCAGAATCAATTGGTGATCCTTTGAAATCTTGGGTTCCTCCCAAGAATCATGCTCTCTTCAATGTTTGCTACGTCCTCGTTGAATTGAATGTATCCTTGAAGCTGCAACATGAAGTTTGGGTGGGGTTCGGATCTAATGACGGGTGCTGGCTTCATGTCAGCTATAAAGACGTCCTCGCTTACTGTAATCTATGCTATCATCTTAGTCATGACTCTGCAGTATATAGAAAATCGTCTTAAAAAAACCTGAAAGAAAGTAAAAATGTTAAACAAAATAGAGTAGAAACTAGCAAACCCAAGCTCAAATCCCAAATATACATACTTGTCAACAAGGTCAAAAAAGTGAGAACTGAAGAAAGAATCTCCAAGGCCTCTATTGGGGGACAAAAAACACATCAACAACTCACTTGAATATGATAAGCATCCTTAACTGGAACATCCGTGGAATATCTAACAAAGCTTCTCAAAGAAGACTGAAAAACATCATCATAAACAAAAAAATCAGTATCATCTGCATTCAGGAGCCTATGGTGGACTCCTCTCATATTTTAATTATTGCTTCTTATTTGAGTTTTTAGTAATTTTTCCTTCAATTGCAACAGAAAAATCTGGCTCACGTGGTCTGATTGGTTCAACATCACAGTTACATCTAATCATCATCAACTTCTGAGTGCTGAGATCATCTTACCTAACTCTAGCAAACCTATTACTCTAACTTTTGTTTATGCCAAATGCCAAAGGAGTGGCAGATTGGCTCTTTGGTAAACTCTTTGTGAAATTGTTGTTTCTGTTAAGGCTTGGTTAGTCCTTGGTGACTTTAATACTATCCTCAACATTTTTGATAAAAAATGTTGCTCTATATTATGCTCTAATAGTGCTGGATACTTTAATAATGTTATCAACACTTGCAAGTTTGAATATGCTGGGTATATGGGAAATAGATATACTTGGACTAACAAAACCAAGTGGAGACACCTCGATCATGTAGTGTACAATGCTGACTAGACTGACCTCTTCAACAACACCTTGGTCCATCATCTTCCCTGAACATGCTCAGACCATATGCCTATCCTGATCTCCATATCCAACAGAAACACTCATAAAAAATCTTGTTTTAAATTCCTAAATATGTGGTGCCTTAATGATGATCGATTACCTTTTGTATCTGCTAATTGGAACATTCATATGCAGGGTCCTCCTATAGCCAAGTTCTGGAACAAATTGAAGCGGTTGAAAAATTCTCTCAAAGGTTGGAACAAAAATGTTTCTGGGAACATTTTCAATCTGATTAAAGAAGCTGAAGACAAGGTTAAAAGTTGTGAAGATAATCTCTTGGAGAACAATAATCACGTCAACATAACTAACCTTTCAAAGGCCCACGCTCTCCTCAACAAAGCGCTGAATTAGGAAAAATGTTACTGGCATCAAAAGACTTATTATTCTTGGATCAAAGACAGCGATCGGAACTCCAAGACCTATCACAATTTCATTAAGAAAAGGATTAGGAGAAATTATATTTCCAAGATAAAAATGGTGGCAACTGGTTAACCAATGAAGACCAAATTTGGAATTCATTAATTTCCTACTTTCAAAACATTCTTTCTGAAATTCCTAACAAAAATTTTGCAGATGATACTAACAATTACTTATTTAGTTCTCTTCCTAATGCTATTACTAAATAGGACAATACAAACCTTACTTGTAATCCTAATGAAAAGGAAGTCTTTGTTGCTATTAAAAGTCTCAGTCCCACCAGTGCAGTAGGAATTGATGGGTTCAATTCTATATTCTTCACACATTTCTGGAAGATAATCAAAGCTGATCTTCATGATGCCATCATCTTCTTCTTCAATGGTTATCCCCTCCCTCAAGAGGATCTAGCCACAGGTCTTGTACTTATACCCAAATCTCAAAATCCTTCTTGTTGGAAGCATTTCAGGCCCATATGCCTGTGTACTACTTTCAACAAGATGATTTCAAAAATTATTTGTAAAAGAATGGAAACTATTATGCCTAAAATCATTTCAGATAGCCCAGGCGCTTATGTTACTAAGAGATCCATTCATAATAATATTTTACTGGAAAGTGAGCTGGTTTATGACTTGAATAAGATTACTAAGCATGGTAACATTATCATAAAAGTGGACATGGAAAAGGCTTTTGACAAACTGTCATTCAGTTTCCTTAACCATGTCTTCACTACTTTTGGTTTTTTTCAAAATTTATAAATCTCATTAACAACATTATAACTAAGGTTAAAACTTTTGTTCTCATTAATGGGACTACCTCTGGTTACTTCAGCACTACAAGAGGTTTGAGACAAGGAGACCCTTTGTCTTCTTACCTCTTTATAATTGCTGAAGAAACCCTGATAAGAGGTCTTAACATGTTATACTTCAATAATAAATTTATTCAGTACAAAACCAGAAGCCAAATCAGTATCTCATCTCTAGAATTTTCTGATGATATAATGATTTTCACTAATGGTTCTCCTTATACCATTGCTACTTTGAGTAAATTCTTGCAGGATTATCAAGATTCATCCGGGCAGACCATCAATAAGGAGAAAACGTCTATCATTACTTCTAGCAATCTGCCTAGCATCAAGATTCAAACCTTGATTGAGGGCACTGGTTTCACTAATGACAACCTTCCTATTTCATACGTGGGTGTTAATCTCAGTAACAATAATTAGAAGTACAACTATGATCCGCTACTTAATAACATCTGTGGCAGAATTAGAGAGTGAGAAGGGGAGAACCTCTCATTTGTTGGTAGACTGAGCCTGATTAACTCAGTGCTAATGATTCTCCTATTCAACTGGATGCAGAGAAATAATCTTCTAACCTGCATAATTGAAAAAATTGAGAAGCTATTCAACAACTTTCTCTGGGGATCGACTCAAAACCATTCTAAAACTCATTGGAGCAAGTGGAACAGAGTTTGTAAAACGTACCATGAAGGCGGCCTCAATGTTAGAAGCCTTAGAGATATTCAAATTGTGGCTTCCTACAACTTGTGGTTCAAATTCAAACGAAATGATTCCTTGTGGGTAAAATTTATTCACAACACCTATTGTAGACAGCCTCTTGATGCTGACCCAACACGACCAAATCCTCCAAAATTTGGAAGAGATTATGCTTCATCAAGGATTTAGCAGATCCTCTCATCAATTACACTGACCCTAATCATCCCTTGTGGTCTATATCCAAGGATGAATCCTTTAACACTGGAGATACTTGGATTCATCTTAGAATGAAGCACAACCAGTCTAAGCTTTTTGGTAAGCTATGAAACAGCATCACCCTAGGAAGTGTGCCTTCTTAACTTGGAGGATCCTTCATGGTTGGCTCCCTACTGATGAAACTCTACAGAAAAAACATTTTACTTTAGTGTCCAAATGCCAATTTTGTGAGAGTGCTGAAACCATCAATCATCTGTTTGTTGATTGCCCCTTCGCTTGGAGCATTTGGAACCATTTTGTTCTGATCTTTAACGTTAGAACTGACAAATGCATGACGTTCCCACATCTTCTTTGATCTTGGTTCTGGACTTCTGCAAAAACCACTCATATATGCTATATTATACCTCCCATAGTTGCGTGGGTCATCTGGAAGATGAGAAATAATTCTCAAATTAAAGGCTTTCACTGCACCTCATTGTCTGCAATCAACCTTGTATCTCACTTTATCTCCAGTCTAGACTTTGTCTCTCTCATTAAGCCTAAACATTGGTCTCCTTTTCACTCTGTTGTTACGATTCTCGGGTGCTTCAACAGTGCCAGAACCAGGGCACCCTCAGTTCATTACTGGCAGGCTCATTCAATTAACAGGGTTAAAATCAATGTCGATGGCTCCTCTTTACCTAATGGAGACGCTAGCAGCAGTGTAATCATCAGAGGGCATGATGGTAGCTTGATCCCTGCTCACAGCCAGCCCTATGCGAAGCTTTCCCCTTTATTTGATGAAATTAGAGCCATTCTCGACGAGCTTATCTTTTGCTACCAGTTTAAATACAATAATTTCGATCTTGAAACTGATTGTGATATTATTGTACCTCTTCTCGCCTCTGATTCCTACCCCAAAGCTCTCAAAAAATCAATCTTTTGCATTCGAGACCTTATCAAACCCTTCATGATCGTCAAGCACATCAGCCGTGCTCAAAACTCAGTTGTTGACTGGTTGGCCAAATGGACCAACAAATGCAAAATGAGACTTCGCTTCAACTCCAGCAACCTGCTCCCTCACTTTGAATCGATCATCGAGCCGGAAATGCAGAGAATCCCTTACATAAAGGACAAATCTTAAATTCTCTCGTTACTCAACTTGTCTACCCTTTCACTTCTAATTCTTTCTCTTAATTGCAGATTCATGAACTGGCATTTTGGATTGAAGACCTTGAACCACAGTGCTTGCATTCGTATTGAAGTTGCCTCCGGATTAAGCTTTTTGCATCGATTTGGTGGAAGGAATTTTGTAAAGCTTCGCTTTGTTTCGATCATGTCTTCATATAATCCTCTATGTTCGATATTAGAGCTTTTGCTCAAATGAAGAGAAGACGGCGATTCTAGAGATTTCAATCTCTTTTATTTTCTAGAACCTGTTATTTTCCTTTATTTTTAATTGACCCTCTTATAATTAAATTTGAGTCTTATCGGGCCTTCGTAATAAATTCGATTGTTAAAAAAAGATAGATGGTATTAGTGAACACATTGCAACGGTATATATTAACAATTATTTAATTCAATCATAAACTAAAAACCTTACATATTACATAAATTTTTCAGATAACAAAAAAAATCTTTATTAAATAAGATCTAATATTAATTTAAATTATAAGATATAAATTTAAATGATCGATATTATTACTATTTGTTATTAATTGATCAGTTTTTAAAGTTATCCAATTATTTCAAATATAATAAATGATTTTTTAATTTTATTTAATCTAGATAAATTAAGTGTCTATGTTTTTTTTTTTAAATTTATCATACTTTTTCTCAACGTTGTTATCCTATTTAATTCACAAGTATCCAAATAACTTAATTATTATAATTGATTTTTTTTTTCATCCGCAAAGGCCATATAGGCCATATGTACATATCCCTAACATATTATAAAAGTTTGTCCGGTTATATAAGGTGGGTATACTAAAATCTAAATTATATTTAATCATATATAACATATATTGAAGTAAAAGTTACAAACTATAGTCTTGACCAATTATAGACTAAGTATAAGTAAAATATGTCATGCACAAATAAACGAAATATAAAAAGATATAGTGAACTATATAATTTTAATTAAGATGCTATGATACGAGTGTATATTAGTTTTAATTTTGTTAATATATTATATTATATTTTACGATATGATACGAGTAATACAGCTTTGCAGCATCGTTGCATCTTCATCAGTCAAAGCGTTGGGAAGTTTGCTTGACTGATCTTCGTATATAATAACCCTGCAATATTGGAAGAATTGAACTATCAATATCGGGGATCAAGATTTAGTCGAACAATTAGACAAGAAAAACCCTCCGAACGCGATAAATACAGTGGAAGGACGAGGGAGAGAAACGGGAGAAGAACACCATCACAAAGAAAAACAAATATCCCCAAGAAAACCAAGAAGGGTGTAGTTGAACGGTATGATCAGATACATCCAACAATGGCGGTCTATGTATTTAAAAAATCACCATTTGTAGAAAACAATCCTCGCTGGAGAGCTCCTACGAAAATTCGACCATTTTTTGTTAGAAGTATACAGCGGTACAAGCAATCCAAAGAGGTATTTGGAGCAATTCAAAAATATGATGATGGCATTTAACCTGGACGACGCTATGCTCTGCCGAACTTTATCCATGACTCTCAAAGTAATGTCATGGACTGGTTTAGTAGCTTACCCAAAGGTTTTATCCACAATTTTGTATGGTTATGGAGTGCATTTAGAAACAGATTTGTTGGCAACAAGGAATTGCGGCTAGACGCAAACTCTATTATGGACCTCTACCAAAGAAAGGGAGAATATTTAAACAACTATGTTAAGCGCTTCGTCCATGGCATGAGAAAACTACTTGATTTGGCAAAAAATATGGCGGTGGCGTCATTAAAAATATGGCTCAACAGACAAAGCAAGATGTATGCTGACCTGGTGATGTTCCCGTGCAATAAGATAGGAGATCTCCTTGCTCGAGCCGACCAATTTATCAAGGTAGATTATGCGACAAAAATAAGCTCCTCGGGATGTGAATATTTATCCTTCATGGATGCATATTCCGGTTACAATCAGTTACACATACATCGGAATGATGAAGAAGAAACTACTTTCCAAACAGAACAAGGGTTGTTCTGTTATACTGTCATGCCTTTCGGTTTAAAAAACATGGGTTCCACTTGATAAGGGAAGATTAATAATCTATAAAGATAAGGGTATTTTATTGATAGAGAAAGTTCCTTAGGAGAAAGTGTCAATTATGTAAATAAAAAAGACTAATGTAAAGCAAACAATAGACTTGAGGATAGGACCACAATTATGAAAGTGTTAAGCTTGTGGGATATACTACTTGTATTATAAATAAACCCTCCCTTTTGGGAAATGGGGATTGATTTAATGATTAAGCAATTGTTATATTGATTTTCTCTCTCTGAAATATTGTTTAAGTAATTTGAACAACACTTTAGCCCTTTAAATATAGTTTTATACAGAAAACCTCCTCCAAAGATTTCTGGAGCGATCACTGGCACTGTATGTGGGAATGATTTGGTACCTAAAATCGTCTTCCAAAACCAATCTAAAATAAAAGCAACATATGAAATCTAAGGAGATTAAAACATTATAATGATTTGAAAATTGGGAAAGAATTCGAGGAGGTCCCAACGCAAAATAATATGGAAATTTATCAACAACATGATGATCAGCATATTGGTGAAATTTTGGAAGAGTCCATATTGGTGTGGCTCGTAGAAATGAATTGTTGGAAGAAATTGAAACATTAAACTTTGCAGAGATGCAGCGATTGCTGATAGGAAAATTTGATATGAAATCTGAAGAGAAAATGAGACAGAAAAAATGAGCATGATCATTATCATCGAGTAAGTAAGAAGGACATGTATCGAAAGCATCATTGTAGTTCTCTAAGGAAGAAGTTGAAGCCAATGAGTATGTATGAATCATCTGAGTCAAGTGATTATTCCGTTTATGACTTTAGTGAATCTTCTTCGGAAAGGGAGTATCGTCGAAAGAAAGATGCTAGAAAGAAATATTCAAATAGATATAGGAAGGATCATCAATCAAATCATCGTATTAATGAGTTGAAAGGAAATGATCATATTTTTTATGAGTATGTTAAGAGAGACAATGTGAATGTTCGAAATCAGTTAGGAAGTCATAATTTCGAATATCGTGTAAGTAACCAGTACATGTTGCCTTCTGAGGAAGGTCTTGATGCACTGGCTCACGAGGGACCAAGAACTAATGTTTACAGAGCGGGTCATAATTAGAGGTCTTCTCCTTTATCTGCATAAATACTTACTGACAATCTTCCGAAGCACTTCGATATTTCTAAGCTGGAGAAATTTGATGGGACTCAAGATCCAAATAGTCACATTGAACAATTTAAAATTTTCATGATTAATTTTGATGATGATGATAAGTTATTGTGCAAGACTTTTCTCAGACTTTTAAAGGGGTTGCTTCAAAATGGTATAATCGATTGCCGCAAGGTTATATCAAGAATTTTGATATGTTTTGGAATGTGTTTCGTCAATATTTTGTTGGGGAGTAAGAAGTTTCGTGCTAACGGAGTACTATAATATAGTGCATACAGAAGGTTGAGGAAAGTCTTAAAAATTATACCAATTTTTTTGTTAAGGCAAAGACTGATATGGAATATTGTGAAGACTTTGTGGCTTTGGCAGCATATCGAATGGGGATTCTCCCAGGAATTTTAAAAGATACAGTGGCGGAAAGTCAGGAAACGACGTTTGGAGCTCTACTCGGTTAGGTTGAGAAAAGGATTTTGGTAGAAGAAACTCAAGCTTCAGAAAGAGGATCTAGTGATCAATTGGAACAAAATCAATTTCAAAGATCTATTGCTACTGTTCAACCTCCTCGAATTAATGCTCAACCTAAGGCAGTGGGCCGATATCCTCCGAGGCCCCGGGTAAATCACCAGACATATAGTACACAACAAGTGGGAAGGCCTATAACTAACAAGTGGATGCGACCAGATTACTTTGCAGATCTAACTCAGTGCGTGGCAGCTATATTTGATAAAACTCGTGGTCATGTACAATTTTGAAAGCCTTTCCCAATTCAAACTCTAAAGGAAATTAGAAATGTTAGATTTTTCAAGTATCATGAGGATGTTGGCCATGATACAAAAAAGTGCATTGCCTTAAAGAAAGAAATTCAAGCGCTAATTGAAAATGGGAAACTGGCAGACTTTGTAAAGAAGAATTGTAGCAAAAATCTGATGATTAAAGAAAAATCAAAAGAAGAGGAAACTATGTTGGTTATTTCTAAGGAAATTGATTCTTTTGATATTGTGACTGAGTATCTAGATCCAAATGAAGGCAGAAATGGTATCAGCATGGTAGAGGAAATTGTCCCAAGAAAAAATATAAGAGATCTATGTGCTTACTTTGAGTCTTTAGCAATTTTTGGAGGTGATACTGTGGCAAGAACTTCAAACTGTTCCCGGAAAAGGCACATAGTTAGTTTAACTACTTAGTTAGAGGTGGGAGCCTTAACACATCAATATCGAACTCCCTCTCCAATAATCCACTTTGAGGATGATGATATGAGAAACGTTGCAGACCCACATGAAGATACGGTAGTAATTTCAACAAGGATTGTTGGTGACCATGTACAGAGGGTATTAATTGATACATAAAGTTATGCTAACATCTTGATTATGAGTACTTACAAGAAGATTTTCGGCCCACCTGTTATCCAAAGGTCTGATAGAACTATTGTAGGATTCACAGGAGAAACTGCTGCATTGGTGGGTGAATTTGAAAGTGTAGTGGAATTAGGCCGAGGGCCTTTCAGAAAAGAGGTCGAAATCTTATTCATCTTCGTAGATGCACCAACGTTTTACAATTCTATTTTTGGAAGGTTATGGTTGTCAAAAATACACGCTGTTATCTCCACGATACATCAATGTCTAAACTATACCGTGGGAAATAATGTGGGAACAATTGGAAGCAACCAAAAAATGGCTAGAGAGTGTTATCGAATTGATTTGTCTTCCAAGAAAATTCGAGAGAATGAGTCAAATAAAGCATAACAGGTAGTGGGGACTTCCTCTAAACGAAACCCTTTTGATGATCCAAGGGAGTCCCCCAGTTTTCTGGCTCCTGGTGAAGACTATGAAGATCATATATTCTCAGGAGGAAAAGTTTTAAAAATTGGAACAAAGTTATCCCCAGATTTAAAGCAAGGATTGATTGAATTTTTATCGTCAAAGTTAGATTTATTTGCTTGGTGTTCAGAAGATGTAACTGGTGTTCCTTCAGAAATTATTGGTCATAAGCTGTCATTTAAGAATAATGTGAGACCAATAATTCAAAAAAGAAGACCTTTCTCCCACGAGAAATCTGAGGCGATAATTGCGGAGGTAGAACGTTTAACTAGAGTTAGACATATACGAGAGTCTCGTTATCCGTAGTGGGCTGCAAATCTAGTTTTGGTTAAAAAGAAGAATGGTAAATGGCGAATGTGCGTGGACTTCACAGACTTGAATAGATCTTGGCCAAAATATCATTTTCTAATCCTACGGATTGATCAGCTGGTCGATTCAACGTCCGAAAACCGGTTACTTTCTTTTATGGATGCTTATACGGGATATAATCATGATGTATCCGTGGTATGAGGAAAGTACTTCATTTATTACTGGAAGAGGTTTATATTGTTATAAAGTGATGTTATTTGGTCTAAAAATGCAGGGGCAACTTACTAGCGTCTAGTGAATAAAGCCTTCGAATCACAAATCGGGAGAAACGTGAAAGTATACATCGACGATATGCTGGTTAAGAGCTTGAAGGACGAGAATCATTTTACTGATTTAGAGGAAATCTTTGCTAATTTGAGAAGGGTAAATTTGAAATTAAACTCAGAAAAGTATACATTTGGAGTCAGTTCAGGAAAATTCCTCGGATACATAGTTAGTGAAAAATGGATTGAAGCAGACGTAGTACAACTGAAGGATCTTACATCTATGACTCATCCTCGGAATATTAATCAAGTTCAGATATTAACGGGAAGATTGGAAGCTTTAAATAGATTTATATCACACTCATCGGATAAATGTGCTCCTTTTTTCAAGTGTTAGGACATGCAAATTGTTTTAACTGGACTACAGAATGTTCAGAGGCTTTTCGCCAAATTAAAAAGTATATTTCTTCTTCGCAAATTCTCACTAAACCTTTGTTAGGAGAGAGATTCTTTGTTTACTTAGCTGTTTCAGATTATGTCGTAAGTACTGTGTTAATTCGAGAGGAGGAGAATATCCCGAGACCGGTGTATTATATAAGCAAGAGCTTATTGGATGCTGAGAAGCGACATTTGAAGTTGGAAAAGTTGGCTCTTGCATTACTAACTGCTGCTCAAAAAATGCGGCCATATTTCCAAGCTCATTCTATTACAGTTCAAACATATTTTCCACTAAATAATATGTTTCAGAGACCTGATATTTTAGGAAGAATGAAAAAAATGGTCGGTTGAATTGGGAGATTTCGATATCGAATTTGAACTAAGAAATGCGATTAACACTCAAGCTTTAGTATATTTTTAGTGGAGTTTCATTCTGATCGGTCGGATATGGATGTGAACAAGGATAATTTTGAGGTTGAATGGATAATTCGAACTGATGGAGGGTCGAGTACATCTAGAAATGAAATTGGGATTCAACTAATTTCGCCAGAAGAAATAACAATGTTTCAAGCCCTTCGGTTTGCATTTAAAGCAACAAATAATGAAGTGGAATATGAAGCAACTTTAGTAGGGTTAAGGCTTGCGGGAATTTGTGGGTCTAAAAAAGTTAAGTTAATCAGTGATTCACAAGTGCTCATTAATCATGCATCTGGACAATCCGAGGCTTGGAAGGATCAGTTGGTAAAATACTTGAAAGCATTAAAAGACTTATCTCTAAGTTTTGAGAAGATAAGCTATGAACATGTTCAAAGGGAGGAAAATTCAGTGGTAGATTCTTTGGCTATTATTTCATATTCTGAGAAATACCCATGGATTATTACGTTGGAAAGTCCATCAATCAGTAAAACATTTGGAGTAGATAGTTGGGATTATCAATGAAGATAGCGAAGCACCTAGCTGCGAAAGTAAAGATTGGAGACAAGACATAATTAAATTTTTAGAAAATGATGAGTTACCAATTAACAAATCATTGTCTAAAATAGTACGTTTTAAATCTCATGGGTACATTATTTTGGGGGTAAATGTATAAAAAATCTTTTAGTAGACCTTTGCTTCGATGTTTGGGAAAAAATAAATCACAAATGATATTATCAGAGCTTCATAATGGGGGAAGGATCTGCACACTGCGGGTATAAATCATTGATTTAAAAATTATTTTTGGCAGGGTATTATTGGCCCATAGTATCATCTGATGCAAAGTATTTGGTTACAAAATGTGATACAAGTCAAAGATATGCAAATATAAAGCATAAGATAAGAGTTCCCCTTGAAAGTATATCAGAGGCAATGCGACTTGACCGATGGGGTATTGATTTGGTGGGTCCTCTTCCAATGGCTTTTGGGGGGCGACAGACAATAATAGTGGCAGTGGATTATTTTCTAAATGGGTAGAAGTAGAGTCACTAGCAGGAACAAAGGCCAAAGATGTGATCAAGCTCATTATGTCAAACATTTGCTACCATTTTAGGGTCCCAATAAAAATCACATCAGATAACGAGCCTCAATTCGATAACAAATATTTGAAGAGCTTTTGTAGTTCTAGTGGGATACAGTAGTGTTTCTCAACTCATTTTCATCCACAATCGAATGGACAAGTAGAAGTTACTAATCGAACAATTCTTGATGAATTGAAGAAAATTTTGGAGGGAAAAGCTGGGAAGTGGCCTGATTATCTACAATAAGTTCTTTGGGCATATCAAACCCTTCTTCGAACAACAACGTCAGAGTCTCTATTTGCATTAGTTTACAGGATGAATGTTATAGTACCATCTGAGACATCCTTTCATCCTATCAGGTTATGACATATTCTGAGGAGCCTATAATATAAGTAGAGCAGTTGAGCTTGATTTGATTGAAGAGAAAAGAAGGCGAGCACAAGTTAAAGAGTTACAGTATTAAACGTTGATCAGAAGCAGATATGCCTCTAAAGTAAAGCAAAGAGAATTTAAAGTGGGAGATAAAGTATGGAGGAAAGTTAGGTCCTAATTGGGAAATCCTTTATGAAGTAACTGAGAAGGTGAAGCTTGGAACATATGGATCATGGACAAAGAACAAAGAAATCTCAAACATTCTTGGAATATAGAGCATCTTAAATTGTAGTTGGAGTAAATGTAAAAACGTATATATTTTCTTTTTTCTTTATTTTTGTGTAAAACATCGGTGGCACACTCTTTCCTATCCTGATAGGCACATGAAGGTTTTAATGAGATGTCATTTTAAACATATATATATATATATATATATGAGTTTTTTGCCTTAAAACCTTTATGATTGGACCTAAAAGGTCTTCCAACGAAATTTGGTCTACAACGATTATATGTCCAACGAAATTTGGTCTACAACGATTATATGTCCGACGAAAGTTCGTCTACAACGATTATATATCCAACGGAAGTTGGTCCACAAATATTATATTCCAAACAAAAGTTGGTTTACAATTATTATTGTTCCAACAAAAGTTGGCCTACAGTTATTAAGGATGGCTTGAATTATTCGAGGGAATAAGCAAAAAAGATAAAATATTATGAAAATTTAGAACGTTTTCTTATAAAATTGCTTCGAAACGTTTTTGGGTGACTTCTCTTACAAAATTGCCTCAAAAAAATTTGGAGGACTTTTTACAAATTTGCCTTGAAGTTTATGAGGACTTTCAACAAACATTCCTCAAAGTTTAAGAGGACTTTTACAAAATACTTTTAAGACGGGAACATCTATTTTGTCACTCAGTAGATTTAGATGAGTCGTTACTGGCGAGTTCAATTGTTAAAATTCGTCTTAGGAAAGAGTAATACGATAGTTTTAGTAAGAAAGCGAGAGTTTTAGAAAGATAAAGTTAGAGCACAATTGAGTTAGACAAAAAAGTGTTCAACCCCTTTATTAGTTCAGCCCTGGTTTTTACATAGAGGCGTTATGCCTTAGCTCAAAACTGAAAACGATTACATAAAGGGATAAATTACTCTTAGTACTCAATACAAATACATAATCAGAATTCTTCAATTAAACTCCTATTATTTACACTTTAGTACCTCAAATTTTACTTCCTTATTAGTAGCCCCTCTAGTTCTCATATCAGTAAATGAATATAACTATCTGTCTTTGAATCTTGCCAGAAGACATACCAGAAACTTACAGTTCAAAGTCAATAATATATTCATTTGTCCTCGAATCTTTTCAGACACAAGTTTGATTATCTAAAATTTAATCATCAAAATCATCAAATTTTACCAAACGTGACTGCACATAGGAACTCTCAAGAAAATAACCAATTCACTTCGGATTGTTTTGAAGTGGGTCTACAAAATATAACCGTTCAGATTCATCATGAATATCTAGCTACTAGGCTTACAACTAGTTTGATAGATGTCGAACTCATAACAATATTACCGTTTCATATTTGGTCCAATCATCAGAAAGTCTTTTCCACTTCTACACACCTTCTCTTCCTCCTATAAATTCATTAGTACTCCATTCTCTGTTCCTCAACCCAAAATTCTTGAGAGAGAAATAACAAATTTCCTAAAATTCAGAACCTTTGGCTACCTTCAACACTTTCCTCAAATTTCCCAGTTATCTTTGCCGGAAAACTCATTCTTTCCGATCAACCTTCATCCTATTTATGAGAAAAAATCAAAAATCCAGAAGATCTAAAGCTAGGCTACCCAAAAAAACCCGAATCTCCAAAACCTGACGATAACCTAGTATTTGGAGCGTACGAGAGTTTTAGAGAGAGAGTTTTAGAGAGCGAAAGTTATAGTACAATAGAGGCGCTAGGACTTAGCTCAAAACTGAAAACGGTTACATAAAGAGATAAATTACCCTTAGTCCTCAATAGAAATACATAATCAGAACTGTTCCATTAAACTCATATTATTTACACTTTAGTTCCTGAACTTCTACTTCCTTTTCAGTTACCATCGGATTATGTCTTCTCACTTTCACTTTCAATTTCACTTTCACTATCATTTAACATTATCCGAGGACGGCAAAATTTGGCTGGAACATGTTCCCAAAAACTTCCTAAGTTGAGGTCAGGATGACATGCATGGATTTCTTGGATTAAGGCACACCTAATTGTTGAATCCCTTGAATCTACCTTATCAATGCATTTAGCAACATAGTTTTCAACAGTATCAAACTTTTCTTTCTCAACAATAGCCCATATGAGCAGTTTTTCTTTTACCACTCGTTCAAAATCCTTAAAGCATCTGTTAAAGCCATATGAGGCTAAGTTGTTAGATTCTCTATAAGCTGCAATGATCTTATCTTTGGTTTCATTTTATTCCGCAAAAAGTTCAATTTCATCCTGATAACACTTTTTGATGAGCATGATATAGTGTTTAGATGCAAGAAGCTTTTCGAATATGGCGTCAGCTTGACATTCAAGGGTTTAATGTTCCTGCTTAAGTTCTTCAAGTTCTGATCTAGCCTTTGAGAGTTCAAATTTGTAATGAATACTCTGATCCTTGAGATATATCATTTGTTTCCCAATAGTTACAGAGGAGTGGAGAAGAGTTCTGATGCGAAGTGAAAATTCGTCTTCCATCGGAATTTGAAAAGAGCTTGAGGGAGATCATTTCTCAAAGGTATTCAAGGGTGAGGAGTCAGCTTGTTGAATGCTTTCCTAAGAACTTTGAACTTGTAGGTGAGGAATTGGAATTGGATTAAGCTTAGGAAGAAAGGGAACATTTTCTGGGGAGTTCTTGTTTGGAGCATTCATTTCTATTTCTGGGGGAGTGGCATTAATAGAAGCCTCTGGAACTTCCTCGGAGATAGTCTTCAATTTTCTTTGTACTTTTCTCTTAGGAGAAGTTTGCGCGGGAAGCTTCTGGGAGAAATTTTCTTGACTTTATCAGTAATTCCAGTATCCTTTGCATCTGAAATCTTAGCTATGTTAATCTCTTTGGTTACTCTCTCAAAAACTTCCTCCATCTCCGAGGGAATATATGATTTTTCATTAAGATGGATTTTAGCCCTATCTCTTGTTGGAAGGTAAAAAATCACATCTTTCTTGTCCAACTTATCTAATACTTTTTGTTGCAAAGGGGGAGCCATGAGTTCCTCTAGTGTTAGCCGTTCCGAGGATTTAAGTCTCCATAGACGGCCTTTAGCAAGGTTTGTGGGGGTGAAACAAGGTCAAAATTTGTTAAACCAAACAGTTTTGGCCCATAAACTTAACTTAGAAAAAACGTCTTTAGCATGAGGGACAAAATCACCATATGGCTTAGATACAAATAGCGCTAATAAAATAGATGTTAACATTTTTATTTTATTAACACCCTAAAACTACCCACGTAGCATTACATCCATGATACAAACAACGCCAATAAAATCAATAATATACCTTAGAAATTGAAGAACGAGAAACTTCTTCAGCAGAGCCCGAAGATGACGACTTTTCTTTCTTGCTTGATTCACACTTGCAAAAATAAATTGTGGCATAATAAAATCATCTACTACTTGTACGCTTTATGTGCTGATAATTCAACTGTCATCAGTTGGCTAATCAATAGATAACACGCCTATTGAAAGACTAAATGCGAGGATCTATTTTCAAATCTTTGTGTCAGGAGATCAGATCTAATTGGACACACGTCAGGACACACGCCATCACATCACAAAATTCACCATGTCATCACAACATACATATTTTTTCACATCTTATAGCTCAATGTGCATTATTCCATTTAGAAACTACTATTCATTTTCTTAATGGACTAGGGGAGCCTTGATGAGGTCAATGACATCCATATCGATATCACTATAAAGATGTGAATAAAATACTCAGACAAAACCGAAAACCACAGGATCTTCCCAAAGGCAGTATGTTGTTTATCCAATAAAGCACTTATAGCAAACCGATCAAAAACTCAAATAAAATCTCTCCCAATCGTCTTGCGAAGGACAAATCAAACTGACCTCAAATAAAGTAATTAGAAGAGCCCAATCGAGGCTCGGGCTCAAACCAAAACATACCAAACATAGAGCCACGCGTAGCTAGGAGCTCGAGCTGATCAATATCAAGGTCAAGCCGAGAATGACTAAACAAAAGTGGGAAGATAAGAATGTGAGTCAAATCGAGCAGAGGCAATTACCGAGCAGAGGATATTCTGAGCTAAAGCAAAGCAACAAGGTTGATCGCGCATGATAAATAACTGGAAAAGAGGATCATTAATGAAGTTAAAGATATTTTTTGGTCAACCCGCATAATGCATTACTCCCACAGTAGTGTTCGTGATTTTAGGACCATTAATATTGAAAATGGTCTATGGAGAAAATAATAAAGCCTTGTAATAAATGACTGGATTGTAACTGTTATGTAAGAGTATAAATAAGGACTAAAATATGTAAAAATGATTTATCTTCTCGAATCAATAAAAGTTACTATTTTGGAAAATACTTGTAGATTTCCCTTTAAAAGAAACATATTTTCTTATTTGTAGAAGACTACTTATGTTCTTGCTTGTTTGGATTGGTGTTCGTTTTTTAAGATTGTTAACTATGCTTAAGTAGCCCTCTCAATCCTTAGTGAAAGATGAGGTAATGATTGTCATGTATCCGTGGAGTATTACTTTTGCTTCAACTCATTTTGTTAGATCATATTCTACTTCAATCGAACACGTTTTTAAGATATTATAGTAGCCCTCATAGCCCTTTGTGTAGAATGAGGCAAGAAATACAATTTTACTTTATTTTATTTGCATCGATATGATTAGTTTTTTCCTTTAAATTTTATTGTTTTATTAGAATTTCTTACGTAGTCTACCTAGTTGTTTGTGAAGACTGAAGGTAAGGGATTAAAGATATATAGATAAATATATAAATTTTTGTTAACTTAATTGAAGCTGACAATGTTGTTTTGATCGAAGATGAGCTCAGAGAAATATATCTATTTTAAGTATATGATACTTGCATTTTATATTATTTCCAATTGACTAGCTCCTGAGATGGAAGGGCCTCTTCAACTTTTTAAGTAACTGCGCATGTTGATGAGCAAATGTTACATGTGTTGAAAGTTTTTTTTTCAACTACGCATGTAGGTTCCTTTCAACTTCTCCAATCATGACCATTCTTGTTTTAGATTTAAACTGGTCATCTTGTGAAATAATTTATGCCTTTTAATCAATAAACATTTATGATTGGGTTTGACTCTTTCTATGAGTTAAATACCTCGTCTTTATTCTTCGATATATTATTTTGTTGTTTTTCCTTCTTCATTTTCTCTCTTTTTCCACTTCTTTTAGTTTATTTTATATTTTTTAATGTTTGTTAGTTTGTTAAATTTCTTAATTTTCATTCTAGATGAAATTTAGGGAATATGAAAGAAATTCTAATGGTTCTCGTCTTGTATCAACGTATGAGTTTATCAATTTTACAACGTAGTGGTAGGGATGATGCTGATAGCTACCTATTTGAGACCATATAAGAGAATATGGGTTTAACTAAAATTCATAAATTTTGTTTCATATAGCGCCAGTGTTAGTTTCTTACAGAGGTTGGGTGGTTCAAAAAATATATTGATTGGGTCATTCATAATGACGTTCACCTCCGATTTCCAAAAGTTGGGTAAAATCTACTTGATGTTCATGGCGCTAAAGTTGTTTTCTTCAACTACATTCTTGATCATGAACTTTATTTTCCATTTGATGTAGAGATTTTTAGGTTCTTTCATGTCATATTTGTTTGAGCCATGTCGTTCTCCAATGTTTGTTTCTGGTACTTTCGGTTATAATTTTATTAAAATGTTGTTTCTCGCATTTCTTTGTGAGCGAGTTCTTGACTAGTTTTGAATTTACAAGCCAAAAAACATCAATCATTCTTTTTTGTAATAATGGATGCATTTGCAAAGATAATTACTGACCTTCGCATACCTATGGAGGATTATAAAAATAGTTTTGTTTTTCCCAGTGGTAATGAGCTTCCAAGATAGAGAATAACCAAGTTTCTATTAATATTTCATGGAATTCCAATAGTGAGTACCTGTTTTCTAAATTCTTTTTTATTGATATTTTTTTTATCTTTTTTGTTATATTCTTGTTTTCAGCTCCTGTTTAATTATACATTTTGATAAACAAAGGTCGGAGCATATATGGAGAGATATCTTATATTTTCTAAACAATTTTTGCTTTCCAAATTATGGTCCAACCCATAGATCAGTGGTAATTTCTATGTTGTTTCTTATCTAAATAAATATATAGCCAGTAAGTTTTCTAAAAATAAATTTTGGCAATTAGCTATTTGAGGATGAAGTCAATGAGGATGAGGATTGATCACCTCTTAAAAGACGTAAATGTTCAAAAATTATATGTAATATTTACCAATGTTTGCAATTATTTAAAATAAATTTAATTTTCAGCCTTAAATTGTGTACTTATGTATTATGTAGCAAAGCTACATGGTGCATCTTCAATCCTCGCGCCTCATCTTGCTCTTTTACTAAATATTACAACCAATCCATTAGAGGATGTAAGAGTTGCTAATTATTTTGTTCCCGCCTCTTATTCTCCAAACCGTGGTTATACGAAATTTTTAACTGTAACAGATGGTCTTATTGACTCTGATACTTTAAGCATATGACTCATTTTCTATTATGACTAATGTTTCAATTATATATGATAAAACTATAACGTAATGAGTTCATATTCTGGATGAAAATTAAGAAACTGTAGTTGGAGATCTCCTAAAGCCTGACTTTGAGTTTTTAAGGCATAAATCCTTTGTCGAGGCTAGTTTATCTATCAATTGAGATCGTGACGTGATTTTATGTTCTCGACGTATCAAAGATAAGGGTATTCTCCATTTTTCGTATCATATTCTATGAAGTTAGCCCTCTTTGTTGATCATGGATTTGTTACCCTAGCTTTCAAATAAGCTGGTAATAAAACCATTATTGAGGTTTCTCATGATGTTAAGAATGTAATAAGTGAGCCTACAAAGCTGAGTAATGCTTCGAATAATAAAGTTATTGATCAATAGGTTAATCCAGAGGAAGGTGTTGATGTCGTGCCCCAATGTGTCATTACTTCTTCAGCGATACCAATTGTCTATATCATTCATCTTGATAATTCTTCCAATTTATCTGAATGTGGACTTCCGGTGAAGTCTGTTTCTAGTGTCACATATGGTATCATTAAATTGTATCCAAAAAATTTCATGTCTTGTAGGTACATTTGATGAATCTTATACTTCATCTCCGCATTTTATTCTTTCAGTTCGATTCATAAGATAATGACATAATTTTTTGTGCTAGCCATCCATATTTCTCTTTTGATCTTGTGAATCGACATTTAAATCTAGGATTTGAATTATCCTAATATTTTATTTGTTTGTTTGTGATTTTAGTTTTATGATAATCATTGCATACTTTATACATGCAGCTTATCTTGAATGGTTTGACTTTCATTAAGCCAAGTTTAATGATTCAGCTCATTTTAGACCTTTAGGTCATTCTTAATTATGTTGTTAAACCTGTAATAGAACAAACTTATCCGAAGAATTCCCTGAAATCCAAGATTGAGACTAAAAACAACTCAAAACATATATTAAAGCTAGTCGGGAGAGGAAAGGGTTACTAAGCCTCGAGTTTCACTATTATGCTGTTGTTTATCACGTTGTAAATAATATTTATCTTCTTATAAAGTTAGATTTACTGTTGTTGATGTTGTGTGGACTAATTTTCAAAAAATATTCATGGATATCAAGACAACAACTAAAATTCCAAAGTTAAAACTTTAGGAGGAAATTGATGTCAAGGAAAAACTTAGGATGCACATTCCCAGGTGCAGTGGCAATTGGATGTCATACCGACTAAGTATAATATTGTTCTTAAGCAGTTTGTCGTTGAACGTAAGGCTCATTTTGAGGATGCCAATCCTTACCACTACGCAAGAAGCTTTGATGAAAGTTTATTCTAGGTTAGTACTGGATATTCATGAGGATTATCTCAAGTTTAAACTTGATAATTTCTAGTATGATGTTCCCGATGATAAATGGTCAAACGATGTAGATTATACTAATAGCTCTCGTGACTCTCTTTTTATTCTATTATGATGGACTGAAAAATGGTAAGCGTATTTGTGATATTCTTGAGCAAATTGTGGAGAATAATATCAGAGATCAGAAAACATCCAAATATAGCAAAGATGATGAAGATAGTGATGTTGATAAGAATATTGCTGAAACATATAATATTATGCGACTATTGTTTCGATCGAATATGTTGAATGTGATGGTATGCATGCATTTGCTTCTTTCTGTGATGTTATTCTTTCGTAAATTAGTTTACGAACTTGATTTTTCCACTATCTATTTTTATAAATGCTAAATAATATTACTGGTTTTTTTGTATATATAAGACTCTTCTTTATTAGTACTCTTTTCAGTTTTTTTATTGTTTGAACGAGTCTTTGTGTCTAAAACACACTTTATATTCTCTGTTTGTTCAATTGATGGATTAATTTCAATAAGTCGATAATTTTTTTATTAAACAATTATGTTATATACTCAGACTTTTTAGAATGTTCCAAGTATAGTCATGGTGCATGAATCCTTGTTAAAGTTTATTTATTTTTGAAGCAAATGAAGCTTATATAATTTTCAATGATCCGCCACTCATGGTCATCCATAGTTTTATATTATTATAGCTTAATGTTCTTGATGGAAATTTTTATTGACAATGATGATTTTCTATCATCTGAGGCCTCTGAATTATATATCTTAAGGAATATAAGTGTTCATGTAAAAGCAGTTTATTCTTAAGAACATAGTGTTGTATAATGGTAGAATTTTTATAATTCGCATAGGTTTTTAATGGTAATTTTACTTTGCCATGTTATTTTTTGGCGTTTTAGCTATATTTTGTTATATCAACAAGATATAATCCCTAATTTTGGCACGAAAAATATTTTATTAATATTGAATGCCTCTTAAAAACCTTCTTACGTCAGCGAGAGAGAAAATAATACATCCTTCATGGATGCCTAACTTCCACTGTCATCCAATAACATGTAAGTTCTTGGTTTTATTTTTGCTTCGATCATAAACGATTCTTGCTGATTATGGCCTAATTTGATGAGTATATTTTCCTATATATGTTGAAAAATCATTCGTAGCATTTTTGTCATGGTTTAAAACTATTGAACCTAACTTTAAAATTTTATATATGGCTTTGAACAGTAACTCGTCCCTGGATTATCGACTTTGGTGACAGATAGTCCCTGGACTTTCAAAAGTCCGTTGGTAGTCCCTGGGCTATCCAGTTTGGATAAAGTTAGTCTCATGCGCATGTTTATTAAGGGGACTAACTTTATCAAAAATAGAAAGTCAAAGGACTAAATTTATCGAAAATGAATAATTGAAGGACTACGAACGGACTTTTGAAAGTCGAGGGACTATCTGTCACCAAATGCGATAGTCTAGGGACGAGTTACTGTTCAAAGACTTGTATATATTTATCATTAGTTCCTTGTATTGCTCTCATCGAAGATACACTTTGACCATTTTTTCTTCAATTAGGTCTACTGTCGCTCTTGAATCTTGATTATTATTTGCTTCCCAATATGCAGATATTCTGTAAGATGGCATGCATATTTCTAACTAGTACTTCTGCTTCCATTCTATATATCATAGGAAATAGTATTTGTTTAGTTACAATAGTGTTGATCAATATGATCATAAAATTTCTTGTACGGAATCCGGCCAAAATCTAGTTGCTCATTCCATCATTTTATTGATGTCTTCAATTATTGTTTTGTTGGTCACTTAAACTTGACTATTGGATTGAGGATGGAAAGGATAATATAATATTTGTTTTATTCTTTTTTTCTTCGCAAAACTTTGAGACGCTCTCATTTTGGAATTGAGTTTCATTGTTTGTAACTTACAAAATTTTGTACCAGTAACATATAATCACTTTTAAGAATGTTATTACATCCATTTTCGTGATATATAGTACTTATTGTACTTCTAACCCGTTTGAGAAGTAGTCTACGACAATTATTATAAACCATCTTTTTCCCCAATCCGTCAGAAGTGGTCCCATAATATTCAAATCCTACTTATTAAATAAGGTTGACTCGATTATTTTCTTCATATGTAATATTGGGACTTGTATTAAATTAGAGAATCGTTGGCATGTATCACATATCTTGACTTTTATTTTGTGTATTTCATAATTGTTGTCCAATAGCAGCCTTGGAGAAATATTATTTTGTACAAATCCTTGTACCCATGACGAGTGAAGTCCTCCCTCCTTATATAATTTTCTATGATAATTTTTGATTCATCTATGCATAAGCACCTTAATAGATGCTTGGCTAATCCTTTCTTGTACAGTGTTTTTTTTTCAGAACAAATCTTGTTGACTTTCTTTTATTTTCCGTACCTCCATTTTCCCTTCAGGTAGAAATTATTTTGTCAGATTTGTTTTGCCTAACGTTCACCAATATTCTTCCTCTTCTTCCCTTTCTATTTATATTGTCCCTTAGAATGCGAAGATCAAGAATAAATGATTTGGTAATATGATTTAAGGATTTTCCTTCAAGTATTGGATTATATTCTCTTGTTTTGCTTCAACATATCTTGATGCATGACTAACCATTAAATGGTAGTCAATTAAGAAATTTACTATCTTGGCCCATAGATTATTATTAGTCAAAGTCCCACAATAGCGGCTTTATAGTCAGCTTATTTGTTAGATTATGAAATTCGAAGCTAATGAAAAGGTTTAAGATATCTCATGTTGGAGATATGAGCTGAATTATTGATATTGAGCCTTGAATATTACTCTCTCTATTGATTCTAAATCTCTAAATGCGTTGATCCCTTGCTTATTGAAAGGTTTAAGATATCTCATGTTGCATGTGCCTTTACTCTTGCTCTTGGCTCAATATATATCAATCTTTCGAAGACGTTGGGTGTTTATGATACACTTCTTAGGAGAAATTAGGTTCTAACAACTATACTATATGCTTGAAAATATGGTCTTACTTTTCTAGTTGTAACCATAAAAGCCAATGTAAGTTTTTCTAATTTTAAATACCCAGTTTCTGTTGGCAATAAAGATTTACTTACAAAATATACAACTTTAGATTAACTTCCTTCCTCTCTGATAAGTATTACGTTGACTGAGTAGTTTGAGACTACTAAGTATGAATACAAGCTCTCTTATGCTTAGGCATTGTTAGTACTTTGGAAGATGCCAAGAAGGTTTTTATGTTGTTAAATGCCTTTTCATATATCGGGGTACATTGACACTTTCTTGTTCTTTTCAACACTTCGAAGAATGGTTAAACCTTGTTTGAGGATCTTGATAGGAACCTATTAAGAGTCACTAGTCTTTTTGTTAGGATTTGGACTTCTTTTATGTTCCTTGGAGGCTTCAATACCTCTAAATTTGTAAGTTTCACGGGATATTTTATTATTCATTTATTACTCACCATGTATCCTACAAACTTTCCAGGCCGGACGCAAAAAATCCATTTTTCTGCATTCAACTTCGGATTTACTTGCTCAAGTTTATCAAACGTTTCAGTGAGGTCTGCTAGATGGGTTTTTCATGAAAAATTATTACTAGCATGTCATCAATATATGCTTGTATGTTTTGGCCTATTTGATTTACAAAGACCTAGTTTCCTAGCCTTTGATAAGTTGCTCATGTATTTGTTTTAGTCCAAATTGCATTATGTTATAGCAATGTGGCCTAGTTTACGTTATGAACATTGTGTTTTCTTGATCTTATCTCTCATTTTTATTTTATTGTATCCGGTAAAATCATACATAAACGATATCATTTTGTTTCATGATGTTGCATTTACAAGTTGGTCAATTTTAGGTAGTGGAAAAGGGTCTTTCGGACACGCTTTGTTTCAGTCCATGAAGTCAACAAACATTAGCATCTTTCTATTTTTTAGTTTTAATGAATACATGATTAGTTGTCCATATTGGATAATCGGACTCTCATATGTCTGACGGTCGTCAGTTTGTATATTTCAAAAACAATTACTTATATTTTTTTATTAGAAGTAAGATCTTTTTTGTGTGTTATTGGCCTAAAGTTATTGTTGATATGTAACGGATGGCAGATGATTTTGCTGGGAATCCAATTGCGTCATTGGTGTGGATAGTTTGTGATTGAAGGGTATTTTAGGGAGTTTGTAAGTTGAATATTATTTTTTGAGTAGCGAGAAGTGAGGTGTATACTTTTATCTAACGTTTTTTTAAAAAGTCTAACCCATTAATGAAGTTGGTTGGGGTATTTATACTAATTTTATGATCCATGGGCCTTACGGGTCAGACCCTGGATCTGGTTCAATCTTTAAAGCCCAAACCTTAAATAATGTTAGCACAGAGCTGAGTCATGCATTGACCGGTTGGACTGTTCTCGATTTGTATGGTCTAAGATATACCCAAACTGCCCCTCCAGTTTACACAATAATGTCCTTCCGAAAATTCCGACCCTATTAGTTGCCCCTTTAGTTCTTTCAAAAATATTTTGGCAGAGCTGACTTATTCACAAAAAAACCTGGATCGGATCCGAAGTGTCTTTTAAAGGATTGGATCTGAAGGGGTTCTTTTTTATAGATGAAAATCCAACGGTTAGAAATTTGAAATCTCACATGTATCACATTTTTATTCAACCTCTCAGCCGTTTTTCCTTTCTTGGGACTTGTACCTATTTTCAAAAAGTAATTACAGTAGACTTAATAGCCCATAACCGTTATTTGAAATGTCTCATCTTCCTTAAAAGAAATACTCAAATGGTTTTATCTCTATTTAAACCTGTGTTACTGTTTGGTTTCTCATAACCGGGACCATTTTTTAGAGAGAGAAAGCTTGAGTTTTTGATTTTGCTCTATCTGTAAGAAGTTATATGTTCACAATCAGACCTTTGATTAAATGGGGTTGGTTAAACCTATTAGACTTGAAGAAAGCAAGAAAAGAGGCAAGACAAAAGGTAAGGATCGCAGCCGGACTCTTATATTTTTCATGGTCGAGTGGTTAGCCCAGTGGTGCCGGAATCTGATAAGAGACATCATCATCTCGAACATCAGTAATGAAAAACCCCTCTTTCATTCCTACATTATCTACTCTAGGATCTAAACCTTCAGTTCAAGCATCTTTAGATTTTTCTCCTACGAGAAAAATTGTTTCTAGTGTTAGGAAACCCTCATCCTTCATAGCCATGGGATCAGATACCGAGGAGGTCATGCCTCGAAGAGTTACTTAACTCTCCAAATCTAAAGACAATCCTTCTTCGTCTAAAAATATTAGTTCGAATGCATTGAACTCTACTCATAATCCCCTAGTAAATCCGGACAACACGTCCCTCTACCATGAAGCCACCCAAGTTAAAAAAGAGGCCAATAGTGCTAAGTTGACCGAACAACAGTTAACTATAATTTAGAAAGTTATTGAGGACAGTGGGGAAGACACCCCACTGGAGACATCTGGACAGACTGAGAATACTATACCAGATCGGTCCAATAGGAAAAAAAGTAGGAATGCCTAACACCAAATCACTCCTGGAGTGTTTAGAGGGGAAAGTTGGACCAAATCTTCGCAAGATCAATGTGAAATATTTGTCGGACCTTCAAAAAATTAACTACGTGTATACACACACTGTTGAACTAGATTGGACATGAATAAAGTGGGGCTTCCCAGAATCTATTAAAGTTAGGATCGCAGTTACACCGGAGACTCATTTAGATTGCAAGATAAATGAACTGGTGGTGTAACCCGGAGTGCTAAACTGGGGACTTTGCTTTCCCTTGGATCTGGAACGTTCGGTACTTTCACCTAATCAAACTTTACCCCAGTCAGCTGAGCCTGAACACCTGGTATACCCTATTAGCCAACATTATTGCTTCTAGGCTATCAAAGATCCCAATGCCCATGGAAAAATTTGGTTTCGTAGATGGCTTATGTAGGAATAATTTGTTTTCTTTTTATTACTACAACTTGGGAAATAATTACAAAGTAGTGAATTATTTGTTGGAGGCTGAGAAACCTTTGAGGACTCAGTTTTTATTCATAAGTGGGGCCTAGGAAAACGGCAAGAAGATCAAGTACCAAACCCAAGTCAACTTACGAGGTATTGGAGGAGCTCATGTAGATTGCCAGGATCTCTACTTTTATTTAAATTTTGCATAGTTTATACCGAACTAATCATTGTATTTTCTTTTCTTTAGTACTTTCAAAGATGTTTCCTGAGCATTTGGAGGCAGGAAAAGCCACATTTCCCAAATTGAATCAATGGGCATCGGAGAACTGGGGGCTTGGTTTTCACAACTGTTTTACTTCAGGAAACATGTTGAGGGCTCACCTGTGGAACACTACTGGGAGCAGAGATCTCACCTGGGAATAACTGACCACCTATCTTCCAGCATATGTTATCTTTTAAAAGGATAAAGGTAAAGGATGGCAAGCTTTACTGACTAGCCCGGAGTAAAGCTCCTAGCCATCTAGACAAGATAAAGAAAAATAAAAAGAATAAAAAAAACTGGAACCGATTATATCTCACCCTAACCCTGAAGGAGCCAGTTCGGATAATCCTAAAGGGATAAATGTTGTCTTGTTAGAAGTAGTGGCTGCAACAGTTAGGAAATCTGGGGAATCGGATCAGTTGCCTCGGGTTAAGAACAAGGGTCATGAGAGGCCCAAGGAAGGCGATAACCGAAGAACAAAAAAGAAGAACAAGAGTAACATAGGGTCAGAGGTAATTCTCTTGCCTATGGTTGACAATCCTACACTCCCACCTGATGTTCCTCCATAGGTAGAGGCACCAGCTGACCCATTTTCTCCAATGTTTCCTACGGCTAACTAACCATCTATTGAAGGATAGTTCAACCTTGATGAGTTTCACAACATGTACTTCAGTGACCTGGACAAGGATGATTATGTTGGATCCTTCACTTAGCCCATTATTCCCAATGCCATCACTTACAATGGAGAATCTTTCGAGGTGTCAAGCGAGCATGACACCTTAGGCCATGGATTTTGGGGCTTTATTAGGCCAATAGTGGATTTGGAGATACAGATCATAGAGTAAGTTGAGAACATCGGTACTCTTAACACAGCAAACCAGAGTTTGACAACCGATTTCTCTATTGCTCAGCCAAGAATAGAGGCTTTAAACAAAGAGAAGCAAGATTTGGCTATCAAACTACGCGAGTCCAAGAGTTCTCAAGAGGAGATCCAGACTAGATATTCCACCTTGAAAACCAATTCCTCTAGTGAGATCAAAATCTTAAAAGAACAACAAACCACTAGCACAAACACGATTGTTGCTTTAACCGAAGAGAAAATAAAACTAGAAAAAGCTCTTTCTCAGAGAAATAAAAATAGAACAAATCTCTAAAGGATAACAAGAATCAAGAGATAGTTGTAGCCATAGAGAGGTATGTTGCTGGGGTAGTGGATTCTTTGGGGAAAAAAGACGAGGGGGTCAAGTCGGACATGGTTCTGTTATTCCATGAGACCTTTCCAAAGAGGACCCTTGGACCTTTGTGGAAATATGTACCATATAAGGAGATACCTTTTCACACCATGGTCGATGGTAGTACGCATGGTTATTCAACCGAAAATGATTCTGAGGAAGGAACTAATGAAAGCTCAAGTGTTGATACTAAGAGTCCCAAGAAAGATGAGGGTGAGGAAAAAACCGAACGGGACAAACCCTAAGGTTATAATGTTTATTTTTATGTTTAAAACTAAATTCCTTGGTTGTTCAAGGCATTTTGTTATCTCTTTCATCCCATGTCTTGTAAACCAAAGTCTTTGGATGACCAAGACCTTTTTGTGATTATGGATCGGACTTGTTCCGATCAGGATATAATGTTAAGTCCGTCTTTTTTACGAACTCATTTTTCGTCCTATGGCTAATTTTTAGCTGTTATTTAATTTCTCCGACTTGTTTAATAAATGTTTAATTTATTAAACCACTTTAACAATATTTTATTTTGAAGGATGAAAGTGTTGAATAACTCCGATCATGAGTGTTTAATAAATCTGGTTAAGTGTTTAATAAATCTGATCACCTCAAACATACCTCATTTTAGAGTCAGGGTGTTTAATAAGTATTCAATTTATTTGATCTCCTCATATTACTCACTATAATTTTTAATAAGGCATAAGATACCATTGATTAAAAACCGGACACCTCATTAAGCCCATAATACTTCTTGCAAATAACTTGGTCATTTTCCTGCAGCTCCTTCTTGATTCTTTTTTAACCCTGACAAGATCGTTCAATTAGAAACTTCAAATTGCCCATTAGCCTGAGGGTGGAAAGGAGAAGAAAAACAATGTTGAATTCCTCTCGAAGTGAAAAATATATCCATGTCTTTATTATTAAATTGTGGCCCATTGTCTGTCGTGATTCTCCGGGGAACTTCAAATTGGCAACATATGTTGGATAGAATAAACTTTATTACCTCTTTAGAAGTGGTTCCAACTAAGGGTGATGCTTCTATCCACTTAGAGAAATAGTCAACTGCCTCTATTAATTGTTCGATACCCTTTGGATGCCATGGGAAGAGGTCCAACCAAATCCAAACCACATCTATCAAAGGGTATGGGTTCAGATATGGACTCCATATAAAATGCTGGTGTATGTATTTCATTCCCATTTTTCTAGAAAAGATCACACATCTTGAGTATATCTTTGGCAGTTTCCATTATTGTTAGCCAGTAGTACCATGCTAACAAAACTCTTCTGGTTAAGGCCTTATAGTCACAATGTGTTGATCCCTCTCCATCATGCAATTTGGATAAGACACTTTGGGATTTCTCAAAGTTTAAACAGCGTAGAAGAGGTCTTCTAAAATATTTTTTAAAAATATGTTCCCTTAAAACCAGGAAACCACGAGCGTTGTACTTGATTTTTTTGGCTAAGATCTTATTCGGAGGTAAAACGCCATCAAAAATACACTGATATATATCAAATATCCAATCTTTGGATGATAGGCCAGATACACTCAAACTTTCTTCACCCTCACCCTCTTTCACTTGGATTGAAACTATGGAGGGGCATTCTTGCATAAGAATCCAAGAGTAGGCTTCAGAATAAGCTATGGAGGTTAAAGAATCTACGATAGTATTCTCTGATTTAGGGACATGCTCATACTATATACTTTTAAAACTTTTGGCAACTTTCCTCTACACCTTAAGATACTTTATTAACTGATTTTTTTAAGTTTCAGATTTCCCTTGAGCTTCATTAATAAGTAACTGGGAGTCACTAATTAACCGAACCTTTTTTGCCCCACATATCTGAGCTAGTCTCAGTCCAGCGATGGTTGCTTCATATTCTAACTCATTGCTAGATGCCCTAAAACCAAAACATATAGCCTAATATATAGTATCACCATAAGGGAAAGTAAAATAAATTACAGCCCCACATCTCATAGTACTAGACTCACCGTCTGTTCGGATTAACCACTCTTTCTTAGACTTATTTTCTTGTTCTTGTTTATGAGGCCTTTCAGTATGAAATTCTACCAAATAAATCAGCTATAGCTTGAGCTTTGATTGCATTTCAGGGTGAAAAATCAATATCATAATCTCTAAGCTGAATTGACCATTTAGTCATTCTTCATGATATGTCAGCTTTTTGTAGAACATTCTTTATGGGGAAAGACCCGCGAACCGTAATCGAGTGTGCTTGAAAACATGGCCTCGTTTTTCTGGCTGCTATTACCAATGCTAAGGTTAGTTTCTCTAACTTTAAATACATTTTTTCTTCTTCTATTAAACTCTTGCTCACGTAATAAACCGGACGAGGATAGTTATCCACTTCTCTTACTAAAACAGCACTGACAGCATAATCCGATACAGCCAAATACATAAAAAGTTTATCCCCTTGAATAGGTTTGAATAACATCTTAGGTGAAGATAAATGATTTTCTATCTTAAGAAAATCTTGATCACACTGTGGAGACCAATTGAAATCTTCGGCATTCCTCAAAACTTTAAGGAAATGAGTACATTTGTTAGATGGCTCAAGTTGAGGATCAGATCAAAGTGGAGGAATCTACTAGAGTTCGAGACGGACCAGTCAGCACTCTGAAAAATTCGGGACAAACAGCTAATAATCAGGGGCAGCCCTTGAATGGTAATGGAAATGGCAATCGGCAGTCGAGGCAAAAGAACAACAATTTGCCTCCTCTGAGTGGTGGTTACTCAAATTATGCTCTACCTAACACTTACAACAGGCCTAGAACAAATACATGGGTCAAATCAGAATACTATGCTTATCTGACACATAATTTTTCTGTCATCTGGGATAAAAATTAGAGCTTCGTAAATTTTAGGAAGCCAGTCCCAATTAATAGGCCAAGAGAGGAGAGGAATAACAAGTTGTATAGATATTATGATGATAGTGGACATGATATGAATGACTGCATTGCTCTGAAGAAAGAGATCCAATATTTAATTGAAAATGGAAAGCTCTTAACTTATGTAAAGTCGCAAGGGAGCGCATAAAAAAATAATTGTGCATCAACTTCAAAGGTTGCACCACCAGTTGAGAATTTGATGATTTTGGATTCACAGACTGAGCCTTTCGATGCTTCTTCTGAGTATGTTGAAAACGATCCGAACAGATTGCTTATGATGACAGTCGAAGAGTCTGTAGAAAATTGACGTATTTGGGAGTTATGCAATTTTTTTGAATCGTTGGCTATTTTCGGAGCCGATTCAATGACTGGAAACTCGGATAGTTCGAGGAAGAGGCATGTTGTCAACTTGAAAACTAAAATTTAAGGGAAGATGTTTACGCACTTGTATGGGAAGAAAGATATTCTTTTCATTTTGTTTGATGAAGATGATCTGCGAGATACTGCAGGACCACATGAAGATGATGTGGTGATTGGAGCTGAGGTGGCTGGCATCGAAATTCGACATGTGCTGATTGACACTGGAAGTTTTTCTAATGTTCTTTTTAAATCCACCTATGATTGAATGACAAATTCACCTCGTATTTCTCAATCGGATCGAACGATTATTGGATTCACGGGAGTAACGGCTCGTGTTGTTGGAGAGTTCGAGGGTGAGGTGAGTTTGGGAAAATGACCATTTAAGAAAAAATTCCAGGTACTTTTTGTGGTGGTGGACTGTCCCACAAGTTATAATACTATTTTTCGAAGATCATGGCTTTCAAGAATGTATGGGGTTGTGTCTACAGTTCATCAGTGCTTTAAATATTTGGTTGGAGATAGAGTTGGGGTTGTTCGAGGCGATCCGAAGGTTGCGAGGGAATGCTATGCCACTGCACTTCGGATCTGAGGGACCAGCAGTGGAGATTCAATACATGAATAGAAATTAGAAGGGTCACCCTCGGATTTGGAAGAAAGGGTTGACAATCTGAGGGAAATCTCAGGGTCTTTAACGGTGAGCGAAAAAATAGAGGAGTTTACCTTTTCGGAACGAAATGAACTTCGAATTGGAACTTTATTAACCCATTTTCTACGTTAATGATTACTTGGTTTTTGTCCAAAAATTTGGATGTCTTCGCTTGGAGGACAGAAGATGTAACAGGAGTACCCATTAAAATAATTCGTCACGACTTGGCTATAGATCTGAAGGTCAAGCCGGTTATTCATAAAAGAATAGTGTTTTCCTCGAAAAAATCAGAAGCGATAGTTGCTGAAGTGGATCGGTTAACTAAGGTCGAACACATAAGGGAGTCACGGTATCCTTTGTGGATGAAAAATCTGGTGGTAGTCAAAAAAAAGAATAGGAAATAGAGAATGTCTGTGGATTTTACAGATTTGAATAGAGCTTGTCCCAAAGATCTTTTTCCTGTTCCTCGAATAGATCGGTTGATTGACTCTACTTCAGGCATAAAAAATTAACTTGTATGGATGCTTTTGCAGGATATAATCAAATCCTAATGGATCCAAAAGATCAAGAATGCACAACTTTTATAACTGATAGGGGCTTGCACTGTTATAGGGTAATGCCTTTTGGATTGAAAAATGCTGGAGTCACTTATCAGAGATTGATGAATAAATATTTTGCTACTCAGATCGAAAGAAATATGGAGGTATATATAGATGACATGGTAGTAAAAATATCAAAGGATGAGGTGCATCTTGATGATTTAGAGGAAGATTTTCTGAATTTAAGGGCAATCAGGTTGAAATTAAATCCTGAGAAGTGCACATTCGGAGTTCGATCGGGAAAGTTTTTGGATTTTGTCATTAGTGAAAAAAGGAATGGAAGCTGACCCAGGAAATTGAAAGCTTTGATAACGATGAATTATCATCGGTCTATCAAAGAAGTGCAAATTCTGACAGGAAGGTTAGCAACACTTAATCAATTTATTTCAAGATTTTCTGATAAATTCTTTTCTTTCTTTCAAGTGTTACAAGGACCCAATAGGTTTGAGTGGACATTGGAATGTGAAGCAGCTCTCACAAATATTAAAAATTTGTTGTCGTCATCAGAGATTTTGTCGAAGCTTTAGAATGGGGAGAAACTATTTTTATACATCGCGGTATCAGATTTTGCACTGAGTGTAGTGTTAATTAGTGAGGATTCGAGAATTCCGAAGTCGGTGTATTACATTAGTAAAATTTTGGTGGCATCAGAAAAGAGATATATGAAATTAGAAAAATTGACATTAGCATTGGTGATTGCTTCTAGGAAGATGCGTCCATATTTTCAAGCTCATACTATTGAAGTCCGAACTTTATTCCCCTTAAAAAATATTTTACAACGACTTGATATTTCGGAGAGAATGACCAAATGGTTAGTGGAGTTGGGAGACTACGATATTTTATTTACACCTCGAACAACAATAAAGGCGCATGCATTGGCAGATTTTTTTTGTTGAATTCCATTCAAGCAGATCGGATGAGGAAGAAGATAAAGAAGTCATTCCAGCTGATTCGAGGTGGGTTGTCTGAGCAGATAGAGGGTCTAGTGTTTCAGGGTGCAGTGCTGGAGTTCCGTTAATAGCCCCAACTGGAGAGACAATGATTCAATCTATTAAATTTGGTTTTCATGCTTCGAACAATGAAGCTGAATACGAAGTTGCTTTGGCAGGTTTGAGATTGGAAAAATTTGTGGGGCAACTTCAGTACGTTAGGAAACGGATTCTCAATTATTGGTAAATTAGGTATTTGGATTTTCTGAAGCAATGAAGGATCGTTTGATTTTGTATATTTAGGAATTTTGGAATTTAATGCTTCTATTTGACAACGTTACTGTGGAATATATTGGGAGAGGGAGTAACACGGTGGCTGATTCTTTAGCAAATGTTGCTTACAAGGAAGAATATCCTTGGATTTTGTTGCAAGAAAATCGTTCAATTGTTACTCAGTCTAACCAGTGTGAATGTATAGAGGAATTTTTTATTACAAATGATGAAGTCCGAGGTGATTGGCGATCAGATATTCTTAGATTTTTTATTCAAGGAATACTACCAGATGATTCAAGATTGGCCAAAACGTTGTGAAGTAAAGCCTACGGATATATAGTACTGGATGGAATATTATATAAAAACTCATTGAATAGGCCATTGCTACAATGTTTAAGCATACAAAAATCACAAAAATTATTACCAGAGTTGCATGATGGTGAAGGGTCAGCTCATTGCGGGTTCAAAGCTCTCTCACGTCGGTTTTTACTTGCAGGGTTCTATTGGCCTACAATCACGAACGATGCTAAGAATTTAGTTCGAAGTTGTGATACTTGTCAGAGATTTTTCAATGCTATTCACAGACCAAATAGTACCGCTTATGTCTATATCTGAGGTAATACCATTTGATAGATGGGGAATTGATCTGGTGGGACCTTTGATGATGGCTTCCGGAGGAAGACAGGTGATAATTGTAGCGGTTTATTATTTTACAAAGTGGGAAGAGGCGTACCGTTATCAGGAACAAAAGCTATGGATGTCATCAAATTTATTGTGAATAGTATTTGTTGTCATTTTGGAATTCCTCGGAGGATTACAACAAATAATGGCCCTCAGTTTAATAACAGGGAGATGGCTTCATTTTGCACTTCTAAAGGAATTAAGCAATGTTTTTCGACGCCTTCTCATCATCAATCCAATGGGCAAGTGGAAGTGACAAATAGAACAATTTTAGATGGCTTGAAGAAGAATTTGACGGGGACAGCAGGAAAATGGCCAAACTATTTTCAAGAGGTACTTTGGGCTTATCGAACAACTCCTAAAGAGGCTACAAAAGAGACTCATTTTGCTTTGGCATATGTAATGGATGCCGTCAACCCCATAGAATCTACGATGTCATCTTTTAGAATAGCTCAATATTCTGAAAGGTCTAATGATGAAGTTCGAAGGGCTAATTTGGATCTGATTTAGGAAAAACGAGTTCGAGCTCATCTAAATGTAATTCACTATCAAACTCTTATGAGAAACATATATGATTCAAATTTGAAGAGAAGAGAATTTAAAGAACGTGATAAGGTGTTGAGAAAAAATTTCTTGCACACAAAGGAAAAGAACCTCGAAAAAATGGCTCAGAATTAGGAAGCCCCTTATACGGTTGTTGAAATAATTAAGCTGGGGTCCTATCGTCTTTGTGATTTCGACGGGAGGATGCTTTAACATCCGTGGAATATTCAACACTTGAAGCTTTATTGGGAGTAGATATATTTTTGTACTTTGGAATTTTTGTTTTTGAATGGCAAACTCTTTCCTATCCTGTTGGCCCATGAAGGTTTTAATGAGGCGTTGTGTACATGTTCAATTTTATCAATAAAGTTCGTTTTTTGGCCAATGGTTGTTTACATATGTTTGGATACTATCGCAACAAATCGTCAGAGACTGATCATCTTTGGGATTGGTTAAGAGTAGAATGTTCTAAAGTGTTTATAACATTTTTCGAAGAAACAACCATGTTTAATAAATCACATTACATTTTTATTTTGAAGTGGACGCTTAACAGCACACTGAGAATTTTTCAGAGAGCTACCAAAGCTTAACAACACACTGATAATTTTTCAAAGAGCTACTGTGTTCACCAATTTCGTTAAGGTATTTGAGCTGGTAAGTTTATATTTTGCAATTATTTTGTTTTTAAGATTTACCATCGAATAATATGTAAAGAGAATGATAAAATACAAAAGTCATTTGTCATTTAGATTAATTCATTGAGGTACAAAAAGAAATTTCTTAATCTGACAAAATATTTGATAAAATTAATCAGAGGACTCTTCCTCCTTGGACGATTCATCTTCTGAGGATGATAAATTAGGAATAATATCGAAAGCTTCACTTGGACGTTTCTCTTCAGGAATGTCATTCCAAAAACTTGTGAGGTCGATTTTTGGATAAGCAGCGTGAAGCTCTTGAAGAAGGAGAATGGTTGCATCTTCTTTTCCGACGTTAATAGCAGTCTGCATATCTTTTGAAAGCTCAGCCTCGACAGCAGCTACAGCAGTAGCTTTTTCCGCTTCGAAATCCTTCTTTAGTTTAGCTATCTCGTCGGTTAGCTTTTTTATTTTTTGCCTTACAAAGCGTGAGATAATTTTGAAGCTCAATGGAGTTGGATTTCAGTGCCCAGTTCAGTAGTATGGTAAGCCTTGAGTTTATTTATTTTTGTCTCATGAGAGTTCGTCAGCAATTTTGTATCAACTATGTGTGTGATATGCAGATGATTCTTCATGCAGAGAGCACCTTTATGAGCTCAGATCTTGCTACTTCGTACATATAGAACTGATCAACTACCTTATCGTGCAAATCTTCTCTAAAACATTTCTTAACCTCGTAAGCTTCTTTGTAATAAACCATATCTTTGGCCAATTGCTTTAGATGGTTTTGAGAAGCTTCGACTTGGGAAGCAAGTGCCTTTGTAGCAGTGTCAAGATCGGTAAATGGTTGAAGTGCGACAGCGATTGCAAGATTTAGAGGATGAAGACAAAGTTTCGATGTGCTAGGACGTTGAATCATATCCAGAAAAGTGATGGGATCATGAGAACAAATAACTTATGGAGGAGCTTCGGCTGGTGTTGGTCTCACAAAGCTAAGCATGTGATTTTGGATGACTTGAAGAACAGGATCCTCTTCACCAGTAAGCGCTTCAATGTTTTCAAAGTTAATAAACATATCAGGATCGAAGTTTGCAGTAGCCTGATTTTCGTTGGAAGTATTGTCCTCGATGATAATCACAAGGTTATATTTGTTTGGCTCTTCTTCAATTGAAGGGTTTTGTGGGTGGGGAAATTACACCAAGGTACATACTCAACTATTTTATTGTCATCTAGTACCCAAGGTTTGATCAATTATCTCTTAATACACATCTCAACTACCTAATTACCACCTAGTACCTAATATTATTTTAATACCCTAATTACCCTCACCATTCATGAACAACCACATAACCAAAATTTCTCTTTCCTACTTTTTCTTTTTATTTTATTTTTAAAAGATCTGTATCTTTCAAACCGGAGCTCGAAAAAAATAATGAAAGTACCATCGCTTTTATTTTTTTAAAATGAACAAAACTAGATCCATTGATGATATTTTTTTATTTTTTAAAAAAAATAAAATTTCACCACGAACAATTGTCGTGATATCATGAGAATGGTTCAGGAATCCCAGAGTTGCAAACAATTCGCATCATATCATGAGAATTGTAAAGGAAATCCTGAGAGTTGCAAACAATTCTCATGATATCATGAGAATTGTTCAGGAAACCCAGAGTTGCAAACAATTTGCATCATATCATGAGAATTGCAAACACCTCGAAGTACCAACGGGTGTATTTGGTCGGGGGTATTTTTGTCCAAATTTCAATTCGAGGTACCAAGTTACACTATCCAAAAAGCGGGTACCACTGGGTAATTAAATAGTTGAGAAGGTATTTACTAGTATTTTCTCTTGTGGGTGTTGTTGGTTTCTGGAAGTAGTGTTTTTATTCTTCGTCAACCAATGTATACGAAGTGATTCTTGCTTGTTTTTTTCTTTCCATGGGAACTAGAAGAAGCATTCTTCATTGTTTTTTCAGAGCCGAAACTTGGCTATCTTTGTAATATATGTAGTGAAACTTCTTCAGTGCAATGATGTATATGCCTTCTAGATTCCTCAGGTTTCTTCCAATCTTTTCTTTTTCTTCTTCGGAAGCAAAGCAAGTGTCTGCTTCTTCTTGGGGTTTATGGGTATTTGCAAAGTTCCCATCGTCAGATTCAGCCTCGAGATCGGTTTAGTTGCCTCAAAATCAGCTTCGTTGGCTTTCGATGTTTCTTCTTGAGGATTTCGAGGTGTTGGATCAACAGCTACTAGTAAAGGGCTACATGTTCGAGGAGTTTCTTCAGTAATTTCTCTTTGAGGAGGATTTTCAGCATTTGTATTTGAAAGGGAAGGACTTCGAATAATTTCTGACTCGTCTCCCATGGCAATGAAATTTCTTCTTTTTCTGGTTATTGAAGAGTGATTCGAAGAGGGAATATTTGGATTTGGTTTTAAAGGGGATTTTTCACTAATCAGAGGATAAATTTTACTTTGAGATGATAAGGCTCGAGGTGTTTTAGGGCCTAGTATTTTAGATGATGAACGTTTTCGACTATGGGAGAAGGCGAAAGAGCAAGAACTTTAGTTGGATCGAAATTACCGTAGTAGATTATTTTAGTGGTTGTTCCAACTGGAAGGCTATTGATCAATCCTGATTTCCTATATTCTTTAGCTCTTTGCGTAATACAGAAGTTTTCGTACAATCCGAAGATTAAATTGTTGTCAGAGTCTGAAATTTCTGGTGTTTTAGGTAAGATAACCTTCGATTTTTTGGTTTTTGGTTTCTTTCTCATAAACCAAATAAAGTTTGATCGGAGAAGATGAAGATTGGTCAGAAAAATGGTTTTTCTTATGAAAATACTAGGGAAAAATAAGAATACGGTGAGGGTAGCCAAAAGCTCTGACTTCTCTCTAAAAAAAATTGTGTGATGAGAATGAAAAAATAAAAAGCAGGTTGAATTTATACAAAACAAGTAAAGACGTGTGAAGTTGGAAAGACTCTTGTGATGATAGGTTGGAATATAAATTGATCGGTTGATCAGATGTTCGACATCTGTCAGGCTAGACCTTTAGCTATGAATCTAAAAATTATAGGGTTACGATGGATTGAACGGTTATATGCAACGGTTACTTTCATATGTAGTATAGATAAAAGTCGAAGAGTATTTTTTTCAAGTGTTCGAGGATGGTTCATTTACACAGTATTTCGAAGCGATTGTCTATTATATAAAACAAGTAAAGACGTGTGAAGTTGTGATACTTGTCAGAGATTTTCCAATTCTATTCACAGACCAGTAGTATTGCTTATGTCTATATCTGAGGGAATACCAATTGATATATGGGGAATTGATCTGGTGGGACCTTTGTCGATGGCTTCCGGAGGAAGGCATGTGATAAATGTAGCGGTTGATTATTTTACAAATTGGGTAGAGACATAACCATTATCAGGAACAAAAGCTAAGGATGTCATCAAATTTATTGTGAATAGCATCTGTTGTCGTTTTGGAATTCCTCGGAGGATTACAACAGATAATGGCCCTCAGTTTAATAACAGGGAGATGGCTTCATTTTTCACTTCTAAAGGAATTCAACAATGTTTTTCGACGCCTTTTCATCCTCAAGCCAATGGGCAAGTGGAAGTGACAAATAGAACAATTTTAGATGGCTTGAAGAATAATTTGACGGGGGCAGCAGGAAATTGGCCAAACTATTTGCAAGAGGTACTTTGGGCTTATCGAACAACTCCTAAAGAGGCTACAAAAGAGACTCATTTTTCTTTGGCATATGGAATGGATGCAGTTAACCCTATAGAATCTATGATGTCATCTTTTAGAATAGCTCAATATTCTGAAATCTCTAATGAAGAAGTTTGAAGGGCTAATTTGGTTCTAATTTAGGAAAAAAGAGTTCGGGCTCATCTGAATGTAATTCACTATCAAACTCTTATGAGAAACAGATATGATTCGAAGTTGAAGAGAAGAAAATTTAAAGAAGGTGATAAGGTGTTGAGAAAAGTTTTCTTGCACACAAAGGAGAAGAACCTCATAAAAATGGCTCCAAACTGGGAAGGGCCTTATACGGTTGTTGAAAGAATCAAGCCGGGGTCATATCGTCTTTGTGATTTCAAGGGGAGGATACTTCAACATCCGTGGAATATTCAACACTTGAAGCTTTATTGGGAGTAGATATATTTTGTACTTTGGAATTTGTTTTTTGAATGGCGAACTCTTTCCTATCATGTTGGCCCATGAAGGTTTTAATGAGGCGTCGTGTACATATTCAATTTTATCAATAAAGTTTGTTTTTTGGCCAATGGTTGTTTACATATGTTTGGATACTATCTTAACAAATCATCAGAGACTTATCATCTTTGGGATTGGTTAAGAGTAGAATGTTCTGAAGTGTTTATAACACTTTTCGAAAAAAACAACCATGTTTAATAAATCACATTACATTTTAATTTCGAAGTGGAAGCTTAACAGCACACTGAGAATTTTTCAGAGAGCTACCAAAGCTTAACAACACACTGAGCTACTGTATTCACCAATTTCGTTAAGGTATTTGACGTGGTATGTTTACATTTTGCAATTATTTTGTTTTTAAGATTTACCATCAAATAATATGTAAAGAGAATGATAAAATACAAAAGTCATTTGTCATTTAGATTAATTCATTGAGGTATAAAAAGAAATTTCGTAATCTGAAAAAATAATCAGAGGACTCTTCCTCCTCGGACGATTCATCTTCTGAGAATGATGATTCAGGAATAGGATCGAAAGCCTCACTTGGACGTTTCTCTTCAGGAATGTCATTCCAAAAACTTGTGAGGTTGATTATTGGATAAGTAGCGTGAAGCTCTCAAAGAAAGAGAATGTTTGCATCTCATTTTTCAACGTTAATAGCAGTCTGCATGTCTTTTGAAAGCTCAGCCTTGGCAGCAGCTACAGTAGCAGCATTTTCCACTTCGAAATCCTTCTTCAGTTTAGTTATTTCATCGGTTAGCTCTTTATTTTTTGCCTCACAAAGAGTGAGAGAATTTCAAAGCTCAGTAGAGTTGGATTTTTCAGTGCCCAGTTCAGTAGCATGGTTAGCGTTGAGTATATTCATTTCTGTCTCATGAGAGTTCGTCAGCAATTCTGTATCAACTGTGTGTGTGATACGCCGATGATTCTTCGTGCATAGAGCACCTTTTATGAGATCAGATCTTGCTACTTCATACATATGGAACTGGAAATCTTCTCTAAAAAATTTCTCAACCTCGTAAGCTTCTTTGTAATAAACCATATCTTTGGTCAATTGCTTTAGATGGTTTTGAGAAGCTTCGACGTGGGAAGCAAGTACCTTTGCAGCAATGTCAAGATCGGTAAATGGTTGAAGTGCGACAGTGATTGTAGGATTTAGAGGAGGAAACCGAAGTTCCGATGTGCTAGGACTTTGAATCATATCCAGAAAAGTGATGGGATCATGAGAACGGATAACTTATGGAGGAGCTTCGGCTGGTGTTGGTCTCCTAAAGCTAAGCATGTGATTTTGGATGACTTGAAGAATATGATCCTCTTCACTAGTAAGCGCTTCAGTGTTTTCAAAGTTAATAAACATATCAGGATCGAAGTTTGTAGTAGCCTGGTTTTTGTTGGAAGTATTGTCCTCGATGATAATCAAAGGGTTGTCTTTGTTTGGCTGCTTGATTTTTGTTGGAAGTATTGCCCTCGATGATAATCAAAGGGTTGTCTTTGTTTGGCTGCTCTTCAATTGAAGGGTTTTGTGGGTGTTGTTGGTTTCCGGCAGCAGTGTTTTCATCTTCGTCAACCAATGTATACGAAGTGATTCTTGCTTGTTTCTTTTTGTTTCTATGGGAACTAGAAGAAACCTTCTTTTTCTTTGAGGACGATTCTTGATCTTTACCCTCTTCGATGGGTAAGAGAGTTTGTTCTGCAGTTTTTCTTTTTCGAGGCTTTGGCTTCGATGGAATTGAAGGGCTAGCAACAAATGTGCTAGCTACCTTTTTACCTTTCTTTTCTTTGACAACTTTTTATTTCTTCTCTTTTGTAAAAATGGCTCTCTCATATGTTGCGAATGGGAAGGAAGACTTTGCAATCGGGTTGAAATATTCGTTTGTAGAATATCTTCGGATCCGGCTCTGACATCATATTTTGAGGTGTTAAGGCGCCTTCTGAGATTGGAAACATATAACAATTGAGGAAATTGATGGGCTCAAAGGCAGTGTAAAACGCGTGGTTCCATTCCTTCTCAGCCCAAGCTGCAAGCTTTTGGAAACTCACCTTGGCAGCTGGACGACGTGATAAGTAACACCTCGAAATTTCTGAAATAATTAGAAAATTATAAAATTAAGAAAAAAATAAATAAAGTGTAAATTTTATTTCAGAACGTAAAAATTTCGAAGGGCTTACGATTGCTTCTCTGGACGAGATTTAGTTTTGAAGGATTGGCCTCAGAAATTGTTTTCCCATTTTCCCACGCTCCTGATATAAAGATGAATTTTTGCTTCCAGAATTTGTTAGCCTCTAAGATATTGTCGATGATCTTGAGGTCATCCATCAAGGTGAGGTAGTAAAAGGGAAGCTTCGAACCTTTTGACAATTGGGTCAAGGAGATGGAGTCTTTGATGTTGCTGGGAATCTGAGATAGTCAAGATTCCATAATCACTCACATAAGGGTGAACCACTGATTCGTTGTCACCTGAGTAGGACATAAGCTGAGCAGTTCGAAGTATTACACGATCATAGGATCTAGTGGAAATCGAAACCCCCAATTAATAATCTCAGGGTAGACTATCAGTTCATCATCTTTGCAGTCCAAAGGAGTTTCTCCTTCTTTGGGTAATCGAACCGTTATGTTATCTTTGATTCCCTATTGTTTTTTCAGAGTCGAAGCTTGGCTATCTTTGCAATGTATGTAGCAAACCTTCTTCAGTGCAATGATGTATTTTCCTTCAAGATTCCTCATGTTTCTTCCAATCTCCGCTCTTTCTTCTTCGGAAACGAAGCAAGTGTCTACTTCTTCTTGGGGTTTATAGGTATTTTCAGAGTTCATATCATCAGATTCAGCCTCGAGATCGGTTTTAGTTATCTCAGAATCATATTTGTTGGCTTTCGATGTTTCTTCTTGAGGATTTCGAGGTTTGGGATTAACAACTGGTAGCAAAGGGTTACATGTTCGAGGAGTTTCCTCAGTATTTTCTCTTTGAGGAGGATTTTAAGCATTTGGATTTAAAGGGGAAGAACTTCGAATAATTTCTTACTCATCTCCCATGGCAATGAAAGTTCTTCTTATTCTGGTTATTGAAGAGTGATTCGAAGAGGGAATATTTGGCTTTGGTTTTAAAGTGGATTTTTCACTAATCAGAGAAGAAATTTTACTTTGAGATGAGGAGGCTCGATGTGTTTTAGGGCCTATGATTTTAGATGAGGAACGTTCTTCGACTATGGGAGAAGGCGAAAGAGCAATAACTTTAGTTGGATCGAAATTACCATAGTATATTGTTTTAGTGGTTGTTCCAACTAGAAGGCTATTGATCAATCATGTTTTCCTATATTCTTCAGCTCTTTGCGTAATACAAAAGTAGTCGTATGATCTGAAGACTAAATTGTTGTCACAGTCTGAAGCTTCTGGTGTTTTGGGTAGGATAGCCTTCGATTTTTTAGTTTTTGGTTTCTTTCTCATAACCCAAATAAAGGTTGATCGGAGAAAATGAAGATTGGTCAGAAAGTTGGTTTTTCTGATGAGAATACTGGGAAAAAAGAAGAATACGGTGAGGGTAGCCAAAGAAGTATTTTCCTTCAAGATTCCTCATGTTTCTTCCAATCTTCGCTCTTTCTTCTTCGGAAGCGAAGCAAGCGTCTGTTTCTTCTTGGGGTTTATCGGTATTTGCAGAGTTCACATCGTCAGATTCTGCCTCGAGATCGGTTTAGTTGCCTTGGAATCAGCTTTGTTGGTTTTCGATGTATCTTCTTGAGGATTTTGAGGTGTTGGATCAACAACTGCTAGTAAAGGGCTACATGTTCAAGGAGTTTCCTCAGTAATTTCTCTTTGAGGAGGATTTTCAGCATTTGGATTTGAAAGGGAAGGACTTCGAATAACTTCTTACTCGTCTACCATGGCAATGAAAGTTCTTCTTTTTCTAGTTATTGAAGAGTGATTCGAAGAGGGAATATTTGGCTTTTGTTTTAAAGGGGATCTTTCACTAATCAGAGGAGAAATTTTACTTCGAGATGATGAGGCTCGAGGTGTTTTAGGGCTTGGGATTTTAAATAAGGAACGTTTTTTCGACTATGGGAGAAGGTGAAAGAGCAAGAACTTTAGTTGGATCGAAATTACTGTAGTAGATTGTTTTAGTGGTTGTTCCAACTTGAAGGCTATTGATCAATCTTGCTTTCCTATATTCTTCAGCTCTTTGCGTAATACAGAAGTAGTCGTATGATCCAAAGACTAAATTGCTGTCAGAGTCTGAAGATTCTGGTGTTTTGGGTAGGATAACCTTCGATTTGTTGGTTTTTGGTTTCTTTCTTATAAACAAAATAAAGGTTGATCGGAGAAGATGAAGATTGGTCAGAAAGTTGGTTTTTCTGATGAGAATACAGGGAAAAAAGAAGAATACGGTGAGGGTAGCCAAAAGCTCTGACTTCTCTCTAAAATGTTTTGTGTGATGAGAATGAAAAAATGAAAGGCAGGTTGAATTTATACAAAACAAGTAAAGACGTGTGAAGTTGGAAAGACTCTTATGATGATAGGTTGGAATATGAATCGATAGGTTGATCAGATGCTCGACATCTGTCAGGCTAGATCTCTAGCTATGAATCTAAAAACTATAGGGTTATGATGGATTGAACGGTTATATGAAACGGTTACTTTCATATGTAGTATGGATAAAAGTCAAAGAGTATTTTTTGCAAGTGTTCAAGGATGGTTCATTTACATAGTATTTCGAAGTGATTGTTTATTACAATGTTTCGAAGAAAAGTTTTGTCTTTGAAAGGTTATCAGATTTTAGCATCATTACTAGTTGGTATTTGTTTTAAGTACACTTCGAATGATTGTTCTTCATATGTGCTTCGAATGATTATTCTTCATGTGTGCTTCGAATGATTGTTCTTCATATCCGCTTCAAATAATTTTTTTAAATGGTTGATTTGCATGATTGCTTTGAGTTTATAACAGGTTACATAACATATGGAAATATTCAAAGATATTTTAGTTCTCATTCATATACTGACATGAGAACTATGGGGGCTTCTTATATGGAAATAGGATTTTGAGGACTATATTGTAAATAATGTAAATTTAAGGATTTAATTATAAGTATTGTAAGTTTTTTCCTTAAAGTGTGACATGTGTAAGTTTTAGAGAGTATTTGTAACTATGTATAATTGTTAAGGACTAAACAGCTATTAGTCCTCTTTTGTAACAGATTTCAGTATAAGACTAAGTTTTGGCTCCTCTACATAAAGGGAAAGGCTACTCTAATAAAGGGGTTGAACACTTTTTCTTTGGAACTCATTTGTACTTGAACTTTCTTTCTCTAAAAACTCTCTAGCTCTTTCTCTCTCTAGATTTCTCTCTTGACAATATACTAAGGTGAAAAATTAACTCATTAGTGGTGACATTAAGTCCCTCAGTCTTATTAAAGAAGGTCTTAATGATTTCTTTATTCTTTTGGGTTTTAAAGTTAGCCATCAGAAAAGCCACATCTTCCACTCTAAGGCTAACCCCACTTTTAGAGTGAATCTAGTCAATATCCTTGGATTCATCGAAGGTTCTCTCCCGGTTAAATATTTTGGTGTCCCTCTTCTCCCGGGTCAATTTTCTCATAACGATTGCCAACCCTTACTACTCGTATTTCCTTATGGACTTCCAAACACATCTCTTACGCGGAGAGGCTTCAGCTTATTAAATTGGTTCTTTTCGCAAGACAGGTTAATTAGTCTTCGATCTTCATTCTTCATGCTAGAGTTCTTAAAGAACTGTCACAGTCTCTCCCTCATTTCCTTTGGCCATGCCATAAGATGAAAATTATAGGTGCTAAAGTGCCATGGTCTACTGTAACTGTAGCCGTGTTTGAGGACGACCTTGGGATTCTACACCTAAAAATTTAAGATAAAGTGTATTTTCTTAAACATGTGTGGTTTATTATTAGTAAACTTGAAAACTCAATCTAGTATGGCTAGATTTATGCTGAGAAGATGAAATACAAAAATTTGTGGTCTTAAAAGATTGAATCTTCTCTCTGTTGCACTTGGAAGAAAAAATTAAATCTTAGATTGATCGTTAGCAAATTGTACAGGGTCGCGATTGGTAACTGGGAGAAGACCTCCTTATGGTTTGACTATTGGTTGTTATCAACCTCTTTGCTCAACCATTACGGACACATTAACATCCATGATTCTCGACTGGGGAGCAAGCTCATGGTTTCTGACTTCATTCATGATGATCTCTCATATTAGTCGACTCATTTAAGGTCTGTCAGTGCTAGAAACCACCGTACTTTCCAAGAGATTAACCTTCTCATCCTCTATCTATATCCCCCTAACATTCTCAACAACGACATTAACTACTGGATTGCTAAGAGAGGGTTGATCAAGTTCACTATCAATGGTACATATAATGACATTTGTTCTCGCATCCCTTACGTCGGGTAGGCGAGATTAGTATGACATAAATTTAATATTCTCCGTCATTCCTTCGTCTTTTGGCTTGCCATCCAAGGAAAAACTTTTGCTCGTGCTAAGCTTCTGAGTTGGGGTCTTAGCACCCCTGAATTGTGTCTTATGCAATTCTGCCTCAAAATCCATTAATTATATTCTCCTTAACTGTAGTTACACTCAAATCATCTGGGTTACGCAAGCTTCACCCTTGGTTTTCCTTTTAGTCAATATAATAATATGGTATTTTGGATCCATAATGCGTTTAATTGCCCTTCATCCAGATCACAATACCTTTGTCGTGCCTGTTTTGGCGTTCTTGTCTATCACATTTGGTACGAAATGAATGCTATAATTTTTAGATCCTCTCCTACCCTCGCCTCTGCGGTATCTTTTCGCATGTTTTTCTTACTTCCAGTTTAGATTCTTTGGCACTAAGGTTGTCTAGTCTATCCAATTCTTGTAAAATTCTAACTTAAGTTTGTTTTATGTTTAATAATACAGCCATTTTTCTTTTCTGGTTAACTGGTTTTTTGTTCGTCTTCGACGCGACTACATAGTCTCTTGTTCAATTGGATCTTAAGTACTTTCTTTTGCTTTGTTGTACTTGTTTTGGTGGATCTTATCATTATTTCTACATTTTTTTTGTTGGATTGTACATATTTTTATCAAAAAAAATCTTTTGATTTTTTTATTTCTCAACTCTTTATGCCTTTCAAATGTATGTCCTGTATATTTATAAGAACTTTTTTATTTTTATTTATTATTTTTCTTAACAAAAAATTAAATTGATTATGACGCTGTTACCTTTTAATTAAAATAATTGACACGTATTTGAATTTATTGTTTCGGGAGCTAAAAAAGTGGAAGATATAAGTATTTTGTTTTTCAATATTTGTTAAGAAAATAAAAAATACAACCTTCACCTTTGATTAAAAAAAATGTATTCAACTGTTTCCGTTTTTTCATAAATGTTTTAGGAGATTGACGAGCATTACCCATCACAAAATTAAGCCAAATGACTCCATAACATACAAGCACGACCGAAACAGAAGGCTTTAATAGTTAGTAAGTATAGACACTCAACTCGGAACAATATTATTCTACATTGCAATTATCACAAGCCGCGATTACATTTCTTGTTTTTTCATTTTGCTAAAACATCCTTTCTTTGACAGTTCCATTTACATCAAAACAGAACAACAATCAATTTGACTGGAAATATAATTTACAGTAAATCATGCTAGGATTTGGCACAAGCAATAACAATCCAGGAAGAATCGTCAAACCAACTATAGATTTTCAGGATCGTAGCGGCAACGGAGGCTGAGCTGATCGTGTTAAATAAAGAAGAGCTGGAATTGGTAAGTGCCCATAAAGACTGCATTTTAGAAACTCAATATTTTATGTCATAGTTTGCATGGAGACTAGTAATAGTGAACAAGGGGAGGTAGTATAGTGATGATGATAAAGAGCAGTCTCGAAACAAAATCTCTCGAAGAGCTGTTAAGACTAAGCTGCCCTTCGTTTATGAACTGATCTTTGGCAGAAGTTACAGAGACATTTACCGACAAAGAACCTGAAAACAAGTATTTAAAAATGAGAAACATGTTATGCTTTGGAAAGGCAGATGCAGAACTTACAGTCGTAGTTAGCCCATCCAATCCGCTGATGAGCAAGATCATAGACAAATATTTTGTCTTTTAGAACAAGATCTGCAACATAAAGAATGTGTGAAGAGCTTGAAATGATGCCAAATTCTGGTAGTCCCGACCAACCAATTTTGTCGTCCGACGCACAAAAAAGGTAAGGACGTGAATTTTTTGAAGTTCAATTTATTTCTGTGGTCGATGAATTAAAGTTCAATATTGAAAAGGAAAGGATTCAAGTCTAACCTCCTAAAATTGTTACTCCTCCTCGAACTTTTTGAAACCCTATGCACCATAATGCAGCACCATCCTGTAAATTTACAGTTTTACAGGGAATTGTGAAAAGATGAAGCATGGTTACTTTTCGAAAATGTATGGGAAATAAGCAACTTACATAAAAACCAAGATGTGTCAAGTATTCTTGCGGTCGTAATGCCATGGAAGCACCACCGGCAAAATTTAGACCGACTGGAGGAAATATATCACTTACACTGAAGCAGATGACATACACAATTCTCATTCAAATCACCAAAGAAGATGTCATTATAAAAGTGTAACGAATTTGGTGTTGAAAACCAACCTGGTCGCTACTAAATAACATTGGTTTCCTTTAGATATAGTAGGCGTAACAAATTCTCTAACACTGTCTGTGATCTGCAAGCATGAAATAAAGAAAAGGTAAGAAAACATTAAAATTGTGCCTAACCCACATTGAGTATCATACAGAGAGTGAAAAGGACTGAACTTACAGCACTAACAAATGGATCATAAGCTTCTTCCACGAGATAAGTCAAAGTTGTTCCCGAATCAATAATTGTCCCACTATTGCTAGATGTAGCGAAAGCTGTTTGGTCTATGGGCAATAACTGTCCGCTTACAGAAATGCTTTGCAGATTTAAGTTATAATGAGGCCTGAAATCCAAATTTCACGTTAAAAAGAGAATTAAATTTACTGCAAAACCATTTCTTAATCTCAAATCAGTTATGAACTCTCTATGTAAATGATAGTCTACAAGTACATTAATAAAAATTAATCTTTATGGATGCTTATTTCAGAATTGTGCTGCAAGCAAAGAGAGCAAAAAGATTTTGCGACACCTACTGTGATGGGACAAGTGGGCTATAAACAATGCTTGGCTCCAAAATCTCACCAAGAACCAATATGCCTCCTCCAGTGCCATCGCCTTTCAAGCAATGAGAGAATACTCTAGGAGTTATCCCTCGGGATGACAATTGTGAAATAATAGACAGGTCTCCCTGGCCAAATCCAAATATTCCATCAACCGCTTTATCCGACGTAGTCAAGTCACCGGATTGATGGGTGCTACATCTGTTAAAATACAGCCATTTACCACATTGAACTACAACAATAGATGAACATATAGTACAAACGAGGACTAAGCAGCTCATGATTTACAGATTGTTTGGTGTCCTCAGCTTTTTGGTTTTTAGGTTTATAACAAAAGATTGTCTGGTTGGTCTGACCTTTCAGGCTTACTTAACCCATAAAACCAAAAGCCAGAAAAGCTAAAAGCTAAATAAAGTTAAGCCTTTGTGGCTTTTTTTAATTGTTTTTCGTGGTATTTATTTCACTGCGTTTTCTTTTTACACTAGGTTTTTGTCAAAAATATAGTTATCTGCTTTTTTCTTTTTTACTCCAAACATTCCTTAAAAACTATATATTCCTGTTTGCTTGTTTCAAGCTAACTTATAAGCTAGACACCAAACAAGCTAAAATCAAACATTCTAGTTACAGTCTAATGCACATTCTCTTTAAAATTATGTCCATCACACAGTATAACGCACAGTCTCTTATCCTCATCAAACTTTTCAATTATATAATAAATTTAAAGACCAAAATTTGTAATATAGCCTAAGAAGCTCACCCAAAAACAACGACAGCCGATGAATTAGCAACCACCGAATCTCCCAAAATAGCATCAAATAAGAGCATGTCAGATACATAATAACCGGACGTCCCACTTCCATCACCATAGCGAAAGGAGTAACCGCACTGGTTATTTTGAGAACATTGGGCCGCCGAAGTACACATCTGATCTGAACAGGAAACTTGCCCCGCAGTTGATGAACTGGCAGCATCAAAGAAATGAAGCTCAATCTGAAATATATAAAAATAAAAGTAAATCTCAGAATCTTCATACCGTAAGTAAAAGAGTCAATTACAATAACGTGAATAAAATCTTTACTCCAAGTCCACTGGATCGCGGGCAATTATTGCAAGAGCTGCATGTGACCCACAAGATGTCGCTTCCCGTATCAATCTGAACATTGAATTCTCTAGGAGGGGATCCCAACTTCACCTTTGTAAAATAAAGCCTAAACAAAAAGAAGCATCAATGTTATTCAAAAGAAACTAGGAACAATATGTGTGATAAGTTTGAGAACAAAAGTAAATATCTTGGAGGGTGTAGAAATAGACTGATAAACAAAAGATGGGAAAAGAAAAGCACACAGAACATTAGGATTGCAAAGTAAACATCAGTAAAGCACATTATTTTGAGAATAAAGAAAAGAAAAGCAAACATGTAAATGAGTGTGAGAAAAAAGAAAACAAAAGTACTCATCTTCATATTGCCAAAGCAACATAAAGTTAAATCATTTGGATTTTGATATTTCTAAGGTGTTCTTGCTCTATAATTACTTCTTTTTTCCATTACTTCACTAATTCCGCAAATGTCTTCCTGCATTTTGTGATCTTTCACCGAATTCGGTGACTTGTTTCAATAGTTTGCCATATTCGCAAAGAGTGTGGCCAATTTTCATCATGTAGAGCCAAAATTATGCAAAGTTAGTCCACCAAAGAGCCAGCTTCCCAAAAGATATTTCTCTGACCTATCATCCCTTTAACTTTTACAACAATTAAAAAAACGACTCTAAAAACTAGTAGTGCCCTGATCAAGAAACCAACTAAAAAGTATCTTCAGAATCAAATAAAGAACTCTAAAAACTAGTAGTTGCCATGATCAAGAAGCTCATGAACAAAGTACTATGGTCTATGCCTGAACTAAACATAATCAATTAAAGAACTCTAAAATCAAGAAATTACTATATCCATATCCAAAATTACTATCAATTCGATCAAATCAAAATCATCAACAATCCCACAAACTACGAAATCTAAAGTTGATGAGCATGTAAATATAAATTACCCGACGAGGTAAGGATCGGAGGAACCATCGACGGAGAAGTCGACAACGCCTCCCTGCAAGATTCGCTGGTGTCTGAGTCGATCACGAGCTCGGAGTTGACTCAACTCGACTCGCTGGTTAAGAGGAAAAGCCCTCTCCAGATGGAGAAGACGAACCGGTAGTGTACAATCGACCACCGCCGACAACGAGGCGAGTAACAACACCGTCGCGAAAGCCGATAAGAATGACCGCGAGTCTCGCATTTTGAGAGTTCTTTCGCGAGAGGCCAAAACTAGAAAGGAAAAGGCTGCATCGGGACGGAAGGGAACTGTCAGTGTGTTTAGAGAGAGAAAATGATAGCTTTGTTAAGAATGTTTTAAATGTTTTGAGAGGGGGATTACAGGTATTTATCATTTACAAGACAACTATGGAAAGGACATAAAAACCCTTTTACTTAACCATATTTATAAATTTATCGTATTTAAAGATGGTAGGACTTTGGTTTTGAAAATAGGCGAAAAAACAAAGTCCCTAGTTCGAATTTCCACGCAAGTTCTGAGGTTTTTCTATTTTTATATATAATTCTTGAATTTCGTAACAAAAAATATGAAAAACCAATAATTTAAAATTTTAATAAAAAAAATTTGTATTAGAATTTATTTATGGAATAGGTTATTATGAGATCCAACTATAATGAGATTCAGTTTTTATAGAACAAAGCTTACTATTATTATAAGATACTGATACTACATACCTCATATGAGATCGACGCATACTGATACTACATACCTCGGATTTTGCAATGGCTACATAGGAGTATTTACCTAATAACTGCCTCTATTTTTTTTAAGACCAGACCACCAAGGTTTTGTACAACACCACAGTATCACAAAACACAAAGAAGAGACACGGAAAATGGTTAGGAGAGCTAAATCTGCGAGAACCGAAGAAAAGGTACTCCTTTTCATTCAAAATAAAATTTTCTTAATATCTTCGGGTTTTTGTTTTTCTTAATACGTTGTATATTTTGTTAAAAATAGAAAAAAAAATTAAGGAACAAGTTGGCTGAAGAGACAGTGTGTGTTTTCTTAAGCTCTTTCACTCTGGTTTTGTTTTTGTTCTTTGTTTAGCTAAATCTCCCATCTTTGCGTGTTAGGGTTTATTTTCCTTTATTTTTTCACACTTATACTTCGAGTTTCCACGCAAGTTCTGAGGTTTTTTATTTTATATACAATTCTTGAACTTAATAACAAAAAATATGAAAAATAATAATTTAAAATTTTAATAAAAGAATTTGTATTAAAATTTATTTATGGACTAGGTTATTATGGGATCTAACTATAATGAGATCCAGTTTTTATAGAACGAAGCTTACTATTATTATAAATACATATGTTTTTCAAAATCTATCATTTTCTTTCGACTTTTAATACTAACTCTCTCAAAATACCAATTTTAAAAATCGAAATTTTTAAAAATCTAATTGCATTGTATTATTAAAGTTATGTATCACTAAGTTATTTGTGTATTTTGTTTCAAACTCCATTATATTGTTTTAGTGATATTTAGGTTAAAAATATGTTTGCAAAAATCATATTTTTATCTATTTGTAGTTGATATTTTAATTTATAGTTAGTTTTATAGGTTAGGTCTAGATATTTGATTATGTGGTCTATTTGCTGGACTTGGAATAATATGCATGGATTTAACAACTTACCAAAACCATGATTTTTTGTGCAATATTACGTTACTGTTGTGGGACAAACAACCGGTTTCACGCACACAAAATACGCGAAACCGACTAACCGTCGCGCAAGGTAAATGTACAAGACACGTATGTATTTTCTGTCATTTTTTAGAATAAAATAAAATCAGAAATAACAGATCGTGGTTTCTTTACTAGAAGATATGTTTACTTTATCCTTCTTTTTTAATTGTGAAATCATCAATCGGACGGTCTAATCAATTTAGTTTTATAATAATTTTTTGTGAAACAAGTTGAAGTTGTTTGTATGATAACGGTTAATTTAAGTAAAATTTATGGATATTTAGGTTGATTTTAAGATTTTGTAAGGTATACATATTTTAAACTTTTTCAAATTTTAAAAAAGAAAATTGAATTGAAAGTTTTTTTTTTCGGAGGGAACCCTCAGCCGCTACTCAGAGTGCAATGAGTGCGCACAGGGTAAACCCTCAGTCTGACGCGATATCCTGCAAACCAACGACAGAAGTAGAGGGACTCGAACTCATGACCTTTTGGTCATAAGAATGCCATACTCAACCAACTCGGCTACCCCTTGGAGTCTGAATTGAAAGTTTTGTTCTAACAAAATGGGGTGTATTATATTATAGTATTTTATTTATTAATGTAAAGAAAAAACAATATACAAACCGATACAAATTTATTAATTTTTTATAATCATAAAATATTTTATAATTTTATATGTTATTATATTTTATCAAATTGTTCCGTAGCCTCATTTTATTTTTAATTTTATTTTAAATAAATAATTTTAAACATAAAAAAACAAGAAAAAAATTAATTAAAACATGCAATTTGAAAAAAAGTTCAAACAAAATAACCTTACACAAATTTTATATTTGAAAAACGAGCTTTATTTAAATGAGTTTGATACTATATAAAATAATACGACGATGATTTTATTTTATATTTTGAACAAAATAAAATAATGTCATTTTGATTTTTGTTTATTAAACGAATTTATCATTCAACGGTTTTAATTTGTATAACTAAAAGTAAAATTTAAAAATAAATTAAACATGTATCAAATGTCTTTTTAAACATGTTATATAAATGTAAAATACAAATTTACAATAATAATTGAATTGTAATATAATTTAAAAAACGAGAATAATGAATTACATTTTCACATATATTTGTTTCACCTTTCGGTATTTTTGTTTTTAGCTAATTTTCACCTTCCGGCGTTTTTATCCATTTTTTTATATTTCATAAATAGTCGGTCTCGATTTTTTTTTGAATTAGAGCCCAATTATTGGCATCGTGTATTCATATTTAAATGAATTGTTTAATATGTATTTTTATTATCTCAAAAAAATCATAAATCACCTCACACCATAAATTTGATAACGATATACATGAGATATACACATGTTGAAATCGAACCTCTGATCCTAATACGTAACTTCCCGCGTGCCTTATAATTTAATTACACTAGAAAATCTATGAGTAAGTGGTTGTGTCACTTTTGTAACGCAACACCTATTACGTTATATAACTCTCGTGTTGATGATATTACAACAAATTCCTATGTTTATATCCAAAATGTTAAAAGATTTGTATGACTTAAATTTTGAAACTCTATATAATCTAACTAAATATTTGTTTATTGTCTCAAATTTGCTACAAAAATATCACGCCGCTCACACATCAAAAGTTCAAAAAATTATATCAGGTTCCTAATCACACCTTTTATTTTTTTTAATTACCTCGCGTTTAGTTAAATAATCTACGATTTTTTAACAAATTAATTCAACCAAAATGTATTATTACCACTGATAATAACTTTAATTTATCATCACATACATATACCAAGTTGCACACCATATATACTTTGGTAATAATCTATAATATATATGGTATCTCAACAATATAGTTTGCCCTCAATTACCTCTAAAATCACTTTATTAGATTATGATACTAGCATTTATGTCGAGGTGAATAGATACGTGTCTAAAAACCTTACACATTAAAATAATTTATGTCATCGTTCTCCTTAATTTATGATGTATTGATGGGCTCATTTTTTTAAGGTTTAAACTTTTACAAAATCGATTAATATGGTAGGTCATGAGATCCATATGCATTATCTAAAATATTGCATATCATATAATTATAAAGTTTCGACTATGATGATACAATTAGGTATCATTTTTGTTTACATTAAGACATCCAACATTTTTTTTGTTACAAAATATGTCATCGTATTATTTTGTGTATTTATTAGTTATTGGTCCATATTTGAGAATAATGCATCGAAAATAAATGTATTTGTAAGGATAATGCATATATGATTATTGGTAAAATAAAAATATAAACGAGTCACTCTGAAATTATGGTGTTCTACAAATAAAATGACATGTAACGTGCACTTAAATGATAATATAACTCGAGTCAAATTTTAAGCATACTCTATGATTTTTTTATTATTGAAAAAATATACACTAAACATAACAAAGTTACTCACATGTGTTGAAAAATATATGAACCTTAAGTATTAATTTACATTATGGCTCAACATGACCACACGACTTACGAGCATCGAGGGTTTTCTCAAATAATAACATTTTCATGGCTTTCGAATCTATAATACACCCCAACATATCAAAGTCGCGTCTATGGACTAGCCCTAGATTTTAAATACAATGTTAAACAACATGACCACACGACTTAAGAGCATCGAGGGTTTTCTCAAACAATAACATTTTCATGGCTTTCGAATCTATAATACACCCCAACATATCAAAGTCACGTCTATGGACTATACCTAGATTTTAAATACAATGTTAAATATTTTACCCTAGTTCTCTAGTCAAATCCAAAGTAATATGAGATGCCTAAAATTTTAAGATAAGAGAAATCGACCCACCTTCTAAGAAAATGGAAATCAATATGGTCATATATTTTATCCATCTAATTTCTAACCAACTCAACATCATGTTTATAAGATCAATTTATTTTTCCTATTAATAAATAATATCGCAATAATAATTTAAAAAAACAAAATAATTATATCATTCACAATTCATAAATCGTGTATCAAACCTAATACGTACCATCAAAAAAATTATATTTATATCCCAACTATCACATCATAATATTATTTATACTTAATATTTTTCCAAGAAAATATAATGGTATGTTTTATACAATTAGTTACGTTTGTGAAATCCAGTACGTTCAATCTAAATATAACAAGTTCAACATGAAAAAATAACAACTAGTATCATCGATTTATTTAATTATAGGTGTTGATTCTTCTATGGACCAAATTTATAGTTACATAAAAAAAAAATATGTCCAATATGTAAAATCTAATGTGACCAATACGTTTCTAACTTATGAAAAAAAATCAATATTTAATAATAATATTTAAAGATATCACCATCAGATTCAAAATTTCGAACATTCACAAACAAGTCATGATCACACATGTATTATCGTCAATATAATTTTCAATCCTATGTTTTACTATTATTAGTTTTCTTTAATATAACTTATAAATTTTCAAGATTGATATGATTGGTGCATGTCTTATATATGATCAGGGATGTCTCATCATCATGTAATGTCATATCGATGTGCACTTGACTGAATAAGATGAAGGTTTTACCCTTGTCATTTCACTAATGTATTAAGTATATGTGTATATTTGGTGTTGGAATGATTTGAAGTAATATAAAATTTTATAAGATTATTATGTTTTTTCTATATAAATACCTAATAATCTAGAAAGACTTGAGCCTCTTCTGAATAACCATCGAATTGATGATCCAATAAAATTATAACGTATGGTGAGATTACTTGAGCTTTTCGAGAGTTATAGATTGGAATTAGGTAAAATAATTCAAATCAAAATTAGTTTATAGAGCGATGTTCAAACCATTTTTTATAAAATTTCTTCAAATTTATATGGATATTTTCGCTTCATTGATAGTAGATGTATTTGTAATCTCAACTAAAATGATTAGTTATCACATCAAGGTCAACAAGTTGGTCCAAATTGTTTTTAAAAAAGTGAAAATTAATTTTGATTAAGAAAATAAATACTATGTGTAGAGGTTGTTTGTTTGGTAGTAGCTAACCATATAAGATAAGTGTTATGTAAAAATTGGTTAGTTTACCCAATATTGGTTAAAATTAAAATTAAACATTTTAGGTTTATTAACCGGTTTTTAAACAAATTATATCTTTAACAACCATAGCATAAAATATCAAACTTTTAATTTTTTTCGATGAGGAATGGACTACTAGAAGACACCCCCTTGTTGAAACCCATTAACCATGTGAATAGAACAAGGTCGGATGTGATGAACTCAATTAATTCTTAGGTTAATTCAGATGCAGAAATGTTCGTAGGAGAGCGTTTGTCTAAGAAATGTTCGTAGGAGAGCGTTTGTCTAAGAAATGTTCGTATCAGATACTTTTAGTAAGAGAATCAATGTTTTGTAGTGAAATGAAGGGACAAAGGGAATAAATGTAACAATAATTGACTAATCATTGGACTTTTTCCTTAAAAGGAAATGTCATTTATATAGTACATGAGGTGAATAATAAAATTACATAATTACCACTGTAGAAATAGATTTCTCACCTCACTCTTTTACTATTTACAAACAAGTTATAAAGGTATATCATTTAGTCCATTTATCTTTTTATGTTTGTTTTACTTCATCCATTGATCAATAAACACATGAATTTATTCTTTATATTTAATATAATATACCTTGTTATTATTTATATTTTCCTTCCCTTATCAATAGCCCCACAGTCCTTGTGAAGATATTTAAACGAGGACTGACTGACGACTGTTACTATTCCCTTATTTTGAACCTCCTCGGACTTTATAACATTTGAACTTCTTTGTATGACCTTTTGTACTTCTACCTGGATCGCTCTTACCTCATGTTATGATCAGATTATAGTGACTTATGTTCTATAAGTTTTCTTACTTTTGGAAAAAAAAAACCCTCGAATTATGTGGTATAGGACTTGTTCAAATTTATGACCTCACCTATGGTCATGATGACCTTACCTAATCCATCATTCCTTTTAACTTCGCGTGTCTTTGCCTAGACGTTATAATGCCATAAATGATTTAGGAAATGAAATCACTTATGACCACATTTCACGTATCTACCACTGCATACTGGCGTGTTATTTGAAACGAGTTTTGAAAGAGATAACGCGTCAAGGAAATACTTAAAGCTAACTTTTCACCTTCTACCCATTATTACCCATAGCTTCACTATAAATGCTCATCTCCTTTTTTTAGTTATAAGTTTACATCTTTTACTTATGCTTACCCTTCTGTGAAGAATGCTTGTTCCAGAGAGAGAAAGAAATAGGCGAATAGCCTTTAAATCGATTTTTTATTCTAGTTTTTCATGCTTGGAGATTTTATCAATCTGGAAAGATATAACCTTTGGAGATGGTTCAATATCTCAAATAAAGTTGTTGCACGTAGAGCTTCCAGTGGTAGAGGGTATCCAACGTCTGCAAACATTTTTTAAGCAATTTTCTGCGATAATTGGTCTTTTCTCAGAGAATGAATTTCCCTTGCTACTCAGCCCCCCGGTCAAGCTTGTTCAAGAAATAGCAAGGTTGACCCTTCTTCACTTAAACCTACTCGCAAACCTTCTCATTTCTTAACAATGGGAAATGAAAAAGAAAAGTTTCCTAAAGTAACTGAAGGTGAAAATAATAAGAGGAAGATATCCTCAAACTCACCTACAAAGTCTATCCGAGTTAAAATGTTGTCTTTAGTTGCAACCTCTCAGGTAACTCCTCAAGGGTCCCCTCAAACGGCCCCCGAGGTTAGCCCCCATAAATCTTCTTCAAGGAATGTTCGTTTATAACAAATCCTAAAATCTATCCCTGAGATCCAAGAAAAAAATATGATTGATGAGTCTGACGTTGATCATGAAAAAAATGATGTGGTTGTGGTTGAAGCGCAACCCCTACAAGTTGTCTCGGTGATGATTCTTCCCCCCGTACCATCTGTGCCGAGTCAGGGGGTATTTTCTCCTCCCCAAGAAATTATAACTGCCCTCCCCCCTCCTCAGTAAGGAGAAACTTCCTTAGTGAAGAAGGATAAGAAAAAGAAAAAGAAAAGACGTGTTTCAGACCTGTCCTCGAATATAGAAGATATTTTGGGGGATAACATTCGTGGAATCGAAGCGAAACATCTACTTGCCCTTTACAGAGTAAAATAAAAATATTTCCACCCGACCGAGGAGGTAAAACATAGAGTCTGATGGGCAATCCCTGAAAATGTCACCATTCAATTTCCCACTGTTTGAGAGACGTCATTATCCGTTCGTAACCATGAGCTGATTCTTTACACCGAACTCATAAATTGGGGTTTTCGCCTGTCTCTTGATCCTACTCTAGTGGAGTACTTCAATCTTATCGGACTATTCCCCTCTCAAGCTAGCCTTAACATGTGGTATACACTTATTGCATGCATCATGGCCTCTAGGATTTCTGAGACATCATTTTTTATCGAGCAACTCGTCTCCATCTCAGGTGTAGATAAGAACTCTCGTTACCCATTTTATTCTTTTGGTTTAAAAATGCAATACAAGGTATCAAAGATTTCCTGGAAGCCGACAAAAAACTGAAGCAACAATTTATTTGTATCTCTAGGTTATGAGAGACCGGTTTTGAAGATTCTGACGACCTTCTCCATCAGGTTAAATTTGAAGTGGTCTAGGCGAGGTATGTATCTTCATACATTATTCTATTTTACTTATTAAAGCTGGATAACTCAAGGTACTTCTTTTAAATAACTATGAAGAAAATTGCGAAACCTTTTAAAGATTATGCAAAATATGGAAAGAAAATCTTTGAGAAGCTAAGTATATGGGCGGGTAAAAATTGGAGCCATAGATTTCATTGGAGCTTTATTCCAATGAACTTGGTAAGAAGTAATATTTGGAGATACGATCCTGGTCCAAAAAAACCCATGTCCAAACTCATGTTAACCCCGGGAATATGCTATTCTCAAATGCCTCGAAACCTTGGACAATATGGTTTTCCTTCCCTCTCGGGCTCGGGCTCCCAATCATTAAGATATTGAGAAACCTAAAGAGGAGGATAAACAGACCAAGGAATTGGAATGGAGCGAGGAGGATGATGTTCATGAAGAGCAAATGACCGAAGTCCAAGGAGACCAACGGAATGAAACTCAAGAAGAAATGCCAACAGAGGTCCAACAAGAAGTACACGTTTACATTCGGGTATGCCCTCGGGCTAGTGTCCGGGAGGAAAACTAGGGGAATGCTGACAATAAAAATTTAGTTGAAGTAATACCAGCTGGGAGAGCATGGGATATGATGCCAAAGAGGCTCACTGCCGAGAATAAGCAAAATAAGGTAGTTGATAGTGAAGGGGAAAGTGACAATACAACTTGTCCGAGCTTACCCCCCCCCCCCCCATAAAGAAATTCGTTATAATTGACTCAGATTCTGTAGGAGAATTTGACTTTCAGAAGAAGCAAACTGCTGGTCGAGAAAAAAAAATGAAGAATGTGAACATCTCTCCCCTGCCTCAACTTACTTTGACGTTTATGAAAATAAATTTGTTGCCAACAAGTTAAACAAATTACTTCGTGTTGCTGCTCTCCTTAAAAGGAGAGTGAATCGCAAAGATCGCTACAAAAAATGAAGTCTTCCAAAGAAGGGGTGAAGTATAGAGATTGACCCCTGAGGTAACCAACTTGAAAAATGAAGTGGAAACTTGAAGGATGAACTTGTCAAGGAGAAAAAGATATCTTCCTAGTTGAAAAAAGGTTAAGGATGAACTCACTCAAGAGAAAAAATGTTTGTTGATTGCTTATCTAGTATCACTTCTTTAGAGACTAAACTCTATGGGGAAAAAATAAAGTTTGACGATAAGAAGGAGCACTTTATCACAAGGGACATTGAAAGGAACACCACTGTTGACGGTCTTTATGATTTGTTTTCAGATGACTAAGGCATATGCTGAATGGGTTGTCACAGAAATTGAAAATCTATCAAAAGACCACGAATCTCTGAAGAAAGATTTTGAAATTGAGAAGAAGAAAAGTTTAGACGCGTATGCAGCCAGTATTGTGTCTTGCCTTGAAGAAAGAGATGTTAACATGAAGTTTGCTCTGGTGTTAGAGATGCATGAAAAGTTTCATGAATTGGAGTTAGGTAGCATTTGGCATCGCATTATTGAAAGACATCTTCCGGTAGGTGTCTCTATGGAAGATTTAGAAACCAGCAGTGACTCGGAAAGTTCCTCCTCAACATCTGACTCTTCCGAAGGTAGTATAGAAAATATTGCATCTGAATAGTATTGTTAAACGTGATTATCCTTTTTTTGTTGATCATCTGTAAACGTAAACATGTGGAACTTTTTTTTGTAAGACCATCTTTATGTTGTAAGGGATTTTGATTATGTATTTCAGCTTTTCAAATTTATTTTCATATTACAAAATTCCCCATATGAAAATGTTTGACTTGAAAAGCTTTTACTCATGTTTTCCCCCGGATAAATAGTTTCTTAATATAAAAGTTTCCATTATTCCAATTTTGGTAAAGCATTCTTCATTTTGAGTCCACCGAAGAGAATTCAAAATGAGGGATAGAGTTTTAAATAAGATTTTCTTGCACACTACAGATAAGTGTCTCGGCAAGTTAAAGCCACATTTGGAAGGACCTTACTTGGTAACTAAAACAGTATTGCCCATAACTTATTGGTTGGAAGATCAAAAAGGAAAACTAATTTGTACTCATGAAACATCAAATATTTGAAATTGTATTTGGAATGAGTATGTAAAAATTGTAAGATATTTTCAATTAATTATGTAATGACTAATGTCATTCTATTTCCTACCCTGGTGACACAGTAGGGTTTTAATAAGGTCTTTATATAGCAGACTAGTAAGTATAAATCATTTTCCTTTTATTTTCCCCGATTTTATTTTCAATTTGGCAAACAAACGTTCGACCTAAAACCTTACATTTTGTTCATGTTCAAAAGGTTACAATACTATTTGGTCAACTTTAAAAGGTTCCAATACTAATTAGTCATGCTTAAATGTTCTACAACAGTTGATCAATACTAAGAGATTAGTATTTTTAAATATTTAAAAAAGCTCCGGTAAGCAGTTAGGGACTAATCACATTAAATTAAAAATAATTCAAATATATAACTTGAAGTAAACAAATTATATATGATAATCAAAGATGAACACGCAATACTATTTATAAAAAACCCGAATTAAAAATGCGTTGTCCATATAAGGACTTACGATTAAAAAATATATCAAAAAAAGAATCAGTTACCATCATCGAATTCGTCCTACTTAGACTTGTATTTGGTCATTTTGTATGTTTTTTCATGACTATCATCGGGATATTCTTGATATTGAACTCCTTTGGAGTTTTCCTCTTTAGACTTCCCACTTACAAACCTATCATCATCACTTCTCAAATTTACAGATACTCACTCCGTCTTCGAACAAAATATTAACAGGTTGTTCCTCCACATTGACCATATTCCATTATGAGCCAATGTTCAAACCCGGAAACATTCCAAGAAACTTAATGGCCAATATAGATTTGACTCTAACATCTCGTGGATTTGAATTTTATGTGTTCATCAACATAAGCAGCAAGCTCAGCTGCTTCGTCTTTTTTAGCTTGATTCTTGAAGGTAACAATAAACCCAATAAACTTTTTCATATCATTTTCGGTTTTTTATGTAGCAGCCACAGATTCTTCATTTTTCGACATAAGAATATCAAAGTGAAGGTTATTTTCCTTCACGGCCAAGATATGGTCATGAATCAATATAGTAGACTCTCATACAACAATCTCAGTCTGGAAGAAGGATTTTTGTTTCACGAACTCTTTTTTCAGCCGAACGTCTCTGATATTCATATTTATATGCAAGTGATCTTTTATCTGAGGTATTCTTATGTATCTTGTCTACTTTTTCTTGAAGAAACGTAGCTTTCTCCGTAATGCTTGAGTTAGAATCATAGAAGTGCAAAATCAACTAATTAACTTCATCTAAATCTTTTTTTTCTGCTTTACAGCTTCCTTTTCAAATGTAGCAATATGAAAAACAAGCTCATACAGAGCTACAACAAAGGAATATATTTCAAAGAGTTGAAATGATATGGAGGTGAGAAAACACTCCAAAACTTATGATTAGTCTTTTCGAGGTAAATGTCTAGCCCATGTGAATTTTCCACCGGAAGACGTAGCGATTGATCTCTTGAACTTTGAGTCTCTAATACATGTTAGTTTCCTTCCGAAAGAGTGAGTGATTTGTTTCCCAGGATTTGCGCATCATAATAGCCAAACAAGTAATATTACTGGTTTGATCCGCAATTGGGATGATATATTTTCTATCATTAGAATTTTTATGGATTAAAGACTTCATATTCTCTTTTTTTATTCTTTAATACGTGTGTTAATTTATTCCTTTTAAGGGAATAGTTTTTTAATTTATCATCGTCAGATCAGTAATCTTATTCGTTTGCTCGTTGGTCCCGTATGATCCTGTTTTTCTTCATTTGTGTTTTTTCTTTAACTTTTTTATAGGTTGTTGGAATCTTTTTTTAACTCTATGACTATGAGCCTTTTCCCTGGTTAAAAGTAAAACTTGAGCATTGGGAGCAACCAATCATTTTTAATATTCATTTGAACCATGAATGGTCATCAACGGTTCAAAAAGCATGGTAATTTCTTGACTTGTATGCCATAGATGGCTTCAGATTATGTTGACCGGAGTGAAAATTTATGACATTCGCTCGACCGATTTTTTCTACTCCACTTGAGTAACTCACCAACAGTATTTTCAGCAACTTCCAATTATTTTTATTGAGTTTTGAATATTATTATAAACAATTATATGAAAAATCAAGCATTAACTGTTTATAATGATTTCCAACTAGGTCTACTAAAGACCGAACTCAACATATACTATTCCACTATATTATAAGTTGGCTAGGATTTTTCTTTTTCATAATCTATATATCATTTTCCTAACAACCACTAATTATTATTTTTTACTTACCAGTCTTCCCCGCTTTGAGGAGGTCATCTAACACTTTGAACTCGTTTCTCATGGTGATGAAATAAAAAAAAAAGTATGCAAGGATTACTTTGTAGGAAAGTAAACATCACAAACTGATCCATATAAAGTTTGATTCTAGAAGTCTTTGATGTTGTAATACAAGACATAAAAGTTAACCAAGTGTTTGGACTATCTTGACTAGTGTAAAATTCCATTAGTTCGAAGTACCAAACTATAATAGGATCCAAATAGAACAGAAGTCCACAATTCAAGACGTCCGAGTTTACTACAAGGCCACACTTTTTGACAAACAACAACGTCATTCCCACTATAGGGAAGCGTATATTAACTAAATTTGTAATTCCCAATCATATTTAAAGTTTTGGCTCTTTTGTATCAGAGTAGTAGTTGACACTATATAATTTACAAAGTATATATTTTTTAGTTCGAGAAGATTTTCAAGTACACCAGATTTCTCTCGAGGAAGTTCGACTTTAGTTTGTTTTTTTCTTGACGTCTTAATTTCCCCATAAATTTCAACTTCACCCTCATAGTCACATTTCGCATCATCTAAGATGCCAATATTTGACCCCAAAGCATTTTGTCCATCGAACTCATTGTCAGGTTCATCAACCAATTGCATCAAAGTTTTTTTGGTGACCAGTGTTCTATTTTGCGACCCAACATATCCACTAGTATTCGTAACTTGACTTGCAAGAATCCTCTGGAATATTATGAGGACTTTTATCCAGACTCATTTGATTCCTCTATAGGAGTATCACTTTCTAGATGTAGCATCCTAAGCCTATTGGATTTCTTATCTTAAGAGTTGGGGGAATGTTAGATTTTTCTACATACAATAAAGGGTTTTTTAGAACGAATATCTCTTTGGTGTTAGATTGACTCATCAAAATCAAACGTGATTGATGTTCGTCTTCTTGAGAGAAATTTTGTCTTGAAAGATAAATGAATATTTTGAATATTTTGTGAATGATTCAAACAAACTAGAAGTAATACCTTCAGACATGTTAAACCCAGTGAGAAAACAAGATTAGTCATGTGAGCGATTGAGATGAGATAAACTTGAATCACATATGAACATCTTGATCAACCTTAGTGTAAAAAAGATGAGCCATAAGGGGGATTGGAGAAGGTTTTTAGATAATTTAGTTATATGACCCGTCATTGTTGGATTATGAAGTAATTCTATCAATTTTTAGGATGGAATGAGAAAAAAATGAGGAGAAAAAAAGTTTGTAGGTGGGGTTCAGATTAAGAGGATATATGATTAGAGTAAAATCAGTAAGAATAAATTTACTTCAAATGCCTATTGGTATTTATGAAAGTCTCAATTATACAAACATGGATGATCTAATATTGGGCATAAACAGCCAACGATAATAAATACGAAGGCCTAAGTGACGCTGTCATGCGTGGGCCACGTGTCACAACCTGGTTTTTCTATCATACCATTCAGATTTAATATTATTATTATTCCATAAGTAAATTCGTAGGAGGCTAGTCACTTCTAATCCCCTAAAATTACTTAGTCTCAGATACGAGTCAATGTTCAATACTTCTTATAAAAGAGTAAAAGTTACAAATAAGTCTGCGTATAAAATAAAACTTTATGGTATGCCCCTGATCATACTTTTTTTTACCGAAGTACTAATAATACTTATTATTTGTTTATTCAAAGTATTAGAGGGATACCTATATATAATAAAAATACTAAACATATTTTGACTCAAGTAAAAAATATACCAGATATACTAACAACCTATTACTTATTCTTGTGCAATTTTTTCTTCAGCGAAATAATAATAATAAAATCATAAAAACTGGTTGGATCCATACAAATTATAATAAGATAATAGTAAGGACAATATCAAATTGAGCTCTTTCAACTCACGTTGGTTCGGTAAAACTAATTGGGCCCGACAATATATAAACCTGAAGCATGATTTGACATTCTACTGAAGACGAACCCCAAAAGTTCTGTTTTACACACAAAAATTTAAAACTCAAATAACTGACACTCTTAAGAACTCAACTCTTCGCATTAAAAAATAAAAACATAAAGTTGTAGCATACCAACCAAACCAATACTTCGCCAGTTCAATTTGAACCAAAACCTATAGATAGGATAAAATGACCATTTAAAAAACTTACAAATTCAATACTACAAACCAAGCAACCAAAAATTAAAACTGGGTAAAATAAGTTATCCGGTCTAAAAAGACTATTAAACATAAAATCATATTCATTCATCACTTGTAATGACCAAAGACTACCAATAAGAGCTTAATATGTATTTAACCCAAACTTTTATAATAGATAGAAAAAACTAATTAGTGATTGTGGTAAAATAATTTAAACATTTGCTTAAAAATAACGCAAGTTATTTAATATTAGGTTTAAAGATTAAACGAAATCAAATAATAAACATCTTTATTCTTTCCTTGTTAATTTTATCTCTTGCATTAATACCTTCCCTTAACTTCTTCCCTTATAAGTTAAGTGTGCAAATTTTAACTTTTATTATTTATATGTTAAATATAATATTTAAAGTAGTGTTTTAACTATATTTCGGTCCAATTAATATTTAACGTTGCCAAAATTATTTACATCATATAATATTCGTAGATTTTACTTTATTTACTTTTAAAAATTAAAACAATTTTTTTTTAAACTTTGAAAATTATAATTAACAAAATATGTAGTTTTAAAATGTAAACAAAATACTAAAAAGTAATTTTACTGAAATAATGTATTACATATATGTATATATATAATAATTTCATTTACATGTTTGAAACAGTTATTTAAAATTTATGATATATATATCATAAAATAATTAAAAATAAAACTAATTCTAAATTAATATATTAGAATATTGATTATCAGAATTTATAATTTAAAAAATTAAATAAAACACACAACGAAATCGCTTAAAATTATACTCTTGCGAGTCTATTTGTAATTAAAAATTAAAAATTAGGAAGATAAATAATATTTTATCGAACAATTTTTTTCTTTTTTCCGGAGGGAACCCGCAGCCGCTATTCAGAGTGCGCACAGGGTAAACCCTCAGTCTGACGCGATAGCATGCAAACCAACGCTAAAAGGTAAACCGCACAAGACACAAGGTGAAAGCTCAGCCGAGAAAGCGTATGTAGAGGGACTCGAACTCATGACATTTTTGGTCATAAGAATGTCATATTCAACCAACTCGGCTACCCCTTAGGGCTACCCCTTAGGGCTACCGAATGATTTTTTTTTTTCGGAGGGAACCCGCAGCCGCTACTCAGAGTGCAATGAGTGCGCACAGGATAAACCCTCAGTCTGACGCGATAGCCTGCAAACCAACGCCAGAAGGTAAACCACACAAGGTGAAAGCTCAGCCGAGAAAGCGTATGTAGAGGGACTCGAACTCATGACTTTTTGGTCATAAGAATGCCATACTCAACCAACTCGGCTACCCTTTAGGGCTACCGAATGACCTTTTTTTTTCGGAGGGAACCCGCAGCCGCTACTCAGAGTGCTGACGCGATAGCCTGCAAACCAACGCGAGAAGGTAAACCACACAAGGTGACATGCTCAGCCGAGAAAGCGTATGTAGAGAGACTCGAACTCATGACCTTTTGATCATAAGAACGCCATAAGAATGACCCTTTTTTTTTTCTTCGGAGGGAACCCGCAGCCGCTACTCAGAGTGCAATGAGTGCGCACAGGGTAAACCCTCAGTCTGACGCGATAGCCTGCAAACCAACGCCAGAAGATAAACCACACAAAGTGACAGGCTCAGCCGAGAAAGCGTATATAGAGAAACTCAAACTCATGACCTTTTGGTCATAAAAATGTCATACTCAACCAACTCGGCTACTCCTTGGAGGCTTAACAATGACCTTTTGTTAATGCTACGTTAGGAAAAAACATACCCTTCTAAGTGTTATATTTTTATGTACTATTATTTATTAAATATAAACCATCATGAACATTGAAGTATGTATGATAACTTGTAATACAAGGTGTTCAAGTTTAAAGTGTGGACTACTCTAAATAAAATTCATAGTGCGGTCTTTTAGTTTTCAAGTTCTTTTAATAATGTTAACAACAATCTAATTGATTTTATATGTAGTTAATTTCCTTCCTTTTTCTTGGTTTTGAGTGTTAAAATGGTTATGGTTGAAAAAATAGCCAACGATCAAAGCGAGGGTCACAGCTCACCGTAACCTAAAGAAAAACGTATTTTCTATTAAGATTGATTTTCAATAATATAATATGGCTATATAATAATAATATTAATCATAAAATAATAATAATATTAATCATAATAATAAACCCTTTTTATATTTTAATATTGAACATTCCTACCATCAATTAAATTTATTTACAAATATTCTAGTATTTATTTCTGTAATATAGTTTATTATTTAAGTTAAGATTAAGCAAATATCATGAGATTTATTTAAATTTTATATCTTAATATATAGTATTATTTGTTTTTTTATTTATTAATTTCATAATTTTAAAATATTTAACATTTTTGTTATTATTACTAAGATTTTATGTATTTTAAGTTTTATAATTGAAAAATACTACGGTAAATATCGAGATAACATTTATTGAAGTGAATATAAAACTGGTCTTTCATATACTTATAACAAATCCACTGAGTTTGTAAACATACATTTTTTAAGTTCAACATTAAATATAAGCAAATAAACAATTTGTACAATTTAGTTTTCAAATGAAAAAAATAATTTGGAAATTTGTAACTCAATCAAAACCATTTAAAATTTGATATAGTATTTTTTGTTTAATTTAAAAACAAATCAAAATTATTAAAAAATTAAATATTTTTAACTAAAAAACTAGTTGAATATTAAAAAAATAGGATTATTGTTTTTATTGTCAAATTAAATTTTGTTAAAATTTACTTAAAACAGAAAACGAAACTTAAATCTAAAAACAAGCTAAATATATAGAAAAAATTAGTTGAAAATAGTAAACTGTTCATTTTAAAACTTAAATGTCCATTTCTTCTATCGATTTCTAAATTGGTTGGGTTTTATGAATTAAATAAAATTTCACGTCTTATAAAAATAGTAGAAACACTATATGTTAGCTCCGCAAAGTTATCACGTCAAATTGACCGACATAAGACAATTTAATAATTTTGAATGATCACTTCTCTTATACGCATAACGGAATCATGAATATGAATCGTTTTTTCATCTAAAAATACAATAAAAATGATACAAGAAGAAATATCATTATTCAAGAGTGTCATATATGACCGATAAAAGCCTTTTTCCTCATCGTTAGTATCATTAAGAAGAGGGTGCTGTCAAAATATTATGCATGCTTTAAACCACTAATATAGTCCTTACCACTTTGTTTTCTCATTTACATGATCAATGTAAGATTTCATTCGTCATTTTCCCCTCCAAAAGTTTACACAATTGGCATAAACAACATTATTATGATGTCGCAACTCTACAATAAACTGTATTTTAGCCTCATCCACCTTATAATTATTCAAGTATTCGATATCAACAACCATGATTGTTTGATTTTCTTATATATTCTAATAGGTTTTGGAGCTATATTCATCTCTTATAACACAATAACTCTTAGAGGAACATAAGTATAACAAACTTATCTTTTAGTCGATGCAGTTTTCTTGGGCTCTAGATAGAGAGCAACTTTCTCATGGAAAAAAAACTGTATTACATCTTTGACAACTGAGGTGATATTTGATATAGTGTAAATCTAGTTCTTTAAAGAGAAACAAAGAGTTTTTATTATAGATAGAGAAAGGAAAAGTGAAAAATAATATTTAGCTAATGAAAATGTCGTCTCCTTTATTCACAACCTTAGCCATTATTTAAAAGTGTTCAGACTTAGTGTAAGAGAATTGGTTACACAAATGGGTTGATTGTATTTCAGCCCCCCATCTTTACAGATAGTTTTAAAAAAACTATCTTACAACTATACAAGTGATCATATGAGACTTTAATTTATTACATTTAGGCCCCCAACATTCTAATCATTATGAGTAGCCCCCTAGTTACCATGAAAGACAATAAATAAGAACTATTTATCCTCCGAAATCATAATAAGCATAAAATACTCCTTGCTAAAGTTCAGTCTGCTTTGAATATATCTTGTTCTCAAACAAATTCATTTTTAAATGTTGCTTCGAACATAAATCACTTTAGAATTGTTTAACTTCATACTTATCATCCTCAAATAAACTTGTACGTGTATTCACCTCGAAATTAGTATAACCCTTTGTTAGGGCTTCGAATATTAATACGTAGATACATGAGTTGACCTTCTTATAACAGTCAGTATCGTTTGGTATGGTATGGAAAGCGTGTGATGAATCACTAGGCACTAGGCCTGCCATTAAAACTAACAATTTAATATGTTTCACATTATCTCATCTACAAGTAACCGTCTAATATTCTGCCTAGTCATTCTTACCACCTCTTCAACTTCTTTGATCCTTATTTTCCTATTTTTTATTCTATAAATAATTTTTTTCACTCATTGCTTGTGTTTTACAAACACCTTCCAACCTAGTGAATCCTTAGCTACCTTAATTTGAACACCCAGTCTCTTGGCTACTTTCACCGAAAAATTCATATTTTCCAGCCAATCTTCAAGCTTTATGAACTAATTTGAAGATTATTCTTCAACTTAATATATAAAAAAACCAAAAAACAAAAACCAGTTTTCCCCAAAACCAAAAAACCAATTGTCGGTGTTTACGATTATTTTTTGTATCAGCAAAAGGGCTAACAAGTACATAGCTGCAGGATTGTTAAGTAATTATCCTCGATTCTCTACTCAAACCACGTATTACGGTAATTTCAACCCAAATAAAAGCTCACATGTGTTTTCAAGGTCATCCACCCCAGAATCTCAACAACTAACGCTTCGATATTCTTCTCCAGTATTCGTTTGTTCCCCCTCAAATGAATCGTAACAAAATTTCATGCTCACCTACTCAAATAAGTCCACAGGAAGTTGCATCACTTACCAATTCTAGTAATCCTTGAACATCATGCAAGGTAGCTCCTTAGATTAAACCAGAAGTTCATCTCTCTCGTAATTTTTTTGTCAAAAAATGATTTTACATATTCAGAAACCGACACATATTCAGAAAACAACATTTATAACCCTTCACCATCATATCCTCCTCGGAGAGAGATTGTTGAGACCATCATAAAGTCTCAACAAACTCCCTTGCATACTTAAAAAGAAAAAACAGTGTCAACCTTTATTTCTCCTCAATTAATAGACGAAACGTTTGAGGAAGAAGTTGATTCAGAAGCAACACAATCAAATATCGAGGCCAAATAAAGTGATTTTGCATCTGGTACATAAGATAATGCATCGAGATAAGAAGAAGCAGAGATTCTCGAGGACGTTGTTACCTCAATCAGTGTAAAATTAAAACCACTCCTCCCTGAATACATCATGGTGCTAAAAATATGTCTTACATTTACTATAACGAAGCTTATGCTGATAATTTGAATAAACAATAAAGATGTTAGACAACATTAGACTTTGAATTCCAAAAGACTGGGAGACTCCACTAGATTGTGGAGTAGATGATTTGGTGGTCTACCCCGAGCTCATCAACTGTGATCTTTGATTCCCATTAGATCTGATGATAGTGGAGTACTTTGAAATCTTAGACCTCTATCCTACACAAGCGACATTGAATCTGTGGTTTACACTCGTGTCAGTGATTATGGCTTTTATACTAAGCTAAACCTATATCTATATTAAGGATTTCTTTGCCATGATAGATCTTTCAAAGGGACCAGTACTACCATTTTACTATATAACACTGATGGATGATTTCAAAGTGATCGATGATCTACTTGAAGCCGAGAAATTTTGGAAACAAAAAGTTTTCTTTATATCAAGAGCTTGGGAGAATAGTAAAACAATATATGAGACGAACCCTTCCAAACTTAATCTTGTTTGGAGAAGCAATATTAAGTCTTTTCATTTTTATCTCTTATTATTTTATAACCGAAATAAGTTTTTTCACACACATTGTCATTGTTCTTAGGAATTTTGAAGAGGTATAATAGTCGCAAAAATGATGCAAAATATATATTTTCTCAATTGGCTACCTGGGCGGAAATGAGTGGGGCAATGGGTTTCACTCAACTTTTCAACTTATAAATTTTATCAACAGTCATTTTTGGATGATTTCCTTGGGTGTCGGTCTCCCTGAAAATTTAATGGAGCAACTAAACCCAAACTTTGTTGTGAAGAGATTGTTAGCGCCTGATAATAAAGTTATATTGCATGTGTGAAACAGATCCGATAGTCATTTTCCTATGAAAAATAAAGGAAAAAGAAAAAAAACAACTAGTATATCTGGTGTTAGCCTTTCCATTAAATTGAAGCCATAAAGGAAAAAAGAAACAAAACCAAAAGGAAAATAACTAAAGTTAGCCTTCCAACAATTGAATAGGGAGTCAGGTTGAACTTTCTTTGAATAAAAAGGAGACTTCTACCCCACGGAAAAAGAAAACTTAAAAAACTCCACCATTTAAGGGAGTATAAAAGACCTTTGAAGAAACTGTCTTAAAAATTCCTCATACGAAGCTGAAGAAACTCCAACAAAGGAATTGCATTAAAAGATAATCAAGGAGAAACGCCGAGTAGATGACCAATTCTTTCTTGATGAACTTATTAGTGAGGAGAAGCTTCAAGCTCTCTACGAGGATATGGATCCAAAGGTTCAACAAGTCAAGGAACAAATTGGACAAATTTTCCATCAGGTTACTGCTTCTCTTTTTCATGAAGACCTGCCTTATTCTGATGCTCTATTGGCTTCATCATCTGCTCTCGTGCCTTATAACAATCAAAGGTTTATCTCTATCTAAGAGCCATCCAAAGAGATCTTACTTGCAATGCAACCATTTTCCAAACTTGAGGCAACAACAAAAGAACTATGCACATAAGTGAATTTTTCGCGAAGCCATTTAGAAAACATGCTAAGAAGGTGGTCCGCTATAAAAACGATGTTGCTGAAGAAAAAAAAGATATTTAAAAAATAAATTGATGAACAATTTCATGTATTTCAAATTGACATGTCGCAGTATATCCATGGAGCCAGCTAACTCAAACGTTATCTCAACTCCATGCATGATCAACAAATACAAGAACTCAAGACTTCTCATTAAGTTGAGATAAATGATCTTAAGAATGAGCATGTCAATGAATTATCTGAGGAGCGTAAAAAATACTCTACTCTTCAAAAATCTTTAAACAAAAGAGAAAAAGAAAAGAAAAAGCTGACATATAATATCGCTGATCTCAAGACTGCACTCAAGAAAGAAAAAGAAGTTGTTGTGGGAGCTGCCAAGACTGAGTGTGGAAAAGATACACTAGCTGCAATAAAAAATCCTGAAGAACAACAATCAATTAATTTGGTTTTTGAAATCCATGCAACGTCCCTAAGGTAAACTTTTCAAGCTTTTGAAAATTAATCCCCATAGATAATCAACCCAGTGAGACATAGTCAGAAGAAAATGATACTGAACAAGGAGATTATTCCAAAGAGAACTCCAAAGAAAATAATTATTGTTTTCCTTTTTTGTCCAAGTCATTTGATGTTATGTGATGACTTATTTTTTGTGAATACTTAATTGTTTAACATTCATAACATCATTTGTAAGATCATATTGATTTTTAAGAATTAGTAATTTTATTTTCTTTATATTCATTTTCCTTATCATGATAGCTTACAATTTCATGAACAAAGTTATTTTCACCTCGAATTCCAACATATGTCATAAACAAACTTGAAATTTTTCGAATAATAATAGTGATCTTAGAAAGTGTTAGCACTTCGAATACAATTGGTGTGTTTAAAGAATGTTCACACCTCAAATATATATTGCGTTTAGAAAATGTAACACCTCGAATATATACAGTACATTTAGAGAATGTAGCACCTCAAATATATACAGTATGTTTAGAGAATATAACACATCGAATATAGTTGTTTTTATTTAAAAGTGTTGCTAATAAATGTATAACACTTTGGATTAATTACTCTTGGTCAACAACTTCAAAGATGATCAGTCTTTGACTAGTTACAAAAAGTTATCTAAATACTTATGTTTAGAACAACCATTGGCCCAAAAAACTTTTATTAAAATTTTCAAATATTTACATGACACCTCGTTAAAACCTCCATAGGCCAACATGGTAGAAGTATACCAATTATTCAAAAAAGATTCAAAACAAAACATCATTCTCAATATAGCTTCAGGTGATCTATATTCCAAAGATGTTGAAGCATCATTACTTTCTTATTACAAAGACGATACGTACCCGACTCTATGCTCTTTATAATCATATAAGAACCTTTTCAATTTGGGGCCATCTTTCTGAAGCGTTTGTTATTTGTATGAATGAATACTTTCCTTAAGACTTTGTCTCCTACTTTGAAACCCCTCCTTTATACCTTCGAATTATATCGACTCATCATCAAAGTCCGATAATGAGTCATATTCAAATGAGTTGAACTCTTTTCATTTTGATCAAGTCTAGTTCTATTCTATTCGCATCTTCATTCATCTCTTCGGAATATTAAGATACCTTATAAGAAGGTAGATTGTATTTTGAAGGACTAATAACATCATACCATATACCAAGGCCAAAGGAGTTTTTTTAGTAGCCTCTCTAGAAGTTGTACGATAAACCCACAAACCCTCTTGCAAATAGTTAGGCCATGTCCATGTAACACATATTAAATTTGTCTTCAAACCCTCCAAAATGGATCTATTGGTCACTTATATTTGATCGTTTTCTTGGGGATGAAATGGTGTAGAAGCAAATACTATGATATTCCCTTCGAAGCATAAAAAAAATAATTCATTTCCCTATTGTTAAATTGAGGACTGTTATTTGTGGTGATTTTTCAAGGAACCCCAAAGCAACAACAAATATTATTCACAATAAACTTAATAACATCATTTGACTTTGTTCTAGACAATGGTTCAGCTTCTGTCCACTTTGAACAATAATCCACTGCCACAATGACCATTTAACGTCCTCAATAAGCCATAAGCAATAGTCCTACCAATTTTATTCCTTACATGTCAAAAGGGATAGTTTCAGAAATAAACATAAGTGGTACTGTTGGTTTGTGAATAGAATGGGAAAAACGTTAATAAGTATCACAACCTCGAACTAGAACTTTAACATCATTCATAATTGAAGGCCAGTAATACTCTACCAACAAAACCCGAGTTGTCAAAGACTTGAAACCATAATGTGTTGAACTCTCACCATCATGCAACTCAGATTATATCTCTAGATATTCTTGTTTTCGCAAACGACGTAGCAATGATCTACTCAAAGTTTTCTCGTATAACACTCCATCAAATACAACATAACTATAGGCTTTATATCTTAATGTTTCAGCCAGCTGTGGATATTGAGGTAACATACCTCTTTGTAAAATGTTAAGAATATTAGACCTCCAATCACCTTGAATTGAATCTAAAGTGACAAACATTTCCTCAACATATTTACATTGCTCTGATTGTGTCAAAATGGAGGGACTCTCTTGTAATAATATCCAATGATAATCTTCTGTATAAGCAATTATCGCTAAAGAATCAATAATTGTATTATCCCATCGATTAATATGTTCTATGATCACTTTATCAAACATGAGATCCAAATTTCAAAGCTCGCGCATATACAAAATTAATAATCCTTCTTAGCCTTAGAATCGCATGCCATATAATTTGCCACTAATTGTGAACCTGTTTCCAAACGAACTGGTATTGCTCCATATATATTAACAGTCTTAAACCGGCCAACGCATCCTCATATTTACCTTTATTATTCGATGTACGAAAACTAAATCAAATGGTTTGACACATTGCCTCATCCTCAGAAGAAACTAATTGAACTCCTACATTACACCCCAATATACTAGACCCACCATCTGTTCGAACTATCCACATCAAAGTTTATGGAAAAAAGTCTTTTTATCTGTCTTCTCATTTGACTAGCTTAAATGAAATTCGACAAGAAACACAACTAAAGCTTGAGCCTTAATAGTTGTTTGAAGAGAAAAAGTGATATCAAAATCTCCTAACTCTACTGACCACTTGGCCATCTTACCATAAATGTCTGAGCATTGTAACACATTCTTTAGTGGGAAAGAAGTTCAACCACAATAGTGTGAGCTTGAAAATAAGAACGCATCTTCCTAGTAGCCACCACTAAAGTTAAAGCCAATTTTTTTAGTCTCATCTGCTGCCAACAAAATATTACCAACATAATAAATTGGCTTCGAAAATCTCTTATCCTCACTTATCAAAACATCACTTACAATCAAGTCTGACACTACTATGTATAAAAATAATTGTTCTTTAATTCGAGGTTTAGTCAAAATTTATGGTGACAACAACAATTCTTTAATCTTTGAAAAAACTGCTTCACAACTTGGTGCCCATTCAAACTTTTTAGGTCTCCGCAACACTTGGAAAAAAGGAAAACATTTATAAAAAACTTGAAATAAATCGATTAATAGCAGCTAACCTTCATATCAAGACTTAAACATCCTTTATAGTTCGAGGTGATGTCATATAAACAAAGCCTTCAATTGTTCTGGATCTGATTCTATTTATTTTTTCACTAATGATATATCCCAAGATTTTCATGATCAGACACCAAAAGTACATTTCTCGGGATTCAACTTCAAACGAATGGCTCTTAAATTCAAAAAAAGTTTCATCTAAATCTCATAGGTTTTCATCATCTGTGGAACTCTTAACCAACATATCATCAATGTACACCTTCATATTCCTTATGATCTGAGTAGCAAAAACCTTATTTACCAACCTCTAATATGTTGCTCCATCATTCTTCAAACCAAATGCCATAACCCGATAACAATGTAAACCTCAATCAGTGATGAACACAGTGCTTTCTTGATCTTTTGAATCCATCTGAATTTGGTCATACCCTGCAAAAGCATCTACAAAAAACAAAATTTTATTCCCTAAAGTGGAATCAACTAGCTGAACTATTCGAGGAACAAAAAATGGATCTTTAGGAAAATCTCGATTCAAATCCGTGAAGTCAACACACATTATCCATTTCCCATTCTTATTTTTAACCATCACTGGGTTTGTTTTCCATAAAGGAAATTACGCCTTCCTAATATCTCCGACCCTTACAATCCACTTCTACCACAATAGCCTCTGATTTTTTCAACAGAAAAAAGCACGTCTCTTTTGAATAACAGGCTTGATCTTCAGATTTATAGCTAAGTTATAAAATATCACTTCAGGTGGATCCCCCCACTACATCTTCTGTTTTCTAAGCAAAAACATCAAAATTAGAAAATAAAAATTGTAACAATTGATGATGCAAAGTTGGTGACAATAATTTTCCTATTCGAAGAGTTTTTTTATTGGAAAATATATACTCTTCTATACTTTCACTCTCTGTCAAAGAACCCAGGGTTTCTCTCAGATCATCAACTTTCTCTTCTTTATCTCAGGTCAACCCCTTGATTGTTATTCAGCCATTCGATCTTCACAAACCTCAGATATGAAGAGTTGTTGCATAACATTCTCTGTATACTTTTTTATCACTTTAGACCATCTCAACATGATCTCAAATAACATACTTCAAACATTAACAAACAATAAAAATAACTTCATACATCCTCGAAAGCCATGATTCCCAAAAACAGCATTATAACTAGTCGGATAATCTAATACCATGAATAAAACTTGAACCTTCTTTTTAAAAGGTCATTTTCTTAAAAAAAAACTTCACCCTCAAATTCTCCAATAACTTGAGCTGTTACACTTGTAAACCTAATTATAATACGATATGACTGACAAAATCGAGGTGAATTATGCATCCTATCATACGTTAGCTTGAACAATACGTTTACAGAACTTGATGTATCTATCAGAACATCTAAAATTTTCATCCCATCTATTTCTACCCCAATAACCACTGTATATTCACGAGGTCCTGCAATACCCCTCAAATTATCCTCATCAAAATGAATAAAATGATTATCCTTTTTGCCATACAGATGTGTAGACACCATCTTCTCTATTTGAGTATTTAAATTCACAGCATGTCTCTTCCTAGAGCAATTAGTATTTTCATTCATAGAATCGCCCCCGAAAATTGCTAAGGTTTTGAAATACTTAAACAAACTTTGAACCCGTCATTGCTCCACTGGTTCATCTACAACCATTAAAATCATATGATCAGGATCAATATCCAAACATTTAGAGACTACATCAAATTCCTTCCACATGAAATCTAGAATCTAGAATCATCAGTGAACTTTTTTCTTTTGAATTTGGATTAGCTGTCTGTTGTGTTGATGTGTTTGGAATTTTCGAACCATTGCTTTGACTTTTAACAAAAACGGTTAACTTGCCATTTTATATCAAAACCTGTACCTTATTCTATAAAGCAATGTAATCTGAAGTACATGACCAATATCATTATGATACTTACAAAATATGTTGTTATATTTTTCTCTTGGTCTGTTTATTGGAGCTGGCCTTTTGAAGCTCACGTAACCTTTGGAATTTTCATAAATTGCAGCAACATTCTCAATCAAATCAGCATAATACTCTGACCTTATCCATCGATTTAGCATTAGTCTATAAAGTTGGTAACCTGTAGCTTGAGCTGGAGACCATCCAGTTCGAGGAGTAAAGTTATTATTATTCCTGGATGAGATGGCTCATAATTCGAAGAGTGTCCTTGATTATTTGACTATTGCCTTGAATTTGTTGACTAGGTACAATCACCCATCGAACCGTAATTGATTCCTCCAATTTGATCTTCGACTTGAGCCATTAATGCTCCAAAATTCAAAGCTCTTTTTTGTTTCATTTTCCAAATCACATGGCAATAAACCTTATCAAAATACAACCATAACAACCAACTCTTCACAATTATCCAACCCTACTTTTGTCAACAAAAAATGCTTTGTATAATCCTTCAATTTTTCTCCCACAACTTATTTAAATTGTATTATTGTGCCGACATTCACTCGATTTTTTTTACATCCCACAAAATGACGTCGAAAAGTTGTATAGAAATCTCTAAAGTTTGAAATAGATCCCATCGGAATCCCTGTCATACCACTTTAATGTCGTGCCCTTGAATGTCTGAAAGAAAGCTCCACATACCAACATACCTTTATTTTAAAAATTCAGTGTATAGTTTTTTAATTGTTCGATGTGATCATCTGGATCTTGCATCGCATCGAATTTATCGACCTTAAAAACATCGAACCGCTTTAGAAAAGTAATAGACTTTACCTCAATTGTTAAACGAGAATTTCTCCAATCAACTCCTTACACATACTAGTCATTTGCTCTTGTTCCCATGACAACATATAAATTCCGATCATCTAAACACGTGTACTGGTTAAATGTATTCCTTTTACACCACACTAATTCTCTTAAACAATGAGATATATTATCTTTTTTGACCTATTTTTCTTCTGCGGTTTTCGAGGCTTGCTTAATTTTTCTCCTTTCGAAGATTCTCAATACCTCTTTTGTTTAGATGATTCTATCTGTCAAATCATCATCACTAGATGTGATATACCTATGTTTGTGTTTTCTTTCTTTTGGAAAATTATGATGCTTATTTTCAAGCTCAAAATGTGTTTCTCTCCGGTCACTTCAAATCTGATGAGTTGTATAAGATCGATTAGATTGGTTTTTCAGATCGTACTTCTCTTCAACTCGTCTTGCATTATATTTCAGTTTACCTAACTGAATATTATGCTGTCTTTGAACATACTTATCGTTTAACGCCGTGATTTTATCCAACAACTGATTTATACGAGCTTTGATGTCTGAATGAGTCTACAAAATTGGAATTTTATCATATTCTTTCCTTGGCTCAATTATAAAATAAGAACAGTTGTAACTGATCAAAAATTCGATTTTCTATGGTTTTATATTACAAAATCAAGGTAATGATCGATTGAAATCTTCCACTATGGTCGCCAATTTAATATGGTGTAAACCTAGTTCTTGAAAGAGAATAAAGAGTTTGATTATAGAGAGATAAAGTAAGAATGTTAAACAAGATTAAGCTAATGAAAGTGTCGTCTTCTTTATTCACATCCTTAACCATTATTTATAGCCGTTTAGACTTAGTGTAACCGAATTGGTTATATAAATGAGTTAATTGCATTTCAGCCTCCCATATTTACAAATAGTCCAAAAACTATCTTAGAACTATACAAGTGGTCATATGAGACTTTAATTTATTACATTTAAACCCCCAATATTTTATATCCTTATCAATATCGGCTAAACTCACCACGACAATCACTCTAAAAGGAGACAACTGGAAATACCCATCCTCTAAGAGTTAGTCCAATTGTGCAATAAAGTTTTCAGGGAAAAACAAAATGTAATTAGACTACTCTATTTCCTCAAGGTAATCTCACCCAAATGTTGAACTTTTTCTCTCAAATTTTACTGATCGATAAAATAACAAATATTCTATATTGAGAAGAAAACAAAGTGATAACCTCAACTTTTATGATAAGAACATATGCAAAAAAAACTATATGAAAATAAAACTTAATGGTAAATATTCAATCTATAGTGATGGTAGTATGCCGAAGAAGCTTATTTATCTTTCAGTTTCTGCTCACAAAAATGATACAATTTTCAAACTCTTCTCGGAGTCTCATTAGTTTGTTACCGTATAGTATTGGTTGAGGAGAATTATGTAGTATTAAGTAATTTTTTAGAGAACATATGGTGATGATCATTATAAACTCTTATATAGAAAAAAAGAATAATTAGTAAAATTCGCAACTATAATGAAGTTTTGAGTATCTTCAGCCATTATGCACTAAGTGGCTAAAACAGGTGCTAAATAATCTTGAAAAATTATACCAATGTATGATACAAGCTAGGAGAAGCCCCACGTCAAATAGATTTGTGAATAAAACTATTTCATAATTGAAAAAGTAAGAAAAAGTCTATTTCTCGGTGGAATACCTAATTACCACAAACCCGTGAATATTCAACTACGCTCAAGGGATACGAAATTGGTGTTTATGAAATAATATATGCTTTATGTATAATATTTTTCTCAATAATCGAAGACAAATCCATGTGAATCTTCTTCACTCTTATAATTGACTCATTCATGATATATAACCCTGATGCAGTATAATATTTCTTAAGAATAAAGATGTGATGGTTTATAAAAACACAGTCTGTCACCTTACGAACAAAATCAAATATTCCATTGAGATCCTCAAACAATGAAAGATATATGGACTAACATGGATGGCTAACAGAGCAATAACGATAACATCCGCGTTAATAACTGGTGGTTGCGCCTCTTGATCTATCACATTATGAGAAACCACCATCGTATATGATATGAAAACTAGTCTTTCACAGTCTGATCCCTTATAATATAATCACTAAACTTGATTGTGCGCTAATGCTTGACAATTATGAAAGAAAAGGTTTTTGTAAAAAGGAATCGAGACAAAAATATAAGCTTAAAACAAATAACAAGCAAGGGAAAATTGTGTAAATAAAACCGCTATTGGTATTTATAAGAGTAAGTTTCATCATAGTCGTCCACGTACATATGATCTAACGTTTGGTATAAATGTTCAACGGTCAAAACCAACAAGCATACGAGGTTTCACTATGAATGAAACATGTGTCTCAACCTGCTATTCATAACCACCACCTAAACTTGCAATGTTTTTTTTTTCATTCCATATGTGTAGTCATTACATACGTGACTTATTTGATCCCTTAATTGTCTCTAATTCAATTTAAAAATTTCGACATACACTCAAACTTTACACTTTAGTTCTATAGGAAAAATCCGGGTACACCACTCTTCATCTTTTAGTATTTTCAACTTATTTATAGTACTCATCTTGTTTTTATTTTGAAGTATTACGGGGTTACTCACCTCTGTAAAATTACAAAATAATATTTTCACCTAAAAAAACACACTAGTTGAACTAACAACCTATTACTTTATTATGTTTTTTTTTCATTGGACAAAATAATATATTTTTTCTCAATGGAGGTTTTGGTCGTTTAAGGGTTTAATGGAACATAAATAAAAGTAGTATCGAACAAAACCTTTAATCACGACAATTTGACTAAAAAAAACTAGGCTTGTCAAAAGACCTACTCAACGAAGGTTGAATACCGAAGCTCATAAGATTGATTATATATGCTATAAAGTTAAAAAAACAGGAATTTGTCAATTACTCTGCTACACCAAAACCCCAAACTCAACTACTCACAACAACCAATCGAAAATTTAAAAGTTCAAAATTACAACAAACTCTTTAAATATGACCAAAACAAAATATAAATAAACTTGATCTTAAAAACAAAAGTCCGACCTACAAAATTTATAGATTCGTACTCCTTATTTATTTTCTTCATAAAAACTAAAAAAATAGCCATAAAAATTAAATATGTAATTTAGTTTAATCTTGATCAATAAAAAAAGTTAATTAATTAGAGATGATTGTATTAGCAAAGTCTAAATTTGAATAAAAAATATATTCCATAAATAAATAAAAAATAAATTTAAAAAATAATAGTTTTAAGGTCCACAACCCACCTAAAACCTTTTTTTTAATCATCCTATAAAAAAGTTATAATTCAAATATTTTAGTCAAATGAATACAAATTCACATTTTCAATAATAATTTAGAAGTTCAACTCTTAAATCCTAACCTAAACCTAGATGAATAAAAATTAAAAATATTATAAATTAATAAACAAAATCCAATAGTGATTACTTTTAGTGGTTTTAATTTTTGTTTATAATACAACCAATAAAATACTATCAAAATTGAAAAAGAAAAAAGAAACAGATTAAAAATTAATATACGTGAGAAAATTAACCATTTTTGTTCTTCTTTTAATTTAAATTAATGCAATCTTATGAAAATCTTGAAAAAATATAAGTTTAGAGGATAAATATAAAATAGAACGAAGACTCTTTATATAACGAAATTATAAGTTTATCAAATTGGCGGACAAATCCCCCGTAATCACCTCACAAAACCCGGTCTGCCAGTCTTCCGTAGAGCAAAGACTCTTTAAAAAGATCCGAGACCCGTACCCGACTGAAAGCACTTATTCACTAACACTCGAGCCAAAAGAAAAATAAAATCACTCGGTAATTATGGGGAAAGACGATCGCAGCCGTAGAAAGAAAAGATCGGATACCGAGTCAGACTCGGAGTCCGATTCTTCTTACTCCGATAGAGACTCCGACCGCCGAGACAAGTCGCGTGGTAAACGCCGTGAGCGGCGGCGCAGTAGTAACAGAAGCAGAAGCAGTGGCAAGAGCAAGCGCCATAGCTCGAGCGACGATGATTCAGATGATGATAGTCGTGGAAGGTCGAAGAGGTCTAGTAAAATTTCAGAGGACGAGATTAAAGATTATCTGGCCAAAAAAGCACAGAAGAAGGTATTTATCTACTGATTTCTATACTCTAGTAGTTTTCTAGGGTTTTAATGCTGGTTAAAAATTTGATTATTATCCTTTTTTATAACTCATTTAGGCTATGAAAGTTGCCAAGCAATTGAAGACTCACACTGTTTCTGGCTACTCTAATGATTCGAATCCTTTTGGTGATGCGAATCTCAACGAGAGGTAAGGGTTCGGTACATCATCAAACTTTGCATTTTTGATAATCTGATTTGTGTTTGCTGTTAAGCTGTGTGTTTTTCAATATTGAGTCTGGTTCAATTGTGTTGTGTACAGATTCGTTTGGCGCAAAAAGATTGAGCGGGATGTGTCGCATGGTGTTCCTCTCGATGAGTTTTCTGTTAAAGCTGAGAAGAAGAGACAAAGGGAGAGGATGGTATGTGCTTCTATGTCAGTTTCATTGTCATCGACTTATTTTATTTGCCAACTTTATGCTCCAAGATGTAGTTTTTCAAATGAAAGTAGAGAGTAGTACTATGTTTATCTATTACAATCAATGCGTTTGGAAATATCTTAGAGATATTAGAGTGGTATCACTGGCCAACCTATTCAAAATTGAAACTAAAACCTCTAGGGATCATTCCACTTGTAAATGGATTGACTGAATTGTGACTAGATGCTTATCAGATTTTTTCTTATGAATGAAGTATGGAGATTGTTAGTATGGTCCATAAATTAGACCTTTTTTGACAGAAAGTGGATCATCTGTCAATGAAATATCAATTGTCAAAGTATTCATGAATCGTTTTTGTGTGTGTAAGAATAACTACCACTGTGATATGAAATACAAGTACAATTTGCATTTAAATTGTTATGCAAATTATAGCATATAGAGTATTCTGTCCTCTCAATGTAAATGATAATGAATACACTCATCTCTGTGTATATATTCTTGTTCAGTTTGTAAGCTTAATTATATATCACGATGTAGGCGGAGATCGAGAAAGTTAAGAAAAGGAAAGAGGAGAGAGCGCTTGAAAAAGCTCGGCACGAGGAAGAAATGGTAAGTGTAGTTTTTGTGATATTAACAAAGGAAATTAGATCAGTTAGTCTGAAGACAATGAATGGCTTTTGCTCTTATATTTTTGTTTTAACTTTGCCCTCATATTTGGTAATTTCATTACCTTTTTCAGGCTCATTTAGTTAGAGAGCGGGCACGAGCTGAATTTCATGATTGGGAGAAGAAAGAAGAGGAGGTATGTTGATGCTGGGACACGTCTTATTTTCTGATTATGTATATAAGCTTTTAAGTTTTTAATAGCATGTCCCTTACGTTATTACCCTTGTATTTTTTGTTTGTGACTTGAGGTGAGGGCTCATTAATACTTTGAATCGTTTTACAGGCTTGTCTGAAAGAAATACATGCTAAAATGCTTCGCGAACATTTGCTACATCTTGAGCAACCTTTAGAAGGTGAAGAAACAATGGGAGATGATCATAGTTTAGAACCAATAGAGGAGGAAGCAGAAGATGATGTTAAAGGTATATATTTTATTCATTTGTGGTTACTGAATATCATATTGTTGATATTTGCCTTGATCGGTTGTTAATGTACTTAATTTATAGATGCTGAAGAATTCTCACCAGAACCAATTTTGAGGGAAGAACCTCTAGAAGCAGATGATGATGATGATGATGAGGCTGGATCATTTTCACCAGAGCTTATGCATGGTGATGATCATGATGAAGCTATTGACCCCGAGGAAGACAAGGCTATACTGGTAACTTACCTTGCTTGTTTTGGTGATTCTGTTAATTAAATTTGCTTTATATGCTGTAACCGAATTTGCCACATTAACAGGAAAGGAAGCGGATTGTTGTCTTGGAAGAACAACAATGGAGAGCAAAAGTGTATTTCTTGGTGGAAAACCTAATCACCACAAACTCGTGAATATTCCACTACGCTCGAAGGAGATGAAGTTAGGTGTTTTTTAAAAAAAAACGATGCACCCCGTGGAATATTTTGCTCAGAAATTGAGAACAAATCCATGTGAATCTTCTTCAATGTCAGAATTTACTCATTTGGGATATCTAACTCCGATGTAGTAGTAGATTCATCACAAACAAAGAGGTGAGGGTTCACAAAAACATTGTCTGACACCTTAATAAACAAAATAAAAAATTACATTGAGATCCTTAAACGATAAAAGACACGTGGACTAACAAAGATTACTAGTAGAGTACTCACGATTAAATCCACGTTAATTATATGGTTGCACATCTTGATCTATCATATTACGAGAAACCACCGTCGTTTATGACATAAAGACCCGTCTATTCGTAGTATGATCCCTTAAAATCTAGTAATTAAATTCGATTGTGCACTAATTCTTGAGGATTGGAAGAAAAGTAAAAACAAATAAGTTTTTGTAAATGTTTAACGGTAAAAACCAAGAAATTTAAGAGGTTTCACTATGAATGAGACACGTGTCTCAACTTGGTTTTTCATAACCATCGTTTAAACCTACATTTTCTCCATTATATAAGTGAATGACTTATTTGATCCCTCAATTGTTTTAAATTTATTTTTAAAAAAAATCGACATACACTCAAACTTCATATAGAAGTTCAACATATATAAAAATTTTGGGTCCGTCATTCTTCATCTTTTAATTTTATTTACTTATATAGTATTCCTTAGGTTTTCATTTCGAAGTATTATAGGGTATTCATCTTCGTAAAATTACCAAAAAATATATTTCCACTTCAGAAAACACACTAGTTACACTAACAACATATTACATTTTTATATATTTTTTCCTTTGACAAACCACAATGAAGATTTTTGTCGGTTAAGGTTTTAACGAGACATAATACAAATACAAGCAGTATCGAAAAGAGCCCTTTAAAATTACGTCACCTCGACTAAAAGTAACTAAATTCGACAAAAGACATGATCAACGAAGAAACTCGCTCTGAAACTCATTATTAATTATGTGAGAAAGTACATGTTAATTACTCTACACCAAACTCCATAAGTTCAACTGTTCACAACAACTAGTCAAGAATTTAAAAATTCGGGAGTATGACCAAAATCTTTAAGTTAGACCAAAACAAATGTAGATAAACATTATCATAGTTGGTTATTATTAAGGATATCAATGGGTTGGGATGGGTACGAGTATAGCTAAGCCCGTAACCCATCCCGTCAATGTTTTTCTAAACCCATACCCTACCCGTACCTGTCGGGTAATAATATTTTTTTCCCACACCCAAACCCGCCGGGTTCGGGTACCCATCCGCGGTACCGATGTAAGTTTTTTCTTTCAATATGATAAAAATATTATTAGATCTTCTAGAATTTGATATTAATTCCAAAAAAAATAAAGGAAACATGTTTAAAAATATCAAATTTAAATATGTTAGTAAATCTTTTTCAATAATTAATATATGGTTTTCGTATATGTTAGTAAATAGTTTTTAATTTAATTAATAATAATATTATTTGGCAGAAAAATGAATAATATTTTCAAAAGAGATTCAAAAATCAAATTCAATATTTAAATTTACAATGATATTTATCTAAATATACTATAATCATTATAAGTAGCAAATATTTTGTTTAAATGTAGAATGATATTTTGTTTATTTAACAAATTTAAGATGATATTTTTCAAAATGTACGGATTATTCTAGAGAAAAAACAAAATATTTGAAATAAATAAATTAAATGTTTAAATGTAGAATAATATATTTCAAAATATATTATATATATTAACAAATAATAAATTATTTTTGGCATTACATAATACAAATACTAATATCAGTAATTTTATTTCAAAATTTGTTAAATAATATTAGATAAAATATATATCCATTGGGTCGGGTTCAGGTTGGGTACCCGTGAGAAATTTCTTAAACCCATAACCCATCCTAAACCCGGCGGGTAGTAAATTTTCAAACCCATGACATATCCGCAGAATTTTTTTTAAATCCATAACCCATCCCATCGGGTCGGCTCGGGTACTCACGGGTTTGGGATAAATTGACATCCCTAGTTATTATAGATTAAACAATTTTTTTTTTTTTAAAAAAAAAAAATTAAACAATTTGATCTCAAAAAATAAAATACGGACTACAAAATATATCATGTACAGATTCATATTCTTCGTTTATTTCCTTCGTAAAAACTAAATAGACTATTCATAAAAGTCTTAATCAATATTTTTCTTTTAATTAATAATTACATGATAATATTAGCCAAATATAAATATACATTAAAACAAAATACCATCCATCAATCTATTTTTTTTACTTGTTTAGAATAAAAACAAAAATTTAAATATATTCTTCTTCATAATAATTAAAATATTAGTATTCTATTAATCAAATACAAACATGAACTCATAATCTATTAAAACAATTGTTTTATCCTTCATAAAAATTAAAATTATTTTTAAAGCAACTATTTTGGTTAATGAATTTTTGGTCGAATTAACGAACTCTTCGAAATTAATAATAAAGTTAATTTTCCAACTCTAAAATTTGACTCTGAAACCTCTATTTAAAATAAAAATATCATAAATTAATAATTAAAACCGAATAATAATTACATTTATTGGTTTTATTTTTTTTTATAATACAACCAATAAAATAGAATCAAAATTGAAAAAAAGAAACAGATTAAAAATTTAAATACGTGAGAAATTGACAGTTTCGGTTCTCCTTTTAATATAAATGATGAAATTAAATCTTGAAAAATTATAAATTTTGAGGATAAATATAAAATAGAACAAAGACTCTTTAAATAACGAAATTATAAGTTTATCAAATTGGCGGACAAATTTCGCAAATTTCGTACCGTAATCGCCTCACAAAACCCGGTCTGCCAGTCTTCCGTAGAACAAAGACTCTTAAAAAAAGACCCGAGACCCGTACCCGACTGAAAGCACTTAGTCTCTAACACTCGAACCAAAAGAAAAATAACATCACTCGGTAACTATGGGAAAAGACGATCGCAGCCGTAGAAGGAAAAGATCGGAAACCGAGTCAGACTCGGAGTCCGATTCTTCTTACTCCGATAGAGACTCCGACCGCCGAGACAAGTCGCGTGGTAAACGGCATGAGAGGCGGCGCAGTAGTAACAGAAGCAGAAGCAGTGGCAAGAGCAAGCGCCATAGCTCGAGCGACGATGATTCAGATGATGATAGTCGTGGAAGGTCGAAGAGGTCTAGTAAAATTTCAGAGGACGAGATTAAAGATTATCTGGCCAAAAAAGCACAGAAGAAGGTATTTATCTACTGATTTCTATACTCTAGTAGTTTTCTAGGGTTTTAAGGCTGGTTAAAAATTTGATTATTATCCTTTTTTATAACTCATTTAGGCTATGAAAGTTGCCAAGCAATTGAAGACTCATACTGTTTCTGGCTACTCAAATGATTCGAATCCTTTTGGTGATGCGAATCTCAACGAGAGGTACAGATTCAGTACATCATCCAACTTTGCATCTTTGATAATCTGATTTATGTTTGCTGTTGAGCTGTGTGTTTTTCAATATTGAGTCTGGCTCAATTGTGTTGTGTACAGATTCGTTTGGCGCAAAAAGATTGAGCGGGATGTGTCGCATGGGGTTCCTCTAGATGAGTTTTCTGTTAAAGCTGAGAAGAAGAGACAAAGGGAGAGGATGGTATGTGCTTCTATGTCAGTTTCATTGTCATCAACTTATTTTATTTGCCAAGTTTATGCTCCAAGATGCAGTTTTTCAAATGAAAGTAGAGAGTAGTACTATGTTTATCTATTACAATCAATGCGTTTGGAAATATCTTAGAGATATTAGAGTGGTATCACTGGCCAACCTATTCAAAATTGAAACTAAAACCTCTAGGGATCAATCCACTTGTAAATGGATTGACTGAATTGTGACTAGATGCTTATCAGATTTTTTTCTTATGAATGAAGTATGGAGATTGTTAGTATGGTCCATAAATTAGACCTTTTTTGACAGAAAGTGGATCATCTGTCAATGAAATATCAATTGTCAAAGTATTCATGAATCGTTTTTCTGTGTGTAAGAATAACTACCACTGATATGAAATACAAGTACAATTTGCATTTAAATTGTTATGCAAATTATAGCATATAGAGTATTCTGTCCTCTCAATGTAAATGATAATGAATACACTCATCTGTATGTATATATTCTTGTCAGTTTGTAAGCTTAATTATATATCACGATGTAGGCGGAGATCGAGAAAGTTAAGAAAAGGAGAGAGGAGAGAGCGCTTGAAAAAGCTCGGCACGAGGAAGAAATGGTAAGTGTAGTTTTTGTGATATTAACAAAGGAAACTAGATCAGTTAGTCTGAAGACAATGAATGGCTTTTGCTCTTATATTTCTGTTTTAACTTTGCCCTCATATTTGGTAACTTCATTACCTTTTTCAGGCTCTTTTAGCTAGAGAGCGGGCACGAGCTGAATTTCATGATTGGGAGAAGAAAGAAGAGGAGGTATGTTGATGCTGGGACACGTCTTATTTTCTGATTATGTATATAAGTTTTTAAGTTTTTAATAGCATGTCCCTTACGTTATTACCCTTGTATTTTTTGTTTGTGACTTGAGGTGAGGGCTCATTAATACTTTGAATTTGCAGTTCCATTTTGATCAAAGTAAAGTGAGGTCACAGATTAGGCACCTTGAAGGGCGTATGAAGCCTATTGACGTTTTGTGCAAGCACGTGGATGGCTCTGATGAAATGTATATAGAGCTGAATGAACCATACATGGTCTTCAAGGTAATGTATCATGTGGTCTGTAATTTCGTTATGTAGAACCACATATATATACGTTTTGATATGTGTTATGCACTTGTCTTTGTGCTCATGCCAAGAGTGATTCTTTTTCAGTTCAAGATTAAGTTTATGAAATCACCTCAGCCTTACCCGGGTTGATTCTAATTTGATTACTGGCACTCATATATATGATAAGAGTAACACCACTTGTATTAGAAATATTTAGCAATAGCTTCACTTATCATTGGATATCTTGTTTCATTACTTAATTACTTTTGGCATGAATGATACAGGGCTTGACCGTAAAGGAGATGGAAGAGCTTCGTGATGACATCAAAATGTATCTAGATTTGGATAGTAAAACCCAAACACGTTTACGCTATTGGGAGGTATTGTATTTCTCTTCTTTACCTTCATATTTCTTGTGTACGTGTAGACTTCAGAGTCAGTTATATCTGTTTATGGATCGACACAAATACACAAATAATAGGAAAGGGATATATGCAATTAAGCACATAAGTATTTTACTGATTGTTCAATAGAAACACACAATGATAGGACAAAGAGGATGCATATGCAGAGAGTCACAACTATCTACCTATTGATTGATGTGCTTAAGCACACATCTGATGGTAGTCATCTGTTGTTTTGCACCCTTCGGCTTCAGTTGGCACGAAAGTTCCAATATCAGTGAATACCGTAATAGTAATAGTATGATACTCTTTATTTAACAGGCACTTTTAGTTGTATGTGATTGGGAGCTTGCTGAAGCCCGGAAAAAGGACGCTGTGGATCGAGCTAGAGTCCGAGGGGAGGAGCCTCCGGCAGAATTGCTTGCAGAAGAAAGGGGGTTGCATTCTAGTATTGAAGCCGATGTTAGAAGTTTATTGGACGGGAAGACTCACGGGGAGCTTGAGGACATGCAATCCAAAATTGAGTTGCAGATGCGTACTGGCACAGCAAAAGTTGTTGAATATTGGGAGGCTGTTCTTAAACGTCTCCATATATACAAGGCCAAGGTACGTGTCAATGATTCTCTGTGGCGTCATTATTTACATCAGAATTTGCATGTTCAGAAACACATCGAACATTTGTGTTTTACAGGCTTGTCTGAAAGAAATACATGCTAAAATGCTTCGCGAACATTTGCTACATCTTGAGCAACCTTTAGAAGGTGAAGAAACAATGGGAGATGATCATAGTTTAGAACCAATAGAGGAGGAAGCAGAAGATGATGTTAAAGGTATATATTTTATTCATTTGTGGTTACTGAATATCATATTGTTGATATTTGCCTTGATCGGTTGTTAATGTACTTAATTTATAGATGCTGAAGAATTCTCACCAGAACCAATTTTGAGGGAAGAACCTCTAGAAGCAGATGATGATGATGATGATGAGGCTGGATCATTTTCACCAGAGCTTATGCATGGTGATGATCATGATGAAGCTATTGACCCCGAGGAAGACAAGGCTATACTGGTAACTTACCTTGCTTGTTTTGGTGATTCTGTTAATTAAATATGCTTTATATGCTGTAACCGTATTTGCCACATTAACAGGAAAGGAAGCGGATTGTTGTGTTGGAAGAACAACAAAGGAGAGCTCAAGAAGTTATGGCATCAAAGCCATCTCCAGCAGAAGATAACTTTGAGCTGAAAGCCATGAAAGCTATGGGAGCAATGGAGGAGGGAGACGATACATTTGGCAATGGTGCAGAAGTGAGCTTGGATTCGCAGGTATGCATATTCATATCCTTGGATCTTAAGATATAAGAGATCGAGTAGGAAAGAAAACAAGTGATACCACCAGGGATGACAATAGGGACGGGTATATTTAAAATCACTACTTGCCCCACAGTCAAAAATATTACCAGAACCATATAGAATCTGGTGGGTATTTTTTTTATACAAACCCTACCGGTTTTTTATTATCCAGAAATGTACTATGACCAAACTACCAGCAAATTTCCTGTCAATTACCTGCCAGAATGTAATTCAGCTTTCTAATTATCGTCTAATATTTGCTTATAAATTAATTACTTTTGGGGTTACCTGTCCAGGTAAATCCATTTGGTTTCAATTCCCACGGTTTCAGATAAAATTGTCAACCCGAGTAAAGATACTGATAATTATTCATGTATATTCAGTTTCACAATGGAATCAACTTGGATGCAGGTATACTGGTGGCATGACAAATATAGACCAAGAAAGCCAAAATATTTTAACCGTGTTCACACTGGGTACGAGTGGAACAAATACAACCAGACTCATTATGATCATGACAATCCACCTCCTAAGATCGTTCAAGGATACAAGTTCAACATCTTCTATCCTGATCTGGTTGACAAAATAAAGGCTCCGACATATACTATTGAGAAAGATGCCAACAGCGCAGAGACCTGCATTATACGATTCCATGCTGGGCCGCCTTACGAGGATATAGTAAGTCAATTCATTCAGCTATTATATACCAGTTAAAATGTGCAGTATATCTACCTAATATTCTTGGATGCTGACCAATGTCGCAGCTGATGTGGCATGTGGTATCTCATATCCACAATTGATATAATATATCTAGATTTCGCATATCAATCTTAAGATATCTGTAGAATTAATTATAATTTAAATTTATAGTCATCTTATAACACATGTACACCATTGAATTAAAAATTGATGGTGGATATGAGACCTAGGTTTGATGCGAGAATTATCCTCACGTGTGGACTTCTTTACTTAGATGTAGATTGTTTTGAGGTTTTACTAATAAGAAATGGGTGACAGGCTTTCCGGATTGTAAACAAAGAATGGGAATATTCTCACAAGAAGGGATTCAAGTGCACTTTTGAGCGCGGAATTTTACATCTATACTTTAACTTTAAACGTCACCGTTATAGGAGGTGATCTCTGGTTGTTTTTCACCTTCTCAACTCTCTATTGGGAGGGCATCTCCGGTTGCTTTCACATTTCTCATTGTTCTCCCTGGAGGTGATCTCTTGTTGCTATCGTCTTATCATTTGTCTGGTGCTGCAACCACAAAGCAAGATTCTGTTCTGTAACAAATTAAATTGTAGTAGCACACTATATACAAAGGCAAATCATCCTGCTGATTTTGCTATTTCAGCTTAGAGTTATTATTATGTTATGAGCTCATCAATTTTTCAAACCAATTGATTTTATGTTTTTAATATCTGTAATCCGTCAAAAAAAAAAAAAAAAAAAAAAAAAAAAAAAAAAAAAAAAAAAAAAAAAAAAAAATATCTGTAATCCGTCAATTATATAAAGCGAACTTTGTTGTAACATTGAACACCTCTAGCAATGTGATAGGAACTGTACAGGTAACACAAACATACGTATATATTCCTGACTTTAGGTTAGATCTTTCAATATCTCAATAAATCTGAAAAAAAAGTTATCTAAATTTTTATTTTTTTATTTTTTAATGTTCGATTATGTAACTCTGTAGTAGATGCCATTATTCCATTGTAGATGGGCCTGTTATCTTCTATTGCAGCTGACTTTCGCTCATGACTGATAAACTTGGTATTACTATTATTCTTCTTCATAAAACTAACCCAAAATAACGGAGGGATATTCTATTATGCTTTTCAGTACAAAACTCATCTAAAAAAAATATCCACGCTCCAAGAAAACTGTAGAGTTGTTATTATGTACGTCGAACGAAGAAAAAAAATGCAGCTATCGAAATAAAGTGGCTAGGGATTTAGTTGAAATATGCAAGTTGCATGGAAAACTCAGAGAAACCAGTTAAGTATGGCTCGAAATGGAAAGATGGGTGCGGATAAATACTGCATAGGAGGATTAAAGGAGGCTCTAAGACTTTGGATGTTATTAAGCTATTCTACCAGTCAGTTACACTAAGTTACATATGTATGTTCTATACAAAGTATCGTACGTTGAGATAACACGGTTTCAGTAGCTGTGAAAGGCAGAGGCTTCTGTAAAGAGGTCACTAGAAAAGGATGCTTATATTTAGAGATAGAGAAGAGAAGAAAAAACATACAGGACATCAGACTCAGAAGAAGTGTCAGTCAGTTTTGATCATTGCGTTGCTCCTTCACCTTTCTCTAGATATAATAATCAGCAAATGAACTAGCGGTCATATGTATGAAAGTCGTTGAATGCGAACCAGTAATCCAATCATTTATAAAGTATTAACTTTTGTTTCTCACAGTATTTTTATTTAGAGAAAAACAGCAATAACTTCACTGCGAGGGACATTCGATGTAGTATGCATGAATATAACCGGAGAGGTGTATCTCTCTCGTCCAAGCACTGGAGCAATATGAACAAGCACTTTGTACTCTTTTAAGTTCATTGAAATTTGTGAACCAGCTTAATAGGAAATGCAAGTGCTGATATTAGTTTAGCCTTCAACAATCTTCACAGCAGTCCTGTACAGTGAAGTAATACACACAAGGTTCATTTGCCAAATATATACCTAAGAAGAGACTTCACTGTAAAAGCTGAGTGTAATTCGTTCCAGTATTTATTACTTACCCAAATGGACTCTGTTTGATGGACAACAGTTCAATATCCAACTGCAATTTCAAAAGGAAGCAAAAAAAAATGAGTAGAGGAAAGGGTGATGAAGCCAATATGGCAACAAACTAGGAACTAAGACCGCTAACATCAAATAGCTGTACGAGATAAAGAGTAGTAACCAAAATCGAACCTTTTTAGGGTTCAGTATGATCCAAATATTAGGAAATAGGAAGTTTAAGTACCACGGAAAATTCAGATTTTTTTTTTTGTTTCTAGTTTATCAACTTTCCTGTTTATTTACTTCCTTATACAACTGTAATGCCTTAGGATTCAGTCATGAAAGTTTACAAATGGCTGGCTTCACAAATTAATATACCTCTATGGTCGCATTTGGGGGTATTTCTTGAACTCCGCTTTTCCCATAGGCTAGCTCAGGAGGAACTACTACCAGTCTCTACAAAATGTCAAATATTAGAAGACTTTGCTTACAAATCAAGACACAGTTACAGAAATCCACATTCATGCTTAAGCTCGATTAGCACGCATTAACTTAAAATGCTGAAATGAATATAATTTCGTTTACACGCCAGACAATGTTCTTACCTGGCCTCCTACGCACATGCCTTGAACGCCTAGATCCAAACCTTTAAGGACATTTCCTCTCTCCGATTCGCCAACATCGAATCCATAAGGCTGCATTAGGCACATCAACATTTAAATAGGTCGAAGAAAGACAAGTAAGGAAATTAAAGATATGCTGTAATAATATTGAACTATTCAAACCCAACTGTTCCACCACCAACGCCGAGTCCTTGTCGGCTGGTCATAAATGTGATTCCCTTCCATTTTGCAACATAATGAACCTGCAAAACAGGAAATTCTTAGTTTAAGCATACAAATACCTGCAAAGATGACATGGGTCAAATTCAATAGGATAAACTTATAAAACCTAAACGATGATGCTTGTAAAATTGAAAAATTTAACTGCATTACAACCGTACTGCAACTCGCGATCCCTTTTCCGCTTTAGCTCCCTTTCCAACTGTCAAGTCATAGTATCTGGAGATCATTACCACAATATTCAATACAAGACTTTCTAATTAACAAAAAGAAAGGATACCAAAAACTTTGGATTGAAGTATGATAATGCACTGACTTGAGTCCATTGGGGAGAGTTGTGAAATCACTCTCAGGAATTTTTGATGCTCTCAGCTGTAAACAAAGCAGCATAAGGCTCAGATTCAAAGTAAAGACATAGATTCCTAAAATTAAAGAAATGTACATACTGCTCTTCTACTGGTGCTAACAGCTTCAGCCGCATCACAAAGACAAATCCCAGCAGCTAATTACAGTTAACAAAATTACTTCAACTTTCTCAAATTCTGATGAAAATGAATATCAAATCAACATTGCTATAAGCCTGTGATCATTGGATTAGCCAATGGTAAGGAGATAGAGAGGAGTACCAGCTGTAAGGATGCAACCAAGCAATAACGATCTCCTTCCTTCTTGTTGAAGAGATACAGCCTTAGGCCTCTCGGTTGCGATCGATGAGCACCGGAACGGCGAAACGAGATCGGATTGTCTCTTTCTCGCTGAGTCAAAGATTTTTGAACGTGGATTAGACTAAAATAATACTCTACAGGTTGATCATTTTATGTAGAGAGAGCGAGGGAGAGAGAGAGAGAGAGTACCTCCGGGGATATAGAGCGAGTGAGAATTGGGGAAAATGGATAGTTTCTGGTGATTGCAAGTGAAGAGAGAGAGTTCCATTCTCGTTAGCTTCTCGTGTTTAGAGAGGGAAAGAGAAGGCGGGAGGAGATAAAACGGGTAATCCAGTCCACATAGATAGACACTGAGCCATAGAGCTGCCATGCTATTTTATATATCGCTTCTTCTTTACCGTGTTAAAATGTGTACCTGCCTTGGTAAAAGCATCAAAGGCAATTTTGGGCGGCATATCTTGTATTTTTATTATTATTATTATTATTATTATTATTATTATGCAAATTAGAATCTTTTATTTGGTAGTGAGGAATCAATACATAATTCAGAAATAATAACTGATGCCAAAACAAAATATTAGCGCAGGTGTGGATAATAATAATCGCCTGAGGGTAGGCTGGTAATTTCAGTTGATGTTTTATGGTGGTTTGTGGGTGTTTAAGTGTTCAGAGTAGAAAGTAGAGAGATAATTAAGCAGCTTGGTAGCAGTTAATTCTCATTACCCATAGTTAATGCAGGTGGTTGGGTATTTATACCCTGATGTTTGGGCCCTTATGGGCTTTCGGGTCATGTTTAATGGACTCGGGTCATGTTCAAAGACCCATGAACTCTAAGTAGGAGAGCAAGTAGCTTAGTCAAGAAGTGTTTAGGTTTTTTAGTACTTTTGTCATAGTTCGAACAGTCATATGGTCATGGTGTTCAAAGTGATCTGTCCGGTTCATGTGATATGTCCGGTCTGTCCGGTTTGGAGGCCTTGGACTGATCTGTCCCTGTCCGGGGAGCATGCTGAATTCGGACTCATCAGGAGCCCTTTTTTAGGTGTTTGAGCAAGTATTCTTGTCAGAGACCTGAAAAACAGTCCGACATTAGAAGTAGCTTTCAATCCGGACAGGTCTATGGGTTTACCCGGACAGATAAAACTTCACGAATTCAAAACGGTTTTTGCCAGAGTTCGTGGGACACGTGTCACACTCTGACTGGTTGCTTTAGCCGTTTTTTCACCTTGAATTTCGAACCCACCTTCTTCGAAAAGCAACCTCTTTAATTAACATCAGCGCCGTCTTTTAATCATTGCCAAACTTTTCGAATTCTCCTAGGAATCAACTGCTTTTTCAGATTTACTATAAATTCAAACTCACTTTCTATTGTTTTACTATCTCTTTCATATTTACTCTGCATATTTACTTAGAGCTTTCTCTCTCTAAAGCAAAGATTTTCTTGGTAGTTTATGTTTACAGCAAGGACTGCATTGATCAAAGGTGGGTGGCTCAACCTTTCTGAGTTGGAGAAGGCACAAAAAGTCGAGAAGGAAAGACGAATCGCAGCAGGGTTACCTACCTCGCCTGTCGACAGACCAATCTCCTCTGCTACAGAGTCAGATCGAGGCTCGTCCTTTTCTAAAGGTACTAAGCCCAAAAAACTATTTAAATCCACTCTCTCCCCCATAGTCTCTGGTTCCTCAGTTCAGGAGTCAGTGCCTACTGTCGAGCCAGGAGTTACAGTCACAAGTTTTAGGAAACCTTCTCCTTTTCTCGCAATGGGATCAGACACAGAGCACTCTCCGGAGAAACTGGTTGTTAAGAGGACAAGCCGGCTGGTTAAGGGGCAAAAAATAGCAGCTCTAGGTCTGGAGTGCCTATCAGAGCTCCCCGGGAAAGACTACCCGGTCCGGAGGCCAGCAGCCCAGCACTTCAAAGAGAGACTTCTGCCTCAGAGCCCCAGCCTGAGACTAGAAGTCAAGAAAACACAGAAAACCAGCAGTCCGGAAGCCAGGCTGAGCCAAGTTTGAATTCTCCCCGGGCCACTGCCACTGATATTCCTCCTACGATCATGGAGGAAAGAATGGAGGACTCTATTGAAGAAGTCCCTTTTGAGTCTGAGCCATCCGGTCAGACTAGCAACACTGCTGCTGCCAAAAAAGATAAGGGCAAAGAAAAACTATGCTTGAGGCATTCGGAGCTGCCGGAGTGTCTCGAAGGGAAGGTAGGGCCTTGTTTTCATAGGGTCGAACTTAAATATCTCTTGGCCCTACAGAAGACCAAGTATGCTTTCATCCATACGGCTGAACTAGGTCGAATGCGCACAAAATGGGGGATCCCAGAAAATGTGAAGATAAGGATTCCCATAGATCCTGAAACTCCTATGGATTGCAAGCTGAATGAACTAGTCCTCTTCACGGAGCTACTCAATTGGGGACTCAGATTCCCATTGGACCCAGAGATTGTCAGATATTTTCATCTGATCAAACTCTGTCCGAGCCAGCTGAGCCCCAACGCTTGGTATACTCTGATGTCATGTATCATGGCATCAAGGCTGTCCGGGATCCCTCTTCCTATGGAAGAGTTTGCTGCAGTGGTCAATCTTTGCAAACACCACCAATTCCCCTTCTACCACTTCAATATGGGGGACAGTTTCAAAGCTGTTAATGATCTATTGGAGTCTGAGAGTAAATGGAGGAGCCAGTTTTTGTTCGTCAGTGGCGCTTGGGAAAACGGAAAGAAGATCAAGTCCGAGAGAACCCAAGCCTCCTCAGAAGCAGGTGGAGGAGTGACCGTAAGTCTTCTACTTTAAATCTTTGTCTACTTCTTTCTTCTTAAAGTTGGTTTTAAATTAATTGATCTTTCTTTTGTCTTAACAGAACTACCTAAGGAGTTCGGTGATTACTTGAAGGCCGGACAGGTTACTTGTGGCAAAATCAATGCCTGGGCCGCAGAGAACTGGGGGAACCGATTCCACAATGCCTTCACTAGTGGAAATCTAGCAAGGTCTCACCTGTGGAACACCACAGGTCGGAGAGACTTAACTTGGGAGGAGCTCACCACCCAACCTTCTCCGGACACAGTGCTTAAGAGGTCCCATGAAGCAGATGGGACACTCTTCCTGCCAGGCCGTGCCAAAGCCCTAAGAAAAATGAAGGGCAAGAAGAAAGGCAAGAAGGTGGTGAGCGATGCTAATCCTGCTGATGCTGAGAAGGATGCTCCAACAGAACCGAAGAGGCCGGCTCAGAGCCAAATCGATGTTGCCCTTTTGCAGGTAGTGGAGCAAGAGACCGAAAGGCAGGAAGCAGACCTTCCAAAACCTCCAAGGGCTTCCAAGAGGAATCGCAAGCAGGGGAGTGAAGGGGCAGACCGGGCAGCCAAGAAGAAAAAAAATGCAAAAGGAGATGAGCTTGCTCTCCGGGATCCGGAGCCTTCTTTCCAGGCTGACCCTTCTGACCCAACACATGCTGAAGAGATCCCAATGGACTTTCATACTGATGAGGTTGAAGGAGGAGATCTCAACATTGATGAAGTCGACATCACCGTTCTTGGTGAGCTTGGTGAATACTTCCTCAACCTCCCCAGAGACAACTTTGCAGGGCCTTACATTCCTCCGAGCAGCTCCAATACGGTCAACTTCAATGATAAGACTTTCATTGTCTCTAGTGAAAAGGACACCATAGCCCACTCCTTGCTAAGCAACGTGCAGCCGGTACTTACACTGGAGAGACAAGTTCGGGGTCAAGCAGACATCATCAAAGACCTTAAGTCTGAGAAGGAAAAGCTGTCCGATGACCTTCGCACTGCTAATGCCAATGCTGACATGCTAAAGGAAGCAAACGAGGAGTTGAAGAGGAATCAGGAGGAAAGCACCACAAAAGTTGCCACCCTAGAGGAAACCATAAAAGACCTCCGGGAGAAGCTGTCCGGTGTGGAGAAAGACCTTACTGCCTCAAAAGAAGAGACCAAGGAAAAGGACAAGATTATCACCAACATGACTACTGACAAGATTGCTCTTGAGAATGCAGCATCCAAGGCTGCCGAGGAGAAAACCGTTTTGTTAAGGGATCAAGAGGCTATGATTAATTCCAAGATCAATGCCTATGCCAGCCAGATAATTAAAAGCGAAGAGCTATTGCTTGAGAAGGTGAGGTCTGACATGGTTCTACTCTTCCATGAAAAATTTCCGGACAGGAACCTAGGGGACTTATGGCTTTATGTTGAGCCCGACGACCTCCCATACCACACGATGGCTGAAGGTGACAGGTATGGCTACTCTAGTGGCTCCTCAGTTGATGAAGAACAGACTGGGGAGAGCCCAGACGAAGAGAAGGACGATCCCAAAGGCAAGAAGGTAGACGAAGGGAAAAGCGACTTTAAGGGCAAGAAGGCAGATGAAGGTGAGCCATCTTCAAAGGCTCAACCTTAACCTACAATCTACTTTGTTTATTTTTTATTCAGACTAAAGTCCTTGGAAGGCCAAGGCACTCTTTTTTGTAATGGTGTCCGGTACTCGACCGGACAGGTTTTTTGTGTTGTATCTTGACTATTTAAAAGTCCTTGGAAGGCCAAGGCAAGTTTAAGTTATTTCATTCAATGAATATCTCTGTTTTGTGCAACCATCATCTTCTTTCATTGTTCATTTTAATTTTGACAGCCAGGGTTTAAGTAGCCTCTAGTTGTTGCATTGTGAGAGTGTTTAAATTCTCTGGCTAGAGTTTAAATAGCCCTTAAATATTTCAGTCCGGATAGTATGACAAGGGACAAAACTTTAAACAACACTTAGAAATTTTTTAAGAAGGCATTGAATTTTATTTAACAGCCCGGACACCTCATTAAAACCTCTCCGTGCCACCGGGGAGGAAAGAGTATGCCCCAAATATTTACATGGATGTTTAAACAAGTAAATATTTATACAAGTACTATTCCAAGTACATCCGGAGATGCTCAATATTCCAAGGATGAGTTAGAACTCTGCCATATTTGTCTTCCAACCAATAAGTTCCAGGCTTGATTCTTTCAACAACTACATATGGGCCCTCCCAAGTTGGGGCCAGCTTTCCGAAGAGCTTTTCTTTAGTGTGTAAGAAGACCTTCCTTAATACTTTGTCCCTTGGTTGGAAATCTCTTCTTTTAACTTTGGAAGCAAACCTGCTCCTCATCAAGCCCTGATGGTGTGCAATTCTAAGGTGAGCTTTAACCCGTCTTTCTTCCAATCAAATCAAGTTGACTTCTGATTGGCATTTCATTAGCGTGTTCGGAGAAGTTGTGAACACGAAAGGAAGGGACGGTCTTCTCTATAAGGGCTACTGCATCCATCCCATAGACCAAGACGAAGGGTGATTCTTGTGTTGCAGCCCCAGGTGTTGTCCGGTAGGCCCACAAGACTTCTTGTAGATAACTAGGCCACTTCCCAGCAGCCCCTTCCAAATTCTTCTTTAAACCGGAGAGTATAGTTCTATTAGCCACTTCAACTTGCCCATTTTCTTGTGGGTGGAAAGGTGAAGAAAGAAAATGTTGTATACCCCTTGAGGCACAGAAGCTCTCCATTTCTCTATTGTCGAACTGTGGCCCATTATCTGTTGTTATCTTCTGTGGGACACCAAATCTGCAACATATGTTGGACATAATGAATTTTATGACAGCTTTTGATGTTGTCCCTGCCAGAGGGGCTGCTTCTATCCACTTTGAGAAGTAGTCAATAGCCACAATTATAGTTTTGCGCCCTCCGGACGCCACAGAGAGAGAGCCTACTAAATCCAATCCCCATCGAGCAAAAGGAATGGGCTCAGAAATTGACTCTAAAGGAATGGCTGGTACATGAATTTCATTGTTGTACCTCTGGCATGGGTCACACCTTCTTACCAATTCCTTAGCATCTTTCATGATTGATGGCCAATAGTAACCGGAGAGTAAAACTCTTCTTGTCAAAGCTCTAAACCCACAATGGGCTGACCCCTCACCATCGTGTAATTCAGAGAGGACTTCTTGTGATTCCTCACCCCCCAAACAACGCATGAGAGGTTTACTATAGGACTTTTTGTACAATACTTCTCTCAATATAATGAAACCACGAGCCTTGTGTTTCAACGTTCTGGCCTGTGACTTATCTAGAGGCACGACACCATCAGAGAGATATTGTAGGAGAGGAAACCTCCAGTCTTGAGGCTGTTTCACTTGTATTTCAAAAATTTCCTCTTCTTTACCCTTACTAAGTTGAATAGAGGGGCTTTCGAGCACATGGATCCATGGATATGACTCCGTATATGCTATGGTTGCCAATGAGTCTGCTAGCTCATTTTCTGTCCGGGGAATGTGCTCATAGATAACATCTTTAAACTTAAGTGCTTCATTTTTTAGGAGGAGTAAATACTTCACAAGTTGCTCTTTCTTAGCCTTAGATTGGCCTTGGGCATGGTGGATAAGTAGTTGGGAGTCACTTAACAGCTTGACCCTCTTAGCCCCACAAATGTAGGCTAACTTTAACCCAGCTATAGCTGCTTCATATTCGGACTCGTTATTAGACGCCGTGAAAGCAAAACAAATAGCCTGGTACATCTTATCTCCATACGGGGAAGTTAAACATACTCCTGCACCACATCCCTGTCGGAGTGGAATTCGACCAGAAAATCAGCCACATCTTGGGCTTTGACTGTTGTTCGGGGAGCAAAGTCTATGTCAAAGTCCCCCAACTCTACTGACCACTTGGTCATTCTGCTCGAAATGTCTGCTTTTTGAAGAACATTCTTTAGGGGAAAAGAGGTCCGGACGATGATAGGATGAGCCTGGAAATAAGGCCTCATCACACTGCGGGGTCCAATCAAAGCCCCTTGCACCCTTCAAAGTTTGAAAGAAAGGAGCACACCTGTCCGAATACCTTGAGATAAACCTGTTTAAGGCAGCTAACCTCCCCGTTAACCGTTGTACTTCTTTAATGTTTCGAGGATGTTCCATTTAGAACAGAGCGTTGAGCTGGTCCGGATCGGGTTGGATTCCATGCTCACTTATGATATAGCCTAGAAACTTCCCGGACTGCACTCCGAACACACACTTTTCAGGGTTTAATTTCAAATTCACTTTTACCAAGTTGGCAAAAGTTTCTTGGAGATCGGACAAGTACAACTGCTCATGTACGCTCTTCACCATCATGTCATCAATGTACACTTCCATATTTCTTCCAAATTGATCAGCAAATGCCTTGTTGACTAACCTCTGATAAGTAGCCCCAGCATTTTTCAAACCAAATGGCATAACTTTGTAGCAATGAAGACCCCTGTCTGTGACAAATGTGGTATGCTCTTGATCCCTTGGATCTACTTGAATCTGATTGTATCCGGAGAAAGCATCCATAAAGGAAAGCAGCTTGTTCCCAGAGGTAGAGTCTACTAACTGATCAATCCGGGGGACCGGATACAAGTCTTTTGGGCAAGCTCTATTGAGGTCTGTGAAGTCAATGCACATGCGCCACTTGCCATTCTTCTTTCTCACCAAGACAGGATTGGCAGTCCACAAAGGATATTGAGACTCCTTGATATGCCCCATATTTGTGAGCCTGTCAACCTCTTGCACAATGACATCAGCTTTTTCTTTGGAAAAAGCTCTTCTTTTTTTAACTACTGGTGCTACGTCTCTCCGGACTGATAGCTGATGTGATATCACTTCTGATGGGACTCCAGTAACATCAGCATTGCACCAAGAAAAAACGTGCTGATGGTTCTTTAAAAACTTCAACATTTCATTCTTCAACATATGCGGCATTTTAGACCCTATCTTGACATTTTTCCCATCTTCCAAAGAGTGTTTTTCCACCTCTTCAACTGGTATCAACACTCCGGGGGTCTCCCTGGGGTCATCAGTTTCACCCTCACCCCCAGAAAGGCCCTCAAACTGCTATTGTTCATTGATACGGACTGCCCCCAGCGTTCGAGGAGCCAAGGCAGTGGCATAACATTCTCTTGCAATCTTTTGGCTGCTCCGGACAACTCCAACCTGCCCCTGAACAACATACTTCAAGCATTGGTGGACTGTTGAAGCCACTGCGTGCATCCTAGAGAGCCAAGACCTCCCCATAATAGCATTGTAGCAAGTGGGACAATCCACCACAATAAAGAGTATTCAGACCATTTTCTTGAAAGGGCCCTTGCCCAATAACACCTCTTCTTCGAACTCTCCGATCACATCTGCTGAGCTGCCTGTGAAGCCCACGATTGACCTGTCCGAATTCTGAATTACAGCTGGATTTGTCATTTTCTTGTAAGTGGTTAGGAAAAGGATATTGGCTGAGCTTCCAGTATCCACCAAGATTCGTCTGATGTCATTGCCCCCTATAGATGCTCCTATGACAACAGCATCCTCATGAGGGCCAGCGATGTTTCTTAAATCATCTTCATCAAACACAATGAAGGGGAATGAGTTCGGTGACTGATAGGACGTCATGCCTCCTTCTAGCTGGGAGGCTAAAATATGAACATGCCTCTTTCTTGAAGAAGCAGTAGGAGCTGTCATAGTGTCCCCTCCAAAAATTGTAAGCGATTCGAAAAACTTTATGAGCCCGGAGACCGATCTAGAACATTTCTCTATAGCACCCACTCTGTTTCGAGTTGGATCAGGATCCAAGTATTCAGATTCCACGTCAAACCTTTCAATTATAACCATGGCCCCCTCCGGAGCAGCATTACTTGGACCAACCCGGTGAGTGTTGTAAGGCCTGTTGCCTCCTCTTCTTTTAACGTAAGCTCCCAGCTTCCCCCTTTCAATCAAGTTTTGAACTTCTTGCTTCAATGCTATGCAGTCATCGGTGGTATGACCAATATCATTATGATATTGGCAAAAAGAGTTGTTGCGATGCTCTCTGGGAGACTGCAGTGTTGCCGGTCTCCGGTAATGCACCTCGTCCTTTGTTTTATCAAAAATAGTGGCCACACTTTCTTTTAACTCCGCGAACCACTCCGGTTGCACCCATGGCCCTCTTTTGTTTCTGGATTGCTGACTCTGAGCAGGAGCAGCTGGCTGAGAGTGAGCTTTTGCTCTACCATGCCCCTGTCCGGTTTCTCTTGCTTTGTTCCCGGACTGATTTTGATTGGGACTTGGGGTTACTGGGGTAGACCTCACCTGCCTGTGCACCCTGGTTTTCTTTGTTTCATCAACATTTATCTGTTTGCCAACCTGATTCAGCAACCCTCCCCAGGTCATGGCCTTCTTTCTGGTTACTGAATCAGCTAGATTTCCTGGATTCAAACCTTGCCTTAGGGATGCTATTGCCACCTGTTCGAAGCAATCAGCCAACCCATTCTTGGTGTTCACAAAACGACTTATATATTCTTTCAAGGATTCATTTGGTTCCTGGGCACAATGGATTATTGTGTCTCTATTGCCCTTCAGCTCTTTACTCCCTACGAACTGCCTTCGAAAGGCTACCCAAAATGTATCGAAATCTTTAATACAACCCTGAGGCAGGCTGTTGTACCATTTCAGAGCACTCCCCGTGAATGATTGGGAGAATTCCCTACAAAGTAGTTTATCATCGTCGTCAAAGTTCATCATGAAGTTCTTGAATTGCTCCAGATGGTTGTCCGGATCAGTACTGCCATCGTACTTCTCTATTTTAGTGTTGTCAAACCTCTTGGGGAGGTTTCCGAACAGAATTTTAGAAGACAGTGGAGATTTCCTCCAATTCCTTCCACGACTGAACACAGTATCCTCATTGGGAGTTGCAAAGATACCTGGTTCACCATGGAAGGCAAAGGGATCCATCAGCATCTTGTCAACATGCCTCCGGCTATGTGATGACCCTTTTCCAATATTCTTCTTCATTCTTCCATATCTATCCATTTTTATTGAATACTTTTTGATCTGCCTTTGTTTCTTTCTAGTTCAACCCTCATCGCTGCTTGAGGATAAATATTTTTCAACTCCTTCATCGTCCGAAGAGCTATCAGAAGATTCTGAGCTTGAGTCAGAACTCTCCACAGGCTTGGACCGGTGAGACTTTTTAGAACTGGCATGAGTCTTTTTGGTGCTCACATGAGTTTTCGAAGACTCATGCTCTCTGGGGTTGTCGGTGTGATGAGAAACCGATGCTTTGGATTTTTCTTTCACGCCCATCTTGGCCTTTTCTGCCCTCAGAGCTTCTATTTCACACTTTAGCCTATCACGCTCTTCGACAGTGTATTCATCGTTCTCTCCCACCACTTCGAGCAAAGCTGGTGGTAGTTCTGGATTGTCTGGATTCATTCGGACATAATTTTTTAGCTGGTTTTGAATGCTTGATTCAGGCACCTCACGCCTCCCACTGTGGTCGCCAATTTGGTGTGGATAATAATCGTCTGAGGGTAGGCTGGTAATTTCAGTTGATGTTTTATGGTGGTATGCGGGTGTTTAAGTGTTTAGAGTAGAGAGTAGAGAGATAATTAAGCAGCTTGGTAGCAGTTAATTCTCATTACCCATAGTTAATGCAGGTGGTTGGGTATTTATACCCTGATGTTTGGGCCCTTATGGGCTTTCGGGTCATGTTTAATGGACCCGGGTCATGTTCAAATACCCATGAACTCTAAGTAGGAGAGCAAGTAGCTTAGTCAAGAAGTGTTTAGGTTTTTTAGTACTTTTGTTATAGTTCGAACAGTCATATGGTCATGGTGTTCAAAGTGATCTGTCCGGTTCATGTGATCTGTCCGGTCTGTCCGGTTTGGAGGCCTTGGACTGATCTGTCCCTGTCCGGGGAGCATGCTGAATTCGGACTCATCAAGCGCTATAACATAATAGAGAATGAAATATATATTTTTTTTAAAAATTTGTGTAGCGAGTTTTCTTCTCTTGAATTGATAAAAAATTATTCTTCAATTCTTCATCTAACAACTAGGAGATGATAGAGGAGTTAGAGATTTTGCAAGAAATGAAGATGAACCTTGAAACAACAAAGATGGATGAAGAACCTTTGAATGAGATTAATATCAAAATAAGAGGAGGATCGGAAGAATAACAAAGGTTAACTGATGGAGTAAAACTTCGATAGACTTGCTTGAATAAAATCCAATTTCGTTGAATTTGAAGAGAAGCTTCTTAAAAAATCACAAACAAAGGATCAACAGTTAAGATTCGAAAAGGAAGGAGACATCATTTTAAATGCTTAAATTATTCTTCTTAAAACGTGAATCTGCATTCATAAATGTGATTGCAGAAAAAACTTAGGAATTGCTACATATGAGAAGTAACAAGGTTTTTTAGAATGTCCGATAGATCCCTTAAGATTATCAACGATGACTAACGACTCTTGAACGACAATGAGATTAATCATCTATTTGCGAATGATATAAGTGAGTCTTTTGAGAGAAGACTTGTTTTTATGCCTCTAATGTTCGAGTTCAGCATCTTTTTTTCCGGAGGGAACCCACAACCGCTACTCAATGAGTGCGCACATGGTAAACCCTCCGTCAGGCGCAATAGCCTGCAATAATCAGCATGTTTATCATCATTAGGAGTCGAGGTGGATGGTTTGGTGTTTCATGAGAACCTCAAAGATTTGATGATAAGTTTGTTGAGTTTTTTCTTTCTTCTAGCTTTTTTGTATTAATTTTGTTCAATTTCAAATTTGTTTTGTTAATTAAAAAAATTATTTTCAATTAACTTAGATAATTATGTATACCATATATTTTAAAATCATAATTTTTTTATAGATAAGGACATTTTTAGTTGCGACATGTCTTACTTTTCGGATAAAAACGAAAAAATTGTATGGAAGTAATATAATAAGTTGCTATGTGTTGGGAATATGGGTGTTGTGTTGTGAATTAGGGGTCCGCATATAAGTAAGAACACAACTGATCTCAACATTATTATGATATTGTCCGCTTTGGAACCCGAAGGCCCTCACGGCTTTGCATTTGGTCCACTACCAAAAGGCCTCATACTAGTTGAGGTATGTTCTCACTTATATACCATTGATCCTTCCCATGTTTAACCGATGTGGGATGCGGGACTTTGGTCGCCATCCTAACAAATCCTCCTCTCGAACAAAGTACCACCTAGCCTCCTCTCAATTGACTTTCATCCGCTCACTCTAATCAGAGATTGCTCTATATGAGCAATAGAGCTTTTTTTTTACAACAGATCTTATCTATACTCACTCGACCATCCTGCGCTTGTTCCTTAACTCCACTATCCACTCCAATCAAGTACCACCACTTGATGAGTCATGGACGCTCTAGCTCCACTATACACTTCAATCAAGTACTACTGCTTGATGAGTCATGGACGCTCTAGCTCCACTATACACTTCAATCAAGTACTACTGCTTGATGAGTCATGGACGCTCCGAACTAGGATGTATAGAGTAGATCATTCACCTTGAGCATGACTACTGGTTCATCATGTTTGACCTCCGAGAATATTACCACCATCGCGTTCCGTCTGGGCCTGACGCTCTGATACCACGTGTTGGAATATGGGGGTCAGGTCTGCATATTCCTCCTCCGTATATAAGTAAGAACACAACCGATCTCAACACTAGTATGATATTATCTGCTTTGGCACCCGAAGGCCCTCACGGCTTTGCATTTGGTCCACTACCAAAAGGCCTCACACTAGTTGAGGTATGTTCTCACTTATATACCATTGATCATTCCCATGTTTAACCGATGTGGGATGTGGGACTTTGGTCGCCATCCTAACACTATGAGCATGCTATTATGTGAAGGCTTAGTTGCACCTAGCGTGCAAAGTGTAATTGCATCCAGCATGTGTTTTTTTATAGGTTAGTCGCTTGTTTAACGGGAATAAGATGTTATATTGCAAAGTTAGGTGCAAAAATTTATGTTTTGTAACTGTAATTGTTTAAATCGCAGAATTTCTGACGAACATGCAATGTATCACACCCAACATGCGATTTTGTGTAGGTTTAGTTGCATCTAACGTGCAATTTTGTGTAGGTTTAGTTGCATCTAGTGTGTAATTTTCTGTTGGTGTAGTTGCATTCAGCATGCGCTTTTTTATAGGTTCATCGTTTTGATGAGTGAGAATAAGATGTTATATTTAAAACCTAGGCGCGACAATTTATATTATTATTTGCATATATGTAAGACTAATTGTATGACTATGATAGATAAATATGTGACAAGTTGAATGATTATATATTATAGGAAATGGGACAACCATCATTTATGATGGCCGATTATACATATTTTTTTACCACACATATGTATTATACTAAAATTTATTTCGACGCATGAGTTGAATCAGAAATAAAATATATATGATTCATCATCATCATTACCTTATACAATAGTGGTAAGTGGGGTAGAACTCCTATGATATATTACAAATGCGAGAGGTGCAATGTTTATAAATAAAAAACTAAAGCAAAAACTTTAAAGAAAATAAAGTGTACAAGAACCAAATTACGAGTGTTCCTTCTAATTAAAAGCACATACAGATGATGTACTAGCTTCTTATTGGTGATTGGTCGTTGTAAATAGGAAACACAACCATCTACCTGTCATCTGGTTATAAAATCATTTGTAAGCTTATAGACTCAAGATCGATACAGAGGAATTAGTCAGTAATTTTACAATATTTGATTTTCTTCATATTGAAATATATGTTGGTTCGAATATGCATAACCCAAAAAATATATCTGGCATGCACACGATCTACCATTTTCGTAAATAACATTGTTTTTTGAAAAATATTGTCAACCCCAAATACAATACTTGGTGACGAAATTGAAGGAACACAATTATTATATGTGACATCAAATAGTTGATGCAATACATGCTCATCGATTTATTCTTTTACGCATCCTACAAGTATTGACTTGTTGCGTATATTCCCACAAGTACCTATGATGGATAGTAGTTATAAGACGAAAATGTATAAAATATCATTGTTTGAGATTGTTGGTGTAAGTATAATATAACTTACATTTTTTGTTGGTTTTATATTTATGAGTCCATTAAAGCAAGCCATCTAGATGTGAGATTAAGTGTTCTACAAGCAATGATGGTATATAATAAGTATGCATTTCTTAGTTTTATTTTGACATAAAGGGAGTCAGCGTTGATGCTAGCTATTAAAGATGTATTTCCGGTTATAATTCATGTGCTATGAAAATGACATATAAATAAGATTTTTTTGTTACGAACACAAAAAAATTAATGGCCTCTGAGAGATCTACGAATAATTTTATGAAATTTTATAACTTTGTTGTTGAATCAAACACGAAAGAATAGTATAACAAAAATCAAGCATCATTTTACGAATTGTTTGCCTTTTGCCCAAAAGCTATAGATTATATTATGGCATGAATAACAAAACACAGGAAAAGTTTTATTGATGTCTTGATGAACAAGATTAAAAATATGGGCAATTAGAACAACCAGTTGGAAAGTGCGAATTCCGTTTTTAATGTTACACTTTTTACAAAAAATAATAATAATGTTATAATCATAATTTTGTATATGCCGAGAGTGCTCACACGTCCTTAAAACGCTACCTTGGTATTGATCGGTGTAATTTTGAACCTTTTTAGACAACATTTACTAGTTGCTTGATCTTCAACATTTATTATTTTTTTAATCATTCGAAACAAGTAAGTTATGTATGTAACCTATATATATAATTATTATGTTTGAGAAAATAAATAGTTATTTATCCACTGCGGCCATAAATACAATCGAGAAGACTTATGATCGGGTTAAATACATAGGTGTAAATCAAGTAGCATGTGGATGTGTTATTAGAAAAATACACGGGTTATATTGTGCATGTGAAATAACTATGATATATAGAGAACGTAAATACATTCTCAAGGATGAATATAGTGTATTTGGAAAATATTATAAAACTATGTGTGAAGATGCTCTAACAAGAAAACTATCAAACATAAAAGAAAATTTCATATATGTTTGAGGGCCAAATATTCAAAATCATATTCTTAAACCTGAAATCAGTCACGTTGTAAGGTCTAAAGTTAGAAAAAATCTAGTCAAGACCAATCTACTAAACGTGACAAATCTTATTAAATAGATGTCATTGAGCAAACTGAAAGTGCTAGCACACCTGGTACAATAGGTAGCATAACTTGTGCAAAAGTAAATCCATTTATGGTACCAAAAGCTTCTATCAAAAGAAAGTAGGTAGGTAAAAAAAATCTACTAACAACAAAAATGTAAATATGTACGCAAGATGCATCCCCGAAATTTTATATTCATTTATTAATAGCGTGGAAGGTGTTGCGCCATACAAACATTGCGATCATTGGATTGATCGAGAGAGATACATGGTCAAAAAGATAGTTGGCATTCCGATATGTGTGATTTTATCATAAAATTAAATGACCATCGAGATTTTTTGTAGGATGTTTATGGTTCATTAAATATTTGAGATGGATTACTACATAAGTTAGCTTGGTTAACAAGTCATCCATATAGCCATTATTAGATAACATTACATGGAATTAAATTAGTGATTAGGTATTCGATACAATTAGATACGTACCAATTATCTCCCGTTACAAGTTTAACGTATCTACCATTATGTGGTTGTCTATCTTGTTCTACATGATCGAATTGCTTTCAGACACGATATTCATTTCATATACGTATGTGTATCAGTAATATCATTTATTTAAAGACAATTAAGTTTGTAAAGTTTCTTTATTTTTTAAATTTAATTTTATAGGTTATTATGTTTCCGGATGGATCATTATCAGAATTATACTCCGTATGGAACCAGTTCCAAACCTAGAAAGCCAGTGCTTCAGTGATTTTGTACTTCAAACGATTAAAAAAATTATCCAAATCAAGTCGGTCATCACATTGGTGTGTAACGAAAATACAATACCGTCTGATTTAAGCATCGTAATGTGGTGTTGAATAAACTATAAATAATCGAGAATTCAAGATAAATAATATTTCGAATTTTGTTGGTCAATATGGTACCAGCTAAGACGTATAAGATGTAAAATCATGTTGCATGATTGACACGATCATCAATGACTGCATAATCCTTATAATGACTAGTAGAATAAATCTTTCAGATAAAATTGATCCGGTAAAATCGGTATGAGACTGATCTGATAATGTTATCAAGTCGTTAACGAGCCGAAGTTTAAACCCAGGTCGATAAAACTAGTAAATACTCAATTAAATTATTATTTAATGGTGTGGTTTATTTTCGTTTTGAGGGTAAGTTTGTAATTTTTGTTTAGGACTGTGTGGAAGTTTGAGAGCATTTAATGTTTGACTAGAGAGTAGAGGGAGAATTAAGCAGCATGGTTGTATTTAATTTTCATTACCCACATTTAATGCTGGTGGTTTGGTATTTATACCCTTACATTTGGGCTTTATGGGCTTTCGGGTCATGTTTAATGGACCCGGGTCATGTTCAAGGACCCATGAGCTCTTAGTAGGAGAGCAAGCAGCTTAGTCAAGAAGTGTTTAGGTTTTAAGTACTTTAGTTCGAACAGTCCAATGGATGAAGTGTTCGAACTGTCCTGTCCGGTTAGGTAGTCTTTGTCCGAACTGTCCTTGTCCGTAGTGGTCACAGAATCCGGACTCATCATTTAATATATAGTTTTAATTTAATTTAGGATTCGTTTTGAAAACCGTTTAAAATTCAATATATGTAATTTTAATAAAATAGTTAAAAAGTTCAATATATTTAATTTTAATGAAACAATTTCATAAACTATATTTTTAGAGACACATTTATAATTTTAACATCAGTTACTGTTTAAGTTCATTTCAAACAGTTAAAAACTTAATATATATAATTTTCATTTTAATATATAAAAGAAGAAATTTAATATTAATATATAAAAAATGTAAAAGACATGAACACAACAACGTGCGTAGCATAAGTGTATAGCACTTGAGACTTCAAACAAGAGTTCACAGGTTTGAAACTCACTTTTTATAAAATATTATTGTATTGAAATTGTTGAACAAAGACCGAACCCAACCGGTTTGGACCAAACCAACCCGATCTTTTATCGGGCCGGTGTCAGTTTAAAATTGGGACCTGACTTGTTTAGCGTACTGGCTTGGACCACTAGCTAACCTACTGATCCTGGTCCAAAACATTTCAAACCAGGACCAATCCGGATTTATAACATTCATACCCACACCTATGAAAGACAAACATATTTACCACCATTATTATCTGGCATCTTAGTCTTTGAATATTTGTAATCATCGTCTGTATGTGCCAACACTCAATCAAGTAAATGTTAGTATTCCAACGGAAGAGACAATCAAAACACATAAAATGAATTTAATAAAAAATATATGGAATATTATTCAAACATAAGTTTTTAGAAAACATACATCATCTGCGAAAATACTAAATGCTTTGTGCTTGTTATAGTGTGGATACAATCGATGAACATGAGAATTAGTGCTTGCAAACACCTCATGTGGGGGTTTTCCTATGTGGGCCAACACTAGTCCCGCCTACTTAAATATGGTATGTATGAGGAAGAAAAGAATGCGTAACATCATTCACTGATTCTGAAACTACAAATCACGACGACGAGTAAATTTAGTATGTCGAACAATATATGAAGTTTTTGTACCTCATAAAATCATCTATCGTGATGTTGGTATTTCAAGCGAGCGATCATTACTCGTAACTTTGCTATTTTTATGTTTAACCATCTTTAAAAAAATAAAACAATAATGAGTTTATGTATAAGAAATTTATAACCACAATTAACCAAAGGCAATGTAAAGTATCTACTTTAAAATTATATATGTAGTGTTTAAATTGCAAAGCATATGAAATGAATCAACAATATATATATATATATATATGGAAGCATGTAAAAACTGCACATATGTATAAAAAAACTACGAATAATTGAGCATTTTATGCAATAATATATCATCTTTAAGTATGACGAACTAACCTAAAATCGTATGAATTATATGATGAAAAATGGTGTAATCTCGTCCATCGCGTGATGAAGAAATTTGTTATTGCGTACTTAGCGCGACGAAAATGGATTTTATCGTGCGATGTGTGCAACGAACTCTATCTTTATCGTGTGATTATGAAGTTGATCAACCCTTAAAAACTTTAAACCTAAATCCCGTAAATCTATCATATTATCCACAAATAAGTATCTTAAACTTCCATTTATGAGTACCACACATTAGTAAACCAACAAACCATTAAACAAACAACTAAAAATAAAAATTGAATTTTTCTAATTTAGATTTTCAAACCTAAACAACATAAAATTCAATAAAAAAAATCATACTATGATGTTTGTGCTACGTACCATAATCTTAATGTGAAGTTGGGTTTGAAAAATCACAAAGTAATGTGATGGAGTTTTTTAGAAGTTTTGATGAATGTGGAATATACAGAAACTTATCGTAAAAGATATATAAAAAACGTTTTATAAATATTTTTCATAAAAATGTAAAATTGTCCAAAGTTTATGTGAAATCTAACAAAATAGTATAAGATCTAGTGGTGTAAAATCTATAGGATGAGATGAAGTCATGCCCATAAAATCATATTGGTTCATATTATATATAAATAATATATAATATGCAAACTATAAATTATAAATAGAATATAGTACAAATACAACTTAAACAATTTTTTTAGCTATTTTTTTATTAATTTTAATATTTTATGATTTACGAGTTTTAAAATTATCAAAATATTTTTATACATAAATAAATCAAATAATTGATCACTTTTTAAGATATTTTAAATATTTTTATGTTTCAAAAATTTGTGTGAGAACATTATAAATTGTAATCTTATTTATGTTTAAAATGAAAATAAGATATTTTTTAGAATATATACGACACTTTTAAACTCTTAACTAAAAACTGAAATATTGAGGTCATTATGTGGCAACCTTTCAAATTATCAACTCACATTAAAATTTTATCTAGTCAATTTTAAAAGTTTTCAACTCGTCTGTTGAAAACTCAAAGTTATTAGTACGTTTCTAACAATAATCTTGAACACACTAAATACATACAACTTCAACAATTAGTTATTTATAACCTTCACTACTTTATATCTTTTAAATCCTAACTAAAGTAGTAAGTTCGGAACACATATATTTATGTATTTCAAAGAAGACCAAAATGGAATACATGAGTGATGCTTTTTTGAGATTTTGTCTTCTTCATATTTTGCAACATATTACATTTAATTACCCAATTGGAAGATAATTGTTTTTAGCAACCGAATTATACGTAATTTTGTAACTGGAACACGATTATTTTTTCCAAACTTATTTCACAAATAAAATTCTATTTACACAACTAATTTCTTCTTATTTATGTAACATATTTAAACGTAACTCCGTAACCGAAACACATTGTTTTAAAAATCAAATTACACGTAAGTATGAAACTAAGCACACTCTAATTTGTGTACTTCTTAAAAAAATATTTTCAACAAAAAAATGCACATACTTTTGCAAGTATAAAAAGTTAGTCGTTTTATATCCATTTAATATTTATTTTCACAAAACAAGTTTGCAGTTGATTTTCACACAATCAGACCTATTTAGTAACCAAAGTCCTATTTACCTAGTTTTTTCTTTTTTATTTACGCAACTCATTTGCATATAACTGCGTAATAGATCACAATTTTGTTTTGCAAATAAATTGCACGTAATTCTATAAGTGAACATAATTGTTTTTAGCAACCAAATTATACATAATTATATAACCGGAACACATTTATTTTTCAAAATTTAGTTCACAACAAAATATACTTAATTATACAACTAGAAAAGGTAATAAAACTAAAATTTTATTTTTAATAAATCTAATTTTATTCATCTTTAAAAACAAAATCAATGACGACGATATTGGTATAAATAAAATTTTCAAATAGTTATCAATATTTTTAATTCAAAACCCGATGATTATGTTCATTATCCAACTTTGAATGTTATTGATTAATAAATTTGAGGTTCCATATCTAGAAAGTCAGTGATTCTGCACTTCAAAAAATTCAAAAAATTTACCCAAATCAAGTCGGTCATCACATTGATGTGTAACGAAGATATAATATAGACTGATCCAAGCAACGTAGTGTAATGCTGAATCAGTTATAAATAATCGAGATACATAATATTTATAGTATTTTTGGTCAATATCGTACTTGCTAAGATATATAAGATGTACCACCGGGTTGCATGACTGATACGATCATCAATTACTGCATCATTCTCATAATGTCTAGTTGTATAAGTCTCCCACAACTAAGGTTATTACTAGGCTTGTCAACCCGATAATCCGCCAGAATTAGTTCGATAAAATTTGTGCGAGACCAGTCCATAATGTTATCAAGTCGTTAACGAGCCAAAGTTTATACCTAAATTGACAAAATTGGCACTCGATTAAATTATTTTAATATATGGTTTTAATTTTAATTTAATATTTGTATTAAAAACTGTTAAACAATTTAATATACATCACTTTAACAAAATAGTTAAATCGTTTAATATATATATATATATATATATATATATATATATATATTATTTTAACATATAAAAAGAAATAATTAATATTAATATATTGAAAATGGAAAAAAGACACGAATACAACAACGTGTGTAATATAAGTGCATAGCACTTGAGACTTTAAATAATAGTTCATAGGTTCAAACCTCATTTTGTTTGGAAATATTATTATTTCGAAATTATTGAACCAAGACCAAATCCAACTGGTTTAGACCAGATCAACCTAATCTTTTATTGTACGGGTCTTGGTCCAAAATTTGGACCCGACTTGCTTAGCGAACCTGCCTGAACCGCTCGCTAAACTATTAATCTAGGTCCAATAAAATTCAAACTCGGACCAATTCGGTACGAAAGACGAACATATTTACCATCCTTACTATCTAACATTGTATTATTTTTCATAATTAGATCGTTTAAGGCCAAACATAACGGAACAAATATGAGATGCATAATCTTTACCACCATACTCAACAAGATCAAAAGATATATCTTCTCTGCCATCTCGCCAAAATAAAAATTGAAAGATGCTCTAAAAATGTCTCAATGAGGGAGATGCTAGTATACCAACGACAGATACAATCAATAAAAAAGCATGACTTGCATACTCATAACTTCCAACCTGAATATATTCGATTAACATATATCTTATGGTCAACTAATATCATACATAGAGTTGTATCATCGGTTCTGTTTTGGTCATAACGTCCGTCTGTCATTTTAACAAGCTCTACACTGTGAATAGAGTTGCATAATTGATCAGCAGATTGCTTATTATTCAAGTATATTTTATACAACAAGTATATAGTTTTGCATATCCTTGAAACCACTGCTACTGAAATTGATTAGTAGACTCTTCTTCAACCAAAAAACAAAATCATACATAGAGCAACATTGTACTAATGGTTAAGGCTAAAAACACATAATAATAATTTAATAACAAAATATAAAATATCAGTCAAAGTTTTTTAAAAACTTACATCATCGGTCAACCCACTAAATATTTTGTGCTTATTGTATTTTGAATACAATTGAGGAATACGTGGATTGGTGTTTGCAAACACCTCATATGGGCTCTGCCCTCTAGGTGGGCAAGCAGTGCTTCTGCCTAATTTAAAATGACTCGTAAGATGAAAAGAAGAATGAGTAACATCGTCGTCCGTCTTTGACTCTAAAACTACAAATTCGCGACGACAAGTAAATTTATTATGTAGCACATTATGATAAGTTTTTGTACCTAAAAAAATTAGCTCCCGTGATTTTGGTATTTCAAGCGAGCGCTCATTGCTCGTAACCTTACCATCTTTATGCTTAAACATCTTTGAAAAAAATTAAACACTAGTAAGTTTATGTATAATAAAATCACAACCAAAATTATCCTAATGCTACGTAAACTATCCACTTTAAGACTATATATGTAGAATTTTAGTGGTACAGAACATATGAAACAAATGAATAAAATATGTACTGAAGCATGTAAAAACGCACAAAGGTCTTAATAAAACTAAGAATAATTGGGCATTTTATGCAACAACATATCATCTTCATCGCACAATCACGCATGCCGGACTAATATAAAATCGCATGAATGATTTTATGAATAATATCATAATCTCATACATCCGGTGACGAATAAATTTGTCATCTTGTACATCACGTGATGAACATGGATTTTGTCGTGTGATGTGTGCAACGAACTCTATATTCATTGTGCGATTACGAATCTATTTACCCTTTCAAAATTTTAGACTTATATCCCTCAAATCTATCATACTGTCTACAAACAAATAATTTAAACACACATCTATCAACAACACACATTAGTAAACCAACAAACCATCAAATAAACAACTAAAAATATAAGAAAATATATTTTTTCTAATTCAAATTTTCAAACCTAGATAACATAAAAATTAAAGAACGAAATAAAAAACAAATTATGGTGTTATGTTCATATTACATACTTTAATCTTACTATGAAGTCGGATGTAAGAAATAAAAAAGTAATGAGATGATTTTTTTTGAGAAATTTTGATGATAAGGAAAAAAGGAAACTTATAGGGAAAAATATATCAAAAACAATTTATAGGTCTTTTTCACAAAGGGGTAAACTTGTCTAAATTTATGTGAGATGTAACAAAATGGTGTGAGATCTAGTTATGTAAAATCTATATTTAATAGGATGGGATGAAACCATAGATACAAAATTTTGTTCGTTGAGATTATATATAAAATAATATATAATATATAAATAATTAATTATAAATTATAACTATAATAAAATAAAATACTATTTATACCATTTATTTTAGTTATTTTTATTAATTTTAACATTTTATGATTTATGAGTTTTAAAATTATTGAAATATTTATTTTTATATAATGATCAACTTTAACATAATTTTAAAAATGAATTGTTAAAAATTTGTATGAAAGCTTTTCAAAATTGTCATCCTATTTTATATTTAAGTTAATATATTTTATTGAATATATAAGACTCATGATTAAAAACTCAAATATCAAGCTGAATATGTGGGAACCTTTGAGATTATCAATTCATATTAAACATTTATCTAGTCTGCTAAATGCTAGATTTTTAGTATCAAAATCAATTAATAAAATTAATTCTTGAAATAAAGAATAAATTGCTTAGTTCTAGAAAGAGAAACAGTCGATAATCAGAAGTTCAAAGTCTAATTTTCAATCACCCTTTATTTCATAATCGACTTATTTATATGACAACATGACAAATAACAGAATTAGTTACATATTAGGGTCACTTTAGCCCCTTACATCTATATTTAATATCAATTCCCTCATTTTCACTTTATAAAGCTAATAATAATAAACTTTTTTCTCTAATTTCTTTAGCTCCCTAATAATTTATATTCTTATTAGTAGCCCTATAGTCTTTATGAAGAGGACTGGATAAGGATTATAACTTCTCTAGACTGTTCTGAATCCGAAATGTTAATCATCATACTTTAGACCACCTCGAATCAAAACTGCTGATCATCATCGAAAAATGACTTGTGTTCTTTATGACCTCCTTAAATTTTGTGACGATCTCTTCGAACATTCTTCATGGTTATTATAAAAAATTTCCTCGAAACTGTATATAATCTTTATAAGTTTCCTTCGAATTTACACGTGGGATTTTCAGTAATTTCTCTAGTGGTAATTATAAACTCATGGAGTACCCCTAGTACGCGTGCAACGTGTTATTAAGTCTGACAATTTACACATGTCACTCTAATTTAGAGTAGGCAACCGTTTGTCGATTCGTTTTTCAACCTATAACAGTTATTAACCTTTCACCTTCTCTTCCCACTTTCTTCTTCACTACTTATTCTATAAATATTTTTTTTACATTCATTTTTCTAATCACATACAAATCCTAGTGATTTATAGATAAAATAGCCTACAATATTTTACAACACCGCCACCTTTATCTGAAACATCAACTTCTCCGATTTATCTTCATCTTGTTCGTGCCTAGTTTGAAGATCTTTCTTCATTTTAGTTTATGCAAAAACCAAAACCAAGTAAAAAACTCATTCTTGGATTTTACGATTACTTTAATATCACTGAAAGGACTATTGAATACCGAGCGACAGACGTGATAGATAATTCACCAAATATTTTAGCTCAGGCCGCTATATACAGAGCCTTTAATCCTGATCAAAACGTTTATAGGTATCAAAATTCTTCCAACCTAATTCTTGAAACTTTCCCATAAAAATCCCCTCAACAATAAAAAACCAAAATCACCTCAAAATCTCACATAAACATACTTTGTCAACGCTTTGACTTCTCTTCGAGTTAACCACAAAGAGACACAAGAGAAATCTTCTCAAAGAACACCAAAACATCTTCTGCTAATAATATAACCCCTGCTCGAATCAATTGCAAATAGATGCCTCGAGTTCAGTCAGTTCTCATTCTCACCATAACCAACTCACTCAATAAAGCGCATTTGTATCCATGAGAGTTCTGAGGATATTAATACTTCATAGAATCCTAAATCTTCTCCTCCCTCGAAAGAGATGTTTGTGACCAACAAAAAGTCACAAACAACTCATTCAGAGATCAACAAGCAAACCAACAAACTGCACCAACTAATTCACAAGGAGAAGTCATTGATTCCAAAGATTTTAGTTGATCAGGATCAACTTCGATTCCCTTTTCACTTTTGATATATCCCAAAAACTTACCTGATCTTACACTAAAAGTACACTTATTTGGATTTAACTTTAATTGGATGGATCTTAGATTAAAAAAATGATTCATCCAAATCTTTTAAGTGTTCACCATATGTTGGACTTTTGACTAGCATATCATCAATATAAACTTCCATGTTTCTCCTAATCTGAGGATAAAATGCCTTATTTATCAATCTTTGATACGTCGCCCGACATTTTAAAGACCAAATGACACAACTCTATAACAATGTAATCCTCGACCAGTAATAAAAGTGGTACTTTCTTGATCATTTGGATCCATCTGAATATGATTATAACCCGCAAATGCATCCATAAAATAAAGGTTTTTATTCCATGATATTGAATCAACAAGTTGATCTATTCAAGGAACATAAAATGGATCTTTACGACATGTTATGTTTAAATATCGAAAGTCAACACACATTCTTTATTTTTTGTTCTTCTTTTTAACTATTACCGGATTAGCAGTCCATAATGGATATTGTGCCTCCCGTATATGTTCGACTTTAGATAAATGATCCACCTATGCTACAACTGCCTCAAATTATTCTATAGAGAAAGCTCGTCTCTTTTGAATGATAGGTCTGACCTTCAGATTTAAAGTCAATATATGACATATCACCTCAGATGAAACCCTTATTACCTCCTCAGTTTCCAAGCGAAGACATCCAAATTATCAAATAAAAACTACAACCATTTAAACGCAAAGTATGTGACAATAATGTCCCTATTCGCAAAGATTTCCCATTTAGAAACATATACTCCTCGATATTTTCTCCCACAACTAAAGTAACCGGGGTTTCCCTCGAATCATCCATTCCATCCTCATCCAAAGTCAACCCCACTAATTGCTATTCATTCATTTGGTCATTGGAAATAGCCATTCGAGAACGCAAAGTTGTTGCATAACATTCTCTTGCCACTTGTTGATCATTTCGAACCACTCCGGCGCAATCCCCAATTACATATTTCAAACACTGGTAAACAGTTGAAAGTGATGAGTCAGGAACTTTTCACCACTAACTGTAGGAATCAGACATGGGCAATTCGGACAAAAGCCACCCACTAAACCATTCGATCTGGACAACAATATTAAAAACTAATCACCCTTTGACTAAGCTAATTGCTAATCTGCTTAATAAACTAATGAGTTTTTGAACTCGACCCGGTTTTATAAGTTTGACCCGAAAGCCCATGTGGCCCATAATTAAGGGTATAAATAACCAACCACTTTCATTAATGAGGGTAATGAACATTTAATACAACCAAACAGCTTAAATCTATCACTACAAAACACCCAAACATTAAATACCCTTAAAACACTACAAAATACATGACCAAATTACCTTCAGTAAAAAATAATCCACACAAGAAACAACAACATACATTCTTGACAACCAAGATCTCCCAAAGACAGTGTTATAACTAGTTAGAGATTCGACCACCATAAACAAAACTTAAACTTTGTTTTTAAAAATGTATTTTCCCAAATATACTTCCTCCTCGAATTCCCCTATGACTTGTGCTGTCACTCCTGTGAATCCAATTATGGTACGTTCAGATAGAAGAATCTTAGGTGGGTTACACATCGTATCATATGTGGACTTGAATAATACATTTGCTGAACCTCTAATATTTATCAAAATACGTCGAATTCCAGTCCCAACAATATCTGCTTATATTACCATTGCATCATCATGAAGACCTGTTATTCCACTTAGATCATCTTCTTTAAACAAAACAAAGAGAGTTTCCATCCTTCCATATAAATGGGTGGATATTTTACCCTATAGTTGGGTTCCCAAACCCACTGATGTCTTTTTCTAAAGCTGTTTGTATTACCCGCCCTCGTATCTCCCCCAAAAATTGCTAGAGATTCAAAATATTCACCTAGACTTCGAACTCTTCTTTGAATAACCGGTTCTTCCACAACTAACAAGATTAAACGATCCAAGTCTGAATCCAAATATTTCGATGTTACATCAAACTTGTCAAATTTAGAATTCATGATCATCAATGTATACACCTGCTTCGAATTTGTGTTAACACCCTACTGTGCTGATGTGCTTGGATTTTTTTGCCCACTACTTTATCTTTTCACGAAATTCGTTAACTTACTATTTTTATATCAAAATTTGGAGTATTTCTTTAACGTTATGCACTCTACAATGTCATGCTCAATGTCGTTATGATATTTGCAAAATTTATCATTACGTTCTTCTTTTGGCCTATTCATTAGAGCTGGTTGTCTAAAATTAACATGCCTTTTATATCTCTCAAAGATCGTTGCCACATTTTTAGTTAACTCCGCAAAATATTATAGTTTTATCCACTGATTAGGCCTCACTAATGAGGTTGATAACTAGCTGCTTGAGAATGATCCTCTTCTGCTCGATGAGGTAGACTATTGTTCGTCCTTGTACGAGATGATGCTTGGGAATTCGAGGTGTTTCCTTGATAATCTCGGCTAGTGAATGCATGCCCTGAATTTATTTGAGTAGATCTTGACCCACCTCGAACTCTTGTTGACTCATCTAGTTTAATATGTTCCTCAACTTGAACCATCAAACCTCTAAGTGTCAATGCCCTTCTCTTTGTATTCTCATTTGCTAAATCCCCTAAAAGTAATCCTTGTATAAAAGTTGTCATAACAATAAGTTATTCACAATGTTCCAATCATGTATTTGTTAACACAAACCATCTTGTATAATCTGTTAACTTTTCATTTACTGTTTGTTTACGTTGTATTATTGTATTGCCATTTGCTCACATTTTATGCTTCATACAAATTATTTTCGAAAAAAAGTATAAAAAATCCTAAAGTTGGTTATAGATCCTCTTGGAATTCTATTATACCACTTTAGAGCAGTGTCTTTAAAAGTTTGTGAAAATGCTACACACACCAATTTATCATCATCCTCAAAATTCATTATATAATTTTATTACTGCTTAATATGATCATCAAGATCTCGCGTACCATCAATTTTTTATACCTTAGAAATATCAAAGCGCCTCATAAGAACGATTGACCTAATTTCAACAGATATATGAGAATTCCCCCAATCCACTACTTTAATATATTTATCACTTCCAGTTGTTCTCGAAACAACATATAAATTTTGGTCTGCAGTATTATCGTAATGGTTCGATGTATTACCCTCGTACCATGAGTTTCTCCTTACATTTCAAAGCCCTATATTTTTTATGTATACTCTTTGTGTGACTTTCGATGCCCGACTTCCCTCTCCATTCGAAGAATGCAAGTATCTCATTTGTTTAAACGAATCGCCCTCAGAATTTGAGCTGGAAAATTCACTATCACTTGATGACATGTATCGATGCTTATCTTTCTTTTCCTGTCGCGAAGAACGGTGTTCTCTATCTGATTGGAAGTGTGTTTTTTATGGTCACTTCGAATTCGACAAGCCGTTTAAGACTCATCAAATTGATTTTCCAATTCGTCTTTATCCTCAACTTGTCATACTTCAGATTCAATCTACCTAATTGAATTTGTTGCTCTTATACTCATCATTAAGAACATTTACCTTGTCTAATAACTGATTCATTTGATTTTCAATATCAGATTGATCACACCGTTCTGGAACTTGACTATTAACTCGAGTTTTTTCTCTACGCAAATCCGATTTAAGCGCCTCAATTTTCTCATGAACTATAAGACCAATTCTAATTTATGGTTCCATTATGATCTCGATCAATATCACTAACTGCAAAATCTATAGTTTTTCGTTTCAGATTCGCAATTTAGGTAATTTGTTCTCTCTCACCGTGATCACCAATGTTAAGTGCTAGATTTTAAGAATCAAAATCAAATAATAAAGGTAATTCTAGAAATAATGAATGAATTTCTTAGTTCTAGAGAGAGAAACAATCGATTAACAAAAGTTCAAAGTCTAATTTTCAACCACCCTTTATTTCATAATCTAATGTCCAATATATAGGACAGTAGGACAAATAATAGAATTAATTACATAATATGGTAAATTACACTTTACCTCTTTACATGTATATTTAATATCAATTACATCCTTGTAACTTTACAAAACTATTTATAATAATATTTTCTATAATTTCTTTAGCTCTCTAATAATTTATATCCTTATCATAGTCAATTTAAAAGGCTCTAAACTCGCCATAAAAAAAACTCAAAATTATTACATGGTAGGTAAGCGTTTGTAACAAACAATCCTTAATGCACCAAACTCGTACAACTTCAACAATTAGTTATTTTTAAATATCAACACTCCATATCTTTCAAATCATAACTAAAAATACTAATTTTAAAAAAAACCACATAAATTTCTATTTTTCAAATACGGACAAAATAAACTCCATAAGTGATACTTTTGGAGAAAAAATTCTCTTATTTTGCAATCAATTACAGTTATGCAATTGGAAGACGACTATTTTTTAGCAACCGAATTACACATAATTTCATGACTAGAACACAATTGTCTTTTTTCAGACTTATTTCGCAAACGAAATCCTAGTTACACAATAGTTTATTCTTATTTACGCAACATATTTACACGTAATTTCGCAACTCGAACACATTTATTTTTTTCCATACCAAATTGCAAGTATTTACTCAACTAGAACAAACTCTACTTTTTATAAAATTTTGTTCAACACAAAAATGCACATATTTTTACAACTACAAAAAATTACTTATTTTCGATCCATTTAATACTTATTTTCACAAAACAAGTTTACAGTTTTTTTCACACGATGATATTTATTTAGTAACCAAAGTCATATTTACGCAACATTTTTCGTCTTATTTATTTACGTAACTCATTTACAGGTAATTGCGCAACTAAACATATTTTTCTTTTCATAACTAAATTACACGTAATTACGCAACTAACCACTAAACTTTTAATAACCAAACTATACATAATTAATTATATAGGTGAGACAAAATTACTTTTCAAAACTTAGCTCACAACCAAAATACATCAAATTATACAACTAAAAAACAAAAAAAATAAAAAAAATTATTTAATAAATCTAATTTTATTTATCTTATAAAACAAAATCAAATATAAAAGACATGATATTTAAAAAGGAACAAATAAAATAATTTTTAAACGAGTTCAAATAAATAAAGATTTGTTATTAATAATTTTAATTTATTAACCGTTACTAATGAGATTGTTTTAAAAAGTCTAGTTTAATTGTTTATTTATGATCCGTAAAAAAATTGTAAATCAATAAAGTAATTTTATTCTCAATATCGACCACGTATATTTATATAGAATGGTTCAAATTAATTAAATTTTTAGTTTATAATGAGTGGTCCAGTATCGAGTCCTTCTACATGTTTATCTTCTGGCGTTGGTTTGTAGGTTATTGTGTCAGACTAAGTGTTTACCTTGTGTGTACTCATTGAGTAGCGGTTGCGGATTTCCTCCGAAAAAAATAAAAAGTAAGAGGTTCAAATGTTTTTTTATAGTGGATATTTAAACACTCGAAGACAGTAGAGGATAAGTAACTATCAAAATAATTTGGAGAATTGAAATAATAAGCATAGAAATGGAAATTTTAAATATGCCAACATTTTACATTATTATCGAAAAAACTACCTGGAAACTGAAACAGTTTAGTATGCATAACCAAAAATAAGTCATAAATTATTTTCGTAATAGCGGTGAATGAAATGAGAGCAACATAAATTGTGCAAATAAAGTTGTGCGTAAGTAATGAAAAAGTCGTGTTTATAGACAAAACGATAAAGTGTTACACATTATATGGGAAGAGTCTAGTAGCTCAAAACATCAATAACTTATGTTTTAACCCGAGTAACATGTAGCATGGAGAATCCCGTGTGCATAACAAGACCAAGGCTAAATACTTTCAAGTAACCGATAGCAAAGTAGTACATTAAGTGAAAAATGAAAAACATCTTATCATTTAGTGAATTATAACAATTTAGTGAATTATAACATAAAGTTGTAAGCTCCCAATGAGCGGGATGAGTTTTGGGTTATGAATGCGTGATCGATAAAAAAAACAAGTCATCGACTTATAGACAATGGCTTGATTAAGAGAATTCATCAGAGTCGTAGTAAAAATAAGTTTTCACATTAAAATTGTCACCATTTATAAACCTAAACCGAGTTGATCATCTATGATGTTGATGTAGTTTGGGTGAAACTTAGTGGCGGTCCAAACTGACAAATTGTTTATGGTTCAAGGTCAAATATCACTCGAACCCAGAACTAGATGGTTTTACCCAAAATGCGTTAAGGTGTATCAATTGACTAGACATGTAAGGGTAAATCATAATTTTGGTACGATACACGAGAACAATCCCAAATAAGGTAAAGTGTGAATACTATAAATGACTTCAAAATATGATATCAGTATCACACATATGTAATACAAATTGAGGTATTGCTTGAAAGAGAAAACGATAATCTTTTGCAACTTCACTACATGAGTTACGACTATCTTACGCGACATTATTTTATTGGGTCCATATGTTAAGTGTAATAGGCTTACATGTACACGATTTATATTATTTGCTTGTCAGAAAAATACATAAATTATTTAGGTTAAATTTAAATTTTATGTTTTATGTTTGGTGATTTTTTTGTCGTTGGTTTCACTTTCTATTGAAAATTATTTATTTATACTTTTTGTGTTTTAATTTTTTTTTCAATTTACATATTTTTATTAACAAAAAGTACATATAATTTTTTCAAATCATGAACATATAAGTCTATGACACTTAACTTATAACCCAATAGAATATTGTCATTTGAGATTCCCGTAACTCGTGGACTGACATGACAAAAAAGCATTGTGAGACATGTTTCGTTTAGTATAGAAAGTTTATTTTTATGAACCATAAGGCCCGTAGCAATTGCACCTATAGAAACAACTAAAAAAATTATTGAACGAGTTGAGATAAATAAAAATTTGTTGTTAAGTAAATCTAATTCATTAATGGTTATTAATCGGATTTTATTTTAAAAACTGGTCTAGTCATATAATAATTATATATAGATAAATTTTTTCAAATAAACAAAATAATTTTATTCTTAATATAGATCATATAGTTTTATTTTAAAATGTTTAAATAAAAATAATTTACGGTGGATACCTAAACACTCATAGACACTTGATGGTTAATAAATATGGAAATATTGGAAGAATTAAAAAAGAAACATAAAGGTAGAGATTTACGGTGGATACCCAAACACTCATAAATGATTCAATATGTTAAATGTGATAGGCTTATGTACACCCGATTCATATTGTTGATTTGTCGAAAATTAATAAATTATTTGGATTTATGTTTGTTTTTTTAGTCGTTAGTTTTACTTTTTATTGACAAAATTTATTTATACTTTCTATGTGTTTTCTTTTTGTGTTAGTTTACACAAAAAATCTAAATAATATTTTTCAATAAAAAGTCACACTAATACAAAAGAAACCAAACAGTTTTATATTTAAATGTAACCCAAGTAATTTATGTGATTTTTTAATAGTGAAATATTCTAAATCATCTACGTCTAGTTTTATAACTCTTTCACATATAATCTAATAGAATATTGTCGTGTGAGATATTCATAACTCATGAACGATATAACAAGAAAATATGGATTTTACTTTCAAACAAATATTTGCATTTGTATTATAAATATGGGATATGTATCGCTTAGTACATAAAGTCTATTTTATGAACGATAATCATTGCACCTATAGAAACAAATAAAATATATTTTAATCGAGTTCAAATAAATAAATATTTGTTATTAATAAATCGAATTTATTAACCGATACTAATCGGATTTTATTTATAAATTTGGTTTAATCGTATAACAATAATTAGTAAAAGAAATCGTAAATCAATGAAGTAATTTTATTCTCAATGTCGACCAAATATATTTATATATAAAGTTCAAATGAATTTTTTTATAAAGGATATTTAAAACTCGAAGACAATAGAGGATAAATAAATATCAAAATATTTTGGAGGGTTGAAAAATAAACATAGAAATGGGAATATTAAATATGCTAATTTTTTACATTATTGTCGAAGAAACTACGTGGACAACTGAAAAACTTTAATATGCATAAACAAATATATATCATAAATGATTTTCGTAATAGTGGTGAATAAAATGAGAGCAACCTAAACGGTGCAAATAGAGTTGTACGTAAGTAATAAAAAAATCGTGTTTTATAAGAAACAGTAGAGTGTTGCACATTGTATGGGAAGAGTCTAGTAGCTCAAAACATCAATAACTTATGTTTTGACTCGAGTAACATATAGCATGTCAAATCTCATGTGACACAACAAGACCAAAGTTAAATACTTTTGAGTAACCGATAGCAAAGTAGTACCCTAAGTGAAAAATGAAAAACATCTTATCATTTAGTGAATTATAACATAAAGTTGTAAGCTCCCAATGAGCGGAATGAGTTTTGGGTTATGAATGCGTGCTTGATGAAAAAACGAGCTATCGACTTATAAGCAATGACTTGATTAAGATAATCCATTAGAGTTGTAATAAAAATGAGAACTCATTAAAATTGTCACCATTTATAAACCTAAACTTAATTGATCAATCTATGATGTTGATGTAGTTTGGGTGAAACTGAATGACGGTCAAAACTGACAAATTGTTTATGGTTCAAGGTCAAATATCACTCGAACGCAGAACTAGATGGTTTCACCCAAAATGAGTTAAGGTGTATCAGTTGACTAGACATCTAAAGGTAAATCATAATTTTAGTGTGGTACACGACAACAATCCCAATAAGGTAAAGTGTGAATACTATAAATGACTTCAAAACATGATATCAGTATCACACAATTGTGATACAAATTAAGGTACTTCTTGAAAGAGAAAACGATACTATTTTGCCACGTCACTACATGAGTTACGAGTATCCTACGCGATATTATTCTATTGGGTCTATATGTTAAGTGTCAGGCTTACATGTACACGATTTATATTATTTCCTTTCAGAAAATTACCTAATTATTTGGGTTAAATTTAAATTTTATGTTTTATGTTTGGTTTTTTTTTGTCGTTGGTTTCACTTTCTATTAGAGGGGTTACCTTTACAAACCTCGAACTCTCAGGGGTTTTGTCAAGAGTTGATACTCAAAACCCTTTGGTGGAATATGCTCTCAAAGCTCAGTATCTTTTGAAGTATTTTCTTAATGATAGCCACACGATCTTTATCTTATCGGTCTCATCATCTCATGCTCATACCAAAGATAATACCTCTTACTTATTTGATTTAGTCCCTCTCTAAAGTCCATTCTTTTCGCCCTGCTCCGTCATTCATGAATCATAAATTGGTTTCTTGATTTCATAGGCTTTTGAATAAATTTGGATATTAATGTAGTATGTACCCCTCAAAAAATCCCCATGGATCTGTTTGGCTCTGACAAAGTTTCTCAGGAAGCCTTCTTCCTCCTTCCACTACCGTCGCGAGTAAATACTTTTCTTTTACCAAACCTTAAAGTTTGGTTGCGTACTTCTAGTTCATTGTAAATCGATACATGTATTTCTAATCATATTGTGAAGTTATATCTTCTTTACCTCGTATTTTCAGTAGCCTACATATCATTTTAACTTAATAAAGGGTGTTGAATTATCGGTTGGGTTTGGGCATATAATTATCTCATTTATCTTCTCTCCAAATACAAGTTTTTTAAACAATCATCCAGCCTATTTTTTTTCCAAAATGAGTTCATTTTCTACACCCTCTAATCCATTATTCTCTATACCTTCATATTGAAATACCTCTTCCTCAAACCTACCATCTACATATAAAATAATAGTCTCTTGACCTAACTCTAATAATTCTCAATGCACCTTTTTGCTCTCTTCTCCAAACAATCGTGATAGAGGTCAAATGGGAAAAATCAAAGATAACCTATATTATCAAAAAAATTAGAGCCTCCCAATTTGTTAACCCTACTTCTAAATCCCCTATACCACTCTCCTCTGCCTCCATTCTCATCAGCTCAGCAAAAATCATCACAGACTTTAGATTATTCAATTCTTACGCATCTTCCCATAAATCTACCTCAACGTATAGAACTACCTATTTTATTAATCATTATTTCTCCCCCCTGTCATGGATCAATGTCGTATTGAGGCACGAACTTCATTAGTTTTACGAGCTCATCAAAATGAGTTCAAAGGAAAATATTTGGTGATTGATCAATAAGCCATTGTTGGTTCATATAACTCTTAGTGTTCTTGTCTCTAGAGATATTTTTTTGTCAAACCCCAAAGTTAGTGCTATTGAAATCTAATGTTGTGGACATTTGAGGGAGACTTGTACTATAGAAATTGAAGTATATTTTAAAATAGTATTTTTATCTCAAATACTAAGCATAAAAGCATGCTAAACATATCATCAAAAAACCTATTTGGTATCTTAGGGGTTAACTCTTGATTCTTAGGCAACGGGAGCTGATGGCCAACCTGTATAAGGAATCGGTCTCTGAAATTATGGTTTGGGTAAATTAAAAATCAAGCTTCTAGTGGAACTTTGTACTTCAAAAGTCCTTAGTAGCATAGCATGGTGCTTGGCACTCATTTTTTCGAGGACAAGCATACTAAAATAAAAGATAAAATAAAGTAAGCTCGTATTTGTGTGATGGTTAAAACGGGATCGAAGTTACCCACGGATATCAAGATTGAATGCTTAAATAAAGTTACCTAGATCAAAATTGAATACGAGGGTCTTCCTCCATAATGTTTCATTTTATTATATTTAGCCACAACTCTGGGCAGTGTAATGGGGCCCTAAAAATAATTCCTTTTCATGTTCCTACTCTCATCCATTTGGGTTTACCTTATTCTTTCCATATTTTCAATGAAGGTTGATCCCTTAGATGGAATGTTGTTCCTTTATATTCTTAAGACCAACTTAGTCACAAAAAGAAGCGATAAAGAAGTGGATTCCTCGCCAAGCATGACTCGTCCCTCTATCAAGGCCGCTATTGGTATATTGATTTTTTCCTCATATAGGACCACAACCTGGCCCTTTGTAAGTATTTTTTATATATTTATTGCTTTTCAGAAGGTATGTGGTATAAGAATCTCTGTTTCATAGAAAAACACTATATATTTTATAATTTTTAATAGTATTTTCATCATGATCCCTATTAAAACTAAAGTCCCCATTCATAATGTCGAATTCATCATCAGAATTATGGCCCCTTCTTGCATTTTGTTACTAATCATAACTCACATCTTGTTAGTCGAACTTGTATAATATGGACCCATAGTATTATTACCATATATACGTTAATTTGAGCTTGACTTCATTTTGGCTTAAGATTAGGAAACGTCCCGGGTTACCCTACGAGAGTTTACCTATATCATAACCCAAAAAAGTGTATAGGATCCTTAGATAGTTGGTCTCCTTCTATCGATGAATTTAATCATTGTTTTTTTCATTGTGATCTTAACGACCACCCTTTACGAGATTATTCTTTACACGAATAAACAAAAATCTCATTAAACCTATGGTTTAAAGTACCAATCTTGTCTTTATTAACAATAACATGGATGATTATTTACTCATGTTTTATGTTCACTAAAGCTTTCTCTGATCCTCTAATCACACATAACTTAGGCATCTTTAGGAGGCATATGAAAAAAACTTTCAAGTTCTTCAGTATGTAGTAAGCTTACCCAAATATCAAATATATTATCTTCATAAACTGGAACCTACCCACTCCATCTCATGGTATGAACCAGGTTTATCAAAAACTTCTATGAATCTAATTTTCTCTTCGTGATCTTAATCACAAAGAATATAGTGATATTGACAATCGTGTTTTTAGTATCCCGAAATATTTCTTTCATGCTTAGTCACTTATAGCGGAATCCCCCAATGCAATGTCATTTACAAGATTATCTCTAGAATCTTGGTCAATAAGATCGATGAATATATCTCTTATTTAATTAATAAATCACAATAAATATTTGTATCCGGACAAAGCATCTCAAATAATTTTCTATTTTTCCAAGAACTTCTTAAGGCTAGCCTACCAATAGCAAAGGCAAAAAATTTTCTTTAACATGAAATCTTTTGACAACGTTCGCTAGCATCTCATTTTTGACATCCTAGTAACCATGGACTTTCCAGAGTTAGTGATTTCTTGGATCATCCAATGTATCACAAATCCTTCTTACAATATCAATGTTAATGAAGATCCGTATGGTAATTTTTAGGGTATACTTAGACAGGGAGACACACTCTCTCATTTCCTATTCGTTTGTGTAATGCAAGTTTTGTCCTTTATTCTTAGAAGACAAAAACAAAAACATGAAATTCAAATTTTACTGGAAGTGTCATAAGCTCAAAATAATGAAACCATGTTTTGTTGATGATTCAATAATTCTATGTCATGTCGATCTCAACTTCATTATTCTCATAAAAAGGATTGATTTGTTTTTTTTACGCTTTTGGGTCTTCAAGTCAGTCCGGACAAAATCCATATTTTTCTTTCAAGTGTCATTATTTCCCTAAAAACGACATTCTCAACATTCTTGGGTATAAGGTAAGCTCAATTCTAATGAAATACCTGGGATCCCCTCTAATTTTGGGTCTACTATGCTATATTGATGACCTCTTTATCATAACCTTACTTCGTTTATAGGTTCTTGTACTTTCAAGCATATTTCTTATGTTGGTTGGCTTCTACTAATCAAAATAGTTTTTTCATTAACCACGTTTAATTGTCTTCAATTTTCGTCCTTTTTATAAGATTCTTAAAGAGTTTTTTCAATATCTTCGTCGATTCCTCTAGTCTGGCCACAAGTTAAAAATTTATCAGGCTAAGGTAGCATGGCCTACAGTTACATTTCCCACAAAGGAGGGTAACCATGTGATTCTCGATCTAAAAATCTGGAATCAGTCGATCACCCTTAAACTCACGTGATCCTTAATAAGTAAAAATAAAAACTTTATTTAATGTGACTGGATCAAATCTAAAAAGATTAAAAATAAAAAATTACGATTTTTAAATATTAGTTTCCCTCTCTCTTTGACTTTGAGAAATAATTATATATGAGGCCTTTGGCTAGCAATCTTTATATGATGTCATTTGGAAACAAGGAAAAAACTTCATTCGAGTTTAAACGTTAACTTATATATACTTAACTTGTTACCCACTATGGGGTTGAGATCATCAAAGATTCAAGATTGGATATGAACCTCAAAGTCTCTGAAATAATTTTAAGTGAGGTTTAGAACTAGCGTGCTAATTTAGGAGTTAAACAATCCCACCATCTCCCTCCCCACCCCCAACATCATCAACAACGACATCCACTACTAGATTGTTAAACATATAATCAACAATTTCATAATCAATGACACCTATCACGGCGACTATAAAAAATATTAAAAATCTAAGTGTATTACATTCACTTAGATCTTTGCGGCTAAAATAAAACTCCATTGAATAGTGAAGCCGGATTCTATATAATCTGATCGATGATTATTTAAAGATAAAACATATTGAACCTTTATATAAAAAGGTTTTAAACATGAATCAATCCCTTAACTATCTATTTTTGTGATAGATAGTCCCACCATATTTAGTTTATTGACTTTTTATTTTGGAATAGTTTTTAGTCCCCCACGGTGTTGACTATATATTTTCATGACAGAAAGTCTCTTAAGTATTTATTTTCGATAAAGTTAGTCCTTTGACTTTCCATTTTTCGATAAATTTAGTCCTTTAAAAAAAATATGTGCAAGGACTAACTTTATCTAAAATGAATAGTCAAAGGAGTAACTCAAGATATTTTTTAGTTTGTGGACTATATGTCATCAAAATGGATAGTCAAGGGACTAAATATATACTTTGTTTAGTCGATGGACTATTTGTCACGAAAATGGATAGTCAATGAACTAATTTATGTTTAAAGAAAAAAAAAACAATAAAATAATAATTGAGAAACAAACATGAAAAAAACCCAAACATCTTTAGACATGTAATGAGTTATAATTTTACAGTCGTGAGTTCAAAGAGTTTTGTAATAGTGAGGGAATTATACGTCATTACACCTGTTCTAAAACACCACAATAAAATAGGGCTACAAAAATAATGAACAAATCGCTATATGACAAGGCACGAAGCATGCTCTCACATTCCGATATGAGAAAGTGTTTTTGGGCCGAAGTTATCAATACGACGTGTTACTTGGTAAATTGGTCTTTGTCAATGACTATTGGTTGTAAGACTTCTTTTGAGATTTGGTTTGGATCATTGGTTGATTACAAATGTTTGAAGGTGTTTATTTTTCACGCGTACACTCACGTGAGAGATGGTAGACTTTAGCCAATGGGAAAAAGGTGCATATTTCTAGGATATGCTAATGAAGTGGATGTAAATAAGTAATGATATACCAGTTTATTACCTAGGATATACCATTGGAATGATGTAAGAATTATTTTGAGATGTGGTCTGGATCGTCGACTGATTACAAAAATTTGAGGGTATTCAGTTGTCCGACGTAAGATCACGTGAGATATGGTAAAATTGAGTCAAAAGAAAAGAGTTGCATATTTATAAGATACGCTACTAATGTGGAGATATATAAGTAATAATGTATCGCTCATAATTCTCCAAGTTTTCTGATTCGTAAAGACATGAATTTTAATGAGTGTTTTTCGCTAGACAATCACAATGATATTGGGGAAATGGGCGAATCATGATCGGTTTGAGTAAACAAGTGGTAATTGAAGCAAATCGATTAATAATTGGTCTAACAATTCTAATGGTTCAAAGGTGGATCTACGATTAGGAGGTGGAACGTCAACATCGGATGATAGGGACAATGATACGCGAGAACAATAACACAAACCTCATAACATAACATTAACAAAGAAAAAAGATAAATCATACCACCAAAAGGGTATGCAAACCTAGTTTCATATACTCTGTCAGTTGCTGAAAAAATTGAGATGCATGATTCTGGTAGCTATAGGAAAGCTATATCAAGTTCAGAAGCAGATTGGTCGCTCAATGCTATGGGGGAAGAGGTTGAATTCATTCATAAGATTGAGGCATGCAAGCTTGTTGATTTGTCTAAATGACATAAGTGTAGTATGATGCAAATGAGTTATCAAGAAAAAATGAAGGTAATCAATAAGTTAAGGCACCCCACTTCAAAGCAAGGCTGATCGCTAAGGGTTTTACTCAAAAGTAAAAAATAGATCTGAGTTAGTCGTTTTATGCAATGGTGAGACACAATTCGATTCAGATCTTATTTGCCACATATAATTTTAGAGGACTTATAGCTTAAGCAATTGGAGGTGAAGAATGTGAATAAAAAAGACAAATTTTTTATTGAAGACAACGAAAGAGATTTATTGAACCCCTCTCCTAACCCTTGACAGCAATATAAACAACAGTTGGTACACCCCTGAACAAGTTAACAAATATTGGTTCAACAATCAATGGAACCTCTCAACCAATGATGGAGTTACAAGAAGGAGCAGCATATAAAAAAAGGTTCTGAAAAAGATAGAGAAGGGATTAGACTTACTCGACCAACACTGTATGTGGAATTAAAAAAAAGGAGCAACACTGTATCTCGATTCTGATCTCTCCTGATTAGCAATTGAATCATAAACATGAAGATCCTGGTGTTCTTCTCAAATGAAAGAATCGTCTCTGAATGTGGTAGTTTAATCGAAGGCAGGCTTTCATCTCAATCATTTGGGATGCGAACCAAAAAATGAGATCATTTCGTTTTGATCCCTAAACTTTTACAAATGTTTAAATTGTGGAATAATTTTGTAAATCCTCAATTGGTACACTTAATGTCAATACATATCCGATTTTGCTTAAAAAAATAGATTTTTTGAACCCGAAAAATACAAGTCCCGTTCGGATCCGGACACGAATTAGATACTATTTTCTAACCCGAGATGCATTTGCAATTAGCATAGCTTCTACTAGAAATTCTAGGGTTTAATCATAAAAGTCAAAGTTAGTCCCTAAAATTTTACAAAACTACCACATTTATGTTCTGGTCTTCAACGATTCAAGCAACTTCAGACTTTTCCCTCTCATATCTCTACCATAAGACTCGCGTTTGAAACCCGCGATTCGTTAATCCATCACCGCATATTGTCCTTCGATTGCGCTGTCCAGTAATACTTCTCTGTTGAATTGGGCGATAGACTAATGGGTATTTTCTCCCTTCTACAAAGATATTAATCCAATCCTTTTTGCTAAGTCAAAATGAGTATTGGTACCATTGGACGTCGAAAAGCTTCAGCTTTTGGGATTTCTCGTGTTCTCCGAGGTTCGATCATTACTTACTATCTCTCTCTCTCTCTCTGTCTTTGGTATAAAGTATTTGTTTTTTTTTCTACGGTGATTGTGGGCTTTGTTATTTTAGAATTAGGTTTTTGTTGAACTTGAGTTTGATTTTCTAGCTTAATGTTTAGGAAATTGGGTGTTCTTGTTTTTCTAGTCCTTTTTATAAGTTAGAGCCAAGGAACTGTATAAATAAAGTAGAAAGCTTGAAAAGTTAGTTTTTTTGTGTGTGTGGAAAATATGAGCATTTGATTAGTGAATGAAAAGTGTTGTCCTTTACAATTTGTAAGATTTTTAGTGTGTTTTGAATGCTTCTTAGTCCTCCCATTATGACCCGGTAGAGTACACGACTAGTCCTGCCCAAGAGTAGTGATGGTACTTTTGATTTTCGAGAAATAATTTCTTGAAACCCTAATATTCGAATGACTAATGATGATTTCTTGTTGAACATTGAATTATAAAGTATGTCTTTTAAGAAAGAGAGGAAATGTATATATTTTGGGTGATTGTTACTTGAAACTTTTTCCGAAGTTTTGTTGTTAGATCAGCTGATAAAAACTGATTGTGAATTATAGTGCAAACTCGCTCAATTTCGAATATTGTTGTCGTTGTTTTTCTGAATGGCGAATTATTTAGAATTCTACCTCTAATACCGAGCAGATGATGGGAAGTCATGGCAGTTGTGCTTGGAATTCAACTTCAGGGCTTTTACTAGTAACCATGATACTATAAGGAATTACAGTCACGGCTCAAGCTCTAAGAAGTTTGATTTTGTAGGCTCAGGCGCGAGTTCAGCAAAGTTTGATTTTACTGACTTAACGTAAGAGAAATGGTGTTCATATATAGATTAAGATATATTTCGTTGACTAATTCTTGTCTTATGTTCCGTTTTAGTTATGGTATTTGACTATAGTATTGTGTTGCTAAAGTATATTTCTAAGTATTAGTGTCATGTTTGTATTTTTTCTTGTTATGAAATTTCAGCCGTCCTCATATGTGGTATCCCAATGCTCGAAAGAAAAAACGCAAGGTTGTTTTGCACGTTGGCCCGACAAATAGCGGCAAAACCTACCATGCCTTAAAGCAACTTGAGTCTAGTCCTTCGGGTATGTTTCATAGTAATTGTTGTGTAGGCTTATGCCAATAGGTACAATATATTATATCGTATTCAGCTTCAAACTAGAGTATATGTTTAGTTATCAAAATTTAAGAGAAGAAAATAGTAGACAATAGAAAATGACATACAACTTTTACTCTTGCTTATAATTTAAAACGAGAAAACTTAGTCTTTGATATTCAAGACGATATTTTATATAGTATACAAGTTGTAGTTAATATAACTCACGAATAGCTAAAACATCCACAAAACTCTAAACAAAAATTACAAACTTACCCTCAAACAAAAATAAACCACACCAGTGTCATCAATGTTTAAAGTATGTTTTCAACGGTTCATCAATGTTTGAAGTATGTTATGAGAAATAATGTTGGAATAATAAGGAGTAGCCAAAAGATGGCTAGAGAGTGCTATCAGATTTTTTTGTCCTCAAAGCAAGTTCGGGGTTATGAGACAAAAAAAATCATAGCAATTGAAGGGGACTCTAAAAAACAACGCGTTTCGACGATCCGAGGGAGTCCCCTAACTTTTAGTGCTTGATGACAATTGTGAAAATTACGTATACCTAAATGGGAAAGTTTTAAAAATTGGAATAAATATTTCATTTGATTTGAGGGAGAAATTGATTATGTTTTTATCTATAAAGCTAAACATTTTTGTTACTCAAAAGATGGTTGGTTATTGCTGTACCGACCCCGAACACACCATGTGTTTTTCTTTAACCCGTTCACTCGGGAATTAATCGAACTCCCAAGATTCGAGATGGTGCATCAAATCGAAGGCTTTTCTTATCCGCCAAACAAAGTAATAACAGATGTATCATATTTACTATTACATTAGCCCTACTATTGTTGGTGTAAGCACCTGCGAACTCGGGGCGACCGTGTGGACCACTACCAATTATCAAAACCTGTTACCGTTCGTAAGTAGTAACTGGAATAAACTTGTTTAACATCCGGATGTTGATAAAACACAAGGAACAGAAAACGTACCAACATTTAAGGGACAATAGAAAGTTTAACATGTAACGAATAAATAATAAATGCGGGGGTCTTCTCTAACTAGTATAAATAATGGTAGAGCTCGTGTGTAAAGTCGAATCATATTTTATACAGAAAAACAATTATATTCTCCTCTCGATTGTAAACTTATTTTGTGTTTCACTAGGGTTTTAGCCTCATCAATCCCACTATAAACCCTAATTTGCTTGGCAGTTTACTCTAATTTATACCATTAGAATCATATCTGGTGAGACACAAATCAGCACTCCACAACAAACCCTAATAGATCTGATTCCTAAAACCCAGAATCACATAGATTACTGCAGTATTACCAAAAAAATCAATACAAATTAGCCACTAAAAGGCACCTATACGGTACTTCTATCATCAAATAAAAACCCAGAAATTCTTCAAACTGTTGATCCAACAAAACACAATTCATCATCAAGATCACCATCTAAAATTCAAGGGACAGCAACACCATTAGGAACTCTTTCAATACAAATTTAGACCAACCCAATAAAAATCTCCACAAGTTCATATCCCAAATATCATTTAAAAATATTTGAAACCCTAGCATGATTTAACTGGCTAACTTATCAAAATTCGATTCACACAATGCAATCATTCTGACTCATACTTCAATTTATGTAATTAACCAATTCCTGATCATAATACACGCATTATAAACCCTAATTTGTTCTGATCCCTAAAACCCAGAAATATTTCTACCACAAAACACACTAGCAACAATCACTTCAACGAATTGAAATTACAAAATAATGATAAAGTTCGAATCTTTCATATAAAGAGTAGAGCTTACAGTTTAAGCTTTCTTCTTCTTCGTTTGCCGGCCATGGTGCTATCATAAGAGAGAGACCGCACGGAGAAAATTGATTGAAAACTAGAAAACACTCAAAGACAAGACAGCTATTTGTAAGCGAAACATATGAGTATCACACTTGTGAGACAAATGGACGTACAGCTTGAAAGGGAACCAGTACTCTTTTGCCACGTCACTATATGGGTTAGGAGTAGAGGTGTCTAATGGTTCTGGAACCACGGTTCAAAGCTGACAACCTGCTTAAGAACTAGCGGTTTACGTGCGAAACTGGCCCATTAGGACTGCAACCTGGCAGGACCGCAACCCGCCAGGACCGCAACCTGTCAGGACCGCAACCCGCCAGGACCGCATAAGGAGCAACCCGGCAGGACTGCAACCCGGCAGGACTGCAACCCGACAGGACTGCGAAACCACGGTTTATTTGTAAAAAACCGGCGGTTTATTGGTAAATATTATGCTGATTTTATTTATTTTATAACCAAAATGTTATATTTTAAAAATATTGAGATATTGCATATTATTATAGAATTATTATTACATTTTTGTTAATATTAATTTGTTTTGGTTATTAATATTTTAAGTGTTGTAATTATTATATAGTCCAAAATTTTAAATATTACTTATGTTATTATCATATTTTGATTATTATTATTATTATTATTATTATTATTATTATTATGTTTTTAGATCTAATACAAAGCAAAACTATATCTTATCATGTTAAAATATTACAAATTCTATGGTTATAATTTTAATATTACATTTTGAATTTTATTATTGTGATTTGGTTTTGAATATTACAAGTGTTATATATTATTTTTTAAACTAAAATCATATTTTATCTTGCAAAAATATTACAAGTTATATTGTTATAATTTTAAAATTACATTTTGAATTTTATTATTGTGATTTGGTTTTAAATATTACAAGTGTTATTTATTATTTTTAAGTTATATTTTTATAATTTTAATATTACATTTTGAATTTTATTATTGTGATTTGGTTTTAAATATTACAAGTGTTATTTATTATTTTTAAGTTATATTGTTACAATTTTAATATTACATTTTGAATATTATTATTGTGATTTGGTTTTAAATATTACAAATGTTATTTATTATTTTTTAAACCAAAATCATATTTTATCATGGTAAAAGATTACAAGTTATATTGTTATAATTTTAATATTAAATTTTAAATTTTATTATTGTAATTTTAATAATGATTATAAAATTATTATTACATTTTGGTCCGTATTAATTTGTTTTGGTTATCACAAACATCATTCATTACAAGTGAAAATTAGCGGATTGGTGAGTATTAGTAAGTCTACGATTTATAGGCATTTTAAAACTTAAAACAACGTTTTTTTTAAATATGCTATAAAATACTAATCGAAACTAATTAATATCGCAAATAATAAAAACTAAATTTAGACTAATACCAACTAATACAACTAATAACAAGCAATAACAACTAACAACAAGCAATACTAACTAACAACAACTAATAAAATATGAATTAAAAGAACTAATTTAAATTACTATAACAATTAAATAACTTGATAAATTATACGAAGCTCTTAATTGAGCTATTATAATGTTATCCCAACGTTATTTAAGTGTTTTTATCAAATAGAAACAATTTGTGAAAAAAAAAATCAAACAATTATGAAAGTAGGACTACAATATGTAAAATAAGAAATTTGAGTTGGGTATGGCTAAATTGGGGCCCAATTGGCTAACCAGCCCCAATTTTAACCATACCCATCAAAAATATAAGTAGTCCCAAACTAATACCCAAAAAACCCTTCGTTTTTTTACTAAGCTAAAACCCTAAACACTAACCATTCCCACTTCAAAATCAGCCCCAGCCCAAAATCAGCCCCAAAACCCTAAAACCTCTCCAAACTCCAAACTTCTACAATCTTGCACAATCAGCCCCCAAATTCAAATCCGAAGATCTCTACACATCAACAACAACTCAAGAACTACAATGGGCAAAGGAAAAGAGTAAGTTTTTACTCTTAAATGTACTTTCTTTCTATATTTGGTTTAGGTTAGGTTTTTTGATTTTGATGCTAGGTTAGGTTTGTTTGTGGCTGATTTGGTGTTATATGTTGTTTATAGTTGTCTAGTAATGCTAGGGTATGCTAGGTTAGGTTGTTTGTGGCTGATTTAGGTAGTTTTTTGAGGTATTGGGTTGTCTTCAATGGCTGTATCGTGGTTCCCCCGCCGGGTGAATGACCTAATACCCGGCGGGGGAACCTTTTTTTTGCAGGTGTTCTTGTTCACCCGCCGGGGTGTAGGCCATTCACCCGGCGGGTGAAAACTAAATTATTTATTTTTAAGTTTTCACCCGCCGGGTGACTAAGATGAGTCTTTAGTGATGGCTCATTCTCCCCAGGATTGTCAGTATGGTGAATAGCTGACGTCCCTGATTTCTCCCTGATACATTTCTCTGCTTTTTTATGGCCCTTAGTGCCTCTATTTCTACTCTCAGCTGATCTCGCTCCTCAATAGTGTATTCCTTATTTTCCCTTACCATCTCCACCACAGGAGGTGGAGTACCTTGCTCGTTCGGATCCATCCGAACTTTTTTTCTTACTAGTTTTGAATGTAAAATTCAGGCACCTTCGTGATCCCACTGTGGTCACCAATTTTGTTTGGTTTATGTTGGGATGGGGGTAGTTTTGTAAAGTGTTTTAGTAAGTTTGGGGTGTTTTGTGTTTAGTATGAGGAGTAGTGAGATAATTAAGCAGCCTTCTTGTATTAAATGTTGATCACCTTCATTAATGAGAGTTCTTTGGGTATTTATACTTTTAATTAAAGACTCATGGGCTTACCGGGTCAACTTGTGAAACCGGGTCAAGTTTAAAGGCCCATTAGTTTTTAAGTAGATTAAAAAATAGCTTAGTCAAAAGGTGTTCACATTTATCCTTTTCGGATTTATAGTGGTGTGATATGGTCTGAATTACCCCTGTCCGGATTAATTGGTAGGCTATGACTGTAATGTCCGAACTCATCAAAGCTAGATAGAACAAATTACCTACTATGAAAGCCGATGATCATTCCTGTTATCAACTGGAATAGGCTGTTTGGTTACATTTATGGAGAAACTCCATGTCCACCAAACTTTCTGCCTGATTCAACTGGAAACTTGGTTGAGAATGTAGCTTATGAAGATTGGCATTCCAATGATCAATTACTTCTAGGATGGTTGTTCACAACCATTGATCCTGAAATAGCAACACAACTCTTAGAACATGAGTTTTCAAAGAAGCTCTGGGATGTTGTAATAGAGTTTTCAGGCTCAGAAACAAGAGCTAGGATCCATTATTTTAAATGAGGATTTCAAAGTAAAAGAAAATATACTTCTACAATGATTTAGTATCCAGCCAAAATAGAGATATTATTGATAACTTGGCCATTTCTAGTGCACATATATCTATGGTTTATCTAATATAATAAGTGTTATCTGGTCTGAACTGAGACTAAACTCTCATTGTAGTTAGTCTTGTTGATAATAAGGTTTTAAGGTGTACAAGTTTACAGTCTTCTCTCTTAACATTTGAGAGCATAGTAGAGCAACTCTCTAACATAGAGGGAGTTGTTGCTATATAATAGTAACAGCAATAAGAAAGACAAATAGCAGTTTAGTAACACTCAAAGATAAAGAGAAAATGAGAACTATTTCATGGTCTAATGCATAAATTATAGATAGAGATCAAACAACAATAACAACTACATCTGAATGGGGAATTACAATTACAGAGGTAAACGAGGTAGATATTCTCCAAATAAGTCAACTTGCCAGCTGTGTAGCAAGTATGGTCATGTTTCCCTGACTTGCTATCTTCATGATGATTCTAATGCCTTCACTCAACCACCTACATAAAACCAATATTCTAGATCAGATCCAAATGCTTATATTGTTACACAAAACTTGAACAATGAAAATGGTTGGTATTACAAGTTGTTTCTAGATAATTACAGTAGAGTTGCTTCCCCTCAAGAAAAAGAGTGAAGCTTTCTTTGTCTTTCTATAATTCAAAAAATTAGTTGAAAACAGTTTAAAAGAAAAATCAAAATTCTACAAACTGATGGAGGGGTGGATATCAATCTTTTCTTTCTTTTATTAAAAACTGTGGAATTGAACTAAGGATGTCATGTAACTATATTTTTACCCAGAATGATAGGACACAAAGAAAACATGGACATATTTTTAGACTGGCCTCACCCTATTGGCTCAGTCTCAACTGTATCTATCTTACTGGTCATATGCTTTCAGCACTGTTACCTACCTCATTAATAGATTACCTACTATTGTCCTAGAAAATCAGTCACTATATGAGCTAGTATATCATAGAAAACCTGATTATTCACTTCTCAAAGTGATTGGTTTAGCCTGTTATCCTCACATCAGAACCTATCAAAATCATAAAGTGAGTTTTCACTCAATCAAATGTGTATTTTTGGGATATTTTGCTACTCAAAAGAGATATCAATGCATTACACCTACATGAAAACTCATCATTTCAAGACATGTTGTATTTCAATGAAGAAGAATTCCCTTGTGCTAGCATATTTTCAACATTATCCAACTTAAGTTGTTAGAATCACTACCAATTTATAATTGGTATAACACATTTCTTAAGTCTCTAAGGGTTAATCATTCTACAGCTAATGTAATGCAGCGCAGACCTACATATATTGTTTTAACAAAAAGAGGTATCTCATCCCGAATCTTATCATCCACCTAAGAATCAGTTACCATACATATCTTATCTTCTACATGTTCTTGCATCACATATATCAAATTTGTCAAACACAACTTCAATACATTTGATCCCTTCAAATAATTTAGACACTAGTACACAACAAAATCATTTTCACTCAGAAGCTATATCTCCTCTTACCCAAATTATTGGTCATAGTCTTAAGCTTCATATTCATCATGATTTACCAGATAAACCAACCTCAAACAACCCTATTTCTGTTATTCTTATTCTGACAGAAAATACAAGTGTCTTACCTTCTATAACAAACACACATCCTATGAATACCATAGGAGATACTTTTATCTCAAAACCATAACACGTGTTTATAGGTTTAGTTAACACAAGTATGGAATAACCTAAAGAGCCAAAAGATTTCAAACAAGCTATGTACAATCCACACTGGGCTAAGGCTATGTTTGATGAGTTTCAGGCTCTAGAACTTAACTCTACATAGTCTTTCACTTCTTGGCATCATAACATGAATACTGTTGGAAACAAGTGGGTCTATAGACTAAAATATAGGGCTAATGGCTACTTACAAAGGTACAAAGCAAGATTTGATGCAAAAGGCTTTCATCAATCCCCTGGAATTGATTTTAGGGAGACCTTTAGTCATGTGATCAAGTCTTCCACTATTAGACTTGTCTTAACTATTGTTGTCTCTAATAATTGGGACATACGTTAGTTAAATATAAATAATGCATTTTTAAATGGAAATATACATGAGGTTGTCCATATGTCTCAACCACGGGGTTTTGAGGATCCTCTCAAACCTCATCACGTCTGCAGGCTACATAAAGCTCTTTACGGGCTTAATCGGGCTCCACCGAGCTTGGTTTTCTTAACTCGTGGATGTTCAACTTAATTGGAGATTTCTTAAATCTAAAGTTGACAACTCAATGTTCTTTTTCATTACAGAACGGGTCACTCTTATTATTTTAATCTATGTAGATGGCATCATTGCGACAGGAAACATACCTAAAGCTCTCCAACAATTTGTTACTAGACTCAATAACATATTTTCTCTAAATGATATAGGTGATCTTCATATATTCTTAGGAATTAAGGTCACTATAGACAATACAGGTCTATACATTACTCAACATCAGTATGTAAATCACTTACTTGAAAACATTGGAATGAACTATTTCACACCTTATGTTACTCTCATGTCTGTTGGCCAGTCGTTATCTATTAGTGATGGTGGTCTCCTCCATGATCCTGCAATATACCGGAGTTTATTAGTCTACTTGCAGTACTTACTAGATATAAGGCCAGATATAGCTTTTGCAGTCAACAAAGTATCACAATTCCTACAAGCTCCAACAAATATACAACTAGCATTGACTGGGTTTTCATAGTGCAAAATAGGTTTTATGTTACTTATCTGGTACTCGAAGACTTAGGACTTATCTGAAACTCTCTGCTCAACAAACATTGATTGAGTTTTCATATGCAAATTGGGCAAGCTCGATTGATAACAGGCGCTCCATTGGTGGGTATTGTGTCTTTTTCGTGCATATTTAGTCTCTTGGTCTTCCAAAACGCAACCGGTTGTTGCTCGCTCTAGTATTGAGTCATAGTACATAGCCTTGGCTAACCTTTCTTCTGAGCTCGTCTGGCTCAAGTCTGTTCTTCGCGAGCTCCAAGTACTCTTACCTCGATCTCTTGTTATCTGGTGTGATAACATGGGAGCCGACTCGTTAGCTTTAAACCTAGTCTTCTACAAACGAAACATATTGAAGTGTATGTTCATTTCGTTCGTGACGATGTGATTCAATGAGCTTTAGATATTCGATTTATACCAACGACTAAGCAAACAGCTAATATTTACACTAAAACCTTGTCTCAATTTCGGTTTCTACTTCTTATATACAAACTTGGACTTCATGTTCCTCTGTTTAGTTTGAGGGAGAATGATAAAGTAAATACTGAAGAGATGAAATTAAGCAGTTAAAATAAGAAAAATGTTGGCAATATACTGGAAAAGAGACGAAGTGAGGAAGATGCAGTACTATTGACCTACTAATTTTAACAAATGGGTTAGAGTATTAGACTCGACTTCAACATTTAATTAAGCAAGTCTAAATCCAAGAACTAAAAGATACACATAAAACTGTTGTACACCAAACAATATATTGTTACACTTAACAAACTTGTAAATAACTAATATTGTTACGCTTAACAAATTTGTATATGACTAATGTTGATATATATATATATATATATATATATATATATATATATATATATATATATATATTCAAAAGCATCAACTAAGGAGTTGGTTGTTATCCCAAATATTACAAAAATTGAGTTCGCACATTAATAATATTTGCAGAATTTGACCTGTAATTTTTGTTTTGATTAGTTAGTGGCCTGTGAAAAAAAGGGTTGTCGAATTCTTAGTTGGTTTCGCCATAAATTGGATGCTTGGATCTCTTGGTTTTGATTAGTTTTTTTAGTCGGTAAAAACCGTACCAATTTATGGTAGCAAGATTCCTGGTTAGTTTCACCATTAATTGGGGATAAGGATTCTTGGTTAGTTTCACCATTAATTGGGGGCTAAGATGTTGAGAATTGATTTTTTTAGGGTTTGTTTTGTAAAAGCAATAAAGTAGGATTATTGGTTGGGCAAGGCTAAATTGAGACCCCATTTGGCTATAATGAGATCCTTCTATAATGAGACCCCATTTGGCTATAATGAGACCCCAAAAAAGACAAATTTACTCCTGATATAAAAGTTGTATTTTCAGCCTAAAAACCTCTTTTCTCTCTTCTTCTCTCTTCTCTCTTCTCTCTAGCAAAACCTCTCAAAATCCCAGAAAAAAAAGGCAAGGTTTCTCAAATCCGACATTACAAACACCTTAAGGTACGAATCTTTTACATATTCATGTAATTTTTAAGCAATTTACTTTAGTATTTTTAGTGATATTTAGAGTTTAGGGCTTTGTCTAAAAAGTCTGATTTTCATGTATATGTTGTTGTTTTTTTGAAAAAATAGTTGTAGATTCGTGTTAGTCGATGCATTAGGAACGTTTTGGTACCATAGTTGTTGAATTTGGGTTGTTTTTGTGAGTTTTTGGTTCGATTTTCAGATCTAGGGTTTGGGGCTGCAAATTGCGAACAAGCACCTCGCAACCCGTGCAAAATCACAAGCAGCTAGTTCGCAATTTTGGTGTGTTCGCAATTTCACCAAAACAGGAAAAATAATACAATATATATTTTGACTAGTTTGAACTATAAAAAGATTTAGAAAGTAAATATCAAATAATAAATATATAATATATAATATATTTGTTTGACTATTTTAAACTAGAATAAAAAAATTCAAAAAATAAATATTATGCAATATATATTTTTAAATATGTAAAAAAAATTAAAAAATAAATATTACATAATAAATATGTATTAAAAAAATTTAAACTAAATATTATATAAATATATTCATAGTATAATAAAAACAACAAATATATTTAAATTTAATGAAAATGCTAGATATATTTTTAGTCTTTAATGATTTTTCTAATTTTTGACTCATCCTGTTTTCTAAAAAAGTATGTAATAATTATATTAAAATATATTTAATTTTAATATACTTAATTATATAAACAAAGTATTAAATGTCAAAATTAATAGTTTGATTAAATGGTTTTGATTACAAGCAATAAAGAACACATACGAATTTCCACAATAAATACATACATAAAAGAACATTGATAATACCATATGGATCAATAGATGAGATTTGGTACGTTGAACAATGATTCTGGGCCTTTGACAAAGACTTGATGGTCAAGATTTGTCCCAAATTAAAAAAGCTATACCAATAGAATCTAATTATATCGGCCATAACATTTCGTACATATCGGCCGGTTAAATTAAAATAATAATAATAATAATAATAATAATAATAATAATAATAATAATAATAATAATAATTATTATTATTATTAGTGTTGGTCTACTGTCAAAACTATGTCGAAGTCTCTCACCGAAATGGGCCGAGTCATAATCAAACCAAACCATTTTCCTGTTCAGTATGACTGTGTTTCAATCTCTTAAATAATAATAATAATAATAATAATAATTAATTATAATAGTTTTGACAGTAGACCAACACTTAGAGAAACCTGCTAGATAAAGTAAGGCATTTATGTCCCTGCTGAGTCGAGATTTCAAAGAAACACTACTAAATCTCTCCAGTGCATGGGAAAGCAAGCTGAAACATCAACAAGCCCTAAAAGTTGCTTCCAATTATCACAGAAAGTAATTCTAATACCAAGACAAGTTCATCATAGCACGTGAAAAAAGAACATGACATCAAAAGTATCCGATTGTTCGGATTGCTGTTCCATAACCTTATTCAACAAACCAAACACCGCTTATACAAAAAGAGAAACTAACACTCCACTCCCGAATCATGATGCAGATATTTTCCGACTACTGAAAGTCTTTCAGATAAGATCCATAACGTCCCGAGGCGGTTCTATCCATATATTCTCATACGGTTCACCCCAATCGTAAAATTGTTTCCGCGGATAATATCTGCAATCATCAAGCGAGTACGAAATACACCGTCTTCCATAAAAACGTACCTTTGGGAAATAAATATTGTTTCGCATTATTCCTGGCAGATCGGTCATTAAATGTGAAGACAAAAAACTAGCAAAAAGCGTCAACCCATCAAGACTAGTCATTTCTACCCAAACCATGTTCCTCCGATTGAGTTTATAAATGATCGGGTTTTCGCTACAGCATGTATAAATAACGAAGACTGCACCTTTATATTCTGCCATAAATTTACCTTTCCACCAGTTTCTGGCGAAAAAATTATCTGGGCATTGCGGCGGGGTGACCGGAAGTACATTCCACGTGCGAGCTGTAGAGTCAAACACACCGAGCCAGCCGGTTAGACTTAGACAGTAAAACGACCCGTTAGAGCAAACAAGTTTTGATAATTGGTAGTGGTCCACACAAATCAGCACTCCACAATAAACCCTAATAGATCTGATTCTTAAAACCCAGAATCACATAGATTACTGCAGTATTATCAAAAAAATCAATACAAATTCGCTACTAAAAGGAACCTATACGGTACTTTTATCATCAAACAAAAACCCAGAAATTCTTTAAACTGTTGATCCAACAAAACACAGTTCATCATTAAGATCATCATCTAAAATTCAAGAGACAGCAACACCATTAGGAACTCTTTCAATACAAATTTAGACCAACCCAATAAAAATCTCCACAAGTTCATATCCCAAATATCATTTAAAAAGGTTTGAAACCCTAGCATGATTTTAACTGGCTAACTTATCAAAATTCGATTCACACAATGCAAGCATTCGACTCATACATACTCATATTTATGTAATCAACCAATTCCTGATCATAACACGCATTATAAACTCTAATTTGTTCTGATCCCTAAAACCCAGAAATATATCTACCACAAAACACACTAGCAACAATCACTTCAACGAATTGAAATTACAAAGAAATCGATAAAGTTCGAATCTTTGGTATAAAGAGTAGAGCTTACAGTTTATTGCTGTACCGACCCCGAACACACCATGTGTTTTTCTTTAACCCGTTCACTCGGGAATTAATCGAACTCCCAAGATTCGAGATAGTGCATCAAATCGAAGGCTTTTCTTATCCGCCAAACAAAGTAATAACAGATGTATCATATTTACTATTATATTAGCCCTACTATTGTTGGTGTAAGCACCTGCGAACTCGGGGCGACCGTGTGGACCACTACCAATTATCAAAACCTGTTACCGTTCGTAAGCAGTAACTGGAATAAACTTGTTTAACATCCGGATGTTGATAAAACACAAGGAACAGAAAACGTACCAACATTTAAGGGACAATAGAAAGTTTAACATGTACAGAAAACGTACCAACATTTAAGGGACAATAGAAAGTTTAACATGTAACGAATAAATAATAAATAAAACACAAGAAACAGAAAACGTACCAACATTTAAGGGACAATAGAAAGTTTAACATGTACAGAAAACGTACCAACATTTAAGGGACAATAGAAAGTTTAACATGTAACGAATAAATAATAAATGCGGGGGTCTTCTCTAACTAGTATAAATAATTGTAGAGCTCGTGTGTAAAGTCGAATCATATTTTATACAGAAAAACGATTATATTCTCCTCTCGATTGTAAACTTATTTTGTGTTTCACTAGGGTTTTAGCCTCATCAATCCCACTATAAACCATAATTTGCTTGGCAGTTTACTCTAATTTATACCATTAGAATCATATCTGGTGAGACACAAATCCACTCCACAACAAACCCTAATAGATCTGATTCCTAAAACCCAGAATCACATAGATTACTGCAGTATTACCAAAAAAATCAATACAAATTAGCCACTAAAAGGCACCTATACGGTACTTCTATCATCAAATAAAAACCCAGAAATTCTTCAAACTGTTGATCCAACAAAACACAATTCATCATCAAGATCACCATCTAAAATTCAAGGGACATCAACACCATTAGGAACTCTTTCAATACAAATTTAGACCAACCCAATAAAAATCTCCACAAGTTCATATCCCAAATATCATTTAAAAAGATTTATATAAAATGTTCAAATTAATTAAATTTTTAATCTCTAATGATTTATATTTGTTCAAATAATTTATGTAATTTTTCTATAGCGAAAAAGTCTAAATCATGTATATGTAGTTTTATGATACTTTTCACTTATAATCCAATAAAACTTTGTTGTAACAAATATTCGTAACTACTGACGTGGCAAGAAAATACAGATTTCACTTTCAGAAAGTATTTATGTGATATGTTCTGTTCGCTTAGTATAGAAAGTTTATTTTTATGAATCATATTATAAGAACAAATAAAATAATTTTTAAACGAGTTCAAATAAATAAAGATTTGTTATTAATAAATTTAATTTATTAACCGTTACTAATCAGATTGTTTTAAAAAGTCTAGTTTAATTGTATATTTATGATCCGTAAAAAAATGGTAAATCAATAAAGTAATTTTATTCTCAATATCGACCACGTATATTTATATAGAATGGTTCAAATTAATTAAATTTTTAGTTTATAATGAGTGGTCCAGTATCGAGTCCTTCTACATGTTTATCTTCTGGCGTTGGTTTGTAGGTTATTGCGTCAGACTAAGTGTTTACCTTGTGTGTACTCATTGAGTAGCGGTTGCGGATTTCCTCCGAAAAAAATAAAAAGTAAGAGGTTCAAATGTTTTTTTATAGTGGATATTTAAACACTAGAAGACAGTAGAGGATAAGTAACTATCAAAATAATTTGGAGAATTGAAATAATAAGCATAGAAATAGAAATTTTAAATATGCCAACATTTTACATTATTATCGAAAAAACTACCTGGAAACTGAAACAGTTTAGTATGCATAACCAAAAATAAGTCATAAATGATTTTCGTAATAGCGGTGAATGAAATGAGAGCAACATAAATTGTGCAAATAAAGTTGTGCGTAAGTAATGAAAAAGTCGTGTTTATAGACAAAACGATAAAGTGTTACACATTATATGGGAAGAGTCTAGTAGCTCAAAACATCAATAACTTATGTTTTAACCCGAGTAACATGTAGCATGGAGAATCCCGTGTGCATAACAAGACCAAGGCTAAATACTTTCAAGTAACCGATAGCAAAGTAGTACATTAAGTGAAAAATGAAAAACATCTTATCATTTAGTGAATTATAACAATTTAGTGAATTATAACATAAAGTTGTAAGCTCCCAATGAGCGGGATGAGTTTTGGGTTATGAATGCGTGATCGATGAAAAAAACAAGTCATCGACTTATAGACAATGGCTTGATTAAGAGAATTCATCAGAGTCGTAGTAAAAATAAGTTTTCACATTAAAATTGTCACCATTTATAAACCTAAACCGAGTTGATCATCTATGATGTTGATGTAGTTTGGGTGAAACTTAGTGGCGGTCCAAACTGACAAATTGTTTATGGTTCAAGGTCAAATATCACTCGAACCCAGAACTAGATGGTTTTACCCAAAATGCGTTAAGGTGTATCAATTGACTAGACATGTAAGGGTAAATCATAATTTTGGTACGATACACGAGAACAATCCCAAATAAGGTAAAGTGTGAATACTATAAATGACTTCAAAATATGATATCAGTATCACACATTTGTAATACAAATTGAGGTATTGCTTGAAAGAGAAAACGATAATCTTTTGCAACTTCACTACATGAGTTACGACTATCTTACGCGACATTATTTTATTGGGTCCATATGTTAAGTGTAATAGGCTTACATGTACACGATTTATATTATTTGCTTGTCAGAAAAATACATAAATTATTTAGGTTAAATTTAAATTTTATGTTTTATGTTTGGTGATTTTTTTGTCGTTGGTTTCACTTTCTATTGAAAATTATTTATTTATACTTTTTTTATTAATTTTTTTTCAATTTACATATTTTTATTAACAAAAAGTACATATAATTTTTTCAAATCATGAACATATAAGTCTATGACACTTAACTTATAACCCAATAGAATATTGTCATTTGAGATTCCCGTAACTCGTGGACTGACATGACAAAAAAGCATTGTGAGACATGTTTCGTTTAGTATAGAAAGTTTATTTTTATGAACCATAAGGCCCATAGCAATTGCACCTATAGAAACAACTAAAAAAATTATTGAACGAGTTGAGATAAATAAAAATTTGTTGTTAAGTAAATCTAATTCATTAATGGTTATTAATCGGATTTTATTTTAAAAACTGGTCTAGTCATATAATAATTATATATAGATAAACTTTTTCAAATAAACAAAATAATTTTATTCTTAATATAGATCAGATACTTTTATTTTAAAATGTTTAAATAAAAATAATTTACGGTGGATACCTAAACACTCATAGACACTTGATGGTTAATAAATATCGAAATATTGGAAGAATTATAAAAGAAACATAAAGGTAGAGATTTTGAATAGGTCAACGTTTGAAATTGTTGTCGAATTTAATGAAAAAGTATAAACAACCTGAAAAACTAAAACATATCAGTAGGCATAAAAAAATCATAAATGATTCAATATGTTAAATGTGATAGGCTTATGTACACCCGATTCATATTGTTGCTTTGTCGAAAATTAATAAATTATTTGGATTTATGTTTGTTTTTTTAGTCGTTAGTTTTACTTTTTATTGACAAAATTTATTTATACTTTCTATGTGTTTTCTTTTTGTGTTAGTTTACACAAAAAATATAAATAATATTTTTCAATAAAAAATCACACTAATACAAAAGAAACCAAACAGTTTTATATTTAAATGTAACCCAAGTAATTTATGTGATTTTTTAATAGTGAAATATTCTAAATCATCTACGTCTAGTTTTATAACTCTTTCACATATAATCTAATAGAATATTGTCGTGTGAGATATTCATAACTCATGAACGATATAACAAGAAAATATGGATTTTACTTTCAAACAAATATTTTCATTTGTATTATAAATATGGGATATGTATCGCTTAGTACATAAAGTCTATTTCTATGAACGATAATCATTGCACCTATAGAAACAAATAAAATATATTTTAATCGAGTTCAAATAAATAAATATTTGTTATTAATAAATCGAATTTATTAACCGATACTAATCGGATTTTATTTATAAATTTGGTTTAATCGTATAACAATAATTAGTAAAAGAAATCGTAAATCAATGAAGTAATTTTATTCTCAATGTCGACCAAATATATTTATATATAAAGTTCAAATGAATTTTTTTATAAAGGATATTTAAAACTTGAAGACAATAGAGGATAAATAAATATCAAAATATTTTGGAGGGTTGAAAAATAAACATAGAAATGGGAATTTTAAATATGCTAATTTTTTACATTATTGTCGAAGAAACTACGTCGACAACTGAAAAACTTTAATATGCATAAACAAATATATATCATAAATGATTTTCGTAATAGTGGTGAATAAAATGAGAGCAACCTAAACGATGCAAATAGAGTTGTACGTAAGTAATAAAAAAATCGTGTTTTATAAGAAACAGTAGAGTGTTGCACATTGTATGGGAAGAGTCTAGTAGCTCAAAACATCAATAACTTATGTTTTGACTCGAGTAACATATAGCATGTCAAATCTCATGTGACACAACAAGACCAAAGTTAAATACTTTTGAGTAACCGATAGCAAAGTAGTACCCTAAGTGAAAAATGAAAAACATCTTATCATTTAGTGAATTATAACATAAAGTTGTAAGCTCCCAATGAGCGGAATGAGTTTTGGGTTATGAATGCGTGCTTGATGAAAAAACGAGCTATCGACTTATAAGCAATGACTTGATTAAGATAATCCATTAGAGTTGTAATAAAAATGAGAACTCATTAAAATTGTCACCATTTATAAACCTAAACTTAATTGATCAATCTATGATGTTGATGTAGTTTGGGTGTAACTGAATGACGGTCCAAAGTGACAAATTGTTTATGGTTCAAGGTCAAATATCACTCGAACGCAGAACTAGATGGTTTCACCCAAAATGAGTTAAGGTGTATCAGTTGACTAGACATCTAAAGGTAAATCATAATTTTAGTGTGGTACACGACAACAATCCCAATAAGGTAAAGTGTGAATACTATAAATGACTTCAAAACAGGATATCAGTATCACACAATTGTGATACAAATTAAGGTACTTCTTGAAAGAGAAAACGATACTATTTTGCCACGTCACTACATGAGTTACGAGTATCCTACGCGATATTATTCTATTGGGTCTATATGTTAAGTGTCAGGCTTACATGTACACGATTTATATTATTTCCTTTCAGAAAATTACCTAATTATTTGGGTTAAATTTAAATTTTATGTTTTATGTTTGGTGTTTTTTTTTGTCGTTGGTTTCACTTTCTATTAGAGGGGTTACCTTTACAAACCTCGAACTCTCAGGGGTTTTGTCAAGATGGGCGTGAAAGAGAAATCCAAAGCATCAGCTGCTCACCACACCGATAACCCAAGAGGGTAAATTTGTTAAGCGTAACAATATTAGTTATTTACAAGTTTGTTAAGTGTAACAATATACTGTTTGGTGTACAACAGTTTTATGTGTATCTTTTAGTTCTTGGATTTAGACTTGCTTAATTAAATGTTGAAGTCGAGTCTAATACTCTAACCCATTTGTTAAAATTAGTAGGTCAATAGTACTGCATCTTCCTCACTTCGTCTCTTTTCCAGTATATTGCCAACATTTTTCTTATTTTAACTGCTTAATTTCATCTCTTCAGTATTTACTTTATCATTCTCCCTCAAACTAAACAGAGGAACATGAAGTCCAAGTTTGTATATAAGAAGTAGAAACCGAAATTGAGACAAGGTTTTAGTGTAAATATTAGCTGTTTGCTTAGTCGTTGGTATAAATCGAATATCTAAAGCTCATTGAATCACATCGTCACGAACGAAATGAACATACACTTCAATATGTTTCGTTTGTAGAAGACTAGGTTTAAATCTAACGAGTCGGCTCCCATGTTATCACACCAGATAACAAGAGATCGAGGTAAGAGTACTTGGAGCTCGCGAAGAACAGACTTGAGCCAGACGAGCTCAGAAGAAAGGTTAGCCAAGGCTATGTACTATGACTCAATACTAGAGCGAGCAACAACCGGTTGCGTTTTGGAAGACCAAGAGACTAAATATGCACGAAAAAGACACAATACCCACCAATGGAGCGCCTGTTATCAATCGAGCTTGCCCAATTTGCATATGAAAACTCAATCAATGTTTGTTGAGCAGAGAGTTTCAGATAAGTCCTAAGTCTTCGAGTACCAGATAAGTAACATAAAACCTATTTTGCACTATGAAAACCTAGTCAATGCTAGTTGTATATTTGTTGGAGCTTGTAGGAATTGTGATACTTTGTTGACTGCAAAAGCTATATCTGGCCTTATATCTAGTAAGTACTGCAAAGAGACTAATAAACTCCGGTATATTGTAGGATCATGGAGGAGACCACCATCACTAATAGATAACGACTTGCCAACAGACATGAGAGTAACATAAGGTGTGAAAGAGTCCATTCCAATGTTTTCAAGTAAGTGATTTACATACTGATATTGCGTAATGTATAGACCTGTATTGTCTATAGTGACCTTAATTCCTAAGAATATATGAAGATCACCTATATCATTTAGAGAAAATATGTTATTGAGTCTAGTAACAAATTGTTGGAGAGCTTTAGGTATGTTTCCTGTCGCAATGATGCCATCTACATAGATTAAAATAATAAGAGTGACCCGTTCTGTAATGAAAAAGAACATTGAGTTGTCAACTTTAGAGTTAAGAAATCTCCAATTAAGTTGAACATCCACGAGTTAAGAAAACCAAGCTCGGTGGAGCCCGATTAAGCCCGTAAAGAGCTTTATGTAGCCTGCAGACGTGATGAGGTTTGAGAGGATCCTCAAAACCCCGTGGTTGAGACATATGGACAACCTCATGTATATTTCCATTTAAAAATGCATTATTTATATTTAACTAACGTATGTCCCAATTATTAGAGACAACAATAGTTAAGACAAGTCTAATAGTGGAAGACTTGATCACATGACTAAAGGTCTCCCTAAAATCAATTCCAGGGGATTGATGAAATCCTTTTGCATCAAATCTTGCTTTGTACCTTTGTAAGTAGCCATTAGCCCTATATTTTAGTCTATAGACCCACTTGTTTCCAACAGTATTCATGTTATGATGCCAAGAAGTGAAAGACTATGTAGAGTTAAGTTCTGGAGCCTGAAACTCATCAAACATAGCCTTAGCCCAGTGTGGATTGTACATAGCTTATTTGAAATCTTTTGGCTATTTAGGTTATTCCATACTTGTGTTAACTAAACCTATAAACACGTGTTATGGTTTTGAGATAAAAGTATCTCCTATGGTATTCATAGGATGTGTGTTTGTTATAGAAGGTAAGACACTTGTATTTTCTGTCAGAATAAGAATAACAGAAATAGGGTTGTTTGAGGTTGGTTTATCTGGTAAATCATGATGAATATGAAGCTTAAGACTATGACCAATAATTTGGGTAAGAGGAGATATAGCTTCTAAGTGAAAATGATTTTGTTGTGTACTAGTGTCTAAATTATTTGAAGGGATCAAATGTATTGAAGTTGTGTTTGACAAATTTGATATATGTGATGCAAGAACATGTAGAAGATAAGATATGTATGGTAACTGATTCTTAGGTGGATGATAAGATTCGGGATGAGATACCTCTTTTTGTTAAAACAATATATGTAGGTCTGCGCTGCATTACATTAGCTGTTGAATGATTAACCCTTAGAGACTTAAGAAATGTGTTATACCAATTAGAAATTGGTAGTGATTCTAACAACTTAAGTTGGATAATGTTGAAAATATGCTAGCACAAGGGAATTCTTCTTCATTGAAATACAACATGTCTTGAAATGATGAGTTTTCATGTAGGTGTAATGCATTGATATCTCTTTTGAGTAGCAAAATATCCCAAAAATACACATTTGATTGAGTGAAAACTCACTTTATGATTTTGATAGGTTCTGATGTGAGGATAACAGGCTAAACCAATCACTTTGAGAAGTGAATAATCAGGTTTTCTGTGATATACTAGCTCATATAGTGACTGATTTTCTAGGACAATAGTAGGTAATCTATTAATGAGGTAGGTAACAGTGCTGAAAGCATATGACCAGTAAGATAGATACAGTTGAGACTGAGCCAATAGGGTGAGGCCAGTCTAAAAAATATGTCCATGTTTTCTTTGTGTCCTATCATTTTGGGTAAAAATATAGTTACATGACATCCTTAGTTCAATTCCACAGTTTTTAATAAAAGAAAGAAAAGATTGATATCCACCCCTCCATCAGTTTGTAGAATTTTGATTTTTCTTTTAAACTGTTTTCAACTAATTTTTTGAATTATAGAAAGACAAAGAAAGCTTCACTCTTTTTCTTGAGGGGAAGCAACTCTACTGTAATTATCTAGAAACAACTTGTAATACCAACCATTTTCATTGTTCAAGTTTTGTGTAACAATATAAGCATTTGGATCTGATCTAGAATATTGGTTTTATGTAGGTGGTTGAGTGAAGGCATTAGAATCATCACGAAGATAGCAAGTCAGGGAAACATGACCATACTTGCTACACAGATGGCAAGTTGACTTATTTGGAGAATATCTACCTCGTTTACCTCTGTAATTGTAATTCCCCATTCAGATGTAGTTGTTATTGTTGTTTGATCTCTATCTATAATTTATGCATTAGACCATGAAATAGTTCTCATTTTCTCTTTATCTTTGAGTGTTACTAAACTGCTATTTGTCTTTCTTATTGCTGTTACTAATATATAGCAACAACTCCCTCTATGTTAGAGAGTTGCTCTACTATGCTCTCAAATGTTAAGAGAGAAGACTGTAAACTTGTACAGCTTAAAACCTTATTATCAACAAGACTAACTACAATGAGAGTTTAGTCTCAGTTCAGACCAGATAACACTTATTATATTAGATAAACCATAGATATATGTGCACTAGAAATGGCCAAGTTATCAACAATATCTCTATTTTGGCTGGATACTAAATCATTGTAGAAGTATATTTTCTTTTACTTTGAAATCCTCATTTAAAATAATGGATCCTAGCTCTTGTTTCTGAGCCTGAAAACTCTATTACAACATCCCAGAGCTTCTTTGAAAACTCATGTTCTAAGAGTTGTGCTGCTATTTCAGGATCAATGGTTGTGAACAACCATCCTAGAAGTAATTGATCATTGGAATGCCAATCTTCATAAGCTACGTTCTCAACCAAGTTTCCAGTTGAATCAGGCAGAAAGTTTGGTGGACATGGAGTTTCTCCATAAATGTAACCAAACAGCCTATTCCAGTTGATAACAGGAATGATCATCGGCTTCCATAGTAGGTAATTTGTTCTATCTAGCTTTGATGAGTTCGGATATTACAGTCATAGCCTACCAATTAATCCGGACAGGGGTAATTCGGACCATATCACACCACTATAAATCCGAAAAGGATAAATGTGAACACCTTTTGACTAAGCTATTTTCTAATCTACTTAAAAACTAATGGGCCTTTAAACTTGACCCGGTTTCACAACTTGACCCAGTAAGCCCATGAGTCATTAATTAAAAGTATAAATACCCAAAGCACTCTCATTAATGAAGGTGATCAACATTTAATACAAGAAGGCTGCTTAATTATCTCACTACTCCTCATACTAAACACAAAACACCCCAAACTTACTAAAACACTTTACAAAACTACCCCCATCCCAACATAAACCAAACAAAATTGGTGACCACAGTGGGATCACGAAGGTGCCTGAATTTTACATTCAAAACTAGTAAGAAAAAAAGTTCGGATGGATCCGAACGAGCAAGGTACTCCACCTCCTGTGGTGGAGATGGTAAGAGAAAATAAGGAATACACTATTGAGGAGCGAGATCAGCTGAGAGTAGAAATAGAGGCACTAAGGGCCATAAAAAAGCAGAGAAATGTATCAGGGAGAAATCAGGGACGTCAGCTATTCACCATACTGACAATCCTGGGGAGAATGAGCCATCACTAAAGACTCATCTTAGTCACCCGGCGGGTGAAAACTTAAAAATAAATAATTTAGTTTTCACCCGTCGGGTGGTGAATCGGGGTCCCCGCTGGGTGAATGGCCTACACCCCGGCGGGTGAACAAGAACACCTGCAAAAAAATAGTTCCCCCGCCGGGTATTAGGTCATTCACCCGGCGGGGGAACCACGATACAGCCATTGAAGACAACCCAATACCTCGAAAAACTACCTAAATCAGCCACAAACAACCTAACCTAGCATACCCTAGCATTACTAGACAACTATAAACAACATATAACACCAAATCAGCCACAAACAAACCTAACCTAGCATCAAAATCAAAAAACCTAACCTAAACCAAATATAGAAAGAAAGTACATTTAAGAGTAAAAAATTACTCTTTTCCTTTGCCCATTGTAGTTCTTGAGTTGTTGTTGATGTGTAGAGATCTTCGGATTTGAATTTGGGGGCTGATTGTGCAAGATTGTAGAAGTTTGGAGTTTGGAGAGGTTTTAGGGTTTTGGGGCTGATTTTGGGTTGGGGCTGATTTTGAAGTGGGAATGGTTAGTGTTTAGGGTTTTAGCTTAGTAAAAAAATGAAGGGTTTTTTGGGTATTAGTTTGGGACTACTTATATTTTTGATGGGTATGGTTAAAATTGGGGCTGGTTAGCCAATTGGGCCCCAATTTAGCCATACCCAACTCAAATTTCTTATTTTACATATTGTAGTCCTACTTTCGGAATTGTTTGGTTTTTTTTTCACAAATTGTTTCTATTTGATAAAAACACTTAAATAACGTTGGGATAACATTATAATAGCTCAATTAAGAGCTTCGTATAATTTATCAAGTTATTTAATTGTTATAGTAATTTAAATTAGTTCTTTTATATCTAATTTTATTAGTTGTTGTTAGTTAGTATTGCTTGTTGTTAGTTGTTATTGCTTGTTATTAGTTGTATTAGTTGGTATTAGTCTAAATTTAGTTTTTATTATTTGCGATATTAATTAGTTTCGATTAGTATTTTATTGCATATTTAATAAAAAAACGTTGTTTTAAGTTTTAAAATGCCTATAAATCGTAGACTTACTAATACTCACCAATCCGCTAATTTTCACTTGTAATGAATGATGTTTGTGATAACCAAAACAAATTAATACTGACCAAAATGTAATAATAATTTTATAATCATTATTAAAATTACAATAATAAAATTCAAAATTTAATATTAAAATTATAACAATATAACTTGTAATCTTTTACCATGATAAAATATGATTTTGGTTTAAAAAATAATAAATAACATTTGTAATATTTAAAACCAAATCACAATAATAATATTCAAAATGTAATATTAAAATTATAAAAATATAACTTAAAAATAATAAATAACACTTGTAATTTTAAAACCAAATCACAATAATAAAATTCAAAATGTAATATTAAAATTATAAAAATATAACTTAAAAATAATAAATAACACTTGTAATATTTAAAACCAAATCACAATAATAAAATTCAAAATGTAATTTTAAAATTATAACAATATAACTTGTAATATTTTTGCAAGATAAAATATGATTTTGGTTTAAAAAATAATATATAACACTTGTAATATTCAAAACCAAATCACAATAATAAAATTCAAAATGTAATATTAAAATTATAACCATAGAATTTGTAATATTTTAACATGATAAGATATAGTTTTGCTTTGTATTAGATCTAAAAACATAATAATAATAATAATAATAATATTCAAAATATGATAATAACATAAGTAATATTTATAATTTTGGACTATATAATAATTACAACACTTAAAATATTAATAACCAAAACAAATTAATATTAACAAAAATGTAATAATAATTCTATAATAATATGCAATATCTCAATATTTTTTAAATATAACATTTTGGTTATAAAATAAATAAAATCAGCATAATATTTACCAATAAACCGCTAGTTTTTTACAAATAAACCGTGGTTTCGCAGTCCTGCCGGGTTGCTCCTTATGCGGTCCTGGCGGGTTGCGGTCCTGACATGTTGCGGTCTTGGCGGGTTGCGGTCCTGCCAGGTTGCAGTCCTAATGGGCCAGTTTCGCAGGTAAACCGCTAGTTCTTAAGCAGGTTGTCAGCTTTGAACCGTGGTTCCAGAACCATTAGACACCTCTACTCCTAACCCATATAGTGACGTGGCAAAAGAGTACTGGTTCCCTTTCAAGCTGTACGTCCATTTGTCTCACAAGTGTGATACTCATATGTTTCGCTTACAAATAGCTGTCTTGTCTTTGAGTGTTTTCTAGTTTTCAATCAATTTTCTCCGTGCGGTCTCTCTCTTATGATAGCACCATGGCCGGCAAACGAAGAAGAAGAAAGCTTAAACTGTAAGCTCTACTCTTTATATGAAAGATTCGAACTTTATCATTATTTTGTAATTTCAATTCGTTGAAGTGATTGTTGCTAGTGTGTTTTGTGGTATAAATATTTCTGGGTTTTAGGGATCAGAACAAATTAGGGTTTATAATGCGTGTATTATGATCAGGAATTGGTTAATTACATAAATTGGAGTATGAGTCAGAATGATTGCATTGTGTGAATCGAATTTTGATAAGTTAGCCAGTTAAATCATGCTAGGGTTTCAAATCTTTTTAAATGATATTTGGGATATGAACTTGTGGAGATTTTTATTGGGTTGGTCTAAATTTGTATTGAAAGAGTTCCTAATTGTGTTGCTGTCCCTTGAATTTTAGATGGTGATTTTGATGATGAATTGTGTTTTGTTGGATCAACAGTTTGAAGAATTTCTGGGTTTTTATTTGATGATAGAAGTACCGTATAGGTGCCTTTTAGTGGCTAATTTGTATTGATTTTTTTGGTAATACTGCAGTAATCTATGTGATTCTGGGTTTTAGGAATCAGATCTATTAGGGTTTGTTGTGGAGTGCTGATTTGTGTCTCACCAGATATGATTCTAATGGTATAAATTAGAGTAAACTGCCAAGAAAATTAGGGTTTATAGTGGGATTGATGAGGCTAAAACCCTAGTGAAACACAAAATAAGTTTACAATCGAGAGGAGAATATAATCGTTTTTCTGTATAAAATATGATTCGACTTTACACACGAGCTCTACAATTATTTATACTAGTTAGAGAAGACCCCCGCATTTATTATTTATTCGTTACATGTTAAACTTTCTATTGTCCCTTAAATGTTGGTACGTTTTCTGTTCCTTGTGTTTTATCAACATCAGGATGTTAAACAAGTTTATTCCAGTTACTGCTTACGAACGGTAACAGGTTTTGATAATTGGTAGTGGTCCACACGGTCGCCCCGAGTTCGCAGGTGCTTACACCAACAATAGTAGGGCTAATTTAATAGTAAATATGATACATCTGTTATTACTTTGTTTGGTGGATAAGAAAAGCCTTCGATTTGATGCACCATCTCGAATCTTGGGAGTTCGATTAATTCCCGAGTGAACGGGTTAAAGAAAAACACATGGTGTGTTCGGGGTCGGTACAGCAATAACCAACCATCTTTTGAGTAACAAAAATGTTTAGCTTTATAGATAAAAACATAATCAATTTCTCCCTCAAATCAAATGAAATATTTATTCCAATTTTTAAAACTTTCCCATTTAGGTATACGTAATTTTCACAATTGTCATCAAGCACTAAAAGTTAGGGGACTCCCTCGGATCGTCGAAACGCGTTGTTTTTTAGAGTCCCCTTCAATTGCTATGATTTTTTTGTCTCATAACCCCGAACTTGCTTTGAGGACAAAACAATCTGATAGCACTCTCTAGCCATCTTTTGGCTACTCCTTATTATTCCAACATTATTTCCCATAACATACTTTAAACATTGATGAACCGTTGAAAACATACTTTAAACATTGATGACACTGGTGTGGTTTATTTTTGTTTGAGGGTAAGTTTGTAATTTTTGTTTAGAGTTTTGTGGATGTTTTAGCTATTCGTGAGTTATATTAACTACAACTTGTATACTATATAAAATATCGTCTTGAATATCAAAGACTAAGTTTTCTCGTTTTAAATTATAAGCAAGAGTAAAAGTTGTATGTCATTTTCTATTGTCTACTATTTTCTTCTCTTAAATTTTGATAACTAAACATATACTCTAGTTTGAAGCTGAATACGATATAATATATTGTACCTATTGGCATAAGCCTACACAACAATTACTATGAAACATACCCGAAGGACTAGACTCAAGTTGCTTTAAGGCATGGTAGGTTTTACCGCTATTTGTCGGGCCAACGTGCAAAACAACCTTGCGTTTTTTCTTTCGAGCATTGGGATACCACATATGAGGACGGCTGAAATTTCATAACAAGAAAAAATACAAACATGACACTAATACTTAGAAATATACTTTAGCAACACAATACTATAGTCAAATACCATAACTAAAACGGAACATAAGACAAGAATTAGTCAACGAAATATATCTTAATCTATATATGAACACCATTTCTCTTACGTTAAGTCAGTAAAATCGAACTTTGCTGAACTCGCGCCTGAGCCTACAAAATCAAACTTCTTAGAGCTTGAGCCGTGACTGTAATTCCTTATAGTATCATGGTTACTAGTAAAAGCCCTGAAGTTGAATTCCAAGCACAACTGCCATGACTTCCCATCATCTGCTCGGTATTAGAGGTAGAATTCTAAATAATTCGCCATTCAGAAAAACAACGACAACAATATTCGAAATTGAGCGAGTTTGCACTATAATTCACAATCAGTTTTTATCAGCTGATCTAACAACAAAACTTCGGAAAAAGTTTCAAGTAACAATCACCCAAAATATATACATTTCCTCTCTTTCTTAAAAGACATACTTTATAATTCAATGTTCAACAAGAAATCATCATTAGTCCTTCGAATATTAGGGTTTCAAGAAATTATTTCTCGAAAATCAAAAGTACCATCACTACTCTTGGGCAGGACTAGTCGTGTACTCTACCGGGTCATAATGGGAGGACTAAGAAGCATTCAAAACACACTAAAAATCTTACAAATTGTAAAGGACAACACTTTTCATTCACTAATCAAATGCTCATATTTTCCACACACACAAAAAAACTAACTTTTCAAGCTTTCTACTTTATTTATACAGTTCCTTGGCTCTAACTTATAAAAAGGACTAGAAAAACAAGAACACCCAATTTCCTAAACATTAAGCTAGAAAATCAAACTCAAGTTCAACAAAAACCTAATTCTAAAATAACAAAGCCCACAATCACCGTAGAAAAAAAAACAAATACTTTATACCAAAGACAGAGAGAGAGAGAGAGAGAGAGAGATAGTAAGTAATGATCGAACCTCGGAGAACACGAGAAATCCCAAAAGCTGAAGCTTTTCGACGTCCAATGGTACCAATACTCATTTTGACTTAGCAAAAAGGATTGGATTAATATCTTTGTAGAAGGGAGAAAATACCCATTAGTCTATCGCCCAATTCAACAGAGAAGTATTACTGGACAGCGCAATCGAAGGACAATATGCGGTGATGGATTAACGAATCGCGGGTTTCAAACGCGAGTCTTATGGTAGAGATATGAGAGGGAAAAGTCTGAAGTTGCTTGAATCGTTGAAGACCAGAACATAAATGTGGTAGTTTTGTAAAATTTTAGGGACTAACTTTGACTTTTATGATTAAACCCTAGAATTTCTAGTAGAAGCTATGCTAATTGCAAATGCATCTCGGGTTAGAAAATAGTATCTAATTCGTGTCCGGATCCGAACGGGACTTGTATTTTTCGGGTTCAAAAAATCTATTTCTTTTTTTTAAGCAAAATCGGATATGTATTGACATTAAGTGTACCAATTGAGGATTTATAAAATTATTTCACAATTTAAACATTTGTAAAAGTTTAGGGATCAAAACAAAATGATCTCATTTTTGGTTCGCATCCCAAATGATTGAGATGAAAGCCTGCCTTCGATTAAACTACCACATTCAGAGACGATTCTTTCATTGGAGAAGAACACCAGGATCTTCATGTTTATGATTCGATTGCTAATCAGGAGAGATCAGAATCGAGATACAGTGTTGCTCCTTTTTTTTAATTCCACATACAGTGTTGGTCGAGTAAGTCTAATCCCTTCTCTATCTTTTTCAGAACCTTTTTTTATATGCTGCTCCTTCTTGTAACTCCATCATTGGTTGAGAGGTTCCATTGATTGTTGAACCAATATTTGTTAACTTGTTCAGGGGTGTACCAACTGTTGTTTATATTGCCGTCAAGGGTTAGGAGAGGGGTTCAATAAATCTCTTTCGTTGTCTTCAATAAAAAATTTGTCTTTTTTATTCACATTCTTCACCTCCAATTGCTTAAGCTATAAGTCCTCTAAAATTATATGTGGCAAATAAGATCTGAATCGAATTGTGTCTCACCATTGCATAAAACGACTCACTCAGATCTATTTTTTACTTTTGAGTAAAACCCTTAGCGATCAGCCTTGCTTTAAAGTGGGGTGCCTTAACTTATTGATTACCTTCATTTTTTCTTGATAACTCATTTGCATCATACTACACTTATGTCATTTAGACAAATCAACAAGCTTGCATGCCGCAATCTTATGAATGAATTCAACCTCTTCCCCCATAGCATTGAGCGACCAATCTGCTTCTGAACTTGATATAGCTTTCCTATAGCTACCAGAATCATGCATCTCAATTTTTTCAGCAACTGACAGAGTATATGAAACTAGGTTCGCATACCCTTTTGGTGGTATGATTTATCTTTTTTCTTTGTTAATGTTATGTTATGAGGTTTGTGTTATTGTTCTCGCGTATCATTGTCCCTATCATCCGATGTTGACGTTCCACCTCCTAATCGTAGATCCACCTTTGAACCATTAGAATTGTTAGACCAATTATTAATCGATTTGCTTCAATTACCACTTGTTTACTCACAACCGATCATGATTCGCCCATTTCCCCAATATCATTGTGATTGTCTAGCGAAGAACACTCATTAAAATTCATGTCTTTACGAATCAGAAAACTTGGAGAATTATGAGCGATACATTATTACTTATATATCTCCACATTAGTAGCGTATCTTATAAATATGCAACTCTTTTCTTTTGACTCAATTTTACCATATCTCACGTGATCTTACGTCAGACAACTGAATACCCTCAAATTTTTGTAATCAGTCGACGATCCAGACCACATCTCAAAATAATTCTTACATCATTCCAATGGTATATCCTAGGTAATAAACTGGTATATCATTACTTATTTACATCCACTTCATTAGCATATCCTAGAAATATGCACCTTTTTCCCATTGGCTCAAGTCTACCATCTCTCACGTGAGTGTACGCGTGACAAATAAACACCTTCAAACATTTGTAATCAACCAATGATCCAAACCAAATCTCAAAAGAAGTCTTACAACCAATAGTCATTGACAAAGACCAATTTACCAAGTAACACGTCGTATTGATAACTTCGGCCCAAAAACACTTTCTCATATCGGAATGTGAGAGCATGCTTTGTGCCTTGTCATATAGCGATTTGTTCATTATTTTTGTAGCCCTATTTTATTGTGGTGTTTTAGAACAGGTGTAATGACGTATAATTCCCTCACTATTACAAAACTCTTTGAACTCACGACTGTAAATTAGAACTCATTACATGTCTAAAGATGTTTGGGTTTTTTTCATGTTTGTTTCTCAATTATTATTTTATTGTTTTTTTTCTTTAAACATAAATTAGTTCATTGACTATCCATTTTCGTGACAAATAGTCCATCGACTAAACAAAGTATATATTTAGTCCCTTGACTATCCATTTTGATGACATATAGTCCACAAACTAAAAAATATCTTGAGTTACTCCTTTGACTATTCATTTTAGATAAAGTTAGTCCTTGCACATATTTTTTTAAAGGACTAAATTTATCAAAAAATGGAAAGTCAAAGGACTAACTTTATCGAAAATAAATACTTAAGAGACTTTCTGTCATGAAAATATATAGTCAACACCGTGGGGGACTAAATTTATCCAAAAATAAAAAGTCAATAAACTAAATATGGTGGGACTATCTATCACAAAAATAGATAGTTAAGGGATTAATTCATGTTTGAAACCTTTTTATATAAAGGTTCAATATGTTTTATCTTTAAATAATCATCGATCAGATTATATAAAATCCGGCTTCACTATTCAATGGAGTTTTATTTTAGCCGCAAAGATCTAAGTGAATGTAATACACTTAGATTTTTAATATTTTTTATAGTCGCCGTGATAGGTGTCATTGATTATGAAATTGTTGATTATATGTTTAACAATCTAGTAGTGGATGTCGTTGTTGCTGATGTTGGGGGTGGGGTGGGAGATGGTGGGATTGTTTAACTCCTAAATTAGCACGCTAGTTCTAAACCTCACTTAAAATTATTTCAGAGACTTTGAGGTTCATATCCAATATTGAATCTTTGATGATCTCAACCCCATAGTGGGTAACAAGTTAAGTATATATAAGTTAACGTTTAAACTCGAATGAAGTTTTTTCCTTGTTTCCAAATGACATCATATAAAGATTTCTAGCCAAAGGCCTCATATATAATTATTTCTCAAAGTCAAAGAGAGAGGGAAACTAATATTTAAAAATCGTAATTTTTTATTTTTAATCTTTTTAGATTTGATCCAGTCACATTAAATAAAGTTTTTATTTTTACTTATTAAGGATCACGTGAGTTTAAGGGTGATCGACTGATTCCAGATTTTTAGATCGAGAATCACATGGTTACCCTCCTTTGTGGGAAATGTAACTGTAGACCATGCTACCTTAGCCTGATAAATTTTTAACTTGTGGCCAGACTAGAGGAATCGACGAAGATATTGAAAAAACTCTTTAAGAATCTTATAAAAAGGACGAAAATTGAAGACAATTAAACGTGGTTAATGAAAAAACTATTTTGATTAGTAGAAGCCAACCAACATAAGAAATATGCTTGAAAGTACAAGAACCTATAAACGAAGTAAGGTTATGATAAAGAGGTCATCAATATAGCATAGTAGACCCAAAATTAGAGGGGATCCCAGGTATTTCATTAGAATTGAGCTTTCCTTATACCCAAGAATGTTGAGAATGTCGTTTTTAGGGAAATAATGACACTTGAAAGAAAAATATGGATTTTGTCCGGACTGACTTGAAGACCCAAAAGCGTAAAAAAAATCAATCCTTTTTATGAGAATAATGAAGTTGAGATCGACATGACATAGAATTATTGAATCATCAACAAAACATGGTTTCATTATTTTGAGCTTATGACACTTCCAGTAAAATTTGAATTTTATGTTTTTGTTTTTGTCTTCTAAGAATAAAGGACAAAACTTGCATTACACAAACGAATAGGAAATGAGAGAGTGGGTCTCCCTGTCTAAGTATACCCTAAAAATTACCATACGGATCTTCATTAACATTGATATTGTAAGAAGGATTTGTGATACATTGGATGATCCAAGAAATCACTAACTCTGGAAAGTCCATGGTTACTAGGATGTCAAAAATGAGATGCTAGCGAACGTTGTCAAAAGATTTCATGTTAAAGAAAATTTTTTGCCTTTGCTATTGGTAGGCTAGCCTTAAGAAGTTCTTGGAAAAATAGAAAATTATTTGAGATGCTTTGTCCGGATACAAATATTTATTGTGATTTATTAATTAAATAAGAGATATATTCATCGATCTTATTGACCAAGATTCTAGAGATAATCTTGTAAATGACATTGCATTGGGGGATTCCGCTATAAGTGACTAAGCATGAAAGAAATATTTCGGGATACTAAAAACACGATTGTCAATATCACTATATTCTTTGTGATTAAGATCACAAAGAGAAAATTAGATTCAGAGAAGTTTTTGATAAACCTGGTTCATACCATGAGATGGAGTGGGTAGGTTCCAGTTTATGAAGATAATATATTTGATATTTGGGTAAGCTTACTACATACTGAAGAACTTGAAAGTTTTTTTCATATGCCTCCTAGAGATGCCTAAGTTATGTGTGATTAGAGGATCAGAGAAAGCTTTAGTGAACATAAAACATGAGTAAATAATCATCCATGTTATTGTTAATAAAGACAAGATTAGTACTTTAAACCATAGGTTTAATGAGATTTTTGTTTATTCATGTAAAGAATAATCTCGTAAAGGGTGGTCGTTAAGATCACAATGAAAAAAACAATGATTAAATTCATCGATAGAAGGAGACCAACTATCTAAGGATCCTATACATTTTTTTGGGTTATGATATAGGTAAACTCTCGTAGGGTAACCCGGGACGTTTCCTAATCTTAAGCCAAAATGAAGTCAAGCTCAAATTAACGTATATATGGTAATAATACTATGGTTCCATATTATACAAGTTCGACTAACAAGATGTGAGTTATGATTAGTAATAAAATGCAAGAAGGGGCCATAATTCTGATGATGAATTCGACATTATGAATGGGGACTTTAGTTTTAATAGGGATCATGATGAAAATACTATTAAAAATTATAAAATATATAGTGTTTTTCTATGAAACAGAGATTTTTATACCACATACCTTCTGAAAAGCAATATATATATAAAAAATACTTACAAAGGGTCAGGTTGTGGTCCTATATGAGGAAAAAATCAATATACCAATAGCGGCCTTGATAGAGGGACGAGTCATGCTTGGCGAGGAATGCACTTCTTTATCGCTTCTTTTTGTGACTAAGTTGGTCTTAAGAATATAAAGGAACAACATTCCATCTAAGGGATCAACCTTCATTGAAAATATGGAAAGAATAAGGTAAACCCAAATGGATGAGAGTAGGAACATGAAAAGGAATTATTTTTAGGGCCCCATTACACTGCCCAGAGTTGTGGCTAAATATAATAAAATGAAACATTATGGAGGAAGACCCTCGTATTCAATTTTGATCTAGGTAACTTTATTTAAGCATTCAATCTTGATATCCGTGGGTAACTTCGATCCCGTTTTAACCATCACACAAATACGAGCTTACTTTATTTTATCTTTTATTTTAGTATGCTTGTCCTCGAAAAAATGAGTGCCAAGCACCATGCTATGCTACTAAGGACTTTTGAAGTACAAAGTTCCACTAGAAGCTTGATTTTTAATTTACCCAAACCATAATTTCAGAGACCGATTCCTTATACAGGTTGGCCATCAGCTCCCGTTGCCTAAGAATCAAGAGTTAACCCCTAAGATACCAAATAGGTTTTTTGATGATATGTTTAGCATGCTTTTATGCTTAGTATTTGAAATAAAAATACTATTTTAAAATATACTTCAATTTCTATAGTACAAGTCTCCCTCAAATGTCCACAACATTAGATTTCAATAGCACTAACTTTGGGGTTTGACAAAAAATATCTCTAGAGACAAGAACACTAAGAGTTATATGAACCAACAATGGCTTATTGATCAATCACCAAATATTTTCCTTTGAACTCATTTTGATGAGCTCGTAAAACTAATGAAGTTCGTGCCTCAATACGACATTGATCCATGACAGGGGGGAGAAATAATGATTAATAAAATAGGTAGTTCTATACGTTGAGGTAGATTTATGGGAAGATGCGTAAGAATTGAAGAATCTAAAGTCTGTGATGATTTTTGCTGAGCTGATGAGAATGGAGGCAGAGGGGAGTGGTATAGGGGATTTAGAAGTAGGGTTAACAAATTGGGAGGCTCTAATTTTTTTGATAATATAGGTTATCTTTGATTTTTCCCATTTGACCTCTATCACGATTTTTTGGAGAAGAGAGCAAAAAGGTGCATTGAGAATTATTAGAGTTAGGTCAAGAGACTATTATTTTATATGTAGATGGTAGGTTTGAGGAAGAGGTATTTCAATATGAAGGTATAGAGAATAATGGATTAGAGGGTGTAGAAAATGAACTCATTTTGGAAAAAAAATAGGCTGGATGATTGTTTAAAAAACTTGTATTTGGAGAGAAGATAAATGAGATAATTATATGCCCAAACCCAACCGATAATTCAACACCCTTTATTAAGTTAAAATGATATGTAGGCTACTGAAAATACGAGGTAAAGAAGATATAACTTCACAATATGATTAGAAATACATGTATCGATTTACAATGAACTAGAAGTACGCAACCAAACTTTAAGGTTTGGTAAAAGAAAAGTATTTACTGGCGACGGTAGTGGAAGGAGGAAGAAGGCTTCCTGAGAAACTTTGTCAGAGCCAAACAGATCCATGGGGATTTTTTGAGGGGTACATACTACATTAATATCCAAATTTATTCAAAAGCTTATGAAATCAAGAAACCAATTTATGATTCATGAATGACAGAGCAGGGCGAAAAGAATGGACTTTAGAGAGGGACTAAATCAAATAAGTAAGAGGTATTATCTTTGGTATGAGCATGAGATGATGAGACCGATAAGATAAAGATCGTGTGGCTTTCATTACCAGAAGTTAATGCTGGTGGTTGAGTATTTATAGCATGTTATTTGGGCCCTTATGGGCTTTCGGGTCAAGTTTAATGGACCCGTGTCATGTTTAAAGACCCATGAGTTCTAAGCAGGAGGACAGGTAGCTTAGTCAAGAAGTGTTTAAGTTTTTTAGTACTTTAGTCATAGTTCGAACTGCCTTAGGCTCACATTGGTTCGAAGAGATCTGTCCGGTCCAAAAGTTCTGTCCGATTTTCGGAGAGAATTACACTGATCTGCCCTTCCGGGGAGCACTCCGAATTCGGACTCATCATATATATATTTAATTATTGTAAACATTACAAAAATTCAAGAAAATATATACACATATTATTTTTATAGACTAGTCTGTGAACATTCTTTTATTTTTCTAGTGGAAGTCCAACTATTCCAAATCGAGAGACCCTACTCTTATAATTTTGGACTATATAATAATTACAACACTTAAAATATTAATAACCAAAACAAATTAATATTAACAAAAATGTAATAATAATTCTATAATAATATGCAATATCTCAATATTTTTTAAATATAACATTTTGGTTATAAAATAAATAAAATCAGCATAATATTTACCAATAAACCGCTAGTTTTTTACAAATAAACCGTGGTTTCGCAGTCCTGCCGGGTTGCAGTCCTGCCGGGTTGCTCCTTATGCGGTCCTGGCGGGTTGCGGTCCTGACATGTTGCGGTCTTGGCGGGTTGCGGTCCTGCCAGGTTGCAGTCCTAATGGGCCAGTTTCGCAGGTAAACCGCTAGTTCTTAAGCAGGTTGTCAGCTTTGAACCGTGGTTCCAGAACCATTAGACACCTCTACTCCTAACCCATATAGTGACGTGGCAAAAGAGTACTGGTTCCCTTTCAAGCTGTACGTCCATTTGTCTCACAAGTGTGATACTCATATGTTTCGCTTACAAATAGCTGTCTTGTCTTTGAGTGTTTTCTAGTTTTCAATCAATTTTCTCCGTGCGGTCTCTCTCTTATGATAGCACCATGGCCGGCAAACGAAGAAGAAGAAAGCTTAAACTGTAAGCTCTACTCTTTATATGAAAGATTCGAACTTTATCATTATTTTGTAATTTCAATTCGTTGAAGTGATTGTTGCTAGTGTGTTTTGTGGTATAAATATTTCTGGGTTTTAGGGATCAGAACAAATTAGGGTTTATAATGCGTGTATTATGATCAGGAATTGGTTAATTACATAAATTGGAGTATGAGTCAGAATGATTGCATTGTGTGAATCGAATTTTGATAAGTTAGCCAGTTAAATCATGCTAGGGTTTCAAATCTTTTTAAATGATATTTGGGATATGAACTTGTGGAGATTTTTATTGGGTTGGTCTAAATTTGTATTGAAAGAGTTCCTAATTGTGTTGCTGTCCCTTGAATTTTAGATGGTGATTTTGATGATGAATTGTGTTTTGTTGGATCAACAGTTTGAAGAATTTCTGGGTTTTTATTTGATGATAGAAGTACCGTATAGGTGCCTTTTAGTGGCTAATTTGTATTGATTTTTTTGGTAATACTGCAGTAATCTATGTGATTCTGGGTTTTAGGAATCAGATCTATTAGGGTTTGTTGTGGAGTGCTGATTTGTGTCTCACCAGATATGATTCTAATGGTATAAATTAGAGTAAACTGCCAAGAAAATTAGGGTTTATAGTGGGATTGATGAGGCTAAAACCCTAGTGAAACACAAAATAAGTTTACAATCGAGAGGAGAATATAATCGTTTTTCTGTATAAAATATGATTCGACTTTACACACGAGCTCTACAATTATTTATACTAGTTAGAGAAGACCCCCGCATTTATTATTTATTCGTTACATGTTAAACTTTCTATTGTCCCTTAAATGTTGGTACGTTTTCTGTTCCTTGTGTTTTATCAACATCAGGATGTTAAACAAGTTTATTCCAGTTACTGCTTACGAACGGTAACAGGTTTTGATAATTGGTAGTGGTCCACACGGTCGCCCCGAGTTCGCAGGTGCTTACACCAACAATAGTAGGGCTAATTTAATAGTAAATATGATACATCTGTTATTACTTTGTTTGGTGGATAAGAAAAGCCTTCGATTTGATGCACCATCTCGAATCTTGGGAGTTTGATTAATTCCCGAGTGAACGGGTTAAAGAAAAACACATGGTGTGTTCGGGGTCGGTACAGCAATAACCAACCATCTTTTGAGTAACAAAAATGTTTAGCTTTATAGATAAAAACATAATCAATTTCTCCCTCAAATCAAATGAAATATTTATTCCAATTTTTAAAACTTTCCCATTTAGGTATACGTAATTTTCACAATTGTCATCAAGCACTAAAAGTTAGGGGACTCCCTCGGATCGTCGAAACGCGTTGTTTTTTAGAGTCCCCTTCAATTGCTATGATTTTTTTGTCTCATAACCCCGAACTTGCTTTGAGGACAAAACAATCTGATAGCACTCTCTAGCCATCTTTTGGCTACTCCTTATTATTCCAACATTATTTCCCATAACATACTTTAAACATTGATGAACCGTTGAAAACATACTTTAAACATTGATGACACTGGTGTGGTTTATTTTTGTTTGAGGGTAAGTTTGTAATTTTTGTTTAGAGTTTTGTGGATGTTTTAGCTATTCGTGAGTTATATTAACTACAACTTGTATACTATATAAAATATCGTCTTGAATATCAAAGACTAAGTTTTCTCGTTTTAAATTATAAGCAAGAGTAAAAGTTGTATGTCATTTTCTATTGTCTACTATTTTCTTCTCTTAAATTTTGATAACTAAACATATACTCTAGTTTGAAGCTGAATACGATATAATATATTGTACCTATTGGCATAAGCCTACACAACAATTACTATGAAACATACCCGAAGGACTAGACTCAAGTTGCTTTAAGGCATGGTAGGTTTTACCGCTATTTGTCGGGCCAACGTGCAAAACAACCTTGCGTTTTTTCTTTCGAGCATTGGGATACCACATATGAGGACGGCTGAAATTTCATAACAAGAAAAAATACAAACATGACACTAATACTTAGAAATATACTTTAGCAACACAATACTATAGTCAAATACCATAACTAAAACGGAACATAAGACAAGAATTAGTCAACGAAATATATCTTAATCTATATATGAACACCATTTCTCTTACGTTAAGTCAGTAAAATCGAACTTTGCTGAACTCGCGCCTGAGCCTACAAAATCAAACTTCTTAGAGCTTGAGCCGTGACTGTAATTCCTTATAGTATCATGGTTACTAGTAAAAGCCCTGAAGTTGAATTCCAAGCACAACTGCCATGACTTCCCATCATCTGCTCGGTATTAGAGGTAGAATTCTAAATAATTCGCCATTCAGAAAAACAACGACAACAATATTCGAAATTGAGCGAGTTTGCACTATAATTCACAATCAGTTTTTATCAGCTGATCTAACAACAAAACTTCGGAAAAAGTTTCAAGTAACAATCACCCAAAATATATACATTTCCTCTCTTTCTTAAAAGACATACTTTATAATTCAATTTTCAACAAGAAATCATCATTAGTCCTTCGAATATTAGGGTTTCAAGAAATTATTTCTCGAAAATCAAAAGTACCATCACTACTCTTGGGCAGGACTAGTCGTGTACTCTACCGGGTCATAATGGGAGGACTAAGAAGCATTCAAAACACACTAAAAATCTTACAAATTGTAAAGGACAACACTTTTCATTCACTAATCAAATGCTCATATTTTCCACACACACAAAAAAACTAACTTTTCAAGCTTTCTACTTTATTTATACAGTTCCTTGGCTCTAACTTATAAAAAGGACTAGAAAAACAAGAACACCCAATTTCCTAAACATTAAGCTAGAAAATCAAACTCAAGTTCAACAAAAACCTAATTCTAAAATAACAAAGCCCACAATCACCGTAGAAAAAAAAACAAATACTTTATACCAAAGACAGACAGAGAGAGAGAGAGATAGTAAGTAATGATCGAACCTCGGAGAACACGAGAAATCCCAAAAGCTGAAGCTTTTCGACGTCCAATGGTACCAATACTCATTTTGACTTAGCAAAAAGGATTGGATTAATATCTTTGTAGAAGGGAGAAAATACCCATTAGTCTATCGCCCAATTCAACAGAGAAGTATTACTGGACAGCGCAATCGAAGGACAATATGCGGTGATGGATTAACGAATCGCGGGTTTCAAACGCGAGTCTTATGGTAGAGATATGAGAGGGAAAAGTCTGAAGTTGCTTGAATCGTTGAAGACCAGAACATAAATGTGGTAGTTTTGTAAAATTTTAGGGACTAACTTTGACTTTTATGATTAAACCCTAGAATTTCTAGTAGAAGCTATGCTAATTGCAAATGCATCTCGGGTTAGAAAATAGTATCTAATTCGTGTCCGGATCCGAACGGGACTTGTATTTTTCGGGTTCAAAAAATCTATTTCTTTTTTTTTAAGCAAAATCGGATATGTATTGACATTAAGTGTACCAATTGAGGATTTATAAAATTATTTCACAATTTAAACATTTGTAAAAGTTTAGGGATCAAAACAAAATGATCTCATTTTTGGTTCGCATCCCAAATGATTGAGATGAAAGCCTGCCTTCGATTAAACTACCACATTCAGAGACGATTCTTTCATTGGAGAAGAACACCAGGATCTTCATGTTTATGATTCGATTGCTAATCAGGAGAGATCAGAATCGAGATACAGTGTTGCTCCTTTTTTTTAATTCCACATACAGTGTTGGTCGAGTAAGTCTAATCCCTTCTCTATCTTTTTCAGAACCTTTTTTTATATGCTGCTCCTTCTTGTAACTCCATCATTGGTTGAGAGGTTCCATTGATTGTTGAACCAATATTTGTTAACTTGTTCAGGGGTGTACCAACTGTTGTTTATATTGCCCTCAAGGGTTAGGAGAGGGGTTCAATAAATCTCTTTCGTTGTCTTCAATAAAAAATTTGTCTTTTTTATTCACATTCTTCACCTCCAATTGCTTAAGCTATAAGTCCTCTAAAATTATATGTGGCAAATAAGATCTGAATCGAATTGTGTCTCACCATTGCATAAAACGACTCACTCAGATCTATTTTTTACTTTTGAGTAAAACCCTTAGCGATCAGCCTTGCTTTAAAGTGGGGTGCCTTAACTTATTGATTACCTTCATTTTTTCTTGATAACTCATTTGCATCATACTACACTTATGTCATTTAGACAAATCAACAAGCTTGCATGCCGCAATCTTATAAATGAATTCAACCTCTTCCCCCATAGCATTGAGCGACCAATCTGCTTCTGAACTTGATATAGCTTTCCTATAGCTACCAGAATCATGCATCTCAATTTTTTCAGCAACTGACAGAGTATATGAAACTAGGTTCGCATACCCTTTTGGTGGTATGATTTATCTTTTTTCTTTGTTAATGTTATGTTATGAGGTTTGTGTTATTGTTCTCGCGTATCATTGTCCCTATCATCCGATGTTGACGTTCCACCTCCTAATCGTAGATCCACCTTTGAACCATTAGAATTGTTAGACCAATTATTAATCGATTTGCTTCAATTACCACTTGTTTACTCACAACCGATCATGATTCGCCCATTTCCCCAATATCATTGTGATTGTCTAGCGAAGAACACTCATTAAAATTCATGTCTTTACGAATCAGAAAACTTGGAGAATTATGAGCGATACATTATTACTTATATATCTCCACATTAGTAGCGTATCTTATAAATATGCAACTCTTTTCTTTTGACTCAATTTTACCATATCTCACGTGATCTTACGTCAGACAACTGAATACCCTCAAATTTTTGTAATCAGTCGACGATCCAGACCACATCTCAAAATAATTCTTACATCATTCCAATGGTATATCCTAGGTAATAAACTGGTATATCATTACTTATTTACATCCACTTCATTAGCATATCCTAGAAATATGCACCTTTTTCCCATTGGCTCAAGTCTACCATCTCTCACGTGAGTGTACGCGTGACAAATAAACACCTTCAAACATTTGTAATCAACCAATGATCCAAACCAAATCTCAAAAGAAGTCTTACAACCAATAGTCATTGACAAAGACCAATTTACCAAGTAACACGTCGTATTGATAACTTCGGCCCAAAAACACTTTCTCATATCGGAATGTGAGAGCATGCTTTGTGCCTTGTCATATAGCGATTTGTTCATTATTTTTGTAGCCCTATTTTATTGTGGTGTTTTAGAACAGGTGTAATGACGTATAATTCCCTCACTATTACAAAACTCTTTGAACTCACGACTGTAAATTATAACTCATTACATGTCTAAAGATGTTTGGGTTTTTTTCATGTTTGTTTCTCAATTATTATTTTATTGTTTTTTTTCTTTAAACATAAATTAGTTCATTGACTATCCATTTTCGTGACAAATAGTCCATCGACTAAACAAAGTATATATTTAGTCCCTTGACTATCCATTTTGATGACATATAGTCCACAAACTAAAAAATATCTTGAGTTACTCCTTTGACTATTCATTTTAGATAAAGTTAGTCCTTGCACATATTTTTTTTAAAGGACTAAATTTATCAAAAAATGGAAAGTCAAAGGACTAACTTTATCGAAAATAAATACTTAAGAGACTTTCTGTCATGAAAATATATAGTCAACACCGTGGGGGACTAAATTTATCCAAAAATAAAAAGTCAATAAACTAAATATGGTGGGACTATCTATCACAAAAATAGATAGTTAAGGGATTAATTCATGTTTGAAACCTTTTTATATAAAGGTTCAATATGTTTTATCTTTAAATAATCATCGATCAGATTATATAGAATCCGGCTTCACTATTCAATGGAGTTTTATTTTAGCCGCAAAGATCTAAGTGAATGTAATACACTTAGATTTTTAATATTTTTTATAGTCGCCGTGATAGGTGTCATTGATTATGAAATTGTTGATTATATGTTTAACAATCTAGTAGTGGATGTCGTTGTTGCTGATGTTGGGGGTGGGGAGGGAGATGGTGGGATTGTTTAACTCCTAAATTAGCACGCTAGTTCTAAACCTCACTTAAAATTATTTCAGAGACTTTGAGGTTCATATCCAATATTGAATCTTTGATGATCTCAACCCCATAGTGGGTAACAAGTTAAGTATATATAAGTTAACGTTTAAACTCGAATGAAGTTTTTTCCTTGTTTCCAAATGACATCATATAAAGATTTCTAGCCAAAGGCCTCATATATAATTATTTCTCAAAGTCAAAGAGAGAGGGAAACTAATATTTAAAAATCGTAATTTTTTATTTTTAATCTTTTTAGATTTGATCCAGTCACATTAAATAAAGTTTTTATTTTTACTTATTAAGGATCACGTGAGTTTAAGGGTGATCGACTGATTCCAGATTTTTAGATCGAGAATCACATGGTTACCCTCCTTTGTGGGAAATGTAACTGTAGACCATGCTACCTTAGCCTGATAAATTTTTAACTTGTGGCCAGACTAGAGGAATCGACGAAGATATTGAAAAAACTCTTTAAGAATCTTATAAAAAGGACGAAAATTGAAGACAATTAAACGTGGTTAATGAAAAAACTATTTTGATTAGTAGAAGCCAACCAACATAAGAAATATGCTTGAAAGTACAAGAACCTATAAACGAAGTAAGGTTATGATAAAGAGGTCATCAATATAGCATAGTAGACCCAAAATTAGAGGGGATCCCAGGTATTTCATTAGAATTGAGCTTTCCTTATACCCAAGAATGTTGAGAATGTCGTTTTTAGGGAAATAATGACACTTGAAAGAAAAATATGGATTTTGTCCGGACTGACTTGAAGACCCAAAAGCGTAAAAAAAATCAATCCTTTTTATGAGAATAATGAAGTTGAGATCGACATGACATAGAATTATTGAATCATCAACAAAACATGGTTTCATTATTTTGAGCTTATGACACTTCCAGTAAAATTTGAATTTTATGTTTTTGTTTTTGTCTTCTAAGAATAAAGGACAAAACTTGCATTACACAAACGAATAGGAAATGAGAGAGTGGGTCTCCCTGTCTAAGTATACCCTAAAAATTACCATACGGATCTTCATTAACATTGATATTGTAAGAAGGATTTGTGATACATTGGATGATCCAAGAAATCACTAACTCTGGAAAGTCCATGGTTACTAGGATGTCAAAAATGAGATGCTAGCGAACGTTGTCAAAAGATTTCATGTTAAAGAAATTTTTTTGCCTTTGCTATTGGTAGGCTAGCCTTAAGAAGTTCTTGGAAAAATAGAAAATTATTTGAGATGCTTTGTCCGGATACAAATATTTATTGTGATTTATTAATTAAATAAGAGATATATTCATCGATCTTATTGACCAAGATTCTAGAGATAATCTTGTAAATGACATTGCATTGGGGGATTCCGCTATAAGTGACTAAGCATGAAAGAAATATTTCGGGATACTAAAAACACGATTGTCAATATCACTATATTCTTTGTGATTAAGATCACAAAGAGAAAATTAGATTCAGAGAAGTTTTTGATAAACCTGGTTCATACCATGAGATGGAGTGGGTAGGTTCCAGTTTATGAAGATAATATATTTGATATTTGGGTAAGCTTACTACATACTGAAGAACTTGAAAGTTTTTTTCATATGCCTCCTAGAGATGCCTAAGTTATGTGTGATTAGAGGATCAGAGAAAGCTTTAGTGAACATAAAACATGAGTAAATAATCATCCATGTTATTGTTAATAAAGACAAGATTAGTACTTTAAACCATAGGTTTAATGAGATTTTTGTTTATTCATGTAAAGAATAATCTCGTAAAGGGTGGTCGTTAAGATCACAATGAAAAAAACAATGATTAAATTCATCGATAGAAGGAGACCAACTATCTAAGGATCCTATACATTTTTTTGGGTTATGATATAGGTAAACTCTCGTAGGGTAACCCGAGACGTTTCCTAATCTTAAGCCAAAATGAAGTCAAGCTCAAATTAACGTATATATGGTAATAATACTATGGTTCCATATTATACAAGTTCGACTAACAAGATGTGAGTTATGATTAGTAATAAAATGCAAGAAGGGGCCATAATTCTGATGATGAATTCGACATTATGAATGGGGACTTTAGTTTTAATAGGGATCATGATGAAAATACTATTAAAAATTATAAAATATATAGTGTTTTTCTATGAAACAGAGATTCTTATACCACATACCTTCTGAAAAGCAATAAATATATAAAAAATACTTACAAAGGGTCAGGTTGTGGTCCTATATGAGGAAAAAATCAATATACCAATAGCGGCCTTGATAGAGGGACGAGTCATGCTTGGCGAGGAATGCACTTCTTTATCGCTTCTTTTTGTGACTAAGTTGGTCTTAAGAATATAAAGGAACAACATTCCATCTAAGGGATCAACCTTCATTGAAAATATGGAAAGAATAAGGTAAACCCAAATGGATGAGAGTAGGAACATGAAAAGGAATTATTTTTAGGGCCCCATTACACTGCCCAGAGTTGTGGCTAAATATAATAAAATGAAACATTATGGAGGAAGACCCTCGTATTCAATTTTGATCTAGGTAACTTTATTTAAGCATTCAATCTTGATATCCGTGGGTAACTTCGATCCCGTTTTAACCATCACACAAATACGAGCTTACTTTATTTTATCTTTTATTTTAGTATGCTTGTCCTCGAAAAAATGAGTGCCAAGCACCATGCTATGCTACTAAGGACTTTTGAAGTACAAAGTTCCACTAGAAGCTTGATTTTTAATTTACCCAAACCATAATTTCAGAGACCGATTCCTTATACAGGTTGGCCATCAGCTCCCGTTGCCTAAGAATCAAGAGTTAACCCCTAAGATACCAAATAGGTTTTTTGATGATATGTTTAGCATGCTTTTATGCTTAGTATTTGAAATAAAAATACTATTTTAAAATATACTTCAATTTCTATAGTACAAGTCTCCCTCAAATGTCCACAACATTAGATTTCAATAGCACTAACTTTGGGGTTTGACAAAAAATATCTCTAGAGACAAGAACACTAAGAGTTATATGAACCAACAATGGCTTATTGATCAATCACCAAATATTTTCCTTTGAACTCATTTTGATGAGCTCGTAAAACTAATGAAGTTCGTGCCTCAATACGACATTGATCCATGACAGGGGGGAGAAATAATGATTAATAAAATAGGTAGTTCTATACGTTGAGGTAGATTTATGGGAAGATGCGTAAGAATTGAAGAATCTAAAGTCTGTGATGATTTTTGCTGAGCTGATGAGAATGGAGGCAGAGGGGAGTGGTATAGGGGATTTAGAAGTAGGGTTAACAAATTGGGAGGCTCTAATTTTTTTGATAATATAGGTTATCTTTGATTTTTCCCATTTGACCTCTATCACGATTTTTTGGAGAAGAGAGCAAAAAGGTGCATTGAGAATTATTAGAGTTAGGTCAAGAGACTATTATTTTATATGTAGATGGTAGGTTTGAGGAAGAGGTATTTCAATATGAAGGTATAGAGAATAATGGATTAGAGGGTGTAGAAAATGAACTCATTTTGGAAAAAAAATAGGCTGGATGATTGTTTAAAAAACTTGTATTTGGAGAGAAGATAAATGAGATAATTATATGCCCAAACCCAACCGATAATTCAACACCCTTTATTAAGTTAAAATGATATGTAGGCTACTGAAAATACGAGGTAAAGAAGATATAACTTCACAATATGATTAGAAATACATGTATCGATTTACAATGAACTAGAAGTACGCAACCAAACTTTAAGGTTTGGTAAAAGAAAAGTATTTACTGGCGACGGTAGTGGAAGGAGGAAGAAGGCTTCCTGAGAAACTTTGTCAGAGCCAAACAGATCCATGGGGATTTTTTGAGGGGTACATACTACATTAATATCCAAATTTATTCAAAAGCTTATGAAATCAAGAAACCAATTTATGATTCATGAATGACAGAGCAGGGCGAAAAGAATGGACTTTAGAGAGGGACTAAATCAAATAAGTAAGAGGTATTATCTTTGGTATGAGCATGAGATGATGAGACCGATAAGATAAAGATCGTGTGGCTTTCATTACCAGAAGTTAATGCTGGTGGTTGAGTATTTATAGCATGTTATTTGGGCCCTTATGGGCTTTCGGGTCAAGTTTAATGGACCCGTGTCATGTTTAAAGACCCATGAGTTCTAAGCAGGAGGACAGGTAGCTTAGTCAAGAAGTGTTTAAGTTTTTTAGTACTTTAGTCATAGTTCGAACTGCCTTAGGCTCACATTGGTTCGAAGAGATCTGTCCGGTCCAAAAGTTCTGTCCGATTTTCGGAGAGAATTACACTGATCTGCCCTTCCGGGGAGCACTCCGAATTCGGACTCATCATATATATATTTAATTATTGTAAACATTACAAAAATTCAAGAAAATATATACACATATTATTTTTATAGACTAGTCTGTGAACATTCTTTTATTTTTCTAGTGGAAGTCCAACTATTCCAAATCGAGAGACCCTACTCTTACCATGTTTGACCATCTAAAGCCATTGTTTTTTTTATACATAGTAAGTCTCAGTTTTCCTCACTTTCATGAAAGTAGTCTGGCGTATAAAATCTTTAAAAATTTCATCGAGTTCTTAATGTTGTTTCGGAAATTAGGTTTTCTCAAAAGCATCAACTAAGGAGTTGGTTGTTATCCCAAATATTACAAAAATTGAGTTCGCACATTAATAATATTTGCAGAATTTGACCTGTAATTTTTGTTTTGATTAGTTAGTGGCCTGTGAAAAAAGGGTTGTCGAATTCTTAGTTGGTTTCGCCATAAATTGGATGCTTGGATCTCTTGGTTTTGATTAGTTTTTTTAGTCGGTAAAAACCGTACCAATTTATGGTAGCAAGATTCCTGGTTAGTTTCACCATTAATTGGGGATAAGGATTCTTGGTTAGTTTCACCATTAATTGGGGGCTAAGATGTTGAGAATTGATTTTTTTAGGGTTTGTTTTGTAAAAGCAATAAAGTAGGATTATTGGTTGGGCAAGGCTAAATTGAGACCCCATTTGGCTATAATGAGATCCTTCTATAATGAGACCCCATTTGGCTATAATGAGACCCCAAAAAAGACAAATTTACTCCTGATATAAAAGTTGTATTTTCAGCCTAAAAACCTCTTTTCTCTCTTCTTCTCTCTTCTCTCTTCTCTCTAGCAAAACCTCTCAAAATCCCAGAAAAAAAGGCAAGGTTTCTCAAATCCGACATTACAAACACCTTAAGGTACGAATCTTTTACATATTCATGTAATTTTTAAGCAATTTACTTTAGTATTTTTAGTGATATTTAGAGTTTAGGGCTTTGTCTAAAAAGTCTGATTTTCATGTATATGTTGTTGTTTTTTTGAAAAAATAGTTGTAGATTCGTGTTAGTCGATGCATTAGGAACGTTTTGGTACCATAGTTGTTGAATTTGGGTTGTTTTTGTGAGTTTTTGGTTCGATTTTCAGATCTAGGGTTTGGGGCTGCAAATTGCGAACAAGCACCTCGCAACCCGTGCAAAATCACAAGCAGCTAGTTCGCAATTTTGGTGTGTTCGCAATTTCACCAAAACAGGAAAAATAATACAATATATATTTTGACTAGTTTGAACTATAAAAAGATTTAGAAAATAAATATCAAATAATAAATATATAATATATAATATATTTGTTTGACTATTTTAAACTAGAATAAAAAAATTCAAAAAATAAATATTATGCAATATATATTTTTAAATATGTAAAAAAAATTAAAAAATAAATATTACATAATAAATATGTATTAAAAAAATTTAAACTAAATATTATATAAATATATTCATAGTATAATAAAAACAACAAATATATTTAAATTTAATGAAAATGCTAGATATATTTTTAGTCTTTAATGATTTTTCTAATTTTTGACTCATCCTGTTTTCTAAAAAAGTATGTAATAATTATATTAAAATATATTTAATTTTAATATACTTAATTATATAAACAAAGTATTAAATGTCAAAATTAATAGTTTGATTAAATGGTTTTGATTACAAGCAATAAAGAACACATACGAATTTCCACAATAAATACATACATAAAAGAACATTGATAATACCATATGGATCAATAGATGAGATTTGGTACGTTGAACAATGATTCTGGGCCTTTGACAAAGACTTGATGGTCAAGATTTGTCCCAAATTAAAAAAGCTATACCAATAGAATCTAATTATATCGGCCATAACATTTCGTACATATCGGCCGGTTAAATTAAAATAATAATAATAATAATAATAATAATAATAATAATAATAATAATAATAATAATAATAATTATTATTATTATTAGTGTTGGTCTACTGTCAAAACTATGTCGAAGTCTCTCACCGAAATGGGCCGAGTCATAATCAAACCATTTTCCTGTTCAGTATGACTGTGTTTCAATCTCTTAAATAATAATAATAATAATAATAATAATTAATTATAATAGTTTTGACAGTAGACCAACACTTAGAGAAACCTGCTAGATAAAGTAAGGCATTTATGTCCCTGCTGAGTCGAGATTTCAAAGAAACACTACTAAATCTCTCCAGTGCATGGGAAAGCAAGCTGAAACATCAACAAGCCCTAAAAGTTGCTTCCAATTATCACAGAAAGTAATTCTAATACCAAGACAAGTTCATCATAGCACGTGAAAAAAGAACATGACATCAAAAGTATCCGATTGTTCGGATTGCTGTTCCATAACCTTATTCAACAAACCAAACACCGCTTATACAAAAAGAGAAACTAACACTCCACTCCCGAATCATGATGCAGATATTTTCCGACTACTGAAAGTCTTTCAGATAAGATCCATAACGTCCCGAGGCGGTTCTATCCATATATTCTCATACGGTTCACCCCAATCGTAAAATTGTTTCCGCGGATAATATCTGCAATCATCAAGCGAGTACGAAATACACCGTCTTCCATAAAAACGTACCTTTGGGAAATAAATATTGTTTCGCATTATTCCTGGCAGATCGGTCATTAAATGTGAAGACAAAAAACTAGCAAAAAGCGTCAACCCATCAAGACTAGTCATTTCTACCCAAACCATGTTCCTCCGATTGAGTTTATAAATGATCGGGTTTTCGCTACAGCATGTATAAATAACGAAGACTGCACCTTTATATTCTGCCATAAATTTACCTTTCCACCAGTTTCTGGCGAAAAAATTATCTGGGCATTGCGGCGGGGTGACCGGAAGTACATTCCACGTGCGAGCTGTAGAGTCAAACACACCGAGCCAGCCGGTTAGACTTAGACAGTAAAACGACACGTTAGAGTAAACAAGTTTATTCCAGTTACTGCTTACGAACGGTAAGCAGTTTTGATAATTGGTAGTGGTCCACACAGTGGCCCCAAGTTCACACGTGCTTACACCAACAATAGTAGGGCTAATGTGTTTAATAGTAAATATGATGCATCTGCTATTACTCTTGTTTGGCGGACAAGAAAAGCCTGCGATTTGATGCACCATCTCGAATCTTGGGAGTTCGATTAATTCCCGAGTGAACGGGTTAAAGAAAAACACATGGTGTGTTCGGGGTCGGTACAACAATAACCAACCATCTTTTGAGTAACAAATTGTCGAGCCTTCTAATTCTGGTAACTCGAGTAAATATGCTTTACGTTCTGACGGGTCATAGACTTCGTGAAATTTTCCGGATTTAGGAAAGTACATAAGCCACGGTGGTTGATTTTGTACTCGAACGGAAACCGAAGCAGAATTCCATCTTTTGCAAACAGCGGACGCACGAATGTTATCAGCAAACGGTAGAGGAGAGATAATAATCTCAAGGAGTTCTGTAGGAAGATCGGACCAAGTATGGTATTCAGGTTTTTCCTTTTTAGAATTTGAGTTGGATTCTTCATTGTTTGTTACTGTATCCGTTAACCTGTAGAGGTGTAAAATAAAGTAATCAAAAACCAAAAAAGACATTTAATTTGCTAAATAAGCTAGACCGAAAATTAATCTGCGCAGTTAAAGCACTAAAGTATTCAACCTCCGTCCAATTAAGCACTAGAAAGGAACTTGTAAAGAGCCTACTCTCACCATATTAGCTAATATGTCAAAACCAAAGTCGATTCACACAACTAAAAGACCGAAGTTTCAAGCTTTACTCCAATCTAATTTGTTTTGAGTCTAAAAACTCATCAGAATCACACAGTCATCCCAATTTATAGAGTTAGATCCATTAGTAATACGGCTATATTCAGTCTATAATACCCGGATGTTTATAAAACACAAGGAACAGAAAACGTACCAACATTAAAGACGCAATAGAAAGTTTAACATGTAACGAATAAATAACAAATGCGGGGTCTTCTCTAACTAGTATAAAGAGTAGAGCTTACAGTTTAAGCTTTCTTCTTCTTCTTCGTTTGCCGGCCATGGTGGTATCATCAAACACTCAAAGACAAGACAGCTATTTGTAAGCGAAACATATCAGTATCACACTTGTGAGACAAATGGACGTACAGCTTGAAAGGGAACCAGTACTCTTTTATATGGGTTAGGAGTATCTCACGAGATTAATATGTTAAATGGCTTGGGTTGGGAGTATCTCAGGAGATCAATATGTTAAATGGCTTATGTACACCCGATTTATTTTTATGAATAATAACAGTTGCTCTTATAGAAACAAATAAAATAATTTTTAAACGAGTTCAAATAAATAAAGATTTGTTATAAATAAATTTAATTTATTAACTGTTACTAATCTTTTTTTTTTTAGAGTTGTTTTAGAGATCCAAACAAGTACGATTTTAGTTTCGAAAACCAACTTTAGTTTCTAGATATGGATTTGAAGAGAGAGTACTTTCTATCTACAGTTTTGATTTTTAAGAATCTCATAAATTAAAAAACAAATGTACCAGAACCAAAAAATTAGGCTTTATCTCGTTTAAAACGAAGATAGAAAAATATCAATTTTTTATAAGGATAAATATAATAACAAATAAATGTTGAAATTATATCTGGTTTAACCATTAACTGTTACTAATCTGATTTGTTATAATTATGATTAGTAAAAAAATTGTAAATCAATAAAGTAATTTTATTCTCAATATCGATCACGTATATTTATATAAAATGTTCAAATTAATTAAATTTTTAATCTCTAATGATTTATATTTGTTCAAATAATTTATGTAATTTTTCTATAGCGAAAAAGTCTAAATCATGTATATGTAGTTTTATGATACTTTTCACTTATAATCCAATAAAATTTTGTTGTAACAAATATTCGTAACTACTGACGTGGCAAGAAAATACAGATTTCACTTTCAGAAAGTATTTATGTGATATGTTCGCTTAGTATAGAAAGTTTATTTATCAATATATTTAATCGAACGTTATGTACTTTGGCCAACTTCAAATGTTATTGATTAATAAATTTGAGGTTTGTGGTTAGTTAGTGGACTAGAAACAAACAAAAAATTTACAAATGGTATACCTAAAAGTAGCGCAGATCCTTTTTCTCTCAGTCACTGCAAAAGCATTGCCGCCAGCAGCCTCTATAGGTTTCTCTCTCTACACAACCGCGCCTCTAACTCTAACAACTAACAATGGAGGCCACACTGCTCATGACGCCGTATTCACCGCTGCTCCGACGTACGCTTCCGGCCTCCTCATTCGGATCCCACACCAAGACACCTCCACGCCACATTAAACCGATCATTAGGGCTACGCTTTCTTCCGGATCAACAACGGACATAAGCCAATCGGTGGTGCCGGTCAATCAACCGTCACCGCCACCGCACACGCCGAAGAAAGTATCCCCGAAGTTCCTTCGGTATCCTTCGGGTTACCTTGGAGCTGCGCCAGACCGGACTGTTTTGAATGGGGAAAACGACGTGATTGCTGCTATGGGGTATTTGACCGACATACTTTCGTCGAAGGTGTACGACGTTGCGATCGAGTCGCCATTGGAGCATGCCACGAAGTTATCAGAGAGGTTAGGTGTTAATGTTTGGCTCAAGAGGGAGGACTTGCAGCCGGTAACTTTATAAATCTCGATCAAGCTTTTGTTATGTTTGTAGTGATCAATTGGTGGTTTGATCACGTCCAGAATGCACTGTTATAGAACTTATTTGCATTTCATGCTTAGTTTATACGTTTTTAGAGCATATGATAATTGAGATGACGTTAAAGTTTTTCATTTTCAGTAAGGTGATCCGCTAAATTATGAATGGAACACACTTTTCCTATTGTAGAACTGAAAAATATATAGGTTTGGAATTCTAGTTTACTTAGTCAATACTATTTTTCTATTAGTATATGTTGCTCTCATCAGCAATGTTGACTTTCCTATATTTATTCACGATTGAGAAGCATATTTAGGTTATGTTGATCTCATCAGTAGGGTTGGCTTCATGTAACTTCGAGTGAATGTCTATGTGGTACTCCAAATTGGGATTAAATTTGTACTTGAGCACTGAACTTGATAGTATTTGGATTCTGAGTTGTTTTGTTTCCATGTTCCATGGATGTCTGGTAACTCAACTGACGAATATCAACCAGTTTAGAATATGTTGAATACGGAAATAGAATCTTCTGTTTGCTACTGAATTTTCACCTTCCTTAGCCACGTAGATGTGTTTTATTCTTATGTTACTTGATAGTATACTCCTAACTCGTGGGATTGGCCGTATATGGTTACAGGTGTTTTCATTTAAGCTTCGTGGAGCTTACAACATGATGGCAAAACTTCCAAAAGAGCAGTTAGAAAAGGGTGTTATTACCTCGTCTGCAGGAAATCACGCACAAGGAGTTGCATTAGCTGCCAAAAAGCTTGGTTGTGATGCTGTGATTGCAATGCCTGTTACCACACCAGATATTAAGGTACAGTCTATTTTGTGTTTCTTTTATTTCCTTGTGATGACTTTACTCCTTTGTTTTTTCAACTGTTAATTTTTGGCTGCAACAGTGGAAATCGGTTAAGAGGTTGGGTGCAACAGTTGTTCTTGTTGGGGATTCTTATGACGAGGCACAAGCATATGCTAAGAAACGGTCTATAGAAGAGGGACGACCATTCATACCTCCTTTTGATCACCCTGATGTCATAACGGGGCAAGGAACAGTTGGGATGGAAATAGTGCGTCAAATGCATGGTCCGTTACATGCAATATTTGTGCCAGTTGGAGGGGGTGGGCTGATAGCTGGTATTGCTGCCTATGTTAAGAGAGTTTCTCCAGAGGTATGTTTCTCATTGCGACTAAGAGTTTCTTTGTCTTCTTTTTCTTAAATTTGAGCAAATCCTGAGGTTATCAGTTTTTATTGTGGATAATGATTATTCCTAAGTCTCTAGAAAAAATACAGGCCCCTGCTTCTTCGTTCATTTCAAAGGATGAAAGAGAAGGGTTTAATTGTAATGCAGTACTAAGCTTTATTATACTTGCTTCAAATCTCACAAATCAGCATTTTATGTCATGCATATAGTTGACTAATAATCTAATGCACAATTTGCTCTAAATGTACAGTGCATGGGATACTATCATCACACTTGTTTTTTACTTGTCCTTACTTTTTGTTATTTCACCTTTTCATGCTGAATATGCCCTTTGCTTGTTTGGCTTATTCAAATTTTCAACTTAAGGTCAAGATTATAGGTGTAGAGCCTGCCGATGCAAATGCAATGGCATTGTCATTGCATTTTGGTGAGAGGGTGGTGTTAGACCAGGTTGATGGTTTTGCTGATGGTGTAGCTGTGAAAGAGGTTGGTCAAGAAACATTCCGTATATGCAAAGAACTGGTAGATGGTGTGGTTCTTGTTAGCCGTGATGCTATCTGCGCATCAATAAAGGTGAGTACTCTTCAGCCTTTCAATAAATGCATGCATATTAACTCCAATATTATGGGCATGAGGCATCACTTTCGAATATAACGACAGCTGATACTCTGTTCACGAGTCATCCCTTTTTGACATTTCTAATACCCTCAACCAAATTTGACTTGGTGTTCTGATCTAAAATGAGTGAATTAAGTGTGTGGTTTTATAATTGAGTCGTACAAGCATCAAGGAATGTTTGGTGGTTATGCAAAAAATGATATGTCAGGAGGCAATTGTACCAAATTTTTCTCACACATCTTCAAAGAGTTTTTAAACTTTAAACTCTTAATCAATCTCTGACTACAATTCTGATATATATTTTTTTTGTTTGCAAGGAAATAAATTTATTTGAGAAAGCTATATTTCTGAATTTTTCTTTGGCTCATCCAAACAAGCTATGACCTTGTTTTTTATCATTATTTTAAGATTATTTTCAATTACTTTTATACTTATGGAAACAAACTAAATATTTTGTTTTTTGTCAATATTAACACATTAGGCTCTGGATTAAACACTCTGGGAAGTGTTTGCTTTTTGATGTTGTGAAAGAAAATTGAAAATTGAATAGCGCCTGAGATTGTCTGATGAGCAACTACGACTGCTCAGCTGTAGAATATATACTTGATGTATATTGTAGTTAAAACCCTATGATATTATTTAGTGTCTTATTGTCAACTTTAGCTTAGTTTAGTTGCACAAGAATAACATCTTAGCATTACACTGCCTTTTTCGTGAGTGAATAGTATTTAAATAAAACGGATACGACCTTATTGTTTTTTTTTATCTTTCATATCGTGTAGGACATGTTTGAGGAGAAAAGGAGCATACTAGAGCCGGCAGGGGCTCTTGCACTTGCTGGAGCTGAAGCTTACTGCAAGTATTATGGTCTCAAGGGAGAGAATGTTGTGGCAATAACTAGTGGGGCTAACATGAACTTTGACAAGCTAAGGGTTGTGACTGAACTAGCTAATTTTGGTCGTCAACAAGAGGCTCTTTTTGCCACGAAGATGCCGGAAACGCCTGGGTCCTTCAAACAATTTTGTGAACTAGTATGCTTTATCGTTTCATAATAATATTGTGGGAGCAATTATCCAATCAGATAATTTACGCCAAGTACATTTTTTGGTGTAGGTGGGTCCTATGAACATCACGGAGTTCAAGTATAGATGTAGTTGCAAGAAAGAGGCTGTTGTTCTGTATAGGTTAGTGCGTATCAATTAAATTGTGTTGCTTGTGCTTGTATTATTGTTAAGTGCTTTTTTCCAAAACCTGCGGATTTTTAAAATCAGTGACTTATTGTTTTACCTGTCTGGTTGCAGTGTAGGTGCTCATACGGTTGCTGAGATTAAGGCAATGCAAGAAAGGATGGAATCTTCTCAACTCAAAACATACAATCTCACACAAAGTGATTTAGCTAAAGATCACTTGCGATATTTGGTTCGTATTGAACTCCCTCATTCAAATCGTTGTTTAAATATAGTTACTTTTTGTATGAAACTAAATATCATTAAGATTCATATAATGCGATGTGATCCACTCGGTTAGATCCAACATGGCATTAATGTCCAAGGCCAAACCCGATCTGAATTTCATTCAGTTCCTACGACATTTTCTGTCCCAAAGATGACAAATATAAAGACCAGATCTTGCAACTTGTACATTTATAGCCCTGCACAAGATGTATCCCAAATTATTGTTTATCTTGATTGTAGAGACCATTATAACAGACAATAACATCCACTTGATACAAGATCCTTCAGAAACTCTCGACTCTAATTTATGTTACAGGGACACTATCTATCTGCTTTTTATTTCTTATTTGTGGGAGCTTGATTGTTACCTTCTCTGGTTTTGACTTCTTTGTCTTTCTCTTGCCAGATGGGAGGAAGATTAGACCTCGAAGATGAGGTGCTTTGTCGTTTTGTCTTCCCTGAAAGACAGGGTGCTCTGATGAAGTTTCTTGACTCTTTCAGTCCGCGTTGGAATATTAGCCTTTTCCATTATCGAGCACAGGTTTTTACTTCCAAAACCTATATTATTGATCAAATGGCTCCATGAGTGGTATCTAGTCATTACTGACATGAACTTTAAGTACAAAATCCGGGTGCGGTAGAAAAAACTAAGAAAGATGCATAAACGAATTCAAAAATTGTAAAAAACTTTCATACAAACTGGTCAGATCCGATTAATTAAGACCATAGGGTTCAATATACTTAAGTGGTTGAACTCTTGATCTGGGTCTGGTTCCGACATACTTATATACTAAATCTTTTTTACCGACTAAGAAGCAGATTTTTTATCCCTTACATGCCATCGTAAACATTTTGAATTCCAACAGGGGGAAACCGGCGCAAATGTATTGGTGGGAATCCAAGTTCCAGAAAATGAAATGAACGAATTCCATACTCGTGCCAAGAGTCTTCAGTTTGATTATTTCGTTGTAAGTGACGACGATAATTTCAAGCTTTTGATGTGTTGATTCGAGCTGTATTTTATATAGTTTTGCCCAACCCAATTTACCTTGTACGATTTCAAAAGGGCATCATTTTCTTCTTCGTTTGGAGGGAAGGAAAAAGGCCTCATTTTTATTTATGTAACTTCCAAGGGTTGTGTTATATCAGGTGGTGTAATCTGTAAGTTTTTAACGCTTAATAATTATATTAGTAATAAAAAAAGTTTGGTTTTCAACTTTATTACTTAAATATATGTCTAAATTTCACCTAAAATTATCGATAAACTGCAAGTTTTGTGAGCAAAACGTTTAGCTTTTGTTTGCTGTATAATTTATAAACTAATGGTTTGCTTAGAGCATCCCTAGGGGCAGGTATATGCGACTCTAAGTGCAGGTATATATGACTATAACAAATTTGAAGATTATTTATATGCGATGATTATTTATATGTGATTAGATAGCAAATTTGAAGATTATTTGTGAATTCTTTTTTTCTCTAACAAATAATTTATTAGGCTAGTTATATTTATTTGGGTAATTTTAGCTAGGTATATAGCCAGTTGTCAGCTATTTATACACTAGCGGTAAGATTAGAGGATAATCTAAAATGTTAGAATATCAAAATCCAAACATCAATTGAGATTTCGGTCTGATACTCTTTTTTCGGATTATTATTGGTAGCTAATCCTATTTTTAATTAAGTCATCGTACCTTTTTATTCTACGAGGTAGTTTTAGTTTCATCCGCCAAACTAAAATTTAGACGGGCCTTACCAATCAGAACTGAAAGGCCCAATTGGAATTCCTTGGGCTAGGGTTTACGATTAATGGCATTACTGTAAATAATTGAAGCATCTGAGGCCATATATATATATATATATATATATACCAGTCTCTCGAATAGATATGGACTCGCTAGGGTTTCAGATTTGAGGTTTCATTCCGAAGGGGAGAGAAGCAGATCATCAGCAGCCATGGTTCTCAAGTAGGGGTATCTCTCTAACGCTCTTCTTTGAATCTTATATACAATTTAATTTCGGTTAATTACATGATGATAGTTAATTTTCTAGTATTGTTAGGCTTTTCTATGTTGTTTCATCGATGGATTTATTTGATTTAGTTCATATCTAATTGTAGATTTGAATCGATTGTTATCCGTTTGCTCATTTAGGTTTAGGCTTTATAGCTCTTGAGAGATGTAAAGATTGTGTAGATGCTGCGAAATATATAAAATGTGGTTCCTTTGGATGTAAGCGATGTAGAGTAGTCAGCTTTTTGTGAATTAAAAGGCTATAAATCAGCTCTGGAAGCATGACATTCATATATTCGAAAGCTTGTGGAATAGTTTGCCTCTTTATAATTATGTAACATTGGTTTTGGATAGAGGCATCATTACTTGGTCTAGGTCTACACTGGAATTTCGAGGGGAACACTTCTTTTTCATAGGTGTTCTCCATGTAACCTAGGACATTCTTATAACTTTTCAGTAGCTACTTAAGTAAGAATGTTGCTGTAGTCTGACTTCTTTTGGAAAAACGATTCTATATGGTTTTGTATCAAGTGTGTATTGTTCTTGATTCTATTTGCTACCTGCATGCTTGTCTGTCTAAATGGTTTTTTTTAATGTTATCATGACAGAACTTTGCTGACGATTAGTAAAGCTGAATTATAACCAAAAAAATTAACAAATCACACTATGTTATAAAATCTATTACTAATAGATGTAAATTTACATCAAATCATTAGATGCCTAAACACATTTTTAAACCAACCAACACGATCAAATTACGGTAATATGGAACTAAGATTTTGTAGAACTGAAATTTTGTAGATTGGCACCAATAAATAGTATCCAATTTACTAAATATGTTATCCAAAATCTTAGTTCTATATATACCATGATTTGATGGTGTTGGTTAATTTAAAAATTTGTGCAGATGTTTAATGATTTATACAAATATTTTCATCTATTTGGTAGTGACAGATTTTATGACCTTACCACACAAATGAAGAAAAGACCCTCGTTTTAAATCGGGTGTTGAAGGGGTTACTGTTCATCAGTTTGTTAAAAGTATATCCACAGCTACTGGGTCTGTTTACTACTATCTAATTATCTACTGTGTTTAGTAATTTGTTTTTGAACTTCTACATACGAGCAATAGAAATAAAAATATGTTTGTGCTACGTTATTGTGGAGTGTGTTTTAGCGAAATGGCACGCACTATGTTTTGGATGTTTGCTCTATACTTCTACGTTACGTTTGATTAGATGAGTAAATGTGTATGTGTATGATAATGTATTTAATTGACATCTGAGAGCATAGCAAGGGATTACTATTTATTAAAATTGAGACATGAGTTGTCATATCTTGGCACAAAGTATGGAAGTCATTCATTTCATTTTTTGAACTTCAAAGTTCATTTTGTATCGATGACCGAGTCATTAAAAAAATGGTAAGTTGTTTGGATTTTCACTTTTCGGGAAGAAGAGGCTTCCATCTTCCTTAGTAGCGGAAAGAGAGATCGGCAATTCCCGACTTGCTTTCTGGCTTGTTGGTGTCAGAAGATAGGTGTACGGGGAAGAATTCTAAAATAGAATTGGCCTTGGCCGGCACGCTCCTAGAAAGAAAGGATGTTTGTTAACAAGACATAAGATAGTCATTTAGTCATTTAGAGATCCAAAGAAAAAAAGTAAGAACATCTAAAGTATATTTTAAATGCGAGCAGCTTGGTATATTGAAGTTTACAATGAAAGAGTATGATCATAAATAGAAGGCGTGCGGTAGCAAATGATTAATTACCATTTTCATTTGGTTGGTAATCGGTTAAAAGTGATGGTAAATGGGTTTTAATTGTTATTTTCAGTTAACATAACCATGATCAGATTGGGTACGTGCAATGGCGTTTGTAATGGTTATGTTGCTTTAAAAAGATATACTGAATCAATTCAATTGAATTTTGAAGGCTTTTAAAAGAAAGTTCATGGTTTTCTTGCGTTGTAACATTCCACCATAAAATAATCCATGAGGCTAAATAAGTGTCCTTTTATACGGCGCTATGTATCATCGATTGCTTTGATGATAATATAAGATAATTATCTTGATAACACCAAAGGTGATAACTCTTCGTGCAATTGTATTGATCGAATGACACAAAGTTTATCATGTACCATAAGCTATAGCCTATTTGCGAAGCTATAGCCTATTTGCGAAAAGCAACCATGAATGTTCCTACTCGAATTATAGATGAGCATTGGAGAAGACCAGAGGTTGTCCATCGAGTTAAACTAACCGGTGAAGAAAATGTCAAACTTAACTTCGTAAATTTAAATACAAAACTCGAAAAGTTTGACGTTTATGAATAAAACTATTAGCTAAAAAATTTCACACGAATTTTGGATCTTTCTACTCCGTGGTTATACTCCTAGACGCGTTCGTGGCCTTGGTCGTGGTAAGGAAAACAAAACTCACGCTGATTATTCTCTCCAAAAAAATCCTTCTATGTACGAAAACGCCAAACAATAGTGGGTAGAATCTCATGCGGATAGTGCAAAACTCCAAATATGGAAACACCAATCGCTAGTTTCGAAAATCATTGGTTGGTACATTTGGTAACACCGCTTGAACGATCTGCAAACAAGCCCGCACTAATTCCAAAGTAAAAACTCAGCCAACCAAACAACTCCGAATTGCATCTAACGGTATATGAATTTTGATTGCGTCGAATAACTTTTATACAAAATCATCAATTAATGTTTAACCAATTTTGACAAGGTTTCCTTACATACTTGAGGTATTCATCGGATATACCATAATTTATGCTTCATTTCATAAAATAAAATACTAACGTTCAACCCGCCAGAAATTGTGTATATAGAGCCATTACCGATGGTTTGATCGGACCAAACATGGATGGAAACTCGTTAACTAGAAAAGCATAGAGAATTTTGTTTAAGTACAACATATTATCTTGAAGATGATGAAGTTGATAAAAAACTACACTAGTTGAGAATTATAATCATAATGCACTGTTAGAATATTTGATGATGTTACCAAGTTGCGACAAACTAATATGCATCATATTCATTTATGTTTTCTATTGTCTGGTACCCGATAGTTGTACAACTTATATACCAGTTAAAGATGCGCCATCAGGACGACCCTAAAAAAATATTGGAGTCGCTTTCATGAATCAAAATCATTATGTTCATATACATAAATAAATTTTTTGTTAAACGCATTTAGTTATTAAAATTATATATTTGTTATATCTGGTTGAAGGTTCACATTTACCAATGATAAAATACTACTTTAGTGCACATTACTAGTGGCGATGCTAAGTCTTCATCGATCTTATGGTTTTCTTGAGTTTATGTTTTTTTCGTTTACAACAACCCACACCGGCACAATCCTGATAATGCGAGCCATTAATCATAGATTTAACAAATGACTTCAGGTGTATTAGTTTAATATTTTTTCACAAAAATATTGGTTTTTTTGGCCTTTTTCATTTATGAACTTGTTTAATTATAATTTGTAACTAATGTTATGTTGGCAATCATGAATATTTTTTGTTTATTTCGTTCTTACAATTTTTTTATTGAGTTAATTTTGTATATATAACATTGCCGCTATGAACTGGCACCTGTAGCCATCATGGCGCCAACTGCTGGCACATGGACGCATTGTTCAGCCGATGATTGGTGCCTACAGGTCACTATCCGCCAACCAATAACCAATAACGGACAAGTTCGCAAGGGTTCCACGACCATGCCAGACATAAATTAGAAAGAAAAGACAATAATCTTAATATACTTTTACTTCTCGCGCATAGGTTATCTTCCGCCAAAATTTAACCCACCAAATTGTTATCCGCCAATAATAAATCTGCAATTCTATTTATCTATATAAAGGTCTCTAATAAATAACTTTAAACATACAACTATATCTACTTAAATATAGCCTATAAAAATCTTATGATTGGTGTAGTGGACGTACAAATGCATGTCACAGTCTTGCAAATAATAAGTTGGAGTTAGTAAAACATACCAAATAGTTATATATGTATACATATATATCAACTAAGCGATTAACAAAAAAATTAAATTAATTTTACCTACCAAATGTAGTATGCAGCATGTTGTACGAACATGTTGCAAAATAAACTAGGTAATTCAACAGAGGCGGACCTCGTATAAGCGTAGATGGTCGTCAACTAAAGGCAGCGCTAGACGATGTGAAGATGGTAGGAAAAGGTGTAGAACCGGATGGATGAGATGGTAATGGACACGGAAGCTACTCCATAGAAACCGGTGAAAAGACTTTTTGGTGTTCGTAGCTTCTTTTCCTTTTTTTTGTCGATTCTTCATTCTCCTGTAAAAGTACCATCACCTTCACCCAAATCCTGACTTGTTTCCTATCTGAAAATACTAAATGTCAAATGATAACATGTTTTATATATATATATATAAAAATAGCACGAACATAACCAAAACAACCAACCAAACAAGATAAAATTGGATGAGATAAATTTTAGTCACCAGAAATGACCTGCGCCAAATGTATGGAGGACTCACACCTCTGAGCGACAGAAGTTTGGCGCCAAAGGCTTCCAATTCGTCATATAGCTGGCGCGGACTCTAGCTTTTGTATCAGACATATGACACGAGCCTTAGCTCTAGCGCTTGTCATATGGTGCAGCACCATGATTTCTTCCCGTGTTTGATGGATACCACGTGCTCTTCGTCTATGCCTGGGCAAAAACACTGTCTCTTACAAAAACCTATAGTGATTCAAATAAATATACTTCTAAACAATTTAATTACTTATAAACAATTTGGCTGTTTCCAAACAATCATACAGTCATAAACCCTGGAAAAACCATTTTAAATTACATTTAGTTCAGTTGTTTTGTTAATTTTCTAACAAAAGTGGAGGACTGTTGTTGGTTGATGGTGCAGAAGAGACGGCTACTAGAAGGTGATGATGGTGGGGACTGCTTGTGAATAAGATCACTCATGGAGGTTGCTTGGGAAGGGGATCACTGGTGTATGTGTGTTGTGGTTTGGCTGACTGAGGGAAGCGCATTTGTTGCACCCTTTTATTTTTAATCTACTCACTTTCTTTAATTGGTTGTAATTAAACCAATTAAAACAATTTGTTTCAATTTATTTAATCAAATTAAATCTAACCAAATTTTAAATATATTTATTATTTCTTATAGAAGAGATCGTTTCAATTAATCCGTAAAATTTATTAAAAACATTTAGAGAGAAAAAGTAAAGAGAAATGAGATATATATTTTTTATAGAATATTTTTTGTTTTTTTAGGGTGAACTACTCATAAATACCCAATCAGATATCTTATTACAACTTAATATCCAAAAATGATAAATTACCAATAGATACGTCGATCATGGTAAAAAAATACAAGGAATCTTCTTATTTTTTTTAATCAATTTTTTTGCTTACTTTTTATTTTTATTTTAAAAAGTTTGTATCTTTCAAACTCGAGTTCAGAAGAAACAAAATCTAAAAGTACAACCAACTTTTTTATTTTAAGAGGAATAAATTTTTTATTTTTTCCCGGTAGTAACATGCAAGGCGAGAGATAAAAAAATGTGTGAAACTAGACATAAATAAGCATACGAGAGCATACATAAATAAACAAACAAGACAATTACTACTTGATGATAAATATATGAGACCAAGGTTACTGGGTCTCACGACTAAATCCAAAATAATCATCGATGGATCTAGTTTTGTTTGTCTTTAATTAAAAATGTCAGGTCTCGAATTATTATGATTCGTCTAATAATTCTTGGTCTCTCAACTTTATTATGTGTCTCGCATGATTTATTATGCGTCGTCTCACATGTTTTTTATGTCTGGTATCACATGATTGATTATATCTGGTATTACATGTTTTTACTACTCTCGCATGTTTATTTATGCATGGTCTCGCATGCTATTGACGAAAAAAAGTATCATAAAATGATCCAGCTTTGTTCGTCTTAGGAAAAAAAATCGATAGTACTTTCGGATTGTTTTTTCAAACTTTGCTTTGAAAGATAAAGACCTTTTAAACAATAAAAGAAAAAGAAAAAAAAGAAAAATTTTGGTTCAAAAATATATAGTGGTTACGTGGTTGGTGATAAAGCGTATTTGAGATATTATATAGAGAATTGTATATTGAGTTGGAGTTTAGTACATAAAATGGGTATTAGGTAGGTAATAATGAAACTTGAGATGATAGATGCCAATGACTAATCTACATGTTTACAATTTGTCACACATTAGTCTTCATCATTCACTTGTGTAATAAATGTGTAAAACAAATGCAACATACCGTTTTTTTACTCGAGGTATTTTTTATATCCATTTTTGCCCTTGACCTTCCATGTAAGACGCTAATATAGATATGGTAAAATTGTAATGTTTAATTTTTACTTTTTACTTTCACCATTTATTATTTATCCATATATCTAACTTAAATATGATCCAACATATTAATAACCCGACCCATTTGAAAACTCAACCTATTCAAATCCAAAAAATCAAACTTGGTTGTAATTTAGTTTCATAGCTAAAAACCCTAGTAGGTCTCTTGTGTTTGTCACTTGTCTCACGTTAGTCTCCATCTTTTAATTTTGTAATAAACAGGTCATCCATGTTTAAAAAAAATGTAATAAACAAATCTATTTTTATCATAACCCATATTTCAGTGACATTTTGCCATTTGATCTCCACGTAGAACGCTGACATGGACACAGTTAAAGACATTTTTTACACTTTATTTTTACCCAAACTTATTCACCTATTCATATAATTTAGATCTGGCCAATATACATAAAAAAAATTCAACCCAAACCCAATATTAATAATAAAATCCAACTCATACTAATTAAATTCAAAATCAAATAACCAAAAATCAAAATAACCCAACCTAAACCCTAAATCCAAGCAATCTTATGACGAAGCTGCTTGTCTACTTCATGACTTCGACACTCAAATAAACTCTCCTCTTTATCTCGGTAATGAATCTTAACTTTCTTCCAAAATCAAAAACCTACTTACAAAAAAAAAATAGAACCCCAAAAAACAAATGAACGATTCTTCAAAAACAAAAAAACCAGAAATTCAATAAAAGATTTTGGCTCTTCTGGCCTACTAGCGTGAAACCTGTACGTGAAGTAGCCAATGAAAGTACATAAAAAAACGAAGAAAACTGTTGTTCTTGTTTTAAGTCTTGAAACTCTTCTGTCAAAATCAACCCATTGGCTAGTTTAATGTAGTTTTATATATAAAATATATATAAAATATAAATTAAATAAAATCATATATATTAATATTCTACCTATATAAAGAAAGCATTCACCAAAAATTCTGATTCAAATCATAGTAATTTGTTAAAATAAGAGCTTTTATTTATATCATTCTATCATTCTATTTTTGGTATGATTAAAATAAGAGCCTTTGTTTATATAATGAGTCACTTCATTTTTTTTAAAGAATTGAAAAGATCAATTTACCCCTAACATATAAAAACTTAAATTTCAATATAAACACCAAAATTTTACTTTTTCCCCAATCCTACAACTCCCTAATACTACCTTCAACAAAAAAGACCTTAAAACATACACTATTATGAAATTGAGCGAATTAAATGACGAATTTTCTTGCAACACTAACAATTTTGCATCGGAGGAGAATGAAAATCTAACGGAACATATCAAAACACAAGTAAAAGTATATTTCTAAGTTTTTTTTTGCATTAGTATTTATTTCGAATGCATCGCGCGAAATTGTGAACAAACCACCTAACCAGAACGCGCGATTTTGCCATTAATTAGGTTAATGTTCTTGCGTGATTTTGTCAAACGTCGTACATGTGTGTGCGCGATTTTGTGTAATTCATGGTGTGATCGTTCGCGAATTGTAGTTAAATCAGACTATCGTTGTTGCACGATTTTGCTAAAATTGGTTGACTTGTGTGTACGATTTTGACTACTTACATGCATGATTGTACGCGATTTAAGTAGATTTCGATATTGTTAGTTTAAATTACGTAGATTTTGATATAATTTCATGTGTTTTATAAGAGCCGTAACAACCACAATGTTCCATGAGTGATTATACACAAGTTTTTACTACTGATAGTTATTATACAAAATCTGATTTGGTCTCATGGTTTGAATACGAAAGTACCAAGTTAGAATTCATTACTTGTATTACTAAAAAACGACGGTAGTAAAAATGGGAAAACTCCAAGGATGTATTTTAAGTACGATAGGCAAGATGTTTATAAACCTAACCCCAAACCGGGGTTTGTGAAGAACCGTCGAGATTGTTCATAAAAAAAATGCGCATGTCTATTCATGTTAAGAGAAAGTCCAGTCGTAGAAGTACTCGGTTATTGGAGATTGGTAGTGGTTAACGGGAAACATAACCACTAACCATTTTTTTTACTTGGATAGTCATTCACGAGCCGCTAGACTAAAATTGGACGAAGAGGAGTTTGTTCATAAACTCATGACAATCGCTTCTCAGCCAAGAGAGATATATTATGGTTTGAAGATAAGAAATCTGGAAAATATATCTAGTATGCGTAAGATCTACAACATACGTCAAAAATACCGTTTGGTCGATAAAGTGGGCAAAAGCCAAACGCAATACTTATTCGGTAAGTTAAAACAACACGAGTACTTCGTTTTTGGGGCAAACACATGAATCAAAAAATGAGATCCTCGACTTATTTTTCACGTATCCTACCTATCGAGTTTTTGCGCATATTTTCTCAACTTTTTGTAATGGATTGCACGTACAAAACTACAATGTATAAGATACCTTTGCTAGAAAATGTTGGCCAAACATCGACGAAGAAGACATTTTATATCATTTTGTTTTTTTAGCTCCGAGAAGCAAGCGAATTACACATGGGCATTAAGTGTTTAAAGGACCGTGATGAAGAATAACATTTACGCATTGTCTAATATTATCATCATCGATGGGGAGTAGTCGTTGATGAGAGCTATTGAGGACGTATTTCCGAATGTCACTCATATGCTATGCACTTGGCATATAAACAAGAATATTTTGTCGTACGCTAAGAAAGTTTTACCCAAAGCGGATATGGCCGAGGAGTTTATCCAATTTTATAAAGCGGTTGCACAACCGGTGACGTTTGAAAAGTATAACAAAAATCTTGCCAAGTTACACCACGCCTACTCATTTTGCCTCATCGATTATGTTATAAAAATGGATAAATATTTATGAAATCCACATTAACAAGCATACACATTTGGGCCACTAGACTAGAAATCAGTGAATCTATTCTCATTTGTAAACTTTAGTTTTATAGATTAGATATTAGTATTCTAATAAATTTAATCTTATGTTACAGGGAGGAGAATGCTCACTCGAGCCTAAAATGGTCAATCGGTGATCGTATGGACGTCGTCAAGGGTCACCATCATCTCACCAAAAGAAAAATGGAACGTGTTGGTTTTTATATACCATCTCTCCAAGAATGCCTCTACGATATGCACGTTAGTAGCCCAACGTGTAAAACAATCGAGGAGCAGACCAATACACGTCCTCATAACCTCGTCTCTAATCTTAATCTATAAAGTAATATCCCAAGCGCAATGGGTATAGTAAATCGTGTAGTAATGCCACAACGGTCTCGTCTACACAATATTAAAGTAATTAAACAAAATATAATATAATTTATAACTACACGTTAAACCACCAAACCTAACTTTCATCATTGTTGAAGACGTTATACCTCTCATGATGCTTGTAATCGGTCATACCCGAGTAAAATTCTGGCACGTACAGATTGACCCTCTGGAAAATTCGATACGGACTCCATATTGCTATTGATAGACAAGCAAACACGCGAGTAAATAACAGGGTTTAGAAAAACAAATATGATCGAAATTGTAAATAAAAAACTATTTATATGAGTGGAAGTATCGTAAATAATGAGGGTCTTATTATAAAAAAAAGATGGATCTCATTAAAACAAGATCTTATTTTAAACAAACGAGTCTTATTTTAGCCAAGCACTACCATTATTCAGTTTAAAATTGTTTGATTTGGTTTATTTGAATATGGGTTAAAATTGTTTGATTTGGTTTATTTGAATATGGGTTAATTTTGTATGGGTTGGGTTTTATTATTAATATTGCATTTGAATTTCTAGGACGGGTATGAATTATATAAATGAGTTAGTATTTGGATAAAAGTAAAATATAAAAACAAAAATTTAACTGTTTATATGTCAGGGTCTTGTGTAGAAAAATATGACTAACTGAAATATGGACAAGATAGGCTAGAGTAGAAAAATGACTAATTTGTAGTGCAACAAACATGGCACCTGCCATATTTTTAAGCCTCAGTTTTACTAAACATCCATGACAACAACAAATCTGTTTTGTCCGTGTCACTCTCTTTATGAAACCGCACATTAAACTCTAACAATGGAGGCCACACTGTTCATCACGTCGCATTCATTGTTGCTCCGTCGTACGCTCCCGACCTCTTCATTCGGATCTCACGCAAAAGAAACTCCAGAGTATATTAAATCATTCATCAAGGCGACACTTTCTTCCAGATCAACCACGGACATAAACCACACGGTTAATGCACCGTCAGGTCACCCAACAGTCGATGTATATAGGGGTAGCTCTTGTTTAGGTCTTATGTATATGTTATTCAGATTTGAAGGGTCATTTCCAATTCTGGTTAGTCTATATTAAACAATTATTATTTCAGATATGTGGGTAAATTCTAATTTTAGTTTATTTACATCAAAACGAATTATGATTTTGGAGTTGAGGGTTGATCACCACCAAATGTGGAAACCTTAGAGGCATATTTTTGTAATTATAATAATGTAGATAAAAGAAAATGTGTTGAAAAAGAGTGACAGTGGTAAATATTCGATAAAAATACCTTAGTATACAAGGATTTGTTTAAAAAGTTGCAACAAAAAGAGAAACGAATAAAACAAAATATCAACTATAACGGGATAGATTTTTTGCTTCTTTGTTTCATGAGCCTCGTCAGAATCTTCTTCAGAGGAGTTATCTGAGGAACTTCCTTCCTTCAAATCGTCATTTGAAGAGTTTCTGAGCTCACCGGATGAGCTTCCGTTGGATGAATATTCAGTGCCTCCGAGGGAGATGCCTACGAGATGATATTTTTCAAGAACAAGACCCCAATAACTTTCTATATTCAATTCTGGAAAGTGTTTATGAAGATCAAGTATAAAAAAAACTTCATATTGGCGTCTCGAACATCCATTTTACTCGTACATTCGACAACATATGCAGAGACAACAACCTTTTCATCCACCTCAGCGTGTTTTCACCCTTTATAAATTTTATATAGCCAGCGCATAAGACACTTTAACCTTCTGGATACCTTTATTTGAGAGTGTAGATAGAGTGTCTTTTTCATCAAGAACGTCAAGAGGTTGTTTGGTCCCCATCAAAGGCCTACAGTTGGGCTTTCACTTATTCCTCCAGAGATTGGCCTTATTATAGCCAATCCTCAGACATTCTCTTTAGCTTGGTAATCTCCACTATCAACATATTGACCTTAACCTTTAACCTGTGAGTCTATTTTTTATAAATCATTTGTCAATCGGTAATCTGAGGCACATCCCACTCAAAGTGTGCAACAGGAGCAACGAGTTACTTCATGTGTAAGTCGAGTACATTGTCCTCGTATAAGTTGAAGGGTTGGTTGTTGGGGTCTGGTGATGCTTGTTGATCCTTCAATGAAGGGTCTAGTTGATTGTCTCTGATGGATTGGTCATCTATTTTTTGGCCATCCTAGCTCGTTTCTTTTTCCTCTGATTGGGAAAGATTTTAATCATGTATAGGAGAAGGGTTGATATAGATGTCCGATGCTATAACCATTATCCACTCCGAAGAAAGGGGATTACCCTCTTTAAGTTCAAGGTTCCCTTGTTTTTTGACAACCGCATAGGCTTATGTTTCTTTTAATTAATAGGCTTACGTCGACTATCAGGTTTGTGGAACCAACCGTTTTTTCAGTTGGGCCAGCCTCGACCACCTTTTTGTCTTTCTTTGTGGAGCCCTTTTCAGATTCATTCCTCCTCAGATTCTCAAAACTTTTCTTAAAAACTCAGTGGCTTGAAGCTTTGATCTTACAAGAAGAAACACCATAGCATTTTGATTATTCAACCGTTACATCGTCTCATATTTTTCAGGAGGAGTAAGAACTTGTTTAGGATAAAGAGTTTCATTCGGACTAACCCCCAAAATGTCTTTTAACCATATTGATAAGAGTAAAGCATCGGTGGAACTCGTTCGACCAAGTATTTTTTGCCCAAACGCTCAGTTTTTTGAATATCTCCTTGATAAATTCTTTTTGCTCTTCGTGAGCCCAGTCACACCTATAGAAGAAAATATGTGATAAATAAAAGCTTCAAGCCATACCAATCACTTTAAGAACAGTTCACGAAAAAGAGTTAGGTTACCTATGTGTTCCACTTAAAAAGAGACGACATTGTTTGAATGCTCCGCCTCGTTTTCCCACAACCCCGAGATGAAAAGAACCCTTCATTTACACTTATTGTCAGCTTTGAAGAGATCGTCCATAAGTTTAAAAATATTTCCCAACTCGAGAGATTAGAAGGGGACATAAGGATTCATCGAAACAATAGTCAGGCAACGAACTGCTTCATCAAAAATTCGATCTTAGACTGGATTGGCTGGATTACATATCCACCAATTCAAATAACCTCACAACAATAGGGTCAAATGGAAATTGAAGCTCCCAATTAAGTATTTCTGAAAAGACTACCAGTTCGTGGTCTTTAACAGATAAAAGGGTCTCTCGTTTCTTTGGGAACCAAATATTGATAAAATTGGAAATAACCCATCGGTCTCGAAGCTTCTCTTTTTCAGACTCTAGAGTATATGTATACTTCATTTTGAAAAGAGCGATAAGATGTTCATTATTAGCCCCACGGAGGTTATTTTTTAGGATATCAGCTACTTTCGATGGGCGTTTAACCTCAGATTATCTCTTCTTGGTCCTATGAGCTTTCCCCTCGGGTTCTGGGTGGTAAACCTCAACATTTTTCTCTGTATTTAAATCACCGAGGTTAGATCAGAAGATATTTTTACCCTCGGTTTCATCAGTTGGTTCATCGACCAATCGCATTTTTTTATTCTCAGCGACCGGTACACTTGGTCGAGGTTTGGTGGGTATTTCCAGAAGCGCAGCCAAGGCCGAAGTAGACTCCTATGGAGTTTTTAAATCTTTCTTTCCATCCCTCGTAGATTCTTTTGATGGAACACTCGCCTCGTCTGGAGTCTTAGACTTTTTGTACACTTTTATTTCGGGGATGATAGCGTTTTTTTCTTCAGGTCGTCCTGTTTGCTTGTTGAAGTATGTATTTTCACCATCAGAGTGACCCATTGGAAAAAAACTCGTCTGACTGGGAGATGAGAGTCAGTAGCTGAGGGATAGATATCAAGATTTGAGGAAGATGAAGGAAAAGCAGTTTTGGTTTTTTTTCTTTGATGTCCAAGGTCCACAGGGGAAGGTTTGATAAACTTGTAAGGGCACATGGTCCTCGTATACGATCCTAGTGGGTCTCTTTTGGTCGGATCATTTAATGATTGTTAACCAGGCCCAAGTGTTTTTTAGACTGAACATACACGAAGATCACACATCTGAACAATGAAACCAGCTCGAACAGATCATTCGGATGACTTCAGGGGGCTATGGGATCTCAAGGAAACAATTTTTAAAGATAAATGGTTTTTTAAAAAATTGCGAGGACTTTCTCTCTATATATTTAGAATGCATCTCTGTGCTAATTATGAGAATGATTCCTCAATTTATAAAGTCTCCTAAGGATTTAACGGTTACTCGTCTAGGGAAGTGGAAATGTTTCATAGCTCTTCTCTCATTTTTCAACTGTTGCACGCATAGGAAAGTGGGAACGTTTATGTCTAATAAATTTGCTAGATTTTACCATTAAGGATCAATGGGATACCTAGAATGACTAGGTGACACGTATACGATAAAAAGCCACGTGATGTATGAGCGCTAAACTAATAATTTCTATGATAAAATCCACTGATGACAATGTTATATGAACGCACCCATTTCAATCACAATAACACTTGCATGATAAGTTAATCGTCAGATAAAGGTCGAAGCCGATCCGTCTAACCAACCCAGTTTACTTCAGATCGCATGGTTAAGTGCAGCTCAGGAAAATCTGAGGCAGTATCTGGTGTTGTCCTCCCTCAAGATTTTTCGTAAGGACTAGTGGGGCTAGTCATAATCATAGGAAATGCTTCATCCATATATCTAACAAGTTATTTATTGGACTAGTATCTACTTTGATGCTCATGTTCTTAAAATTTTAAAGACCAATATTGAATCGTCTTCCAATCAACCCAAAATATAATATTTTAGAAAAATTTAACCAAATTTTAAATAAACTTATTACTTATTATAGAAGAAAATGTTATAATTAATTTGTAAAATTTATTTAAAAAAATTAGAGAGAAAAATATAGGGAAATGAAATATACTTTTTATAAATAAATTATAACTTCACGAAGTAATTTTATTTATACATGTTTTTTAGTACAAGGATAAAAATATCAAAATTAATAATTGCACGGAATATTTTTGGAAATTTTTAGGGTGAGCTACTCATAATAATATATCATTACCACATAATATCCAAAAATGATAAACTACCAATAGATACATGGACCATGGTAATAAATACTTCTAATCCTATTATTCTGTTTTGAACCCAATTTATTTTTCTTACTTTTTTTTCTTTTTTTAAATAAGTCTGTAAATTTCAAACAATAACTTAGGAAAAAAAAATCGAAAGTACCAGCGGTTTTGTGTTTTTAAGAGGAACAAAACTAGATCTGTTAATGATATTTTTTGAAAAACAATTCGCTAGTAACATGTGAGACGATGCATAAATAAAAATGCAAGGAATTTACTACTTGATGATAAATATATGTTGTATTTGTATTTTCTTAGTACAATGATTGCTCTCTTCCTTCAGGAACTTTCCTTCCAAGAAGGGACCTCTCCAGAGAAAGGAGTTATCCTACCTAGTTTAGATAAAGCACCCCTTATGGCTCCATGGCTTCTGGTTAGGGCACACAACATATTCTATTTTAAAACAACGGATTACATAACAACACTTTGCCTGCCTTTTCGAAGACAGAGCACTCGTGGCACACACGTTCTCCCTTTCATTGGCTTCCACCGGCCTGAACTGTCCTAGTTTGAACTCTTTCACCTCGTCAACTCGGAATCGGGCAAGCGGGTTCACTCGTCTCCTCTTTTCCTGGTTACTGCCCCATCCATTTCATTGCTTTGGTCCCAACCTTCAAAGAAAGATTTGAACATTTATCCAACGTACCTCTCTAAAAGTTAATTTTAATGTGGCCGATTTCCTCTCTTTTGCAATAAGTTTCGCTACAACACTTGTTGCTCTTGCTAATTGTTCACCATTTCCAAGTGTGATTTCTATATTATAGGGTTACTGGGTCGGATGAAAAAATATCCAAAAAAATAATCAAACGATCTAGTTTTGTTCGTCTTAAATTAACAATGTCTGTTTCAGATGATTTATTATGCTTCGTCTCGCATGATTAATAATGTTTGGTCTCTCAATTTCATTATCCATGATCTCGCATGATTTATTATGCATGGTTTAGCATATATTTTTATGTCTAGTCTCGCGTGATTTATTATGCCTCATCTCTCATGTTACTAGGGAAAAATTCAAAAATTACCATCAATGGATCCAGTTCTGTTTGTCCTAAAAAATAAAATCGATAGTACTTTTAGATTGGTTTCTAAGCTCTGGTTTGAAAGATATATTTAAAAAAATAGAATAGAATAAAAAAGTAAAAATGAGAAGTTTTGGTTCAATGGTTACACGACTGGTGATGAAGCGTATTTGAGATATTATTTAGAGAATTGTGTATTGAGTTGGAATTAAATACTTAAAATGGGTATTAGGTATGCAATACTAAAACTTGAGATAGTAGATGGCAGAAAAATTTGATGGCAAAAAAACATGACTAATCATCATGTTTGAGAATTGTCTCACATTAGTCTACATCCTCCACTTATGTAATAAATAAGTCTCCAATGTTTTAAAAGATATAACAAACTATTTTTTTATACTCGAATCATTTTTTTCTATCTATTTTTGCGCTTGACATTCGACGTATGATACTGATATAAATACGGTAAAAAATTAGTTTTTACTTTTTACTTCTACCATTTATTGTTTATCTTTATATCCAACCTAAATCTGATCTGATCCATTAATAACCTGACCCATTTGAAAATCCACCATTCTAGTTAACTTATCCAACCAACCCAACCTAATTAACTTATCTGACTCATTCTTATCCAACCCCAAAAAACCATACTAAATTACGTAGGAGAGTAGTAGATGAAATAGATATGTTGGAATCACTCCAACGAGCTTCGCGTCCAAGGTTTCACTCCTAGATTTAAAGCTTCACGCTCAAGGTTTTACGCTTGAATTTTCCTTTTGCGTGATATAGTTGACTCAATTTCATTTCTCAAAATCAAATGTTAATACAAATCACTCTAAACCCTTTAAAAGACACATAAGTTTCTAACTTATTGAAACACATAATAAGAGGACCGCATTAATTATGACTCTTTAAAATTTCAATACTTTTAGAATTACTTGAGGGGTCATGCTAAATTGAGACTCGTTTTTTTAAATGAGACTCCGCTATAATAAGACTCATTTTCCTTATAATGAGACCTTAATATTTACGATAATACCACTGATATAAGTACCTATTATTTACATATTTCAACCATTTTCTCTCTTCCAAACTGTACAATCTATAAAACTTCAATTTTCAAAAACCTCAGATTTCTCAAATCCAAGTATACATTCACGTTAAGGTATGTTTCCTCTTCACATTAAGGTATGTTTTCTCTACACGTGAATGTATGTTTTCTCAAAACGAATTTTCTTATCTTTATAGTTGTTCTTTCGAATTGTAGTTAGTTGTATGTGTTAAGTTAGGTTTATATCTTTGTTTCAGTTTGTTATTTGCATGGTCATGGTTAGATTTGGCTGATATCAAAGCCTTGGATATACTTGCTTATTTTGTGTAGATAGGCACATTTTTTTTATGTTCAGATCAAGAGAATCGAATCAATATCTGACATACTTTATCTTCATTGAGGAAGTAGGATGTAAGTTTTATCGTTTATGTTTATATTTGTTGAACAACAACTGTTTGATTTTGTACTTAATATACTATTTATTTTGTAGGTCTGGTTCATGCAATACGAGCATATACGCGACACTTTCCCTTTCTGCGTGGTAGCTTGGATAGACCATACGGTGAGGACATAGACATAGTCAAGGAATTATCCGTTACACGTTGCTCGACAGTTGGGTCGAGTCTCCTATTCAGGTCACTTTGATGAGCCCCCAAGCCCATGATACAAGGTACTAGGCACATAACTGAGTCACTGGTTCACTCAGGTTACTGTTTAGTCATCAAATTTTATTGTTTTTTTCCAAATCGCTCATTCGGATAAAATCTGAATTAGTTTAATGCACCTCCAATTATATTCGATTATATCATACGCGACATTTTCCCTCTCTGCGTGGTAGCTTAGATAGACCATATGGTGAGGGCATGAGACGTAGTCGAGGATTATCATCCGCTACACATTGCTTGATAGTTGGGGCATATTCATGATATACATCATTCATTGCGACTTATTTTGTTGTCTGGTAGAGGTATGCGTGTTAACACGTGTTATATGTGGGATGAGACTAAATGGACAGCATGGGAGTTGCACATAGTTAATCCCAGGACTCGTGATAATACTTATATGATATGACATCCTAATATGTCCTCTTTATACACGTTATGGGTCCAGTCTCAACTATGGTACATTTTGATCTACCCGGAGTGTCAGTCATTTGATACATATGTTGGGGTCAACCCAACATCAAACACATATTAGGCTAGGTTATATGATTTGTTAGAGCGAATTATCGGGTACATTTGAGGTCGCACATGATGAGTTTGGATGAGATTAGGATTCTTTGGAGGAGTTTTCGACGTCGGCACGCCAGTAGCGAGATCGTGATTGAGTTTAGATTTTGTATATTATGACTAGTTGACTGTACTTTCGGCATGTATCACGACTACTTTCTACCGACTATTTTGTCACATTTGGTTTTATTTTTTATTTTACTCTAAATTTTCTCTATGTTATGTTATGTAGTCATGTTTATTTACAAATTCTATATGTTGCATTTTGATATCGTTATTGATGTGTCGTATGATTTTATGTATACGATGTTGTTTATTATATGCTAACATTATTATGATATTATAATGAGACCCTTATATGTTATAACTTGACCCACGAATCTAACCTTAAAACATCACAAGGGTTTATCCTGGCGTACATAAGGATATATGTTGCTTTATATATTAGGTGTCCAAAACTGATTGGGTTATGGGATGACATTATCCACACCTAACACGTGTCTAGTGGTGATTAGTCTATTTGGATTACGTTATCTAAATACAAATGCTCAATAAATAGAGGCTACACTCTTATAACAATACAAACTGAAACTCAGACATATCAAAAATTCTAAAAATATCTCTTTAGAGTCAATTAGAGGATGACAATTTGACGAAAGCCTCCATTAAAGTGGGTAGAACTTATAAAGATGAATGAGATAAATATTACTGGGAAGCAATGTTATGCCAAATGTATTTCCTATACGGCAGGGATCATGTCTAACTGTTTAAGATTTCTAGAAGCTTTGACGATTTTAAAACTAGGTGGGCCTATCTCAAAAAAAATCGTGTACACCTAGTTTTCAACCTCTACGACGAGGAACGTCATGTTGCGTTTAAGTTGTTCAACTGTTTGGTCACCTCCAGTTTAACAGAGAAGCAGTTGGATATTGTTCATTCCTACATAAATACCATCAGGGGAGAGAAAATGTGTGTTGTTGCGGTGGACTACCAGATTGCGAAAGAAGAAATAAGCCTGGTGAAATGGAACTGACCTGAAAAATAAACTTCGATAACTATGAGTTATCTCAAATGTCTGTAGTTGTACTCAGTACTAATTTGTTGTTTGAGGTTATGATTTCCTTATTTGTTGTTTGAGTTTATGATTTCTTTACTTTTTATTGATTTTATGTATTCCTAAGTTGTTGTTTGTGTTTCTAGATTCCTAAGTTTATGTTTTCGCAAGTTGTTGTTCGACCTGTTTTTAGTCAATTTTAACTTTTTCTTCTTTTTGTTTATTTTTTGCATCATTGTGTTTAGTAAATAAAGTATATGATTCATTAAAAATTATTTAAGTTTGGACACTAGAATATACCAAAAAAATGAAAATGACAATATTCTCGTAGGCTTCGCGAAGGTCGAATTCGCGAGGATTGTGAAGTGCCATTATTTGTCTGTTAAGTTATTTTTTGGGGAATTTTCTGTATATTTTTACAAGAGTTGTTCCTAAAAAAAAAACAACATAAAGTGATTAAGATAATAATGTCAAGCATAGAAGTTTCAAACGAAATAAATAGTCGTAGACTAAACTTTAATGTCCAAACGATGATGAATTGAAAGTAAAGCCTTCGTCAACGCAATAAAATAAAACAAGTAATGTAAGAATTTAATCATGGATATCTGCTCAAATCGTAAAAGTAGCATTGACCATCACGCGCGATCGATGGTTTGGTGGGCTTGATTTGATTATATTTATTGAAACGTTTGTCGAGCGGTATTGTCCAACCAATTACGTCTTCTTTCGTGCGAAACGGAAACCAACTAGGATTTCTGGAAACGGTCCATTCAAGATAACCTACGAAGAAAATTTGGATAAATATTATGCAACCAATAAAATAAAATACAATATGATACTTTGATTTACTTACTTTCACGTAATGGTTACCATGTACGAACCCTAGACCAACTTCGAGGGTAGGACAAGATCAAGAGGGCACACCACGTAAAGTTAGATATGTATAGGAAAGTTGGAGAGATACGTGGTATATTATACACTGATATCTAGTGGATATCACTAAGCCAAAGTCGGGTGACGTCATCCAATGTCTATTACCATTCGTATATACTTCAAAATGATCCAACCTTTGTACTAAGTAATCTAACATGTTGTGCACCATCAAACACTTTCTCCCATAGATCGTGTTGATATTGCAATTCGACGATAAAATCCTGTCTAACTTGTTGTCATAAATTGGATTTACCGTATATAGATAGAGCTACCGCCCAAAATCTACAATTACCATGAGGAGAAACATCTTTAACACTAGAAATGTGGTTATCTAAATAGTTGGGAAACCAACTCTCGTAACCGCTAAAATCTTTGCCCTTAATCAATTTGTTTGCTCTTGTTACTTTCTCTTTCTTTGGTTGAGCCTTAGATTTGTCTTTGCCTTTGGGTACTAAAAATGTTTTAGTTACCGAGGAAGCCGTGCTAGCTATCCTACCGGGAGTGCTAGCATTTAGACTACCATCGTATTCGAACTCTGATGGGTTTCGTTTAGTTGGTTTGTCTGGGCCAACTTTTTTTCTATCTTTAGTGATAACCGGCTCCTTAGGTTCCAATACATGACTTCTCACGGGATCTATGATTTGCATCATCGTATTTATGATATGATCTTGCACACGTGGACCATAAGCGTGGATGGTACTATATATTAAGGATATTTTTCTCGTAAGCTAATCTTCCGTACCAACGTTATCCCTAGGTTTGATCTTTATAATACTCCAATAAACAGCACACTCTTCTAGAAGAATTAGCCTACATTCGTTATCGATCATAACTAACTCTCATGCACACGGTAAATTATGTTTTATTATTAAAACACAACCACAAGCTACGGGATTGAAGCCTATTTCCATAGCCTTTTGTAGACTTTAGACAATAAATTATATGGTTGTACATTAAAGTGTACCTTTCAATTCCTTATACATAAGCATCGTACATGCGTGTCTATGATGAAACTCACTTCGTTCGAATGATTCAAAAATTATACAGTGTTGAACATGAAAAATCACATGAACAATATCCCAAAATTGTCAAATATGCCTAAACTTGTTTTGATTGCCTGTTTTAGGCTCGAGGGAGCACTGTGTGCCCTATAACATAAGATTAAATTAATTCGAAGTCTAACACTTAATATTAAAAACTAAAGTATAAAAATGATAATATAACTCACCGATTGTTAGTCTGATTTCCCAAGTGGTTATAATTCGTTCATGTGGATATTAAGAAAGTTTCTCTATAAATTTACATACATTGTTTCATAACATAATCGATGACCATCGGGCAAAAGGCATAGACGTGGTGTAACTCGACAAGGTTTTTGATATAAGCTTCAAACGTCACCGAATGGGCAACCGCTTCATAATATTCGAGAAACTCATCGATCATATCCGTTTTAGGAAACATTTTCTTAACACACGAGCAAATATTATTGTTTATATGCTAAGTGCATATTATATCAGTGGCATCCAGAAATATATCCTCGATAACATGCATTAAGGCCAACTTTCTATCGGTGACGATAATATTAGGCAATGGCCACATGTTATAAGTCATCAGGCTCCTTAGAACACTTAATGCTCACATGTAGTTCGTTTGCTTCTCGGATCTCAAAAAAACAAAAGCAACACAAAATGTCTTATTCATTGATGTTTGGCTAAGTATTTCTAACAAATGCATCTTATACCTTGTAGTCTTAGATGTGTCATCCATTATAAGAACTTGAAGAAAATTGCGTAAAAAATTGATGTTTGTAGGATGCGCGGAAAAAAAAACTCAAAGATCTCGTTCGTTACTTCGTTAGTTTGCTCCCAAACAATTGCTCGTGCTGTTTAACTTACCGAACAAGTATTGTATTTGGGTATTGCCCATTTTATCGACCAAATTGTGTTTTTGACACATATTGTAGATCGTACGCATACTAGAAACATTTTACGGGTTTTTATGCTTCAAACCATGATATATATCTCTTGGTCGAGAACCGATTGTAGTTTGACTACAAACAAACGCTTCTTCATCCGTTTTTAGTCTAAAAGCTCGTGAATGATCATCCAAATGTAAAAATAGATAATGGTTATGTTTCTTGTTTACCACGACCATGGAATAACCATGTAGTTCTAGGACCGGATTTCCCCTTAACGTGAAGAGAAAATCGCATTGTTTCGATGAACGTTCTCAATGCTTCTTCACATATCTTGTTTTGGGGTTAAGCTTATAAATACTTTGCTTCTCGCACTTGAAACGCATCTTTGGAGTTTGCTCATTTTCGCTACCGTCGTCCTTCTTCGTAACCAAAATGAATCCTAACTCAATTTTTTTGGAATCAACCTGACCAAATCGGATTTCATATAATAGCTTTTTGGTAGAAAAAAATTATGTATAATCGACCATCGAACATGATGGTTGCTCCGGTTCCTACAAAACACATGAAATTATATCAAAATATACTTAATTATAAGAAATTGTATCGAAATATGTTTAAATCGCACAAATTAGTGCACGTAATTGGTCAAAATCGTGAGTACAACGCAACCAATTTTAACAAAATCGCGTAATTTCACTACCCTAATTAAGTACCAAATCGCGCAAGTGTTTGCTAACACTAGCAACACAAAATTATCATTGCAGAGGATTTGGTTTGGGCTGGCCAAACTGGCTTTGGCAACTACTTTGAGCCTATGAGTCACTACCTCAACAGGTATTGTAATTACGAGAACAACAGACCTTTGATGCCTAAGGAGCTTCAACATGTATGTTTTCTATGTTCTATGAAAAATAAACGAGATTCTTTTGTTATTTTTTTCAAAAAAATGAAATAAAATATGTTTTCAGGAACCAAACACAGCCTCAAGTTATTCATAGGTAGTGAGTTTTCTTGAAAATGAACCAATATAATATAAAACATAAAATTTATAACTGCTAAACTCTTTACTTCCTACTTTGTTTATAATATTACAAAGCTGATGCACTTTCGGTAGAAAAATACAAGGGTTTTTTTAGCAAATAAGATACTTTATTACCAAAATAAGAATATTACAAATGTTAAGGGCTAAATAGCTAAAAAAAATTAAGATGACTAAATTAGCTAAGGAATAAAATCTGAAGACTACAAAAAAACTTCAAGCTTACGAATCAAACTCATAGCAATTTTTTCTCTTCCATGTGGAGAGAGAGAGAGAGAGAGAGAGAGAGAGAGAGAGAGAGAGAGAGAGAGAGAGAGAGAGAGAGAGAGAGAGAGAGAGAGAGAGAGAGAGAGAGAGAGAGAGAGAGAGAGAGAGAGAGAGAGAGAGAGAGAGAGAGAGAGAGAGGTGAGAGGAGAGAGAGAGAGAGGGGGAGAGAGAGAGAGAGAGGAGAGAGAGAGAGATAGAGAGAGAGAAAGAGGGGGGGAGAGAGAGAGAGAGAGAGAGAGAGAGAGAGAGAGAGAGAGAGAGAGAGAGAGAGAGAGAGAGAGACAGAGAGAGAGCTCATAGTGGCTAGGAAGCAACAAGGCTCTAAACTAGAATTTTTGGTCTAGAAAGTCTATCCTTCATCCAATGCACCTTCTAACCTTTCTTTCGAGTCCAATTGCATAAAAGCCCAAAATTTGAAAACCCTAGATCAAATTGGCTCTCGATTTAGAAAGAAATCTCCATTTTTCAACCTTTAATCCATTTGAATAGAGCTTTAACGACATCATCGACCATTTCCCTCAACTTGTCTATCCAATAGCTCAACTTCATAGATCTGCATGCAACGCCTTATTCCTGTAGCTTAGAGCTCCATCGCCTCTTTTCATCTGTAACATAAAAACCCAACAGAATCGACGATTTTAAGAGGTACTAATGTAGCATAGGCCTAAACTCTCAAGGAATACAATCGAGAGAAGGTAATTAAACGCATTGAAGTGAGAGAAGAAGAGCTTCTCTTTACACTTTAAAGTCCACTTCGTGAGCCAGTCTACAGCTTGGTTCTGATCTCTCGAAATGAAGGTTAACGTCATGGAGGGCAACAACAAACTTTTACAGATCGAGATAATATTTTTCAGGTACCAGGGATTCTTATTTTTGTTAATGATGTTTATAAGAGTTAGACATTCCGATTTTATATCAATACTAACCCAATTATTTTCTTTGCAGGTTAACAGCCCCTCTAATAAAGCAGTGGTCTCAGAGGGGTAAGCTTACCAAACAACTTAGAAAAAGCATGGACAATAACACCTTCAGAATCCCTGATGATCATGGCACCACATAAATCGCCATAAGCAAGACTCGAGGCGTCAACGTTCATCTTGAGCCTGCCAACAACAGGAGCTTCCCACTTCAGATAAGTAAAATGTTTACAGTTTTTTTCTTGTGATAAGCATCCTAAAGACTGACCAGCATCACTGGTATTTAACAAGTGCTTACTGGTTAGTACATTAGAGATGTCTAAACCTAGAAGGATATTAGTGATCATAGTAATGGAAGTATGGAGGCTTACAACCAGTGCCTTTATACTTCACATTATTTTTACTTTTCCATATCACCCAACAAATGAGAGCTGGGATACAGTGGGTGATATGAGTCTTAATATTAGAGAACCAAAACCAATTGTAGACAATGTGTTTAACAGTCATATGTCTTTCAACTCTTACTTTAAACAAATTGCTATAATGACACCAAAGACTCCAAGAGTAATCACAACTGACAAAAAGATGATTTATACTCTCAATGTTTTTGCAAAAAGAACATTTTGAAGCTAAGTAAAAATGATTTTTTTTTGTAAAATAGAATCTACAGGCAAATAATTATGAATAACTCTCCAGAGTAAGAAAGAAAACTTCATGGGAGTTATTGAAGACCAGATTTTAATATTAATGTTTTTGCAAAAAGAACATTTTGAAGCTAAGTAAAAATGATTTTTTTTTTAAAATAGAATCTACAGGAAAATAATTATGAATAACTCTCCATAGTAAGAAAGAAAACTTCATGGGAGTTATTGATATGAGTCTTAATATTAGAGAACCAAAACCAATCGTAGACAATGTGTTTAACAGTCATATGTCTTTCAACTCTTACTTTAAACAAATTGATATAATGACACCAAAGACTCCAAGAGTAATCACAATTGACAAAAAGATGATTTATACTCTCAATGTTTTTGCAAAAAGAACATTTTGAAGCTAAATAAAAATGAATTTTTTGTAAAATAGAATCTACAGGCAAATAATTATGAATAACTCTCCAAAGTAAGAAAGAAAACTTCATGGGAGTTATTGAAGACCAGATTTTCTTGTTAAAGCTTGATTTGTAATTGGGATTTCTCACTGAATTCCAAGTACATTTGAACTTGAAGTTATGATCTGGTGAAAGTGCCTAGATTATTTCATCATCTTTGTCTAATTTTGTACTTCATAATTCTGTCTTTTCTGTTGTTAGGTAAGGAGCTCAGAAAAGAAAAATCCTAGTTATTGGCCTTCCAAAAAGTGTTAACCTTGGCCTCTAAGAACCACTTATTCGTAGGTAGTAAATGGTTCATAATAGGGGCCATGTCATGCCAATTGTCAGTCCAGAAGTCCACTTCACCTTTGCCAATGAGCCACTTCACATTCTACTCAGCTTCACCATTGATACCCATCAAGCGTTTCCAGGTAAGAGAACATCTATTACTGTAATTTACTTTTAAAGGATGAAAGTTCATATTGTAGGTATTATGCATTAGCAGTGCCCAAATAAACCTTTTCTTTCTATAGTTAAACCAGAGATTATGGGAGTAAGTGGATTGAATATCGGAAAGACTTCTGATATTCAAACCACCCTCCTCGAAAGGAAAACAATTTTTTTCCAAGAGGACCAATGAATACTTTTCTCATTTGTATTTGATCTCCATAAAAACTTATTAAAACTATTTTCCAATATTTTTATAATAGAATTAGGCAGCATAGAACTTTGCATCCAGTAATAAGTGATAGGTAAAAGTTTAGTGGTAATAAGAGATAATCTTCTCCCATAAGAGAGCTGCTTGATGTTCCATTCCATAATATTTCCTTTAATTTTATCCAGTAATGGAGCGTAATTGACAGCCTTGTTATTGTTGTGCAGAGTAATCCCAAGGTAACAAGTAGGGAGAAAATAAGTAGTGAAGCCTGTTGTGTTCTCTATAATATTAAGCCTGCAAATCTGAAATTTCTTAGAGGTAATAACTTTAGTCTTATCCTTGTTCATACTCTGACTAGAAACACTCTGATATTTGTCTAAGAAAGAACTGAGAGTATCAATAGATTTAGGTAAGCTATTAGTATAAATAATTATATCATCAGCAAAGGTAGTGCAAAGAATGAGCATATTAGACCTATAATCAAACTGCATATAGCTATTTAAGTCAAACAATCTCTTTAGACCTATAATTAATACTTCTTGACCCAGAATGAAGAGGCTTGGAGACAAGGGATCTCCTTGTCTCAAGCCTCTATTAGAATTGAAAAACCCATAACTATTACCATTTATTAGAACAAAAAGCTTATCATTACTAATCATATATTTCATCAGATTGGTGAATCTGTTAGAAAAACCAAAAAGACTAAGAACTTTAATAACAAAGGGAATAGACATTTTGTCAAAAGCTTTTGACATGTCCATTCCTTTTCTTAGGCTTTGTATCTAAATCAAATGCCAATTCATTGCCTATTAAAATATTATCATGAATAAATCTATTTATGATGAAAGCACTTTGGGTGTTAGAAATAATATTAGGCAAAATACTAGAAAGTCTATTATTTAAAATCCTAAAAAAGATTCTGTTATACATGGTACATAAACTAATGGGTCTATAGTTACCTCAGTTAATAGGGCTAGAGTTCTTAGGGATTAAGATAATGTCAGTGGCAAACATACCACTAGGCATTTTATGACCAACCAAATAAGAATTGATAGAGTTACCAAGATCTTTTTTAATAATATGCCAACAGGTTCTATAAAACGTAATATTATAACCATCCAAACCTGCAGCACTGTCTTTTTTCATAGTGTTGATAACATCCCAAATTTCTTCATCATTTGCAGGCTTCATAAGAGTCGTATTATCCTCCTCAGAAATAATCTTATGAATGACATCCAGGATTGGATCAGACAGCAAATTGGCTTCTTTATCTCTACTGCTATAAGAGCTAATAGACAGATAAGTAGAAAAATAATTAACAGCAGAATTTCCAATATCGTTTTCATTATGCAGCCAGTCATCCCCAACTTTTATGTCATTTATGGAATTTTTCCTTCTTTTCTTATTCACATATGCATGATAAACTTTTGTGTTACCATCAGCTTCTTTAAGCCATAAATTATAGCATTTCTGCTTCAAATAAGACTCTTCAATTCTCAAAGCCTTAATATGCATAGTTATAGCCTTATTAAGATTGTTGTTGGTAACATTATTATTCATATATAGATGCATTATTTCCATGATTTTAACTTTTTCTTCAGCCTCTTTTAGATTACTAAAAATATTACCAAATTGGTTATTGTTCCAGTTTTTAAGACAGCTTTTAAATCTTTTCATTTTGTACCAAACTATATTATTAGGAGCAGCATTTAGACTTAAATTCCAATTCTTTTCAACTGTTTCAAGAAATGAATCATTAGAAGTCCACATGTTTAAAGACTTGAAACTTCTTTTTTGTATATAGGACTATCAATAGTTATGGATGCACTAATAAGCATAGGGGCATGGTCAGAACAAGTTCTGACCATGTTGATAACCTGAGTGGATAGGAAATAGTCAGCCCATTTAGTGTTGAACATCACCTTGTCTAATCGTTTCCATTTCATGTTCTTATTCCAAGTAAACTTGGAACCCACAGCAACGGCATCTTCTAGATTACAATCAGAGATAGCTTCAACAAAATCATCAATTCCCCTTTGACACAAGGTGGTGCAGCCCATTTTTCTCCTCAGCTGACGCGACAATGTTAAAGTCTCCCATGGTAAGCCAAATCCTATTCTCAATAGATATAACTTTCAGATCATTCCAAAGATTTCTCCTCATAACAAGATTACATTTAGCATAGATAATTGTCATGACAAAATTATTAGGAATACCAGGGTACCATATTTCAAGATGAAGTAACTGATCTCTATTAGTAAAAACACTAATATTAATATCAGAAGACCAAAAAATCCAAATTTTATTAGTATAATTAGCACTGAAGTTAGGAAAGTTTAACCTGCTAGCCACTTCCCTTTGAGTTTCAACTTTAACTAATGGCTCTTGAATGGAAAGAATCTTCACTTTTTCCTTAAGAATGATGTCTTTTAGTCTACCCACCGTAGGATTATTGTTAATACCTCGAACATTCCAGTTTAACACTTTAATCATTATCAGATACAGATTTGTACTTCTTTTTTATCCCTGTAAATTGCAGAGATTTTAACACCCTTTTGCTTGGTCTTTTTCTTTTATTAACATTCTTTAGTTTCTTTTTCAGGATATTGTTGAAACTCTTTTCAATAGGAGAACCCATATTAATCAAGGTAACAGGAGAGGTACACTCGCTTCCGATATTGTCTTTGGTAGGAGAAATATTACTTGAATATAGAAAACTAGAATCTTGAGATTTTGAATCCATGATTTTGCTTATATCCTGTAAAGCTTCTATAACTTCTCTTTCTTCTGCAGGTTCCTTAATACCTTCACCTTTTTCTTGAGGATCATACCTTTCCTTGAAGACATGAAGATCTTGTTTCAGGTTTCCTTTCAAGCATAAAGATCTCCACAATAGCATTGGGAATAGAAGACTCATTTTCTATCACTATCGACCTAATCTTAGGAAAATAAACCTTCTTTGTATCATTAAGATTTCTAGTTTTAGTAATTTTGTCCTTGTAAACATTATCTTTTATTAATGAAGAATAAGATTAAAATTTCTATCAGAAACATTTTCCTTGATCTTATCTTTCATTTTCTGTTCTTTAACACATTCACTGTTATTGTGTCCTTGATGATAGTATACCGAACAATATTTAGGAAGGTTCTTGTAAGATATATTCAGCCAGCAGCCATCATTTTGGCCAAATCCCACGCAAACTTTAGAGTGAAGTCTAGTAGCCACACCTATTTCAACCAGAGCATAGACAACATTATTATAAGTTATGTTCTTTGCAACATATTGAATTTTGTATGGATATTCAATTGTTGAAACAAATTCAGATATCATTTTATCATCATAGAGAAATTCAGGTATCTGTTCAAGCCTTATCCAAACCAGGACCATAGAACTCTCTGAATACAATAACATGCATCAGCATCATCATTGGTCCAAATAAAGTTACAAGTACAAATGATGAGCTTTGATAAAATCGACTACTTCATCTATAGTCATGCTTAATAGACAACTCTCTTGCCATGAACTCCATGAATCACACGAATAGATCAAGGAAAGTATAATCAATGAGCTTTGATATAATCCACTACTTTATCTATAGTCAAATACTTTATCGGCAACCCTCTTGCAATGCACTCCCTGAGTCACACGAAGAGATCAAGGAAAGTAAACATAGAGTAGTTGTCTACTCTATGTTTTTGCTTTATTACCTCTTTGTCTAGTTGTGTTGTTGCTTAGGTGACTCTTGACTCTAGACAAAACAGTTAAACTACGCTGAAAACTACTTTGACTTGCTTGCAAAAGAGTGCTTGAGATTCTTAGAAGATTATAAAGATACACACTGAAATTTGTAAAAATTATTGAGACAGACTACGCACCTCCCATGGATCTACCATTATAAAGTCAGAGCTTTTACAGGCTAGATTACACAGCTCGATTCGATGTTCAGCAGAGAGAAGGCCCTACATCAGATCACATCAAATGACGAAATAAACGGGGAAAAAACAATCTTATACCAAAACCAACATTGATTTTAATCATGTAGAAGTAACATGATGTAATGAAAGTTCAGATATAACACAAAAACACTTAGACTCAACTCATAGAATCTAATTATAGTCTAAGTGTTGAAAAAAGCAATGCGTTTTTTTTAACAAACCCCTAAGCAAAGTAACATACCTTTTTCTTGTATGCATCATTGACTGGGGGCATATAGCTGGCAATAACACAGTAGCCTTGTCAAAGCAATGGGTTCAGTATGTGGAGAGCCAAGTGAATCATGTAGAATTTCTCCATTGTCGTCGCTAAGGAGAAATTCTGATTGATTATCTTCTACTGGAAAAGTTGCACATTGTGTACCTCCGAGTCCATCTTCACGTTGCGTAAAGTTGTGGTTTTCATCCCTACCTATCTGATTTTCTCCGGAGACAAGGCTAGTTGGGTCTTCAGCTTGTGCTTTTTCCAATGAACCCTGATGAGAATATCGAGAGCTATGTTTTATCAGACTTGAGAATACGTCATCTGCAATTGTTTTACCGGCAAGCATGGTGAAGCTATCGCGAAGCTAGCTCCCCGGCTCTCTGCTTTTCTCCCTTTATATGGAGGTGTTAAGCTGTCCACAGTTTAACACCAAATGCCTGCATAGAAGGTCTATTAATTGCGTTCCCAATTGAACTGGAAGGAAGTAAATTTCTGTCACCGCTACTACTGCCTCCCAATGAGCAGTTTTTGGTTTTAAGTTCTCGCAAAAGACCAGAATTCCTTTTATCTTGCTCATATTTTTCATTAGTTTGATCAACCAGGGCAGCAGGATAGGTAATCTTCTCTTGGTTTCTTTCTTCTGAAGCTGAGTTTGTTGGACTCGCTATATCATGCATCTTCATATCCTCTGAACTGGAGATATCTCTCTCTCCATCAGGATTTACATTAGATAGAGTAGACATCAAGGCAGCATCTTCCTTATCTAGTGCATTTTCAAAGAGATCTCCCACCTTTGTTGATTCAGGAAGCGAAGAATCTGGCATAGAAATCTGGTTATGAAAATCCTCATCTTCGACGACAGTGGGAGTCTTGATCACTAGAGAAACGATGTTTGACTCTAGAATCTTGCTTACTTTCTCAATCAAGTTGGGATGGGATTCGAATGAATGGCTAGAAGGATTCTGTTCTGTATTTGAGACTAGCTGGTGCTCACAAATATTAATAGCCTCCTGCACTACAGTGTCTTCCTGAAAGCAAATAGGAGATGAATCGTCAAGCATAGAATGCGGTGGCTTGGGAAGCTCTGAAGACGTTGGAGGTAAAAGACTGGAAGCTTTTATTTAAAACGCGGACTTGAGCGTCACTGAAATTAAGTTGCTTAGGCTTTACAGACACAAGATCAAGGGACGGGCTTGACTGCGATGTTCCATTTCCTACTTGATAGTGGTCACCAGTCATGTTATAAATAGTACTAATGGGATGTTCCAGTACTTCATCTGCGCACTTGCTTTGTTCATCAAAACTTCTAGATACAGTTATTTGCCTACTAATGCTGGTCTCTTTTTCTTTGCACAAGGAAGTTTTCGCTTTTGCTTTCTTCACTCCGCCACTGTTATCACAAGACAAAGAGCCTGACCCTGTAATAGAATGGAGATCTTTTCTTGATTTACTCAAAGAAATTCTAGCCACACCACCCCTTCAGATGAAGCATGAAAAGACTTGTCCGCATTCGAATGATCACTTATAAAGCTGGATTTTTGTCCTAAGACTCTAGATCTTGTGATTCCACCAGAGTATTCATTTTTGCCTCTTTCTTTGCTTTGCACATAACCTGCTTTTTTTTCTGCTGCTGCTGCGCAACCTCCATCGTTCAGAGAAGAATTTGAACTTCTAGAGTGAATAGTTCCACCCACACCTTCGCCCTGGAAATCTATCTCTTTATTTGTAGTTCTGCTGGACTGAACACTTCCACCCATGTTGTTGCTCTGCACATCTTCTGTTGAGCAGCAACTGTCATTTAATTTTAAGGGCTCGGCTAATTTCATGTCACTAGAATTGTCAGACTGGATGGATACTTCTGGACTTCTAGGCACATCCACTAAATCCATTTCTGCTGCTGAGCAACAATTGTCACCAGAATTTTCAGACTGGATGGATATTTCTGGACTTCTAGGCACCGGTGCAATAGAAGAAGACTTGCTTACATTTAAAGTTGTTTGGCCTGAACCTCAGGTCCAATAACTTTACTAGAATTAACAACTGCCTCTTCTGCTGGGCAATTTTTGTCTGCCGCCATCGACAGACCTCGCCACTGCTATATCAGACAATTTAGTTTGACCTTCAGAACCTTTTGCACTATTGCGGAGCTCCAGAGCCTTTTGCCTTGATTTGGATCTACCAATCATTGCAAGCGAGAATGTGGGGTGAGACTAAAGGATTGTGGCAGTCTTGAGGAGTCATAACAATCGGATCAAGCACAAATCCAGCAGATGAAGCACATCCTGTATTGTCAGCATTTGCACTAAGGCGGAGCTTCAGAGCCTTCTACCTTGACTAGGATCTACTAACCCTTGCATGCGACTAAAGTATCTTGGCAATCTTGAGGAGATATAACAGTAGGATCAGGCACAAATCCAGGAGATGAAGCACATCCTGTATTGTCGTGCAAAACTGGCTGTTCATCAACTTGCCCATAGCCATATAATGAAGACATTCCAGTGACTGTTTTCGTGGCTCTAAGACCTAACTGGTCTATTAACACCTGCACTCGAAGCTTCTTCTTCGATTTCGTTAGATTCCGAGGGAGACGGAGCTCGGCGGCGTAAGTTAACGTTTCCTCGACGGTGAGCATCGTAAAAAGAAGATCCTCTTGGATAACGTAAGTAGATATCCCTTTCATCATTTTCGAATTCAGAGTCTCTCCGTTTAAATTCACAGTACTTTTCACTCTCCCTTTCGCAATCCGATCAGCCAAAGCGTCAATCAACATCGATTTCCCCGAACCACTAGCTCCGAGAACCGCAAGGATCTCACCATCACGTGCCTGACCTGAGATATCATCAAGCAGAGTCTTCGATTTAGGTGTTAACACACTCTCGTCCAGCGAACTACCGGATTTCTTCAATGAGAAGGAAAACTTCTCACGGACCTTCACACTATAAGTCAAGTTGTTAAACGACAGAAGAAACAGAATCGGCCTGAGCTCAGGCGTGATCACACCACTCAGATCCAAAACGTAACGACGACTGTGCCTGTGCGCAACTAGCTCTTCCTTAAAAGATCTAGTTCATCAAGCTCATCAACACTTCAAATTCTCTATATCCAAACCCTTGAAATCAAAATCCAAAGTCTAGGCTTATCTACCTCACATGGACATTCCATTACCGGTCGACAAACTTTCTATACCATCAACGAACCAGTAAGTTTTTAAATTTTGTCTATTGTTCTTAATCTGTTAATCTTTTCAATGCTTTAATTCGATTGATTATAAGGTAGTGTATATGGAGCAGGGATAAGGTCTATGTAGTTCTTGTCGCAACCGGTAGCTTCAATCCTCCTACGTTCATGCACTTGCGAATTTTCGGTAAATTGTTAATAATGCTTTCTCTCGTGTGTGGACTGATGCATTAAACTTACAACTTGTTTGCTAATAGTAGATTATACTGCTTATGAAGCTTATTTTAATTATCATATTTGTAAATTTATAGGATTGCTGATCCATTTGAGTTCATAACATTCACATTCGAAGTTTATCAATCATAGTTTCCTGGACATGTGATGTACCTTCTTACATCACATATAAGTTCACTGAGGTTTTAGATCCTATAAGTTCAACTCTTAGCACTATGGGTTCTTTTTCGTTGTCCAATGCAAAATAACTTTTTTCACTAATGTCCGGTACTATTTTGAGCTGCCATCAATTAATCATTTATGGGTATTGTATAATCTGACCGGTCCATTGCATTTTTTCGTCTCTAGAGTTGGCGAGAGATGCATTAAATTCACAAGGCTACTGTGTTATTGCCGGCTATATGTCCCCAGTCAATGATGCATACAAGAAAAAGGTATGTTACTTTGCTTAGGGTTTTGTTCAAAAAAACGCATTGCTTTTTTCAACACATAGACTATGATTAGATTTTATGAGTTGAGTCTAAGTGTTTTTGTGTTATATCTGAACTTTCATTCCATCATGTTACTTCTACATGATTAAAATCAATGTTGGTTTTGCTATAAGATTGTTTTTTTCCGGTTTATTTCGTCATCGGATGTGATCTGATGTAGGGCCTTCTCTCTGCTGAACATCGAATCGAGCTGTGTAATATAGCCTGTAAAAGCTCTGACTTTATAATGGTTGATCCATGGGAGGTGCGTAGTCTGTCTCAATAAGTGTTACAAATTTCAGCGTGTATCATTATAATTTTCTAAGAATCTTAAGCACTCTTTTGCAGGCAAGTCAAAGTAGTTTTCAGCGTAGTTTAACTGTTTTGTCTAGAGTCAAGAGTCACCTAAGCAACAACACAACGATACAAAGAGGTAATAAAGCAAAAACATAGAGTAGACAACCACTGTCAATTCCTTGTTTTATTTTCAGTTCAAGTAATACTTTTGATTAAATGGACAATACTAACGCAGAATTTCTTTTACTCGGTTGCGGCTCTTAAGGATCCTTGAAAGTCATGCTTGTCTGTGGCTCTGACTTACTCCAGTCTTTCGGTATCCCTGGATTTTGGATCCCCGAACAGGTAAAATTTACATATTAGGATTCTTTCTTCTTTTATTTGGATTGGATTGTGTTCTTGTTTATTTTTCCCTTAGAGTTTAGCTACGAATCACTTATATTTTCTTATCTTCTCAGGTTAGGGCCATTTGTAGTGATTTTGGCATTGTTTGCGTACGAAGAGAAGGACGAGATGTTGAAAAAATTATTTCTGATAGTTTAATCCTAGATGAAAACAAGGTTAGTAGAATAATTTGGTTTTGACAATCCTTTTTGATGTGTAGAAAGCATTAATTTTCGTATGGCTAAATTTTGTGGTTGATCTTGTAGGACAATATTAAAATCGTTGATGAAATTGTGCCTAATCAAATCAGTTCAAGTAGAGTAAGGTAATCCTTCTACGTACTGATTCGATCAAACATAAACGTAATTCTCTTTAGATAAAATCTGAAAATTTACTTGATCTCTTCGTGTGACTCAGGGAGTGCATTGCAAGAGGGTTGTCGATAAAGTATTTGACTATAGATGAAGTAGTGGATTATATCAAAGCTCATCGATTATACTTTCCTTGATCTATTCGTGTGATTCAGGGAGTTCATTGCAAGAGAGTTGGCTATTAAGTGTGACTATAGATGAAGTAGTCGATTCTATCAAAGCGCATCACTTGTACTTGTAACTTTATTTGGACCAATGACGATAATTTCAAGCTTTCGATGTGTTGATTAGAGCTGTATTCTAAATAGTTTTGCTCAACCCAATTTACCTTGTACGATATCAAAAGGGCATCAATTTCTTCGTCGTTTGGAGGAAGTAAAAAGGCCTCTTTTATTTATGTAACTTCCAAGGGTTGTGTTATGTCAGGTGGTGTAATCTGTAAGTTTTTAACCCTTCAATAATAGTAGTAGTAATAAAAATGTTTGGTTTTCAACTTCATTATCAAGTACAATCATTAGTATTATTGCAAACTAAAGATTTTGTGAGCCAAACGTTCAGCTTCAGCTTGCTGTATAATTTATAAACCAATGTTTTTTTATGTATAAATAAATAACATTCTGTTGATATATATTTATATCTAAATTATATGAGAGAAAAAGAGCATGTCCACTTCTCTAACATCAATTTCAACTATTTTGAGTTTCTTGATACACTCCCTCATATTTTGCTCAAAACAAGGGAAAAAACAAGTTTAACCCAAAAAATTGAAGCACAAAACAAAGAAAAAAGAGTCAATAAAAGTTGAGTTTGGATTTTGAATTTCGGATATTCTTCTGGGTTTAATTTTGGTACAGAATTTTTTGTCAATTTTTTAGTCCGAATACCGGACAAGAAAAGGTCTTGAATGATAGTAATCAGTCTCATTATTACATGATAATCCTAAAAAAAGATGAGCATGATTTAGTTTTTACAGTCCCAATCTTGTTTTGTTGAAAGAGAACAATGAGTGTGTTTCTGAGTTGTTTTGTTTTGGTTTTGAGAGGTGTTGTTGTTAACAGTAAGCCTTTGGTTCCTGCACTAATCATATTCGGTGATTCTGTTGTTGATGTTGGTAATAACAATTATCTTAATACAATAGTTAAGGCTAATTTTCCTCCGTATGGAAGAGATTATGTTAATCGAGTTCCGACAGGAAGGTTTTGCAATGGAAAGATTGCTATGGATTTTACAGGTATTTCGAGCTTCGAATAATAAAATCGAATAAATTGGATAGCACCATCTTTGTTTGTCTATTTGTTTTTATGTTTTAGGTTTCTTGATGTACAGCTGAGTACCTAGGGTTCAATACATACCCACAACCCTACCTTAACCAAGAAGCAAGAGGAAATGACTTACTGACAGGAGCCAACTTTGCCTCTTCATCTTCTGGCTTATACGACGAAACACCACTGTTATACGTAAGAGATGATTTACTATATCTTTGATATACTCTGATCAAGATAACAAGCTATGAGCTATATAGTAGAACCGACAAAACTTCATAGTAACTCAGGCTCTGTTCGGTTTGTGAATTTTTCTGTAGAACGCTCTAACACTAAACCAGCAGCTGAACTATTACAGAGAGTATCAAACTAGAATTGTCAGCTTAGTTGGCCTACGTAATGCAACCGACATCATCTCCGGTGCAGTCCACGTCTTAACTGCCGGAAGCAGTGACTATATTCAAAATTACTACATTAACCCTGTCCTCCGAGGCCTTTACTCGCCCGATCAGTATGCAGACTTTCTCTTAGGATCCTACTCCACTTTTATTCAGGTATGTTGTTGAATTAGACCTTACAAGTTACAATACTAAAATCATATATTGCTCCCTCAATTTCAGACCATATACAATTTTTGTCTTTCGGTTTATAAGCCACTAACTTTGTTTATGGTAGATCTATAAGAAAAGTGTTTTTGACAGTTCTCTATAAAAAAAAAAAAGAGTTACAAACAAACACCTTATAGTATATACTTCGTCCATAACAACCGGATTATGTTTGTTTAACCCGGAGCTTCATCTTTGTACACATACATGCATTACATATAAAGGATGGGAAAATCCTTTTTAGCTATTTTGTTCTCAGTGAAACTAATTATTGTTTGTAATAGAATCTTTATGCACTTGGAGCACGAAGAATAGGTACAACATCACTACCTCCAATCGGGTGTTTACCTGCAGCCATAACTCTCTTTGGTTTAGGAAGTAATGATTGTGTATCAAATTTGAATCAAGCCGCCATTTTGTTCAACAACAAACTCAACGTCAGGTCGCAATACCTGGCTAATAATCTACCCGGTCTCAAACTCGTTGTCTTTGATATTTACCAACCTCTCTTGGATATGATCACTAGACCGCTCGATAGTGGTAAGTCCTTTAATATACAAAAAAAAAAGTACAACGTTAAGCTTTCAAGTTTAAAAAGTATAATGAAGGGGTTGTTTAGTGCATCACTTCAAGAAAAAACAGAAAAATAAACCAAAAACGTCAAGAGCAAGAAAATATAGTCGAAAAAGGAAGACTCAAAAACTTCAAAAGCTATTTAAGAACATAGTTTCTGAGCCCTTTTTGGCCGTTTCATTTTATTTTGAGCCAAATATATTGAAAACCTGTTCTAAGGAAGAGTTTTTTTTGCTCATTAGCGTTAAAAGGAAAAGCATATAGACACCAAACAACGCCAACGAAGAATGAACATCTCAAAAATAGTTTGTAACAACATTATAAGTTGTTAAGGTATCGCCCAAAATTTCACCAATTCCGCTTCCTTTTTGTTATGCAGGTTTCTATGAGGTGAGAAGAGGTTGCTGTGGAACAGGAATGTTCGAAACATCAGTTCTATGTAATGCTATTTCTATGGGGACATGTTCCAATGCAACACAATACGTGTTTTGGGACGGATTCCATCCTTCTGAAGCAGCTAACAGGGTTTTGGCAACTTCTCTACTTGCTCAGGGTTTCAACCTGATATCTTGAACGTTTCTTAATAAACAGATCATAGTTGTGGACATCTTATATGATGTTGTGGAAGGTTTGTTTTCACTGATGCAATCTACCTACTGTAGAAATTTTGGTACTTCCATCATCATGGTGTCTCTGGGTAAATTATTATTCAGCAATTTGTTCCAAAGTTTTGACTTTTAACAATAGATCAAGTCACTTTAGTAAGTTCCTATAGATAATTTAGCCATTTGTAATTCATGTATTATTTATGATTTTAAAGCTATGAATTGTATGACTAAAGTGACAAAATCAGAACAAGTTTATCAAAGATTACATATCTGTGATGAAAACCAACATCAGAATTGATCAACTTTTAGGCTGCACTTGTCAGGGAAAAGGTTTTTCTATTTTTAATTTCATTGAAAATTTTCCAAAAATATTTTCATATTAAAAACATTAGAACCATGTTTGATTCATGCAAATGGAAAAAAAATCATTTTTTAAAAATTAATATCTTCAAAAAGAATTTATGTTACAGGAAATAAATTAGATTAATATCTAATTTATTTAGTATAATATATATTTAGTATAATATATATTGTAGTATATTTATTTTCCTAAAGTTGACATAGACTATTGACTATAATTGATTATCATATATATTATACTTAATCTTTGACTAAATAAATATACTACAATATATATTATACTAAATATATATTATACTAAATAAATTAGATATTAATCTAATTTATTTCCTGTAACATTAAATATATAGAATAACTACCAGAGGATATACAAACTATGGCTTGTTATAGAGTACACAAAACAGTGAAAAGTCACGTTAGGCTGTTTAAATTCATGTTACAACGGCAAACTATTGTAAATTCACTTCACAGCTTCAAATCAATAGGAACATGAATTTGGTGTATCTAGCATAATGTTTTCATTTTCAGCAACCAAATTCACGTTAGATTCTGTTTTAAGTGAATGAAAAAAGAAAACAGTGTAAATTTTGAAAATAAATTTGTTTACCTGCTTTCGTTAAGAAAGTTCAAATCCGGCATTTGAGCTGATTGCATAGAGAAGCTTCTCCCTCATTGTGCTTGCACGTTTGTATGTTGGAAGCTGCAAAACATACAATCTCAAGAAGATCAAGCCGAGGGAAGATGCTCAATGTTAAGACTAATCTTTAGTGCTTCGCAATGTAGACTATCAAATTCATAACGATCATGGTGCACATCATCTATGCACCATCCCGCTGAACATAACATGGATGCTTATTAATTTCCACTCTTCTTTTATAGTTGGCCCTCACCTTTCTTTTATTTTTAGTTATACCAAACATAAAATAAATTCACTAATAAACATTTTGTATTCCTCGCAATATTTTGAAAACCAAACAAAAAACTTGAGGTACCTTAAGAGTATTGTAGCATGTAGAGGCCGAGGGAAGCCGTTCAACATCTTGGCCTCCAAATGCTGCCCAAACAGGAGCATTACAAACAACCTGCACAGTAAACAGTCAGCTCCAAATATCAATTCCTATAATAAAACACGCTACTAGAGTGTTTTTCTACACAGTATCGTTTCTTCAATCTTCACTCTTTTATTAGTATAATAAACAAAAGAAAATTTGAAATAGTTTTTAAGTTACGTTAATTCACTACAAAAAGGAACAGACTGGAGACAGTTTATGCTGGTCCATACTTTATGAATTGTGAAAGTCGGCTGCAAATATTTAAACCCGAGTAATGGCTGTCGAGAACAACTGGTCACAAATTTAAGGAGCATGCAACGTTCTTCTGGCTCAAATCCTCTGAAGACCTGAAACGAATACCCAGAAGATAGTCTTGATGTATATTATTAGCTAAAATAATTTACGACATGTATCTTCAACTCAACCAAAATGGGTTCTTTGGGTACTAAATCATCGAACCCATATGACAAACCATAAACATACAACCCCTGTACAGTAGATGGGCATGCATAAATACTAACATTGCGGAAGAAAAATCAACAAAATTAAGATACTTTTTTCGTGAAAAAGTTCAACATTTTCTTGAACAGTTCCAAACTGGTATCAAAATTAGTCTTATAGTCCTACATGGCCTCGAATAATGTAGTTTAATCGAACGCAGTCTACGACAACAATTTCCTGAACTAATAACATTGAAAATGAGAAAAAGGGGTGAGTCAGTTAGTGAGAAATTTCTAGACTGGCGAAAATTTCAAACTCTATATCTTGTCATTTCGTTGTTGCATAAAAAACAAGTTTCTTGAGCACACTGACGAAGCAAGAAAATAAATTAATGAAGCACTCAGGGCTTTATTTGAAAATGTGTGCTAACTGCCAGTCTGCAATAACTGAACTTTTGCTATTAGAAGAGTACTACCACTGATTTAATTGCCAAATTTTATAAACTTTGACTCCCTTTTCACAGATTGACTAGAAAGACCACATTACATAAACTGGACTATTGCCGGAAGTCCTAATGTGTCTGTTTGTGTTGCATATAATCGAGAAAAATGAAAAATAAGAGGGTTCGAAGGCTGATGCATGTGTACCAATATCCGGAATATCAAACAGATAGTTGGAATAGAAGATTCCCCAAGCAAGTGGTCTATATGATATAGGTAAAATGCAGCAGAATCCCTACCTCCCAAAATATTTTAATTGTTCTACTACCGTCATCGTAACCCCCAGAGTACTTTGTGTTATTTCTCAAGTCATCAACATCAATATCATGTGTTCCACCTGATAAAAGCTGCATATATATGGAGACTACCTGATTAATATAAAGTCATCTACTAATTCAGGAAAAATAAAATAAAAATGAAGGATTGAAACTGACATATTGCATTGTCATTGTTACACAATAAATTGGAACACTTGAAGGTTCAGTCTTTTCCAATTTCCTTACAATTACGATTAATTAACAGGTACAGGCTTGTCAACAGCTTATGCTATTCCACAAGCAATTAAAAATATAAATTCTCTTCAGATCTTTGTTTCAGCTGCAAAATATTAATGCTATTCTCTTCATTTTTTGATAGATTCCTATATCCCTTTATATATTTAATTATTTGCGCTATTCTTTTTAGTATGTTATCCAAGACTCTTCACCAAAAATTTTGAAGGATTGCTCTTCATGATAGGTTGTGTATCTAGTGATTCTAACCTCACATCAAATGCTTCTTGAACCACCTGAATGCGGCTGACTTTTCTACCAAGTTAACATCTTAAATTAAGAGTTCGCCAAGATAAAAATGGATGAAATAAAGTAAAACCAATAGCACATACGTAATAGATAGACCCACTGACCCTAGAAACTAGCCTGAACATTTGTTTGAGCCTAATGCAATATGAGAAGTAAACCAAAAGAATTTCAATGTGGTTTGTGCAGAATGAAACCAACAGCCAGATATTCAATGTAGAAACACAAAGTTAACTGTTGCAAGGAGTGAACCAGTCTACCTGATTAAATTCATTTGCATTAAACAGCTTCAACCACGAGGGCGATATGAGATCAGTTAATCCTCTATAAAAGGCGTTTGAAAAGGGTAACATCTGCCATTTGAGAAAGAAAATAAAGAAATTTTGATTTGTACAGCAGAAAATATTATCATGATTTTACCAAATCAAAAATATAAAAGACCTGCCGGTTGAGTTTATAATCAGCCATTGCATGAATATACTGCATCTTGTTCTCATTAGTCACGGCCATGTCTTTCCCTCCCGATTTAAGCTCAATAACATGCTGTTTGCCAAATGACTCTTCTGTGACAGTAAAATCCAGGGACAGATCCTCGATATCACCGTCATAATGCTGTAGTAAGAAACTCAGATCGTTAAGAGTTTATTATAGTAGTAGTAATGCAAGTCTTTATGGACATTCCACATAAGACACGTTTATGAGGCAATTCTAAGAACTAATCAGAACAAGAAAAAGCGGCACTAATTATAGGCAGGATACTAACATGGGTTGTAGTTGTTCAAAGCATTACCTTGACATACAAAAGATTCTTGTACAGTTCTGGATCCAGTGTGGATAGTTCATCAAGAAAGCTGTACCGGCCAAACATCTTTTGAACAAAAACTTGCGAAAAAGAGTAATCCAGTAACATTCCTTCATACAGAGCTTTGCCAACAATTTTCCCCAGAAACTCAATCATCTGGTAACCATTCTCGAGATGTCGAGCCGCTGGATTAGGGACTAGTTGTCTGTCTGAAGTTAACGTTTGGGAGAACAACCCATAACTTTTAAGAACAAAAAGAAAATCACTTTCTTGATAAAAAAAAAGGTTAATACGACAAGCCAGAAATAATATTAACAACAAATGAAACTTACTCGGGAGAAAAAACTGTTTTGGATATGTCAGTTAAAAATTCTTTGGACAATCCACCATAGTCCAGGCCAGCTTCTGGAAGGCCACTTTCATTAACAAACGAAACGTTGATGGAAGACTTCAACCTGGTTCCAAGTGAGTTTAGTTGTCGGAATCCATCTTCAACAATATGACCCCGTCGAACTACTATCTCGATTGATCTGAAACCAGGTCCAACTACCTCACCAGCCATTTTCCTGGAAACTTTATCCATACTGATAAACTCTCTGAACATTTGGACTCTGCCAATGTATAAACCATGTCAAGATAGATCCTTCGCAGCAATAAAGCAAGTAAGCTTACTTATTTTCAAATAAATCGGGAAAAGAATATTATTATACAAGAGAAAAAATGAAAAAATAATTAGATGAATATAGGGGCAAGTTAGCGACGATAATAAGGGATCAAGTACTTGGGGGCATGGAAAGGATATAAATTATAGTAATGAATCTACTATAGTAAGAACCTTTGACATAAGGAAATCGATCCAAATATCAAACCACATACATAGCACCTTCCAAACAAAATGAAAGCTGTTTGTTTTAAGAGTTCAATTTTGGACATACATGGAGAAATATTTAACTAAGTGAAGATAAGGCTAAATTTAACAATCTAGAAAACTCCTGCTAATGAAAAAATGAAGACACTGAAGAGTGTATTTTCATGTTTGGAAGTAACAAAAAAGATGGTCCAACAGTAAAATCATAACTCATGGAAATATACCGGAATGTACTAACAAATTTCAGTTTATTCCCGAAGCTAAAAAAATTATTAGTTAAGAAGTGAGTCTTTTCTCAAACTATCAAGCCTTAAATCTTGATTACAATGTCGAAAAGAAAATTTATAAAAAAAATTTGTAAACAATAAGCGAATTCCTAACAGAGATTAATTATACCTTTCTTCAAATGGAAACACATGTGGTGTAGTGGTTATAACTGAATATACTGGAGGAGTAGAAGCACCATTATCAGCCAGTAGAACTTCGTGAGTTCTGGCAGCAACTGCAATTGTGGGTCGGTTCCTTCTACCGGGCGAAAGCCACAAATCAGGGGGACAAAATGAACGTCTGCAATCCCTTCCATATAATAAATGTAGGCATCGGATGGCAGAGTCCATAATAACTTTTTTCTCGGGAGCCACACTTTGCAACAAGCTATTATATACAAGTGAATTAAGCATCGATGCAATTCTGCGTTGTTGGTCCAATGTGAAAGGGACCTATCTCATGTCATAAAATGCTAAAGTAAATGTCATCCACAAACTATACATGCATCCGGAAATTTTTATGTAATCAGTTTACCTGTTTGTCATAAAACTCAATGTCATCAAGAACTAGCAGCAGGTGTGAGTAAGTAGCACAAAAGAGATGAAGAAGACACACCAAGTCTTTTGAAATACCATGAAAACCTTGCCTCAAAGCTTCTATATCCCAAATATCATAATAATCCTCACTGGGCTGGTTCGGCTCTAAATTATCATCAACCAACTCAATATAATCACTTTCTGATGTTGACTTGCCAGTAAATTTGTGTAGGACATTGGCCCATTTATGGTATCCATCCTTGTTAACTTGCTTTTGTTTTTTGTCAAAACTGCTGTTCTTCTTACTCCTTGAACCTGCTTTTGTATAATGAGAACTGGATTCACCTTTTTCTGGAAAAAGCAAATTTTGCAAAGTCCCCCACAACGAGCTGAGATATCCAGGAGTAAAAGATAACATATTGAGGACAGGTAATGGCCCAACCATACTATTCAGTGCTGCAAATATTCTGAGCATGGTCGAATAGAAACGTGCAATATCAATAACTTCCAACTTCCCTAAAAAATTTGAATCTTTCAGTGACAAACTCTCATTTATGTAAGCATGAGCATCTTTCTTTGACATCTCCAATAGCTTTGCAAGATGCCACTGCTGACACACAGGCATGAGTTGATTTATGTATGCTGCCTCTGCTGAAGTCTCAGTTTTCTCGCGTAGGTGTTGACGTTCAATGTTGTCCAGCCGAGCCAATAAATTCTCAGCAAGGGTTACCACGACATGTACATAGTATTGATAGTACAGATCAAGGTTGAGGCCTTGACGATCTATGAAATTATTCTCAGTCTCTGTGGCCAAGCATATAATGTTTGCAAGAGACCATCCAACTGGGGGAATATTCTCAGAAGAATTATGTGATTGATTTATCTCTGACATCTCTGTCAAGATTTTATCCCTTGAAATCTGCCATCACCTGCCATAGGTCAATCAGTCTCTAAATGGTTTTGAATCATTCCACAATTTAGTATGTCTACACAAATGTCCACATTATATCATAGATACAGACTGATAATGAACTCACATTTTCGAAACTGGTTTCATACGAGATACATGAGACAGGTAAGGAAAATGTTAACCGGATTAAAAGCAAAATTTACCGTATTTGAACTTAAGTTTCATATTTTTGCCCTTATATTTTCCCTACCAAACATGGGAACATATTACCTAAAACACATTTATTCCTTCAAGATATCTATGATCTATAAAGCCTAAACCAAAGAGGAAAAGGAAAGGTGCTAAAAATGACAAACGTGTATAGGAAAACAATAACTTAGTCTCTCAGGTATTAAGTTTTATCTATTACTAATGAAGACCTTGAGACAATCATCTTATACCTAAATACTATTCGAGTGAGACCCGACTAGGGTTATAAGCATCATCATAATGACAAAAGAGCAAATGCACAGAACAGCATCGAGTGTGAGTGTATTTGATTGAAAAGTTGCCAGCATGCATTCTTTCTATTAGCTTCAAATTATTCTGGGTCCAACATATAAAGAAAATTCAACTTACTATCTTTTAATCAGGGCCAGATCAGGATTCCTAATGCACAAGTTTAAATTAACATGTAAAACTACGACAAGATACACATTGGGTTGTTCTAAAATAAAAACAAGCAGCACTATGGTCAAACTCTTACCAGTAGAGTTTTGAAGCAAGGTAATAGGACACTCTTGTGCTTCAATGCAGGAATAAGAACAGGCGGTACACGTTGGAGTAGCCAAGGTATTGTAAGCACAGATGACAAATATTTCTGAATAGCAGAATGCACAAAATCAACATCTTTCACGTGAAACGGCCGTAGAGCTAAAGTTATTGCACTTGCGGTAATCAGGAATTTATCATCAGTCAGTTTGGTGCTGTCTTTTGTTGAAGAAAATGATACAGTCAATGTGCTAATATGCCTTCGAAAAGATATGTAATAGCTGCTATTGTGACTCCCCAGATACTGAACCAGAGCTATTACAGCCTTTTCTGCCTCTTGATAATATGATTCAGTAATGCTCTTCCAGCTTTTGACATCGGTTAAGATAACGATAACACGTAACGCAAGAGAAGCCAGAGCACAAACATCTTTTTTTCTCTCATGAGATCTATCACACTCTACAAGAAAAAGTGAGCACAAACGAATCAACTTCCGCGTTTGATAAGTCCATATACGTCTCTCTTCTTGTGTAGCTACTGCTAATGAGCAGAAATTCTTCATTGAATCTACCAAAAAGAAAAGAAAAAATACACCAATAAATTAAATCATTTACCATATACGCATGCTGAAAGTAGTGAAGCATATGGATACGATCAAAGATTGGAGTGAGGTTAACTACTATACCAATACTTTTTAAGTACACACAGTTGGTTCATATGCATTCACACTACATAGTACTTCTCTGTAACATCAAGAAAGAGACTGGTAAACAATCGAAATATCATCAAATTCGTATCAATTTTCCTTTGTATATTCTCATTGCTGTGTTTCTTTTCGTTATCATTATTCCTTTGGGCTACTTTTTCCTAAGCAACTTTTCCTTTGATAGAAATCAGACAATTCAAGAGGATATGTAACAAAAGTTTGGAGCTTCAAGTTTCGAAACTTTTGAAACAGTCAGTCACAAAAACGCAGAAGCTTTTTTTTATAAAAAAAACAGCTTATGTTTGTGTCTCTACCAGGCCTAGATGCAACATCTGAAAAACATATATAAATATTCACGCAAGAACATATGTTTCTATCTAGTTTTTGGAGTACATCGAATAGTTGGGGATCTCAAACGGGTAACTTGTTCTACTCCTAAAAAAACTGAAATAAACATTACAACATAAATGGACTCGAAAATTGAAAGTCTAATCCGCACATAGATATAAATAGAACACACCAGTGGAGTTCAGACTTTCTAATAGAAAGCTATAACATTTTTTGATGCAGTCTATATCCCTGGCCTGTATCTCTCCATGCTGGATTGATAAACGTCCGATGAAGAAGAGAAAAGGTCTCAACAAGCTGCTCGACACCCAATTTCTGGTCTTCAAACCTGAATAATGCTTTAACGAATTTTCCCATTCTTCCTGCAGCTTGAGAGCTACCTTCTTTATCGCGCTGTAACGCCTCCAAACTCTCTGCAAATGTTTACACTTAGACGTCTATGAAAATTCAAAGTAACTGGGTTTCATAGACATATTAATTTGCAAAATATTTTCCGAAATTGCTTAGACTAGTGCGGAAATGCCTAACACGTTTAGCCAACAAACGCACCAGTTCTCCTCCGAATTAAAGAACACATTTTGATGGACATTCATAAAGAAATGTGTGGAAAAGCAAAGAAAAAAATTAGAACCTGAATACAAAGTGCAGCTGCATTAGCTCGTCTGGTGTAGTTTCGAAGCTCTCTTTCATGTGCAACCTTTTCGAGTAAAGCATCTCTCGATATCTCCTTCGCACTAGCTCCTCTCAGTGAAACCTAATCAACCCAATACATCAACAACCAAAGAATACCGATCAAACACCAACTATAGTGTTACTGTAACAAATTGAATATTACTTCCACCAATATACATATATATATATATATATATATATATATATATATATATATATAGGTACAAATTTGTCATGGGTGCTCTCAAATTGATTTTTGATCTTGGGAATTTTGACCAAAATCTTGATTTTGAAGAAAATTAAGATTTAGTCAGAAAAAGTGGAAACGATGGGGATGGTGATTCGAAGCTTGATGATTGGATCGGTTGAGATATCATACATAAGTTTAGTAGAGATTCAATTAGAGAAAGGGAGGACCTAACCTTATTCTTGCGAGATTGATCCATTGACGATCATTTGTAAACACCACTCAACTGTTTCTCTGTAGATGTGATGATGACTATAACTACGACTATGAGTTTTGCACATAAACCCGAAATTTGGTAGGCGTTTTGGAACATGTTTTTCTTTAAATTTTCATCCAATATTTAATTTTTTATCATTTTTTCTAGGTGCATTTCGGTTAAAAAAAACAGTAAAAATAATTTCCTAAACTCAAAAAAATACACAATATAAAATATAAAAGGGATTTATACCAATTTGGTAAAAAAAACGTATCAGCCTCAAATAGATTTTACCAATATCTACTAAAATATGATTTTATTTACCTATTAGTCCAACCTTAAATTTTAACTACAATTTTAACCTTAATGAATTTGATAACATGACAAATAAAGTTTGAGGAGAAAGAATTGATTTTGAAATTTGGGTTAAATATTTTAATTTAGGGATGTAATTATTTTGTTTTTATAGCTAATTGAGTCTTTTTTTTAAATGGGTTGGATCTATTTGTAAAATGGATCTGTTGGAGTATGCTTTGGTAAATAGAGACAGATTTTAGACCCATTACGTAAGTCTCCCAATATAAAATTATTTTTTATAAATATTAATAGAATTTGAAGTTTTTTATTATTTGCGAAAATCTATCTTCATATCATAAATAAATCATCCGAAATTTAGTAGACATTTTGGAACATGTTTTTTTTAAATTTCCATCCAAAATTTTGTTTTTTATCATTTTTTCTCGGTGCAATTCAGGTAAAAGAAAACAACATTAAAAATAATTTCATAAACTCTAAAAAATACACAATATAAAATAGAAAATTAATTTTTTTATAAACATATAAGTTTTTATTTATTTGCAAAAATTTATTTTCATACAACAAATGCATTGTTTCTATTATTCCCATTATCATAACCACTTTTCAATATTACATATAATTTTAGCGAGTTCGTATATGCAACAAGCACATAATACTTACCGTTCGGTGTTGTCTATAGTTCGAACTGTAACGCATAAAATTTTGCCTGAAAATCTAAACTTACCAAGGTTGATCCCGTGGATCAGCTTAAAAATGAATTATTCACGTCCCAGAATACTCAATTACATCTGTTATCAAACAATTTGACCACAAACACTCATCGACGTTGAGATTAACGACTACATTTAGCTTCGTCTATTTTACTACAAAATTATAAGTACTGTATCAACTTTTTGTCCTCAAAATCATATATAATCTTTCGAGGTGTTCTAAATCATAACCCGAATTTATGCAATATACTTGTGTCTCTGAGTTCAAGGATCATGTTATTCGTATCCAACCATACATATCATATTATACCCAATCCAAACATTGAATTTTCTAGGCACCTAGATTTTCGCTGACACTTTAAGAATTCGTTATACCATCTACGATCTCTCAATGTTGCTCATTCATTTTATGGTGCGGAAAAAATTGATCGTTACTCGCCACTAAAGTTTTGATACTCTTTCAATAGGTGTTACATATTGTGTTGTGGTAATTAAGCTTCTTTATTTAAATCTCCAATGTCACTCCATGAATTCTAAATATCTTTGTACCTTTCATGATCTCAAAACAAGTGAATAACCGTCTTTTGGGCATTACCACATTCACCGCAAGAATCAACATTATGACACCCCGTCTCACCATATTAACCATCGAGAGAATTTTATTACTTATTGCATGCCACAGTAATACTCGTACTTTTTATGAACACTTAAGCACCAAAATATTTTTTCACTAGGATACAGCCTACTCACTCGGCAATATCAAAGAACTATAAATTGATTTAACCAAAAATATTATTAATAGATCCAATTTCCATTCGTACTGTATCTCATCAAAATGTTGAACTATATTCATCCCTTTGAAGCATATCTCGCACTTCTAATATGTTTTTACACATCTTCAAACTTAAAAACTTAACTACACGGTCCAACAATCTTTCTTTGAAATATTTTTGTTTAAGAATCATCATTCATAACTCGTTATCATTTTGTGGGATCATTCACCTTATTTTTGCCCGGATCCTTTGTTGAAATTTCTTAGACCCTTAAATTATAGCTCATTTTTTTGTCTATACATTTTGTCACATTCCACCTAATGGATCTTCATACCCTCCTTAAATGAACCCTAAACAAAATCTCTAATAATATGATCAACTTTATTGTACACATACATTAACAATTTTAATATTTGCATAATATAAGTCGGGGTCGCGCTCAGACCTGATTGTGTCAAAGCTATTCGACCCGTTATAGATATATGCTTTTCAATTTGGTGATTTTCCTCTCATATTCATAGTAATCTACCGATGAAACCCTCTCAGAATGTGACCTAAAGAAATTGTCATACCCAGATACGTCCCTAAGGATTCACTAAGACAAAAATCACTCATAGACACTAATCAATTTTGCAACTCTACTGTACATTACCACAAAATACTATTATCGACTTCTCATCGCTTACTAAATGGTATGTTCTAAATAGACGTAGTGTTTTTTTCATTAATTCAACTTGTTCTTCTAAAACATTTGTAAACAACATTACAATCGTATGCAAAGAAGATACAAAATAGCGGGGGGTTGTCTATGTAGTCCATGAGGACTTTATTCGCCACTACTACAAAAACCCTGGATACTAAGGGATAATCGAATAATACACATGATAAAAAGATAAAAATTCAGCAAATCATCTTGCATAATACCTCATTAAGGCGTGAAGGCTCAAGCAATTCTTCATTTCACGTAATTTGCATTGAATTAGACTTAATGGTGGTAATGATAAGCCTTACTCATGTTGTTGGGAACCCAAATAGAATGATAATATCCTCAATAAACTGTCGGTTAAGTTTTTCATACGCTTTGGCTAGCTATATCGATATTATCTGTCATATATCATCTTTCCCTAGTTGATATACACAATCAATGTTCCACCTCTTGCACTAAAACTGTATTATGTGTAATAAACAGTCCGGGAATAGAACTTATTTGATTGGGTCCAATATACTCGGCTAGAAAGGGTCATAATCTGTTAATTATTACCGACATAATAAAATTTATTGGATCATCGATCATGATTATCGAGCAGAACTGACTGCTCTCTCTAGGTCAGTAACTTTAAGAATTATATGAATAATCGTATCATTAAGTCGAGTACGGATCTCTACTCTTCCAATAATGTTATGTATCATCTCACAAGAAGCCGAGCTAACGGTCTCTCAACATATTTATAAAATGCAGCAGACATACCATCTGATTATGGAGCTTTTGGCGGGTTTTATCATAATAATGTCTTGTTAATCTTCTCAACAGATAACTTCTCGACTAGAATATCTAATTTCACTTTCCCAAACGAAGGATTTAAATACGGTAAAATAGATCAACAAACTTGATATATGTGAAGTATAATTACTTAAAATGTAATAATCGACCTTTAGACCTCAGGCATATCTGAAATCCACTACACCCGATCATCACTTAATCTTATACTTCTCAGAGTTTTTCTTTTTTCGTATGGTCGAAATACGGTAGAATCGTGTGTTACACTCACCCGATCTTATTCACCGCTCTTTCAAAAACTAAAACCATAACATATCATGTTCTCCAGAACAATCATTAATTTTTCATTTTAGTTATTACCAAGTTTGAAAATATATGAATTGTATGACCTTTAAATGAGATTTAAATTCCTCGAAGTTTTATAATAAAAATATATTTTATCGATGAATATCACCAAACATCTCATATTTTCATAGTCGGATGTGACCTTGAATGGAAAATATACATTTTCTCAAGTTAACTTATAAGTACCCCACTTGTTTTGAATATAATCTTAAAATTTATTTTCAAACATCACGCCAACTTATCTCTAAAATTTTAATACCCTGACTGTGGTTTGAATGTGCCTGATCTAAATAAATAACCCTCACATGTGAAAATAGAGTATGCAACATTATATTTATATACGTTATGTTGATTCGAATTCTACAAATAACATCAAGTAAACCTCGACCCTTCGAAAACCAACTCCATCACCCATACTTGTGGTGTATTCTTCAAATATTTACATTTTACTCGTAATCTCAAATACTCATATTTTCTTAAGTTTTTTATTTTCCGTTTGATTGAAGTCATCCGCTATAATTCACGGAGTTTATAATCGAAAAAATGACATAAGAGCATCTTATAACTGTCTATATTTCAAGGTTTTGGTCTTAGCATACATTGTTGAGAAAATCAAAAAATCATAATCCTGTTTTGAAACTTGAATATTAATGAATTGTTGACCCGCATATAAGATTTGAATATCAATATCTGAGTCAACCCAAATAAACCAACTCATTATACCTTTTATATATTTATACCTCTACATATGCTGAGAATTTTTTACCTAAAGTACGAATGAGATTACTAGCTTTGTCATGATTTACCTTTTGACTCAATTATAACAGTTAACCACACATGATGTACCTATAGCATCTTTTAAACTACACGTCAAAATGTATCAATCGTTGCCTCGTGATAATTCCAAACTAATACATTTAATAGGTGAGTCATTTAATCTTCATGAGCTCTTTGCCAAGGTTGTATGAACATTTTACTACTCTTATGATCTATAACAAACAATATTTTACCATAAATTTAAACGATCTTAAAAGGAATGTTGTTTTGAAAAATGTCTCATTTATAGATGTTTTGAAGTTAAGAGTACCTCAAAATATAAATTCAAGTAAGAAGAGATTAAACTCAAAATCTAAATTTAGAAATTATAGAGTGAAATATTAATGTTGCAATAAGGAAGGTTACATCTGAAAGAATTTTTCTAAGATGAAGAAGGAAGATATTCGTCAAAAGTACATATCAAATAGCTAAGTTTATGTATGAATTTTGTGTTGATAAATAGTATGAGAGTTAAAACTCATGACCAACAACCATACAACTCGTGATGTGTTTAACTATGTTTATTATGGCCTTTGGAGACCTACAAAGTATCCTGATATGGGAGGTATCATGTACTTTATGTTTCTAATTGTTGATTATTCCAAAAAAGCATGGGTTATACTGTTAAAAACTAAAGATAAATCATTTTATATTTTCAAGGTCTAGAATAAGTTGATTGAAATTCAATATGGGAATGTGTTGAATAAGTTAATGACTGATAATGCTTTGAATTCGTGAATAAACCATTCACTAACTAATGTTTTAAACTTGGTATTATTAGACACATAAACGTGAAATGAACTCCTTAACAAAATTGTATTATTGTGAGAATAACTTAAACCTTCTTAAAATGATAAGGTGTATGCTTATGATAGTTTGTATTTTATGAATATTTTGGAAGAATATATCAAGAAAATTGTATACATCATCAATATGAGTTCATATTTGGTAATGAAGTTCAAGTGCTCACAAACGACATAGATTAGAAGTAAACAAATGATCAGCCACTTGAGAGTGTTTGGATGTGCTATTTACGCACATGCGAAGCATGAAAAGCTTCAATTAAGAGCATTAAAGTGCATGTCCCTCGGATATATTAAATAATTAAAATATTATAGGTTATGGTGTATGGAATCTATGAATGAGAAATTTTTAACTAGCATACATGTATTATTAAATTAAGTTGAAATGCCATTGTTCAATAAGGTGATGACTATGCATGTTAGTGTTGATAATGGAGATGGAGTTGAGATAAAGTACGAATAAAAAAGTAAATATGATAATACGTTTACCAAAACTGATATTGGACTTGGTATACGTTTGGCTCATGCATAGATAGTTCAACCATTGTATGGGGTTAACCTTGGTCGTTAGTTTGATATTTTTTATGCTTTAGATATTCAGACTAAGTAACAACATGATAATACTGATAGTTATAAGTTGGTGAGCAATATGGTACATAGACTTAGTAAGCCTACACATAGGTATGGTTATGCTGATATTATAAATTATGCTTTATCGGTTAAAATACAGAGAAATATTCTTTGACCCGATAATTAACATAATATTATGAATGATAAGAAATAACATCACCAATGGAATTTAAATAATCTATAGGACTAAACAACTCAAAAAATAAAATAAAAACTATTGAATGTATTAATTTTATTTAGCCAAATTACTTATCCACCTCCAAATGAACGAGTGTTCTCTTATTTATACTAAATTAAGCCTAAAATAAAGCGACAATTGACACGTGTCTTTATAATTAGTGACGTCCATATATTACAAAGTTGTTACAAACATTAGTAAATTACCGTCTAAATGTCTAGTGAATTTAAGTAATGTCAAATAGTTCGATTAAATCTTATTGAATACGGATAAGGAAATAGAACTTTGAGGACTAAAATGTAAAGGAATGAAATTAATGACAGATAGTATAATCATAGGAGTGATTATAAGCTTGACGTTTTAATGAGGGAGTAATATACAATTAGACCCATTTTTGTAACCATTTCAGTTAAAGTTTAAGTCTTTGTGCCTCTATATAAAAGTTAAGGTTAAACTAATAAAGATCTTGACTTTTCAGATTAACTATTTGGATCTCTTAACTTTCTTCTATATAATTTACTTCTCTTTAAATTTTCGACTTATCTCAATCTTGCATAGTGAAACCAGATAAATACTTATCAAATTGGCGACTTCACTGGATACCTGATCATTGATTGGTGCCTAGATTACTTGTTCGATTTTTCTCTTTTGTTCCATTTTTAAACTTTGAAAACTACTTCAATCAACGAAGAATCCAAGAAGCGAGAACAATCCATTAGTTCGAGCAGTTGTTGAAACGTTAAAAAGGACTTGCAAAGGGTTGATGATATGTAAGAAGTATATCTTCTGGTTCGACAAACCTAATTGGATATAGAATTGTGAATTAATTAACTTTTGGACAAAATTACAGCTCTAAAGGAGAAGTACGACCAGAAAGAGCATGAAATTCAGTCAGTTATGCTGAAATCATTTATAAGACAAGTGGATGACAAAATGACGATGACAATCAATCTGATCGATCTTGCACAGCTCGCCAGATTAAAAGTGAACATAAAAACGTGTTTTGAATCTTCTAAGAAATGTCACACTTCACGAAAGGAAAAATAAGATAAACAAAGGTATGTCACGTCCAGTGACGAAGATATAGAAAGTTTAGAATTAGATTTCAAAAGGTATTAAAGATCTTTGAAAGAAGAAAAAGATCAATCTCGCAATGCTAAAAATTGAGGATCAGATAAGGAGATTAACAATGAAGTTTTGTCAACCAGTATGATGCGGATAGTTCGAACTAATATGGGTTCTAGCATTTTAGGATGCAACACTGGGATTCAACTGATTTATCCATCTGGAGAAACGATACTTCATGCATCGAATAATAAAGCTGACTAAGAAGTTGAGTTAACTGGTTTGAGGCTTGCAAAAGTATGTGGCGCAACTTTAGTGCGTTTAAAAACAAATTCTCAATTAGTAGCAAATCAAGTGGTTGGTGTCTCCGAAGCTAAAAAGGACCACTTGATTCTGTATCTTTGAGAGTTGCGAAATCTGAATATTTTGTTTGATCACGTTATTGTAGAGCATATAAGCCGAGAAGATAATACAATTGTTGACTCATTGGCAACTGTTGCATTCAAAGAAGAATATCCTTGGATTTTATTACAGAAGAGTCCATAGATTCTAAACCATTTATAGCAATGTGAGCACATTGATGAGGTATTTGTCATTTCAAATACAATCCAAAGAGATTGGAAAACGGACATTTTGAATTTCTTGATTAGAGGAGTGCTTCCTGAATATATAAAATTGGCTAAGAAGTTGCAAGGCAAAGCATTTGGTTGTATGGTGTTAGATAGGATTTTGTACAAAAAAGCATTGAGTAGGTCATTATTGCGATACTTGAGCAAACAAGAATCACAAGAAGTTTTATCAGAATTATATGATGGAGAGGGTTGAACACATTGCGGGTTCAAGGCATTGACTCATCGAGTTTTGCTGGCAGGGTATTATTGGCCTTCGATTATGAATGATGCAAAAAATCGTTTCGAAGTTGTGATACTTATCACCGGTTAACAAACTCTATTCATAAACCGACAGTTCCATTTATGTTCATTACCGAAGCCATCCCATTTGATAGATGAAAATTAGATTTGGTGAGACCTTTGCCAATGGCTTCTGATAGACGGCAAATGATTATTGTTGCAGTGGACTATTTTACGAAGTTGGCAGAGGCTGAACCATTGTCTGGGACAAAAGGTAAGGATGTAATTAAATTTATAGTAAATAGTACTTGTTGTCGTTTTGGAGTACCTCAAAAAATTACTACATACAACGGTCTTCGATTTAGTAACAAATAAATGGCTTATTATAATGCATTGAATGGGATAAATCAACGTTTTTCACACCTTTTCATCCCCTAGCAAATTTTCAACTAAATGTGACAAACAAATCTATTTTCAGAAGGTTTAAAAAATAATTTGACATGGGCTGCAGGAAAATGACCTAATTATTTGCATGAGGTGATATGGGCTTATCGAACAACTCCTAGGGAAGCTACTAAATAAACTCATTTTGCCTTAGCATATGTGATATATGTTATTAGTTATGCAGAATCTACATTGCCTTCTTTAGAGTAGCTCAATACTCTGAATACCTGAATGAGAAGGCAAAAAGAGCAAGTTTGGACTTGACTGAAGAAAAAAGAGTTAGAGCTCACTTGAATATGATTCATTATCAAACTCTTACGAGGAGTAGATGTTATTCGAAGGTTAAAAGAAGGTATTTCAAGGTGGGTGATAAAGTTTTAAGGAAGGTATTCCTCCATACTAAGGAAAAGATCCTCGATAAGATGACCCTATATTGGGAAGGTCCTTATATGGTTGTAATAAGAATAAAGCCAGAATCTTATCTCCTTTGTGATAATCAGGGGAGGATGCCTCAACATCCTTGGAATATACATCATCTAAATTTGTATTGGGAGTAATTGTATTGTGAAACTTTTCTTTTGAATATTTGGTACACGCTTTCCTACCTTGTTGGCCCATCGAGGTTTTAATGAGGTGCTATGTAAATATTCGAATATATCAATAAAAATACTTTTTGCCCAATGGTTGTTTACATATTAATGTTTAAATTATTCTGGTAACTAGTTAAAGACTTATCATCTTTGAAGTTTACTAAAAGTAATTATTTTGAGGTGTTGAATATACTTTTTTCGAAGAAACAACCATATTAAAAGTGTTACGTTCTCTAAACGTACTATAACGTTCGAAGTGGTACGTTCTCTAAATGTACTATAATATTCAAAGTGCTACATTATCTAAGTTCACTATAATATTTGATGTGATACGTACAACATTATTCGAAGTATTATATTATATAAGTACTTGTTTATATTAAAGTGTTAATATTTTTCCAAGATTTACATAAGTATTTTCACTTCGGATATTTTATGTTTAGTTATAATATAAGTTATATTTCGAGGTAAACGTAACTTGTAATTAAGAAAAATGCAGTAAGAATATAAGAAAGACAAAGCCTTTTTGCATTCAATTCAATTCGCTGGTAACAGAATGTGTTTTTAAATGCCAAGTAAAAGATCATCTAACAAAAAAAATATTTTACAATAATTGAATGGCATAAAAAAATGTATAATGAAGTTCATTCATCTTTAGAGTTCTCATCAGAAGTTTCCTTTTGTTCAGAAGCACTTTCCTCTTATTCAGCTTCTTCGGATGAAGAACTAGGAATAGGATCAAAAGCTTCGCTATGAAGACTTTCGATGGGAATTTCCTCCCAAAAGCTGGAGAGGTTAGCCTTAGGAAATGTAGCATGAATTTCTCGAATAAGCTTAACAGGATCTTTGCTCTTCAGGCATTTTTTATGGCTGCTAGCATGTCATTTGCACATTCATTCTCAGCAGCGGTAACAACAAGATTCTTCTCTCATTCGAATTGAGCTCTGAGAGTGGCCATATCCTCTATTAATTTCTTATTCTCCTCTTAACTCTTCTTAAGTGAATCTTGAAGACCATCGAATTTTTACTTCTCTACAACTAACTCTCCATAATGCTTAGATTTGATTTGATCTATTTCATTATGGTGAGAAATGTTAAGCTCTTCCTTCTCTTTTTGGTGCACACCCCAGAGGTGATTCTTGAGATAGATGAGCCATTTGATGAAATCTGATTTGGCCATATGAAATCCATGGAATTGTTCATCCACGAGGCCACCAAAGATATTTCTCATCATTTTTTCAGCAGCAGCAGTTTCTTGTAGCGAACCATCTCGTTTGTTGTATGCTCTAATTGACTTCGAGCATATTCGATTTCTTGGTTTAATTTTTGTGGTTCAGCTCCAAGATTGGCAAAGGTTTGAAAAGCAAGTGCAACTTCCTCGGATGGCTCTTCGGTAGGAAAGATCATTGGACTAGGAACATGTATAAGAAAATTGGAGAATGGAGGCAAATAAACCTCTGTGAATTTGCTTCGGAAGGAAATTGAGTAGACTTTTTACCCAAGTTTTGCATATGATCTTGAAGATCTTGAACAAAAGGATCTTTATCTCTGACAAGCTCTTGAGATTCATTGAACTTGATGAAGCTATCATGATCAAAGTTATTATCACCTCGGTTGTTTTTTGTAGCAGTTTATTCTTGTTGAGTGCCTCCTTCTTCGACACTAACTTCATTTCATTTTTGTTGATCTTCCACAACTAAAATTTTGTCACGATCATAAGCTTATTCTTCGATGGTTTGCACAACTTTCTTTTTTGCTTCATTTTAAAGAGTCGTTCTAGCTATGTTATTCTTTATTGTTGGGGCGGTTGTTTTCTTTTTTTGGGAGAAGGCTCACCTTCTACTCCTTCGTCGATAGTGGGAGGTTTATTTTTTATTATTTTTCTCTTCGAAGTCTTAGGCATCAAATCTTGTGAAGGGTTAGCACCATATTTGCTAGCTCTCTTTTTATTATTTTTCCTTTGTTCTTCTAATGAAGGTAGTTATCTGATCTATTTCAATTATATGCAAAAATACTTTGCAGTCATGGGCCACTAACATTTTGACAGCATACAAAAGTTTGGGAGGCTTCATTAGATTTTCAAGGATATAAGTTCCTAAATTGATTCTCCGCAGATGGTTGTTGAGAAAGTTGATAGGTTGGAATATTGTGTGAAATGCATTGCCCTATCGTTTTTCAGGCCAAGTTGCAAGCCCTCGACGAAATTATCTTTGGCATCTTTTTGATGAAGTTTATAACGCCTTAAAATTTATACACAAACCATAAACTTTGATAAGAAATAGGAAGAAAATCAGTTGGAGGTACAATTCAATGTAATATAAAAAAAACTTACGATTACTTCTCCAGACGATATTCAAATTTGATGGGTTGGCTTCAGTAATTTCTTTACCATTCTCCCAAGCTCCTGAGACGAAGACAACTTTTTGTTTCCAAAATTTGTCTGCCTCCAACAAGTTATCGATGATCTTTAAATCGTCATCCAGTGTTAGATAGTAAAATGGAAGTACCGGTCCCTTTGACAATCTGGTCAAGGAAATGAAATCATGAATACTGAGGGGAATTTGGGCCAATCAAGAAGTTGTGATCACAAATAGCAAAGTGAACCAATGATTTGGTGTAACCTGAGTTGGGCACAGATCCAGAATCTCGAAGTATGCAACTATCATGGGGTCTAGTGGAAATCGAAGACCCTAATTAATGATCTATGTGTAGACCACTAGTTCATCCTTTTTACAATCCATAAGGGTTTCCCCTTCTTTGGGTAGACGAAGTATAATTTTGTCTCCCATTCCCCGTTGTCTTTTAAATCATATGCTTGGCTCTCTTAATAATACGTGTAAGCAACATTTTTTTAAAGCCAATATGTAGTGCGCTTCGAGAGGCTTTAAATTTTCACCAACTAATGCAGCCAGCTTTTTAGATATCGTCACATGATATTTCTTTCTTCTTGTTTTACGAGCTTTTGCCTTTGAAACATTTTTACTATTTCACTCTCTGATTTTTCAAAGCTTCTTCTTCCGTTTCAACTTCGTTATTTAAATGTTTGACTTCATAATCTATTTCCTCCTCTGATGCCTCTTCTTCTGTTGTTGATATCTCAACAATCTCCCTCAGTGGAAGAGAAGATGTTGATGAATTTGAATCAAAATCAGCATTTAAAGCGAAATTAGCATCGTCACCCATGGCTATGAAAGTTATTCTTTTAAAGGGTTGAGGAGATTGAGTTTTTGTTTCCTTGCGCAATGGAAAGGGGGATCAAGAGTGAATGGAGAATGAGTCTATTTTGATTTCCTTAAAAAAGATTTGGTTGCCTTGTGATTGATTTGAGAGATTTGAGGTGATGATTCGGTCAGAGAATGAGAAATTTGAGGTATGTCTGATTTTTAGATGATTGATTTTATTTTGGAAGAAAGGAAGGTGAAAAGACAAGAGTTTTGTTAGGATCGAAGTAAACGTAATATATTTTTTTCTATAGACAAACCACTAAGAGTGTTGCTTATTAATCAAGCCGCTCTGTATTCATCTGCTCTTTTGCTTATATAGAAGTAGTCGTATGATTCGAAGACTTTGTTATGTGATTTTAGAGATCTGGGTTTTTTGGGAATTTTGGCTTTGGATCTTCCAGTTTTTGGATGCTTTCTCATAAAATAATTGAAGATTGAACTGAAAATTTGAGTTTTCCGGTGAGGGTAGCCTACAAATTGAAGAAGAAGATGAATGTAGCCAAATATCTTTTAATTTTCGCAGTTTCTCTCTCAATGAATTATGTTTGTGAATCAAACAATGGTTCGCATAAGTATTTATAGGAATAGAAAAAAAATATTGAGAAATGGAAGTGGTGGAAAGTAATTGGATAGAATTTGAAACGGTTGCGTAGATAAGGATTTAACATATGTCATGCGATAGGTCTAGTGGCGGACCTAGTGCATAAGGCATCATCATTTCCCTAGAGGTAGACATGACATCTAGAATGTCATCATCTATTCAATCTCAACTTTAAACCATAGAGATTGGTGAAATAAAATTGTTTCGTATTAAATTATTCGAGACACTTAATTTGAAATATGAAAACAACAAGTTTAAAGCAGTTCAAATTATGGATAAAGGGTATTTTCTTCACCTACAAAGATTTCTGAAGATATTTAGTTCTCATTCATTTACTTTCAAGAACCAAGGGGGCTACTCATAAGGAAATAGAACTTTGAGGACTAAGATGTAAAGGAATAAAACCTTTTATGACAAATTGTATAATTATAGGAGCGATTATAAGCTCTAGGTTTTAATGATGAGCTAATATGTAATTAGACCCATTTTTGTAACCGTTTCAGTTAAAGCTTAAGTCATTGTGCCTCTATATAAAGGTTAAGGCTTAACTAATAAAGCTCTTGACTTTTTATATTAACAACGTGGATCTCTTGACTTTCTCTCTCTATAATTCACTTATCTCTAAATCTTTTACTTCTCTCAATCTTGGATAATAAAACCAAATACATACTTATCAAATACTAGTTCAACCACATAAGCTATTATCTTCATATCATATATTTTGTTTCAATTTATCCAGCTTGATTCTTGTATATGGGCTATCCATTGTCTTGTAACTCATCTTATTTTTGTTTTTTATTCCTTCACTGATCGGTTCAGTTTTACCTTTTCTCATATACCTTATCTTTATTCATAGGTCGTCATTTGTAAGTCTTTAAATACTGTCATTCAGCTCAGCCAATTTGCATATCTTCTTCGGCTTGTCATAATCTAAATCATCATCATAGGTTTTCATAAAGGTCGCGTCTAACCCATGTTTATATTACCATCATCATTTTAGCACGTCATTTTTACGAATCTTTTTTACTTAAATAAATGTATATGATTTATAGGTAGACATGTACTTAGTCAGGCTCTCTCTTGTCTTTAAAGCAATTTTTACATGTTTAAAAACTAGTTGACAAGGTAAAATTTCTTTTAAAAAAATCATATAATTTTATTTAATCTATTTAGTTATTTTAAAATGTTTGAATTTATATTTATTTTATTTAATAATTACGCACTTCTAATCAATAATCCATAATTATATCAACTTATAAATCATATGGTGTAAAAAAACGCGTTATTGTTGATTATACGTCAAGTCGGCTTACCTTCCCGCAAATGATAGCTTTCGTAAGCGACTCATGCATCTTAAATATGATTTTAAATTCAAAAAATCATATGAAAATTCTTATATAAGACTAACTTTCTATAATTATTTTACTTTTTTTTTTAAAAAAACCCCTATAAAGATTTATATATTTATCTTTTTTAGAGAAAATCAGTCATTTGATCATCATCTTACTTAGTAATCGTCTTGCATTGTCTCTCATACCATCACTTCAACACGTATACATTCTTCATATTATTTCACTTGCCTTTTGAATTTTAGTGTGCGGTTTGTGGTAAACGTCGTGAATACTTGGAAATTCTTCTGGAGTCATATATTATATTTGATAGTATTTGTCAATTAAACTCTCAAAATAAATAATGTAGTTGGTCATTTTGTGAATTAAATTGTGCATCTATAGGTCGTTTAACCATAACCCTTCCTCATATGCTTCTTATGAGAAACACTCTCGTAAAAAAATATTCTTTTAAAAATAAACCCATAACTTATAAGAATACGACATGCATTAATTTTAATGATCAATTAGAATTTAAAATAATGTTGTTCATGTTATTATTCTTAAAAATTTAAAGACTAATACCGTATTTTTTTTCTAAACAACCCAAAATATAATGTCAATCAAATTTAAATATCTGACGATGTAATAGAAAATTGATAAAAAATAATAATTTGTTTTGTTAAATAAACCTATTATCCATCTTGAAGAGTCTTAATGAACTTCGTTATACCTGAGTATTCCTGATTTTGTTATCATTCGTCTACTTTAAGATGAAGATATCTCATATCAAATGAAATAATATATTATATGTTATTTTCACAATCATATTAATTTAAATGAAGAGTCCTAATGAACTTTATTTTTTGTTAAAGAACCCAATTTAGAACATAGATATGGAAATACGTTTGATGTAAACATGTAAGACGAGACAATAATATATTAAACAATTAAATTAACAAGTTTGCTCGTCTTTTATCTTAGCCAAAATTAAATATTACTGTCTTTTTTTGCTTTGCATTTATAACCGATATTCAAAATAATTTTTAACTATTGATTATGATGAATTTCATCTTAAAAATATCACTAACCGTTTATACTCATTGAAAAGACAAATGCTGCATTTTATTACTAAAGTATATTTAGTCTTGTGTGATTTTTGCTGTTTAAAATATTCAAAATATTTTTCGATTTAATGTTATGACCATATAAGAGATGCTTGTGAAGAATTTTTTGTCCAAATGGATGATGAAGACTTAACTGGTTTGATTTTACAAAAACCCAACAAAATATATTTTTTAAGAAATGCAACACCAATGATAATGACCTAAAGTCATCAAAGAAAGTGAAAACATCTTTATTATAGAAAAAGAATATTTTTGAAGTTTATGAGGAAAAAAATATATTATCTCTTTTGTAACTAATATTATTATCACCGCTGCATTCTCAACAAACTCTCATAAAAAAGAAAACCATTTGCGAAATGCAAAAAAAATAAATATATAATTTCACTTTACTTATTTTAAAACAACTAGATCGTAAAAAAATTATGTTGAATCATCATCAACATTGGATCATAATCATCTTCTACGTCGCAAACTTTCTTTATGCCCTACTGGACCATTAGAATCATTCCGATTTGTCGTTGATATTTTTGAAAGGCAAGTACATATTTATCTCGAGGTAATTCTTGTTTTTAGTTATATTTTTAACTTGTTTGTTATCATGAATTACTAATAAAATTTATGTCATATAATATTCATTTATCTTATATTTATTTTAAATTTATATTTACAACTAAAAATTTCATGTCATGTTCTAACATTAAATTACTTAATGCATGACTTATATCACCAATTTCTTTTGGCCATGCGTTAGAAAGTCTAAAAAGAAATATACAAAACTGAAGAACTTTTACAACAAACTAATTAAAGAAAAAAATAATTGTATAACAACACCACAATTAATGCCTTTAATTATAAGATTATATAGTTGGAAACAAGTCTTGCCGATATTGATACAACTAACAGTGAACTGGTTCACAAATCTAAGGATAATTTCTTCAAGTATGCTAATATTTCTCACAAAATATATAAAAAACAACTCGTACTATTTATATAGAAAATGAATTGTAGACTTAATTGGCATTCTCATAAAACACATTCCTGAAGAACATTATCCTTATGTTATACATCAACATAACTACTCATAATATGATGAATATAAAATGACTACGAACTTTATGACACATAAAATGATAGAATACTCTCAACCATGAATATTAAAGGTGTGTCAATAAAATGTTTCTCTAAAAAATGACGATTAGTCAACAAAAAATCCTATATCATTAGATTAAAACACCATCGTAATGAGCAGTTAAGATAAGTAATTTTCTTACTTGTTACTCCCCAACAATGTTTTCTAGTCATTGATGACCTGTTTCTTACTTATCTTTTTTATGATATGTTAAAGATGTTTGTCGCATATCGTTCGATTATAAATTATGTTGTTTGTAAACCGATGTACTAATTATTGAAAGCCTCCTACGTATTAACTTTGTTTAGTTTTTATTCTTAACTTACTATTTTATTTTAGTGATCTCGTTTCTTATCATAATATTTATAATATATTTTTTATGTATTGATAATAAGAAAAAACTAAATAACTTAATTATCTTGTTCACTATACATGTTTTACCTATAATAAATATTTATATTTGAATAATATAACAAAATTACCTTATATTCATTTGCAAACCTATTTATGTCATCCAATTGTACCTTATATTGAACTATATTCTACAACTATTTTATAGTAAAAACCTCAATGTCCGACCATAATGATATATCTGAAATTAGTGATATTGCATTAAGTCACGGCTTTTATTGTCCAAGTTTTTGAATTTGGGATGCGTGACCTATTGACCTCAATCATTGTGGGCTTCATCGATAGTGGGCTTGGTTTATATCCATGTTCTCGGCTTAGTTTATAGCCATGCTCACTCATTTTTAACTTATATTTATAGTTTTTATTACTCGACTTTTACAACCTTCATTGTGTGTATTTCTTAACTTAATAAATTGTGGACATGTTTTATAAGTATGTTTGATAAATGGACTTATAGTTGATCACATCTAATATTTTCGAGAGCGAAAAATATGTAATTCTCTAAAAACATTCTTATGAACAATAGTGAAATTGTTTAGAGAGAGAATTTGTAAAGATTATTCTATAGAGAAAATGTCAAAAGTTAAAGTAAAAAATAGTCATTCATACCCTTTTCTAATAATAAGTACATCTATTTATAGGTGTGGACTATGTGGTAACGATTATCCTATTAGATATTTCACCCGGTTATTATACTAAGTAAAGACACATTTGTTACATATTGCACTTTCAATCCTTCGAACTTCTATTTTACTTAAAATTTTCCATGCACATTATTTACTTAATATTTTATCATTCAAAACTAATTATTTTGGCTCATAAATTTTTTAACATTATCAGTAGCCTCTTAGCCTTTGCAAAAAAATCAAATGAAGGACTAAACCCAATGTCTCATCGGACAGAACCACCTCATAATTATTTAGAAGTGATACCTTTAATTTTATAAATTACGTGGAATACGATATTTTTTCTCTAACATATTTCGACACCTGTCAAACCACAACGGTCCCATCAAATAGATGCTGAGTTTAAAAGATTGGCGTGTTTGGGTAAATAACCAAACTTTTCAACTTCTCTCTTAAAAATCCCATTAGACTTCCTAATTATTTCCTATAAATTCCACTTTTTGTCTCATAACTTCCTACTTACCAATATTAGAGATAAACATATAAATTAAATTCACATTTTACTCACCGTGAAACCCAATTTTCTACCATCTTTCATAAAAAACATCGTAGTAACTTCGTTCATTTCTCTTATTGTAATTATCCCTTCAAATTTATCTGTGTGAGTCTTTATTTCAACTTGGTAACTTTTCTTTGTGTATGTTTGAGATAAAAAAATATATGGGATTGGTTAACCATTGCTTAAGGAGTCACGAAAAGAGAAACTGCAATGATAGTATCTGACAAACCCTTACAAGTTATTCAGATTATTACTTACTATAATTGGCCTCCTATAAAAAATAAATCTCAACCAACCGACCTTAGTTATTATTTAAATAAATATTCTTCTCAAAACACAAAGCTTGCTCTAAAAACTTGCTAAAAATTTCAATATCTTGCTATACGTGACATCAAAGACCAAACTATCTCCAAGAAAATACATCATACATCGGTCACTAAAAAAAGACAACCTGACAAAGCCAAAACCAAAAAGTTTAGGACTAATCCTCCCCCGAATAAAAAAAAAACTCATGATGATTCCTGCGAGTAAAAACAAAAAATGAAGCATGCGAGTTTGAAGGGGTCAACTATATATGACTCACAGATGATTCCTGCGAGTAAAAAGAAAAAAAAAACTCATCAAAAGTCCTGATAAACTTTAAAATGAAGCTTGAGAGAAAATTAAAAATCATGATTCAACATCATCTGTTGATTCTGATAATGACATTAACGGAGTAAAGATCATCCAAAATATCTCCAAAACTAACACCCAAGGTAACACCTAAAAGTAGAAACCCAAAGGGAAAAAGAAAACAAAAAAAGATGTTACACTCCATGTTGAACTATATAACAACCTTGGAAAAACTTCAAATGAGTACTTCATAGAATACTTTATTGCACTAAGTAAAGTACAAAATGAGTACTTTTAAGAATATGATGCACCTGTTCTTTGGAAACAATGAGGGATTTCTAAATCCATTTCCATTCGATTGTCTGTATTCGAGAGGCATTATTATCACGCGGAGCCGAATAATTGATTATTTACCATAAATATTAAAGTGGGGCCTTCAATTCCCATTTGATCCCTCAATCGTTCAATATTTCGAGCTGATCATATGTATTTGAGCCAAGCCAACCCCAATCCCTGGTTCAATTGTCTTTTTTGTATCATGGCTTTGAGGATGTCGAAAATTAAACTTATAATGGAACAGTTCATAGCAAAAACATGTGTATCAAAAAACCACGCCTTCCCTTCCACTACATTATCCTGGAGAACTCTTCAAAAATAGTCGACGACATTCTTGAAGTAGATAAAACATGCAAACATATTTTTTTATTTATCAATGGGTGTTAGAAGAATGAAAAACAAACTTCGACCGAGAACCTTCAAAAGTTATCCCTTATGTAAAAGAGCACTACTAAGTTTATATTCTTGCCACAATTAATTTGTAAACAATAATCATATAATCTCAATTTTTGATATAGAGATGTTGAAGTACTTTCAAGAGAACCTTTATATTGTTGATAATACATTCTAGAAGTCAAGTCAATGAGCTAAACATGAATGATCAAATGAATTCCTTCAGTACTTCGACCCACTAAACCTGGTTCGAAGCAATTTGTGGAAAATATATTTTAATACTATTATTCTTCCAGAAAAACTGATGGAACCTCGATGCTTAACCGACGTTGTGAGAAATCTAGTTGTTGCGGACGCTCAGGTTGTTTTACTTAGTAGTAATAGAGCTCCATAAGGTAAAAAAGAGATAGACGAGGAACCTTTCTAAGGGAACAAAAATAAGTCAAAACTTAATCCAAATGTGAAGAAGAATAAGAATGAAACTAAGGTTGATGAATATGTCATCCCCCAACTAAAACAACTACTTCTGAAATCTCTAACTCTACACCGGAGTTTGTTTTAGATGACAAAAATAACCAGAATAACCAGTTATTTGATTATGAACCATAATTTGATCGAAACAAAAACTTTACACACAACCGTATCCAAGAACAAGATCATTTTCCAGAAAACCACTAAATGCTCCCCTTAGTGTCTTGAAATAATATATTTGAGGTCTGACTTTCTTAACTACTAAATACGGCCCCTCGTAATTTGGACCCAATTTACCGAGCCTATTCACTTTTTTATCCGCCTTAAACTCTCACCATCGAACTTTAGATGCGTTTCTCTCAACCAGATTAAATCCTTTTTTTATAGAAGGTAAGAGTGTGTTCAAATTAGGTTATCTTTTCTTTTTTTGATGGTTTCTGACGTACTTGAGTTATAACATTTGGATTTCTCTTGCATTCCACGTTCTCGAGTGGATTTTATTAGATATTTTACATTTTTTATGATTATTTCTATTTTAGGTATTCAGAGAATCCTCCTTACTAGACGAAATATTCATATTATGTTTGTTACGTGTAAATCTAGTTCTTGAGAGAGAAAAAAAAAATAGAGATTGATTATACACAGAGAAAGTAAAAGTGAAAGTAAGATTGAACTAATGAAAATTTCATCCTCTTTATTCACAACCTTAGCCATTATTTATAGGCGTTCAAACTTGGTGTAACAAAATTAGTTACACAAATGGTTTAATTACACTTCAGTCTCTCATATTTACAAATATGCCAAAAACTATCATTTAACTATACAATTTGTCATATAAGACTTTAGTATATTACATTTAGGCCCCCAATATTATATATTATTATTAATGTCAATGTCAGTTGAAGAAATGTTATTAGTTGTGAATTCCAACTTTTTGGTATTTTCCGTTTCTTCAAATGATATGGTGGGTCAATTATTTAATTTATTGGTTCTAACGGTGGCAACTGCAGAACCTTATGTGAAGCGTATGATCCTTCGATACCTCAAAAGGTTTCCAAATCAAAGTAGAGGACTTAACAATCCATACTTGAGTTAAGCTTAATCGTTTCCTTATAAGAAAACCTTATAAAACGATGACCTCAGCTTAATGGTTATAACTGGTAGACCCGTTTACCCCGGATGAACTTTTAATTGGAATTTGTTTGTAAATGATATTTTCTTTCATAAACAAAAGGTCGTGTAACATTATCAAACCAAATCCATTTCGCATATTGGAAAAATGAGTCGTTAAACGGTCATTTGTACCCTCAACACTAGCATGTAATTTTTTATGCTTTATAATTGGTTAGCCGTTTTATTTCCCTTTCGGCAGATGCCCTTATGCATTCCATGACTATAGAGGAAGATTCATGGTTGGTTTATTGTGTTTATACTTAAGCTACTATACAAAGACCTCGGTTGGCTTGAACTTGAAGTGAACTCCGAAAGAGGGAAGTCGGAAGCCAGAAAGAACTCAATCTTGGACCAAACGATTTGGTTTCATCTTTAAATATGCTTTCTCAACCTTGTCTTGTACAATCCACTAGATGAACTTTAAATTCCGGACGTTTAACCTCCTTCATTTTTCCATTTGGTAGTTCTCACATCTTTAACTTATAAATAATCAATACATCTTAGTTTTATCCCAAATGAGAATAAAGATAAAAGAGCATAACTACAGTCTCTTCCTTTTATCTAAACTCAATTGCACTCAACTCGATATAGCCGTAAGATGAAAAAAAACACATTATAGTCATTTATTTAGTTGTCAATGGATTTTATTATCAAATGCCACTAGATAGAATATCTCAATAAGACGATTCCCCGAAACGAATAAGCTTTTAGTGGAATTAAGTGTTTGTATCTGTTGGTCCCTTCGTATTAGAATACTTGCTGAGTTAGGATGAGACTAGTATAAAAGAATACTCTACGGAGAAAAGAGCAATACTTACAAAAGAGTTGTGGTCGTTGACCGACCAACTGTTCATTCTGTCTTATTCTAGTTGAATGTCGTCGTACATTGAAGCAAACCGATATTTTTTTTAATCTAAAGGCAGTTCTGTTTAAGCGGAATATTTTAATGAACTGACTATTTTTTCTTTCTAATTTTTATAGTAGTGTTTACTAGCTTAACAAGTTCATGAATTACATAGAGTTCAATAACGAGACACTTCCCTCAACCAAAACATCTTTTTAACCGAATTTTCAGAGTTTAGTTGAGTTTGGTTAAAAGGTATTTGATACCTTTATTATTTCAATCTTTTACAAAAAAAAATAACAAAATAATATTGTAATATAAACTAATCCCCAAAAAATACAATTTTGTAATTACGAACAATTAATTATTGAACGTATTATTTTAAAAAAAAATTAAACTTTAGTTTTTGAATAAAAACAAACAAATGACACATTTACCTTTGTTACTCTTACTTTATTTTAGATCGAGGCTCCTTACTATATAATTTAATTGTTATTGGGCAAATATTTTATATAAAATATTATATATATAATATATATATATATATAATAAAACATTATTAAATAATTTATTTTGTGTTTACTCGAAACAATTTTGTGGATTATTGATGATAATATTTTTTATCTATATATTACTAATATATAGGTAAAATCGACGGCTACAACGCACATATACAAATCCGCGTGATAATAGGCTGCTTTGTCAGCTGTCATCCAATTAAACTACAGTTCGCGGATCAAAACAATTGACCGTCGATAATTATTTTGATCCAACGTCTCTTATGCATCATTCCAGTTCAGCCCGCCCAAAAAGCACACCAAACACTCCTTTATAAACCCTCAGCATCAATTATGTCCTTTAACTCTCTCATTTTTCGATTTAAGTTCATTTTCTATCACTTTCCCGAGAAAATGTCAGGTCGCGGCAAAGGAGGAAAAGGTTTGGGAAAGGGAGGAGCCAAGAGGCACAGAAAAGTTCTTCGTGATAATATCCAAGGAATCACGAAGCCTGCAATCCGTCGATTAGCAAGGAGAGGAGGCGTAAAACGAATCAGCGGACTCATCTACGAAGAAACTCGTGGAGTTCTCAAGATCTTTCTTGAAAATGTCATCCGTGACGCCGTTACCTACACTGAGCACGCCAGACGCAAGACGGTGACCGCCATGGATGTTGTCTATGCACTCAAGAGGCAGGGTAGGACTCTTTATGGATTTGGCGGTTAGACCTGTTCTTAAAACTTCAAAAGAAGTTCAAGAGAATGTAAATTTTATATTTCGTTTAGTCTCATATGATGTTTTAGGGTTTTAAGCTGTTCACTGCTTTATCAATTCAATTGTTCTCTGTTGCAATTCAAATCGTTGTTCAGTACTATCTGTTCTTCTTTTAGATCTATGTTCGTATTCTTATTCGATTTGAAAAGGTAATCACCCCAATTGGTTGTCGATGTCAAACTTGTGATATTGTAGTCCTTGCGATGAAGTTCTTCTGTGACCGAGCTTAATAAGTAGATGATTGATATACTTTACCTGAGATAATCCACATATATCAGGAAAAAAACTAATGTCTTAATTTCGTTGTTGATTTAACTTTATGGTAAAAGGACAGTGAAAAGGTAAAACAGTTAGGATTATATCAGGAGTAGGAATGCAGGTCTGAAACTATCTGTACTAGAGCTTAAAGTTTCGACTAATTACCCATTTTTCGTAGTATACTTCATAGATTAGTCTGCTTTTGTTTCAAATTTGTGCGGTGCACCAAAATATGGGTTTGGATCTGCTGAAACCCAACTTCAATACTGGCATTTTGAAAGACATAATGTTGTGTGTAGGTTTACAATATCATTGCTATAGTGATTGTTTTTTTAAATAATGGGTAATAAATGTTTAGAAATATTACTGTTTAATCGTGGTTAAATGTTTGGAAGAAAATTGCAAGCGGGAGTTAAATTTGTTTGTTTTGTGGTGTTAAACTAAAATTGGCGGCTAAATTGTTAAGTTGAAATATACCTTCGATTATATTTAAGTCAATTACTTAAAATATCATAATCTGATACATTTACTAATGTCAGACAGAATATATTAAAACCAAATTTCACTTCAATTTAATATCTCAAGTTTCGCAATTATTTATTTATATATTTTAGTAACCCGATTTCTTGTCTTGGTCTTGCCTAAAGTGCCGCTAAATAACCACATAACCTTTTAATTTTGGGAATTGCTAAAAAAACGGCCGAAATTACTCCGCGAAGTAGTTTATAATTTTTTAAAAAAATTACTACGTGAAGTTATTTTGTTTGACGATTTTACCCTTACGAAATCGTATAAATAGTCAAATTTACTCCGCGAAGTTATCATAATTTCAAAAAAAAAAACTAAAATTCTTTAACTTCACTCTACCTTCTCTCTAAAAAATTATTGTAATTATAACTATAATTACAACTAACCTAAACTAAATTAAATTAACCTATCCTAACCTTATATAAACTAACCTAAAATTTAATTTAAGTTAAATTAACCTAAATTAAAACAAAAAATTAAAACAAAACAAATTCTTGACCTAAACTACCCGAAATCCTCGCCGCTCGACCACTCTCTGCCTCACCCCCTTGCCTCACCCAAAACTACCCGAAACCCACCTCCTGCCTCACCCGAAACCCACCTCCACACCCATCAGCCGAAACCCACACCCACCAGGCGACACCAGCGAGCAATTCCGACACCCACTACCTGAAACCCACCTCCTGCCTCATCCGAAACCCACCCCACTGTTCGACATCTCCGAATCGATACCGGCGAGCAATTTCGGCAGTTTTGGAATCGAACGAATTATTGTAAGTTGTTTTCGTTGTTGTTAGATAGATTAGTTAGGTTTAGTTAGGCTAGATTTGTAGAAAATATGTGTTTTGGGGGTGTTTGCAGGATTCGGCAGAAGCTGTTCTTCGCCAACACGGGGCGAAGAACATGGCGTACACCCAGTACCCCACGCCACACATGTGGCGTAGAGAACCCACCCTACGCCACACGCGATGGCGTAGGTGTCCTGCCACACGCCACAGTGGTGGCGTGTGGCAGCTCCGGTCACCGGAGTTGTCCGGGAGTGGTTTATTCTTGTTCTTTGGTGTGTGTTAGCTCGCATTATGCTATTATTTGTCTAAAAAAGGTACTGGCATGAGATTTGGTGTTTTCGACGAAACCTGATACTTAGTACTTTTTTTTTTTTTTTTCAGATGATGGATCACGGCGACGATGCACAGTATACACAGTTTGCTGATGCTCGCGGATGAGGAGAATAAAAAAGCGGAGTAGGGTACGTGACGTTGGTCAGCCAGTTTTACCTGTCCAGATGGATGAGCTCCCTATAGTCTCCGGACCGCATGCGTCCGGTTCGAGTTCAGCTTCTGCTTCCGCTTCCCGCGGACGACGCCATCCCCCACCGGCTACAGGGCAGCGTAGAGCTCATCCTCTGGCCAGATTGCCACCGCTGTTCGGCGAGGCTTTCACCTCCCACACTGCATACCACATTTGGATGGGAGAGGTAATATCGAAATTCCAATTTTACATTTTTTGAAGCTATTTTGTTTTGTCCTATGATAATGGGAACAAATTTTTTCAGGAGTGAGAGATGCGGCTGTATGCCCATTATCCTAGTCATCGAGCATGGAGTTTGGCTGCACAGACTAGGGTGCGCGCTGTAGTTGACGCCACCCCGTTCGGTCGTCTCATTGAGCCGTTCTATAAGATGCAAACACACTCCAACATGACGGAGGTTTTCCTAGAGAGGTGGCATGCGAAGACCAATTGCTTCCATTTCGCTTTCGGTGAGATGACGATTACTCTGGACGACGTCCACACTATTTTGGGACTCCCAGTTGATGGTGAGCTTGCTGTGTTTCCCTATATTTCTGACAAGACTCTGGCCATGCACGAGTGCGCTGAAATGCTTATGGTGGATGATCTATCCTTCGTGACGGAGGTTGAGAAATGCAAGGGCGTTGGTTTAGGATTTAAATGGCTCTGGAGTAGGTTTAGTGGGCCAGAGTTCTGCGATGACAGCCCTGGTCTGAGTGATCTGATGGTGGATGCGGCAACCCGCGCCTATATATTGCATATGTTCGGCACAGTCATATTCCCCCACAAGAGCGACATGTACTCCAATTACAAGTATTTGTTTTTGTTGCGCGATTTGACTCCGGAGGCTGTTGGCAGGTACTCATAGGGTAGTGCTGTTCTCGCTTACTTGTACCACCATCTGGGTGAGGCCTCCCTGCACGACACGAGGACTATGGCCGGATGTATCGGTATGGTAGACACGTGGATACGAGATCATTTTTCCATGCTCCGGCCCGTTACTCGACACACCTACACTGAGCGCGACCCCACTATTGGTAGATGGGATACAGCTGCAGCAGTATCTGACTCACGGACGAAGCTGAACCTTCGTATCTCCGTCAACAACCTGGAAGATAGCGATGTAAGTGTTATTCTTTAGTGATCCCAAAATTGATTTATTTTTGTGTTTATGTTCATATCCGTTTGTACTGCAGGCATTGTTTGATCCTTATCGTGCTATACGCGATCATTTCCCGTTCCAAGAGATATCGTGGTTTCGGGATGTCATATGCGGTGTGGAGCACTCTCAGGCATACTATCCAGAGCGAGTTCAGCGGCAGTTTGGCCGTGTCCAAGGTCCTATCGCGCATCCTTTGTTAGACATGCAGTCGAAATCAAGGAGAAAACCGAAGACGATGGCGTATGCATTCGATCCTGATGATTGGGAGCGGCGGCAGAGGAACACGTTGCATCGTGGTTTTCGAGGAGGGATGGTGACAGACGAGATAAAGTCTTTCTGTGAGCCTGAGTACCTACTACTTCACCAGAGTATTAGATGGTTCGACCTCGTCAACACCGCAATCTACTCGCTCGCTGACTACGTCCACGAGGATCGAGAGGGAGCTATCATCCGACATTTGCGTGCTCGTATGCAGAGGATCTCGTTGTTTTTCCTGGAGTGAGCGAGTTTGATCATGATTTCGATCGTCTGGCTGGGGCTTATGACGATGTTTTGTCCACAGCCACGAGGCTTGCATAGACATTATGATGTTTTTTGTGTTTGTATGATACTTTGATTCTGTTGTCGCTTACTTTGGTGGTTTGCTTGTTTTTTGATACTTTGTATGAAACATATCATTTTGGGTTTTGGATTGTATGATACTTTCGGATTGTATGATGCTGTTTTCTATATCTTGGTGCTCTCGTTGATGTTTCGGTCCATGTATGATACTTTTTCCTTTATGTTTGATATTATAAAAAAAATGTTTCCCGCCTCAAAACATACAGAATGATGGTTTCCCGCCTCAATAAGTTTTAGGCGGGAACAAAAACACCATTTACCGCTAATTTTTTGAGAATTGAACCACAGACTTCGAGTCTATAAATACTAGAATCTGACTATGAAACTAAACATTTAAATTATAACGATGGGTGATTCAGGCTGGAACGTGTACGAAGATGCAAGCCTCCTAAGCGCATTTGATTTCGTCAAAGGTACGATGCAAGAGGAGATTCCTGGTTTCATCGATGCAGTATTGTGCAGAATGTTCTTCAACCACGGTAGGGAGGCATCGTGTCCAGGATGCTTAATGCCCCAACCAAGCGGACGCGAAGAAGTGTTCGAGAGAATAGCTTATCTGAAGCCAATCACTATACAGATTGAGTCACTTTCTTACGAGACCCGTTTACATGTCCAACATGTATTCAACATGGGATCCCAAGGTACAATTACGTAGGAGATGGTGTCACATGCGACGCAGCAAAAGGAGCAAGAAATGGCCGACGCAATTGCCAGCGCCGTTGAAACGTATTCAACTCCCGAAGGAAGTACTGATGAAGGTGAATATGGTTTCGGGAGCGGACTGAACTATCCGACTCCATAAATATAAGTGTGAAATATTAACTGAGGGTTAGCCCACCTACCATTTGTCTTAAGTTATTTGCTTATGTATTTCTAATTATGCAATGCTTTTGATTAAATTGTAATATTTTTATGCAATCAACGTATTTAGAAGTTTTAGTGCTATTGTTTTCAAGATGAACATCCAAACATAAAACATCGAATGTTTAAATTCATTCGATCACAACTTAAAATAACAACAACTAACGAAATAAAAACTTCAAACAAATACTGGAATGAAACACCACAAGTTCAAATAACAACAACTAACGAAATAAAAACTTCGAACAAAAACTGGAAAGGAAAATCACAAGTTCAAATAACAACCGATACGAAAATAACAAGTTGAAATAGTAGTACTATCTAAAACAACACACATTCTGGAGTTACTTAAAAAAAACACAGACTACTAAACATAATAACTCGATGGCACAAACACAGAAATAGTGAAATGATCAGTCGTCGAAATCGTATCCCAAATTGTCATCCGAATCATCCCCCCCATTCCTTGCCGCAATCCTATCCTCCAGATACGCCACCATATCCCTACTGATGTAGTCTACTACCGTCATGTTCCAGACCAAAGGTGCTTCTATCTTAATCCTGGCTGGTTGAAAAAGCAGGGCAGTGAGCGGTTGGATGAAGTTGTACCTTGATTTGATTTCGTCACGACTTCGTACTTGAACGTCTCCTGCTCCTAAATGCCCATAGTTGAAATACATCTGACATAGGAGGCGGTCGAAGAAAGCATCGCTACTATCTTCCCCCATTTGTCGACGGACAACCTTAACCGCCTTGAGCATATGGTAGTCTTCATCAGCTGTAAACTCCATGTGACGTATTCGTGATATGAAGGATCTCTTTTCGTAGAATAATCACGTTGGACTTTGCTACCCTTAACGCGACCCCGACCCCGTCCACGACCACGACTTCCAACACGTCCGGGAGTTCTACCGCGGGTTTTAACCTTCTCGAGGGGTTCGCAAAGGAGTGTAGTCGAAGGATCCAAAAAATTTTGAAATTTTTTGAGCCAGTGACTTTGTTCGTAAACATCAAACTCTTCAAGTTTCGCATTTAGATTTGCGAAATTAAATTTCACTTCTTCTTCACCGGTGAGTTTAACTCGCGGAACGATATCTTGTCTCTTCCAATGCTCATCTATAATCCGAGTAGGTACGTGGCCGTCCACTCTTCGGATTGCCTCAAGGTCGTGGGAACACGGCAAACCATGGATCGTACGATCGGTGCAAACGCACATAGATTTTTCACCGCCGCTTTTATCAACATAGTTATCGTATACTATCACCAATGCAATAGGTAATACGTACCCCCGTAAAAATTTGAACGATTTGAAATCTTGGAATTTGTGAATTAAACGGCACTTGCTAAGCTCCATCGAATCTTTAATAGTAGAATGTTGCATCGCTAACAAGCCATGCACTTTATCCCAAAACCCATCGAAATCCAATCGGCTAGACCCAAAATATTTTTTCAATGTAGCATGCGAGCTTTCGGCCCTATTAGAGGTGTGGTTATTAAAATGCATGATCTTGTTAGTATAAGCGTGAAGAAACCTCTCTCTATAAGGCGTAATCCACGAGTCAACCACATAATCCACCGCCTTATCTTGGTCTTTGAACATCAACCGTATCTTAGCCAACCTTTCGTTCATAACCTCAACGGTATCAGATGAAACAACGTCGTTCCAAGCCACCAAAAAACTTTTAGCCACATTTCCGTCTTCAAACATTTTTTTCGTTCTCCCGCTAACATTTTTGTTGATATGCCACTCGCATAACATGTGACTAGCGCTAGGGAAAAATTTGTCGATGCTATTCATCAAGGCTAGTTCGCGGTCCGTAACGATAACACACGGTAATTCACAATCATTCTCCCCCATTACCGTTTTCAAGCATCCCAAAGACCATTCGTAGTTGTCTTGTTTTTCACTCACCATAAACGTGAAACCAATGCAAAACGTTTTGTTGGTAGATGTTACCCCGACTACTTCGAACAAAGGCATCCCGTAACGAATGACTTTATATGTGCTATCCATGATTAGCAAGAGTAGGAAGGTCCGTAGTAAGTCAATACTAACCGGATGTGCGAAAAACAAATCGGTTATGACGTTAGAACCGTCATTCCCCGTCCGTGTCCAATACTTATACTTGTGCAATTGTAATTTAACTAACAAGCATTGCATTTGGGATCGACCACCGTTTTCAGCCATCCTCGTTCTTTGACGGTGATTGTAAACGTGACGGATATTTGAAGCATTCTCCGGATCGACCTTTTTCAAAGCACCAAATATTTGTCGCGGACTTGTCCCGTTCACCGTCAAAAGATCAACGAGCTCTTTTTCCTTACGTTTTAACTTGGACCATTGCAAACGTCCTTCGGCATACTTGATCGGTTCGTGGTTGTGCTTCCCGGAAAGGACACTAAGAGCCCACTTATCGTCTCCTTTTAACGGATTACCCACCAAATGAAAAGGGCAATTTATTTTTTTGCTACCGGTGGCCTTACGCTTACGGTCGCACTCTTTAACGGCCGACTTGAAAATTACGGATCGCTCGCACCGATAATCCACTCTCGAGGTTCTCCCCCTCTAACCTACCTCATTCGATGCTACGTTTATCGAAAAACCCAACGTTTTCCCCCTAAGTTTTACCCACTCGGTCATCGACTCTAAGCTATACTCGTCGTGAGTGGTGAAATGGTGAGCGTAGTCCAAAACAAGCGAAATATCGCATTCGTTCACCTCCTGCAATACGTAAGAAGTAGAAAAACAAATTAAACCGACATTTCGGATAAGAGAAGCTTATTTTGCCATTCCATGGCGTAAGGCACCTTCCCTTCGCCATGTCTTGGCGTGGGAGACATACAAGACGCCACACGTGTGGCGTACGGATGGTCCCCCACGCCAAGCCATGGCGAAGGGAAGGTACGATACGCCTATGGAATGACGTACGACATGTCGTCCGCGCCGGAGGGTGGCGACGAACACCATTTACGGGATTTTTCACAAAATCTATTTTTGGCGAAAATGAAAGAGGGAAATGCAATGTACCTCCTCGGCGACCATGCTGCTCTGCGTGGGAAGCACTTCCGACCCTTTTCCGTCCATGTTGTAAAGGTTTTGATTTTTTAAAAAAAATGGGTTTTGTTGGTTGTTAAGTTTCTATTTTTAGTAGGTTTGGAGAAGATGAAGTTTGAAATTATGTTTGCAACTTCATGGAGTACTTTGGTTCTCTTCAATGGCATCACTTGTAAATATTTAGACTTCAAAGGGTTTTTTGGGTTTTTTGCCTAGTGGCATTTTTGTAATATTGAAAATCAGAAACATGCGACTTCGCGGAGTAGTTTTGGCCGTTTTTTTAGCAATTCCCTTTAACTTTATGTGAGAGTGCCATTAGAGTCGCTCCTAAAGGGTAACCGAGTTGGTTGAGTATGGTATGCTTGTGACCAAAGGTCATGAGTTCGAGTCCCTCTACATATGTTTTCTCGGCTGAGCCTGTCACCTTATGTGGTTTACCTACTGGTGTTGGTTTGCAGGCTATCGCGTCAGACTGAGGGTTTACCCTGTGCGCACTCATTGCACTCTGAGTAGTGGCTGCGGATTCCCTCCGAAAAAAAAGAGTGCCATTAGAGTCAACGTAACCTAGTATTAAGATTATTATTGCTAAAAAAATTGTGAACCGGTCAAGAAGCCCGCCGATAAGGAGAGTGGCGAAAATCGGACCGATCTTTAAAGATTTGGTTTACAATTCTATTTTAAAAATCGAAATTATTAAAGAATTAAACCGATTCAGAATCGAACAGACCGATCTTTAGCGGTTTGGTTTGTGGTTCAATTTTAAAAACCGAAATCAATGAAAAATTGAACCGATAGAATCGATTTAGAACCGAATCAATTAATCAGTAAAAGTTTGCTATATATATACACACACGATGGATTACATTTCCTGCATCATAAAAACAAAAACAAATTATTACATACATCTTTATAAATAAATGTTGTAGTTTATTTAACAAAATATGTTTTTCTAGTTTTCTAGTTTAAAAAAAATTTAAACCACCAAAACCTACATATAATCGGTTTGGTTTTAACTTCACATTTGAGGTTGGTTGATTAACTTTATTTTGATTTTGGTTATTAAGCTTGAATCTAAAGCAACTAAGATTGAGATGTAAAGTATTTTAATAGTTTTTCTTCTCTTCTTTTTACATCCGTAGAGTTACCTCGTCATGGATATCGATTGATGAACTAATCATAACAACGATGTATATCCATCAGAGAACATAAAAACCGGAATATATATGAAAAAGCTCAGTATAACCTCAACCTTCTAAATAATATGAATTTTGTTGAACCTTACATATATATATATATATTAGGAGAATGAGGAAGGTCTACATGTCTAAAGAGTATAAATGAGTAACTATTCGACAAAACAACATAATCCATAAAAGTTGTGAACTTTATAGTTTCGAGTATAAATGAGTAACTATTCGACAAAACAACATAATCTATAAAAGTTGTGAACTTTATAGTGAAATGAAAAATGATCCTAAGACATTAAGACACTTCTTATGCAACTAAAGATTCTACGACTTAATTATAATTATTTGACATGAAATGAGAAAAAAGAATATGGAGACACTAAAAATAAAATAAAACTAAAAAGATAAAAATCTGAAATATAATTAAAAAAGAATTGCTACATTTTCCGTCAATAGAATTTGTTCTATTTGATTCATCTAGAGGTCAGTCACCTTTAAATGTTTTAGTTATTCAAGATAGTGCATGCAAACTAGTTGGTATGTATATACCAACTGTTGTAGTTGGTATTTGATTGATCATCTCTTTCGTTTGAAGCGAGTGAATTAAAAAAACTAGTTGAATAGTGATAGAAAAATTGTTTATAGTTATAATCAGATATTCAAGCAGAGCTAAAGCTTCATATGAGAAAACTATCCATTCATCAGAAAAAAGAAGAAGAAACTATAACGAGATTTCCAAAAGAAAAATACCAAATTTTAACAAATTGCCTCTAATTTATACAAACTAGACTCTCAGTTCCGATTTAAAAACATAAAACATCTTATTTGATTTTAATAAGATTTACTTCATCATGGAATGATCATATTTAGAGCTTTTTAAAATATACAAAATTTGGACTTTAATCCTGAATCTCATATCATTTCGGTTAAAACATGAGACAATATACTATTTATATGAAAATAGACACACAAACCACATTATTTACTTATTAAAAATTCTCAAAAGCATGTTAAAACAATTTTGGCCCACGACTAGTTGTGGCATATAATTCAATTAATTAAAATATTTTTGAAGTTGTTGTTGGTCTGGTAAACTAGGCCAAACAAACTGATATCTGTTTTGGTTCTGTTTTTCAGAATTGAAATTTTGTATGTCCAGTCCGAACCGACAAACTTAAAAAACTGGACCGAACCGGATCGATAACAACTCTCGTTATGATGCGACCAAAGTTTGAGATCCTACATCCCATATTGGGTTGTTCATATATATATTTGGAGACCGAATATATGGTACCAAAGCATAAACAAACACATTAGACCAGGCCATAACCAAACATGCGAGACCATGCATAAAAACATACGAGACCAGACAAAATAAATCATACGAGACCATAGATAATAACATTAAGAGACCAAACAATATTAAATCATGCGAGACGGGACATAATAAATCATGCAAGACCAGACATTGTTTTTTTAAGATAAACAAAACTAGATATATTGATAATTTCTTTTTTCGTCAGTCGTAGTAATGATGGTCTCATATATATATATATATCATCAAGTAATACATGTTTTGCATCTCTTTGCTTTATTATGCATGGTCTCGCATCTGTCCACTCTCATGATGTCTGGTTTTACATAATTTAAATTTTTGGTTTAGTGAAGTTTGGTAGTTAAATGGTTAGATCAAAAGTTTATACCATACATTTAGCTATCAATTTAACATATGTAAATGTTTGGCAAAGTTATAATTGATGAGATATGAACTTAAGGAGGAGTTTTTTGTATCAAACTATACTTAGAGGGATTAATTTGTACACACAACTTCTTGATCACTAAAACTGTAGAAAGAGAAAGTCAACAAATGTATAGAGAGAAAGAATGTTATAATAATGAACCACCTTTCCCAAATCTGGTGGGGTCCTTTTATAATACAAGTGATGGGTCACACGGGCCTAACTACCTCTTAATTACAAACTTGACCCTTACTTTTATTGTTTAATTACAATTAATCATATTTCAATAATTACTTTACAATGCTTCTCTAACTTTATTGTTTTTGCAATTTCACCCTTATTTTTTATTCTTCCTTATCAGTAGCCCCCCAGTCCTTGTAAAAATATTTTTAACAAGGAACCTCTTCGAAAATAACTTTCTGGCCTCCTCAAAGTAATCATTATGTCTTATAAAATTACTCATCGAATTTTTCCCACAACAATCATTTTCGCCAAACCTTTTTGTAACACTTTACTTCCTCGACAAAACTCACACAACACCCCAATCCTTGCAATTTGTTAGCAAAGACTAGAACGTCACCTAACATCAATTTTTATCCCCTCGAAATAATCTCATCGAAAACAATCATATGTACATTTTTTATGCCCTTAAAATATCATCTTCGAAAACAATCATACGAGTATAGTTAGTCCCCCCACTCTTGGCTAACTAATTGCAAAAACTAGATTGTACTTAAAACGTTCTTCGAAAAAACTTTTGCCAATAAATTCCTTTAAATTTCCCAACGTCATATTTTATATCCCAATCAACAATCTCATGCCTTTTCCTTGATGATGTCATCTTACAGAAAATTTTGTCACAATTTTTTTTTAGAGATATTATTGCACTTCCCAAAGTTTCTTATCATAACTTTTGCCTCTTCACATTCTATCGCAGTTCTCGATTCAATACAATTACACCTATTTTACCGACAAGACCTCTAGGCAAACAAATGAAAATGTCCCCATGCTTTTTCTCTCCTCAAATACTTTAATTTCACATTTACATAAATACTTTCACTTCACATTTACAATACTTTCATTTCACATTTATATAAATACTTTCATTTCACCTTTACAATCCAAACTATTTTTTTCTAAATTTTCTACAGAGAGAAGGCTAGCTTATGCCCCATAGGCCTCGTTGAATTCCATAGTGGCTATTCATTAGTAAAAATTCGAAGAAAAAGTTGCTACTCGTGATGAGTCCGAATAACTTCACCACTGCCTACTGAGATATCCGGACATGATAAAACTATTAAATAACTAAACACATTTGACTAAGCTAGGTGCTAATCATCATATTAAGTAAATGGGTCCTTAAACTTGACCCGGTTTTCATAACTTGACCCGAAAGCCCATGAGTCCATAATTAAGGGTATAAATACCCAACTACTTTCATTAATGAGGGTAATGAACATTTAATATAACCAGACAGCTTAAATCTCTCACTACAAAACACCCAAACATTTAATACTCCTAAAATATTCCAAAACACTTGACAAAATTACCCTCAACATAAAATATCACACCAAATTGGCGACCACAGTGGGAGCAGGAGGTGCCTAAATCTAGCATTCAAAACCAGCAAAAAAAATCAGTTCGGATGAATCCGGACGAGCAAACAATTCCACCACCTCTGGTAAAGGTTGTGGGAGAAAACAATGAGTAGACGACCGAAGAGCGAGACAAGTTGAAAGCTGAAATGGAAGCATTGAGGGCCACTAGAAAGGCAGAGATGAGATTAAAGAAAAAGTCAAAAGCGTCAGCCATTCACCATACTGACAACCCAAGGGAGAACGACCCATCAACAAAGACTCATTTGAGCACAAAAAAACCCATGTCAGTTCCAAGAAGTCTCACCGGTCCAAGCGAGTGGAGAGCTTAGAATCTGAGTCTTCTAGCAGCTCCTCGAATGAGGATGAGATTGATGAGTTTTTATCATAAAGTAGTGATGAGGGGAGGTCCAGAAAGAAAGAAAAGCTAGGTAAAAAATATTCAAGAAAAAGGGATATGCACGGGAGACTAAAGAGGTATCTGGGAAAAGGATCGTCTTGCAGCCACAACCATAGTCACAGACGTGTGGATCAACTGCTGATGGATCCTTTTACTTTTCATGATGAGCCAGGTATTTTTGCAACACCTAATGAAGACACAATATTTAGTCATGGTCGAAATTGGAGGCAATCGCCATTGTCATCCAAGATACTGTCCGGAAACCTTCTGAAGAGGTTTGACAATACTAAAATAGAGAAGTATGACGGGAGCAAAGATCCAGAAAACCCACTGGAAGAGTTTAAATATTTTATGATGAATTTTGATGATGATAACAAATTTCTTTGTAGAGCCTTCTCCTAATATTTTACGGGAAGTGCTTTAAAATGGTACAACAGCTTGCCACAAAGTTGTATCAGAAACTTTGATACGTTTTGGGTGGCCTTTCGAAGGCAGTTTGTGGGGAGTAAGGACGTGAAGGGAAATGGGGATACTATTATCCATTGTTCCCAAGAGCCAAAAGAATCACTAAAATACTATATAAGCCGGTTCGTAAACACTAAGAATTGGTTGGCCGATTGCTTTGAGCAGGTAGCAATAGCTTCTTCGAGACAAAGGTTAAACCCTGAGAATCTGGCTGATTCGGTAACCAGGAAGATGGCCATGGCGTGGGGCGGTTTGCTGAATCAGGTGGGGAAGCAAATCAACGTAGATGAAACAAAGAAGACTAGGGTACACATGCAAGTGAGGTCTGCCCTAGCTGCTCCAAACCAGAACCAGTTAGGATACAAGGCCAAAGAAGCCGGACAGGGGCCCAATAGGGCCAAACAAACTCAATCCCACCCAAATCCAGCTCAGATCCAGCAGTCCAGAAATAAACGAGGACCTTGGGTCCAATGTGGTTTGCAGAATTGAAAGAGAATGTGGCAACCATTTATGACAAAACGAAAGATGAAATGCATTTCAGGAAGCCGACAACGCTTCAAACTCCTAGGGAAAGTTGTAATACCTGATTTTGCCAATATCATCATAATATTGGCCACAACAACGAAAATGTATCGCTTTGAAACAAGAAGTGCAAAATCTTATTGAAAGGGGAAATCTGCGATCTTATGTCAAGAGAAGAAGTGGAAACAGACCTGACAATGCTCACCGAACTGGCCCAACGAACAATGCGGGGACGTCTGCTCCAGACGGGGCTATTTAATAATTGCAAGATTTGATGTTGAATCAGAGTATTTGGATCCTGATCCAACCCGGAATAAAGTGGTGTTATAACAGAACATACTAAGACAGTGTCTGGACTCATAAGTTTTTCTTGAGTCACTCACTATATTCGGAGGGGACACTATTGATGAGTCCGGAAATATTCATCACTCACTGTAGAAACCAGATAGGGGAAAACCGGACAATAATCACTCACTGAACCATCAGAATAGGACAAAAGTACTAAATAACTAATCACCTTTTGACTAAGCTAATTGCTAATCTGCTTAATAAACTAATGGGTTTTTTAATTCGACCCAGTTTCATAAGTTTGACCCGAAAGCCCATATGGCCCATAGATGAGGGTATAAATGCCCAACCACTTTCATTAATAAGGGTAATGAACATTTAATACAACCACGCAACTTAAATCTCTCACTACAAAACACTTAAACATTTAATACCCTTGAAACACCACCAAACATTTGACAAAATTACCCTTAGTAAAATATAATCCACATCAAATTTACGACCACAGTGGGAGGATAAGGTGCCTGAATCTAGCATTCAAAACCAGCAAGTAAAACCAGTTCGGATGAATCCGAACGAGCAGGCAGTGCCACCAACTTTGGCAGAAGTGGTGGGAGAAAACGATGAATGTACGATCGAAGAGCGAGACATGTTGAAGGCTGAGATAAAAGCCTTGAGGGCTGCTAAAAGGGTAGAGATGGGTTTGAAATAAAAATCAAAAGTATCAGCCATTCACCACACTGACAATCCAAGGGAGTATGACCCATCAAAAAAGACCCATGTAAGTACTAAAAAGACCCATGCTAGCTCAAAAAAATCTCACCGGTCTAAACCAGTGGAGAGCTCAGACTCAGATTCAGTATCCTCTAGTAGCTCCTCGAATGAAGATGGAGTTGAGGAGTCCTTGTCATCCAGCAGTGATGAAGGCAGGTCTAAGAAGAAGCAAAAGTTGGTAAAAAAATATTCAAGAAAGAGGGATATGCATGGAAGTTTGAGAAGACATCTAGGTAAAGGGTCATCTCATAGCCAGAGCCATAGCCGGAGACATATAAACCGGCAGTTGATGGATCCTTTCGCTTTTCATGATGAACCAAGTATCTTTACAAATCCCAATGAGGATACTGTGTTTAGTCGTGGCCGGAATTGGAGACAATAATAGATTAGCTGATTGTTTTGAACAAGTAGCAATAACTATTCTAAGGCAGGGTTTGAACCCTGGCAATTTGGCCGATTCGGTAACCAGGAAGAAGGCCATGACGTGGGAAGGTTTACTGAATCAGGTGGGGAAACAAATCAATGTGGATGAAACGAAGAAGACTAGGGTGCATAGGTAAGTAAGGTCGGCCCCAGCTGCACCAAACCAAAACCAGAATCAGTCCGGGTACAAGGCTAAGGAAGTCGGACAGGGTCCCAACATGGCCAAGGCTCAATCCCACCCAACACCAGTTCAGAGCCAACAATCCAGAAATAAGCGAGGGCCTTGGGTTCAACCGGATTGGTTTGCTGAATTGAAAGAAAACGTGGCAATCATCTATGACAAAACAAAAGATGGGGTACATTTTAGGAACCCAGGTTTGCTTTAATCTCCCAGGGAAAGTCGTAATAATTGTTTCTTCCAATATCATCATGATATTGGTTATAACACAGAAGACTGCATCGCTTTGAAACAATAGGTGTAAAATTTGATTGAAAGAGGAAAATTGGGTGCTTATGTTAAAAGAAGAAGTGGGAATAAGCCTGATAATGCTCATCAGACCGGCCCAACAAACAATACAGGGACGTCGGCTCCAGACGGGGCTATGGTGATAATTGAAAGATTCGATGTGGAGTTAGAGTATTTGGATCGCGATCCAACCCGTAATAAGATGGGTGTTATCACAGAACACACCAAGACGGTGTCCGAGCTCATAAGCTTTTTTGAGTTACTTACCATATTTGGAGGGGACACCATGACTGCACCAACTGCTTCTTCAAGGAAGAGGCATGTTCATACCCTCGCTACTCAATTGGAAGGAGGCATGACTTCCTATCAATCGCAAATTCCTTTTCCCTTCATTGTTTTTGATGAAGATGATTTGAGAGACATAGTTGGTCCCTATGAAAATGCTGTGGTGATGGGAGCATCCATTGGGGGAAATGACATTAGATGAATTTCGGTAGACACTGACAACTCAGCCAATATCCTCTTTTTAACTTCCTATAAACAAATGAAGAATCCAGAAGTAATTCAACGTACAAACAGGTCGATTGTGGGTTTCACTGGAAGCTCTGCGGACGTGGTCGGTGAGTTTGAGGAGAAGGTTTTGTTGGGCAAAGGCCCTTTTACGAAAATGGTCAGAGTAATTTTTATTGTGGTGGATTGTCCCACATGCTACAATGCCATTTTGGGGAGGTCTTGGCTCTCCAGGATGCATGCTGTGGCTTCAAAAGTTCACCAATGTTTAAAATACGTTGTGCAAGGATAAGTGGGAGTTGTCTGGAGTAGTCAGAAGATAGCAAGGAAATGTTATGCAACAACACCGGCCCCTAGAACTTTGGAGGCAGTTCGGATCAGTGAAGATCAACAGTTGGAGGGGTCTTCTGGGGGAGAGGGTGAAATTGATGACCCCAGAGAGACCCCTGGTGTTTTAATACCAATTGAAGAGGTTGAAACTCACTCTCTGGCTGAAGGAAGAAATGTCAAGATCGGATCTAAGATGACATCAGAACTAAAAAGCAAAGTGTTATTTTTTTAACGGACCATCAGCATGTTTTTGCTTGGTGCAATGCTGATGTAACCGGAGTACCAGCAGATGTTATATCACACCAGCTATCCATCCAAAGAGATGTAGCACCCGTTGTGCAGAAGAGAAGAGATTTTTCTAAGGAGAAAGTTGATGTCATAGTTCAAGAGGTTGACCGTCTTACTAAGATGGGGCACATAAAGGAATCTCAGTACCCTTTATGGACAGTCAATCCACTGTTAGTAAAAAAGAAAAAAAAGAAAAGTGGCCTATGTGCATCGATTTTACTGACCTTAATAGGGCTTGTCCAAAAGACCTATATCCAGTCCCCCGGATGGATCAGCTAGTGGAATCCACATATGGGAACAAGTTTTTTTCCTTCATGGATGCCTTCTCTGGTTATAATCAGATTCAAGTGGATCCGAAGGACCAAGAACACACTACTTTTGTTACTGATAGGGGCCTTCATTGTTACAAGGTGATGCCTTTTGGGTTAAAGAATGTGGGGGCTACTTATCAGAGGCTGGTGAACAAAGCATTCGCTGGTTAGATTGGAAGAAATATGGAAGTATACATTGTTGACATGATGGTAAAAAGTGTGAAAGAAGATTTACACTTGGCAGATTTGCAAAAGACTTTTGCTAACTTGGTAAAAGTTAATTTAAAGTTGAATCCAGAAAAATATGTGTTCGGAGTGCAGTCCGAGAATTTTTTGGGGTATGTGATAAGTGAGAAAGGGATACAGCCTGATCCAGACCAACTTAATGCTTTATTGCAGATGGAGCCTCCTCAGAATATTAAAGAAGTACAAAGATTAACAGGGAGGTTAACTGCTCTAAACCGTTTTATTTCAAGGTCTTCGGATATGTGTGCCCCATTTTCCGAAACTTTAAAGGGTGCCAAAGAATTCAACTGGTCTCCACAGTGCGACCAAGATTTTGATGAAATAAAAAAGCATTTATCCTCCCCCAAAAACCTATTTAAACCTACTGATGGAGAAACACTGTATATATATTTAGCAGTCTCCGAATGTGCCATAAGTGCGGTGCTAGTCAGACGTGGTCTGGAAGCTGTACCATTCCTCGTCCGGTGTACTACATCAGCAAAAGCCTGATAGATGCTGAAAAGAGATATTTGAAACTTGAAAAACTAGCACTGGCTATAGTAATTGCTGCTAGGAAAATGAGGCCCTACTTTCAGTCTCATTCTATTATTGTCCGGACGTGTTTTCCCTTGAAAAATGTTCTTCAAAAAGCAGACGTATCGAGTAGAATGACCAAATGGTCAGTGGAGTTGGGGGACTATGATATTGATTTTTCCCCTCGAACTGCAGTCAAGGCTCAGTCTGTTGCTGATTTCTTAGTTGAATTCTATTCGGGCAGAGACACTAAATAGGCAACAGGTGAAAAGACTAAGAAAGTATGGGTTGTCCGGACTGATGGTGGATCAAGTACCATGGGTTGTGGTGCTGGGATATGTTTAACCTCTCTGTACGGCGACAAACTATACGAGGCTATATATTTTTCTTTCAAGGCTTCTAATAATGAGTCCGAATATGAAGCCGCTATAGCTAGTTTGAAGTTGGCCTTAATTTGTGGAGCCAAACGAGTTTGGTTAATGAGTGATTCCCAGCTTCTTATCCATCATGCCCAAGGTCAATTTGAGGCAAAAAAGAAGCATTTAATTAAATATTTATACATTCTTAAAGATGTGGCAGTTAACTTTAAAGAAATCAGCTACAAGCACATACCCAGAACAGAGAATAGATTGGCAGACTCCTTGGCAGCCATAACATACTCTGAGTCCTACCCATGGATTCATCTGCAGGAATGCCCATCCATTCAACTCCATTAGAGAAAGGAAGAGGATGAAAGTTTAAATATTCAAGTGGGTCAACCTAAAGACTAGAGGTATCCTCTTCTTCAATACATTTCAGATGGTATTTTACCTCCAGAAAAAGCAATAGCAAGAAAAATGAAGTATAGGGCTCGTGGTTTTTTAATCATAAGAGACGTCCTTTAGAAGAAGTCTTTTAGTAGACCTCTCTTGCGTTGTTTGGGGATGGAAGAGTCCCAAGTGGTGCTGTCTGAACCGCATGATGGTGAAGGGTCAACACACTGTGGTTATAGAGCTTTAACCTGAATAGTCTTGTTGGCCGGATACTACTGGCCATCCATAATGGAAGATGCCAAGGAATTGGTAAGAAAGTGTGATCCATGCCAAAGATATGGTAATGAAATTCATATTCCAGCTGTCCCTTTGGAGTCGATTTCTGAGCCAATACCCTTTGCTCGTTGGGGGCTGGATCTGGTGGAACCTCTACCTATGGCGTCCGGAGGGTGCAGAACTATCATTGTTGCCGTTGATTATTTCTCAAAGTGGATAGAAGCAGCCCCATGGTAGGAACTACTTCAAAAGCTATTATAAAATTTATCTTATCTAATATTTGCTGCAGATTTAGGGTTCCACAGAAGATAACCACAGATAATGGGCCACAATTCGATAATAAGGATATAGAGAATTTACGTGCCTCTAGAGGTATTCAACATTGCTTCTCTTCTCCTTTCCACCCACAAGCGAATGGTCAGGTCAGTGGCGAACAGAACCATCCTATCCGGGCTTAAAAAGAATTTAGAAGGGGCTGCTGGAAAATGGCCAAGCTATCTACAAGAAGTATTATGGGCCTACCGGACTACTCATGGGGCTGCTACACAGGAATCCCCGTTTACCTTGGTATATGGTATGGATGCAATTGCTCTTATAGAGGCAACTCTTCCATCATATAGAGTCCACAATTTTTCCGAACAGGCTAATGAAGTGGCAATCAGAAGTCAACTCGACTTGATAGAAGATAAAAGAGTTAAGGCTCATCTTAGAGCCACCCATTATCAGGGATTGATGAGAAGCAGGTTTGCTTCCAAAGTCAGAAGGAGGGATTTCCAACCGAGGGATAAAGTGTTGATAAAAGTCTTCCTACATACCAAAGAGAAGCAGTTCGGCAAGCTAGCTCCAAATTGGGAAGGATCTTATGTTGTCATTGAAAAGCTTAAGCCTGGGACATATAGGCTTCAAGATAAAGACGGACGAATATTAAATCACCCCTGGAACATTGAACACCTCCGGTTGTATCTAGAATGAAAATTATGTAAATATTTACTTGTTTAAAGTCCATGTAAATATTATGGGGCATACTCTTTCCTACCATGGTGGTGCGGGAAGGTTTTAATGAGGTGTCCGGGCTTTTTAATAAAATTTGATGCATTCTTACAAAATTCGGAGTGGTTTGATTTATAGTTTCTTTAAAGCCTTCGAAGTATCGTTGACAAATGTGATTGATCTGGTGGAATGATGACCATTTAAACATTTGTCATCAGAGAATTTAAACACTCTCACCTTAAAATACTTGTAAAGTAACTAGGGGCTATTTAAACATCAGCCATCGGGATTGGGAAAACATAAAACAAGGCAATAATTGTGCAAAATAAAACTGCCCGGCTAACACCGGAGAATGATATTAAAACATGTAAGAATGCCTTGGCCATCCAAAGACTTTGAAGTTAAAAAAGAAAAGTCCTATCCGGGCACGAGCCGGACACGATTACAAAAATACCTTGGCCATCCAAGGACTTTAGTCTGACATGAGGATAAAAGAAAAACAAAGAATGGTTAACACTATAGGGCTGGTTTCCCTTTGATGTTCCTGCTCTATCTTGTTTCTTCTTTGGATCGTTGGGTTCGTCATCAGGGCTCTCTCCGGTCCCTTCTTCTTCATCGGTGGTATCATCATAACCACTGGAATAGTTTTCTTATCACCATCCACCATCGTGTGAAATGGGATATCTTCATATTCAACGTACTGCCATAAAGTTCCGAGCGTCCTCTTCGGGAATGTTCGATGGAAAAGCAAGACCATATCGGATTCGACTTCGGCATACCTCTCTTCTTGGGAGTCTATCACCTTGTTGGTGTATGCATCGATCTTGGCCTGAATTGTCTTCTCCTACTCCTTTATCAAATCCTCTTTCTCCTTGGTGATTTTGGACAGCCTCTTCAAGAGAAGTCTTGTCACCGGAAAGGGTTTGGATGACATTATCCTTGGCCTTCACTTCCTCCTTCGAAGTGGAGAGATCTTTCTCCAAGCCAGAAAACTTGGTTTGGAGTTCTGTGTTAACCACCTCCGGAGCGGCCAGCCTGGTGGCCAAATCTTCTTTCCTCTTCTTCAACTCCTCGATCTCTTTCCTTAATGCTTCAACACTCTGATTGGCGTTAAGCAGGTAATTAGATAAGCTTTCTTTATCTGCGTTGAGTGTGTTGATGAGGGTAGATTGGCTTCACACTTGCCTCTCCAGGTTGAGCACCGGTTGAATGTTGCTCAGCAAGGAGTGAGTCACCATGTTATTCTCCCCTGAAACAGAAAAAGACTTATCATTGAAGGTAACCATGTTTGAGGAGCTTGGAGGAAGGTAGGGGCCAGCAAAGTCGTCTTTTTCAAGGTCTCCAAAGTAAATGCCAATGTTTTGGAGGCCACTAATATCTACTCCGTCAATATTGATATCCCCTCTGGCACCCTCTCCGGTGTGTAAATCACTTGGGATTTGCTCAGCCAAGGTGGGGTCTGTTGGGTCGGCCGGATGAAGAGACTCCGAAGGCCTGAGAGCGACTTCATCCCCCGAGGATATTTTCTTCTTCTTGGCTTCCATATCTTCTCCATTTGCTCCCCGTTTTCGATCCTTCTTGGGAGCCTTTAGAATATTTGGAGGTCATCTTCAACCACTTGAAGTAGAGTAGTATCGATTCCCCCTTGACCCTGCACTTCCTGATTTGCTTGGATGATCTCACCACCACCTTGAGCAACCTCAGTTGCATATTGTTTCTTCTTACCCTTTTTGCCCTTCATCTTACTTGGGGATTTTTCTCTGGCAGGCAAAGCCAGCTTGCCATCCTTCTCCTATGTTCTTTGGAGGATGACAACTGGAGGAGCCCAAGCATTCAACTTGACACAAGTTGTCTGCCCCTCATCCAAATAGTCGGAGAACTCATTCGGAAGCACTAACCAGAGATGAGACCTCACTAAATTTCCGGCGGTGAAGCAATTATGGAAATGATTCCCCCATTTGTCAGCAGTCCAAGCATTCAACTTGACACAAGTTGTCTGCCCCTCATCCAAACAGTCGGAGAACTCATTCGACAGCACTACCCAAAGAAAAAGAAGAGCAGTTTAGTAGTAGATGTTTTATAAGGAAAGAAAAACAAACATGATGAAACTTTCACCTGAGCTTTTCCATCTGGTGGTGAGCATTCTAGGGTTGGCACCAGCCTTGATTTTCCTCCCGTTTTCCCAAGTCCCATTTGATGAGTCCGGATTCTGTTACCTTTCTGACAGGGACAGTTCGGATAAAGACCATCTAACCGGACAGGGCAGTTCAAACCCCTCATCCATTTGGCTGTTCGAACAAGGACTAAAGTATTTAAAAACCTAATCACTTCTTGACTAAGCTGCCTGCTCTCCTACTAAGAGCTCATGGGTCCTTAAACTTGACCCGGGTCCATTAAACATGACCCGACAACCCATAAAGCTCAAACGTAAGGGTATAAATACCCAACCACCAACATTAAATGAGGGTAATGAAAATTAAATACAACCAGGCTGCTTAATTCTCCCTATACTCTCTACTCAAATATTAAATACTTGCAAACTTCCACAAACTCTAAACAAAAATTACAAACTTACCCTCAGATAGAAATAAACCACACCAAATTGGCGACCACAGTGGGAGAGAAAGGTTCCTGAATCAAGCATTCAAAACCAATAGGAAAAATCAGTCTGAATGAATCTGGACGCCCCAGAAGTACCACCAGCCTTGCTTGAAGTGGTGGGTGAAAATGATGAGTATACTATCGAGGAGCGTGACAGATTAAAGGGCGAGATAGAAGCTCTGAGGGAAGAAAAGGCTAAGATGGGCATGAATGATAAGTCAAAAGCATCAGTTGCTCATCATACCGATAACCCTAGAGAACATGAGCCTTCAAAGACTCATGTAAGTTCCAAAAAGACTCATGCGAGTTCCAAAAAGTCTCACCGGTCTAAGCCAGTGGAGAGTTCTGACTCAGACTCAGATTCTTCTGGTAGCTCCTCGGATGAGGAAGGAGTTGAAGAGTCCTTGTCCTCCAGCAATGATGAGGGCCGATCCAAAAAGAAGCAAAAGTTGATTAAGAAATATTCAAAGAAAAGGGATAGACATGGGAAATTGAAGAAAAATATAGGCAAAGGATCATCTCACAGCCGGAGACATGTAGACCGGATGCTGATGAATCCCTTTTCCTTCCACGATGAACCAGGTATCTTTGCAACTCCCAATGAGGATACTGTGTTCAGTCGTGGCCGGAATTGGAGACAATCTCCATTGTCTTCTAAGATTCTGTCCGGGAACCTCCCTAAGAGGTTTGATAGCACTAAAATGGAAAAGTACGATGGCAGTACTAATCCGGACAACCATTTGGAGCAATTTAAAAACTTCATAATGAACTTTGATGATGACGATAAGTTACTATGTAGAGCATTATCCCAATTCTTTACGGGGAGTGCTCTGAAGTGGTATAACAGCCTACCTCAGGGCTGCATCAAGAATTTTGATGCCTTTTGGGTGGCCTTTCGAAGGTAGTTTGTTGGGAGTAAAGAATTGAAGTGCAATGGGGACACAATAATCCATTGTGCCCAAGAACCAAACGAGTCATTAAAGGAATACATAAGTCGTTTTGTAAACACCAAAAATGGATTGGCTGATTTCTTCGAGCTAGTAGCAATAGCATCCTTGAGACAGGGCTTGAACCCTATAAATTTGGCTGATTCGGTGACCAGAAAGAAAGCCATGACTTGGGGAGGTTTGCTGAATCAAGTCGGAAAGCAGATCAATGTTGATGAAACGAAGAAAACTAGGGTGCACAGGCAGGTGAGGTCTGCCCTGGTTGCACCAAACCCTAACCAAAATCAGTCCGAGAACAAGGCAAGGGAGACCGGACATGCACATAACAGGGCCAACCGGAGTGGTTTGCAGAATTGAAAGAAAATGTGGCCACCATTTATGATAAAACAAAGGAAGAAGTGCCCTATAGAAAACCGGGTGCACTGCAATCCCCTAGGGAACATCGTAACAACTCTTTTTGCCAGTACCATAATGATACTGGCCATACCACTGACGATTGTATAGCCTTGAAACAAGAGGTTCAGAGCTTGATTGAAAGAGGAAAGCTGGGGGGCATATGTCAAAAGAAGAGGAGGAAATAGGCCTGACAATACTCACCAGGTTGGACCGAGCAATGCTGCTCCGGAGGGGACTATGGTAATAATCGAAAGATTTGATGTAGAATCCGAATACCTGGATCCCGATCCAACTCGAAATAGAGTAGGTGCCATTGAAGAACATTATAAAACTGTCTCTGGGCTCATTAAATTTTTTGAGTCACTTACAATTTTCGGAGGGGATACTATGACAGCTCCTACTGCTTCTTCGAGGAAGAGGCATGTTCATACTTTAGCCACCCAGCTAGAAGGGGGCATGACCTCCTATCAGTCACAAATTCCATTCCCCTTCATTGTTTTCGATGGAGATGACTTAAGATATATAGCTGGCCCTCATGAAGATGCTGTTGTCATAGGAGCATCCATTGGGGGCAATGACATAAGACGAATCTTGGTGGATACTGGAAGCTCAGCCAATATCCTCTTCTTAACCACTTACAAAAAGATGAAAAATCCAGCCGTAATTCAGCATTCAGACAGATCAATTGTGGTCTTCACTGGGAGCTCAGCAGATGTGATCGGGGAGTTCGAAGAAGAAGTTTTGTTGGGCAAGGGCCCTTTTAAGAAGATGGTCAGGATACTTTTTATTGTGGTGGATTGTCACACTTGTTATAATACTATTTTAGGGAGGTCTTAGCTCTCTAGGATGCATGTAGTGGCCTCTACAGTCCACCAATGTTTGAAATATGTTGTTCAAGGACAAGTGGGAGTTGTCCGAAGCAGTCAAAAGGTTGCAAGAGAGTGTTATGCTACAGCGCTGGCTCCACGAACGTTGGGGGCAGTTCGTATCAACAAAGAATAGCAATTTGAGGGGCTTTCTGGTGGTGAGGGTGAAATTGATGACCCCAGAGAGACCCCTAGTGTGTTGATACCAGTTGAAGAAGTTGAAACACATTCTTTAGAAGAAGGAAAAAGTGTTAATATAGGGTCCAAAATGCCGTCCGAACTGAAGAATATAATGTTGAAGTTTTTAAAAGACCATCAGCATGTTTTTGCTTGGTGCAATGCTGATGTAACAGTGGTTCTAGCAGACATTATATCACATCACCTATCCATCCGGAGAGACATAGCACCTGTGGTACAAAAGAGAAGGGCTTTTTCCAAGGAAAAGGCTGATGTTATTGTTCAAGAAGTTGACAGGCTCACAAAAATGGGGCATATAAAGGAGTCTCAATATCCTTTATGGACTACCAACCCGGTCTTGGTGAAAAAGAAAAATGGCAAGTGGCGTATGTGTATTGACTTCACAGATCTCAATAGGGCTTGCCCAAAAGATTTATATTCGGTCCCCCGGATTGATCAGCTAGTAGACTCCACTTCTGGAATAAACTACTTTCCTTTATGGATGCTTTCTCCGGGTACAATCAAATTCAAGTAGACCCGAAGGATCAGGAGCATACCACGTTTGTCACTAACATGGGTCTTCATTGCTACAAGGTGATGCCATTCGGATTGAAAAATGCTGGGGCTACTTATCAGAGATTGGTAAAAAAAGCCTTTGTTGATCAAATTGGAAGAAATATGGAAGTATGCATTGATGACATGATGGTGAAAAGTATGGATGAGCAGCTGTACTTGGCAGACCTCCAAGAAACTTTTGCCAACTTGGTAAAAGTGAATTTGAAGCTAAATCCAGAAAAATGTGTGTTCGGAGTACAATCCGGGAAGTTCTTGGGTTACATTATAAGTGAGCAAGGGATACAGCCCGATCCGGACCAACTTAATGCTCTGTTCCAAATGGAGCCTCCTCGGAATGTTAAAGAAGTACAGCGGTTGACGGGGAGGTTGGCTGCTTTAAATCGATTCATCTCAAGGTCTTCGGACAAATGTGCCCCGTTTTTCCAAACTCTAAAGATTGCAATGGGATTCGATTGGACTTCACAGTGCGATGAGGCCTTCAATGAAATTAAGAAACATCTGTCATCTCCTAAGACTTTATTTAAACCTGTGGATGGAGAAACACTCTTCGTATACTTGGAAGTTTCAAGTTGTGCCATCAGTGCTGTATTGGTAAGATAGGTAGATAATTACCCCCATCCGGTGTACTACATCAGCAAGAGCTTGATAGATGCAGAGAAGCGTTGTTTGAAACTCGAAAAGTTAGCGTTGGCCTTGGTGATTGCTGCCAGGAAGATAAGGCCTTATTTCCAGGCTCATCCTATTATCGTCCGAACATCTTTTCCCTTGAAGAATGTTCTCCAAAAGGCAGACATTTCAAGTAGAATGACTAAGTGGTCAGTGGAATTGGGGGACTTCGATATTGATTTTGCTCCTCGAACAGCAGTCAAAGCCCAAGCTGTGGCTGACTTTTTAGTTGAATTCTACTCTGATAGGGATTTGGAGCAGACCACTAAGATGAAAGACAAAAAGGTCTGGGTCATCCGGACGGATGGTGGGTCCAGTACTATGGGATGTGGTGTAGGGGTGTGTTTGAGTTCTCCATATGATGACAAAATGTACCAGGCTATATGTTTTGCTTTCAGGGCTTCTAACAATGAGTCCGAATACGAAGTAGCTATAGCTGTTTAAAGTTAGCTTGTATATGTGGGGCCAAAAGGGTCAAGCTGATGAGTGACTCTCAGCTTCTTATCCACCATGCACAGGGTCAATCTGAGGCCAAAAAGGAGTAACTAGTGAAGTACTTGCTTCTTCTTAAAAATGAGGCTCTTAAGTTCAAAAGCGTTGTTTATGAGCATATACCCCGGGCAGAGAATGAACTAGCAGATTCACTGGCAACCATAGCCTACACTGAGTCATATCTTTGGATCCATGTGCTGGAGAGTCCTTCCATTCAACATAACATCGGTAAAGAGGAAGAAATTTTCGAAGTATAGATGAAACAACCACAAGACTGGAGATTTCCTCTCCTGCAGTATCTCTCTGATGACATCCTTCCTCCGGATAAAGCACTAGCAAGAAAAATGAAGCACAAAGCTCGTGGTTTTATCATACTAAGAGACGTTCTGTATAAGAAGTCTTACAGTAAACCTCTTTTGCGATGTTTGGGAGATGATGAGTCTCAAGTAGTCCTCTCTGAATTGCATGATGGCGAGGGATCAGCTCACTGTGGATTCAGGGCTCTAACACAGAGAGTTTTACTGGCTGACTATTATTGGCCCTCTATAATGCAGGATGCTAAGGAGCTGGTAAGAAGGTGTGATCCATGCCAAAAATATAACAATGAAATTCATGTCCCAGCCATCCCTTTAGAATCAATTTCTGAGCCTATACCTTTTGCTCGATGGGGGTTGGATTTGGTAGGACCTCTTCCCATGGCGTCCGGAGGGCGCAGAACAATAATCGTTGCTATAAATTACTTTTCGAAGTAGATTGAAGCAGCCCCCTTGGCAGGAACAACATCAACAGCTGTCATAAAATTCATTTTATCCAACATCTTTTGCAGATTTGGTGTTCCACAAAAAATAACGACAGACAACGGGCCGCAGTTCGACAATAGGGAAATGGTGAGTTTCTGTGCTTCAAGGGGTATACAACATTGTTTCTCTTCACCTTTCCACCCACAAGCGAATGGTCAGGTTGAAGTGGCTAACAGAACTGTACTGTCCGGTTTAAAGAAGAATTTGGAAGGGGCTGCTGGGAAGTGACCTAGTTATTTGCAAGAGGTCTTGTGGGCCTACCGGACTACAGATGGGGCTGCAACACAAGAGTCACCCTTTGCCTTGGTCTATGGGATGGATGCAATAGCCCTGATAGAAGCAACTATCCCTTCATTTCGGGTTCACAACTTCTCCGAACACGCAAATGAAGTGGCAGTCAGAGGCCAGCTTGACCTAATAGAGGAAAGACGAGTAAAGGCTCACCTTAGAGCTGCACACTATCAAGGTTTGATGAGAAGCAGGTTTGCTTCTAGGGTTAAAAGAAGAGATTTCCAGCCGTGGGACAAGGTATTGAGGAAATTCTTCTTACACACTAAAGAAAAGCTCCTCGGTAAACTGACCCCAACTTGGGAAGGACCTTATATGGTCATTGAAAGGCTTAAACCTGGAACATATTGGCTCGAAGACAAGGATGGAAGGGTTTTAAATCACCCTTGGAATATTGAGCATCTCCGAATGTACTTGGAATAAAAGCTGTGTAAATATTTACTTGTTTAAAAATCCATGTAAATATTTGGGGGCATACTCTATACTACCCTGGTGGCACGGGGAGGTTTTAATGAGGTGTCCGGGCTTTTTAATAAAATTTGATGCCTTCTTAAAACGATTCGAAGTGTTTTCACTTTGTTTTTTGTCACACCATCCGGATTTAATTAAGGGATTGATGACTACTTAAACATTTGTCATCGGAGAATTTAAACACTCACTTTAGAATGCTTATGAAATAACTAAGGGCTATTTAAACACTAGCCACTAGAATTGAAACAAACTATGAAAGGATGCGAGGATTGTGCAAAACAAAGATGTTCATTAAAATAACTTAAGTGCCTTGGCCTTCCAAGGACTTTTAAATTGTCAAACAGAGCAAAGGATCTATCTGGTCAGATACCGGACACAATAACAAAAAGAATGCCTTGGCCTTCCAAGGACTTTAGTTTAGATAACATAAAAGTGAAAAGATAATTCATAATTTAAGACTGAGCCTTTGAAGATGGCTCAGCCTCACTTATCTTCTTCTTCCCCTTGGGATCGTCTTTCTCTTTGAGAGGGCCCTCCCCGGTATTTTCTTCTGCTTCGTCAAAAGAGGAAGCACTGGAATAATCATGCAAGTCTCCATCAGCCATGGTGTGGAAGGGAAGGTCTTCGTACTCTACGTGAAGCCACAAATCTCCCAGGTTCCTCTTCGGGAACTTCTCATGGAAGAGCAGGACCATGTCCGACTTCACCTTGGCGTACATTTGCTCTTGAGTGTCTATTACGTTGTTGGCATAAACATCGATCTTGGCCTGGATTTTGGCCTCCTGCTCCCTTAGCAGATCAGCTTTCTCCTCTGCAGCCTTGGACACTGTGTTCTCAAGCGCAATCTTCTCATTTTTCAAGTTGTGAATGACTTGATCCTTGGCCTTGGCCTCCTCTTTTGAAGAGGTGAGATCTTTCTCAACTCCGGACAAATTCTCCCGGAGCTCCTTGATAGTATCTTCTAGAGTAGCAACTTTGGTGGTTCACCCCTCTTGGTTCTTTTTCAGCTCCTCGTTCTCCCCTTTAGAATGTCAGCATGTTGAGTGGCAGTAAGAAGATCATCGGACAGTCTCTCTTTGTCAGACTTGAGATCTTTGATAGTATCTGCCTGACTTCGAACTTGCTTCTCCAACACAAGCACCGGCTGGACACTACTTAATATAGAGTGCGCTATAATATCCCTTTCACTTGAAACAGTAAAAGTCTTACAATTAAAAGTGACGCTGTTCGAAGTACTCGGAGGGAGGTAAGGCATAACAAAATCATCTCTGGGGAGGTTGGCAAAGTAGTCACCAAGCCCATCAAGACCGGTGATGCCAACCCCATTAATGCTAAGGTCTCCTCCTCCGACCTCGTCGGTTCGAAAATCACCAGGGATCTCCTCTACTTGTGTTGGATCAGTAGGATCAACATGGGGGAGAGGCTTCGGAGGCCGGAGAGAAAGTTCATCACCCTTGGAGGTCTTTTTCTTCTTAGCCTCCCTGTCCTTGCTTTCAGCTCCCCGTTTTCGGTCTCTTTTGGGAGCCCTTGGGGGTTTTGGGGATTGAACTTCTTGCCTAACACTCTCCTGCTCTACCACTTCTAGGAGAGCAGCATCAATCTGGCTTGGGGCTGGCCCCTCGGGATTTGTTGGAACAACCTCCTCCACCTCGGCAAGATTAGCTTCACCTACCACCTTCTTGCCCTTCTTCTTCTTGCCATTCATCTTACTCGGGGCCTTGGCCTGGCCTGGCAAGTAAAGTGACCCGTCCGGTTTGTGTGTTCTCTTCAGGACTACATCCGGAGGGGGTGGGGTAGTGAGTTCCTCCCAAGTCAGGTCCCTCCGGCCAGTAGTGTTCCAGAGATGAGACCTTGCAAAGTTGCCCCCTGTGAAAGCATCGTGAAACCGGTTTCCCCATTTCTCAAAAGCCCAAGTGTTGATCTTGGAGCAAGTAACCTGTCTGGCCTTTAGGTAGTCACTAAAGTCTTTGGGCAGCACTGCTAAGAAAAAAGAACAATTAGTTTAAGCAAATTCGATAAAGGCAGAAAAAAGAATATAAAGTAGGAGCCTTACAATCACTCCTCCATCTACTGGTGAGAAGACTTGGATTGACTCCGGCTTTAATTTTCCTCCCGTTCTCCCAAGCACCACTTACGAACAGGAATTGGATCCTCCAGTTTCTCTCCGACTCAAGCAGATCTTCCACTGTTTTATAATCATCACTTATGTTGAAGTGATAGAAGGGAATGTGGTGGTTCCTGCAGAGACTGGCCACAGCTGCGAATTCCTCCATTTGTAGAGGAATCCCGGAGAGCCTGGAGGCCATGATGCTGGCCATAAGTGTGTACCAGGAATTGGGTCTTAATTGACTGCGACAGAGCTTGATGAGATGGAAATACCGCACTATTTCCAAATCCAAGGGGAACCTTAAACCCCAGTTAAAGAGCTCGGTGAAGATGACTATTTTACTAGAGTTTACAATCCATGGGGGTTTCAGGATCTATAGGGATTCTTATCTTCACATTCTCCGGAATCCCCCACTTTGTACGCATCCGGCCCAACTCAGATATATAGATGAAAGCGTAATTGATCTTTTGCAGGGCAAGGAGATATTTAACATTTACCTTGTGAAAACAAGGTCCCACTTTTCCTTCAAGACACCCCGGCAGATCCGGATGCCTTAAGCATAGCTTTTCCTTGCCTTTATCCTTTTGGGCAGAAACAGCACCACTAGTCTGTCCGGATGGTTCGGACTCGAATGGAGCCTCTTCGATGGAGTCCTCCATTATTTCCTCCATAATTGAGGAAATATTTTCAGTTGTTGTAGTGAGGGGGAGGTTTAGAGTTGGATCAGCCTGACTTCCGGACTGATGAGCTTCAGTACTCTCCTGGATCATAGCCCCTGGTTGGGGTTATGATGTAGACGTTTCTCTTCGGGGACTTGAGCCAGTGGCCTCCGGACCGGACAACATGTCCCTGGGTGCTTTAATGGGTACCTCTGACCCTGTACTGCTGTCCTTGGCCCCCGATTTCGAAGGAGTGCTCTTGGATGCATGTCCTTTGACCAGCCGGACTTTTCTTCGATCAACTAGCTTGTGAGGAGAAGTTTCAGCATCTGACCCCATGGCTAAGAATGGGGAGGGTTTTTCAAAACTGGTAACTGTTAAACCTGGCTCAACTGTGGGTTCTGACTCTTGAACCGAAGAACCTGAGATGATAAGGGAAAGATTGGTTTGAAACAACCTCTTCGGTTTGACACCCTTTGTGGAGGAAGAACCCTGGTCAGACTCTGTGGCTGAGAATGCTGGTTTGTCGATGGGAGAAGTGGGTAAACCCGCAGCAATGCGCCTTTCCCTTTCGACTTTTTGTGCTTTTTCTAGTTCAGATAGATTGAGTCACCCACCTTTGATCAGAGCGTTCCTTGTTGTGAACATAAACGACCTAAACAAGAACTTGTGTTTGAGAGAAAAAACTCTGAAGATTATCAAAGTAAAAATGAAAGTGATGGTAAAACATTTGAAAAACTTCATAATTTATTGTAAACCTAAAAAAGAAGCCTTGATTCCTAGGAGAATTCGAAAAGACTAGCAATGATTAAAAGACGACGCTGATGTCACATTCATTAATGAAGAGGTTTCTTTTCAAAGAAGGTGGGTGCGAAATCCAAGGTGAAAAAACGGCTAAAGCAACCAACCAAAGAGTGACACATGTCCCATGAACCTTGGCAAAAAACCGTTGAGATTCAAAGAACTTTTTCACTCCGGATAAAACCATGACACAATTCGGAAGACCTGTCCGGATAAAACTGCCACTGACAACAGACTGTTTTTTAGGTTTTGACAAAGGTTATTTGAACAAACACCTAAAAAAGGGGCTACTGATGAGTCTGGATTATGTTACCTTTCGGACAGGGACAGTTCAGACAAAGACCATCTAACCGGACAGGGCAGTTCGAACCCCTCATCCATTTGACTGTTCGAACAAGGACTAAAGTATTTAAAAACCTAATCACTTCTTGACTAAGCTGTCTGCTCTCCTACTAAGAGCTCATGGGTCCTTAAACTTGACCCGAGTCCATTAAACATGACCCGACAACCCATAAAGCCCAAACGTAAGGGTATAAATACCCAACCACCAACATTAAATGAGGGTAATGAAAATTAAATACAACCAAGCTGCTTAATTCTCCCTCTACTGTCTACTCAAATATTAAATACTTGCAAACTTCCACAAACTCTAAACAAAAATTACAAACTTACCCTCAGATAGAAATAAACCACACCACCACTAATGAACAGGAATTGGGTCTTCCAATTCTTTTCCGATTCAAGAAAATCATCCACCACCTTAAAGTTATCTCCCATGTTGTAGTGGTAGAAAGGGATGACGTGGTTCTTGCAGAGGCTGTCCACAACAACAAATTGCTCCATCGGAAGCGGTATTCCGGAGAGCCTAGAGGCCATAATGCAGGACATGAGGGTGTACAAAGCATTGGGACTCAGCTGGCTTGTACAGAGCTTTATCAGATGAAAGTATCTGACAATCTCTGGGTCCAAGGGAAATCTGAGTCCCCAGTTAAACAACTCCGTATAAATGACTATCTCACTCAGCTTACAGTCCATTGGGGTCTCCGGGGTGACCAATATCCTTACCTTGACAGACTCAGGGATCCCCCACTTCGTTCGGATCCGGCCTAACTCAGCAGTGTGAGTGTAGACATAGTTGATGTTCTGCATGGCCAGCAGATACTTCACGTTCACCTTGTGAAAGCAGGGTCCCATTTTGCCTTCCAGGCACTCCGGCAGGTCCGGATACTTCAAACACAGTTTCTGTTTACCCTTGCCTTTTTGTCGGTGGCAGCTTCCCCTGTCTGTCCGGAAACGTCGGTCTCAAATGGGGCTTCTTCTATGCTGTCCTCCATCACCTCTTCCATCACCATGGAAGGTTTGTCAGTTGTTGTTGGTGGGGGAGTGCTGGTGGCAGGCTCTGTAAGTTCTCTGGACGGTTGAGCGTTACCCTCTTCTAAGGGTCTGGTGTCCGGCTGGGGCTCAGGTCCGGAGGGCTCATTTTGAGAGCTAGTTCCAGTGGCCTCCGGACCAGAGGATTTATCTTTTGGGACTCTGATAGATGCCCCTGATCCTGTAGCTTTGTCTCTGGCCCCAGCCTTGGGAGGCCCTGATTTTGGGGACTTAGATTGTGAAACAACAGCTTGACCCTTTACTAAGCGGCCTGTTCGGTGAAGGGTACCTTTTTCTGGGGATTTCTCAGCATCCTACCCCATGGCTATAAATGGAGAGGGTCTCTTTGTGATTGATACGACTTTTTCCCGTCCAACAGTAGGTTGTGACTCCTGAACAGAGGAGCCTGATACAATGGGCGAAAGACCTGGTTGAAACAAACGCCTGGGTTTGGAACTTCTAACAGAAGATGAGCCTCGATCAGCTTCTGAAGACGGTGTTTCGGGTTTATCGTTTGAAGAAACTGGAAGACTCGCAGCAATACGTCTTTCTCGCTCAACTCTTTGTGCTTTTTCTAACTCAGAAAGATTAAGCCACCCACCTTTCACCAATGCGTTTCTTGCCGTGAACATAAACCTACCACGAAGAATTTGAGAAGAGAAGTGAAACTTTAAAATGGAGAAATGAGAGAGTGATGAAGATGAAACATTGAAAAGAAGTAATTTATACTAGTCAGACAAAAAGAGTTACCAAATACCTAGGAGAAAACGAAAAGGTAAAAGTAATGATTGAAGGCGGCGCTGACGTCATGGGTATTAAATGAAGAGGTTGCTTTTCGGGATTTTTGGGAGCGCCGTTCTAGGAGGAAAACGGATGGTGAGGCGAATCAAAGCGTGACACGTGTCCCACGATCCATAGCAAAACTTTTGAACTTCTGAGAAGTTTTCAGTCCGGATAAGTCCTGAGCTGAACACTTAAACAGTTCGGAGGATGTTACAAGGGCCTAAGAAGATCTTTTTTAGGTCTTACCAAAGGCCTTCGAAAAAACCTAAAAAAGTGGCTACTGATGAGTCCGGAAATATTCGTCACTCACTGTAGAAACTAGACAAGGGAAATCCGGACAATAATCACTCACTGAACCATCCAAACAGGACAAAAGTACTAAATAACTAATCGCCTTTTGACTAAGCTAATTGCTAATCTACTTAATAAACTAATGGGTTTTTGAATTCGACCCGGTTTCATAAGTTTGACCCGAAAGCCCATATGACCCATAATTAAGGGTATAAATACCCAATAACTTTCATTAATGAGGGTAATGAACATTTAATACAACCAGGCAGCTTAAATCTCTCACTACAAAACACTTAAACATTTAATACTCTTGAGACACCACCAAACATCTGACAAAATTACTCTCAATAAAAAATAATCCACATCAACTATAACAACGCCAACTCCTTCTTCAAAGAAGAGGCATATTCACACTCTAGCTACTCAGTTGGAGGGAGTCATGTCTTTCTATCAATCCCAATTTTTTTTTCCCTTCATTGTTTTTGATGAAGATGATCTAAGAGACATAGTTGGGCCTCATGAGGATGTTGTGGTGATAGGAGCTTTGATAGGAGGCAATGACATCAGGTGAACTCTGATTGACACCGGCAGCTCAACCAATTTTCTCTTTTTAAGTTCCTATTGGTGAGTCCGGATTTTCTCACCACTCACTGTAGAAACCGGACAGGGGAATTTCGGACAAAAAACCACCCACTAAACCATCCGAACATGACTAAAGTATTAAAAACTAATCACTTTATGACTAAGCTAGTGATCAACCTACTTAATAAACTTATGGGCCTTTGAAGTCGACCCGGTTTCATGAGTTTGACCCGAAAACCCATAAGGCCCACAATTAAGGGTATAAATACCCAACCACCTTCATTAATGAGGGTAATGAACATTTAATACAACCAGCCAGCTCAAATCTCTCATTACAAACTACCCAAACATTAAATACCCTTGAAACATCACAAAACATCTGACTAAATTACCCTCAGACCAAAACGATCCTCACCAAAAGGATCATTTTGGTCTGAGGGTAATCAAGTATTCAAAACCATCAAGAAAGATTAGTTCGGATGAATCCGGACGAGCAGGAAATAACACCAGCTTTGGCAGATGTGATGAGAGAAAATGATGAATATACCATCGAGGAGCGAGATAGACTAAAAGTTGAGATAGAAGCCTTGAGGGCTGCAAAAAAGACAGAATTGGGTGTGAAAGAAAAGTCTAAAGTGTCAGCAGTTCACCATACTGACAATACAAGAGAGCATGAGCCATCAAAAAGCCATGTGAGTACTAAAAAAACTCATGTTAGCTCGAAGAAGTCTCACCGGTCTAAACCGGTGGAAAGCTCAGATTCAGACTCAGAATCTTCCAGCAGCTCCTCAAACAGAGATGGAGTCGAAGAATCCCTGTCATCCAGCAGTGATGAAGGCCGTTCTAAGAAGAAACAGAAGTTGGTTAAGAAATACTCAAGAAAAAGGGACATGCATGGAAGGTTAAAGAGGCATCTGGGTAAAGGGTCGTCTCATAGTCATCGCCATGGCCGGAGGCACGTAGACCGATTACTAATGGATCGTTTTGCCTTTCATGATGAGCCATGTATCTTTGCTACTCCCAACGAAGATACTGTCTTTAGTCGTGGTCGTAATTGGAGGCAATCTTCATTGTCCTCCAAGATACTGTCCGGAAACCTTCCTAAGAGGTTTGACAGCACAAAGATGGAAAAATATGATGGTAGTAAAGATCCGGATAACCATCTGGAGCAATTCAAGAATTTTATGATGATGATGATAAGCTACTCTATCGAGCATTCTCCCAGTCTTTTACGGGGAGTGCTCTGAAGTGGTACAATAGTCTGCCACAAGGTTGCATTAGGAATTTCGACACTTTTTGGGTGGTTTTCCAAAGGCATTTCGTTGGAAGTAAAGAAGTAAAGGGAAATAGAGACACTATTATCCATTGTGCCCAAGAACCAAACGAGTATTTGAAGGAGTACATAAGTCGTTTCGTGAACACCAAGAATGAATTAGCTGATTGCTTTGAACAAGTGGCAATAACTTCTCTGAGGCAGGGTTTGAATCCTGGCAATTTGGCTGATTCAGTAACCAGGAAAAAAGCCATGACATGGGGAGGTTTACTGAATCAGGTCGGCAAACAGATTAATGTGGATGAAACAAAGAAAACCAGAGTGCACCGGCAAGTGAGATCTGCCTCAGCTGTACCAAATCAGAACCAGAATCAGTTTCGCCCGGCTGCACCGGCTCAAAGCCAGCAATCTAGAAATAAACGAGAACCTTGGGTTCAACCGGAGTGGTTCGCTGAATTAAAATAAAATGTAGCCACCATTTATGATAAGACGGAAGACGAAGTCCATTTCAGAAAGCCGGTTGTATTACTATCTCCCAGGGAAAGTCGAAATAATAGTTTTTGTCAGTATCACCATGATACTGGTCATACCACTGAAGATTGCATTGTATTGAAACAGGAAGTACAGAATTTGATTGAGAGAGGGAAGTTGGAGGCTTATGTTAAAAGAAGGAGTGGAAATAGACCTGATAATGCTCATCGGGCTGGCCCGAACAATGCAGGGACATCGGCTCCAGATGGGGCTATGGTGATAATTGAAAGCTTTGATGTAGAATCAGAATATTTAGATCCTGATCCAACTCGAAACAAGGTGGGTGTTATCACAGAGCATTACAAGACGATGTCCGGCCTCATCAGCTTTTTTGAGTCACTTAAAAATTTTGGGGGAGACACCATGACTATACCAACTGCTTCTTCGAGAAAGAGGTACGTTCATACTTTAGCTACCCAACTGGAAGGAAGCATGACTTCCTATCAATCACAAATTCCATTTACCTTTATTGTGTTCGATGAGGATGATTTGAGGGACATTGCTGGTCCTCATGAAGATGCTGTTATCATAGGAGCATCTATTGGGGGCAATGACATAAGACGAATTTTGGTGGACACCGAAAGTTCAGCCAATATTCTCTTTTTGACTTCCTACAAAAAATGAAGAATCCGGCAGTAATTTAGCTTTTGAACATGTCAATTGTGGGTTTCACTGGAAGCTCATCAGATGTGATCGGGGAGTTTGAAGAGGAGGTTTTGTTGGGCAATGGCCCTTTTAAAAAGATGGTTAGAATATTTTTTATTGTGGTGGATTGTCCCACTTGTTATAATGCCATTTTGGGGAGATCTTGGCTCTCCAGAATGCATGTTGTGGCCTCAACAGTCCACCAATTATTGAAATATGCTGTACAAAAACAAGTGGGAGTTGTTCGAAGCAGTCAAAAGGTGGAAAGAGAGTGTTATGTAACAGCACTGGCCCCTCGAACGTTGGGGGCAGTCCGGATAAGTGAGGAATAACAGTTTGAGGGGCCCTCTGGGGGAGAGGATGAAATTGATGACCCTAGAGAGACCTCTGACGTTTTAATACCTATTGAAGAAGTTGAAACTCACTCTCTGGTTGAAAGAAAAAATGTCAAGATTGGGTCCAAGATGACATCGAAATTAAAAGGTAAAATGTTAGCTTTTCTGAAAGACCATCAGCATGTTTTTGCTTGGTGCAATGCTGATGTAACCGGAGTACCAGCAAGCATTATCTCACACTAGTTATCCGTCCGGAAGGATATCGCACCCGTTGTGCAAAAGAGATCTTTTTCTAAAGCGAACGCTGATATCATAGTTCAAGACGTTGACCAGCTTACTAAAATGATGCACATAAAGGAATCTCAATACCCTTTATGGACAACCAATCCGGTGCTGGTAAAGAAGAAAAATGGAAAGTGGCGTATGTGCATCGATTTTACAGATCTCAATAGAGCTTGCCCGAAGGATCTATATCCAGTTCCCCAAATTGATACGTTAGTAGACTCTACGTCTGGAAACAAGTTACTGTCCTTTATGGATGCGTTCTCCGGGTACAATCAGATTCAATTAGATCTGAAGGTTTAAGAACATACTACGTTTGTTACTGATAGGGGCCTCCATTGTTACAAGGTGATGCCATTTGGGTTAAAGAATGTTGGGGCTACTTATCAGAGGTTAGTAAACAAATCTTTTGCTGGCCAAATTGGAAGAAATATGGAAGTTTATATAGACGACATGATGGTAAACAATGTGGACGAAGAGCTACACTTGGCAGACCTCCAAGAAACTTTTGCCAATTTAATGAAAGTAAATTTAAAATTGAACCCAGAGAAGTGTGTTTCCGGAGTGCAGTCCGGAAAATTCTTTGGATATGTGATAAGTGAGAAAGAGATACAGTCTGATCCAGACCAGCTTAGTGCTTTATTGCAGATGGAGCCTCCTTGGAATATTAAAGAAATACAAAGATTGACAGGGAGGTTGGCTGCTCTAAACCGTTTTATCTCAAGGTCTTCGGATAGGTGTGCCCCGTTTTCAAAAACTTTGAAAGGTGCAAAAGAATTTAATTGGTCTCCCCGGTGCGACCAGGAATTTGATAAAATTAAGAAGCATTTATCCTCCCCTAAAACTTTGTTTAAACCTGTTGATGGGGAGACGCTTTACATATACCTAGCAGTTTCTGAGTGTGCCCTAAGTGCAGTGCTAGTAAGGGAGGTGGATAATTATCCTCGACCTGTATATTATATCAACAAAAGCTTGATTGATGCAGAAAAAAGATATTTGAAACTTGAAAAACTAGCACTGGCTTTAGTAGTTGCTGCTAGGAAAATGAGGCCATATTTTCAGTCTCATTCGATCATCGTCCGAACGTCTTTTCCCTTGAAAAATGTTTTTCAAAAGACAGACATTTCAAGCAGAATGACTAAGTGGTCAGTGGAGCTGGGAGACTATGATATTGACTTTTCCCCTCAAACGACAGTCAAAGCTCAAACTGTGGCTGACTTCTTGGTTGAATTCCATTCAGACAGAGGTACTAAGCAAGCAACCAGTGAAAAAGATAAAAAAGTATGGGTTGTTCGGACTGATGGTGGGTCAAGTACCATGGGTTGTGGTGCTGGGATATGTTTAACCTCTCCGTACGGCGACAAGATGTACCAGGCTCTATGTTTTGCTTTCAGGGCTTCTAATAATGAGTCAGAATATGAAGCTGCTATAGCTGGCTTGAAATTAGCTCTTATTTGTGGAGCCAAAAGGGTCAGGTTAATGAGCAATTATCAGCTTCTTATCCATCATGCACAAGGTCAATCCAAAGCCAAAAAGGAGCAGTTGGTTAAATACTTATCTCTTCTTAGGGAAATGGCCCTTAATTTCAAAAGTTTCGTCTATGAGCATATACCCCGAACAGAAAATACGCTAGCAGACTCTTTGGCAACCATAGCTTATACTGAGTCGTACCCTTGGATTCATGTGCTAGAATCCCCATCCATTCAAATCAATCCGGATAAGGAAGAAGAGATCTTGAATATACAAGTAAAACAACCCCAATATTGGAGATTTCCTCTCCTCTAATATCTTTCAGATGGCATCTTGCCTCCGGAAAAAGCAGTAGCAAGAAAGGTAAAATACAAGGCCCGTGGTTTTATCATTTTAAGAGACGTTCTTTATAAAAAAAATCCTTTAGTAAACCTCTTTTACGATGCTTGGGGATAAAAGAGTCTCAAGTAGTGCTCTCTGAATTACATGATGGCGAGGGATCAGCACATTATGGATTCAGGGCTCTAACCAGAAGATTTTTGTTGGCTGGGTACTACTGGCCCTCCATAATGCAAGATGCCAAGGAGTTGGTGAAGAAGTGTGATCCATTCCAAAGACACAGCAATGAAATCCATGTTCCAGCAGTCCTTTTAGAGTCAATTTCTGAGCCAATACATTTTGCTTGTTGGGGGCTGGATTTAGTGGGACCTCTACTCATGGCATCCGGAGGATGCAGAACTATAATTGTTGCTATTGATTACTTCTCCAAGTGGATCGAAGCAGCCCCATTGGCAGGAACTACTTCGAAAGTTGTTATAAAATTCATCTTGTCCAACATTTGTTGTAGATTTGGGGTTCCACAAAAGATAACTACCGACAACGGACCACAATTTGATAACAAGGAGATAGAGAATTTCTGTTCTACTAGAGGCATTCAACATTATTTTTCTTCTCCTTTATACCCATAGGAAAATGGTCAAGTTGAAGTGGCTAACAGGACCATCATGTCCGGTTTTATAAAGAATCTGAACAGAGCTGCTGGGAAATGGCCAAGTTACCTGCAAGAGGTATTATGGGCTTACCGAACTACTCCTGGGGCTGCCACGCAAGAGTCTCCTTTTGCTTTGGTATATGGGTTGGATGCTATAGCTCCCATAGAGGTTACTCTCCCTTCATTTCGAGTCTATAATTTTTCCGAACTAGCTAATGAAGTGGCGATAAGAAACCAACTTGACTTGATGGAGGAAAAAAGAGTTAAGGCTCACCTCAGAGCTGCACACTATCAAGGTTTGATGAAAAGTAGATTTGCTTCTAAAATCAAAATGAGGGATTTTCAACTAGGTGATAAGGTGCTAAGAAAAGTATTCTTACATACCAAGGAGAGACAGTTCGGCAAGTTAGCTCTAACTTGGGAAGGGCCCTATGTGGTCAATGAAAAGCTTAAGCCTGAGACATACCGGCTCCAAGATAAAGATGAAAGGATTTTGAATCACCCCTGGAACATCGAACACCTTCGGTTGTATTTAGAATAGACTATATAAATATTTACTTGTTTAAAGTCAGTGTAAATATTTGGGGGCATACTCTTTCCTACCCTGGTGGCGCGGGGAGGTTTTAATGAGGTGTCCAGGTTTTTAAATAAAATTTGATGCCAGCTTAAAAAATTCAAAGTGGTTTGACTAGTAGTTCGATTTAATTCGATGAGGTGATGACTATTTAAACATGTGTCATTGGAGAATTTGAACACTCTCACTTTAAAAGACTTATGAAATAACTAAAGGCCATTTGAACACAAGCCGTCGAAATCCTTCACCTCCTCTTTCAAAGTTGAAAGATTTTTCTCCAAGTCAGAATATTTGGATTGTATGATGTGACAACCCCATCCGAAGTGGCCAGCTTGGTGGCCAAATCTTCCTTCCCCTTTATCAACTCTTCATTTTCTTTCTTTAGTGTTTCAAGACTCTGCTTGATTGTAATGAGGTATTTGGAAAAACTCTCCTTGTCAAAATTGAGCGTGTTGATGATGGCCGGCTGGTTTTGCACTTGCTTCTCTAAGTTGAGCACTGGATGAATGTTACTTAACACGGAATGGGTCACCACATCTTTCTCCCCTGAAACAGAAAAAGAGTTACCGTTGAAGGTGACCATGTTAGAGGAGTTTGGGGGAAGGTAAGGGCTAGCGAAATCATCCTTTTCAAGGTCATTAAAGTAAAGACCAATCCCTTGAAGCCCACTGATGTCAACTCCACCGATGTTGATGTCAACTCCACCGATATTGATGTCCCCTCCGGCGCCCTCTCCAGTGTGGAAATCACTTGGAATTTCCTCTGCTTGGGTTGGGTCTGTTGGATCAACCGAAGGAAAGGACTCCGGGGCCCGGAGAGCAACTTCATCTCCCTTGGAGGTTTTCTTCTTCTTGGCCTCCCTATCTCCACCTTCTGCTCCGCAATTTCTGTCTTTCTTGGGAGCCTTTGAGGGATTTGGAGATCCAACCACCTCTTTGGTACTCTCATTCTCTACCTCTTGTAGCAAAGCATCATCGATCCTTCCTTGTTCCAGCTCCTCCAGGCTTGCAGGGGTATTTTCCTCAACATCACCAGGGTTGACTTCAGCCCCACCTTGTTTAGCCTTGCCTTTCTTGCCTTTCATTTTGCTTGGGACTTTAGCTCTGTCCGGCAAGGCCAATATTCCATCTTTTCCATCAGTCTTCTGTAGAATCACCCCCGGAGGGGTGGAGTGGTTAATTCCTTCCAAGACAAGTCCCTTCGGCCGGTTGTATTCCAGAGATGGGATCTTGTTAAGTTGCCTCCGGTGAAACAGTTATGGAAGTGGTTCCCCCATTTCTCAGCTGTCCAAGCATTTAGCTTGGCACAAGTAGTCTGCCCCGCTTCCAAGTAGTCGTTGAACTCCTTAGGCAGCACTACCAAAAAAAAAAGAGAAATTAATCAAACAAATTTACCATAAGAAAAGATAGAAAAATGTGGTTAAATATCTACCTATACTCCTCCATCTGCTGGTAAGCATGCTTGGATTATCACCAGCTTTAATCTTCTTCCTGTTCTCCCAAGCACCACTGAAGAACAAAAATTGAGTCTTCCAGCTCTTCTCTGACTCAAGTAAGTCGTCTACCACTTTGTAATTATCATTCACGTTGTAATAGTAGAAGGGGATGGCATGGTTTCCGCAAAGATTGGCTACAGCAGTAAATTGCTCCATCGGAAGGGGAATTCCGGAGAGCCTGGAGGCCATGATACAGGCCATGAGGGTGAACCAAGCATTAGGGCTCAGTTGGCTTGGGTAGAGCTTTATCAGATGGAAATATCTGACTATCTATGGGTCCAAGGGAAACCTAAGCCCCCAATTAAACAACTCTGTGTAAAAGACTATCTCACTGAGTTTGCAGTCCATTGGCGTCTCCGGATCGACTGGTATCCTCACTTTAACATTTTCCAGAATACCCCACTTCGTCCTCATCCGGCCAAGTTCAGCTGTATGAATAAAAGCGTAATTGATCTTCTGCATGGCTAGCAGATATTTTACACTTACTTTTTGGAAACAAGGCCCCACTTTTCCTACAAGGCACTCCGGCAGATCAGGGTGCTTTAAACACAACTTCTCTTTGCCTTTGCTCTTCTTGATGATAGCGGTCTCACTTGTCTACCCGGAGACATCGGTCTCAAAAGGATCTTCTTCAATGCTATCCTCCATTACATCTTCCATTACCATGGAAGAATTATCAGTTATTTTGGGGAGAGAATAGCTAGTGGTTGGCTCAGTAAGCCCTCCGGATGGTTGGGCATTGCTTTCCTCTTGTGGTCTGGAGTCCGGCTGGGGATCAGATCCGAAGGTTTCTTTTCGAAGGCTTGAATTGGTTGCCTCCGGACCGGACAGCTTTTCCTTGGGGACTTTTATGGGTGCATCTGACCATGTAGTTTTATTCTTAGCCCCAGACTTAGAAGGCGTGGATTTTGGAGGTTTAGGCTGTGCAGTGGCAGCCTGCCCTTTCACTAAACGACCCATTCGTCGATATACCAGCTTCTCTGGGGAGATATCGGCATCTGATCCCATGACAATGAATGAGGAAGGTCTCTTAGTGCTTGTAACTGTCTGCTCTGGTTCAACAATAGGCTCTGATTCCTGGACCGATGAGCCTAATACGATTGGTGAAAGATTGGGCTGGAATAACCTTCTGTGTTTAGAAATTTTGGCAGAAGACGAACCCCGATAAGGCTTTGAACTTGGTGTTTCAGATTTGTCACTAGGAGAAACAGGGAGGCCTGCAGCAATGCGCCTTTCTCGTTCGACTTTTGAGCTTTTTCTAACTCCGACAAGTTGAGCCACCCACCTTTTACCAGGGCGTTTCTTGCTGTGAACATAAACTTACACCAAGAAAATGTTTTTTGAGAGGTAAAAGCTTTGAAGATTAAAAGTGTGGAGATGATTGAAGATGGTAAAACATTGAAAAACAATTTAATTTATACTAAAGAGACAAAAGATACCTTGAGGCCTAGGAAAATTTGAAAAAGTAGAGTAATGATTAAAGACGGCACTAACATCACCAGCATCAATTGAAGAGGTTACTTTTGAGGTTAGTGAGAGCGCAATTCTAGGAGAAAAAACGGCTGGTGAGGAGAATCAGGAAGGGACGCGTGTCCCACGATCTGTGAACAAAACCTTTGAGCTTCTGAGAGATTTGCTAGTCCGGATAAATCTGTTACACAAATCGAAGTCTGTCCGGACGTGGTTTCAGATGCTCGTGAGAAATTTTTTAGGTCTTTCCAAAGGCCTTCGAACATAACCTAAAAAAGGGGCTACTGATGAGTCAGGATTTTCTCACCACTCACTGTAGAAACCGGACAGGGGTATTTCGGACAAAAACCACCCACTGAACCATCTGAACAGGACTAAAGTATTAAAAACTAATCACTTTATGACTAAGCTAGTGATCAACCTACTTAATAAACTTATGGGCCTTTGAAGTCGACCCGGTTTCATGAGTTTGACCCGAAAACCCATGAGGCCTACAATTAAGGGTATAAATACCCAACCACCTTCATTAATGAGGGTAATGAACATTTAATACAACCAAGCAGCTCAAATCTCTCACTAAAAACTACCCAAACATTAAATACCCTTGAAACATCACAAAACATCTGACTAAATTACCCTCAGACCAAAATTATCCTCACCACCTATAAACAGATGAAAAATCCAGCAATGATTCAGCGTTCGAACAGATCTATTATGGGATTCATAGGGAGCTCTGCAGATGTGATCGGATAATTTAAGGAGGAAGTATTATTGGGCAAAGGACGGGTAAAAAACATCATAGGTCCTCCATGTTTGTCACTTGTAACACACAAATCCCTATTCTTTGTCTCTGTAATAAATCGGTCCTCTATGTTTTAAAAATGTAACAAACATATCATTTTTTGTAATAAATAGGCCCTTCATGTCTGTAATAAACAGGTCCCTCACGTTTTCAATTTGTAATAAACAGGTCATTCAAATTTTCAGAAAAATGATCTATTTGTTTCATTTTTAAAACATAGGGGACCGGTTTATTACAAAGACAAAGAATAGGGACTGATGTGTTACAAGTGACAAACATGGAGGACCTAGATGGGCCTCATTAGGATGATGTGTAATAGGAGCTTCGATAGGAGGCAATGACATCAGGCGAATTCTGATTGACACCGACAGCTCACCCAATATTTTCTTTTTAAGTTCCTATAAACAGATGAAAAATCCAGCAATAATTCAGCGTTCGAACAGATATATTGTGGGATTCACATGGAGCTCTGCGGATGTGATCGGAGAATTTGAGGAGGAAGTATTATTGGGAAAATGACCTTTCAAAAAGATGGTTAGGGTACTATTCGTTATGGTGGACTGCCCTACATGTTACAATGCGGGGACATCCACTCCGGAAGGGGCAATGGTAATCCTTGAAAGATTTGATGTCGAATCAGAGTATTTGAATCCTGATCCAACCCAGAATAAAGTGGGGGTTATAACAGAACAAACTAAGACAATTTCCGGACTCATAAGCTTTTTTGAGTCACTCACTATATTTGGAGGGGACACTATGACTGCGCCAACTCCTTCTTCAAGGAAGAGGCATGTTCAACTATAGCTACTCAGTTAGAAAGAGGAATGTCTTCTTATCAATCCCAAATTCATTTTCCCTTCATTGTTTTTTATGAAGATGATCTTGATAAGGAAGAATAAAAAACAAGGAGAAAAGTGTGAAGAAGAAACATGACTGGAGAAAATAACAAAGAAAAAGTATGATAGGAGGAAAATGCAGAGAGAAAACTGTGTAAGGACTGAATTGTGTAAGCTATCTAAAGAAATAGCCAGAATAGGAGGAAAATAAAATATAGGGACTAAAGATGTAATTAACAGGAGTTAAAGCGTGTGGGGTCCGTAGTTGTACTATAAAAGGACCACACACGCTTCACAAATCCCGAGATGAATAATATGATACTTTCTCTCTCTACTTAACCTAATAACTCTCACTTTCTCTCTTTAAAATTGACACTAAGAGATTTCTGTATCACCAAATTGTCACTAAGTAATCCTCGTATCGCATAATCACCCCTGGACTTTCCTGAAACTCTTCAGATCTAAGAAATATAGATGGGCCTCATGAGGATGCAGTGGTGATAGGAGCTTCAATTGGGGGTAACGACATCAGGCAAATCCTGATTGACACTGGTAGCTCAGACAATATTCTCTTCTTAAGTTCTTATAAACAGATGAAGAATCCGGCGGTGATTTAGCGTTCGAACAGATCCATTGTGGGCTTCACTGGGAGCCCTGCGGATGTAATCAAAGAATTCAAGAGTTGCACCTAACTGATCTTCAAGAAAATTTTGCCAACTTGACAAAGGTTAATTTGAAATTGAACCCAGAAAAATTTGTGTTTGGGGTGCAGTCCGAAATTTTTTGGGTTATGTAATAAGTGAAAAAAGGATACAAGCCGATCCGGACCAACTCGATGCCATATTAAAATGGACCCTCCTCGAAGTGTTAAAAAGTACAAAGGTTGACAGGAAGATTGGTTGCATTAAATCGTTTTATTTCAAGGTCTTTGGACAAACGTGCCCCATTTTTTCAGACCTTGAAGGGTGTTAAAGACTTCTACTGGTCTCCACAGTGTGGCCAAGCGTTTGACGAAATAAAGAAGCATTTGTATTCTCCTAAAACCGTTTTAAGCCTGTTGACGGAGAAATACTATATGTATACTTAGCTGTGTCGGAATGTGCTATAAGTGCGGTGCTGGTAAGAGAGGTGGACAATTATCCTCGTCCGGTGTACTACATCAGCAAGAGCCTGATAGATGCTGAGAAGAGGTACCTACAACTTGAGAAGCTGGCACTAGCCCTAGTAATTATTGCCAGAAAAATGAGGCCATATTTTCAGTCTCATTCCATCATCGTCCGTACATATTTTCCTTTGAAGAATGTGCTTCAGAAAGCAGACATATCAAGCAGGATGACCAAATGGTCAGTAGACTTGGGTGATTATGACTTTGATTGTGCCCCACGAACTGCGATTAAATCTCGGTCTGTTACTGATTTCTTGGTAGAATTTCATTCGAACAGAAGTACTGAACAAGCCATAGAAGAGAAAACTAAAAAAAAGTGGGTTGTCCGGACAGATGGTGGATCAAGCACAATGGATTGTGGGGCTGGGATTTGTTTAACCTCTCCGTATGGTGATAAGTTATACCAAGCTATATGCTTTGCTTTTAGGACTTCTAACAATGAGTCTAAATATGAGGCATCTATAGTTGGTCTAAAGTTAGCTTTTCTAGTGTGGGGCTAAAAGAGTTAGGTTAATGAGTGATTCTCAGCTTCTTATCCACCATGCTCAAGGTCAGTTTGAAGCCAAGAAGGAGCAGTTGATCAAATGCTTTCTCATTCTTAAAGAGGTAGCTGCCAACTTCAAAAATGTTAGTTATGAGCATATTCTCAGATTAGAAAACGCATTGGCCGACTCCTTAGCTACCATAGCATATTCTGAGTCCTACCCATGGATTCATGTACACGAATGTCCATCCATACAATCAAATCAAAGCAAGGAAGAGGAGGAGAGTTTAAGTGTACAAATGGTTCAACCCAAAGACTGGAGATTCCCCATTCTTCAATACATCTCTGATGGAATTTTGCCTCCGAAGAAGGCTTTGGCAAGGAAAATGAAACACAGGGCCCGTGGTTTCTTGATCATAAGAGAGATATTTTATAAAAATTCATTCAGCATGCCTCTCCTACGTTATTTGGGGGCTGAGGAATCCCAATTGTTTTATCTGAACTACATGATGGAGATGGGTCTACACACTGTGGCTATAGAGCTCTCACCCGGAGGGTTTTGTTGGTCTGATACTATTGGCCATCCATAACGGCATATGCTAAGGAATTGGTAAATAAATGTGACCCATGCCAAATATATGGTAATGAAATTCATATCCCAACTGTTCCCTTGGAGTCAATTTCTGAGCGAGTGCCTTTTGCTCGTTGGGGGCTGGATTTAGTTGGGCCTCTACCAATGGCGTCCGGAGGGTGTAGGACTATTATTGTAGCCATTGATTATTTCTCAAAGTGGATATAAGCAGCCCCCTTGGCATGAACTACTTCGAAAGCTGTTATAAAATTTATTTTGTCTAACCTTTGTTGCAGATTTGGAGTTCCACAAAAGATAACCACAGATAATGGGCCACAATTTGATAACAAGAATATGGAGAGTTTTTGTGCCTCTAGAGGCCTTCAGCATTGCTTCTCTTCTCCTTTCCACCCATAAGCGAATGGTCAAATTGAAGTGGCAAACATAACTATTTTGTCCGGTCTGAAAAAGAATTTAGAAGGGGCAGCAGGAAAATGACCAAGCTATTTGCAAGAAGTATTGTGGGCGTACCGGACTACTCCTGGAACTCCTACACAAGAGTCTTATTTTGCCCTGGTATATGGGAGGGATGCAATTACTCCTATAGAAGCAACTCTGCCATCATACAGAGTCCGCAACTATTCCGAACAGGCCAATGAATTGGAAATTAGAAGTCAGTTGGACTTAATAAAAGAAAGAAGAGTTAAGGCTCATCATAGAACCACTCATTACCAAGACTTGATGAGAAGCAGATTTGCTTCCAGAATCAAGAGAAGGGATTTTCAGATAGGAGATAAAGTATTAAGAAAGGTTTTCTTGCATATTAAGGAAAAGAAGTTTGGCAAACTAGCTCCAAACTGGGAAGGCCCTTATGAGGTCTCCGAAAAGCTTAAGCCTGAGACATATAGGCTTCAAGACAAAGATGGAAGAATCCTAAAGCACCCATAGAATATTGAACACCTCCGGTTATATCTGGAGTGAAAGTTATGTAAATATTTACTTTTTTAAAGTCCATGTAAATATTAGGGGGCATACTCTTTCCTACCCAGGTGGCGCGTTGAGGTTTAAATGAGATGTCTCGTTTTTCCAATGAATTATGATACCTTCTTAAAATATTCCGTGTGATTTGATTACAATTCGTTTCAAGTCTTCAATCTAATACTAAGGATCTTTGACCGATCGGATTAATCTGGTTGAATGATGACCATTAAATACATGTCATCAGAGATTTTAAACACTCTCTTCTTAAATATTTGTAAAGTAAAGAAGGGCTATTTAAACATTAGCCATTAAAATTGAAAGCAAGTATGAAACAAAACAAAAATTGGGTAGGATAAGCCTGTCCGGGTAAGAACCGGATGATGATATTAAAACACAGAATATGCCTTGGCCATCCAAGGACTTTAAGTTTTAGGCTTAACCAGACTCAAACCGGATACAATTACAAAAATACCTTGGCCATCCAAGGAATTTTATAGTTCACGAAATAAAGAAAACAAAAAAGATAGTTAAACCTCAGGGCTTATTCCTTTCAGATGTTCATGTGTCACCTTATTTCTTAGGGTTTTTGAGCTCAACACTTGAACTCTCCCCGGTTCTTTCTTCTTTATCGGTGGTGGAATCAAATCCACTAGAGTAGTTATTTTTATTACCATCTTCCATCGTGTGGAACGAGATGTCTTTATAGTTTACATATTGCCACAAGGGACCAAACGTCTTCTTCAGAAACGTCTCATAAAAGAGCAGTACCACGTCAGACTTCACTTCAGCATACACTTTCTCCAAAGAATCTATCACCTCGTTGGTGTATTTATCGATGTTTTCCTGAATTTTCTGTTCCTGCTCTTTATTCCAAATATTTTTTCTCCATATTTTCCTTAGACACAACCTCTTTAAGGGAAGTATTTTCGCCGCACAGGGTTTGAATAACGCTATCATTGGTCTTCACATCTTTCTTTAAGGTAGAGAGATCTTTCTCTAAACCGGAGCACTTAGTTTGGAGCTATGCTTTAGCTTTCTCCGAAGTGGTCAGCCTGGTTGACAGATCTTCCTTGTCCTACTTCAACTCTTCAAGCTCCTTCTTCAGTGCCTCAATGCTCTGGTTAGAATTGAGGAGGTTAGTTGACAGAGTCTTTTTATCTGTGTTGAGGGTGTTGATGAGGGTGGACTGATTTTTCCCTTGCCTTTCCAAGTTAATTACTGGTTGAATATGACCCTAAAGAGAATGAGCCACCACATTGTTCTCCCCAGAGACAGTGTAGGACTTACCATTGTAAGTCACCATATTAGAAGAGCTTGGAGGACGGTAGGGGCCAGCAAAGTCATATTTCTCAAAACCATTGAAATAAAGATCAATGTTTTGGAAGGCACTAATATATACTCCATCAATCTCTCCTCCGGTACCTTTCCTGAATTGTAGATTGATGGGAATCTTCTCTGCTAAGGTGTGATCAGTTGAGTCTGCTGGAGGTAGAGGCTCCGAAGGGCGAAGGATTACTTATTCCCCTAAGGTGACCATTTTCTTCTTATCAGTCCTCTCATCGCTGCTTTCTCCCCTCTTTCGGTCCTTTGTAGGGGGGCTTGGTGGATTTTGCGATTCACTTGCCTCCTTAACAGTCTCATCTTCAACTACCATGAGCAAGGTAGCATCGATCCCTCCTGGGTTCCCGGACCGGTATCTTCTGCAGCAAACCGAACTGCCTCTGCTGCAACCTTCTTCTTCTTTCCTTTTCCCTTCATCTTACTAGGAGCTTTAGCTCTAGAGGGCAAGACCAGTTTGCTATCTTTTTCCTTTGTTCGCTTAAGAATGACAGTTGGGGGAGGTGGAGTGGTCACTTCTTCCCATGTGAGATCCCTCCGGCCTGTGGTATTCCACAAATGAGATCTCACCAGATTATCACAGGTAAAACAATTGTGGAAAGCGTTCCCCCAACGTTCTGTGACCCACACGTTCAGCTTGGCACATGTAGTCTGTCCCTCCTCCAGATATCCGGTATACTCCTTCGGTAATATTGACAATAAAGAAATGAGTTATTCAGGACTGGAAAATTTGTAAAAGTGAGAGAGAAAATAAAAAACAAGAGGAAAGACTTACTTGTGCTCTTCCACCTACTAGTGAGCATGCTAGGGTTAGTCTGGGATTTGATCTTTCTCCCATTCTCCCATGACCCACTGATGAACAAGAACTGAGTTTTCTAGTTCTTCTTTGATTCCAACAAAACATCTACCACCTTGAAATTGTCTCCCATGTTATGGTGATAAAATGGGATGTGGTGATTTTTGCACATGCTTGCCACAGCGGCATACTGCTCCATAGGGAGAGGGATTTCGGACATTCTCGATGCCATTATGCAGGCGATGAGGGAGTACCAAGCGTTGGGGCTTAACTGGCTTGGGCAAAGCTTAATCAGGTGAAAATACATGACGATCTATGGGTCTAAGGGGAATCTGAGCCCCCAGTTGAACAGCTAGGTGTAGATAGTCATTTCATTAAGTTTGCAGTCCATTGGGGTCTCCGGAGTAACACGGATCCTTACCTTCACTGACTCTGGGATCCCACACTTAGTCCAGATCCGGCCCAGCTCAACAGTATGAGTATAAACGTAGTTGATGTTCTGCATGGCCAGTAAATACTTCACGTAGACTTTCTGGAAGCAAGGTCCTACCTTTTCCTCCAAGCACTTCGGAAGATCCGGATGAGCCATTCCAACCTTTACTTTTCCTTTCCCTTTCCTGTCAGAGGCAACATCCCCAGTTTTCCATGAGGCTTCTATTTCAAATGGGGCCTCTTCGACACTATCCTCCATCACTTCTTACATCACTGTGGAAGGTTTATCGGTTTTTGTGGATGGAAGAGTGTCAGCTTCCGTCTCAATGGTCTGTCCAGATGGTTGAGCACCAGTTTCTTCTAAAGGTCTGGTGTCCGGTTGGGGTTCAGTTCTGGAGGATTTTGTTTGAGAATCGACTTTGGATGCCTCTGATCCTGAGGGCTTATTTCGAGGGCCTCTTATAGAAATCTCTGATCTGGAGGGTTTGTCTTTGGTTGCGGACTTAGAGGCCCCCGGTTTGGAGGACTTTGATTGTGAACCAGTTCTTTGGGCTTTCACCAAGCGAGTTATCCGGTGTGGATTGGTTTTCTCTGAAGATTTATCGATATTAGATCCCATGCCTATGAACGAGGAGGGTTTTCTAACACTTGATACTGTTTTTTCTTGGGAAGTGGAAGGTTGGGACCCCTTGACAGAGGAGCCTAATGGGATTGGCGAAAGGTTTGGCTGGAATAAACGTTTGGTTTTTGGATTTCTGGTAGAAGATGACCCTTTATCAGCTTCTTGAGATGGGTTATCAGACTTTTCGCCTGGGGAGATTGGGAGACCAGCAACAATGCGTCTCTCTCGTTCAAATTTCGTTGCCTTCTCTAATTCAGACAGGTTCAACCAGCCGTCTTTTACAAGAGAGTTTCTAGCCGTGAACATAAAACTAACCAAGAACAAGTTTTGAAAGAAAGGGTGAAAGATCTGAAAAATGATTTGCTAAGAGATGAAGATAATAAAACAATGAAAAACTGTGAAAAGATTCTTCTGACATCATACCCTTTGACATATCTTGTCAAACCAAACATTCTGATCTCAATCCCCTCGAATCTATGGGTAAAGATAAACATCACAAACATTCTTCTAGCAAAAGGAAAAGACATCACAAAGAGAAGAAAAGTTCCCAAAAACATAAACGTGTTAAAGAAACCTCTTCGGAACCCCAAAATCCGAACCCAAGTCCAATTAACAACAATCCTCCTCGAAAAGTTGATGCCTCTGGATCAGACCTTCCAGCCACCCCCTCGATGATAGGTCAAAGAAGTCCAAGATTATCTTCTTCTAGAATTACAATTAGTGACGAGGAAGTACAATCAGCAAGAAATGAGGCCTTAAAAACAAAGGAAAAACAATCGCCTCATAAAACCCTAACTTCGAGCCAAACGAAATACCCAACATAGAGAAAAGTAAATCCGACAGTCCTTCCTTGGCCTCCTCTAGTCAAGTATCTACAACTCTTCCGGCAAATTCCGAAGAGCAATCTCTAAGAATTGCCCCAAAGTCCATAGGTGATATTAGTCTTCCTTTATAACTCGACGCAATTGTAGGCAACAACATCTGAGGCATCGAAAACAAGCATCTGGTCATACTTCACAATATCTCCTACAAATATATCTTGCCATCGGAAGAAACCATGCTAAGGACTCGATCGTGCATCCCCTCGTACATTACCATCAGATTCCCTAGTGGAAGGTGAGACTCCCTTAAGTGTTAGGGATAATGAATTCATTGTCTATACAGAGATTATGAATTGGGGGCTAAGGTATCCCTTAGATCCGTTCTTCATCGAATACTTTACCAAAATCGATCTCTGCCATACATAAGCTGGCCAAAACATGTGGTACACGCTCATAGCGTGTATCATGGCCTTTAGGATTTCTGGCAACGAATTTTATTTAGAGTAGCTCATCGGATTGTCTAGCTTGGAAAAAAATCCAATTTTCCCTTTTTACTCACTAACCTTTGGTCGAGGACAAAATATAGTGAAGGACTTACTCGAAGCTGACAAGAAATGGAAGCAACAATTCCTCTTCTTCTCCGAATATTGGGAGACAAGCTATGAGTCAACCCCCTCGAATCCACACAAACTCTCTCTTTTGTGGACTAACAAAGGTAATTTTTTCAACTCCTACCTTAATCTTCCTCGTACAATAATTTGACTAATTTTATTCCTCAAACTTTTGCACAGCCATGACTGCATTTCTAAACCCTATGCTTGATAAGGGCATAAAATACTAAGTGAAATATAGGGCTCAAATTATAATGTAATTATGTGCAAGGACTTAAATGTAAAGTAAGAAATAAGTAACAAAAGTACAAATAAAGGAGGTAACATGCAATTAGAATAAGTATGGCATGTGACCATGGGTCCCACAACCATCACTATATAAAGAAAGATTCTGTCCTCCAAAAAGGGGACTTTCTAATGATTAGTACTTGATTTTACATACTTTCTCTCTCTACACTTTTGTACTTGCTAGCTTGACACCTTTTACACGTGTCCCGATAAACCACCCTAAATATTTTGAAACTTATCAATGCTGACTATGTGAAGAGTGCCACCAAGGTCTTCATCAAACTCAGTGAATGGGCCAAAGAAAATTGGGAAAACAAATTGCGCCTCTGTATCATGAATAACAATCTGGCCAAGAGTCGACTTTGGAGGATAAACCCCCAAGATAGGCTAACTATGAAAGATTTGATGACCTCTCATTCTCAACAAGAAGTCCTCGATCGAGTTGAAAAGAAAGACATTGTTATTTACCTTCCAAAGCGCTCTGGAGCCAAAAGTCATTTGGATGATTCCGAATAAGAAGTATCAACAAAAGATCTTCAATCAGATTCTGAAGGACTAGCTACTATCCAAGAGCCATCCTATTCGAAAAACACTACAACCACCACCTCAATTTCCCCTCCTCAAAAAACAGTTCATCCCATCAAGAAGAAAGAACCCAAGAAAAAGCAAGTTATTCTGGAGCCTATCCAAGAAATCTCTGTGGGCACTTGAGCCTAAGATGCTGCAACTGAAGATGAAGATAAAGATAGGGATAATTCAGGTCAAATTCCAACCTCCCCACTTACCCTATCTTCAAGTCCCTCATCAAATAATGATCATCTCCCAAAATTAGCACCTCCTCCAATTCCTCAAAGTTATCCTCCATAGACTGTTGACCCCATCATATTAACTAGGGAGTCCTCAAACTTTGATTCCACTGAAATAGGATCTCCCAGTAGTTCTTTCGAAATTCCTCGGGGAGATGAGTTTTATCTTAGTGTTTAAAGACTACTTCATGCCTCTGTCAACATGGGAAAAAAGATGTAGCATCTAAAAGACAAGAAAAACCACTATAAATTCAAGGATTCTCTTGCCTCCTCCTAACTTGAAGTAATAAAAAAACAACACTTTAATCTAGAGAGACAAGCTGATGCAATTTGGGAAAAATTGGTTACCTCGGAAAATTATGTTCTTCTTCTAGAAAATTGTTGTCACGAAGAAAGGGATATCTACCATAAAAAGACTGGTGCTAAAGAAAAATTCCTTACATAACTCAAAAAATCTCACCAACTTTCAACAAAAGGTTTTAACGATTTCCTGAAAGACTTCGACACAATTGTAAAAGAAAAAAGATATTTGCTGAGGAATCTTGAGACAAAAAAAGAAGCAGTTGTGAATGCCTATGCAGCAAAATGCGTCGACAAGCTCAATGTCAGGGATGCTACCACCCGAGCAGGATTGATCACCGAAATTCACGAGGAGTATCCTGAGTATGACTTAGACAGTTTCTAGAAACTTCTCTCCCCCGAATTTCGCCCAACGAACATTGTTGTGAATGAAAGTGACGCATCTGATTCCGAGGAGAGTGACTCCTCAAAACATTCTAAGTATGCAAGTCTATTTTGTTCCACCCTTTTTGTACAAGTCCTTGTTAATTTCGAGGCAATTTTTTGTTATAGTGTCACCATGTTCCGAAGAACATCTATCTTAATTTTCCTTGTATGCCATTGTTTAGAACTTTTTCTCAATTTATAAAATTTGCAACTTCATATTGGGTATGAAAATGATTGTATGTCAACTTGCGTTGAATAAAATAATTGCTTTATGCCAACTTTTGCTGGACATAATAATCATTGTATGCTGACTTTAGGCATGCTTAATTATAATTGTCATAATTGTTGAAATACTTATCCGATCATAACTTATGAAGCAGAAACAATAATTCGAGGCAAAAGTTCAAATGTGTTTATCAGCTAATAATGGCACCTCGTTAAAACCTTCATGTGCCTAACAGGATATGAAAGAATATGCCTTCGCTGTTTTTTCAAACCTGAAAATAGAAAAGAACAATTACTAGTCAAGATTTTCCTTCTTACTCAAGATACAACTTCAGATGTTCTATGTTCCACTAATGCTTGAGGTATCTCCCCTCTTTATCCTTTAACCGATACGTTCCCTGTTTCACTCTCTCTGTTACTTCATAGGGCCTTCCCAATTCGGTCCCAACTTTTCGAGGTTTTTTTTCTTTGGTATGAAGAAAAAAATTCGAAATACCTTGTCCCCCACCTTAAAATTTCTCTATTTTACTTGTGAAGCGTATCTACTCCTCATTAATGTTTGATAGTGTAGAGATTTCAATTGTGCACGCCGTCTTTTTTCCTCCACCAAATCAAGTTGTATTGCCCTGCTTTGATCATTTAAGTCCTCTTTATAAGCTGCCACACGGTATGATGGGAAAATAATATTCGAGGGGACCACCGCATCCATTCCGTATACCAAAGCAAATAGAGATATTGAAGTCGTTGTTCGCGGCGTTGTTCTATAGGCCCACAATACTTCCTGTAAATAATCTGGCCTTTTTCCAGCTTTTCCTTCCAATTTTTTTTAACCCGTCAAGGATTGTTCTATTAGTCACCTCCACCTGGCCATTAGCTTGCGGATGAAATGGAGCATAAAAGCATTGTTGTATGCCCCTAGAAAAACAGAAACTCTTAAATTCTTTGTTATCAAATTGGGGGCCATTATGCGTTGTAATTTTTATTGGAACCCCAAAACGACAACAAATGTTCGAAACAACAAACTTAATAACATATTTCACTTTCGTCCCCACTAAAGGTTATGCTTCCACCCATTTGGGAAAATAATCAACCGCTACTATAATCGTTTGTCTTCCCCCAGATGCCATTAGTAAAGGGCTAACCAAATCAATGCCCCATCTATCAAATGGAAATGCTTCAAAAATACTTTCAAACAGAACCCATAGTTTATGTATTATATTGGCATACCTTTGGAATGTATTACACCTTCTTACCAATTCTTTAGCATCACTGGAAATAGTCGTCCAATAATAACTAGCTAAAAACACTCTTCGAATCAACGCTTTATATCCACAATGCGCCGATCCTTCCGCATCATGTAATTCTGCTAAGACAAATTGCGACTCGTCCTTAGCCAAACATCTAAGCAACGAACTACTTAGGGATTTCTTGTATAAAACTGCTCCTAAAATGATATAGCCGTGAGACTTAAACCAGATTCTCCTAGCCTATGATTTATCTGTTGGTAAAATATCCTTTTCCATAAAAGTCCACAATTTTCGACCTCCAATCTTTTGTAACAACATTTTTTCCTCCTCTATCGACATCAATTGTTTTATATTTCTCGTAACCGAGGGACACTTCTGAGTTATGACCCAAGGATGATTTTCTGATCGTGAAGCAGTTGCTAAGGAATCAGGAATCGTATTTTCTTCTCTTCGAACATGCTCGTATCTAACTTCATCAAAAGTTAAAACCAGATCCTTCAACACGTTCAAATATTTGAGTAGCTGAACCTTTCTTGCCTATGATTATCCTAAAGTTTGGTTAATCACCAGCTGTGAGTCGCTGATTAATTTAACCCTTTTTGCCCCACACACTTGAGCCAATCTCAACCCTGCTAACGTCGCTTCATATTCCGCCTCATTATTTGTTGTTTTAAAACCAAAAAGTATGGTCTGAAATATTGCTATCCCATCTGGGGAAATTAGTTGAACCCCAACACCACTTCCAGAAACATTCGACCCCCCCCCCATCAATTTAAACCAACCATTCGGTCTTATCTTGCTGATCAACAATTTCCATATATGCTCACTCCGAATGAAATTCAACCAAAAAGTTTGCCAATGCCTGAGCTTTTATAGTTGTTCGAGGCTCAAAGGTTATGTCAAAATCTCTCAATTCAACTGACCACTTTGTCATTCTTCCTGAGATCTCTGGCCTCTGCAACAAACCTTTTAGCGGGAATGTGGTTCGAACTACTATGGAATGCACTTGAAAGTATGGTCTCATTTTTCGAGCAGCTGTTACTAAGGCCAAAGCTAACTTCTCTAAATTCAAATATCGTTTCTTTTCATCCAGCAAAGTCTTGCTAATGTAGTATACCAGTTTTAAAATATCAAGCTCTTCACGAAGTAGCACAACGCTGACAACAAAATCTGACACCGACAAATAAATAATCAAATTTTCTCCTAGAAAGGGTTTAAAAAGTATTTCCGGGGACAAAAAATACTCATGAATCTGGCGAAACACATCAGAATATTCTTTGGTCCAGCTAAACTTACTGGAATTTATGAGGACTTTAAAGAAAGGCGCACATTTATCCGAAGAGCAAGAGATAAACCTGTTCAATGCTGCTAATCTGTCTGTCAGAATCTGGACTTCCTTAATATTTCGAGGAGTCATTTTCGTCAAAGCTTTTATCTGCTCCGGATCAGCCTCAATTCCCTTTTCACTTACCATATAGCCGAGAAATTTTCCATATTGAACACCAAAAATACACTTTTCCGGGTTCAATTTCAGATTGACCTTTTTCAAATTATTAAAAGTTTCTTCCAAATCAGAAAAATGGTTTTCATCTTGTAAACTCTTTACCAGCATACTCTTTACCAGCATATCGTCAATATACACTTCTACGTTTCACCCAATGTGTTCCACAAAGGTTTTGTTTACCAGACGTTGATAAGTCACCCCCGCATTTTTCAGGCCAAACGACATTACCTTGTAGCAATATAATCCTCTCCCATTAATGAACGATGTGCTTTCTTCATCATTCGCATCTAATCTGATCTGATTATAACCTGAATAAGCATCCATGAAAGATAATAATCGATTTCCCGACGTATAATCCACTGACTGATCGATTCGAGGACTAGGAAAGGATCCTTCAGACAAGCTCTATTTAGATCTGTGAATTCCACACACATTCTCCACTTGCCATTCTTTTTCCTGACTAAAACTGGATTCGAGGCCCATACAGGGTATTGCGACTCTCTAATATGCCTTATACTTAATAATCGCTCGACCTCTGAAACTATAGTTGCAGACTTCTCCTGAGAGACAGGTCTTCTTTTCTGTACGATGGGTCGAACATCACTCCGCACTGTTAGTTTATGACAAATTATTTCCGGAGGCACACCTGTAACGTCTTTAGCACACCAGACAAACATGTTCAACTTTGTTGATAAAAATGCAATCAACTTTTCTCTGAACTCAAAAGAAAGTTTTACTCATAATTTTAAAAAAATTCCATCATGAAATGTGTACTCTTCATGATCATCATCCGAAATCAATAATTTGGGGGACTCCCTCGGATCATCACAATGAGTTATTGCAAAGAGAGTCCCCTTAAGATGCTATACTTTCTCTGATACACCTCCTTGAACTTGTTTTGTGGACAAATCTATCTGGTAATATTCTCTAGCCATCTTCTGGCTACTCCTAATTGTTCCAATATTGTTTCCTACTATGTACTTCAAACATTGGTGCACCGTAGAGATAACGTCATGCATCCTTGATAACCAGGAACGACCCAAAATTGAATTATAAGATGTTGGTGCATCTACTTATATAAACAAAACCTCAACTTCCTTTTTGAATGGTCCCCGACCGAGCTCAACCAGGCACTCAAACTCCCCCACAACTATTGTTGTTGCCCCTGTAAAGCTTACTATAGTTCTTTCTGACCGCCGTATAACAGGTGGGTCAGAAATTCTCATGTAAGTGCTCATGAACAAAATATTTGTTGAACTTCCCGTATTAATCAATATTTTCTGTACTTGATCACCAGCTATCCCTGCAACAATCACAACTGCATCCTCATGCGGGCATGCTATATTTCTCATGTCATCATCATCCAAAAATATAATCGGGAAGCGCAAACGATGCATATGTGCTGAAACTTTTATTTCCAATTGCATAGTCAAATTTACCATATGCCTCTTTTGCGAACTGTTATAATTTCCTGCAATAGTATCCCCTCCAAAAATAGCTAATGACTCGAAAAACACACAAAGATCATTCACTTTTCCTCTTGCATAGTCTGGACGAATCCACTTATTCGAAATAGGCCTGGTTCCCTGCTGCATGTTGTAGTTCTACTGATTCGTTCACGGCCTCGGTGGATATTGGCCCACCACTTTAGGTTGCACATTAACCCGAGGCGCTGGGTTACTAGACTCAGACCTCTGAAATTGATTCTACTCTAGCTGATCACTTGATCCTTTCTCTGATGCTTGAGTTTCTTCTACTAAAATCATCTTCTCAACTTGATCGAGTAAAGCTCCAAAAGTCATCGCTTGACTCTCAGCCATTGTATCCTTCAAAAGTCTGGGGATGAGTCACATTCTGAAAGCTGCTAATGTCACAGAATCTTTGCAATATTGCATATCCCTTTTTGTTTTTACAAACCAATTGGTGTAATTTTTCAAACTCTCCCCAACTATTTACTTGCAGTAAATTATCGTATCCCCATTAGCTCGGAATTTCTTGCTCCCCACAAAATGTTGCCTAAAGATATTCAAGAACATATCAAAAAATTTAATAGAACCCTGGGGTAGCCTGTTGTACCACTTGGAAGTAACTCCCTTGAAGGTTTGAGAAAATGCCCGACACAGCAATTTATCGTCATCATCAAAGTTGATTATGAAATTTTTAAACTACTCGATATGATTATCGGGATCCTGCGTTCCATCGAACTTTTCTAGCTTCGATATATCAAAATATTCCGGGAGATTTCCTGACAGAATTTCTGAAGACAAATGGAAGGCTCTCTAGTTATGACCTGTTCTGTAAACATTAGCCCTCGAATCTTCATGATTCGGAAAATAAAGCCCCCCTCGAAAGGCGAGGTATACTGATGCTGCCACTCTAAATTTTGCTGATCGACATTTTTATTCCCAAAGGGAAAATTTCTCTGGTTATAAACTTGCTCCCTAGTATGAACATTCTTTTCCCTCAGACATTTCCTCTCCGAACTTCTTCCTCTATGATATTCCATATGTTTTTTTTCCATGTCTTTTCTTTCGATGACTCCTTTCAATAGACGGATTTAGCATACTATAGCGAGAATAATCACTTGAGTCAGAAGAATCGAAATGGCGCTTTCCTTTCCTCCTCGAAGAATGTCGACCACGCCCTTTGTATCGAACATCTTTGTCACTAGGACGATGATATGCCGCATGCTCATCTTTTCCATTATGATTTTCTCTTCCCACAGACGGCGCCACTGATGAGATACGAACTTAAGGAGGAGTTTTTGTATCAAACTATACTTAGAGGGATTAATTCGTAAACACAACTTCTTGATCACTAAAACTATACAGAGAGAAAGTCAACAAATGTAGAGAGAGAAATAATATTATAATAATGAACCACCTTTCCCAAATCTGGTATGGTCCTTATATAATACAAGTGATGGGACCATCGGGCCTAACTACCTCTTAATTACAAGCTTGACCTTTACTTTTATTGTTTAATTACAATTAATCCTTTTTTAATATTTACTTTACAATCCTTCTCTAACTTTATTGTTTCTTTGCAATTTCACCCTTATCTTTTATTCTTCCTTATCAATAATGAGCAACTAAATCTGTTAGTTATGTTATGTTACGTTAAAACTATGATGTCCATGTTTTCCGAACTCGCGAATACCCGAGCTGAACCGATGTGTTATGGTACCCGAACTTTGATTTTACTTAGAATTGATTATGATTGTTAAAATATATTATCTGGCGGGTTTGTGATGGGTTACGGGTTTTGATTATTTCTCGACCCATCAAAAATTCACTACTCTTATATTAATAATTACCATATAATATATTATTATTTTAACCTATAACTTATATTATATTATGATTGAATTCGTTTGTTTGTAATTTTTTAGTTATGTTTACGAGTTTTTTATTTATATTTGATTATATTTAAAATAATATTAATATTTTAAATATAAATTGAATAGATTTAAAATTAAGAATTGTAGCTTTGGTTTTTTAACAAATACATATAATAATAAATATATTCTACAAAAAACAATATATATATATATATATAAAATTTTAAATAGTAAATTATGTAATATATTTGTTACAGAATTTTAAAAAAGAATTAAGTTTGAGAGTTCACATCCGATGTTATTATTATTACTTTTAATGTATATTATTGTTTTATTTATAATTTTTTTACTCGATAATCTTTATAAAAAAACATTATGTAGATAAAGAAAAGAGTATTATGGTACCCACAGGTGTGTACCCAAACCCGACGAGTTTTAACATTGGAAACAAAATTTTCAAACCCGACGGGTTGAAAAAATATAGATAGGATGAGTTACGGATTTAGCTATATTCGCACCAATCCTGACCCATGACCATCTCTAGCTAAAACTGACAGTTAAATGATTAAGTCAACATCATATACCATGCCTTTAATTTCTAATTTGACCCCAACTTCATATTCATAATATATATGTACATGAAAACTAAATGTTTAACATAAAGATGTTACATCTAAATTTGTATGTTTAGTGATGTTAAACTCAAACTGGCAGCTAAATGGTCAGGTTAAGCGTATAGACGATACACTTAGCTGTCAATTTAACCACAACAGAAATGTTTGGTAGTGAGTTGTTAAATAAAAACTAAATTTGTATATGTTAAAGATATTTCTCATTATATTAATCCTTTGTATACACGGTAAGATTAAGAAGACAAATACATGCTAATATTTATTGATAAGTTTAAATAAATGATTTACACAATAATATTGATTATGACAAGCTAAAGACGGTGTTTGTTAAGCACTGAATAAGGTTATGACGAATTATATAGAATGTTGATTGAGATGAACTAAATAACCGAGAGTACAAAAAAATGTTGGTCATAATTGATGAGTCCGAATTCAGCATGCTCCCCGGAAGGGCAAATCGGTCTAAATCTCTCCGAATACCGGACAAGCTACAGGGACATAAATCGGACAGATCATTCGTACCGGACAGATCACTTTGAACACTGTAAACTTAAGGCTGTTCGAACTATGATTAAAGTACTAAAAAACCTAAACACTTCTTGACTAAGCTACCTGCCTTCCTGCTTAGAACTCATGGGTCTTTAAACATGACCCGGGTCCATTAAACATGACCCGAAAGCCCATAAGGGCCCAAACATCACACTATAAATATCCAACCACCAGCATTAACTACGGGTAAGAAAAATTAACTGCTACCAAGCTGCTTAATTATCTCTCCACCGTTAAACACCCTTACACCACCGTTAAACACCCTTACACCACCTTGAAACTCCACTTAAAATTACTAGCCTACCCTCAGGCGATTATTTTCCACACCAAATTGGCGACCACAGTGGGAGGAGAGAGGTGCCTGAATCAAGCATTCAAAACCTGCCAAGAAATTCTGTCCGTATGAATCCGGACAATCCAGAGCTTCCACCAGCTTTGGTCGAAGTGGTGGAAGAAAACGATGAGTATACTGTCCAAGAGCGCGACAGGTTAAAGCTTGAAATAGAAGCTCTGAGGGCTGAAAAGGCCAAAATGGGCGTGAAAGAAAAATCCAAGGCATCGGTTGTTCATCACACCGACAACCCTAGAGAGCCTGAGGCTTCGAAAACTCATGTGAGTACCAAAAAGACACATGCTAGTTCTAAAAGTCTCACCGGTCCAAGCCTGTGGAGAGCTCTGACTCAAGCTCAGAATCTTTGGGCAGCTCTTCGGACAGTGAGGGAAATGAAAAATCCTTGTCCTCTAGCAGTGATGAGGGTCGAACCAAGAAAAAGCAAAAGCAGGTTAAGAAATATTCGAGAAAAAGAGATCACCGTGGAAGAATGAAAAGGCATATCGGAAATGGGTCATCTCACCACCGGAGGTATACGGACAAGATGCTGATGGATCCATTTTCTTTCCACGATGAGCCATGTATTTTTGCAACTCCTAATGAGGATACCGTGTTTAGTCGTGGAAGGAATTGGAGGCAGTCTCCACTGTCTTCTAAAATCCTGTCCGGAAACCTCCCCAAGAGGTTTGACAGTACTAAGATGGAGAAGTACGATGGCAGTACTGATCCGGACAATCATCTGGAGCAATTCAAGAACTTCATGACGAACTTTGATGATGATGATGATAAACTACTTTGTAGGGCATTCTCCCAATCCTTTACGGGGAGTGCTCTGAAATGGTACAACAGCCTGCCTCATGGTTGTATTAAAGATTTTGATACGTTTTGGGTAGCCTTTAGAAGGTAGTTTGTGGGGAGTAAGGAGCTGAAGGGCAATGGAGACACAATAATCCATTGTGCCCAAGAGCCAAACGAATCATTGAAGGAGTACATAAGTCGTTTTGTGAACACAAAGAATGGGTTGGCTGATTGCTTCGAACAGGTGGCAATAGCATCCCTAAGACAAAGTTTGAACCCAGGCAACCTGGCTGATTCGGTGACCAGAAAGAAGGCCATGACCTGGGGGGGGGGGATTGCTAAATCAAGTTGGCAAGCAAATAAACGTTGATGAAACAAAAAAGACTAGGGTACACAGACAGGTGAGATCCACCCCAGTGGCACCAACTCCAAATCAAAACCAGTCCGGGAATAAAGCAAGAGAAATCGGACAGGGGCATGGTAGGGCAAAAGCTCAGTCTCAGCCAGCTGCTCCTGCTCAAAGCCAACAATCCAGAAACAAAAGAGGGCCATGGGTCCAACCGGAGTGGTTCGCAGAGCTCAAAGAAAGCGTGGCCACCATTTTCGATAAAACAAAAGATGAGGTGCACTATCGGAGACCAGCAACCTTGCAGTCTCCCAGAGAGCATCGTAACAACTCCTTTTGCCAATACCACAATGATATTGGCCATACCACTGATGATTGCATAGTATTGAAGCAAGAGGTTCAAAACTTGATTGAAAGGGGAAAGTTGGGTGCATACGTTAAAAGAAGAGGAGGCAACAGGCCTGACAACACTCACCGGGTTGGTCCAAGTAATGCTGCCCCGGAGGGGGCCATGGTAATAGTTGAAAGGTTTAATGTGGAGTCTGAATACTTGGATCCTGATCCAACACGAAATAGGGTGGGTGCTATAGAGGAGTGTTCTAGGACGGTCTCCGGGCTCATTAAATTCTTCGAGTCACTGACGATTTTCGGAGGGGACACAATGACTGCTCCTACTGCTTCTTCAAGAAAGAGGCATATTCATAATTTAGCCTCCCAGCTAGAAGGAGGCATGACATCTTATCAATCACCAAACTCATTCCCATTCATAGTCTTCGATGAGGATGATTTGAGAGATATTGCTGGCCCTCATGAGGATGCTGTTGTCATAGGAGCATCTATAGGGGGTAATGAAGTAAGGCGAATTCTGGTGGATACTGGAAGCTCTGCCAATATCCTTTTCCTAACCACTTACAAGAAAATGAAAAATCCAGCTGTGATTCAGAAGTCAGACAGATCGATCATGGGTTTCACGGGCAGCTCAGCCGATGTGATCGGGGAGTTTGAAGAAGAAGTGTTATTGGGCAGGGGCCCTTTCAAGAAAATGGTTAGAATACTCTTCATCGTGGTGGATTGTCCCACTTGCTATAATGCTATTCTAGGGAGATCTTGGCTCTCTAGGATGCATGCAGTGGCTTCAACAGTCCATCAGTGTTTAAAGTATGCTGTTCAGGGACAGGTTGGGGTTGTCCGGAGCAGCCAAAAGGTTGCAAGAGAATGCTATGCTACTGCCTTGGCTCCACGAACGCTGGGGGCAGTCCGAATAAATGATCAATAGCAGTTTGAGGGCCTTTCTGGGGGTGAGGGTGAGATTGATGACCCCAGGGAGACCCCCGTAGTGTTGATCCCAATTGAAGAGGTTGAAACACACTGTTTGGAAGAAGGCAAAAGTGTCAAGATAGGGTCCAAGATGCCACCAATATTGAAACAAGAGATGTTGAAATTTTTGAAAGACCATCAGCACGTTTTTGCTTGGTGCAATGCTGATGTTACTGGAGTTCCATCAGAGGTGATATCCCATCACCTATCTGTCCGAAGAGATGTGGCACCAGTGGTTCAAAAGAGAAGAGCTTTCTCGAAAGAAAAGGCTGATGTCATAGTACAAGAGGTTGACAGACTCACAAAGATGGGGCATATTAAAGAATCTCAATATCCTTTGTGGACTGCAAATCCTGTCCTAGTAAAGAAGAAAAATGGCAAGTGGCGCATGTGCATTGACTTCACAGATCTTAATAGAGCTTGCCCAAAAGATTTGTATCCGGTTCCCCAGATAGATCAGTTAGTAGACTCTACTTCTGGGAACAAACTGCTCTCCTTCATGGATGCCTTCTCCGGGTACAATCAGATCCAAGTAGATCCAAAAGATCAAGAACATACCACGTTTGTCACTGATAGGGGTCTACATTGTTACAAGGTGATGCCTTTTGGCTTGAAAAATGCTGGGGCTACTTATCAAAGGTTAGTCAACAAGGCATTTGCTGATCAAATTGGAAGAAATATGGAGGTTTACATTGACGATATGATGGTAAAAAGCGTGGATGAGCAGTTGCACTTGTCCGATCTCCAAGAAACTTTTGCCAACTTGGCAAAAGTGAATTTAAAACTAAACCCTGAAAAGTGTGTGTTCGGAGTGCAGTCTGGGAAGTTCTTAGGGTATATCATAAGTGAGCATGGAATACAGCCCGACCCGGACCAACTCAACGCCTTATTCCAGATGGAGCCCCCTCGAAACATTAAAGAAGTACAACAATTGACGGGGAGATTAGCTGCTTTGAACAGATTCATCTCCAGGTCTTCGGACAGGTGTGCTCCATTCTTTCAAACTTTGAAGGGTGCAAAAGGGTTCGAATGGACCCCGCAGTGTGGTGAGGCATTCAATGAAATCAAGAAACATCTCTCCTCTCCTAAAACTTTGTTCAAACCAGTTGACGGGGAGACTCTTATTGTGTATCTGGCCGTTTCAAGTTGTGCCATCAGTGCTGTGTTGGTAAGAGAGGTCGATGGTTGTCCCTACCCAGTGTACTACATCAGCAAAAGCTTGATTGATGCTGAGAGGCGTTACTTGAAACTCGAAAAACTGGCATTAGCTCTGGTGATAGCTACAAGAAAAATGAGGCCTTACTTCCAGGCTCATCCTATCGTCGTCCGGACATCTTTCCCTTTAAAGAATGTCCTTCAAAAAGCAGACATTTCAAGCAGAATGAAGAAGTGGTCAGTGGAGTTGGGGGACTTCGACATAGACTTTGCCCCCCGAACAGCAGTAAAAGCCCAAGCTGTGGCTAATTTTCTGGTTGAATTTCACTCCGATAGGGATTCAGAGCAACCTACTGATTCAAAAGACAAGAAAGTGTGGATTGTCCGAACAGACGGAGGGTCTAGCACCATGGGATGTGGGGCAGGAATATGTCTCACTTCCCCATATGGGGACAACATGTACCAAGCTATTTGTTTTGCTTTCAGGGCGTCTAATAACGAGTCCGAATACGAAGCAGCTATAGCTGGGTTGAAATTGGCCCACATCTGTGGGGCTAAAAGGGTCAAGCTTCTGAGTGACTCCCAGTTACTTGTCCACCATGCCTTAGGCCAATCTGAGGCTAGAAAGGAGCAGTTGGTAAAATATTTACTCCTCCTCAAAAATGAAGCGCTAAAGTTTAAAGTTGTTGTCTATGAGCATATTCCCCGGGCAGAAAATAAGCTAGCAGACTCATTGGCAACAATAGCATATACGGAGTCCTACCCATGGATCCATGTGCTTGAAAACCCTTCTATTCAACTCAGTGAGGGTGGAAAAGAGGAGGTTTTTGAAATACAAGTGAGCCGGCCTCAAGACTGGAGATCTCCTCTCATACAATATCTGTCCGATGGTATTGTGCCCTCAGATAAGTCACAAGCCAGAATATTGAAACACAAGGCTCGTGGTTTCATTATGTTGAGAGAAGTGTTGTACAAAAAATCCTATAGTAAACCTCTCCTACGCTGTTTAGGGGATAATGAGTCACAAATGGTCCTCTCTGAATTGCATGATGGTGAAGGATCAGCCCATTATGGATTCAGAGCTTTAACAAGAAGAGTGTTACTCTCCGGATACTATTGGCCATCAATCATGAAAGATGCTAAGGAGCTGGTAAGAAGGTGTGACCCATGCCAGAGGTACAACAATGAAATTCATGTACCAGCTATTCCTTTGGAGTCAATTTCTGAGCCCATCCATTTTGCTCAATGGGGATTGGACTTGGTTGGGCCTCTCCCCGTGGCGTCCGGAGGGCGTAAAACTATAATTGTGGCCATTGACTACTTCTCAAAGTGGGTAGAAGCAGCTCCCCTGGCAGGGACAACATCGAAAGCTGTCATAAAATTCATTCTGTCCAACATATGTTGCAGATTCGGTGTCCCACAGAAGATAACAACAGACAATGGGCCACAGTTTGACAATAGAGAAATGGAAAGCTTCTGTGCGTCAAGGGGTATACAGCACTGCTTTTCTTCACCTTTCCACCCACAAGCCAATGGGCAGGTTGAAGTGGCTAATAGAACTATACTGTCCGGTTTAAGGAAGAATCTAGAAGGGGCTGCTAGGAAGTGGCCTAGTTATCTACAAGAGGTCTTGTGGGCCTACCGAACAACGCCTGGGCCTACAACACAAGAGTCTCCTTTTGCCTTAGTCTATGGAATGGATGCAGTAGCTCCCATAGAGAAAACACTCCCTTCCTTTCGTATTCACAACTTCTCCGGACACGCTAATGAAATGGCAATTAGAAATCAACTTGATTTGATAGAAGAAAGACGGGTTAAAGCTCATCTTAGAGTGGCACACTATCATGGCTTGATGAGAAGCAGGTTTGCTTCTAAGGTTAAAAGAAGAGATTTCCAACCAGGGGATAAATTATTAAGGAAAGTCTTCTTGCATACTAAGGAAAAACTCTTCGGAAAGTTGGCCCCAACCTGGGAGGGTCCCTATACTGTGGTTGAAAGAATCAAGCCTGGGACTTATTGGTTGGAAGACAAAGATGGCAGGGTTTTAACTCACCCTTGGAATATTGAACACCTTCGAATGTACTTGGAATAACACTTGTGTAAATATTTACTTGTTTAAACATCCATGTAAATATTTGGGGGCATACCTTCCCCTCTTCGGTGGCACGGAGAGCTTTCAATGAAATTTGGTGCCTTCTTCAAAATTCTCTAAGTATTTTCAAAATTTTATCTCTTATCATACTACCCGGACTAAAAGGTCTAAGGGCTATTTAAACTCTAGCCGGAGAATCTTAACACTCTCACAATGCAATAACTCAAAGCTACTTAAATTCCAGCTATCTAAACTAAAACAAATAATGAAAGAAGATGATGGTTGAGAAAAATAGAAACATTCATTCAACAACTTAAAATTGCCTTGGCCTTCCAAGGACTTTTTAAACAAGTTTGGGCACAGTACAAAAAATCTGTCCGAATAATACCGGACACCACAACAAAAATAAGTGCCTTGGCCTTCCAAGGACTTTAGTTTGAGTAAAGGATAAGTAAAGTACACAATAAATTAAGCTTGAGCCTTTGAAGATGGCTCACCCTCATCTACTTTCTTGCCTTTGATGTCGCTCCCCCCTTCGACCACTTTTTTGCCCTTGGGATCATTCTCCTCTTCACCTGGGCTCTCTCCGGTTTTCTCTTCATTATCAGAAGAGGACTCACCGGAATATCCCTCATCAACCATAGTATAATATGGAAGGTCATCAATATCCACATAGAGCCATAAGTCCCCCAGTCTCCTCTTCGGGAATTTTTCATGAAAAAGGAGAACCATATCAGACTTCACCCTTTGAATCATTAGCTCTTCGCTTTGTGTCATCTCCCTGGCATAGGCGTTGATCTTGGCCTTGATTGTGGCCTCTTGGTCCCTTACCAAAGCAGCCTTCTCTTCAGCAGCCTGAGTCACTGCATTTTCCAAAGCGAACTTGTCAGTGGGGAAAGAGGGCTCCGGATCCCGGAGAGCGAGCTCATCCCCTTGTGAAGTCTTTTTCTTTTTAACTACCCGGTCAGCGCTTTCACTGGCTTGTTTGCGAGTCCTCTTGGGAGCCCTTGGAGGTTTTGGAAGGTCTACTTCCTGCCTCTCGGTCTCCTACTCCACCACCTGCAAGAGGGTTGCATCAATTTGAACTTGGGCTGGCCCCTCTGGCTCTATTGGGGCATCCTTCTCAGTGTCACCTGCCACCTTCTTGCCTTTTCTTCTGCCCTTCATTTTGCTTGGGGCTTTGGCCCGGGCAGGCAGGTAGAGTGTCCCATCCAGCTCATGGGACCTTCTCAGCACAATGTCTTCATCAGGCTGGGTGGTGAACTCCTCCCAAGTTAGGTCTCTTCGGCCTGTGGTGTTCCACAGGTGAGACCTTGCTAGATTCCCAGGAGTGAAGGCCTTATGGAATCGATTCTCCCAATTCTCTGCGGCCCAAGCGTTGATTTTGCCACAGGTAGTCTGTCCGGCCTTCAGGTAGTCCCCGAACTCCTTTGGCAGCTCTGATAGAACAGAAGAGAAATTGGTTAATAAAAACTTAACTTAAAAAAAAGAGAAAAACGGACAGAAACTCAAGTTGAGAAACTTACGGTCACTCCCCCACCTACTCCTGAGGAGGCCTGGGTTCTCTCCGGCCTTGATTTTCCTGCCATTTTCCCAGGCACCACTAACGAACAGGAATTGGCTTCTCCACTTACTCTCCGATTCCAGGAGATCATCAACAGCCTTGAGATCGTTCCCCATGTTGAAATGGTAGAAGGGGAACTGATGATGCTTGCACAGGTTGGCCACTGCAGCGAACTCTTCCATAGGAAGAGGGATCCCTGATAACCTAGACGCCATAATACATGACATTAAGGTGAACCAACCATTGGGGCTTAGCTGTGTTGGGCAGAGCTTGACCAGGTGGAAGTAGCACACAATCTCTGGGTCTAGTGGGAACCTGAGCCCCCAGTTAAATAGCTCCGTAAAGAAGACTATCCCGTTTCGTTTACAATCCATTGGGGTCTCCGGATCAATGGGGATCCTTATCTTCACGTTTTCAGGGATCCCCCATTTGGTGCGCATTCTACCCAGATCAGAGGTATGGATGAATGCATACTTGGTCTTATGCAAGGCCAAGAGGTACTTAAACTCGACCTTGTGGAAGCACGGCCCCACTCTCCACTCAAGGCACTCCGGCAGGTCCGGGCGCCTTAGGTACAAATTCTCTTTGCCCTTTTTGGCAGTAGCAGCAGTGGTATCAGCCTGTCCGGAGGACTCGGACTCAAATGGGACCTCTTCAGTAGAGTCCTCCATTCTCTCCTCCATAATTGTTGGAGGGACTTCTGTGGAAGTGGTTCGGGGAGGATTGATGCTTGGCATAGCCTGCCCTCCGGACTGTTGTCTGCCCGTATTCATCTGACTTCTCACCTCGAGTTGAGTTTCTGAGGCAGAAGATTCTCTGGGGGGTGCCGGGCTGCTAGTCTCCGGACCAGAAAGTCTCTCTCGGGGAGCTCTAAAGGGCACTCCAGACCCAGAGTCACTATTCTTTGCCCCCGATTTTGAGGGAGTATTTTTAGAAGTTAGCCCCTTGACTAACCGGCTTGGCCTCTTGATGACTAATTTCTCCGGAGAATGGTCAAAGTCAGACCCCATGGCAATAAAAGATGATTTTTTCCTAACGCTTGTAGCGGTGACTCCTGGTTCAACAGCAGGTCTTGACTCCTGAATTGAGGATCCAGATACTATGGGAGAAAGGGTGGATTGAAAGATCTTTTTGGGCTTGGTAACTTTGGAAGAAGATGAGCCTCTATCAGATTCTGCAACAGAGGAGGCTGATTTCTCAACAGGTGACGATGGTAGCCCTGCTGCTATTTGCTTTTCTTTCTCGACCCTTTGTGCTTTCTCCAACTCCGAAAGGTTGAGCCAACCGCCTTTGATCAATGCTGTTCTTGCTGTAAACATAAAACAGCCAAGGGAATTTTGTTCTAGAGAGAGAAAGATCTGAGTAAAATTGCAGAGTAAGATTTGAGAGAGATAGTAAAACAGTGAAAAATGAATGTGAATTTATAGTAGATTTGAAGAAAAAGGAGTTGATTCCTAGGAGAATCCGAAAAGTTGGGTAATGATTAAAAGACGGCGTTGATGTCACTATTGGCAATTAAAGAGGTTACTTGTTAAAGAAGGTGGTGCAAAATTCAAGGTGAAAAAACGGCTGAAGTGGCCAATCAGAAAGCGACACGTGTCCCACTAACTCTGGCAAAAACCGTTTGGAATTCGTGACGTTTAATCTGTCCGGGTATACCTACAACTCTGTCCGGATTAAGAACCACTTCATGCAATCGGACTGTTTTTCAGTTCTTTGACAAAGACTCTTGTTCAAACACCTAAAAAAGGGGCTCCTGATGAGTCCGAATTCAGCATGCTCCCCGGAAGGGCAAATCGGTCTAAATCTCTCCGAATACCGGACAGGCTACAGGGACATAAATTGGACAGATCATTCGGACCGGACAGATCACTTTGAACACTGTAAACTTAAGGCTGTTCGAACTATGATTAAAGTACTAAAAAACCTAAACACTTCTTGACTAAGCTACCTGCCCTCCTGCTTAGAACTCATGGGTCTTTAAACATGACTCGGATCCATTAAACATGACCCGAAAGCCCATAAGGGCCCAAACATCACACTATAAATACCCAACCACCAGCATTAACTACGGGTAAGAAAAATTAACTGCTACCAAGCTGCTTAATTATCTCTCCACCGTTAAACACCCTTACACCACCGTTAAACACCCTTACACCACCTTGAAACTCCACTTAAAATTACTAGCCTACCCTCAGGCGATTATTTTCCACACCAATAATGAATTTAATGATAATAAAAGTTTAATATTAACAAAATAATAAGATGATAGCTTCGATAGGTTATAGTATGACGAGCTTTATGAAGGTGAAGGAAATAAAAAAGAAATGAATACAGGTTGACGGGTTAAAGTGAGTGGCATAAGTAAGATAAAGCAAGAAAAACATGATGTTGGGCTAAAATGAGTGACAAAAGTAAGATGAAGTCTTAATAATGACTAATTGAATGAAACAATATGGATATGAGAGATAGAAGATGGTTCAACAAACTTCTAGTTTATTGTAATAATATTACTTAAATACCTTTAAGCAATAATGGGGTATATTAGTCATATTTATAATAACTTAATCTATAGACGACCTTCATGTGTCTATATTTACACGTATAATTCATCTATTCATTTATGTCTCTATAAAAGTGCTATAAATAATTTTATAAACCTCCATTTCAAGGTGATTCATTTTTAGGTAATAAAATCTATAATTTATATCTCCTAACTCTTGAGTAATTGAATTCTTACTTCCATTAAATTGAATTTGACACGTATCTACCTCAATATATTTTAGTTATTCACTATTTTTATCAATTAAATTGTTTTTATGAACAATACGCTAGACTAATTAAAGTTTTCAGTTGTTCACTACTTTATCAATTATATTTTATTTTATTGCAACAAACCTTATGGTATAACATGCTATTCTTGTAGATATTTAATTTTATTTGTACTAAATTTACAAAGATAGTAGCCCTCATTTGGTTTTCGATATCGAACTTTACATACTTGAATCGTATTTACTTGAACTGTATTTGTTTTATCTCAAATTTCTATGTTTACTTTGTACAGTTTGAACGAAAGTAGACCAACGACGTTAATCCAATATAGAAAAGATACACAATATTTTCTGTGTAAACTTAAGTTTTTTGTTCATATAGTTAAGCATACAATATATTTTGGCTTGCTACCATGTTTTAGAAGAGTTGTGAAAAAAATTAAATATGTTTTAACAAAACCTATGTTAGGAACTGTATTGTATATGTATTGAAAATACATTCCACTGGACAAGATTAAAGAAAAAAAATAAGATGATACTCCTTGTGATGTAGTTCTTTTGAGACCGAGCTTAATAAGTAGATGACTCATATGTGTGAGATAAAATTCACATATATTAGGAGAATGAATTCAATTTTTGTATATATAAATTTTTAGAATTACATCATCAATATATATTAAGAGAAAGAATTTTGGTCTGTTTTTTTGTAGTATAACATAAAAATCAATGATGCGTTGTAAATGGTTTGGTTTGCCGGTTTAAAAAAATAACCAAACCGAGAGTTTCATTTTAAAAGAATAATAATACCTAACCGACAATATTGGAATAAAAACCATAGTATAGTTTGTCCGGTTTGAGTGGTTTATACCTATATTTTTTCTTCGGTGCTGTTGTAATTTTATATTAAAACCAAATATTAAATAAAGTATTAAAAATGATTGTCCAAATATCTTTAAATTAAACAAACTAAAAATATCAAATATGTAAATAGCATACAAATGTCAAACATAAAACAATTGTGAAAAATATTTGTTATAGAAATATAAAAGGTGTTAATACTCCAAAACGAAGCACACAAATAATCTATTTGTGATGTAACACAACCACCGAGGAATTTCGTATCCTCGATATAAAGACATTAATTATCGTAAAATTAATATACTTTTGATGAATATTTGTAATTATAATAAATGCACAAATTTTATATACTTATATATGTTTTTTATAATATATTTTTTAATCCATGGTTAATGATTGTCATAGAAGAATTCACAAGATATTTAGACAATCTACCAATTGACTGAAGTTGTGACCAATGTCTTCCTCTTGAATACTATGGACATGAGTTTCGTGTTCTAAAAGCAAGTTGGTTAAGGTTGTCTCTTTGTAATTCACATTCATAATAACTAATTCACTCGAAAGTTTATAATCAATCGAGACACTAATGAAACTCTACGATATTTAGTAGAAATCTTACAAAGCATGGCTTGATCTGACATCTAACACATGATATAAGCAAATTGACAACACTTTAAGAAATGTATACTTCATTACTTCATTCTTTTTATTTTTGTGCCTTGGTTTCGATGAACAATAATTTAAATTTCTTTTCTTATTTTCAGTTGGCTTGGAGGAAACAAGGCCAATTTACAGCCCTACTTCTTCATATCAGCACAACTTTTATATTGGTAATTGTTTAATTGATATGGACTAATTAATTACGTATTTTTCACGGTGAGTCTGGGTATTTATGCTTATAGTTTTATATATTTATTTTTGTTTATGTTTATTTTTTATTTTTTATTATATATTATCTTAATTCCAGTTAGGTTTGGCATAGTTTTTGATTTTCATAAACAATAAAACATAACCAACTACTTTCGTTCAACTTTTTTCCTTTGCAAATCAAAATCATCAAATACATTTGGATAACCGCATTTTTTGGTCCTGGCTAGGGGTGGCAATTTGGGTGATGTCCGGCCCGACCCGACCCGATCCGGCCCGCTCGGGTTTTGTCCGACCCGAACTTAGACCGGGCCGTGTTCGGGTTCAAAAATTGTAACCCGCAACCGGGCCGGGCCGGGTTCGGGATCCTAATTTGTCCGGCCCGAAAATCATAATATATATATAAATAATATTTTTGTATATAATAAAAATAATATATTTAAAAAATAAATTAATATATTTAAAATTAATTAAAAAATATTTAAAAAATATTAAAATTAATGTCCGCGGGTCGGGCCGGGTTGACCGGTGGACATTAACGGACGGGTTCGGGTTTGAAAATATGAGCCCGGGAGCGGGTCGGGCCGGGTTCGGGCTCATGTGTCAAAAAGGCGGGCTCAAGCGGGCCGGCCCGAACCCGGCCCGCGGACGGCCCATTGCCATCCCTAGTTTTGGCGGGTTAGAGTAGATCTTTAATGAACAATTTCAACCCTATAACCACTTATAGAGTTAAGAAAATCCTATTTTTTAGAGCATGTTTCAAATTGTAAATTTTGATTTTGTTTCATATCTGTCCGGTGACATGAAATGTACCTATGAATTGGATTAGTGAAATATAATTTCAATAATATTTTTTTTATGGATAAAATATCGAGTCTTGACTTTTAAGTTCAAAAAGTGGAAAATATCCCCTCCATATAGGAATAAACAACACATTAAAACTATTAAAGATTTTTTCCATAAGTTTAAATATTTTAACTTCTGTCAAATAATAACATGTGAATGTTTGACATAAAATTGCAGAAAATAGTAACTAAGTGGTTAAGTTGAAGGTATATAAGGATCATCTAATTATTTTAAAATAAGTCGAGTTAATTATGTAAAGTTGTTATAATATGATAAATTTATGAGTTTGTGATCATTTAGGTATTCAAAATATTCAAAATTTCTACAAAACTGTTTGGATTTTTTTTTACCAGTAATATTTTTGTATAGTAAATATCAAATTTGATGATGTTAAAATTAGATTTAAGGGTAGTTTTGAAAGTTGTTAAGTTTGAAAGACATTAAATTCTTAGTAAGAGTTAGATAGATAAATGAGCCGCTTGTATTTAATAGAGAGGAAAAGGTTCATCCTATTTAATGTTGCTTATGGAACTATTTATACTCTTTTTAGATTTATGGGACATTCGAGTCGGGTCACATATTCAAGTCAATCTCACAAGCCCCCAAGCCCATAAAAAATATACTAGACACATAGCCTAGTCACTAAGATCACTAAGCACACTGCTTATTTATTGAGATTTAGTTGTTTGGTCCAAACCACCCCTCTAAGCAAAATCCAACATATTTTACTGTAAAGGTCCTCCAACATAATCCGATCATATCATCTAGCACGCGTAACTCTTTCCGAAGTATTTTGGGAGATATAACATTCTTAATCATTTCTAAATTTTATATAAAGGATGTTAACAAATCTACTATCATCGAAAGTTCACGACTTTCAATGGTTACTTTCTTCAAGACACGTGTCACGTAGCCAACAGAGCTACTAAACGGTTTTACTCTTGGTAATGGAATCTGTTTCTAAAAAGAGAAAGTGGCTACATTTATTAGCCTTTTCTAATTATTACCGTTGGTTCATTTTACCTAGTAAAACACTAAAGTGCATCTTCCTTACCTATATATAAAGGTAATTTTTTTACTATTTCTATTTCTAGAGTGAAATAGTTTGATCTATACTTCTAGATAGAGAAAATATTTAACTTTCAACCAGATTTCTCTTATCGTTCTTCTAGTATTCTTTAAAGTTTGTATATTTACAACAAAGACTGCATTAATCAAAAGAGGTTGGCTCAATCTGTCCGAGTTAGAGAAATAAAAAAGGCAAGCCAAAATCGCTACCGGATTACCCGTTTCTCCGACGACTTTAATTCCAAAACCAGATAAATGTTCCTTATATAATAGACAAACAGTTGATTATAAACCTAGCCCCCTAACACAATCTCTTACAACTCCTGACCAATATGTTCAGTCAGCTAAGAAACCCTTAGCAAAAACAGTTGTAATCGTAAACCTCCCTCAAATTATATTCCTATGGGGTCAAATGTTGGAGAAAACGCTCATCGTAGGCTTACTAAAAATTTTAAGGCTAAAAATAAACCTTCATCGTCAGGAAAAAAAATGGAAGGCTAACTGAAACTTCCACTATTGCTAGCAATCTTCCACAACAAAATCCGATCGTGGGAGAAACCATCACATCTAAACTTCTTTCATAATATATTTTAAGAATAAATCCAACAACTTCGTCTAGTGAGTATCCTCATATCCAGGAAGATAACCCTGAAACTCAACCTAGTGATCCAGCATAATCAATACCACAAATGATGAAATGAAAATGGATGAAAGTGATGAAGACACACCTTTAGAAACACGATATCAAACTGGGGATACTCAAAAAGTATATCGAGTAAAAATAAATAAAACTCCCATACTGGAATCCGAACCACTTTCTGAGTGTCTTGTTGGGCAATTCAGACCTAATTTTACTAAAGTTAGCGTTAAATATTTGCTAGCTTTACAAAAAATATCATACGTATACACTCAAACAACCGATTTTGATAAGATTCAGAAAAATGAGGTTTCCATAATCAATCAAAATGAGGGTTCATATCCTTGAAGAAACTTCGATGGACTGCAGAGCATGAGAATTGGTGGTCTACACCGAAGTGCTTAACTGGGGTCTCTAGTTTCCCAAGCCAGCTAATCCCAATGCATGGTTACATTGCTAGCTAACATCATAGCTTACATGTTATAAAAAAATCCAATGCCTATGGAACAATTTGCTGATGTGGATGGTTTATGTCGGAATAGTCATATTCTCTTTTATTACTTTAATATGTGGAATGACTATAAAGTAGTTAACGACTGACTTAAAGATGACAAGCCTTAGAAGAATCAAATCCTTTTTATTAGCGACGTCTATCTTGACATAATTAACTCTTAACTCAGATTTATTTTACAGTGTTCTTAAAGCTTTTTTTCGCAGCATATGGAAATGAGAAAGTGACCTTCACAAAGTTGAATCAATGGACTGCTGAAAATGGTCAAATGGATTTCACAATTGTTTCACTATATTAAACATGGTGAAAGCCCACATGTGTGTGAATAAATCTGATTCATGAGCTTTCATGGGAATATTTCACTACTCCTCTCAAATCTTCTGCTATCTATAATAGGACTGAAGAAGCTGATGGTAAACTTCTCATACCAACTAGGAACAGAGCTCTAATTTATTTTGACAAGATTAAGAAGAATAAAAGTAAGAGAGGTGGTTCATCTCAAGTTATTCCCGAACTAGGGAGTATGAGACCTCCAGATGATCGATGCAACTATGTTGGAAGCTTTTGCGGTCACCGTTGGGGAGACTAAAGTTCCATCAGACTCTTCAACAGTTAAGAAGAAAAAATGCCAATAAAAAGTAAGGAGGGCGGCTACAAAAATAAAAGTAAAGAAGAAGAAAACCACCATTGGTTTGGAGATCATACTCCAATCCAAAGTCCTTTCTTCCATTACTTCTACAGAGGTTTCTCCTCAAGAAGAAATAACTATTAATACTCTATCCCAGTTTTTCCTAACGTTGACAGACCATCCTTCGAAGATGTTGATCATTTGGATGACATGTGGAACTTCAAATTTGAATAGTTTGACAAATCTTTCCTTCAATTTACTACCATTGTTAATGTCGTGATATTCATATAAAGAGTCTTTCGAAGTTTCCAAAGAACACAATGAATTGGGATATGCAGTTTTAGGTCATATAAGGCCAATAGTTGACTTGGAGAGACAAGTAAGATCTCAAGTAAAATATATTTCTTTCCTTAGTAATGAAAACCAAAGTTCAAAGAACTCTATCGCAGTAAGGAAAAACAAGATCGAAAATTTGAATAAGGAAGTGAAGACCCTTAATGAAGAGCTGGTTCAATCTAAATCCGATCATGATCAGCTGCAGCTTAAGTTTACCGATTTGCAAAAATAAATCACTTCCTTGAAAGAGAAATATGCTAAGGATTAAAATAACTTTCAATATTTATTCGAGGAAAAGAAAAAGAAAAAGATCTTCCAAAGAATAAAGAAGATGAAATTACCAATCTTGAAGAAAAAAATGCAAAGGACATAGCTGATGCTATGGATGCATATGTTGATAATGTATTGGAATCTATGGACAAGAGGGATGGATCCATTAAGTCGGATATGGTATTATTATTTTATAATATATTCCCTAAACGGTCTCTTAGGGAGTTATAAAAGTATGTGTCAACCAACCAGATTCATTTTCATAGTCTGTGTATGGGTGATAAATTAAACGTTTTCCTGGATGACTCCGATGAGTAGAATTCAGTGATGAAGCTAAAGAAGATTCAGGTGGCGAGTCTTTACAAAAGAAAGAAGAAATCAAAGGAAAAATGATAGAAGAGGAAAAAATCAGAGGGAACAAGCCCTAAGGTTTAATAATTTTAATGTGTTTTGAACTGAAGTAATTGATATGGGCAATGAGTTTTGTTGTCTTTGGATCAGATTACTTGTGCATTTGTTTGTATATCCTTGTTGTATACAAGGCATTTTGGTGCGTGAATCAAATTTTTGTTGTATTTCGAAGGTATTTTATGTCTTAATGCATAGTCTTGCTTCCATCAATATCTGATCCCAACTAAGTATTTTTATTCATAGATGATTAAAAACGTGGAACAATTAAACTAAAGAAACCAACTTTCATCCCACCAAGCCATTCGAAGGTAATCTATTCAAAGACAACATAACTTAATCCCACCATGCCATTCGAAGGCAACATAACTTTAATCCCATGAGGCCATTCGAAGGTAATCCATTCGAAGGCAACATAACTTTAATCCCATCCGACCATTCGAAGGTAATCCATTCGAAAGCAACATAATTTTAATCCTATCAGGCCATTCTAAGGTAATCCATTCGAATGCAACATAACTTTAATCCCATCGGGCAATTCGAAGGTAATCCATTCGAAAACAACATAACTTTAATCTCATCAAAGCATTCAAATGTAATCCATTCGAATGCAACATAAATTTAATCCCATCAGGCCATTCAAAGGTAATCCATTCGAAGGTAATATAAGTTTAATCCCATCGGGAATAGCAAATACACTTTCAAAGACATACAATAATAGATTAATTATGATTCAGACACCTCATTAAAACATCTCCGCGCACCAGGGTACGAAATAATATGCCCCTTAATATTCACATTGAGGTAGGACGAAGTAAATATTTACAAGATAAGTTTAGTCTCAATATTTATTTACATTTGAAGTCCCAAAGTCCTCTTAATATCTATGACAACATTATACATCTCGTTTCTCCACTGGAGCAAATCATACCACATTTTCATATGATCATATTAACTAAGAGTTTTCAGTTTCCAATGGTTGAGGATTTTTTGAGATCCGCAGAAAGACATCATGTACTACGGCAATATCGTTTCCATACACTTGTTACTATTAGCAATGTTTACAATAATTTTCAAAAATTCTTAAACTTCAATAACTAGCAAATTAGAAAACAAAATTGAATAAAAACTGCAACATTAGATTTGTATAATGTCTTCAACATTTTGCGAAATCAGATTCGTAAAAAAATAATAGCTTGATAGCTGGGTATATCGATAGGTTTTAATAGTACATAATTTTTTTTGTAAAATCTAGTAACTTCCATTTATAAATATATCTTTAAAACATTAAAAAAAACAAAACTATCCTATGTTTAAATTGAATGATAAAAAGACTTCCATTTAATTGCATCCGATCTAAAAATCTAAAAAAAAACCCATAATTCACTAGTAAAAGACTAAATAAATATAATTATTTTATTAAAAAGTTTATTTTTCATCTTTACTGAACCAACAACGTATCAAAATATAAAAGATAAAAAAGATTGACAAAGAATTTCATTTTTTAATATCGACACTTTGGATTCGAATTTTATTACTAAATGATATAATGGTTGACAAAGAGAAATTGTTAAAGCATTCAAGAGTGTAATTTTATTTCAAACGAATAAATAATTTATTTTGTTGGATCTATTTCTGTGTTTAATAAAATGTTGGTACAAATTAAATTATCGATATTGATGACTATTGATAATATTTCCACCTACATTATTATAGAAATAGAAAAAGATTAAATCGACGGCTGGAACATCACATTATCTAAATCCGCGTGATAGTAGGGTTCCTCTATCAATCGTCATCCAATTAAACCCCTTCTCGAGGATCACAGTATCTGACCGTCGATAGTTATTTTGATCCAACGTCTTTTATACAAAACTCCAACTCAGCCGGTTCAAAAAGCACACCATACACTCCTATATAATAAATTTATAAACCCTCCGTATCACTTATATTCGAACATCTATTTTTCTCGATTAAACTATTCGTTTTCTATCACTTTCTCGAGAAAATGTCAGGTCGCGGCAAAGGAGGAAAAGGTTTGGGAAAGGGAGGAGCCAAAAGGCATAGGAAAGTACTTCGTGATAATATCCAAGGAATCACAAAACCTGCAATCCGTCGATTGGCAAGGAGAGGAGGTGTGAAGCGAATTAGCGGACTCATCTATGAAGAAACTCGTGGAGTCCTCAAGATCTTTCTTGAAAATGTGATTCGTGATGCTGTTACCTACACTGAGCACGCCAGACGCAAGACGGTGACCGCCATGGATGTCGTTTATGCACTCAAGAGGCAGGGTAGGACTCTCTATGGATTTGGCGGTTAGATCTATTCTACGAAATGTCAGTAGAATGGGTACTTTTTTTTATGCAGAAGATAATGTAAATTAGGGTTTTCGGCTGTTCAATGCTTTATGAATTAGATTGTTTTTCTGTTGAAACAAATCTTATGGTATTATATGTTCTTCTTGTGGATCTATGTTTTTATTCCTAATCGTATTCGATTTGCAAAGGTAGTAACTCCCAATTGGTGTTTCTTGAATCGAGTTTGCTATGTTTACATACTACATTTTGAATGAGAAGTAGACCAATGAAGCTAATCCGTTGAAGCTGCTTTGTTCATGTAAGTAAGCATAACATTTCATGTGGCTTGCTTGCAAGTTATGGTAGGATTGTGAACAAATTGACTCACATCATCCATACCGGATAAAAACCAAGGTGCGGTGGATATACATTTGTCCAGAATAGCATAAAGCTATTTGTTTGATTAAACTGCCCAGAAATATCTTGGCCAAATGTATATCCAGCACCCCTTGGTGAAACGCCCAACCACAGCGATCATTCTGGTCTGGCCACACCAGATCACACACAGCACCCTCATGAGGAACTTTTTGAACACGAAGTTCCGTATCCTATCAAGGGTTTCAATAGATGGCGACAATCCATTCAACCAATGCACGTTAGCATTGCCATACTTCCTTAGGCATTCATGGTAGAATCCATACACTGACCCCTAAGAATTGTAAGCCGTTAATGATATCGTACTTCCAGAGCTACCAAGATCTTTGTTTAATTCCTACGAAAAGGTTGACTCTTCTTTACAAAGAAAAACAGTTACATTTTCTACAGAGTAATAGCCACGGTTAACATAATCTCCCATGAACAAATAGTTTGTATCTGGACATATTCCTATATATATCATCTAATTGTTTTTGGGTCTAGTTAATTATGTAAAATATTATAATATTAATAGGATAATTTTAGTGAGTAAAAAGGATCACTAAATGTTTGAAAAACAGATGCAAGAAATAATTAAATCATGGCTAGGGAAAAGAAACTACATTCTATATCTTAGTTGTTAGTCGGACATAACTTAATACTTGGTATAGAATTGTAAAAGCTAACTAAATCTCTTAGTTTCGTGATGATGTTAGGTTAAAATTGACATTAAGTTAAATAATATATTATTTATTTAACTAATAAACTATAACAACTAAACTAATATATTATTTATTTAGCTTAGAGCATCCCCAACAGATACGCTATTTTACGGTTAATTGTAAATTTAGCTATTATATAGGATTTTTTTTTTCCAACAGATACTCTAAAAGACTCTCTATATCTATTAGCGTAAATTATGGTAGGTATATTTGTAGTAGCGGTTACCCAATAGGTAAAATTTATTTGTTAATTCTTTTATTTTTCTTCCATTATTTTAGGAAACAGTAACTACCTTAATTATAGACTATCTGTTGGAACAAAAACTTAATATATAAATTTACATTACTTCAATATAATCCATATTTACCTAAAAAATAGAGTATCTGTTGGGGATGCTCTTATAAACTAGCTACAACTAAGGTTCAAAAAATGGATAATATCCGTATCTAAAGATAGTAGTTACAAATATAAGTAAATCTGTTTTTGAGTTATCTGACATACAAAATTTTTCAGAAATAACATTTGAGATCCTTATGTATTCAGCCAGTGCAGATTGAGAGAGAGTAGATTGATGTTTTGACGACCACTAGATCATGTTGTCATCCAAGAAAGCACAATATCTGGAGGTGGAACATCGAGTATCAGGCCACCTTCCCCAATCAGCATTAGTATACGAGATAAGATCTGTAATAGAAGAATGAGAAAGATGTAGTCTAAGATGTAGAGTTCCTTGGACCATATGATTCACATTAGAGCATTCATATGTTCGTCTTGAGAGATATCCGTTCGGGTAAAAGGAAGATATTGGAGTGTACCGACGAGGCTACGGTATAGTGTCGGATCAACAAACAACCAGCTTTTAATGGCACTAACTTTCGGCTTTGTGTCAACATGAATGAGAGTCGGTTTGCAAGAGATCATTTCATCCCGTTGGATAATGTCTTGGGCATGTTTTGGATGAGATAAAAACAATCCACCCGTGTGTTGAGTCAAAAATCTTTCATAGTAAATCTGGAGCTAAAATGTGCCATAATGATTTTGCGGAAAGTATGAGACAAAGCTGTAAAAATAATGTCATCAACGTACAACAACAAGTAAACCACATCCAACCCCTGATTGTTAGATAAACAATGAAGTATCTAACATATTATTAGAGAAATCAATATTGGCAACAAATCAACAATTTTTTTATACAACGCCCGATGGACTTTTTTAAGCCCACACAAAGATTTCCGTTATAAATAGTTATAATCCGAATGCACCGGGTCTTGAAATCTCATAGGTTGATATATAGGCAGTATACTTCAGGTCTTTGTGCAAGAAAACATTGATGACATCTAAAGGACGAATTGACCACTACTTTGATAACGCGATACTAAGCATCGTATGAATTATCGTTGGTTTCACCACTAGATTGAAAGTCTTTCCATAATAAGTGCCAACTCGTTGAGTTGACAGGCTTTATGCCTCTAAATAAAACATTAGATTTCACTTTATAAGTAAAATCCACATAGAACGAATAACATTAACATCTGGGAGGTGAGACACCGAATCTCACATCCTATTTTTAATAGTGCATTAAATTCATTAGCCATAGCTAATTTCCACTTTGGGTCACGAAGGAAAGTCGCATGGTTCGGCGTAGAAGTGACGGCATAACCATGGTGGTATGAGCCTAAGTTCGATCGAATATAGTGTTAGGCTTGAAAATACCATGTAGGCTGCGGGGGACATGATATTGGACTGGATATATAGCAGTTTGAGGGGGACGTATGGGCAGAGCTGGTGCCGAATGACGCTAAAAAAAGGTGATGATGAAGAAGGTGAGGAAATCATGATGGGTTGTGCTTTGGGAGAATCAACCACATGAGATGTTGGAACCAAGTAGAACATAAGAGAAGGAATAGTAGGCTGTGGTTTTTGGTATTGATGGATGATTAAGAAGACATACCATTACCCAAAAATTATAATCTCGGTACGAGACTGATGGACGTTGACAAAGAGAAAATGGATTCATCAAATTGCACAGGATGGTAAAGAATGATTTTATTAGTTGATAAATCAAAACACTTATAAACTCTATGATTTTCAGGATTACCCAAAAAAATGCAATGAGGAGAACGAGTTTGCAATGAATGGTAGTGGACGGAAACAGGGGAAAATAAAATCACCTAAAAACTCAAATATGAGAGTAAAACTGAACACAATGGTTGATAATTTAGAGAGGGGAATTATTGGCAATCTGGAAATAATGGTAAGTAGATGTGCTGCCATATGAAGAGCATGATGCCAAAACATAAGTGACACTAATGCATGAATGAAAAGTGTGCGCATGATATTATTAATTAATCTTATTTTTACTTTGTCTTTTCGTTTTGTGAGAAAGCGTGGGGAAATGAAAAACGAAAAGAAATTCCACGAGACCTAAAAAATTGTCCAAAACCCGTTTATTAAACTCTCCAACATTATCCCACGGTATGGTTTTTATATCTCGGTCAAACTGGGTACATATATCAGCTTGGAATTTTGTAAAAATGGAGAAAAAAATATGATTTATTAGCAATAGGAAATGTCCACAAGAATTTCAAATAATAATCCAAGAAAATCAAATAATATTGAGTCCTGAAGAACTCATATGTGGAGAGGTCTAAAGATCACTATGAATAATATTAAAAGATATACAAGAAGTAGAAGTTGAGGAAACAAAAGGCAATTTTAAATATTTCCTAAGAACACACGATTGATAAATAGTAGATTTAGATGGTATATTACAATCAATCATTTTATTTCGCCAAGAAAGAGCTAAAACTGAGTCTCACTGATGACCCATAAAGTAATGCCAAAGAGTGGATGCAATACAAACAGTAGAGGAAGGAGTTGGAGCCATAGTGGAATGAGTGATATGATAGAGTGAACTTGTACCATAACATCTCATGAGACGTGTCCCTGTCTGTAAATCATGCACGGAAAACCAAAATGATCAAACATTATCGACACATGATTGTTAGTTGTATACTTTCTAATTGACTCTATTTTTTTAAATAAGATTACGCATATGCAAGACAAGATTGAGTGAGAAATTTGGGTTCAAGGAAGGTAATGAAGTATGTCCTTAACCACGAATCAGAATTAATTGACCACTACAAATAGTAGCACCAATAATTATTACTCATATTAATATATAAAGTGAGATTACTTTGTGAGGACGTCATATGACAAGTTACCCAGGTTTCCATATACTAGTTAGGATCCTGTTGTGATAAAAACGTAATATGCATAGCTGATCATATATCGGTCAGAATCCATTGAGAGGCTGCATATGCTTGTTTTCGTTGTTGTTGTTATTGTTGTTGGGTTATAAAGCCCAAGATTCCAGACTGGCCCGATCCAGTAGGCATGGCCCAAGATTGCGTTAGGTAAGGGAAACAATTTACAATCCAAGGTGGTTGCATCCAAGCCCACTAAAGAGGCATCGCCCAAGATGGGCCACCTATTGAATTTTAACCACCTCCACGGTAGCTGCCACATCCAACAATTCCATGACCCCCAACCAGAGTCTGTTCCGAGCCACCACCGAACTGCTTGTGATTTTGATATTTATTGTTGCTGTGTTTTTTGGACTATTTGCCGCGTCTTTGACCCTGATTTGGATGACGATGATCAGCGGTGTCATCCGATTTATGAGTAGTTACCATCATCATATCATCACCCCCAGTCACTGTCTCATTCATGCTACTTTCTTCCAAAACCAACATAGATCAAACTTCATAAAATGGGGTATGATCTTCTTATGTTGAATTGCATAAACAATACATTTGTAAGCGAGGGTGAGACCATCCACCATACAAAGAACAAAATGATTATTCAATATCGGAGCCCCCGCATTCTTAAGTTGGCCGGAGAGAATCTTGACGTGTTGGTAATAAGCATAGATTGACAAGAAATCCCGCAAATAAGTGTTATTGAACTCATGTTCTAAAGCAACGACTCAAGAATTATTATTGTCTTGAAACAAATCGCGAATACGATTGCAAAAAGTCATGGTCAAAACATATATGACAATAACAGTGGTCAAGAGATTGGTGAAGATGGTGGAATAAATCCACTAAACCACGTCAACATCCAGGGTATCCTACATGTTTTTTTCATCATCGGTAAGATGACCGATCTCTTTGTATTTTCCATTAGCAGTGTTTGGCTAGATAAGGTGATGAAAAACTTTGTGCGAGCGAAAATGAACCTTAAATAATCATGTCCAATTAACGTATTGAACGTTCTCTATCTCAAGAATAATATGGACACGTGTCTTGGTTATCATACAACAAGAGCAGGGTGGAAATATGAAGAAGAAGTTTTGTACTGGATTCACACATGTCGACAAAAAAGAGCAGAGGAGAATGGAGAATCGAGCAGGATAATAAAAGAGTAGACAATAACGTAGTAGGGTGACGAAAGCGAGAAAAAATCAACCTTAACCCTAATCTGATACCATGTAAGAATGTAATTTCGTCCCCTTCCCATTAACATAAAAGGTTATATATGCACACACACTAATTACCTACAAATTAGACTATAATTTAGGCTACTAACTATACAATAAGATATACTAAATATAAACATAACATTTTATATTCTTTTATAATTTTGATGAGTAGTTTTATTATATTTTGGGTTCTTACTAAGAAGACGTACAACACCAAACATACTAAATCAATTTTATAACGTACTCATATGAAACGTATATATATAGATACATTATTATACGGTCTCCCAGATGTTTTTCAATACTATTATGAATTTGGATTATCATTTTCTTTTTTGAAGTAAATAATATTTTCGGTAATTCATTTTCCATCAATTTAGTTTATTTTATTATTTCTTTTAGTGTTATAAATTTTTTCAACAATTAAAAAATTATGTATATTTATTTCATAATATATATAAATATATTTATTTATTATTTATAAAATTTTAATACAAATAAGACAAATCAAATATGATTTTGATAGAAATTCTTTCCATAATGATGAGATAAAAAGTGACTAAGGTGGGAATCTCGGATCTAGGGTTTAATGCGACTAGAGATGAAAGTGTAAAAAAGGAAAGTAGAAAGAGAATGTATTTAATAATGCACACTAGGGGTGGCAAATGGTTCTGGAACCACGGTTCAAAACTGACAATCTGCTTATGAACTGGCGGTTTACCTGCGAAACTGGCCCATTAGGACTGCAAACTGGCAGGACCGCAACCCGCCAGGACCGCATAAGGAGCAAACTGGCAGGACCGCAACCCGCCAGGACCGCAACCCGCCAGGACTGCAACCCCTGGTTCTGATTTAAACGGGTCGGACGGTTCGCGGTTCAGACCGTTTGCCAACCCTAATGCACACCAACCTAGAAAAAGAGGGGGTTCCCTTATTTAGTAGGTAAGGTGGCCCCACCTTTTCCCTTTTGTGGTCCTTTACCATTTCTACTTTGCCTTTACAAATTGGTCCATCACTTTCCTATACTTAGGAATATCATCCTTCAACTTTGATCTCCCCTTTACATATATAAAAATAAGACAAATACATTTATTTTGCTATATAATTAATGTCTCCAATCTCGAGCCCGGTGATTTATTGCCTCATCAGTACCCCCCCCCCCCCCAGTCTTCAAGAGGTTGGGAGTGAAGACTCGTCGTAATTTGGCTCGAGTAACTTCTAGTGTGTTACTGCTTCGGGAACGGTCATTCGCAAATGGAAACTCGAAAATATGGACACACCGGGCTTTCCACTTTATCATCGGGAATCCCCAACTCCTCATTCTTGTGGCTTACTTGTCTTCTTTCTTGCGGGACCGCCGTATTGTTCAAAAATGTGACTGTCGGGCTTTCCACTTGATCATCAGGCATCTCTGGCTCCTCGTTCATGTGGCTAACTTGTCTACTTTCTTGTAGGACTGCCGTGTCTGATATGTTTACAATCCTCGCGATACTTAGGAGAGGATTCAACTGCTTAGTCTTGGGCCACCAAATCCCGGGGCTCTTGGCGATGAGCCTGACTCTGGTCGAAAAAATGTTGCTAGCCCATTTGCTAAAACAGACTGTCTCGTTCTTCATCGTTAGTGTACACGTGGGACTCGTTTGTGGTACACATGTGTTCATCAGCCGCCGCCCATCTACTAAACTAACTCAATGATGGCCTATCTCCCTCGTAACTGATGATGGCTTCCACGTGTCACTCTTTTATTTGATGCACGTCTGATCGCACACCTCCCCAGGAGACTCTTCAACTTCCCGCGACTCTTTTCCTTTAGAATTCCCCATGTAGAAGAAAGTTAAGGCCCAAGGATGCCTATAGATAAGCCTTTCCTTTGATCACTATTTGCTTTCTCATAGAAATTTTAGTGAGAGAAATTGATATCCTTGCTCGTTTTAGAGAGGGAATCTGTTGTGTTTATAATAAAGTACGTCCCGAAGAAAAATCGAAATCCTAAGGAGAAAAAGAAGCCCGTGTTCGAGTTTATCGATTAAACCAGCATCATTGATAGGGCTGAAGAATACCGTGCCGCGGGATTAATTTAGGATTCCACCAGAAGTCCACATACATCTGTTCCCCTCCTCACGATCCCGTTCGGTCGTTAACCGTGCCAGTGGAAACATTTTTTCCATAAGAACTGCCTACTGTCCAGACCCTCGAACCAGTTCTTATTTTTTCGAGTGACCGTACCCCGAGCCCCCTTGCCGGTCTTTCTGGTCACCTGAAAACTAAACCAGTAACTCCCACTGGTGATTTAGCCAGTTCTTCTGCTCCCGATCAGCATTTGAAAACCAGAAACCAACCCAAGTTCCTAACGATGGGCGATTCTAGTGCATCATCCACACCCAGAATGGTGCAATTGATCGATGCTATTATCGGTGTCCAAACAGGAGTTAACACTGCTATTACTCCTTGGGGCGTTGCTCAAAGGGACGCTGAGCGTCAGAGGATGAAGATAGACGGCTTGAAAAAGCCTGCAAGAGAGCGACCCATAACATAAGCTCATCGATAGTAGCTCAAGCTTTGTAAACCCCGCCTGAGTCAAGACCAAAATCGCAGCTTGTTCAAAGATTTCGAAAGGAGCCGACCCCATCAATGCTGAAGAGAAGACGACTGCTGTTGACAAGGCCCCATATGTGCCCGTTGAAGCTAATTCCGTGCTTGATGTAGAAGCTGATCCCGAAGAGGGGCAACAAGCAGAAGAAGAGGTTGCAGCTGAAGGCGAATGGGCTGCTCCTACTATTCCTCCCGAAGAGCCTCTTTCTCTAGAGATCGAGGCAATGATGACGCTCATATATCACTGGTCTCTGTGTAGGGATAACGTTATTACCTTGTACAAATTCAAGTATTTGTATTATACTTTAAAGGAACAACCCGAGCTACTAATACAATGGGGTATACCAAAAAATGTAAAAGTGCGTTTTCTCGTTCTTGGGGAGACACCATTACATGTTAGGACCCTAGAGATAATTATTTTTACCGATCTCTTCAACTGGGTCTCAAACTTCCTCTGGATCCCAAAATTGTGAGGTATTTTGAGGTTATTGGTCTTTGTCCGTCCCAACTAACTTCCCAACTCTTGATACACACTAATGTCTTGTATCATGGCCTCCCGGCTGTCAGGCCATGTCATGCCAATGGAAGAGTATGTCGCCATGTCCAGACTTTCTAAATCGCCAAAGCTACCTTTCTTTTATTCTTCTTTGGGAAATACCTGGAAGATAACAAGTGATTTATTGGAAGGTGACAAGTCATGGAAGCATCAGTTCATTTTCGTCAGTGGTTGTTGGGAAAATGAACGACCTTATACTCCTGAGAACCCGATACGGATGCTGCGCACGTGAATTCATGACGATAATTTTATTTTTTAATATCCGAGCCGTTGTTTCAGTGTGCAAGGAGCATATCCAGGAGCTGAAAAAGGATTATTTTGAAGCTGCCAAGTTGATATTCCAAAATCTAAAAGACTATGCTCGGAAGAACTAGGGTCAGACGTTCCATAAATGCTTCAAGAATACCAACATGATAATGAGTAACCTCTGGCACTGCTTTACCGAACCTCTGACCGCAGAATAGTTACGCCAGCCACCCATTTTGGTGGACTTGGTTGCAAATACCGACGCTCCTGACGCGTATTTAATTCTGCCGAAGCGTAACAGGGCGACGAGTAAGCGCTCGAAGTCTGATGCAATTTCCGAACATGAAAATAAAGGTGAGGCTGAGGTTGAGGGGAAAGATCCAGTAGTTGCTGCGGATGCTGGGAAAGTTAGTTGTAAGGAGGAGGAGGTTAAAGGCCAAATGCAACGAATAAGAAGGTAGACTCTAATTCAGGAGCAGTCAGGACGGCTTTATCGTTCGTTGAGAATACTACTATACCAGCTCTCTTCGAGCAATATGGAGAAGGTGCCAAGGCCTGGATCTTACTGCGCCAGCAGCGCTTTCAGCGGAGAACGCCACTGTTGTGGTGATTGCCGATGAAGATGAAGTTGGTGAGCTTACCCCATAGAAGAAAAGGGTCGGCCCCTCTGATGTAAAGAGAGCTGACGGAGCCTCGTTTAGCTTGACAAAACTACCCGTTCTTTCGGTGCCTGGAAGTTCAAATACTTTTCCCTTGCAGTGTAATGATATCTTTTCTCTATCACCATATAACATGATTGTGCCGTTGGCTATGAAAGAGAGACGGGCGGGGCAACTGAGCCAAGAGTTTTCAGATGCCAAAAAATGTATAGCTGAGTTGGAGAAATAACTCAAAGAGAGGGATGAATTCAAGAATTTTCTGGAGGATAGGGCTAAAAGTACGAAAGAGAAAACGTCAAAATTCGATGCGGCCTTGACATCTCGTCAAGAAAAGAGTAATTCCATGAGCTCCTCTCTTTCGTGAGTCAGGAAAGACCGTGACAATAATTGGTATCACTTGTCAGCATTGAAAGTCCATAATCAGTTTCTTCGCCACTTAGTGGTAAAGAAGACCAAGGAAACTGACGAGCTTCATGATTTTGGTAAAGCTAAAAATTCCAGTCTTGCCGCCAAGTTAAAAAAGCTAATGAAGGGGGAAATGACCGATGCCAAAGCCACTTATGTTTTAAACCTGCATAACCAATTTCTTGACCTGCTACTGGGCTCGATTTGGTTGGATGTTCCAGAAGAGGATCGCTCGCTCGACGCTACTTGTGCAGATGAGGAAAGAGATGACACTGACATGTCAGATACCGATCCTGACGATGAAGATGCCCGAATATGTTTGTTGTAGTTTTCGCCCGCGGAGGCATGTTTTGTAGAGGAACTGAAAATGTTATTGGTTATGTTATGGCTTTGTTCGTTCTCTATTAAAAAAGCCGGGATAAAAATGTAGATCGGATTTAAATTGAAAAAACTCCCTTTTAAGGTCGGGATAAATTTAGATCAACTTAAGCTGAAAACTTATTAAAAGTTTGTGATAACTCGTAGATCAGTTAAAACTAAAAAACCGTTTAAGGTTTGGGATAACATGTAGATCAATTTAAAATTGAAAATTTCCCTTTTAGAGTGGGGATAAATGTAGATCAGTTTAAAACTGAAAAACCGGTTAAGGTTCGGTATAACATGTAGATCAATTTAAAATTGAAAATTTCTTTTTTAGGGTCGGGATAAATGTAGATCAGTTTAAAACTGAAAAATCGGTTAAGGTTCGGGATAACATGTAGATCAATTTAAAATTGAAAAATTTGGATTACCGAACTAAAGGATTATGTCTATCAACTCGTCAGCTGATAGAATTTCCTAAAGGTCTTCCCCTTTAATAGCATATCTGTAATTTTAAAGGCAAAACAAGTAGATTAAACAAATCGGTTGCTATGGATGCCTCATTAAAACCTCCGCACGCCACCAAGGTAGGAAAGAGTGCACCCCCGATCAAACGTTTTTACATAATTGTAATTAATCATAAAAAATAGAGAAAATTTAATCCAAATAAATCTTTAGATGCTCAATATTTCAGGGGAGTCGCAAGAGTCGCCCATGCTTGTTTTGTAGCATGTAGGTGCTGGTGTGGATAAAAGTAGCCTGAGGGTAGGCTGGTAATTTTAAGTGGAGTTTTAAGGCGGCGTAAGGGTGTTTCACGGTGGTGTGGTGGTGTTTCCAGATATTTCAGGGTGTTTCAAGGTGTTTTAAGGGTGGTAAGAGAATTGAGCAGCCTGGCAGCAGTTAATTTTTCTTACCCATAGTTAATGCTGGTGGTTGGGTATTTATAGTGTGTAATTTGGGCCCTTATGGGCTTTCGGGTCAAGTTTCATGGACCCGGGTCATGTTTAAAGACCCATGAAGTTTAAGCAAATGCACAGGTAGCTTAGTCAGATAGTGATTAGGTTTAAAAGTACTTTAGTCATAGTTCGAATCGTCTTATGTTCGCAGTGTTCAAAGCCACCTGTCCGGACCAAACAGTCCTGTTCGGATTATAGTCTTGGAGTCTGTCCGATTTTCGGGGAGTTTTACTTTGGACTACCCTTCCGGGGAGCTCTTTGAATTCGGACTCATCAGGTGCAGTTCTTGACTTTTTCCAAGATTTGATATGAACTTTCTCAATTTGGTGCGAGCTTACCGAGGCTTTTATCTTTAGTGTACATAAAAAATCTTCTCAAAACCATATCTCCTACTTTGTGGTTTATATCCCCAAGATTATCAAAAGTTTCCCTCAAGTCAGCAAGATGGTCATCGTCGGTCTCGCTTTTGACGAGCATGTCGTCAATGTAAACTTCCACGTTTCTCCCGATCTGTTTTTCAAATGCCTTGTTTACTAGTATCTGGTATGTCGCGCCTATATATTTCAGCTTGAAGGGCATGACCTTGTAGCAGTATAGTCCTCGTCTTGTTATGAAAGTCGTGCTTTCCTAGTCAGGCGGGTTTAATTTGATCTGGTTGTATCCGGCGTACGCATCCATGAAAGAAAGTAACTTGTTTCGTGACGTTGAATCAACCAACTGATTGATTCTTGGCATTGAGAGTGGATCTTTGGGACATGCCTTGTTGAGGTCTGTGAAGTCAACACACATCCTCCACTTGCCATTTTTCTTTTTGACTAAAACAGGGTTAGACGTCCACCATAGATATTTTGATTCTTTGATGTGTCTGACGCTTATCATCATCTCAACTTCCCGTAATATGATCTCTATTTTTCGGGTGAGAATGCCCAACATTTCTGCGAAATAGGTCGGACATTTCGATTAACTTCTAAACTGTGGATAATTAGGTCATCTGGAACCCCGATTACATCTTCCGAACATCAAGTAAATAAATGTAACATCTCCTCCAATAATGAAATCAATTTCTCACGAAAGTCTGGTGATAAATTGGTTCTGAGCTTCAAAATTATCCCTTCTCTAAATTTGTAGTTTCCACAATCTTCATCGGTAGTTAACAAACCAGGGGCTTCTCGGGGATCATTCACCGGTAGTGATCCCAAAGGAAGCCCCATTAACTGTTAGTATTTTTCCTATACCATTTCTTGGTCACCCTTTACTGTCAACGCGGCTCGGTAGCATTCTCGGCCTGCCTTCTCACGACTCCTATATTGTTTCCGACCAAATATTTTAAACACTGATGAACTATGGATGTCGCCGCGTGCATTCGTGACAGCCATGATCTGTCGAAAATTGCATTATGCGAAGTAGGCGCATCAACAACTACGAACAAAACGGTAACCTTTTTTTTAAACGACCACGACCAGACTGCACAACGCCCTCGAATTCGCCAAGTACCACTGCCATCGAGCATGTGAACCCTACGATGGTCCGATATGACCTCAAGATTATTGGTGGTTTCTTGAATTTAGTAAAAGTAGACGAAAATATTATATTCACAGAACTTCCAGTATCCACAAGTATACGACAAACCTCTTCTCCCGCGATTGTCGCTCCAATTACGATAGCGTTTTCATGAGGGCGTGCTATATCCCTCATATCGTCGTCATTGAAATATATGATGGAAAAGGGACTCCAGTGTAGATAAGGAGACGTTCGAGATTCTAATTGGGTTGCCAGATTCACTATGTGTCGCTTCCGGGAAGAACTGGTAATTCCTCTTATTGAGCCACCTCCAAAGATTGTTAGAGACTCAAAGAACTAACAGAGGCTACTTACCTTCTTCTGACCCTCCACGATTTCTCCTTCAATGACCCCGATGACATTGCGGATGATGTCGGGATCTAAATATTCCACTGATACATCGAAGACTCTGTAACCTCGGTTATGGCCATCGTTGTTTCCGGTTTCTGCACGACAACGATTTTTTTGGATGCGGCTTCTTGTTGTACTCGTTTCTTCACGTACTCAAGTAACTTCCCATTCTCCACTAGCATATGTATTTCCTTTTTCAAAAAGATACAATCCTTTGTGTCATGCCCTACGTCTTCGTGATATCTAAATTATCGATTATTACTACTCTCCCGAGAGATCTGGATTGAAAATGGTTTTCGGTAGATTCCAGTATTTTTTGTCTTCTCATAAATGGTTGACACACATTCGGTCAGGTCTCCATAGTGAGCGAGTCGAATACATTTGTTAGAAATGAGTCGGGTGATCACTTGGTTGTTTTGTTTGGTCTTCTGTAGCTGAGATGCTTGGGTTTTAACCGGATTAGGCTGGGACCCAGGGGGAAGTGTATTAATCGGTTGTGGTTGCGGGATATAACTTGACTGCGTGTTCTGGCGAGTGACGATCGCGGCTTGCGCGCTCTGCTGGACTTGGGCGTCCAGTTCAGATGCCTATGTCTCCTCAATCAATATTTGTTTTTCCACCTGAGCCAAAATAGCGGAAAAGTTAAATGCTTGTTTCTTTGTTACAACTTGTTTCATCGGTCCCGGGAAGCAATCCCAACTGGTACTCTGTTAACGCCACATTTCCTTTGCAATGACCGAGGTTTGTTTTGGCATCAATGAAACACCATATATAATCCATGAGGTTTTCACCTACTCTTTATCTGCAGTTGACAATCGTATCTCCATTTGCCCGAAAGCTTTTGCTTCTAACAAATTGCTGACGAAACATTACCTAGAACATCCCGAAGTTTTTTTTATGCAATCGTGTGGAAATCTGTTATACCATTTTGAGTCCCGATCGTTGAAAGTCATTGAGAAGGCTCAGTATAAAATCTTGTTATCGTTGTCGAAACTCAACATAAAGTTTTTGAAAGCCTCCAAATGATTATCTGGATCCTTTCCGTCGTCGTACTTTTCCAGCTTTGGCATGTCAAATCTGTTCGGGAGATGTCCCGATAATATTTCATCCGACAATAGAGATGTTCTCTAATTAAATCCGAAACAACACGCCCTACCCCGAGGCCTTTAGTGGGAATCCCATACCACCCTTCACTATTTGGGTTGACGAACTGGCTGCTTACCCTATATCCATGTGTCTGGCTTCCTGACGGTTGCCATTGCACTTGAGGCAGCATTACCCGCTCTTCTTTACTTGCTGTCACCATTTCCTCTTTACATGAGAGTTCGATGTTCTTTTTTCCGTGCTATCCCTCTTTTTTTTGGTCAGTTGAATAGCCTCGCTCTATGGCATCTGGATCTGCTCTTCCTGGTCATCTTGTTACGTCTGATTCTGCGTTGTGATTCTCGTCCCGAGGACTCATCGGTAGTGAAATCGGTGGAATCGTCACAATCCCGTTTTGAAGGACGCTTGCCCCTTCTTTCCGTTTCTTTCCCTGGTTTTGGTTCCCGACGCCATCTGCCACGGGGATGGTTCTCAAGTCGATCCTCACCCGAGGAGTCTACTCTGTCGGTGTCAATCACATGCTCTTTGCCTTTCCCTTCTCGAATCATTTTTTCGTTCAACACTTTTTCTTTTTTGGCATTCAGCTTTGCAATTTCGTCCAGTAGTTGTCTCTTCGTCATGATTAAAGTAGATCGTTTGTCCCGACCTCGTCCGTAGTGGTCATGGTCGGGGAGTCTCTCGCCTTTAGACAATGGTCCAGCTCGGGCTTGACCTCTCCTGATCCCTTCTACCGTTACTTCGTCGTTCATATTTCAGTTAGTCGTGATTTTGAGGGAAAATGTGACCTTTATGTATCACCTTTTCCCACAGACGGTGCCAATGATGAGATAAAAAATGACTAAGGTGAGAATCTTGGATCTAGGGTTTGGTGTGATTAGAGAGGAAAGTGTAAAGAGAAAGTAGAAAGAGAATGTATTTAATAATGCCCACCAACTTGGGTTCCCTTGTATAGTGAGTGAGGTGGCCCCACCGTTTTCTTTTGTGGTCCTTTAACATTTCTAGTTTTCTTTTACAAATTGGTCCCTCACTTTCCTATACTTAGGAATATTATCCTACAACTTTGATCTGCCATTTACATATATAAAAATAAAACAAATACATTTATTTTGCTCTATTATAAATATCTCCAATCTCGAGCCCGGTGATATATTGCCTCATCACATACAATATAAATTTTGAATCTAAATAAAAAATATCATTAAGATGGTGATGGTGACTAGGACATGTCATTTTATAGAAAACAAAATATGTAATTTTTCTACTAAATCTTTTTTTTCTTTAAGCTGCTTATTTTAAATTTCAAAAAATAAAAATAAAAATAAAATCATTCATTCAAAAACTTAAGATTTATAAATAAATAAATAAGATTTCAAACAAAAACAACATAATTTAATTTATGAAATCCTATCTCTGAAATCTAATATTGGTTTCGTTTAAATAGACACTTAATAAAACTAAAAAATATAAAATAGTTGGTGGAAACTAAAAATAAAAAGTAAAATAAATATCTTGGTTCAATTCTTTTGAAATAAGTCACCTAATAAAAGGACTAAAAAGAAAAAAGTAATCGACCGAAAATATATACATTTAAGCCGTTTTAAAATTGAAAGTTTTTAATTGAATAATAAGAATTGTGTATTTGAACCAATTTTTTAAAAATTGAATACTAAGAATTATGTTTTAGTTTTTATGTATAATTCGGTTTAAAATAATATATTAAAAGACTAAACTCTCACCTATTTGTTTTTATCTATTTTGGATTTGTAGGGGTGGGAAAGTTTGAAAATAAAAATGATGATTGAATTACACAAAACTAAAAATAAGTGAAAAGAGTATAAAAAATCAAAATTTAATATAGATTTACATCAATGATATAATTCGAAAAACTTGCACGCTTTATTTGACAATAAAATTTTAAGATCAAATTTTAAAAATTAAATGTTATTTAGAAACAAATATTTTTTTGAATATAATTTTTTTTGGAAATTAATTTTGAGAAACTAAAATTGTGATCCAATTTATATATGGGTGAAAAAAAGAAAAAATGAGATGAATATTTTTTGCTACAATGAGACTTTAAATTCAATTTTTTTGTTTATGTGATATAAAACCAAAGTTCTAATATAAGATACATAAACCAAACAAGTCCTTATAAATTCTACATTGTTACTATTCATTGATCTTAACCATCCACATCCAAGCAAAAAAGAATAAGAAGCTACTATTAGGTATAAAGAAAGAAAATGCTTACCAAAAGGAAAAGAGAAAAGATAGAGTCAATTGCAAGGGAACACATATAAGACTCCACTATAATTTATTTGTTTACTATTAACACAAAATCACCCAATTCACGATTAGTAGTTTCAGATCAGTTCTTAAACCCAACGAAATGAGAATAAATAAATAAATAAATAATAGAAATACCAGATAATGGGTGTTGTTGATAGTGTAAACAATCCAAGAACAAGCATAGAAAAACCAGATTGATAAGAAAGTAAAATAGATAGTTGGAAGAGGACGAAGCGCTTCGTCGACGCCAACGCCAATAGTTTCCGATGAACCTATTTCAACCGAACTGAACCAAACACGTCTTTAGTTGATCAAAATCGGGCGTTGGACGTTCGTGAATCGCGTCCATGCAACGTCTTCTCCAACCTTCAAACTCAAGAACCCTAATCGTTGCAAACTGACCCAGAATCAACAAACAACATACCAAAATGTCGACAATCAGTAGACTAACACATATCTAGAACTTACTTTCCAAACAACTACATCATATAGATGAAAATTCGATTTTTTTCGGTAGAATCTATAACTCTAAATCTCACTAAAAATACATAACTAAATTGCATAAAAATTACATCAATAAATACAAGATTCATATCTTAACGTGTTTGTGAGTTCAGATTTGAGAAATCTTGAATTTTTCGTTTTACCCATTTTGAAAGTTTCGTGGGAAAAAAGAGAGGAAGTTTGGACGGAAATAAAACTTTTATATTACTGGACAAAAATTTCATTAAAAAAAATCGAAACTATACGAATAAATAAATAATACAAGTTAAAATAAAAGATTGAGAAAATTTTAGAGACGAAAATAATTATATTTAATATAAGGTTAATACTGAATTTTAACAAAAACGATCTCCCATATAAAAAAAGGAATGTTTGTCAAACATAAATAGTTGAAAAAACACCTATAAAACAATTATGATAAAAAAATTGAAAAATGTAAAAGTAGAAAAAAAATCAAACCCTAAAAACATAAACAATTATATTTTTATTAATCTTTTATTTATAACAAAAGCCGTATTTATATAATATAATTACACAAAGGGACATTGAACAGTAAATCGTCACTCGATTATCGCGTTTTGTGGTAGATAGTTCCTTGACTTTCAAATGTCCGTTGACGGTCTTGGATAAAGTTAGTCCACTAGATCTTCTGATCCAGGCTGTCACCTGTCACTATAGTCCCCCGATTTTTTATCACTACTAGTCCCTTGAGTTTAGGTCAAACCCAAAATGTATAATATTACGGAAAACTAAACTCAAGGGACTAGTGGTGATACAAAAATCTGGGAACTATGGTGACATGTGGCAGCCTCTCATGGATTAGAGGATCTGGTGGACTAACTTTATCCAAATGCGGTAATCCAGATACTGTCAACGGACATTTGAAAATCAAAGGACTATTTACCAAGCACGAGTTAAATGTTTCCACCTTCCAAATGTGTGTCCTCATGTTGTTTAACAACGCTGATCGGCTAACATACAAAGAGATCGAACAGTCGAGGGACGATGTACTGTTCAAAACCTACATAAATGTATAAAAACTTGACCCGCATAATTAGTTGAAAATTTTACAAAATAATATTCTATTTATGTAAATAAAAATAACGAAGTAAATAAAGACGCAGCATTTGAAAAACCTCGCTAATAAAAACGCATCATTTGAAAGGACATATTAATATAAAAAAACAGGACTTCAGGACAGATAGCATACAATAATTTATGTCTACCATTATCCACCACAGCCACCATCTCTTCCGTTTCCCACTTGAACAACCGCCATCACAGCCACCGCAATTTTATTTCCGTTTGAAACCGAAACGCAACCGCCCCCACACTCTCTTCTTCTCCATTAAACCTCTTCTTATCTCTCCGGAACCTCCTCTCTTAAAATCCCGCGCCACCTCCGTAAACTCCTTAGCTAGCACCAATTCAATTTCAAATTCTCCTTCTTCAAAAACAGCAGAAACAACATTACTCGACGTTGATTCCTTTTTGTATCTGCTTCGTTTTTCGGTTCAGTACAATGATTTCACGCTTGCCAAAACCGTGCACGCTTCGATTATCAAGTTCCATGGCGAAGAAGAAGATACTCATACGAGTAATATATTGATTTCTACTTATCTCAAGCTCGGCCTTCTTCGTTATGCTTCTAGAGTGTTCTTAAGTCTTTCTTCGCCTAACGTCGTGTCTTACACTTCGTTGATTTCTGGTTTCGCGAAGTCGAATCTTGAATTCGGGGCGTTGAGGCTGTTCTTCAGGATGAGAAAAGCAGGTATCGAACCTAATGAGTTTACTTTCGTAGCGATTTTGACTGCCTGTGTTAGGATTATGCATTTGGATTTGGGTTTGCAGGTTCACGGGTTGGTAATCAAATTAGGGTTTTTGAATTGTGTTTATGTCGCCAATGCGGTTTTGGGTTTTTATGGAAAGTGCTCTGGTTATGTCGATGCTCTTAAGCTGTACGATGAAATGCCTTGTAGAGATATCGTTTCGATAAACACTGTTATGTCTAGCTTAGTGAAGGAGTCTATGTACATGGAGACGTTTGATTTGTTTCGTGACATTGATATGCAAAAGCTTGATTATTTTACACTCTCTACTCTTGTAACTGCTTGTACTGGCTCGAATGCTTCTAAGTTAGGCCGAGAAATCCACGGACGCTCTATTCGAATTGGTTTGGATGCCAATTTGAGTGTAAATAATGCGCTGATGGTGTATTATACAAAATGTGGTAGTATAGAAGATGTTATAACTTTGTTTCGGATAACACATGCGAAAGATGTTATTACATGGACGGAAATGATTGGAGCCTACATGGAATTCGGGTTTGTCGATGAAGCTGTAGAGGTATTTGAGAAGATGCCAGAAAAAAATTGTGTTTCGTATAATTGTCTTTTGGCAGGGTATAATCGCAACAATGAAGGGTTGAAGTCGCTGAAGTTATTTGTCGAAATGGTAGAAGGTGGTGTAGAGTTAACCGATTCCTGTTGGACTAGTGTAATCGGTGCTTGTGGATTACATACCGAGAAGAAAACAAGTGAGCAGATTCATGGGTTTTGTATCAAATTAGGTTTGGAGTCAAATAGTTTTATCAAAGTATCTTTACTTGATATGTGCACGAGATGTGGAAGGATGGAAGATGCCGAAAATATATACAGCAGGTGGCCATCTTGTGAGGATACTTCGGTAATTTGTACATCGATGATATGCGGGTATGCTCGAGATAACTTGCCAGACAAGGCACTATTGTTTTTCCATCAGAATTACTCAGACGGAAATATAGTTCTCGATGAAATTTCGATGGCTTTAATACTTTCCATTTGTGGAAATTTAGGGTTTCGCAAAATGGGAGAGAAATTCCACTGTCTCGCACTTAAATCTGGCCTTTTATCTGATACAGGAGTAGGGAATTCAGTGGTTAGCATGTATTCCAAATGTTGCAACATTAGTGACTCAACTCAGGCTTTTAATCTAATGAGAAAACACGATATTATTTCGTGGAATAGTTTGATTGCCGGTCATCTTTTTCACAGACAAGGTGATGCGGCATTGGCTCTATGGTCAAAGATGAAGACTGAGAAAGTTAAACCCGATTCTCTAACTCTAGTCTATATCATTTCTGCTTATAAATACACAACATCGAATTCTATTGATGAATGTCGTAATTTGTTTCACTCCATGAAGCCCGATTACAACATCGAGCCGAATTCTGAACACTACACCTCGTTTGTTAGTGTTTTAGGACACTACGGTTTTCTTGGAGAAGCAGAAGATCTCATCAAAGGAATGCCTTTTGAGCCTAAAGTTTCTGTTTGGAAAGCCTTGCTTAATAGTTGTCGACTCCATTCAAATACAACTATCGCAACACGAATTGCTAAACGGATTCTTACAATGGAGCCGAAAGATCCTTCGACCTACATACTCAAATCAAATCTTTATTCGGCGTCTGGATTTTGGAATCGTTCTGGAATGATGCGAGAGAATATGATAGAAAAAGGGATTCGGAAAACCCCATCTCGGAGTTGGATAATACACCGAGACGAGATACATTCTTTCTACGCTCGAGATAAATCGCATCCATTAGAGAAAGACATATATAGTGGATTGGAGGTTCTAATCTTAGAGTGCTTGAAAAATGGGTACGAACCGGATACAAGCTTTGTTCTTCATGAAGTTGAGGAGTATCAAAAGAAGAATTTCTTGTACTATCATAGTGCGAAATTAGCAGTAATTTACGGGATTTTGATGAGTAATACAGGCGACTCGATAACGATAGTGAAGAACATCTTACTTTGTGGAGATTGTCATGCTTTTTTTAAACATGTATCGGTCTTAACCCAAAGAGAGATTATTGTGAGGGATACTTCAGGGTTTCATTGTTTTGTGAATGGTAAGTGTTCTTGTAAAGATCATTGGTGATACATCTGGATGAACTAACATATAAGATGTTGTAGCTTAGTAATATTAAGGTGTTCAATTAGCTATATATATAATTTTGGTTTTGATGTATATATTATTGTTGGAAAGAAATGTCATAGAAGCTTGGTTATTTATTATATGAATAGACTTTAGTTTTGATTCAAATTTTGTTTAATACAGAGAGCCGGTTTGATAAATTTTTTTTAGTTGGTCAGTTTTATATCTATATCAGTTCTATACATAAATAAAGATGAGTTTGTTTTGCATTTAGATATGCTTAAGCTATTTGTTCATATGAGACTAAAATAGATTGTAGATATCGTCATGTTCATTAGGTATGGTCTTCATATTCAATTCTAACATAATGATTTTATGTTTCGAAAGATATATTTCATTCTCCGTCCATAGGATTAATTAAAATGTGAAAGTTCACAAAAATATCAATATTTGTTACACTTTTATCTTTTTGAATTTTATTTGAATTTTTCATCTCTTTATATGTTTCGCACGAAGGCACACATCGCTAGTGATTCGCATTAAGCGGCAGAACGATCAAGAACTTCTTCGTAAATGGTTTAGGTCGACTTAAGTGTTCTTCTGTCGTGCGAGAACCTGGGAGTTGCCACTTACGCTAGAATGTCTAAATCTTTTCGAAATTTAATTTCAAACAAAATTTAAAATGTAAAAGTTTTTGGAAGAACTTTTTTTTGTTAAAAAAATATCAACTTTTATTTTAGATTTCAAAACTTTAAACACATTAGAGATATGATTGTTTTTACTTATATACCACTGATCCTTTCCATATTTAACCAATATAGGATGTGTGTCACCCTAACAAATCCTCCTCTCTCGAACAAAGTACTATCTTATAATCTCCTCTCAATTGACTTCCATCAGTCCATTCTAATTAGGTTGTTTTTCCACCTGACCTCTAAAGCATTACAACGGATCTATACGTGCTCACCTCCTATTATACCACATTGTATTGTTTCCTAGCACCACTCCAATCAAGTACCACCATCTTGATACACTCCAATCAAACCACACTGCTTGATGAGCCATAGACACTCCAAACTAGGATCTCTTGAGCAGATCATTCACCTTGAGAATTTAAGAATGGATAATATATTTTTATGTAAGTGAAAAATTATATAACTGCGAAAAATTATGTAATTGCAAAAATGTTTGTAATTGAGAAAAAATTGGAGTAAAAATAATATTTGGACTATAATTTTGTGCTTTATTTTTTGTTATTTGAAAACTTTTTGTATGTTCTTTATATTTTGTTAATGTTAAAATAATTTTTTCATTTTGCAACTAAAAGAATGCCATCTTGTTTTTCTTGGTGTTTGATTTAATACTAGATGTAGTAAAAATTGTTTTGTTAATTAATTAATTAATTTATATTTTGTTGATTGATGTATGATTGTTTGAAATGTTATTTTTTAACATGAAAACAAAACTCCATATGAATAATAACATTTATGTATTACTCGCGTAAATAGAAACATTTCAGGATTAAACTAAGCAAAAAATCAAATATAACATAACAAAATGAGAGGTTAAAAACCAAGATTAGTCACCAAAATTGGTCACGTGTATAGAAAAAGCTTCTTGTGTTATCTTTATATCAAAACAACCAATTTTTGTTGGGGCAAGGCTATATTAGGACCTCATTTGGCTATAATGAGACCCCAAAATCAGATTTTTTTTTCTTCAATGTGAAATGTCTATTTTGCCTTTCATATATAAGCCCAACTTTGTAAGAAAAAACCAATTTTTTCCTACTTTTCTCTTAAGCTTTCTCTCTAAAATAACTAAAAACTAAAAAAAAACTATGGATTTGAGTGATTGGAGTGAAAGTTTCAGCTGCAATATCGATGATTTTGCATTAGAGGAGGAGAAGCCGTTGACGGACCATTATTCTCAACTTTTCATGAATTTTAAAAGCCAGTTCATCTCCACCATTCTTGAGCTTCTCCAGATTGACATAGACTCTTCTGAGCACCTTATCAGGAGTATCTTCACTAAGATAAAAAACCTATACAAAACCCCAAATGACAACACAAACTCTGAATTGATTTTGCATGAAACCAAAAGACTAAATAAACAACAGTTAACCTGTTTCTCATTGAGAATGTTTTGGTATGTAGAAAGAAGCTCGCTACCCAACTGACCTCCACTTTTGGAGTTAACAAAGACCAAGACAGGAAAATCAGGGTGAACGAAATGATTTTCTACCTTCGTATCAGGAACAAGTATGTATATAGGAATGTAGAAATCCTTAGCAAAATCAGAATCCATCTTCGAATCAGCCTGCGCCATCAGACACACAATGCTCACAAATTGCAAACCCTACGGATCCGATCGACAAGAAGTCATACATTGTTCAAGTGAAGTGTTAGAGATGAACAGATCAGAATCGTATATACAATCAAATGAAATTAAACTGAGATCCCCATCAGCCCTTGCTATCGAGTGGATTGTGTGTACGTAACGGAAGACTCATAAAACGAATAGCAAAAGAGAGGATTGAAGAACAGGTCACATCGCTTTGAGTTTGGACAGTCTTGATTTCTGGCTGAAGAAGAAGGCTGTTGATGTCAAATTCCACTTGGCAGTTCGTTTTATTTACGTGTGCTTGCCGGCGGAGGAGCCGTAGAGAGAAGAGAGAACAAGGGAGAAAAAAAAGATTTGTGGCTAAAAATACACCTTTTATATCAGGGGTAAATGGGTCTTTTATGGGGTCTCATTATAGCCAAATGGGTCTCATTATAGAAAGGTCTCATTATAACCAAATGGGGTCTCAATTTAGCCTTGCCCTTTTTGTTGGTCTCGTTTGACATTTGTGGTCACTCGCGCGTGACAATGGTTGCAAAATGAGACAAACAAAAATGGTCGTTTTGATGCAAATGTAACACTAGTGGCTTTTTGTATACACGTGACCAATTCTGGTGACTAATAATTGTTTTTAATCCAAAGCATGACAACATCTAAAAGTCCAAAGAACCTGTAATAAACCAACAAAACACAAACAAAACTAGTGTAATAAAAAAAGAAAAAAAACATGTAATAAACAACAAAATAAAACCAGACCAACAAAAAAAGATGTAATAAACATATAAAAAATGAGCCAAAATACAAACAATTAAACCAAGCCAAAGAGGTAGCCAAATAAAACCAACTTAAAGATCTAGCCAAGATAACCAACGCATAAATATAAATAATGAATAAAATCTTGTAACAAAACCATTGGATACACTGAATCAAGTAAACAACCTAAAATAACAAAACCTAACCACGTGTAATAAACAAAAGAACTTACAATAAACCAACAAAAAAAAGTATACACAAGAACATGTATTAAATAACCAAACAAAAAAACTTATAATAGAGGCAAAAAACTAGCCAAACCACAAGAAAAAAACAAAATAGCCTTTAATATGACAAAATAAGTTTGATGATATTTAAAAAAATGTAATATAACAAAGGTGTGCGCCATTATAGAAATAAAACCACAACATATCCTTATCACATTTGTCGGTCCGTAATTGCTAGATCAACGCTGATAAGGGAAGGAAAATAACGTGATTAATAAGCTTCGATATGAAAATACAAGGGTCAAATTGGTATATTTGTATGCCAAAGACCAATCTAAAGTAAAGATAAGGATTGAAAGAGAACAAATGTAGTAACCAATAAACTTGTCTAGGAATAGTAAATTAGTGGGGTGAGAGATCCACTTTGACAGTGGTAATTATTAAATTTTATTAATGACCTCATGTACTAAAAAATGACATTTCCTTTTTGGGAAAATGTCAAATGATTAGTCAATTATTATAACATTTATTTTATTTGTATCTTATTCTCTCTATTAAATATTAATTCTCTCTCTAAAAGCATCCGATACAAACATTTCTTAGACTAATACTTCCATACAAATATTTTCACATCCGAATTTACTCTCAAGAAATACCTGAGCTTATTAGTGGCGCTATCTATGAGAACTTGAGTGGTACCCAGAATCACTATTCCAAAACCGCAAAATTAATCTAAGAAAAAAAAAAACAACGAAAACTGAAATTTGCGGAGAGATAGAGGAAGATCCGACGAACAATTTGATTGGAGTCTCATTTGGAGATCTTGTGATGGACGAACAAGTAACAAATGAAAGAAATGACAAAAATTGATATGCTGAAGAGCTCCTCAAAGAATATATCGTGGTAGCTTGGCGGAAAAAACTGTTAGAGAACATTGAGAGGCTAAATGCTAAAAAGGAAACAATAATCAGCTCGCGAAGAAAATCACAAGAAGTCTGACGAGAGCACACTGTGGAAGATCAAGCATAAGGTGTCAATCAATCAGAGAAAAGTCATCAGAGTAAAAACCATCGATCTTCCAAAAAGCGAGCTAGATTTGAAAAACGATACGAATCAACGGAGTCTAGTGAGTATACATCTTTTAGTTCAGATGAATTTTCATCCTCAGATACATATGCTAGGTATAAAGCAAGTCAGAGACAAAGAGATTCAAGGGTGCATAAAAGTTCTAATCGAGCTGGTCGAAGGACTAAGGGTTCAAGGAAAAAAAAATCATGATCATCAGAAAACAAAAAGTTATACTCTGAAGAGCCTGAAAAAGCGATAAATGAAACTCGACAAGAACATGTAAATCCTCGGAGGAAAATTTAGTCTAACAACTATAATCAAGACTACCGTATCAGTAATCAATTTAATTTCCCCTCTGAGGAAGGTCTATATGCGACTGCAAACGAAGGACCGGGGGGAAGCGCATATAAGATCATACATAATTGGAGGTCATCTCCACTCTCTCTGGAAATTTTATCTGGAGATCTTTCAAAGTTGTTTGATATATCTAAGTTGGAAAAGTTTGATGGGACACAAGATCCGGACAGTCACATCGAACAGTTCAAGAATTTCATGATCAATTACAACGACAGAGATAAGTTATTATACAGGGATTTCTCTCAAAATTTTAAGAATGCTGCGTCAACATTGATGAGTTCGGATAACTTAATCACAGCTTACTGAGATTTCTGGACAAGGGCAATTCGGACATAAACTTTCCACTAAACTATCCGGACATGACAAAAGTAAAGAAATAACTAAACACCTTCTCACTAAGCTATGTGCTAATCAGCTTAATAATTAAATAGGTCCTGAAACTTGACCCGGTTCCATAATTTGACCCGAAAGCCCATGGGTCCATAATTAAGGGTATAAATACCCCAACTACTTTCATTAATGAGGGTAATGGACATTTAATACAACCAGACAACTTAAATCTCTAATTACTTCACACTAAAATATTTAATACTCTCTAAACTTTCCAAAACACTTGACAAAATTACCCTCAGCTCAAAATAAACCTCACCAAATTGGCGACCACAGTGGGAGGAGAAGGTGCCTGAATCTTGCATTCAAAACCAGCAAAAATACCTGTTTGGATGGATCCGAACGAGCAAGCAATTCCACCACCTATGGTGGATGTGGTTGGGGAAAACAATGAATATACCATCGAGGAACGAGATAAGTTGAGAGCTAAGATTGAGGCTTTAAAGGCCATTAAAAAAGGGGAAATAGGTTTGAAGGAAAAGACAAAGGTGTCAGTCGTTCATCATACTGACAATCCAAGGGAGAACAATCCATCAGCAAAAACTCATTCGAGTACAAAAAAGACCCATGTCAGCTCTAAGAATTCTCACCAGACTAAACCGGTGGAAAGTTCGGATTTTGAGTCCTCCAGTAGCTCTTCGAATAAAGCTGAGCTTGGAGAGTCTTTGTCATCAAGAAGTATTCAAGAAAAAAAGATAGACATGGGAGGCTTAAAAGGCATTTGGGAAAATGGTCATCTCACAGCCACAGTCACAGGCATGTGGATCAACTGTTGATCAATCTTTTTGCTTTCCATGATGAGCCATGTATCTTTGCAACACCTAATGAAGGCATGGTCTTTAGTCTTAGTCAAAATTGGAGGCAATCGCCATTGTCTGCCTAAGAAGTTTGATAGTACTAAAATGGAGAAATACGATGGAAGTAAAGATCCGGATAACCATCTGGAACAGTTTAAAAACTTTATGATGAATTTTGATGATGATGGCAAGCTCCTGTGTAGAGCCTTCTCCCAATCTTTTACGGGAAATTCTCTGAAACGGTACAATATTTTTCCCCATGGTTGTATCAGAAACTTTGATACATTCTGGGTTGCCTTCTGGAGGCAGTTCGTAGGGAGTAAAGTGGTGAAGGGAAATGTAGATACTATCATCCATTGTGCCTAAGAACCAAATGAGTCATTAAAAGATTATATAAGCCGGTTCGTAAATACCAAGAACGGGTTAGATGATTGCTTTGACCAGGTAGCAATAGCTTCTTTGAGACAAGGGTTATACCTAGAGAATTTAGCTGATTCTGTGACGAGGAAGAAGGCCATGACCTGGGGTGGTTTGTTAAACCAGATGGGAAAGAAAATCAACGTGGATGAAACAAAGAAAGCTAGGGTGCACAGACATGTGAGGTCTGCTCTAGCGGCTCCAAATCAAAACCAGTCTGGATACAAGGCCAAAGAAACCAGACAGGGGACCAACAGAGCCGAATAGACTCAATCCCACCCAAATCCAGCTCAGAGTCAGTAGTCCAAAAATAAACGAGGTCTTTGGGTCCAACCAGAGTGGTTTGCGGAGTTAAAAGAAAATGTGGCAACCATTTATGAAAAGACTAAAGATGAGGTTCATTTCCGGAAACCAGCAGCACTCCAATCTCCCCGTGAAATTCGTAATACTTTTTTTTGCCAATATTATCATGATATTGGCCATAACACCGAAGACTGCATCGCTTTAAAGCAAGAGGTGCAAAATCTTATTGAAAGGGCAAGCTAGGAGCTTATGTCAAGAGAAGGAGTGGAAACAGGCCTGACAATGCTCCCCGAACTGGCCTAACGAACAATGCGGGAACATCTGCTCCAGAAGGGGCTATGGTAATCCTTGAAAGATTTGATGTCGATTCGGAGTATTTAGATCCTGATCCAACCCGGAATAAAGTAGGGGTCATAACAGAATAAACCAAGACAGTGTTTGGACTCATAAGTTTTTTTGAGTCACTTACTATATTTAGAGGGGACACCATGACTGCGCCAACTCCTTCTTCAAGGAAGAGGCATGTTCACACTCTGGCCACTCAGTTAGAGGGAGGCATGTCTTCTTATCAGTCCTAAATTTATTTTCCTTTCATTATTTTTGATGAAGATGACTTAAGAAATATAGATGGGCCTCATGAGGATGCTGTAGTGATAGGAGCTTTTATTGGGGGCAATGATATCAGACGAATTATGGTAGATACGGGTAGTTCGGCAAACATTTTTTTTTAAAGTTCTTACAAGCATATGAAAAATCCGGCCGTAATTCAACGTTCGAACAAATCCATTGTGGGCTTCATAGGGAGTCCTGCGGATGTAATCGGAGAGTTTGAGGATGAGGTACTGTTGGGCAAAGGCCCTTTCAAGAAGATGGTCAGAGTACTGTTCGTTGTGGTAGACTACCCCACATGTTACAATGCAATCTTTGAGAGATATTGGCTCTCTAGAATGCATGTTGTGCCCTCAACAGTCCACCAATGTTTGAAGTATACGGTGCAAGGACAAGAGGGAGTTTTCTGGAGTAGCCAAAAGATAGAAAGGGAATGTTATGCAACTGCACTTGCTCCTAAAAGTTTGAGAGCAGGCTGGGTAAATGAAGATTAGCAGTTATTGGGGTTTTATGGGGGTGAGGGTGAAATTGATGACCCTAGAGAGACCCCTGGTGTTATAATACCGGTTGAAGAAGTTGAAACCTACACTCTGGCAGAAGTGTCAAAATTGGCTCCAAGATGGCGCCGGAGTTAAAGATAAAATTGTTATCCTTTTTGGCAGATCACCAACATGTTTTTTCCTAGTGCAATGCTGATGTAAACGGAGTACCTACAAGTGTCATATCACACAAGCTATCCATCCGAGGAGATGTTGCACCCGCTGTGCAAAAATGAGAGATTTTTCTAAGGGGAAAGCATATGTAATAGTACAAGAAGTTGATCGGCTTATCAAGATGGGGCACATAAAGAAGTCTCAATATCCTTTATGGACTGCCAATCCAGTGTTGGTTAAGAAAAAGAATGGGAAATGGCGCATGTGCATTGATTTTACTAACCTCAACAGAGCTTGCCCCAAAGATCTTTACCCAGTTCCCCGGATAGATCAGTTAGTAGACTCAACATCTGGAAATAAGTTATTGTCTTTCATGGATGCCTTCTCTGGGTACAACCAGTTCCAAGTGGATCTGAAGAACCAAGATCACACTAATTTTGTTACAGATAAGGGTCTTCATTGCTACAAGGTGATGCCTTTTGGGTTGAAAAATGTTGGGGCTACTTATCTGAGGTTGGTGAACAAAAAATTTGCTGATCAGATTGGTAGACATATGGAAGTGTATATCGAATATATTATGGTTAAAAGCGTAGAAGAGGAGTTGCACCTAGCTGATCTACAAGAAACTTTTGCCAACTTGACAAATGTGAATTTAAAGTTGAATCTAGAAAAGTGTGTTAGGGTGCAGTCCGAAAAGTTTTTGGGTTATGTTATAAGTGAAAAAAGGATAGAGCCTGATCCGGAGCAGCTTGATGCTCTGTTAAAAATGGACCCCCTTAAAATATTAAAGAAGTACATAGGATCACAGGAAGATTGGCTGCTTTAAATCGTTTTATTTCAAGGTCTTCAGACAAATGTGCTCCATTTTTTCAGACTTTGAAATGTGCTAATTGGTGTGGATTATTTTCGACTGAGGGTAATTTGGTCAGGAGTTTTGTGATGTTTCAAAGGTATTTAATGTTTGTATGGTTTGTAGTGAGAGATATGAGCTGCCTGGTTGTATTAAATGTTCATTACCCTCATTAATGAGAGTGGTTGGGTATTTATACCCTTAATTATGGGCCATATGGGCTTTCAGGTCATACTTATAGAATCAGGTCGAGTTCAAAAACCTATTAGTTTTATTAAGCAGATTAGCAATTAGCTTAGTCAGAAAGTGATTAGCTTTTAATACTTTAGTCCAGTTCATATGGTTCAGTGGGTGGTTTTTGTCCAAATTTCCCCTGTCCGGTTTCTACAGTGAGTGGTGAAAATATCCGGACTCATCAGTAGCCCCTTTTTTAGGTTATGTTCGAAGGCCTTCGGCAAGACCTAAAAAATCACTCTTGAGCACTTGCGATATTTTCCGGACCAATTTCGAATTGAGTAAAAGACTTATCCGGACTGACAAAACCCTCCAGAAGCTCAAAGGTTTTTCCATGGATCGTGGGACACGTGTCCCCTTCTGATTTGCCTCACCATCCGTTTTTTCCCCTAAAACGGCGCTCCCACTCACTCAAAAAGTAACCTCTTCAATTAATGCTTGTGACGTCAGTGCCGTCTCTAATCATTACTTCCATCTTTTCGAATTCTCCTAGGTTTCTAGGTATCTTTTGTTTCTTTAGTATAAATCAACTCATTTTTACTGTTTTACCATCTTCAACACTTTTCACTCTTATTTTTCAAAGCTTTTATCTTTCTTTTCCAAAAACCCTTTGTGGTGTAAGTTTATGTTTACAACAAGAAACGCACTTATAAAAGGTGGGTGCCTTAATCTTTCAGAGTTAGAGAAAGCACAAAGAGTCGAACGAGAAAGGCGCATTGCTGCAGGCCTCCCAGTTTCCCCTATCGATAAATCTTAAACACCAAGTTCAGAGCCTGATCGAGGTTCGTCTTCTGCCCGAAGCTCTAAACCTAGAAGGTTATTTCAACCTAGTCTTTCACCTATCATTTCAGGCTCATCGGTCCAGGAGTCACATGCTATTGTTGAACAAGAGAAAGCAGTTACAAGTATCAAGTGACCCTCCCCATTCATAGCCATGTGATCAGACGCTGACATCTCCCCAGAAAAGATAACGCTTCGACGAAGAGGCCGTTTAGTAAAAGGCCATGCTGTTGCTCCACAGTCTATATCTCCAAAATCAGTGCCCTCTAAGTCTGGGGCCAAAGGCAAAATTACAGGGTCAGAAGCACCCATTAAGGTTCCCAAGGATAAATTGTCTGGTCCGGAGGCCACTAGCTCAAGCCTTCGAAATCAACCCTCAGGATTTGTGCCCCAGCTGGACTCTAGGACACAAAAGGAAAGTGATGCTCAACGCTCCGGACAGCTTACTGAGCCAACCACCAGCACTTCTCTCCCAAAAAAAACTGACAACCCTTCCATGGTAATGGAAGACGTAATGGAGGACAATGTTGAAGAAGCCCCTTTTGAGACTGATGTCTCAGGGCAGACGAGTGAGGCTGCCACTGTTAAGAAAAGCAAGGGTAAAGAAATTCTATGTTTAAAACACCCGGACCTGCCGGAGTGCCTTGAAAGAAGAGTGGGACCTTGCTTCCACAAAGTGAGTGTAAAGTATCTGCTAGCCATGCAGAACATCACTTATGCTTTCATTCACACAGCTGAACTAGGCCGGATCCAAACGAAATGGGGGATCCCAGAATCTGTTAAAGTGAGGATACCAGTCGATCTAGAGACCCTAATGGATTGCAAGCTCAGTAAGATAGTTTTCTACACGGAGTTATTCAACTGGGGGCTTAGGTTTCCCTTGGACCCAGAGATCATCGGATATTTCCATCTGATAAAGATTTGCCCAAGCCAACTGAGCCCCAACGCTTGGTTCACACTCATGGCCTACATCATGGCCTCCAAGCTCTCCAGAATCCCGGTTCCGATGGAGCAGTTCGCAGCTGTGGCCAGCCTTTGCAAGAACCACATCATTCCCTTCTACCATTTTAACATGGGCGACAACTACAAAGTGGTGAATGATCTGCTTGAATCGGAGAAGAATTGGAAAAACCAATTCTTATTCATCAATGGTGCTTGGGAGAATGGGAAAAAGATTAAGGCTAGTGTCAACCCAAGCATGCTTACCAGCAGATGGAAAATCACAGGTTGATTTTTCATCATGTTTGTTTTTCTTTCCTTAAAAAATTTGTTTACTTAAACATTCTTCTTCTTCTTTTGGTAGTGCTGCCGAAGGGGTTCAATGACTACTTAGAGGAGGGGCAGACTACTTGTGCCAAGCTGAATGCTTGGGCTGCCGAAAAATAAGGAAATCGATTCCACAACTGCTTTACCGGTGGCAACTTAGTAAGATCCCATCTCTGGAACACCACCGGCCGGAGAGACTTGTATTGGGAGGAATTAACCACTCCGCCCCCTCCGGAGGTAATTCTCCAGAAAACAGATGCAAAGGATGGAAAGCTAGCTTTGCTGGGCAGAGCTAAAGCCCCAAGAAAAATGAAGGGCAAGAAAGGCAAGGCTAAGCCAGATGTAGCCGATGTCAACCCAGGTGGTGTTGAGGAGACTGTCCCAGCAAACCAGGAGGTGCAGGACCAAGGAAGGATGATGCTGCTCTGCTTCAAGTGGTAGAAAATGAGAGCACCAAAGAGGCAGTTGGACCTCAAACCCCCCCCAAAGCTCCCAAGAAAGACAGAAAACGGGGAGCAGAAGGTGGAGATAGGGAGGCCAAGAAGAAGAAAAACTCCAAGGGAGATGAAGTTGCTCTCCGGCCTCCGGAGTCTCTTCCTCCGGTCGACCCAACAGACCCAACTCAAGCAGAGGAAATTCCAAGTGACTTTCACACTGGAGAGGGTGCCGAAGGGGATATTAACATTGATGGAGTAGACATCAGTGGACTTCAAGGGATTGGTCTTTACTTTGGATACCTTGAGAAGGACGACTTTGCTGGCCCTTACCTCCCCCCAAGATCTTCGAACATTGTCACTTTCAATGGTAAATCTTTTTCTGTTTCAGGAGAGAAGGACGTGGTGACCCATTCCTTGTTGAGCAATATTCAACCGGTGCTCAACTTGGAGAAGCAGGTGCGAAATCAATCAGCCATCATCAACACACTCACCTCTGATAAAGAGAGTTTGTCTAACAACCTCCTTACTACCAACCAGAGTGTTGAGGCATTAAAGAGAGAGAATGAGGAGTTGAAGAGGGGGAAGGAGGATTTGGCCACCAAGCTGACCACTTCGGAGGGGATTATCAAAGAGCTCCAATCCAAGTATTTTGACTTGGAGAAGAATATTTCTACCTTAAAAGAGGAGGTGAAGGCCAAAGACAACATCATCCAGACCCTAACCAATGACAAGGTTTCGCTCGAAAATGCTGTGTCTAAGGCTAAGCAAGAAAATGATGATTTGTTGAAAGGAGCAGGAGAAGACAATCCAAGTCAGGATTGATGCATACACCAACAAGGTGATAGATTCCCAAGAGGAAATGTATGCTGAAGTCAAGTCAGACATTGTCTTTCTCTTTCATGAAAAATTTCTGAAGAGGACACTGGGAGATCTATGGCGATTTGTGGAGTACGAAGACCTTCCTCACCATACCATGACCGATCGTGATAAGCACTGCTATTCCAGTGGTTGTGATGATACTACTAATGAAGATGAAAATACTGGAGAGATTCCAAACGAGGAGACCAAGGATCCCAAGAAAAAATCAAGTGAGGCTGGGCCATCCAAGGAAGCTCAAGCTTAAAACTTTAACTATGTTTCTATTTTTCTTTAATTTTTGTGTCAGACTAAAGTCCTTGGATGGCCAAGGCAATTTTGTAATCGTGTCCGGAGCTTGTCCGGATAAACCTTCTCTTTTAAACCTTCAAAGTCCTTGGATGGCCAAGGCATTTTACATATTTTAATATTATCCTCCGATATTATCCGGGCAAGTTTATCTTACACAATTCTTACATTGTTTTTTAGTTCCCCAATTTTGACGGCTTGTATTTAAATAGCCTTTAGTTATTTTCTAAGTACTTTGAAGTGAAAGTGTTTAAATTCTCTGATGAAAAATGTTTAAATGGTTATCACTCCACCGAATCAATCTGATCTGTCATTCAAATTCCTCCAAATTTTTCAAGAAGGCATCAAATTTTATTAAAAATATATGGACACCTCATTAAAACCTCCCCGCGCCACCAGGGTAGGAAAGAGTATGCTCCATAATATTTACATGGACTTTAAACAAGTAAATATTTACATAGTTTTTATTCTAGATACAATCGGAGGTGTTCAATGCTCCAAGGATGATTCAAATTCCTCCCATCTTTATCTTGAAGCCTGTATGCCCCAGGCTTAAGCTTTTCACTGACCAGATAGGGTCCTTACCAAGTTGGAGCTAGCTTACCGAACTGCCTTTCCTTAGTGTGCAAGAAGACTTTTCTCAATACTTTATCCCCTGGTTGAAAATCCCTCCTTTTGATTTTGGAAGCAAACTTGCTTCTCATCAAACCCTGATAGTGTGTGGCTCTGAGGTGAGCCTTAACTCTTCTTTCTTCCATCAAGTCAAGTTGACTTTTGGTCGCCACTTCGTTAGGTTATTCGGAAAAATTATGGACTCGAAATGAAGGGAGAGTAACCTCTATGGGAGATATTGCATCCATGCCATATACCAAGGAAAATAGGGACTCTTGTGTTGCAGCCCCCGGGAGTAGTCCGGTTGGCCCATAGTACTTCTTGTAGATAGCTTGGCCACTTTCCAGCAGCCCCCTCTAGATTAGTTTTAAGACCGGACATGATGGTCATGCTAGCTACTTCAACTTGACCATTTGCCTGTGGGTGGAAAGGAGAAGAGAAGCAGTGTTGAATGCCTCTAGAAGCACAAAAATTCTCCATATCTTTGTTATCGAACTGTGGCCCATTGTCTGTGGTTATCTTTTGAGGAACTCCAAACTTGCAACAAATATTAGATATGATGAATTTTATAACAGCTTTCGAAGTAGTTCCTGCCAGTGAGGCTGCCTCTACCCACTTTGAGAAGTAATCAATAGCAACAATTATAGTTCTGCACCCTCCGGATGCCATGGGTAGAGGTCCCACCAAATCCAGCCCCCATCGAGCAAAAGGTATTGGCTCAGAAATTAACTCTAAAGGGACAGCTGGGATATGAATTTCATTACTGTATCTTTGGCACAGATCACACTTAGTTACCAATTCCTTGGCATCTTGCATTATGGAGGGCCAATAGTACCCAGCTAACAAGACTCTTCTTGTTAGAGCCCTAAACCCACGGTGTGATGATCCCTCGCCATCGTGTAATTCGGAGAGCACTATATGGGACTCTTTGATCCCCAAACATCTTAAAAGAGGTCCACTAAATGACTTCTTATAAAGAACATCTCTTAGGATGACAAATCCACGAGCCTTATACTTAATTTTCTTTGCCACTGTTTTTTCCGGAGGCAAGATGCCATCTGAAAGGTATTGGAAAAAAGGAAATCTCCAATCTTGAGGTTGTTCTACTTGTATATTTAAACTTTCTTCTTCTTTATTATGACTAATTTGAATGGATGTGCACTCTTGCACATGAATCCAAGGGTAGGACTCAGCATAGGCTATGGTTGCCAGAGAATCTGCTAATGTATTTTCTGTTCGGGGTATGTGTTCGTATGTGATGTCTCTGAAATTAAGTGCTACTTCTTTAAGAACAAATACGTATATAACCAACTTCTCTTTTTTGGCCTCGGATTGACCTTGTGCATGATGGATAAGAAGCTGAGAATCTCTCTTTAACCTGACCCTTTTGGCTCCACAAATGATGCTAATTTTAAACCAGCTATATCAGCTTCATATTCGGACTCATTATTGGAAGCCATGAAAGCAAAACATATAGCCTGGTACATTTTGTCGCCGTACGGAGAGGTTAAGCATATCCCAGCACCACAACCCATGGTACTTGATCCACCATCAGTCCGGACAACCCATAATTTTTTTATTGTTTTTTCACCTATTGCTTGCTTAGTGTCTCTGCCCGAATGAAACTCAACTAGGAAGTCAGCAACAGTCTGGGCCTTTACTGCTGTCCGAGGAGCAAATTCAATATCATAGTCTCCCAGTTCTACTAACCATTTGGTCATTCTGCTTGAAATGTCTGCCTTTTGAAGAACATTTTTCAAAGGAAAAGACTTCCGAACAACAATAGAATGAGACTGAAAGTAGGGCCTCATTTTCCTAGCAGCAATTACTAAGGCCAGTGCTAATTTTTTAAGTTTTAAATACATTTTTTCTGCATCTATCAAGCTCTTGCTGATATAGTACACTGGACGAGGATAGTTATCCACCTCCCTTACTAACACTGCACTTATGGCACAATCAGAAACTACCAAGTATAGGCAGAGAGTCTCTCCATCAAGAGGTTTAAATAAAGTTTTAGGGGAAGATAAGTGCTTCTTAATTTCATTGAAAGTCTGGTCGCACTGTGGAGACCAATTAAATTCTTTTTCACCTTTCAAAGTTTGAATTAATGGGGCACACTTATCCGAAGACCTTGAAATAAAACGGTTTAAAGCAGCTAACCTCCCCGTCAGTCTCTGTACTTCTTTAATATTCCGAGGAGGCTCCATCTGTAATAAAGCACCAAGCTGGTCTGGATCAGGCTGTATCCTTTTCTCACTTATCACATACCCCAATAATTTTCCGGATTGTACTCCAAAAACACACTTCTCTGGATTCAACTTTAAATTCACTTTTGCCAAGTTGGCAAAGGTTTCTTGGAGATCTGTTAAGTGTAGCTCTTCCTCCACACTCTTTACCATCATGTCATTGATACTAATCTTTGATAAGTAGCCCCAACATTCTTTAACCCAAATGACATCACCTTGTAACAATTGAGGCCTCTATCAGTAACAAATGTAGTATGTTCTTGATCCTTTGGATCTACTTGAATCTGATTATACCCGGAGAAGATATCCATAAAGGACAATAGCTTGTTCCCAGATGTGGAGTCCACTAACTGATCAATTCGGGGGACCGAATATAGATCTTTTGGGAAAGCTCTATTGAGATCAGTAAAATCAATGCACATTCGCCACTCTCAATTTTTCTTCTTTACTAACACCGGATTGGCTGTCCATAAAGGGTACTAAGATTCCTTTATGTGCCACATTTTTGTAAGCCAGTCAACCTCTTGAACTATGACATCAGCTTTCTCTTTAGAAAAAACTCTCCTTTTCTGCACAACAGGTGCTACATCCCTCCGGATTGATAGTTGGTGTGATATAATGTATGCTGGCACTCCGGTTACATCAACATTGCACCAAGCGAAAACATGTTGATGGTCTTTCAAAAAAAGCTAACATTTTACTCTTTAATTCCGATGTCATCTTGGACCCGATCTTGACACTCCTTCCTTCAGCCAGAGAGCGAGTTTCAACTTCTTCAATTGGTATTTAAACACTAGGGGTCTCTCTGGGATCATCAATTTCACCCTCTCCCCCAGAGGGCCCCTAAAATTTCTAATTCTCACTGATCCGAACTGCCCCCAAAGTTTGAAGGGCCAGTGCTGTTGCATAAAACTCCCTTGCTACCTTTTGAATGCTTCAGATAACTCCCACTTGTCCTTGTACAACATATTTTAAACATTGGTGGACTGTTGAAGCCACAACATGCATCATGGAGAGCCAAGATCTCCCCAAAATGGCATTATAACATATGGGAGAATCCACCACAATAAAAAATATTCTGACCATCTTCTTGAAAGGGCCCTTGCCCAACAAAACCTCATCCTCAAACTCCCCGATCACATCTGCTGAGCTTCCAGTAAAACCCACAATTGACATGTTCGAACGCTGTATTACTGCTGGATTCTTCATTTGTTTGTAGGAAGTCAAAAAGATGATATTGGCTGAACTACCGGTGTCCACCAAAATTCTTCTAATATCATTGCCCCCAATGGATGCTCCCAGCACAACATCATCTTCATGGGGACCAGCTATGTCCCTCAAGTCATCCTCATCGAAAAAATAAAGGGAAAATGAATTTGTGATTGATAGGAAGTCATGCCTCCTTCAAGTTGGGTAGCTAGAGTATAAACATACGTCTTTCTTGAAGAAGCAGTTGGTGCAGTCATGGTGTCTCCCCCAAATCTTGTAAGTGACTCAAAAAAAGCTGATGAGTACGGACACCGTGTTGCAGTGTTCTGTGATAACTCCCACCTTATTTCGGGTTGGATCCGGGTCCAAATATTATGACTCTACATCAAATCTTTCAATTATCACCATAGCCCCATCCGGAGCCAATGTTCCTGCATTGTTTGGGCCAGTCCGATGAGCATTATCAGGCCTATTTCCACTTCTTCTTTTAACATAAGCCCCTAACTTCCCTCTTTCAATCAAATTATGCACTTCTTGTTTCAACGCGATGCAATCTTCAGTGTTATGGCCAGTATCATGGTGATACTGGCAGAAACAATTATTATGAATTTTTCTGGGAGATTGCAATGCAACCGGCTTTCTGAAATGTACTTCGTCTTTTGTTTTGTCAATAATGGTGGCTACATTTTCTTTCAATTCTGCAAACCACTCCAGTTGAACCCAAGGTCCTCGCTTGGCTCTGAGCTGGTGCGGCTGGGGGATTGAACCTTGGCCCTATTATGACCCTGTCCGACATCCTTGGCCTTGTACCTGGACTGATTCTGGTTTTGATTTGGTGCAGCTGGGGCATATCTCACTTACCGGTGCACCCTGGTTTACTTCGTTTCATCCACATTAATCTATTTGCCGACTTGATTCAGTAAACCACCCCACGTCATGGCTTCTTCCTCGTTACCAAATCAGACAAATTGCTAGGGTTCAAACCCTGTTTCAGAGAAGCTATTGCTACTTGTTCAAAGCAATCAACTAATCCATTTTCGGTATTCACAAAGCGACTTATATATTCCTTCAAAGATTCATTTGGTTCCCGGGCACAATGGATAATAGTGTCCCATTGTCTTTCACTTCCTTACTTCTAACGAATTGCCTCCGGAAGGCCACCCAAAAAGTATCAAAATTTATGATGCAGCCTTGTGGCAGACAATTTTACCACTTCAGAGCACTCCCCGTAAAAGACTGGGAGAACGCTCGACAAACTAACTTATCGTCATCGTCAAAATTCATCATAAATTTTTTGAATTGCTCCAGATGGTTATCCGGATCTTTACTCCTAGCATATTTTTCCATCTTTGTGCTGTCAAACCTCTGAGGAAGGTTTCCAGACAATATCTTGGAGGACAATGGAGACTGTCTCCAATTCCGGCCAGGACTAAACACAATATCTTCATTGGGAGTTGTAAAGATACCTGGTTCATCATGAAAAGCGAAAGAATCCATTAACAGTCGGTCTACATGTCTCCGGCCATGGCTGTGGCTATGAGACGGTCCTTCACCCAAGTGCCTCTTCAACCTTCCATGCCTGTCCCTCTTTCTTGAATATATTTTGACCAACTTCTGTTTCTTCTTAGAACGGCCTTCATCACTGCTGGATGACAGGGATTCTTCAAATCCATGTTCGTTCGAGTAGCTACTTGAAGACTCTGAGTCTGAATCAGAGATCTCCACCGGTTTAGACCGATGAGACTTCTTTGAACTAACATGAGTTTTTTTAGTACTTACGTGGGTCTTTGATGGCTCATGCTATCTTGGATTATCAGTGTGGTGAACTACTGACACTTTTAACTTTTCTTTCAAGCCCATCTCTGCCCTTTTAGCAGCCCTCAAGGCTTCTATCTCAACTTTTAACCTGTCTTGCTCCTCGATCGTATATTCATCGTTTTCTCCCACCACTTCTGCCAAAGCTGGTGGCACTTCCTGCTCGTCCGGATTCATCCGAACTGGTTTTTCTTGATGGTTTTGAATACTAGATTCAGGCACCTTCTCCTCCTACTGTGGTCGCCAATTTGGTGTGAATTATTTTCGACTGAGGGTAATTTGGTCAGGAGTCTTGTGATGTTTCAAAGGTATTTATTGTTTGTATGGTTTGTAGTGAGAGATTTGAGCTGCCTGGTTGTATTAAATGTTCAATACACTCATTAATAAAAGTGGTTGGGTATTTATACCCTTAATTATGGACCATATGGGCTTTAGGGTCATACTTATGGAATCGGGTCGAGTTAAAAAATCCATTAGTTTTATTAAGCAGATTAGCAATTAGCTTAGTCAGAAAATGATTAACTCTTAATACTTTAGTCCAGTTCGGATGGTTCAGTGGGTGGTTTATGTCCGAATTTCCCTTGTCCGGTTTTTACAGTGAGTGGTGAAAATATCCGGACTCATCACTAATGACTTCAATTGGTCTCCACAATGTAGCCAAGCTTTTGATGAAATAAAAAGATACATGTCTTTACCAAAAACCCTTAATAATCCTGTTGAAGGAGAAACACTTTAAATGTACTTGGCTGTGTTAGAATATGCCATAAGTACAGTGTTGGTAAGAGAAGTGGACAATTATCCTCGTCCGGTGTACTACATCAACAAGAGTATGATAGATGTTGAGAAGAGAGATCTAAAACTTGAAAAGTTGCCATTAACCTTAGTGATTGCTGCTAGAAAAATAAGGCCGTATTTTCAGTCTCATTTCATCATTGTCAGAACGTCTTTTCTGCTAAAGAATATTCTTGAGAAGACAGACATATCAAGCCGGATGACCACGTGGTCAGTGGAGTTGGGTGATTATGATATTGATTTTTCTCCACGAACTACCATCAAAGCTCAATCTGTTGCTGATTTCCTGGTAGATTTTCATTTGAACATGAGTTCTAAACAAGCCTCAGAGGAGAAGACTAAAAAGGTATGGGTTATCTGGACGGATGATGGATCTAGCATAATGGGTTGTGGGGATGGAATTTTCTTAACCTCTCCGTACGGTGATAAACTATATCAGACTATATGTTTTGCGTTCAGGGCCTCTAACAACGAGTCTGAATACGAAACAGCTATAGCTGGTCTTAAGTTAGATCACCTGTGTGGGGCTAAAAGAGTTAAACTGATGAATGATTCTCAGCTTCTTATCCACCATATTCAAGGTCAATCTGAGGCAAAGAAGGAACAATTAATCAAATACTTATTCATCATTAAAGAGGTGGCTACCAATTTCAAGAATATTTGTTATGAGCACATTCCTAAATTAGAAAATACGATGACAGTTTCCTTGGAAACTATAGTATACTATGAGTCCTACCCATGGATTCAAATACAAGAATGCCCATCCATACAATCAAACCAGAACAAGGAAGAGGAAGAGAGCTTAAGTGTACAAGTAGTTCAGTCCAAATATTAGAGATTTCCCCTTCTCAATATATCTCTGATGGGATTTTGCCTCCGGAGAAAGCTATGGCAAGGAAAATGAAATACAAGGCTCATGGATTTTTGATCATAAGAGAGGTATTTTTATAAAAAAATCGTTCAACAGACCTCTCTTGCATTGTTTGGGGGCTGCAGAGTCCCAAATCATTTCATTCGAACTACACGATGGAGAAGGATCAGCACATTGTGGTTACAGAGCTCTAACCCGAAGGGTTTTATTGGCCGAATACTATTGGACATCAAGAATGGAAGATGCTAAGGAATTGGTAAAAAAGTGTGATCCATGCCAAAGGTATGGTAACGAAATTTATATCCCAACAGTTCTTATGGAGTCTATTTCTGAGCCAGTACCTTTTGCCCGTTAGGATTGGATTTAGTTGGGCCTCTACCAATGGCGTCCGGAGGGTGCAAGACTATTATTGTCGCCATTGATTATTTCTCAAAGTGGATAGAAGAAGCTCCCCTGGCAGGAACTACTTCAAAAGCTGTTATAAAATTTATCTTGTCTAATATTTGTTGCAGATTTAGAGTTCCACAAAAGATAACCACAGATAACGGGCCACAATTTGATAACAAGGATGTGGAGAGTTTTTGTGCCTCCAGGGGCATTCAACATTGCTTCTCTTCTCCTTTCCACCCACAAGTAAATGGCCAAGTTGAAGTGGCAAACATGATCATTCTATCCGGCTTAAAAAAGAATTTAGAAGGGGTTGCAGGGAAGTGGCCAAACTATTTGCAAGAAGTATTGTGGGCATACCAGACAACTCCTAGGGCTGCTAGTCAAGAATCTCCTTTTGCCTTGGTGTATGAGATGAATGAAATTACTTCTATAGAAGCAACTCTACCATCATACAGGTTCCACAACTATTCCGAACAAGCCAATGAGTTGGCATTTAGGAGTCAGTTAGACTTAATTGAAGAAAGAAGGGTTAAAGCTCATCTTAGAACAACCCACTATCAAGGCTTGATGAGGATCAGATTTGCTTCCAATATCAAGAAAAGGGATTTCCAACCAGGAGATAAAGTTTTAAGAAAGTTTTTCTTGCATACTAAGGAAAAACAGTTCGGTAAGTTGGCTTCAAACTGGGAAGGCCCTTATGAGGTCTTCGAAAAGCTTAAGCCTGTGACATATAGGCTTCAAGACAAAGATGAAAGAAGTTTGAAGCACCCATGTAATATTGAACACCTCAGGTTATATCTAGAATAAAAGTTGTGTAAATATTGGGCATACTCTTTCCTACCCTGGTGGCGCGGGGAGGTTTTAATGAGGTGTCTGTTTTTTCAATAAAATATGATGCCTTCTTAAAACGTTCGATGTAGTTTGATTACAATTCTTTTCAAATCTTCATTTTAATACTAAGGATCTTTGACAGATCGGATTAATCTGGTTGAATGATGACCATTAAATACATGTCAAAAGAGATATTAAACACTCTCACTTTAGATATTTTTGAAGTAAATTGGGACTCTTTAAACATTAGCCATTAAAACTGAAAGCAAGCATGGAACAAAGCAAAATTTGATAAGATAAGCCTGTCCGGGTATGGACTTGATAATGTTACTAAAGTACAAAATATGCCTTGGCCATCCAAGGACTTTAAGTGTTGTGAAAGACTTATCCGGACTCAAACCGGATACAATTACAAAAATTCCTTGGCCATCCAAGGACTTTAGTAGTTCACAAATTAAGAAAACACAAAAGATGTTTAAAAACCTTAGGGCTTATTCCCTTTGGATGTTCCTCCATCACCTCCTTTCTTGGGGCTTCTGAGTTCAACACTTGAACTCTCACCGGTTTTTTTCCTCTTCATCAGTAATAGAGTCTATTCCACTGTTATAGTTGTGTTTGTAACCAGTGGCCATGGTATGGAACGGGATGTCTTCGTACTCCACATATTTCCACAAGGGGCCAAACGTCTTCTTCAGAATCGTTTCATGGAAAAACAACACCATGTCAGACTTCACCTCAGCATACCTTGCTTCCAAGGAGTCTATCACCTCATTGGTGTATTTATCAATACTGGCCTGAATTTTCTGTTCCTGCTCCTTCTCCAAGTCTTCTTTCTCTTTAGTTACCTTAGATACAATATCTTCTAGGGAATTCTTCTCATCGGACAAGGTCTGGATGACACCATCTTTGCTCTTCAGGTCCTCCCTTAAGGTTAAAAGATCTTTCTCCAAACTAGAGCACTTAGTTTGGAGCTTAGTATTAGCATTCTCCGAAGTGGTCAACTTCGTAGACAGATCTTCCTTGTCCTTCCTCAATGCTTCAAGCTCTTTTTTCAATTCTTTAATGCTCTGGTTAGCATTGAGGAGATTGGTTGACATAGACTCCTTATCAGTATTGAGGGTATTGATAAGGGTGGACTGGTTCTTCACCTGCCTCTCCAGATCGAGCATTGGTTGGTTATGACCTAGAAGATAATAGGCCAACGTATCTTGATATTCAGAAATAGAAAAAGACTTACCGTTGTAGGTCACCATGTTGGAAGAACCTATAGGACGGAAATGACCAACAAAGTCATCCTTCTCTTAGTCGGTGAAGTAAAGACCGATGTCCCGAAGGGCTCTGATGTCCATGCCATCAATCTCTCCTCTATTACCCTCTCTGAGTTGCAGATCTGTTGGAACTTTCTCTGCCAAGGTGGGGTCAGCAAAAGCGCTGGAGTAAGAAGCTCCGAAGGGCGAAGAATTATTTATTCCCCTAAGGTGACCTTTTTCTTCTTGGTAGCCTTTTCATAATTACTTGCTCCCCTTTTTCGGTCATTTTTTGGAGGCCTTGATGGATTTTGTGATTCTCCTTCCTCCTTAACAGTCTCAGCTTCAACTACCTTAAGCAAGACAGCATTGATCCCCCTTTGGTTCCCCGAACCAGTCTCTTCTACAGCAGCCCGAACTGTCTCTGTTGCAGCTCTTTTTTTCTTTCTCTTCATCTTTCTAGGAGCCTTGGCTTTAGAGGGCAAGGTGGACACCAGGTGGAGGGGGTGTAGTCAATTCTTCCCATGTAAGATCTCTTCGACCTGTGGTATTCCACATATGGGATCTCACCATATTTCCTGAGGTAAAGTAGTTGTGGAAGACGTTCCCCCAATGCTCAGCAACCCATGCGTTTAGTTTGGCACATGTGGTTTGCCCCTCCTCTAAGTATACGGTGTACTCTTTCGGCAATTGAGTACTCTTCCACCTACTAGTTAGCATACTAGGGTTGGTTTTGGCTTTGATCTTCCTCCCATTTTCCCATGACCCACTGATGAATAAGAACTGAGTTCTCTAATTCTTCGCTGACTCCAACAAGTCGTCTACCACTTTGAAGTTATTTCCCATGTTGTGACGATAGAACATGATGTGGTGATTCTTGCATAGGCTTGCTACAACGGATTATTTCTCCATGGTAAGAGGGATTTTAGATAACCTCGATGCCAATATGCAGGCGAGGAGAGAGTACCAGGCGTTCAGACTTAGTTGGTTAGGACAAAGTTTTACCAGGTGGAAGTACCTGACAATTTCTGGGTCTAATGGGAGCCGAAGTCCCCAGTTCAGCAGCTCTGTAAAAATGACCACCTCGTTGAGCTTACAGTCCATCAGAGTCCCCAGTGTGACTGGTATCCTCACCTTTACTGATTCTGGAATCCCCCATTTTGTCCGGATCCATCCCAATTTCGTAGTATGAGTATATACATAATTAATGTTCTGCATAGCCAACAAGTATTTAACATTAATTTTTTGTAAAGCAAGGCCCTACCTTGCCCTCCAAACACTCCAAAAGATCCGGATGAGCTACACCAACTTTAACCTTGCCTTTACCCTTCCTATCAGAGGTGACATCCTCAGTTTGACCTGAGGCCTCAGTTTCGAAGGGTGCCTCTTCAGTGCTGTCTTCCATCACTTCTTCCATCATTGTGGAAGATTTACCAATTGTTGTGGATGGAAGGGTGTTAGCTTCTGGTTCAACGGTCTGTCCGGATGAATGAGAACCAGTTGTTTCTAAAGCCCCGGTGTCCAGTTGAGGCTCAGTTCTGGAGGATTTCGCTTGAAAGGATACTTTGGATGCCTCTGATCCGGATGGCTTGTCTTGTGAGGATTTTTTAGACACCTCCGATCCGGAGGGCTTATCTTTTGATATGGCTTTAGAAGCCTCCAATCTGGAAAGTTTATCTTGTGAAGTAATTGCTTGGGCTTTCACCAAACGAGTCGTCTGGTGTGAAGTTGTTTTTCTGGAGAGTTTTCGATATCTGAGCCCATGATTAAGAAAAATGAGGGTTTTCTAACGCTTGATACTGCATTTTATTTGGTAGTAGAGGGTTGGGACTCCTGAACAGATAGCCTGATGGGATTGGTTTGAACAGCATTTTGGGTTTTGAATTTCTGGTGGAAGATGACCCTTGGTCAGTTTCTTGGGGTGGTTCCCCAGAGTTTTCGCTCGGGGAGACTGGGAGACCAGCAGCGATACGATTCTCCCTTTCAACGCTTTTAGCTTTTTCTAACTTGGACAAGTTCAACCAGCCGCCTTTTACAAGAGTGTTTCTAGCTGTGAGCATAAAAGTATCCAATAACAAGTTTAAAAGTAAGGGTGGAAAGCTCTCACCAAGGTTTTTTAGTGATGAAGGTAATGGAACAATGAAAAAATGACTTATGTATTAGTAGAAAATGGTAACTAATACCTAGGAGAAGTTAGAAAGCTTTTGCAATGATTAGAGACGGCACAAACGTGGAGAAAATTAAATGCATAGGTTACTTTTTAGGTATAGTGGGAGCACCAATATAGGTAAAAAACGACTGGTAGGTCGAATCAGGTTATAACACGTGTCCCACGATCCAACGAAAGACTCTTAGAATTTTTGGAAAAGTCAGTTCAGACAAGTTTCAAGCTAGATACATGAATGAATCAGAGAAAATCGACACTGAATAAGAAATTTTTTTAGTCATGCCAAAGATTTTTGACAAGCCCTAAAAAAGGGGCTATTGATGAGTCCGGATAACTTAATCACAGCCTACTGAGATTTCCGGACAAGCGAAATTCGGACATAAACTTGTCACTAAACTATCCGGACAGGACAAAAGTAAAGAAACAACTAAACAACTTCGGACTAAGATATGTGCTAATCAGCTTAATAAGTAAATGAGTCCTTAAACTTGACCCGGTTCCATAATTTGACCCGAAAGGCCATTGGTCCATAATTAAGGGTATAAATACCCCAAATACTTTCATTAATGAGGGTAATAAACATTTAATACAACTAGGCAGCTTAAATCTCTCACTACTTCACACTAAAATATTTAACACTCTCTAAACTTTCCAAAACACTTGACAAAATTACCCTCAGCTCAAAATAAACCTCACCAAACATGGTATAATCGTTTACCTCAAGGGTGTATCAAGAATTTAGATATTTTCTAGGGCATGTCCCGACAATATTTTATTGGAAATAAGAAGTTCCGAGATAACGGGGACACTATAATCTATTGCAGGCAGAAAGTGGGAGAGAGTCTCAAAGATTATACAAAGTGTTTTATCAAGGTCAAGACAGACATTGAGTTTTGCGAAGATAAAGTGGCTCTAGATTCCTTTTGAACGAGTTTGCTTCATGGGGTGATGAAGGATAATACCGCTGAAACACAGGCTATGACATTTGGAGCTTTACTGGATGAGATAGAAAAACGAATTTTAGTTGAAGATTTTAGAGCGTCAAAAATATAATTTGATGAGTCCGGATTCTGTCACCACTTCGGACAGGGTCAGTTCAGACAATGTCTACCTAACCGGATATGGGCAGTTCGGACATCATCATCCATTGGACTGTTCGAACAGAACTAAAGTACTTAAAACCTAATCACTTCTTGACTAAGCTGCCTGTTCCCTTACTTAGAACTCATGGGTCCTTAAACTCGACCCGGGTCTATTAAACACGACCCGAAAGCCCATAAGGCCCAAATATAAGGGTATAAATACCCAACCACAAACATTAAATGAGGGTAATGAAAATTAAATACAACCAAGCTGCTTGATTCGCCCTCTACACTCTACCCAAATATTAAATACTCGCAAACTTCCACACAACTCTAAACAGAAATTACAAAATTACCCTCAGACGAAAATAAACCACATTAAATTGGCGACCATAGTGGGAGCACAACGGTGCCTGAATCTAGCATTCGAAAGAATCAGAAAAAATTAATCCGAATGAATCCGGACGCCCCGGAAGTACCACCAGCTTTGGTTGAAGTGGTGGGTGAAAATGATGAATATACCATCGAGGAGCGTGATAGATTAAAGGGCGAGATAGAAGCTCTGAGGGCAGAGAAGGCAAAGATGGGCATAAAAGAGAAGTCAAAGGCATCAGTTTCTCATCATACCGACAACCCTAGAGAGCATGAGCCTTCGAAGACCCATGTGAGTACCAAGAAGACTCATGCTAGATCCAAAAAATCTCACCGGTCCAAGCCAGTGGAGAGCTCTGATTCAGACTCAGAATCTTCTAGTAGCTCCTCGGGCGAGGATGGAGTTGAAGAGTCCTTATCCTCCAGTAGTGATGAGGGCCGATCTAAAAAGAAACAAAAGTTAGTTAAGAAGTATTCAAGAAAAAGGGATAGACATGGAAAGTTAAAGAGGCATATAGGCAAAGGATCATCTCACAGCCGGAGACATGTAGACCGGATGCTGGTGGATCATTTTGCCTTCCACGATGAACCAGGTATCTTTGAAACTCCCAATGAGGATACTGTTTTCAGTCGTGGCCGGAATTGGAGACAATCTCCATTGTCTTCCGAGATTATGTCCGGAAACCTGCCTAAGAGGTTCGATAGCACAAAAATGGAGAAATACGATAACAGTAAAGATTCGGACAACCACTTGGAACAATTTAAAAACTTCATGATGAATTTCGATAATGACGACAAGTTGCTCTGTAGAGCATTCTCCCAATCCTTTACGGGGAGTGCTCTGAAGTGGTATAACAGCCTACCACAAGGTTGCATCAGAAATTTCGATACCTTTTGGGTGGCCTTTCGAAGGCAGTTTGTTGGGAGTAAGGAATTGAAGGGCAATGGGGACACAATAATCCATTGTGCCCAAGAACCAAACGAATCATTGAAAGAATACATAAGTCGTTTTGTAAATACCAAAAACGGGTTGGCTGATTGCTTCGAGCAAGTAGCAATAGCATCTTTGAGGCAAGGCCTAAACCTTGGAAATTTGGCTGGTTCAGTAACCAGAAAGAAAGCCATGACTTGGGGAGGTCTACTGAATCAGGTGGGAAAGCAAATCAACGTTGATGAAATAAAGAAAACTAGGGTGCACAGGCAGGTGAGGTCTGCCCCGGTTGCACCAAACCCCAACCAAAATCAGTCCGGGAACAAGGCAAGGGAGGCCGGGCAGGGTCATAACAGAGCTAAAGCTCAGTCTCAGCCAGCTGTGCCTGGCCAGAGTCAACAATCCAGAAATAAGAGAGGGCCTTGGGATCAACCGGAGTGGTTTGCAGAGTTAAAAGAAAGTGTGGCCACCATTTATGACAAAACAAAGGAAGAAGTACACTATAGAAGGCCGGCTGCACTGCAATCTCCTAGGGAACATTGTAACAATTCCTTCTGTCAGTACCATAATGATACTGGCCATACCACTAACGATTGTATTGCTTTAAAACAAGAAGTTCAGAATTTAATTAAAAGAGGAAAGCTGGGGGCATATGTCAAAAGAAGAGGAGGAAATAGGCCTGATAATGCTCATCGGGCTGGTCTGAACAATGCATGCACATCTGCTCCAGAGGGAGCTATGGTTATAATCGAAAGATTCGATGTAGAGTCAGAGTACTTAGATCCTGATCCAACTCGAAATAGAGTGGGTTCCATTGAGGAACGTTGTAAAACAGTCTTCGGGCTTATTAAGTTTTTTGAGTCACTCACAATTTTCGGAGGGGATACTATGACAGCTCCTACTGCTTCTTCAAGGAAGAGGCACATTCATACTTTAGCTACCCAGCTGGAAGGAGGCATGACCTCCTATCAATCACAAATTATATTTCCCTTCATTGTTTTTGATAAGGATGACTTAAGGGATATAGATGACCCTCATGAAGATGCTGTTGTCATAGGAGCATCCATTGGGGGCAATGACAAAAGACGAATCCTGGTGGATACTGGGAGTTTGGCCAATATCCTCTTTTTAACCTCTTATAAGAAGATGAAAAACCCAGCTATAATTCAGCGTTCAGACAGATCAATTGTGGGTTTCACTGGAAGCTCAGCAAATGTGATCGGGGAGTTCGAAGAGGAAGTCTTGTTGGGCAAAGGCCCTTTTAAGAAGATGGTTAGAATAATTTTTATTATGGTGGATTGTCCCACTTGTTATAATGCTATTTTAGGGAGGTCTTGGCTCTCTAGGATGCATGTAGTGGGCTCAATAGTCCACCAATGTTTGAAATATGCTGTTCAAGGACAAGTGGGAGTTGTTCGGAGCAGCCAAAAGATTGCAAGAGAGTGTTATGCCACAGCACTGACTCCACGGACGCTTGGGGTAGTTCGTATCAATGAAGAATAACAGTTTGAGGGGCTTTCTAGGGGTGAGGATGAAATTGATGACCCCAGAGAGACCCCTAGAGTGTTGATACCGATTGAAAAAGTTGAAACACATTCTTTGGAAGAAGGAAAAAGTGTTAAGATAGGGTCCAAAATGCCATCCAAACTGAAGAGTAAAATGTTGAAGTTCCTAAAAGACCATCAGCATGTTTTTGCTTGGTGCAATGCTGATGTTACCGGAGTTCCAGCAGATATTATATCACATCACCTATCCGTCCGAAGAGACATAGCACCTGTGGTACAAAAGAGAAGGGCTTTTTCCAAGGAAAATGCTGATGTTATTGTTCAAGAAGTTGACAGACTTACTAAAATGGGGCATATAAAGGAGTCTGAGTATCCTTTGTGGACAGCCAATCCGATCTTAGTAAAAAATAAAAATGGCAAGTGGCGTATGTGCATTGACTTCAAAGATCTCAATAGGGCTTGCCCAAAAGATTTATACCCGGTCCCCCGGATTGATCAGCTTGTGGATTCTACTTTTTGGAATAAGCTACTGTCTTTCATGGATGCCTTCTCCGGATACAATCAGATTCAAGTAGATCCAAAGGATCAGGAGCATACCACGTTTGTCACTGATAGGGGTCTTTATTGTTACAAGGTGATGCCATTTGGGTTAAAAAATGCTGGGGCTACCTATCAGAGGTTAGTAAACAAAGCCTTTGCTGATCAAATTGGAAGAAACATGGAAGTGTACATTGATGACATGATGGTAAAAAGTGTGGATAAAGAACTACACTTGGCTGATCTTCAAGAAACTTTTGCTAACTTAGTAAAAGTGAATTTGAAGCTAAATCCAGAAAAATGCGTGTTCGGAGTGCAGTCCGGGAAATTCCTAGGTTATGTAATAAGTGAGCAAGGGATACATCCCGATCCGGACCAGCTTAATAGCCTCCTCGGAATGTTAAAGAAGTACATCGGTTGACTGGGAGGTTGGCTGCTTTAAATCGATTCATCTCAAGGTCTTCGGACAGATGTGCCCCGGTTTTTCAAACTTTAAAGGGTGCGAAGAGATTTGACTGGACTTCACAGTGCGATGAGGCCTTCAATGAGATTAAGAAATATCTGTCCTCCCCCAAGACTTTATTTAAACCCGTTGATGGAGAGACACTCTTGGTATACTTGGCAGTTTCAAGTTGTGTCATCAGTGCTGTATTGGTAAGAGAGGTGGATAATTACCCCAATCCGGTGTACTACATCAGCAAGAGCTTAGTAGATGCAGAAAAATGCTACTTAAAGCTCGAAAAATTAGCATTAGCCTTGGTAATTGCTGCAAGGAAGATGAGGCCTTATTTTCAGGCTCATCCTATTATCGTCCGGACATCCTATCCCTTGAAAAATGTTCTTCAAAAGGCAGATGTTTCAAGTAGAATGACTAAGTGGTCAGTGGAGTTGGGGGGACTTCGATATTAATTTTGCTCCTCGAACAGCAATCAAAGCTCAGGATGTGGCTGATTTCTTAGTTGAATTCCACTCAGATAGGGATACAGAGCAAATGACTGAGATGAAAGATAAAAAGGTCTGGATTGTCCGGATAGATGGTGGATCAAGTACTATGGGATGTGGTGCAGGGGTATGCTTGACCTCTCCGTATGGTGACAAAATGTACCAGGCTATATGCTTTGCTTTTAGGGCTTCTAACAATGAATCCGAATATGAAGCTGCTATAGATGGTTTGAAGTTGGCTTTCATTTGTGGAGCCAAAATGGTCAAGTTAATGAGCGATTCCCAGCTTCTTATCCATCATGCACAGGGTCAATCCGAAGCTAAAAAGGAGCAACTACTGAAGTACTTACTTCTTCTTAAAAATGAGGCACTTAAGTTCAAAAGCATCATCTATGAGCACATACCCCGAACAGAAAATGAACTAGCAGATTCCTTGGCAACCATAGCCTATACTGAGTCATACCCTTGGATCCATGTGCTGGAGTGCCCTTCTATTCAACTCAACGTGGGTAAAGAGGAAGAAATTTTCGATGTACATATGAAACAACCTCAAGATTGGAGATTTCCTCTCCTGCAGTATCTCTTCGATGGCATCTTGCCTCCGGATAAATCACTAGCAAGAAAAATGAAGCACAAAGCTCGTGGTTTTATCATACTAAGAGATATTCGGTATAAAAAGTCTTACAGTAAACCTCTTTTGCAATGTTTGGGGGATGAAGAGTCTCAAATAGTTCTCTCCGAATTACATGATGGTGAGAGATCAGCTCAATGTGGATTCAGGGCTTTAACAAGGAGAGTTTTATTGGCTGGCTATTATTAGCCCTCTATAATGCAAGATGCTAAGGAGCTGGTGAGAAGGTGTGACCCATGCCAGAGATATAGCAATGAAATTCATGTCCCAGCCATCCCTTTAGAGTCAATTTCTGAGCCTATACCTTTTGCTCGATGGGGGTTGGATTTGGTGGGACCTCTTCTTCTGGCATCCGGAGGACGCATGGCGATAATTGTTGCTATTGGTTATTTCTCGAAGTGGATCGAAGCAGCCCTACTAGCAGGAACAACATCAAAAGTTGTCATAAAATTCATTTTATCCAATATCTGTTGCAGATTTGGTGTTCCACAGAAGATAATGACAGACAATGGGCCTAGCAGACTACACCTGGGGCTGCAACACAAGAGTCACCTTTTGCCTTGGTCTATGGGATGGATTCCATAGCTCCCATAGAAGCAACTCTCCCTTCCTTTCGAGTTCACAATTTCTCCGAACACGCTAACGAAATGGCAATCAGGGGTCAGCTTGACCTAATAGAGGAAAGACGAGTTAAGGCTCACCTTAGAGCTGCACACTATCAGGGTTTGATGAGAAGCAGGTTTGCTTCCAGAGTTAAAAGAAGAGATTTTCAGCCGGGGGACAAGGTGTTAAGGAAAGTCTTCTTACACACTAAAGAGAAGCTGCTCGGCAAACTGGCCCCAACTTGGGAAGGACCTTCTATGGTCATTGAAAGGCTTAAACCTGGAACATACTAGCTAGAAGACAAGGATGGAAGGGTTTTGAATCACCCTTGGAATATTGAGCATCTCCGGATGTACTTGGAGTAAAAGTTATGTAAATATTTACTTGTTTAAAAATCCATGTAAATATTTGGGGGCATACTATTTCCTACCCTGGTGGAGCGGGGAGATTTTAATGAGGTGTCTAGGCTTTTTTATAAAATTTGATGCCTTCTTAAAAATTCGAAGTGTTCTTACTTTGTTTCTTGTCACACCATCTGGATTGAATTAAAGGAATGATGACTACTTAAACATTTGTCATCGGAGAATTTAAACACTCTCGCTTTAAAATATTTATGAAATAACTAAGGGCTGTTTAAACGTTAGCCACCAAAATTGAAAAGCTATGAAAATGCAAGAGTTTTGCAAAACAAAGATATTCATTGAAATAACCCAAGTGCCTTGGCCTTCCAAGGACTTTAAAACTGTCAAACAAAACAAAAGATCTATCCGGTCAAATGCCGGACACAATTACAAAAATGCCTTGGCCTTCCAAGGACTTTAGTTCAAACAACGTAAAAGGTGAAAATATAATTTATAATCTAAGACTGAGCCTTTGAAGATGGCTCACCCTCACTTGTCTTCTTCTTCTTGGGATCGTCCTTCTCCTCATTTGGGCTCTCCCCGATGTTCTCTTCTTCGTCAGAAGAGGAAGCACTAGAATAATCATGCAAGTCTCCATCAGCCATAGTGTGGAAGGGAAGGTCTTCGTACTCTACATGAAGCCACAAATTTCCCAGGTTCCTCTTCGGGAACTTCTCATGAAAGAGCAAGACCATGTCCGACCTCAGTTTGGCGTACATTTGCTCTTGAGTATCTATTACATTGTTGGCATAAGCTTCGATCTTGGCCTGGATTTCGGCCTCTTGCTACCTTAGCAGATCTGCTTTCTCCTGTGCGGCTTTGTATACCGAATCCTCAAGTACGATTTTGTCGTTAGTCAAAGTATGGATGACTTGGTCTTTGGCCTTCACTTCCTCTTTCGAAGATGAGAGATCTTTCTCCAACCCGGACAACTTTTCTCGGAGGTCTCTGATAGTATCTTTTAAGCCAACCTTCTTTGTTAACCAACCCTCCTGGTTCTTCTTTAACTCCTCGTTTTCTCCCTTCAGAATGTAAACATTTTGGGTGGCAGTGAGGAGGTCGTTGGACAGGTTTTCCTTGTCAAAGTTAAGGGAGGTGATGATCGCTGCCTGACCTTGTACTTGCTTCTCCAGGACCAACACTGGATGAACGGTACTCAGAATAGAGTGGGTTATAGCATCTCTTTCACTTGAAACAGTGAAAGTTTTACCATTAAAGGTGACGGTGTTTGAAGTGCTCGGATGGAGGTAAGGCCCAGCAAAGTAATCTCTGGGAAGGTTTGCGAAATAGTCGCCAAGTCCATCAAGCCCTGTGATGTCAACACCATCAATGCTGAGGTCTCCTCCTCCAACCTCGTCAGTTTGAAAGTCACCGGGGATCTCCTCTGCTCTTGTTGGATCAGTAGGGTCAACAGGAGGGAGAGGCTCTAGAGGTCGGAGATAAAGTTCATCACCCTGGAGGTCTTTTTCTTTTTGGCCTCCCTCTCCTTGTTTTCTGCTCCACGTTTTCGGTCTCTCTTGGGAACCCTTGGAGGTTTTGGAGACCCTACCTCTTCCCTATCACTCTCCCGCTCCACCACTTCTAGGAGAGCAGCATGAATCTGACTTGGAGCTGGCATCTCTTGGGTTTTTGGAGCAGTTTCCTCCACTTCAGCAGGGTTGGCCTCAACCGCACTCTTCTTACCTTTCCCTTTCTTGCCTTTCATTTTACTTGGGGCCTTGGCTCGACCTGGCAAGTATAGTGACCCGTCCGGTTCGTGCGTTCTCTTGAGGACTACATCCGGAGGGGGTGGAGTAGTGAGTTCTTCCCAGGTCAAGTCCCTCCGGCCAGTAGTGTTCCAGAGGTGAGACCTTGCGAGATTGCCTCCGGTAAAGGCGTCATGAAAACGGTTCCCCCACTTTTCAGCAGCCCAAGTGTTGATCTTGGTACAAGTGCTCTGCCTGGCCTTTAAATAGTTATTGAAGTCTTTGGGAAGCTCTGTTAAGAAAAAATACAAGACCAGTCAGTTTAAGCAAATTCGATAAAAGTAAAAATGAGAATGTAAGGTAGGATCCTTACGATCACTTCTCCATCTGCTGGTGAGAAGACTCGGATTGAATCCAGCTTTGATCTTCCTCCCATTCTCCCAAGCGCCGTTTACGAACAGAAATTGAGTCCTCCAATTTCTCTCCGACTCAAGCAGGTCATCCACTGCTTTATAATTATCACCCATGTTGAAGTGATAGAAGGGAATGTGGTGGTTTCTGCAGAGACTGGCCACATCTGCAAATTCCTCCATTGGTAAAGGCATTCCGGAGAGCCTAGAAGCCATAATACAGGCCATAAGAGTGTACCATGCGTTGGGTCTCAGTTGACTAGGGCAGAGCTTGATAAGGTGGAAGTACCTAACTATCTCCGGGTCTAAGAGAAACCTTAGCCCCCAGTTAAATAGCTCAATGAAGATGACTATTTCACTGAGCTTGCAGTCCATTGGGGTTTCCGGGTCTATGGGGATTCTTATTTTCACATTCTCCGGAATCCCCCACTTCGTACGCATCCGACCCAATTCGGCTGTATGTATGAAAGCATAGTTGATTTTTTGTAAGGCAATAAGATATTTAACGTTTACCTTGTGGAAACAAGGTCCCACTTTTCCTTCGAGGATTTCTGGTAGTTCTGGGTGCCTAAGGCATAGTTTCTCTTTGCCTTTATTCTTCTTGGCAGCAGCAGCATCAGAAGTTTGTCCGGAGGGTTCGGACTCGAACAGAGCCTCTTCGATAAAATCCTCCATTATTTCCTCCATTACCGAGGAGGGGTTTTCAGTTGTCTTTGGGAGGGGGGAATTAGAAGTTGGATCAGTCTGACCTCTGGACTGTTGAGCTTCAATACTTTCCTGAACTCTGGCCTCCGGCAGGGGCTCCGATGTGGTAGTTTCTCTTCGAAGGCTTGAGCTAGTGGCCTCCGGTCGGGACGGCCTGTCCTGAGGTGCTTTTATGGGTGCCTCTGACCCTATATTACTGTCTTTGGCCCCTGATTTTGAAGGGGGTGCCTTTGGAAGCCTTCCCTTTAACCAGCCGACCTCTTCTTCGATCGACCAATTTGTTGGGAGATGTATCTGCATCTGACCCCATAGCTATAAATGGGGAAGGCTTTTTTAAGCTGGTAACTGCTAGCCCTAGTTCAACGGTGGGTTCTGATTCTTGAACCGATGAACCTGAGACAATGTGAGAAAGGTTGGTTTGAAACAACCTCCTCGATTTGACACTTCTTGTTGAGGATGAACCCTGGCCAGGCTCTGTGTTTGAGGTTACTGGTTTGTCGAAGGGGGAGGTTGGTAGGCCTGCTGTAATGCGCCTTTCCCTTTCAACTTTTTGTGCCTTTTTCTAGCTCAGATAGATTAAGCCACCCGCCTCTGATTAAAGCGTTCATAGCCGTGAACATAAACAACTAAAAAGAAGAACTTGTGTTTGAGAGAGAAAACTCTGAAAATTAGCAAAGTAAATATGAAGATGATGGTAAAACAGTGGAAAAAGTGTTTAATTTATAGTAAACCCCAAAAAGGTGCTTTGATTCCTAGGAGAATTCGAAAGGATTTGCAATGATTAAGAAACGGCGCTGATGTCACCTTATTTAATGAAGAGGTTGCTTTTCAGAGAAGGTGGGAGCGAAATTCAAGGTGAAAAACGACTGAAGTAACGAACCAGAGAGAGACACGTGTCCCACGAACTTTGGCAACAAACCGTTTAGATTCAAAAAACTTTTTTCAGTCCGAATAAAACTATAACACAATTCGAAGGACCTGTCCGGATGTAAATATCACTAGCAACAGACTGTTTTTTAGGTCTTGCCAAAGGTTTTTGAACACCACCTAAAAAATGGGCTACTAATGAGTCCGGATTCCGTCACCACTTCGGATAGGGTCAGTTCAGACAATGTCTACCTAACCGGACAGGGGCAGTTCAGACACCATCATCCATTGGACTGTTCGAACAGGACTAAAGTACTTAAAACCTAATCACTTCTTGACTAAGCTGCTTGTTCCCCTACTTAGAACTCATGGGTCCTTAAACTCGACCTGGGTCTATTAAACACGATCCGAAAGCCCATAAGGCCCAAATATAAGGGTATAAATACCCTACCACCAACATTAAATGAGGGTAATGAAAATTAAATACAACCAGGCTGCTTAATTCTCCCTCTACACTCTACCCAAATATTAAATACTCGCAAACTTGCACACAACTCTAAACAGAAATTATAAAATTACCCTTAGACGAAAATAAACCACATCATAATTGATGTCGCAATTCAATTAGAATCAATTCTGCCAGCATCTGACCATGATAAGAGCCAGTGCACCACCAGTGAATATCCAACAGCAACCAATAACTACATTCCGACCCCGAGCACCTGTTCAATTTATAAGTCAGACACCTCAAAGGGTAGTCAACACTCAACAGTACACACCGGTAGTCAATACTCAACAATATGTCTGACCCATGTCCAACAAATGGGTCTGACCAAATCATTATGCTGAGTTGACTGAGGGTGTAGATACTATCTTTGAGAATGCACGTTTGAATGTACACTTTCGTAAGCCCTTCCCAATGCAGAATCCGAAGGAGCATATAAAAAAAATAAGTATTGTCAGTATCATGAGAATATCGTGCATGCTACAAAGACTGCGTGACGCTGAAAAAGAAGTACAATAATTTATCGAAAATGGGAAGTTTATCTCTTTTGTGAAGAAAAATTCTACATTTTCTCTAAAACAAGAAGTTGTTCCAAAGCAAGAGGATACAATGATAATGTCGAAGACAATTGATGAAGAATATGCATTTGATATCTCAACTGAGTACTTAGACCCAAAACCGGGCAGAAACAGTGTAAACATGGTAGAAGAACCGATAGCAAGAGGAAATTCAGATAAAAAACCCACCAACAATCTTACGATCGGATCGAACGATAGTCAGATTCACCGGGGCTACAACTGAGGTAGTCACTGAGTTCGAGGGGATTGTTGAATTGGGTTGATGACCATTTAAATAGGTAGTTACAGTCCTGTTTGTAGTCGTAGGTGCTCCCACATCTTATAACATTATCTTCGGAAGGTCTTGGTTATCTAAAATTCATGTTGTGCTATCAACGGTCCATCAATATTTAAAGTATGTTGCGGGAAGCAATGTGGGAACAGTTAGAAGCGGCCTGAAGATGGCAAAAAAGTGTTACCGAGCAGTCAAATAAAGAATAACAATTAGTGGGGGTTCCCCTGGAATCTGATCCCGTGGATGATCCAAAGGAAACCCCCGGGTTTATGGTCCCAGACGACAGCTTTGAGAAACATATTTTCTTTCAGAGTAAAAGCCTCAAAATAGGCACAAAATTATCTTTGGAGGTATACAAAAGTTTAATCAAGTTTTTATCAACAAAATTACATTTGTTTGCGTGGTGTACAGAGGATGTCATAGGGGTTCCAGCGAATGTCATTTGTCATAGGCTTGCGGTACGAAACAATGTTCATCCGATCATACAAAAGATGAGATCTTTTTCTCAAGAAATTCTGAAGTTATCATGGCAGAAGTGGACCGCTTAACTAAAGTGGGCCACACACACGAGTCACAAAATCCTCTATGAACTACTAATCAAGTCCTAGTAAAGAAGATGAATGGCAAGTGACAAATGTGTGTGGACTTCACTAATCTAAATAGAGCGTGCCCCAAAGATCCTTTCCCTGTACTCAATATAGATCAGTTAGTTGACTCTACATCCGAAAGGCGACTGCTATCTTTCATGGATGCTTATAACATGTATAATTAAATCCGAATGGATCCAAAGGATCAGGAAAGTGCAACTTTCATCGAAGAAAGAGGTCTACATTGTTACAATCCTATTTGGGTTAAAGAACGCAAAGGACATGTACTAGTGTTTAGTAAACAAAGATTTTGAGTCTCAAATTGGAAGAAACGTTGAGGTTTACGTTGATGACTTGTTTGTCAAAAGATCAAATGATGAAAACTATATGGCTGATCTAGAAGAAACATTTGCCAACTTGACAAGGATAAACCTGAAATTGAATCTAGAAAAATGTAAATTCGGGGTAAGATCCAGAAGTTTTTAGGTTACAAAGTCACTGAGCATGGTATTGAGGCTGACCCGGTACAGTTAAAGGCTCTCAGAACTATAGAACCACCTTGAACAATCAAAGAGGTACAAATCTTAACAGGACGATTGACAACATTGAACAGGTTTATATCACGGTCATCAGATAAGTGCGCTCCTATTTTTCGAGTGCTAAGAAAATAAAATTGTTTTGATTGGACTCATAAATGTTCAGATGTTTTTCATCATATCAAAGAATATATTTCTCCATCAGGAATCTTGACAAAGCCAAATCTGGAGGAAAAGTTATATATCTATTTGGCAGTGTCAGCTTTTGCTGTAAGTGCGGTTTTAATCCAAGAGGAGAATAATGTTCTGACACCAGTGTATTACTTGAGAAAAAGTCTTTAAGATGATGAGAAGGGATACCTCAGGTTAGAAAAACTAGCCCTTGCACTAGTTACTTCTGCACAAAAAATGGGACCTTGCTTCTAGGCTCATTCAATTTTCGTACATACATCTTTTCCATTGAAAAATATGTTACAAGGGCCTGATGTATCAGGGAGAATTACTAAGTGGTTGATTGAACTAGGGGATTTTAATATTGAATTTGAGCCAAGAACTACTATTAAAGCGAAAGCATTAGCTGACTTTTTAGTCAAATTTCACTCAAAGCAAAGTGATATGGTAATCGATGAGGAAAAACTTGGTGTAGAGTGGACAATCCGAACTGATGGGGGTTCAAGCTCGTCTGGTTGTTGAGAAAGGGTACAACTGGTTTCTCCTGAGGGAATTACAATCAAGCCATATGATTGGGGTTTAAAGCATCAAATAACGAAGTCGAATACGAAGTTGCTTTGGCAGGCTTGAGACTTGTTAAAAGAGTAAGGCGGATAAGTGATTCACAACTTCTCATAAACCATGCATCTGGCCTATCCGAAGCAAGAAAAGATCACTTAGTGAAATATCTAGGGGCGTTAAAGGTTTTAACATTGGTTGTTGAAGGCGTCAGATACAAACATGTTCACAGAGCTGGAAATTTAGTAGCTGATTCTTTGGCTAAATATTCTTACTCGGAGGAGTACTCTTGGATAATCACATAAGAAAACCCTTCTATTGTAAAGGGATCTGAAACAATTGAAGGATCTATTGAAGCTTTTCAAATTTCTACAAGTGTGGCAAAATATTAGAGGAGTGAGATTCAACAGTTTTTGGTGAATGATATATTACCAGTTGATAAGGCGATGGCTAAAAGAATATTATTTAAGGTATATGGGGATATGGTACTTGGAGATGTATTGTATAAGAAATTTTTTAGTCGGCCTTTACTTCGATGTTTAGGGAGAGATGAATCACATATGATACTTTCAGAGCTACACGACGGGGAAGGTTCAGTGCATTGTGGCAGGGATAAGTGTTAAGATCGTTTCTAACATTTGTTGTCGTTTTGGGGTTCTGAGAAAAATAACAATGGACAACAGACCACAGTTCGATAATAAAGAGATCAAAGCCTTATGTGCATCTAAGGGATAAAACAATGCTTCTCAGCACCCTTCCATCCCCAAGCGAATGGCCAAGTCGAGGTGACTAATCAAAAAGTTATAGATGGTCTAAAAAATAACTTGGAAGGTAAGGCTAGAAAATGGTCGGATTATCTACAAGGCTTACATAACTACTTTTCGCACCGCAATACAAGAGTCACCGTTCGCACTCATTTATGGGATGTATGCAGTGGTACCATTGGAGATAACCTTCCCCTCATTTAGGCTCAGTGAATACTCCGAGGAGATAAATGACAAGGTAAAGCGCACCTAGTTAGATCTGGTAGAGGATTAAAGAAGAAGGGCCCAACTAAACTCTCTATACTATCAGACTTTGATGCGAATTCGATATGCTTTTAGAGTTAGAAGACGAGAATTTAAAGCAGGGGACAAAGTTCTGAGAAAAGTGTTCCTCCATAAGAAAGAAAAACGGCTTGGCAAGTTAGCTCATAAGTGGGAGGGTCCGTACACGGTAACAAGAAAATATCAAGCCGAGGACATTCAAACTCAAAGATAAAGAAGAAAGAAATCTTCCCCACCCGTGGAACATTGAGCACCTCAAGGATTATCTAGAATGAATGTGTAAATTTATAAATATTTATGAACTTATGTAAGTATCAATGGCATACTATTTCCTACCCTGGTGGCACATGAATATTTTAATGAGGTGTCCTAATAGCCGACTTATATATAAAATTCCTTTGCCATCTTAAAATGACTTCCATAAATGTTCATATCTTTGGACTCAAAAGACATTCAAATTTTTTTTGGATATTAATGTTCATCTTTTTGGACTCAAAAAACATTCTAAAAAACTTTGGATGGTAGTGTTCATCTTTTTGAACCTAAAAGAATATCCTATTGGGTGATAATGTTCATCTTTTTGAGCCAGATGGCTGCCCAATAAGTATCGGGGTGCAATGTTCATTATTTTGAACTACAAAAAATCTTCTGTTGAATGCCAAATAATGATATACTTTAAACGCTCACCTTTTTTTAGTTAGAAAAATAAATTAATGAAGGTTGGTTAACAAAATTGTTTAACCATATGATTTTTTTTTGGAGAAAGATAATTGTGTCATTAATCAATAGAGGATGATCGCACAAAACATTGTTTCATTTAGATTTCTCACAAAACAAAAATGATACAAAGTATAAATATTTGAGCAATTCTGATCAAGGATTTCAAAAGATAGAATAGCAAATGATACACAAAAGATAAAGTTCAAACATAAATAAAATACTTACATTAAGTTTCTCCGGGCATAAAGTTGTCTTTTCTATCTTCTGAGGAGTCAAATCGTATGAAGAGCTTTCCAATTCACTACTACTCACTAAGTATACTGGAGAAACGCCAGGTGGACGATGTCTTTCTATAACACTTAACAAAAGACTTCCTAATTTTAAGTCAGGAAAGTGTTCATGCATTTCCATAACTAAAGCTGATCTGAGGTTGGCATCTCTTTTTTCAAGATGAGAAACACAGTCGACAGCATAAGCATTTAAACATTTATTCTCCTCAGTTTCAAAGTTCTTCTTCAATGATTCTTTTTCCTTGGTGAGTTTTTCAATTTTGTTAAGAGCATTTTTGAAATATGTTGTAGTGATCGCACATGAATCAACGAGACCATCGATACGGGTGTCTCGTTCAATATCTTTAGTTATGAAATGCTCCCTTTCATCATCAAACTTTGTTTTCTCCTCAGAAAGTTTAGTCTCCAAGGAAGTGATCTTCCTTAGATGATCAGCAGATACTTCTTTCTCATGAGCGAGTTCATCTTCTACTTTCTTCAATTCAATAATCTTTTGATCTTCAACTGTCTGTGTAAAGCTGGCATTCTCATCCTTCGAGTTCTTAACTTCAACGATCAAGTTTTTCACATCGGTTCTCTTTTGAATAACTTCATTTTTATAACGATCTTTATGGTTAGCTTTACTTTCAAGGAGAGCATCAACGCATAGTAACTTGTTAAGTTCGTTGGAAACGAAGTCATTCTCGTAGATATCAAAATAAGATGAGACAGGAGACAGATTTTCACCCTCCCTAGGAACTTCCCCAATAATTTGTTTACTTTGGGAAAACTCTCCACCAGAGTCCGAGCCGACAATAACAACTTTCTTTATAGGGGACAGACTTGGACCCATTGTTTTGTCATCATCTTCCTCACTATCAATAACCTTGTTTTGATTTTCTTGAATATATAATCTTCTCGGCCTCACATCACCTTCCCTCCTTGCTGGCCTCAATTCGATCACATCTTCATAAGCATCATCTGTTTGTTTTTCTTCACGAACATCAGCTTGAGTTGTTCCTCGAATATCAATCTGTTGGTCTTCCTAGACCTCAACTGCTGGCCTATCCTGGATAATAATTTATTATTCCTCATCGACCTCAGTTTGTTGTTCTCCCTGGACGTTCTCTTCTAAGCCAGCATCATCCTCAGTTTCTTTATCCTCACAATCGGATTCTCAACATCCGCATGACTTGGATGTCTGGCTTTGGTTGGAAGAAAGACTTGGTTGTCGAACTCTTCCAAACGTTTGAGAACAACATACTTCATGGGGGGGGGGGGGGAGTGTCATCAAATCTTTCAAGGACTTCTTTTGACCCGGATCATACCTCCAAAGATTGCTGCCGACCAAATTTGAGGGTGTAAAGCACCTATGAAATTTATATCTCCAATTGGCACATTTCCAAAGACTTAACTTCTCAAAGATGTCATTTGAGGATTTAGCATAGTCTTTGAAAGTCTTAGCAATACCTTTCATAGTTGTTCATAAGGAAATAATTTAGTGTGGTCACTTTTAATGAGTAAAACAGAATGAGTAAGTAGATAAATACCTCATCCAGTCCATTCCAAAGATAGTCGTCATTTCTTTGGAATTCTCAAAGTCGGTCTCCCATATCCCAGAGATAAGGATAAACTGTTGTTTCCACGTCTTATCTGCCTTTAACAAATCCTTGACTACTTTATATTTCCTTGGAAGCCCTATAGAGTAGAAGGGGTAGTGACAACTCTGGATACACTCAAAATAGAACAAGATGCTCTATTGAGAATTCGGTTTCATAAATCTTAAAAGCCATGAGACAGGCCATAAGCGTATTGGGGCCAACCTGAGATGGACACAACTTGACCAGGTTAGTCTACCAAATCAAGATCAATGGGCAGACAAAGACCCTAATTCATGAGTTCTGTACATAGCATTAATTCATGATTACGAACAGAGAGGGGTGTTTCTCCAACAGTTGGGAATCAAATTATAACGTTTTCAAGGATTGCTCATCGGTCCCTCACCTTTACCTTCTCGGTTGGATTAAAATATTTGTACTTAACCCTAAAGAGTGCAAGCAAGTGTTTGGTTTCTATCCCACAAAGATTATTACCAAGGATTTCATCTATATTTGAAGGGGGGTTCGAGGCGTGTTTTATTTTCTTATTTCCCTTAGAAGTTTCTCCTTGATGATTGGGAGAAGTGGTGATGACATTAAGGGGAGGAGAATAGAATTCTCAACTCGGTACCAAATGTATGGGGGTAGACGGTAATGCGGGGATAATCTGAATAGGTTATGCTTCTACTGGGTCTATAAGATTTACTCTCCGGTCAGTGATTCATTAGACATCTTGTTCTCTTGGGATTCGGGGATGAACTTTAAAACCTTCCCATGACAAATGTTTCTGGAAGAAGGTTTCTGGGGACTAACCTCATGAGTAGTCTGCGGAGATCCTTACGGAGTCACCTGTGGAGTCGTGAGCGAGGAGGATAACTTAATTTTGATAGATCGTTTAATAGTTACCGGGGATTATTTCCTTTTGGCCCAATATTCTCTATTCATATCGAGAAGATTGTCCTTATCTTCACCCATGGTAAGAAGGGTAAGGGTTTTCGATTTCTGTAGGAAGAAGAAATATCACCCTTGTTTTGCCCTAAACAAGATTGAACGGGGGGCTGCACGACAGGTGAAACAGGGGCGACATGTGGAGAAAATGATGATTTTTTACCTAAAGATCATACTATGTTAAATCGCGACCAAAGATGAGACCAATTGTCACGAAACGTAGCTTGAAAATTTTCGCCAGGTGTGGGGTATTCTCTAGCATTAGAAGATCTTCTCTCTTCTGCTATGTTAGATATGTTGAACCACCTTCAAAGTTTATATCTTTCAAGATTTACAAACTCTTCAGGTATGAAAGGTTAAGAATACAACTCAATCTGAAAAGCTGTTTATCTCTGTAGAATGGGCCCGCTATAAATCAAAGTGCGTAAACTTGAAATAATGAAAAAAGCTGGGTATTTATAGTAAAAAATAGTTTTCTCCCAATCGTAAGTTGAAGAATCAGATTCAAAGGCCTCTTCGACACGTTATCCTCCTCAAATGGTTTTCTAAAAAAACATGCTGGCATGTATTAGGAGGTGATCGACACGTGTTCAGAAGTGATGTCACTAACCTAGGCTATTTCTGACACTACAACAGATAGATATCACATGCGAAGCTCAAAGAAATTATGGGTAGGATGAGGTCATCATGACCAAATTTGTGGTTACAACTCGAAGTAAAATTACAAAATTTGATTCGGAGAAGTCCCATGGGAAGATTTACACAAAAAACAGAAGTAACAAAATTGTACGATCGAAATATGAAATAAGAATGATCCAATGAGGCCCAAGGACAAAAAAATCCAGGTAGACTCAAATGAAGAAATATTCATCCCCAACATCAGTCCGATGAGGCTCTCATGAAGAAAAATTTGGGGAAGCTCAACATAAAGAAATATTCGTTCCCAAAATTAGTCCTTCCTCAAGTACTTTCACAAGGACTGGAGAGCTACTAATAAGGAAAGGAAAATAAGCTGATTAATAAGCTTTAATATTAAAATAAAGGGTCAAATTGGTGTATTTGTATGCCAAAGACCAATCTAAGGTAAACATAAGGATTGAAAGGGGTTAAATTTAATAACCTATAAACTTATCTAGGAATAGTAAATGAGTGGGGTAAGAGAGCCACTTTAACAGTGGTAATTATGTAATTTCATTGCTCACTCATGTACTATAAAAATGAAATTCCTTTTTTGGGAAAATATCCAATGATTAGTCAATTATTACAACATTTATTCCATTTGTCTCTTTGTATCTATATTAATATTGATTCTCGCTCTAAAAGCATCTGACACAAACATTTCTTAGACTAATACTCCCATACGAATATTTTCACATCCAAATTTATTATTAAGAAATACATGAGCTTATCAAGCACCATTACAACAACAAAAATCCATAACAGATCCACATCATAAAGATCATCAATTCATAAAAAAAAACTATCAAAAGATTCACAAAGACCATTACAGCTGAAAAAATATCTAAAATGCAACAAGCCTTGTTGTTGATTCACTAATATTAACTATGATGTTACCACTACTTGCAACCGGTGAATGATATTCTTACATTGTAACAACACAATTTTATGAGTTTCCAGCACGTAAACCAAAAATTGATGGCGTAGAATCAACAACAAATGTTGCACCACCATGTATTGCAGTTATTAAAAATGTTGGTGTTACCGAGTTAATATATTCCATCGTACTTTTAATTCTGTCTCACTCCGTAACTATTTTTCTAGAAGCTTCGTCTTCTTACTTTTTATTAAAGTTTCATTTCTGTTGTGTAACCGCTGTATACTTATCGTTATTACAGATATTATATTGATACTTAAATGATTTCATACCCTCGTATTCATTATACTTTTGTGTTGTATTTCTTAGTCAATATTTTGCTACCTGTTGGTAGGGCTGTCAAAAAAATCCGAAAAATCCAATATCCGTATTAAAAAAACCGGGACAATATCCGTATCCGAATTCGTATCCGAAAATAGCGCATATGGATATAGTCATATCCGTATCCGAATTCGTATCCGAAAATAGCGCATATATATAATTTTTTTATTAAACATGTTTTTAGTTGCCCCAGATTGTAAAAAGCAAAACAAATTACTAACAAAGTTGGCCATAAATATAGGGGGTTGCTTCTTTAAAAATTGCATCTTCTCCCACATCTAAAATTGGAAAAACGTTGCTGCCAAACTGATTATAAAACACATGGTAGCTTTTCTTAACAAGTAAATTTTTTCTAGTCTTAGGACTCTTACCCACATCTAAAATGTGGAAAATAATTGTTACCAAACTTTTTATACAAGACATGGTGACTTTTCAAAATAAGTATATTTTTTTAGCTTTATCCCACATCTAAAATGGGAATATTGATTTCTAATGAGGTGCCTATAAAAGTAGCCCAACCAATAGTGCAATTAGTTAAAAAATTAGTGGAAATTCAGATATTCGGATTCATATATTATCTGTATCCGGATAATATCCGTCAGATACGAATTTAGATACTATTTTTAAAAAATATTCAGATTCGAATAGTGACTTCGGCATTCAGATTCGGATTCAGATATTGGCAGATTCGTATCCGAAATATCCGTTTGACAGCCCTACCTGTTGGTATTGTTAGATGCAAGTGCATGTTCTCTAATTGATCATTTCTTATGCTTCTTCCTATCATGGATTTTTTCGTTGGAGGAATTATAACATGATATAGATTTGAAGTCATTGTGTATAACCGTCAATATGATTGATGATATGCTAATTTATTTTTTTTGCATTGATACTTAGATATAATGTGGCATGTAGTTAATTAGCTCGTGTTATGCACATCATATGGCTTCCACAACATGCCCACATGATATCTCTGAAAGTAATTGTATTATGATGAGTCCAGATCCCGTTACCACCTCGGACAGGGTCAGTTCGGACAATGTCTATCTAACCGGATGATGAAAATTCGGACGCCATCATCCATTGTGTTGTTCGAACAGAACTAGCGTACTTAAAACCTAATCACTTCTTGACTAAGCTACTTGCTCTCCTACTAAGAGCTCATGGGTCCTTAAACCTGACCCGGGTCCATTAAACGTGACCCGAAAGCCCGTAAAGCCCAAATGTAAGGGTATAAATACCTAACTACCAACATTAAATGAGGGTAATGAAAATTAAATGCAACCAGGCTGCTTAAATCTCCCTCTACTCTCTACTTAATCATTAAATACTCTCAAACCTCCACACAGATCTAAACAAAAATTACAAACTTACCCTCAGACGAAAATAAACCTCACCAAATTGGCGACCACAGTGGGAGACAACGACGGTGCCTGAATCAAGCATTCGAAACCATCAGAAAAAATCAGTCCGAATGAATCCGGACGCCCCGGGAGTACGACCAGCTTTGCTTGAAGTGGTGGGTGAGAATGACGAAAAAACCATCGAGGAGCGTGATAGATTAAAGGGCGAGATAGAAGCTCTGAGGGCAGAGAAGGCTAAGATGGGCATGAAAGAGTAGTCAAAAGCATCAGTCGCTCATCATACCGACAACCCTAGAGAGCATGAGCCTTCGAAGACTCATGTGAGTACCAAGAAGACTCATGCTAGCTCCAAAAAGTCTCACCGGTCTAAACCAGTGGAGAGTTCTGACTCAGAATCAGAGTCTTCTGGTAGCTCCTCGGACAAAGATGGAGTTGAAGAGTCCTTATCCTCCGGCATTAATTAGGGCCGATCCAAAAAAAGCAAAAGTTGATTAAAAAGTATTCGAGAAAAAGGGATAGACATGTGAAATTGAAAAGGAATATAGGCAAAGGATCATCCCATAGCCGGAGGCATGTAGACCGGATGCTGATGGATCCTTTTGCCTTCCACGATGAACCAGGTATCTTTGCAACTCCCAATGAGGATACTGTTTTTCAGTTGTGGCTGGAATTGGAGACAATCTCCATTGTCTTCTAAGATTCTGTCCGGAAACCTCCCCAAGAGGTTCGATAGCACAAAAATGGAGAAGTACGATGGCAGCAAAGATCCGGACAACCACTTGGAACAATTTAAAAACTTTATGATGAATTTCGATGATGACGACAAGTTACTCTAGTAGAGCATTCTCCCAATCCTTTACGGGGAGTGCTCTAAAGTGGTATAACAGCCTACCACAAGGCTGCATCAGAAACTTCGATACCTTTTGGGTGGCCTTTCGAAGGCAATTTGTTCGGAGTAAGGAATTAAAGGGCAATGGGGACACTATAATCCATTGTATCCAAGAACCAAAAAAATCACTAAAAGAATACATAAGTAGGTTTGTAAACACCAAAATTGAGCTGGCTGATTGCTTCGAGCAAGTAGCCATAACATCTTTGAGGCAAGGCTTAAACCCTGGAAATTTAGCTGATTCAGTGACCAGAAAAAAAGCAATGACTTGGGGAGGTCTACTGAATCAGGTCGGAAAGCAAATCAACGTTGATGAAACAAAGAAAACTAGGGTGCACAAGCATGTGAGGTCTGCCCCGGTTGCACCAAACCCCAACCAAAACCAGTCCGAGAACAAGGCAAGGGAGACCGGACAAGGACATAACAGGGCTAAAGCTCAATATCAGCCAGCTGCGCCTGCCCAGAGTCAACAATCTAGGGGACCTTGGGTTCAACCGGAGTGGTTTGCAGAGTTAAAAGAAAGTGTGGCCACCATTTATGACAAAACAAAGGAAGAAGTACACTATAGATTGCGGCCGCACTGCAATATCCTAGGGAACATCGTAACAATTCTTTCTGTCAGTACCATAATGATATTGGCCATACCACTGACGATTGTATAGCCTTGAAGCAAGAAGTTCAGAACTTAATTGAAAGAGGAAAGCTGGTGGAATATGTCAAAAGAAGAGGAGGAAATAGGCCTGATAATGCTCATCGGGTTGGTCCGAGCAATGCTGCTCCGGAGGGAGCTATGGTTATAATCGAAAGATTTGATGTAGAATCAGAATACTTGGATCATGATCCAACTCGAAATAGGGTCGGTGCCATTGAGGAATGTTGTAAAACAGTCTACGGGCTTATTAAGCTTTTTGAGTCACTCACAATTTTCGGAGGGGATACTATGACAACTCCTACTGCTTCTTCAAGAAAGAGGCACGTTCATACTTTAGCCACCCAGCTGGAAGGAGGCATGACCTCCTATCAATCACAAATTCCATTTCCCTTCATTGTTTTCGATGAAGATGACTTAAGGGATATAGCTGGCCCTCATGAAGATGATGTTGTCATAGGAGCATCCATTGAGGGCAATGCACATAAGACGAATCTTGCTGGATACTGGGAGTTCAGCCAATATCCTCTTCTTAACCACTTAGAAAAAGATGAAAAATCCAGTCGTAATTCATCGTTCAGACAGATCAATTGTGGGCTTCACTGGGAGCTCAGGAGATGTGATCGGGGAGTTCGAAGAGGAAGTTTTGTTTGGCAAGGTCCCTTTTAAGAAGACGGTCAAGATACTTTTTATTATGGTAGATTGTCCCACTTGTTATAATGCTATTTTAGGGAGGTCTTGGCTCTCTAGGATGCATGCAGTGGCCTCGACAGTCCACCAATTTTTGAAATATGCTGTTCAAGGACAAGTGGGAGTCGTCTGGAGCAGTCAAAAGATTGCAAGAGAATGTTATGCTACAACACTGGCTCCACGGACGTTCGGGGCAGTTCGTATCAACGAAGAATAGCAGTTTGAGGGGATTTCTGGGGTGGGAGTGAAATTGATGACCCTAGAGAGACCCCTGGAGTGTTGATACCGGTTGAAGAAGTTGAAATACATTCTTTGGAAGAAGGAAAAAGTGTTAAGATAGGGTCCAAAATGCCATCCGAACTGAAGAGTAAAATGTTGAAGTTCCTAAAAGACCATCAGCATGTTTTTGCTTGGTGCAATGGTGATGTTACTGGGGTTCCAGCAGATATTATATCACATCACCTATCTATTCGGAGGGACATAGCACCTGTGGTACAAAAGAGAAGGGATTTTTCCAAGGAAAAGGCTGATGTTATTGTTCAAGAAGTTGACAGGCTCACAAAAATGGGGCATATAAAGGAGTCTCAGTATCCTTTGTGGATTACCAATCCGGTCTTGGTAAAAAAGAAAAATGGCAAGTGGCGTATGTGTATTGACTTCACAGATCTCAATAGGGCATGCCCAAAATATTTATATCCAGTTCCCCGAATTGATCAGCTGGTAGATTCCACTTCAGGGAATAAACTACTATCCTTCATGGATGCTTTCTCCGGGTACAATCAGATTCAAGTAGATCCGAAGGATCAGGAGCATACCACGTTTGTCACTGACAGGGGTCTTCATTGCTACAAGGTGAGGTCATTTGGATTGAAAAATGTTGGGGCTACATATCAGAGATTGGTGAACAAAGCCTTTGCTGGTCAAATTGGAAGAAATATGGAAGTATACATTGATGACATGATGGTGAAAAGTGTGGATGAACAACTACACTTGGCGGACCTCCAAGAAACTTTTGCTAACTTAGTAAAAGTGAATTTGAAGCTAAATCCAGAAAAATGCGTGTTCGGAGTGCAGTCCGGGAAATTCCTAGGTTATGTAATAAGTGAGCAAGTGATACAGCCCGATCCGGACCAGCTTAATGCTTTATTCCGAATGGAGCCTCCTCGAAATGTTAAAGAAGTACAATGGTTGACTTGGAGGTTGGCTGCTTTAAATCGATTCATCTCAAGGTCTTCGGACAGATGTGCCCCGTTTTTTCAAACTTTAAAGGGTGCGAAGGGATTTGACTGGACTTCACAGTGCGATGAGGCCTTCAATGAGATTAAGAAACATCTGTCCTCCTCCAAGACTTTATTTAAACCTGTTGATGGAGAGACACTCTTCGTATACTTGGCAGTTTCAAGTTGTGCCATCAGTGCTGTATTGGTAAGAGAGGTGGATAATTACCCCCATCCGGTGTACTACATCAGCAAGAGCTTGATAGATGCAGAAAAACGCTATTTAAAGCTCGAAAAATTAGCATTAGCCTTGGTAATTGCTGCAAAGAAGATGAGGCCTTATTTTCAGGCTCATCCTATTATCGTCCGGACATCTTTTCCCTTAAAGAATGTTCTTCAAAAGGCAGAAGTTTCAAGTAGAATGACTAAGTGGTCAGTGGAATTGGGGGACTTCGATATTGATTTTGCTCCTCGAACAGCAACCAAAGCCCAAGATATGGCTGATTTTTTAGTTGAATTCCACTCTGATAGGGATACGGAGCAGACTACTGAGATGAAAGACAAAAAGGTATGGGTCGTCCGGACAGATGGTGGATCCAGTACTATGGGATGTAGTGTAGGGGTGTGCTTGACTTCCCCATATGGTGACAAAATGTACCAGGCTATATGTTTTGATTTTAGGGCTTCCAACAATGAGTCCGAATACGAAGCAGCTATAGTTGGTTTAAAGTTAGCTTATATTTGTGGGGCCAAAAGGGTCAAGCTGATGAATGATTCCCAGCTTCTTATCCACCATGCACAAGGTCAATCTAAGGCAAAAAATGAGCAACTAGTGAAGTACTTACTTCTTCATAAAAATGAGGCACTTAAGTTCAAAAGCTTTGTTTATGAGCATATACCCCGGATAGAGAATGAACTAGCAGATTCCTTGGCAACCATAGCATACACTGAGTCATATCCTTGGATCCTTGTGCTGGAGTGCCCTTCCATTCAACTCAATGTGAGCAAAGAGGAAGAAATTTTTGATGTACAGATGAAACAACCTCAAGATTTGAGATTTCCTCTCCTGTAGTATCTCTCCGATGGAATCTTGCCTCCAGATAAATCACTAGCAAGAAAAATGAAGCACAAGGCTCGTGGTTTTATCATACTAAGAGACGTCTTGTATAAAAAGTCTTACAGTAAACCTCTTTTGCGATGTTTGAGAGATGATGAATCTCAAGTAGTCCTCTTCGAATTGCATGATGGTGAAGGATCAACTCAATGTGGATTCAGGGCTCTAACAAGGAGAGTTTTACTAGCTGGCTATTATTGGCCTTCTATAATGCAAGATGCTAAGGAGCTGGTGAAAAGGTGTGACCCATGCCAAAGATATAGCAACGAAATTCATGTCCCAACCATCCCTTTAGAGTCAATTTCTGAGCCTATACCTTTTGTTCGATGGGGGTTGGATTTGGTGGGGCCTCTTCCTATGGCATCCGGATGACGCAAGACGATAATTGTTGCTATTGATTATTTTTCGAAGTGGATTGAAGCAGACCCACTAGCAGGAACAACATCAAAAGCTGTCATAAAATTCATTTTATCCAATATCTGTTGCAGATTTGGTGTTCCACAGAAGATAACAACAGACAATGGGCCACAGTTCGACAACAGGGAAATGGAGAGTTTTTGGGCCTCTAGGGGTATACAACATTGTTTCTCTTCACCTTTCCATCCACAAGCAAATGGTCAAGTTGAGGTGGCCAACTGAACTATACTGTCCGGTCTGAAGAAAAATTTAGAAGGAGCTGCTGGAAAATGGCCTAGTTATTTGCAGGAAGTTTTGTGGGCCTACCGGACTACTCTTGGGGCTGCAACACAAGAATCACCTTTTGCATTGGTCTATGGGATGGATGCCATAGCTCCCATAGAGGCAACTCTCCCTTCTTTTTGAGTTCACAATTTCTCTGAACATGCTAACGAAGTGGCAGTCAGGGGTCAGCTTGACCTAATAGAAGAAAGACGAGTAAAGGCTCACCTTAGAGCTGCACACTATCAGGGTTTGATGAGAAGCAGGTTTGCTTCTAGAGTTAAGAGAAGAGATTTTCAGCCGGGGGACAAGGTGTTAAGGAAGGTCTTCTTACATACTAAAGAAAAGCTGCTCGGCAAACTAGCCCCAACTTGGGATGGACCTTATATGGTCATTGAAAGGCTCAAACCTGGAACATACTGGCTAGAAGACAAAGATGGAAGGGTTTTGAATCACCCTTGGAATGTTGAACATCTCCGGATGTACTTAGAGTAGGAACAATGTAAATATTTACTTGTTTAAAAATCCATGTAAATATTTGGGGGCATACTCTTTCCTACCCTGGTGGCGCGGGGAGGTTTTAATGAGGTGTCCGGGATTTTTATAAAACTTGATGTCTTCTTAAAAAAATTGGAAGTGTTCTTACTTTATTTTTTGTCAAACCATCCAGATTGAATTGAAGATGACTACTTAAACATTTGTCATCGGAGAGTTTAAACACTCTCGCTTTAGAATATTTATGGAATAACTAAGGTCTGTTTAAACACTAGCCACCGAAATTTAAAAAAATTATGAAAGAATGCAAGAGTTGTGCAAAACAAAGATACTCATTAAAATAACCTAAGTGCCTTGGCCTTCCAAGGACTTTTAAATTGTTAGACAAAACAAAAGATCTATCCGGTCAAATGCCGGACACAATTACAAAAATGCCTTGGCCTTCCAAGGACTTTAGTTCAAACAAAGTAAAAGGTGATAAGGTAATTCATAATCTAAGACTGAGCCTTTGAAGATGGCTCAGCCTCACTTGTTCCCTTCTTCTTGGGATCGTCTTTCTCTTCGTGTGGGTCATCCACGGTATTTTCTTCTTCGTCAGAAGAGGAAGCACTGGAATAATCATGCAAGTCTCCATCAGCCATGGTGTGAAAGGGAAGGTCTTCGTACTCTACATGAAGCCACAAATCTCCCAGGTTCCTCTTCGGGAACTTCTCATGAAAGAGCAGGACCATGTCCAACCTCACCTTGGCATACATTTGCTCTTGAGTATCTATTACATTGTTGGCATAAGCATCGATCTTGGCCTGAATTTTGGCCTCCTGCTCCCTTAGCAGATCTGCTTTCTCCTCTGCAGCCTTGGACACTGTGTTCACGAGCGCAATCTTGTCATTTGTCAAGTTGTGGATGACTTGATCCTTGGCCTTTGCCTCCTCTTTTGAAGAGGTGAGATCTTTCTCTAATCCAGAAAAATTCTCCCGGAGCTCTTTGATAGTGTCTTCTAGAGTGGCAACCTTTGTGGTCCACCCCTCTTGGATCTTCTTTAGCTCCTCGTTTTCTCCCTTCAGAATGTCATCATGTTGAGTGGCAGTAAGAAGATCATCGGGCAGTTTCTCTTTGTCAGATTTGAGATCTTTGATAATATCTGCCTGACCTCGAACTTGTTTCTCCAAAACAAGCACTGGCTGAACATTACTTAATATGGAGTGAGCTATAATATCCCTTTCACTTGAAACAGTAAAAGTCTTACCATTAAAAGTAACGGTGTTCGAAGTGCTTGGAGGGAGGTAAGGCCCAGCAAAATCGTCTTTGGGAAGGTTTGCAAAATAGTCACCAAGTCCATCGAGCCTTGTGATGTCAACACCATCAATGCTAAGGTCTCCTCCTCCGAACTCGTCAGTGTGAAAGTCACCAGGGATCTCCTCTACTCTTGTCGGATTAGTAGGGTCTACAGGGGGAAGAGGCTCCGGAGGCCGGAGAGAGAGTTCGTCACCCCTAGAGGTCTTTTTCTTTTTGGCCTCCCTCTTCTTATTCTCTGCTCCACGTTTTTTGTCCCTCTTGCGAACCCTTGGAGGTTTGGGAGATCCTACCTCTTCCCTAACACTCTCCTGCTCCACCAATTCTAAGAGAGTAGCTTCGATCTGGCTTGGGGCTGGCCCCTTTGGATTTGTTGGAGCAGCCTCCTCCACCTCGGCATGGTTAGCCTCACCTGCAACCTTCTTTCCCTTCCCTTTCTTGCCTTTCATTTTACTCGGGGCCTTGGCCCGGCTTGGCAAGTAAAGTGACCCATCCGATTCGTGTGTTCTCTTGAGGACTACATCCGGAGGGGGTGGAGTGGTGAGTTCTTCCCAGGTCAAGTCCCTCCGGCCAGTAGTGTTCTAGAGGTGAGACCTTGCAAAGTTGCCTCCTGTGAAAGCATCATGAAACCGGTTTCCCCACTTTTCAGCAGCCCAAGTGTTGATCTTGGTACAAGTGGTCTGCCGGGCCTTTAAGTAGTCACTAAAGTCTTTGGGCAGCTCTGCTAAGAAAAAAGACAAGACCAGTCAGTTTAAGAAAATTCGATAAAAATAGAAATAAGAATATAAAGTATGAGCCTTACGATCACTCCTCCATCTGCTGGTGAGGAGACTTGGATTGACTCCGGCTTTGATTTTCCTCCCATTCTCCCAAGCACCACTTACGAACATGAATTGAGTCCTTCAATTTCTCTCCGACTCAAGCAGATCATCCACTTCTTTATAATTATCACCCATGTTGAAGTGATAGAAGGGAATGTGATGGTTTCTGCAGAGACTGGCCACAGCTGCAAACTCTTCCATTAGTAGAGGAATCCCTGAGAGCCTGGAGGCCATAATGCATGCCATAAGTGTGTACCAGGCGTTGGGGCTCAGTTGACTAGGGCAGAGCTTGATGAGGTGGAAATACCTAACTATCTCCGGATCTAAGGAAAACCTTAGAACCCAGTTAAAAAGCTTAGTGAAGATGACTATTTCACTAAGTTTACAGTCCATTGGGGTTTCAGGGTCTATGGGGATTCTAATTTTTACGTTCTCCGGAATCCCCCACTCCGTACGCATCCGGCCCAACTCAGCTGTATGGATGAAAGCATAATTGATCTTTTGTAAGGCAAGAAGATATTTAACACTGACCTTATGGAAAAAAGGTCCTACTTTTCCTTCAAGGCACTCTGGCAGATCAGGATGCCTTAAGCATAGTTTCCCCTTGCCTTTGTCCTTCTGAGCAGCAACAGCACCACTAGTCTGTCCGGAGGGTTCATACTCGAATGGAGCCTCTTCGATAGAGTCCTCCATTATTTCCTCCATTATTGAGGAAGGGTTTTCAGCTGTCTTTGTGAGGGGGGAGTTTGGAGTTGGTTCAGTCTGACCACCAGACTGATGAGCTTCAATACTCTCCTGTACTCTGCACTCCGTCCGGGGCTCTGATGCGATGGTTTCTCTTCAGGGTCTTGAACCAGTGGCCTCAGGTCCGGACAGCCTGTCCTTGGGGTACTTTTATGGGTGCCTCTGACCCTGTACTACTATCCTTGGCACCTGATTTCGAAGGGGTGCCTTTGGAAGCCTGCCCTTTGACCAGCCGGCCTTTTCTTCGATCAACCAGTTTGTTGGAGAAGTCTCTGCATCTGACCCCATGGCTATGAATGGGGAAGGATTTTTGAAACTAGTAACTGTTAAACCTGGTTCAACAGTGGGTTCTGACTCTCGAACCGATGAACCTGAGACGATAGGAGAAAGACTGGTTTGGAACAATCTCCTCGGTTTGACACTTTTTGTAGAGGAGGAACCCTGGTCAGGCTCTGTGGTTGAAGTTACTGGTTTGTCGATGGGGGAAGTAGGTAAGCCTACTGCGATGCGCCTTTCCCTTTCAACTTTTTGTGCTTTCTCTAGTTCTAATAGATTGAGCCACCCGCCTCTGATTAGAGCGTTTCTAGCCGTGACCATAAACAATCAAAGTGAAGAACTTGTGTTTGAGAGAAAAAGCTCTGAAAATTATCAAAGTGAAAATAAAAGTGATAGTAAAACAGTAGAAAAGTGTTTTAATTTATAGTAAACCCCAAAAAGGAGTTTTGATTCCTAGGAGAATTCGAAAGGATTTGCAATGATTAAGAAACGACGCTGATGTCACCTTCATTTAATGAAGAAGTTGCTTTTCAGAGAAGGTGGGTGCGAAATTCAAAGTGAGAAAATTGATGAAGTAACGAACCAGAGTGAGACACGTTTCCCATGAACTTTAGTAAAAAACCGTTTAGATTCAAAGAGCTTCTTTCAGTCTGGATAAAGCTATGACATTATTCGAAGGAACTGTCCGGATGTAACTGTCACTAGCAACGGACTGTTTTTCAGGTTTTTACAAAGGTTTTTGAACAAACACCTAAAAAAAGGGCTACTGATGAGTCCGGATCCCGTTACCACTTCGGACAGGGTCAGTTCGGACAATGTCTATCTAACCGGACGATGAAAATTCGGACGCCATCATCCATTGTGATGTTCGAACAGAACTAACGTACTTAAAACCTAATCACTTCTTGACTAAGCTACTTGCTCTCCTATTAAGAGCTCATGGGTCCTTAAACTTGACCCGGGTCTATTAAACGTGACCCGAAAGCCCGTGAAGCCCAAATGTAAGGGTATAAATACCTAACTACCAACATTAAATGAGGGTAATGAAAATTAAATACAACCAGGCTGCTTAATTCTCCCTCTACTCTCTACTTAATCATTAAATACTCTCAAACCTCCACACAGATCTAAACAAAAATTACAAACTTACCCTCAGACGAAAATAAACCTCACCATATTATACAAGTGTACATGATTTCATCTAAATCCATCATAAACTAGTTTATTCCTTGTATATCTTAATCTTGTGGATATTTTTTTCTCTTGAACCATAAAATCTAATGCCTCTACATAGAATTTGTTAAACTTATTTTAGATAGCATGATATAACATTTTATCTTACTTATCAAATTTTTAATTTCATTATTCTCTTGGTTGTTTTCTCTTTAATACTTTATAATAAACTTATAATTTACCTACATAATCTAGGATAACATGCTTGAATGTTTAATCTAAGTTACTAATTTGCATTAAATATTTAGTATCAAATATGTCGTGAGACTTTATCCACCGTGAGATAATATTTATCTTAGCCAATCATGCTATTTTTTATTATATTTTCAAGTATACCTTATATGAAAGCAAAACGATTTACAAGATACAAGTGATAAATAATGTAGTTGTAGCTTATAATAAATAGTAAAGCTTCATATTTCTATGTTACATGGATACGAAAGTTGATATCCTTCCTCATCTAGTAGTCGATATGTTTATAGATTTAGCTTAACCTCTATAATGTATGGTCCTTCCAAATTTTGGGCTAATTCATCAAAGATTTTTTCTTTTGCATATAAGAACACCATTCTCATGACTATATTTTCATGGCTCGAAGCTTTAGAATCAGACTTTAGAGTTATATATGTTGCATATTAGAGTTTCATAATGCTCTGATAAGAGGTTTACTTTTATAATTTTTTCCCCTATTACGCCAACTTTGTCATGCCTTGCTTCTGCATTGCTTCATTCCTTGTATATAGAGGTTCTAAATGAGAGTATAATCATTTCGGTTGGTAAGATGAATTCCATGTTGTACACTAATCCAAATGATGTTTCACCGGTTGTGTTATTGAAGTGATTATGCAGGACCAAAATACTTCTTGTAGAAATTCTGACCAGTTTCTTACTGTTCCTTCCAACATTTTTTATTCCTTCAGATATGGTTCAATTGTTGAATTTTACATACTTGTTAGCTTGAAGATGAAAACAACAGGAAAAAGTTTATTTTATAAAAAAATTAGAAAACCATGCGACTTTGTCATTCTAAAATTGAGTCTCATTGTCTGTTGTGATTCCCTTTGGTACTCTATACCAGTATTAAATGCTTGTTTCCAGGAAGCCAACTACTTCATTTTCGTGATGTTTGTAAATACTTGAGCCTCTATCCATTTGGAGAAGTAATCTATTGCTACGATTAGAAATTTTCTTCCTCTGAAAGCTTTGGGAAGAGGTCCACAATGTTTATGCCTCATCTGTCAAATAGAATTACTTCAGATATTGTCAGAGTACAACCAAAACTTGATTAATGTTAGAGAATCATTGACATATATCACAATATTTGACTTTATTTTTTGTATCATCCATTATTATGGACCAGTAAAAGCCTTGTAGGAGAATTCTTTTTTCCGTAAGGATTTATATCTAAAATGCACACTTATTTCTCTACAATGAAGCTTTTGAACTATAAAGATCAATTAGTCTAAACCAAAACATCTAAGTAGAGGTTTACTGAAACCTTTTTCTATAATATATATGAAATTCATAGAAATCTAATTGACTTCATTTTTATTTTCCTTACCTCCATTTTCTTTTCAAGTAATATTCATTGGTTTAGATGTTTTATGATTGGGGTTCTTGAATCTTCTTCTTATTATTCTTATTTAATTACCATAACTTTCGAAGTTCAAACTACGAATAAGAATTTATTAGGCGACATGATTATGGTTTATCCTAGAAAATTACTAATATTATAGATGTTGTATAGGCTAAATATGCTAAAGCATCTCATCCAAATTCTCTAATCTTGGTATATATTGAAAGTCTAATTGTTCAAAAATATTCAACTAACCTTGAAACTTCTTCCTTTATTGACTGATCTTTTCCTTCTTTTTTTGGCTTGACCTAGAACTCGATTGATAACTAATTGAGATTATGTGCAAAAATTGAACTTTTTTGGCTTCACAAATATTTGTTAGCTAAAAACCTGTTATATGTACCTCATATTATGCCTTATTGTTTGACGTTGAGAGTACAAACTTAATAAATTGAGTGAGTACTTCTCCATTTGATGATATTAATTATATACCGACACATGAGCCTTAATTATTACTTCCTCCATATTTATGGATCTTCCAAGTGGATTCAAATTGCTTTTTTATAAGGATAAGCCTTTCAGATTTAAATTATGTTAAGAAGTCTAGCAAGGCATAAAATTTGATTGTTGTTCGCGGCTCATATTGGATGTTGTAATATTCCAACTCCACAGAATGTTTTGAAAGTATGTCAGACACATTTGTCTTGTGTATAATATTTCTTAATGGAAAGGACATTATAACGATGATTATATGAGCTTGGACGTATGGACTCATCTTTCTTGTTGCCACCACTAATGCAAGAGTAAGTTTGTCAAGCTATAGATACATGTTTCAACACTTATTAAAAATTTACTCGTGTAATATATGGGTTTTCATTCAACATCTTCTTCCCTTATAAGAACTTTGCTTACGGTATAATAAAAAATTACAAATTATGTAAGAAAATATTATCTGAGCTTTGGCTTTATAAATATTTTTGGAGAGGTGATAAATTTTTTATGTTGTTGTATGCTTCCTCGTATGCCAGAGTCCAATCCGTAGTACTTGAAAGGATGACTACCATTAATTTCAAATCCCAAATGAAGAAGTTATGTTCGTCAAAAGATTGCAATTGAATTATTTTCTCTTTTTCTTGTTTTAGCAATTAAGTTCAAAAAACAACTACAAATCTAATTCCCTCAAAACTTAAATCTGAAAAGCTGGAGGAAGAGATATTTTGGTTTTGCACCGCAAAGCGAGAATTATTGTTATTTATCTAATGTTTCTTTCTTTTAGGCTAACCAACCAAACTTGTAAGTTAAATTTACAACAAATATGATCATTTTCCCAATAATCGAGGTACAACATGATTTTGTTGGTGAATTAGAATACTATACTATTCAATTTTGTTTTATCTTTTTGATTTTGTTCCATAAGTAATTTGATAACAAAGAATTGGGCAAGTAGTGTGTGTGGAAAACTAATGATCGATGTAGTCTACGTGGAAAGCATGGAGACATACTGGTAACTGTTGAAGTTTATAAGATGCCTTGTACTCTCTAAGATATAGATAGCATCTATAATAGCCAACAAAAGCGTATCAACCGAAACAAAAGCTAAAAACATTAGTCAACACAAGTAAAGAACATATACTAAACTTTACAAGTCTTTAGTTAGACATGAAATGAAAAGAATTAATATGATTTTTTTTGTACATGTTCAATCAAATTTGTGCATAAATTTATTCATGACATCAAACCGCATTGTCTATTAACCAACTTTCTAAATACGCATAATATCATTCTTCAGTTTATCTTGTTATCATTTTATTCAATCAATAATAAATGGTATCGGAAACACAATATATCATACACTCTCTAGTTGCTAACTTGACATGTTAATATATCACCATAAACAGAGAAAACCCAAAAAAAATCGCTAAAGTTCGAAAAAAACCATATCTTTTATGGATAGTTGTCCCTAATTATAATCAGATAAGAGAGAGGTAGGTTGAGAGCTTATAGTGTATATTGAATCCGATGAGGGAGAATAAAAGACATATGGGAAAATTGTGAAGAAGAGTTTTTATGAGGGAAGGATTGGAAAATGTATTATAGAAGTATCCGTAATGAATAAATGGTAAAATATAGGGACTAAATGTGTAATAGTTGGGAATTAAAGCGTGTGTGACCCATTATTGTACTATTAAAGGACCACATACGAGTTGATAAGGTGGTTGATTAATATAGTATTATTTTCTCTCTCTACTTTTGTAGTACTTTCTCTCTCTAAAAATATCTTGATAAAGAATTGGTTATTGTAGTTTAGTTCTTCGAATAGTTGTTTAACACAAAATTATCCTTAAACAAACTCTTAATTCTTCAGAATTAAGAAACTCTCCATGTATATAATAACAAGCAATATTTTCTCTCCTTTTTCAATCCTAACTCGCCATGTCCACTCCCACACAACAATACAAATGTTATTATAGTTTCTAATCTGATTACGATCTACCATGTAAAATTTTCAAATATAAGAGAATGTAGATTGTGGAAAGGGATGAAAAGTCCACAAGTTTAGCGAATTATATTCAAAAGAGATGCTTCCAAAAAAAGTAAAAAGTTGGTAAGCATACTTATTAACTAACAAGTAAAATGACGCATTATATATTCAAAATTAACTTGGAAATAATATTTGATGCAATCCTGGAGAACTAAAGAATATAATATTTCAGCAATTTTTTTTGTTTAAGTGCCTATAAACTTATGATAAGATCATGGTACAAAATTACCATCATAAAAAGATCATGGTGTATATTTACCAAAAATAAAATAGATCATGGTGCATTTTATAGAACCATGGAGGTAGGGATATGGATTGGATAGAGACATTTCAAAATTTCAGTTAACATAAAATTAATGTTTAGAGACATCCTTAGATCGAATGCAATATGTTCAAGATCCATCAAGATATACACAAGATCAATTAGGATCCTTTTAACTCATTTTTATGGTCACCTCAAATGCATATGACAATATTAAGAGAAAATAACAATCATATCATAAAGTAATTGTTGCTTATATAGTTATTATACTATATACAAACGGTCTCACTTTTGTATATGCAAGCCTTTGTACCGGTGTTTCACTACTTTGAGCATCTTTAACCTGAATATCATCAAATACTGACTTAAAGATCAAATGAAAGGTTCCAAGTTTATTTTAAAAATTTGTGGTAAAATACATGCCAAAACCATGTATACTTCATATTACATTTTTCATTAATATGAGTTTGTCCTAAAAATTGAACAAATTGTAACGTTAAAGGCATACTACATTTTTTTTTGTAAAAGTTAAGACCACTGTACGAGTATTTAATGAAAAGTTTCACTAACTATTCAAAATTTGTTTGATATAGTCGAGTTGGAGCCAATAGAAGATGCTTAAACCCTTAAAGGATTATCCTACAATATATTAAGACATGTGTGATGTATTCCAGAATACTGAAAAATATTTATTGTCAAGATATTTGAACCAATTACAAAATTTATGTAGACATTGAACCATATATCATAGAAAGTTAACATATTATGAAATTTAATAACTAATGTCCAAAGATAAGAAAATAATGCATAATATTATAATTTTTTATAGAATGGCAATTTTTTTGTGGTAAAATAGATTTTTTATGGGTGTGCCAAGATTGATTTTCTATAGCAGTGGTAGTACATACTTTATATGGAGATGATACGTCAAATTTTATGTGGCATGACATATAAGAAATTATAGATTTTTTATGGCAGAACATATTTTATGTGGCTGTAGTATGACATATTTTTTTTATGGCATGTCAGTTTTTTTTATAGCAGTGGTAGGACAAATTTTCTATGGCAGTAACATAACATATTTTATGTGGAACTTGTAAGACATAAATTATGTGGTATAACAGATTTTGGCAGGATAAAGTTTCGATAAACTCTAGCAATAATCCTACTAGTTCAAGAGTAGCTTTGTATGTGTTAGGTGCGACCAAGTTCCCACATCGGTTAGATATGTACAGGATAAAAGGTAAGTAAAAGAAAATCTCATCTAGTATATGCATTTTGGAAGTAGACTAAAAAAGGCGTGCGGACCTTCGGGTCCAAAGCGGACAATATTATAATAGTACGAAAACTGGGTTATTCATACTTATATACGGAGGCGGAATATGTGATACCTATATTTCAAATAAATGGTATCAGAGCTTCAAGCCCAGATAAAATGTGATGTAGGTTAAATCTTGGATGTCGAACAAGCTGAACCATGAGTCATGCTCAAGGTATGGCTCATCAAGAGGTATGACTTATTTGACTGTATCAAGGTGGTAGTAACTTGATTGGAGGATAACTAAGGAACATACAACATGGTATGATAAGAGTGAGCAGATGGATCCGTTGCAAAGCTTTATGGTTCAGGTAGTGAACCGTAGCACAACCTGATCAAAGTGAGTGGATAAAAGTCAATTGAGAGGAGGCTAAAGTGGTTAGTTTGTTCGAGAGGAGGATTTGTTATATGCAGCTAAAGTTCCACATCGCTTAGATATGAGAATGATAAATTATATACAAGTAAGAACATATCTCAACTAGTATAAGTATTTTGGAAGTAGACCAAAAGCAAAATCGTGTGCGACTTCAGGTCTAAAGCAGAAAGTATCTTACTAGTACGACGATCGGGTCGTTCATACTTATACACGGTATATGCGATTCCCATATTCCAAATAAATGGTATCAAAGCTCCAGGACTAGACGGAATACGATGTAGGTGAAATATCGAATGTCGAACAAGTTGAATGATAAGCCATGTACAATGTGAATGATCTACTCTATAGATCACTAGTATGACCTAGCTTGGAGTGGATGTGTATCATCAAGCGATATGTCTTGATTATAGTGTATAAAAAAGGTGGTAACTTGATTGGAGTGACAGTAACGAACAAAAAACATGGTTCGATAAGAGTAAACATATGGATCTGTTGTAAATCTCCACGATTCAGGTAGTGAACCCTAGAACAACCTTATTAGAGTGAGTGGATGTAAGTAAAATGAAAAGAGGCTAAATTAGTACTTTGTTCGAGAAGAGGTTTTGTTAGGTGCGACTAAAGTTCCACATCAGTTAGACATGTGAATGATAAATTGTATATAAGTAAGAGCATATCTCAACTAGTATGAGACCTTTTGGAAGTGTAGCAAAAGAAAAATCGTGCGGGCCTCCGGGCCCAAAACAGACAAAATCATACTAGTATAGAGATCAGATTGTTGATACTTATATATGGAGGCGGAATACGTGATACCCATATTCCCAACAATATGATATCTGTGAATCTTTAGTTTCATTTATATATATTTTATACACAAATGCTTAGAGTACTAGGAGAAACATTATGTATATAACATTTTAAATCAACAAAATATATTTATTTGTGAAAACAAATTATAAAATAGTTTACGAGTCATTATAAAAAACCTCTAATCACTACCATAAAAAACATATTTGTTATTGATTAACAATCATGTACACATTTTAGTTAACTCTTACTGGCTCAACATCATTTTGTAATAGGTAATTATCTAAATTTTATTCAACACTTTATCAGTTTTTTATTAATTTGCATAATTTTTTAATTATCAACCGGAAACTAAAGCATATAAATTCAGTGTCTAACTCATTAACTCATCATAGAACACTTTCTCTAAAGTACTATTTTTTTATAATGAAGTTAGTGAGTATAAATCCTCACTAATCTTAACCATACTTAATAATTTCACACAAAATGATATAGAAAATACATTAAGAACCAAATCAGATACTATTGAAATGAAATTACCAACAAAAACTAAATGAACAAAATTGTACTTGCCTGAATCCTTTAGAAGATAAGGAATCTTGTTTTGGTAAATGTCGTCGAAACTAAACTAGATTTTTTTTGTGAAAACGATATACAAGTAAATCGGAAATGCAATTGCACAAATCCATAAGTTCGAATCAAGTTAATTCTAAAAAAATAGTATTAACAATATTGTACAATAAAGTTTGGCGAGATCACCGTTGAGGAAAATAAGAGAAACTAAGGTTTCAACACGAAAATAAGGTATATTGAACTACCGATAATAAATCAAAATTAGATTAGATTTGGAAAAAATCCTACACAAAATATCAAAAAAATATTTAAAGATTTGATCTTGCAATCGAATTCGGTCAACATAAATTTATTTTCCAGAATTTGGTATTAAAGCCTATATAAAATAGCGAGAAAAATACAAAATTATTTTTTTAGTTTCATTTTGGTAAACGTATTGTTTACTTGATATTTGATATTCTTAGAGCTTAACATCATCAACAGGTACAATGGCTGGATGAACTAAATAAATATTGATATATAGGGTCATATATCTCAAAATATTGGTTGATCCGTCCACTTTTTATCAGACTTCACTTACTTCACTTACAAACATATCAAAGTTAACAAACTCTCCCAAGATCTTCTTAAGTGATGATTTTAACTCTTCTTAATTGATGATGGGATAATTTTAATTCAAAACACTAACTAAGTGTGTACTATAATAATCTTTTTATTCTTAGACATTGATAAAGAATTGGATATACATATAATGTTATATTTTCCTTACTGTCAATCTTAGCTTGAAGTAATAAATTTTATGTATGTAAGCATTTATAAATTAAGAGATTATTTGGTGTCAATAGACTTATAACTTATAACTTAAAATGAATTTACTATTTTTATTATTAAAGTAAATAAAATTTATATTATGGATAATCTAAAATGGATAGCAAAAATATGATCTCATTAATATTTGAAAGAATACAAATTATAATCGACGTCGATTTTGTTTCAAAAAAATGGTGTTGTTTGCTTCCAAACTATGAACCTAAACATGTTGTGTTTTCTTTGGCTTTGTGTGTTATTTGAAAAATTTGAAGGAAAACATTTACGAGGAAAACAAGGAAGGGTTATGTTTTTTTAGTTCTTTACATGTATAAGTCTCAAACTCAGGTACATAAACCTGAATTTGTTTAGAATTTTTTTCCAACAGTACTTTGAGGAGTATAGTTTAAAAATGTATTCCCTGGGTTTTCATAGTTCAAAAAATTGATAGATTTTTATAGTTTCAGACTCAGTTCATCTTATACATTTTAGGTAACTTGTGGTATGAGAGGGAAACTTGATCTTGACTTTAATACATCAGGTTATTATTTTCTAAATTTAATTTAGATCATAGGTTTTATTTAAAAAAATATACCAACACGTGATCCCATTTTAACTCCTATGAAGGTATACTTTTAAATTATTTGATTATAATTTATCTGATAAATTATATTTATAATATATATTAGGCTATTTTCACCCACCTTATAGTAGGTGTGGTTTTCCTTTTAATTGGAATATATCTACGGTATCCAATGAGATATTTGACAAATATGATGTTTTTTAAGTTTCATTATAGTATTATTAGCTCACTTACTACAAATTCACATATAATATATAAATATATAAGTAAAAATGTGAGTTGTTTCATAATTGTTAGAGTTTGTTTGTTACAAGAGTAACAAAAGTTTGTTTCTGTGTTTTAATTAATTTTTTAGGCTCAATTGATGGGAGGCCCAATAGTTGGATAAATAGACTATTTCATGAAACTCACTGTTTCACTTACACACAAGATGTATGAACTCTAAAATGGCAAGATTATTCAGCGAAATGAACGATGTCTCTTTTTTTAGTGTGTATGTTTGAATATTATAATACAAATCTTAAGAAGCTATGATGTATGCTTTTGTTGATTGTGTAGTTTGAGTGTTATACTACTAATTAGGTCGGCTTAATAAGGTCAGTTTTGATACTAAGACTAATCTTTTAAAGTATATTGAATGTGTTTGACATTTTCTCTTGAATAGGTGTGTTATTGTTATTATTATTATTTCCTTCGCAATCAACATTGTCGTGCATACTTTAAATTAACTATTAGTTTTTCCATTGTTTATCATTTTTTTTTTATAAATTTGGTATTTATTTGTGGATGTTATGGTTTGTAGATTAAAGAGGGAGAAAATAAATGTTGAGTTTGTTTATTTCGGACGAAGAGCATGATATTTTTTGCTCTCAAACTAGATAAAAATAGTTGGCTGAAATGTGGGGAAAAACTTTAATATCTTCCTCTCAAGATCAAACAGGTTGCTTATTAAATCTGAATTTGCACAAATAATTGAAAAACCTGTCAAAAAAGACTTAAGAACTTTCTCCTCATTAAAGTTTTAATGATCTATTATTTTAAAATTTTATAATAACCACGTATTTTCTCCTCATTGAAGTTTACATGATCTATTATTTTAAAATTTTATAGTAACAACGCAACACAGTGAGGGTTTATCTAGTATAATCGGCTAAAAAACATGGTTAGTCACTAGAGTTAATCACTTGTTACAAAAGTGTCACTTATTTATTTTTTATATCAAAACAGTTACTTTGTTTCACAGGTGGTCACTAATCTATGTCTTTTATTTTCATTTTTAGTCACCGCTAGTGACCATGAATATAAAAAAATATAACTTGAGTGGCAATTGTGAAACAAATATAACGTGAGTGACAATTTTGAAACAAGTGACTAACTCCGGTGATTAATGAAGTTTCTTAGCCTAGTATAATATAAAGTAAACTACTCATTCGTGTGCTTATAAAGTGTTTTACTATTTTACCTTTTCATTATCTTAATATTTCATAACTATTTTTTTTGGCATATGACAATCAACCAAGTATAATTTTTATAATTTTATACTTTTATTATTTCTAATATTAAATACGATTATCTAATATTAATAATAATCAATAAAATATTTTTGTTATTGGACAAAATTATCATTTCTTTTTGTTACTAAATAATTATAATATACATTGAAAGTTTTAAACATGATTTTCAATTAATACCGAAACAGATTTAAAATTCAGACTTTTAGCATAGAAAATTTGTTTTATAATTAATATAAATAACAAAAAAGTATTATTATTTTTATTATTTAAAATTAACTTTTTTAACTTTTTAAAAAAAAATTAAAAACAAATTATTTATTTTTATATATATTTAAATTTCAAAATTAAAACTCATTCAAACACTAATGTTTTAAATTAGAAAAACAATATTATACCATTCATTCATTTTTTTATGATAAAAACAATTAATTAAATTTATATTAACCTAGTTTTATAAAATAATCCTTGACTAATTTAAAATCTTTTTTAACCATCAATTGTTTTTATTGATATTGAGTAGAAATACAAAGTTGAAAGTTATTATCCATAAGCTTTGAACTAGTCTAATCATAGCTTAAAGACATTGATTTGTACAAACTATATTGAGTTATGTTCTTGTATATTTTTTCCCATGCTTATAATAGCTTCGTAGCTGTCATTCTTTTAACAATCCATTGTCTCGTTTTGGCTTTGTTCCGTTGGAACATATCTGTGGTTGTAGCGATGCTCATTCCTTGTCTATTCTTACTGATATTGCACCTGCAAGATGAAGAAACAAATAAAGGTTAATAAATCATTGTCTATTGTTAGTTGCAGTTAGTAGTTATGTGTTTGATCTTAGGTAGCCGATTCCAGAATTGTCTAACATATTAACTAAATATATAACCTTGTCAATAATGGTCTTAGAATTATAACCTATATTGTTATGTTTACTTTTATTTCTAAGATGCCAAATTGGCCATATAATCAAAGTAGGTATAATAGTTTTAATATGTATATGTTTGGTAGATGATGAGAACCAACTATGAACAACATGTTTAATGGTCATATGATTATTAACAACTATAATAAACAGATCAGAGAAGTATAACCATACATTCTAAGAACTTAAACATGAAACAAACAAGTGATCTATTGATTCACGATTAAGACTGTTTTGACATTTAGAAGGGAGATGGAATCCATTCGTTTGATTAATTTAAAATGTCATTACAAATTTAAAATCCAGTTTAACTTTTATATAAAATTTGAAATTCCAACTATCGCTAGAATTAAACTCAACGTTCCTATAATATTAAATGCATAGGACCACACAACTGTTAGAAATATACCCAATAATTTGTTTTAGATAATTCATGTTTGTATTTGTATTTAATTTTATGCTTTTATAAGTCGTTTCATTTTGGTTTGTATTTAATTTCAGACCTTAATTTTTATTTAATAAATAAAATTAAATTTATTACGTGTACATCGTAAACCAAATTTATATCATGAACGGGTGACACGTATAAAATCAAACCATTGTATACTTTTAAAATTAACAGTAAATTTGATATTATGGACTTTTGTTATTACCTCTTTGTATTAGTTATTTCTTTAATATACATCACTCTCTTCTTCTACTTCTCTCGTTTAACCTTTTCACTTCCGTTGAGAGAATTGTGAATATGTTATATGTATGGAACAAATGACACTAGGATCTGAAGATGTCGAGCATGAATAAATTATTCAGTGAATAATCGAGAAGCACAAAGAAAACATTTGAAACTTTGAGTGAATGTATCTCTCACATCTTCACCATTTCAATACATAAACCAAATCATCTCCCATGGCATATCATGATTACAGTGTATATATATATATATATATATATTATGGCAGAAAGTAAACCCTAGCCCATATACAGACTAATATTATATTCTAATCCTGACACTCTAACACCTCATTTGAGTTGGAGCATGAAGATTACAAATGTCCAAATTTCCAAGAAAAAACTCAAACTGTTGCTTACCTAGTGCTTTGGTAAAGATGTCTACACGATAAGAATAAGTGGGCATGTGAGATGCGAAAATAACCCCATTAAGTATCGCATCCCATAGAAAATACCATCCTACTTGGTCATTACCAAATACCACCAAAAGAGCTTTGAGGCGCTCTACTTTCTTATCATTAAGGTATTTAATTTTATAAATCCACTAACTCCATAAAGCTTTCTTCCCTGGAGGTAGATACGCCAAGTTCAAAGTATGATTATCCTCTAGTACCTGAATTTCTTGTTGCATTGGCTTTCTCTAATTAGGGCACTACATCGCCTCTCGGAATGACGTAGGCTCATCCCTAGAGGTAATAGATGCAAGAAAAGAGCGGTGTGCCAACAAGAAACAAGAACTGTCTATATAATGAGTGAGATGATAAGGCATATTGTGATCAAGGGGAGTAGATGGCATTGAATGTACTACTGTAGTCATCACAAAATCCTTCAAACGAGTGAAAGGAATTTAACTACGCTTGCCTCGTCCAAAATCTGAGGAAATGCCTTGAGTATCTGAAACAACATCCAAAACTACTGGCGGATTTGAGACACCGCTGCCACCAACCGGAGGTGGAGATTGCGCATCACCATCCTTGGTAACCTCCACTAGTGGCGCTACCATAGGGATTTCGTCATGCTGCGACTCCACCTCTTCAATCAGCGAGGCTTTCTCAACTTCCTCCGAAAACTTTGGAGCAGTAGTAGGAGGTGGAGTGACCTCAGTCTCACGACAAACCAGCTCAAAGTGTAGAAGGAAATATATGTTCAAACGAGAAACAAAATAATATTGACTCTCCAAATCATATATTTTCCAGCCTTTCTTGCCATACGGGTAGCCCATAAAACACACCAAGACTACGACTCAAAAACTTGTCACCCTTAGACCTCTGATCATGCACATAACACATAGACCCAAATAGATGAAGCCAAGAGAAAAAAAGAGGCACACCAAAACACATCTCAAATAGAGTATTGGAACCTAAAAATTGAGGATTTTTATAATCAAATACTCGGCAAAATTTAGCAAGTAAGTTACCATGAAACCTGAGAGCACGAGAAACATTCAAAATATTTCGTTTCCGTTTGACCCTACCATTCTGTTGAGGAGTACCCACACATGAAGATTGGAAACCAATACCCAACTCATAAGAAACATGACGCACAGAGAAAAATCCAGTGTCATTTTCACTGCGCAATGTCTTAACAACTCCATTAAATTGTTTCTTAGCTATTGCGAGAAAATGTAAAAACATTGAAGTTACTTTTGTTTTCTCAGCCAACAAATAAATCCATACAACACCGACAATATATCGACGCAAGAGGAAAAATACCGGAAATACATCGGTCTCGAGAGAACAAAGACCGGATAAACTTCGGCTAATGAAGACTATGCCAGAAACACATCGACGCAAGAGGAAAAAGACCAGAAATACGTCGGTCTCGAGAGAACAAAGGTTGGAAACACGTCGGCTGATGGAGACTATGCCGGAAACACGTCGACGCAAAGGGTAAAATACCAGAATTACGTCGATCTCGAGAGAACAAAGGCCGGATAAACGTCGGATGATGAAGACTATGCTGGAAACACGTCGGTGCAAGGGGAAAGTTTTTGGAGGCTAGAGTTTTGAGGCTATGGTTCGGATACTATGTTGAGAGAATTTTGAATGTGTTATATGTATGGAACAAATGATAGTACGATCTAAAGATGTTGAGCAGGAAAATATTATTCAATGAATAATCCAGAAGCACAAAGAAAATATTTAAAACGTTGAGTGAATATTTCTCTCACGTCTTCACCATTTCAATACTTAAACCAAATCATCTCCGAGGTCATATCATAATTACAATGTATATATATAGTGTGGCAGAAAGTAAACCCTAGCCCATATACAATTTATTCTAATCGTGACACTCTAACAACTTCTATTTTTACAAATACTGTTGTATCATAGCTGTTTCGGTTTAAGTCTAAATAATTCATACGCTAAATTTTATTTTTCAACCGTTAGAAGCTGATTGTTTTGTAAGTATTTTTGTTTTTATTATGATTTTATTTAATAATGTGTTCATACACTGTCTCTCGATCGATCTTATTTTTGTTGTTTTAAAAAATAACCTAAATTTATTTTTTGTTCTTATTTCCTTTTTTACTTTGAATTATTTCGTATTAAAATGTTGACTCCATCCATTCACATTGAAATTTAAATTCACATTTTTGTCACCGTAAGGGAATTTGTAACCAGCACAGATGTGGATGCACGCCTCTTCCTTGTAATCTCGACCTATCTTCATAGGAGGCAGCTCGTCCATACCATAAGAAAATTTACACTTTTGGCCAAAAGGGCATGACTGGCCGTTCTGCCAAAAAAAACACACCCCATCCTGCTTGGATCCTTGCCAATGCTCCCTCGATTGTGACCGACCTTCATCACCCTTAGTAGTTGTTACTATTTAAATAGAAAACATTCAAAATATGTTTATGTTTCCGTTCGACCCTACCATTCTGTTGAGGAGTACCCACACATAAATATTGGAAAATAATACCCAACTCATAAAAAACATGATGCACAGAGAAAAATCCAGTGTCACTGTCACTGCGCACTGTCTTAACAACTCCATTAAATTGTTTCTTATCCATTGCGAGAAAATGTAAAAACATTGAAGTTACTTCTGTTTTCTCAGCCAACAAATAAATCCATACAACACCGAAAATATGTCGGCGCAAGAGGAAAAATACCGGAAATACATCGGTCTCGAGAGAACAAAGATCGGATAAACTTCGGCTGAAGAAGACTATGCCAGAAACACGTCGACGCAAGAGGAAAAAGACGAGAAATGCGTCGGTCTTGAGAGAACCAAGGTCGGAAACACGTCGGCTGATGGAGACTATGCCGGAAACACGTTGACGCAAAGGGAAAAATACCAGAATTACGTCGATCTCAAGAGAACAAAGGTCGGATAAACGTCGGATGGTGAAGACTATGATGGAAGCACGTCGGTGCGAGGGGAAATGTTTTTGGAGGCTAGGGTTTTGGAGGTTATAGTTCGGATACCATGTTAAGAGAATTGTGAATGTATTATATGTATGGAACAAATGACAGTACGATCTAAAGATGTTGAGTAGGAAAATATTATTCAGCGGATAATCCAGAAGCACAAAGAAAATATTTAAAACGTCGAGTGAATATGTCTCTCACATCTGAACTTTCAATACATAAACCAAATCATCTCCCAGTGCATATCATAATTACAGTGTATGTATATAATGTGGCAGAAAGTAAACTCTAGCCCATATACAGACTAATATTAAATAGCCCATATGATGAGTCCGAATTCAGCATGCTCCCCGGAAGGGCAAATCAGCCTAAGTCTCTCCGAATACCGGACAGGCTACAAGGACATAAATCGGACGGATCATTCGGACCGGACAGATCACTTTGAACACTGTAAACTTAAGGTTGTTCGAACTATGACTAAAGTACTAAAAAACCTAAACACTTCTTGACTAAGCTACCTGCCCTCCTGCTTAGAACTCATGGGTCTTTAAGCATGACCTGGGTCCATTAAACATGACCCGAAAGCCCATAAGGGCCCAAACATCACACTATAAATACCCAACCACCAGCATTAACTATGGGTAATGAAAATTAACTGCTACCAAGCTGCTTAATTATCTCACCACCGTTAAACACCCTTACACCACCGTTAAACACCCTTACACCACCGTTAAACACCCTTACACCACCGTTAAACACCCTTACACCACCGTTAAACACCCTTACACCACCTTGAAACTCCACTTAAAATTACTAGCCTACCCTCAGGCGATTATTATCCACACCAAATTGGCGACCACAGTAGGAGGAGAGAGGTACCTGAATCAAGTATTCAAAACCTGCCAAGAAATTATGTCCGTATGAATCCGGACAATCCATAAGTGCCACCAGCTTTGCTCGAAGTGGTGGGAGAGAATGACGAGTACACTATCGAAGAGCGTGACAGGCTGAGGGCTGAAATAGAAGCTCTGAAGGCTGAGAAGGCCAAGATGGGCGTGAAAGAAATATCCAAAGCATCAGCTGCTCATCATACCGACAACCCTAGAGAGCCTGAGGCTTCGAAAACTCATGTGAGTACCAAAAAGACGCATGCCAGTTCTAAAAAGTCTCACCGGTCCAAGCCTGTGGAGAGTTCTGACTCAAGCTCAGAATCTTCAGGCAGCTCTTCGGACAGTGAGGGAAATGAAAAATCCTTGTCCTCTAGCAGCGATGAGGGTCGAACCAAGAAAAAGCAAAAGCAGGTTAAGAAATATTCAAGAAAAAGAGATCACCATGGAAGAATGAAAAGGCATATTGGAAAGGGGTCATCTCACCACCGGAGGTATATGGACAAGATGCTGATGGATCCCTTTGCTTTCCACGATGAGCCAGGTATCTTTGCAACTCCCAATGAGGATACTGTGTTCAGTCGTGGAAGGAATTGGAGGCAGTCTCCACTGTCTTCTAAAATCCTGTCTGGAAACTTCCCCAAGAGGTTTGACAGTACTAAGATGGAGAAGTACGATGGCAGTACTGATCCGGACAATCATCTGGAGCAATTCAAGAACTTCATGATGAACTTTGATGACGATGATAAACTACTGTGTAGGGCATTCTCCCAATATTTTACGGGGAGTGCTCTGAAATGGTACAACAGCCTGCCTCAAGGTTGTATTAAAGATTTTGATACGTTTTGGGTGGCCTTTCGAAGGCAGTTTGTAGGGAGTAAGGAGCTGAAGGGCAATGGAGACACAATAATCCATTGTGCCCAAGAGCCAAATGAGTCTTTGAAGGAGTACATAAGTCGTTTCGTAAACACAAAGAATGGGTTGGCTGATTGCTTCGAACAGGTGGCAATAGCATCCCTAAGGCAAGGTTTGAACCCAGGCAATATGGCTGATTCGGTGACTAGAAAGAAGGCCATGACCTGGGGGGATTGCTAAATCAGGTTGGCAAGCAAATAAACGTTGATGAAACAAAGAAAACCAGGGTGCACAGACAGGTGAGATCCACCCCGGTGGCACCAACTCCAAATCAAAACCAGTCTGGGAACAAAGCCAGAGAAACCGGACAGGGGCATGGTAGGGCAAAAGCTTAGTCTCAGCCAGCTGCTCCTGCTCAAAGTCAACAATCCAGAAACAAAAAAGGACCATGGGTCCAACCGGAGTGGTTCCCAGAGCTCAAAGAAAGCGTGGCCACCATTTTCGATAAAACAAAAGATGAGGTACACTACCGGAGACCAGCAACCTTGCAGTCTCCCAGAGAGCATCGTAACAACTCCTTTTGCCAATACCACAATGATATTGGCCATACCACTGATGATTGCATAGCGTTGAAACAAGAGGTTCAAAACTTGATTGAAAGGGGAAAGTTGGGTGCATACGTTAAAAGAAGAGGAGGCAACAGGCCTGACAACACTCACCGGGTTGGTCCAAGTAATGCTGCCCCGGAGGGGGCCATGGTAATAGTTGAAAGGTTTGATGTGGAATCTGAATACTTGGATCCGATCCATCACAAAATAGGGTGGGTGCTATAGAGGAGTGTTCTAGGACGGTCTCCGGGCTCATTAAATTCTTCGAGTCACTGACAATTTTCGGAGGGGACACAATGATTGCTCCTACTGCTTCTTCAAGAAAGAGGCATGTTCATAATTTAGCCTCCCAGCTAGAAGGAGGCATGACATCTTATCAATCACCAAACTCATTCCCATTCATAGTCTTTGATGAGGATGATTTGAGAGATATTGCTGGCCCTCATGAGGATGCTGTTGTCATAGGAGCATCTATAGGGGGCAATGAGATAAGGCGAATTCTGGTGGATACTGGAAGCTCTGCCAATATCCTTTTCCTAACCACTTACAAGAAAATGAAAAATCCGGCTGTGATTCAGAAGTCAGACAGATCGATCGTGGGCTTCACGGGCAGCTCAGCCGATGTGATCGGGGAGTTTGAAGAAGAAGTGTTATTGGGCAGGGGCCCTTTCAAGAAAATGGTTAGAGTACTCTTCATCGTGGTGGATTGTCCCACTTGCTATAATGCTATTCTAGGGAGATCTTGGCTCTCTAGGATGCATGCAGTGGCTTCAACAGTCCATCAGTGTTTAAAGTATGCTGTTCAGGGACAGGTTGGGGTTGTCCGGAGCAGCCAAAAGGTTGCAAGAGAATGCTATGCCACTGCCTTGGCTCCACGAACGCTGGGGGCAGTCCGAATAAATGATCAATAGCAGTTTGAGGGCCTTTCTGGGGGTGAGGGTGAGATTGATGACCCCAGGGAGACCCCCGGAGTGTTGATCCCAATTGAAGAGGTTGAAACACACTGTTTGGAAGAAGGCAAAAGTGTCAAGATAGGGTCCAAGATGCCACCAATATTGAAACAAGAGATGTTGAAATTTTTTAAAGACCATCAGCACGTTTTTGCTTGGTGCAATGCTGATGTTACTGGAGTTCCATCAGAGGTGATATCCCATCACCTATCTGTCCGGAGAGATGTGGCACCAGTGGTTCAAAAGAGAAGAGCTTTCTCGAAAGAAAAGGATGATGTCATAGTGCAAGAGGTTGACAAACTCACAAAGATGGGGCATATTAAAGAGTCTCAATATCCTTTGTGGACTGCAAATCCTGTCCTGGTAAAGAAGAAAAATGGCAAGTGGCGCATGTGCATTGACTTCATAGATCTTAATAGAGCTTGCCCAAAAGATTTGTATCCGGTTCCCCGGATAGATCAGTTAGTAGACTCTACTTTTGGGAACAAACTGCTCTCCTTCATGGATGCCTTCTCCGGGTACAATCAGATCCAAGTAGATCCAAAAGATCAAGAACATACCACGTTTGTCACTGATAGGGGTCTACATTGCTACAAGGTGATGCCTTTTGGCTTGAAATATGCTGGGGCTACTTATCAAAGGTTAGTCAACAAGGCATTTGCTGATCAAATTGGAAGAAATATGGAGGTTTACATTGACGATATGATGGTGAAAAGCGTGGATGAGCAGTTGCACTTGTCCGATCTCCAAGAAACTTTTGCCAACTTGGCAAAAGTGAATTTAAAACTAAACCCTGAAAAGTGTGTGTTCGAAGTGCAGTCCGGGAATTTCTTAGGGTATATCATAAGTGCAGTTCGACATGCGATTTCTGGTCGATTGTCCAGCTCTGTCCTCTTTATAATCGACAGGTTTTCTTGTACGGTTATCCAAGGGTAGCTGCTCGAACAGGATGTCGACGCTAGGGAGTCGGAAATTATATTTTTCAGTCCTGGGGACGTGCTCATATGTTACTTTGGCAAATGACGCGGCTTACACTCACAAAGCTGCTAAGTATTGGACCAGGTGCTCTTTCCTAGCTTCCGACGCTACCGAGGCTTGATTAATCAACAACTGAGAATCGCTGACGAGTCGTATATGCCTAGCCTCGCACACCTGTGCTAATCTTAAACCAGCTAGGGCAGCCTCAAATTCGGCTTCGTTGTTAGAGGCGGTAAAACCAAATCGGATTGCCTGATGCATATTGATGCCTGTAGAAGTGATTATCTATACGCCCTCGCCGCATCCACTGATGTTTGATCGCCCATCGGTTCGAATAATCCACTCATCATGCTCGTCTTACTCGGGCGGCTCTTTTTGGTCTGGTCGGTCGTAATGAAATTCAACTAATTGTTGTTTCGATTCTTTATCGATTTTGATTTTTAAAGTGGAATCGCAAAACAGATTGTTAAAGGTTTGGTCTGGTTCTCGGAAACCGTTAACCGCTCTATATAAGTTTTTCGGTTTACCAAGTCTTCGAGCCAACAGAACCCTTTTAATACCGAGTGCAGGTTACTTAGTGGTTTTTTCAATGTGAATCCTAATAAGGAGATAATTCAGTTGTAAAAAAGGAGAAGAGAAATATGTCCATTTGTGTATTTATTGTTAATTGGACAATGATGTGTAAATACGGCTATTTGTAAAGGACTAATTATGAAATAATAAAAGGTTACCAAGGACATAAAGGGGTCCCACCTTCCCTACTATATAAGGGAGCCCTTATTTTTGGTAGGTGGACATTCTTTAATATATTTCCTTTGTACTTTCTCTCTCTACATTTTTGGCTATAGTCACATCAGGCCTAAGATCCAAGGTTCCTCATTTTTGTCATTTATTCTCTCATCATTAGCGCCGTCTGTGGGATCATGTGATACCTAAAAGGAAACCTTTTCTTTAAAAATCGCGACTTAATCTTAGAAAATGAATGACGAAGCGACTGAGGAAAGGGTCGGGAGAGTGGTGGCCCGAGCCATTTCTTTTGATGTCTTCAAAAGAAATCGTGACGGTGTAGAAGCCAGAGACAACCATGGAAATTTCCGAAGTAACCGATATTTTTTACGTATCCATCGAGTATCTCGATCCCAATGTCAGTCGTAACCTCATCGGGGTCATTGAGGAGGAAGCTGTGGAAAGTAGAGGACATGCGAGGAGCCTCTGTCAATTTTTCGAATCGTTAACTATTTTTGGGGGTGATTCTATGGCAGGAATCACACACTCTTCCCGGAAGCGACATATTGTGAACCTAGCAACCCAGTTGGAAGCTCGGACTTATCCTCACTCGAAAGTCAATCCTACACTGATTTTATATTTTGACGACGATGACATGCGAGACATAGTTGGCCCTCACGAAGATGCCGTCGTTATCGGGGCGACCATCGCGGGAGAAGAAGTCCGACGTATCCTTGTTAACACTGGAAGCTCAACGAACATAATCTTTGCTTCGACGTACGCTAAGTTCAGGAATCCCCCAGTGATTACGCGTTCTGACCGATCTATAGTGGGATTTACATTCTCAGCCGCAGAAATGATATGAGGGTTCGAAGGCATCGTTCAACTAGGTCGCGGGCCTTTCAAAAAAGAGGTTATTGTTTTATTCATCGTGGTAGATGCTCCAGCTTCCCATAATGCAAAACGTCCATTGTTCATCAATGTTTGAAATACGTGGTCGGGAGAAATGTGAGGGTGGTGAGAAGCAGCTAGAAAGCTGCAAGAGAATTCCACCGGGCGGCTTTAGCGCCAAAAAGGGATCAAGAGATGGAGCAAGTTCATGACTAGCAGTTAGCGGGACTTCCTTTGGAGTCGTTACCAGTTGAATATTCCAGGGAAGCTCCATGTTATTTGACTACCGATGAAGAATGTGAAAAACACCAGTTCACCGAAGGAAGAGTTTTGCGGATAGGAATTAATTTATCACCAGATTTCAAGAGACAGTTGATTTTATTACTGCGGGAAAATTTGAGTTTGTTCGCTTGGTGTTCGAAGGACGTTACCGGAGTCCCAGAAGACCGTATAATTCACAAGTTAACTATCAACAAAAACGTCAGACCCGTCTCACAAAAGCGTCGGGCCTTTTCACCAGAAAAGGCGGAACTTATTTTGGGGGAGGTGGAAAGAATACTCAGCGTCGGTCACATCAAAGAGTCAAGTTACCCGCTCTGGACATCCAATCCCGTTCTGGTAAAAAATAAAAATGGTAAGTGGAGGATGTTCGCGGATTTTACCGAACTCAACCGAGCATGCCCGAAAGACCCCTTCCCGATGCAAAGAATCGACTAATTGGTGGATTCAACTTCGGGTAACAAATTACTCTCTTTTATGGATGCATATACAGGCTATAATCAAATCAAGTTGCATCCAGCAGATCAGTAAAGCACGACGTTCATTACGGGCCGAGGCTTGTATTGTTATAAGGTTATGTCATTCGGGTTAAAAAACGCAGGAAATACTTATCAAAGGTTGGTGAACAAGACTTTTGAAAGCCAGATACGGAGAAATATGGAAGTTTACATCGATGAAATGCTTGTGAAGAGTGGCACCGATACTGACCATCTCGATGATTTGAGGGAGACTTTTGGCAATCTAAGGAGCATAAATCTCAAGTTAAACCTGGAGAAATGTTTCTTTGGGGTAAGTTCGGGAAAGCTCTTGAGATTCTTTGTCAGCGAAAAAGGAATCGAGGCAGACCTGATTCAATTACAAGCTCTCGCCAACATGACTCCGCCAAGGAACATCAAGGAGGTTCAGATATTAACCGGGCGCTTAACGGCTCTGAACCGATTTATTTCTCGTTCGTCTGACAAGTGCGCTCCCTTTTTTTAGGTCTTGCGAAATGATAAGTCTTCTGTTTGGACACCAGCTTGTGACGAGACCTTTTCAGGGATCAAAACTTACTTATCGTCCCCGAACCTTCTAACGAAGCCCCTGAAAGGGGAGATCCTTTTCCTTTATGTAGCAGTTTCGAATTTTGCAGTAAGTGCGACGTTGATTAATGAATCGGGAACAGTCACTAAAGCGGTATACTTCGTGAGTAAAAGCTTGTTGGATGCGGAGATGAGGTATTTGAAGCTAAAAAAATGGCCTTGGCTTTGGTAACCGCGGCGCGAAAAATACGACCGTATTTTCAAGCCCACCCCATTTTCGTTCGAACCTCTTTTCCACTCAAGTATGTTCTTCAGCGACCGGACATGTCAGGAAGAATGTCTAAATGGTCAGTCCACCTAGGTGATTTTGATATCAAGTTTGAGCCAAGAACAGCCATCAAAGGCCAGACCTTGGCCGATTTTTTAACTAAACCGATTTTGAACAGATAAAATCGATAAATCCGTACGATCCCGAATCAATAAAATTGATAAGCTGGGTGAACCGATAAAAAATCGAACCATAAAATCATTAAACTCGATTAATTTATTATTATTATTAAATATATCAAAATTAAAATTAACTCTCAAACTTTGATTTTTATGTTATTTAGTTATTTAGAAAAAGTTGTAAATTAAATTTTAATTAAATTTAATTCATTTAAATGATCCGACCGAACCGAACCGAAAAAAATCAAAACGAAATCTGACCGAATTCGAACCGAACCGAATTTATACCGAACTGAATCAGACCGAACCGGATTGAATCGAACTAAAAATTTAACGATCCGGTCTAGTTCTAAAATTAAAAATTAAAAATTTAGCGCTCTGATGTGATCCATTCCAAACCGATAAATTTAACAGTACAGTCCGGTTCGAACGAAATCACGATGAGTTGAATAGGTTGCAAACCCATTTTACGAACTTCAATCCGAACCGAACCGTTAAACACCTAGACTTATACATTATCGAAAACTAAAATTTCCTTTTATTTTTAGTAAACTAAATCTAATCCACTTAATACTAGAAAGCTCCAACGCTATACCACCGAAGTCCACACCAGAGTCCCGACTGAGTAAAAAACTACATGTCTCTTAAGCATAGCTGCCACGTGTCTATCACCCACGAACTATTCTGATGTATCGCCAGGTATCACATCGACACACCGATAGATTTTGTGTATAAAAACTTCACTCTGTAGACAAACACACATCAAAAACAAAGAAAAGAAAAAGAAAAAGAGCTCACTCTCGATAAACATAAGAAGTGCCACTTTTAAATTCTCTTCTCGCTAAAGAACCAATCATTATCATCACCATGTCATCTATGCAAGAGAAGAAAGAAGATAGAGCCGCCGCCGCGAGGCAAGCGGCGGAGGAGCTGAAAGACGTCAGCCGAGATGATGAGTACACGGTGATAGAGAAACGAGTAGAGCAACAGCCCCAAGAACAAGGACAGGGTGTCATCGGTTCTGTTTTAGGTGCCGTGACGGACACGTTAGAGCAAGCCGTGGACGTTATTACCGGTAAAACTGGAGAGTATAAGGATTACACGGCGGATACAGGGAAGGATATGGGCTATTCTGCGGCGGGGAAAGGAAACGAGTATGAAGATTACTCGGCAGACGAGACAAAAGAGGGTTTGAATGTAACCGGCGATAAGGCTATGGAGGCTAAGGATACGGCTAAAGAGAAGGCCGGTGAGTATAAAGGTACGTATAATATTATATGTTACTTTTGAATTATATACTTAATATTATTGATCAAGTCTTAAGAGATTAAATGTATGTATAGTAAAATTTAGAGTAATTATTATCAGGCACTAAGTCAGAGTCTATACGTCGAGTAAGCCTGTAAGTTTTTGCCGCTTTGTTTTGTTTGATTCAATCACAACAGATTATGCGGCGGATAAGACAAAGGAGGGGCTGAACGTCAGCGGTAATAAGGCAAAGCAGGCTAAGGATACCACCGTGGAAAAGACGGGTGAGTACAAGGATTATGCGGCAGATAAGACCAAGGAGGGGCTGAACGTGACCGGTGATAAGGCGAAGCAGGCTAAAGATGCAACCCTGGAAAAGACCGGTGAGTACAAAGATTATGCGGCAGATAAGACGAAGGAGGGGCTGAACGTGACCGGTGATAAGGTGAAGCAGGCGAAAGATACAACCGGAGAAAAAATGCGTGAGTATAAGGATTATGCGGCAGATAAGACGAAGGAAGGGCTGAACGTGACCGGTGATAAGGCTAAGCAGGCTAAAGATGCTACCGTGGAAAAGACGGGTGAGTACAAGGATTATGCGGCAGATAAGACCAAGGAAGGGCTGAACATGACCGGTGATAAGGCGAAGCAGGCTAAAGATGCAACACTGGAAAAGACGGGTGAGTACAAGGATTATGCGGCAGATAAGACCAAGGAAGGGCTGAACGTGACCGGTGATAAGGCGAAGCAGGCTAAAGATACAACCGGAGAAAAAATGGGTGAGTATAAGGATTATGTGGTGGATAAAGCTAAACAAGCTAAGGATGTGGCTATGGAGAAGGCCACTCAGGCTAAAGATTATGCGGTGGACAAAGCAACCCAAGCCAAGGATGCTGCTATGGGAAAGGCAGGGGAGTATAAGGATTATACTGCAGATAGGGCGGTGCAGGCTAAGGATGCTACTGCACAAAAGGCTGGTGAATATAAAGACTATACTGCAGAGAAGGCGGTGCAGGCTAAGGACGCCACAGCACAAAAGGCTGGTGAATATAAAGATTATGCTGCGGATAAGGCAGTGCAGGCTAAGGATGCTGTTGTGGATAAGGCAGTGCAGGCCAAAAATACGGCTGCACAAAAGGCTGGAGAATATAAGAACTATGCTGCTGATAAGGGCGCCCAGGCCAAGGATACCACTGCGCAAAAGGCTGGAGAATACAAGGACACGGCTGCAGAAAAGGCAGCCCAAGCCAAGGACACAGCTGCACAAAAGGCGGGAGAATATAAAGACGCTGCTGCGGAAAAGGCAGCCCAGGCCAAGGACACAGCTGCACAAAAGGCGGGAGAATATAAGAACTATGCTGCTGATAAGGGAGCCCAGGCCAAGGATACCACCGCACAAAAGGCGGGAGAATATAAAGACGCTGCTGCAGAAAAGGCAGCCCAGGCCAAGGACACAACTGCACAAAAGGCTGGAGAATATAAGAGCTATGCTGCCGATAAGGCAGCCCAGGCCAAGGATACCACTACACAAAAGGCTGGAGAATACAAGGACATGGCCGCAGAAAAGGCAGCCCAGGCCAAGGACACAGCTGCACAAAAGGCTGGAGAGTATAAGAACACGGCAGCGGAAAAGGCATCCCAGGCCAAGAACACGGCTGCACAAAAGACTGGAGAATATAAGGACACGGCCGCGGAAAAGGCAGCCCAGGCCAAGGACACAGCCGCACAAAAAACTGGAGAATATAAGGATTATGCTGCAGATAAGGCCTCACAGGCCAAGGACACCACTGCGAATAAAGCTGTGCAGGCGAAGGATGTGACTGCAGAAAAGGCAAAACAATCAAGCGGAAAGGCGGGAGAGTACAAGTCCTATGAAGCAGACAAAACAAAAGAAGGAACTGACAGTGGTGCAAGTAAGCTCAAAGATACTGCTGCTGAAACAGCAAGAAAAGCTAGGGATTACTTGTCTAGCAAGGGAATAGAAGCCAAACAGAAGGCTACCGAGACAACAAAGGTTACATTTAAAAATTATAAAAGCAAAATATAATGATACATATTTTGTATGCTGAAAGTTTGATCCTTTTCTTCTCCTTTTAGTTGCATTTAATGTAGAAGTATGTACTTAATAATATGTTACATGTTTTTCGATGACATGATATTTTGTAGCAGGATGAATCCGGACTAAAAGGCCTCACTGAAGCTGAAAGGTACTTAAGCTCAATCAACATATTGATGTTTATTAGATAGATTTGATGTTGATGTTGTAGTGTTGTTCATTCTCAAGCGTTGATTAATTTTTTTACTAGGGGAAGACAAGCGACAGATAATATCTATGGTGCATTTGGAAAAGTGAGTGTGCCCGTTGCTGTTCGCAGCAAGCTGACAATGCCCACAGATATAGTGGAGGAGACACGCGCTGCAACTGAGCTCGGTGGTACGGGCCGAGGCCGAAAGGTGGTTGAAATTGTGGACCTCGACGAGATCAAGAAGGGTTCTAAATCAACCTGAATATAGTGTCTGGGTTTCTTCTTTGTTTAAATGTGTGTTGTGTCAGCTATGTGAAATTTTAGTTTCTATGAATAAAAAGTACGTCCTTATGTAAGATAAAGCATGGAAAGATGAAGCATGTGAAAAACTTGTACTCCAGTTCTTACTTAAACTTGTACTCTAGCTCTTACTAGCTGGCCTAGCAAGTTGTATTTGGCTGTCTCACTAGAAGCGTGTAATAATACGAGAACATCTTGTCGTGTCTTGTCTTCTGTCATGTAACCGTTTGATACATATGAAGATGGTTCTGTTGTGGATGTTTAATATTCAATTTTTTTTTTTTTATAATGGTAGAGCTAAGCCGATTAAATTTGTGTTGTTGATATTATGTTTTATCTTGCGTGATATAAACATTTTTCTAAAATGGAACAACAATAATTTATATTATATATATATGAATGATGGACTTGACATTTATATATTTGGACCGATTATTTCTAATTTATTTATACAATAAAGCGTCAGCTACTTAATTGATTTAAGTAAAGATAAGTTTTAGATATTCATAAGTTTCTATTTATATATTTTATACAAAAGAGGGTCAGCTACTTAATTGATTAAGTAAAGATAAGAGTTTCGATATTCATAAGAGAGTTTCGATATTCATAAGAGGGTCAGCTATGTAAAAGAGCGTCAACTATGTAATTGATTAAGTAAGGATATAACTGTACGATGTACTCGACATTTATATATTTGGAACGATTACTTTTAATTTATTTATACAATAAAAGACCGCTAGCTATTGATTAAGTAAAGATTGAGTCGTAGATATTCATAAGTATCAATTTATTTTTTATTTTTTTTTTTTTCGGAGGGAACCCGCAGCCGCTACTCAGAGTGCAATGAGTGCGCACAGGGTAAACCCTCAGTCTGACGCGATAGCCTGCAAACCAACGCCAGAAGGTAAACCACACAAGGTGACAGGCTCAGCCCCCAAGGGGTAGCCGAGTTGGTTGAGCATGACATTCTTATAACCAAAAGGTCATGAGTTCGAGTCCCTCTGCATACGCTTTCTCGGCAAAAAAAAAAAAAAAAAAAAAAAAAAATAAAAAAAAAAATAAAAAAATAAGTATCAATTTATATATTTCATATAACTTTTTATTCAAAAACTAAACAAAAACGTTTGTTTTATAAAGTTATTGTATCAAAAACATTGTAAGGAATTTTCCTGTTTAAGAAATTTTTTTCTGTTTAAAATTTAGTCCAGAATTTTGGTATTCATTTTTCATTTTTTATAAAGATTATCTTTTTTTATATTATTTTTATTATAAGTTGTTTCATCGTATTTTATGTTTAAGCTGTCAGCAAAAGGTTTTGTGTGCGAAGGTGGATTGGTTTATTGTAGTTTTTGGTTTTGATGGAGAACGGTCAAGAGATTCTAAATCTAAAAATAGTTAACGAGACGATTTTCATCAGATATTTATGATCTATGGTTAATAAAAATAACTGTGTGACTGGATTAATTATGAGAAGATATGTATGGGTCTTTTCCATTCTAGATTTGGAGAAAAAATTTACGTCTTAAATCATTACTTAGCATATTATACAGGATGACGATTGGTAATGAGGAGAATACCTTCATATGGTATGATCCATTGTTGGTTTCCATTAAGTATTATTTGTGATTCAAAACTAGGTATCAATCTCAAGGTTTCCGACATCATTCTGGATGGACACTCGAATTAGTCGATCCAAATAAGGTCAGTTAGTACAAAAAACCAACAAGACTTTCACGTGATAAACCATCTCATAATCTCTTTCCCATCTTCAAGCATCAACTAGATTTGCATTTTTGGTTTCTTAAGAATGATAATGTAAATTCACAATTAATGATGCTTACAATGCTATTAGTACGTCTACCTCGGCGTTAGGCGGGCTGTATTAGTATCAAATAAATATATTATTTATCGTCATTTCTTCATTTTTTTGGTTTGTCATCCAGGATAAACTATCTACGCGAGACAAACTTATTAGTTTATGTTAAATTTTTCTTTGGACTGTGTGTTATGCAATTCATGTGTTGAATCCGCCAATTGTATTCTCGATAAGTGAGTTTACACTCAGGGTATCTGGGTTGCTGCAAGTAGCAAGTTTGGGATTTCATTTAATGATAATTATTGACCACCCTAGATCATGTTTGCTTCGAATTGGTCATCATTTAGCAATCACTATTTTGACGCACTTGTTTTGGCGCGATCATTTACTACATTTAGTGGGAGAGAAACTCAAGAATTTTGGCTCTTTTTCCACCTTCGTCTATACGGTTTCACACCATATGCTATCTGAATTGAGGTTTATATTTCTAGTACTAAGGTTCCATGGTTGATGTAATCTTGTACCATGTTTCTAACTTAATATTGTTTGTTGTAATTTTATCCCGTTCTTTTGAGGAAGCTACAGTTGATTCTTGGATGTTATGTCGACTTGTTACTGCTGTACTTTATTCTCGTATGCTATCTCTCCTCCCACTTGCTTCCGTTTGAACTAAATAATTTTGGTCTCCTCATGTCTTCTTTTTTACGGTTTCGTATTTTTCATCGTCTAATTTTATGGAAGATATCGATGAATCCTGGATATGCTGGTTATGGGCTTACATCACTTAAATTATTGTGTAGTTTCTGATTTTGTCGACATGCTTCTGGCTTCTGTGGACATCCTTACTTTTGAAGAGTTTCTTAATGTTCCAATGTCTAATCTATTTGGGTTAGTTGATTTTATTATGTATATCTCTTTTTGAAATTATAGATTCCAAACAAAGTTAAGTAGCATTGTTGTGAAAGGTTTAGATTGTGATCTGATTTGTACCCATTTATAATTTTAGATAAATCATTAATTCTCTTCATGGTCATCAATATGTGTTACGCACTATTTCAGCACAAAAAAAGGTGAAAATGATCACATAATAGATAACGATTACATTTTTACTAATCAAATCCTCATCATTCTAGATTCTAAACGAATTACTTTCAACATTGCCGCATGCATCCCTCAACAACCTTTTTAAAAATTAAGAAAATATGAAATATTAAAAATTTGATACATAAGACAAAACACAAAGAACCTAAACCCAAATGAAGAAAAGAACAGAGATACACTCTTAACGCCACATGACCTATAGGGAGACCACCAAAGCATAAAATAGAAACAAATAAGGGATCACTAGTATAAATGGACTTCTTGTGATATTAGTGCATTTAAAACTACTTTAATTAATATTAAATGATATTTTACTGCATTGTAAATGGATGTAATTGATATCAAAAGAAGCAATTTTCGAACGAAGAAATTTAGGATAACTAATATCATTCACCTTCACCACAAAGCAACGCCAACCAAAAAATAAAACCTTGCACTGTCGTCTCCTCGATAGTTTGAGCTTACTCTGAAAAATGACATGTTTGTGAATTTCTTCTCACCACTTTTTACCATTCTGCTATAATTTCCAAAACTTCAAACCCATCTTTGCGTTCAACACCTACGTAGGGAATTTACTACTGCCTTCGGGTAAATTTCATCAATTTCTTTGTTTGAATTTTTCAAATTGTTGTTCTTGACTTGCCACATCGCCGAATTTAAAAGTAACGATCTTTAGAAAACACAGATCAAGTAACATATAAACATACACAACTGTAGTTTTTTATTTTAAGCTTAATTTCATTTTCCAAAATAATCCATGAAATTATGTATGAACAAAACATTATTTAACTAACATTTTATTTTCACTAACTTTTTTTTGTCTATTTTGTATGAATATGTTAATTAAAAACTTTTTTTTGGATCCAATCATTTTAGTAGGATTAAGTTAGAATTATATACTAAAAATTATTCGTTCATTAATTTCAAAAGTCTATAGCAATTTTAGAGATAATTATTGTATTTGATTTTGTACTTTTTTTTATTTTCGACACACACTTTTTCAGTTATTTTCACAATTTATTTTTTCATTTTTTGTATTATTTTTATTATTTTACTAATTTGTTTACATTTGCCAATTTTAAAATAATACATAAATAATAGACATTGATGATATAAATTTAAACATATTAATTGTAATAAAAATATATTAAACATGAATAATGTGGAATTGAATCTATAAAATTTATATAAAAAATAAAAATAATTATAATAATATTTTTTATTTTTATATTTTTATACTAAACATTTTATTTATAAGTAATATTGTTAATCGCATGTGTGGCGTTATATATATATTGGTTTAGAGTTCTTTGTAAAAAAAATGATCTTCACTTTTGACAAAAATATTATTAAAATTTTGTAAGCGTTTGAAATTTGATAAAAAGTGTATGATTCGAATTTAAAAATTCTTTAATTAGATTTATCATCCAATAAATCTATCTCTCATATATATATATATATATATTCATAAATATTATTCTTGATCATATTGGATAAAAAGATTGACAACGTTTGAGTTTTGATAACAGTGTGCGGTTTGAATTTAGAAGTTTTTACTTATCATCTAGTTAATCTACTAAATATGTGGTTTCTAGATTACATTTTAAGAGGAAATGAGATTAGGAATAATAGTATGCGCTTGCAATTATGGTCGTATTTTTTTACCATTATAATTAAAACTAAACCTATTTTATCTAACATATATAATGGATTTGCATATAGTTTTGAGGATATTATCTACTTCCCTAATTAGAACTGTACTAATTACATAATCATATACAATTAGATACATAAACAGTATCTTACTCGACTTTGGATTTGTCGGGACCTTTGACGAGGCTATGTATCTCTTAATATTGCTAAATGTCACGTCGCACTCAGAAATTGAGTTGACGCGGCCGACCATTATGAAAATCTAGAACAAGGGATGACATTTTTCTAAAGAAAATAAATGACCATGTTGAGGGCGGCTAGCCTTCTTGCAAATATTTAGACGTTTTTTTATATTATGTGAAGGCTCTATCTATGGCCACCAAGTTTAACAATTTTATAGAGTCTATTTTGATCCCTCTTTTACTCACAATTTATCTTATAAAATTTTGATGGTTTACCTCGATCTTTTAAATAATGAGGTTGAATATGAAGTTGTGATCATTGTATGAGCATAACTCACTTTGTGGAGCTCAGGCGGAGGGGGAGCTTCTGATGGACTCACGACTCGTAGTTTATACGAGTCAGATTTGTACCAGGTCCAAACCCGATAATATGTTGAGCTTGACATATAATTTACCATAGTTCAAGTATTATAAAGAAACTCGAGTAAGCACCATTGTATATCCGCCACACCACCCGACCTACTTCAAAACCAAGAATTCCCGTATGATTTAGGTTTAACCAAGTACAATTGTTACATAACATATTCAATAACCTTCTTCTTTATAGAGCATGAACTTTAGAACAAGTGGCCGACGACCCATTACAGGTCATGCGTCTTGCAATTATTAAGTTTTCGAATACTTAGTACACCGAGCTTACTGATGATTTAGTCATGATTTATCACGAAGTTTAAGACTCTGTCATATTTTGAAAACTATAGCATATATAGAGCCTAAAATAGTTCTGAAAACTGAACAAGTTTTGTAAGTATACTATACCAGTTATCATACACTAGACTACAGATCTTTGATAGATGAAATCCATTACATCATCCATGGGAGAAAGCTTATAGATTTTGTTAAGGGCCGACCCACTAATCCTGCTAAGCGCACTCCAACATAAGTACCCCAGGTCGAGCTACATATACCAATATCAAAAGAAACAGCGTCCGCGGCTGGCCAAACCATAACTTTATTCGAATTAAATCGCAGATCCTTAGATCTCTATCTAAACATGAATATTATGGATACTATCATTCGAGAAGATACCTTCATACATATTAACAAGACTTTCTAAAAGCATCATATCTTCGATCTCAGTATTTAATAGGTAAATCAAACTTTGGTCCACCTTATCAGTTGTCTCTCCCCTGATCGCATTCAATGAAGATAACTTAAGGGGGTATTATAGTTACATGAAGATGTTATAATCATCATCGTCGATATTCTAGGAGCCGAAGTTAGGAACATCATGTTTGACACGGTAAACTTTGAAAACATTATGTGCAAAAAGAGTGAAAACAAAATCAGATGTTGACACATAAAACTTTGTAAACATTATGTGCAAAAAGAGTTAAAACCACATCAGATGCATAATACCTCTCTTACCCTTGCAAAGGGTCTTTACGGGTTTCAACGAGTCAAGACTCTAGTGTTGGTGAGCTAAAAACATGTTCATGATAGTTAAACAAACCGTCATCATATAATGTTATCCTCGAGCGATCACTGCTCAATCAAATGTGTGTTATTATATCAACTATGCACCAATTCATACGCTATATCGTTAATAAAAAATAGTCAACATATCGCAATTGAGTGTTATGACAATTCTCTCTCTCTCTAAAAGAATAGCAGTTAACCAGGGGAACCCTTCCTCCTAAACGATCTATAAGAACCAATGGACCCATTATCTTATTCCCCAAACCTTCGAGCATGGGGAAGTAGTAGAAGAAGTTACAATTTCCAAAGTTCGCTCCATATTTGATATAACCTATAAGGGGATCTAGGATCCCAAGTCTTGATATTTTATCTTGATAACTGAATAGATTTATTCAATTTACATAGGGTTTCAAAGGAGTTCTAACTTTGATTGTGTGCCATAAGTTATCAATCAATAATAATTTTCGGTCAATCAAAGAAAGGGTCATAATATTCTCCTTTAAGAAAATTAAGGCAATTAATGTTGAGGTCAAAAGATTAATCCAAATAGGTCATATCAGGGAAGTTTTATACCCTATATGGATTATGAATCTGGTCCACGCTAAAAATAAAAACAATAAATAGAGGATGTTTGTGGAATTCATCAACCTCAACCAAACATTCTAAGAAAATATTTTTGTAATCCCTGTGAATTGATCAGCTGATGGATGCCACCTTGGGAAACAAGATGTTATCTTTTATGGATACCTATTCGAGTTACAATTAAATTGTCATACATCATGAGGATAATAAGCATATGACATTCATGAATGAGTGAGGTCTTCACTGTTATAAAGTAATACCCTTCGGTCTAAATAATATAGGTGAAATATACCATTGTTTAGTAAATAAAGCATTTTATAACTAGATGGGGTGGAACGTTCATGCATATATCGATGACATGCTAGTCATCACAACGATAAAAGACCTTCAAAAAATTCAGAGTAGTTAATATCAAAATTAATCCAGATAAATATGCATTCGAAGTCCGCTCTGTGGAATTCTTGGGCTACTTGGTCAACACAAATATATCAAGGTGTACCTAATTCAGCTAACAAATTTAATGACAATGAAGCTATCACAATCTACCAAAGAGGTGTGAATCCTCAACGGCATGTTGGTTACTCTCAACTAATTCATATTCTGATCCTCTGATAAATGTGAATGCTACAAAGTACTCAAGGGTGTTTGGTAGCTCAATTGGACACCATAATGTGATGAGACATAATGTAATATAAAAAAGCACTTGATTTCTCTCAGGTTTTTCATGCGGCCGAACCGAGGTGATACTCTTCCTTCTGTCTCGCATTGTATGATTATGTTGTAAGTGTAGTTTTGGTCAAAGACGAAGCAAACATCTATTGAGAAATCTATTACGTTAACAATCACTTCTTGCTGCTAAAACTAGCTATTTACAGGTAGAGAAACTCGTACTAAACCTAGTAATGATAGCCATAAAAATGAGTTCGTATTTTCAAGACCACACAATTGTGGCCCAAACATATTTACCTTAAAGGAACGTCCTCTGTAAACCTAACATCTTGAGCAGACTAACACGGTGGTCCGTAGAGTTAGGATATTTTAATATAAATTTTGAGCTAAACAAATATCAAAAGCAAGGCTCCATAGGTTTTTCTCACCAAATTCAAGTCGAACGACCTGCTTCCTCAGAATCTAGTCATGTGTCATTGTAGATAGTTTGTACGGACGGGGCTTTAAACAGCCAATTTGTTGGAGATGGTATACAACTTAGTTCTTCTACGAGAGAATCTCTTCATAAATATATCATATTTGGATCCTCGTATCAAACAATGAGATGGAGTATGAAGCAACAATATATGGACTCTGGTTCTCCTAAATTCGTGGGCACGAAATGTAAGACTTCTCGTTGAGTCTTAACTTATAGTTAATCAATTTTTTGGGACAAGACGAAAATAAAAGGGATATTCTTGTTTTTTTATTTGTTTTGCTACAAGTTGAGGCATCCAAAATCAAACAAGTGAAGTACAAACAAGTACCATGGGATAAAAACGAAATATTGGTGCATTAGCTTATGCTGGAAGCATTAGGTCAGGACTTTGGTTTATTACCGAGTAATTATTGGGTATCTACAATCCGATAAGGGATGAGCCTTCTAAAACATCCTCCAATACATGGTCTTCGACAAGAAAAATAATTTGGCGATCCTCAATTTGAGCTTACCTCATTCAAGGGACACTCCTAATATATAATGTAATAAATACAATCGACTCACTGCACTTTACTTAACAATATTATTTATCCCTAACGCATATAATGATTGCTTTTTAGGTCTTTGGTCTCGGATGAATCCACTTTCATACTTGAAGACCTTCACAAACGAGAGGGAGGTTCCCACTACGGGTATAAAACTCTTCATTAAAAAATCTGACTATCAGACTACTATTGGTGTATGATCTGCGAGGATGTTATAGCATTCGTAAGATATTGTGATAATGTTAGCGATACGTGAATACTTCACAACAATGTAATTTATTTTTAAAGCTATTTTTTAACAAATGAGGGTTGGACATAGTAAATCATATGTTGAATGTACCTAGTGGACCATGGTTCCTCCTCATAGTAGTCAATTAATTCCTAAAATGTGTGGAGGTTAAGCCATTTAAAAAGATCGAATCCCAATATGTGATACATTTCCTCAAAGATAATATATACTGAAGTTATAGGGTCTCAGGGTGTTCATATCCAATACTCGGTCGCAATTCAATGAAAAATTAACAAAATTATGTGGAACTTTGAGCATACAACAAACCTCCTCCATCATCTTCCACCCTCATATGAACAAGAAATTTGAGGTAACTAACAAAACTATCGTGGCTGGCATATGCCACATCTTGAAGAGCTTTGATATAAATTAGACCAAATTCCTCAAATAATTTTTAGAGTCATAGGACACCACCCCGATAAGCACAACGAGCATAATTCATTCATCTTTGTTTATGGTATAGAGGTTGTGGTACCAGGAGAAGCTCATGTGCCCTCTATTTGTATAAGAAATTATGATAAACGTGCCAATGGGATCAATCCGAATGTCAAGCAGACCTTGTTGAGGAAAAACAACTCAAAACACACATTATGATGGAGCACTACCAAACAATATTATGTTATAAGTATGGTTTTAAAATACACTCTCGTGATTTTTCAAAAAGAGGACATAGTAATCCATATATTTTATCTCTCATACGAAAAATAAATCCCTCGGCAAGCTAGGGATGAATTGGGAAGGACCATACACTATAACAATTAAGGTGCATCTTGGACTTTACAAGATAATCGACGGAGAAAGACATTTTTTCCCTCACCCGTGTAATATAAAACATTTAAAATTGTACGGTTCCTTCGGTGTATATTTTGATATATGACATTTTCACGTTATTAATAGTAGTTTTGTTAAATTTTTTAATTATACGCTTGAGGTTATATCATTGCATATTTTATAATGTTGGTGCATTCTTTCTATATCGGTAACATTAGTAGATTTTCATGAGGTATCATATTGTTAATAAAGTTAATGCGTTCTTATTATACGTGTTATTAATATTCGTGTTATAGAATGATTGATTGAATAACAACTACTGAGCCATGGCATCAACTTGTGATAGGGGACACGATTGTCCAACATCCAATATGCACTTTAGCTACTACGCTCGAACATTATATCGCATGACTTCCATATTTGAGAATATTTTGTGACTTAATTAGGACGAGCTCCCATGTATAAAACGTGTTTTATCCAAGTAAAAGTATGATGTTAGGTGACAATTTGTTCCAAACAACAATAACGCCTTAATAAGAATTAATGTTGAAGCATTGAATGTGCATCATTAAGTATGAGCACTGTTTTTCATGACGAATGTATCTAAACACTATTCGTGACTTAATGAGACCAAGTGCACATGTATTAAACGTGTATATTTTGAGTACGAGCATCGTTTTATGTGATAAATGGGTTTGAATACCAATGTGCATGGCCTTGGTATATGGTTTTCTGAATCTAGCACTAAATTTAACATCCAACCCAATCACACCGGAGGAGGTGTGACATTACATGTCGTTGTGTGGAAATATAAAGACCACCGAAGCGATATATTTCTTCGCTTCAATAGTGTACCCACAATATTATAAATATGTACACGTAGGCAGATGAAGTACTAGCGTAAGCCTGTCAGAAAGATGTCTAAACTAAAATTCTTGTTGTACCAAGCGAGCACAATACGTGTATTCAAAATACATCAAGCACAATATTATTAGAAAATCATAAAAAATCGCTTATGAAAAATGGTATGAGCTGACCTCACAACATGCCTAAAATTTTAAATTTGTATTCAGACATGAAGTAAGCATACACATACATAATTATACTACCACCATACATTCGATGGTATGGTAAATAGTACATTATCTTTTGTGAAACGAGTGTGTTATATTCTCATTAATTGTATTTAACAATATTAATAAATCAAGCATGGGTAACCATAAAGTTTTTTCAAAGGAAACATATCCCGATGGATATTGTAAGATGGGCGCAAACGTTCAATATTTGTCGTACTCGGCAAGTCTTGAAAAAAGAAATTTAAAATGAAAACAAAAATACTTCTTGATGAATTTAATATTAAATTATCTATATTTTTAACATATGGATTGGTAATGTAGAAATTCGTAGTCACCACCTTGTCTAAAGTTTTTTCCCCTATAACGGTTGGGCTTGTAGGCAGGGGCGGATATAAGGGGTGGCCATGTATGCCATGGACCACCCTAAATTCTAAAAATAAGTTTAGTGTAGTGGTAAGAGTGTTTAGTTTTTAACCTTGAGTTCAAACCTTGGACCACCCTAAATTGTTCTTTTTTTTCTTTCCTATTTTGCCCCCAACTAAACCCTAAATCTACACAAATATAAAAAATCTTTTATTTTTTTATTTTTCTTCCTTTTTTTTCTTAATTTTTTTCCTTTTTTTCTTTATTTCTTTTCCTTCCTTATTTCCCCCAACTAAATCCTAAATCTACACAAATACAAAATACACAACAACCCTCTTTTGTCTTTCTTCTCAAACGCAACAGCCTCCTCTGCCCTCTCCTCCTCAATCAAAATCACATATTTTCTTTTACAAACATAAAAGACGCAGCACTGAAGCAGTGGAATCCGCTTCTCTTTTTCTCTCTCCTCAAACGCAGTAGTTTCCTCTACCATCTCCTCCTCAATCAAAATCACCTATTTTCTCTTACAAACATAAAAACGCAGCACTGAAGCAGTGGAATCCTTTGATTTTAGGTATGGCAATGTGCTTTTAGTATTTTCTAATATGTTAAGAAATCAATTTGAGAATCGGGTATGTTAATGTGCTTTTAGTATTTCCTACAAAGTATGTTAAGAAATCAATTTGAGAATTAATGGAATCCTTTGATTTATAAAGAGAATTTCAGGTTTTGAAATCAATTTCAAGAATGATTGTTTTCTACATGTCATAGATTGTGTAATGTAAGAGTTGAATGATCAATTTACACCCGAAAATGTTGAGTTGTTGAATTGTGTGGCATGTTTGAATCCTTGCTCTTCATTTCAAGGTTTTGACACTAACTCACTTGTGAGGTTCGCAAGATTATACCCAAATGACTTTGTGGATGTTAGTGATAAAGAGTTGTCTAGCTAACTTGAGACTTATATTGAGTGTGTGAAGATGGACGATAATTTTTCCGATTTGAAGAGTATCTCGGATCTATGTAGGACTTTTGTGCGTACAAAAAAGCACAAAACGTTTGGATTTGTGTACAAGATTTTAAAGCTAGCTTTATCATTACCGGTGGCCACCGCAAGTGTTGAGCGACTATTTTCTGGTATAAAATATGTGAAGAATGAGTTGAGAAATCGAATGTCCAATCCATGGCTTAATGATAGCTTAGTGACATTTGTGGAGAAAGAAGTGTTTGCTACAATCGATGATCGAGATATTATCATGCGCTTTCAAGGCATGAGTAAGAGAAGAATGAAATTACATTTAGACTAGAAATAGATTTTCATTTTTAGTTGTAATAGTATATTAATGTATTTTGACTATATATTACACCATTTTTTTTAGTTCAATGATATTTTTTGCACACCCTAAATTCTAATCCTGGATTCGCCCCTACCTGTAGGCAGAAGATGTTCTTGTATCGAACTCATTGAGCAGCGCAAAGTTCTCTTATGACTTTCTTATAAGCATATCCCCTTCGGTGGGTTGCCCCTCAACTTCTCCCAGTTCACACCATGTAGCATGGTCTATCACAACCACCTTATTTCTGCCCTTCATCAGAAGGTCCTCGTCAGTCTCACGAGCATGAATTTTAAGTCTGAATGGGCATTGCTCTAGTGGAAATAGGTTCCAAACCAGCATAGATCAGCATGAGGTATGTTGTCATGCATTTAAAATATCATACTGGACTTTCAAAGTGGGGTTTCAGACTAGTTTAAATATGAAGGCAAAAGATCAAGTACCAAACTCTGAAGAACTCCCCTCCTGAAATCAATAACCCAGATGGCGATTCTTGAGATAAATCCTCTGCAGAAAGAAAATTCAATCAAGAGATACGATTTCAACTTCAAAATCAAAGAAACAAAAGGCAGATATTATTATTATTATTAATCATAAACAAAAGGCAAGATAAGAAGTTGACGAATAAAAATCTAACCGCTAAAGTCGAGAAAAGAAACTATGAATTTCGAAATTGAACGAGTTGAAATCAGATTAAGAATGCGCCAAATTTTATCCGGAGAGAGAGAGAGATGCTTTTACGAGATGCGGAGATTCCAGCGATCTGGTGCTCGATTTGTTGTTGGGTTTTAATCAACTGAAGAAGTATCTTTGTTTTAAGAAGATGGAAGCCAAGATGGCTCCTCCAAGATCAGAAACTGGTAAATCTTGATCTTTCTGTCGCCGGTGCCGTTTATGTCCCTCCCGTGGCTATCTTTTTCTCCTTCATTCTCCTCTACCCGAAGGTTTTTCTCTGTTCTTCAGAGTTTTCCATACAAGTGTTCAATCCTTGAAGTTCCCTCTGTTTCTTCTCCGAATCTGCTTTCCTCCTTACCATCAATGGGGTACAACATTCTGAGCAACGACAACTTTCCGGCTCTGCAAAAACAAACCAACAATGTTACCCCTATGATCAAAAAAACCTTATTGGATACTCTGACCTCTGCAAATACAAGAGCCATACCTCAACCAGAGTACACAAAAATTTCAGAAGACCATAATGTGGTCCAGTTCACAAAAGAGACCAAAGAAATCCTTATGAATCAATCAAAAACTACCTTGATAGGTAAGTTTAGTCAAGGTATCCCAAAACGTCTTGCTTTTCAGAGCTTCATGGAATCTTTCAAGTTCATCGGGGAATACTCTTACGTTACTCTCGACTCGAGACAAATCTTGATAGAATTGAGTTTGAAAGAAGATATCATCAAGATTTGGACTAAACCTACCTGGATAGTAGACGGAAAACTTATGAGGGTGATCAAATGGTCTCCTGAAATAAGCAAAAACAAAGAAAGCCCCGTGCTGCTGCTGTGGATCAGGCTTGAAAATATGCCAGAATACCTATATAACGATGGCATAGTCAGGGATATAGCGTCAACTCTTGGAAATGTTTATCAAACTTTTGTTCCGCCGTTTAACAGAGTGAAAACCAACGCCTGCTATGCTTTGATTGAAACAGATGTATCTAAGATTTTAAAAAGAAAAATCTGGGTCGGATTTGGAATTAATGAAGGAAGTTGGATTGGAATTAGCTACCGAAATGTCCCTGATTATTGTTCACAATGCTTTCATCTGGGACACAAAAAAGAAGTTTGCAAAAAGATTGAAGGAAAAACAGATCAACAACAAGATTATATTGCTCAAAATCAATCTACTTCTTTACAAGATAAAGCTTCTACAACTCAGATTCCTAATGCTGACAAGATCCAAACATTTACTGAAGTTTACAAGAGAAGATTGAAATCTATTGTCACTGCCAAAGATAAAATTACAGTTGTTGATTTTAATACAAATACAGCTATTCCTAGCAATGAAGATAACACTCTCAACAAAGATATTGACATCATTAGTGCTCTCCAAAATCTTGAAGATGCTCACATCATTAGTGCTCTCCAAAATCTTGAAGATGCTCCTATCTCTCCAAGCCAGGAGAATCAACAGACTTCCCCAAATGGGGACAACATTGGCAGCTACAATCCTTCTCCCAGGACCAGCTCCAATGAATTTGAGGCTATAATCAACAAAAAGCTTAAGTCAACTAACAAAAGCAGCAGCACAAAAAGTAAGAAAATCAAATATGTAAATCGAAGCAAAAGTGTCAAAAGGCTTTCAATCAACTCTCGAAGCAAATGTGTAAAAAAGGCTACAATCAGCTCTCTGCTTACTAGAGAGGGAATACATAACAAATCTTTATCAGATAATGATGAAGATCGTTAGCTGGAAAAAAAGAAATAGAGATGATTTTACCCATCGACAGCAGCAAATTGACGAGGGAGACCCCTCGTAATTATTCTGGATTTTCCGACGGCATTGTGGTCAACCATGAACAATTCCTTATTTAGAAATCAAGTATGCTTCTTCTATTTGTTACTTCACTTTTGTTTATGCAAAAATCAAAGAGTGCAGAGAAGAATGTTATGGAATCAGCTAGAGCAGCTCACCTGTGAAGACAAACCCTGGATAATAGCAGGAGACTTCAACACCATAACCTGTCCTGACTGAAGTTGGGCTCGTGTGGTAGATTTGTTGAAGTTGTTTCGAAGGTTGGATAGAGATAGAGTCAAAGTTGGTGTTTCTTTTCCAGGATTCAATGATGGTGGTTGGAGAGAATTTTGTTTTGAAGGTAGAAGACGATCTGTTTTCAATTTAGGATTTTGAAATTGATTTAGGTTTTTTTCTTTAGGGCTATTTGTTTTAGAGCCCCTTTTTGAGTTTGTTTCTCAATTAACTTTCTTGTAAAAAAAAAGAGAGAGACTAGTTTAAATATAGAAGTTGCTTTGGAAGATTATGATTTTTTTATATATAATTATGGAGTTTGATCTAATAAACGGTAGAATTTTTTTTAAGTCAAATTAGCTTTGTGATGGATCTTTTAAAATATTAAAAACAGTATTAAATGAAACTTCAAAAATATTTTTATCAAAAGTATTTAAAACCCATTATTCATATATCTTTTATATATATATATATATATAATTATTTAAACTTTTTTGTAATCTATCTTTTTAAATAATAAAAAAAAAATTAACTTTTTTTATATTTCAAATTGAACTAAATCTCCTATACACTCAATATTTTTGACTGGATCCATAAATAATTAGTAAATATTTTACTTACTCTAGATAATTTACAACCTCATCATCCTTATCACATATAATATCACGATTATCATTTATTGTTACATAATTTACAACCTCGTCATCGATTTGGAGTATTCACTTGCATGTTTGGTATTCGATTAAAAGCTTTTGGAGTAATACGGAAAAGCTTTCGAAACCAAATCGAATACGAAAACCTCTTATCGTTTACTCCAAAAACATTCTAAATGAAAATAAGATAAAATAGTTGATTGGTCCTGCGAGTCTGACAATTCCACGCGTACATTAACACATCAACATGAAATTGCATGTGAGGCCTCCTTCTCTCGCGTCGCCTTCATAAGAAACAATCAACCCTTATTTTTATCCGGCTCTTATCCACCACAATTCACTCATCAAAATATTATTTACCTTTTTTTATAATAATAATAAAAATTGTGTTAAAAAAATAAAATAAAATTCCAAAAAAATATAATTCTTATATTATCAATATCCTATAATTTTGACCAAATTAATAATTGTTTGTTATCTTTTACTCTCTATTCCAAAATATAAATTGTTTTAAAAAATGATTTTTATCTCATAATAAAAATATTTTTCTATTTTATAATAAACAATAAATTTTATGTTCCACAATAATAGTTTGTGTAAAAGTTTCTGTTCCACAATAATAAATAATTTTAATAAATTATTTCATAATAATTTATAATAAATTTCAAACAATAATTTATAATGGTAGAAGTTTATATAATAATTTTAATAAATTTTGTCCCTAAATAGTTTTTGTTCCATAATAATAGTCATTTTAGAGAATATGAATCATTCCATTTTAATTGTCCTTTGTCAATAACAATTAATCTTTTTACCAATAAAATTTAAATATATATTATTTTTAAATTAATTAACAAAATACTAATAACTTTTAACCAATAATATTAAGTTGCTTTTTGTATTTTATAAATAATGAAAAAATGTATTCACCGAAAACTTTAAATGATATTTTTTGTGGAATAAAAACTAACTAGATTTTTTTATTTTTTTTGGTTTTTTTAAAAATATTAAATAATTGAAAATTGTTCATACAAAGATCCGGAATATATCCCGAAAATACATCAACGATCCACTAAATAAATTATATATATATATATATATAAATAAAGAAGAGTAACTATTATTTTCATTAATACCCAATACTCTCGCATAACCACATATATTTTTGGACGAAAATAATACGTAATATTTATTTTTATTGATTTGTGACCGGTTAGATTTTTATTTTATTTTCTTATAATAGAGAAGTATTCTTTCTTATGTCACTCTATAAAAAACAAGAAATTAAGAAATTTAATTGATAAAATAATAATAAATGATGTATCTTTGTTATAAAAAAAAAATAATAATAAAAAAAAATTGGTACAGTAGATATGAATAATGTCTTCAAAATTTTCCATTTATAAATAAATTCTTTATATACGGCGGCTTTTGCCGTTACAAAATCCATTGTCCGAAAAGAATCAAAACGCTCAAAACCCAGAATTTGTAGAAACTGTAAAAAAAAAAAAAAAGCCATACTTGTCGTGCATTCTTCAACGATTAAGATTGTTATCGGTAGAAGAATCAGGAATAGCTATGGCCACCGTTAAATCATTGGTGGTTTATCTCCTCTCATGCTTTTCTCTCGCTATAGTATCGGCTCTGTTCTTCACCAAATCGGTTAAGAACGACCACCCACTACGCCTTTTCAGTTCATCTTCAAACCCTAGTCCGTTGCTCTCGCCTAGCGAATTCGAACGAGTTTGGCCTGTACGTAATAATAATCTGTCGAGTTTTTAATTTTTATTTTCGTTAAAGTATCGATTTTTTTTCTTCTTCTCTTGCAGTGATTCTGATATGAAGTTTTGTGTGGTTGCAGGAATTGGAATTTAGTTGGAGGATAGTAGTGGCGACAGTGATAGGGTTTTTGGGTTCGGCTTGTGGAACTGTTGGTGGAGTTGGAGGAGGAGGCATTTTTGTACCAATGCTTACTTTGATTGTTGGGTTTGATACCAAATCTGCTGCTGCTATTTCAAAATGTAAACTTCTCTTTTATGTTCTTAAGATTTTCTGTCTTTTTTTGTGTTGATAAAGTTGGGTGCCTTTAAGCAATGGTTATGGTGGCTTCTGTGAAATAATTGGTTGAGTGAAGCTAAAGAAACCCTTTTTAAAAAGTTTGGAACTTTTCTGTAGATCTAATAGAAAAAAAAGGGTTTTTTGGTTATGTTCAGGGATTGGATTGGATTGAATTGACTTGAATTGAATTTGTAGGTATGATAATGGGAGCATCAGCTTCATCAGTTTGGTACAATTTAAGAGTACCACACCCAACCAAAGAAGTGCCTATTCTGGATTATGATCTTGGTCTTCTGTTTCAGCCCATGCTTCTCCTTGGAATCACTGTTGGTGTTTCTCTGAGTGTTGTTTTTCCTTACTGGCTCATCACTGTCCTCATCATCATTCTCTTCATAGGTCTCTGTTAAAAAAAATCAATTTTTTATTATCTTTTGTTAACGAATCAGAGTTTAACTGGTGGTGGTGGTTGAATGTTTAGGTACCTCTACAAGATCGTTCTTTAAGGGTATTGAGATGTGGAAGGAAGAAACAATTTTGAAGAAAGAACTCGCTAAGGAACAACATACTTTTGTTAATTCTCGTGGTGAACGTAAGAATAAGAGCATACATGTTTTCGAATCGTTGGGATTGAAGTAGTAGTACTGGTTTATTTATACTTATTGTTTCGTTCTGTTTGCAGTTCTAATTGATACAGTATATGAACCGCTTATACCTCGTGAAGAAAAAACCACATTTGTAAGTGAAATCCAACTCGAATACTGTAGTTATTTTTATAGACTTGATATCGTATGATCAAGAACTGACACGATAAAAGTCTAGCAAACTGTATGCTTCAATCTCAGGTGGAAACGGCTTTCGATTCTTGTAGTTGTTTGGGGCATTTTCTTACTAATTCAAATCCTTAAGGCAAGTCAGCTTTTCTAAAGTGCTTGTTGTTCATATGTTTATGTTGTGCGTAAATTCACAATGTAATTGTTACTGCAGAATGATGCATCTGCTTGTAGTACATGGTACTGGATTCTGTTCTTCTTACAGGTAACTAATGAACTAACTCACATAAGCTTGGTTTATTTTGTTTTGTTTTTTCTTAAATGCGTCGTACTTCAGTTTCCTATAGCAATCGCGGTGTTTGGATACGAGGCAAGCAAATTGTACAGAGACTACAAGGACAGAATGAAGACAGGAAACACCGAATCGATTTGCGAGGCTTCTATCCAATGGACTGCCATGCACATTGCCTTCTGTGCACTATGTGGTCTAATAGGAGGCACTGTTGGTGGCCTGCTTGGCTCTGGTGGTGGATTCGTTCTTGGCCCTTTGTTACTCGAAATTGGTGTCATCCCTCAGGTACAATGAAAATAAAGAAAGTTTTGATCTTTAGAGATAAAACAAAATAAAACAGCTATCGAATATCCGGGGTTTCCTCAAAATTGTCGATTTGTTCGTCTCGTCCACAGGTTGCTAGCGCGACGGCGACGTTCGTCATGATGTTTTCATCATCCTTATCTGTCGTGGAATTCTACCTTCTGAAGAGATTCCCTATTCCTTACGGTAATTAGTTATCTTGAGCTTCAAGTATTGTTTAGTGATGCAAAAGCTAAATTACTAATGCTATTGTTTCGTGGTGCAGCCTTATACCTTACTTCTATTTCGATCTTGGCTGGCTTCTGGGGACAGTTCTTCATAAGAAAACTGATAACAATCTTAAAAAGATCTTCACTTATTGTGTTTATACTCTCTGCTGTTATCTTTGCAAGTGCTATCACAATGGGTATGACAAAAAACTTACCTTTTCTTTTTTTATTTTCTACAAATTTCCGATTGCTAATATGTTCAAATTTTGATACTATCTGCACGGAACCATCTTCTTACTTAAATAAGAACAAATCCGATCTCAACACTAAGTATGATATTGTCCTAACATGAGCATATTCCATCTTCTTACATAAATAAGAACAAATCCGATCTCAACCCTAAGTATGATATTGTCCTAATGCGAGGATATTTCCATCTTCTTACATAAATGAGAACAAATCCGATCTCAACATTAAGCATGATATTGTTCGTTCGGGGTCCGAAAAACCCACCCAATTTATTTTTGGTCCACTTTGAAAAATTATCATACTAGTTGAGATATGTTCTCGTATCTGACCGATGCGATGTGGAACTTTGATGATCGTCTTAACAATCCTAACTTTTTTTACAGGTGTGATTGGGGTAGAGAAGAGCATTCAAATGATGAACAACCATGAATTCATGGGATTTTTAGGGTTTTGTAGTAGTCAATGAACAAAAAAATTCTAGACCTTGGTAGTTCATAAGGTTAAGTTTGAATTTGTGATACATTAGAATTGGATTCATCTAGAAAATAAAGCTTTCTCTTTTTTATGTTTTGTTGGTCAACACCTCGCTGATCAACACATGAAATTGTGTGTGTGTTATTTATTTGTTTATGTAAGTGTTAGCCAACCGGCTAACATTGTGTATTCATTCAGGAAGTATTATAAAAATCCAAACTTTTTAGTCTATTTTGGCTAAATGAGTAGGATGGTTCATGCAATCTACCACATGTTTATTATTATAAATTTATAATAATCAATTTATATATTCAAACCAGTTGTTAAATTATTATAGCCGTATAAATACGTGGCTTGGTTGTTGCTATCCATCATTCTCAAATTGAATTTTTCTTATATTATGTCCCAGTCATTGGTTTGTTCTTGATAAAAATAGCTGTTTTTTTATGTGTTCGACATGGATTAGGATTCCTAGTCGTATGTGGTATGTGTTAGATATACCTTCTTATCTTATTTATTTCGTTTTTATGAATGAGACACTAAAAAATAAAACGACCAGGTATCAGAATAAAAGAATTAATACATTGATTCAAGTGAATATTCGATTCTAATAATATACCGAATATCCTATTATATTATTAGATCACAATCAAATTCGGAAAGATTATAATTTTAAAAAAAGGGAGTTCATTATTTAAAATTGGTAGCGTATTGGTTACCAATAGTTATCTTAAAACACAAGAATAGTTTTTTTTTTTTTCTAATCACACATTTTTTTTATTTTTTTATAGAAACACCGTATCTTTATATGGTACTTTAGAAACAAAAAATCAAAAGTATATCGATTTTGTTTTTAACGATGAATCCATGAATTATATTTTTTGAATTTTTTCTTTTAGTCTCGCATCTCTTATCATCAGGTAGTGCATGTCTCATATCTCTCTACTTCACTATGTTTGGTCTCGCATCTCTCCATTTCATTATGTTTGGTCTCGCATCTCTCCACTTCATTATGCCTAGTCTCGCATCTCTCCACTTTATTATACCTGGTCTCGCATCTCTCTACTTTGTTATACATGGTCTTGTTTATCTCCGCCTCATTATGCATGGTTTCGCATGATTTAATGATGCATGGTCTTTCCACTTTATCATGCATGGTTTATCCATTTCATTATGTCTAGTCTCGCATCTCTCCATTTCATTATGATTGGTCTCAAATATCTCCACTTCATCATGCATGGTATCGCATGATTTAATAATGCATGGTATCTATATTTTATCATGTCTGATCTCTCAATTTTCATTATACAGGTTCTCGCATGATTTAATAATGAATGGTCTTTTCACTTCATCATGTCGTGGTGTCTCAAATTTATCATGTCTGGTGTCTCAAATTTATCATGTCTGGTCTATCCAATTCCATCATGTTTGGTCTCCCATGATTTAATAATGTATGGTCTTTCCACTTCATCATGCATGGTCTCTTCACTTTCATCAAGCATGGTCTCTCTACTTCTATCATGTCTGGTCTCTCTCTACTTCATCGTACTTGGTCTCGCATCTCTCCACTTCATCATGCTTGATCTCTCATCTCTACTTCAACATGTTTGATCTCGCATCTCTCTATTTCATCATGTTTGGTCTCGCATCTCTCCACTTCATCATGCTTGGTATTTCCATTTCATCATGCTTGATCTTTTAACTCTCCACTTCATCATGCTTGATCTCTCATCTCTACTTCAACATGTTTGATCTTGCATCTATCCACTTCATCATGTTTGGTCTCGCATCTCTCCACTTCATTATACTTGATATTTTTATTTTATCATGCTTGATCTCTTAACTCTCCACTTCATGAAGCATGGTCTTGCATCTATTCATTTCACCATGCATGGTGTTGCATATCTCTGTTATATCATGCATGGTCTCACATCTCTCTATTATATTATACGAGACTAGGGTAAAACAAAGTACGAGATACAAAACCAAACCGACGTAGTACGATGAGACCAGGGTTACTAGGTCTTGCAAAAAAAAATCATCCATGGATCTAGTTTTGTTCGTCTTAAAATCAGAAATTTGAAAGTATTTATAATTATTTTTTCTGAACTCCCGTTTGAAAGATACAGAGTTTTAAAAAAAATTAAAAAAAGAGAAGGTTTGGTTAAAATAAGGAGAATAAGGTTACATGACTGGTGATGAAGCATGTGTGTTCGAGGTATTGTGGAAAATGGTTGAATATTAGATGTGAAATAAGTTCAATATTTAGGTACTAGGTGCTCAATAGTGTTACTTGATGTACTTGATGATAGTAAAAACTAGTGTTCGATACCTTTAGGTACAATATCCTTTAAAAATATTATATTTAATGATGTGATAAATTCGGAACGATAAGTAGATCCAAATTTATTCTAGAAAATAAAAATAAAACATATATAGATTCTTAATATTCCTAGAAATACTAATAACATAAATGAACGAATGTTATTGATGATTATTAAATTTGTATGTATAAATTTTATTATTACATAATATAAAATTTAGATATCACATAGATTGGATATTGTCTTATTTTAACCATCTAGATGTAACATTTGTTTACTAAGTCTTCTAAACTTTAGAGTACTTAAATGTCTCATGGACCAATATTGACCAACCAGACTATTTACACCATTTTCAATAGCCTCATCATTCTCATACGAGTAACAAAATAATACTAGTTTTGGTTGTCTGGAATATCTATTGGCATTGGCTGAATATTATAACATTGATCATGTTGTTTGTCGAATCTTTGTCTTCACATCCGAAGCTGTCATATCTTACATATTTTATATATTGAAATGTTTATGCCATCCATCTTTGGCTAGACTCTTAAAAATCTTAAATCGCATTTATTATAATATATCTTAGCTAAACTGGTAGTAGAGACGTCTCCGATTTGGTTAGAACTAAACTATTTGTGCTTCTTTAAAAACTTTCGTTAGGCGAAACCTCCCTTAAGGATAAAAAAAATTATTTTCTCGAAAGTAATAAGTATAACTAACAATTAGTATATTGATATAGTATTACTTATTTATTATGGACTAACTTAATTCTTCTTACTAGCTTCAGAATACTTCGAATTTTCATTGACTATGGTTGAGTAGCCCTACTAGTCTTTGATCAAGGATTAAGTAAAGACTACTAATGAAACAAAGTGTTGATACTGCTTTTGATAGCTTTAAACAACTGAGAATTTTCTTCAACTGACTTTTTCCTGAAGGTATTCTAGTAGCCTACTTAGCCCTTGGTGAATGATGGGGGGGGGGGGGGGGGGGGCAACTATATTAAATGATCTTCAACTTATATAATTCTTGAATATCAAATATGTCGATATATTTTTTTCACCTTTTACTTGTTTTTGAAATTCCTTGAGTAACCCTCTAGTCATTGGTAAATATTGAGATAAAGGTTAAACATTACAGGGTAACATTTCCAGCCTTTTTAATTAGCAAAATTTAGCATCTTTTGTTTTTATTTTTGGCCGAAGTTATATGGTGGTAAATTTTTTTATGGATAAAATATTTTGATTGTAAGAAGTTTGTATTTATTTGGTGTATTTTATCATAAATATTTTGAAGTTAGAGGGGTTACATTTATGTTTTGTTGAAAAGAAAGGAAAGTGAAATAAAATTATACGCGTATGAATATTTCTCTTTTTAAGCAAAAACGTCACATTTTTCCATCCTATCCCTCCAAACTGTTTATGATATGAACTACTTATGGTGCAAGGTAATCCAAGTTATAGAAAACAGAAATCGACAACTGAATTTTATTTATACATTTTGGTATATATACCATTTCTTGTTGTTCATTTCTTTTTTTTCACTTTCTTACTCGATACTCTTTTCATTTTCTTCCACCATTTTTCTAATTTCTCTAACTGGTTACTTTGTTGTTTTTATTCTCACAACAACTTTTTATTATGTATTATAAATGGGTAACAAATAAAGATAATGACTACTCAGATACTCAGAATAATCACAATAGAGGTTCATTTGGGGATACAATTTTGGTGAATAAGAAGTTTGCAAAAGTTACGCGCTTAATTCGTCAAACAAACCTAAAAGGAAAGAAAGTTGTGTTAAAAAGGAGAAGTTTTTTAAAGGTGTTGTTCCACTTAACATTGTTTCTCTTACTCCTTCTACTTTTGAGGGTATAAATCTATCCACAACACGAGGTAGTATCAGAGGTGATGTTTGCAATCACAAAGATGAACTAGAAGTATAATATAACTTTAAAATGACCTTCAGATGAAGAGCATCGTGTAATATTCATATCATTATCTTAACAATGACGAATATGTGAAAACGTTTGCCTCTTTAGAAATTTCACATGATGTCAATATTAGGTTTCTTTTAAATGAGGAAAATTGTTTCAGCGCTCGTGAAGGTGAAATTACTTTCTTTAATTATTGTTTTGATCATGAGCTTCGCTTTCCTCTCACTTTATACCTTGTAAAAAAATCAAATTACAAACATTTATCCTAGACAACTTGTTCTTAATTCATGAAGCCTTTTGATTTTGGCTATAGTTTTATTAAGAAGTGTTTTTTAACATTTCTCGGGAAAAAAATTTCTTATTATCGTTAAGGTTTTCGGCTGAAAGACTAACCCATTTTTCTACGTCTTGATAGTGTCATATACCGAGATTGTGATTGAAGTTACAACTTAAAATAAAGTATGAGATGATAAATTATTTTTGTCACTAGCAATTGAGAGATCAATTATGGAAGAAAATTAGGTTTCGAAACGTAAGCTTCCACCTTATTTGCAAACTTTTATTTTTAGTTTTATTTTATATGTGCTTGATGGTGGTGTTCAGTTTTCTCTTTCTTAGATACTGTTGCTATGATGTATTTTGATGGAAATAGGGAAAAACGTATTGACAAGAAGTATTCTTATTTATTGGATAAAGCTTCTAAGTTTTCTCATTCATACTCTTGCACTGTTGTACCCGAGAAATTAATATGTAATGGGTTATGGTCTAATCTTATTATGCGAAGCAGTTTCTCTGTTTTGTGCTTCCCCTGAGGAAGATGATGTAAACAAACACTCTCCGGTAGAGAAGGAGTTGGAGATACAATCTCCGAGAAAAAAGGTTGTAGAGAAAAAACATATATATGTAAACATTTGCGGAAAGCATTGGTCCAAGATGAAATTACGTAGAAAATCAAAAGGCCGAGATTCAGAAGAAAAAAAATGATGTTTCTTCATATGGTACGAATGTCGAAGCGGAGGCTCGTGATGATTGTAAAGAAATTACAAAAGACCTTGTCATACTATTATCGAGGATGATACATATGATGAATAAGATGATATGTCGTCCATTAATCAACGAAACACTTTGGTGACGAGAGGTAATGTTTTTCATAACATCCTCATTATCACTAAAAAAATTAAATACTAAAAATGAAACTAGTATACCTCTGGCTCCCATAATCGAGCAACAAATTACTTCTTGAGCTCCCAAATTTTACCATTCTCCCGCCTTAAAGTGTGTTGTTGAGGAAAGTAATTCAAGTGATTCATCTCATGCCATATATTTTCCCAAATATGTTCATTATAAGTACGTAAATTTTTATAACGATATGGTTTATCAAACCTATTAACCAGGGGTATCATCTCTTATATTATTTCTAAAGGATTTTTTATATCTAATAACTCTACACTGATAAAAGTCCATGGTTTTAAAGGGAAATGTAATAAATTATACTAGAGGTTAACCCAGATCCTGATTTTAAAGCTATGAGATATAAGCAAATCTTTGAAGCTAAGACGGCCACCAAGCGAGATTGTGTTGAGTATTTTTGTCTTAATTTTTGAAAAAACGAGGCCAAAGATATTCCTAAGTTTTGTAAGATATTCATCTATGATGCTTACTTTCTTAGATTCTAGAGCAATTCTCATTGAAGAGTCTCTTTCTAAAGGTTCATAAATACCATAAAAAGGGCCCAAATACCAGAAATTTATGTTCCAAGATGAATATTGGACTGCTGAAGCATGGTTAAACCATTAAGAATTACCTGAAAATACCATGTAGCATATATGTAATATATTATTAGTTTTTATACTATATAATAATAAAAATTACGCAAAAGAAGAGAAAAATGAAATTTTATCCTACCTCAAATCCAAAATTTAAGTGAATTTTAGCTAGATCAATGAGGGGAATGTGGGTTGGAAGTTTCGTATGACTAACTAAAGTATAAAATTGAGTCATTATCTCAAGAATTTTTTCTAGCGAAAATATTAAATATGCTGCAGTGGAAGCTTCAGATGAAGGTGTACCCATATTGGGTAAGTCACTATTTGGATCCACAATCATGGTATCATTAATATTTGTATATAAAGTAAAAGGTACTAGAGAAAAAGATTTTACAACTTTTGAGGGATCATCATAAATCCGCTGAAAATTTAACACAAGCTTTGGTGGTACAATCACATTTTCCCTTAATTAATAAAGCTAAAAAACAAGGTGTTTGATTCATCTCAATTAGGGAGTGCATTGCTTCACACCCAAGAAATCCTCGTGGTTAACTATCAATTTGGTATTTTTTTAGGAATGTGAGTTATGTTCAAGGTAACATCCTTTCTACCTATAAATAAAAATTAACTGCTTATAAGGATGAGTTGATTGAGTTTGAGGATCTTTAGTTATCTGTTGACAAAGAGCTCACTCATTCCAAGGCTGAAGTCAAGGTTGATAATTCAAATATCATGAAAACTGGATTATTTTAAGTAAAAAGAATAAATCGCTTTCAGAACTATTGTTTAATAAACACCAAATTCAGACCCAAGATATTACTACTTATCAGACATATATTATTGAGTCTGCTCATATGGTTGTTATAGACGCTTGTTTCAAGTTAGTTCTATATTTTCAAAAGGGATACCCAACGTGAATTTAGATTCTGGTATTATGTTCGTGAGATTAAATGATTGAAGCACTTAAAATTGAGTGATTAGTATCCTAACTCTTGTCTTTTATCTAGTTTTAGCAAGGGTAGCACACATACTTCTGACCTCGTTGAATAAATTGAAAACAAAGAGATGATTAAATTAGGAGAGACTAAGTTACTAAGTTTACAGAAGATTGTAAAGGGACTAATAATCTTCAAAATGCTGGTACTAGAACTATTAATATTGAATATACTAATGCCCAAACAACTGTTATAGATACTGATGTTTTCCCAGCTAAAGATGGTGTTGCTCTAGTTATTATCTTCAGTAGTAATGTCAAGACATATATAAATTTTCTGAATCGCTAGCATGTGTCACACTGCTTTGATTTTTTCTTTACGCCCTTCATTATTGTTAGCCAAAAATATCCCTTAAGGATAATTATTTGGTTAAGTACCTTGTATTCATAGTGAGTTATTCCTTCTTCATTGTATAATTCGTCCATAACAAATGGTGCTTTATATGGGCCTAATTGTTGGAGTAATAGCTTAGTTAGCCCTATTTTGTACGATGTACCCGATCCAAAAGAATCTTGTTGATTTTATTTTTATCTTTTGTGCTTTATTTTTATGTTGGGGGAGTATTTCTTCTTTAAACTACTTCTTTTATTGGAGTTATCCAATCTTCTTGTTCGTGTTCTTCTTCACTCTATTACCATTACTCATGTGGACGTTGATATCGATAAAAAGAGTTTTAGTAATATAATAAATGACATTTCTTAAATAATTATTTGTAGGGTGGGATGTATACATGTCGAAGATGCAAGTGTATCACCTGCTGAATTCTCAACTCTCGGAGCTTCTTTAAATTCTACTTGCTCGAACTGAGTAATTATTTGTTATAACTTTTTTAAATATTATATATTTTTATATTTTTATTTTATTTTTCTTACCTTGGTACTTGGTTGAAAACTAACAAAGAGTCGTTGAGGACCTATACTATCATAGTTTCACAAATATTTGAAAGTCGAGGTCCTACGATTGCAAATTTGGACTCAGCTTCCTTATTGGAAGCTATAAATCTGAATTTAATAAATTGATTTATGATATCATATGTCGAAGATATGATATGGAATCTTGCTCTTGAGCCTTTGTTGTTACTTTCTCAACCAGATCTAAATCTTTAAGTATATTCAGACTCATCGTTTGGAAAAATTGGTCCTTCAGACTAGAACTCCATACACAAATTTTCCAACGTTTGGGCTTTGTTACAAGGTTTCTCCCGGTCGAGGCTTCATTAACACCTCTGAAAAAGTCAAGAATTTATTTATGTTATTGAACACTTCACGACACACTGGAGTCCATTTAAATTTTTAGCTCTTCTTATGACTTAAAAATAGTTAATACTTGTCTGGGATCTTGACAAGAACCTATTGAGTGATGTTAATCTTCCAGTTAAGATTTGAATTATTTTACATTCCTTAGTGGCTTCATCACTGTTAAATATGCAAGCTATATTATATTAATTTCAATTCCTTTTTCTCTTACCACGTAGCCTAAGAATTTCCCCGACCTTACGTCGAATGTGAACTTTTAAGAAATTTAACTTAAGATTTACTCTTTTGAGATTTGTAAATGTATCGGTCAAGTCTTCTAGGCGAGCTTTTTCATAAAGGCTTACTACCAAGATATCTTCAATGTAGGCTTGTATGTTACAGACTAATTAAATTGCAAAGATCTTTTTCACTAGTCTTTGGTAGGTTGATCCAACAATCGTTAGTCCAAAGAACATTGTAGCAATATATCCCCATTTTAGTGATAAAGATTGTGTGTTCCTCGTTTGTTTCACGCATATGTATTTGACTATATATTATAAACACATACATAAATGATATCATTTGTTTTTGGATGTTGCATCTACAAGCTGGTTAATCCTTAAAAGTGGAAAATGGTCATTTGAAGATTTTTTATTGAGGTTATTGAAGTCCAAACATATCCTATACTTGTTATTTTTATTTTTTTATGATAACAAGATTGGTTGTCGTATTACATTATAAGACTCGTGTACATAATTCACATAAGCCACTTTATCAACTTCATCAACGATCGCCTCTACTTTTTTATTGAGAGTAAGATCTATATTTTTGTATGATACGGTGAAATTTATTATTGGTACATAACTAGAGGCTGGTGACTTTTGTTGGGACTCTGGTTACATCTTACATACTCCATGCAAACATATCCAAGTTATTTTTCTAAAAAGTAACAATTTTATACATAAGATTGGTCAAGGTCTTTTCTGCTTACATTACCATATTTTATGCATCATATTTGACTGTATCAGTCGAGGGCCTTCTATGGGGTCATCCATTGCTTTCAATATGACATTTTCTTCTTCTAGTTGATATATTTTTTAAGTGTCAGTGATGATATAAATCATTATATAGAAGTCTTATGAATTTCTCTAAGGCTAATTAATTTATTGTAGAATGAGTATCTTAGATATTTTTGAATCGCTAATATAATATTGTGAGATTATTGTACATCTACTACCATGAATAAACATTGCACCTTATTTTTGTACATTTGTTTTCAAATAGCAAAATCAAGAGTTATCTCCTCTAATACAGCCACATTTAGTATGGTGAAGCCAATAAGCAAGGGTCGATCATCACCCTCTTAATTTATACTTTGGCTAGCTCTGCCATTATTAATACTCCATCATTGTGTGGGGATGCCACTACTCGTAAATCTTCATCCGAGAATGATATCATTATATATGGATTTCAGTATAAATATGTGGACGTCTAACCTTGACACACCACCTTTATTTTATTTACATACCTCTTCATAGAATATTTTAGAAACTCTTAAGTATGAATATCCTCTAGCAATTACACCAATTAATTGTCTGTTTTGATATTATCCCAAGTATCCTTCATATATTCGAGCACTATGATAATGTTTGTATTCAGTGTTATTTGTTCTTCGATTGGGGTCAAAGCCTTTTTGCATTTTTTTTCCAGAACTCTGCCTTGGTTCCTCTATTTCATTCTTCTTGAAAAACTCAGTGAGTTTTCCTTCATCAACTAAGTTTTGGACTTAATCATGCAAAGCCCAATAATATCTAGTAAAATGACCAATATTACCATAGAACTTATAGTACTTATTTTTGTTTATATGCTTTCTCGTTCATGCAACTTTTTCAGCCAGTTGTACTTCATGATATCTTTTGTATTTTCATAGATTGACGCCAGAGTTTCTGTTAGCTATGTAAATGATTTTGTTGGAGTATTCAATCATCTTGTTATTATTATTGTCTTAGCCAATTTTGGGTTTCCCCTTGTAGCATGAGTCTGATTATTTTGCTGTCTGGCCTAAATTAAAGTACCGTTGTTTTAGATGTATCAGTCTTTGTATTGATCTAAGACATTGTATTGGTCTTGCTAGCCAAAGAAGATGCCACCAGAATTTTGATATTCCCTAATTTCTTTTCTCTGGCAACTTCATCTACTTTAATATATCGATTCACTTGAGCTAGAATATCTCCAAAGTTTGAAGTTTTTTTCTTTATTATTGTATTAGAGAGAGAATAATATTTAATTACTTGTTTGAATGCATCTACGACCACCAAATCATGGCAACCAGTAGTTTGGTTTTTGTTTCCATGAACCATTGAGTGTACTATTTAAGCATTTTATTAATCTTTTGCTTGTAATAGATTATGTAGTCTACATGTCCCTTAATCACCTTTAAGCCTATAAAAAATTCATGAAGTTTGTCTAAAGTATCTTATAACTATTGATACATCCTTTTGGGAGACTTTTCAACCATTTCATGGCGCTTCCTCAGAGTGCCATGGAAAAAGCTCAGTATTTTATCATTTAATCAACTTCATACTACAATATCTCATTATCAAACTATTGAATATGATGCTTCAGGGCTTAATCTTTGTAGTACTTATCCATCTAGTGATTGTTAAATAATGATGACATAATGTTATAAACAGTCCATGAGGCTAAACAGAAACTCTTCACTAGACTAATATTCCTCGTTCATATATAACCTATTCATGAACGGGTATGCGTGCTGGTACCCAAGCTTCTACATTTTTCAACTGATAGATTTATATTGTACTTTGGTATGACTAACTGATATATTTAAAAGCGTTAGTTTAGTTGCGTCTTGTTATTCCCTTGTAGGTTTAGTTATATCATACCATGGCATGTGAATAGCCATGATTCCCCTATAGGTTCGGTTGTAACTGTTTTTTGTGCAAATTTTGGTGAAAACATTATTTGCACTCCATGGTTATTTTAAGGAAACCATGACTTAGAGGTTGAGGCTTGTCATTGGTTGGGGAGAATCATCGATTAGGTTGTTTGGGATTACTGGAATCTTTGATGATCCATAGGGAACTACTAGTGCATCGACTGAAGTAGTGTGTATCTCAGTCATATTTTAGTTAGTAGTGATGATTTAGTGTCCACAGGTAGGGCAATTATTGCATCCTCATTTTTCTTGTTTATGATCCAAGTGAGGTTCTCTAGCTTTCCCAGCTCTTCAAATATGCCTTAAAGTATGATTTTAACTTTTTATTTTGTAGCGGTGACGTTGTTGTTATTTATTGTTCCGGCTCGAGGACTCTTTGTCCAAATTTTATCTATTATATCTAAGAGACTCATTGAAAGACAAGTTCATCCTTTAAGTTTTGTTCAAGAAACAGACCTTCAACATTCATGGACTTGCATAATCTTTTTTATCTTCATCCACGTGTTGCACAACAGATTTTACTATGAGGGCTGGGAGACTAATTGTTCATACAACAATCAAAAACTGTTAGTTTGTTCCTCCATCAGTTGTTGAGTTAGTCGCTCAAGTTCAGTAGAAAGGGCTGCACGATCCTCTCATGCTAGAAGTTATCCACTCGAAACCTTCATCTCCAACTTTGTATCCATAAATATATCAGATTTTTATCTAGAATTTGACATCATGTACTTTGAAATTTCTTATTTGCTTGGGTTGGTTGAGAATAAAATATATATCTTCCACAAACAACATCAATTGACATGGTAAATTCAAAGCAACTTAGTAGATTTGAAGCCAAAAATATCCTAAAAAGTTAGAGGATAAATAAAAATATATATTGTTAATATTTCTTAGGTATACTAATAAAATAAATAAATTGGTCATTAAAACTATATTTATAAAGTTTATTGTTACATAATATATCTATGAGATATTGGAGAGATTTTATATTATCTTATAAAGACTTTCTAAACAACTTTTGATCGTAAACTAGTCTTAAAATGTTGGAGAAACATATATTTTGTCTTCTTTAAGTATCTGAACACTCTTCTAATTGCATCATAGTCTTCCATGCTTAGATTACTTGTAAATTGATTTAATTTACTTATCACAAACGATATATCTTTCGTATTAAATAGAAATGGGCACATCAGATTCATATTGAACTGGCATATTATAATTGATACATCGCTCGTCCCTCATCATTTTCATTCTTGTGAAGTACAAAACCTTTGGGTTAGTCTATATACACCTCGTTGTCAAGCTCTCCATTTATGAACATTATTTTGACATACATTTAATGAATCTTTAAATTATATATCAAATTAATTGCAAAGAACATCATAAAATTTGTGGTTTTTGTAACCGGAGCATAAGCTTTAAAGTAATATATTCCTTCATTTTGTTAAAAAACAATTAGCCACCAATCTTTCTTTAAAGGCTTGAATCGTGTCATACATGTGATATTTCTTCCTAAATATCCACTAAATACCAATTTGTCTTGAATCCGAAGATGAATCAATAAATTTTCAAATGTGAGTAGATATGATTGAATTCGTTTCATTATTTTGGCATCTCGCCAAAATACAGAATGCTGTGACGTTACTCACTTACTTATACGGTTTAAGATCGTCTTTAAAAGAAAACACAATCATGTTTTTTAGGGTAATTTCTATACAACTTCCTTGTACTAAATAGAAAGAATTTTTTTATATTTTATCTCATCAAATTGTACAGCTTTAAATTGTTTCTTTTGTTAACTTTTATAAGGTTCACGTGGTTTCTCTTTAACAAAATGTGACTTTTCTAAGTTCTTATTTTATTTTTTTACTACAGAGTGAGTTATATTATCATTAAATAAACTTGACTAAAATAATCCATTTCTCTTCATGAAAACACCACATTATACTCTAAGTTTGATAGCCTATAAACCTTGATATTTGTGTACCCAATAAACACGCATCTTAAAACTTAATGACTTAATTGTTTCTTGAGGTCGTGTTTTTTAAATGTTAAACACTCTTCATACTTTGAAATACTCAATATTCGATTTTCTTCCTTTTCATAACTTATATAAAGTTATTTTGGGTTTTTAGGTGGAATACAATTAATTATATGACAAGTAGTTAAAAAAGGTTCACCCTAGAAATTACTATGCAACTTAGAATTAATTAGTATGAAATTGGTCATTTGATTAAATTCTATATTTTTTGTTCAACCAATTCATTTGTACGACATATAAAACATCAAACATTGATAACTTTGATGAAGTAAAAACTCTACAAGAATATGCCAAAAAAGTTAAGACTAATTTATGATTAAGAATTGCAAAACATTGTAATATTATTATCGATCATCTTTAAATAACAAATGAACTAATATTAGCGGACCGAATTATATACATATTTAATAATTTATATATTTTATTTATTATTTAAAATAGTAATAATAATGATAATAATATAGTATATTATGATATATAAATAAATCATAAATTTAACTAATATATATATATATATATATATATATATATATATATCGAATAAATTTTAAAAAATGTGAAATATCCAATAAAACATGGAGAGTGCTTTAAAGATATTTTGAGCTTTGCTGAAAGCCTTCCAGACCCCTTGCCCTTGACGTCTCTCCACCATCTCCTTCACCTCGTCACCGACATGACGATTAGAGGAGCCACCTCATCCCCACCATATCAACATTCAACGTATCATTTAACTCCACTTAATCCCCTCTAAGAGATTCAATTCGGCAATCAACTACAAGTATCTCCCACCTTTTGAACACGATAAACTTCCCAAATCTGCCTACATCCAGTCATGATTCACCAATCAGCATCATCCACTCCAATGCTGACTTAGATATGGCTTATTCATTTCCTAGCTACTCCCCCAATCAACAACTACATTTAAACACCAACCAGAAACCTTTCCTACAACACAAACAACATAACCTTTACATTGTGAGATCTTATGCATAAATTACTAACTCAAAATCCTTTGACTACACAACAATCAACCCAATCATACATAAAAAATATGAACATCCAACAATAAGATTTTCCTCATAATACAAAGAAATATTTATATCCAGGTCTAAACATACCTTGGTAGGCAAGTTTTCCCATAACATACCTCATATAAAAATTATCCAAAATTTATTTCTCAATTTTAGATTTATATGAGATTTAAATTTTACATTATGAGACCCCGTATATATCCCGAATGAGCTCAACAAATTGGAAGACTACTCAAAGATCTAGAAAAGAAAAATATGGTCAGTAGGTCAGTATCATATGAGACTACTTAAATGGAACCTCTATTTTGATTCTAGAATAGAATCCCCCATCACACCGGTTTAGATTTCTTTTCCCAAATTACATGAATTCATATATAATGAAAATGGCATCCTCTCAATTTCTAAAGTCCTTGGAAACCCCCATTAAAATATGGATTCCACCAAAAAATAGAGCAAGATATAATGCCTATAAAATCTCTCTTGAGGTAGATGTTTCAAAAGATTTAATTCTTAAAGTATGGATTGTTTTTTGTACTCTTTCATATTATCTAGAAGAATATAGATTTTGGCAAGATATATACTATAGTGATATATCATTTTATTATAAATAATGTCATCACTTAGGTCACAATTATACGACCTTAAAAAAACCCTCATAAATTATAGAACATAACCCAAGGTCTAGCAAAATAAAAAACAACTACAAATAAATAAACCAGACTATACTATTCCACTAGTGAAACATTGGGGCCCAAAAATCAAATTCATCATCATTAAATAACCAAAAACTAATAACTAATAAACATCACTTATCATAAACCATATTCATATTATAAGTCATAATTAAAACAATCAAATTGTGATTATAAAGGCAATTGAAACATGAGATAAATGATTAAGGAATTTATCTTCATTGACTTAACAATACACAACTTCTTATCCGATGACTTTGATAATTTTAAAATAGACTAGTCCTCTCTTCAAAAGAACTAAATTAGAATCATGTCATCTTCTCCTATATTTAGAAACATATGTCAATGTCAAGAATTTAGAGAGGTCATCTCAAAAAGAAAGAAAGAAAAATTATTATCTTTTGGCTCAAAATATTAAGCACAATAAAGCAATTAACTTTAAAGGGTCATCAAGACTCTTGAAGTCATTACTAATGAAACTCACAATCCTTAATTGGAATGTGAGGGGAGTTGAGAATAAAAGAATAATTAGAAAACTCCAAAATTTTAAAATGGTTGAAAATCTAACTTCATTGCAATACAAGAACCTACAATCTCTATACAAAAATTTTTAATACATAATATTGGAGTTCAATTCAGTCAGACCAATTTGAACAACAAAATTTGTATCTTTTGGAAAGAAGACCTTAAAGTAGAAATTGTCACAAATTATGAACAATTCCTACACTTAAATATCAGAAATTCCATATTAGACATGACCATATTAGCGACCGTTGTTTATGCTATAAAAACTAAGGAACTGAGAATTAATCTTTGGGGTGGTTTAAGGGAAATAACAGATTATACGAAGCCTTGGATTCTAATGGGAGAATTTAAATAATAGAATTAGAATACATTTTAGAATATATTTGACTCAATAGTTAAAGTTGAAGAAGAACTGCGGTTTTCAGAATAATTTCTAAAGGTAAGTCAAAATATAAAAAATAAAATCAACTTATCAAAAGCTAAAGCAAAACATGTACAATTGTTAGTTATAGCATAAATTTACTATGAACAAAAAAGTGCATTGTCGTGCAAGAAAAATGGTGACATAAAATCTAAATTCTTTCACAACCAGTTAAAAAAAGTAAATAAATAAATAAAATCCATGATATATTGGATGAAGACCAATGAATCACATATCAAATGCAATTGGAACATCAATAAAAAATCATTCTATATCTCTTTTAAATGATTAACCTCATCTACTGAAAGTAAATAACCTTATGGATACCAATCTTAAACTAGTTTCTAACCAGGACAATATCAAAACTTTAAGTATTACATATAAGGATAAAATCCTAAGTTTTGTGAAAAGTTTGAACTCCAATAGTGCTGCTGGAGTAAATGGATTTAACTCAAAATTCGATATATCTTGTTGGTTTATCATTCACAAAGACCTTTGTGCTGCTATAGTCTTCTTTTTTCAAGACTCGCAAGCCCTCAAGAAGTTTATGCTACAACTATTTGCTTAATCCCAAAAGTGGAATCACCTAAATTCTTTAGAGAATTTAGACCTATCAGTTTATGTTTTGCTTTCAATAGAATTTTATCAAATATTCTTAATCATAGATAACTACAATCTATCTATACTAATGTTTGAAGAACATATAGATTTTTATAAAGGTAGAAACATTAAATACAACATTTTGGTAACACAAGAACTTGCCCACAAGATCAATAAAAAGTTAAAGGTGGAAATATTATGGTAAAAATTGACATGGCTAAGGCATTTGATAGATTTTATTTTGAGTTCATCTATCAAATTTTAGAGGAATTTGGCTTTAAAAAAGTTGGATAGACTGGACTAAAGAGAAAATTAATTCAGTAAGGTTCTCAATAATTATTAATGGTCAATTATATGGATATTTTCAAATCTACAAATGGTGTAAAACAAATAGACCTTGTATCTCGTAGTCTTTTAATCCTAGCTTAAGAATGTATTATAAGAAGACTTGAAAATATTTTTGAAAATGATAGTAGACTATATTATACAATAGGAAGCAACATGAACATACATTGCATAACCTATATTGATGACTTCCTCATCTTCACTAACAGTTCATCAAATAACCTGAGCAAGACTACAACGTTTTGAAATAATATGAAGTATGCTCATGTCAACTTATTAACAATGATAAATCAATCATTATTACTCCTATAAGAATGACCCAAACAAGAGTCAATTCACTTACTAGACTAACTAGTTTTAGACATAAAATACTACATTTCATATACTTCGGGATCCCAGTTCACTCAAATAACAAAATTCACATATATGATCGTCTTATGGACAATGCCAGTTCAAAAATTCAAGAATGGGATGAAAATATATTTTCTTTTGGGGGTAGACTCAATCTGATTCAATTTATGTTAATGACAATTCTTATATATTATCTTCAAAGTTGTCTCTTCCCTAAGATAATAATTACCATACTTGAGAACATATTTAATAGGTATTTTTGGAGATCTATATAGGCTAAGAATGTTGGACATTGGGATAAATGGAGTACTTTATGTAAACTATATAATGAATGTGACATTAACATCAGAAGTATTGAATATTTATAGATAATATTCTCTTGTAAAAATTGGGTATTTGGGCTAAATTTATGTTCTTTATTTATTGCTTCATTTCTCACCCCCTATTAGTCTAACTTTATATCATAAACTCTAAAATATGGGGAAAATTACTATAATCAGAGGCATTGCTTAACAATATAAATTTTAGGGTTGACGCAGAGGTGGTATAAAATTTTCGATGGGATCTCGACAAGCTTTGAACCTCAGTTCTTCCCTAAGATATACCCAAGATATCTAAACTTAAAGTACATCTAGATATATATATATATATATATGATGAAACAAAATTGATCCTTTCGAACAATGGTGTCTTTAATACCAAGAAAACATTACTATAAATTAAAGAAAAACCAGATCAATTTAATTATTTCAAAAAAAATGGTACAACATCACACCTAAAAACGTTCCTCTCTATTATGGATACTTGCAAAAGGTTGGTTATCTATTGATTCTATCTTATAAGCTAGACACATCGCATTAGCCTCTAAATTACAGTTTTGCTCAGTAAGTGAATCCACTTAACGTTTATTTGTAAAATGTAACACAACTTGGGAAATTTGGAAATATTTTTTTGGTTTGTTTGGTATCTACAAACCTAAGCACATGACACTAATTCATCTCATAAAAGCATGGTAGTGGTAAACTAAAAAAGACATACACATCAGAACCATCTTATCCCCTATCATATGCCGATCTATATGGAAAGTTAGAAATAAAGCAAAACATGAGGAACTACTTATTACTCCACAAGCAATAATAAATCAAATTATCTACCTAATCTTCAAGAAAATAATTTTAACCTTCTAAAAACTACTAACTGACAATGAGATAAAAACCTAGCATCTGACCTTAACTGATATCAGCTCTCAAAGAAACAAAGTATGTGTGCGTTAGTAAAATGGTATCCTTATAAAGAAAATAGAGTAAAGCTTAATATTGTTAGCTCCAGTATATCAACTGGTGAATTAAGTGGAAGTGAGATCCTAAGATACAACCAATGAGATACCATTATGGTTTGTGGAACAATTTATGGCAAACAATATACTTAACTAGCTAAATGTGGGCTTTATCTAATCACATGCAATGACAAAAACATAACTAATTTTGATATTGAAAGAGACTCAACGATGCTTATGGGCATAATTGCTAATAACAAAGCTATTTGGTTTATGATATCATTGACCGAAAGCTGCATAAAACTACTCATAACTCGGATGACAATCAAACATATCTTCAGATAACAAAACCAAGCTGCTGACTAGCTTGCTAAACGATCACTAAAACAAGCTAGCAGACTAGACTGCAGAAATTCGCTCACAGCCAATCTCTGAGCAATCATATAAAAAACCTAGGTACATATTACCTTAGACTAGAAGACTAAAGTCATTCACTCTATTGTTTGGTACTTCAAAAGACACATTTTGAGATAAAAAAAACAATATATCAAAGTTAAAATCTGTGAGAAGAAAAGAAAGTTACAATAAAGAATAAAGTTAACGAATTCTCTAGATAAAACAATGTCAATAAAAGTTAAGATAAACATTGAAGTCGTGTTTCATCCTAGAAAAATAAACAATCTTCACAAGAAGGAAATTATCTCATAATACTCTATCACATAGAGAAAATCAAAGAAATAATATCCGAAAAAAAATTAGTTAATCTTTGAAGTTGCCTCCAGAATTAGATCCAAATCTTTGTATAAAAATCAAAATGAAGAAGCTGAATCTCAAATTATGAAAAAAAATCCTAAAATTTAAAAGAATTGAGTTCAAAAGTTGTTCTGGAATTGGAATAATACGGTACAAGAAATCGAATTGCGCCAAAATTATGTTTTACATTTTTAAAATTATTAATTATGGACTATTTCAATAAACCAATCTCTATATTTTCAACCTAGACTTTACAAAGTCCGTAACTTTCTCTTTTTAATAATTTTTTTAATTGTTTTTAAAAATTAAAATAAATAAAAACACAAATAAAACAATTTTGATATATATAAAAAAAACAGATAAATTACACTAGAGAACAAGTACATAATAAAACGTGGAAAATAATAATAATATAGTTTTAAATTATTTTATTATTATTATTGTCAATCTTATAAAAAAACTATTTTCTTTTTTTACAACAAACAAATGTATTGCTTAACTCAGTTACCTTAAAAATAGAATTTTGTTAACCAGTGCTCATTCGTTTTCCAATTAAACATCCAAATCTAATCAATTTATTTTATAAAAAAATATCGTCTTTTTAAATAATAAAATTAAATCATTATTTTTTTTTGGTATAAAAATGCGTTAAATTGATATTGAAAAGTTGTACATGAGTTCGGGAGGCAAGTGCCTCATTACAGTGCTTAATCCAGGTTGGATTGAGCATACTACTAGAATGGAAATTAAATTACATTTGTGTTAATAGCGAGCCTTGGTGAGTAGCATGCTATCCGGTGAACCGGGCTTTTGTTCCTTTGAATCGATATCTGAGGTCGGATAGTACATGATTGGCTATGCTTGTGAAAGGGGATTGTTTATTATTGAAAATTCTGTCGTTCCTTTCTCTCCAAATGTAGTAGACTGTGGCGCAGAATGCCGTTTTCCAATGAGCTTTGTCGTCTGTTGTGCTGTTCCAGTTGCATGCTTGGTCAAGCCACCGGGGCCAGGAGGGAGGGGGAGTAGGAAAAAGTAGCTTTTGAGCTAGAGATTCCCATATTACGTTGGAGAATTGGCATTGGGCTAGGAGGTGTTCTGGAGTTTCATGTGAGGTTTCGCATAAGACACAGGTCGGGGGGGAGTCTAACCCCTACGCGATGAGTTTATCTCGAGTAGAGAGTTTGTTGTTAATGGCAAGCCAGGTGATGAAAGAATGTCTGGGGATTGAAAATTTGTGCCAGATTAGAGAAAACCAAGGGGTCTTGCTTCTGTTTGGTCTGAGGCAGTTGTAGGTGCTACTTATGGAGAAGGATAGGTTATTTTTGTTGGGGAGCCATAAGAATGAGTCCTTTGCCAAGGAGGGGGGGGGGAGATTTTGGATGGCTGATGCTATTTCTGTGAGGGAGGAGTTAAGGATTCTGTTGGGGGATCTAGCTTGGGGGGGCCATCTCCATCGGCCGCTATGGTTGAGGTATTTCACCCTTGTTAAGTTCCTAAGGCGAGAGAGGGATTGGATAGAGGGTCCGTATCGGTTAATCAACGAGGTGGGGAACAGCCACGGGTCATGCCAGATGGAAGTGTCTTCTCCATTACCGATATCGACTCTGTAGAGGTTGGTTGCTACTGGTCGGAGGTTGAGGATCTTTCGCCAGCTCCAACTCTCGTTGGGTGGGGTGGGTAATGTCCAGAAACATTTATTTTTTATTTTTTCTGTTAGGATCCATTTCGTCCAGAGGGAGTTATCATTTTTTGTGAGGATAGACCATAGGAGCTTAAGGGTGGCCGCCTGATTCCAGATTTTTAGGTCTGGTATCCCAAGGCCACCCTCCTCTTTGGACACGACTATCCTTTCCCAGGCAATTTTTGATCCTGTTACCTTCATTTCTGAGCCAGACCAGAGGAATCTACGCAAGAGTTGTGAGAGCTCTTTGAGGACTCTGATTGGGAGAATAAAGATTGAGGACCAGTACACCTGGGTAGAGAAGAGGACTGAGGTGATCAGCTGAAGGCGACCAGCGTATGAAAGTTGTTTCGATGTCCAGGAGTTGATTCGATTAGTAATTTTGAGGAAAAGGGGTCTGCAGTCGTTATATGTGAGTCGAGAAGTAATGAGGGGGACTCCCAGGTAACGGACTGGTAGGGATCCTTCAATGAAATTAAGAAGGGAGAGGATTTCTCGTTTGATGCCTGGGGAGGTCCCTGAGAAGAAGACTTGGCTTTTGGCAGGGTTTAGTTGTAGTCCTGATAGAGCTTCAAATTCATGAAGACCTTCGAGGATGAGGTTTATGGAGGGGGGGTTTGCTCTGCTGAGGATGAGGAGGTCGTCTGCGAAGCAAAGGTTGATGATGCGTAGCTTTTGGCATTTCCAATGAAAACCGAAGGATGGGTGTCTGCTTTTTTCCTGGAGGATGCTGGAGAGTACCTGCATTACCAGAACAAAAATATACGGGGAAAGGGGGTCTCCTTGCCTGAGGCCTTTGGCGCCCGGGAAGTAACTGGAGATCTTGTCGTTTATGCAAACGGCATAAGAGGGAGTAGTGATGCATTGGATGATCCAGTTTATCATGTCTATTGGGAAGTTCATGGCAAGAAGAATGTCAAGCACAAGTTCCCATCTTACATTATCGAAAGCTTTCCTAAGGTTTATTTTGAGGGCACATCTTGGGCCCTTACGGTTTGTGTGATAGCCGTGCAGGAGGTTTTGAGAGAGGAGGATGTTGTCCACTATAGATCTTCCAGGGATGAAAGCAGATTGGGAAGGGTCTATTAGGGTTGGGAGAGCAGGCTTGATGCGATTAGCGATGATTTTGGAGATAGTTTTGTAAATCACGTTGCAGCACGCAATTGGTCTAAAGTCTGATGGTTGAGTGGGGGAGTCCGTTTTGGGGATGAGGGCTATAAGAGACTTGTTCCAGTTGGGATCCATTTTTCCTTTTGAAAAGAAGAATTTGATACCCTCGCAGACATCATGGCCTACCGTTGTCCAGCAGGTTTTGAAAAAATCTGCGCTGAAACCGTCGGGGCCCGGAGCCTTATCACTATTGATTGCGAAAAGGGCTTGTTTTATTTCCTCGCTTGAGATAGGCTTGATCATGTCTGGGATAAGGTCCAGAGGGACCGTGCTTCTGAGAAGATTTCGGATACGGTTCGGGCCAGGGTAGTCTTTTGAGCTAGGGGATCCTAGTTGGTTGAGGAAGAAATTGTTGAAGGTGGTTCTGATGATATGGGGATTAGAGGTTATAGATCCATCTTCTTTCATGAGGGAGAGAATCTTGTTCCTTGCTCTGCGAGCTCGAATACTGTTATGGAAGAATTTGGAATTTTTGTCCCCAAGCTTAAGCCAGGTTTCTCTGGATTTCTGCTTGAGGAAAGATTCCTCCGCTCTGCTGTAGAAGATGTAGGAGTCTGAGGCCTCTTTTTCAAGGGAGATTAGCTGTTGGTTTGAGGGGGAGCTGAAGAGGTTTTCTTGGGCTTGGGCAAGGATGGTTCTGGCCTTCTCCACTCGGTCGCTTATGTCACTAAAAGCGGTTTTGTTTAGTGAGGTTAGGGAAGGGGCAAGCCGGGCGAGTTTGGTGGCTAGGTTTTCCATAGGGTTCTGATGCGTGGGGGGGTACCAGCTGTTGTGGATCAGTTCCTGGAAACTTGGGCGATACTTCCACATGTTGAAGTATTTGAAGGGGTGGGGAGTGGCTGAGTAAGGGGTCGAAAGGTGGATGATCATCGGGGTGTGGTCAGAGGTGAGAGGGATGTCATAGTGAGCGAAAGAGTTTGGAAAAAAATCGTCCCAAGTGGCATTAATCAAGGCGCGGTCGATTCTAGACGAAATTGGGTTGGACTCTTGCTTGTTGAACCAAGAGAATTGAAAACCTGTGGATCGGAGGTCCTCGAGGTTACAGTTTCTACAGCAGTCATTGAACGATTCAATGGAGCTGTTCCATTGAGGGTCAAGACTGGTTTTTTCATGAGGGCTTCTAATGGCATTAAAATCTCCGAGCACGATCCAAGGGGAATTGGAGATATTAAGGGCAATGGATTGGAGCTTGTTCCAAAGGGGAAGGCGATTAATATGGTCATTAAAGCCATAGACAGTTGTTAGGCTGAAGCGAGTTTTTCTGGCGGTCCAGAAAATAGAGCAGTGCATGGTCTGGGCCGTGGATTCTAACATATAAAGACTGCAAACACTAGGGTTCCAAGCTATCCAGATTCTTCCCAGGTGGTGGGACTCATGGTTAGTGTGGTAGTGCCAGAATGGCAGCATGGTTCTCATTATGGATTCAGTATTATGGGCTTTGACTTTAGTTTCTAGGAGGCATATGATATTAATGCTATTCTTAAATACTATGTGACGTACGTCCTTTTGGCGTACTGGGTCGTTTAATCCTCTTACGTTCCAACATGCAAATTTCATTGAAAATTAACAGGAAGATTAAAGGAAAGCTAATACATTTTGGGGTTTTCCCCGTACATACTTGAGAAAGCAGCGTTATTTGCTGCTTTTGGTCTTGGTGAGGTGATCTCTGAAGAGGAAGGTTCTCTTTCTTCAAGTCCTATCTGGGCTGCTGCAGGGGTATTGCTTGCTATGATGTAACTCTTGGTCCAACTGTTTTGAATGGTCATTTGTCTTAATATCTCCGGAGTGGGGGTTTCACTATTACTCGAGTCAGATAGCGTGATGTGGGGTGGGTTGATCATTGGCTCTTTTCCAGGGCGGTGGGAGTTGGGGTTTGTTGTGTGGGCAGGATCCGCGATTAAGTGGCAAGCAGCCGTCGCGTGTCCGAAAGAGAGGCATCGGTTGCAAATAGTGGGGAGGCCTTGGAATTCTACTTGAATGACGTGGTTTCTGCCCAGGCATCGTATGGTGATGGTGGAGGGGAAGTTTGAGGTGGCTTGCATTATGATGCAGATCCTGGCATAGCTTAATCGGGTTCGGTCCGCCGTTTGGCTGTCAACATAGATGGGGGTTCCTAAATAGCTACCCAGGATTCCCAATCCTTTTTCCGTCCAAAGCTCATGGGGCATACCATGAAATTTGACCCAGAGAGGGATCGCTTTTAGGGCTTCTCTAGTTAGGGTTTCCATTGGCTCCCATCTCTTTAGGAAGACCGGGTGGCTACTAAAAAACCAGGGGGATTTTTCTAGAACTTCTGTTGCGTTGTCTGCTGTGGAGAATTTGAAGAAATAGTGACCGGATGGGGTAGGTTTGCATTCTTGGAGTCCGTAGGTACTCCAGATTTGGTTCGCTAGGGTTTGAACGTGAGATACTGCTCTTTTCTTCGAAAGGAAAAATCCTGAGAGGCATTTTGCCCAATCTTCTTTGTCTCCTGATATCGCGTCATCGGGGAAAACAAGGGTGCCTTGATCTATGAGGATGTCTTCGGTTTTTTGGATTTGCATGGGGGATCGAGGGTCCGATTGCGCTACGATGTGAGCCCAAGATCTTGTCGGAGCTCCAGCGTGGTGGATATTGAGCATTGAGGCTGATTCGGCTACAAGTTGAAGGGGAATGGTGCTGCTGTTTCCCCGGACATGTCAGAAGGCACTGTTTTGTTTCCAAGGACCGGTGAGGTCTGGTCGAATTCCTAGAGGGCGATGGGCCTTCGAGGGTCTGGAGAATGCGTATCCTTTGCTGTTGCGACCAGGGAAGGATTCTGGAAAGGTCGTAGGAGATGGGATCGGGTTTAGTTTAGGGGTTTGGATTGGTAGGGAAGCAGTCGAGTGGATGATGGTGGAAGGTTGGTTCTGAATTCTGGGGAGGGGTGCTAGAGCTTTACTAGCCTGGATGGCTTGTTGGAGGGTGAGGACCGCCGTGGAAAGAACACTGGTGTGAGGGGAGTTGGTTTGGGTGGGGAGAGTTGTCGGGTGGGCTTTGTTAAATAAGTATCGACTGGTTACAGTTGTGGTTTCAACGATCGAGGGGGGAGGGGCTAGCGATATAAGGCTTTCCAAGGAGGGGTCATGCATGTAGTTAGGGTTTGCATGCATGGGGAGTTGCATGCATGGAGCTAGGGTTAGAGGGTTTGAGTAGGAGGACGAGGCAGAGTTGCTTGAGTGGTTTGAGGGCGGTTGTAACGGTTGGGAGGTTTGAGGCAGAGAAGGAGGGTTGGTTGAGGGTTGAGAGGGTTGACAGGAGAGGACCAGGCCAGACCGGGGATAGAGGCCGATTCGCTTCCATGCTGGCCAGATTTCGAGTGAGATTCCGGCGTGACGATATTGGGCCGCGGATTATCTTTGAGGTCCGTGATGGCTTTGAGAAGTCTGTTGTTGCTGTCGAAGATTGCTTGGAGTTGCTGGTCCCTTGTCGGCGACGGTTCGATTTCCGATGGGTCCTCTTCCTCCGAGCTTTCAATGGCAATAGTTTTGGTTCCCGGAGGGGATAGGGACAAAGGGGAAGGGGCCCTGTCCTGCATGTCAGAGTCAGTGATCTGCTTGGGCAGATGCTTGCGATTGGGGGAGATTGGTGGGGGTGAGCCATGCACAGACAGAGGGAGTCCATGCATGCCGGCCGTTTTCGGGGGAGAGTTGGAAGAGGGGGATGAAGACCGGGTCTCCAAAGACAGAGATGTGCTTGGGCTGGAGGGTCTCGAGGAGGTGATCGGTGAAGGAGGGGCATGTTTCTCGTTAAATCGGGGAGTGATCTTACGGTTGGGGCGTCTGGAGGAGGAACTCCGTCTAGTTTCCACCATTTTTTGTGAGAGAGAGTGCAAGGGGAGATAGAGACGTTAGGAGAGGCGGCTTTTTGTGGGGATGAGCGAAGAGAAGGGCACTGGTGGTGGAGGTGGGGATGAAAAGGAGGAGTGATAGAGAGTCAGAGAGGGTAGGATTTTTGTGATAGAGTTGGAGAGTGGTGCGGTTACAGAGATGATATAAAATGGATAGGGCGGTTGGGGCAGACGGAGTACAGTGGATCGAGGCGGAGGAAGGGTGGGAACAGGGGGTGCGGTTTCCGATTTGCAAGAGAGTACATAGAGAGTTTTTGTGGGGCGGTTTTTTGTGGAGAAGGAAAGAAGAGTGGGGGCAGAAATCGGGGGGGTGGTTTCGATTTTTGTTTGCAACTGTCTGGAGGTTTTCAGAGAGTGCTTAAGGTTTTGCAGAGAGTGGTGATGAGAAGTGTTGACGATGGTGGAGTGAGAGGGAGGTCGTGGTTTTAAGGGAGAGAGGGAGGTATGCGGTAGGCGAGGGGGTAGAGGAAGTTTGAGATAGGAGGTAGGGTTTGGCTTGTACGTTAGTAGAAAATTTAATGAAGAGAGAGGTGAGGAGAGAGGGTGGTAAGCATTAAATGTTGTGCATGCTTTGCTCTCTCGATAGGTCAGGAGAGGAGAGAGACAAACCCAGCAAACAGAATATAGATCCAGGTTAGGAGGCTTGCGATAGGTTGGTTTGGGTGGATTTTTTCGAGGAAATGCAGTGGGAGATGTGGAGGGTTTTCTCGGGTTTGGAGCCATGGCCGGCGCTTCTTGAAGGAGAGAGAGGAGAGTTCCGTGTTTCGCATTCAAGGCTACTGCCTTGGAAAACCAAACGTCTTGATTGGCAGACGCTTGGAGGCTGGGAGTGGTGGTGGACTCCTGGGGCATTAAAGCCGCTGTTTCTGGCATTAATGGATGAGTGGTAACCTCCATTAATGGCGAATGGAGATGAGTGGGGAGAGGGTTTAATGCTCCTCTACCCACTGGTTGACAGAGAATGTGGAAAGCTTTCACACATTCATTAATTCGCCCATTGACAAGAGAGCTTTGGGCTTGCTTCCTTATCATTGGTGTCTGAGTTTTCTTTAGAGAGTTAGAAGACTCCATTAATGGAGCTTGAGAGGGAGAGGGAGAGGCTTTTTGAGATCCCGTATCTCGGGATGTGAAGAGGGTAGTATTTTCTTCCCCATCTGCAAGCCAAAAAGCTTGTAGTGGGGATAGAAATTGATTATCTATGAAGATCAGGCTTAGGATTTTGCAAGGAAGATGAAGTTGGGTTAGGTTTCTAGAGAGTTTCTCTCTCTAGAAAAAACTAGCCGTTTTTTTAAGTTTTGCTTAACGTTCTTATATTTATTTTTCTTCGCCAATGTTTTTGTCCATTATTTAACCGGTGGCTAGAAGGAAAACAACGTGAGTTAATAGATTCCATCATGAGATTTCAAAACTGAAAGCCCGACGCTATTAAAACTATTATTATACAAAGGCAAATAGAGAATATATTAAAATTAATTTTGAATCTCTCATAACACTTATAAATTGGATGGAGGCTTTACATTTATATGGTCATTATGGATTAATAACTAAATAGTTGACTAAGAATCTCCGGCTAGTTTTCATAGTCAACACGATTCGATACCGATCTTAACTACTTTTAATATTACAAAACTTAGCTACGCAAATTTGATCGGAAAAGCATCAACGACTTTGATATATGTTAATAATATATTTCATGCAATAAACACAACTCTCGTTACGATTACAATGACATCTTTTAAAAGTGATGTATAATTAAATAACAATTAATTATTACGATCCTGTCTAATTTAGACTCAATCTTATAATTTTAATATATATAATAAAATAAAATAAAAAAGACAAGCACAAAAATCTAAAAAGAGATAAAAATTTTGAATTTTAGATTTGTTCGGTACAATATATCGAAAGAAAAATATTGTTCGTTTTCGTTGAATTTTTAACGGTGCTAAGATTTATATTTGACATGTTGGATTGTGATTTGGTGTTACTTAGGAAAATCGCTATTGGAATAATGCATTATTTTTAGCGATATTTTTCACCTTTGTTTCTCTTTTTGTTAGTTTATTATGCTTGAAATTGTTGGTGGGTAGTAGTGTTAGAATATTCGACTAAATTTGGGGTCAACTATTGACCACTATAATTTGGGATTTCACATAATGTCTTTAATCTTCTCCCTATAAATCAGTGTATTAAGCTTCCTTGTATAGGCCTCTAAGTTCTCTATATATTGAGAGCCCTACTTGGGTTTGCATTATAAAATAGTTCAATACAAAAAGAACATAATAAAATCCTCTGATTACCAATTCAACATGGTATCAGAGCACGTGGGATTCTGGGAATTATGAACATCCTCAACAAAGATGGCTCGCAATGAAGTCGTGGTCAGTCAAATCCCTCATGAATTAACAATGCAGATTGCTGCCATTCTGAGAAATGGTCTCAGAACACAACAACAAACAACTAACCCCGAGAATTTATCCCTAAGGATTAAACTAGGTGGTGACAACTATGCACAGAGGTTTAAATTCGGATCCAAAGAGAAAGAAGATAAATCCAAGTTGTATTGCACTCATTGTGGGATGAAGAAACACACAAAAGAGACATGTTTCCAGCTTGTTGGCTATCCAGAATGGTGGGAGGACGGTCAAAAGGAGAAAAATAACCAGCATTTCAGATCTAATGTCAAACGGGCTTCGTCTACAAGTGGCGGTGAAGATCCGACTAAAAATGAGCAAGGAAGTGGCACTGGTTTTGGAGGAATGAAGGTGAACTCCTATGAAAAACTTGGAGGTAAAGGGTTTGAGAGTTACACCTCAAACCCCTCTCTTATTAATTTCAAATATTTTCCATCAAACGCGCCTTTCTTTGACAGGCTTAACCAAAGGTGTGTAAATAAAACGTATGAAAAGCCCGAAGCATGCTATGTTCACCCCCAATCTAGGAAATCAATGAATTGGATCTTTGATTGCGGGGCTACAAACACTATGTCTTATGATCCTAAAGACTTTGGTGACATGTCATCTCCAAAGAAGTCCCATATTGAGACTGCTAGTGGAGAAATTTGTGAAGTCAAAGGGGAAGGGAGGGTCAATTATCCTTTCGGAAAAAATAGAAATTAAAAACTGCTTCTACATTCCTTCACTATCCTTAAATTTATTATCTGTTAGTCAAATGACAAAACAACTCAACTGTGTGGTTCTTATGTATCCATTTTTTTTGCATTTTATAGGACATTCGTACGAAGGAGATCATTGGGCGTGGTACTAAACAAGGAGGTCTCTATTATGTTGATGAGATAGTTCATAAGGGACATACCATGCTTGCTCACGGAACAACCGAAAGGCAACTTTGGTTATGGCACCGACAACTTGGTCATCCTTCTTTTAGCTATCTTAATAGTTTGTTTCCTAGTCTTTTTTTTTGAATAATTCCATTCATGAGAAATGTGAAACCTGCATTCTTGCAAAAAATCGTAAGGTCTCATTTAATCAAAGTAATACTAGAGTTGATTATGTTTTTTCACTAATCCATTCTGATGTTTGGGTTCCAGCGCCAAATTCCACTAACAATCAAATTAGATACTTTGTTTTATTTGTGGATGATTTCTCCAGAATGACTTGGATATACTTCATGAAACATAAATCGAAAGTGCGAGAAATATTTGTTTGTTTTTACAAAATGATTTTGACTCAATTTGAAGAAAAAAAAATACAGATTCCCCGTTCTGATAATGGAACAGAGTTTATCAACCAAACAATGCAAAAACAATTCAAAACAAATGGTCTTATCAATCAAACCACTTGTCCAAACACACCTTAACAAAACGGTACTTCAGAACGAAAAAATTGTACTTTACTTGAAAAAACTTGTGCTATTATGATTGAATCTAGAGTTCCTCATTCTCTTTGGCCAGAAGCTCTTGCTATAGCCACGTATCTTGCAAATCGTCTACCAACCCGAAGTATAGGAAATAAAACTCAATTACAAGTGCTTGCCATCCAAGTTACAATTCCAATGGTTATGACCTTACCACCTCGTTTCTTTGGCTGTTCGGTGTTTGTTCATATCCCTAAAACTAGTCGAAACAAACTCAATCCGTGTGCTGAAAAGTTTGTATTCCTTGGGTATGATGTCCATCAAATGGGCTATCGATGTTACAATCCGGTTACTTGACGAATCCATGTCACCATGGACTGTGACTTCTTAGAATCCGATTATTTTTTTGACCACCAATCTCGTGATCAGGGGGAGAAAGTAAGTGAATCACTCGACTGGTTGCTATATGAAAGTTACTTTGAGGATGTGCCGAAAGAGTCGGTAGATGGCGCCACCGAACACGCCTATTCCAACATAAAGGAGATTGACGAGGCAGTTCTTACCAGTAATGATTCTCCTGAAGACAATTTCCAACAAGAAATAAATGCCATGGATACTACCAGCGAATCAGCCGATGAAAATGTCCATCAAGAGGTAAAAAATTTACAATGTCATAATTCATAAAATGCTACTGACCATGACATTTCAGGAAGTTCATTTGTTGAAACTCAAACTCTGGTTCTTCCCCCAAGAAAAAATAGAAGGGTTCCTCCTGACCGGTATTCACCGGAACACGTTCCTCGTGCTTCTATATATCCGATAAAAACGGACAGGAAAGGAATTACGAAGATTGCAAAGGCGTTTTCAGCTACTATTCTCTCTGAACAAATCCCTAAAACAGCTTAAAAAGCTAAGAAGATGACTGAATGACATGAGGCAATGAATATAGAAGCTCTAAAAAGGAATGGTACATGGGAGAAGTGTGTGTTACCACAAGGGAAGAAAGCAGTCGGGTGTCAATTAGTGTTTAATATAAAATATAAATCTGATGGCACCATTGAGCGACACAAGGCAAGATTGGTTGCCAGAGGATATACAAAAACTTATGACATAGACTACTCTGAAACGTTCTCTCCGGTTGCAAAGATTGACACTATCAGAGTTTTACTTTCAATAGCCGCGAATAAAGATTGGCCTCTTCATCAATTTGATGTAAAGAATGCTTTCTTACATGGAGACTTGGAAGAAGAGGTATATATGGAACCCCTACCAGGGTTCACTAATGTTTTTCAAGAAAATGAGGTATGTAAACTGAAAAAGGCATTATATAGGCTCAAACAGTCTCATCGTACTTGGTTTGTGAGATTTACAATGGCAATGAAGCAGTATAGCTACAAACAGAGTAATGAGGATCATACATTTTTTTTACAAAAAGAGTCAATTATCTTATAATATATGTCGACGATATGATTATAACGGGGAATGACGAAGAAGAAATTAGGTCTCTTAGGAAAAACTTTTTCAAGGATTTCGAAATGAAAAACCTTTGGGGATTGAATTATTTACTAGGAATCGAGGTTCTTAGGTCAAGAGGAGGGATTTATATCTCCCAACGGAAATATATATTGGATTTATTAGCTGAAGTTGGCATGTTGGATTGCAAACCAAATGACACTCCTATGGTTGTGAATCACAAACTAAAGATAATTGAAGGGGCCAGACCAGCGAGTAAAGAAAGGTACCAAAGGTTGGTGGGAAAATTGATTTACATGGCTCACAATCGACCCGATATTGCATACGCGGTGGGAGTAGTTAGCCAGTTCATGCATCATCCTCAGGAACACCATATGGAGGCAGTAATGAGGATTATTCGATATCTCAAAGGCACACCAGAAATAAGCATAATTTTTAAGAAAAATGGACACCTTGATGTTGAAGTATTCACAGATGCATATTGGGGAGGGAATCCTAACGACAAGTGATCAGCTGTTGGCTACTTTACTCTTCTTGGAGGTAACTTGGTGACTTGGAGGAGTAAGAAACAGAAAGTAGTATCACTGTCAAGTGCTGAATCAGAATTTAGAGGAATCGTTAAGGGGATTACCGAGATACTTTGGTTAAAGAAGATAATGAAAGAAATCGGATACCCTCTGAAGTGTCAAAATCAGTTAATGTGCGATAATAAAGATGCGATTAAAATTTTAGAGAACCCGGTATATCACGATAGAACAAAGCACGTTGAAATAAATAGGCACTTCATAAAAGAAAAGATTGGAGATGGGACAGTCGTACTTCTGTTTATTAGATCTGAAGACCAACTGGCAGACATCCTGACAAAAGTGGTTGCTGCAAGAACATTCGAATCAGTTTTATCCAAGTTGGGTATTGGTGATCCCACTACACAACTTGAGGGGGAGCGTTAGAATATTCGACTAAATTTGGAAAGCTGGATTCATGGAGTAATAGTTGGGATCAACTATTGACCCCTATAATTTGGGATTTCACATACTATCCTTAATCTTCTCCCTATAAATCAGTGTATTGAGTTTCCTTGTATAGGCCTCTAAGTTCTCTATATATTGAGAGCCTTACTTGGGTTTGCATTATAAAATAGTTCAAAACAAAAAGAACATAATAAAATCCTCTAATTACCAATTCAACAAGTAGGTTTTTATTTATTAAGTTGATTTGAATATATGTGTACATTTCTCTTATTATAATAATAGAAGTGTTTATGATGGACTTCTCATAATTTGTTTCACTAATTTGGGAATAGTTAGTGATGAATCGAGTTACTTATTTGTTTGGTTGAATTGTCTTGAGCTTGATCTCGTGAGTGATTGATATACTACTCTTTGGGTCATACACTTGGTATAAAATCTTATGGTTTCTTTAGCCATTGAGTATATAGTATAATAATGGTAATTCCATGATTAAGTTGACATCAAGCAATTATTATATTTAGAAACCAATGGTAGATGATTTATTGTATTCTAAATATTTGTTTGATCCAATTAAGCAGTTTACAAATGTTTGTGGTAACTCTATTAAACTTGTAAAATTGCATGATAAACGAGAAAAATATTGAGAGAAGTTGAAAACAAAGACTTTCGAGACTAATATACAATGGGTTGATATTATTATCTTCAACCATGTTTCTCAAGAGTTTGACCAGTACGATATTTGGAAAAAATTGAAAGGTCTTTATGAAAGGAAGCCCGCTTATAACAAAGTTTTTTATTAAGAAATTTTTTAATTTAAAATTTAAAAGTGAGAAATCAGTTTCTGAGCATCTCAGTGACTTCCAATATATTATTTGATGAGGATAGAATTTATTCGACATACGAGTCAAACTAGTGGACTAATTATCTACGCTATCAGTCCAACATGCCCAAACAAGCTAAAATACCCAACAGGCCCAACATGCCCAAAAGGCTAATTTCTACTGCTATATAAAGCAGCTTACATATGTTCTTGAGGGGAGGATGACGATTTTGGGTGGCGACTCTAGGGTTTCACATGGACGTGTCTGGTTCACTTATTTTGCTTATCATTATTAACAAGCTACCTACTATGAAGATTGTTCTTGATAATAAGTTGTATGCTCTGTTCTTATTGAGTTCATTACCAGACAGGTGGTACACTTTAGCTGTAACAATTAATATGTCTGCTCCATATGGTATTTTATCTTTAGATATTATAATAAAACACGTCCAATGAAAATATCAGAATAAAAAAGATGGAATTGACAATTCGCAAGCATTTGTTATTGAGAATAAAAGAAGAAGGAAAGGTAAAAGTCCTACATTTTATGGTAACTCAAAGGAAATATCCAAGTCCAAAGATGGGAAGGAGACTATGACATGCTACTATTGCAGCAAACCTGCTCATATAGAAAAGTATTGTTATTAACAAAAGAAGATAACAAATCATATTCAAAAAATAAGGATGATAACAAAAATACTACAATTATTGCTTATACCAGTACTGATGATGCATCATTGAGTTGTGCCGGTGGTGAGTGTCATCATGTCGATAACTCAAATTCATAATAGATTATAGATATATATATATATTGTTTTGTCTCAATAAGGAGAATTTGTCAAAATGAGAAATCAGAGTTTATTTAACATCAGGTTGGGTGATATTCATGTGAAGACACGTGTTTGGTACATACTTACATTAAAAGATGTACTCCATATTTCTAACCCGCGTCACACCTTTGGTGATGGTAAGTTAAAAGTTTCCAAAGGTCAATGATAGTTGGTCGAGGTGATTTATGTTGCTATTTGTATAAGAAATATTTGGATATATGTTCCAGTGAGCCGAACACAGTCGAGGAAAAAAGTTCTCATAACTTATGACATTAAAGACTATGATGCATGAGTTTCAAGATGATGAAACTTTTGGCAGGTAAGTCACTCATTCATGTTGATAAATCTATTATTATTGACCTTTGTGATCATTATTTGGTAGAAAAGCAACATAGAGCTTCATTTTCTAAAAAGTCCACTTGAAGACAAGTAAAGTTGAAGTTAGTACACTCTGATATTTTTGGTCGTGTTAATATTGAGTCTACTGGTGGTAACAAGTATTTTGTTACATTTATTGATAATGCCACTCATAAAAAATTTGGGTATAAATGTTGCACACAACAAGCCAAGTGTTCAATTTTTTTCAAAAATTTAATGTCATAGTAGAAAGGGAGACATAAAGAAAGATGAAATATCTTCGATATGAATATGATGATTTTTAAACTTCAAATGAGTTCAAAAGGTATGAATCACATTATGGAATTAGACATGAGAGAATAACACCACGTACACCATAATATAATGGAGTTGCAGAGATAATGAATTGAAAAGTAACTATATACTCATATATTATAAATTTTGGATGCAAGACATTCATTCATGTTCGAAGGAACAAATATCTAAACTTAATTCAAATACTAAACCTTGTGTCTTTGCTGGATATGGTGATGAATAATATGACTCCAAACTCTATGATCATGATAAGAAGAAAGTAGTGAGAAGTAGATATGTTTTTTTTCTTTTAGCACGAAAAAGGTGAAACTCTTTAAGATTCATTTCTACCTTTGGTGTACTTTTTAAATTCCAATGATGTTTCCTCTTCTACTATTCCTTATGTAAATCAGCTAACAAATGAGTCGAGGTGGTTATAATGATATTGATGTTGTTCCACCTGATGGTGATTTACAAAATTATTAATTTAATGAGACTTTATTTGAGGAAGAACTTCATTATGAAATTGTTCATAAGAAACGGGAGAAACCTACCTCTCACGTGGATGATGCACATGTTCAAAGGTCAACTAAATAGAGAAAACCTTCAATAAGGTATTCAAACTCGGAGTTTATTGTAGACACTGAAGACGAAGAGCCAAAAAATCACAAAGAAATGTTATCTCATGGGGAGAAAACTATTTGCCTTAATGTTATGAATAAAGAGATAAATTCTTTGAAAAATAATGAAACATATAAGCTATTGAAACCTCATAACGGAAATAAAATCTTAAAAAATATATGGGTTTTCAAGAACAAGAGAGATGGTAAGAAGATTATTAAAACAGAAAGCTAGATTGGCAATGAGAAGATGCAATAAATAAATGCATTGATTTTGATGAGATCTTCTCTCTTATTATCAAGATAACTTCTATCAAAATTGTGTTCGGTTTAACTACAAGTCTTAATCTTGATTTGGAAAAACTTGATGTAAAAATCATTTTATACACGGTGACTTATATAAGGAGATCTACATGGAAATATGGAGGTTTTGAAGAGAAATAGATGAAAAGTTTGTTTGTAAGTTGAATATAATTATAAATGGGGGTAAACAGGTGCCAAGGGAGTGGATCATAAATTTGACTCGTGTATGAAAAATAATGGTAACAATCTAACTCATGTCAGTCCTTGTGTCTATTACAGAAAGTTCTATGGTAGCAATCGAACTCATGTCGATCCTTATGCCTATTATATATGGTTCTATAGAGTTAATTTCATTATACTTTTTCAATATGTAGATGATATATTGATTGTTGGGCAAAGTACTAAGATGATTATTAGTTTCAAGAAATACTTAGCTAAATCATTTGACATATGATATTTGGATCCAGCTAAGTAAATCTTAAGCATGAAGATTGCTTATGATAGGAAATGAGAAAGTTATAGCTATCACATGAAAGATATATTGAACATCTACTTGAAAAGTTCAATATGAAGAATTCTAAACTAGTTAATATATCATTAGCTACACACTTCAAGTTAAGTAAGGAAGTGTGTCCTACGATAGAGAAATAAAAAGACTATGTCAATCATTTCTCACTCTTCTGTTGTTGGTTCTTTGATGTATGTTATGGCGTGTACAAGAATATATATTATATATGTTTTCGGTTCAATGAGTATGTATTTATTCAATATAGGTAAGGTTAATTGGGAAATATTGAATTAGATTTTTCAGATACTCGTCAGACACTTACTCTTTGAGTTTGTGTTATGGAGGTGGAAAACTTATACTTGAAGGACATACATATGCTAAGATGGTTGGTGATCCCGATAACCGAAAGTCTACACCATGTTATTTTTTTTATATTTTAAAGGGGAGCTAGTTCATGGAAATCTAAGGTACAAAAAAGTGTAGCATTGTCAACAACTGAGACAATGTCTATTGCAATTGTGAAAGCAAACAAAAAGATGTTTGGCTTAAGAAGTTTCTTCGAGAGTTAGGGTTGAAGCAAGATGAGTATGTATTATTATATGATAATCAAAGTGATATAGATTTGAGCAAAAATTTAATAAATCACGTATGCACCAAGCACATTAATGTGAGATATAATTGGTTGCAAGATATGATCGAGATAAAATAAATAAAGATGAAGAAAGTTCACATTGATAAGAATAGTGCAAGCATGTTGATTAAGGTCGTTATTAGAATAAATGTTGAGCTTTGTAATTAGCTCATTTAGATGAGGTTCAAGTGATCATCTCATGATTGTAACTTCTTTCTTATGAACTTGATGGAAGATTGTTAGGGTCCAACCTAATTTAGGCCCAACTTTATAACTTGAGATTTTCATCATCCTATGTTTATATATATATATATATGTGCAAGAGATAAGAGAATCACACACACACAAAGTAAAAAGAATAAAAGAATTTTCATTTTTCAGATCTATTGTATGCAACCAAAATTTAAAAGTCTAAATAAAATTGTCAACGTCGACAATGATAATGAATATTATGGAAGTTACGATGGTTTTGGGGAACAACGTCTTAAAATACATATGGTGATGTCTTAGGTGCGACGATGGTTATTTACATCGAGGAAATGCAATTAGATCCTTCCACTCCTCGATTGTCTAGACGTCAGGGTTATGCTCTTCTTTATATTCATGTGACACTTTCATCGTCTGAAATAAAATTCATATTAAAAACATTGACATAAACGAGTTGATCCGAACTCGATCTAAACCCAACCCATTGTCATACCTAATAAAATGATAAATAAATTTATATAGAGTTTATATATCAAATTATATAAAAGACACAAACTCAGAACCATGTTATAATTGATATTTAAAAGTAAACTAATAAAAAAGATCGATGCAGGTATTCAATTCAGAAAAAAATAACACAAAAAATTGTAGGGCAAGGCTAAATTGAGACCCATTTCGCTATAATGAGACCCCAAAAAAGACTCATTTACCCATGATATAAAAGCTGTATTTTCAGCCCAAAAGCCTCTTTTCTCTATTTTTCTCTCTTCTCTAGCAAAAGCTCTCAAAATCCCGAAAAGGCAAGATTTCTCAAATCCGACATTACAAACATGTTAAGGTACGAATCCTTTACATATTCATGTAATTTATAAGCAATTTACTTTAGTATTTTTAGTGATATTTAGAGTTTAGGGTTCTGCCTCAAAAGTCCGATTTTTATGTATATGTTGTTGTTTTTTGAAAAAATAGTTGTAGATTCGTGTTAGTCAATGCATTAGGAACGTTTTAGTACCATTTTTGTTGAATTTGGGTTGTGTTTGTGGGTTTTAGGTTCGATTTCAGATCTAGGGTTTGGGGGCTGCTGGAAGTGCAAAATCGCGAACAAGCACCTCGCAACCCGTGCAAAATCGCGAGGTGCTTGTTCGCGATTTTGCACTTCTAGGAGTGGTAAAATTACAAGCTCCGTGTTTGTAATTTTACAAAAACAGGAGATGCCCAATTTTTGTTGTTTTGTCAAATTATGATGTTTTTATTCCCAAATTTATTAATGATTTTATTTTTGTTGTATTTTAGCATTCCTCGCACACAGCATACACCTGTTCGACATTCAGGCTCGAGCAATGATAGCAAGCAGGAGGAGGTTGTGTCACGGTCTGTAAGGCGTAGGCCTAGCGCTTCGACTCCGGCCCCTACTATATCCCATGCGTTTGGAACGCTCGATCAACAATTTCGGAAGGTGAATCCGCATGTGTCTGCTCTATATCTAGACTACGCACAGCACGAGGCATACAACGTCTTTGGAGGAGAGGTAAGTAATTATTGGTTTAAAGTACGGCGTATGGTCTTTTGTATTATTTCTAAGTTATTGATGTTTTATGTAGGCTCGTCGGCCGTCGTGGTGCTACTCTATGTACGGTACCCACCGTGCATGGGATCTTGCTGGGCAGAGCAGGGTCAGACAGCAGGTTATGATATCTTGCTTCGGTCCCCTCACCGATGGCTTGGAGCGTTGGAGTACCAACGTACACCTGGTAGATGCTTTTCTTGAGAGGTGGCATTCAGAGACCAACAACTTTCACTTCTGTTTTGGTGAGATGACAGTGACGTTAGACGACGTCCACGTTATTACTGGTCTCCCAGTGATAGGTGATGATTTTATTATTCAGACATTTCCTAGTAATGGACAGCGTTTGGCATAGTATTCTAGGGCATTAGGTATACCTGAGGATGCACTTAGGACTGAGTTAGGGCGTAACAAGGGGGGTAATGCTAGATCTGTTCGTTTACAGTTTTTACGTGAGCTGTACATGCAGCCCTATTTTATGGATGATACCATGTCTGATAGTACTGTAGAGTGTGTCACTAGTGGTTATCTGCTGCACATGCTGGGTTGTTGTGTTTTAGTGAACAAGACGGGGAACAGTATATCGTTAGATTACTTGCAGTTTGTAACGCATTATAGGGTGTTCGTTATATATAACTGGGACAGCATATACTAGCTCAGCTGTACCACCATCTAGGAAAGTCGTCGCTGCACTCGACTTTAGGGATTGCAAGTTTTATTGCCTTGTTGGAGACGTGGATATACAATCATTTCTCCCCTATTTGACTACGGTCAACACTCTGTACGAGTCTTCTATGCCGACTATATGCCGATATGTACTGACACCGTTTCGTGCGGATGATGAGACTCGTATCAACATCCGACAGATACTGGTTTCGTTGACGGAGAACAATGTGAGTTACGATGATTTTTTACATGTGTTTCCATATCGTTAATTTATTATTACTTATAGTTTTTTAAACATTATTAACTTACATATTACAGGTTTGGTTCATGCCTTACCGCACGAAGCGTGATCATTTCCCTTTCCAGCGTGTGGCTTGGATTGACCATACACTGAAGGCGTTCAACATAGTTGAGGCGTACTATCCACTTCGGGTGGCTCGACAGCTAGGGCACATTCAGGACATACCACCGGCGTTGCGGGCTGTTTTACCAGCAGATAGGAGGAGGCGTGTCAGCACGCGCTTTTTGTGGGATGAGGCCACATGGGTAGGCTGGCAGTCACACGTTATTGACAGGAGGATTCGTTGTGACACATATGTTATAGACGGTCATGGCACGATCTCTTTGTATGATGTATGGATTTGTGACCACCTACATTTTTCTTGATCCTAGTGTACTTGGTCCATCTGCGTCACATGTTCCAGAGACCCCGAGTGCGATGACATATCGGGCACGACTGTATGACATTTGCGATCGTGTGGTTGATGGATATTTTAGAGCGGACGAGATGAGTATGAAGGAGATGCGTCGAGAGATGCACGAGTGTTCGCTTTTGGCGCACGAGTACCGCCATGTCGATTGACTGCATTTGTATTATATGATTACCGGGATTTTATGTTTGGTACTACCTTTTGTTTTACTTCAGTTGTTGCTTTCGTTGATATGATTGTATGGAATTGCTTTTGTTTCTTCAGTTATTGCTTTTGTTTGGATGTGTATCTTAAAAACAATAACACTTAAAACAATAACACTTAAACTTCTTAATATGCCGATTCCATTAAAACATTACACTTTAATCAAAATCATTGCGTAATTAGAAATACATAAGCAAATAACTTAAAACAAACGATAGATAAGCTAACCCTGAGTTAGCATTGCACACTTAGTTTTATGAAGTCGGATAGTTCATTCCATACTCAAAGCGTTTCTCGAACGAATATTCATCTTCATAACTACTTCCTTCGGGAGTTGAGTACGTTTCAACGGCGCTGGCTATTGCATCGGCTATTTCTTGCTCCATTCGTTGTATCGCATGTGACACCATCTCCTGCGTAATTGTACTTTGCAATCCCATGTTGAATACATTTCGGAATTTGCTTTGGACTTCGTAAGCTAGAGACTCAATCTTTATAGTAACTGTTTTAAGATAAGCTAACTTATCGAACATTTCTTCGCGTCCGCGTGGTCGGGGCATCAAACATCCTGGACAGGATGCCTCCCTACCATGGATGAAGAACATTCTGCATAAAACCGCATCGATGAAACCCGGAATCTCCTCTTGCATCATACCTCTCACGAAGTCAGATGCGTTTAAGAGGTTTGCATCTTCGTGCACGTTCCAGCCTAAATCACCCATTGCTATAACTTAAATGTTTAGTTTCATAGTCAGATTCTAGTATTTATAGACTCGAAGTCGGTGGTTCAATTCTAAAATCGTTTACGGGGAAATGTTGTTTTTGTTCCCGCATAAATCTCTTTTAGGTGGGAAACCTTCATTCCATTCCCTCCATAAAAAATGCAGTATTATAATATTTGGACGATTATTATATGTTTTGCTGTTTGTATGTTTTCTTGTTATTATGTTTTTATGTTTGTACATTGTGCTGTTTTTATGAATAACAACATTAAAGTGCGGAAACTCAAATGTTTTTATAAACTCAATCATATGCTCAAACATGAACGGAATTAGAAACTCAAACATAAACTCAAACATAAACGGAATCAGAAACTCAAACATAAACTCGAATATAAACGGAATCAGAAACTCAAACATAAACAGAATCAGAAACTCAAACATAAACTCAAACATAAACAGAATCAGAAACTCAAACATAAACTCAAACATAAACGGAATCAGAAACTCAAACATAAAATAAAACACACGCTACAACATAGTCTAGAACATGAACTTTAACATAAAGCCAAATCGGAGTTTATCTATTAGGCTAGTTCCATTTCATCAACTTCCTTTATTCTTTCGCATCCTGCTAGTCACGCATTTCCTCTAGCCGGATGTCGATAATGTCAGCGCGGACCGAATCCAGCTGGTCCTGTGTTATGTAATTCGTGACTTTACATTTGAACCGGTTACACGCAACACGACATTCCAATTCGGTGAGGCCAGAAACTGGATGTTGGCGGAATGCGACTATGACTGACCACCTACCTTTCACCTCATCAACACGCCTTGAAATTCTAAGCGGCTGTACACCATCCCATCCATATAGGAAGTACATCTTGCATTGTAACGCCTCCCAATACTTTCTACCCCCCTCTATCATGTTCGTGTTACCAAGTTCAGCTGATGCCATCGTCAGATATTGATCTTCCAACTCAGTCCATGGACACATTTTTTTGCAATTGGTATATTGGCTATTATTTGTTCTGCCTAAAAAACGTCTTTTTGTACCACTTTTATGCTCAAGATAACGTAATCCAAGTAGACCTATCGATAAACGACACTTGTAAGATAAGGATAATGTAATCCAAGTTGACGAATGATTATGCGACACCTAATATTTACAAAAGTACTCAAATGTTGCGGTGCAATAATAGTAAGGGTCTCATTATAGCACAACTTCCATTACCAGGTTTTTCGCTATAACGAGACACCTACAAAAATTGCCGCAAAAAATACCCGCGTTTAATACAGTTCCCGCCCAAACAACCACGAGCCTATAAATAGACATTAAGCACTCCTCGAACATAAACAGTTTAACCAATGAAGTTTACCCCTAATGAAGATTACCATCTGCTCGAGGCAGTGAAACTTGCCCTCCAAGAGTTGGGGGAAGATAGTAGCGATGCGTTTTTCAAGCTGGTCTTGTGTAATATGTACTACAACTACGACCGTTTAGGAACTGAAGGTTTTGTTGTGCGTAACTGTGACCAAATCAATGAGAGGTGCATTATTTGCAAACCAATGTATCATTTGTTGTTTCTATCATTTAAAATTAAGCAAACCGTCTGGAACATGACGGTGGTAGACTACATCACTAAGGATATGGTAGCGTATCTTCAGAATAGGATTACTGAGAGGGAAGAGGGGATTGAATCTGACGACAACTTGGGATATGACTTCGACGATTGAGCATTATGCTATGTTTTTAATTGTTTGCATATTGTAGGTTCTGTATTGTCTGTTTATTTAAGTTAATGTTATAACTTGTTATAGTTTCCATTACCATGTTTTACACACATTATTTGGTACCAACAACTTAAGACAACAACTAACAATAACAATAACATTTTATTATTAACAAAACAACTAATATGAAAAATCACAACTTAAATTAACAACCAGTAATACGAAAATCACAACTTCAAACAACAACTAATAAGAAAAATCACAACTTCAAATAACAACTGCTAATACAATAACAACGTAAAATAGCATAAGTGGAAGGCTTAGTCGTATCTAAGTTTGTATTCCACATCATCCACTCCACCCCTTGCAATAATTTTGTCCTCTAGAAATGCTACCATATCCCTTGTGATGTAGTCTATCAAGCTCAGGTTCCAAACGACAGCTGCTTCTTGTTTAATTAGCGATGACAAGAAACACAAATGCTGTATTGGCTTGCAAAAAATTGTATATGCGTTTGATCTGCTCACGAGTACGCACAACGATACCTCTTGTACCTAAACGGTCATAGTTTATATACATCGTACATATGACACACTCGAAAAACTGATCGCTGGTATCTTCCCCCGGTATCTGGCGTGCAATCTTCACAGCTTGAAGCATGTGGTAGTCTTCGTCCGCCGTAAACTCCATATGCAAACGTTAACGAGTTTTATATTTTCGTGAGTGCTATAGGTGGCCCAAGTGTCGTATTTTTCTAGATTTTATGTCCTATTTTATAGGGGGCGAGTCAATTTTGGTGGGCGTTTAATATTTGGATAGGGTCTCATTATAGCAAAATTCACACCCTTTCGAATGCAGTGTTGTCCTTAGCTATAATGAGACCCTACTTTAAACCACGTGGGTTGTAATAATTATCTTCGATATGTGTGTATTTTTGTATATACTATATGTCACAATATTAGTCGCCTATTCAGATTACGTTATCCTTACACGTTTGACAACGTTATCCTACTTTTAGGTAGTTTTTAGGGTGTTTTTAAATTATTATTCTTTCCCACAATTTTGAATCATTACATTGAAAATGACTAACGTATAATGATGGTTAAAAAATAAAAAGTTTCGGACTCAAGAAGTAAATAAACGTGAAAATGTCAGAATTGTGACCATTTTTTGCTACTTCGGACCTATTCCAGAGAACAGAATATACGATTTCGACTAAGAAATTATATTTCCACTATGTAATGTTGTTAATGTCACCTTGGAGCGAGATCGTTTTATGTATATTATCTATCAAACGTATCATTTTAGGTTTCAGATTGTATGATACTGTTTTCTATATTTTGGTGCTATTGTAAATGGTTGATGTACGATACTATTTTATATATTTTCATGTTTCGGTCCATATATGATACTTCAAATAACAACTAATAATGATGGTTTAAAAAAACGTTTCGGACTAAAAAACTAAATAAACGTGAAAATGTCAAAATTGTGACCATTTTAGGCTACTTTGAAGTAGTTTTTTCAACTTTTTTGAGTTTTTTTTCCACAAAATTCGAATCATTCGAGCCAAATGACTAATGTGTAATGTTGGTAAATATAAAAAATCAGTTTTGGAGTCGGGAAAGTCACAAAATGGTGAAAATACTAAATTTACAGAGAACATTGCGAACACAGGAGGCTGTAATTTGCCAGATTCGCGAACGCATGAGGCTGTGGATTGTCAAAATCACAAACAACCCTTTCGCGATTTTGCCAAATTGTAGCGCTCGACGTTCGCAATATGGCCACAATCAAACGTTCTCTATTCGCAAATTCGCCACTATGCCGATTAATTGAAATTTTTTCCACTTTTTTTTTATAATTTTTTTATTTTTTTGTGCAAATTGCAATTTAATTTAAGGTGGTTATTAATTTTACAATAATGTTATGAAATGGAATTTTCAAAATAAATAAAACGTGGGAGTATCGATTACAAACCGAGGTGAAAGTAAAAAATATATTCGTAAACACAACGGGATAAAAATAAGTAATGCATAAACAAATTATTAGTTTTCACCCAAATCAAAGACATGTGGTGGCTCTTCGTGTGCGGTCGATGGTTGGGCGGGCTTGATTTGGTTATATTTGTTCAATCTTTTGTCGAGCGGTATTGCCCAACCGGTGACGGCATCTTCCGTGCGAAACAGAAACCAAGTAGGATAAATTTTCGGAAGTGGTCCATTCAACACAACCTACAAAAATAAAAGTAAGATAAATATTTGGTCACAAAATAATATGTAAAATTGAAACTTTCATTTGTATACTTACTTTCACGAAATGGTTACCGTGCACAAAACCTATACCAACTTCCAGGTTAGGACACAATCGAGGATGCACACCGCATAGAGGTAGATAAGTGTATGATTGGTGGAGTGAAATGTGGTATACAATACATTGGTATCTAGTAGCTATCACTAAGCCTAAATCGGGTAACGTCATCCAATGCCTAGTACCGGTACCATACAATTAAAAAATGTTCAACCTTCTCACTAGGTTATCTACACCTTGTGAACCATCAAACACTCTCTCCCATAGCTCGCGTTCATTTTTCAATTCCGTGATCAAAGCCCGTCTAAATTGGTCCCATGAATCGGATTTACCGTATACCGTCAAAGCAACGGCCCGGAATCCGCAATTACCGTCGGGAGAGACGTTTTCGACGCTAGAAATGTAATCATGCAAATAATTAGGAAACCAACTCTCGTAGCCGCTAAAATCTTTTCCCTCTGATGATTTTTTTGATCGAGGCGCTTTATCTTTCTTCGGTTGAGCCTTGGTTTTCGCTTTTTTCTTTTGCCTTGGCTTTTGGCACTAAAAATGTTCTATTAGCTACTGAGGCGGCCGTGCTACCTATCGTGCCAGAAGTGCTAACGCCTAGACTACCATCGTATTCCCACTCGCTAGGGTCCCGTTGAGTTGATTTGTCCTGGCCGGCTTTTTTCCTACCTTTAGTAACAACTGGCTCATTAGATTCCAAAACATGACTTCTAGTGGGATCTAGGATTTGCATCATCATATTTATAATGTGATCTTGGACGTGTTTCTCGTAACCGCGGATGGTGCTATCTATTAAGGAGAGTTTTCTAGTGAGCTCGTCTTCGGTATCAAACTCCTCATTAGGTTTGATCTTTAACGTACTCCAATAGACATCACACTCATATTTTCTAACCAGCTTTCCTTCTTTATAAATCAAAGCTAATTCGCACGCACATGGTAAATTATAAGTTGTCCTAATAACACACCCACACATTCCGGGAGTGAACCATATTTTCAAGGCTGTTACGAGATTTGTCTATATTAAGTCTATAGCTTTACATGAAAGCTCACATTTGACATCCTTGTAGATGGCTTTGTTAGGCCCTCTAGTTGAGTTTCTTGGACGATACCTACTACGCTCGAATGACTCGAAAATGTTAGAGTGTTGAGCGGTTAGCAATGCATGAACATGTTTCCAAAATTTCTCGAACGTGCATAAACTACTACCAATTGCCCGCTTGAGGCTAAAGTGAGCACTCTCCGCCCTATAACGTGAGATAATTTAAAGTAGATTTCTAACACTTGATATTAAAAAATATTGTGTGGAGATGGAAACAGAACTCACCGATTACTAGTTTGGTTGCCAAAATGTTTAAATTTGTTCGTGTGAATATTGAGATATTTGTGTCCATATTCGTCAATCCATTGCTTCATAACGTACTCGATAACCAATGGACAAAATGCGTACGTATGGTGCAATTCAGCAAGGTTTTTGTTATAATCTTCGAGCGTGGCCGAATAGGCTACCCTTTGGTAATATTCGCCGAACTCTTCGGCCATGCCCGAATTCGGTAGAATTGTTTTAGCGTACGAGGTGACGTTCTTACCAATATGCCAATTGCATATCATATGAGTTACGTCCGGAAATATATCATCGATATCATTCATTAAAGCCAACTCCCTATCGGTGATGATAATGTTAGGTAACGCGCACTTGTTGTTCGTCAACACCTTCTTTAGAACGCTCAATCCCCAAGTGTAGTTCTCTTGTTTCTCATAGCTCAAAAAAACAAAAGCAACACAAAATGTCTTCTTCGTCGAAGTTTGGCCAACTATTTCAAGTAAAGGAATCTTATACCTTGTAGTCTTGTACGTGCTATCCATTATAAGAACTTGAGGAAAAGTGCGCATGAAATCGATGCTTTTAGGGTGTGCAAAAAACAACTCGAGGATCTCGTCTGTTGCTTCACAACTTCGCTCCGAAACATAGTACTCGTGTTCTTTTAACTTAGAAAACAAGTATTGCATTTGGTCCTTGCCGCATGTTGTATATCGTGCGCATGCTTGATACATTTTGCGGGTCTTTAATCTTCAAACCGCGATATATCTCTCTCGGTCGAGAACCGACTTCCGTTTGACTACGAACGAACAATTGTTCTTCGCCTTTTAGTCTAGCGGCTCGTAAGTGACCATCCAAGTGCAAAACTATTTCGTGGTTGTGTTTCCCGTTTAGCACAACCACTTTCCAATAACCCAGTAGCTCTAAGACCGGACTCCCCCCTTAAATAGAACGAACACCCGCATTTGTTCGATGAACATACTCGACGCTTCTTAACATACCCTGGTTTGGGGTTAGGTTTGTAAACCTCGTGCCTCTTGCACCTAAAATATATCATATGAGTTTTCATGCTTTTGCTACCGTCGTCGTTTTTACTACGGACCAAAATGAATCCTAGCTTTATGCTTTCGGGCTCGACCCAATCAATCAAATTGGCTTTGGTGTAAAAAGTGTCCGTACTAAATAATTTCGTGTAATCGGCCATCGAACATGGCGGTTGATCGGGTTCCTACATATGTGATTGATGCAATTATATGAAAACATAGTGGCCGATCATTTAATTTGCAAAACAGGTCATTTTCGCGAAGACGGAACTCGATTATTCTGCCAAATCGCGAACAACCAATACGACAATTTTGCCAAATTGCGAGCAGTTTACTCATGTATTTGGCAAAATCACGTAGTGGTCGTTCGTCCATTTGGTATTGCTGCGAAGGAAATGTTCGCAAATTTGGCAAAATCGCGAGCAAGCCGTTCGTCCATTTGGTATTTTCGCGAACAGCCCGTTCGCGATTTTGCAAAAAATTTCCTGCAAAAATGCGAACCATGGGTTCGCAGTTCGTCCATTTTGTAGCGCAACCACCGCTATATTCGCACATAAACTTTAAAAATACGAAAATCACCTCATTTTGGGTTTGCAAATGGTCCGTCAATGGCTCTTCTTCCTCCGATGCAAAATCATCAATGTTGCAGCTGAAACCTTCACTCCAATCACTCAAATCCATGATTTTTTAGAGTTTTTAGTTATTTTAGTGAGAGAAAGCTTGAGGGAGAAGTGGAGAAAAATTGGTTTTTCCTTAGAAACTTGGACTTATAAATGAAGGGCAAAATGAACATTTCACATTGAAGAAAAAAAAATCTGAATTTGGGGTCTCATTATAGCCAAATGGGGTCCCAATATAGCCTTGCCCAAAATTGTAATAATGTTGTTTTTATAATAAAAACCTAAAATATTTAAATAAAAGAGTAAATGATATAAAATTTATACGAAAAATAGTAATATATTTATTATATATATATATATATATTATTCTCATAGAAATATAATATTGTTTATTTATAAGAGTAATCTACCAATAATCATATATAATCAAAACCATTAACCTATAAATGGTTGAAGAAGTACGGAGAACCATCTGGTTTTAGAATTAGTTTCTGATAACCATCTAACTTTATATTAATACCAATATATCTTTTAACCGTTTTCTTTTTATGTTTTTTAAAATGTCATATTTTTCAAATCATAGATAATTTATTCTCCAAAAATACAATTTGTTTTGTTTTTTTAAGACGAACAATTTTTTTTTACTGCATTTGGTTGTAAAATTACGAGCAATCGAATGACGTAATTAAAAAGAAAAGTAAACTATATTGCAGTTTCGTGAATAATAGTGATTTGGTTGAAAAATAAATAAATAAAAATAAAAATTCTATAAGAATATCATAGATGGATTTCATTTTGTTTCCTCTTTAAAAAATAAAAATACATGTGTTTTTAGATTTATTTTTGAGGTAGAGTTTGAAAGATATGGTTTTCCAAAAATTTAGAAAAACTACGAACAAATCAAATCAATTGAAAAATTAAATACGAAATAATTGTTTTTTGTGAAAACTTAATTTAGTAGTTGATTTATTATGAAGTGCTATTGATTTGAGTGAAATTTGTTATATAAATATTTAATTCAAGAGATTTGTAAATTTTGACGATATATATATAACAATTTTGTTTTAATAAATTTTATATAACACATAATTTCGAATTTATAAATCTAAGGCCAAAGCTATTTCCCCCATGAAATTTTGTATTTCCTCCATAATTTGAAATCTCTAAAACACTTGAAACAAGATATTACTAGTTTACCCTTATTTTATTTTCAAATTTAATATTACGTGCCATTAGTGGAATAGATTGCCCTACTGTGTAAAAACATAACATTAGTTAATATGATAAATCATCAACTGTGTTACTCGATGATTCCCCAAATTTTGATGATCCAATGTGCCAGGACTTGTCATCTAGTGTTTTTGCATTCTCTTCTTCATTTCTCCGGATTCAGCTTCTTTTGTTCCACCTGTAGAAATTGCAATCCCATCGTTTTCTTGCAGATTACGAATGATGAGGTCCTTTGTTTCATTCACTAATATATCTGAATGCCCCACATCTTTCTCTTTCGAGTCGGATTGAGGAACGTCAGGCAACTCTAGTTTCTCAAATTCTGGTTCCACTTCCTCTACTGTTTCCTCAACAACGAGAATCAGAATTGGTTCTTCCTCTCCTCAACAACCGGAAGAAGAATCTGTTCATCCACTTCCTCCACAGAAGCAGGATTGTTTTGCTCATCAATTTCCTCGTCATCAGAACTAGAACTGTTGCTGCTAGTGTTGTTGGTCATATCCGCATCGTCCGTGAGTTTCTTCGCAACCACATTTGAATTCTCATCAACCATAACTTCTCTATCGAAAACTTTATCATTCACTTCGTTGACATTTCCGTTTGAAGACTCCTCCATGATTGATTTTTTTCCTGCGCAATTGTGATGATTGCAATGAAAACTGTTAATAGCTGTAGAAAAACAGTTTTCTTCTTCACCAAGGTACTCCACGACTTAACTTACAATTTCTGTGGAATTTTAAGAAAAAAGGAAAGAGAAGAATTGGAAACAGTGGTCGACAAATAAGTTTAGTATAATTTAATAGTTTCTTTAGTAGAAAATCAAGTAAATCGAACAAAAAAGACGAATACATACCCAAGAACTGAATGGTAGGTGTGAAGAAATAATGGGAGTGTATATAGAGATCGTACTTGTTTCATGAAAGTGTATATAGATTCACTTTAATATAAACTGGGGTTTTGCAACTGATTCCGAGTGGCCATCTCGGAATCAGTTGCAAACAAATTCGAACCAAGTTACGTCTGATTCCGAGATGGCCACTCGGAATCACATGCTCTCTGTTAAAAAAACAACAGAACATCAAATTCGAAACCAAGTCGAAACAACAGACATAAATCGAAACCCTAATCGAATCTAACAACAAAATTTAACAGCAATACCACCACCTTAGTCGAAAAATGAAGAAAAAGAAAAACTAAAAAACCATAATTGAGTTGGCCAAAGGTAGATAAATTAAAGAACCCTAATCGAAAAATGAAAAAATGAAAAAACAAAGAAAATGAAGAAACCGTTGGTAATAGGTAATGGTTTTGTTAGGGTTTTTTTTCTTTTAATTTGTGAATGGGTAGGGATAATAGAATGAGTGAAGGAAAGTAGAATAATGACGTTCTTGAAAAGGAAAGAGATAAAATAAATGGGTAGACGGGCAAATATGTAATTTCCTTTATGGAGGAAATAACAACATGGAGTTTTTTTTTCGAATTATAGGGAAATAGCTTTGGCCTAAATGTAAATGGTTGTTAGTAATTTTTAATTGGGTCAAACTATATATACCCAAATGTGGTTTAAGTATACCCAATTTTGAGTTTATCCAAAAGTGGTATAAGTATACCCAAATTTTGACAAAAATACCCTTTTAGAGGTATATAAGCTCTTTTCTTTTTTACTAAATCCTTCCACTTCATTTTTTCTTTAACATTTCATATTCATTATTACTTCTCTCTAAGATATGTCTTATTTCTCTCTAATTTTTCCGGCGAAGTAAGTATTTTTTAGATTTGATTTTTTTGTTTGATTAAGGATTTTTTTTATTGTTTAGACTTAATTTCTATGATTTTGTTAATTTTTTTTAGTGAAAATCATAGATTAAAATTATATTTAAGATTAAATTAGGAAAATAAAATCATTTATTTTTGTGTTTTTGGCCATTTTCCAGCCCGAAAAATGGCCTAAAATTATGTTAATTGTTTTTATAATTTTTGAGACTAACTTTATTTTTTTTGTTTATTTTAGATATTTAATCAAACAATCATTTTTCACTTTTTAAAATTGAATTTTAACTTTTTTTTAATGAAAGGATTTCAATTGGAGAAAATAACAAGTGCAAGCCCTTGATTGTAAATATTACAAAAATTGAGATAGAACATAAACCCTAATTTCACTTTGAACCATCTTCTTCCCCAATTCCATCAAACCCTAGTTTCTTAAGTAGTAAGCCTTAGGTAGCCACAATTCGTTTTCTCCAAAAGAACAATTGCTTTTAACTTTGCTGGAGCATTAACCTTATCAAACTCCATCTCACACTGATTCTTCAAAACCTCCTTTGCTACCCAATCAGCCCCTAAATTTTCTTCACGAAAAACATGCTTCAACACCATTGATGACTTGATAAAAGATCTACAGCATTTTAATAAAGGCTCAAGGAACCAAGGAGAGTTTCCATACTGAATTAAGCTCACCAAAGCCATGGAATCAGTATCAACGTCAACTGTACTGATCCCCATTCTGTCACACAAAACCAGACCGTCTAAGAGAGCACGGCTTTCAGCAATTAATGGCGAAACTTTACCATAAATCTTACCAACACCAGCAACAATGTCGCCATTACAGTCCCTCAGCAAAGCACCACCACCGGCTTCACCATAAGAGGTACAACTTCCATCCACATTTAGTTTGTATCTACCAGACTTGGGACATTTCCATTTCAGAAACAGAGGTCTGTTTCTGAGCTTGAACTGATTCACACAACCAACAACAGAGCCTTCTTTTATAAACTTGCCCCAATGCTTCCTCTGTAAGACATTAGCATGATCAAGGCTAGAAATAATCATACGAACATGCTTGATGATATAGCCAGAATTTACATTTGCATTACTAATCTTTTTCTTGTTTCGAGCAGCCCAGATTGACCACAAGATGATAGCAGGAAGAATACTGAAGATATCGCAATTTTTGTTAGCAGCCCAATACCATCTCATCGCCATATGAGGCACAGACAAGTAAGTATCGATTTGAATTCTAAAAATATCGCTGAAATACTGCCAAACTGACCAAGCATTATGACACTGCACAAGAACATGATTTGTAGACTCACTATTATTGCAAAAGACACATTTAGAAGCCAGATTGAAACCTTTTCTTTGCATAGCACTGTCTGTAGGAAGCCAGTCATGTAGAACCCTCCATAAGAAAAAGGAACACTTCCTAGGGGTTACAGCGTTCCAAGCCCTGTTATATAGAATGGAAATACTACCCTTAGATCTGATATGATTAAGAGTATCCTTAACACTGAAAGTTCCCCTCTTAGAAAGGGACCAAAGTAGAGTGTCTTCACTATTATTAAGTCTGACCTCCCTTATCTTGCAAATCTCAGTAGATGTAACCAAAGAATTAAGCTTGCCTATATCCAAAGAGTTCTCAATCCAAAAGTCCTTCACCAAATCATTGTTGCTGTCCCACAGATTCCTTCTATCACTATCATTAGCAATAGATATAAAAGACCTCTTAGAACACCACTTCTCATACCAGAAAGCAATGTTACCTTTCCCTGGATGCCAAAACATGAAATCTTCAGTAACTGATCTAACATTCAGAATTCTAGACCAGACTTTAGATTTTCTTTGAGGAGGAATGGCTAGAATAGGATGAATGTTATTAGTGCAATAAATTGACAGCATGTATTTGGCCCAAAGGGAATGGTGAGATCTAAACTCAAACCATAACTTCATTGCATACACTTGCTGCAAATCATTAAGTCTCCTGAGATTGAGACCCCCTTCACTATATGGTTTGCACAAACGGTCCCAACGAGCCCATATAATAACCTTCCTGTCTTCTTTTGTCCCCCACAGGAATTTATTAAAAAGAATCTCCAACCTCTGAATGATGCCAACAGGGAGAGCTATATGCTGAAGGAAGTAATTAGGAAAGGCTAGAAGAACAGACTGAATCAACTGCAGACGACCAGCAAAGGATAACTGAAGTTTGTCCCAATCCATAAGCCTACTTCTAACTTTGTCAATAATGCTTTCATAATTAGCAACTCTTGTATTATTAGCAATGACAGTACCCAAATACTTAAATGGCATGTAAGAATTTTAACTTAATTATTTGTATCCACATATATTAAAATAAATAAATACACTAAATGATCGGATAAGTTTAAAAACAATTAAACACTAATGAATAAAGTTTAATAACTTTTTTTATATAAATATATATAGTAACGTACCAAGTTTAATATATATATATATATATAAAAGTTTAATAAATATATACTAACGAGTTTTGTGTATATATAATATCTAATATATAATTATATTTAAACTTTAATTAATAAAATTTGATTAAAATTCAAATAAATATATATAGTAACGTTATAAATATTGTATATATAAACAATATTTAAAATATAATTATATTTAAACTTTATATATTGGTATATATATTAGTATTTAATTAATAAAAACAACAATGGTATTTTTCTAAAAAATTTAGTGTTAATTTTTTAAATGGAATAAAAAATAGATGAATACAAACAATAAATATTAAGATTAATTAATAAAGTTTTATTATATTTCTATTTTCGAGGGCAATACCAATTTCTTTTTAAAAAGTGAAACTAAATAAGAAGATTTTGTTTTATTTAAACATGTTAAAATAGGAGTTTGAAGGACCAAAAAATAAAAAAGAATTATGGCTATGAACCACCCGTTGAGGGCGGTGGTACATGACCACCAGTACCACCTGTGCATAGGCCCATAACCGTTGGTGTTGGGCTTGTGAACCGATGGTATAGCGCCTTCGCAGCAGAAAGAAAAAAATATAAAAAAAACATTTTTTAGCATAGTTCGGGTTGATTCCTGTTCGATATTGTGTTTTTATTAAAAAAAGTTTAAATTTTTTTGAAGTGAGTTTGAATGTTCTTGAGACAACTTTGAATGTTCAAAAACACTTCGAAGAACTTCACAAAATTGTAGTAACATAGGTTTGATCTACTAAATAAAGTGTTTCTTTGGTAAAGATAGTAAAATATGTTATTTTGTGATTTGGGTATATTTAGGATATACTTAGTGTTTTTTTACTTAATGTTAATTCTGTAATTAAATGGATGTTCGAAGGTATTTTTGTCATCAAAAAATCAAACTAAAATCAACTATATTTTTTGATAAACTTAAACTAGTTTTGGATATAGTTTTGGATATATATAGACATACCCTTTTTAATTAAGTCATTAACTTTTTATTCTACCAACTACTCTCATCACTCAAACTAAAATTTAGACGGGCCTTACCAATAATAAATAAAAGGCCCAATTGGAATTCCTTGGGCTAGGGTTTACGATTAATGGCATTACTGTAAATAATTGAAGCATCCGAGGCCATATTTATACCATTCTCTCGTATAGATATCTCTACTCGCTAGGGTTTCAGATTTGAGGTTTCATTCCGAAGGGGAGACAAGAAGATCAACAGCAGCCATGGTTCTCAAGTAGGGTTTCTCTCTCTAACGTTCTTCTTTTAATCCTATATACAATTTAATTTCTGTTAATTATATGATGATAGTTAATTGTCTAGTATTGTTAAGCTTTTATATGTTGTTTCATCATCCGATTCATTCGATTTTGCTCATATCTAGTTGTAGATTTGAATCGATTATTATCCGTTTGGTTGTTTAGGTCTAGGCTATATAGCTCTTGAGAGATGTAAAGATTGTGTAGTTGCTGTGAAATCTATAAAATGTGATTCATTTGAATGTGAGCGATGTAGAGTAGTCAGCTTGTAGTGAATTAAAAGGGTATAAATGAGCTGTGGAACCATGAAATTCATACAACCGAAAGTTTGTGGAGTAGTTTGCCTCTTTATATTGCCGTATGTATGATTATGTATCATATTGGTTTTGGATAGAGGCAGATATGAATGGATCATCACTTGGTCCACTCGGGAATTTCGAGGGGAACACTTCTTTTTCATAGGTGTTCTCCATGTAACCTAAGACATTCTTATAACTTTTCATTAGCTAGTTAAGTAACCTGAATTCTTGTCGGAAAGGATTTTATGTAGTTTTGTATCAAGCATGTATTGATCTTGATTCTACTTGTTACCTGCATGGTTGTCTAAATGTTTTTTTTTGTTTTATGGTTATCAGGACAGAACTTTGCCGATTCAGTGGAACCAAAATTTACCCAGGAAGGGGTATCAGATTTATTCGATCTGATTCTCAGGTAACCAAACTCAACAGCTGCATTTGGGTTGGGCAGTGTGTTTCTTGTTCTTGATCTGTAAAAGTCACTTTCGCTGATGTGATTCGTTTTCTGATTATATTAGGTGTTCCTCTTCTTCAACTCCAAATGCAAGAGGTACTTCCACAACAAGTTGAAGCCATCGAAGCTTACATGGACTGCCATGTTCAGGAAGCAACATAAAAAGGTGCTTTAATCGGGTTGCCTAGTGTATATTTTGTAAAAATATGATGCATACATTACTTTGTGTTTTGTTTAGTTTCCCTTACAATATTTTTTTTTTTTTTGATACAGGACATTGCACAAGAGACTGCCAAGAAGAGGCGCCGTGCCACCAAGAAGCCATACTCAAGATCCATCGTGGGTGCTACCTTGGAAGTAATCCAAAAGAAAAGAGCTGAGAAGCCAGAAGTCCGTGATGCTGCCCGAGAAGCCGCTCTTCGTGAGATTAAAGAGAGGATCAAGAAGACTAAAGATGAAAAGAAGGCCAAGAAGGCCGAGTCAACCGCCAAACAATCAAAATCACAAGGTAAGGGTAATGTTTCAAAGGGTGCTGCAGCTAAAGGTCCTAAAATCGGTGGCGGTGGTGGAAAGCGTTAAGAAAACTGCCAGATTGTTACTGGTTTTTGGCTAGTTGCAACCAATAGGTAGTGTGATGTTTTCTATTTTCCCTGTTCTTTTCAAGCATACTTGGCCATTTTGGTGTTTATGCACTTGTTTTGTTTATTTAAAATTGAGATTCGAGGATGATTAGTGTTTTTTTTTGGTTATGTTATGTGGTATCTTCAATCCCCGCTTTTGGAAATTACCAGTACTAAATTTTGTTGATGTATGTGCTTTGTATTTGTGCCGCAATTCAAATGGCTTTTGTTCCCTTTTCTACAACTAGGTTTTGTAACAGAGCGGTAAAGCCCGAGTCTTAAGTTAATGAAAATAATGTTCTCTGCTGTCAAAACAATATAAAGTCTTTGTTCTTAAAAGGTAGGCCGACTAAACATCTATTTTTTGCACCCTACACGTTTTGTGTCTGTATTTAGTAACGATTGGCGATATTGGTATTAGTGTCTTGCTGACCCTACACGATTAGAGGATATAAATATTCTATGGAAAATGAATGTCCGGACTATAGGCCAGCATTCCATGAGGCTGCTCAAATGAACTCGAAGATTCAATCCTAAACGTGAGTCCCCTGTAACTCCTGTTTGGGTTGCGTTTCTAAACATTTCTGAATACTTATATAATCATGATACTATCAACACCATTGCTAAGACTATAGGTAGTCCACTTAACATACATGGACAGAAATGGATGTATCGAAGCCTTTCAGTAATACAAATTGGATTAAATTTGGGGTTATGCACTTTTGGTTGGATATTATCTACGGGGATAAACTTCTATACTGTCTAGACTGTTTTTATCTTGGACACAATGCTTACCAGTGTAAAAAACATGAAAAACCATTGTTATATTCCAAATAAAAAACAAAACAATGCTAAGCAAGGCTTAATAAGTATTAATAGTAATACTAATGGCAAACCAAACTTTTCAATCAAGGACAAACAACCAAATCTTGAAAAAAAATGTAAGAGATGAAAACAAAATAACCTTAAAAAGTAACTCAATAACAATAGAGGATTTAAATCCTCAAATAATTGAAGCTCTACACTTAATAAAGCTTGGAAATAAAATTATATCTAACATTGATTCATGTGAAAATGATCAAGTTGTTGTCTTCTTAAAGCCCACCTTTACTGGAAGCTTCACCAACCTATGATACACTATTAAAGAACCAGAATTTTTAAAAGTGATTAATAGGAAACCAAAAAAAGCTCAAATAAAATCTATCAAAGGTTTTCTTAACACTAAGTTAGTTCTTTTTAAATGGTCTGCTAGACCGTCCACCGCTACTTCTAAATGACCATTCAAATCCTAAATTGGAATGCTAGAGGTGTAGGTAATAAAAGCGCCATTAGAAGACTACAATGAATATAAAAAACCAAAAAGATAGTAGATGTTAAAAAGCGCCATTAGAAGGCTACAGGAACCTATGATTCTTGTTGACAAACTTGAAAACACTTTAAAAGCTCTTGAATTTCAATTTGTAACTGCAAACTTAAACAACAAAATTTGGATAATTTGAATGATACTTTAAAGGTAGATGTTATCTGTAGTCATGAGCAGCTTAACCATCTTAATGTTAAACATTCAACTCTAAATAAAGCCTCTTTGGTCACTTTGGTATATGCAAAGTGTTCTAGAACTAATAGGCTACCACTATGGGAAAAGCTTAGAGAATTAACTAACAATCCATTGGAGTGGATTTTTATGGGTGATTTTAACTGTACCGCCAACTCTTTGGAATAACTATCCTGCTTAACATTGTATTTAAGAAGTATTGATGATATCAATAACACAATTGTGGACTGTTCTTTAGAAGATGCAGGTTATATAGGTTGGACATGGTTTTACTAAATTCTTCAGTGATAAACTATTTTGACACATTCAAAACAAGCATATGGCTAGAACAATCTCACTCCATTCACCATTATGCATAAATATATCTAATAACTCAACAAAAACAAAAACAAAAACATCCTTTAAGTTTCTCAACATGTGGAAATTGCACATAGAACTCAGTCAGACTATTGATGAGTTATGAAACATTCATATATATGGTTCTTTTTTACATGTTATTTGGAAAAAAACTTAAAAGATTTAAGACTAAACTTAAATTTTGGAATCTGGAAGTATTTAGCAACATATTTAATGCACTAGAAAAAGTTGAAGATGAAGTTCTAGTTCTTGAAAAAAATATATATTAAAAAACTCAAAATTTAGAGGATAAAATCAATCTATCCAAAGCTAATTCACCTCATCTCCTTCTCTTGGTAAGAGAAAAGTATTATTGAGAGCATACAAACTGCATTAACTCGCTTAAAAATAGTGATAAAAACATTACTATTTTTTACAATTTTGTTAAGAAAATACATAAAAAGAATAAAATTCAAGGAATCTAGCATGGAGGAAATTGTATTGAAGATCAAAACATTGTTGGAGACTTATGTGAACATTTTAAAGACCTTTTAACATATTCTAATTTTGTCAAGCAATATGAAGATCTTATGAATATCATCCATAAGTTAATTAATAATTTAGATAACCAATTTCTTCTTGTTATTCCTACAATAGAAATTCACAGATCAATTAAAACCCTCACCCCTAATAGTGTTGCTGGAACTGATGGATTAAATGCAACATTCTATTAAACATGACGGCATATCATTCACAAAGACTTATGTGCTCAAGTGGTGGAATATTTTTCTTGCAAAACTGGCCAAAATGGAATCTTTGTGACTGCCATTTGTCAAATTCCTAAAATGGACATCCCTAAACTTTGGAAAGACTTTGAATATATTAGTTTATACTCAGTTTTCAACTTGATATTATCTAAATTTTTTAGTGATAGACTCTCAATAATTCTTCCAAAGATCATCTCTGAGGAACAATGAGGATTTGTATGTGGAAGAAATATCTCCATGAACATATACTCCATTCTCAAGAGCTAATATATGGTATCAACAAGAGAACTAAAGGTGGTAACATCCTCCTACATATTGACATGGCCAAAGTATTTGATAAAGTATCTTACAACTTTATCATAAATATTATGAAAGCTTTTAGATTTCATATCAATTTCATAAGACTTATCAATAAAGGAATCATTTATGTCTTCTTCTCTATACTTATAAATGGAGAACTCAAAAATTACTCTAAATGATTAAATGGTATTAGGCAAAAAGATCCCATTCCTCATAGCTTATTCATCATAACATAATAACAACTTATTCAAGGTATTAATATGCTCTTCAATAGCAATCAAGAAATGAATTTTTTTATTAAGGACACGTTCATTTTTAAACACTCACATCAAGTTACCAAACCAATTTTACTGTATTTCCGACCCTTTCACTACCCGTTCGTGTCTATGTTTGTGTCTGAGCCTGCGGAGGGTCTCGTAATCATTTGTTGTAAGGTAAGCTTTTATTTTAATTTGTTATATATTTGTATAAATGGACGACGAAAAATAATTTTGGAGACTGATCCGTCTGACGAGTCTCAAACAACCAAAACGAAAACGACTATAGTTTTGCACTTCTAGAGTTTTCTAGTTCTTGAAAAAGGAAGAAGTAGATGGGTTTTTTTTTTATGAAAATAGAATAAGTTAGTAAATTAGTGGGAGAAGTTAGTCTAAAAAAAGTATATTTTGGATATAAAATAGGAGAACTTATCTAATTGATATGAAAACTTATGTCATTAATATGAGAATTTAAAACTGGTAAAACTTCTTCTTTTAGACAATATTTTAAACGAACCTACAATACGGCCATAAAATGATAGACAATTTGACGAAAATTAAATAATTTTTTTTATAAACTTTGTTATTGTCAGCCATACATAATCGAACGGTCCAAGTTAGTATGCTGTTCAATCCCAAATGGGGATCGAATGTGTCCAAGCAAGGAACCTAACATTTATGGTTAAATTTCATGTTTTACTTTTGCTATGGTTCGAGTCTCGTTCAAAAGAACCTTTGACTTTGAAAATTGAAAACTTTTGGTTGACCAAAAAGAGGAGTAAGTTGGAGAACCGGTGAATATGATTTTGTGCCTTGAATATATATGGTTGAGAGGTGGTTTGTTAAAGAAATAATGTAAATACCGATCTATAACTCAACATTATATTTAACCACATCGTTTTTTAATTTTTATATACAAATTTATTTGATCAATAAATTGTTGAATATCAAGGTTTTTTTTTCATAATGGTCTTGTTGGTAAAATTATGAAGCACACTCACGCAAATATATATTTTTTATTTAAATTTTAAAATAATAAAATTACACGAAGATTCTTACAACTCACACTACAAGAGATATTTGTTTTTTTCAGTCAAAAGAGCTTTCTTATCTCTCTTTCTATCTTTATATTTTTACTCACTTAGTTTCTTGGTGTATAAAAATGGTGGGTGAGCTCCACTATTTATTAAAACACAACGAAGACAAAGATCCACATTTTAAGAATTGTGGATAGATCTACACTCATCACTGGTGAGAGGTGATCGGGATGATCACTCGGATCCATCGAATGATGACGGCGACGTTCGAAATGTTCAGCGTAAGATGCATTTTGAGCGTAAAAAGGAGCATAGTGGAATGAGAAAAAGAGAGAAGTTGCAGAAGCGACAGTATGTAGATTCTAGTGGAGAAGAGGATTCTGAAAATTCGGAGTTAGATGAAACGTCAAGATATGAGCATTTTCGAAGTCATTCAAAAGGAGAAGGATATGAATTTCGGCCAGCTAAAATGTACAAGGAAGGAAGGCAAAAGAAGGAAAGACGAGTGTATTCTCCTCAGAAATTTGAAGGGGAACCAAGTTTGTATGCTACTGTGGGAATGAGGAATGAAGACCAGTATGTTCAACGAGTAGATTGGAGGGATTCACCGTTGATTAGTGCGATCAGATCTGTACCGCTTCCGAGGCGATTCGACATTTCTAAAATTGACAAGTTTGATGGAACTCAAGATCCAGATGATCATATAGAACAATTCAAGAACTATATGACTAATTTCGAGGATGATGATAAATTGGTTTGCAGGGCCTTCTCTCAGACATTCAAAGGAACTGCATTAAAATGGTATAACAAGATTCCTAAGGAGTCTATTGCAAATTTTAGAGACTTTTACACAGCTTTTCGAAGACAGTTTGTGGGAAGCAAAGAAATGAGAGCTAATGGAGATACAATAATACAATGTAAGCAAGCTGTGGGAGAAAAGTTGAAGGATTATACTAAGAGATTTGTGTCAACAAAAGCAGGATTAGATGATTGTGAGGAATTGGTGGCTATGGCAGCGTTTCGACAAGGATTGTTGCCAGGAGATTTAGCTGATGAAACAACAAGGCGTAGGGCATTAACGTTTGGAGCTCTCATGGCTCAGGTTGAAGATCAGATCAAAGTCGAAGAGTCAACTCGAGTTCGAGGAGGAAATATTGGTGTTCAGAAAGGAAATAATCAGATGAACGCTTCGAATAATAGCTCGTCAAGGGCGAGGGGTAATCAAAATGTTTCTTACCGAGGAGGTTCGAGTTCATATCAAGGGGGTTCTAATCATCACAATTTTAGTAATCAATACCAGTTCAAACCAAGATCGAATGTATGGGTGAAACCAGAATATTATGCGGATTTGACTGAAAGTGTGGCATCGATATATGAGAAAAGCAAAGGAACAGTAAATTTCAGAAAGCCGGCAGTGATTAATAGGCCAAGAGAGGAACGCAATAACAACTTCTGTAGGTATCATGATGATATTGGACATGATACAAATGATTGTATTGCTTTGAAGAAGGAGATGCAGATTTTGATAGAGAATGGAAAATTGTTGGAGTATGTAAAAAAGAACGCTAAAGCTGTAACTCAAAAGGTTGGTAATCCTAATTCTAAGCAGGAAACTGCACTGATGAATTTAGATGTTGCAGATGATGAATTTGATGTAGTTTCGGAATATGTCGACCCAGACCCTAGTCGATTGTTGTTGATGTCAGTTGATGAGCCGATGTGTAAGGGACGAGTTCGAGATCTGTGTGCGTTCTTTGAGTCATTGGAAATATTTGGGGGAGACTCAATGACTAATAATACCAATAATTCGAGGAAAAGACATATAGTGAATTTAACGCATCAAATTGAAGGAGGAGCATCAGCACATCTATGCAATACGAATGTCCCATTTATAATTTTCGATGAGGATGATTTGAGAGGAGTTACCGGACCACATGAAGATGCAGTGATTATTGGAGCAGAAATGTGTGGGGTAGAAATTTGACGAGTATTGATTGATACTGGAAGTTCTACTAATGTGCTGTTCAAATCAACATATGATAGATTGAGTGCTCCACCTCGGATAGAAAGGTCAGAAAGAACTATAATTGGCTTTACTGGTGCAACAGCGAATGTAGTGGGAGAGTTTGAAGGTGAAATTTCTCTGGGAAAAGGGCCTTTTAAAAAGAAAGTACAAGTACTTTTTATGGTGGTAGATTGTCCGTCGAGCTACAATGCTATTTTTGGAAGGTCATGGCTGGCAAAAATGTACGCTATAGTTTCTACGGTTCATCAATGTTTGAAATATGTAGTCGGGGATCGAATTGGTGTAGTTCGAAGTGATCAAAAAGTAGCTAGAGAGTGTTACGCTGCTGCATTTAGACTACGTGATAAAAGTACCGAAGATCCAATGGAGAAATAGCAGGTTGGGGGGTTGCCCTCTGGTAGTAAAGATGAAGGAATTAATGACCCGAGGTCAACCCCGAGTTCTGTGGTAGTAAGTGAAGAGATAGAAGAATACGTCTTCGATAATAACAGAGTACTTCGAATTGGGACTTTATTGTCTTTATCAGTGCGAGAAAGATTGTTGAAGTTTTTGTCTAAGAACTTGGATGTGTTTGCTTGGAGGTCCGAGGATGTAGTGGGGGTCCCAATTGATATTATATGTCATAGCTTGGCTGTGGATTCGAAGATCAAGCCGATAATACAAAAAAGAGGGTTTTTTCGTTGGAAAAATCCGAGGCCATAGTTGCTGAGGTAGATAGATTGTATAAGATGGGGCATATCCGAGAGTCCAAATATCCGAAGTGGACAGCTAATCCGGTAGTGGTGAAAAAGAAGAATGGAAAGTGGAGGATGTGTGTAGACTTCACAGATTTAAACAGAGCTTGCCCAAAGGATCCTTTTCCAGTACCTCGAATTGATCAACTAATGGATTCTACTTCTGGAAACAAAATTCTAACATTTATGGATGCATTTTCAGGATATAATCAAATTCGAATGAATCCAGAGGATGAAGAAAGCACAACATTTATCACTGATCGAGGTCTATATTGTTATAGGGTGATGCCGTTTGGATTGAAAAATGCTGGGTCTACATATCAAAGGTTGATGAATAAGGCGTTTGCTTCGCAAATAGGGAAGAATATCGAAATATACATCGATGATATGCTTGTTAAGAGAAAAAGTGATGATGATCATATCGATGATTTAGAAGAGACGTTTCTGAATCTTAGAGCAATACAGTTGAAGTTGAACCCAGAAAAATGCACGTTTGGAGTCCGATCTGGAAAGTTTCTGGGATATGTAATAAGTGAAAGAGGAATCGAAGTGGATCCAGAACAGTTGAAGGCTTTGATATCGATGTCCTCGCCTCGGAGTATCAAGGAAGTGCAAATGTTGACAGGCAGGTTAGCAGCTCTGAACAGATTCATTTCTCGTTTTTCAGATAAATGCTTGCCTTTTTTCCAGGTGTTGCGTCGACCTAATAATTTTGAGTGGACTTCGGATTGTGAAGAAGCTTTTATTAAGATAAAAAATCTTTTGTCCACTCCTGAAATATTATCAAAGCCTCGAGAAGGTGAGCAACTGTTTTTGTATATAGCAGTATCGGATTATGCAGTGAGTGCAGTTCTGGTTAGTGAAGATTCAAGGATTTCGAGGCCCGTCTATTATGTCAGTAAAAGTTTGGTTGATGCTGAAAAACGTTACTTGAAGCTCGAAAAATTGGCATTGTGCATAGTAGTGGCGGCGAGAAAAATGCGTCCCTACTTCCAAGCCCATACAATTGTGGTTCGAACTTCTTATCCATTGAAAAATGTATTGCAAAAACCAGATATCTCAAGAAGAATGACTAAGTGGTCTGTTGAATTGGGAGATTTCAATGTGTTATTCTCTCCGCGAACGGCTATCAAAGCTCAGGCCTTAGCAGATTTCTTTGTTGAGTTTCATTCGAGTAGATCCGAAGAGAAAGAAGGTGAAAAAATGAACACGAATCCGACGTGGACGGTACGAACTGATGGAGGATCTAGTAATAAAGGGTCGAGTGCAGGAGTTGAATTGGTGGCACCAACATGGGAGTTTATGTTTCAAGCTATAAGATTTGGATTTCAGGCTTCGAATAATGAAGCTGAATATGAAGCTGTGCTAGCAGGATTGCGGTTAGCAAAGATTTGTGGAACAATATTCGTGCGCTTAGAAACAGATTCGCAGTTGGTAGTTAACCATGCTAAAGGAATATCAGAGGCTAAAAAAGACCGTTTAGTTTTGTATTTGCAAGAACTTCGAAGTGTGATGGCACAGTTTGAAAATGTTGAGGTGGAGCATATTCGAAGAGGTAATAACACGATGGCTGATTCTTTAGCAACAATGGCCTACTCTGAAGAATATCCATGGATCGTGACACAACCACTGCCTTCGATTATGTCAAGCTCTGAGCAGTGTGAATTTGTTGAGGAGGTAGTAAATGATTCGATGCGCATTCGAGGTGATTGGAGAACTGACTTGTTAAATTTTCTTACAAAGGGAATACTACCTCTTGATAAGCACTTGCTCAAGAAAATAAGGAATAAAGCTCTTGGTTATGTGGTGTTGGATGGGGTATTGTATAAGAGGTCTGTGTCGAGGCCCTTATTGCGATGTTTGAGTAAGCAAGAATCTCAAAACATTCTATCTGAATTACACGATGGAGACGGGTCAGCTCATTGTGGCTTCAAAGCTTTAACACGTAGGGTATTGTTGGCAGGGTATTATTGGCCTACTATATTGCAGGATGCCAAGTTATTAGTTCGAAGCTGTGATACTTGTCAAAGGTATGCACATTTGATACATAAACCAGCGGTACCCCTAATGACAATCTCTGAGGCGGTTCATTTTGATAGACGGGGGATTGATTTAGTAGGACCATTGCCTATGGCTTCAGGTGGAAGACAGATGATTATTGTTGCGGTTGATTATTTTTCAAAGTGGGCAGAAGCAGAGCCTTTAGCTGGAACAAAAGCTAAGGATGTGATCAAGTTTATTCTAAGTAACATCTGCTACCGTTTTGGGGTTCCTCGAAAAATAACAACGGACAACGGTCCCCAATTTAATAACAAGGAAATGGACTCTTTTTGCTCCTCGAAAGGAATACAGCAATGTTTTTCTACTCCTTTCCACCCACAAGCAAATGGGCAAGTGGAAGTTACAAATAGATCTATTTTGGAGGGTTTAAAGAAAAACTTGGCGGGAGCAGCAGAGAAATGGCCAAATTATCTTCAAGAAGTGTTATGGGCATATCGAACAACCCCTAAAGAGGCCACAATAGAGACTCCTTTTTCTTTAGTGTATGGAATCAAGGTAATATGTTACAATTTAGCTATAAATCTGAAGATCAAACATGTTATTAAAAAAAACGAGGTTTTTTTAAAAAATCAGAGGCTATTGTGACTGAGGTGGAATAAAAGGAATAGAAGCTGATCTAGAGCAACTGAAGGATTTAGTATCAATGACATCATCTCAAACTATCAAAAAAGTAAAGATCTTGACAAGAAGGTTAACTACTCTTAATAGATTCATTTCAGGTTTTATGAGAAAAATTATCTTTTTTTCCAAGTATTACGAAGGCCAAAAGAGTTTGAGTGGACCTCAGAATGTGAAACAATATTTTCAAGCATTAAAGATTTATTTTCATCGTCAGAGATATTTTCTAAGCCTTGAATTGGAGAGAAACTCTTTTTATACATTGCAGTGTCAGATTTTGCCGTGGGTACTGTGTTGATAAGTGAAGATTCATGAATTTTGAAGCCAGTCTACTATGTCAGTAAGAGTTTGTTTGCAGCAGAAAAAAGATATTTGAAGCTTGAAAAGTTGGCCTTAGCTTTAGTGGTGGCTGCTAGGAAGATGCGCCCCTATTTTCAAGCTCACATTGTTGTGGTTCGAACTTTGTTCCCACTGGAAAATGTTTTACATCTCCCCGAAGCATCATCTCCAGCACATCACAAAGACGATAAGAACCTTATTTTATTCTTTCCAAAACCATATAAGGTTCTTCCCAATTAGGGGTCATCTTTCTGAGACGCTTATCCTTTGTATGGAGGAATACTTTCCTTAAAACTTTAACACCGACTTTGAAATCACTCCTTTATACCTTCGAATTATACCGACTCATCATCAGAGTTTGATAATGAATCGTATTCATATGTGCTCTAACTCTTTTTCCTTAATCAGGTTCAAACCTACTCTTTTTGCTTCTTCATTCAGGTCCTCAGAATACTGAAGTACTCTATAAGAAGGTAACGTATCTTCTGCGCGACTAATAGCATCCATACCATACACCAAGGCAAAATTAGTTTCTTTAGTGGCCTCTCTATGAGTTGTTTTATAAGCCCGTAACACCTCTTGCAGATAGTTAGGCTATTTTCTTGTAGCCCCTGTCAAATTATTCTTCAGACCTTCTAAAATACATCTATTTGTCACCTCCACGTGACCATTTGCTTGGGGATGAAAAGGTGTAGAAAAGCATTGAATAATACCCGAAAAAGCACAAAAAGAATCAATTTCTCTATTGTTAAATTGAGGACCATTATATGTGGTGATTTTTGTAGGAACTCCAAAGAGGAAAAAAATATTGTTCACAATGAACTTAATAACATCCTTGGCTTTTGTTCCAGACAATGGTTCAGCCTCTTCCCACTTCGAAAAATAGTCCACAACCACAATAATCATTTGGCGTCCTCCATAAGCCATATGCAATGGTCCTACCAAATCAATTACCCATCTATCAAAAGGGATGGCTTCGGTAATGGACATGAGTGGAACTGTAGGTTTATGAATAGAATTGGAAAATCACTGAAAAGTATCGCAGCCTTGAACCAAACTTTTAGAATCGTTCATAATCGAGGGCCAATAATAGCCTGGCAACAAAACTCGATGTATTAATTCCTTAAACCCACAATGTGTTGAACCTTCACCATCATGTAACTCTGAAAAAAATTCCTGAGACTCTTATTTATTCAATCAACGCAACAAAGTCCTACTCAAATATTTCTTGTATAACACCTCATCCAATACAACATATTCGTGAGCTTTATACTTCAATTTTTTAGCCAGTTGCACATCTTGAGGCATCGTTCCTCTTAACAAGAAATTCAGGATATTAGTTCTCCAGTCGCTTCGAATTACATCTACTGTGAAAAAACTTCTTCTGGATATTTACGTTGCTATGGCTGAGTTAGAATCAGAGGACTCTTTTGTAATAAAATCCAAAGATACTCTTCTGAGTAAGCAGCGGTTTCCAAAGAATCGGGAATTGTATTGTCTCTTCGGGTGATATGTTCTACAATAACATGATCAAACAGAAGAGTCAAATTTCAAAGCTCTCGAAGTTACAAAATTAAGTGATTATTTTTAGCTTCGAAAACACCAACCACCTGATTCGTTACTAATTGGGAATCTGTCTCCAAACGAACTAAAGTTTCCCCACAAATTCTCGCAACCCTTAAACTAGCCAATGGAGCTTCATATTCAGCTTCATTATTCGATGCATGAAAACCAAATTTAATGGATTGAAACATTGACTCCACGGATGGAGCAACCAGTTGAAATCCTGCACTAGATCCTAGAATATTAGAACCTCCATTAGTTTGAACGACCCACATCGAACTTTTTGGCAAGACCTCCTTATTTTTCTCTTCATTTGATCTACTTGAGTGGAAATCAACAATAAAATCAGCTAAGTCTTAGGCCTTAATAGTCGTTTGAGGAGAAAAAATGATATCGAAATCTCCAAGCTCCACTAACCATTTGGTCATCCTCCTTCAACATTTTTGGAATATACAACATCTGAAATTGTATTGAGAATAATTTTATTTTCTGAAAACTTTTTTAAATAATCGGCATAGTCTTTCGTACCCTGTTGGCCCATGGAGGTTTTAGTAAGGTGTCACGTAAATATTCGAATTTATCAATAAAAATATTTTTTGGCCAATGGTTGTTTAAGTATAAGTATTTGAATTATTTTGGTAACTAGTCAAAGACTGGTTATCTTTGAAGTTGACCAAGAGTAAATATTCCGAAGTGTTATAAACACTTTTCGAAGAAACAACAATATTTGAAGTGCTACATTCTCTAAACGGACTATAATTTTTGAAGTGCTACGTTCTCTAAACGTACGATAATTTTTGAAGTGCTACTTTATCTAAATGCAATATAATTTTCAAAGTGCTACGTTCTCTTAACGCACTATATTATTCGAAGTTTCACGTTTTATAAATGTAATATTTGTATTTTAGGTGTTAACATTCTTTAAATACACCAATGAAGTTCGAGGTTCTAGTATTTTCACTTGAAAATTTATAAGTTTAATTATGATAAATGTTACATTTGAGGTGAACATGACTTGTTTTATTAAATTATAAGTCTAAAAGAAATAGGAATGTAGGAGAAACAAAGTACTGTTGCATTAAAGTTAATCCGATGATAACAAAATAGGTTTTTGAATGATAAGTAAAAAAGCATTCATCAAAGGCAAGTCATCTTACAATAATTAGACGAAAGGCAAAAACAAAAAGGGAAAACCAAAAATCATTTGTCCTCAGAGTCTTCTTCAGATGACTCCCCTTGTTCAGAAGCACTTTCCTTTGACTCCATTATTCATAGAAATCACTAGGCACATGATCAAAAGCCTCACTAGGGGCGATTCTCAATGAGAATAAATTCCCAGAAGTTTGACAGGTTTGCCTTTGAGAATGTGGCATGAATTCCAAAAAGTAGATTAATAGTCTTTTAGTCCTCGACGTTCTTAATGGTAGCCAACATATCCTTTCTACTTTAATTTTTAGCAGCCTCCATAACAATATTTTTGCCTCCTCGAATTGAGTTTTAGAGCATCTATGTTTTGTGCCGACTTCTTCTTTCATCATCGATCTTGTTATCTTTGTTTCTCCTCGGATAACTCTCGAGCATGTTTGGATTTGTGCTCTTCTATCTCATTTTTGTGAGAAGTGTTGAGCTCTTCTGTCTCATTCTAGTGTACAGTTCTGAGGTTATTTTTGAGATGAATGATGCCTTTGAGGAATTCTGATCTTGCAGGGAAATCCATGAAATCGGTCCTCCATGGTACTACCGAATATTTTTTTTCATTTTCTTCTCAGTTGCAGCAATTTTCTTATGACGAACCATCTCATTCGCCATAGTCTCTAAGTGGCTTTGGGAAAATTCCACATCTTTGCAAAACTTTTGTGCTGCAGTTCCAAGGTCGATAAACGGTTGCAAATAAAGTGCGACCTCTTCAGTAGGTGTGAATCTTGGACTAATGTAGGGCATAAGAGCGAGGCTGAGGGAGGCAAAGGGATTTCTGACCCAACTAGTTTAGGAAGAACAATAACAGTTTTTTTGATCAAAGTGTTGCAGTTGGTATTGAATCTCTTGGATGTATGGATCCATATCTATGTCAAGTTCTTGAGACTGATCTATGTTGATGAGATTATCGGGATAAAAGTGATTGTCTCCTGCAGTTTATCCTTGTTGATTGTCTCCTTGATCGTTGTCTGTTGCAGTTTTTTTTGCTGATCTTCCACCACAATGAATTCATTAGGCTTGGAAGGTAGCACTTCTTGAAGGGTCTCTGCAGTTTTATTTTTTGTCATTCTTTGTGGTGGTGTCTTGGATGTGCTCTTCTTTTTCTTCAAAGCATCAATTATCTTTATTTTTTGCGTAGGCTCAACCTCTTATCCCTCTTGAATAGTAGGAAGAATATTTTATGTTTCCTTCCTCTTCACTAGTTGGAATATGCACCTTACCATCAGGTGCCACTAATATCTTCACAACTAATATTGGATTTGAGGGCTCAATCGGATTTTCGGGGAAGTCGGCACCCAACATAATTCGCCACAAGTGCCTGTTGATAAATTTAATAAGAAGAAAGTCTGAGTGGAACCCATTAGCCCACTCTTTATATGCCCAAGTTGCCAACTTGGAAAAAATGTTCTTAGCATCCTTTTGACGAATTTTATATCACCTCAGAATTTTTGGATACAGTACATAATCAAAAAATAAAAGCAAAATACTTAAGATAACAGCAGAAAATGGAAGAGCAAAGAAGCATACTGTTACTTCTCCATACGAGGTTAAGTCGCGATGGGTTCTCCTTGGATATTTTCTTTTCGTTCTCCTATGCGCTAGAAATGAAGACAAGTTTTTGTTGGGTATCGCTTGTGTTCGACAGAGGTCTAAGAGCTCTAAGTACTCCACTATCATTGGCTCTAACGGAAACAGAGGACCACAATTGATAATTTCACGATATACTACCAACTCATCACTTCCACAGTCAAGTGGATTCTCTCCCTCATGGAATGGATGAACTTGAAAACGCCGAAGGACTTCGATTCAGATCAAAATTACCGTAGTATATTGTCTCAATGAATAATCGAGGAGCGTGGTTTATTAATCCAGATGCTTTATATTCTCCAACCCTTTCACTTATGCAGAAGTAGTCGTAAGCACCAAAGTGGGGTTTCTATTAATCAAGGGAGGTTGATGTTCTAGGTTTTTTTGCTCTTGGTATTTTGGTTTTTGGATGCTTTCTCATATACTGAATTGAAGGGTTGGGTAGTGAATTTGAGTTTTCCGGTGAAAGTAGCTTAGAAATTTCTGGTGAAAGCAGACTCTCTCTCTCTCTCTCTCTCTCTCTCTCTTTCTCTAAAAATACTGTTGTAAAACACAAAAAAGTGATTCACACGAGTATTTATTGAGGGATCAAAGGGAGAGAGAGAAATTAGAGAAGTGGAATAGGTGAAAGAAACCATTGGGCAGAATACCAAAAGATTACGTGAAAATGAGAGCTTGACAAATGCCTCATGACAAGCCTAGTGGCAGACCTAATGCCTAATGAATCATTACAATTTTGGTTTTCACTTTGAATGTTAATTACCGTTATGAAATTAGTTTTATGTTCTCATATTAAAATATGCAAAGCGTGGAGAAAAGGTTGAATCGATTTCGAAGAAAATATATCTGAAGGATTATTTGAAGACATACATATATATTTGAAGTGAAATTGGGAGTTACTTTGGTTCGAGGACAACCGGTGTTGTCAAGAAAAAAGGGATTGACTAACTGAAAACAGATCGAATTTTGGCCAAAGGAATATTTTTCTAACTAATGAAGATTTTCGACAACAACTAGTTCTCATTTATTGAATTTCAAAAGAACTAAGGGGCTATTGATAAAGATATAAACTATTCAGGACTAAAATATAATAATTAAAGTCTTGTACGAACAATTTTAAAGATATAGAACAAATTTCAATCTAGTTGTAAAGATAGGGGGTTAAAGTGCAATGAACTTATTATTGTAACAACTTCAGTTATTCTAAGTCTGTTCGCCTATATATAAAGGCTAAGGTTGAAATTAATACGAATGACTCTTTCATATTCTGAACTATCTTCTTTTACGTAACTTTCTCTCTCTAACCTCAACTTCTCTACTCTATATTTATAAAAATGGCGGGTGAGCTCCACTTAGTTTCTTGGTGTATAAAAGTGGTGGGTGAGCTTATAAAAATACAACAGAGACAAAGATCCACCTTTTAAGGATTTTGGATAGATATACACTCCATCACATAAATATTATATTATACTCAACCACACAAATCTTATCTTGCACTCAACCACATAAATCTATAAAATATATTATTATTAGATAGATTCTAGAAGATACTTCATTGGATTTATTAAGTGGGATTTTCTTGATGGGCCTTATTGTTGGATCAAGTTTATGATCCAACATTCCTCCTTAAACTTGATCACGTGACCAAAAAAGTAATTTCTTTAATCTTTTGAAATCTTTGGTTTTCAGTGGCTTGGTAAAATTATAAAAAACATGATCTTGTGTTTTCACATATTCAATTTGCACATCATTTCGTGAAATACACTCCCTTATGTAATGGTAGCGAACATCAATATGCTTGCTTTGATAACAGAATACTGGATTATTGGCAAATGCGATGGTTGGCCTATTATCGACATACACCTTAGTTGGCTCCTTTTGTATTAAGTCTATCAATAGATTTCTAAGACAAATTTCATGACTAACACATGTAATAGTAGCAACATATTTGGCCTCACAAGTGGATACCGTGACAATTGGTTATTTCTTTGACATTCGTATGAAAATAATATTCCCCTAAAAAATAAAAATTCAGTAGTAAGGCTTTGATTATCTATGTATCTTTTCCAATCACTATTGCTATAACAAATAATATTATAATCATTACAAACTGAATAAAGTAAGCCAAATTTAATTGTACATTTCAGATATAAACTATTTCTCTTTGCAGCCTTCAAATGAGTTGTTGTTGGAGAATCCATGTAACGATTAACCAATCCAACTGTATGAAGACTATCAGGCCTCGTTCAACTTAGATAATGTAGAATTCATACCAAAATTTTGAATAATGTCGGATATATACTTTTTCCTTATTCATGTTTGGATATTTTGACTCCAAACTCTATGGGTGTGTCTATCGGCTTATAGTTTTCCATCTTAAACTTTTTAAGGATATCATTTGCATAACTTTCTTGTGAGATGAAAATTCCATAATTTTATTGCTTAAATTCAATGCATGAGTAGTACGCCATGAGCCCCATGTTTATCATCTCGAATTCCTTCGTCATCACTTCCTTGAATTTATTGAACATGATTGGGTTGTTTCCCGTGAATATCAAATCATCCATGTAGAGACACACAATAAAAATATCTTCATCTTTGATCTTGGTATATGAGAATTCTCACAGGAACATTTGTTAAAGTTATAATCTCAGAAATGCTTGTCGATTCTACTATTCTATGCATTTGTGGGTTGTTTTAGCCCATAAAGAGCCTCTATTAGCTTCAAGACCTTGTCTTCGTAAGCTTTGACTTCATAACTTAATGGTTGTTGAATGCAGACTTCTTCTTCAAGAACACCATTTAGAAATTCTAAATTTACATCCATTTGTTGTATCTTCCACTTATTTTGAGCTACCAAAGAAATTATTAGTCTAATAGTTTATAGGCGGGAAATGAGGGTGAATACCTTATCATAGTCAATTCCAGTCCTTTGAATGCAACCTATTGTAACAAGCCTCACTTTGTGTTTTTAAATATACCTCTTAGCATTTCATTCGGTTTTGTATAACCATCTAAAATCTATTATTATGTACCTTTTGGGAAGTGAGGTGAGTTACCATGTGTTATTCTTCTCGAAGGATTTAATTTCTTCGTCCATCTTATCTTTCCATTTTTTCTCTTGCGTAGCTTCTGGAAATGTCACTATTTCATAATCAACAAAGAAACAAAAGAGTGTAGGGTTATCCATTGGTTATGTTACCTCAAAAAGATCACTAAGGATTATTGTACGTTCTACAACTCTCTCATTTTGACTACTATTTGACAATTCGAACGACGATGAGTCCCTACAGGTAGTTGATGTTGGTGGAGTTGCGAGGTCTTCTGACTACTCACCCGGTGTCTGCTCATCTTTTTCAATTTCGGGGAAAAAGATAAAATCATTTGTATGAGGCTCAACCTCTCATTCGCCTTCTTTATCAAATATTACATATCAGCTTATCTCAACCTCTTTATTGTTCGTATTGTATAATCTGTAGCCTTTTAAACTTAAGTCGAATCTGGTGAAGAAAATTCTACTACTTTTATCCTCCAACTTGGTTCGTTGTTCATCTAGTACATGGGCATGAACTATGATTTTTTTTACAGAATTAAAATTTTATTGATAGAAAAGAATTACAAAGTATGTTAAACATGTTGTTTGAATCAAATTTCAATTTTAGAGCTAAGAATAGACTATAAGTTCCTTTTGTTAGACTTATTGATTCTTGCTCTTATTGGGTTGATCCTTTCTTTAGCTTCTTGATGTCTGCACTTCCATCCTCGACTGCATCCTTAATTAGGCAATCCATTCTTCTTATACTGTCTTCATGTTCCAATTGATCACAGTCTTTATGTTGATGTCTTCTTCTACTCCAATGTACTTGCTACATATTGTTTCTTCTTTTACCTGGAAATTAAAAGAATATGTTGGTCAGGTAAAAACCTGCCTAGGGTTAATATTAAGAATTAATTTAATGATCTTATGTATCCAATATTCATGCTTTCTAATAAAATAATAGCATTGAGAGGGGTTGGTGATTGGAGACCCTTAAAAATACAGTCTACCCTTTCTTATAATATGAACTTGGCAATCCAATCTGTAGCTGTGATCTCTTCTATGAATATATGTCTTAACACCACTTGTGGATGTATTAAACTTCTACAACATCTCAATATTTGATCCATGAACCAAGGTGTTTTACCAAATGCAACATGTTATACTGAATAAGTGAGTCTATTTCCACATCAACTGCTTTTAAGTCATTTGACACTTAGATGTAAGTTGAAAGCCTTCGTGTTGAAGGATTAAGTCAACTGAGACTAGACTGTTTAGGATTCTCCATAGGGTTATTGAAAATTTCTTTGGGGAAATGTTATTTCATATTTTACGTTTGATATTTGAAGTAACTTCTTTAGGCCTTATCTCATTCCAGGTAGTCTTTAAATTAAATTTACCATATGGAGAAAGTTTCCAGATGATAGAATCTTCAACATTAGGATTGATAGGTATTTGTAGTATTCTGTTAATTTATGTTGGGAAAATGACACGAGCCTTAATTTTAGGAATGTTTCATCTATTGTTAGACCAATAGTCAGATATTGTTGATTGATTATACCAAGAATTATTTTCATCAGGTGTTAATGATATTAATGGTTGTGAGTGATTCCATTTGTCTAAGTAGAAGTCTACATTCTCTTTACCAATAATCCAGTAGATATTTTTTTCAACTTGGTTTCTAATCTTAATCATTCTCTTCCAAACTTTAGAGTATGATTGCTTTAATGATGATTGGAGATGGTGAGTTTTTGAGAAATAAGTGGAGTGCATTTGTTTTGCCCACAATGTTTTGTTCTCTCTAAATTTTAGCCAAAGTTTATATGAGAATGTTGTTTGTATATCTCTAAGTTCTCTAACATTTAATCCATTTTCACAGTATGGTTTGCAAATTTTGGTCAAGTCAGTCCATAATATGGTTTTAGTGTTTCACTATATCTCCATAGAAACTTATTTAAAAGCTTATTGATTTGGGCTATAACATTCCTAGGTAGGAGAATGCTTTGCAGGTAATAGAGTAGGAATGTTAGAAGGACTGATTTAATCAAAATCAGCCTTCCACCAAAAGACAAAGATTTAGAGTTCCAGTCACTAATATTGATTCTTATTTTTTCTATCAGCTCATTATAATAATAATAATAATTGTTATTAGATGAAAATATATGAATTTCAAAATTTTTGAAGGGGAGAAAGTTGTGTTTAAATCCTAATATGTTTTCACTTAACTAATACGGGAATGGTTGATGGAGATATGAAGGTGGTTTTCTGTTTATTAATCTGTTGACCAGATAATTTTTGATAGATTTCCAAGAACGAACAAATTTATTTAACGTTATTGATGAAAACATTTAGGAATAACACAACATCGTATGCAAAGGATAAACAATTAATGTTGAGTGAACCTTTTGTTCTATATGTAAGTGCGGAGAGTTGAGATGAAATTCTATTTATTCCTCTTATCAGAAACTCTTCTGCTATGATAAAAAGAGAGGCAGATAATGGATCCCCTGTCTAATATCATTACTTGATTTGAAAAAACCATAGGCAATTCCATTTATTATGACTGAGTAAAACATATTTTCAATTCCTGTTTTAATTAGGTTTATAACTTGATAGCTGAATCCAAAAGTATGCATTACTTGATATATAAATTTGAAACTTAACTTGTCAAAAGCCTTTTTCATGTCTAGATTAATAATTATATTATTACCCGTGTTCTTTTTATTTTAATCATGCACAAGTTCTTGTGTAATTAGTATATTGTCCCGTATGTTCCTAATTGCTACATAAGCACCTTGTTCATTAGATATAATTTTAGGTAGTAATACTGCTATTTTGTTGTTAATCAGTTTTGAAATGATTATATTAAAAACTGAACACAAGCTTATTGGTTTAGCCCAAGTTTTAGGTGAATTAATATTAGGATTTAAACAGATTGATGTAGCAAACATGCCTTTTGGAAATGTGGAATTATTAAAGTAAGCAACAATAGCCATATATAAGTCATCTTTAATAATTGACCAACATTCTTGATAAAATCTAGAGTTGAATCCATCAACTCTAGAGACACTATAATTGTTTAGACTCTTAATTACTGAGTGAGCTTCTTCTAGTGTAAGAATTTCGAGATTAGGGTGTTATCTTGGTCAGATATCAACTTAGGAATTAGATCAGGTATAAAGTTTTGAATTGAATCACTGTTCTGGCTGTTTAGTAATTCAGTGAAAAATTTAACAGCAGATGATCCTATAAGGTTTTGATCTTCTATCAATATGTCATTATCTAAGATTTCATTAATTCTATTCATATTTCTTCTATTCTTAACAAAGTTATGAAATGATTTTGTATTGTTATCTTCATCCTTTAACCATTGAGCATTATTGTTTTGCTGCCAACAAGTTTTTTCTAGGCTAGCAAGGATAAGTGCTGGCCTTTAACTTGGAAAGATTTGATATGTTCTTTAGGGTGTTTGATTGTTCAAGTAAACTCTCAACTATGTTAACTTCCTCTTCTATTTTTTCAATACAGTCAAATATATTACCGAAAACTTCTTTATTCCATATCCTTAGATGGTTTTTAAGTCTCTTTAATTTGGACCATAAGACACTATGTTATCTATGGATGATGTATCTATGGGGATAGACCAATTATTTTCCACAGTTTTTAGAAAATCTTGATGTTGTAACCACATGTTTTGAAATCTAAAGGGAGGTTTTGGGTCAGTTGATATTAATGAGACTGATATCACTAAGGGTGAGTAATCTGAAACAGTTCTGGCCAGATGCTTCACCATAGTAATATCAAAATATTCTCTCCCACAATCATTATGTAAAAGTCTATCCAAGCGTTTCCACCAGGTAAAGTTTGACCTCGAAAATCCAAGATCTTCAAGATTACAGTCTAGTATCATATTATTGAATTCATTCATTCCTTTTATACATAATGTTGAACAATTCAGTTGTTCACTTGCTTTGGAGATTGTATTAAAATCTCCAACAACAAGCCAAGGTTGATTGTTTTCAGAAAGTCTCCTTAATTGGTCCCAAAGAGGCAATCTTTGGGCTCTAGTACGTTTTGCATACACTATGGTAACCAGTATTTCTTTGTTAGAAGCAGAGTGGTGTACCATAATATGGACTAGCTGGTCATTGTCTTCTAAGATCTGAATATTGTATTTTTTTTTCTCCATAACATCCATTTTTATTGTTTGTATTACCAAAGAATGTTTCAAAACCAAGTTTTTTTGGTTGTCTTAACTAGTTTTTCAATAGATATAATAGGTTCTTACAAAACTATGAGATCTATCAAATATTTGTCGATAATGTTTGTGATTCTTCTTAAAGTACCCTGATTCCCTACACCTCTAGCATTCTAGTTCAGAAATGATATAGTCATTTTCTTGAAGTTTTTGAGGATCTACGAGATCCTTTGATATTCAATGGCTTGTTTACTGGATTGTTTTTAGTCATTTGATCTTAAGTTTGATTACTTTTCTAAGATTTTTGTTGTCTTTTTAATCTGATTTTTTGTGACAAGAGATAGAGGTAATTTAAGGGTTGGTCTGATTTTAGGAGAAGGTCAAGGGGATTCATTTTTAGAGATATTTTCCTCATTGAATATGTTAAAAGAATTACTTAAGTTGATGGATTGGATTGGTTCAATCACATCAGCTTCATTAATATCAGGTGGAATTGCATTTTGATTAAAAATGAGGGTGTTATCTCTTTGTATATTAGATTTAGATACCTTAGTTTCCTGATTGAGATTTTTATTATAGTGAGTATTATTTATCGAGATGTTTTGGACAATTTGATTCTTAGTATTAATATTAGTCTAATTATTTCCTAAATCTATTTTCCCATTAGAGTTTCATGTTCATGAAGGGTATATTTACTTGGTTCAACAATTATTGATTTTATTTTAGGGATCCAAACTTCGTTTGTTTTAATATTAGTCTTAGTAATGGCAGTTTTGATGATTTCCTTTGGTTCTTTTGATTTTAATTCTTCCATTTTACATAACTTTTCATTATGACCAATGTGTTTGCATTTTTTACCGTAAGCATGTATATCATTGTAAATGACATCCTGTTAATAACCATCTCTTTCCCCAAATCTTATCCAATTTTTTTGGAGAAGGAGACTTGAAGTATCTACTACTGTCCAAGCTTTACACGTGTTAAAGCTTGCACGGTTTTTGAAAGGAATCCACACTTCCAAAGGTAAACCAATTTATTTGGAAATTTGATTAATTGAGTCTGGGTTGTACATAATTTCAGGTATTTTTGGGAATGAAACCCAAACGGGTCAATGGAAACTCTCGTTTGGGATGAAAATCGGGAGACCATTTAAGTATCCCGAAATAATATTGACATAGGGTTCTAACAGTCCTTTTCTATATTTTTTTGACATCATCTAACATTTCAAATTCCACAAAGAAATGTCTATAGTTCCATTTGAATTAACTATAGATTCCTATAAATCTAAATAATGTAAGAAAAGTTTTAAATTCTTCCAGAGTAGGACTCCCAAAAGAAAATTTGGCAATCAGGGTTGTTTTAAATAGTGAAGAGAAGATTGACTTATCTGATTCTTGTAGTCTTCCTCGACTCCACTGATAATGTTTGTATGTACGAATCCTTTCATGGTCGCTCAATTGATTTATTACATTGATCTCCTTGTACCCCTTAGTGTTTCTGTGTATGTTTTCCTTGAAATATTCGTTGGAGATGTTACAGGAACAACGCCAAACATCAGATTAGTGAATATTGACGGTGGGGGATTTTTAGTTCTCTTTAGTTGTTCTTCGAGGTAAGAACATCATCCTGGGTTACCATTTGGTTTCTAGGTTAGAAAGGGGAAGTTGTACGATGAGTTTAGGTGAGTATTGGTTATTGTGGTGACCGAGAAATCAAGAAGTGGGTTTTGTCTTCTTGGGTTTCTTAGAGCCTATTTTCCTGACGACCTTTCTTCTCTTCAAATCCATATTTTATTATTGCTTAACTAATCGAAGTTAGAATTTTCATTTGGACTTGTGGATTCAAATCGGGCATGAACTATGCTTCCAAACACTCCCAGGTGGGAAATTCCTGCCTTTTCTGTACTCCACTCTTTTTATGGTGTATTTCCCCTACCACTTCTTGTTGTAGATTGGTTGGACAATTATACTGCAAATGCCACTACTTCTGCCCAAAAATCCGTAGAGAGTTTCTTGCTTTTGAGCATGTTTCACGAATTCTATTTGTGCCACAAAACTCTTGGAATTCATTGGGTCTGAACTGTCATCCTCGGTTAGATTTCATGGCTTTAATCTTATTTTCAATCTCATTTTTACAACTACTTTTAACTTCTTAAATATTCTAAAGACTTCAAATTTCTATAAATATACCCAAGTTTTTCTTGAAAATAATCAATGAAGAGAAGGAAATAGTTAATTTTACTTAAAGATTTCGGCTTGATTGGATCACACACATTGGTATGAATAAGCTCATAAAACTTATTAGCTATTTATTCTGACTTATTTGGAAAACATTTTCAGAATTGATTCCCAAGTAAACATCATTCGCATAGTTAGGTAAGGTGATTGATACACGGTAATCCGCTCACCATTTTATTCTTGGACAATAACTCTAGACTTGTACTAAATCGAACATACCATAGCCAAGAATTATATTTGTAACAAACCTTAAAACACTTTGCAACATCGTTTTAAATATTCAAAGGTAATATTATTTAATTTGACATTTGAACCTTAACAATTAGATATCCTTTGTCATCTCTCATAAAAGACTATAGTTTTTTCATCCAAAGTTATTTTTCTAGGAGTTATCCCAAGCTCAAGATGTAGTTTTTCATACTAGGTACTGATGAGTCCGGATTTGTTCACCACTACTCACTGAGAAAACCGGACAGGGGTAATTTGGACAATGAGTGCCCACTGAACTATCCAGACAGGACAAAAGTATTAAAACACTAAACGCCTTTTGACTAAGCTAAGTGCTAATCAGCTTTATTGAGTAAACGGGTCCTTAAACTTGACCTGGTTTCATAACTTGAGCCGAAAGCTCATGGGTCCATAATTAAGGGTATAAATACCCAACTACTTTTATTAATGAGGGTAATGAACATTTAATACAACCAGGCAGCTTAAATTTCCCACTGTGGTCGCCAATTTGGTGTGGTTTATTTTCAACTGAGGGTAATTTTGTCAAGTGTTTAGGAGATTTTGAAAAGTATTAATTGTCATCAATCCCTCCTTGATTATTCGGACCAGTCTCTTCTGCAGCACCCCGAACTGCCTATGTTGCAGCTTTCTTTTTCTTGCCCTTTCCTTTCATTTTGTTAGGGGTTTTGGCTCTGGAGGGCAAGACCAGTTTGCCATCCTTTTCCTCTGTTCTCTTCAGAATGACAGATAGGGGAGGGGGAATGGTCAATTCCTCCCAGGTGAGGTCCCTCTAGCCCGTGGTATTCCATAAGTGAGATCTCACTAAGTTGCCAGAAGTGAAACAGTTGTGGAAAGTATTCCCCCAGCGTTCAGCAGCCCATGCATTCAACTTGGCACATGTGGTCTGACCCTCCTCCAAATAGACGATGAACTCCTTTGGTAATACTGATAAGGGAAAACGGGTGATTCAAGAGTGAATGTTTATGAAAATAAGAAAGAGAAAATAAAAAACAAAGTTGAATACTTACTTGTGCTCTTCCACCTGCTGGTGAGCATGCTAGGATTAACATTAGCCGTGATCTTTCTCCTATTATCCCATGTCCCACTGATGAATAGGAACTAAGTTTTCCAGTTTTTCTCTGATTTTAACAAGTCATCCACCACTTTGAAGTTGTCTCCCATATTGTACTGGTAGAATGTGATGTGATGGTTCTTGCACAGCCTGACCACAATGGCAAATTGCTCCATTGGGAGAGGAATGCCGGACAAACTCGATGCCATTATACAGGCAAGGAGGGTATACCAAGCATTTGGACTTAGCTGGCTTGGACACAGTTTGATTAGGTGAAAATACCAGACGATTTCCGGGTTTAAGGGTAATCTGAGCCCCCAGTTGAACAACTCGGTGTAAATGACAATCTCGTTGAGCTTGCAGTCCATCGAAGTTTCCGGTGTGACTGGTATTCTCACCTTCACTAATTCTGGGATCCCCCACTTAGTTCAGATCCGACCCATCTCAACGGTTTGAGTATAAACGTAGTTGATGTTCTGCATGGCCAGCAAATACTTCACGTTAACCTTCTGAAAGCAAGGTACCAGCTTGCCCTCCAAACACTCCGGTAGCTCCGGATGAGCTAGTCCCACCTTCATTTTTCCCTTCCCTAAACCGGGGGCCTCTTCGATGCTATCTTCAATCACTTCTTCCATCAATGTGGAAGGTTTGTCAGTTGTTAAGGATGGAAGAGTGTCAGCTTGTGGCTCAATGGTCTATCCGGATGGCTGAAAACCAGTTTCTTCTAGAGGCCTGGTGTCCAGTTGGGGCTCAGCTCCGGAGGATTTGGTGTGGGAAGCCACTTTAGATGCCTCTGATCCAAAGGGCCTATTTGGAGGAGCTCTTATGGAAATCTCTGATCCGGAGGGTTTGTCTTTACTTGCTGACTTAAAGACCCCCGGTTTAGAGGACTTTGATTAAGAGCCAGTTGCTTGGCCTTTCACCAAGCGTGTTGTCCGGCGATGATTGGTTTTCTCTAGGGACTTTGCAATGTCAGATCCCATGGCTATGAACGGAGAGGGTTTCCTAACACTTGATACCGCTTTCTCTTGGGAAGTAGAGGGTTGAGACTCCTGAACAGAGGAGCCTGATAGGATTGGCGAAAGGCTTGGCTTGAATAGACGTTTAGGTTTTGGAACTTTGGTAGAAGACGATCCTTGATCAGCTTCTAATGGTGGTCTATCAGACTTATTGTTTGGAGAGATTGGAAGACCAGCATCAATGCATATCTCTCATTCAACTTTCCTAACATTCTCTAGTTCAGAAAGATTCAGCTAACCGTCTTTTACAAGAGCGTTTCTTGATGTGAACATAAAACTATCCAAGGAAGGTTTTGAAAGAAAAGGTGAAAGCTCTGAGAAAAGAAATTATAGAGTGATGAAGATGGTGAAATAGTAAAAGAAAATAATTTATATATTAAGTAAGGGAGAAAGTTATTGATACCTAGGAGAAGACGAAAAGATTCAAGTAATGATTGAAAACGGCGATGACGTAAGAAGCATTAAATGAAGAGGTTACTTTTCAGGATTAGTGGGAGCGCCGTTTTAGGGAGAAAACGGCTGGTAGGACAAACCAAAATGCGACACGTGTCCCACGATAAAAAGAAAAACTCTTAGAATTCTGAGAAGAAATCAGTCAGGATAAACCTCGAATCAAGCACATAAACGGGCCAGAAAATGTTGGTACTGACAAAGTAAGTTTTTTAGTCCTGCCAAAGACTAAGCTAAGTGCTAATCAACTTATTGAGTAAACGGGTCCTTAAACTTGACCCGGTTTCATAACTTTACCCGAAAGCCCATGGGTCCATAATTAAGGGTATAAGTACCCAGCTACTTTCATTAATGAGGGTAATGAACATTTAATACAACCAGGCAGCTTAAATCTCTCACTACAAAACACCCAAACATTTAATACTTTTCAAACTCTCCAAAACACTTGACAAAATTACCCTCAGTTTAAAATAAACCACACCAGGTACGTAATATACATTCGAAATAATTGGTCGCTATTATATTTTACAAAAATAAGAATGTTACCTTTTTCTTTCATTGATCTTTTGGTATCATCTCCAAAAGATATATTTTCAATAACTGCTTCATTGAGCTCTAAGAACATGCTTCTTTTCTCACACATATGGTTTCTTGCAATGGTATCGAGATACGAGATGCTCTCTTGACCTTCATTAATGTCTTTGTATGTTAGTAATAACACATCTTTCTCCTTGATCTTTTCCTATATGTAATTGGCCTTCTCCTCAACTCTATTGTTGGAGCTATGCATTCTCAAGCATAATGTCCAAAACTTTGACATTTATAGCATTTAACTTGAACTTTATCATACCTTAAGTTTGGGTTTCTTCTTCTACAACCTCGTGTTGAGATTTCTCATTTCTCGTAGTTGTTGTTGGAATAGTTGTTGTTTTAATTCCATCTATATCCACGAAAATGATTACCACCTCGTCTGTGGTCGCCACCTCTGCCTCGACCACGTTGGTTTCTATCGTTCTCTTGACTTTCATACATATCATTGAGTTCTAGTTTGAGGAGTTTCTCAGTGATCTCTTGCTTCTTCTTGTACTTTTCTTCATAGGATTGTAATGATCCTTGGAGTTCTTCAATCATCATCTCATAAGTCTTTAGTTTCTTCAACTGTCACGATGATATGCTCAAATTTGGGATCCAACAAACATAATATTTTCTTGATTACTCTCACATATTCTAACTTCTCACCATTCCGTTTTAATTGATTAGAAACGACTGCTACTCTTGATAAATATTCTGAAATAGACTTAGACACTTTCATGTGTAAGGATTCGAATTACCTTCTTAACGTTTGGAGACATACCTTTTGTACATTTTCGACTTATTTGTAAAAGATTTGTAACTTTTTCCACGCTTTCTTGGCGAAAGATGAGCATGAAATATTTTCAAATCCATCATCATCTAATGCTTGATAGATGAGGAAAATAGTTTTTGTCTCTCTTTCTTGAATCCTTCAAAGTTGTTTTCTCATCTTGAGTAAGGGTAACTTCATCTTCTGGCTCGTTGAAGCCTTTTTCAACAAAATTTCATACATTATGTGCTCTAATGAGAGCCTTCATCTTGATACTCTATTTTTCATAATTGTTGTTTTTGAGTATTGGATCTTTGAAGGATAATATATAATTTTCCATATCGTTAAATATGTTGAAGATTTGGAACCAAATTCTTGGATTGAGCTTGTGGCTATGATACCACTTTGTTGTAAAAAAAATATAAAGCATACTCACTTAAATTAACAAATTTTATTTAAATTTAAAAGGAGGAAAATTACAAGAACTCTTACAACTCACACTACAAGAGATATTCTTTTCTTTCACTCAAGAGAATTTTGTTGTCTCTCTTTTTATCTCTCTATGTTTTGTCACTTATTTTTTAGTGTATAAAAGTGGTGGGTGAACTCCACTATTTATAGAACCATAATGGAAAGAAAAATCTACATTTTAAAGGATATTGGATAATATTATATTATACTCTACCACACACAAATCTCAGAGTGCACTAAACCACACAAATCTACAAGAGATGTTATTATTATTAAATAACTTATAGAATATAATTTCTTCATGGGACTTCTTAAGTGAGATTTAATTAATGGATCTTATTATTAGATCAAGTTTATGATCCAACAGTTCTCGGCCAAAGACCATGTAATATATCTTAAGGTTAGCCAACTCATCATACTACGTCATAAAAAGCTTCTAACTACAAATGGCCCATATCAAATGTTTGATATACTCTTGCAAACTTTAAGTAAACTCATGTTTGAAATGCATAATGTAATATCCATCTCTCCAAATCCAATCTCAACAAAAGATCAATCTTTAAAAAAGTTTAAATTAAACCAGTACGCAGATGGTTGAACCAAATAAGGATACTATTTTTTAACGTCATCGAGAAGGCTCAGTACAAAAGATTGTCATCTTGTCTAAAACCAAGCATTTGTGTTGTTGAACTGTTCAAATGATCGAGGTCATCCATTCCATCATACTTATCCATCTTCTATTGATTAAAATTGGGAGACATGTCTCTAGAAATAATTTATAGATCCAAAAGTGATCTAGCGAGTGTGCACTTTTAATTGGAGCCATGGTATTGGGATACCCAAACCATACGAGGTTTAGATCATGGTATAAAAGAGGTTGGAAGACTTTATGTTACAAATGATTCAACTCTTGATCCAAAAAGTACCACGTGTGAGAAATTTTTCCGCCCCCAGACTGTTCAAACCTTGCTTTGGAGATTTATTATGAAATATAAATCTAAACTTGTGCATGAGGCCTTATTTAAGACATATATCATAGACTACCCATGCATCTGGCTTGAAATGAAAGATGAGGTTTTGCCTCATCATCTTGATTCACAAGTATACAAATATCACTCAAGTAAAAGTAAGTAGTTAAATACTCAAGTATCAAACATAAGGAAATATTTTAATATCATCAAATACTAAATTATTTTTATCCAAGTTTTATCAAGTTTAATCGAAGTTTTGATTTGTGATAAACATGATATTTGATGATTGACTTGAACAAGTGAAAGATTTTTAATTTAAGTTGTTAACAATTTTAGGATATTTATAAGATTTTCGATGTTCCATGGTTGAACAATCATGCGGTTTTTAAGTTGACTGATTGAATAATTTTTATCAAGATCGATTAACTTAATTTAAGTTCGACAATATCTCATGTAACATCATAAATTAAAAATTTTATATTGTGTAAATTATCTCTACTGGTAGTTATATATATATATATATATATATATATATATATATATATATATATATATATATATAATCAAGTCATGAAGTTCTAATTACTGTTTCATATCTTATATCATTATGTATAATATCTCTATTCAAACATATAACATATAGTTCAATTACCACAATCTAATTTAGATATTACTCACGTTTCAACCTAAAGTGATGGATAAAGAAGTAATAAAAACAATGTATAAAAGTATTTAAAAACAATAATAAAACTAAATAAAATAATATTAAATCAAAAATCAATTAACTAAAATCAATAAATTTAAACTCAATCAAATATAATTTTCATATGAATCGGTTAATCAAATCAAAGATATATTTAGTCAGTTAAAACCACTTTAACCATATAGTTGCAAAACTTGATTATCTAACTAATTTTATAATATCTTAGACTATCGTACCTAATCATACCAATCAAACACAAGAAAAATTAAAAAAAAATCAATATGTGATAATTGTTTTATTATCCAAATATGCTTCCCGTTCTGTCTTATGTAATTGTGTTCATACTTTTTTTTCTATTTATTTTCAAAAAGTATTATAATTCTTCATTTATTGTTAATAAATTATAACTTTAAAAAGAATTAAAAATATGGTTGTTATATATCATTAGTCCATTTTAGTATTATATTATTATTTAATGAAATTAAATAATATAAAATGTTAATAAAAAAATAATCTTCCAATCTCTTCTTGTTATTTCAATATAAAACACTGAATCTATATACTATTCTATCAATAACCAAACTAGAAAATAAACAAGTTTAAAAATATATACGAATCAAAGATAAATATTAATCAATCACGTGAGATGATATTGTATGGATCTTCTTCCTCGACGACGCCTCCATGCACATGCATTATACTCGGAATCCTGACATAGGTCTATAAAATAAACCTTAGTACAAGAAAATAAAATAGAAAAAATCGATGTTAAAGTCGAGCACGGTGCCAGGTCCTAGAAAATATCTACTGAGCAGCGCGAAAGCGCTATGTCGATGGCACATCCGAAGTATCATTATTATTGAGAAATCTAGTATGATCGTAAGCCTCATGATCTTAAAAAGAAAAGTTAGATGATCATTTGTATATAAACCCTCGAGCAAATAAAAAATATTAACGAGTTCTATAACGTGAGAATGACACAAATCGTCAACATGTCATTAAAGATATTGGTGTTCATACGTGGCCATGTCCTCATGCCAATAAAAATGTATTAGACAATTGAATACCAATTGACTACGTTGCATGGTAGTATACCAAGTAATAACCTTAATGTTATCGGTTTTCCACATATCGCAACACAACATAATTCTTAGTATTAGTTTTATTAGTAGGTGAAAGTTTTGTTTTTGAGACATATCCCCACATATGTTCGCCACACATAAAGTTCTACATGATATAGCTTCAAAAAGCTGTAGAGATTCATATTTTTTTTTTATCATATTAGCAATATGAATCCACAAACACTAATCATATTGAACATAAAAAGCAAACCACCAACAGTCTCGAACAAAAGCAAACAATCAAACAAGTCAAATACGAACCAACTTGCTTCGGTCCATCTTGCCTTGGTCCAACACATATGATTTTGATCTAGTTTTCTTTGGCTATTCTCAAATCTTAAGTTCTAGTAGACTCGTTTACACCTAAGTTCGATTAATCATCCACTCACATAGAGAGTCAGCAGTTTCAACCGAACTGCTCCGATCATATTTCTCTAGCTACAACATTTAGTTCCAGCCCTCAACGCTTACTCGAAGCTTCAATTCTAAGTTACAACATATGACACCAAGTTACAACCGTTGACACCAAATCAAACCTTTGATAGTGATCTTGCTCCCATCTTTTTGAAACTATACTTAACAATAAAAAATCATAAACAAACTACATAAAAATAAAGTCTAAAAATAAATTAGACCGAATATAAATAGACCAAATATTAAAAAAAATCATATAGAATATACATTTTAACATATTCAGATTTAATATATTAAAGATTAAATAAAATATTAGCATTTTGTTTAATTATATACATACAAATTTTATATGTAATAAGTTAATCCCAACTAACTTTAATTAAAAAAATCACTTGTTGTCTAGAAATTATATATCTCATCATAATTCTTATTTTAAAATAGGTAAAAGTGTGGTTTTCTACCTCCTATATGTATCAAAAATATAATTCATATGATAAAGATTTAAACAATTTGATTCATCAATATTGGTCCATCACTCATTTAAATATTTAAAAATTCAAAAGATTTGGTAAAAAATACGATATTTAGGTGGTTAAAATAACATCAAATCTCTATAATGTATAAGTTATATAGTATTTAAGTGTAACTCTACATATAAATACTTAATGACCATTAATAAAATATTTAATAATTTATTTTATTATTACTCTTAAGCAATAATAACAATTTATATTTTCTCTCTTTTTAAATTTTTTTCAAGATATTTTTAGCTTCAGATCCATTCAATTCACTTCAAAATAAAATAACAAAGCTCAAACTAGATGATGTCGAATTCTGGAGAAAGGTATGTTCCGTCCGTGGACGAGGAGTTGAAGATAGAGGCTCTTTCCTAAAGTCAAATCTGTTGTGCAACGCATGGATGAAGAGAAAAGAGATGATGCAAGTCTTGGAATGCTGATGGACAATTTCTTGAATGAAACTTGGAAAATAAAGTTAGACTTCAACATATCTCTAAAAAAAGCACAGAAAACTCGAGCCAAAGATCCTCAATCCATAATAGGAAGCAATGACAACATCACCAAAGCAAAAGAAGAAGTCGAACTCCTAATTTAAGGCATAATTAAGACATGAGAAGGCTAAAGAACTTCGGTTGGATCATGACAAAAAAAATAAAAAATAAAAAATTCTTCCAATTATTGAAAGTAGAGAATCACTATCGACTAGAACAAAGTCGGGATATCCGTTGGATCAGCGAGAGTACGATCAGATCCGTGGGCATCAATAAAGATTCCTACAAGCCCAAGCAGCCCAACCAGAGATTCCCTCAATCAACAGTAAGTCCAACCTCCCAGACGTGGATACCATAGAACAATCTTGAAGCGCAAACAGGTTTCATGTCGAATATTGCACATGCACAACCATCGTAGCCAAATGATGTACCCTCTTATCAAAATTGGAATCAGGGTTATACATAGGACCATATAGGATATAACAATTCAAACTTACAAGGGTAATATTATACGCAGCCAAACCATCACTTTCAAGAATATCAGTCAGCCATGCTAAAATACACTACAAATTTGTTATGTGAAAACTAACAAGAATCTGTGTACCAACAGACATACCCATTCGTGAATATATACTACATGGATGAGGAATATATTCATGATAAAGAGTCTTAAAGTCTCTGAATATCTTATACAACATTATGTCACCACTATCCATTAATCACAAGGTGTATAAGTACTTCAACACATGAGACCCAGAGAATCATATTCAACAGTTCAATAGTGAGATGTTGCAGTGTGATGCTAATGACTTGATAAAGTGTCAAGATTTTTCTATTGCACTTTGACAAAACGCCATGAAATGGTTCAACAGTCTCCAAAAAAGATGCATCAAAAGCTATAAGATGATTTAGAAAATATTCACAAAATATTTTGTAGGTTGGAAGGTGATTAAAGGGTATATAGACTACATAATCCATTACAAGAAGAGACCTAGCAAAAATCAAAAAAGTATACCCAATGTTTTCTTAAAAAAAGCTAAATTACAAGATTACCTAGATCTAGTGACCGTATCTATATTTAGGAATGGATATTTGAACTTTGAAGATTTACTAGATCAAGTTTAGCCATACATAAAAGTAGATGAAATATTTAGAGCAAAGAAAATATGGGATACCAGAACTCCAGTGACATTCCCTCCAACCAGCAATACTGACACAATGGCTCAGATTAATACACCAAGAAATAATGAAATTTCAACTTGGGCCATGATGCAAAATATTCAGATTAAATGATATAATGGGAAATAAAAAAGTGGATACCATAGCAGCAATGTCAAGAGAACCGAGTACTCCACTAGATGACCATTTACAAAGCTAACAAAACGTATGATGACAATATATAAAGAGACAAAATATATCGTCAAGTACAACCCATTGTTTAAGTTACATGGAGCGTGAGAGTACAAAGACACAAATAAGTATTGTAAGTTTCATAGTGATATTGGTCATTTTATTAGATATTATTGGGATTTTCATGATCAAGTTCAAAACTTAGTTGATGAAAGAAAACTCAGTGAGTTTATTAAGATTAAGGAAAAAGAGGAACCTATGCAAGTTCCCAAAAAATTACAAAAAAAACTTTGGTTCAATCAAAGAACAAAGATCACTAAATGCAAATGTATCACAATGGACGAAGTAGAGGAATGATACATGGATCCCAATCCAAACATACATTCAATTTGTGTGATTGCTAGAGGAGATATGTACTCTAAATTTTCCAAAACATCAAGAAAGATGATGCGTATGAAATAAATGTGGTGTGTCAAGGGCACATGTGCCTATATTTGTACCAAATCCATATATGATGTTATCATTCTCGGATAACAATTTAAAAGAAATAGATTTTCAACACAACGATGCAGTATTAATAAGGATGGAGCATTCCAAAATATAAATAAAAAATTTGATGATAGACACTAGTATATCAACAGAATTTTTTTAAAAATGTACTTATGAAAATATGAGATGAGCACCAATGTTGAACCCAACTCAAATAATCTTTACTCGCTTTACTAGAGTAAATATGGTTGTATTAGAGGAGTTAAATCTGGATGTTGCTCTCAGCAAACAAGAGTACATAAAGAAGGTATAATGTGTATTCATTGTGGTAACCATCATCTTATAACATTATATTGGGGAAATCTTGGCCCGATCAGATGTATGTCGTAGTATTTACGGTTCCAAAATGTCTAAAATACCTAATCAATGTCAAAGTAGCCATTATTAGAAGAAATTCGAAGACTTCGAGGAAATATTATGCAACATCCCTGACACTTATAGTATAACAACCAAAATAAGAATGAGTCATCTTTAAAGGAATTGATGACCCCAGAGAAGGCCCCTAACTACTGCAGTCGAGGAAGGGTGCAAAATATATGGTAATAGAAGCAGAAAAAGCTTAAAGATTGGCTGAGATATCCCAACTGATCTTATATATAAAATTGTTACTTTTTAAAAATAACTTGGATATGTTTGCATGTGACATGCATGATGTAACCAGATTCCCAATAGAAACCATCTGCCACTAGTTATGTATCAACAACAATTTTGGCCTATTATACAAAAAATGAGATTTTATCCAAAAAATAATAAAGGCAATCGTTGAAGAACTAGATCAACTAACTGTTGTAGGACACATATAAAAGTCACATTATCACATGTGGACAAAAAATACTATTTTGGTCAAGAAGAATAATGAAAAGTGAAGGATGTGTGTGGACTTTACAACCTTCAACAAAGGATTTCTGAATGAACCCTTTTCCATTATTGAGGACTGACACGTTCGTAATCTATTATCAATTAAAAATGTGTGAAGATGATCGTGAACATACAACTTTAATCACCAAAAGAGGGCTACATTGTTACAAAGTAATTACATTTGGACTAAAAACACCAGAGTAACCTATCAAATGCTAGTGAACAAGATTTTTGTAACCTAGTTGGGATGTAACATACAAGCCTACATTGATGATATATTGGTAACAAGCCGTCATGAAGAAGATCACATAACAGGCTTGACTGAGATATTTACAAATATCAGACAAGTGAGTCTTAAGTTAATCCATAAAAGTGCAATATCGACGTAAGGTCTGGAAAATTTTTGGGCTACACAGTGAACAATAGAAGAATCAAAGCAGATCCAACGCATTTTGAAAATTTAGCAGCAATGAAACCATCTAAAATGCAAAATAATTACATATCCTAATGCAATGATTAACAACACTTAACATGTTATTTTCAAGATCCTCGGACAAGTGTCAACCTTTATTCAAAATCTTGATAGGAGCATGGAATTTTGAATGGACTATAGTGTGTAACAAAGTATTCATAACATAAAAAACTTCTTTGATTATCTAGACGTGCTAATGAAGTCTCGTACATGAGAATATTTGTATATGTAGCTTGCAGTCTCAGGCTATGCGGTAAGGGCAGTGCTGATCAGGGAGGAAAACAACATTATAAAGTGGTTTATTATGTAAGTAAATCTCTATTACCAGCTGAAACCATATATTAAAAGTTGGAGAAACCTGCTTTAACATTAGTAGTTGCAACTAGGAAAATTAGACCATACTTCAAAGCGTATACAATAATAGTTAGAACTTCATTTCCTTTGCAAATATGTTGCAAAATCCTGATGTATCAGGAAGATTAATCAAATAGTTAGTATGATTATGGGATTATGATATTGATTTGAGCCGAGAATGAAAATCAAAGTCCATGCGTTGCTAGATTTTTGATAGAGTTCCAGCCCGAGAGACCAGTTTCTCTAAATGACGATTCCGAAGATACTTAAAAGTTAGAACTAATATATGGAGCAATAACCAAGTCTCGGGACCATGACTCGATCTATATCTCTAACAAATGATATTTTAAATCACTCCATAAAGTTCACATTTCCCGTACTAAGCTAAAACTCCAGGACTTCGGTTGGAAAAATATATGCAGAGCCAAAAAAGTACAAATCCACACTGAGTCTCAGTTAGTTGTCAACTATGCATCAGGACAGGCCAAAGAAAAAATGAGAATATTATTCAATACTTAAAATAATTACAATGACTAATTTCTCAGTTCAAACAGGTGGAATTTAAACAAGTGATTCAGTAGTCGATGCACTTGCGTCTTCGTTCTCATAAATATACTTCAAGGAAAACCATATGTTACATTATCAATAGCTTCCTATCGACATAAACGTCCACATGAGTAATGCAAATATAAGATGAAATAAGAAAAAGAGGATTGGATAAAACCAATCAAGATGTACCTTATAAAAGGATACACTCCTAGAACACACGGGGAAGCCCAAAAGATAAAGATGATGTCAACAAAATTCTTTTGGACTTTGGATATATTGTACACAATATTTTACCTAAGCTATTACTCTGACGCGTAAATAAATATGAAGAATCTTTTGTTGCGAAAGAACTACATGATGGAGAAATAATTGCTCATTGTGGATACATAGTACTCTACCAAAGAATCCTCCGTCAGGTCTATTATGGGTCAACAATACACATGCCAGTGATTCATAAACTCCATAAAATTCCCGATATTATAGATAAAGATAATAACCGAAGCAATCCCATTTGATATATGGGGTTTGGATATTGTGGGACCTCTAACAATAACTTTAGAAAGAAGAAACTTCACATTGGTTACCATATATTACTTCTCAAAATGGGTGAAGCATAACCACTAATGAATATCATGACAAATAAGTTAATAACATTTCGAAAAGTATATGCTACGTGTTTGAGATTTCAATGGCCATCACTATAGATAATGAAAGCCAAATCCAGAATGATAAAATCACAAGATTTTGGACTAAAAAAGAAAGAAATAAAAAATTTCTTCCCATTTCCATCCTCAAACCAATATTCAAATCGAAGTGACCAACATAAAAATAACAGAGGATAACGATAAGATGTTGGAAGAATCATCTAGAACCTGACTGGAGTTTTAAAAGAATTCTCATGGTCATACATAACCACACATAAAACCATAATAGAAGAAACACTATTTAACATGGTGTGTGGAATGGATTAAGTGGTACCAACTGAAATATGTATGATATCTCATATGATTACAATATATAATGAAAAAAATTAATGTACAAGCTCGAAGTTCTGAGCTAGACGTAATCGAAAAAAGAATATAATAAGCACATCTCCAGTCAAAAAATTACAATGTGTTTATAAGGAATAAATAAAATTCTAAAGTGTGATTCCAGAGTTTTGAAACATGAGATAATGTGCTACAAAGATTTTTCATTCACATTAAACGAAAGAGGCTAAAACATTTAGCTTTGAACTGGGAGGATACTTTCACGGTCGAAGCCAAAGTGAAGCCAAAAACTTAGAGACTACTGGATGAAAAAAGAAACCAAGCTCGACACCCTTGGAATATAGACCATTTTAAGGTCTACCATACTTTTTAAGATTCAAACTTGTAACTTACTACTACATGTAAAACATTGTTATTAAACCATGATGGTGTACCTTTTCCTCCACCGATGGTGAAAGAAGATTTTAAAGAGATATTAGACATCAATAAAAGGTTTTTCGTGCCAAAAAAATTATGTCTCATTTCATATTTTCAAATAAAAGTATAAATTAAATAATAGAAGACCAACAAATCAAAGCAGAGGGTTCCATCATGAAATTTGAAGGCTTTGTAAAAGCTATCACAATTCATGGATGATAAAAAAATCAATCATTTGACAATAAAGTGCTCCATTAAGAACATTGAAAGCTAAATAAAATCTAGAAATAAAAAGTCTTGAAAGATTAAATTAGTACTTAGACAATAAAGTGTGCATTCAAGAACATTGAAAGGTTCATAAAGTTTATAATAATAAAAAGTCTAAGATGATAAAAGAAATTAATCCTTAGACATAAAGCAAACTTCAACGACTTAAGAAAATGGAGAGAAAAGGAAAACCCCTAAAGGAATCATGCATCCTAAACATACCTTAAACATACAAGACTACTCAAAGTAAAGAACATAAGTCTTTAGTAATAAAGTCTCGACCTATTGAGATTGATCCAACAATAGTAAAAACAAAGAATGTTTAATTTTTTTAACAAAAGCACAAAGACTCGTCAAATTGTACTCAAAACAAAATTATAACAAAGAGTACTTAAAAATAAAATAAGTTTCTTAATATAAAAGCACATCAAAAAAATACTATAACAAAAAAAGAGTAATACGAAGTCAAGTATGGATATTTTTTCAGAAGTATCAACATATTCGACCATGACAACATCAATATCAATAATAATTTTTTTTAGTATTAGTACCTTCAACATTATCAGTTCTAGCATCGACAACTTGAACATTACTAGTCCCATCAACATATTTCTCAACATCACTTCCTTTAGAAGCTTCAGGATATATAATCTCTCTAAAATCATTCAGTTCATTGTTTTCATTTTCTTTAATGAGGTCAAAAATATATGTAACGCAATACAAGACGAGAAATATGAGATTTATCACTTCATTCTAAGTCTTTCAGTCATTACTCTTGGGAACATAATATAAATAATCTTAAATCACATTGGAGCATTCCTTGTAAAAATCTAGAACTAACGTGGAAGAAGCTTCCATTACAACCACACGAGAATACTCAATCATTTGTGTATGATAAGTAGTAACATCTTGGGTTAGAGTCTAGTGTTCATTAAGTAAAAGTTCTAAAAACAAGTTGTTTTTAGACTTCAAAGCTTCCAATTACTCATGTATATTTGATTTTGGCCTTAGTATCAATGAGCTATTTTCCAACAGATGACTAAAGACCCTCAACAACAATCAGCTCGTCATTGTAAGCGATAACTTTATCTTTACATATACAAAGGACATTAACTTGAACATAAGTAGTATTCTTCAAAATATTACCATAATCACAACTAGTCGAGAGGTTTCATGGATGTAAATTAATGCAAATCTGATTGAGACAAATCAAATAACTTGTTCATCAGAGTTTTATTTAGTACAAGCCCAGATTTAGTCTTGGATGCAGCTCAAGTTTAAACAAAATTTCTCTCTCTTGAAAACTTTCAAGTTTGACATTCAACTGTTTTCACTTTTAATATTAGCCTAAAAACAACTCGCATTGCAGAATTTTCTCCTAAATATTCAATAACATCATCAATACGGGCTTAAAAACCATAAATGTAAATTATATGATGGGCATTAGATTGGTGAAACATGTTTAAACCATTAATAATGCATGGAAATGAAAACAGATAAGTAAGAAACGAACGATAAAAATGAAATCTTATCCTACATCAATTACCAAATTTAAGTGTCTTTTAGCTAAATCCGTGGGAGAAATATGGGTTGGAAGTTTCTTCTAGCTCGCTAAATTAGCAAACTAAGTCATTATCTTATGAATATGTTCCAACAAATATGTATATGATGTTGTAATTGTAGTTTTGGTTGAAGGTGCACCAATGATGGATAAATGACCATTTGGATCCATAATCATGGTATCCTTAACATTTCTATCTACAGCAGAAGATATTGGCAAAACAACTTCGAAAGTCTTTAAAAAATCATCAACAACAAGGATATGAGGCTGTACGGAAGCTGAGAACATAACACAAGCTTTGGTAGTGACAACCTCATTCTCCTCCACCCTAACCTCTTGGTACTATTTTAACAACTAAAGTAATTATTGAGTCTATAGGATCACCCACTGCAACATCAGATGCTCTAGAAACTTCAACAATGGTTTTATTATCTAGAAAGAATACGATATGTGTCGATGAAGACCTTACAATATTTGGTATACCTTTGGCTTTGTTGTGTTAAAATTTGAGACAAAAGTATCCATCATGATCCCGCTTGCATGAGGCCTTAACATAATCAATTGTCTTAAATCTCATAGCGTTAAAATTGGGTTACGGGCTAACCTCTAACAGGGCTTATTTACCTTTTCCATCGAAACCAGGGATTTATTTCGGGGAGAGCCACAAAAAATAACAATTCTTTTAGAAATAACGCGAGAGAGTATTCCCATGGTTAATAAGTATAGCCCAATCACATCGTCACTCAAAGCTATGCACTTGGTAGGAGAAATTGTAAGAAGATAAGTGGCAGAACCTGAAGTATTTGAAATACTTGCATCAATAACAGACTTTAATACATGAGAAGGTTGGGGATTAAGAGAAGATTGAGGACCTGAATAAGTAATTTGTTGTTTGGCAATGATAGCCAGAGGTATACCACTTTCATTCTTAGTACTTAAATTATTTTTATTGGTAATGATAATATTATCAGCAATATTACCTCTGATAGCTAAAATTTTATGGCTTAATCAATGACATATCATATTCTTCATCTTTGGCCTCCTACTCAACAATACCATGAAAATATTCTTTGTTATTTTTTAAGCCATAAACACTAATCACAATTCCTTTACAAGCATCAAGAGCCTTATATTCAACTTTCATAGCATTTGAAGGAACAATATATATTTTTAGTGAGACCTCGTTCTTTTATTTGCTATGTAATTCTATATTTGATGAACGTTTTCCGCCAACTTTTACATCTAAAAGTAGTTTCTCCACATCATTCTTCCTTAGAGATTTCTTTAAAATTCTTCTTTATCGAAGACGATTTTTTTTCTAGACTGTATTATTTAAGGTAAACATAAATAGAGAAGTCGCCTCACCCATCAATATTCGACCATAACCCGCTACATACAAATTCCTCTGGTACAAGAACGAATGAGTATGAATGAGAAAAGTTAGTAGCTTCATCTATCAAATGAGCATACTTTATGCGAGTACCGTCTTCCTTATTATCATCAAAATACATCTCAACAATGGAAGCTAAAAAAGAGAAAACAAAACACCCTAGTCAAATACATATAAAGTAAAATTTAAAAAAATGGTTCGCCAAGAAGGTGGAAACTTACGTTTGGAAACCCAATTTCGACTGATCTAAGGATTGAGTAAGAATATTTTAGTATTAGTTATATATTGAGACTTTTCGAGAATATAAATATAAAATAAACATTTTAAATTATGACTAAAACAATATAATAAAATGCAAAAACATTTCAATCATATTTTTTTTTATCCTTTTATAAATTAATTTTAAAATAATATATTATTTCATAAATGTTATTAAAATATTATAAAAATTAATGAACATAATCAACATTCAATATTCAAATTTTTTTTTCTATGATTTAGATTCTTAATTATTTTTTCCAAATTTAATAATAAAAATATATCAGATATTTATCGGTCCTACCGGTTCAGATTGTTAATCGAATCGGTCCTAAAATTTGATTCGTGAACGATTCGTTGATATTTTTGAACGGTGATAAATGAGTCATATCAAATTGGTCATAAACAGGTCGTATCGGATTGAACCCGAAAATATTATCGAGTTTGGTAGTACACTAGCATCCCTACGCGTCAATCTAAAAGAGATACTTTCATTGTATCAAATTGGTCATAAACGGGTCGTATCGAATTGAACCCGGACAGGTTATCGGATTGGGTAGTACACTAACAGCCCTACGCGCGTCAATCTAAAAGAGATACTTTCATACATGTGAGGTTCTTCCACCAACCTGTATATTCACCAAAATATAAATATAAGTCCCACAACTTCAATATCATTGCCATTAAAACACCTAATAAATACAAACTTCATGCAACAAAAATATTTTTTCAAAAACATCTAACTTTAGTCAGAAACACAAACATAAGATGAAAACTTCGGTTGATTAGAAAAGTTAAAGATGTTCCCATATAATGTTAGGCCCTTTGCTCCCTCTTCACCAAAGACTTAGGGGGTACTCAATGAATTTCAAAACAAATCAGTGCCAAAAAATATATTAAAATCTTCAAGAATTTAAAACTTATAAAAGTTAAAGATCAATTGATATACTTTTTCACTCATCATTCGCCAAGAGCTATAGGACTACTAGAATACCTTCAGAAGAAGTTCGACCGAAAAACATTTTCAACTACATGAGACTATCAAATAAATATCAACACTTCAGTTCATTAGTAGTCCTTATTTTATCATTCATCAATGACTATGGGGACCACTCAACTATAGTCGATGAAAAATCGAAACATTCCAAAGCTAGTAAGAAAAATAAGTTAGTAAATTATAAACAAGTAATACCTAACAACATACTAATTATTAACTATATATTTTCCATAAAATATAGTTTTTTATCCCCAATGGAACTTACGACCGACGAATGGTTTTAATGAGGCGGGAACAGTTTAGTACGAACCAAATAGAAGACATCTCTAGTAATAGTTCGACGAAGGTATATTATAATAAATAAGACTTCAGACTCTTAAAAACCTAACCGAAGATGGATGACGTAAACAAATATATGAAATAAGTAAGATATAATAGCTTCGGATGTAAAGATAGAACTTCGACAAGCAGCAAGTACAGTCTTCAATCAACATCAAAAAATACTTAACCAACGCTAACATATGTTTAGACAATCAAAACTAGTCATTCATTGTTACTCACACAAGAACTAAAAATAACCACTAATAAGTAAATAGTTAGATTCGTCAACATATGTCTTACCATTTAAATACTCAAAAATCCAAAGCAGCTTTAGTAATTTAATAGTTAAAATAAAATAACATTGATCCTCTAAAATATCTAAAAAATATATTATTTATCTCCAAAAACTCTCTACGTATAAAAACCTAATAAACCATTATCAAAATCTTGTTCATTTATTTTTATCATTACTGTGAAACGAAAATTCAGACTCAAAATATTTCTAAAATAAATCTCAAAGTTGGGTTTATCGTCAAAACAAGACAAAAGTAACATAAGATGGAAATAACATAAGATAGGAAGTAACTTCTTAAACATACACAAAGTACCAGTACCATGTTAATTAAATTATCCAATTACACATAGAATTAGACATTAAAGCAAACTAAAACTGAGTTCTAACAATTAGATATTAAAGACTAACCAGTCAACAATGATAATAGAACTCTCTAACTAAGGATAAGAAGGAAGAGCAGTCCAAAATGGAGAAGCAATGGCAGGGTTAAATTCGTCAATATTGAAAAGATAATTAGGGATTAGTCCTTTGTTAGAGTTGCAAAATGCTGCTGCTGCGGCTGCCGCTGCTGATGTACTTTCTTCAACTGTCTCTTCTCCTGACATCTCATTAGACATTTGCTTCTGCTTCATCACTTGCTCATTTCTTACTATTGCTTTCAGTTTCATCACCTATTCATATACATAAACAACATTATTACTATTACTACCTTAAAATTACAAACAAAATGTATATTTAAACTCTTACTTATATGCATCTCAGCTTGGAAATATATAGAACTTATTGTCGCATATATTATCTGTTTTGGACCCGAATGTTCGCACGACTTTGCTTTCGGTACAAATCTAAACTAAAATATTGTTTATACGTTATTCGTGAGAATTAGACATATACCTCCTCTTGAAGTTTATGTTTCTCTCTCGAGACAGCGTCGAATTCTTGTTTAAGAGCATCGTATAAGCGTTCGAGCTGCTTTGTTTTCCACCTAGCGCGCCTGTTTTGAAACCAAACCGCGATTTGTCTTGGCTGCAGTCCGAGCTCTTTTGATAGTTTTGTTTTCCTATCAGGGTCTAGCTTTATCTCTTCTTGAAAACTTCTCTCCAACGACTCTAGTTGCTCACTCGTTAGTCGTTTCTTCTTATCGTTATGTCCGTAGTTGTTGCTCATTTTCTCCATCGACGTAGGGATAAGATTCAGACCGTGTGGTATCATGTCTGAAGCCATGGATGGATGTTTTAGCTCCATACCTGAATCAAGAAGCAAAAAATCAATAACGATCGTATAAAATAATATTGCGAGTTTCATCTTACTCATGATTTGGAGGTCATTCTATTATTAGTCTCAAGGAGATAAAAAAAAATAAAAAAAAAAAAAAAAAAAAAAACTTATAATATTGTCATGCAAACATGTACTTAGATGCAAAGATTTTTTTTTCCTTAAGAAGTATAGTTTCCCAATTAAGTAAGGTAGGGTTATTACAGGAACTAAGAAGTCACAAAACAATGAACAATATATATAAATACCGAAGAGTTTGAAGATGTACGAGTTAGTCATCCGTGATTGAATGCAGTAAGGCATTGAACCAATACTTACCTAAACAAGAGCTAGAGACATGAAAAATGAAAGTACAAACCTGAAGATGATTCATAGTTATAATTATATAAGAAGTTAAAAGAAGCTTCGGGTCGAGAAACTAGGTTGCGTAGATTCCCATTCCACTCCATGTTTCTTGTTCTTCAAAACCAAAACTTACACCGAAATAGAAAGATATTCAGGTAGGATATAAATTGATGAGTGTTTTATGTTTGAAAGAGGAGTGAGAGAAGAGACAGTAGAAGAAGTTGTTTGTTTATATAACTTGTCTTTTGACAAAATGAAAAAAGAAAAGAGATTGAACTGGTCCTTTCTCTATTTGTTTGGTTCTACTCTTTTGGGAGCAAAGCCAGTCTTATGTCAATTATAAAGGTAAAGAGAGAGAGAGAGTTGTGTCGGTTTTGGAAGAAGAAAATTGAATGAGAAAGAGAAGGAAGCTGGACGGGTATGGTCCCAGAAAACTCTGCCTCCATTGAACTGACACAATGGCTTACTAAGCCACGCCTAGATGCTCTACACAAGTAAATTCTAAAATTCTAAAGTCACTAGACTTTCTTAACATATAGACATTAATTTTTTATATAGTACAATCCGCATAAAATTGTTAGAATCGCATTCACATTTCTTTACTTAGTTGTGGTACCATTATATGACCGTGTCTAAAAGTTATTGTGATTATAGGTAGCGGAAAATCTCAAATTCGGATAGAATAAGTATGAAACCTAACTATTTCTCGTGGTATCCACTTTTGTGAGAGTCTTCTGATTAAAAAACAACATTTTGATGACCTATAGTAGGTGGATTAAAAATCGTACGAATGTAATTACATTGACTATCTTTTTGATAATATTAGTCACGCATATTTATTTGAAGATATAATTTTATCGAAAATAAATAGTTAAAAGACTAATTTTGTCGAAAATAAATTATCGAAGGACTATCAATCACGAAAATGGATAGTTAACACGTTCGCATATAACTTTATCCAAAATAAATAGTAAAAATTAAAACCGGATGTTTTTTAATCGAAAAACTATTTGTCAGATAAGTAAACATGACTAATTATTATTCAGAGTCGTGGATTTCAAAACTATAATATAAGTTAGGTTATTTTGTTCCTATGATCGGTTCAATTCATTCATTTACATGAATTTAATATTTATGTTCGAACGATTATATAAACTTTGATCCTATGTTTTGATCTATTTTTTGGTTGAATTTTCGCTTTATTAGTAAGATATGTTCGTTCAGTTGAGATTTATAAAAAACTTATACGATACATTAAACTATATTTTTTTTTTTATAATCGTAATTTGTATGATGGATCTTGTTTTATGATATTGTGATTGGATGAGTCGATATCAGATATTTTGATGTTGGGTTAACTAGTCAACGAATATATTTGTAATTTGAACTTTAATGTTATTCGAAAAATTTATTTAAATTTGAATTTTCAAAACTAAACACAACTAAAATATTATTTTATTTTAGTTTGTTTTGCTCCAGATATATTTACTTATTTTCTAACGCAAAGAATCACACATAAAACATATCATTTTTGCTTCCGCATTGATTTTATTAGGTTAAATTCAAAAAAAAAATCATAAAGATATTGTAATTTATTTATTTTTAACGAGATTTCAACACTGATCATCTTATAGTATATACTCTTCTATTGTCGATATTCGAGTTAAATTTTTTTTCTCGATTGGTTCAGATATGGATGATTATGTATAGGATTAATGTGGTAGTGTTGAAACATGTAAAATATCGGATATCGGTGGCCTAGATTATAAATGCATTGAAAAAAAGGTAAGAAAATGAAGAGAGGCCTGCATCTGTATCTGCATGACATGGTAGGTAAGGACCGGGTACGAAACATAGCATAGAGACATAGAACGTGCTATCTCCTACCAGTAAAAGACACCACTAAATGCTAAAAAAGAAGGCTCTTAATAGTCAAGTCTTGCTCATCTTTAATATTTTCGATCTTGCTCTCTATTCTTAATTTAATAACTTACAGTCTTATCATTACAAGACACAGGAAAAAGATCTCTACATTTGTTTTTTTTCCTTATTCATAAAGTCTGTTATTACTACAATGTTTTCCTTTTTGTTTGGATTGGATCCAATCTATTTTCGAAACATTTTCAATTCGCTCCGCTCCATTCTGACAGTTGTTGGTCAATTATAAATGTGTTTAGTTGACATTGAATTAGATTTTTTTTTTAAATTTATATAATACCACTTTAAAAAAAATTCACATTTAAAATATTTTTTTTATTTCCAAATATGAATTACTTAAAAATATTGTACCAGCTTTAATTAATCAAAGTAATTCGTATACGTAATTCATTCGATACACATTTAGGTTTGAGCTAAATATAATTTTCGAAAGGATAATTTTTAATTTGGAGGCTTTTGAAAAACAAATTACCTATTGACTCAATACTCAAAACCAGACATATAAACCTGGCATCAAAATACTAATTTTGTTCTAATGAAGAAACAAAGGACCATCTTTTTGTAAACTGTAATTTCGCGTGGAGCATTTGGTTTCATTTTGCAGGGATATTAAATGTAGATATAAGAAGATTTATGACTACAAGTTTACAACTCATCTTCTACGAACCTGGTTTTGGTCTTGCTCGTATGAAACTCCATATCAAGACCGTCCTTCCTCCTATAATCTTTTGGTCCATCTGGCAACAACGAAACAAGTCTAAAATCAATTGTGATTCTTTTTCATCAAATGCCACCATAAACTACATTACATCGATGCTATCAGCACTGGACCACTCAAATCGACTACAAAGGAAATACTGGAAATCCAGTGAAGACACTACTCCATCTCTAGGATATACAAACCTCTTCAACATCAAACACAAAGCTACTCACCTTAAATGGCAACCACCTGATCTAGGAAGAGTAAAACTGAAATCAGACGCCTGTTGTTTAGAATCATGAGAATCAAGTGGAGGTATAGTCATCGGAGATCGCAATGGTTCACTTCTCAGTGGCTATGGAAACACATATGGAAAGCTCTCACCATTAAAAGCTGAAGCTAAAGCTATGTTGGACGGACTCCTGGTCTGCAAAATTCTGGGTTTAAGGGAAGTAGGCGTAGAATCGGACTGTAGTACTCTTATCTCTCTAATTTCTTCTAGGAATTCCACAAAGTTCTTGGAATCATTAATAGATAGAATAAGAATGTTGATGACTGACAAAATGACAATCAACTTCATCTTTAGGGAACAAAACGCAGCAGCCGTTTGGCTTGCTCGTTGGACCCCAAGGTGTAAAATGAAGTCTGATTACAAGAAATTTATTCCTCATTCATGCTTAAAAGCAATCCTTAATCAAGAACAGTTTGGTACTGGATACATTAGGATTGCCTAATTTCTAATTTTCCTTTTTTGTAGAACAAGAAGAAACAGAAAGAACAAGTACGATTGATGGGATGAACTCTGAAGGAAGAAAGATGAAAGTTGAAATGATGAAGGTGCAGAATTGAAGAATGTAGAAAAGAAAATTTGGAGGAGAAAAGAACCATTTCGTGGTTTTCTCAAAATTCAAATATGTTACAAGGGAAAATCAAATGCCCCTAGTTTTCTATTTGTTCTATAATTGAGTCCTCAAAGATTGTAGAACTTAAATTTTTACCCTTCAATAAAAGTCCTTTTAGATTAAAAAAAAAGTATTGGATTCTAATACCTCAATAATGGGCATTTTTTTACAACAGCCGAAACATAAGTATATAAGAATATTTTGAAACATGTTGTATAAATAAATGAAAAGTAAAAGATAGTTGCACATATTGATAAAAAAAATGGTTAAATTGAGAGACCTATGTATAATTAGTTAATTTTAATTCACTACGAATATAAAGAAACATTTTAACCCTAGACTATACGTAAGAAATATGTCACTTTAGCAATTTCAAAGGCTTTTTCACTTTTTTGTCTTACATGTCACTTTAGCGATTTCAAAAGTTCTATTCACTCTTTTACTACCGTTATTCTTTTCTATTAATTCTATTTAGGTTGACATTTTTTTAAAGAACGGTTTAGTGTGTAAGCTAGCAAGATGTGGAAAGATCATTACCACCATCTCGATCAATGAAAGACAATTATTTTCGTACCACAACTCCAGGTGGAAGGGCTTGAAAAAGTCTCATCTTCTCTATTTAGATTTCTCTATACATACATTAGTTAGATGATCTAGGAACGATCAGAGGTTCATGACCCTTGCGAATCACAAAATAAATTTACAAATTGAATCTGAACCATTTGATTACTCTGTGTATAAAATAATAGACCTTCGATCGAGTCTCCTAACAATACAATTTAACAATCGGTTCAGGTTATGAGAAAAAAACTCTAATTTAGAATCATATTTTAGGATTGGATGGTGGATCGAGGGAATGTAATGGAATATATGTTGCATGTGTTTGGCATTGCAGGATCGATGTTGGAACATTCATGACAAAACCCTAATTCATAAAAATTTGAGAGCTTTGTCAAGCTTTCAAAATCATCCAGGTTTGCCTCGACCAAAGGGTCGAAAGGGTCAAGACCTTTTTCCTGTGATCACTCCAGATGGTGATCGCGACAAACTTATCATTAATTTTTTTTTCTTTTTCTCTTACTTGATGTTTTCTTTTAATGTAGTTGATCGTCTTAAACCCCATTCAGTATAATAACAACCAATTTTGACCTTAAGGATCATTGATTAATTGAAATACATAATAAAAAAAATCCCTAATTCATAATAAAAAAAATTAAGATTCTCAATTTTGGATGTTCACAACGATTGTGAAAAATAGCCTAAGTGTGCGCTTCAGAAGATTCATAACTTGGCACTCAGTTATTCAAATTAGGTGATTCTTTTATATTTCTCCTAAATTTCTAAGATCTAATGCTCAAGTTATGAAGTTCGATTGAAATTTATCTTCTTTTGGATATTTGAGCACATGATGGCATATTCACATCCTCGAAGTACTTTAGATGCTCAAAAAGTTTGAGATACATCCGTTAAGTTTTGATTTATAACATATAGATGATTTAGTAGCGTTTGTATAATTACAATTTGAGCCCTTTATATGTCCATTTTTTCAGTAATGATTGGCAGACCTGGTGATGACGCGGCAGAAGTAGAAGAAGAATCAACGATAGATGAAACCCTAATTCAAGGGTAACATGATGAAACCCTAATCTAAGGGTAACAAAAATTGAAATTTTCAGAGATAAAAAAATCTATTATTCCAAAAACTTAAAATATCTTAAGGCATAAGAGGCTTTATATAATAGCTTCTCAAAACCTTAAATTAGAATACAAGGAAATAAAATAAATATTCTAAAATCAAATAAAATCAAATAAAATCAAATCTTAATATAATTAGATTTGATTTAAATACATAAGATATTTGAATAAAATAAAATAAAATTAAAAGGCTTTTGTTTGGACTTTCTAGGCTACATCATCCTCTCATGGTTGACAAGAATTCGTCCTCGAATTCACAACACCATCACCATCAAGAACCCAAATTATTTATTTTATTTTATTCAATCGTCACATTGGAAATTATAATTGTTGACCTTATCGGAATAAGATAAATTCTTCTCGAGTGTTCCTTATTCGAAATCACATTGACGCCATCCAGCTGAAGGAAAAAAATAGTTTCGAAAACCTTTTCATAGCCTGAAGACAACATCCCCATGTCCAGTTGATGAAAAAAATGGTTTTCAAAACCTCTTCATAGCCTGAGACAGCATCTCGATAAGCAATTTTTACCTTGATTCGACGATTGGTAGCCAATTTAAACTCCTTCAGTAACCGGTCAATATGATCGTCATTGAAACGCCTAGTGTGTCTCCCGCATACCAAACGATCTTTGAGATCTTCATGGCCGTATGTTGTTCTCTCCTTTAGACCTTGAATCAGATGAAATCAAGATTCAGAAACATGATTGACCCGTAGCAGAAACCTGGCTCTGATACCAAACTGATGACGCGGCGGAAGTAGAAGAAGAATCAACGATAGATGAAACCCTAATTCAAGGGTAACATGATGAAACCCTAATCTAAGGGTAACAAAAATTGAAATTTTCAGAGATAAAAAAATCTATTATTCCAAAAACTTAAAATATCTTAAGGCATAAGAGGCTTTATATACTAGCTTCTCAAAACCCTAAATTAGAATACAAGGAAATAAAATAAATATTCTAAAATCAAATAAAATCAAATAAAATCAAATCTTAATATAATTAGATTTAATTTAAATACATAAGATATTTGAATAAAATAAAATAAAATTAAAAGGCTTTTGTTTGGACTTTCTAGGCTACATCACCTGGTATCCCACATGCGTGGCCGATTTCAGGTAAATCATACAAATAAATGAATTTGGGGCCTCACATATTAAGGAATAATTGTTGTAAGTGTAGTATGACCTCAATGGAATACTACTTCACATATTTCTCGATGGTGAACCCTTTTTGCATGATATTGTTGTTGTGTTTACATGAACTATACTCATGCATAACTTATTTTTCAAGAATTAATGATTCATTCTATTTACCATGAATGAGTCAAGTACGGATCTAATGGAAGGCTTGATTTATTTCAGATATGGCATATGACCAACATTGTATAATCTTAAAATATTGACTCCAGAGTTAATTTATAATACGCTAACGAAAACCATATTCACTAATGATTATGACGAGTACCTAACATATTATGTTATTTATGCAATATAAGACCCAACGCTCTATGCTTATAATCTAGTTATACCTAACATATTATAGTTTATTTAGATAAATGGTAAATAAGGTTAAAATGGTAAATAATGTATGTTTGTTTAGTAAGACTACCGAGATTAATGTATAATACACTTGTACCAACCTATTCATTCGATCACAATAAGAACTTCAATTCTTCCCATGTTGGTTGAATCTATTGATACAAATTAAGATTTCATTACAAATAATGTCAATGATAAAATTAATAAGAAAATAATTTATAAGTTAGTTTATAATATCAATTTTCAAATTTAATATGTGATCGATTCTTAATAAGCTTGTTAATATTAAGTATAGAATTCATATATTTCATTCTTAGTTTTGTTTTGATCAGATTTTTAAATATTGGTAACATTAAAAGGTTGAACAATAATGAGAAATATTGATGATTCGATACGGACCACTTAAGAGACTTACAAATTAAAATTCTCTAACTAAAATATATTAAGTAATAAATATATTTTTATCACATAACGTTCAGAGTTTAAGTAAGCATAGTTCACATTTCAATTTATATTTAGTTCTTAGAGATCTTTAATGGATTGATACAACTTCAACCATCACAATTTCTCTTTATTCAGAAGATATGTTAAATTGCCAAATTAGGTGATAGTAAAACATATTTATTAATAATGGTAATCTGTTGTTATCTTACAGTTATTAGAGATATTTGATAGATTGATAAAGTTCCAACCATCATATTTTCTCTTTATAAGATACATTAAATTTCCAAAATTAAGTGACGTTAAAACATTTTTTTCAAATATTGGCAATTTATGTATAAATGAGTGGAAAAATAAATTATAATAGCGTTGACGTCAACCGTCTCCGCTAAAAAGTAAAATTAAGTTCACAATGCTACTATACATATTTATGTATTTTTTCTAGTAAAATAAATTAAAATTCTCGGAAATTAGGCACATATTTATCGCAAGTATGAAGGTCATGTCGCTCAAATTGATATGGGAATTCTAGCTGGTAAGATACTTTAGAACCTCTTGAGTAATCTTACTATTTATATATGTCATTGATGCATCAAAATAGAATGGATAAAAGAACGAAAATCATGTGTAAATGGAAAAATGAAAACTCTTTGAACAAAATTGTAGTTATCAAGAAGATATTATTATTCATAAATAACTATACGTATATATTTTCTTCATATACATACATTAGTCTTATTGTGCACATATTTTAACAAAGATAGAGTTCATTGACAAGTTTAAATATTTTGTCATATTTGTACATAGTGGTTGCCACTTATGGGAGGTATGGAAATTCAATTAACAATGTCATAATCCATTTATTTAGGTATATACGGTTAAGTTGTACAATATTTTCTTATTCACCAAAATCACAGGGAGGAAATTAGTAAAACTAGGACAATATACCTTAAACATAACAACATTGTTTAATTGTTTTTATATATTTAAGGATGTCTAGTACAAGCAAGCCTTATCTGTTTGGTATTGAGAACTAGAGTCTGATACAATATTAATTATCTCCATTTGGAATATATTCTTTCCTATAATAGCTTTATTATAAACTCACTTCCCAAATTTAGAATTGAGACAATACAATAATTTTAGACAATATTTTTGAGGATGTATCATTTGGGAGGAAATATTTAGTGGAAAACCTTGATTTTTGCGAAGAATAAAAATTATTTGTTTAGATTCAAACAATAAGGATTTGATCATTCATTATTAATCATACTTTTATTCCCCTTAATCAACGTTCAAATTTTCACTTAAGATTAAGCAGTTGTAGTTGTTCATAAAGGATAAATTCAACATCCTCAAGAAATTATACAAACTTGAGTTAATATAGTAGCTTCAAAAGAATTTAACTTTGTTTTGTAATATCATAAAGAGTTCTACAATAATATTAAGATTTTTTTATGATTTATAAAAGAATCCACTTACAGCTTTTGTAATATCATAAAGAGTTATGCGAGAACAATAAGACACTTTATGATACAATAAAAGTATCATATTTCAGCTTTTGTAATACCATAAATAATTATGCAAGAATATTATGATCTTTTATGGTGAAAAAAGAATCAAAATTTGTCTTTTATAACACTATAAAGAGTCCATAAGAATATTATAAATATTATGATATAAAGGGGAAATTCAGTTTAAGCTTCAATATTTAATTGTGGACTATTATAATAAGAATAAAATTAATGTATAGTTCAACTAAGATGTTTAGAACGTCTTACACAAAATAGGTTTCATTCAATGTGAAAAGAATAATCTTTTAAGAGAACGTCTCTTTCATTTTTTTGTAAAGAAAATCGTAAAGAAAATCATTACACATCTTGCACACTTAGGATCAAGTCTTTTCTTATGGTAACATTGAAAAAACCTTCATCCAAATAACTATATTAATTAAAAATGATGAATTGTAAAACCTAACTAGTCTACACGAAGATTAGTATATGTGTAACAATTATATTCATGATCTTATAGAGTCAACAATCTGTAGTAATTATAAATTCATTTATGATATCAAGTTTAAGTATCTTATTAGTTATATTATAATCTATCAAAGTTATAATCTTTTTTGGTTTTGAGATTAACTTAGTAGATTATTATAAGATTCATAAATTCAGTGCGAGTAGATTAAGATCAAAATTAATTTTCATTTTAATTCCTACAAGTTAATAATGACATATTCCATGCCACCAAGAAATGTCTGGAATTTTGAGGTGATGCATCTTATATATTAAGGAACTAAGAATCATCAGGATCACTCTTGATAATTTTATGGGTTCATTACAAAATATATACATTAATAACATGTTAAAGAATTATGGTGTAGAAATGACAAACTTCTGATTTACTTGAGGGATTTGAAATATGTCTTCTCAACCATAATCTCAAGATTAATTTAAAAATTTAGAAGATACAAAGCGTTTAATATATATCGACAACTGAAATCTTGATGTATGCTCATGTTAATTCAAAATAAGTTATATAATTTAGATCTTAAGTAAATACTTCAATATTCCAATGATGGACCATTGTATAATGGGACATAAGTCTTCCATAACTGAGTATTTAACATCACATGATAACATAAATAAAATCATGCAATTAAGAAGATCATTTAAGTGAATGACTTTTAAGTTAAGTATATGCTAAATCAAATAATGTGATTCATGTATATTTTATGCGAATAAAATTTACAACACGCTTAATAACATATAATACAATAAAACGTCAAGTTACTTATAATCAAGAAAATAAGACTAAAGTAAATAAAATAAAGTCCTTTCATTCAGATGAGATTACGGTACATAAAAAATATTCATCGTTATCTTTTTTATTTTTTCCTATTAAGATTTAAATGCCTAAATTCTTTCATGAACATGACATCCATGTGAGCATTCTTAGTCAATAGGATATTCAGATCCACTATGAGTGTTTTTTTTTAAATTTTAGTTTTTAGATTGTATTACTATTGTATATACTATAATTATTAATAATATAATGATTTAATTTGTTAGTTTTATGTTCTTATTTATTAAAAGTTAACAATCTTAATTCTGTAAGTATGACCGGTTAAAAATTGACATGTGTTGATTACACGGCCGTATCATACTTTCATACTACACTCCATGAGAAGTCATGGTTTATTAACATGATATTAAATAATGAACCTATTATAAAACTATTACTTATATAATAAGATGTGGTTCTACCTATTGGGTTCATTAAACAGACATTTATACATTTTCCATAAACAACATTGTTCCATTAATGAAATACAGATTGATACAAAATGTGGGAATATTGTTACCACCATCTTTATTAATCAAAGACAATAATTTTGGCTACACAAATCCTATCATAATGGATTGAAGATGAGAACTTTAAGTCTATGGATGATCAAGGGTTTATCACCCTTGTGCATCAAATAATAGATTTAAGAATTAGCATCAACACCATATGATTACTCCGTGTATGAAGCAATATGCCTCTAATTGAGTTTTCTAACAATACGACTTGACAATCGATTCAGTTTAGGTGAAAAAAAAACCTAAATTAATTTATGTTTTCGAGATTTTAAAGTGATATAAAAAGTAAAATCCCATGTTAGTATTGGATGGTGTGATCGAGGGAATTTAATTGATTATGTATGGTATATTTTTTTTATAATGCAGGATCAATTTTAGAATATTAATGATAAATATATAAATTTGGATATTTTGTCACGTTAACCAAATTGTTAAGCTTCCCTTTGATCAAAGAGAAGATTGTCAGCTAACCAACTTTACCAGACATTTTACCTAAGCAACTTCAGATTTCACCGCGAAAAAATGGTCGAGACCCTTTGCCGCAAGCACCTCATATGGTGATCGCAACAAACCTATAAGTAGATTTGTTTTTTCATTTTCATACGTGATGTTTGCTTTGCATGTGGTTGGTTGTCTTGCACCGCATTCAATGTAATAATAACCAATTCAGACCTTAAGAATCATCGATTAATTGAAATATATGACTAATGTATTTGTACCTAAAATCCAAAAAACAATCCCTAATTCACAATTAAAAAAAATAGGATTTTTTATTTTGTGTGTTCATATCGATTATAAAAAACAGCTTAAGTGTGTGAGTGTAAAATATCATAACTTGTCGTTCAATTATCTGAATTAGGTGATTAATTATTGATTCCACCTAACTTCAGAGATCTAAAATGATAATTCAGATTTAATTTCAAATAACATATTAGTTGAGTCCCATAATTTTAGTATATGAAACATATGTGTTTGTTGTCCCAAATTTTAGCAAACTTATACAATGTGATTTTTTGATAATTTTTTTAATTCCCATGGGTTTGTTGAAATTGAACCCTGTAGTAAATCATGAAACCAATTCAGTTTTAAATTTTTTAGGATCACTGACTGTATGTTTTATCAATTCGTTTATATAATATGTTTAGACTAAACACGTTTGTGATGAATGTTGAGATGTTGTATGTATGCCATGTTGGATGTTGCACACATTGAGAATAATTTAGATGACGAATGTATGACCTTAAGATGAGATGTAATTACCTATTGTTGCTAGCACTTGGACTTTTGGTTGTAACAACGTATTAGGATCTGGTATGTTACAGATAGACAATTCAGTAGTGTTTCTATAATTATAATGCGAGCACTTTCAATACTTGTTCTGTGGAACTAATTGGCAGATTTTATATTCCACATGCATGAAAAATGTCAGGCGAGTCATGAAAGCAAAGGAGTTTGAAGCTTCATAGCTTAAGGAACAATTTTTGCAAGTGTACATTAGCCCTGACGGATATCGTCTCATATATTAACGGTGAGCACTTGTTGCATGATGTCTTTGTTGCGTTTACACACACCATATTGATGCATGATTTATTTGTACAGTGTTGCATGGTTCATTCAGTTTAGCATGAATCAGTCAAATACACCCCTTATGGAACACTTGGCTGATTTTAGATATGGTCTAGAACCATTATTGTATAATCATAAAGCACTTACTCGATAGGTAATGTATAACACGGTGACGCAAACCGTCTTCATTGATGATTATGAAAAGTGCAATGCATATGAATGTCTAATTATAAATTTAAAATCGATAAAATTTAGCCATATATGTTATTCGTTCGATTATTAAAATTCAATATTATATATTTAGATTCTAATCCAAACATATTTTAAATTATTCTGATAAACTGAAAACAATAATATATTTTAATCCATTTGCGAATACTAACATATTTATCAAATTATATTACTGATTTACTCTTTAATTCGAAAAAGTAAATGACATACAAAATTATATTAGAAATGAAATCCGAACATATACGATATAACTAAAAAATATTTTATAAATATATGATTATACATTTTTATTCGATCATTTTATAAAATATATACTAACTTATTTTGGTACTTTTAACTAAGAACTGCATAACCATATTTAATTCATTATTTAAAATTATAGTTAAATCTTAAAAATAAATATTGTTTTGGAAAGTCCATGCTTTGCCCTATAATAATTCTTACTTACTAGATGTCAACAATAGGATAGAGAATATATACATTTTCAAAAGAAAAAACTACTATTAACTATTCTAATTATATATAAACAATTGTTTTTTGGTAAGATATCTTGTAATAAAATCCCATTGATGTTTTCTAATGCTAGAAAAAGAGACTTAAAGAAGAAATAGTTTTTTATCGATCCCAATATGGTGAAAGAGATGAGACACGGAGCATTAATGATAAGAAAGCATTGATTAAAAAGGTTAAAAGTCTCTGAATCAATGATAACAACACCACATTACGATTAAATATATTTCCAAAAGAAACATTAGAAACCCAAAAAATAAAACTGGATCGAACTCAGATTTTGAGGAATATAGTACACAATTCTTCTGATTTGTCAATTACTAAAATTTAATTGTTAAATTAATAAACAAAAGACCCAAATGAAAATAAATTGGTAAAGCCAATATATATAGAAAGTTTTCCGTATACATAAGATAAAAAGTACTAAAAATTCTCAATGTTGTGTCACTTTCTTTGTGTCTAGTATTTAAGTGTGAAACAACGTCTCTCTCACGCACAAAAGTATATATATATATATAAATAAGTATATATACATATAGCGTAAATACATATAACTATTTTATATCATAGTTATTCTAATATTTGTTAAACTAGATTAAAAAAAATATTGTTTCGTTAAAATAATATTATCATCTATTTTTTTCTTTCATATACGATGGATTGTTTAAAACATATTTAACTTAATAATATGGTATTAGTCTAATAAAATCGGATTTTATATTAAAATTAGACTCTTTAAATCTAAGTTACAAAAAGCAGACAGACTAAGGACCTGCAGATAGATTAAAGACCCGCAAAGAAGTAGACAACTCCAAATCAATTCTCAACTATTAAATGACTTAGTGAAGTAGTGAGAGTTATATTAGGAAGTCTGAAAGTCTCAAATTACTAAGAGACGTTTGAATCATATTTTCTATAAGTACTGAACCTTTGTGTTTCACTCTTCAAGTAATAAAATCAACTCTTGTGTGCTTATTGTTTCAGTTCCTGAGTCTGTTCAATTTCTTTCATGGTATCAGAGCAAGGTCTCTGTATATCAAGTGTTTGACTTTATTACCCAGTGAAATAAAATTCTCATCAACTGTTATTACTTTTAAATCAATATGAATAGGGGTAATCTAGTTTCTCCTATGTCTACAGAGAAGCTTGTTGGAACCAATTACCAATATTGACGGTTGTGTATGGAGGCCTTCCTTCAAGGACAAGATTTATGGGATCTTGTTTCCGGTACCGAGGTACTTCCTAGTGATACTCCGGAAAACGCTGAGTTAAGGAGAAAATGGAAAGTAAGGTGCGGAAAGGCTTTATTCGCGTTGAGAACTTCGATCTGTAAGGAATTTATTGATCATGTTCGTGCATTAGATTCTCCAAAGGATATCTGGAATACTCTTGACAAGTTATATACCCAGAAAAATACTATGCGGATTCAATACATTGAGAATGAGCTTGCTTCGTTAACACAAGGTAATATGTCGATCTCTGATTACTTTCTTAAGGTTAAAAATGTATGTTCGGAAATTTCAGGTTTGGATAGTGATGAACCTATCAATGATGCAAGGCTAAGACGTTATTTGATTCGTGGATTACGATCTGACTTCATGCCGTTTATATCATCAATACAAGGATGGCTTAACCAACCATCAATTGTTGAGTTAGAGGACCTACTCTCTAACCAGGAAGCCTTGGTTAAACAAATGTTTGGTAAGTATTATGTTGATGTTGAAGATACACTGTTTACTAAAGACAGGTCAAGGTGGAAAAACACACAAAGTCATTTTCAAAATGGTGGTAAGCAGATAAGGATTGAGGGTGAGTCAGGAAACCACTCTAAACTAACATGTTTTAGATGTGAAAGGATTGAACACATAAAGTCGGATTGTCGTGCAAAGCTTATTTGCAAGAGGTGTGGTAAACCAGGCCAAATTAAACCAAATTGTTATTCAAAAATTGTTGAATCAGATGCAAATGTTGCACATGATGTTGAAGAGAGCAATGACCGACAGTGGGAATTTTTTTTATCGATTGAGGTTGTTAATGAACCGGACAACATGGCTTCGGTTATTAATCAACCAGTTGCCCTTGGTGCCTTTGCTGTCCATGATACTACCGCTCCTAGTGACCAAGAGATTTCTAATTGTACAAACAAACCACCTACTACTATGGGAGTTAGTAGCCACACGTGTACAACAATAAATCGATCTTCATCCCCACCTGTTGCTCACTGGACAGGTCAAAGACCACGAAAGATCTCATGTATTGCAAGGAGAACAAATTTTGTTCCATTGGGTTCTAATAATGATAAAGGCCTTTATGTGGATACTACTTCTGATGCTGCTGGTACTGCAACTGGATTGGGATTTCGTAAACGAACACTAGGGAATTCTCCTCAACAAGTAAAACTAAAAAGTGGCAATATGTCATCAGCGGCATTATCTAAAAGTGAAGAGTCGGGGACTGCTGAGATTAAATCTAAATATAAGGGCAAAAAGTCTGATGAGGTGGATGAGAAAAATGTACATGTCCAAAAGGTGTCCACTGTCGGTGTACCATCAAGAAAGAGTAAGTTGGGGACTGGAGAAGAGGTTGGAGATGGAGTGCGGCGGCAAGGGAGGACAGGTCGTAATTTCTATTCTTCAAGGTCTATGATGCCGACAGCTGAAAATCTTAGCAATATTGGAGCAGCAAAACAACTCTGAAGTGCCAGACTGGGTTTTGAAAAGACAAAAAATAAAGCAGGTCATCCTCCAACTAGAAAAATTTCTGGCTGCAAGGCATATAAACGATGGAAGCATACAGCAGCAGCGAGTGCACAAGTTGGTTTTCATGTTGGTTCAGATGACGGACATGAGGAACTATTAGCTGCTGTAACTGTTGTTATCAATTCTGGTCGTGTCTTTTCGAGAGCATTTTGGAGGAAGATGAAGACCTTTTTTCGTGTTATGAATGATGCTGATATAGTTTTCTTAAAGCAACATGGAGATCTTGGGTGCACTGCTCGAACAACAATACCAATTCCAATGCCTTCAAACATAAATGGTCGCTCAAGGTTAAATAACGACTCTAATGGGTTCATGCTTGGTGGTGCTAGTGGATATGTTGGATTAGAGAAATCAGATAACATCTTGCAACAGACATACCTAACTGTACGTTCCTCTGTTTCTCAAGTTGAAATGGACCACAATGCCCATCCTGGTGAGAGAAGAGATCGGTCTTTTGGTTTTGAAAAAGAAAGAGTGAATCTCAGAGCTGTAAACAAGGTAAACTCCCGTGATGAGTCTAATTATGCTAGTGCTAATTTAAACCCAAAAGGGAATGCTTATATACATGGGCCAAGGTCAGGATCAGGGGTGGCGCCCAAGCTGTCTTATACTGTCATGTTCTACTTGAAAGTATGATACTTCACAACATTGATATTGTTTGGTGGATATCTAAATGATGCAGAAGTTTATGTTGCAGCTCTCTCTATATTCATGAACAAAATGAGTTGGACTGCCCATATTGTATACAAAGATGTGTACCCATGGTTGTTCACAGACAATGAAAGAGTTCGATATTTAGTTAGAGAGTTAACACAGTTGACATCTCTATGTATGGTCATTAGCAATCTTCAACCTGTTCTATCACGATTTGCTGTTGGATCTAGATGGCAAGCTTTTGTAGCCTATATGAATATTGCGTGTTACTACGGCCTAAGAATACTTGTCTTCTCAAAATTGTTTCATGCCCTTCCCAAATCAAAGTTCGAAGAGTTCAGAGGAGCTCTCGGTCTAGCTGATCAAAAGAATACACTAAGGGGGATTGTCAAAATTAGCGCACTCTTTAAATCTAAGTTACAAGAAGCAGACAAATTAAGGACCCGCATACAGACTAAGGACCCGCAAAGAAGCAGACAACTCCAAATCAATTCTCAGCTATTATATGACTTAGTGAAGTAGTGGGAGTTATATTATGAATTATGAAAGTCTCAAATTACTAAGAGACGTATGAATCATATTTTCTATAAATACCGAACCTTTGTGTTTCACTCTTCAAGTAATAAAATCAACTCTTGTGTGCTTATTGTTTCAGTTCCTGAGTCTGTTTAATTTGTTTCATCTTAATCCTACCGACATCTTGTTATTTAACTTACAAAAACTTAAATAATATGGTATTAGTCTAACAAAACCAGATCTTAATCTTACCGACATCTTGTTTTGATATAACGAGGTCTTATATCAATTTATAGGTTACAAGGTTTTCTTTTATTGGTTAAAATTTTATATTTTTATATACTGTTTTAAAATATATGTTAGACGTTGTATATCAAACTTTATATTTATATTTGTAAATTATGAGATAATATTTTTTTAAAATATATTAAATAATAAAAATAAATGGTTCGTACAAATTTATGTTACATATTTGGAAAGGTGATATAAAAGATAAAAGATACACACTTCTACAATTAAAAAATATTAACTCTGAATTAGACAAACCATAAACTAATAAGACAAAATGTTAAAGTGAATGACCAAAATAGATTAAATAGCCAATTCCAAAGTCAAGCGTACAAAAACAACAAACAAAAAGAGGAGATTGCAAACAATATACACAACAAACGTTTGAACCGAATGTCAAAAACATATGATGTGATACTCTAGAGGTCAAAATAGGAAGGAAGCCCAAAGGTGTAACGTTGCTCTCCCTCATAAACAATAAATATAACCGCAGTAAAACACGAACGTCAAATATAGTGTTGGAGGAAGATTACTTGGACGCTTCATGAATCCTGGAGATCAATTATTATTATTACTAAAAAAGAACTCACACGTGGAGTTTGTATATATGACTTGGTATTTTTAGTCCAATCTTAAATAAAGAGCGAATAAAATTTTAAAATATATTTTTAATTAATATACACAAATATTATTTATCATCATGTTTTATGCTAAAGTTAAAACTTAACAAAACATAAATCGATACAATTATATTAAATTTAAATGATAAAAATTGATTAATAAAAATTTAAAATTTATACACTAAAAAATAAAATATATTTAATGTTTAGAATAATAAAAGTTAAAAGTTTTATGTCAAATTATTCACATAGGACATATAAACTTGTAGTTATTGATGATATGATCGTATCACATCATATATAATAAACTTGTAGTTATTGATGATATGATCGTATCACATCATATATAATAAACTTGTATTTAACATGTTTTGCTAATGCAATATAAAATAGACATAATGTTGATCTAAATCATGAATCACGAAAGTTTTAATTGTCTTAAGATACTAATTACTTTATCTATCTATATAAAAGAAGAATAAATTGGTACTTACCATTTGACATCTTCGCTTTTTATGATTTTAGAGTTAGATAAGAAGTTTTAATCTAGTGGATGGAGGCCGACGATTTGTAGGTGTTGGTTTTACCACATGTTGGCTAATTATAATCAAGTATGCTCCTGGCTAGTTATAATCGAGTATGCTCCTGAAAAATAAATAGTAGAGGTCTTGAAGGAGAACCAAAATAAAATTTCTAAAGATAAAATAAATAGAGTAGAAGGAGAAACTAAGATTTGAAAGGTTCCTCAACTAGTGAATTAAATTTTATTTAGACATATTTATAGTTAATGAATATAATTCATTAAATTATCCATAGGTTCCTCAATTATCCCATTTTTATTTAATCTCATGAAATATTTATTTTTTTCATTTAATAGCCTATAGGTTGGACCATAAGCTTTAATGGGCTATTAGAGCCTAATACTAAAGTGTCAGACTAATGATTTATCCCTCAATATACATATTAGCTTAAATAGTGTATACATTTTATATACTTCCACGAGACTTAATAATAATATATTTATTATTATTTTCGAGTAAATAAAATATTCTAAATACCGATTACTTTAATTAATTGGAATTAATACAACAAATCTGAATATTTTATACTTACAATTAATGAAACATTTTTTCCCACTTGTATAATTTATATGTATTGGAATGTATCTATCTGAACCGTGCATTAATAAAAAGAATTGTTCGCATGTAATGTATGGATTTCTATTCATGTCAAATGATAGTAAACAATGAACCAAAAAAAATTCAATGCGTCTTATCATATGTGTAATGGTTATATAGTGAACCAAAATGTAGCATAGAAGTATCACATGACTCTGTAATCAATACGTGTCAAACTATAACTAGTTCGACTTTATTGAATTGAGATATCTTAATTTAAGGAATAAGACCAAAACTAAAAACTCAATCATTTTATTATTGTTCTGATATAACTTGATTGTGAGCATACAATAACAATACAATCCAAGAAACTGAAAATAATGAAATCTATACAATAGTCCGACTGAATCTAAAAATCCTCTAACGTAAATACATTCATGTGAACTATGTGTTCGTGAAATACTAAAATGGGTAATGCATTGGTGAAAATAATCTACAATTATGGAATTAGTGTTAATATGATTTACCATTATCTGATCGCTTTGGATTCGTTCATTTATAATAAGGAGCTTAATGTCTATGTGCTTAGACTTATTTTATTAATTTTTGCTCTTCGAGAACATAAAAACCGAACTATTGTCACACTAAAGTTAGATAGGTCTTTCAATTCCCTCCATTGAATTTGATGTTGTCGCAAAGTTTGTCAACCAAAATGCATGAGTGGATGTTGTAAAACATGCCACATACTCAGTTTTCATAGTGGAATATGTAATAATAATATGTTCCACACACTTCCATGATATGACACCTCTAGCTAGAATGAATACGTATCCGGTGGTAGATTTCATGGTTTCCATGCACTCTGAAAAAACCATGTCATAATAGCCTACAATCTCTAGGTTATCTGATCTGGTGTACATCAATCTGAAGTGTTTGGTATTATTTAAGTACTAGAGCACCATCTTCATATTATTTTTGTCGTGAAAGAGTTGAATAGTGATTCTATTTGTACTGTGTCCGGCAGTACATTTTGTGTCTATAATAGTGTTATTTTGCATTGACAATGTATTGTGTTCGATAGTACAAATAAGTGTTGTGACAGTATATTGTTAGTCTTGTGGTATGAGCCCATTAGGCATATTATCTAAGTTAGTTCTATTTAATCCCTATAAATAGACTACTAGGACTACACAAAACACAATCTGAAATCTGTAACCATTTTTCTATCATAGTGAAACACTTTTCGCTAGCGACTCATGTGGACGTGGACAATTATCAAACCACGTTAAATCCTGTGTTCTTTTCTATTCTGTCATTTATCAGTGTTCTGTATTATGTGTGTTCAGTGCTTGATCCATTTGTGATAAATTCCATACTGATTTATAAAAAAAATTGGTATCAAAGCCACGTTGTGAAATTAGGGCTTTTGCGATTAGGTTTTCACAATGGCGTCTACAGTAACAAAATACATGATTGAAAAATTTGATGGAGGATCCAGCTTTACGCTGTGGAAGATTAAACTGAAATCCTCATTGGTACTACAAGGGTTGTGGAAGGTTGTGGAGAATAAGTTACCAGAAGAGATGAAAGAAGAGGAGAATTAAGATCTTCAAGAAAGTGCTTTGTGTTGGATTTTAATGAGTGTGAAAGACAATGTGCTTTGCGAGATTAGTGATCAGAAGACTACTGCCTGCGCATAGAAGAAGTTAGGAGATCTTTAGTTAGAGAAATCAGTAGTAAACCAATTATACTTGAAGAAACGTTTGTACGATTTCAGATTGAAATAAGGTATGCCCATAATTGAGCACTTAGATAATTTTAAATCAATTATAATAGACTCGGAGAATATAGATATCAATATTGAGGATGTGGATCAAGCTTTGTTTGTATTGCGATCGTTACCAGCTCCCAATGAAAACTTCGTAGATATCATAATGTATGGTAAGGATAAGTTATTTCTAACATATGTCAAAGGGGAACCGAAATCAAAAGAGATGCGACAGTTGTAGCCAGACAATCAAGCTAAACAACAAGGTCTTATGACTAGGGGAAAATCTAGAAGCAAAGCGAGTTCTTTAAGAAGGAAGAATTGGAGGTCCAAATCAAAGGTAAAGAGCTAAAATTGTTAGAAATGCAGTGAGTAGGGTCATTTTAGGCGATATTTTCTAAAACTGAATGGTAAGAATGGAAATCAAAAGGAAAATGTAGCAAACATTGTTGAAGGTGTGAACGATTTTGACGATAGTGACAATAATGGTAGAGAAGATGTATTGCCCGTGAGTTCAGACTGTGGGTAAAAATATTTGGTACTCGATACTAGCGCTACATATCACATGTGTTAGTTTAAGCATTGGTTCGATACTTACAAGCCAATACAGGGAACTGTCTATTTAGGGAACAATCATTCGTTGATTGTTGGTGGCATCGGTAACGTCAGAATCAGTACATTTGACGGGGTTGTTAGAATCTTGACGTGATGACATGTTCCTGGGCTAAAGAGAAACCTGATTTCTCTTGGGACACTAGACTCTCATTGTTACAAGTACCATGCGGAAGACGGTCTAATCAAAGTGACAAAAGGCTCAATGGTGTGCATGAAAGACAGTTTGCAGAAGGGTCTTTGCATTCTCCAAGGGAGTTTTATTATGGGTAATGCTGCAGTAGCATCATCAAGGAGTAATAGGCAAGGTAGGCAGGATGCAAATCAGTTGTAGCATTGGCATCTTGGTCACATGAGTGACATATGATTAACTCTTTTGGGAAATAAATATTTGTTGAAAGGGTATAAAGTAGAATCATTGGGATTTTGTGAACACTGTGTGTTTGGTAAACAAACTAGAGTCAAATTCAGAAAATAGTTTGTAAAAAAGACTAAAGGGGCAATGGGTTACATTCACTCAGATATTTGGGGTCCAAACAGAATTATATCGAAGAGCGGAGCCCGATATTACGTGAGTTTGATTGATGATTATTCAAGGATGACATGGGTTTACTATTTGAAAATAAAATACGATGCATATTTTACATTTGTCAAATGGAAGACGATGATTGAGAAGTAAACATGAAGAAAAATTAAATGTTTTAGAACAAATAATGGGTTAGAATATTGCAGTCATAAGTTCAACGAGTTATGCGAAACTGAGGGAATAGTGCGCCACCGCACTTGTTCAAGAACACCACAACAAAATGGATCCGCAGAAAGAATGAACATAACTTTTTGTGACAATGCAAGAAGTATGCTCTTGCATTCCGGTCAGAAGGTAGTAGGCAGTAAATGGGTGTTCGAAAAAAAGGAAGGTAATCTGGGGGTTGAGGGCATCTCGATTCAAGGCAAGTGGTCGCTAAAGGTTTTACTCAAAGGGAAATAATCGACTTTAATGAAGTGTTTTCTTCAGTGGTGAAGCATAGCTCGATTTGATTTTTGTTAGCCATGGTAGTTTTTCAAGATTTAGAGCTTGAGTAGTTGGATGTGAAGATTTCATTTCTACATGGTGAATTGGAGGAGCGAATTTACATGAGACAACTATAGGGATTTATCGAACCTAATATGGAGGACAAAGTTTGTCTGCTGAAAAAGTCATTGCATGGTTTGAAACAGTCATCTAGCCAATGGTACAAACGTTTTGATACATTCATGTTGTCAAAATGGTTCACGGGGAGTCTATATGATAATTGTGTGTATTATCCAAAGATGTCAGATTATTCTTATGTTTACTTATTATTGTATGTGGATTATATGCTTATTGTTGCTTGTAGTATGTCTTACATTGTGCAGATAAAGAAGCAGTTTAGTGGCGAGTTTGAGATGAAGGATCTTGGGTGGAGCAAAGAAGATTTTTGGTATGAATATTATCAGGAACACAAGTGTAGGATCATTAGACTTGTGTCAACTAAGCTATATTGAGAAACTGTTACAATGATTCAATATGTTTGATGCCAATGCAGTTAGCATTCCATTTTCTACTCATTTCAAGTTGTCTGCAGCAAGAGCGGCCAAGGACGATGCTGAGTTGGAAAAAATGTCGAAGGTTCAATATGCAAGTGCAGTTGGTAGTATCATGTATGCTATGGTATGCACACGTCTTGATATTTCACATGCGGCTAGTGTAGTTAGCAGGTACATGGGATGTCCTGGGATAGAACAGTCACATGTAGTGAAATGAATACTTCGATATCTTAAGAATACCTGCGAACGTTGGCTTAACTTTTAACAAGGCCGATATTGGTGGATCACTGAATGATATTGCAAGATCAGTGGTTGGTTTTGTTGATTCTGATTTTGCAAGTGATATGGATAAAAGAAGATCTCTGACAAGATATATATTTTCTCTAGATGGGAGTGCGATTAGTTAGAAAGCAAAGTTGCAAGCTACTGTAGCTTTGTTTACAACGGAGACATAGTACATGTCGGTAATAGAAGCAGTTAAAAAGGCAATATGACTGCAAGGTTTTGTGGCAGATTTGGGCTTGGATATGAATACTACAAAAGTATTTTGTGACAGTCAAAGCGCCCTACATCTTAAAAGGAACCAGATGTACCATGAGAGTACAAAACACATAGATGTCATGTATCATTTTATTCGTGATATAATATCATATGGAATTGTTGATGTGAAGAAGGTGTCTACATACGATAATCCAGCATATATAATGACCAAGACAGTATCAGTTCGAAAGTTTAGTAAGTGCCTAAACTGGATTGGTGTACTTAATATATAGTAAATTCCTTAGAAGCATTTGGTGAGTCAGAAGAAGAGAATTTTCTTTGTTGATAGTGAAGAAATGATATTCGCCTCAAGGGGAAGATTTGTTGTGAATGAGTCGAATAGTGCCTTGAGAGTGTACTGTGTCCGGCAGTACAGTTTTGTGTCTGTGATAGTGTTATTGTGCATTGACAATGTACTGTGTTTGGCAGTACATATAATCGTTGTGACAATATATTGTTAGTCTTGTGGTACGAGTCCATTAGGCCCATTATCTAGTCAATTCTATTTAATCCCTATAAATAGACTACTTGAGCTACAAAAAACACAATCTGAAATCTGAAACCCTTTTATATCATAATGAAACACTTTTCTCTAGCGACACCCGTGGACGTAGACAATTGTCAAACTACGTTAAATTCTGAGTTCTTTTCTTTTCTGTCATTTATCCGTGTTATGTTTTATTTGTGTTATGTGCTTGAGCCATTTGTGATAAATTGCATAGTGATCTATAATAATTTTGATAGGGAACTCCTAGATTTCTCAAGTACCTTCCTAACATCTACCTGAGCATACATGAGATTACCAACTTGTAAAGTATATGGTATTGTATTCATGAACTCTATTTTCGAATTTTCTATAGAGCATTGATGAAGTGAGAACTTATCATCTTTTGTTATAGGGGTCTAGATGGGATTTCTCGTATCCATGCCGTAACTATATAGCATACTTTCCATGTATGTCTATTGTGATAGACACATGATGTCCTTATGACGGTTCTTTAGTATACAGATCCTTAACACGTATGAGGCTTCCCCAAGGTATTTCACATCAAATTTATTTGACATGAAGTCCTTGGTAACATGTGATGAACCTAAATTGTTAGTGGTTATGAGTATTTCATCGACATACAATATTAAATATACCATTTTAGTCTCATTGATCTTGTGACATACATAATCTTCAACAAGTTTTACCTCAAAACCAAAGGATGTTGTAAAATCTAGGAACTCATGATAATATTGATAAGATGATGTTTGAGTTTAAAGATGGATTTATAAAGTTTTTAGATTGTTTCATATAAATTGTTTCATCAATATATTCATTCAATAACATTATCTTAACATCCATCTGATAAGCTCAAGGCCCAAATGATAAAGAAGAGCCATGATTTTCCGAAACAAGTTCCATTTTCCCTGAAACGTCATGTTTGGTTTTAAACAACCATTTACAACCAAGTGTTTTCTTCTCTTTAGATAAGGTGACAAGATGCCAAACAAAATTATCTTGCATTAATTTGTACTCTTCATTCACTACTTAAATCTAGAGTTTAGAGTTTGGACTATTTATAGTATCTTGAAAGGTGATTGGGTTCTTTTCCAGAATGTTCATTAAATACGGAGTTTAGAGTTTGGACTCGTCGTAGCATTGATATTTTCTATTTTAGGTGGAAGTGAAACATCATTAAGATGAACTAAACTCTCTTACATAACATTGATAATTATTAAAGAAACTGTAGGTGGATCATCAATGTCAGATACTAATGAATTATTTCTAATTCTTCTTATAAAAAGGTGTTGTTCTCCGAGTATTTACTCCTAAAATCTACATAAAAAATACAATAATTTATGTTTTCAAATATCAACTACTTAACGAGAGAGTAAAATTTGTAACCTAGAGTGGTTCGGGTACCCTATGAAATTACAACTAAAAAGTTTGGACTGTAACTTTTATTCACTATGTATGTAAGGTTTTTCTTCTATTGAATAATTTATCTGATGTTTTAGTTATTGCTGAAGTAGGTATCATGTTAAAAATTTATTCTAAGCTTCCCCACCCCATAGTGAATATGGTAATGATTTATTAGCAATTATGCTCATAATTATATCTATTAATATGGTTTCATCGCTCAAATACACCACTCAGGGTAGGCAACCGATATGGTGTATTAAAGGATAATCTCACACTCCTGAAGGTAGGGAGCAAATGGGTCATGACGTTGTTCCTCTGATCTATCATACTTTCTATATTATTCATCGTTACAATCAGATCTAATTACTTTAGTCCGTTTGCCAGTTTGTAATTTACCTTAGCCTTAAATAATTCGAACATGTCAATGGCTTATAATTTCTCATGAAGCAAATATAAATAACCATATCTTAGAAAAAATCTATAAAATATGGAAATATCTTTTTCCATTCTATAATATTGTAAGGAATGAGCCGCATTTGTCTGTATAGATTAAATTCAAAACGTCTTTATCACGAGAGCCTTCAAACCTTATTTTTTTGGTATGTTTCTCTTTGATACAACTTACATATTTATCTAAATTTGTGTAGTCAGGGGGAACTAATAAACCTTCAGCAATAAGATTATTTATTCTCTTTCTAGAGATGTGCGTTTATGTCATAAAAAGGTTGAATTATCAGAAAATGATATATGTGTTACATTCATTATAATTGGATAATTAATGATATAATTTAACTTATACAAACTAACATTACAATCAAGAACTCTTGAGCCAGTAAAATTATTGTAATAAAAAAATGGTAATTTTATATTACCGAAAGAACAAGTATATCCGAATTTGTTAATGAAAAAGATAGTAAGTTCCACCTAAATGAGGAAAAAAATATCCCTTTAGTGTAAAATATGTCAAGTTTTAAAAAAAATGTTCAAATTAACAAATAGTTTCGATCAGGTAAGTTACACCGTTAACAATGAAAAATGGTATGTCTCATTCATTGAGATGCCTATTTTGACTTGAAACCTACAAATAAATACACACGTGCGTTTTGGATGTTGTATCAACCCACTATGTGTCCTTTGAAACTGAAATAAAATTAACTTCTCAAGTTACTACAGATAGAGCTCACATTATTTTGTGATTTATGCTTTAAATTTGAGGTAGATACTCAACTAGTGATCTATGCCTTTATAGTAGAAATAGATAACACTCTTTCATTTTTCTTTTGCCTTCACGAGTCTCCCCTTCATGTCTAGATCCTGAACGTTCATTTTGTGCACCAGCAACAAATGAGTGATTCTTCTTGCTTCGAGGAGCACTCTTGTTGATATTAACCATATTGACATATATATATATATATATATATATATATATATATATATATATATATATATATATATTCTATTGAGAGTGTTTCTCTTTCTCTTTCACTATATTTGAAATAAGAGTGGTCATGTATAACTTCTTTTGTAATAAATCATAAGTTTTCTCTATGACACTAAATTTAGAGGAATATATAAGAAAATATAAGACACAACGATAGTCTCAGGGAGCTCAACATTGAGTGCCTTAAGTTTTCTATAAATATTGGTTATTTCAAATATGTGTTCAATGATTATACATTTTCCAATGTAACTCATGGTAGAGATGTTTCTAATTAGACTTTTGTTTTCAACTTGTGGAGACTTAACAAAGCTCTTATCCAAATGAGAAAACATGTCTTTAGTCAGTTTCACATCGGCAGTCTCAAAACTTAAGAACGGTCACAGAAATCCACCCTGGAAGACATATCTACTGAGTAATTAAAATATTCCCATTATCAGAGCGCATCCTTACTTCAGAAGTGCTATTATCTCTAAGTGTGTATCGTAGTCCTCTCTAAGCCAATTTTCAATGTTATTGAGTCCTAACAGGAGTAATATTTTTATTTTACACTCTTTAAATTTTCCCCTGACAGAGTATGGGTCTAAAGTGAGTTTTTTTAGTTAAGAGTCATTAGTTGAACAATAAAAAAATGAAAAAAAATAAATTAATGAAACTGTTTCTGAATAATATGAAAAGTATTTAAATAGACATACCGAATTATATCAGGTTGAGAGTTGTGATTGGGAACTTATATGTAGTGTATCCGTTATAATAATACAAAAAATGACTCATCATTAAGAAATATGTGAGGTAGTCTTCCGTTGGGGCCGACTTACACTCACAACAATCGTTCCTTAAGATATGAGGCCTTAAATGCATTTCACTTTCATGAGTCGCATGACATTACCTACATAGGTGAAATACTAGGTATGTCAATCATATTCCACAGAATTGGCATCTGAAGTGTTTGCATTATAATATATACGAACATTACTGACTCATATATCTTAACATACCAGACTTTAATGCATTGTATCTCGATACTCATTGAGTATCTGAAGTAGTTCAAGGATATAAAATAGCCCGTCAAAGTCTTAGATATCTAAAAAGAGATGAATGTCAATCACAATCCATAACCTGAAACAAACAATCCTTAGGCGTATATGACATCTATCGTACATCCTATTGTTAAAGCCCAAAAAATAATGGTAATCACGTCACTTTCTGAAGGCCATACATTCATCATCACTAGATTTTTCTCATTGTACAAATAATGGGGTTACAAAATTTCAAACCCTTAAATATATAGCATTACAAGTAAACATGGTATAAGAACTGAAAACTACCTTAAACATATTTGTTTAAAACATCTTATACAACCAAATAAAGAAGCATGTTATAATATCAAATATATGTGATTGTTTAAAACATGCAAAACATAAGCATACACACAAATATCAATTATAAATAAGTATGAATCTCTTTTTGCTATACTAGAGGAGGTTCAGTCTAGCTAACCACATGCAAAAAACAGTAAGTAAGAAAAATAATTCTACAAATTTCCAGGTTCGCCACAATCACCAACTAGGGTGATCACGACAAAGTTTTGCTTCAATCGGGTGAAGAAAAATTTGGTCTATGCTAAATTATATGTTGAAGGTGTTTTTTTGATGATCTTACCCATGATCGTGGTGAACTGTGGTGAATTCAAAAAGTTGATAAACCCACAAATTTGTAAAAATTAGGGTTTTGTCCTAAATGTTCGGATATCGATCATACAATTTAAACACACAAGATCACACCATCCAATGTTAAACATGTTATTATATGTTCACTATCACCTAATTATTACTTACATCTCAAATCATAAAATAAAATTTGGGTTTTTTCCCAAATTGAATTGATAATTAAATCATATTATTGGGAGACTCAGTTGAAGGTATATACTTCCAAACACTGAGTAATCATAAAGATTATATATTATTTTTTGGTTTTAAATCATGAATCACATGAGCTCTAACTCTTTTGACCGTCCTAACATACTAACTACTCATATATATATATATATAAGATGAATAGATTGGTACTTACCATCGAGATCTTCAAGTCCTAGGATTTCAAAGTTACATCAGAAGTTTTAATCCCACTAATTGAGACCGACGATTTGTAAGTGATGGTCTTTCCACATGTTGGCTAGTTGCATTCAAGTATGATCCATAAGGATAGTGAGCAAAGACCTTGAAGAAAAAAATCAAAAGAAAACATGCAGATAAAAAATGAAAAGAGCAAAAAACAAACTAAAACTGAAAGCGATAGAAAGATACGATTAAATCGTGATAAGTGAATTAGAGTTTATCTGAATTTATTTATAGTCAATGAATTCAATTTATTAGATATTTTTTATTATTTGGTTGTTTTGGATAGTTTTCATATAATTAACTAACAATTAATATCATATAATATTAAAATCAAGCAAAAAATATTATTTACGAACACAAATGTAAAATTAAAAAATTACGAATTAAAAAATTTCAGTGAAAAATAAATGTTTTCTATATTATAAAATACATATGAATAATATGTAGATTTTAGATAGTCATCTTTATTAAAAATATATATAATATAATACGTTTTTTTTATTATAATCAGAATTATATTAATGATTTTGATATTGTAATCGACATCTCATTGTTTTTCGAGATCATAGATGTGTTTTCACCATGAAAATAAGTAATTGACATATGTAATGGTGGAGATATGTATATTATTGGTTGATTTAAAGCAAAGACCCATGTACTATGGTGCCTTTATTCTATTTCTAGAAGTATAAAAGTTATGAAATTTTTGCTCTTTGTAATGGTTTTGAAATCATGTGTATATTTTATTTGTTGGATAATATAAGTATTCTCATAGCAATATTATTAAATAAATGTTCGAATACTTATGCATATCTCATATTCATATAAAATGTTATGTTATGAAAATTCTATTAACGATATTAAGCTTTGGGTTACTTCTCCTTTGTGAGTTAATGTAAATAATACATGATGGTTTGCCAGATTTGTTCATTTCATTATAAACATAAATCGCGCATCTGATATGCTATTCGTTTGTGATTAGGGATGACAATTTTTTCCCAACCCGCGGGTACCCGACCCGATGGGATGGGTTATGAGTTTTAAAAATTTCCCACGGATGGGTTGTGGGTTTGAAAATTTACTACCCGCCGGGTATGGGATGGGTTATGGGTTTAAATAATTTTTCACGGGTACCCAACCCGAACCCGACCCACTGGATAATACCTGATGGGTACCCGTAAAATTAATATTATATAAAAATATTATATCATTTAATATTAGTTATCAAGCTTTAAAATAAAGTTATTAATATTAGTATCTGTATTCTATAATAACCAAACCATATATGATCTGCTAATATATTGGATATGCTTTTGAAACAAATTGTTCTATTTAAACATTAAATTAAAATTTTAAAATATTTTCTTTTAATATTTTTTATTTTTCTTTGCAAAACCGATACTATCAATATGAGACTAATATTATTAGTATTATTAATTAAATTAAAAAAATACTAACATATACCAAAACAATATATTAATTATTAATAACATTATAAAAATACAAACTATTTGTTAATTATCATTAGTTACCGTATATTTTGAAAAATATCTTTCTACATTTAAATATTCAATTTGATTTTTCAATTGCTCCGTTTTAAAATATACCTTTCTTTTTTGGTCTAATAATATTATTATTTATTTTTTAAACATCTTTTCTTTTTTCTGCAATTAGTATCAAACTCAAGACAAACTAATAATATAACTAATTAAATTATAAGAAAATGATTTACTAATAGATACTAAAACTATGTATTAATTATTATTAGATAACAATTAGCATTAGGTTGGAGTATTGTTTTTTTATAGAATTGGTTTAAATCTAGAGAACAGTGCGTAGGTTTTTTAAAACAGAAACCTTAACTTCAATGGGTACCCGCGGATGGGTACCCGAACCCGACGGGTTCAGGTGTGAGAAAAAAATATTACTACCCGACGGGTACGGGTTAGGGCATGGGTTTGGAAAAATATAGACGAGATGGGTTACGGGTTTAGCTATTCCCGCACCCATCCCGACCCATTGTCATCCTTATTTGTGATTAATAATTTTAATTATAATATTTTCATATAAATATTATATTTTCTCATTTCATTTTATGTCTAATAGATTATCATTATATTAGTGTTTTATGTGTGTATGTAGTTGAATATATAATATGAATATATACGTCACTACCATAAAATATAGTTGATTCAATAAGTTAATTGAAAAAATCATACCATATACAAAATAAATTCATAATTATAAATGCAATACGAGATTAACATCAAATTAAAAATAGAGATAACCTGCATTCATCAAATAACTTAGTTAGCAAACAAGTTAATAAATACAATTGTGGTTGATGTGGTGGTCACTGATGCATAAAATTATAAACGTACAACTATCATTCAAGTAATAATAAGTACTTAAAAATCGAATATCCACCTTATGGAATAATTCTATTTTATCAATTACCAAAATCAATCTATCTAATTATTATCCAATATGTTAAACTTTTTGTCATAAGATCAGATTTTTTATTAAATTGTAAGCAACACGATGTAAAATTAGAATGTTTCTCAGAAAACCTAAAATTATTAAACCATGCACCATATTTAATATTTTATTTATAATTTAATCTAACTAATTTAAGAGTCGTTAAAAGCTTCATTCTCTTAAGTTTGTTACTAGTTTCACCCAAACAACAATAAACTGTCTTTTTGTATGACATAAGTTTTCTTTAGACTTCTACCATTGAAATTGAGTTATAGGATTCTATGAATATAGTAAAGCTTTACAAGTCATGTCATTTATCTCTAATTTGTATACAACCTATGTTATTAATATCCGACCTAGCCTAAATATCATCTATAGATCTCAATTTAAGTAATAGAATATAAAAGATTTAAGTTATTGAATATAGAATAAGTGATCTAGTACTTGAATTTGATTATGAACAATATTAATACTTTTAACAAACCTCTAAATTAACTTGAATAAATATCACATGTTAAAGATACTTAGATATGGACACAATTTAAATAACCGTAATAATAAATTCAGCTCATGCTAAGAAACAGAATCAAATATCTTTCTTATCATTCTAAAATAACAGAAAATCAAACCCTCTCCCTCTCTCTCGTCATCAAATTCCATAACTAACAAAACAGAAAATAGGCATGGCTAGATACAAAACCAAAGATGAATATGATTACCTCTTCAAATGAGTTTTGATTACCGCTTCTGGTGTCAAAAAATCAAACTTTCTCTATAAGTCCAATGAAAACGAGTTCAATCTCGAGTCAAAATCTACTATTGGGGTTGAGTTCGCTACCAATGGTATGAAAATTGATGGTGAAGTCATCAAGGCTCAGATTTGGGACACTTCTAGTCAAGAAAGGTATCGTGCAATCAATAGTGCATATTAGCGATGAGTTGTTGGTGATCTACTTATTTAAGACGTGACAAGACATGTAACATTTAAGAATGCAGCTAGATGGTTAAAGTATTTGAGGGACCATATAGACCCCAATATTTTCATAATGTTGATGGCAAAAATTTTGCAGTGAGGGGTTCCCTATATTTCATGGAGACTTCTGTAATTGATGCAAAAAATGCTGAAAATGTCTTCACAAAGGTGCTCAGAAAGATTTACAAGATAGTGAGTTAGAGAGCGGTAGAAATGGGTACTAAGGACGGTGATCTGCCATATAAAGGACATAATTAATGTCAAAGATGACTTCTCATTTTTTTTTAAAAATGGATGTTGTTGCAACTAAGCATTAGATATCTGGTGGATTACATATTTATTTTATGTATATGGTTACTATATCTCTACAAGAAACGAGTTAGCTGGAAAAACAAGTGGTTTTATGTTTATCCTCTTGTAAATAGATAGACACTTAAATCTGGATATGATTAAGGAGTGTGAATTTATTATGGATATTTATTTTAAAAACATAATAAAACACCAATTACAAATAAAATAAAATAAACAAAAAGGCTTTTATGGTCTTCTTTCTCCTTTTCAAAATCCTAGTTTGTTTCTGTAAAGGCAATAACTTTAATCTCCATTAGTAAATCTTAGTGCCCATTATTTACCTTCAAGATCACGGATCTTATAACTATTATTAGCTAAAAATTGTGTCTTAGTTCATAACTATGTTATAAGACCCTAATTTGGTTTCTCTAAAGACAAGAGTCTTAATCTACCTTATTAAATCCTAGTATCCATTATTTATATCTAAAATAATAGACCTTATGTTCTTTTAGTTAAAATAATAAGATACTAAAATTTATAAGTTGGTCTTCTATCTTCTCATATCTTCTTTATTAATTGTTTGGATTTATTTTATACTCTCTTGTTTGCTTTAATATTTTTAATTAACTCTCAAATACATACTAAATTAAAAATTAAAAATTTTAAGAGTATTTGATTCATTTCCCAATTAAACTAGACAATAGATTTATATATATATATATATCAATGATATATATAAACTAGTTAGTGATATGGAAGGTAAGAGTTTAAACCTTATTGGACATAAACTTTTTTCATATTTGTTTTGTTGATAATTATATTATACAATCGATGCTAAAAAATAAAGCGAAAGAAGAAGCACGATTATTTACTTAGTTCCCTCAAAATTAGGCTACATTGAATAAGAGACTTAGTTTTTCATTATGTTAAATAGAGATTGTCCACAATGATACAAACCTTAAAAAAACCATAATATGATGAAAAAACAGAATAAGACAAAAGTCATAATAGGACAAAATACTAAACCTCTAAAAATCCATTTTAATTTATCAATGGACCGCCAGTCAAGTCGAATCAAGTGTGAATTGGGTCATGCATTACCAAGCTTCACACAAACATAATAATTTCCGAATGGAACAAAATACGCTCTAACTCCAGTCTGAACAAACTGCTAACACATTAATCACTGCAGCAATCTCTTAACTAATCATCAAATTTGAAGCTCCATTAAAGTTGTACACAACTTCAGTTTCTCAGGGGTCACAGAGTTTGACAACATGTCTGCTGGATTCTTTGCTTTATAAATTTCTCAAATCACAACTGGCCATCTTTTATCACAGATCGAATGTAATGATATGTAATATCCATATGTTTTATTCTGGAATGGTATGCCAAATTCATTTATAAGAAAATAACATTATGATTATCACTAAGTAAAACTCAATTTTATTTCTTCATAATTAATTCATCCAAGACACGTTTTCTACAACGGATTTAGAATATTTTGCTTGCCTTGGTAATAGTAAAATATGCAGACTCGGTTTTAGAAAATTTTATTATCTTCTACAAATTAGAATCCCAGCTCACAACGGTACCTCTCAAAGTATCCACATACATAGTAGTCTTATTTCTACTATTAATATTTTCAGTCAAGTCAGCATCAACATAACCCCATAACTTCATAATAGAATATATGAAGAAAAGTGATGTATTTTTAGTATATTTCAAATACTGAAGTAGTCCCTTGACTACCTCCAAGTTTTACTTTTTTAAATTACTCATATACATGCTCATAACTCCATTGTATGTGTAATATATGGTTCGGTGCAAACCATGACATACATAAGGCTCCAATTCGTTAATGTATAATGAATTGTTTTCATATAAGCATCATTGTCTGATGTCTTAGATAGTTGTATTTGGTTAGCTTAAGGTGGTTACCCAAATAGATGCTCATTAGTTTGGTACTCTCCATATTAAACCTATTTGGAATCATGTTCACATATTCTGAATGTGATAAATTCAAGGTACCATGATCTTTATCTCTTATGATCCTCATACTAAGATTTTTCTTTGCAACTCCCAAATATTTTATCACAAATTTCTTTAATGATTTATTCGTTAGATAATGTATTTCCTCAACCGCAGGCCTTGCAATAAGCCTATCATACACATACATTATCAAAATAATAAAGTTTTTTTCAAATTTATTTTATATAGAAAAAATTATTTGATTCACATCTAATGGAACCGACGGTACCCATAAAATTATCAAACTTCATATACCACTGCCTTTGAGCATGTTTCAAACCATATAAGTTTTATTCAGTTTGAAAACCATATTCTTATTCCTTTTTGTTGGCAAACCATGTGTTGCACCATATAAATATCTTCTTTTCTATCATCATGAATGAACATAGTCTTCACATCTAACTGCTCAAGATATAAATTATGCATAATCGCAGTTTCCAAAACCATTCTAATTGTATTTAGCTACACAAGTGATGCAGACAATTCGGTGAATTAGTAGTTTGGAGCTCCGGTGTCAGTTTTTTACCCACAGCACCTTGTTTCGAAGGAAACGACGTCACGAACGCAAGTCACGAGCTTTGCTCGTGAGCTATGGGCTTTTTTAGGCATCCGGGCTCATCTATCCTCTTTTTTCGCACTTTTAGTACTTTGGGCTTTTTTTGTAATTTTCTTATTTTTAGTTTTAGGGTTTTGTTTGAACTCTATATAAACCTATCTTCTATTCATTGTTAGGGGAATTGTTTTTGTTTAATAAAAATTAGGGTTATCCCTTTTTTAAGCTTCTGCTACGTTTCACTCTCCATCATAGTGGTATCAGACACAGGCAGTCCTGCGCGATGGTCCGAGCAAGAATCAGCGGTCGCGGTGGCCCTAGAGTGACTCGATATACTAGTGATGTTGATGATCGTGACGATGCTGACCTACGCCGTCAGGTAGCCGATCTGACCCGGCAGATGGCTGTTCTTACCGCCAAGCAACAAAGCACGGAGGTTGAAGGTATGGTTAACCCTTTTGGGGAGGGGAGCGACCAGACTACTTCTAATCCACGCCGCTGGGAGCTTGGGTTCAAGATAGACGTCCCGGATTTCGATGGCAGCCTTAAGGCGGAGGCACTTATCGACTGGCTATCACAGATTGAGGAAGTCCTGGACTTCAAGGAGGTCCCGGAGGAGAGAAGAGTTGCATTGGTCGCCATCCACCTACGCGGTAGGGCACAGGCTTGGTGGCAGCAGGTGAAGCAGAACCGCGCGCGTGCGGGTAAGGACAAAGTCCAGAGTTGGGATAAATTCAAACGAAAAATCCGCAAAGCTTTCCTTCCCTACAACTTCGAGCGGGAACTCTACCAGCGACTGCAGAATCTTCGTCAGGGACCCAGATCTGTTGATGAATATACCGAAGAATTTTATCAGCTGCTGGCTCGCACAGATGTGACCGAGTCGCCGCACCAGCGGGTCTCCCGCTACATTGGCGGGCTACGCCTCCAACTTCAAGACACGCTGAATATGTTCGATCCAGCCTCTGTTTCCGAAGCCCATCGGCGTGCCCTCCAGGCAGAAAAACAGTCGGCTCGCCGACCCCAGACTGGCGTTAAGGCCCGGTGCTCCTTCAGGGATCCCTGTGTCCAAACCAGCTTTCCGCCCGACACCTGATTCGATCCCTCCTGGGCGCCGCCCAACACCTGATCCGATACCTCCTGGGCGCGGAGCACCAAGCCGTTCTTCCAGCAATTTACGGTGCTATGGCTGTGGCGAATTAGGGCATCGTCAGGTCGAGTGTCCCAATGCTGCGGGTGCTAGGGGTCTTTTTTCGCAGGAGGCGTTTGAACCAAATCCTATTGTTCTTGATGGTCCTCCAAAATTCGATACTTACGATGATGACTTGCCTGAGGATGCGGAAGAAATCGTGACTGGCGATGTTGGAGCAGTGCTGATGCTGCGCCGTACTTTCCTGTCTCCTCGTGTTCCGGAGCAGAGCGACTGGCTGAGGAGTAACGTGTTCCAGTCGACGTGTACGATCGGCGGGAAGGTGTGCACCTTCATCATTGATGCTGGCAGTTGCGAAAACGTCGTCTCCGAAGCAGCGGTTTTGAAGCTAGGGTTGAGGGCTGAATCGCATCCTAAACCGTACAAGCTCGCCTGGTTAAGTAAAGGTACGGATATTACCGTCTCCAAGCGTGTACTCGTTTCTTTTTCTGTAGGGCAAACATACCATGATGAAGTCTTCTGTGATATTGTCCCTATGGATGCTTGTCATCTACTGCTTGGCCGTCCTTGGCAATTCGACCTGTCTGTTCTACATGATGGGCGGGCAAATACCTACTCATTCCTCTTTCGGGGAAAAAAGATCGTTCTTATGCCATCAAAGCCTCGACCCCTGAGCATTCACTCTACTCCTCCCTCATCAACGTTGCTGTCTCGGGCTTCTTTTCAGACAGCTATGGAAGAGGCTGGCGTAGTTTTCCTACTGTTCTGTGACCCTGTTGTGCCTCTTTCCAAGGCAGACCATAGTCCTGTCATTCAGTCTCTATTGCAGGAGTTTGCCGATGTGTTTCCAGCGGATTTGCCACCCGAATTACCTCCTCTGCGAGATATTCAACATCAGATCGATCTGGTCCCTGGTGCTGCCCTCCCAAATCGACCCCACTACCGAATGAGCCCAAAGGAGCATGAAGAATTACGTCGACAGGTGGAGGATTTGTTGGCGAAGGGACATATCCGGGAAAGTCTCAGCCCTTGTGCGGTTCCGGCATTACTGACTCCGAAGAAGGATGGTTCTTGGCGTATGTGTGTGGACAGCCGAGCTATTAACAAGATCACTGTTCGCTACAGGTTCCCTATACCGCGCCTCGATGATCTGTTAGACCAGTTGGGTGGTGCTTCGTTGTTTAGTAAACTGGATTTGAAGAGTGGATACCATCAGATTCGGATTCGTCCTGGTGATGAGTGGAAGACGGCGTTTAAGACGCATGAGGGCTTGTTTGAGTGGATGGTGATGCCGTTTGGCTTGTCCAACGCGCCTAGCACGTTCATGCGTATCATGAATCAGGCATTGCGGCCTTTCATCGGTAAATTTGTTGTTGTTTACTTTGATGATATTCTGATTTATAGTTCGAACCATTCTGTGCATCTATCCCATTTACGTGAGGTGTTATTGGTGTTGCGTCGAGATAAGTTTTATGCTGCTCCTGTCAAATGTTCTTTTATGTCCCCAGCTGTTCAATTTTTGGGTTATATTGTTTCTGTTGACGAGTTACGAGCTGATCCGAGCAAAGTTGCTGCTGTAGACCAGTGGCCTCGACCTTCTTCCATTACCGAGGTTCGTAGTTTTCATGGTTTAGCATCGTTTTATCGGCGTTTTATTCCCCATTTCAGCAGTATTATGGCCCCGATTACGGATTGCATGAAGGGCACAAAATTTAGTTGGTCCGCCGATGCTGATGCAGCATTTGTAGAAGTTAAAAGGCGTCTTACCACAGCGCCTATTTTGGTGCTGCCTGACTTTTCCCAGCCATTCGAGCTTCATTGTGATGCGTCTAAATTTGGTATTGGGGCAGTTCTCTCCCAATCAGGGCGTCCCGTGGCTTTCTTCAGTGAGAAATTGGCAAATGCCAAACTGCGATTTAGTACTTATGATATTGAATTTTATGCGATCGTTCAGGCTATCAAACATTAGCGTCATTACTTGTTTCAGCGTGAATTTGTGCTATATACTGATCATGATTCTTTGAAGTACCTTGGTAGTCAAGACAAAGTATCTCATAGGCATGCTGCTTGGATAGCTTATTTGCAGCAGTTCACTTTTGTCATCAAGCACAAGGCTGGCATTACGAATCGGGTTGCTGATGCTTTGAGCCGACGTCACACTCTGTTGACTGAGATGCGCGTTCAGGTTCCTGGGTTTGATTCTTTTGTTGACCTTTATGTTACTGACTCTTTCTTTTCTCGGGTTCTGGAACGGATTCAGCAGGGCGAACATTCTGATTTTTTATTGGAAGATGGTTTTCTCTTTCGTGGCATACAACCGTGTATCCCTGACTGTAGTTTGCGTCCGCGGCTGATCCAGGAACTGCATAATGAAGGTCACGTGGGCCGTGATCGAACATACCAGTTGCTGTCGTCCTCCTATTTTTGGCCATCGATGCGGAAGGAAGTTGGTCGTTTCGTCGCCCGTTGTCGAATTTGTCAGTTGGCCAAGGGAACATCTACAAATGCAGGTCTTTATTTACCCCTGCCGATTCCGGCTCAGCCTTGGACCGACATCAGTATGGATTTTGTTCTTGGTTTACCCCGGACTCAGCGTGGATTCGATTCTATTTTTGTGGTGGTTGATCGTTTTTCTAAGATGGTACACTTCATTCCCTGTAAAAAAAACATCTGATGCAGTGTGTGTTGCGCAGCTTTTCTTTCGGGAGATTTATCGTATTCATGGCCTTCCAAGTACCATTGTTTCTGACCGTGACACTCGGTTTGTGAGTCATTTTTGGCGCAGCTTATGGCGTATGGTGAATACACAGCTCAACTTCAGTAGTGCTTATCACCCTCAGACGGATGGTCAGACAGAGGTGGTCAACCGTTCTCTCGGTAACTTGTTGCGCAGTCTGGTAGGAGATCATCCGAAGGCTTGGGATCAGCGCTTACCGCAGGCGGAGTTCGCCCATAACCATGCTCTTAATAGATCCACGGGTTTTTGTCCTTTTCAGGTGATGTATGGTATTGTGCCTAGGGGTCCAGTAGACTTGTTAGCCCTGCCTAGCAAGATTCGTCCTCATACAACTGCTGAAGAACTTGTCTCACAGATTTGCCAAACACACCAACAGACTCATGATCAGTTGGTCTTGAGCACCGCCAAATATAAGTCTCAGGCAGATTCTCATCGTCAAATATAGGTGAAATAGTAGTTTGGAGCTCCGGTGTCAGTTGTATGAGCACCGCCAAATATAGGTGAAATAGGTACTCAAATCGAAGATTTCGACGAGACCGTAAGATTTTAAAACTGTGACTTGTCACAAAGTTTAATACCCAAATTCGACCTCTAAAACCTTCAAAAATCAGTTTTCATATTCAGGCGTTATTTTATTTATTTGTTTTAGTTTCTAGACATTTATGTAATTTTCTTTATTTGATATTAGGGTTTTGGATAGATGCTATATAAAGCATCCTATACCTTATTTTGTCGTCAGACTATTTTGATTAAATAAAAAAACAAAATTAGGGTTTTATCCCTTTTTTAAGCTTCTGCTACGTTTCACTCTCCATCAACAAGTGGATAGAAAATATTAGTATAGTCAACACATTCTTTGTATTGTTAACCCTTCACAACAAGCTTAACCTTGTAGCGCGTACTCCCTGTATGCTCTTCTTTTACCATGTACACTCATCTGTTATATAAAGTCTTCTTATTTTATGGTAGCTCGTTAGTTGTTAAGTTTGATTCTTGAGCAAATAGTTCATCTCATATTTCGTAGCTAATTCATTTGTTTGAATTCTCAACTTGCAAAGCTTTAATATATTTTTAGGCTCACTTCTATGGAGAGTGAATAACGATCTATGACCTTTGGTATCCTACTAATTCTCCAACGAGTGGAAACCAAAATATTGGACTTAGAGAAGCTAGATTATCGTGCTTTATCTCACACACTTTATTTATGTAGTTCTTGACAATATTTTCATGCACACTTATATTGGAAATCTAGCCATACCTTTGGCACCTCTTATTTTTCAACTATATTTGATTTTCCCTTGTATATAACCGGTACATTCTTGTTTCTTATATATATTTTTATTTTTTGAATCCGAGAACCTATAGCTAAAACATCATATTCATATCCAATAAATAAATATCTACTTGATTTATGATAAAGTTTATTTATAGTATTGGAATCAACATGTACATATGAAGAATAACCAAACACTTTCAAGAAATAAAGATTGACCCTCTTACCATTCTATACTTTCCTCTTGAAATCAATGAAATTGATGGTCCTCTATTGATTATGGATTCTCCAAACTAATCCATTATCTTGCTTAAGCTTGATATTTCTAATACCTACTATCTGAAGTAATCTATTATAACTAACAAACAATTTAGAAATTATATGTTGTATCGTTGACAAAACATTCTCGGTTTGAAGTGGTATTTCAAGATACTCATGATTCAAGATCCCAAGAGTCCATAAGACTTTCAACAGTAAGTAGTACGACAATTTGTACTTTTTTTGCAATATAATTTGAACTTTCATTACCATTATTCTTAGGTTTTTTTGCAAAAAAATTGTATGTATCTCATATGGGTGCAGTTCCAACATTCAAGTGAACCTCGTGAACCTTTAGATTGGCTCTTGCTTTGCAATATTCTTGATTTTGATCTTCATATTTTTTATTTTTCTGGAATGATATACCTCTTAATTCAACGTTAAAAACAATGTCACTATTTGATATACATCATCCAATACACGAAGTCTTACCCGTCCAACTTTCCAATTCTATTACATCTAGATTTAATTACAACATCTTCATATCTGATTATAATCGCAGATGATGATCGTGTTTGTCTTCTTCTTTTGTCGTTGATTCTTCTTAAATTCTTCATGAGCTATGCTTTGATATCATATATTATACAATCATGACTAAAAAGAAATAAAACTAAAGAATAAGCACAATCATTTTACTTTATTCACCTAAAACTAGGCTACGTCTAATGAATGAGTATTTGAAAAATAATTTCGAACACTGCATCAATAAACAAACACTAAGAACCATATCAAAATAAGAAATATTTCCGACGATGATAAAAAGGAATTGGTTATAGAAGGAAGCCACTTGTTAGCACAAAAAACCTACGCTGACATGTTCAAGTCAACAAACTGCTCTACAGTTTTTACTCATGTTGAAGTCGAAGAAAAACAAGATCATAATTGTATGCAATTCACAATACGAGACAAAGAAAAACTTATTAATGTAACAAAATTCACACTCATTGGAAAGTTCTCAACAAGTATGCCGAAACTTAATATACTAAAATAATTCTTGAATGCCCTAAATTTTGCTGGTGAATTCAATGTCTCCCTTTGGGACTCAAGACATGCCTTTATTGATTTTTTAAAGGGTGATATGTGTAAATTATGGGTTCGTAAAGTTTGAATTGTGAGAGATTTTTCTATGAGGATTATTGAAAGGGACTACTTCCTTTAATCCTAAATCAGAAATCTTAATTACTCTGGTATGGATAAGGATTGCTAAAAGTCTCGAGTATCTCTATAATATGGATATCATGCACTATATCACATCTGCAATTGGTTTGCCTCTCAAGGTTTGTGTGTCATAAAAGAATAGATCAATGTACAATGCATGGTTGACATTTGACCTTACAAAGAAACTTCAGTTTAATGTTTATGTTGGTTTTGAAAACAACAATGGATGTTGACTTGAAATAAGCTACAAGGATCTACCTAATTATTGTCTAGTTTGTCATCGCATGGGTCACTCACAAGACAAATGCAAGAAAGATTAAACTAAAACCCAGTTCAATGAGGATGGTAAAAAGAATATCTCAACTGACATTATGGATGTTAACACAATACAAACTGTTCAACCAAAATTGAAGTTGATAATTGTCAAATCTCGACATGATGGAATAATATATAATCACAAGGAGACTACTAGCCAGCAAAGAATCATCCCAAAAGGTCAAATTCTCTATTAACATGAATAAACTCAACTCAGAACAGAAAAACTTCTCAAGATATAAATAAAGATAGATCTTAAAAAAACATCAAAAATACATGCAAGAATGACAGAAATACTCCTGAAGAAGCTGAGATTATTGAGGCCATACGAACTCTTGAATATGACTATATGTTATATTCCTCCATTAACTATGAAAACCTAGAAATTGAATCTCATACTCCATGCCAGCAAAACATTGGAATCCTACCATCCACTCACTTACTCAAGACAAGAAAAGTAGACATATAATTTCAGAAATTTCCAAACAATAAGCTTAAGGAAGCCTAAAGAAGAAAGAAGAAATGAAGCTTGGTAATCAAGTCTTTGTTTAGGATTGATAAATATTCAAAGCATACTCAAAATCATGATTAAGCTCCTCAACTGGAATATTCATTGTATTGGAAAAAAAAGATCTCTTTGAATATTGAAATCTATTATTTACAAAGAGAATATTAAGTTGTTTGCCAATAGCCCCTCATTAAGATGAATATTCTCGAGAACATAACAATCAAAAGTTCTCACTAACCTGGCAAATAATTGCAGAAATTTGGATAGATAACTCTAACTTTTCAGGTACAATGCAACCCACGGATCATTCTAAGCTACATGACTCTATGGAATGGAAATTAATGAAAGATTTCCCGCCCAATTTGAAATTTTGAGCTCAATCGAAGCAACTTGTAAAGTTTCTGGATTCTTTGGCATGAAATATAAGAAAACTCCTTGCCCAAACTGCATTTTGAGCTTCTGGTTTTCCTTTTTTCTCTGATGCAGTCAAACCAGTAGACAAAATTTACTATATTTATAAATAGAAATTAAAGAAAGATTACCTGCCCAATATGAATTTCGAGCATCAGCCTTATTCTTTCTCTTTGGAAAGTCTTCATGTTCTGTCCTACTATAATATCTAAGGGTTGCTCCGTCTTCTTCATCCCGCGCTCTTCCTTCTAAGATCTAAAGGAGTAAATGAACCTGAAATCAAAGCATTGAAATTATGAGAATAATCTGGAAGGTTTTTCGATTGGGTGAAATAAAAGATATGCAAGTATAGAGTGTCAGAGCCACGAGCTTACATTATAAACCGTTTTATTGTTTCTCTTCAACAGACGTATACACAAAAGTAAGGGTGTAAGGCCATTTCGTATGTTGATTGTAATTGTTGGTCATGATCCTTACACATGTTGTGCGTCTCTAAACAAAACATTTGGGACGTTCCCAACGTGGAAGGCAAATGCATCTGATAGAAAATTAAATTCGATGCGAGAATACCTGGAGAAAATTGTACGAAAACGTCCGATCAAAAAGTTGTGAATGGTTGTGGAGAAGACTTCCATTAAAATAAGGCATACCTTATATAGTAGCTACAGTTTGTCATATCAGAGTCTGATACGAAAGTGAGCTGTTGCTGAGAACGCTAATAATTGGACTTAGTTCTTTTACCCCTCTTGAACCGGCTATTCTTTACCGTAAAAGTCCATCTAATTAGCCATAATTATAGTGGTGTAACTTGTAATCTCCAAAATTTAAAAAAAAAATTTGTTTAAAAAAAATTTATTACTATAATTATTCTCAAAATAAAAAACCTTTCTAGTAAAAAAAAAAAAGAAAGAACTTCTATATGGACATTTATTTAGTCTATATTATAAAGTAAATATTACTAGTCTAGCGGTTTAATTTACAGATTCCATCCTCATTAATCAAATTCAAATGTATTCGTAGGCGACTATATCCAAACATTTGCCTAATTATAATTTATCATGCAATATCACGCTTAAGATTTAATTTTGACATTGAGACAAATAAAAGAACATAGATTAACCGCCTTAAACATTGTACATGCAATAGTATTGAAGTTTACTTATGACATCGATACCCAATAGCATAGATTGGTCCACATACGTAAGGAAAGAAGAGTGAAAGTGTGATGAAAAAGAATACTATGACAGAACTTTAGTAAGTCAGGTAAAGTAAGTCAGTTGGTCCAATTACAATGGACCATGAAACTTTTTAGCCATATAACATATTGGTAAATAATTTTGACCTACACACCCTTCTTGGTTAAAAAGACATAGGAACTGATCCCAATAATATTAACTTTTACTCTTCATGTCAGCACTAAAGAGAAAACCACCTAGACTTACTTACACTTCCTTCTTTTTCATCACTAAATTTAACTTACTCTTTTAGCAGTAAATAATCCTCAAATTTTTACAGATAAGTTTCTGAGGCAATTCAAAATTCTAAGGTTGGGTTTTTAGTATATAGATGAGTTAAATAAAAGTTTGATTGGATGAGTAACTCAACACATACGATAGAATGTTTATTTAAAAAAATCAAAATAAGTACTGAACTAGTTGAGGGGCCATTTAATAGATAGGTTTAAATAAAAGTACTATCTTTCTCACTCACCTGCAATATACAAGACATTTATGTTTTTACCCAGAAAAGGGGCTACAAATTTAAAACTAAAGCAAAATCATGGTCAAGTCATAAACCATAAATAGAGATCTATGCAATTAGTAATTGCAGCCAAGACTTTAAGTTATGTTTTATTTTAAAGATGGAATTATATAAAAAATACTAGTGTTTATTATTTGTATTTGGCGTGTTTGTTATAGTGGAGATTTTCTTTCTCCTCATCAAATAAAAAAAATTATTTTGTCATCAAATCAAACGTCGTGTTTGTTAAAATTTTTGGCGACTAAACTGTAAATTTTCGTAATATGTCTTGCAATTATAAAAAAAATAATTTACCATACAATTTATGGTATTGTAGATTTAGAAAATGTAGCAACACCATCTCTATTAGACTCAATTTGATGAAACAAATCTTTGCAATACAATAGGTACTTCATCATTGGTCTCCAAATAAAATTATTGATTTATGTCAACTTAACCATGGAGGTATCATTATTCCGTGTTCAATGACAAAAAAAATCACGAGCTCTGATTTTGATATTCTTGAGAGAATATGGAAAGGAAAAGATCTTAGATATTCCGATATTAGAGTTTCAGAGTGCAAAACTTACATGTATAATCCAGAGGAACATGAATCAAAGTTGATCTGAAGACTAAACCTTGTGTGTTTATTTGATATGACGATGAAGAGTATGACTTCAGACTCTATGATCCTAAGAAGAGAATGTAGTCGTAACTAGAGATATAGTATTCTTTGAGCATGAAAAGGGTGTAGAGTTTTTGAGTGCAATGTTCAATTTTACCTTTGATATACCTTTTAATACTACTAATGATTTTCTTCTTTTACATTTCATTATGTAAATCAGACATCAAATAGGAATGTTGAGGGGGTTCCTGATGATATTGAGAATGTTCCACCCGATATTTATATACAAGATGATGTTGATGATAATGATTCTAATCAGATATTATTTGATGAAGAAGTTCATGAGTAGAGAGAGAAGCCTACCCCCCATATGGAAGATGGACAAATTCGAAGGTCAACTAGAGAGAGAGAAACTTCAAACATTGTATCCAAACTCGAAGTTTATTATAGTTACTAAAGATGTTGAGCCAAAGAATTATCGAGAAGTGTTATCTCATGAAGAGATTACCCTTTGGCTTGATACTATGAAGGAAGAGATGTATTCCTTAAAAAATTGATGAAGCTTATGAGCTACTGAAACTTTCTAATAGAAAATAAGTCTTAAAAATAGATGGATTTCCAAGAACAATAGAGATTATGAGAAGATTGTCAAGCATTAACTAGGTTGGTAGTAGAATGATGCAATCAGAAAAAGAACATTAATTTTGATGAGATCTTCTCTCATATTGTCAAGGCGACTTCTATCAGAATTGTGTTGGATATAACTGGAAGTCTTAATCTTGAGTTGGAACAACTTGACTAAAAACAACCTTTTTACATGATGACTTGCATGGGGAAATTTGCATGGAGTACCTAAAGTTTTTGAAGAGAAAGGGAAATAAAAAATTGTTTGTAAGCGAAAGAAAGTTTGTATGGGCTTAAACAAGTGCCAATATAATGGCATCGTAAATTCGACTCATATATGACATATAATGGTTGCAATTGAAATCATGTCGATCATTTTGTCTATTTTAGAAAGTTCACTAGTGGTTATTTCATCATACTCATTCTATATGTAGACGATATGTTGATGGTCGGTTAAGATGTGGAGATGATTATCATTTTGAACAAAGACTTAACCAAATCGTTTGACAAGAAAGATTTAGATCCATCAAATCAAATCTTAGGCATAAAGATTTTTTATGGTAAACTAGATGGAAAATTATGGTTATCGAGAGAGAAATATATTGAATGCGCACTTTAAAATTTTAACATGAAGAATGTAAAATCAGTTGATACACCGTTCAAGTTAAGCAAGGATATGTGGCATATAATAGACAAAGAGAAAGAAGGTATGTTAACTCATATTTACTCTTGTGTTATTTGTTCTTTGATGTATGATATAGTTTGTATAAGATCATATATTGCATATGATCTCAGTTTCATGAGTAATTATTTCTCGGATTTGGGTAAAGTTCATTGGGAATCAATGAAGTGGATTTTCATATACTTGCGAGGGACTTCTTATTTGATTTTATGTTACGAAGGTGGCAAACTTATACTTAAAGAACTTACGGATACCGACATGGATGGTGATCTTGATGACTAGAACTCTACTTCAGGTTATGGGTTTACATTTTCAAAGAGAACCATTTCCTTGTAATCCAAGCTACAAAAATGTGTAGCATTGTCAACAACTCAGGCAGAGTATATTATATCACTATAAGCAAGAAAATAGATAATTTGGCTTAAGAGGTTCATTCGAAAGTTGGGGTTGAAGTAAGATGAGTATTTAGTATTATGTGATAATTATAGTGCTATGAATTCAATCAAGAATCAAATTTATTACGAACACACCAAACATATTGATGTCAGATTTCATTAGTTGCAGGGTGTGATCGAGATAAAGGAAATAAATTTAAAAAACGTTCACGGTGATAATAATTGTGCGGACATGTTTACTAAGGCCATCTCCGTAAGAAAGGTTTAGATTTAGTGTAAGCTCATCGACATGAGGCTCAAATGATCATCTCATGATCGTATTTTACTCATAATAGGCTGGAATAAGGGAACTTGGTTGTTAAGTCTAGCCCAACCAAACTTATAACTTAGGGTTTTTATATCCATATGGTTATATATATAGGGTAAGAGATAAGATAATCACACAAAAAGTACAAGAAGAAATATAATTTTCAATTTTCGGATTTGTTGAGTGCAACCATAGTAAAAAGATCTGATCGAGGGGAAAACAGTGTTGGTTTTTACTGAATTTTGGACATAGTGTTCGGGTCATCTAAGGTTTCAATATAACTGGTTGGATTTTGATTTGATGCTACGGTTAAGGATAAATAGTTACTAGAATATTGCATTATCTTGGTGATATTATTCAATTATACTTCTCAACTTGTTAGTTTATTATGCTTGAAATTATTGGTGGGTTGTATATCTTTTATATTAAATTGGATATACATGTACCATCAACGTATCATAATAATAAAAGTGGTTTGGATTGACTTCTCATAAGTCTATTAGTTTTTACTCAAATGAAAACTCAAATGATAGAGCATTATGCATATTGCAAAGTCACATGAAAACTCAAATGATAGAGCATTATGTATAAAAGAATTATTAATTTGATTAATATTGCAAACTCACACTAAATATCAAGAAAATGAAATCATTCAGTGTTAGTCTCTAAGTTATCTTTGGAGTTTATTATGTCCAATGTTAGTCTTTAGGTTGTTCCTACCAAATTATTATGTAAAAACAAATATTCTAGTTATCGTAAACTAGTTTGTTCAACAAACGAATCTCAACACATGAAGTTTTCTTTTTGTTTTATCTGATTAGTTCAGTTTAACTATTTTGTACCTAAAAACACCGACGGATTTTGAAGATGCATTATCTTCTAGCTAAGAAAATCTTATGATAGAACCATTTAACCATAAAGATGTTATTGACAAGACTATAACCTTTCACGATAAGTTGTCGTGCCAATTTGCCGCAAAATATGTAAAACTACAAATACCATATGGGTTTTTCCAATAAAAGAAAGAATTAAAGGAACAAAGAACTCAATATCTAAAAGAAACTTTTTTTAAAAACAGAGTATCTCAAAATTTTAGACACTTTGTTTTTGAAGTAGAAAAACATAAAATAAAATAAACAAATATTAATTTTAAGGAGTAAAAATAGAATTAAAATCGAAGGAAAATTTGTGCAATGCTTTCAAATTGACTTTAGTTCTACGTGATAGATCCAGAAAGAAGATGACGTACCAGGGATTAAATCTATAGAAATCTCCATATCGAGGGATTATGGTCGGAGGTTTGGAAGTCCAATGACTAAACGAAATAAAGCAGCATAGTCGAAAGATGATCCACCGAGTTAAGTCGTATTTGATATACTATTATTTGTGTCCCATAAATGGTATCATAGTTTCAGATACTAACAAAACATGGTATAGATGAAATTATCGGATGTCGACCAAATGATAAACTGACAGTCATGGTCAAGGTGAATGATTTTTTCTATATATTAATAATATTACTAGTATGTAGTGTTTGTGGCTCATCAAACAAGTGACTTGATTGTAGTGTATCAATAGGGAACATATAGTGTCGTCTGATAAAAGTGGCAGATATATTCGTTGTAAAGATTTATTGCTCATATGGTGAACTTTGACATAACCTAATTAGAATGAACATATGAAACTCAATTAAAAAAAAGGTTAACATGATACTTTGTTTGAGAAAAGGATTTGTTAGATGCGACAAAAATTCTACATTAGTTAAACATAAAAATAAAAATAAATGGTATTCAACTACAAACATATCTCAACTAGTATGGAACCTTTTAAAAATAGACAAAAATAAAACCTACGGACTTCCAAGACTAAAATATAGAATATAGTTCTATATATACCCAAAACTTGGTTTAAGTTTACTCAGTTTTAAGTTTACCCACTATTGGTATAAGTTTACCCAATTTTAGACGAAAATACCCTTTTGTGGGTATATAAGCCTTTTTTACTAAATCTTCTTCACCTCATTTTCTCTCAAACTCTCTCTCACTTTCCTCACTCCTCTCACTTCTCTCTAAAACCATATCTCGCACTTCTTTGTAAAACCTCCAACATCTCTTTAACTTTCTGACAAACTACAACTCCTCATCCTCCTCCGTCACGGTGAAGAAGAAAGATCCACCACCAACAAAGTAAGTTTTGTAATTTTAATTTCTAATTTATTTAGGATAGAAATTAGTGATTTTGGTTAATATGTTTAGTTAGTATCATAAATTTAAGTTAGAGTTGAATTAGGGTAGAAATTAGGATTTAATTAGGGAATTTAGAGTTGTTTGGAGGCCATTTCCCACCCCATAGCCGGCAGGCTAATGGCCAGCACTGACAACAGTGGGGTGCACCAGACACTCCACCGGTGTGTAAGGCATATACCCACCGGTACAGAGGTTGTGCACCGATGGTGCACAACCATGACCTTTTTAATTTTTTAATGTTTAATTAATTATTTTTACGTTTAATTTGTTGGAATGCTTTATATGATTTATGTGAATAACAACCTTGTCTTTTACTTGTTTATTTCGGTACCGAGTTTGTAGATCCACGACCTAGTGACCTTCCTCGATCAAGAATGATTCACCCGGGATCAAGGGTAATTCACCCGAGGAAAAAATTTGAAGACTGTTAGGGACATGGAAAATGAAAGAATCTGTGAAAAAAAAACAGACGATCATCGACGATAAAGGATTCGCAGCGATCAGTTGCGCTGTATCAACTATAAGAAGATAAAAGAGAATGTTGAAAAAATAGTTGACGATACTCATAATGTCTCATCAAGACGGGACGCACCACTAGTGCGATCAACTACAGTCCACCAATCACCAGGTGTATTACAACCATCGTCCACTATTCGTTCACTACCAACGACGCATACTAGTTTTTCATGGCCACCCCCAGTTAGTGATAAGGTGGAAGCTACTGGAGATTTGAGCAAGATGTATTGGGCGCAGAGGTGGTTGATGTATACACAATGAGGAGGACAAGATGATGTTTGCAGTTTTGAAATGCAACAACATACCCCTATTTCCTGACTTTAAGGAGCACGAGGCATTCCACGTCTTCGTCGGACAGGTTAGTATTAACTTGTTGTACGTTTTTGGTAGTTAAGTTTGACCTTGTATGTTATCTGACGTACTCTTTTATTTACAGGATCGTACATCGTTAGGTATACATGCCAATTATAATGTGCTACGTATGTGGGACCTCATCGCTCATCCAAAGGTGCAGCAACACTTATCGTGCATTCTTTTCGGACCCCTTATTGCTCACTTGCCTCAGTACTTCACGCATTCTGTACTGAAGTAGTTATTTATTGAGCGTTGGCATCAGGAGACCAATACGTTCCACTTCAGCTTTGGGGAGATGACCATCACTCTCGACAATGTTATCTGCATTATAGGCCCCCATGTAGTGGGTAGGATTTTGGACGTGGTTACGGTTCCACGGGATGAGGCTTATACTTATTATGAGACTATGTTGGGGTTGAGCGTTGTGGAGGTCCACGAGGATCTGAAGTCAAGATCAAGTGGCTGCAGGAGCCGTTTACAAAGGATCGTTACATTGAGCAAACTGACCCAGACATTATCCGTCAAGTATCACGAGCATTCTTGATGTTCTTATTTGGTTGCACTATCTTTGCAGATACTAGTCAGAAGAGTATCAAGGTTGATTACCTTTATGGGATAGATAACATGGACACGAGTTTATGAGACATCGCATAGGGACCAGTGTTTTGGCATTTCTGTTTCGTGCTTTGGATGATGCTTGAAAAGCATCGAAGCATAACCTTTACGGATTCGTTGCCATGCTAGACTACTGGATTTAAGATCACTTCCTTGCATTTATAGCCCTAGAGAACGTGGATAATGTATCGAGAAAGCCGAGGATTATAAGGTGGGGACCCAAGAGGATTGTGGGAGCAAACGTCTACCCAAAATCAACGATGCGTTCGATTCTTTCAGATCTTAAGGAGACAGAGGTAAGTAACCATATTTTTATTAGCAACTTATTTATTTTATTTGTTATTATATTTTATTAGCAAAACTATTTTTTACATGTGGTGTTCCAGCCATATAAGCGAGTTCGGGTCCAGTTCCCCGTGCAGGAGATTCACATCATCGCTTGCGGATGATGGGCACTTTAGAGGGATACATGTTTGATCGAGTCATGCGCCCGTTTGAACAAGTTCAGGATGAAACTGAACTCTCATTCGTACTTATACTTGGGTGTAAGAAGAGAGCTTTTGCTCGCTGCACGTGGTGTGAGAGTGCGTAGCTAGACTGGTGTCAACACTTACTTCAAGAGGAGCGGTTGACCGTTACAGTTGATACTTACAAGCAATCGACGACGAAGACATATTGGAGGTACTTGGCTAAGTATGGTTGGCGTGTGATCACCCCACCCCCGCGCACTATCGATGATAGACTGTTAGAGGCAGTTAGATCTTTGACCGCTTTGCTTATACGTTGAGATTTAGAGGGTGCACTACGGTGGAGAGAGCAATTTTTGCAATTATTCTCTCATTGGCTAGTTGTTCTTATTATTGGACTTTTTTAGTTATGTTGGGTTGTTTGTTTCTCTTTGTGCTTATGTTTTGGTATCACATTAGACGATTATGTTTTGGTATCGCATTGGAAGATTATGTTTTGGTATCGCATTGGACGATTGATTGTTGATTTGTATTAGTACTTTGTTGTTATGATTTGAACGTTATTCTGTTTTCGTTCATCTTTATATGTTTTATACAATTGTCAACTTATATCTTTTACTCGAGCCTATAAATTATATTCGAAACTAAAAAAAACATTACATTGAATTTTGAAAACCTAAAAATTATGATAAAAACTAATATGATTAAAACCAATATAAACTCTGAAAACCTAAAAACTACGATAAAAACTAATATGGTTAAAACCAATATAAACTTTGAAAACCTAATGATTTGTAATAGCTCTAATCTAAAAAGTATGATTAAAAGCAACACTACACAGTAAAAAAATTATGGAAAAAACCTAGATCAAAATATATTGGGATGAAAAAAAACAAAATTACAAGTATTTGTGCACCATTGGTGCTTAGTCATGAGAACCAATGGTGCACACTACTTTGTATCCATTGTGCAAATAGGTGTGCACCATAGGTACTCTCTACTGTGCACCAATGGTGCATAATACCGGTTGTGTAGGGTGCATTTACCGATGGGTACAGGCATCCCATGCTGATCATGCCCTGCACCGGTTGGTGTCAATTGTACTGACCGGTACTAGGCACCATTGCTTAATAGTCGGTGGCACCAATGGTGCCTCACCCTCCGCGCCGATGGTGTACCATTTTTTGCAACATTGGTACGTAGGGTGGTGCAACGATGGTGCTACGTGTTTCAGAATTTGTTTTTCCCGCTTTTGGATTGCCGCCGAAATTATATCCCGCTCGATAATTCCCGCCAAACTAAAATTTAACTCTTCCATATAAGGATACCGATTTTCATTATACCAAACACACAATTTCAAGTATTCTCTCTCAATTTGTTTAACTACAGGTGAAGCGTGTTTAACGATGTTCATCTACTCAAAGATGTAAAAAATGTGAAGTTTACTAGGTCGGATGATAATACAGATGGGTTTTCCGATGAACTTTTATGCATGATGTATTTGTTGTATGACATCTTGTCTACAGCTACAAGAATTCCTCATTCTCTTAAATGTGAAGATGTAGAGACTAAATATATGTATATCACAAGTGGACCAATGTTTTTGGTGTTTAACCAGCCACCAGATATTAGAAATGAGACATTTGAATACCTTTGCTTTAGTAGTCACGGATTATTTGTCTAACAAAATGATGCAATATGTTGAGGATCAAATCATCTTTTAAAGAGGAAACAATGCATAGTCATACCGAAAACGGAGCCTATGATTTTGATTGATTTTGTATTTTATCTTTAGTTATGTAGCGTTGTTTTGTCTCCAATCACAAGTTGTCGTTGTTTCTTTAATGAAATTTTATGAGATTTATAAATTATAAGTTTTGCTTTGTTATTTTGGCAGTTAATTGCTTTAATCATTAATATAAAAACAAACACAACATATTTACTATGAAGTAAACATACTAATTATAAATACAACATAACTCTTAAAACTGAAGTATGAAATGTTTGAAATAACATACAAATAAACCACGAAATAACAACAACCATGCAAAGTACTAAATACCAACTAAAAAAATTCGTCCAGATCAGTTACTTGTAGTAAATCCACGTATGTCTTGTAGCGAATAAGTATTGGTAACTTCTAAGTTGAAGTGTCTTCATTGCGCAGTGCATTCGACATAGGATGTATACGTGCGCATGGATATAGAGCCTTGACAACTAGTTGTAAAATTAATTTAGAGTTAGACTAAGATTGTTTACAAGACAACGGTACTATATAGCATAAATATGAGACAAATGACTTACATTGACGAAAAGATTAGTATCTACAAAAATAAACCCAGTTTCACATCTTTTGGACACTATAGGGGATGTGTCTCGCAGAGGTTGAAAATTTTGGATTTAATTGTGAGATCCTACAAGTGATACAAAATGAACAATGCATTGGAACTTGGTTGCGATCGTTACATCCATCTCCAGCATTGTCATCTAATATTTGGTGGATGCTCGTGTGTCGTAATAGGTTAACACTTTCAACCACCTTCAAGTATTCTTATTTACTGTTGTATATGTTGCCATAAACCGCATAGTTATCCATTAGTTCATCGTAAATTTCCCTCCTAGCAGTTTTCCAACCTTCTTTATAACCATACAACCCAAATGAAACTGCTCGATAACCACAATGGTCATTTGCCCTAACGTCATTTATGATGAGTCCGAATTCTGCATGCTCCCCGGACAAGGACAGATCGGTCCAAGGCCTCCGGACCGGACAGATCACTTCGAACACTTAGCCCAAATGACTGTTCGAACTATGACAAAAGTACTAAAAAACCTAAACACTACTTGACTAAACTACTTGCTCTCCTACTTAGAGCTCATGGGTCTTTGAACATGACCCGGGTCCATTAAACATGACCCGAAAGCCCATAAGGGCCCAAACATTAGGGTATAAATACCCAACCACCTGCATTAAGTGTGGGTAATGAGAATTAACCGCAACCAGCCAGCTTAATTATCTCTCTACTCTCTACACTAAATATATAACACCCACATACTACTATTAAACACCAAACAAATTACAAGCCTACCCTCAGGCGATAATTATCCTCACCAAATTGGCGACCACAGTGGGAGTAGAGGGTGCCTGAATCAAGCATTCAAAACCAGCAAAGAAATTCTGTCTGAATAAATCCGGACAATTCAGAAGTACCACCGGCTCTGCTCGAAGTGGTGGGAGAGAACGATGAGTACACTATCGAAAAGCGCGATATGCTAAAGGGTGTAATAGAAGCTCTGAGGGCAGAAAAGGCTAAGATGGACATGAAAGAAAAGTCCAAAGCATCAGTTGCTCATCACACCGACAACCCCAGAGAGCATGAGTCTTCAAAGACTCATGTGAGCACCAAAAAGACTCATGCCAGCTCCAAAAAGTCTCACCGGTCTAAGCCAGTGGAGAGTTCTGACTAAAGCTCAGAATCTACTGATAGCTCTTCGGACAATGAAGGATTTGAAAAATCCTTATCCTCTAGCAGCGATGAGGGTCGAACTAGAAAGAAGCAAAAGCAGATAAAAAAATATTCAAGAAAAAGGGATAGACATGGAAGGATGAAGAAGAATATTGGTAAAGGGTCATCTCACAGCCGGAGGCATGTGGACCGGATGCTGATGGATCCCTTCGCTTTTCACGATGAACCAGGTATCTTTGCAACTCCCAATGAGGATATTGTGTTCAGTCATGGAAGAAATTGGAGGCAATCTCCATTATCTTCTAAAATTCTGTCCGGAAACCTCCCTAAGAGGTTTGACAGCACCAAAATAGAAAAGTACGATGGCAGTACTGATCCGGACAGCCATTTGGAACAAATTAAAAACTTCATGATGAACTTTGACGACGATGATAAACTACTTTGTAGGGCATTCTCCCAATCATTTACGGGGAGTGGTCTAAAATGGTACAACAGCCTACCTCAGGGTTGTATTAAAGATTTCGATACTTTTTGGGTAGCCTTTCGAAGGCAGTTTGTAGGGAGTAAAGAGCTAAAGGGCAATGGAGACACAATAATCCATTGTGCCCATGAACCAAATGAGTCCTTGAAAGAATATATAAGCCGTTTTGTGAACACCAAGAATGGGTTGGCTGATTGCTTCGAACAGGTAGCAATATCATCCCTAAGACAGGGCTTGAACCCTGGCAACTTGGCTGACTCAGTGACCAAAAAGAAGGCCATGACATGGGGAGGGTTGCTGAATCAGGTTGGAAAACAAATAAATGTTGATGAAATGAAGAAAACCAGGGTGCACAGGCAGGTGAGGTCTACCCCGGTGGCACCAAATCCCAATCAGAATCAGTCTGGGAACAAAGCAAGAGAGACCGGACAGGGGCATGGTAGGGCAAAAGCTCAGTCTCAGCCAGCTGCTCCTGCTCAGAGTCAGCAATCCAGAAACAAGAGAGGGCCATGGGTCCAACCGGAATGGTTCGCCGAATTAAAAGAAAGTGTGGCCACCATTTTTGATAAAACAAAGGAAGAGGTGCATCATCGGAGACCAGCCACATTGCAGCCTCCCAGAGAACATCGCAATAACTCTTTTTGCCAATATCACAATGATATTGGCCATACCACTGATGACTGCATAGCATTGAAACAAGAAGTTCAGAACTTGATTGAGAGGGGAAACTGGGAGCTTACGTCAAAAGAAGAGGAGGTAACAGGCCTGACAACACTCACCGGGTTGGTCCAAGTAATGCTGCTCCGGAGGCAGCCATGGTTATAATTGAGAGGTTTGATGTGGAATCTGAGTAATGTTCTACAATTGAGGAATGTTCTAGGTCGGTCTCTGAACTCATTAAGTTTTTTGAGTCACTTACAATTTTCGGAGGGGACACTATGACAGCTCCTACTGCTTCTTCGAGGAAGATGCACGTTCATACTTTAGCCTCCCAGCTAGAAGGAGGCATGACTTCCTATCAGTCACAAAATTTATTCCCCTTCATTGTTTTTTATGAAGATGATTTCAGAGATATTGCTGGCCCTCATGAGGATGCTGTTGTCATAGGAGCATCTATAGGGGGCAATGACATAAGACGAATTCTGGTGGATACTGGAAGCTCAACCAATATCCTTTTCCTAACCACATACAAGAGAATGAAAAATCCAGCTGTAATTCAGAGTTCGGACAGATCAACTGTGGGCTTTACAGGCAGCTCAGCAGATGTGATCGGGGAGTTCGAAGAGGAAGTTCTATTGGGCAAGGGCCCTTTCAAGAAAATGGTCAGAATACTCTTTATTGTGGTGGATTGTCCCACTTGCTATAATGCTATTCTAGGGAGGTCTTGGCTCTCTAGGATGCATGCAGTGGCGTCGACAGTCCACCAGAGCTTGAAATATGTTGTTTAGGGACAGGTTAGAGTCGTCCGGAGCAGTCAAAAGATTGCAAGAGAGTGTTATGCTACTGCTCCCGGACGCTGGGGGCAGTTCACATCAACGAGCAATAGCAGTTTGAGGGGCTTTCTAGGGGTGGGGGTGAAATTGATGACCCCAGAGAGACCCCTGGAGTGTTGATACCGGTCGAAGAGGTAAAGACACACTGTTTGGAAGAAGGAAGAAGTGTTAAGATAGGCTCCAAAATGCCACCCGATCTAAAAAATGAAATGTTAAAGTTTTTGAAGAATCATCAGCACGTTTTTGCTTGGTGCAATGCTGATGTTACTGGGGTTCCAGCAGAAGTGATATCACATCACCTATCTGTCCGGAGAGACATAGCACCAGTGGTTCAAAAGAGAAGAGTTTTTTCTAAGGAGAAGGCTGATGTCATTGTGCAAGAGGTTGACAGGCTCACAAAGATGGGGCATATCAAGGAGTCTCAGTATCCTTTGTGGACTGCCAATCCGGTTCTAGTAAAAAAGAAAAATGGCAAGTGGCGCATGTGCATTGACTTCACAGATCTCAATAGAGCTTGCCCAAAATATTTGTATCCGGTCCCCCGGATTGATCAGTTAGTAGACTCCACCTCTGGGAACAAGTTGCTTTCCTTTATGGATGCCTTCTCCGGATACAACCAGATTCAAGTAGATCTGAAGGATCAAGAGCATACCACATTTGTCACTGACAGAGGTCTTCATTTCTATAAGATTGGAAGAAATATGGAAGTATACATTGACGACATGATGGTGAAGAGTGTGGACGAGCAATTGCATTTGTCTGATCTCCAAGAAACTTTTGCCAACTTGGTAAAAGTAAATTTAAATTTAAACCCAGAAAAATGTGTGTTCGGAGTGCAGTCCGGAAAGTTTCTAGGCTATATTATAAGTGAGCATGGGATACAGCCCGATCCGGACCAGCTCAATGCTCTATTCCAGATGGAGCCAGCTAGAAATATTAAAGAAGTACAATGGTTAACGGGGAAATTAGCTACCTTAAACAGATTTATCTCAAGGTCTTCGGACAGGTGTGCCCCCTTCTTTCAAACCTTGAAGGGTGCAAAGGGATTTGATTGGACCCCACAGTGTGATGAGGCTTTCAATGAGATCAAGAAGCACATGTCCTCCCCCAAAACTTTGTTTAAACCAGTTGATGGGGAGACACTCTTCGTATATTTGGCAGTTTCAAGTTGTGTAATCAGTGTTGTATTGGTGAGGGAGGTCGATGGTCATCCTCATCCAGTATACTACATCAGCAAAAGTTTGATAGATGCAGAAAGGCGTTACTTGAAACTCGAAAAATTAGCATTAGCCCTAGTGATAGCTGCCAGGAAGATGAGGCCTTATTTCCAGGCTCATCCCATCATCGTCCGGACTTCTTTTCCCCTGAAGAATGTCCTCCAAAAGGCAGACATTTCAAGCAGGATGACTAAGTGGTCAGTAGAGTTGGGGGACTTCGACATAAACTTTGCTCCTCGAACAGCAGTCAAGGCCCAAGTTGTGGCAGACTTTTTGGTTGAATTTCACTCCGACAGGGATTCGGAGCAAACTACTGACATAAAAGATAAAAAAGGTATGGGTCGTCCAAACAGATGGTGGATCTAGCACTATGGGATGTGCTGCAGGGGTGTGTTTAACTTCTTTATATGGAGACAAGATGTACCAGGCTATTTGTTTTGCTTTCAGAGCATCTAATAATGAGTCCGAATACGAAGCAGCTATAGCTGGTTTAAGGTTAGCCTACATTTATGGGGCTAAGAGGGTCAGGCTACTAAGTGACTCCCAGCTTTTTATCCACCATGCTCAAGGCCAATCTGAGGCTAAAAAGGAGCAGCTTGTGAAATATTTACTCCTCCTTAAAAATGAAGCACTCAAGTTTAAAGGTGTTGTTTATGAGCCCATACCCCGGGCAGAAAATGAGCTAGCAGACTCGTTAGCAACCATAGCATATACGGAGTCATATCCATGGATCCATGTGCTGGAAAGCCCCTCCATTCAACTTAGTAAGGGTAAAGAAGAGGAAATTTTTGAAGTACAAGTGAAACAACCTCAAGACTGGAGGTTTCATCTCCTGCAATATCTCTCTGATGGTATCGTGCCTCCGGATAAGTCACTAGCCAGAACATTGAAACACAAGGCTCATGGTTTCATCATATTGAGAGAAGTGTTGTATAAAAAATCTTACAGTAAACCTCTCCTGCGCTGTTTGGGGAATGAAGAGTCTCAAGTAGTCCTCTCCGAATTGCATGATGGTGAGGGATCAGTCCATTATGGATTCAGGGCTTTAACAAGAAGAGTTTTACTGGCCGGATACTATTGACCATCTATCATGAAAGATGCTAAGGAATTGGTAAGAAGGTGTGACCCATGCCAGAGATACAGCAATGAAATTCATGTCCCAGTCATTCCTTTAGAATCAATTTCTGAGCCTATTCCTTTTGCTCGATGAGGATTGGATTTCGTAGGGCCTCTCCCTGTGGCGTCCGGAGGACGCAAAACTATAATTGTTGCCATAGACTACTTTTTGAAGTGGATTGAAGCAGCCCCTCTAGCAGGAACCACATCAAAAGCTGTTATAAAATTCATTTTATCCAACATCTGTTGCAGATTTGGTGTCCCACAAAAGATAACAACAGACAACGGGCCACAGTTCGACAATAGGGAAATGGAGAGCTTTTGTGCCTCAAGGGGTATACAACATTGTTTCTCTTCACCTTTCCACCCACAAGCAAATGGGCAAGTTGAAGTAGCTAATAGAACTATACTGTCCGGTTTAAAGAAGAATTTGGAAGGGGCTTCTGGGAAGTGGCCTAGTTATTTATAAGAGGTCTTGTGGGCTTACCGGACAACACATAGGGCTACAACACAAGAGTCACCTTTTGCTTTGGTCTATGGGATGGATGCAGTAGCTCCCATAGAAGCAACTCTCCCGTCATTTCGTGTTCACAACTTCTCCGAACATGCTAACGAGGTGGCAATCAGAGGTCAACTTGATTTGATAGAAGAAAGACGAGTTAAAGCTCACCTTAGAGTTGCACACTATCAGGGTTTGATGAGAAGCATGTTTGCTTCCAAAGTTAAAAGAAGAGATTTCCAACCGGGGGACAAGGTATTAAGGAAAGTCTTCTTACACACTAAAGAAAAGCTGTTCGGAAAGCTGGCCCCAACTTGGGAAGGTCCGTATATGGTTGTTGAAAGAGTTAAACTTGGAACATATTGGTTGGAAGACAAAGATGGAAGAGTTTTGACTCAACCTTGGAATATCAAGCATCTCCGGATGTACTTGGAATAGCATTTGTGTAAATATTTACTTGTTTAAACATCCATGTAAATATTTGGGGGCATACTCTTTCCTCCCTGGTGGCACGGGGAGGTTTTAACGAGGTGTCCGAGCTTTTAATAAAAAATGATGCCTTCTTAAAAAATTTCTAAAGTATTTTAAGTTTTGTCATTTATCATACTATCCGGACTGAAATAACTAAGGGCTATTTAAACTCTAGCCGGAGAACTTAAACACTCTCACTATGAAATAACTAAAGGTTGTTTAAACTCTAGCCATTAAAATTGGAACAGACTATGAAAGAAGATGAGAATTGCATGAAACAAAGATATTCATTAAAATAAAGTGCCTTGGCCTTCCAAGGACTTTTTGAATTGTCAAAAACAGAACAGAAAACCTATCCGGTCAGTTGCCGGACACGATTACAAAAAGAATGCCTTGGCCTTCCAAGGACTTTAGTCTGAATAAAGAGTAAAAAAGTGGTTTATAAATTAAGACTGAGCCTTTGAAGATGGCTCAGCTTCGTTTACCTTCTTCTTTCCCTTAGGATCATTTTCCTCTTCGTCTGGGCTCTCTCCGGCACGTTCTTCGTCATCGGATGAGGAAGCGCTAGAATAACCATGCAAGTCTCCATCAGCCATTGTATGATACGGGAGATCTTCAGACTCAACATGAAGCCATAAGTCCCCTAGGTTCCTCTTCGGAAACTTCTCGTGGAAGAGTAGAACCATGTCAGACCTCACCTTGGCGTACATTTCCTCCTGGCTGTCGATCATTCTGGTGGCATAAGCGTCAATCTTGGCTTGGATCTTGGCCTCCTGCTCCTTTAGCAAAGTAGCATTCTCCTCGGCAGCCTTGGACACTGTATTCTCAAGGGCGATTTTATCATTGGTCAAGTTGGTGATGATTTGATCTTTGGCTTTGGATTCTCCCTTTGAGGTGGTAAAGTCTTTCTCCAGACCGGAAAGCTTCTCCCGGAGCTCTCTAATGGTGTCCTCTAAAGTGGAGACTTTTGTGGTGCTTGCCTCTTGTTTTCTCTTCAACTCCTCGGTTTCTTCCTTTAAAATGGCAGCATTGGAAGTGGCAGTGCGAAGGTCATCGGACAGCCTCTCTTTGTCAGACTTGAGATCTTTGATGATATCGGCCTGGTTTCGGACTTATTTCTCCAACCCAAGTACAGGCTGAACGTTGCTTAACAAAGAGTGGGCTATTGCATCCCTTTCACTAGAAACGATAAAGGTCTTACCATTAAAAGTGACCGTGTTGGAGGTGCTTGAAGGAAGGTAAGGCCTGACAAAGTCAGCTCTGGGAAGATTGAGGAAGTATTCACCAAGCTCACCAAGATCGGTGATGTCTACTCCATCAATATTGATATCTCCCCCCTCAACCTCATCGGTATGAAAGTCACCCGGAATCTCCTCGGCATGCGTTGGGTCAGTAGGATCAGCTTGGAAAGAAGGCTCCGGAGCCCGGAGAGAAAGCTCGTCTCCCTTAGAAGTCTTCTTCTTCTTGGCCTCCCGGTCTGTGCTTTCGCTTCCCTGTTTACGATTTCTCTTGGAAGCCCTTGGAGGTTTGGGGAGGTTCGCTTCTTGCTTTTCAGTCTCTTGCTCCACCACTTCCAAGAGAGCAGCATCGATTTGGCTCTAGGCTGGCCCCTCCTGGTCTATTGGAGCATCCTTCTCTGCATCAGCAGGGTTAGCACCACCCACCACCTTCTTGCCCTTCTTCTTCTTGCCTTTCATCTTGCTCAGGGCTTTGGCCCGGCCTGGCAGGAAGAGTGTCCCATCTAGTTCATGGGTCCTCTTAAGCACAACATCCGGAGGAGGCTGAGTGGTGAGCTCCTCCCAAGTCAAGTCTCTCCGACCTGTGGTGTTCCACAAGTGAGACCTTGCCAAGTTGCCACTGGTAAAAGCAGCATGGAATCGGTTCCCCCACTTCTCAGCAGTCCAAGCATTGATCTTGGTGCAAGTAGCCTGCCCGGTTTTCTGATAGTCACTGAACTCCTTGGGCAGTACTGCCAAGGCAAAAGTGAGACACATTAGTTCGAACTATTTCAAAAAAAAGACAAAAGTATAAAGCGGAAGACTTACGATCACTCTTCCACCTGCTTCTGAGAAGACTTGGGTTCTCTCCGGACTTGATTCTCCTTCCATTTTCCCAAGCTCCACTTACGAACAGGAACTGAGTCCTCCAATTCCTCTCCGCCTCTAACAAATCATCCACAGCCTTGAAATCATCTCCCATATTGAAATGGTAAAAGGGGATGTGGGGGTTTCTGCACAGACTGGCCACAGCAGCAAACTCCTCCATTGGCAGAGGAATCCCGAAGAGCCTTGAAGCCATGATGCAGGCCATGAGGGTATACCAGGCATTAGGGCTCAGTTGGCTCGGGCAAAGCTTTATCAGATGGAAGTATCTGACAACTTCAGGGTCTAAGGGGAGTCTAAGTCCCCAATTGAACAGCTCAATGAAGATGACAACTTCACTCAGTTTGCAGTCCATAGGAGTCTCCGGGTGTATGGGGATCCTGATCTTCACGTTCTCTGGTATTCCCCACTTCGTACGCATCCAGCCCAGCTCAGCTGTGTGGATAAATGCGTAGTTGATTTTCTGCAGGGCAAGGAGGTAATTAACGCTGACCTTGTGAAAACAAGGCCCCACTCTTCCTTCGAGGCTCTCCGGCAGATCCGGATGCCTCAAATACAATTTCTCTTTGCCTTTGTCCTTCTTGGAAACTATTGCACTACTGGTCTGACCGGAGGGCTCAGACTCAAATGGAGCCTCTTCAACAGGGTCCTCCATTACTTCGTCCATAATGGTTGAAGGGTTTTCAGCAGCAGTAGTGGGGGGGGGGGGGGGGGGGGGGTTCAAATTTGACTCGGCCTTGTCTCCGGACTGCTGGGCCTCGGTGTTCTTTTGGCTTCTGGCCTCCGGTAGAGTTTCCGGAGCAGGTGCTTCTCTTTGAAGACTTGGACTGGTGCCCTCCGGACCGGACAGTCTGTCCTTGGGGGCTCTAATAGGCACCTCTGACCCGGTGCTGCTGTCTTTTGCCCCCGACTTTGAGGGAGTGTTTTTAGACCCTTGGTCGTTAACTAACCGGCCTTTCCTCCTACCAACTAGCTTCTGAGGGGAGTGCTCCGTATCTGACCCCATTGTTATAAAGAGTGAGGGTTTGTTTAGGCTAGTAACTGTTACTCCTGGCTCGACAGCAGGTTCCGATTCCTGAACTGAGGAACCAGAGATAATGGGGGAGAGGTTAGTTTGAAATAGTTTTCTAGGCTTGGTGCCTTTAGAAGAAGAAGAGCCTTGATCTGACTTTGTGGCAGAGGTGATTGGTCTATCAACAGGCGAAGTGGGTAACCCTGCCGCAATTCGTCTTTCTCTTTCGACTTTTTGAGCCTTCTCTAACTCAGAAAGGTTGAGCCACCCGCCTTTGATCAGAGCGTTCCTCGCTGTAAACATAAACTATTGAGCAAGTTTTTGCCTTAGAGAGAGAAAGCTTTGAGAGATTTTGCAGAGTAAATGTGAAAGAGATGGTAAAACAGTAAAAAGTGAGTTTGAATTTATAGTAAATCTGAAAAAAGAAGTTGATTCCTAGGAGAATTCGAAAAGATTGGTAATGATTAAAGACGGCACTGATGTCACCACCTTTAATTAAGAGGTTGCTTTTCGAAGAAGGTGGGTTCGAAATTCAAGATGAAAAAACGGCTGAAGCAACCAACCAGAGAGCGACACGTGTCCCACAAACTCTGGCAAAAACCGTTTTGAATTCGTGAAGCATTATCAGTCCGGATAAACCCATAGCCCAAATTAACAGACCTGTCCGGATTAAAACTACCCCTGATGTCGGACTGTTTTTCAGGTTTTTGACAAGAGTATTTGCACAAACACCTAAAAAAGGGGCTCCTGATGAGTCCGAATTCTACATGCTCCCCGGACAAGGACAAATCGTTCCAAGGCCTCCGGACCGGACAGATCACTTCGAACACTTAGCCCAAAGGACTGTTTGAACTATGATAAAAGTACTAAAAAACCTAAACACTACTTGACTAAGCTACTTGCTCTCCTACTTAGAGCTTATGGGTCTTTGAACATGACCCGGGTCCATTAAACATGACCCGAAAGCCCATAAGGGCCCAAACATTAGGGTATAAATACCCAACCACCTGCATTAAGTGTGGGTAATGAGAATTAACTGCAACCAGCCAGCTTAATTATCTCTCTACTCTCTACACTAAATATATAACACCCACATACTACTATTAAACACCAAAAAAATTACAAGCCTACCCTCAGGCGATAATTATCCTCACCAATTTATACCAAATATAAACGGAATGAAGTGTGTCGGAAACCATCGCAAAAAAACTTTTGGATCGTCTATCAGTTGTAGCCCACCAACTACATAGCATGGTAGGTTATTTCTAGCAAGCGAGGGAGTTGAAGAACTACGAAGTAGTTTAGGGACATCTGTACGAATCGTATTCGCACTAAGAACTACTTTACGGGTGGTCACTTTTGTTGTTTTAAAAAGGTTCGACACCGAAGCTTTGCTAGCCTTATCAGCATCATCCGCATGTTCCCAATGACATTTATCTCGTTTAGTGGACGATGAATCAACAACAAGTTTTCGTTTCATATGTAGAAGATCGCGGTGTTTATGCTTCTCCAATGGCTATAGTAGGGATAATGTCTCTGGATAAAAAATTTTAAACCATTTCTTGTAAATGTGGTTTATAAGACTTTCCTCTTCTGTATCCATAACAGCAATCACAAGTTTGTCCAAGTCATCTTTTAGAACCTCTATTGTTTTCGGTTTGTACGGGGCTGTATTTCTAACCTTGTTCAACAGTTATGAAACACTGCCAAAGATGCAACGTTTCCACTATTACGCCACTCGTAAATCTGGTGGAAGAACGGTATACCTTGTGTAGATCTTATCAGGCGTATGCAAACGTCATCTCTTGTATCTTGTTTAACATCCGATCCATCTTCGATAAAGATTTTCTTGCAGTCTTCTACCATTTCTAATTTAGAAAAAAATAGCTTCAATGTCGTATGGGAAACCTTGCCTCGAATTTCATCAAAAAATTTGTCGACAAATTTATGATGTGCTATGTAACGATTTTTCCAAATGAAGATCTAATTGCAGCTTGTTCGATTTCAACAAGTGAATGCATCATAGCCTAAAATAACTCAAAGTTATGTTTGCTCGTACGTAAGTAACGCTTCAATTTAGAATGAGCGCTCTCAACATAGTTAGTCGTGCAATGTCCCAAATGCATGAACGTGTTCATTGTCCAAACAACAAATTTATCAATGTACTTATGAAGCCACGACTTTTTTGCGTATTTGATTGCAAGAGGGTATTCTTTTTATTTCAGTTTCATCTCAAGCCTAGCGCGATCAAATTCAATTTTTGATTTCGCGTACGCTATCTTTTTCCATGTAGAAACAAACTTTGCATGGTTGCTTTTCACAGGGAAATACTTCCTCATATTCCCCTGAAAATTTTGGTTAATGTACCATAGGCATAACATATGCGTTGTATTTGGGAAGACAACTTCTCTGGCGTTCATTAACGCTAGATCTCTGTGAGTCAAAATCACAGACGGTTCTTCAATCCCGTGAACGACAATCAACGACTTCAAACATTCTAACACCCATCTGAAGTTGTTTAATTTATCACCAGACATGAAAGCAAAAGCAGCATAGTAGTCAAACCAGTAGACGTCACGCATACTATCTCAAACAACAGCATAGTACATCTTATGATCTTGTACGAGATATCCATAATCAATACTATTGGAACAGTCCGCAAAAGATCAACACTAACTGGATGCGCAAAAAATATATCAGTAATGACTTGCACCATCTTCACCAGATTTATGTCATTCGTAATAATTGTGCGTCCTAAGCTCTCCCAATATGAACTACAGCTATGACATGCCCGCCTTCTTCAACACCCCATTTTCTGCCAAACATTGTAGATAGTGCCCATAAAGAAAACATTATCTTCATTGATCTTCTTAACACCGTTTAATATTTCTGTAGGTTTTGTTCCCATATAAGTCGCTCGTTCAACAAATTTTATCTCATCATCGTTCCAACGGCCTGCTTAAGAATGACCGTCAAACTGTTTCGAACTCTCATGGTTGTGAATCCCATATAAAACATCTAACTTCGACTGATCCGGTTCCACCATTGACCCATTTAACTCAAATGGACAACCAATTTTTTTTGTTCATGTCGCCTTTCTTTTACGGTCTTTGTCAGCCACTTTTGGAATATACTTTCTCGACCTCTCGCACTGAAAAAATATCCTATGATTTTTTCTACTCTTTACTTTATCGTTGCGCCTTAGGTTGATAACTAAACCGTTGTGTTATCCGGTCTTCTTGACCCACTTAATCAATGCTTCTTACGTATATTACTCGGTTGTGTAAAACACATGAGTGTAATTGGTAGCGAAAGCTTCCTCGGATCCGTGCGCAACATCTGCTCCCTGATTAACAACATCAAAACACAACTCGTAATTAGGGGAAGAAAATAGGGGCAAAAAAGGCCAAAAAGAAAATTTGTTTTTGTGGCCATGCACCACCTATTTAGGGGCTCTGACCCGGTGGTCATATACCACCAATATCATCGGTCCAAGGCCCCAGAATCGGTGGTGCGTAGGCTTAGAACCGACCTGAAAAATGCTACGCACCGGTTTCAAGGCCCAGAACCGATGGTGTTTTCGTATACGGGAACCTTCAAATATTCCGTCACTTTTTCCGGCGATGTTTCCTCCTTCTCCGGCGCGACATTTGTTCATCTCTCACCCACGGCGCAATAAGCTCATCTCTCATCCGCGGTGCGATATTTATGTTTTTCTTCAAGGTGGTGGGATTGAATGTTCTTGAGAATTGTTTGAATGTTGAAAACCATCGTCAAATGTTTTTACTATTATGGAACATGGATGTCAATGGACCATCCGCGGGTCAGGTTTGGGCCGTCCGAGCCCGCCTTTTGGACACTCGAACCCGAACACGTCCTGATCCGCTTTCGGATTTATATTTTCAAATTCGAACCCATCCGTCGGTCAACCCAGCCCGACCCGCGGAGATTAATTTTAATATTTTTTTAATTTGTTTTAAATATATTAATTTATTATATATATATATATATATATATATATATATATATATATTATTTTTTTATATATCTTTTATAATTTTCGAACCGAAATGGACAGACAAATTAAAAAACCGAACCTAACCCGATCTGAACGCGGATTAAAAATTTTTAATCCGAAGTCGGTCCATTTTATGTTCAGATCGGACAAAACTCGACCGGACCGAATTATGTGGGACCGGACAACCCCTCGAATTGCTATCTCTGTTATAGAGTTTGACTTGCTAAAAATATTGTTTTGTTATCAAGTTACATAAATTAAATGTTTTGCTAATTGAAACTACTTATATTTAGTACTTTTTTTTTTCTTAATGATATTATAATTAAATAGAAATCCGAAAGTATTTTGTCCTAAAAAGTCAAACTAAAACCAAAAACCTTTTTATAAATTTATACGAATTTTTTTAAAATATCGTATTACACGGAGATCCATTATTCATACGGGATATACAGAATTATAATAAGTGATAAAGTCAATATAACTTAAGTTAATGAACGAATTAAGCTAAGTGATAAAGAGCCATAAAGATAATTAAGTTAATGAACGAATTAAATTTACAATTCACTGGTAGTATATTTATATGGTTTAATACGGGCGGCGCCGCCCCCAGGATCGATCTTTAACTTCCTTGAATTGACTTACCAACTCTATTAAGTTTCAATTAAATAGTTTTGATTTAATATTTATTGTAGGGTGGCCAGTATTCAGCTTTTTTTATATATATATATATATATATATATATATATATATATATATATATATATATATATATAGGCGTAGCCAGGATTTACACCCTATGGTGTCGTGGTTATTGTCTAAACAATATTTCTTTTGTAGTGGAAGCTATAAAACGGTGTTGTTTTGTAATATATTTTTATTTTTCATCTACATAAAAGTTGTTTATTTGTTTAAGTGAGTCTTACATATTATTTTTGTCAACATTTTGAAGTATTACTATAATATATAAAAATAGAAGTTGAATAATAGATATATTAATTAGGACATCTATTATTAGTGAACTCGAGAGGCTATATTGTTACGGTTTGATCGGGTTTTAGTTTGAGCTTTTTCAAAGTATACAAAGACTAATAGATTTAATGGAGCCATGATAAATACTTTAGTTTTTGAAGTTTGTAGTTAGAATTTTCTAATTGATAGTAAAAAACAATTGTAAAACATTCTATCTTAACCGCTTGTTGATCAAATTTATATATAATAAATAATATACTAATATTAATATGTTATTATATATATAATAATAAAATAAACTATAAAAACTTAATTTAAGTTAAATGTTAGAACTCAAGGCAGGTATTGAACTCAAGGCCTATGGGTTCCCTCACCTGTATCTCTACCAACTAGACTAGAGTATAAGGTAGAACTAACATACTAAACATTTTATTTATTTGAGCTAGGTGGGTTCCATATATATATATATCAGCTTAAGTAGGCTTAAATGATTTTTTTAAAATATTAGTAAATATTCAATCAACTACGGTCGCTTTGTATTTCTATTTAAATTTTGGACAAAAATATCTCCTGATTATATATACTCATTTTTCATTCAAAAATTATTTTCTCTCGTTCTCAACATTTTAAACCAACTCAAACGGGTCTAATTTTTTAAAAACAACCAAAAATCGTTCGACTTCCACGAACATATCAACCCAAAGAAACCCTTCGACCCTTCAACCCAAAAACAGTCATTCTTCAACGGATTTCCGCTGGTCATCGTCTTCTACTCCATCAAGCCAGTAACCAGTATATGTTCGACGACTTGCCGTTAAGTTTACATCGGCCGGTGAAGCAAGAGAGTGTTCCAGTATGTAGGTACTTTTTTTGGTTGAAAATGTCTTTTTTTTGCGTTTATAGTGACTTCAAACCACTTGTTGTTGTTATTTGACGATCAACGCTCCTTATTTCTACCGAAATCAAGTTTTTAGTGATGACAGTTGGTATATTAGTTTCTGGGTTTATCGTCGAACGCAGGAGTTTGTTAGGTTGCATGTAATGTTAATACTGTCCTGAGAGTTGTGATGTATATTAGATGTGTATATGTGCTTGTTTGTTGGTTTTGGTGTTGTTTCCATATTTCCCAGATCCCTGCAACGTGCATGTAAAAAAATAGAACAATTCGCGTCTTGTACATGTGCGTTGTAGTACAATTCGCATCTTCGTCACGCAGGAATTCAAACAATTCGCAGTTTCATCGCTTTTATAGTTGCAAACAATTCGCAGGCTATCTTGAGAGTTGTTTGCAAATACATGCTGATAGAGTTCTAAACAATTCACAGCCTATCCTGAGAGTTGTTTGCAAATACAGGATGATAGAGTTCTAAACAGTTCGCAACCTATCGTGAGAGTTGTTTGTAACTACAAGGTGATAGAGTCCATTTGTTTGAACAAATCGCATGTAGAGGATGATTTGTGTTTTTGTAGGAAGTATAACAACAAAACCAAGCTATTACAGGTCAGGATTGGTGAGCCTTCTTAAACTGCTGAAAGAGTACCGTATTACTGCTGTCCACATCGAAGCTGTAAGAAACACACCCTTCTACACGCTTTTGAAAGCGACGTTCGATCTCCGTAATGTGGCAGAGCTGCCGAAAAAGAAATTGTATTCGAACATTTAGTGGGTTGCGGAGAGTTTCTCGGTCGATAAAGACACCTTTCGATATGGGTCAAAGTTTGTGAAGCTAACGACGGACGATGTGAATGTCATATTCGGGCTGAAGCACAGCACAGAGGAAATACCGTTAACGAAAGCCGGAGCATTCCACAACAGATACGTAAACGGTGAGGAGAACGAATCAAGGATGATGAAGAAATACTTCAAGATTGAAACGTCGAGGAATATATGACTGACGAATAGTAAAACCATCACGAACACCATTTTAAAGGTACCTGTAAATGGACTTTCTCTTATAAGCAGGATGCTGAACTTTACTAACATAGCATGTTGTCGTGGGTTTTACAGGCAGGTATAGCAAGAGCCGTCAGCGAAGGAGGGAGCATGAGTTGGAGGATGTTACATGGCTGTTGATACTGTTTTTATGCTCAACCCTATTCTACACGGTTATGTGGAGATGTAATGGGCTATAGTGTGCTTTATTTTGTTGAAGACCTCAGCAGAGTAAACAATTACGACTGGTCCGGATCAATAGCGTTCAAGCTTCTCCAGTCTATGAGGAGTTACTTAGAAATCAAAAGACCTGATAGATTCGTTGGCTGCGTCGCACTTCTAATCGTAAGATTGATTTATTCAGTGTAAATATTAGTTATATATGAAGCATCTTGATGATAATACTTGTCCCGATGCAGCCCTTCGTCATGGAGCACTCAACAATCGGGTTAGAGGTCGTAAAGCCAACCTTGATCCCAAGGTTTTTCAAATGGTGGGGATTGGAGTGCCTATCATCGACCATGTCGCTGCTTTTAAGACTACCTCTGCTGCAAGATGATAAGGTATGAAACCTATAGTTATATAGACAACTATCAGGCATTAAAGTTGCAGACAACTCTTTTTTTTCAGAGTAACCAAACAACTCTCACGATATCCCAAGAGTTGTTCGATATTCAAATTAATTGTGGTATCAAACAAATCTCAGGATTTCCTAAGATTTGTTTGATATTCTATTAAATTGTGGTATCAAACAATTCACAACTTATAGTTTGCAAAACATTCTCAGGAAAAATCTCAGGGTATCATGTGAGTTGTGTGCAAAAAACAGTCGAGCTATAACCTGATATTTTCCAAACCAAACCGCGTGCAGTTATTTACTTTCATGTTCCTCCCTTTGTAGGTTTTGGAAGGTCCAATATGTCTGAATGAGGCTGAAAACAAAGCATTCGGAGGAGCAGTAGGCAAGAAATACCGAAGAAAAGGAAGAAAAATGCAGCCCCAAAAACAAGGAAACGCACGACACAGAAACAGAAAGAATCCAATAAGGAGATATCAGTCAGAGTCCAACCACAAACGGCCCCCAACTAGTGATTCCACCAACGCCGATCGGGACATCCCAACAAGAGGCCTATGACGAGGTAGACAATAGTATGAGTGACATGATCGGTAATTTTATCCTCAAACGCAGACAGACTACTCCAAATAATTCTGGAACTAAAGCAAGATCAAAGAGATTGAAGACGTATACCGATAAGAACAAGTACCAGCGGAAGATAAAAAAACAGACGAAAGAAGTAAGTAGGAAAGTGAGCCTTATGTAAACGTAGATTTAATCGCTTTAATCAACATGGAATGTGTTATAATACGTCTGCTATTACTTTTTTAGCTTGAAGCATTAAGATTGAAGATAACAGAGCTTAAAGGACAACAACTCCGCAATGCTCTCTCTCGACCCATTTGCCAGATTGGAAGCCCTGCAAAGGAAAAGGAACCTGGTCTACCGACATTGCCAGCAGAAGTAGTGTCCACTGAAAAGGACGATGATGGGAACCATTCGCCTGTACCAGTACCATCCGTTGTACCCGAAAAGGACGATACAAATGATTGTCATACAAAAATGATGGTTTTAGAAAAAGAGGCAGACTAGCCATCTGAACAAAGACATGAAGATTTGTTGGTATCCACAGAGACAGACAAGTCTCCTCCTACACAAGAGGCATCGACAGGTCTGAGTCCTCCAAAGGAGAAAGAAAGACATGAGTCTCTTGTGAATGACCGATAGCTCGTACCTCACATGCCAGAGGAAGTAGGCTACCAAGAATACAGAGCTAAGGAGGTAGAAGCTCGTGAGAAGGAAGTCGCAGAAAGCCGTGAATATGTAAGTGGATCCAAAGTACACTAAGATTCAAATATGTTAATAAATTATTGTGATGAAATTGTCTGTTAATGTTTATTATTGTATACATATTTAAACAAAATTAGTGTATGTATTTAAAACAGTCCGCGGTTTTCTCTTACTAACAATTCGCATACTGTTATGATATATTTTTACATAATTCGCTATATATTCACTTTAAAACAAATCGAATGACTATTATGTTAGTCCAAACAACTCTCAGGATATCGTGAGAGTTGTTCGATATTCTATTGAATTGGGTATCATACAAATCGCAGGGTATCTTGAGAGTTGTACAATATTCTAATAAATTTTGATATCAAACAACTCTCAGGTTATCCTGCGACTTGTTTTCAACTTAAAATGCAGTGATGCTTAACCTCTCCGCCTTTTTATTTTGTGTTTTGTATGACACGGTAGGCCGACAGACAACACCAACACGAAGAACAACAAAATCAAGGGGAGCAACAATAACAAGAAGAAGAACAACAACAACACCCACAAGAAGAACAAGAACAACAGAATCAAGAAGAATAACAAGAACAACAACACTTGGCCTTTGAAAAGAGAGAAAGGCTAACATAAGACGTAGCTCCGGAAGAGTCAGAGTCTGTCAATCCCTGTAAGAAGTCGGAACTACTTAGCCAGGGAGAAGCACCGGTAGAAGACCAAAAGCGAGACGATGATGTAGCTGAAAAACAAAAAATGGCCTTCGCAAAGTCAGAATCACTAAGCCAAGGTGAAATTCTAGGACCAGTAATGAATCAACCGCAAAACATAGAAGGCCAAGTTCCAGAGTTGACCGATGTTTACTTGATGTATCTATTGATGGTTTTTACACTCAAGTTTCACAAACATTTTTAAATGAAATTGAAAATGATGAGTACGATGTGGCCATGCAACGGTAATAAGTCCGAGGATTTGATAAATGATTTTTGTCGACGAGATCCGAAGATTATGCCAAAGCAGTCAACGGCATTGGTTGTCGTTGACCGTGTGGTAAGCTGGATTTTAAATGATTTTGCAACGTGTGTATTAAGATTTTATGAGTGTTTGGATATATCTATAACAATTTTATAACAACTCGCGGTATATCATGAGAGTTGTGTGGATATATATTAGGAGTTAGAAACAACTCCCAAAATATCCTGATAGTTGTTTGGTATTTTATTGAATTGGAAACTCAAACAATTCGCATGTTATCCTGAGAGTTGTTTAGGGAAGGTAACATTATGATGCCTGACACAAATTATTTTAATTTTTCTTATTTTATATGTTCAAGTAAAGGGAATAGACATAAAATGAGGATGACCTGGTGCCTAATTTTAATCTACTGACACCGACACAACATTCGGAGGAAGAGACGGAGGTAAATATGGCAGAAGCTCTAGAGGCACAAGTAAATCTCACCGGCTGTCCAAAGATAACACGAACAACTGACCAGATCGATGTCCGTGAATACCACAAAATACAGATAATTAAAGCCAAAGAAGACTCACCCGATCCAGTAGTATGGAATTTACCAACGTCCCAGTTTGCCTACAGACTTAATGTGCAAATGACTAATTTGCTGGCGCTACCTTTTGAAAAGGACCTGGACTACAAGGTATCCAATTGTCAACCAACTCTCATGAATGTTTCAAACAAGTCTCATATATTTTACGTAAATAATCAACTCGTTTCATAGATTGTGGACGCTTGGATTCAAAAGATGATTGAAGAAGTAAATTGGAAGGTTATATGCAAAACTTTTCCTCAAGCGAAATTTGACTGCATACAGAATTCTGCCATGAATACGGTAAGTTTAGATATAAACTACACAAACCTCGCATGTTCTCGTTGTAATGTACTCTTGCTTTCTTGCAGTAACAAATGGAAATAGGAGCGGAAATAATAAATGTAGTCGATGATGTTTTTAGCAAAGCGCCTGAAAACGTGAACCTTGTGCTCATTCCAATATGCAGCAAGACGACGGACCAAATCAACCATCGGACGTCGCTCGTCATTGATGTAGATGCCAGGACGGAAAAAAACTACAACCCACTCCTGCCTAAACCCCAAGAAACGGACCACACAACAAAGACACATGTACCGTTGGTAAAACGCCTAAATGCTACAATTACTATAAACCACATTTTAAAAACAATTCTCAGGATATCATGCGGATTGTTCCCAAAATCAGTTATCTTTAGTTGCAAACAACTCTCAGGGTTTCGTGAGAGCTGTTTGCAACTAAAATATCCTGAGATTTCTTTGAAACTCTAAAAAGTAGGAGTTGTAAACAACATTCAAGTTACCTTGAGAGTTGTTTGCAACACTTTTAGCTTGGATTACCAAACAATTCTCAAGATATCCTAAGAGTTGTTTGTAACCAGAGTATAAGTATTTGTGCTGACCCCTGACACGAATTATTATAACCAGATTAAGTATTTAGTCGATAAATAATACATACCTCCTTTAAAGACTGGGTACAAGGTGAGAAATTCAAGAAAAAATCCACAATAAAAACCAAGCACCCTCGACTATGGTATTTTCATCTGTCAATACGCCAGAGATATTATCCAAAAAGGATACGTGCAGGAGACTTACCGTAAAGATATGGTAACAGACTTCAGAGCGGAAATGTTTTTATATTTTTCCTAAATGATAATAACACCAACTCATACTGGCATTAAATTTTTTGTATGACATTGTAATTTTTTTTTACATATATTCCTTGTAATGTTTTAGTCTATATAGAGTTTTTTTGTTTCAGAAATGTGCAATGTATGACATTTTCGAACTCATTTTAAAAACAATGGATATTTGGCACCATTCATATCATTCCTTAATATATACAAAAACAAATTTCTTACTAAACAATTCCCAATGTACACGAGCAAACTACTTCTACACAATTCTCAGGAGTAAACTACAACTAATAGTTCACATCTTATCCAGATATATATTAAATAATTAGAAAACATAGCTAAAGAATTCGAACAGAGTATGGCGTCTTCCTTGGTAAACGTTAAATGCATTGAGCACGCAAAAAAGTCATCTAATCACCACATCTCATTAATTGTTGATTGGATAGAGGAGGCTACGTAATGATTAATATAGCACACCACCACCACACTAAGACTCCCTCCATGCCTATAAATAATACTAGTAACCAGATGCTAATTTGAAAAAAACAAACTCTATATTTCAAACACTCATAACATCTTCAATTTCCAATCATCATGTTTACCTCTGGTTCTTTAGGTGACTTCTGGTCTTCCATAACCACCAACATAAGCTCCAACTTAATCACTCCGGCAGCACCACCAAACAACCCAACCTTTGTTATGGACTTTGACTCCCAAAATTACTTTTCTGCTGACTCTGAACCAGTTGAAGTGGTTCCCCTGGTTGCTGCACCTCAGCCATCAGAGGTTCCAAACAAAAAAACGAAAGAGGGAGGACGATGCTGGTCTATCTAGGACCAAATATATAAGCATAATGAACGCAGATAACGAGGAGGACGAGCATAATGGAGATGTTGACGATGATCAAGAAAAGGAGGAAGAAGGTGAAGAATCCTTTAGTGATGGCTGATATTCATTGCTTCTGTTTTTTGTTTTTTTTGGAATTCCAACTAACGAACACTAAAGTATATAGTGTTTATATATATGTTGTTATTGCATGAAGCCTGTTATGGCTATGTAGTGTCATTTTTGTATAAACTTTTAATCAGTGTAAAAAGTTTATGAAGTATTTTTATTTTGCAAACAATTCGCATCTTAGTAGTAGTTGTAAACAACTCTCGGGAAATCATGGGAGTTATTTGCAATATTATACCCATATATTGGACATGCAAACAATTCGTATCCTAGTAGTAGTTGCAAACAACTCTCAGGAAATCTTGGGAGTTGTTTGCAATATTATACCCATATATTGGACATGCAAACAATTCGCATCCTAATAGTAGTTGCAAACAACTCTCAGGAAATCCTGGGAGTTCTTTGCAAGATTATACCCATATATTGCACATGTAAACAATTCGCACCCTAGTTGGAGTTGCAAGCAACTCTCAGGAAATCCTGGGAGTTGTTTGCAAGACTATACACAGATAGTGGACACATAAATAATTTTCACTCTAGTAGGAGATGCAAACAACTGTTAGGAGGACATGCAAGTTGTTTGCAATATTATACCCAGATATTGTATACAACTCTATAAGTTAAAAAAGAAAACAATTCGCATCACCAAATGGTTGCAAACAACTCTCATGAATACCTGAGATTTGTTTGCAATATGATATCCAGACATTGCAAACAATTGTTTATAGTGTATGTGAATTGCTTGCAACTCGCGGTTTTTTCTGAGCGTTACGTAAAACTATGTTCCACAAAAGTTGCTTGGGAAAAATAGCTTTATTAACCAAACACCTAGCATTTCATTACTGTAATACAAATAAGAGAAATATGTGTAAATGAACAAAAAACTTAAAAAATATTTAGTATATTGTCCACAACAAGTACATTATTACAAATCAATGTAGCCAACGAGAATTTTCCACGACAAAAATTGTCTTTAAACTCGAGCATCACAATTCCTCCTGTTATGACCTGATTTCAAACAACGGTCACACCTCAACTGCTTGGTTGAGGTTTCTCCTCTAGAGGGGATTCACTTTTTCTTAGGCCTTCCGGGGCGTCTTTTAACGTTAGGAGGCAAAATTTTCAACACCGAAGGATCATTAGTGCTTGACCTTTTGCCGAAATCGGTTATCGTCGGTATGCTGAAAGAGTAACTTTCCCTGTAATTCTTAACCGTAAAGAACAACTCTAATATAGTAAAGGGATCTTGGTCGGTAAACTGTATTGTCGCTAAAGCGCGAGGGCATGGAAAACACTCTTGTTTCCATGATCCGTAATAACATTTAAAATCCAACAAATTAACAACCACCACGGGATTTGAAAAGACTTCGAACATGGCTGTAGAAAACTTACGTAAAAAACAAGTTCGGCACATGTCAACATTCTGCTTTAGCTTCTTTTCATACTCGGGGACCAAATTAGTAATCCAGCTTAACCATTCTTTGTATCTTCGTGAAACTTGAGTCATAACCAAGACTCTAATCTAGTAAATAAACTCAAAAATGGGTTGGCCGCAATATTTTTTGATCTGATTGTAAAAAGATTCGACTGTAGTAGAATGCATAGACCCGTATAGTTTCCTTTTAACGTAAGCCTGCGCATACTTATCCGGCGGAAATTACCAAGAAAATCATTCATTCTGTCACCACCTTCACATAGAAAATCTATTAGTATATCCTTAAAATCTCTCGACTAGGAGCATAAGCAAGACGATGGAAGAAACATAACATCTTTTTTTATAGTCTCTGTTAGTGTGTTCCAATTTGGATTTTAAATTCTGCATGAGATGGAAATAACAGTATGCATGATAGCAGTTTGGATACAAGACAGATTCAACATTAACGATACCAGAATGACAGTCCGAAATAAATGTGATTTGGCGCTCCAACAAATGAAGTTTCAAACACCCCAAAAACCACATCCAATTGTCACAATCTTCAATGGTAACTATATCAATTGCAACATGGAATAGTCCTGAAACGAGACACCTAAGATGGTCAATATAATAGAACTCAATCATGTCAAAATTGTAAACAAATTGGCATGAGTGCTTGAGAGTTGTTTGCAACTCTCAGGCTTACCTAAGAGTTGTTCTGAACTCTCAGGATTTCGTGGGAGTTGTTTGCAAGTCCTATAATTGCAAAAAGTAGTTTGCAACTCTCAGGATAACCTGAGATTTGTTTGCAAATCTTGTAAAGAATTGTTCTGAACTCTCAGGATATCATGGGAGTTGTTTGTAAGTACTATATTTGCAAAGAGTATTTTGCAACTCTCGGGATTTCTTGATAGTTGTTTGCAACTCTTGTGTTTCCATGAAAATAGTTTGCAACTCTCAGGATATTCTGGGATTTATTTGCAACTCTAGGTTGCGAGTTGTTTACAATTTTTTCACAAAACATCATAATCATTCAGATTTAAAAAAATGAAACTAACCATTGTTGTCGTCCTTTGCTACGGCAGTAAGATATACACCCTTATACTTGCCATATAATAATTTTCCATCGACAAACAACATTGGACGACATGAATGGAAACCCTGAAAGGATGAACTGAATGCTACAAAACAACATTTGAAATAGTTTCCAAATGATAACTCCAACCGGCAGTCCGTAGTAATATCGCGGCTCTTCAATCGTTTGAAGTGCCCGCTTAATAAACTAAAAGAACTTGAATTATCTCCGAAAACTCACCTCATTGCCTTCTCTAAAGCATTCCATGACAAACAGTAGGAGATTTCAATACCGTAATTTTGTTTGACAGCCAATTGTATGGCTTTAGCTGCCAAAGAATGGCAGGTCCGGATAGAATCCTCAATTTCATTCGCAATCAAATCTGATGTCAAATGCATATGTCGCTTATGTTTTGGGGAGAAAACGGGACTGCAAGTATGGTGCGGAACATACTTTTTGATCATCATTAAGCCGGTGGTGGAATCAATAGATGCATAAAGTCTCCAATTGCATCCGCTTGTAAAATTTATTTTCACAATAAGCAGTGATCTTGTTTGCTGTGTTGTGCATGTATTTGAAAGAAAAACCATGTTGTAAAGCAAACTTGCACAAAGATAAACTTAGACCTACAACACCTTCTTCGAAATCTTGACTCACTCCTGTAATAGCATCAGGCCAACCAGCAGTAGCAAGTTGTTTTTTTCTCTGATCAGAATTAACTAAATCGTTATTACTCTCCCCGTTAATTAGTTGATTAAGAGATGGTTCTCCCAAACTTATGTTACGCCGTTTACGCTTTCGAACATAACCATTATTACCAGAACTCTTATCACCAGAACACTTATCACCATACCCTTTATCGAAGACGTGTTGTTCTATAAGAAAACTAACCTGTTTTAAACGCTTCAAATCAAGATATAATACTAAACCAACAAAATCTTTCTGGTTATCAAAGAAACAGCTCTTGTGATCCCCGCAGAAGTAGGTAATTAGGTAGTCGCATGTGATCAGCTCCTCTCATGTGCTCTCCACATACTATTGGATACTTTGAAAGCTTTCAAACTGCGTGAAAGGCACAATTGCAGTTTGGTGCCCATGTTTAAAAATACAAACTCGTGATTTAGACATACCTTATCTTGCACTGAACAATCATAAAGCAAGTTATTAGTTCCTGTACTGAGCAACTCGCATCCTCTCTTGAGAGTTGTGTACATCTATAATATGTTAATTGTTCGCAGTTTTATGTTTATGATAATGAAGTTGCACAATCCGCATATTATTTTAGGACTCAAGCCTGAACAAAATGTATACAATTCGCAATAGTGCATGAGAGTTGTTCTCAACTCTCATGATTACGTGAAAGTTGTTCACAAATCAAGTATTTTAACACTCAAGCATGAACAAAATGTAAATAATTTGCAATAATACCTGAGAGTTGTTCTCAACTCTTGAATTTCCTGAAAGTTATTTTTTACTCTTGGGTTTCCTGAGAGTTGTTTTTTACTCTTGGATTTCCTGAGATTTGTTTGCAACCCTTATATTTTCAAAGAGTTGTTAACACAAATCGAATCTTCCTCTTATGACAATGGAGTTGCACAATTCGCATCTTATTTTAATACTCAAGCGTGAACAAAATGTATACAATTCGCAATAGTTCATGAGAGTTGTTCTCAACTCTCAGGATTACCTAAGAGTTGTTTGCAAATCAAGTATTTTAACACTCAAGCATGAACAAAATGTAAACAATTCGTAATACCTGAGAGTTGTTCTCAACTCTTAAATTTCCTGAGAGTTGTTTACAACTCTTGGATTTGCAAAGAGTTGTTTGCAACTCTCAGGATATCCTGAGATTTCTTTGAAACTCTCAGGAAATCCTGAGAGTTGTTAACACAAATCGCATCTTTAAAACAATTCGCATATTCTACATTAATAACCATAAAACCATTCGCATCTTTTGTCAGGAATGCCTAGACAACTAAAACTCATTGTCTACACATGTTTCACGTTCAAAATCAACATCTAATACACTAAAAATCAGTATATAACTAGTTAAACAATGATTAACGACATGGACTAACATAATAACAAATAATCGCTGGAACAAAAAACAAAAAAAACAGAGAAAAAACTCGAACAAGATTTTCTAAGAACATAAACAGTAGAATAACATCTATTCTAACTTAGAAATCCAAGAAATAACTTCGAAACTGGTAGTTAATCACCATTACCTAAAAGCAACTCGTAAAATCAAAATAACAGGATTTCCAAAAAACTCGAAGAACGTGTGATCAGATCCTCTACGTAGAAAGCAGTAGTTAGATGGATTTTATACCGAACTTATAGAAATATACATATCTTTTAACGCTCTGATCACCTGAAAATTGTGGTTTCTTCGTGGTTTACGGTGGTTTGTAGAGTTAGATGGTTAGAGCGGCTTAACAAATTCAAATCTTTAAAACCTAGAATGAGGAAAAAACAGAAAATTATACTTATATAGTTGGTTAAAAGTAGTTAGGGTATTAAAATAATGCTAGGTATTAAATGGTAATTAGGTAGTTAAGATTGGTATTAAGAGGTAATAGAACAAAACTTGTACTAGATGACAATAGAATAGTCGAGCGGATACTTTGGTGCAATTTCCTTTTTTAATTTAATCTTCAGCAAAATAGTTAAATAGTTATATGCTAATAATTTTATAAAATAAAGAAAAATAAATTTGTTTTAAAAATGTTAATATAATTCAATAAAATTTAAATTTTAGTGAAATCTAAAAAAATTCCGGTTAATTTTAATTCTATAAAGCAGGTATGTAAAAAATAATTAATAATACAGATTTATCAGATCATTATATACTTTTCTAGAAACAATTTTTTCTAGCATCTCTGTTGTATAATCAAGCAAATATGACTAATATTTAACTAGGATCAACTATGGTTTCAAATAAATCAGTGTTTTCTACAGAAAATTTAATAGTTTTTTTAAATCTATATTTATTTAAAAGGAATTTATTAGATTGAAATTTTTTTATTTTAATTTCATTTAAGTGAAAACGGACAGTTTTTTTATATCTTTTTTCTAATTTTCTAAATGTAAAATGTATACTTACCAAAGGATCTGTTTTTTTTCTAAATTGTCTACCAAAATATACATTTGGTATTTACAGCCACTTGGTTCGAAAGTATATAAGCTATTCTTTTGTTAAGACCACTTGGCCGGACCGGTGATCTTCCCAAAAATAATACTTCAGAAATAACTCATCAACAAGTTGAAGAGAATTTCCAAGTCAATCCAACTACACATAAGACAAATATTCAAACCATGACTTAGCTTCAGAAGATTAATCTAATTAATATTTACTTCGTAAGATTTAGAAAACACAATGATGAAACCGATCCATCTAGACACAGTTTCCAGTTAACAGGCAGAAAAAGTAGAACCAGACTGGTCCCTTTCTTTAGAAGAGACCCAAAATTGAATTAAAGAAAGAGTACATCAACTGGAAAGGAGATAACAAAATCTCAGTTTCAATGGTCCAATATAAAAGCTATACAGAGAGAGATCACTTAGCATCACTGTCACTACTAACTCTACTGCTACTACTTTACTTCACAGCTGTAATGAGACAACTCAACATATGCAGTTCATAAATTTCGGAATCAACCCATTAACTATACAGATTTTGTTATCTCTCTCTAATATAGAAGGGGTACAACAGAATCGGCCTTAACATTATTCCGAGATCAAATCTGGATTCAAGTTGTACATACATACAGCACCGCTATGAAAGCAATATCACTCCCCCGACTATCAGGATTTCAGGAAAGTAGTCGCCCAAATATTAAATATACCATTTACTAATCCTACGGAACTAGCTGTGATATCAAATATACCATTTACTCATACTATAAAACTAGCTGCGTGCCATTTTAATATCTTGGGGGAATAACTTCTCAAGCTGTGTGTAAGTTTATAAATAGGGGGACTACTAGAGTACTAATTTCTCAAAACCCTGATAGTTGGGGGACTAATGGTGACTTAAGCGATATAACATCAATAACTGAGCACCTCAAACTCTGATACAAAGCCATATAACATCACCACCGAGCACCCCCAGGGCTCGGATTCACTAAAGCAAACCATTCAATCGTTTTATTTCCGTCTAAACCATTCAAGCTTCAATCCTTATCTAGAAATAAAATCGGATATACCACCTAACCAAACACAAGTTGCTCAGGTCCACCAAACAGTTTATTCAACTTTAAAGTAAAGTCTAGACCATATGAATGGCGGTTTTGAAGACTTAGCACTGGACCAATCTACATGAGAAGACAAAACATGATTTCATGGACAGAATCTTTTACAAGCAAATAAAAAGAATACATGATATAAAAGAAAAACTAAGCAAAAGAGAAATAACCTATGGCCCAAGTAAGAAGCCAATCAAGTGAACTAACAAATCCTACGATCTATGATTGTCTCCCTATAAGTATTTTAGATCCAGTGAATATAACAAATGCTATGATCTATGTTTGTCTGCCTATGACTGTGATGTTTGTCTCCCTACAACTATTTTAAATGACCACAAAGGGATTTGAATGGTAATTTAGTCCATTACTTATGAGGCGTCCAATAATTCAGTCCCATGGCTTCAACAAGTTACACCATTAGGCCCAACAAACACTGCTAGTCCCAGGATCTAGTAGCGTTTGATTTTAATAAGTCGGGGAGCAACTAGTCTCACATTCAATAAACAAAGGACCACTATCCGCCGTTCTGAAGTTAGGGGATTAAATTTCTGAATGCCCCACTAATCGGAGGACTAACCAGCATTCCAAGCCAAGTGAAGAGCAAAATTTAGCTTTCGAGAAGATAAAGTACAATTTAAAAGTAACGGTCACCCAAATCACGTATCATTACGGTTTAAATTCGAGTTAGCATCTCTAATCAAACTGAAACAAAAGACAGCCTTAGAGTTAAGTATAAGAACAGGCATAACCATTTTCAGATCTTAGAACAAATTACACAAAGTTAAAATCATGTCAAGAAGTAAATCGCATGAATAATGTGTGTGTATAAGAGACAGAGAGAGAGAGAGAGAGAGCACAAAAGAGTCAATACGTAGTATAGTTCAAGCTTTCAAGGAAGTACAAACGAAAACCAATGTCTGTAAAAACAGATGCTTAACTTGCATATTCATAATCTTGCTATACCCATTGATAAGAAACTCGCATATTCATAATCTTGTATGCTATAGCCATTGATAAAAGACTCGCATATGCATAATCTTGTGTGCAACAGTATTAAAGTAAGCCAAAAACAAAACTAACGAAAAATACACAGAATTACAAAAGAAATGGAGTATGCAGACTTTGAGAGCTCTTTAGTCCCCCCCACGACTATGAGGCGTTTGAGAATTAGATCTTATGACTTTAAAACATGACACCACTGGTTTCTCGTTTATCAAATGTAACACTAGTTGTTCCTCAAGTTATTCGAATCACTATAAAAATTAGTCCCCGGAGTTATTAAAACGAAACACGTCTAGTCCCTGTGGCTAGCCTTCATAGTCGTGGGGGACTAAAGGTGTAACATTCCAAAGTTAGGGAGGCAAATTTTCGAACACCTCATAATCGGATGACTAAACCACCATTTACAGCCGAAGTATGCATTAAAAAGTAAGCCAGAAACTTCAAAAGGATCACTTACATTATCAAACAAGATCCTTCTCTGGCTAGCTAATTCAAGCCGTTTTGTCTTTTACGCTCCGTGAGATATCTGGGGATAATAAACACAGCATCTACACAAAGCCCGCCTTTCGAATGAGTACAATCAATCTGTTTCAAAGACCAACTGACTTCGGTTGGTGGATCCGTGTCACTAACGGCGAATTCACCGACCTTGTAGTCTATCCAACACCCACGCTTATGATTACCATACAGAACATTTTCTTCGGTATCATCTATACAGCATTCGTACGATCCTTCTTGGCCATCTGAAGTAGAAAACTCGAATCGTACTGGCTTAACTTCCCAACCATGTGTGTGTTCAAAACTACACCCACGTCTTCCTCCTAGTTTTCTTAAAACTTTACCAAGGTGGAGCCTGAAGGAGAGTGTATATATATCCGGAGGGAGAGGGAATTTGACTAGCCCATCTACTTCAAACCACCATATTTGCTGCAAGTAGGCTATAACATGAAACCTGTTCAAAGTAGCGAAATCGCAAGCACAATAAGATCAACCATACACTGATAAAGGATAACATGGGAAATCGGAAGTATACCGAAACTAAGTGGTGATTACTAAATGAACAGAATACAGTTCAAACAGAAGATCATTTTGGATTTGCTCATGATCATCCTTTAAAGATCACTTATTTCGATTAGCGTAAAAATCGTGCACTATGAGATCAAGTGAGTCAAATTAGTCTAAGATAGATTTTCCTATATCCGTAGCTTCTTAAAGTCTTGAATCTAAATCAAATTAGCTGATAATCTTACGAACTAGGAAATTTGGCACACCAATATTCAAATATAACTAAGAAGAGAAAAAACAAAATGTAGTAAGTTAGATAAAACCATGAATCTTCTAACCTAGATTCTTCAGTTGTAATCCAATTCCAATATCTCCTATCATCAATCCCAGTGATTGACATCCCCTTAGCTGAAATGGCCATACAAACCCTCCCGGTCTCTTTATCGATCCACACTTCCTGTGAAAAGAAAACCTCCCCCAAGTTAACAATACAAAACCCTAATTCAAACGGAGTACACAATCAAAATCGACAAACCTTGTTTCCGTCGTCGAAAGGAACTGGACGTGAGAGAATTTCGAAAATCCCCTTTTTGGAGAGATTTTGGGTCTTCTCGGGCGGCAAGAACTCGAGCAGATCTCGGTAATTAGACGGCAATTTGTTCTCCCATACAGAATCGGACGACGCAGCGCCTCGAAAAGCGTGGTTTAACCTAGCGAGATTGCAAATCTCAGGTGGAGTCAAGTTCATAAAAACGCAAGCGACACAGCTTTCCGGTATGTCACCTAGACCAGGTCCAGGTCCAACGGTGGACCCGTCGGTCAGGTTCGATAACGAAGCACCCATAAAGACGTTGGTTTTGATTTTTTCAATCCATGGTTTTACGAAAGAGAAGAATAAAATGATGGGAAAATCGAAGGATAGGGATTACTGCAGTGGTGGTGCTCGATGATGATCGTTTGGTTATTCTAAAACTGCTTTAGAAAACAAAAATTTGTTGGACAGTTTCATACGCGGTGGTCTCCGTCGTTACATACTGTGTTTTCTTTCCGGTTTATTTTTCAGCAATTTGGAAATAAATAAACAAAAAATTGGAATTATATAAAAACAAAATATTCACGCCCGGTGGGACTCGAACCCACAATCGCCTGATTAGAAGTCAGACGCCTTATCCATTAGGCCACGGGCGCTTTGGTGCCACAACGATAGAGTAAACGTTATATATAGATTATATGGCAAGCCTAAGTTGGTTAAATCAGTTTGAACTTCTAAACTAATCATTTTTATGCACGAAGTAAGTAAAAGAGCGATAAATATTTTTTTTATTTTTATTTTTAAGCAAAATAAACTGAATTACTAGAATAAAAATGTTTTACAAAATCAAGCCCTTCTTAATAAGAACTAATAATTAGAAGGACGAAATTGAAATAACTAAAAAAGGAGCCCTAAATGCCCAAAATTGAAAACCCTAACAAATCTCAAACACCAACAACAACTCAGAGACAAGCTTTCTTCTCCATCGACCTAGAAGCACCAGAAGAACGCCTAACCAGGGTCAATGTAACCCACACCAAGACTTTCCAAAGTTATAATAGCAAGCAAAGGGGATGGAGCATCAATGTTGGTGAAGTGACGGTTCGATTTCTCTAGCAAAACCCATTTCGCGATCCAATCCGCAGCCGCATTTTGGGTTCGAGTGATGTGGCGAAGATTCATGGTTGAAGGAATCAGACTACGGCAAATCGAAGCAACAGGGTTGTTTGAATCATTACCAAAAGCAATGTTGTTGACCAGGGTGAGACAATCCGACTCTATGTCCACCTCGTGCCAACCATTGTTCTTGCACAAAATTAGCGCCTCCAACAAAGCTTTGCTTTCAGCTTGAAGAGGACCCAATTTACTAAAAAGAAAGCCAGCTCCAGCCACGATGATGCCCAGATTATTTCTAACAACCAGGCCACCTGAAGCTTCCCCATCAAAACTGCTCGCTCCGTCGATATTGATTTTGAGTCTCCCAGCACTTGGTGGAATCCATTTCAGGTACTTAGCTTTGACCCTTCCTATAGTAAGACATCCAAGAGAGGCACCTGCATCAGTAACCCCAGACCAGTGCTTAGCCTTAAGCATATTCTTAGACTCTATACCTAGAATCACCCTTTTGATTCTATTAACAGCACTAGAAAAGTTATCACAGGAATTATCAAATTTGCAGTGGTTTCTATTAACCCAGATAGCCCAACAAATGATTTTAGGGACTATGTGGGTTATGTGAAATTTACACTGAGAGGACCAGAACCAACAATGCATCATATGGCTAAGAGACATGAAACGTCTCACAGGAACTCTGAAAAGAATTCCAAAGTAATTCCATAGAGACTAGGCAAAGCTGCAACTGATGAAGAGATGATTTGTGTCTTCACAGTTGCAGCAAAACTGACATTTAGAGACTACCACAAAGTGTCTTTTGGAGAGAATATTGTCAATGGGAGCAAAAAATTTAATAACTTCCAACATAAAAACGAAAATTTAGTTGGAACGAAATGATGCCAGATTTTCTTAAAAATAGAGAGTTTAGAATGCTTAACTCTGATGTTTTCCCATGTTGCCTTTGTGTTAAAACTTTTGTCTTTTGAAAACTTTCATTCAATTTTATCATCTTGATCTTGAATGATTTTAACATTGGAAATAAGGTTTAATCTTTCAACAGAAATAAAGGTTCTAAGAGTAGTAGTATCCCAAGTGCCCTCTTTCCAAAAAGAGTTCACTTTAACATGGAGAAAACAATTGTTAAAAACATAATCATTGGCAATAGGAGACATGTTAAGCCAAGAGTCTCTCCAAAAGTCAATGTCCCCCTTACCAAGATTCCAACAGACACTTTGATCAGCCTGTCCCTTAACGGAACAGAGCCTTTTCCAAATGATAGAATCGGAAACTTTACAATCAGCATTTAAAGGATGGGTGTTGCTACAATAAGTTGTATGCATTAGATCAGACCAGAGTGAATTTCTTTTTCTAAAATGGTACCAAAGTTTGAAAGAGAAGGTGAGTTGAATGTCAGACAGTACTTTAACATTCAACCCACCCTCATCAAAAAGCCTACAAAGGCTATTCCAGGCAGACCAGTGGATAGCATTTTCATGATATTTAGATCTCCAAAGGAACTTATTTAAGCAATGCTCAATTTTATTGATAATTCTTTTGGGGATCAGACTGTTCTGCATCCAAAAATAGATAATAGGATAAAAGACATTCTTTATAAGGGACAGTCTGCCCCCAAAAGAGAGATTCTTCATATCCCAATCATAAATTTTGTTATGAATTTTATTAAGGAGAGGTAAATAATGCTTCCCTTTGTTGTTTCAGCTATAGTGATGCCCAAGTAGGTGAAAGGAGCTTGCTCAATATTGAAACCAGTTGCAGATTTGATCCTGGCAGAATTGTCATGAGTGCAAATAGAAGAGGTAATAAGCTTCGTTTTATCTTTATTTATCAGCTGCCCATATTCATTTTGATATTTGTCTAGCAGGTGACTAAGGCAGCTAATGGAGGAGGGAGATCTATTGGAGAAGATGATGATATCATCTGCAAACGCCAAAGAAGGTAAGATAAAATCTGATTTTAAATAGTATTTCATGCCATTGTTATTATTATAAAGATTAGAAAGCCCTATAAGCAAAGCTTCCTCAACAAGAATAAAAAGACAAGGGGACAAAGGGTCTCATTGTCTTAGGCTAGTCTTCTTAGAAAAATAACCAATGCTAACACTATTAATCAAAATAGAAACCATGACATTAGATATCAGCATATTAATAAGGACCAGAATATCATCAGAGAAACCAAAACTTTTAAGAGTATTAATGACAAAGGCATGAGACATTCTGTCAAATGCCTTTGTCATGTCTAACTGTAAGATAATATTTCCTTTAGAAGGCCTTCTCTTGATATTATGAAGCATTTATTTAATAATAAGAACATTATCATGTATAATCTTGTCCTTGACAAAAGTACTTTGGCCTCTAGAGATGATACTAGGAAGGATGTAGGAGATTCTCTTATTGATAAGACCATAGATTAATCTGTTGAAAATAGTACACAGGCTTATAGGCCTGAAATTATTCCAAGAAATAGGGTTTGGGCCTTTAGGGATAAGGAAAATCCTAGTGGCAAAAACACCACTGGGAATACTGTTACCCTTAAGATAAGAGTTTAATGCTATGCAAAGATCACTACTGATTATTTCCCAACAATATTTAAGAAAAAAACAGTTGAAACCATCAGTGCCAGGGGCACTATCATTCCTCATTTCCTTGACAATTGACCACACCTCTTCTTTACTTGTATGCCTAAGGATAGCCTCATTGTCCCTGTCCATAATTAGCTTAGGAATATTGTTAAGGATTGAATCATGAGAATTAACAGTGTTACAGCTATAGGAGTTATTAGATATAATCTGTTTAAAATAAGACTCAGCTGATTTAGCAATTTCATCCTGATCAGTAAGCCATATACCCTCATCTTTGATGTTATTTATAGTGTTCTTTTTTCTCTTCTTAGCAACATAATTGTGATATAACTTAGTGTTACCATCACTATCATTGAGCCAAGTGTTGTAACATTTCTGACGCCAGTAACACTCCTCAGTTTTTAAAGCAAGAATGAGCAAACTATTAGCTTTAGATAGATAAAACTTAGTAATGTTGCTATTAATCTGCTGGTGGATTATTTCACAATTATCAACTTCATTAGTAGCATCTTTGACTTTATTGAAAATGTTACCAAAAGTAGAAGAGTTCCAATTTTTAAGAAACTTCCTTAATCGCTTGAGCTTGTACCAGAAAAGAACATTAGGATCACTATTGCATCTCTTATCCCAATTCTGTTTTACACAACTTAAGAAATCAGGGTGATTAGTCCAAGCTTTTATAAACTTAAAGTAACCTTTATTATAATTAGAGAATCTGTTCTGAATATTAGAGATAGAGATAAGGAGATGAGCATGGTCAGAGCACGTTCTGACCATGTGACAAACCTGAATATTCCAAGTGGATATCAAATTCTGATTTACTAACACCCTATCTAACATTTTCCAGATTTTGTAATTGCTCCATGTGTACCTTGAACCACTGTAACCAGGATCTTCAAGATTACGGTGTCTGATGCAGTCATTAAACTCATCAACACTACGGTCATCAAAAGAAGCACAGCATAGCTGATCTTTAGGACAAGTGATGGTGTTAAAGTCCCCAACAACTATCCAGGGCTTGTCCTCACAAGAGAGCTGACAAATCTGACTCCAGAGCAGTCTATGCTGCACTCTTTATTTCTTTGCATAAACAGAGGTAAATAAACAAAAAAAAGTAGTGTAATTGATCTCCAAATGGAGAAATTGATAATGATTGAAGATTACAGAAATATTAATATCATCAGGCCAAAAAATCCAGACTTTATTAGATATGTTAGCAGTAAAGTTAGGAAAACCAATCCTATTAGCAATAAGATCAATTTTGTCATACCTGGCCATTGGCTCCTGGATTGCAATCACTTTAACATTGTCTTTATTAATCATGTATTTAAGTCTAGACAAAGTAGGATTGTTATGAATTCCACGAGCATTCCAACTGACTGTATTTATCATTCAGATAAAGATTTGTTAACAGACTTCTCTCTTTTACGCAGAGAGTTAATAGCCAACCTTTTAACACTTCTTTTTTTCTTTGTAGACATGATTTTCCTTTTGATGATTGTATCAAAATCCTGATCAGAAGAACTGGCCTTTGGTGAAGGGTTATAACTCCCTATATTGTCTCCATGAGGATTATCTTGTACCTGGTTTTGAGAGTTAACATCTTGCTCCAAATCTTGAAGAGCACCAATGATTTCGAACTCTTTGTTAGGGGCAGTGTCAACTTTAGAAGGACTACATGGATTTGTTGTAACAGTAGTCTTATCTTTAGCAGTTATGATAGATTTCAATTTTCTCTTGTAAACTTTAATGAAAGGTTAAACCATTGTGGATATAGATGTAGTCTTATCATCATGTAAAGAATATGATTGAGTTACTTCCTTTGAAATACTATCAGTTTTTTGGCTTACATCTTTAGATTTTTCCTCTGTTTTCGAAACATTCTTTTTGCAATAAGCTTCTTTGTGCCCCAGATGTAAACAATTATAACAGTAATCAGGAGCATTTCTGTAACTCACACCAACCCAGCATCCTTCATTTTCTCCAAACCCAATCCAAACATTTCTTTCAAGCACTCTTGAAACATCTATTTCTACTTGAGCATAAGAAGCATTGGCTTTAGCACGGTTATACTTAGGAACACACGTTTTGTGAGCTTTGCCAAAGGAGGCAGCAATATCACTAACAATCCACTCATTATATAGATACTCTGGCATGTTTTCTAGACGAATCCAAAGCAATACAACCGGGCTTTCCTTATTCTTGTTAATGTTAGGAGACCACTTCAAGACCCTCATAATTTTCCCATCACCGTTCCAGATTGGTTTTGACCAAAACTTTGTTACATCTTCCAGTAAGCTGAACTCTATCATAATTTCTCTAGAGTTTAATGTTATATACGAATATGATCCCTTAAACTTAAAGGAATCCATGAAAGATTGAAAAACTAAACGTTTCGGGATCTCTTGGCTAAACTTGCCGATCAGCGTTGATTTAGACTGCTTTAATAGGACTTCCTGAGTTTCTTTGTCGAACTGAATGATATTATGATCATCCGCAAATTTAATAAACTCAGGTTTTGACACTGTACGATCATGAACAGAGGACGGGATTTCTACAAAGGATTTCATGTTCTTGGATTTATCATTACTAGCATCTGGTAGAAGAGCAGGAAACTCTTCATTGTTGAGGATATTGAAAGACATTAATCAACCGACGACAAAAAACCGGTGACTTTTTTGACGGAAAACACGGCTCTGTTTCAAGAAAAGAAACAGAAACCAGAAACAGGAATCCAACTAAGCTCACGAAGGCACTAGCTCAACCAACAAACAGAAAAGCACACCCCAGCAAGCGGTATTGCAACTATTCTTAAGATCGGAGGGAACCGGCGACACAAAGCACTGAAAAAACACCCGAAAAGAAAACTCTGAAGAACAGAGAAGCACAGAAGAAGCACACACCAGAAAGGAATTCTCTGAAGGACATAGAAGATTCAAGCAGAAAAGCAACACTTAGATGAAAAAAACCGAGGCCGGAAAAGAAATCCGGCGATCAGAATCTTAGAGCCGCCCCCCCCCCCCCCCCACCCCCCCACATTTAACTCAAGAGTGATGGATACTCTATTTTTACTGATTTTACCAATCTATGAGAAAATGTGGATTGTTATTTTAATTATAACACAATAGCATATATTTAAAATGGCCCTAATTATTTAGAACCAAAAAATATTATTTATTATTACTTAAGTAGCTAAATCGCTATAAAATAAATTAAAACAAAATTAAGTATATGTACATTTTAGTTGGTATCTTATAAAACCGATAATTTTAAATATTTGATTGTGTTCATGATTAACCAACTCAAATATCAAAAACAATAAAACAAAGTTTATGTTTCGAATATCACCTATTCTATAACTGAAAAACAAACAAAATAGATCACCAAAAATATGTTATTAAGTTTCAAAGAGAATTCTAAACTTAGTTTGATTTGATACGACAATAAAATTAAAAAATAACATGTAAAAAATAAAACAAATACAAACAAAAAAACAAAAAGAAAAATATTTAACTCAATAAAAAAACATTTAACTCAAAAAAAAACATTTAGCTCACCAAAATAAGTTCAAAGCATTTTCTTGGTTTCGATAATGTTTGATTGATCACCAAAAATTTAAATATAACCTAACTTGTCAATTATTTTATTCAAAAAAATTTGGTGTAAAAATGTGTGATTATAATGATGAATTTTTCATCAAACCGCCGAAATTATTTAAAGCCATTTTATATGATTCACCTAATTAGAATAAACAAAGAAGACAACTTATTAGTTTGCTTACTGTTATTCTGCATTGTATGTCTTTATAAATCTTATGCTTTTAACTTGGTATTCATAATCAGTTGTTACAGATTATATTGAGTGGTTTAGAGGATCTTCTAGTCAAACAAGACGACGTTTGCGTGTTCTGTGTTTGAGTTTTCGGTGAAGGAATACTAAAACCATAGTCATTAATTTATATAAACTTTACAACTCGAATCCCTAAGTTATAAAGCGCATATCATTTTATCATCTTGTGGTCGAGGAGTACAACATAGTAAATCGATTAAATTGAAATACTCTCTGGTTATTAATTGGGGCTAAATGCAGAGATCCGGGCCCTCTCTTTCAGAGTATCCAAATTTAACCTGATTACTATACTTTGACCCATAACGTCGTATTCGCCTATAGGTCTCATACAATTAATTATATATAATATAACTAACTCGTTTACTATTGCTATTGGACTTCCTTAAGATAATGTACTGAATGTATACTTAACATGTCGGTCCATAAATATTCCAACACTCTTCCATTTAGACCGTCATATGTTACTCAAGAATATATTCAACTTTAGTGGGTGCCCCATTGTCAATAGGCAAACAATGCAACCCCGTACATAATTAATAATAATAGAGAACTAAAGACATTTTTCTCGTAATATAAACAATAAGATGCAACAGTTATCACATTATTGCTACGAGTCAATTACTTGAGCCAATTATAAAGTGTAGCCTAATAATAATATAGCTTGTAATCTTACATATCTACTATTAACTGGTTCTTACATTTGGAGATCGAATATATAATAGATATCAATAAATAGAACCAAGCATATATACATATTACTATAAACATTTATATGCACAATACTGCAAAATATAAAATCACATCTTATTATAAACTCTTCAATTGAAACTAACAATCATCTAAATCAACCACACTGATACTGATGGTGTGTCCCTGGAAAACCTTAGACAAAACCGCTTTTGTTACATGATCTGCTATTATGAACTCTCTTTCTAACATACATGAACTTAATGTTTATGTATTTGGATTTAGACGAGATTTTGTTGGTGTTAGAGTAATACATTGCAATACATTCTCATTGGACCTTATATCCTTTGTATAATGTAACTCGGTGGCAAAATTCCGCAGCCATAATTCCTGGTGCGATGCTTCAAAGTATGTAATAAATTTTGTTGGCATAGTGGGCGATGCAACAAGTGTTTGCTTTACACTTTTCCTGGATATTGCACCTTTATGCAATAAAAATATATTACCCAAAGTGATTTTCTAGTGTGTCTATCCACCCACAAAAATCAGAGACGGACTACTCAATGATATCCATCATTTCTGACTTCATATATGTCAACATGTGTCCCTTTGCTTCTTGAAAATATTAGAGTACCCTTTTAACTACTTTCTAACGATCCATGTCTCGGTTATTAACAAATCTCCACAACATATTTATAGTTAAGGTAATATCCTACCTAGTATAAACTTTAACATACATCAAACTCCCAAATGTAAAACCATAAAGAACCGTTTTTATTGCCTCAATATCAAGTGTTATCTTAGGACATACCCATACTAAGTTTGTCAAAATTTTCCATAAATGTACTTATAGGTTTGAAATTTTCTAATGCGTAATGTTGTAACACACTTTCAATGTATTTTCTTATGATTATCCAAGAATTCCACGGGAACTATCTCGATGCATCTCAATTCCTAACGCGAGCTTGGCATCACCTAAGATCCTTCGTATCAAACTTGTCTGATAGAAATCTCTTTGCAGTGTGTAACAATTCCCTATTATTCGAGGCAAACAATATATCATTCACATATGATATAAGAAATATGAAATTACTATGACTGAACTTGTGATGTACACAATCCTAAACCGAGTTGACTTCAAAGTCAAAAGATACTAACACCTCAAGCAATTTATGGTACCACTGAAGAGAGGCTTGTTTGAGCCCATAAATAGATTTCTTATACTAGTAAATCAGATCATTTGAGTTGGCTACTACAAAGTGTTCTGGTTGCACCATATAGATTGTTTTTTTAATATTATCATTGAGAAAAACGGTCTTAACATCTATCTAATGGAGCTCAAGGTCAAAGTGTGCAACTAATACCATGATTTTCCCAAAGGAATCCTTCTTCAATACTGCAGCGAAGGTTTCTTTAAAATCAATCTCTTTGCGTTGAGTATAACATTTTCTATAAGACAGGATTGGTATGGGTAAGAGAAATCAAAACCGATCATAAAAAGAAATCAGGGACCACCCATTGGAGAACGGCTCGGTATGTTACCGAGGTCAATCACAACCGACACCATCCACGTATTCTTACAGTTACCAGTCCTCAGCATAAACGGTAATAAAAAGGCTTAATAGGCACTAAATATGGTTCATGTTTAACGAAAGTGGTCCACGTTCAAATAACACTCTTGTACAATTAATGGGAGAGATAAAGTCTACTAAGAAACTATATAAATGGAATCAGAAAGGCAAATAATATATCTTTTTTATCATATTAATAAAGTTAACTATTTGGCATACACTCGTGAATATTTTTCCTTAACAAAATTGGCGTCGTTTGTGGGAACGATAGTCACGAAGAAGCGCAAATATCTATTCAAATGGTGGTATCTAGATCCAGGATAGAAAGGGAAGTACCAAAGAAAAACCTCATAATCAGAGATCGAGCATTCGTTCTGAAGTCCGCTAGCGATTGAACCCCTGAAACCATCCAAACGTATAATCCAGCTCTAACTGACCCGACCGCCACCTACAACAGAGTAATTATTGAGGAAGATTTGCAGCCCAATAGCGGCGACCTAGGTATCGGTCCCGACTTCCAAAATAGCGCACCCGCTCAGGTCGAGCCTACTACTAACCCAGGTAAACCGATAACCACCTACGTCATTCATCATCTGGAATAGCATATCAAGGAGATGCAGTAGGAGCAGAAAACGGTCCAGTTGCAAAAACCAAGGATCAGGAGGCCATATTTACGTTCACTAAAATGAATAATACCTTGCAAGCACTAAGTGCGAGGGTGTGGGGTGCTAGCCACGATAAGTAGAGTTTAGTCGCAGAGGCTAGCAAAGCGAGCCTAGGGGGCAAATCCTTAAAGTAGGGAGAGTCCAACGAAGGCGAGAGGGAAAGCAATAGAAAAAAATTATCCGATAATCGGGGGTAACTCATGAGATGAGCCAGGAAGTATCCAAGTGATCCAAGAAAAACAGCATTATCCCATACATCCTAAAAGAATCCTCTTTCTCCTTATCTCTGGTCATTTTTAGGGTCTTCTATTCATTTTTCCTTACCGACCAGATCCAACTGCTCGTTTAAGGGTATAAACTTCCTCAAAGGCCCAAGCGACATCTCAGGGTCCATCATTCATAGGTCCAATATCGTGTATTTTCGACTTTGCTTGATCATCCCAATCATAATATCTATCACATGGCTTTCTCGCTTAACCAGATCATGCTCAGCCTTTTCTATCAGCTTTTTTCTCTGCTGCTCCTTTGCTATTTTTGCCTTTAGGGTTGCCACCCGCAAGTTAGCATTATCCAGCGTCAGAGACGCCAATTTCTCTAATACCTCCTCTACTCTCTATTCATGCACCATATTTTGGGATATCGAACCTGCACCCTGAGCCATCAACTCATCGTTTTGTTCGGACAGCTTGGTGTTTTTTACTATTAGTACCGTATTTCCATCAATCAACTGCTGACATTGCTTACGAAAATCGCTTCTCTAATCAACCACAACGGCCAACGACTTATGCTGGTCAAAATTTTATTGGAGCACTTTGTCATATCACGTGTTTGTCGACCTCTAAGCATGCTTAAATTGGGCCAACTTGGTGGTAATCTGCCTCACCGAACCAAAGAAACAACACCTTATCAATTTAGTTTTCCATGTCTTAGGCATCGCAGTGAGACATATGTCGATATGCCAGCATTACAAAATCGTGAAAATTCTACACAAATCAATCGCACCATGATCAATATCTATATCACTGTAAATATCTCAACAAAATTAACTTGTACAAACCTTAATTGTTGGCTCAAGTTGCCATTGTAGTATCTCCGTCATCGGCATGTTGACATAGAAGGACATCTTTGGGCATCGTTTAAGTTGGTGAAGCATCATCAGAGATGGATGTAGTATATGTTAGTCAGTTGGCAAGTCTTCTGTTGTCACGGGAAACCCATGGGCAGCATAAGAGGGGGCTTATTTGAATTGCAATAGGTATGTCCTTATAATATTGACGAATAATGAGCCATACCTAATCTCCTTCACGAAGGTCTCTTCTTGTAGCAGCGTTTCCGTAAGTAATTCACCTACCAATGTAGGATTCATCGTCACAACCCCCTTCTTGGGATGCTCCCTTGATCCATCGTCAACCTCCGCCTTGCCATTAGATTTATCTAGTATCACCATCTTGGGTGATTTAACTTCTTTTCTTACCTTCCCAGGCAGCGGGGGAACTTCCATATCCATCCCCCAACGTCTCTTTATCATCATTATCATCTTCATCCACCAACACTAACTTTCCCTGTAAATATTAGTACTTTATCCATCATTACTTTCCTCCTCTTCAAAGGAGGAACTTTATCATCCTTCAAATCTTCTTGCTACTTAAGCATCAGGATTGTTACCTTTGATGCCCCGGTAATCTCCTTGTCTTAGCCTTATCCAGAAGGACCGTTGGTGTTGCCACGGTGGCTATCATCACCAATCTCCTTAGCTACAAATTCATCTTCCTACCTCGCCTTTTTTTACCTAAGCAGGTGAGGCCCCCTTGTTTTTTTGAATTTACGGCACACTAGGAAAATACTACTGTAATTTCTCAAAAACCTCTTTCACATTTGTTCTTGCCCACTTCGGTCATCTCCAGCTCAAGAATAGGCCATAAACCTGACATTAGATAGTTTACAGGTGTAAACAAGCGCGACATACCCAAATCCCGTGCGGCATAGACGACAGTAGATAATCTTCATAACGGGTTGATGACATCCTCTTTCTTGCATTCTTTGCACCATTGTTGATGCATTCCTTCGATTGCAAAATACACCAAATCCATATTAACATTATCTATAATATTACACGTTCTGTTATATTGTTGAAGACCATCATTTTTGCACTTGGCCATCCACTTCCTCTCGAACTGCAAATTTTCTAGGGTACTTTCATGCTCCCAATTCTCGGAGACGTATACGAAGGTAATTTTCCAATTTATGTCTGATTGTGGTAGGCCTACCAGTTTTCTTCACCCATTAAGTGAAGATAGAAAAATAGGAAGTGGACCAATTTCAAAATATTGGCCACAACCAGCAAATTGGCCAAGCACGCAGGGATTTGCACTAATTTGAAGCTTAACACTATACTCAGTAGCATGCTCCAACTGTTTGCAGTTAATTGCATTGGGCATATATTCACGAAACTGAAAAAATTACGAATAAATAAAGGAAGAGATAGACGGAGTCCCTAATCAAACAAAGTGGTATACAAGCACGTTTCATTTTCATGGGCCTGGTATGGTTGTTCTCTAAGGGTTGACACATGCATAGTAACAACATATGGAATGTCATACCTCTCCCTAAAATTGCGGTGACCATCCTCCATCAAATACCCGTATTTGGGGGTTATACGCCCAAAATACTGTTTAAAAAAAAACGTTGGTCTATCTAATTTCTCCTTCGGTGGGTCGTCAGGGAGGCTGGTTGTCTTCTCATTTTTCTTCCTTACATTCTTACGGGCCATCACAGGAATATAATGACTGCAAGAAACTAACAAGGCTAATAAGAAACACGATAGAAACCAAGTTGGTTTACGCCGTAAAGAGCTACCGACCGGAAGGTATTAACGATGATAGGCCACACGAGGAAAAACTACTAAATATAATTTATAGTGGAACCTAAAACCAACGCCTTAGTACTCTACAAGGATGACAAAAAAATGAAATAAGGAGTGATACATACCTATTACACGGTGAGTCTAAGTCGGTGATGGTATGGATACACGGTGGTCTTCAGTTAAACGGATTTTCCCTTTGCAAATCTTTCTCCACTCTCCAACAAAGACGAACTCTCACAACAAATGAAATTTGAGAAAAGCCTCATTTGTCTAAACTATAACATGCACATCAATCTAGGGTAAAAAAATAATTTTCTACCACCACAATGATTAGTAATAGATTCACACTTTGTGAGAATCAGAGCGGCATCGCACCTTGAAGTATACTATCTTTATGTCAGAGATTAAATTAAGCAGTGCTGCCTATTTTGACGCATATTTTACTCTTCCTCGCCCTCGATCACATCGACTTGTATCAAATGTCATGCATCGCCACCACACTAGTGGGGAAATTTGGGTTACCACACATATCTTGTTAAAATCTTGTTGCTTCTTTTATTAATCCCACCCTTCGAATCGGATTACTAAAAATACTATGGGAGACATGATAAAGCCATTACTATAAGGCAAGATAGAATCTTGAGACAAAGGCCCCTGGTTAGTAAGGGTTACTCTCAGGATCGAATGACAAATAACTAAAGAAGCTTAATATCCTACATTCGGCTTGGTTAAAAGAAATCAAGAGCAATAAATGATCGGTATGGGTAAGAGAAAAAAAATACCAATCACAAATAGAATTCAGGGATTGGTATGGGTAAGAGAAATCAAGACTGATCATAAAAAGAAATCAGGGACCACCCATTCGGGGAACGACCCGATATGTTACCGAGGGTTCCCGCACATTACCGAGGTAAAATACAACTGACACCATCCACGTATTCTTACTGTTACTAGTCCTCAGCATAAACGGTAATAAAAATGCTTAATGTGCATTAAAGACGGTTGAGATTCAACAAAAATATTCTACATTCAAATAACAGCATTGTACAATTAATGGGAAAGAGATAGTGTACTAAGAAACTGTATAAATAGAATTAGAAAAGCGAATAATTTATATTTTCTTCTCAAATTAATAAAGTTAACTATTTGGCAAACACTCGTAAATATATTTTCTTAACAGATTCCACTATTTTTTATTATAATTGTTTTATTCAAATGGGATTAATGTGACGGTAACATCATTGTTTATATTTCAACCAAACTCATTAATTAAAATTCACATTTCATATTTTATATTTTATATTTACATTTCATACAGCATATTTCATATACTAATATAATACAAAAAAAAATACACAATATAAATACTTAACATACAACGCATACATCAGTTACATTAAATTAATTGAACAAGAAAATTTAACAACATCACAAACTAAGTTTAAAAAATATTCAAATGCATAGTTGTTGAACCTCGGTAAAAACACAATACAAATCGTAAGAACGACTATGTCAAAACTACGTTCATCCCGAGCTTAAGTTCCATTTTTAGTCACTTTGAGCATACTTTAACAATCATTCACCTAGGATTACGTTAACTTTAGTATCTATTGCCTCGATGTCCCAACTACTATTTACTAGAAATATACAGACCACCTACACCCCAAACTTAAATTAGGTGAACTTTGAAATTCGTAGTATATTTGTCAATACTTAAAAGGATTATCTTCAATTACTATACTTATGATTATAACACAACATGATATCTAATGTACCCTAGAGTATCTTATGATTTATTGAAGGGCATATCAGTGAGGCCTTCTATTGATAAGTCATAAATCTTCTCAAAATTTACAATAGAGTATGCAAGATCATGTATGATGAAAAACATAGCATATTCTGGTGCATATGATATCTCTTGCATAAATTTATTATCATTTTTCATCAACTCGTGTTTGAATAATACTAAGTTTAAATTAAGCACCATCAACATATAATAGCAACATAATCTTTATATCAATGTGTGTGTATCTTTATTACAATAGACACAATTTTTATAATACTTTCTCTCGTAATTGATTGACTTTATGAATAAGTCAAATATCTTATTCTACTATTTTGATGATTGTTTGAGTCCATATCGAGGTATCTTCAACAGACACACATCAGCCTTCTAATCTTCATCAAACCCTTGAAGTTGTCCCAGATAGATTATATTCACGGTTCTATATATAAGAAGGTAGTGTAACATTCATCTAATCTAACTTAAAATAAAAAAATTGCAAAAAATAGTAACATAATCCTTATAGAGGTCTCTTTATAACTGGTGAGAAAAAATCATTAAAATCGACACAATTTTTTTTTTTGCATAGAACACTTAGCCATCAATCTAGATTTGTACATAGATAGTTCAATTCCATGAATACATTAATCCCTTTCAAATATCTATTCACATTAATCAAGTTTATGATTGATTGGTTGCTTTATAAAAATCCAAATGTCTTTCTACTTCAGAGAATTCATTTATTCCTGCATGGTCTTCTGCTATTTTGGTTTATCAATTAATTTTATAGTATCGAGATAACTATCAGGTTCAAGAACATTTCCATTCATTTCAATATATAAAACATAACATATAATGTCAACATAATCTTACCTTTATGTAAGTCGACAAGGTCTTCGAGCTCTATCCCTAATAACTGACAAAATATCCATGTTGCTCTTCAAACTCCCATCCAAGGTCAAACTTATGCCAATGTTGAACTTCCTCTGAAGAGGCCGAACCTCTTCGAGCTCAAACCCAACTCTGGTAAAAACACCTTCGAGTATACCTTATTGTTCAAACTTCACCGCAATAGTAGGTGTAATCTTAAACTTCTCGAGCAATGACATTACAAATTTATTGAATACCAAATTCCTCCTAACTAAATCCTTCTCATTTCTAGGTTCTAAACACCACAACCTATAATATTTCACTCTTTCTAGATAACTGAGAAACAAACACTTTAGTGTTTTCGGTTGAATCTTGTCATGTTTTACATATGCATAAGCATCATATCTGTACACTCTTAAGTAGCTCAACATTGGTTTTCATCTAGTTCATATATCTTGAAGACATTTGAATTCTAGTCTATATAGGGGATATTATTGATGATGTCTTGGTAAGTCTTGGAAACTTCTCTCCATCAGTTTCTTCTGGTCCTTAAAGGCATTGAATATTTTATCTTTAGACTTTAAAAGTATAACACATAATTTTTCTTGAGTCATTATCAATTATGAACATAAAATACATGGAACCTCTCATTTTAGAATTCCTTGAAGGTCCCCAAAGGTCTAAATGAACATATTCAAGAAGATCTTGAGTTTTATGGTTGTCGGTCACCAACTTCACTCTCTTAATTTTTTTAATACATAATTATCATAAATAATTTAGCTTTAAAACTTTATTACCGTTGGCAAAAACATTATTTGCTAATTTTATTTAGTCCTCAAAGGAATATTCTTACCTCGGATATCACAACTTGGAAGAGTGAATCTCAACACTAGACATACCTCCGACCACTGTATCTCATTCAAGAACTTATACACCATTGATTATATTGCATTCAGAACAAACAACAAGCAATCCTAAGATTATCATTTTCACCTATATAATTATACATTTCTTCATCTAACATACCAATATGTCAGAAATTTATTTTAACCTCAATAACATAACTCATATTTGGTATGACTCTCTCAAGTTATGTAACAACTTGAGCATCACACCCTCTCATTCCCTTTAAAATACATGGCTTAATATTCCCTAATATGACCCTACTCCATCAAACATATTCAGGTATTCAAACCTGTTTTTGTTAGATATCATATAAAATAATGCTCCTGAATCCAGAACCCACTTGTTACCATAATTGTAAGTATAAGTTTTCAATACATCAATTATGCCATAATTATCAGAAACCATTTACACATCTCAAACCTTAAACTTATGTTGATTATCTTTATTCTTCCTTTCTGGACAGTTCTTTCGGATATGACTTTCTTTCTTGCATAAAAAATATTTCACTCTAGAACTAGTATTTGATCATTTAGATTTGGATATTGAGTTTTCTCTCTTCTTGATCAAATATATTTCTAAGCCTCCAATATCATACTAAAGTCGTCTCCAGTAGAGTCACTCTTTAAAAATAACCTTAATTTGAAGATCTATTGAATTCAGATCACTGTACTCTTTTGATATGGTAAGAGAAGATTTATCATAAGCGTAGTGTCAGCAAGTGTTGTATTCAAATTAAGAAAAATGTTATTAAAATTATTCAAGTGTTTTCTAATCTCTTTGCTACCATCATAGTCAGAGCATTATGAGGCTTTGGAAAACACTTGAACAACTATTCTCTTTTGCAGCTTTCTCATCAATTGTGGCATGCACTCTTTTTTGTATAATGAGAGCTTTGATTATAATTATCCAGAGATTAAAATCATAATCTATGATGAATTTATCAAATTCAGACTTCGATGAACTCATCTTCATTAATCTTTTCTTTCTTCTTCGTGTTTATTTTCTTTGATAAATTAATTTCATGACCCATGTCGAGATCTTCACGCTCACCGCACCACTTGTTAGAGACATCATAAGGAGGATGGAGAGCTTTGAGAAATCAAATCACAACACGCACTTCAGGTCTCATAGGAATTTGAAGAACTTTAAAATATGAAAAATTCGACATATGGTTTACGTGGTTCGGATTGTGGAGAAATCCTACATCCACGAGGAATAAATATGATTTTATTGATCGAACAATTTCAGAGAATTATAAAAACACTAAAATATAAGCTTACTCGCTCACTAATATCTCAAAACATAATACAAGTTTTCAGTTTCTTCTCTAAAATCTCAATATTTTTCTTAATGTCTTTTATGATTCTCTCTAAAGAATTCATCAACTCGTGGAATCACTTAATTCCTTTAGTTTTCGCTCTTTTTCGTTTTTTTGTTAGGTGCTGCTCGTATGAAATCTACAGTGTGGTGTATATTAGCACAAACATATACCATGTTCACAATAACAAATCAAGCTATTACAACAAACTTGTACCAACGCCATAATGAATGGCTATAAACAATTAATATATCAAATAGTTTAATAAACTTGTATCAACACCAACACCATGACCAACGGTTATGACCAAATAATAAACTCAAACAATTTTAACAAACGTGTATCATCATTCACATATCAAATATTATTTATTCAATCAAAACTCTCGGTCCGAAAATTCAGTTAACCCGAAATCAAACTCTCATAGACAATACCTAACTCAAACCACACCGAACTCCATACCCGTATTTAATCCAAATTAAAACTGATTCCTCATCCGATACCGAACTCCCATACCCGTATTTAATCCAAACTAAAACTGATTCCCTAGAGTAACCGAGTTCCATCTTCCATCTTCCAATTTTAATAGTTGAATATATGTCAGCAAATTTTAGTTTGATTTGTTGTATCGATGCTTTGTGTAAAAGGCCTACTCTGATTAAAACTTTTGTTACTCCCGTCTCTTTAAAATAAGACATGCATATATCTTGGTAGGTGCGTGTGGTCATTGTTTGATCGTATCATTTTTATATTCATATATGATATAGTTGGTTTAAATCTAGAGTACCACATCTGACATATATCTTTGATAGGAAAAACTTCAATTTATATCGTCCTTTATGGTTTAGTTGGGTTGATATTTTAATGTCAAACAAGAATTTAAACCAAAGTTTTTTTACTCTTAAGGAGCAGTTAACCGCTTATTCATAGTTGCCGCGGGCAGTTTGTCCTTCCATAAAAAATATTGAGTTTACCATCGGTCGGACGCAATAGCGTCTATAAAAAGACTCGAACCCCTCTAGTCTGTACTATTAATGCTATGTGGGTTTTGGTTATGACATGGTCATATTGTAAATAACTAATATTAAAACTATTACAATCAAATAATCCTGGAAAACATTACAATAGCAGATAACGCAAAAGAGAAGGAAAAGGACATCCTTAACTAAACAAATTCGTCACAATCTCTGTCACAATCAAAGGGTGATTCCATCTTCTGTGGTGACAAGTGAAGGCGAGAGAGAAGTCCGCGACTCGTCATAATCTTCGCCTAGAGGAGACTGCTCGACACGAATATCTTCGATCATTTTAACCACTTCGGTCATTGCAGGTCTTTTATCCGGTTGGGGCACCACACAAAGTAATCCAACATGAAGCATTGACACAAGTTCTTCCTCGATGTTCTTGTACCTGAGTAGCTCGTGGTCGAATACCTCTGCCGTCCATTCTTCTTTGACGACTGATCTCACCCATTTAGGCAGATCCACCACCTGTTCCTTAATTGCAGATTCATCAATAAACTAATCTTTCAACCTTATACGATGGACAATAGAATTTAAAAATGTACCTGCTCGACTTCCTCTACACGCGGACACGAAGGTGAATGATGTTGGGAAGGAACTTTTCCGGTGAGAACCTCAAGAAGCAAAACTCCAAAGCTATACACATCGGCCTTTTGAGAAAGTCGTTTAACTTCATTTTGCTCGGGAGCCCTGTATCCGCCGAGTCTCGCGATGGCGTTAATAGGGTTAAGAAGTAAAGCCAATCCAAAATCTGAAATCATCGCTAAACCATTCTTGTCGAGTAAAATATTTGACGATTTTACGTTTCCGTGAGGAATCTTGGTCACACTGTGTTCTTCGTGAATTTTGGCTAACCCTCTAGCTGCTCCTAGGACCAAGCTGATCCTTGTAGTCCAATCTAGTGGGATTCGACCAGGTCCGCGATTACCTAACCTCGCCGACAAAGAAATCAAACGATCAATTCTACCATAATTTTTCAATATTGAAAAGCAATGGTATCAAATTTACTAACCATGAAGAAGAGAGTGTAGGCTTCCATTAGGAAGATAATCATAAACAAGAAGCTTTTCTTCTTTAGCGTAATAGTAAGCTCTTAATCGAACAACGTTTGGATGTTTGAGCTTCCCGATCAGCTCCATATACTGTTCGAACTCCTTTCTCTGACACGGATTCGCGTCTTTGAGCCGTTTCACGGCGAGGCTACAACCGTCTTCGAGCACTGCCTTGTACACCGTTCCTAAACTCCCTTTCCCCAACAACTCCGCTGAGGCACGGAGGAGATCCTCCAACTCGAACTGCTTCCTCCTCTCGAAAAACACCAGACGGCTTTGATCGGTAGCGGAGGTTCTATCGCTGTCCTCGCCGTTGGTGTAGATCTTTCTCTCTCCTCCCCCGCCTCCGTAACTGTTTTTTCGTTTTCCGCTCTCCACACTGCCTGATTTGGAGCTGGAGCTTCGATTTCGCCGGCAACAATAGGCGACGAGGAATGAGGTAAGTAATAGCAAAATCACGCCGTTTGCAACTACTATTGCCGCGATCGCGCCGGGAGAGATTCCTCCACGCCGGCGATCGGATTTCTCTTTTCGAACGACGACTGGCGATTGAGGAATCAAGCTTGGATTTGATGTGACGATTTGAACCGGCGGGAGACTGGATAAAGGACAATCCGGCAAAGGATTTGATCCACAAACCCCTTCATTCCCCGTGAAACTCGATACTCCGAATTTCGTTAACAGGCCGTCCGGTACCCGACCGGAGAACTCATTGTTGGATAAATTCAGTTCTCTAAGGTAGACGAGGGTGGATAAATCCGGGATCCCACCCGTTAACTCGTTATTTTGGAGCCGGATTGTGAGGATCCGGCTTAAGCCGTGCAGTGAGTCAGGAACCGTCCCATGAATATTATTGTTAGAGAGATCCAGTCGTAAAATCCGGTTGAGATAAGAAATATCCGGCGGGATTTCACCGGAAAGATCGTTACCGGCGACATAGATTAGCTTGAGGTTTTTACAGTTGAGGAGAGGCAAAACAGTTCCGTTTATCCGGTTGTTATGGAGATCAAGCACACGGAGCTGGTCTAGGAGAGAGAGAGAATCGAGTGAGCCGCGTAAGGAGAGAGATGGGAGAGAGAGGACGTAGACCCGGCCGGCGGAGGAGCATATGACGCCGTGCCAGGCGGCGGTGCAGGCATCGTGGCCAGTCCAATTGGAGCGGAGGTTACCGTGGGTATCGGCTTCGAGACGGAAGAGTGTGAGAGCGTTAGTGTCGTTTGAGGGGAGAGAAAGAGAGAAAGGTAGAGAGAGAAAGGTGAAGAGTAGAAAAAGGTGAAGTTTTTTGTTCATGGTGAATGGTTGGTACTGCTGGGCGGGAAGAAGAGTGATTGATAAGAAATGTGAAGTGTTTTTTAAAATATATTGAAATTCAACACTAAAAAACAAACAAAATAGCTTCTCTTTACTTTTTTTCTCTTTTTTATTATAACTTTTTGTTTTGTTATTCCTTTTGTTTTGTGGATTAATTTTTGTTTTGTTTTGTGTCATATACGTGAAATAGGTTTTCAGATTATTCGATTTTTGAAGGATTAATTTGTCAAATAAATTTTGTATTAAGAAAAAATGAATTTGTAAAAATTGTAAAAAGTGAACAATCATCCACTATTCTTTTTCATGATTTTTAAGGATAATGAATCTATACTTTGAAGGTCGGACTATATTTAGACTTTTTTTAGTGTGAGATTTTAATATTTTTTAATAAAATGAGAATTTCAAAATATCTTCATTTTTAAAATATAAAATTTGATATATTCTATAAAACCAATCTAACTAATTCTAATTACCACTATTACAAACTCAACTAAACACCAAATTTAAACCGGTACAATTTCAGAAAAGATGGTTTCTAGTGACGAAAACAATGAATTTAGTTGAAATCCTGATGATTTTTTATCAAAGACGATGAATCATTGTCGGAACATTTAGAGATAGCCACAGAGTTACATTTCTTTTGATTTGTTGAAGTCGGTTTATTTTTTGCACAAATCGCGCACCATAGTGTACAGAAACGTGCACCCAAGATGCGCGAAATACTCGCATTGTCTGTGTGCACGATTTTGGACCAAATTACGTACGTTGTTCTTGTATGGAGCATGCACGATTTAACCCAACTGCGCGCATGATATGCACATATTTTTCACAAACAAACACAGTAACATGTGTGATTTACGTTTTGCTTGCATTAAGTGAGTGCGAATATTCATGTACGTTATCTTTATGTATTTTGTAGGATCATGAACAACTTGATTGTATGATGGCCGATTACATATATATTTTTACCACCCATATGTATCACACTAAAGACGATTTAGAAGCATGAGCAAAATATGTAGCCATCGATATAAGTTTCATCGTTATTAGTACCAAGGATAACGACGGTAGCGAAAAAAAAACTCGTAAGGTATATTCTTAGTGCGAGAGATACGACATTTATATACCTAAGCCTAAACTGTGGCTTGTGAAAAAATGACGATAAAGTTCATCCAAAATTGCAGTTTCCCTTTCATGTTAAGGGGAAGTCCAATTAAAAGAGAATTTGATTTTTGGAAATTGAATGTGCTAAATGAAAAATAAAACCATGCACCATTTCCGTACTTTAGTGGTCATTCACAAGCCGCTAGACTCTAAGCGGACGAAGAGGAATTAGTTCGTATGTTAACGAAAGTCGATTCTCGTTTGAAGATTCATAACCCTCAAAATATATCTAGCATGTGTATCATTTACAACATTCGTCAAAAATATATTTTGGTAAAAAAAAGCTGGGAAAACCTAAATGCAATTCTTGTTGGGTAAACTTAAGGAGCTTGCGTACTTGATGGGTATCGAACAAACGACACAAATGGCGAGATCCTTTTTTTTGCGCATCCTACAAATATCGATCTTTTACGCACATTTCCTCAAGTTCTTGTCATGGATAGTACTTACAAGACTACGAGGTACAAGATGTCTTTGCTTGATATTATTTATGCAACATCAACCAATAAGACATTTTGTACTGCTTTCGTCTTGATGAGCTCTGAGAAACAAACAAACTACACATGGGCTTTGAGTGTTTTAAGGATCGTCACTGTGGATAATATTTGCGCATTTTTTTAACATTATCATCACTGATCGGAGCTTGCATTAATATGAACGATTGGAGAAATTTTTCCGGATGTACACACATGTTATGCAAATGACATATAAATAGATACATTTCAACGTACGCTAAAAAAGTGATGTCCAATGTAGATATACTGGAAACAATTGTAGTTTTTTTATGATGTTGTTGCCTGATCACGGTTGAAGAGTATAACAAAAATCTCGCAACACTAAAATAACTATTCTCCTTTTGCTCGAATGCAATAGATTATGTTATAAATCAATAGATAATTATATATGGTTAAAATTTTCTTCATATCTACACAAACGAGCATAAACATTTGGGCAACCAAAGTAGCAATCGGTAAATGATATATTCAAATATAAACTTAATTTTTTAAAAATTAAAAGTTATAATAGTAATTTATTTGGTTATATATTATAGGTCTTAGAGTGCTCACGGTAACCTAAATCGCTACTTCGGTACAAGTCTATGCAATTTTGAACAATTTTGAACGTTAATTCATAAATTGTTTGATGCTCAACAATCGGTCATTTTAGAATCATTCGAGAGAATCAACTATCGTCTAAATGTTTTGCATATAATTTATGTATATATATATATATATATATATATATATAATTAAAATAAAATATATCTTATATTGCTTTAGACATTGTCAAAGGGAGTTATGAACGTGCGAGGAAAATAGGCGTAGATCAGATTGCTTGTGGTTGTATTGTTACGAAAATATATGGTTTTCATGTGCGTGCGAGCTAGCTATGGTCGAGTGAGAATGTATGTATTTTCCATGAGTATAATGTGATGCACATTGGAGTATTATAAATATCGTTTCTAAAGATAAAATGGGAACAAAAGATGACGTAACACAAAAAGTTGGCATAAAAGATAGTTCTATCTGCGGTTACAACCCAAATATACAAGATCGTTTTATAAATAGGATGATACAAATCTTCAAACCTAAAATAAGTCACATATTAGAGTCTATGGAACCAATAATTACTAAGGGTTGTAAAAATGTCAATCCCGCCAAATCAACTAAATGAGACTCACCTTTATTCGAATATGGCTCTAGTCAAGACCATAATACTAGCACGACGAGTATAATAGCTAGCTCAACCGCCTCGAAAACAACTCATTCCTAGTATCGAAAGGTAAACCCTTTCCTCTCAAAATGAAAGAGAAAGTATCTCGAACAAATAATATAAGACCAACGATCTTATTGGTTACGAAAAATAATTTCCAAATTATTTACTTGATTATATTACTAACGTGGTAGACGTTGATCCTCACGATCAGTGTGGTTATCGGGCCATAGCTATACCAATATGCGGATGTTCTAATTTTTGATAATTTCAAATCAAACTGATACATAAAAATAGATTTTTAGCAGAACCAAATAAAATATATCGTCAAATCCCTCTCGATACTAGTACGTCTGGTGCAATCATGTATATAATCGCCAACTCGACTAGTTGATCCAACAACTCTTGTAACCTCGCTTGATAAATGGTCGCAGATGGGTTCACCCCAACATATGCATCGGTGATGAGAGAATCATGATCGATCAATACGTACCATAAATTAGTCTAAACACATACATGGTATAATGAGACCGTAATAGGTTGTTCAAGCCGATATAAAGTACCTCACAACACATGGTCAATAGTATGGGACTGTCATACCGTCCAAATAGATATATCAAACAGATAACACGCGTTAGCACGTCTAACTCTACCGTTGCCTCCCAAAACAGGTCGTAGTGAACAAGGTATCTTTTTAACATGCCCCAATTGTCGAGCGATACAAAGTGAATTGTAAGCTTTGAAAATGGCCTACGATTTAAGTGTAGCATCTATCCAAGCTACCTCACAAAGTTCTAATGCTACTTAAATGGACATATGGCATGAACCATGCCTATAATTTAAATATTAATGTATGTATAAACTAAATTTGTATGGAAATAAATAGAAATATAGTAAAAAAACAAATGACAAAAACAATTACATCATTTTATCTGAAAATAACTACAAACTGATGAATATTATCTCTAGTCTCTTGGTTCGAACAAAAAGGACGAGGTGCATATATACACATGGTCGATTTTGTGATTGAATATGAACTTAAATGTGTAGTCTCAAGTGCGGGACAATTGTCATAAATTCATGTCTCTAACAATCCGAGGAAATAAGTAAAAACTCAACGTAATGTGTAAAAAACTCCTACCAAGATGGTTTATTTAACTGAACTAATATCATCTGATCCTAGTGTACCTACCCGAGATGTTATAGCTCTCAATAAGTTTTAGATAATCGAGCAAAATACTGTTACCCGTCTTGTTTGTAAGAATACAACAACCAAGTATATGGAGAAAATACCCATCGTCGCATGAATAGCCATCTGATCAGTATTCTCATCATCGTAATATTTGATACTCATATAATATTAACGCAACAAACTGAAACATAAGTTTCTCCCACTACCACCATGGTTCGATAAAGCTTAGTAGCAAGGTCTTCAACATCTACACTAAATAATCGCGCAAATGCGACCACTCATTGACCTTTACTAGGAAATGTAACGAGATTGAAAATCTGATCTAAGTAGACATGTGATGGTGTGTGCATCGTTAAACGTAATATTTATCTCACCGAAAGAGAAATAGAAATAATTGGTCTCTTGATGTCACCGCTCCAAGAATGGCTATAGGTATATGAACATCATAGACAATCAAGAAACGGACCATAAAATATCCTCATAACTTGATTACAAATCATACTTTTACGAGTCAGATCCTGTTGGTGATGTGTAACGTATATAACATAATATCTTAAAGAATCTCTAGCCTACAAAATATTAAAAAAATTACTGATAAGGTACAATATCATTAACTACAAGATAAAAAAGCTAAAATAAGTAAAATTCAACATTGACACTAAACAATGTTTTTACAAACTTACATTGTTATTGAAGATGTTACACGTCTCATGGGCCTTGTAACTGCTGAACTAGGGGGTAAAATTCCAGAACTGGACCGTTCACTCGACAAAATAACTGGTCGGGAGTAATACGACGCTCAAAAATTGGTATACGACTACACCTATGTACTCTATCGTTATAAGAAATCTCACTCGATGCATTATATTCGTAATAACTGCTCTCATGATCTGATTCAAATGGTAATGATGATCATAAACGATGACAAGGCATCCGAAAATTACACCCATTGGTTATATTTTAAAAAAAGTTACAACAAAACTTATCTCAAACAATTGATAAACACAGAATTATATCTCAAAATAATAGTACTACAAAAGTTGAAGTATCTTGAAATTAAATACAAAAAAAATCTAATAAAATGGTAAGCTTTAAGTGTTATACGTGCGTAAATTTTGCGAACCGCGCACTCGTGGTGCACGATTTTGCACAAATTCCACTATCTTGTTCCCGCAAAAATTCACGTGTTGATGGCCCAACGAACAACATTTTTTGTACGCTCTGGGTACACAAAACTAGTTGTTCGCGGCGCGACGTGTGCACGAACAACCATGATTATCCCAAAATCTCTAAATCATATAATACTTTACTATTTTCTACAAATAGACATCCAAAACGAAGATCTACACCTAACATAAACAATAAAACCAACAAGATCCGACTCACAATATTGTTAAGGTATATATATATATATCAAAAATTGAAAAAAAATACATTATTAGGCTAATAATATGTACCTTAACAATATTGTGAAGTCGAATTTTGAAAATATCAAATTTTTGAGATGGCTAATTTGAGAGGTTTTGGGTTAATATATAAACATTATGTTATTTCATAGTCGAGATTTTTAAAAAATGCTATTTATATAAAAGGTACAAAAAAATATGATCTAATTCTAACAAAATTGTGTCTAAATCTAGTGGAGTTTCAGATTCAACAAAATGGGGTCCGAGTATAACATAGCCCTACTTTCAAAACATGAGTCATCTTTTTTATGTGTAAAACTAAACATTCATTTTCACAAATACGTCTTATTTTTTTTTATAGAAAAATAGTCAATAAACTAATTATTAAAAAATATAGTAATTTATTCAAATAACTTTTATTTTCAATATGTTCTGTAAAATTCTGATTTGGTTTTGAACAAACTTAATTTAAAACCAAAATCATAATGAATTTTTTTTGGTCTATAAGTTACATCTTTTGAACAATTGAAGTCCGTTAAATTGAAACACACAATGAAACATATGTTCCAAATTTTAAAAATAAATAATCATAAAAATATTAAAATAACATAATGAAAAAGGATATTAACATCAAAGAGAGTTATAAAGTTCATTATTTAGAAGCTATAAACTATTCAAAAATTACAAGTTGTAACCATTATACTATTATAAGTTAAATAATCAATATACATAATCTCATTAAATGTAAAAAGTTAAGATTTCTTCTATATTAATGGATGAACTTATTAATAAAACAATCGAATTTTTACTTAATCAAATTGACGTCTCCGATGGAAACAAAATATTCATAAGATATTTCAATCCAAAATAAAAAAAAATGAATACAAGGTCGAGCAAAAACCTTATTCGAAGATATAAGTAACAGTGACTGACACAACGAAGAACAAGATCCATCAGCCCTCACTTGAACACTTCCGACCATATAGTTAGCTGACAAGAGAACTATGGAGGATCAACCAAAAATGAAATTCAAGATTCAAAAACTTAATGTAAATCTGAAAGTAAGAGGAATAATGAGATGATGTCGATAACTACATGGCTATATATCATTATTGAACCGTCATAAACAGGCGCAACATTCCTTTCAGAAATGAAACGGATACCCGCGAGTTAGATCAAACGTCTTATGGGAAGAGCAGCAAGCACTCAAACATAGATGTAACAAAAAAAAGAGGCTACAAACCCCCGGACCTAAATACATAAGTGGGAAATTAAATAAAGAGCATGGTCGAACGAATCAACCAACACCCAATGATGGGAATGGAAAAAAAAACAACTTCAGTCGTAAGCCCTCTCCTTCGATGAATGGCCAAGGCATCCCTCCACCACTATGAACCGCTCAGGATCAACAACAAACCATCTGACATTAACCTAACGTTGCAGCCGGACACACAACAAATTCTCCAAAAAATCATATTGACCATACTAGATGTACGCTAATCATGTTACTTTATCAACTATAATCCCCAATGGCCCAAACAGGGGACATCTCAGTAATCATTAATATCAAACGCCTCATACAACCATTTATTCACAATACTATCTAACCACACCTTCGACATACCCACATATGAAATCAAGATGCCCACCAGCTTCAGCAGTAATCAACAAAAACCATATATCTAGGCCTCATCCAACTTACATAGGATAAAAATTCCCATAAGGATACTATCCCACCATACAACCAACACATCGATACTATGCCAATGGCCTCACGCAACTTATCAATACAATAACATACATTTGTTTGATAGAGAAAACAGATCTAGCTAGCAACAGTTTGTTTTTGGGGTAAATAAACATAAATATATATTGTACCTTTTATGAAAGTTATGATGAGAATACACACCGAGTCCCCTCTAGCGCCTAAAAAGGAATGTTGATTGCTACTATCCTTTTTTAATACCCACAAGATTGATAAATTCACCAGTAAAAAAATCCACACCACCGTGTATAATTTCATGAGTGGGATGTTGAGATACATGAGTGACATGAGATGAAAAATATTCGTCCTAACGCTAAAAGGTAATGCTTTGAGATGGTTCAATAGTCTACCAATGACTAATATTAATTTTTTTAATATGGTGTGGAAGGTTTTCCAGAACCAATATATTGGCTCTAATACTACGAAAGGAGACACATACTATATTATTCATTTTAATCAAAGACTTAATGAGGTCTTGCTAGTAGACATAAAATTATTTTTTGAAACCAAATACGAGCTTCTAGATTTCCTCCGATAACATAGCTTATCTTGCATACCAACAAATAATATTGGCAGGACCATTATCCAAGGTAATTAGAAAAATAAAGCTTATATATTTGACATTCTATTCGCGCAAGTAGAAAACTATATAAGGTGGATAAAACAGAAAAAGTAAGACTAGAACAAGACACGACTACCCCACTAGCTTTTCCAAAATCACACATGGATTAATTCCAAACCCAGTCATGACGCCACCTAAAAAACCATCATGAAGAATCATCCAAAATGAAGTTATTTAACCTAGAAAGAGGGTATGAAGGAAGATTAAACACAACAACAACAACAAATACAACAATCATAAGAAACAACCCTTGCGGGGCCCATTCACTGAATTAAATGAAATATAAGGTTTATATATGAAAATCTAAGGATTTTATGAGATATCATAAACCATAAACAACCCTTTAGTGCTACAAAATTCAATCAAGTAACAAAAAAGGATAATTCTGAAATCTTAAAATCTCTCTGACACCTGTAATATTACGATATTCAATTAAACTGTTTGGAATATGGGTACCGCATATTCCACCTCCGTATAGAAGTAAGAACAATCTAATCTCTACATTAGTATGATATTGTCCGCTTTGGGTTCAAAGGCCTGCACGGCTTTCCTTTTTGGTCCACTTCCAAAAAGTCTCGTACTAGTTGAGATATGTTCTTACTTATATATCATTGATCATTCCCATGTTTAACCAATGTGGGATGTGGGACTTCGCTTACCACCCTAACAAATCCTCCTCTCGAACAAAGTACCACTTCAACCTCCTCTCAAGCTGCTCACCTCCTATTAGACCATACTCCAATCAAATGTCATCTGCTTGATGAGCCACATACACTTTGAACTACCTCTAGAGCAGATCATTCACCTTGAGCACGACATTTGGCTTCTGGTTCTTCATGTTCGACTTCCGAGAATTTCATCCACATTGCGTTCTGTCTGGGCCAGACGCTCTGATGCCATTTTTTGGGAATATAGGTCCCTCATATTCCGCCTCTGTATATAAGTAAGAACAATCTGATCTCCACACTAGTATGATATTATCCGCTTTGGGTCTAAAGGCCCGCACGGTTTTGCTTTTTGGTCCACTTCCAAAAGGTTTATTACAAGTTGAGATTTGTAATTACTTATATGCCATTGATCCTTCCCATGTTTAACCGACGTGGGATGTGGAACTTTGGTCGCCATCCTAAAAAATCCTCATCTTGAACAAAGTATCACTGTAGCCTCCTCTCAAGCTACTCACCTCTTATTAGACCACACTGTCTTGATTTTTAGTGTCACACTCCAATAAAGTGTCATCTTCTTGATGAGCCATGGGCACTCCGAACTAGGATCTCTAGAGTAGATCATTCACTTTAAACACGACATATGGATTCTGTTTCATCATGTTTGACTTCCGAGAATTTCATCAACATCGCGTTTTATATGGGCCTGGTGCTCTGATACCATTTTTTTGGAATGGTGCCGCATATTCCGCCTCCTTATATAAGTAAGAACAATCCAATCTCCACACTAGTATAATATTGTCCGCTTTGGGTCCAAAATCCCACATGACTTTGTTTTTTGGTCCACTTCCAAAAGACCTCCTACTAGTTGAGATATGTTCTTACTTATATACCACTGATCTTTCCCATGTTTAACTGATGTGGGATGTGAGACTTTGGTTGCCACCCTAACATAAATAAATAAGGATGATTCTAACATTTTAAAATAGCTTTAACACCTTTAATGCTCCAACATTTACTCATTCAAGAAAATAAAATCAAAATAATTTTTTAAATATATTCAGTACATCTACGTATATTCTAATCCTTCCACAATACACAAAATAATCGATACATCATTATATGCGAGATATATTAGCATCCCCATAAAAAACAAATAAGCGGTAAGACTAGAAAAGATATAGCACCTTAGGGATTTTATGTTGTTCTTCTACGGATTCTACAGATTAAAAAAACTAAGTAATGGCTAGTATATTAACGTAAAAATGAGTCATGAACCCTTTCAATACGAAAGGAAATCTCATTTTTTTTTCAATAAATAAAGTTTAGGTACTGTAGATCTAACCCCTCAACATAACCACGTGTCCTTCAAAGGTTTCTTCCCTTGAAGCCGATCATTTCATTTGGATAAACAGAGCCCAAAAAAAAGGCATGCACATACAAATATTAGTAAAAAAATAATTAAGAACTAGCTTTAACTAAAAAAATTATAAAGCATTTTTCATTAAAAAAAACACCACTTACAGGGATGTGGTTTAAAACAAAGTCCATTTGGCTCATGATTTATCAACAAGATACAAAATAAAAGTACACTAACTCATTTGCCTTTGGACTCCAGAGTCTTATCTTGTTTTGCAGGTACAAGTGCTTAACTAGAGGGGACAATGAAAGCATTTAAAACATGTAGGAGTGAGTGGGATACAACAACACCACTACTCTCACCAATATCATAAGATTTTTTTAATGATGACACTTCAAGTTCATCATCCCACACTTGATCAAGTTTTTTTTATCTTGAGTCTTTGTAAAAAGTTCAACCAAAATAATGTTGTGATATATATTCTCCTATGATATATATGGTACACAAAGTTATTCAAATCAACTTCAAGCATGCATAATTTTGAAAATATCATACGGGAGCTAAAAATTCAAAGTATATGATATGCCACGATATTCAATCAACAACGAAGTTGGGATAAGTTTGAAGTCTTTCAGCACCTCTAATTCTATCAAACTCAATACAAAAAAATAAGTATGAAGTTTTAAAATATCTTAAGCACCTCTAATCTTACGACATTTAATAAAAAAATTAAGGATAAATCTAAAGTATTAAAATATCTTCTGCATTTTTAATGATCTAACATTTACTTATTTAAGAAGATAAAATCCAAATGAAGTTTTTAAATATATTTAGTACATCTATGGATATTCTAATCCTTCCACAATACCTAAAATATGTGATCCATCATTATATGATTGAAGATAAGTCTAGTAATTGAGGAGATATTAATATATTAGTCATAAATAAATAAGTGGTACGATTGGACATTATCTAGCATCATAAGGATACCGTGTGCTCCTCCAGGATTCTACGGATTCAAAAAATAATGGAGTATTGGGTGGTATATTAATGTATAGATGAGTCGAGACCCCCTTCTAATACTAAATGAACCACATGTTCATTTTTGTCCAAATAAATATCATTTAGATACTATGTATATAACCCTATAAAAGAACCACGTGTCCCTTAAGGGTTTATACCTTTGACAGTGATCATTTTATTTGGATAAACAATGCATGCATTTTCAAATTTTAGAAAAAAATGAAACTAAGGACTAGCCATTAAAAATAAAAAATGTAGAGATTTTTTTTATAAATAAAATTATTATTTTCAAGAATGGGTCATACAACTCATAATTTATTAATAAAATAAAAAAAGATTATGCTAAATTGAGACCCAGTTTTTTAAAACTGAGACCCTAATATAGTAAGACCCTATTTCCAAAATCTAAACCAAAAACTTGAAAAGATTAATTTTCCCTCACAATGAATGTTTATATGTGAGGGGTAAAATGGTCTTTTTAAGTTTTTGGGGTCTCAGTTTAAGAAAAATGGGGTCTCAATTTAAAAAAAAAATCAGATTTTTGGCGTCTCACTATAAGAAAAATGGGTCTTAGTTTAACAATTCACAATAAAAAAATACACGTACAACAAATCGTTCTCCTTCGAACATCAAAGTCTTATGTTTTTTGCAGGTACAAGAGCCACACTGGAATAGACACCAGAGTAGCCGAAACATGTTGAAGTGGGTCAAATGCAACAACACCATTACTCTCACCAACATCACGCAATTGTATTACTGGGACACTTTAAGTTAATTATCCCACGTTTGAGCATATTTTTTTTATCTTGAGCCTCTGCAAGAAGTTTGGCCACATTAATGATGCAACATTATTTCTCCTACAATATATACACTACAACAAGTTATACAAATCAAATCCAAGCATACATCGGTTATTCAATCTTTTATGACATATGAAAAATTCAAAGCATGTGACATGCTACATAATTAAATCAACAACAAAAGTGGGATAAGTCTGAAGTCTATCAAGACCTCTAATGATACGACATTCAATAAGAAAAATCAAAGATAAGTCTAAAATCTTAAAATATCTTCAACACTTTCACTGCTGAAAAATTAACTTATTTAAGAATATATGATCAGAATGAAGTTTTTAAATATCTTCAATGCATCTATGGATATTCCCAATTCTACCACAATACATAAAATACCCGATGGATTTTTATATGATTACTTTATGAGATATTCATATCCCAATCATAGATAAATAAATGGTAAGAATGGACGATATCTAACACCCTAAGGAGTCCATGAGATTCTCTACAGATTCTGCGCATTCCAAAAAAATGACTATTTGGTGGTACGTTAACGTAAAGAGGAGTCATGAGCCCCAACCAATAGTAAAGGAAACCACGAGTTCATTTTTGTTAAAATAAATAAAGCTTAAGTTCTCTAGATATAACCCAATAGGGAACCACTTGTATCTTATGGGTTTCTACTTTTGAAGTTGATCACTTAATTTGGAGAAACAAAACCCCAAGAAAAAGTGCATGCAAATACAAATATTAGAAAAAAAAGGATTAAACATTAACTATAACAATGTAGAGGTTTTTCCATAAAAAAATACAATTTATGAGGATGTGGTTCAAAAAAAGGCCATTCGACTCGCAATTTATCTACAAAATTACAAAATACAAGTATAAGAAATCATTATCCTTCAGAAATGTGAGTCTTACGAGTTTCGTAAGTATGGGTGTCGAACTAAAAAAGATAATGACAACAACTGAAATATGTTGGAATGGGTCCGGTGCAACAACACCAATACTCTCACCAACATCACATAATTTTACTACTGGTAGAACTTCAAGTTTATTATCCCACACTTGAATTTTTTTTATCTTGGATCTTTGCAAGTTGTTTGACCACATTCTTTCATGGATCTAACAATGAGAGTTTCTTCGGGTGATGATTGCCATACATAGGTGTCATGCCTATCTTTTATGGGGGCTACAACGCTAAAATGAATCCAAGTTAATTTTGGATACCACGTAGTAATAACAAGTATCATCGTAACTTCGACGTTATGCACATCGTTCTTGACTTGATTTAATATAGTGGCTTCAAACTTGGCAGAAATATCAGTCCAATAAGATATTTCGAGATCCAATACGGTAGTCAACTCAACCTTCTCCGTAATAAAAATATTTGTACTATATTTTAGGATATCTCTTTTAATAATCATACGAGCTAGTTTACTATCAAACTCCAATTCATTTAAGATTAAACTAATTTTCTTTGTAGCCCACATCGTATCTATGCTTTTTTAATTTTTTTTTATATTCATCTAGCTAAGCATTTAAACTCTCGACAACTTGATTCTCACGAAACAAAGTACGTGAATTGTTTAATAGTTTATTTCTCAACAAAATATTGGCTTCACACTCATTCACAAATTCTAACTTCAGCTGTTTCTTGAAAGCGAATTTGGCTAACATTTCGCTTACACTCTCCTATTAATAGAAACTTTGGCATGTAACTCCACATATAATTTCTCTCTTTCTTTTATCTTCATTTTCAATTTTGCTTTCAACTCCAATTAATATACCTAAATTTGGCACAAGGTAACCAACTCAACGAGGTTTTGATGGAGCAAGCCAAAGAAATTTGGTATTATTTTCATAAATAACATATTTCTAATATTGTCAAAGATTTGATCCATGATAATAAATATCATATAAATAAAAATAACATGAAAGAACTTTTATATAAATTTCAAGGTTTATTAGTTTTTTTACCATGTTAATGGTAGACAAATCAACATAGACGTTTATTTTATCAGCCGCAACACAAAACGGATTGAGAAACCTAGACACATGAATATGAAAAGCTTGAATTTTAGACTCTTCAAATACTGATACATCTACAATTGATTCTTTTGCAGGATCCTTACTAGACGTGCCAGTTTTACGACCAACGCAACCAATAATTCCTCTTATAAATTAGTCTCTCCACCGACATTGTCTGTTCATGGACCAACTAATTCTTGGGATTTGTGTACCCTCACTTGTTTATTTTTTCTCAACCTTAGGGTCTTTGATATCCATAATGACATTTCTTATCTTATCGTTCGGTTGTGGTAAACATTCTCTTACCTGAGTTTCTACCACAAACATGGAGGATATTATTATCTGGGCTTCAATATGAATATTTTAATCACTACCATAGCTACATATTGTATTACTCATGCTTCAGATGAAGCGGTACTTTTCTCTTTTCTCTATTTTTTATTTTGTGGCTTCCACACCTTCGGTCGAACTAATCGTACATATTTTTATTTTGGATGCTTGTTCACAATGCTCCTTTAATATGGACTCAAACACAGTTACCATTAGGTTTTTCATACACTCGAAGTCAGAATTTTGGAGCGAGTGACCCAAAGGACTACTTTTGGCCAAAGATGGCATCAATATATTATTTTATAATGAAGCATTATTGACTAAATTAATAACTATCATCTTACCTCCATGATTATTACCAAATTCTTTCATCATTCATATTTAAACTTCCTTTACTGTTGGCCCCAACTGCCAGCCCTTTCAGATTAGTCACAACCTCGATAGGGAAGGGGCACCTGTTTTTTTCTTTTTTCAGGGTAATAACAACAAGCGCCTAGTCTATATTCTTAATTTGTAGTTCATCCTAAAGATACCATCCTCCATCTCACCAAAACCACGATTAGAACCGTCCCCCATGGTTTTGAACTTTTTGATGGATTTAGGTTCAACTTCAGCCACTAGAAGTCTCTTTCTTTCTACAAATCCAACGTTGATATCAGTAGTGTGTCACCTGCTATAAGAGCATAATTTCCTTTATCTTATTCTATTCCTCTAAGGTTCAACTACACCACTTTCTTTTTTCTTGATTATGGAAGTAACTTTCTTACACGGGGATTTATTTGTCTTCTCTTTTCCCAAAAGAGAAACCTTATTCATTTCGACCACATATGCTGCAACATTTTCTTAAAGCACTTTTCAAATTCTTCGGCCCATCATATCAAAAACCTATACATGCTCTCTACAACCTTCACATACTGTTTATAGTCTAATTTATGTATTTTAACATTAAGGCATTTACATATGATGAGTGTTTTACTTACTAAGTATGGCATACATAATTTATTCAACACTACTATTTCTTAATTTTCTGACTCCATACATGGACACAAGAAATTAGATCTTGTTCACGGTCATTCTCCCGACATCCATACACTTAAACAAATTTATTCTTCCATAAATTGTTACAGTCCAATAGATCATCAAAAACTTACTGAAACCTCCAGACATAAAGTAAAAATTTGGATTTCCATTCTTACGAGTTAACTTGTTTATGACGAGGAAATGTGAAAACAATCATTAGCAAGAATAACATCACCCATAAGAAGAATCTAATACTTGGGCACCGCTTCTGAATGACATAATCCACTTACTTCAAAAAAAATCTAAGAGGTATGAGCTTAACGAGAGTCATAGACCATATTTCAGCACATACGTGATAAACACCACATATTTTTCCTTAGCATCAAATGATATTTAACCTTCGATCCAAAAGCTAATTCTCACATTAGGTAGATTGCATCAATCATAAAATTCTATTTTGATTTCAAGGCTTGACATATTTATAAGTATTTCATAACATTTACCTAATTTTGGCTTCATCAAGCTTGTCATACAATAATGGGGTATGTTCTTGGTCAAAAAATTCAGTAGGTACCAACGCTAGTGACATCTCTTAAGATAACACAGTCTCCGCGAAATTTACAGAAAACCTTCACTATGGGAACATCCTCTACCATAGTTTTTTTTTGTTTCGATGTGACATCTAAAGGGGCTCGTTGTCAGATTCATCTCATTCATGATGCATAACGACGAAGCATGAAACAAATAATTTCTTCTAACCCATGATTCATGTTAAAGAAATTTATGAGAATATAATTTTTTGAAGTGATATGATAAACCAAAGATTAAGATTCAAGCTTTAGCAAGAAACGAAAAAGAATGATATTTGAGTTTTAGTTTAGAATAGCTTTAATGGAGAAAAAACATAAACGTTAAACGCAGAAATTGGAACAACCTTTATATAGACCAAGGCACGTTAGTATAACTTGTTCATTAAAATATTATATAATCAATTGTCGGGACGCATCGCGATGAATGACCAAGATCAAATGAGAGCAATTCACTAGTAGGGCGTGCGTGCATTGCAAAATTAACATCAACTCCATCATTTTCAAACGCTTTAACAATTGGCTTATAAAAATTCTTTTAATTTGGTCGAAGTCCTTAAATCAATAATAGACGTTCCTCCACGCTTTGAAAGTCTTTCGCACCGGAACCCTGAACAAAAATATTACTTCTTCCTTCCATGTAATGCCAATGTTAGTACTTCCTATATACTTCAAAATGACTTATATCCAAAAGTAAACTACAGAAAATTCAAAACTTGTGAAACCTAATTTACAACCGCAATTTAAAAAAATACAAAAAGTTCTTTCAAGCCACTTCAAACAACAAAAAGAAGATTCTTTAATACGACACAAAGTCCAAATGACTTATTGCTAATTGTTATTGTACTCTTTTCTTTTTAGCAAAATATATATATTTTTCTTCAAATAAATTTTTAGTTAGCGAAGAATTTTTAAAATAGACAGGAACAAGGTCAACATAAATTAATCTGAAAATGTCTTTAAAGTTAGTTTGGTAGATGAGAAATCAGTTACCAATGTGTTTAAATACTTTTAGGAATCTAAAGGAAAAAAGGTGCAATATGGTTTGATATACTTTGAGACATAATATTCTGCATCAATTATTGTACATGTTTCGGTGAGCATTCAACAATAATTCATAAACAAAAACAACAAAATAATCAAAACCATTTAAATAGTCATTTCTCAATTATTTCGTGATAGATATCATCCGGTTCAAAAAATCCAACCTATAAAACAATTGAAATTCCTTCAGCTAAGGACTAAAAAATGCTATTAGATCAAACATTTATACATTACAAACCATTTAGCTGTTACACTTAGTAGTTGTTGGACAATAAATGACGAAAAATCTAATTTTTTAGTATAAAATACAAAAACTTAATAATAAAAAAATTCAAAATTTACTTCATAAAATAATATTTTTATTTTATTTTCATAACCATGACTAATATTGTAGCTTTTCTAAACCATAGAAATTAGAATGCATATAAACATAAACGTATAAAGTTAAGAGATACACTTTCTCTATCTTGAATTTTTGGAGAGCAAGAACCAAATTAAGGGAAACGACAATTTCTAAAGAAAAAGGAGTGAATGATTAGACGTGAGAATATAAAATGGAGTAGGACAAGAGTAGTTGTGTAAATCATTGGTGTTCTCCACCTATTCACTATATGAAATGAGTTAAACATTGAAAGGTAAAACGAAAACCATCCATTTTTTATTTGGTTTTCCATTTCCGAATGTGTTATTAATTTATGCATGCTTGTTGCATAAATTCGCTTCAATCTCCATGATAAAAAAAAAAATTAAACCTCTAAAAGCTATCCAATAAACCTTCTGATCACTGTTGCTTTATAACAAAATATATCAGTTAAAGGAAGCCTCAAACGATATCCAGACACAATTGCTTTAAATTCGATAATGTAGTAGGTTATTATTACTGTTTGACTAATACACAAACTACAATAATAACAATCGGATTTAAAACAAAAGAGAGGGAAGTACCAAAATTGAAAATTCTATTTGTTATAATCGAAAAAGAAAAAATGAAAAAATGAAAAAGTTTTCTATCATTTTGAACTCACTTTTAGGCCATAGGAAAGCAAAGTAGCTATACCCACTCTTCTTCAAATTGTTACAAACGAGAATCTTAATTATACTCTTGAATTTCACTTCCATTGTGTAAATCAACAGCAAGCAACAAGAATACATCACATACACTAATAATGCAACATTTGTATGAATCTTTTCTTTTTGTCTTTCCGGATTTCAGACATAAAATAATAAAGTTTATCTATACAGTCAATCAGATAAAAGATAAAATTTTGAAACCTCTAAAATGGGTGAATATTTTGGGTCACATGCTAGTGGTAGAAAGAGTACAGTGATAGTGTTTCAAAAAGGAAAGAAACTGAATAAGCTTTTATCATTAAAATTACATGTTCTTTAGCTTTATTAGGAAACATGCCAACAAACAACTGATGATGAAGAAACAGATAAAAGCAGAAATTTCAGGCGAGATTTAAGGTACTATAATTTCTGCTTTGGTAAATGGACAAAACATGGTATTCCACTGCAGTTTACTCGGTACAAACCTTCAATAACACTGTAGTTTCATTTTATCTATTAGGACTTTTACAGTCATAGAAAATATTTTGAAAATTTACCTTCACATAAAATATGATCACAATTTTATCAAAACTACAAACTTAAAATAAAGCCATATTCTTCATTTGGAATACCACCGTCAAAGTGTTATCAGGACCAAACATTTCTAACGAATTATATTTTCTAAATGTGGTAGTTACTGACCAACTTTCAAGTTACCTTCACTTTTAATATCAATAGATATGATCATGCCAGTGCCACATCCTGCTATATCAAATAATAGATTTACAGATAAAAATAGATGTCACAGTTCATGCACTTACTTTTTCAAACTCAATCAGCACAGTTTAAGTCTCTTGTAAAGAATGTTAAGACCTAACAAGTAAGCATAAACAAAAGCATGTACCTTGTGTACCTCGGTTGGCTTTAGAACACTTGAGTGATTCTAGTAACTTATTGAGAAGTAGCTCTCAGTTTGGAACTCCTGCATGTTGTAAAAGATGCAAGAAGCAGATACACCTAACTAAATGTTCCTCTTCCAAATCAAACAGATTACTCCAAGACGAAAACTAATAAAACAGAAGTCCTTAAAGTAATAGTAGCAAGTACTATAAGCCAACATTCATGTACTATGCATTTTTCAATCGACAATAAGATGATAACGATAGTCCTATTAATACTTGGTATCTATAGAAACATGAACCTATGAAGTAACAAACCAAACTCTACGAATAAACACGCCATCAAATGTCACATGGCACTTGCTGGCAGATGTCTAGTCTTGTCTTGTTTTCTTTTTTATAAGTTTTTTTATGGAAAGCTGCCGAATAGTCAAGATGGTCTACAAATCTGTACCCAAGAATATTATCGTTGAGGGAACAGTGAGTTTAAGCTCCTTATGCCGTGTCTTTAGTAACTACAACTTGATAATTGCGATAAGAAGTTCCGTCTGAGACACGATGATCAAATACCAAAGCAAAATATATTTTGACATGCTCTGTCACAAATCAACAGCTGCCCATAATCGCCAATATCTAGCTAACCACTAAAGTAATAACTCTCAAAGATAAGCTAAACACAGTTTTAATAGTCGGTAAGACATGACAATGCATACTTTTATGAATACTTTTATACATACTAACAGGGTATATTCTACTCGTACACATGTACATTACTTGATGCAATTACTAAGATGTTCACAATCCAATTAGATAATCACTATATTTTTATCATCGTTACTTTATTATCTGGTATATAAATACTTGCTATGCTAGACTTGAATCATTCACTTTTATACTAGAAAAGACCAAGCAGAAGATATGCAGACAACAAGCTGGTCACATGAACTCTGATAAATGGTAAACATATTTAGAACCACTAACTTACATAACTTCAAAATCACAAACACCGTGTTCCATTTACATTTATATGAGCCATGATGTACCTTAATCATTGAGTTCAAAAATTTTAAATGCAAGAGTATTATTTTATGATTAACTGTAGATCATCTCCTGCCTGAGTGTAAACACATCTGCATGCAAGTGAAACCCCAAAGTTCAGCAATACCTGAAGCTGCACCTCATGGTTTCTTTAACAGTGCACGTTACATATGACATCTGTAACATAGGGAAGCTCAAACGTGTATCTGGCATGCTGAGAAAACTTGCTAAAGGAGGTGAAGAAAAACTGCCGATAGATGTTCCTCCGGGTCACTTAGCTGTTATTGTAGGTCAAGCTAGCAGGAGATTCGTCATAAAGGCGGATTACTTAAACCACCCTGTTTTCAAGCAGTTGCTAGACCAAGCATATGAAGAGTATGGTCGCAACAAAGATGGTCCCTTGAGGATACCTTGCGATGAGTTTCTTTTTCAGGATATAATACATTCCCTTCAAGCTGGTACAACTGCAGGTCGATTTCTTTACCACGTCGATGGAGACGGCCCAGCATTGAGCTCGTGGAATTACTCGAGTCTACTTCTCCATCCGCTTACAAGAAAATCAACACATTAAAAATTAACAGTTCCTGCTCTGTGAACATGACAGAAGCCTTCATTTTCATTTTACCTAGCATCAATTAATTAAGGCGCCAGTAAATTTCTATCCAAAATCAATGCTGTAAATTGCGCATGTTTAACCTTTGTTTGCGAAAGATGCATGAAAATATATGATTAATGTTCCTCACTGGTCCTATATATGATTAAAATTTGTGTGTTTGTTAAGATGCTTCTATAGATGGGCTTTAGATATAAATTTGTCCTGGCACACATTTTTTTTTCCGGATCCCAGATAAGAAATTCAAGTGCTGATAGTGATAATAAAAATTTGTCATAATTTTTATTGTATTGGTATAAGGCATATACAAGCACTTTTACAGTTGTACTGTTTTAATTCCATGGATGAACCAGAAATAAGTTTTTTAAGGGACGAACACTAGGTAAACAAACACAAGCAATACAGCAGATCCAGCTTATAAGAATAACCACAAAGCGAGATAAATGAAGATATAGAGAAAAATTAAAAAGGAAAGAATCTTCTTCCACATTCATTTGTTTTAGTTTGTAAGGAAGAAAATTGTAATCTTGTTTATATATCAACGCAGAAGAAGTAACTAGCTGATAGTAAGATGCAACCAATACAGGCGTGCCGTAGTGTTTGTCATTGTGTATATATATCTTTTTAATGAATCAACCCCGAATCTCTACCTAGAGTTAGGTTTTCAAGACAAGAAAATGCACTCCACTTGCCATAGCCATTATTTAGGCAATGTGACTCCAGGAGTTATTTTTATTCTTTCAGATATAGTTTCCATGGCAATATCCCGGAATGGATGCAGAAGAGGAGACCAAATATCGTCAGTACGAGTTAAAGGTAATAGCCAGAGCTTCAAAACTTACTTCTGGGTTCAAATAAGTATCTAACGGGGAAACTGGATCTGCTGTCCAGGATGCAGATATGATGTATCTTGCGGTGCTTCGATGCCACAGCCGCCACCAACATTCCAAGTTAACTTTAGAGCACTTCTATTCTTTATCGTTTTTATATGAAGTTCTTAGAAGCTCCACCGCTAGCTGCCAAACAATCATTTCATGCTTTCTCTAGCTGTATAATTGGAAATATCTAGAATCTTCTAAATTTCCATGTCTTTTCCAAGATGCAGATATGATGTATCTTGGGGTGCTTCGATGCCACATCCCCACAGCATTCAAAGTTCACACTTATACTCTTATCTTTTTTCATACAAAGTCTTTTTTAAAACATGGAAATTCAGCAGATTCCATATATTTCCTATTATACAGCTAGAAAGAGCATGAAGTGATTGTTTGGCAGCTAGTTGTCGAGCTTTAAGCACTCTGGGACGACTAAGAAGCTCTCTAAGAGCCACTTCGAGCTCTACTTTTCCAGATACCTGCAGAGATGATTACAAAATGGCACTCAAATTCCTCTTGAACTTTTTGAAGAAAATATATGCTGCAATACAAAAAAAATGAAATCCCTGAAAAGAGTAATACGGTAAAGCTCGGTGACCAAAACCGTTGACAAAGTAAACTAATGATAAATTCTTGTCATACAACTGTTCACCAAGATTTCACCACCTCCTATATACAATGATTAAATGAAGAGCAAAGAAAACTTTTATATGAAACATAACATCAAGGTTGAACAACAATAAAATGTTCCTATTTGATTCAATAGAGTTAATCAAATTAGTCATGCAATAGGAAAATGAATCACGGGTAATAACAAGTCTTGGCTTAATTATTACTTTGCATGCGAAAATATTATATAAACTAAGCTGAATGAAACCACATGACAAGTTAAAACCGTATTCTCATTTTGCAAACTAATATCAACGATTGACTCAGTTCCTCAACACAGTATCTTATTTCCAAGATATAAATTATGCAAAATGATATACAACCTGCCAAACTGATAAAGGATTTAACCGTTGCATCCCTAATACCATATGTGCGAAATGTCCAACATGATAACCTGAAATTAAGCCATAAGATAATTTGAATGAATGTTTCAAGTTTGAAGCATAAAAATTAGAGCATATGCATACCTGTCACTATAGCACATCCAGCAGCAGCTGCTTCAGATATGTTATGACCATTTAAACCATGTATGAAAGAACCACAAACAACTGCTATTGGAGCTAGCCTGTAGAGGAATCTTAATTCACCTACAATAAAAGTAAAGTAAGATTCCATATCATAAATGAAGTTAACAAAACCTAAAGAATAAGCACATAAAGTTTGCAGTATGGGACTTCATATCATAAATGAACTTTAAAAAACCTCAAGGAATATACACATAAAGTCTGCACAATATGGGATTGCATAAGGTAAGTGTACCGTTGGTTTGAAATTAAATATACAGATCCTGTCATGCTAGTCTTGAAGAATTTCATAGACTCTAATGGCATTTGAGGGATAACCTAAAACAATTTAACCAAATCCAACCTAGAAGCAAGTCATGTGTTTCATAATTATTTCATACATCATCATAAACACATATTACGAAACAGCATGCCTAAAAGAAATTGATGCCAACCGTAGAAGCATCACTAGAGCTAGAATATTGACAATCGCCAAGCATAGACCATTAAGCCCGAAGTAATTTGGAGTATATAAAACAGAATATATCTGCAGCACTTTCAGCAAAACAAAGGAAATTCATTGCAGACCTAATGTGTCCACCACGTATATGTTTGTCCCAGGCATAAGCTTCTCATGTTTGGATCTCAGAGCAACATTTTGTCCAATTTTATATAATTCCTGCACCAAAGATGTATTCAAACAGTAAAATAAAGTAACATTGAACCCATCTGTGGACACTGAAAGAAGCCCCGAGGAAAATTCTTGATAATTCAAAATGGAATTGTCAATCACAAACAATACTTCCACGGATGGCCCAAAACCAAAAAAGACTGGTTTAGAAGTCAGCTTGACACAGTATTAGAATATCAGTCCATGTTTTACAGAGTTGCTCTTACAAACAGAATGATAAACAAAGAGAACACCTGCTCTTCCTGGCAAAAGACTTTTATTTCAGAAGATAAACTGAATTTCATTATCTTGATTATTTTTTCATCTTCAACAGTGTTTCAAGAATAGTTTCTAATTTTTACAGTTTCGCTAACACACAGAAATGAGATTATTAAGCCATCTTTTAAGAGGTATGTGGTGCTTGTATAAACATATCACGCAAACACAACACAAGTATCTTATAAAACAATACCATTGTCATACTTATCAATGTAAACGAATTAAAAAAATATCATACTTGAGCGATCTCTTGTCCATGTTGTGGATGTCGAGGCACAATAACAGCAATGATATCAGGGTATGTTTGGACGAGTACATTCTGAATGCCTAATATCACTGCAGAGAGTATTCTGATTCATCATTAATGTTACACATAAGAAATGGTAGGCTCTTAAGTAAGGCTCCAGCATAACTAAAAGATCTACGAGTAACAAATTAAAAACAAAGGAGCAAAAAAAACTCACGTCTCTTCAAATGCGATCACCTCATGTTAATTTTCTCATGTTAAACATTCAGAATATAGATTTTTTTTAAAAGCCAATTTTGCGGGGTGATCACATATTTCTGAAATTTGAAGTATCACTGACATACAATACCTTATGTTAGGGTATAAGTCAAAAACCATTTAGCGCAAACAAAGCTTACTAGCTTTTAAACTTTGAGCAAATTACTTGCTTGTTTTGGTCAGCAATTTAGGGTTTTTATAAGGCCAGCTTTTTAACTGTTAAAGCCAGAAGAGCTCAAAAAAGGTAAAAATCTACATTGCGGTTAGCTCTGTAGGCTTTAAATTTTATATTCTTTTAAATTATTAATCCAAATGGTTGAGTCACTTTGTTTTACAGATTTTTATTGGGTTTTCTTTCTCTACTTCTTGTTTTACCAAAAAACCTCAAAAAGTATCATTTTGTTAATAAGACACCCAAATATTAACTACTTCTTTAGAACTAGCTTATAGTAATAAGAGAAGTAGCTGGAACTAACCATCTTCTTCTCCCCTGTGTAATGAAGATGCTATCCAAACCTTTTTGTGGGCCAGCTGTAATTCCAAATCTTCTATGCTTCCCAAATTTCCATTAACATCGTCATGCTCGTTTACCACTTCAAGCAAGAAATGTAACTTGGTATAAGATAGATAGGGGTTAGAAGGTAGATAAGAGTGTAAAGGATCAAAGATCATAGTTGAAAACAATAGAGTTTTCAAAAGTACCATACTTCATTATAGGGTTAAAGAAGTGATAACATACCATATTTTAAGTCACCAGCAAAGTTAATGATAAAAGGTGGGGCTTGAAGCAGCTGAAAGTTAATTGCCTGCATGTTACTCTATGACATGCAAAAGGATCAATGACAATAGAAGAGAAGAAACGAAGAACATTCATATAGAATATGTGAATACATACCAGGGGGATGATTAAGGAAAATTTTGACAGCAGCAATGAGATCAAAAGAAGAGGAACTGGCCTAGACCATAATTTTAAGGATCGCGTAGACACCCTTGCATTTAACAGTGTTAAAGGAATCTGAATAATAGGAAATCCATGGATAAGAACGAATTCCAAAGCACTGAATAAGTCATATAGACAAAGAAGTAAAGAGGCTAATATACATGTCATCTATATAAAGATGTATTAAACAATATGAGATAGTACAATGAAAAATCTACAAGGTCTTTAATTCTTTATCAAATATGAAGATCCAACAACTGTCGTCTGTATATAATAATACCTAAAATTATAAGCACTTACAAAAACAGAACAGACAACTTACTCCGTAGCTAGAAGCTCTCATTATCAGATTCGGCCAGAGCTCATTTTCCATTATTATGATTGCATTTGGCTTCCAATGGTTTAAGAAGTTGTCTATGGCACTAGGGATATCAAGTGGCGAGAACTGGTTTACATAGGAAAATTCAGTACATTAGAAGCCAGCAATCAACAATTTCAAATAAATCAAATATCACAAAGCCATCACAATTTGTAAATGGCATGGAGAAAGTACCTGATATATGACACAGACGGGAAGACTATTCTTAATCACCTCACTGCAGCAAACAGAGATTAACATGATGATTTTAAACGTCGGCTATCTATCAATCTCCATTTCCGGTACAAATAAGACTACACCATTCATATCCAGTTTTCAAAGTTATTTGATTCGGAAACATAGCATCAAAACCTATTAACTTACAATGCAGAAAGCGTCGTCGTCGTCATCAAGATAATCAAATCAGGCCTCATCCGATTACAATGCCTAATCACAGGAATCGCAGCCATTCCTTCACCTGAACAGCAAAAAATGAATACACACCATAACCGAAACAGATATTAGAAAATGCAAACCGACACTAGTGTATAGAGAGCTCTACCTAAAGATACTGCATGAAACCATAGGAGATGACCAGAGGGACGAGGGAGAGAAGGGTTCCCCAGTCGCTCCGGCCACCGGTGAGGATGCTCTAGGCCACGGATTTTGCGCCACCGTAAGTGCAAGTGTATCAAGGGAGATAAACCATAAGTTAATGCTCTGTATAGTTTGTAGACCAGCATTCCTTTCATTGCACTACCGCAAACGGGGAAGCCGGAGCCTTCTCCGATAGTTTCTTGGGAACTGTAGCCGATAGAGACAAGTTGGGGTTTTGGGTTCTGGGTCACGTTGGTCTGACCCGGGAAGGTCATCTGAAATTTGGGCCCGTTTGATGGCCATTTTAAGGTTCCGCCATAAGTAAGTAGGGTTAAGCAATTTTCACCTAGCTTAACCACGTCCAAAATGAGTCATTGAACAGTAAATCGTCCCTCGACTATCGCGTTTGGTGGCAGATAGTCCCTTGACTTTCAAATGTAGTCTCTCGACTATCGCGTTTGGATAAAGTTAGTCCACCAGATCCTCTAATCCAGAGACTGCCACCTGTCACCATAGTCCCCAGATTTTTGTATCACCACTAGTCCCTTGAGTTTAGTTCAAACCCAAAATGTACAAAATTACAGAAAACTAAACTCAAGGGACTAGTGATGATACAAAAATCTGGGACTATGGTGACACGTGGCAGCCTCTCATGGATCAGAGGATCTGGTGGACTATATTTATCCAAACGCGATAGTCCAGAGACTGTCAACGGACATTTGAAAGTTAAGGGACTATTTGCCACCAAACGTGATAGTCGAGGGACGATATACTGTTCAAAGCCTCCAAAATGATCTTTTAACGTTTTGTTTTTTTAATTTTTTTTTTAATCCAATTTACCTCAAATTACCAAAATATTATTAAAGAAAAAAAATACTAAATATATCTTAAATAATTACACATCGAATTACTCCATAGTTTAAAATCAAATAATCAACTTTTGATAATCAAAATCTTTTTATTTGTATTTTAGTTTACTTTTGAGCTGGTTCTTGAAATTTTTCTTTTTTAATTTTTTTTAAATATCAATAAAAAAAAATGGAAGAAGCTAAACATACAGACCACAAGATGTGAAGATAGAAAAGAGAGTAGAAACGTATATAGATGAACCAGAGTCGCCGGAAAAGAAAAAGTAAATAACGATTATTTTATTTTATTTTATTTTGGGTGGTACGCACCATGGTTAAGGGGTTAAAACGGTCGATTTTGACCTCCTGAACTGATGGTGCAGGAAATCAAATCAGTACTAACGGTTAGAATGCAGTTTATTTTTGTACTTGTTGCTGCTTATGTGTATAGTCTACGTTTTGTTTACTTAGTTTTATTTTTATGAACTTTAGAATTGCATGACGAAGATGCTAGATATGGATATGCAGATGCTTTTAATACTGATTACATTCACGTTTTTACGACCAAATACTATACGCGAAACGGATTGGTTTAATGGGTTAAGAAGATCGGAACACAAAACGGGTTGGTTATCAACATAAAACGTCAAGATGCTCCAAATAGTAAAAAGAATCCTCTACTATTTTTTAAGTACAATAGATCAAGAAGGTATAATCGGATGGTACCCGAATAAAATCATAAGAAAAAAACGACCGAAACAAAAAAAATGTGGTTGTCCTTTCGAGCTTAAGGTACCATGGCAACTCAAGATGAATGGTCGTTGAAGGTTATTTTCAGCATTCACATCCATCCAAATTCTAAACACTTAGACGACCATTCATACGCCGGAGGTCTGAATAAAAAAAATTGAAATTTGTAGAACATTATACCTTCATGAAAACTTATACTAGACAAACTGTTAACGAAAGAAAAAAGTTGAACGAAAATAATGTATCGTTCATGTGTACCTTATTTAACATTTATTATTTATTAAGTGAGGTGGTCGGATACCCCAAATATTTTCGAAACAATTTTTTAATGTAACTTTCTTTATCTAGTGAATTTTTAAATTTAAACTTTATTTTTTAAAATCTCATAAATAAAAATTGAATAAATACACACAATCTATCAATTAAAAAAATAAAAAATAAAAATTTAACAATAAACCTTAAAATATTAATTTATAAAAATATTAATGTCAATTACAATTTTTTTAAATCTAAATTTTAATTGACACTTGGAGACTAATAAAAACAATTTTTTTTATTCAATTAATAAAGGCTCACAACATTTCTATAAATATGTATAGAATATGATATCTTAATTTCTTAAAATATTTTGAAGTTACAAGGAAAGGGATTAAATATAAATATTTTGAAATAAATGATATTTATAGAAGTTTAAAAGAATATTTGAAAATATGCACTAAATATAAATATTTAGATTTAAATATATATTGAAAAGTTTAAATTCGATGAAAATATAACATATAATTCCAAAAATATATTGATACTTCCTACAAATAAATACGTAACCTATAATTTCATTTAACTAACAATATAAATAAATTAACATAAAGTTAGTTTATGCAAACTAACTAGGGATGGCAATTTAAACCGAAACCGTGGGTACCCGAACCGAACCGAACCGACGGGGTGGGTTACCCGAAAAAGAAAAAAATAAACGGGGCGGGTTATGGTTTTTATTTTTACTATCCGTTCGGGTTCGGGTTCGGTTTCGGTTTTGAATATTAAACCACGGGTAACTGCCCCGAACCCGCCCCGTAAAAATACCTTCCATCTCTGTATATATAAATATTATTTACTGATTTTATTTTTAGCCTGTTATAAAGACTAAATATTCAACTTTAATAATATTATTATTAATTATAGCCCGTTATAAATATTATTTATTACCGTCTCTAAGGACGGAAGCTAACGAAGAGATTTATTTTTTACTTTAAAATATTTAAATGTTAAAAAAATTATTTAAATGTTTATTTTAATTTTATACGTTTGTTTTATTTAGAATATCAAGTCGATGAAGATTATAATTTATGGTAGTATTTTGTTAAATTTATTGTTAGATTTTTACTTTTATATTTTATTTTTTACATATTTTGTTTATGTTCGGTTCGGGTTCGGTTCGGGTATCTACAACGGGTTTCTTCCGCGGGTAGTTCGCGGGTACCCGTGTGGGTAACCCGAACCCACGGATTCGGATTTGGTATGAAAAAAAAAATACCCGTCGGATTTCGGGGCGGGTTCGGGTATCAGTTATTTACTGCGGGGCGGGTTGTGGATATATAGGTACCCGCCCCCGATCCGCCCCGTTGCCATCCCTAAAACTAACAAGAGATTAATTCATGGGTCAAGCTAGAGGTGTCTAATGGTTCAGGAACCACGGTTCAAAGCTGACAACCTGCTTAAGAACTGGCGGTTTACCTGCGAAACTGGCCCGCCAGAACCGCAACCCGCCAGGACAGCAACCTGCCAGGACCGCATAAGGAGCAACCCGCCAGGACCGCAACCTGGCAGGACTGCAACCCGGCAGGACTGCAACCTGGCAGGACTGCGAAACCACGGTTTATTTGTAAAAAACCGGCGGTTTATTGGTAAATATTATGCTGATTTTATTTATTTTATAACCAAAATGTTATATTTAAAAAATATTGAGATATTGCATATTATTATAGAATTATTATTATATTTTTGTTAATATTAATTTGTTTTGGTTATTAATATTTTAAGTGTTGTAATTATTATATAGTCCAAAATTTTAAATATTACTTATGTTATTATCACATTTTGAATATTATTATTATGTTTTTAGATCTAATACAAACGAAGACTATATCTTATCATGTTAAAATATTACAAATTTTATGGTTATAATTTTAATATTACATTTTGATTACTATTGTGATTTGGTTATAAATTTTACAAGTGTTTGTTATTATTTTTTAAACCAAAATTAGATCTTATGAAGTTATAAGTATTTCATAATACAGTTGTTGTTGTTATAATAAAAGGTAAAGTCATTTTTGGATAATTTAGCCGTTCACAGTTTATACTCGTGCGGGCCAGGAGTTGTACAAATGTTTTCAAATTACAATACAAAATAGCAAAAAACTATTACAAACATCATTCATCTCCAGCTTCGTCTTCTTCGTAAGTAAAATCTTCGTCGTCATTTTCGTTTTCTTATGCAATTTCTTGTTCAAGTATCTCTTCGTAATCATCCGGATAATTTTCGAAGATGTCGTCTACGTTCACTTCGTCTCTGAACTCTATGTCTTGCATCCTTTTATCCGCCGCTGTCCAATCCTTAACTGCCACAAGCACTCCAAGTGCTTTTCCCGTCAATCTTGTTCTCTTAGTCGTGTATTGCAACCTCGCTTGGCTGAAAGCACACTCACTTGCTTACATAGGTATAGCATAAATCTCTTTAACAATCCTGCAAAGAATAGGAAACTCTTCAGTTTTGGTACCCCACCATCTTATGATATCTTCAATACCTTGGTGGGGATAATTCGTAAAATCAAACCTAGTGCTCCAATATCTATACAACTCATTATCAGATTGAGGGGTTTCTGTAACATTGTTTTGTAACATTGCCAATTGAACATAGTTAGTAGATCTCCCTCTACCCCTATTGTTACCACTCCTTACATTTGTAGATGTATTTGATCTATATCTTGCAGCATACTTATCATAGATATTATACAAACTATCATATATACCGCTAATATACCCTTCAGGGTCAATTGGTTCGGTCGGTGGTTTATCTGTAGGAAACCGTACAGACTTATAAAAGCATCTAACTAGCAATTCAAATTGTTCTTTTCGTGAAAAAGGATCTAAAAGGCAAGCAAATGAATAACTATCAGGGATTTGATGAAAATACTTTGTGAACTTATATTCCATTCCAGGCACCATGTCTACGCATGCATAATGTGATCTAAATTCATCCATATGCATGGCAAGATTAACAATCGTAAAAAGGGCCAAATGAGCATTAGGTTGATTTTGTGAAGAAAAGGTTAAGGTGTTTTCTTTAAAAAGTCTTAAAAATCTTAACATGTGTGCACAAAATTTCCAATGATCTGGTTCAATTGGTGTTTCACGATATGCATTATAAAGCGTCGTAATCTCTTCTTTAAAAACATGCGCACGTGCAAGCATTGTGTAAGTAGAATTCCATCTAGTTTCGACATCTAATAAAAGTTTCTTATATTTTTTCCCATTTGAAGTAACAAGTGTTTTAAAAGCTCTTTTTTTAGCAGCGGATGTCGAGCAAAATAGGATCCCATTTTTTATAGGGGTAATATAATCACCCTGAACCATACGTATTCCTTCTTTCGCAATTATTTGAAGTACGTGGCATAAACATTTGGTGTGAAACAATTTTGGAAAAGGGGGATTGCAATCTTGTATAAGCAATTGTATAGCACTAATATTAGAAGATGCATTATCCAACGAAATAGACGTAATCTTGTTTTTAATGCCATAAACATTCATGCATTCAATCATACTCTCCCTAATTATTTGTGCGTTATGCTTCCCAATTGATTCAAACCATATAATTCTCCTTTGGAGGACCCATTGGGCGTCCATCCAATGGAGGGTAACACATATCATATCTAAATCAGTAAAAGTAGCTATGTCACTAGTAATCGAAACATTCCATGGCAAAGTCTGCATAGTTTGAATAATCTCTTTTTTTCTTTGTAAATAATATTTAAAGGCTAGCGATCTCAAAGAGGTACGTGGAATGCGTGTTGCCTGTGGGTTTACCCCAGCTTGCATCCAATTTTCGTATCTCCAAGAATCCCCAAAAATAAATGGTTGTAAACTACCGACTGCATAAATCATTGTTTCTTCCCTATACGTATCGTGGTTAAACTCAAAAGGAAGACCTGTTTGAGGGTTCATGCAAACATTAGTCGGGTTAGGTTTTGTAGGATCAAATATTTCATGTTTCGTTAAATGTTTTACCATAGTGCTAGTGCCCATATTTCTAGATCCACTTACATGAAGATAAAATTTATTGCACTCTTTACAAATACAAGACAAACCATCTTCTGATATATAGTATAATGTTTCCAAATCCAAGATGTTTTCTTACGAGATCTCCCCCCACTAGTACTTCCACCACCACTTTCGCGGGAGGAGAGTGTGTCAACGTGAGGGAATTCTGTAGAAAAATCATCCATGGTATTGAGATCCACATTAGATGGTGGGTTTATCCCAGTATTTCTACGTTTTGATTTCATTTTTAAACTAATAACAGTTTTTTTTTCAAATATGCAATAAAATACTAATAATAAAATCTAAATTTAGACTAATAACAAGATAGAGCAACTAAATTTAGACTAATAACAAGATAGAACAACTAAATTTAGACTAATAACAACTAAGATACAATTTGCGGAAAAACAAAAATCAAACAATTTCGAACGTAGGAGTAGAATAAGTAAAATAACTAATTGTAGTTTTCTAGAACTTATCGAACAAATAGATAGATTTAGAGAGAAGTAGGGAGTTGTTTGAGAGGTGTGAGTATTGGTGTTGGGGTCTCCTCTACTTATAGGGGAGACCCAAAAAAAAAACCGAAAAAACAAAAAAATAAATAATCGCCCGGACCATCCGGATGGGCGTCCGGATGGTCCGGGCACATGATCCGGGGCATCCGGACAGTTTCGCCCAGACGCCCGGACAGACAATTCGGACCATCCGGATATCGATCCGGATGGTCCGAATTGTAACCGGGGCATCCGGACGCTTCGCTCGGATGGCCCAGTTCATCCAACGGCTAGTTCAAACGAACTAGCCGTTGGCTATGGCCAAAAGCGGACCATCCGCACGCCTGGCCGGAAGGTCCGCTCGATGACGTCATGCTGACGTCATCAAACGGCTAGTAGAAATTTAAAAAAAAAACAAAATTACCCTATAAATACACCCTACATCCTCCTATATTTTTCACTACAAATCTCTCCCTCTCCACTACAAATTTATCCACTCTCTCTACTACACTTCTCTAAATTTTTTTATATTTTTCAAACTCTATTTAAATTTCAGGTTTCGCAAATGTCTTCGAAAAGAATAAAGAATGCTCGTAAAGGTGGACGTAGTGAACCAACCCCTTCCGAATTGAGAGAGGTGGATGATATGTTGTTTCAATCCACGGAGAGCGAGACTATCGAACATCGCCCCGAGGGGGAGATTCGCATCCGTAGTAATCAGCAAGGAGGTCGAGGTGTAACAAAAATTTGGTCCGGTATGTTTCTGAACTACGAGGAACTGATCCAAATAGAGGGTATGCAAAAAAATTTCAAACTTATTGAACCTACTAATGGCCTAGGTTGGATGATACTAGCTAGATTCAAATGTGATTGGTATATAGAACTAGTGCGAAGGTTTTATTCCACGGCTAGATTAATCGAAAATGATCCAAGAGGTTTAGGAATGAATCGTTTGATTGATGGTAAAGACATTAGTTTTTTTGAAACTGATTTCGAAGATCTTTTTTCCGTTCCAACCCATGAAATCTTTACCGGTAATAAATTACCTCCCATTAGTTATCGCCCTACGATCTGGAGTGATGATTGGCCTTTGTCTTACGAAGAAGCAGTAGAGATTCTTACTTGTCCTGGTGCGGAAGCTCCGGAAATTAGCGGTAAATTTAGAGCCATGCGGGGTAATTTGGATGGTATTGGGAAATTAGCTTTGAAATTGGTAAATAGTATATTTCTTCCCCCTAGTAACAATGATTCGCAGCTTTCATATATTCAAACATTTGTTACTGCTTTTATGATTCGAAATCAGGGAATAATTAATTTACCCAGCTTGATGATTCGAAATATGGCTGCGAGGTGTGGTACGGATAAACTACCTTATGGGATGATATTGAGTAAATTGCTTGTTTCGAAAGGAGCTGATGTGAGTATGTACACTCCGGTGAAGGTGAGGCCGACTAGTGCTATAGGTAGAAACTCTTTGCGTTTGCAGGAAATATACTCTTGGGATGGAGAGTTGATTTCGAAATTGGAGGCATGGAACCACCATAGAGAATACTTGAATCAGATATATATTGCGAACGGTCTTACAAAACCGCCAAATCCACCTACTCAGTATCGAGTTGAGGTTGAAGTGTCTTTCGATCCAAATGCTAGTGGTTCTTCGCGAGTACCGCCACAACAAAGACGAACCGATCGCGAATTTGCTGAGTTTGCGCATACTCAACAAATGAATCATATGCAATTTGCGCATACTCAACAAAAGGTTTGGCATGATGATTTTACAAAATGGTAAGGTGAATTTCAAAATTGGCAGGGGGGGTAAATGACCAGCTTAGCCAGATACAGCAGTGGCAAGTAGGGGTGAATGATCAACTTGGTCACCTCCAGCAGTGGCATGGTCAATACGAGCAGTGGCATGGTCAATACGAGCAGTGACATCATGGACAAGATCAATGGAATGAGCGATTTGCAAACTCTCAAGCCCAACAATCGGAGTATATGCGACAGATGATGGAGAACATGCATTTGCAAGGTCAACCACCTAACAACAACAACGATGAAGCTCCTTAGTTTTTCGCAATTGATTTTCATTATCGTTGTAATGTTTATCTTTTTTATTTGATTGAACAACTATGTTACTTGTTTGGTTTTTATTTTTAATGAATTGTTTGTTTTGCTTCTATTTTTTATTAAATGTTATTTAAATCACTTACCTAGCTTTCAATTTTTATTTTGTTCTTTACAACTTACAAGTAATTTATGTTTATGCTTATAAACTTCTAATATTGAATAGTTCGAAAATACAATAAACTATATAATTCATCTAACCATAAACACTTCAAGCTTGAAAGAATCTAAAGAATCACCTAATAATTTAAAATTATTAGACAATTATATGTCTAATAGGTATATATTATTTAATAGTAATATATTATTCAAACGTATCAAAATCAAATTACAATTATTTTTTTAAAATATAATTGATGATTATAAAATTTCGATTAAAATGATAACATATTTAAATTAAAATACATGAAATAGAATAATTAACTCAATTATTGAAATTAGATTCAATTAACACTTACAAATTAATTTTAAATAACATTATAATATATTCTGATAAACGGTTCTTAAATGGTTAAATGGTTTGGCTGATGGTTTGAACTGGTAAACGGCTCTTAAATGGTTCGTCTGGTGGTTTGAAGTGGCGGTTTAACTGTGAAACTGACCCATTAGGACTGCAACCTGGCAGAACCGCCAGACCGTCAGGACCGCATAAGAGCAACCCGCCAGGACCGCAACCCGCCAGGACCGCAACCCGTGGTTCAGACTTAAACGGTGCGGGTTGGTGCTGGTTCAAACCGTTTGACACCTCTAGGTCAAGCTATATATATACCCAAATGTGGTTTAAGTATACCCAATTTTGAGTTTACCCAAAGGTGGTATAAGTTTACCCAAATTTTAACAAAAATACCCTTTTCTATGTATATAAGGTTTTTATTTTTTTACTAACCTTATCCACCTCATTTTTTCTCTTACACTCTCTAACTTCTCTCTAAAACCTTCAAGTTCTCTCTAATTTATCCGGCGAACTAAATCCGGCAAACTAAAATATGAAAACTTAGTCTTAGTATCAAAATTAGGGTTATGGTTGAATTAGGTAAAAAAATCATAATTTTAGGGTGTTTGGAGGCCACTTTTCGGCCGGAATTCGGTCGGAAAATGGTCGGCAGCGAAGGCTGAGCGTACCATGGGTACAGGGGGGTGTACCGGCTGGTACGCCCCCTTGTACCGCCCGTACAGACCCTTTGCCGACCATTTTTTGGCCGAATTCCGGCCGGAAAATGGCCTCCAAACACCCTAAAATTATGATTTTTTTAATAATTAAATTTTTATTTTTTTTTAAAAAAAAATTCCCAAAAAATAAGTTTTGATTTTGTGTTTTTATTAGAAGAAGTTTAAAAAAAATTAAAAAGAGTTTGAATGTTCTTGAGGCAACTTTGAATGTTCAAGAAGAATTTGAAGAATTTCACAAAATTGTAGTAATATGGGGTTTGATCTAGTAGAGAGTTGTGTTTTTTGAGTATACATAGCCAAATAGATTGTTTTGTGAATTGGGTGTATCTAGGATATACTTAGTGTTTTTTTTACTTAGTGGCAATTCAGATATTAAATGAAAGTTCAAGGGTTTTTTCGTCTTAAAGTCAAACAAAAGTCAACGGCGTGTTTTGGGTATACTTAAACCACATTTGGGTATATATAGCCATACCCTTAATTCATACGATAATACCCGCAATTTTGGTAAGTTCACGCGTGTTCTTGCGTGATTGTTCCGGTTCCTACACAATGCATAAAAAAATCATTACTACAATATCGTAATTCATTCAATTCAACAACAAAATAACTCATTTTATAAACAACAAGTTTTTTTTACAAAATAAAAACTAAGTAACTCATTCAATTGTCAACAAGTTCATACATGTATTTAAACTTTGAAATAAGAACACAACGCAAAATTTAGCATGAAATCGCTCAAGGATTTGCCAAATCCACGCCCGATTTTGCGCGATTTTTCATATTCCACGCATGTTATTGCGTGGAATTGTACATCAAAACGCGCGAAATAATGTGAAGTTGGTTTTGTTGCACTTAAACGTTGTATCTAGATGGCCAGTTAGTGGCTCCTCTCGTCCGAACGAAAATCTTTCGGATTGCAGCTAAAATCGCTGTTTTAGTCACTTAAATCCATAGTAAAATGACATGGAGTTGATTTTAAAGGTTTTTGGGTTTTTAAGTCTTCATTTATGAGTTGATTTTAAGTGTTTTTTAGTTTTTTGGTTTTTGGGTTTATGAGTTTTTGGATTTTTCTTAAATAGTAAAGATATAAGTAATAGGGAGAGAGAGAGGAGAGAAGGTAGAAGTTAGGTGAGTGAAAAAAATTAAGATTTTTATATCTAGGGGTATTTTCATAATTACATATTCAATGGAAAAAATTAGGATTTGGGGACTCAGTATAACAAAATGGGGTCTTGGTTAGGTCTAGCCCAATATATGTCTAAAGTGTATAAAGAGAATCTTCTCATTCAGAAAATGCCCCTTTAGCCCATTCTCAGCCAACTTCTTGGTGTACTCTCCCTCGACGCTGACCCGATAGAAGTCAATTTGTCTAAAAAAGAATGGTCTCGATCTTATTCTTTCTTAGCATTCTTGTAAAACCATTTGATCCTAGTCGTCTTGCGTGGAAGGAGCCAGATGACCAAGATTTTTTTCGACGTCTTGACCCATCCATAGTCTGCTAATCTAATCCCAACGTCTTTGATCCTGACAAGCTTGGATAGGACTATCTCTCTGTCTTTTGTTTGTTACATAACACTGAATGTACTGTTCCTTTGAGTGCACGATTCCTTAGCAGTTCCTGTTTTGTTTTGTACCGAGCTCTTTGATGGCCGGCCTTTCTTTATCCGTTCACGAATGATGCAACGGAGCCGGGCTGGCTTCTTTTGGATGCCAAACCCGCCGTAGTTGGTATCGCAGCTGGGAATAAGACGGCGCATAGTTCCGGTGATAGTTTCTGAAACCGGGGAGGCCCTTCTCTCCTGGACTGAAGGCGGCTGATGTCAACTTTGTAATCGGCATTCTTAAGTAGCATAGCAGCACTAAAAGTGTCGATGTATAACCCAATTTTATTTTGTTAAACCCGACCAAAACATATCCATTTCAGTTTGGTTCAATCGGTCCGTTTGATTATTTTCAGTTTTTGTTCATTTCTATCTGTATCCAAATAACAATACCAATGATCATAGACAATCAAAATTTGATAACATATTAAAAATTATAAACCCAATACTTTTACTTAAAACGAATCGAAAAAATGATTTTTTTATATATTACAAATTGAAAATAACTAGTATGTACGAAACTTTTGAAACCAAAATATATAAACGTCAAACCTAACTGCATAATATTTAATATATAAACAGAAAATACATTGAATAAGAGAGGTTGTCAAAGTGTCGAGAGGCCAACGTATTTGGTTTTAAGTTGAATTGATTGTGATATTTAAAGGATCCAAGACAATTTTCTATGATATGAGAATTGTTGTTTTATTGTTGGGATAGTTTTTTTTCTGTTTGTTATGTTATGTCATCTTTATCTAGAATTTTACTTTATGTTATGGAACGAGTCGGGTCATTTAGATAGAAGGCTAAAACTCTGGACGTAAAAGTATCATTGCTATGGAATTTTTATTTCAATTAGTTAGGGTGTTTTTGATAAAATATTAAGTTATTGATTTAAAAAGTAACTTTACTTGTTAACTTATTTAGTATAAATATAATTAAAGGACAAATATTTTTTTATCATATTTTAATCTTATTGAGCATGTTTTATTATAACGTACATATTACTTTCTAGATTTATATATTTAGAAGAAGCCTAAAAAGAAATCAAACTGAAGCAAATATAATTGGTAAGATAAAAAGTTTTCTGTGTGATAGATTTATGTAGATTTATAGTTACATTAGTAAACTAAGGTTGTTGGGTTAAAATCCAAAGTTTAAAGTGATGTACAACATCCTTCAAATATGAGGTGTGAAGTGCGGAAATCATAACGGTTCATAATCCAAAGTTTTGCCCATGAATATAAGGGCTTATTTCCACAAAATATCAGTATAACATTCAAATGTTATTTTAGTGCAAAGTAGATGTCTAATTCCACATACATATGGAATTAAGTACCAATTATTTTTTTAAACCCAAAAATGTCATTGATATCGCTATAACTCCAATTCAACTCAAGAAATCCGTACCCAATACCATCTCTTCCGAACGTCTTCGGCAACGCAACTTCTACATAATTTATAAACCTCCGAGATTTGTTTTTGGACCATTATGTTGTGTTTCCCCTGAGGTTCAGGGAGAATGTTCGATAATTTATCCCGTCGTTAATTTCATATTTCATTGTTAAATTGTTAAACGTAGTCTTCAAATCTCCTCTGCTATAATACTTACTTATTAGATGATTGTCGTAATACGATGACAGTATGCGACATAATATTTATATGGCTAGTGGGACTGTTCATTCAAATGACGTTGTTTGTTTTCATAGAAATCATGGTAATCTTCCAAGGATGAGTACTCCAATTTATTATATCAATTCAAGCCTTTGGGAGCTCACACGAGTACCTACCATAGATGGTGCAAGGTACTTTATTTCTTTGATTGATGATTTTTCTAGGATAGTATGAGTTATAGCTTGGAAGACCAAAGATGAAGGGATTGTTGTCTTTTTAAACTAAAAACCTTTTATAAAGAATCAAATCGGGAAAATGATGAAGATGTTTTAGACTAATAATAGCTTCGAATGTGTAAACATGTTCACTATCTATTATGTAAATATGCTCATTATTTATTATGTGAATATTAGCGTTTCTATACACCAAATGATAAGTAAGACACCCCAACCAGAACGGGTTTGCTGAGAGAATGAATCAAACCATACTGGAACATGTTATATGTATGCTTCATACAGCTAATATGGGTTGAAGGTTCATGGGAGAAATTGTTGTGAATGAGTCGAATAGTGCCTTGACAGTGTACTGTGTCAGACAGTACAGTTTTGTGTCTGTGATAGTGATATTGTGCAATCACTTGAGTTAGTCTTGTGGTATGAGCCCATTAGGCCCATTGTCTAGTAAGTCTATTAATTCGCTATAAACAGATTATTAGGGCGACACAAAACACAATCTGAAATATGTAACCTATCCTATCATAATGAAACTCTTTTATCTGGCGGCGCCCGTGGACGTAGACAATTGTCGAACCACATTAAATCCTGTGTTCATTTAAATCTTTCATTCGCATATATTATGTGCTTGAGCCATTTTGTGATAATTGCATAGTAATTTAATAACAAAATTGGTATCAGATCCACGTGGTGAAATTAGGGCTTTTGCAATTAGGGTTTTTCACAATGGCGTCTACAACAACAAAATATATGATTGAAAAATTTGATGGGGGATCCAGCTGTGCGTTGTGGAAGATTAAACTGAAATCTTCATTGGTATTGCAAAGGCTGTGGAAGGTTGTGGAGAATAAGTTACCATAAGAGATGAAATAAGAGGAGAAACAAGATCTTCAAGAAAGGGCTTTGTGCTGGATTTTAATGAGTGTGAAAGACAATGTGCTTCGCGAGATTAGTGGTTAGAAGACTGCTGCCTGCACATGGAAAAAGCTAGGAGATCTTTACTCAGAGAAATCAGTAGTAAACCGATTATACTTGGAGAAGCGTTTGTATGATTTCAGATTGAAAGAAGGTATGTTCATAACAGAGCACCTAGATAATTTTAAATCAATTATAATGGACTTAGAGAACATAGATATCAATATTGAGGATGATGATCAAGCTTTGTTTGTATTGAGATCGTTACCAACTCCCTATGAAAACTTCGTAGATACCATTATGTATGGTAAGGATAAGTTATCACTAGCAGATGTCAAAGGGGCACTGAAATCAAAGGAGATGAGACAATTGCAGCCAAACAATCAAGCTGAAGGGGAAGGTCTTATGACTAGGGGAAGATCTAGAAGCAAAGCGAGTTCTTTAAGAAGGAAGAACTGGAGGTCTAAGTCAAGGGTGAAGCACTCAAACTGTTATGAATGCGGTGAGCAGGGTCATTATAGGAGAGATTGTCCAAAACTAAATGGTAAGAAGGGAAATCAAAAGGAAAATGCAGCAAACATGTTGAAGGTGTGAACGATTCCGACGATAGTAAATTAGTGGTAAAGGTGATGTATTGTCCGTGAGTTCAGACTTTGGGCAAAACTCTTGGGTACTCGATAGTGGCGCTACATATCATATGTGTCAGTTCAAGTAGTGGTTTGATACGTACAAGGCAATGTAGGGAACTGCCTATTTTGGGAACAATCATTCGTTGACTGTTGGTGGTATTAGTAACATCAAAATCAGAATGTTTGACGGGGTTATTAGAATCTTGATGTGCTGGCATGTTCCTTGGTTAAAAAGAAACCTGATTTCTCTTGGGACTCTAGACTCTCAGGGTTACAAGTATCGTGCAGAAGATGGTGTAATCAAAGTGACAAAAGGCTCAATGGTATGCACGAAAGGCAGTTTGCAGAAGGGTCTTCACATTCTCCAAGGGAGTGTTGTTATGGGCGATGCTGCAGTAGCATCATCAGGGAGTAATAACCAAAGTAGGAAGGATCAAAATAAGTTGTGGCATTGGCGTCTTGGTCACATGAGTGACGGAGTATTAGCTATTTTGAGAAAGAGAGATTTGTTGAAAGGGTATAAAACAGAATCATTATGATTTTGTGAGCACTGTGTGTTTGGTAAACAAACTAGAGTCAAATTCCGCAAATCGGCTGTAAGAAAGACTAAATGGACAGTGGACTGCATTCACTCAGATCTTTGGGGTCCAAACAGAATTCCATCCAAGAGCGGAGCCAGATACTACATGAGTTTGATTGATGATTATTCAAGGATGGTGTGGGTTTACTTTCTGAAAACGAAAGATGAGGCATATTCAACCTTTGTCAAATGGAAGACGATGATTGAGAAGCAAACCGGAAGAAAAATCAAACATCTTAGGACAGATAATGGGTTAGAATATTGCAGTCGTGAGTTCCACGAGTTATGCGAAGCTGAGGGAATAGTGCGCCATCGCACTTGTTCTAGAACACCACAACAGAATGGAGTCGCAGACAGAATGTACAGAACACTTTGTGACAAGGCATGAAGTATGCTCTCGCATTCCGGTGTGGGAAAGGATTTTTGGGCTGAAGCTATCAATACAATGTATTACTTGGTGAATCGGTCTCCATCAACGGCTATTGATTGTAAAACTCCTTTTGAGATTTGGTCTGGATCGTCGGCTGATTATGAACATTTGAGGGTGTTTGGTTGTCCTGCGTATGCTCATGTGAGAGATGGTAAGCTTGAGCCGAGGGCAAAAAGGTGCATATTTATAGGATATGCTACTAGAGTGAAATGATATAGGTTATGGTGTACCTCTCCAAAGTCTCCAGGTTTTCTCATCAGTAGGGACGTTACTTTTAATGAGTTTGCTTTGATAGACAGTCAGAATGAAGTGGGAGAAATGGTCGAATCAGGATCGGTTGTGAGTAAACAAGTGGAGCTTGAAGTATAATCAGTCCCTAGCAGGTCCAATAATTTAAGTGGTTCTAAGGTGGATCCAGAATCAGGAGGTGAAGTGTCAGCATCGGATGATAGTGACGATGATGCGCCTGAACCAGAACAACAACCTTATAGCATAACATTGGGTAGAGAAACAAAAGATATTAGACTTCCAAAAAGGTATGCGAATCTAGTTGCATATGCTCTGTCAGTTGCAGAAGAAGTTGAGATGCAAGAACCTAGTAGCTACAGATAAGCTATAGCGAGTTCAGAGACAGATCGATGGATTGGTGCTATGGTGGAAGAGATTGAATCTCTTTAAAAGAATACTGTGAATGTTGGCTTAACTTTTAACAAGACCGATATTGGTGAATCGCTGAATGATGTTGCAGGATCATTGGTTGGTTTAGTTGATTCTGATTTTGCAGGTGATATTGATAAAATAAGATCTCTGACAGGATATGTATTTACTCTAGCTGGGAGTGCGATCAGTTGGAAAGCATAGTTGCAAGCTACTGTAGCTTTTTCTACAACAGAGGCTGAGTACATGGCGGTAACAGAAGCAGTTAAAGAGGCAATATGGTTGCAAGGTTTGGTGGCAGATTTGGGCTTGGATAGGACTACTACAAAAGTGTTTTGTGACAGTCAAAGCGCCATACACCTTACAGGGAACCAGATGTACCATGAGCGTACAAAGCACATAGATGTGAGGTATCATTTTATTCGTGATATAATATCAAAGGGAATTGTTGATGTGAAGAAAGTGTCTACACACGATAATCCAGCAGATATAATGACCAAGGCAGTATCATTTCGAAAGTTTAGGGAGTGCCTAAACTGGATCGGTGTTCGCTATATAGAGTGAATGCCTTAAGGGAATTTAGTGATTCAGAAAAAGAGAAGTTTCTTTGTTGATAGTGAAGAAAGGATATTCGCCTCAAGGGGAAGATTTGTTGTGAATGAGTCGAATAGTGCCTTGACAGTTACTGTGTCCGACAGTACAGTTTTGTGTCTATGATAGTGATATTATGCAATCATTTGAGTTAGTCTTGTGGTATGAGCCCATTAGGCCCATTGTCTAGTAAGTCTATTTATTCCCATAAATAGATTACTAGGGCGACACAAAACACAATCTAAAATCTGTAACCTTTTCTATCATAGTGAAACTCTTTTCTCTGGCGGCGCCTGTGGACGTATACAATTGTCGAACCATGTTAAATCATTTGTTCATTTAAATCTTTCATTCGCATATATTTTGTGCTTGAGCCATTTTGTGATAATTGCATAGTAATTTAATAACAATTAGGGAGGCGACCAAAGTCCCACATCCCACGTCGGTTAAACATGGGAAGGATCAATGGTATATAAGTGAGAACATACCTTAACTAATATGAGGCCTTTTGGTAGTGGAAAAAATGCAAAGCCGTGAGGGCCTTCGGGTGCCAAAGCGGACAATATCATACTAGTTATATATGAGGCCTTCGGTTGTGTTCTTACTTATATACGGAGGCAGAATATACGGACCGGACCCCCATATTCCCAACACGTGGTATCAGAGCGTCAGACCCAAATGGAACGCGATGGTGGTAAAATTCTCGGAGGTCGAACATGAAGAACCAGTAGTCATGCTCAAGGTGAATGATCTACTCTATACATCCTAGTTTGGAGCGTCCATGACTCATCAAACATCAGTACTTGATTGGAGTGGATAGTGGAGCTAGAGCGTCCATGACTCATCAAGCGGTAGTACTTGATTGGAATGGATAGTGGAGCTCGAGCGTCCATGACTCATCAAGCGGTGGTACTTGATTGGAGTGGATAGTGGAGCTAGAGCGTCCATGACTCATCAAGCGGTGGTACTTGATTGGAGTGGATAGTGGAGCTAGAGCGTCCATGACTCATCAAGCGGTGGTACTTGATTGGAGTGGATAGTGGAGCTAAGGAACAAGCGTAAGATGGTCAAGTGAGTAGATAGATCCGCTGTAAAAAGCTCTATTACTCAGATGGAGCAATCTCTGATTAGAGTGAGCAGATGAAAGTCAATTGAGAGGAGGCTAAGTAGTACTTTGTTCGAGAGGAGGATTTGTTAGGGTGACGACCAAAGTCCCACATCCCACATCGGTTAAACATGGGAAGGATCAGTGGTATATAAGTGAGAACATACCTCAACTAGTATGAGGCCTTTTAGTAGTGGACCAAATGCAAAGCCGTGAGGGCCTTCGGGTGCCAAAGCGGACAATATCATACTAGTGTTGAGATCGGTTGTGTTCTTACTTATATACAGAGGCGGAATATGCGGACCGGACCCCCATATTCCCAACAGAAATCGTGACGACAACTGCATATATCGTCAACATAATTTCATATACTACAGTTAAGTTTATTTGAGATTGTTTGGATGTACTGATGTAAAATAAGATAAGCTTAGGAGAATAACATTGAAATGCTTGTTTATCCGACATCAGCAAAGTGAAATAACGTATAGGTTTTGTTTGCACATGCAAGTCATAATAATAGTGTCCTATTTTGCTTCATCGCAGGCGGTATGTTTTTCTATTTCATATGTTTCCTTGTATAATATGTATGCTGAGCTCATTATCGATCTTTACTCTTTCAAATTTGAAACCCGACATTTTACTGTTATTAGTATTGCATTGTCAGTTGGAAATTCGATTTCTCGTAGGTCATCATGTGAGAAAGATATACTCGTATGTACACTTTTGTATGACTGTGGAGATATTTTCCCGAGATTCCATAATTCATATCTTTGGGCACATCTTCTAGCTAATCTTTTTATTTTTTGGATTATGATTTTTCTAGAGCAATTAATTTGATTGTGTTTCTTTTTAGATATGGGAGCATGCTGTCTTTTTCCTCTTCTCGCTCGACGATTGCTACTGTATTTATGTGTAGTGCCCATTAGGTTTCATCTGGGCGTGAGGTTTGCTTTATGGATTCAAATGAATCATATCATAGTTATTTCTTTATTTCCTTCTTAGTAGAGTCACTTAGTTTTTCTTTTCTTTTAATTTGTGTCCTCCAAAAATGAACAGTGTTTAATAGAAATATTTGTAGTGGTATAAAACTTGTAGTTTTTGTGTTTATCCTTGTAATTGATTTTTTTATTTTCCATTTCATTACTGATTACATCTCTTTTTAGATGAAAACAAATCAATTTTGTTCCTTAGTTTCACAATTATTATGCTTGTGCGTACCACATCATATGTGCTATTGCTCAGAGATTCTATGGTTTGTTTGTTCGAGTTTTTTTGTTTGTTTTGATTTATAGCTCGACTGTTGCAATAACTATTAAAAAAACTCAGATATTCTTTTTTTATGATTCGATGATGCAAGGTTTCTTTTTTAGCCCATTGTCTGAATGTTTCCATGATCATGGCAATCTTGTAATTATGGTTTTATTTTAACAAAAATATTAGTATATTCCTTCATGATCTCCTTAGCCCCATATTTGCAAAACATTATGTAATTCCCATCAAAGTATATTATAATAGGTCTCACAAAGTGGTCTGTGAAGGCCGAGAAGCGTTTCCTAATTTTAGATGCAACATTTTAGGAGACTGTTGATCTATTGCATTGCGTTTCCCCTAAGGTTTAGGGGACTATTAGATAACTGTCATAATATGATGATAATATGCAACCTAATATTTATATGGCTATTGGGGACTGTTCATTCAGATGAGATTTTTTCGTTTTCATAATAATCATGGTAATCTTCCATGGATGAGTACTCCAATTAAGCCATTGGTTCATCTGGATTTTTAATCGTATGATGATTATTTTGCTCAAATCTGAACAACCGATAGTCGTCAGATATTTCAAAGCGCCCAATTTTGTTTACCTTATATGGGTTTTTCTTCTTTTCCTAAATTATTTTTCTAGATCGTCTCCCATTATTTTGGGAGTGACATCATCTTTATTTTTTCTAATTCACCATATCCATTGTTTAGATGATGGAATTGATTTTTGGATCATACAATAACAATTATTTATGAAATAAGAATTTTTTTAACATGTTCTTCCCTTAACTGCTTAGTCATAAGTTCGATCCTAATCAAAGTTATTGTAGTGAAGTTAATAGGAACAAAGTTCTTCGTTTTCCACAGAAAAAACCATTTGATTTTGATAAATTTGGATCGTTAGGCTCAACCGAAACCGTAAGTTGACTTATAGTAAATTGAGTCACGAATAATAATGGAGATGAATAATGTAGATAGGAACACAAAAACAATAGTGAAAAATACTTTGAATTTATTGATTTATGCTAGACCTTTGTATATGGATCATGTTAGAGTAAATATCTATTTGATATTAGACGATAATGGATGTTATTTATCTGACTACTAAAATCTACGGTTAAGTATATCGTTAACTAAATTTGTGGAACGTTAACACCCTTGTTTGATTTTAATGGTTGGAAATCCATCAAACAAGACTAAGAAAAGGTTAATCCTTGAATAATTACAAAAAAATGCTACTCTTGGTAACTGAACTGTAACTGCTATTATTTTTAGACGAAAACAAAAAAAAATGTTCTACTAAAAAAACCAAATAATTCTAAAATTTCCTTTCTAAAAGAGAAGGCAAAAAAATGAACCCAAAAGTTTATAACTACTAAAATACGAAACGAACCATCTAATGAAATGGCAGATCAATATTCGCCAACAGAATGACAGATGAACGTTCGGATTAATTTCAGGCAACGATGGCTTAATATGGTTATTTCATTATGTTATTCTGATGGCTTTGTCCAACAACTTGATGCAGAGACAAACATTCGAAATCAGTCCTAACTAGATATTGACACGTGTCCCACGATTCAAGAAAAAACTCTTAGAATTTTGAGATGAGAAAACCTAAAAAGTTCGAACAGAGGCACTTGTGAAGATAAGTTTTTGCAGTTCAAACAACACAAACAGATTGGAAAAGGTTGGTGTTAATTTTTTGATTTTTACCTCTTCCAAAAAAATTTCGCAAGACCTAAAATGGGCTACTGATGAGTTCAGAGTTTTCAGTCACTAAGTCACAAATAAATCGGAAGGGAAATTCGGACTATGCTACTACACCAAATATCTGAACAGGACAAATGTATTAACTTTTGACTAAGCTAGTTGCTAATCAACTTAAAACCATATGACTAATGGGTCCTTAAACTCGACCCAATTTCATGACCCAACCCAATAAGCTCGCGGGTCAGTAGTTAAAGTATAAATACCCCAACCACTTTCGTTAATGAGGGGGATCATAATTTAATACTAGTAGGCAACTTAATTATCTCTCTACTCTTCACACTAAACACAAAACACCACAAAATTACCAAAACACCTTTTAAATACTTTACCAGATTACCCTCACCCAAAAATAAACTTTACCAAATAGTACGTGAAAGAGTCATCAAATTATATTCATCTTCAACAATATACTATTATGGCAATAGAGTGAAACACTACTCGAACTCCTCATTCAGTAAATTAAAAGCACTTCCAATTTATATAAATAAGACAAGTTAACATTGTTACAAGGTCTTGACTCTAAAAAACACAATTTTAATACAAGGAGAAACTTACTATGGAGGTGCCAGTACCGACGGGTCAACAACACTTTCTTGTCCTTCATGGTCTCCCCGTTGTCTTCTACAAACACGAACGATCATTCCAAGTATTCTCAATATCAGGTTGGTCATATACGAATTTTTACTAATCAAACACCAATAGATAATTGTATGGGAGCCCCAAGATTAATACAAGGGCTGAAACTGTTGGATCATAAACTTGATCCAATTAAAAAGTCCAACCCACTCAATCAGGCCCGTCAAGAAATAATCTTTTAGAAATAATTAATATTATTTTATTTTGTAGTGGAAGTTGTGTGTAAGACCATGTTTAGGTTAAGTGCAAGAAAATATTTTATGTTAAGTGTAATAAACTCTTTTATCTTGAGTGTAGTCTTGTGGTTGAGTGCTTATGTATCCATAAGCTCTTGGATGATGGATCTTTGTCTCCACTATGGTTCCATAAATAGTGAAGCTTTCCCACCATCTAGACCATCACCAAACACACCAAGAAGTAAACTTAGAGAGAAAATTAGAGTGAGAGAAATGAGAGACAATAATGCCCTCTTGAGAAAATTCTTTTCTAATGTGAGTTGTAAGAGTGTTTTGTAACATTTCCTCTTTTTCAATCTATATTGAAGTTTTTTGTTTATTTTAAGTAAGTGTTGTTCTAATATTTTCCGCCACCAAAGTGGTATCAGAGCCACAAGATTTATCCAAAATTTTATTTTTAAATCTTCAACATATTAAAATATGTAGAAAATAGTGTATCATCCTTCCAAGTTCTAACACTCAACATCAAAAACTACGAAAATTGGAGTATCAAGATGAAGGTTTTCCTTGGAGCACATGATGTGTGGGATATCGTAGAAAAAAGGTTTTGACGAACCCAAAGATGAAGCAAACCTTACTCAAGATGAGAAAACAACTTTGAAGGATTTAAGAAAGAGAGAAAACACTTTCTTCCTCATCTAACAAGCATTAGATGATGATGGATTCGAAAATATTTCAAGCACATCTTCTGCCAAGCAAGTGTGAGAGAAATTACAAATCTCTTACAAAGAATTCGAAAATGTGAAAAAGGTACGTCTCCAAACATTAATAGGTGAATTCGAATCCTTACACATGAAAGTATTCGATTCTATTTCAGAATATTTCTCAAGAGTAGCTGATTAATTAAAAATAAATGGTGATAAGTTAGAAGATGTTAGAGTAATTAAAAAATACTTCATTCGTTGGATCCTAAACTTTGAGCATATCATAGTGACGATTGAAGAAACCAAAGACTTAAAGGAAATGATGGTTGAAGAACTCTAAGTCTCATTACAATTCTATGGAGAAAATCATAAAAAGAAGCAAGAGATCACTGAGCAACTTCTCAAAGTAGAACTTAAGGACATGCATGCAAGTCAAAGTGATGATAGAATCCAATGCGGCTGATGTAAAGGTAGATGTCGCAGACGATGTGGTTATCATGATCGTGGACGTGGCTACAATTACAACAACAATAATTCCAATTACGACTACGAGAAACGAGAAAGCTCAACATGAGGTCGTGGAAGAAGAAAACCAAACTTGAGGTATGATAAATCTCAAATCCAATACCATAAATGTCAAAGGTTTGGACATTATACTTCCGGAATGCAAAGGCCCAAAAATAGAGTTGAAGAGATGGTCAACTACGTGGAGGAGAAGACGGAGGAAAAACATATGTTACTACTAACATACACAAATACTAATGAAGGTCAAGATAACACTTGGTATCTTAACACTGGTGCAAACAACCATATGTGTGGGAAAAGAATCATGCTCGTAGAGCTCAATGAAGTAGTGAGTGAAAATGTCTCTTTTGAAGATAATATGAAAATATCGATGAAGAGAAAAGGTAACATTCTTATTCGTGCAAAAGATGGTTGTCACCAAATGATTTTAAATATCTATTACGTACCTAGCATGAAAAACAACATCTTGAACTTGGAACAACTCCTAGAAAAGGGCTATGGTATTTACAAATCATCTATAAATAACCACATGTATATGCGACGATTCATGATTCACATTGTACATGCCTTATCAATATCATCCACACAAGAGTATAAATCATCAACGTAGAATATGGATATGAATATTTGTGTAAATGTTATACACATGTAAAATCATGCCTAAAACCAAGGGCGGATTTAGGGGGGAGATAGGTATGCCCATGACAACCCTAAGTAAAAAAAATAAATTTAGTATAGTGGTTAAGTTATGTTTTTAGTATAGGGCGAATTGAGGTCTTAAGTTCAACACCTGTTAGGTACTAAATGTTTTTTATTTATTTCACTTCTCTCAAATAAAACTTTCACTTCTTTAAATTCTTTTATTTTCTTTAATTTCACTTTCTCTTTACATTCTTTTACTTTTTATTTTACAACTTCTCTCAAATAAAACCTTCACTTCCTTAAATTCTTTAATTTGACTTTCTCTTTACATTCTTTTAATTTTTATTTTACAACTTCTCTCAAATAAAACCTTCACTTCTTTAAATTCTTTTATTTCACTTTTTTATTTCACTTTCTCTTTACATTCTTTTACTTTTTATTTTACTCTATTTTTCTCTAATCGTACTCGTCTCTTTCCCAACTTCTCTCAAATAAAAGTAACATAAAAGTATAGAAATAAAATAGTAAGTCGATTCAATTAATGAATTTTCCATTGGAGTTTACTTCGGTTTTCATTCAACAAAGAAGTAAAATTTTCCATTGGGTTTTACTTAAACTTTGATTCAAAAAATCATTGAAAATTGGGGATTTTTAAACTTACTTCAACTTTGATTCAATAAATCATTGAAAAAATTGGGGATTTTCAAACCCTAGTTTTCCTTTCTATAATAAAATTATATATGCCTAGTTGTTAATCCTTTATTCCAAATTGATTGCGTATTTTATTGCAGGTTAATGATTAATGAACATGAAGATTTGCAGATGTTTGATGTAATATCTTGTCCACCATCTAAACTGTAAGATTTTTCCTTAGTTGAAGTTTACTTTGATTTTCATACAACAAAGAAATAAAATTTTCCATTTGGTTTGACTTCAATTTTGATTCAACAAATCACCAAACAAATTAGGGATTTTCAAACCCTAGCTTTCCTTTCTATAAGAAAATTATCTCGGATCTATGTAAGACTCTTATTCGTACAAAAAAGCACTAGATATTTGAATTTGTGTACTGACTTTTGAAGCTAGCTTTGTCCTTACCGGTTGCTACCGCAAATGTTAAAAGAGTATTTTCTCGTATGAAATTGATGAAGAATGAGTTAAGAAATAGAATGGTCAATTCATGACTTAATGATTGTTCAGTGACATTTGTGAAGAAATAAGTGTTTTCTACAATTGATGATCTAGATACAATCCAAGGGTTTCAAAGCATGAGTAAGAGAAGATTGGACTAGAATATATTTTTATTTTGAATTGTAACTAGAATATTTACATATTTTTATGAAATACTCATATATTTATATTTTATTGATATTGTTTTCCTTAAACATTTTTGGGCATACCTTAAATTTTAGTCATGGATCCGCCACTGTGGTCAGGTGCGTCGGTCCACAACTTATCAAACTGACAACAACCAAGGAGTCGTTGGCCTCGGTGGCTCTCACGATCATGAGAATCGGGCAAAAAAAACCTTTAGCGCACTCAAATGTCGTCCGAGTATTATCCTGGGATATGACGTACCAGCCATAAAACCATCATGCCTGACTTTATCTGACAGATATGTTGCAATATCCCTAGGGTGTGACCCAACTATAACAATACGCGACCCAACCACAACATGGAAGTCTCAATGTTTGCAGATTCTTCTTCAACATCGGCCTCGGGACTGCAGAGTCCGACTCAGATTCCTTGTTACCAAACAGTTTCGATGGAATAAAAGAAGAGACTGCAGCTCTAGCACTCCTTTTGGCTGCCTCAGCAGCTTCGACCTCCTTAGCCTTAGCTTCAGCCTTCTGTCTTTCCTTCTCTTCCATAAGTTGCGTCAATTCTTCATCTCTCCCTTCGTTTCGCAATTCATCTTTCACAAACTCCTGCAATTCCTCACAAAATTCGACGCTCTCGTCATCCAACATTCCATCAGCTTGGCTCAATGCCTTCGTGATGAACTTGTAACTCGCATCGTCCATCTTAAGCTTATTAAACATCAAACCGAAAAATGATTTCGCTTGGTCGATTTTCCCCACTTTCACCAAGTGGTTAACCAACCTATTATACAATCCCAAGTTAGGCCTTAATCCAGATTCGACCATCTTCGTAAAGTATGACTCCCCGTCATCAGTCCTGTTCTCTTCGAAACAAGTATCCATCAGCATACCAAATGTATACTCATCAGGGTTTACTCCTTTCTAACTCATGTCACCAAACATCTCCTCGGCCTCGACCAGCTTCCCGTTTTTGCAAAGTTGGTCCATCAAATTATTGAACGACAGTGTATCCGGGCTACACCTGTAGTTACCTATTTCTCTAAAAGTATCAATCGCATCTGAAAAAACCTTGATTCAGCACAATACCCCTCAACCATCACATTAAAAGTCCCCAAATTTACAGATAACTGGGTAGGCGGGTTATGCTCATTCTTTATAGTATCGAACAGCTTTAAAGCCTCTTCAAACTTCCCATTCTTGCTCAATGCATCAAGTACGTAATTATACGCAACAGGGCTCATCTTGACAACCGAATTAGCCCGACAGCCTCCTCATAACACTCTATTGCTTCTTTTTCCATTTCCTTCACGAAATACCTTTCATCAGATTCCCATACAAGACCCCATCCTTCACAACACAACTTGACTTCTCATTTAACTCCTCATAAAGCTTAAATCGTCAGCCGGTAGTTGGAGTAGAAAGAGTGACGAGTGTAAAGCGCAACTTCTTCAAGATCATTCTGCCGAATGAGAATTAATATTTTATTACGGAGATTGAGTCGATTACCAAATGTCAAAATATATAAACCGTGTCGTTAGAGAACTTAGGTTGGCGGAAAATATTAAAACATCACTCACTAAGAACAAACAAACAACTTTGATGTAGATTAAAAATAAGAAATGTTACAAGAACACTCTTAGAACTCACGAGAAATATTTTTCTAACACAAAAGAGAGCATTCTTGTCTCTCATTCCCCTGACTCTAACTTTCTCTCTAACTTTACTTCTTAGTGTGTTTGGTGATGCTAAGATGGTGGGAGAGCTCCACTATTTATAGAACCATAGTGGAGACAAGGATCCACCATCAAGATCTTATGGATACTTAAACACTCAACCTCAACACTACACTCAAGCTAAAAGTGTTTTTTTACACTCAACATAAAAGTGTGTCTTGCACTCAACCTAAAGATGGTCTTACACACAACCTCTACTACTAAATATTAATTTAATTGTTTCTAGAATATTCTTTATAGATAGACCTTATTAAGTGGGCTGGACCCTTTAACCGGGTCAAGTTTATGATCCAACACTCCCCCTTAAACTTGATCCTGTGACCCCTAGTAGTTTCCTTAATCGTTTGAAGTCTTCGCTTTTCAGTGCCTTGGTGAAAATATCGGCAGCTTGATCTTGTGTCTTCACATATTCTACTTGCACATCCCTTCTTGAAATACACTCCCTTATGTAGTGGTAGCAAACGTCGATATGCTTGCTTCGATCATGGAATACTGGATTCTTGGCTAAGGCAATGGCTGACTTATTGTCGGCATACACTTTAGTCGGCTCATTTTGTGTGAGGTCTATCTCCTTCAACAGATTTCTAAGCCAAATTACATGACTAACACATGTAGTAGCAGCAACGTATTCCGCCTCACAAGTGGACAACGTGACAATCCGTTGTTTCTTTGACATCCACGTGAAAGCAATATTTCCCATAAAAAATACAAATCCAGTAGTACTCCTTCGATTGTCTATGTCTCCACCCCAATCACTATCGCTATACCCAACAAGTTTGTAATCATTAGAAATGGAATAGAGTAATCCAAAATCAATTGCACCTTTCAGATAGCGAAGGATTCTCTTTGCAGCTTTGAAATGAGTTGTTGTTGGAGATTCCATGTAACGGCTAACCAATCCAACTGCGTGAAGAATATCTGGTCTCGTGCAAGTGAGATAGCGTAGACTTCCTACCAAACTTTTGAATAATGTCGGATCTACACTTTCGCCTTCTTCATGCTTGGACATTTTGACTCCAAACTCCATGGGTGTGCTTATCGGGCTACAGTTCTCCATCTTAAACTTCTTCAGGATATCTTTAACATAGCTTTCTTGTGAGATGAAAATTCTATCTTTTCGTTGCTTAACTTCAATGCCAAGGTAGTACGCCATGAGCCCCAAGTCTGTCATCTTGAATACCTTCGTCATTACTTCCTTGAATTTATTGAACATACTTGGGCTGCTTCCGGTGAAGATCAAATCGTCCACGTAGAGACACACGATCAAATATCTCCATCTTTGATCTTGGGGTATAGAGCGTGCTCGTACAGACATTTGTTGAAACCATTCTCTTGGAAATACTTGTCGATTCTACTGTTCCATGCCCTTAGTGCTTGTTTTAGCCCGTAAAGAGCCTTATTTAGCTTCAACACCTTATCTTCGTGGCCTTTGATCTCATAGCCTAATGGTTGTTGAATGTAGACTTCTTCTTCAAGGACGCCATTTAAAAATGCTGACTTTACATCCATTTGTTGTATCTTCCACTTGTTTTGAGCTGCCAAAGAAATTATTAGTCTAATAGTTTCCAATCGGGCAACGGGGGCGAATACCTCATCATAGTCAATTCCTGCCTTTTGCAACAAGCCTTGCTTTGTGTTTTTTAATCTCCCCCTTAGCATTTATCTTTGTTTTGTATAACCATCTGACGCCTATTATCTTACACCTTTTGGGAAGTGAGGTGAGTTCTCATGTGTCATTCTTCTCGATGACTCTAATTTCTTCATCCATCGCGTCTCTCCATTGTTTCTCTTGTGTAGCTTCTTGAAATGCCACTGGCTCACAATCAACAAAGAGACAAAAGAGTGTAATGTTATTGGTGTGGTTTATTTTTGTTGGAGGGTAAGTTTGCAATTTCTGTTTAGAATTTTGTGGAGTTTTGTGAGTATTTAATGTTTGGGTAGAATGTAGAGGGAGAATTAAGCTGCCTGGTTGTATTTAATTTTTATTACCCTCATTTAATGTTGGTGGTTGGGTATTTATACCCTTATATTTGGGCCACATGGGCTTTCGGGTCGTGTTTAATGGACTCGGGTCGAATTTAAGGACCCATTAGTTCTAAGTAGGGGAACAGGCAGCTTAGTCAAAGAGTGATTAGGTTTTAAGTACTTTAGTTCTATTCGAACAGTTCAATGGATTATGGTGTCCGAACTGCCCCTGTCCGGTTAGGTGGACATTGTCCGAACTGACCCTGTCTGAGGTGGTGACAGAATCCGGACTCATCAGTTATCTATTGGTTCAGTTACCTTATAAAGATCACTAAGGCTTACTCATTTGTATGAGACCCAAAATCCCATTCGTCTTCTTCATCAACTATCACGTCTCAGCTTATCACAACCTTCTTATTATTTGGGTTGTAAAGCTTGTAGCCTTTAGAACTTGAGTCATAACCGATGAAGATAAAAATCTTACTTTTATCATCGAGTTTGGTTCGTTGTTCGTCTGGTACATGGACATGAGCTACGCTTCCAAATACTCTCAGGTGGGAAATTTCGGGCTTTCTCCCACTCCACGCTTCTTATGGTGTCTTTCCCCAAACACTTCTTGTTGGAGATCGGTTGGACAAGTAGACCGCACATGCCACTGCTTCCGCCCAAAAATCCTTAGGTAGTTTCTTGCTTTTGAGCATGCTTCGCGCCACATCAAGGATTTTTTTGTTCTTCATTTCTACCACACCATTTTGTTGAGGTGATCTAGGAACTGTCAAGCGGCGACGAATTCCATGTGCTTTACAAAACTCTTGAAATTCATTGGATGTGAACTCCCCTCCTCTGTAAGATCTCATGGCTTTGATCTTATTTCTGCTTTCCTTTTCCACAACTGCTTTGAACTTCTTAAATATTCCAAAGACTTCGGATTTCTGTTTCAAGAAATATACCCAAGTTTTTCTTGAAAAATCATCAATGAAGAGAAGAAAGTAGTTACTTTTACCTAGAGAACTTGGCTTGATTGGACCACACACATCAGTATGATTAAGCTCGAGAGGTTTCTTGGCTCTTGATTCTGACTCCTTTGGAAAGATTTTTCTGAATTGTTTTCCAAGCAAACATCCTTCGCATAGTTGGTCAGGATGATTGATACACGGTAACCATCTCACCATTTCCTTCTTGGAAAATAACTCTAAACTTGTAAAGTTTAGATGCCCAAATCGAACATGCCATAGCCACGATGAATCTTTGTAACAAGCCTTTAAGACACTTTGCTACATCATTTTGAATATTCAAAGGAAACATTATATTCTTTGACATTTGAACTTTAGCAATTAAGTCTCTTTTGTCATCTCTTAGAAAAAGACTATAATTTTTCATATGGATATCATAGCCCTTTTCTAGTAGTTGTCCCAAGCTTAAGATGTTGTTTTTTATGCTAGGTACGTAATAGACATTTGAAATTATTTGGTGACTACCATCTTTTGCACGAATAAGAATGTTACCTTTTCCTTTCACCGATATATTGCCATCATCTCCAAAAGAGACATTTCCAATCACTTCTTCATTGATCTCTACGAACATGCTTCTTTTCCAAAACATATGGTTGCTTGCACCGGTGTCGAGATACCAAGTGTTCTCTTGACCATCATTAGTATTTTTGTATGTTAGTAGTAACATATCCTTTTCCTCCATCTTCTCCTTCACATAGTTGGCCCTCTCCTCAACTCTATTGCTGGGGCCTCTGTATTCTGAAGCATAATGCCCAAACCTTTGACATTTATAGCATTGGATTTGAGATTTATCATACCTCGAGTTCGGATTTCTTCTTCCACGACCTCGTGTTGAGATTTCTCGTTTCTCGTAGTTGTAGTTGGAATTATTGTTGTTGTAATTACATCCACGTCCACTGCCATGATAACCATCTCGTCCGCGGCCTCCGCCTCTGCCTCGACCACATTGTTTTCTATCATCTCCTTGATTTGCATGCATGTCCTTCAGTTCTACTTTGAGGAGTTGTTCGGCGATCTCTTGCTTCTTCTTGTGCTTTTTTTCATAGGCTTGTAATGAGCCTTGGAGTTCTTCGATCATCATTTTCTCCAAGTCTTTAGTTTATTCAATCGTCACAACGATATGCTCAAATTTGGGATCCAGCGAACGAAGTATTTTTTCTATTACTCTCACGTCTTCTAACTTCTCACCATTTCTTTTTAATTGATTAGAAACAGTTGCTACTCTTGAGAAATATTCTGAAATAGATTCGGACGCTTTCATATGTAAGGATTCGAATTCACCTCCTAATGTTTGGAGACGTACCTTTTTCACCTTTTTGACTCCTTTGTAAGAGATTTTTTATTTCTCCCACGCTTGCTTGGCGGAAGATGCGCTTGAAATTTTTTCAAAGCCATCATCATCTAATGCTTGATAGATGAGGAAGAGAGCTTTTTTGTCTCTCTTTCTTGAATCCTTCAAATTTGTTTTCTCCTCTTGAGTAAGGCTTGCTTCTTCTTCGGGTTCGTCAAACCCCTTTTCTACGGCACCCCACACATCATGTGCTCCAAGGATAACTTTCATCTTGATACTCCAATTGTCGTAGTTGTTGTTGTTGAGTGTTGGAACTTGGAATGATGATACACCATTTGCCATATTTATAAATATGTTGACAATTTAAAAACAATTTTTTTGGGATAGAGCTTGTGGCTCTGATACCACTTTGTTGGCGGAAAATATTAAAACAACACTCACTAAGAACAAACAAACAACTTTGATGTAGATTACAAAGAAGAAATGTTACAAGAACACTCTTAGAACTCACACTACAAGAGAAATATTTTTCTAACACTCAAGAGAGCATTCTTGTCTCTCTTTTCTCTCACTCTAACTTTCTCTCTAACTTTACTTCTTAGTGTGTTTGGTGATGCTAAGATGGTGGGAGAGCTCCACTATTTATAGAACCATAGTGGAGACAAGGATCCACCATCAAAATCTTATGGATACTTAAACACTCAACCTCAAGACTACACTCAATGTAAAAGTATTTCTTACACTCAACATAAAAGTGTGCCTTGCATTCAACCTAAAGATGGTCTTATACACAACCTCTACTACTAAATATTAATTTAATTGTTTTTAGAATATTCTTTAAAGATGGACCTTATTAAGTGGGCTGTACCCTTTAACCGGGTCAAGTTTATGATCCAACAACTTAACCCTACCTAACCGCATAATATTTAATCTCTAATAAAACAAGACTTTTCTCAACATAAAATGCATTGAAAAATAAAAAAAATGGTCCCTAAAAAATAATGTAAAAGAACAAAAAAAAAACAAAAAGGTCGTGTGCTGATCATGTCCACATTAATCGAAGTATCTACCTCATACAGTAAAAAAAACATATCACAAAGGTAAAAGAACATAAGATCCAGTAGTCTAAATTGTCCAAACGTGTAATTATCTTCTAAAACCAGTTTTTTGCCGCTTTATAATCTCACAAGGTTGGAGCCCTTACCATCCAAAACTGCATTGATGACATCGCTCTCGTCATCCATTCCTTTTCCAACAACTTGATTCCTATACATAGGGTCGGACCAAGCTTCATCCTAAAGATTAGATGTAGGCCCTAAGAAGTCCCGACATCGACGCTAGCTTGTGATACAGGGTTGGCAGCTTGTGATACAGGGTTGGCAGATGAAAGAATATTGTTTGTTGGTGCAAAACTGGCTAACACGAGCTACATACAAAAAATAATTTGAAGCCAAAATTAATAAAAAATATTGAAGGATCATCGTAATTAAACCGTCTACATTACCACCTATATAAAGGCCCTCGTTGCCTTCCAATGAAACAATTAATCTACCCGTATTTTTTCTTACACAGGCGTGTTCTGCCGGATGTGAAACACCCTCCTAAAGTTACTATGTTGAAAATGCATAAACTCCACAAATTCTTGTATTTTTATTTTTACTCAGAATGACTTTTATGTATTGAATGGAATCTCAATCATAAACCTCCAATTCCGTAACCAAATGGTAACATCGAAAATCGTGCCGACAACCGATAAAATGTACATATCTCCATCCGGCTCAAGAACCATAAATAATATGGTAGTTTTAACGTCATGTGTACCATATAGTCTAATCATTATATATATATATATAAAATTCACCGGATTCTTGTAAATTAGTCGCCTGATATTACCTCTCCCCTAGTAGCGTAAGTTCATGTGCAATCAAGTTATCTTTTGTGCCTTGTGTAAGAAACCCTTTACATCGGGCGAATTTTTTTTTCAAATTAACAAGAAGACTAATTCTTGAATTTTATAATACTAAACAAGTCACTCATATAGGGGATAGCCTCTTCTTCTAGCGGTGGGGATTGCGTCTGCCACTGCCACTGTTGTTGATCCACTTGGACTTGCATCTGCCGCTGTTGTTGGGGTTGTTGTTGACGGTCCCTTCCATTTCTAAGAGAGAAACTTTGAAGAACAAATGGCGCGAACTAAATTGCTTCTTGAAAACCGACCCTTATTATATTTAAAAACTTGGAAACTTATAAATCGTCCTAAGTATCAGAAAAGAAACAAAATTATAAAAATAATATATATATATATATATATATATAATATGTAAATTAGAAAATAATTAATTAAATAAAAAAATGACTAATAAATCAAATTTTTTGACACCGATCTCAAATCAAATTTATTTATTAATAGTTATTTAAAATTTAATAAATAATAAATAGTTATTCTGTGTTAAATTAGTATTTAAAAATAACTATTTTTGAGTTTAAAACCATTTTTATTTTATTTTTGTAAAATTCTTTTATGTTATATTTTTCGATGTATTTAGAGTTTGTTTGGTGACTTCAATTTTTTCACAAAATTAGCATAAAACCAACTCTAATTAAAGGAATCAATTCAAACTACTGGAATAAGCTCTTCACTTCTAATGTTAATGCTGATCAGAAGTTGTCCCGTAATGTTTATTATGACCAGCAAACTGTTGTTGCCGTGGAAGAACACCGCAAACTGCGAGTATTCGCAAACTCAGTGGTTGTGACAGCAGTGGATGAGTTTTTGCTAAGTGCGACCTAGTGATTGCAACATCTACTGCTGGTTTGTGGTTCGCCTAGTGATAACAGCAGCAAAATGTTTTTTTTCAATAGGATATTTTTTAAATTAACTGTTAGTTATTTTAAATTGTATTCTAACATTTGTTTTACACAATCATACGTTTGGGTATGCTAATTTTTTGTATTTATAGTTGTGAAATAAATTGTTATATGCTTGAATGTTAATATGAATATGCATGACTAAGGTTTTAAAGACCGGTAGGTTGATCTTGGAATTAATTTAATCGACCATCCGTAGGTTAAATTAATATCTTTTGAGGATCCTAAGCTTCTAAAGGTTTTGAGATTTATTTAAATTCAGATATTTTCGGTCGTCCGGAAGGTAACATTTAGGTTCAAATTAATCATGAATTAGAGAGAATTACTAAAACATTGTCATGTTGAATTCAATCCTAAGTAGGTGAAATCGGTCCTCCATAAGGTTTCACCAATACTTAGGAAACTTCGAATCATCATTGAAATATTTAAATTTTAAGTAGGCAAAATTGGCCCTCTCGAAGGTTCCGCATGTACTTAAAAAATTAAATTAGGGTTATTTTAATTTTTTAAGTGACATTAGCCGCCGGGAGGGTTTCACTCGCACTTAGGAAATTAATTAATGATCATGATTTTTTTTCTCAAACTCATTAAATTCATGCTAGTATGGTTTTCCCTCACGTATATATTATCATAGTATTTTATGTTTTACATGTATATACTATGTTCATGCATGTAGTTAAATCATATGTCATGAATCTAAATGTGTTGTGTGTTGTTTGTTTCTTTTATCAGTGCACTTGAGTTACAAACTATTGAAGAATCGACCACTCATGCTAGATTGTGCAGATTTTATTTTATAAAAAAAGATCCACTGCTGTATTTATTTGTGCATGAATATGATTATGTTATGACTCACACCAAACCCTCCGTCCTTGGTCCGGAAAGTACACCAGAGGAAACTAAAGAATGTGACAAATTGGAGAAATCAAATAAGTTATGCATAGTTTCATGTTACACGAAATCTCAGTATTCGTGGGGCTGTTCCAAAAGCTGCTACCTCAGCCATAGAGTTTCTCATACAAGCCGAGAAATCCTTTGCTAAGAATGAAAATATATACATGTAGTGCCTTATAAACGAGCTCTCTACCAAAATATACAATGGAAAAGGGAAAACTGTGAGAACATTCTTTGATAGTCTGCGATTGGACAAAAGCTGAAGGAAATTGGGGTAGAACTTCCTGAGGAATGTATAATACGATTCATTACTAGATAAGTTTAAATATTTGCAGTCCACTTATAATTATATGCAGGAAAAGTGTAATATTAATGAGTTGATTTACCATGCTATATATGAGGAACAAAGGCTTAAAGTGGTAATACCTAAGGTGAATATGATAACATCTTCAAAGGGGGATATGCCTAAGCGGAAGGCTGATGGAAAAAGACCGGTTCAAAACCCGACGAAGAAGAAAAATCCTTAGTAATCGGCTGGTAGTCATTGATTTTTCGGCACAAAAAAAAGACATATGAAGAAAGATTGCGAGAAACACCAGGCTTACATGTTAAGCATATGTACTCTCACAACTTTGTTTTTCAGAATATAATATTGTTTATGTAGAATATAATACTTGGTGGGTTGATTCAGATGCAACAACTCATTTATGTATTCTTTGCAGAGTATGTTAAGGAGCATGAAGCTAAGTAAGGATAATATATCCAACTTTATGGAAAACAGGAGTTCATACCATATTTTGGCAATTTACGATTTACATTTAGAACTTTTCTCTGGACATGTATTATTTTTAAAGAATATAATGTTTGTTTCTAGTTTTTGGAGGATCTTGATTTCTTTTCCAGTCTGGAGTTGTATGAATATTATTTTCTTATGGGTAACAAAAGTTCTACCATATCTTTAGATAATGTAGTTATTGGCATGAAAGTTTGATAAATGGAGATAATTTGTTTTGTTAAATACTGTTAATAATCCTAATATTACCATGAATGTACAAAGTATACCAAAGTCTTGTAACTAACGTTTTATTTGGTCCCCCAAATGACTCTGATTTCAGTACACGTATCGAGTGTATCAAAGGGAAACAAACCACAACTAAAATGGTAAGGGTATAGAGAGTGTTTGAAGTCTTATAATTGATGTATATTGATATTTGTGGACTGTTTTCGTAAGAACCATGGAATGAGAATCGATACTTTATATCGATTGCAACAAGAATTGTTACGTGCTTTGAGACATCGAACTAGACGATATGGCTGTGAAATTTTGCCATTGGGTTGCATATGATTCGAGGGATAAAAGGTCACATGAGTTTGTATTGCAACAATAATTCCATGGTGCATTACTCTATCAGCAACATGAGCTCGTCTAAATCCAAACACATAGACATAAAGTTTATGTATGTTAAATATAGAGTTCAGATAGGTAAGATAAGTATAAATCACATCAGAACAAACTTCATGATATCAGATCCTTTAGTAAAGGATATTTTACCTTAGAATTTCTAGGGACACACCATTAGTATGGGTGTAGTTGATGTAAAGGATTGCTAGTTTCAGTTTAGCGTTTGTAATCATAAATGTTTATTGCAATATATATGCTTAGTTATATTTATTGATAAATGTTATTTATTAGATCTCCAAAGGTATGAGCTATTTAATATTAGATATGTAGGAAACTAAACATAATATCCATGATAAATTGATATCAACAACGTGATTACTGTTGCATCATATTATTCACATTACGAGAATAAGATCTTTAGTCCTTATTGTTATCGATCATTTAATATGAAGGTATATATAGATGACATGGTAGTAAAAATCTCGAAGGATGAAGTCTATTTTGATGATTTAGAGGAAGAGTTTTTGAATATAAGGGTAAGCAGGTTGAAATTAAATCTTGAGAAGTGCACCTTCGGAGTTCGATCGGGGAAGTTTTTGGGTTTTATCATCAGTGAAAAATGAATAGAAGCTGAACCAGAATAATTGAAAGCTTTGATAACAAAAACTTGTAAAAACTTGTAAGATCGATTTTTAGGTAAGCAGCATGAAGCTCTCTAAGAAAGAGAATGGTTGCATCTTCTTTTCCAACGTTAATAGCAGTCTGCATGTCTTTTGAAAGCTCAGCCTCGGCAACAGTTACAGCAATAGTTTTTTCCACTTTGAAATCCTTCTTCAGTTTAGCTATCTCATCGGTTAGCTCTTTATTTTTTGTTCCACAAAGAGTAAGAGAATTTCGAAGCTCAACGAAGTTGGAGTTTTTAGTGGCCAGTTCAGTAGCATGATCAACCTTGAATTTATTCATTTATGTCTCATGAGAGTTCGTCAGCAATTTTGTATCAACTATGTGTGTGATTCGCAGATGATTCTTCATGCAGATAGCACTTTTTATGAGTTCGGATCTTACTACTTCGTACATATGAAATTGATCAACTACCTTGCCGTGCAAATCTTCTCTAATTTTTTTCTCAGCCTCGTCAACTTATTTTTAATAAACCATATCTTTGGCCAATTGTTGTAGATGGTTTTGAGAAGTTTCGACTTGGGAAGCAAGTGCCTTTGCTGCAGTGTCAAGATCGGTAAATGGTTGAAGTGCGACAACGATTGTAGGATTTGGAGGAGAAAGACGAAATTACGATGAGCTAGGACGTTGAATCATATCCAGAGAGGTGATAGGATCATGAGAACGTGTAACTTCTGGAAGAGTTTCGGCTGGTGTTGGTCTCCCAAAGTTAAGCATGTGATTTTGGATGACTTGAAGAACAAGATATTCTTCACCAATAAGCGTTTCTGTGTTCTCAAAATTAATAAACATATCAGGATCGAAGTTTACAGTAGCCTGATTTTTGTTGAAATTACTGTCTTAGATTATAATCACGGGGTTGTCTTTGCTTGGCTGTTTTTCACTCGAAGGGTTTTGTTGGTTTCCAACAGTAGTGTTTTCATCTTTGTCAACCAATGTATACGACGTGATTCTCGTTTGTTTCTTTTTCTTTCCATGTGAACTGGAAGAAGCCTTCTTTTTCTTTGAGGATGGTTCTTGATATTTACCCTTTTTGATGGGTGAGAGAGATTATTCTGCAGTTTTTCTTTTTCGAGGCTTTGGCTTCGATAGATTTGAAGGGCTAGCACCAGATGTGCTAGCTGCCTTTTTTTACCTTTCTTTTCTTTAATGGTTTTTTTTTGCAAATGACTCTCTGATCTGTTGCGGATGAGAATGAAAACTTTGCAATCTGGTTGGACTATTCGTTTGCAGACTATCTTCGGATCCAGCTCTAGCATCAAGTCTTGAGGTGTCAGGGCACCTTCTGAGGTTGGAAACATATGGCAGGTAAGAAAATTAATGGGATGAAAGGCAGTGTGAAATACGTTGTTCCATTCCTTCTCAGCCCAAGCGGAAATTTTTTGGAAAATCACTTTAGCAGTTGGTCGACGTGATGAGTAACGCCTCGAAATTTCTAAAATAAATTAGACAAGCAGAGAATCAAGAAAAGAGAAATGTAAAACATAAAAAAATTTAGAATGTGAAAATTTCGAAGGATTGTCATCAGAAATTTCTTTGCCATTTTCATACACTCCTGATATAAAGATGAATTTCTGTTTCCAGAATTTGTCAGCCTCTAAGAGGTCATCGATGATCTTGAGGTCATCCATCAGGGTAAGGTAGTAAAAGGGAAGCTTCATACCTTTTGACAATTGAGTCAAGGAGATGAAGTCTTTAATGCTGATTGGAATTTTAGACAGTCGAGATGCCATAATTAATGACATAAGGGTGAACCATTGATTTAGTGTCACCTGATTAGGACATAAGCTGAGCAGTTCGAAGTATTCCACGATCATAGGATCCAATGGAAACCGAAGACCCCAATTGATGATTTCAGGGTAGACTATTAGCTTGTCATCCTTGCAGCCCAATGGATTTTCTCCTTATTTAGGTAGTCGAAGCGTTATGTTATCTCCCATTCCCCATTGCTTTTTCAGAGCCGAAGCTTTGCTATCTTTGTAATATATATATCGAACCTTTTTTAATGTAACGATGTATTTAACTTCAAGATTCCTCAAGTTTCTTCCAATCTTAGCTCTTTCATCCTCGGAAACAAAGCAAGTGTCTGCTTCTTCTTGAGGTTTATAGGTAGTTGCAGAATTCCCATCATCAGATTCAGCCTCGAGATCGGTTTTAGTAGCCTCGGAATCAACTTCGTTGGCTTTCGATGTTTCTTCTCGAGGTTGTTGAGGTGTTGGATTAACAGCTGTTGGTAAAAGGTTGTTTGTATGAGCAGCTTCCTCAGTTACTTCTCTTTAAGGAGGATTTTCAGCATCTGGATTCGAAAGGGAAGGAGTTCGGATAATTTCTGACTCGTCTACCATGGCAATAAAAGTTGTTTTTCTGGTTACTGAAGGGTGATTTGAAGATGATTTTTTTGAATTTTGTTTTAAAGTAAATTCTTCACAAATCAAAGGAGAAATCTTACTTTGAGATGAATAGGCTCGAGGTGTTTTAGGGCCTTGGATATTGGAGGAGGGGCTTTCTTCGATTATAGGAGAAGGAGTAAGATTAGGAACTTTGTTTGGATCAAAATTTCCGTAATCAATTGTTAAAGTGGTTGTTCAAACTGGAAGGCTATTGATTAATCCGGCAGCTCTATATTCTTCAGCCCTTTGAGTAATGCAGAAGTAGTCGTATGCTTTGAAGACTAAATTACTATCAGATTCAGGGGATTCTGGTGTTTTGGGTATGATGGCCTTGGATTTTTTGGTTTTTGGTTTCTTTCTCATAAACCAGATGGAGGTTGATAGGAGAAGATGAAGATTGATCAGAAAGGTGGATTTTTTCTGATGAGAACATTAAGAACACGATGAAGGTAGCCAAAAGCTTTGACTTCTCTCTAAAATGATTTGTAGTGTGTGATGAGAATGAAAAATGAGAAGGCTGGTTAAATTTATACACAGAGATGAAGACGTGTGAAGTTAGAAAGACTTTGATGGTAATAGGTTGGAATACAAAGCGGCAAGATGATCAGATGCTTGATATATGTCAGGCTAGACATCTAGATATGGATCTAAAAATTATAGGGCTATGATGGGTTGAACCGTTATATGAAACATTTAATTTTATATGCTGTGTGAGTAAAAGTTGATGAAAACTTTTGAAAGTTTTACTTTCAAAAGAATCTGAGGATATTTGATTTACACAGTGTTTTGAAGAGATTTTTTTCTTTGAAAAATTGCCAGTTTTTAGCGCCATTGGTAATTGGTATATGTTTTTCTAATGTTTCGAATGCCTATTTCTAGTTGTCACTTCGAAAGATTATTCTTAGTTGACGCTTCGAATGGTTGTTCTTTATGTACGCTTCAAATGGTTATTTTAGAGGGTTTCTTCGAATGAATATTTTGAGTTTATATTATAATAGGTGACATAACATATGGAAGAATTCGAAGATTTTTGGATTCGAAGATATTTTAATTCTCATTCATTTACTGACATGAGAACTAGGGAGGCTTCTGATATGGAAATAGGATTTTGAGGATTAAATTGTAAATAATATAAATTTAAGGATTTAATTATGAGTAATGTAAGTTTTGTCCTTGAATTGTAGTTGGTGTAAGTTTTAGAGAGTATTTGTAACTATGAATAATTGTTAAGGATTAAATAGCAATTAATACTCTTTTGTAACAGAATTTTGTTTGAGACTAAGTCTTCGTTCCTCTATATAAAGGGCAACGCTACTCTAATAAAGGGGTTGGACACTTTTTCTTTGGAATTCATTTGTACTTGAACTTTCTCTCTCTAAAAACTCTCTAACTCTTTCTCTCTCTAGATTTCTCTCTTAACAATTTACTAAGGTAAAACATTAACTCATCAGTTAGGATAGTTTTTTTCTGTTTGTTATGTTATGTCATCATTATCTCGAATTTTACTTTATGTTATTGAATGAGGCGGGTCATTTAGAAAGAAGGCTAAAACTCTGGACGTAAAAGTTTCAGTGCTATGGAATTGGTCATTTAAAAAGAAGGCTAAAACTCTCGACGTAAAAGTATCACTGCTATGGATTTATTATTTCAATTAGTTAGGGTGCTTTTGAGAAAATATTAAGTTATTGATTTAAAAAGTAACTTTACTTGTTAACTTATTTAGTATAAATATAATTAAAGGACAAATATTGTTTGATCATATTTTTATCTTATTGAGCATGTTTTATTATAACATATGTATTACTTTCTAGATTTACATATTTAGAAAAACCCTAAAACGAAATCAAACTGAAACAAATATAACTGGTAAGATAAAAAGTTTTATATGTGATACATTTAGGTAGATTTATAGTTACATTAGTAAACTAAGGTTGTTGGGTCAAAATATAAAATTTAAAGTGATGTACAACATCCTTAAAATAGGAGGTGTGAAGTGCAGAAATCATAACGATTCATAATCCAAAGTTTTGCTCATAAATATAAGGGCTTATTTCCACAAAATACCAGTATAACATTCAAATGTAATTTTAGTGCAACGTAAATGTCTAATTCCATATATATATATATATATATATATATATATATATATATATATATATATATATATATATCCAATTATGTATCAATTATTTTTTTAAACCCAAAAATGTCTTTAAAATCGCTATAACTCCAATTCAGCTCAAGAAATCCGTACCTAATACCATCTCTTCCGAACGTCGTTGGCGGCGCAACTTTCAAATAATTTATAAGCCTCCGAGATTTTTTTTGGAATATAAATCCTAAAATTTTGGTAAGTTCATGCCTGTTCTTGCGTAATTGTTCTGGTTCCTACATAATGCATACAAAATTTATTAATACAATATCGTAATTCATTCAATTCAACAACAAAATAACTCATTTTATGAACAACAAGTTTTTTTTACAAAATAACAACTAAGTAACTCATTCAATTGTCAACAAGTTCATACGTGTATTTAAACTTTCAAATAAGAACACAAACGCAAAATTTGGCATGGAATCGTGTTAGGATTTGCCAAAATATGGCACAATCGTGCATGGATTTGTCAAATCCACGCTCGATTTTGTGTGATTTTCATCTTCCACGCATGTTCTTGCGTGGAACTGTACATCGAAATGCGCGAAATAATGCGAAGTTGGTTTTGTTGCACTTAAATGTTGTATCCATATGGTCAGTTAGTGGCTCCTCTCGTCTGAACGAAAATCTTCCAGATTGCAGCTAAAATCGTTGTTTTAGTCACTTAAATATGATGAGGGAAGGATTTATTTGATTCGCAAGTTAAACTTTTGGAATATTTAACCAATATGTACTTTGTAATAAGAAGTAAATGTGTTTTTACTTAGTAAGTTTGTGGGATGAATTAGCCTCTAATGAACCAATTATCTAAGTCCAATGGCTCAATAGGCCAAAATGCCCACAACAATGGCTATATAAGCTAACTGATCTTTTCTTAAAGAAAGGAATCATTTTTGCTAGAGTTTCAGCGAGGTGTATTTTCTTATGGATCTTTCTAACTTTTCCATTCTTTATATTTTTCAATTATCTTTCCGTTCTTCATATTTTTCATTATCAAAATCCATATTGAAAATGACTTGGAGTTGATTTTAAAGGTTTTTTGGTTTTTAAGTCTTAATTTAGGAGTTGATTTAAGTGTTTTTTGGTTTTTTGGATTTATGAGTTTTTATATTTTTCTTGAATATTAGATAGAGAAATAGTAGGGAGAGATATGAGAGGAGGTAGGAGTGAGGTGGCTGAAAAAATTAAGGTTATTATATCTATGGGTATTTTCATAATTACATATTCAATGGAAAAAATTAGGATTTGGGGACTCACTATAAGAAAATGGGGTCTTGGTTTAGCCTAGACTAATGTATCCCAACCTATACTGTAAATATCATACTTGATATGGTCATTTTACGAGAACGTGCCTTGCTCTTAAAAAAGATGACGATTCTCCAATTGACGAATAAAAATTGATAGAGTTTTACGCAACCATTCGACCCCAAGAATATGTGTGGATAGCAAGACATAACGTTGCATAGGCTAACGCCTCACGACTAACTAGTCAGGTCGTGAGGCCTATCGCACGTCCCTCTGCGATAAAACAACCAACGACAGCCGTAGTTTTTAAGACTGAAGCATTGCTCATCATGAATTTTGATAATTTCTTAGATTATGATCTTTTAAACAAAAAACATTCACATGAATATTATGTTTATGAAAAAAATTAACGTTAAAACCTTAGTCAAAGAGAATATAAAAACATTTTTTTTTTCAATTTTAGTGTTTGTTGAAATATGTTTTATTTTGATTATCTTTATAGTTTTTCAAATATATGTTATCCTCCTTATCTTAATGGTGAAAAAGTGAACATCTCTTTATTAACTAAGTATTCTAATTGTAAGGTCAAAACCACCTACACATGTAAAATGTTAAGTCTTTCTCCTCTTAACTAATTAGACAAACTCTAATCTAAATATTCATAAAGCTTACTATAATATATACCTTTATTCAGTCCATTTTGGTTTGATTCAGTGGAAACATAGACAAACCAAAAGCCAATCAATAAAAATTAAAAATTGAAACAAAAATTTATTGGGCTAGCCTAATTCAAGATCCGTTTTTTATAACGAGACCTGGTTATAATGAGACCCCTCTTGGTTATAACGAGACCCAACATATTTATAGAACTGTCATTGATATAAAAACCTAAAAGTCCCAAAATTCATTTTCTTTTTCTCTTTCGAAAACCTAAAGCTCTCTAACTCAAATTTTAAAAACGTTAGATTTTTGAAATCCAACACACACTTGCTAAGGTATAAATTCTCTACATTATGGTGGTTTTTTTTTCAATTTTCATCTCTATTTGTAGTGATATTTAGATTTATTGTTTCCGATAGAAAAATCGATTTTTCATATATTTTTAGTTGTTGGTTGGATCTATGATTATAGATATATGCTTAGTTAGGTTGTGAGCTTCGATTTGGTATGTGTTTTGCTCGATTTGACATTGTATAGGTTAGGTTCGAGATTTGCAAATGGGTATTATGGAACAAACATTTCCAAGCACGATTTCGTGCTTGAAAATACCAGATGCACGCAAGTAGGCGTGCATCTGGTATTTCCACGCACGAAATTTGGCAAATGCACATGTTTTCTTTTATTTTACACAAAACTGATATTTTTAATTGTTTCCATATTTTGTTTTCGTATATTTTTTCCAATATGTTTATTGAAAATTTATTATTTATTGACTGAGGTGGTCAGATACCCCCAAAATATTTTTGAATCAATTTTTTAATGTAACTTTTTTTTTCTAGTCAATTTTTTATAGAAAATTTTAAGTTTAAAAATTATTTTTTTAAAATTTCATAAAAAATAAATAAATACACACAATCTATCAATTAAAATAAAATTAAAAATTAAAACTTTAACAATAAACTTTAAAATATTAATTTATAAAAATATTAATGTCAATTACATTTAAATCTAAATTTTAATTGACACAATATATGTTGAGACCAATAAAAAATATTTTTTTATTCAATTAATAAACCTCATAATAATATATTTATAAATACGTATAGAATATGATATCTTAATTTTCAATAATATTTTTAAGTTACAAACAAATCTATTATTTATGAAATTAAATATATTTATATATTAAAATAAAATAAGATTTATATTTAGGGGTATTTTTGTAATTACACATTCAATGGAAAAAATTAGGATTTGGGGTCTCACTATAAGAAAATGGGGTCTTGGTTTAGCCTAGCCCAATTTTATTTTGTCAAACCCGACCAAACAGATCCATTTCGGTTTGGTTTGATCGATCCGTTTGATTATTTTTAGTTTTTGTTCATGTCTATCTGTATCAGTTATGCCAAACAACAAATATAAACGATAATAGACAATCAAAATCTGATAACATATTAAAAATTATAAAACCAATATTTTTACAAAAAACGAATAGAAAAAATGATTATTTTTTATATATTACAAATTGAAAATAACTAGTATGTACAATTTTTTTAAAACCAAAATATATAAACGTTAAACCTAACTGCATAATATTTAATATATAAACAGAAAATCATTAAATTGGTAAGAGAGGTTGTCAAAGTGTCGAGAGGCTAACTTATTTGGTTTTAAGTTGAATTGATTGTGGTATTTAAAGGATCCAAGACAATGCTCTATGATATGCGAATTGTTGTTTTATTGTTGGGATAATCTTTTTCTGTTTGTTATGTTATGTTATCTTTATCTCAAATTTTACTTTATGTTATGGAACGAGGCAGGTCATTTAAAAAGAAGGCTAAAACTCTAGACGTAAAAGTATCACTGCTATGGAATTTTTATTTCAATCAGTTAGGGTGCTTTTGAGAAAATATTAAGTTATTGATCTAAAAAATAACTTTACTTGTTAACTTATATAGTATAACTATAATTAAAGGACACATATTGTTTGATCATATTTTAATCTTATTGAGCATGTTTTATTATAACATATGTATTACGTTTTAGATTTATATATTTAGAAAAACCTTAAAAAGAAATCAAACTGAAACAAATATAATTGGTAAGTTAAAAAAAATTATGTGTCATAGATTTATGTAGATTTATAGTTACATTAGTAAACTAAGGTTGTTGGGTCAAAATCTAAAATTTAAAGTGATGTACAACATCCTTAAAATATGAGTTGTGAAGTGCGAAAATCATAACGGTTCATAATCCAAAGTTTTGCCCATAAATATAAGGGCTTATTTCCACAAAATACCAGTATAACATTCAAATGTAATTTTAGTGCAACGTAGATATCTAATTCCATATACATATGGAATTAAGTATGAATTATTTTTTAAAACCCAAAAATGTCCTTGATATTGCTATAACTCCAATTCAACTCAAGAAATCTGTACCCCATACCATCTCTTCCGAACGTCGTTGGCAGCGCAGCTTCCAAATAATTTGTAAACCTCCGAGATTTGTTTTTGGACCATTATGTTATGTTTCCCTTGAGGTTCAAGGAAAATGTTCGATAATTTATCTCGTCGTTAATTTCACATTTCATTATTTCACTGTTAAATTGTTAGACGTAGTCTTCAAATCTCCTATACTATAATACTTACTTATTAGATGATTGTCATAATACGATGACAGTATGTGAGATAATATTTATATGGCTAGTGGGAACTGTTCATTCAGATGAGGTTGTTTGTTTTCATAGAAATCATGGTAATGTTCCATGGATGAGAACTCCAATTGATTATGTCAATTCAAGCCTTTGCGAGCTCACATGAGTACCTACCATAGATGGCGCAATGTACTTTATTTCGTTGATTGATGATTTTTTTAGGAAAGTATGAGCAATAGTTTTGAAGACCAAAGATGAAGGGATTGTTGTTTTTTTGAACCAAAAACCTTTTAAAGAGATCTAATCGGGAAAATGATGAAGTTGATTTAGAATAATAATAGCTTCGAATATGCAAACATGTTCACTATTTATTATGTGAGCATGCTCACTATTCATTATGTGAATATTAGAATTTCTATGCATCGAATGATAAGTGGGACACCCCAACCAGAACGGGTTTGCTGAGAGAACGAATCAAACCATGCTGGAACAGGTTATATGTATGCTTCATACAACTAATATGGGTTGAAGGTTCATGGGAGAAGCCGTGACGACAACTGCATATATCATCAACATAATTTCATATACTACACTTAAGTTTATTTGTCCTTAAGAGAAATGGACTAGAAAGAAACCTAAGTTAAAACATTAGAGATTGTTTGATTGTACTGATGTAAATAAGATAAGCTTAGGAGAATAACATTTAAATACTTGTTTATCCACCATCAGGAAAGTGAAATAACGTATAGGTTTTGTTTGCACATGCAAGTCATAATAATAATGTCTTATTTTGCTTCATCGCAGGCGGTATGTTTTTTTATTTAATATGTTTCCTTGTATAATATCTATGCTCAGCCCATTATCGATCTTTACCCTTTCAAATTTGACACCCGACAACTTCATTGTTATTAGTATTGCATTATCAGTTGGAAATTCAATTTCTCGTGGGTCATCATATGAGAATGATATACTCGTATGTACACTTTTGTATGACTGGGGAGATATATTCCAAGATTCCATAATTCATATCTTTCGGCACACCTTCTAGCTAATCTTTTTAATTTTTGGATTATGTTTTTTCTAGAACAATTAATTTGATTGTGTTTCTCTTTAGATATGGGCCCATGTTGTCCTCTTCCTCTTATTGCTCGACGATTGCTACTGTATTTATGTGTAGTGCCCAATAGGTTTCATCCGGGTGTGAGGTTTGCTTTATGGATTCACGTGAATCATATCATAGTTCTTTTTTTATTTCCTTCTCAATAGAGTCACTTAGTTTTTCTTTTCTTTTAACTTCTGTCCTGCAAAAATGAACAATGTTTAATAGAAGTATCTGTAGTAGTATAAAACTTATAGTTTTTGTGTTTATCCTTGTAACTGATTTTTTATTTTCCATTTTATAACTGATTACCTCTCTTTTTAGATGAAGACAAATCAATTTTGTTCCTTAGTTTCACAATTATTATGCTTGTGCGTACCGCATCATATGTGCTATTGTTAGGAGATTCTATGGTTTGTTTGTTCGACTTTTTTTTTCGTTTGTTTTGATTTGTAGCTCAACTGTTGCAATAGCTATGAAAAACTCAGATCTTCTTTTTTCATGATTCGATAATGCAAGGTTCTTTTTTTAGCCAATTGTCCGAATGCTTCCGTGATAATGGAATTCTTGTAATTATGGTTTTGTTTTGACAAATATTTTAGTATATTTCTTCATGATCTCCTTAGCCCCCTATCTGCAAAACATTATGTAATTCTCATAAAAGTATATTATATTAGGTCTTACAAAGTGGTTTGTGAAGACCGAGAAGCGTTTCCTAATTTTAGATGCAACATTTAAGGAGACTCTTCATCCATTGCATTACGTTTCCCCTGAGGTTTAGGGGATTGTTAGATGACTGTCATAATATGATGACAATATGCAACATAATATTTATATGGCTATTGGAAACTGTTCATTCAGATGAGGTTTTTCGTTTTTTTATTAATCATGGTAATCTTCCATGGATGAGTACTCTAATTGAGCCACTGGTTCCTCTGGATTTTTAATCGTAGGATGATTATTTTGCTAAAATCTGAACAACTGATAGTCGTTAGATATTTCGAAGCGCCCAATTTTTTTTTACATTATAGGGGTTTTTCTTCTATTCCTAAATAATATTTCGAGTTCGTCTCCTATTATTTTGGGAGTGACATCATCTCTATTTTTTCCATGCACCAAATCTATTGTCTAGATGATGGGATTGGTTTTTAGATCCTACAATAACAATTATTTTTGAAATAAGAATTTTTTTAACATGTTCTTCCCTTAACTGCTTAGTCATAAGTTCGATCCTAATCAGAGGTATTGTACTGAAGTTAATAGAAACAAACTTCTTCGTTTTCCATAGAGGAAACCATTTGATTTTGATAAATTTGGATCGTTAGGCTCAACCGAAACGATAAGTTGACTTATAGTAAATTGATTCAGGAATAATAATGGAGATGAATAACGTAAATAGGAACACAAAAAGAATAGTGAAAAATACTTTGAATTTATTGATTTATGCTAGACCTTTATATATGGATCATGTTAGAGTAAATATCTATTTGATATTAGACGATAATGGATGTTATTTATCTGACTACTAAAATATACATTAAGTATATCTTTAACTAAATTTGTGGAACGTTTACGCCATTGTTTGATTTTAATGGTTGGAAATCCATCAAACAAGACTAACAAAAGGTTAATCCTTGAATCATTACAAAAAATGCTACTCTTGGTAACTGAACTGTAACTGCTATTATTCTTAGACGAAAACAAAAAAAAAATGTTCTACTAAAAAAAACCAAATAATTCTGAAATTTCCTTTCTAAAAGAGAAGGCAAAAAAAAAAGAACCCAAAAGTTTATAGATGCTAAAATACGAAACGAACCATCTAATGAAATGGCAGGTCAATATTCGTCAACGGAATAACAGATGGAACGTTCAAATTAATTTCAGGAAATGATGGCTTAATATGGTTATTTCATTTGGTTATTCTGATGGCGTTGTCCAACAACTTGACACAGAGACAAACGTTCGAAATCAGTTCTAACTAGATCTTGAAACGTGTCCCATGATTCAATAATTTTTTTTAGAATTCTGAGATTAGGAATCAGTTATAATAAAGTTCGAACAGAGGCACTTGTGAAGAGAAATTTTTGCAGTTCGAACAACACAAGCAGAACAGACAAAGTAGGTGTTAATTTTTTGAGTTTTAGCTTTTCCAAAGATTTTTCGCAAGACTTAAAAGGGGCTATTGATGAGTTCAGAGTTTTCAGTCACTAAGTCACAAATAAATTCGAAGGGAAATTCAGACTAGTTGTTAATCAACTTAAAACTATATGACTAATGGGTCCTTAAACTCGACCCGATTTCATGACCCGACCCAATAAGCCAGTGGGTCAGTAATTAAAGTATAAATACCCCAACCACTTTCATTAATGAGGGGGATCATAATTTAATACTAGTGTGCAGCTTAATTATCTCTCTACTCTTCACACTAAACACAAAACACCACAAAATTACCAAAACACTTTTTAAATACTTTACCAAATTACCCTCAGCCATAAATAAACCTCACCAAGTAGTACTTAAAAGAGTCATCAAATTATAATAATCTTTTACAATATAGTATTATGGAAATAGAGTGAAATGCTACTCGAACTCCTCATTCAGTGAATTAAAAGTACTTCCAATTTATATAAATAAGACAAGTTAACATTGTTACAAGGTCTTGACTCTAAAAAACACAATCTTAATACAAGGAGAAACTTACTAGGGAGGTAGGAGTACCGACGGGTCAACAACACTTTCTTGTCCTTCATGGTCTCCCCGTTGTCTTCTACAAACACGAACGATCATTCCAAGTATTATCAATATCAGGTTGGTTATATACGACCTTTTACTAATCAAATACCAATAGATAATTGTATGGGAGCCCCAAGGTTAATACAAGGGCTGAAATTGTTGGATAATAAAATTGATCCAATTAAAAAGTCTAACCCACTCAATCAGGCCCGTCAAGAAATAATCTTTTAGAAACAATTAATATTAATTTATTTTATAGTGGAAATTGTGTGTAAGACCATCTTTTATTAAGTGCAAGAAACTCTTTTATGTTAAGTGTAATAAACGCTTTTATCTTGAGTGTAGTCTTATGGTTCAATGCTTATGTATCCATAAGCTCTTGGATGATGGATCCTTGTCTCCACTATGGTTCCATAAATAGTGGAGATGTCCCACTAGCTAGACCATCACCAAACACACCAAGAAGTAAAATTAAAGAGAAAATTAGAGTGAGAGAAATGAGAGACAGTAATGCTCTCTTGAGAAAATTCTCTTCTAATGTGAGTTGTAAGAGTGTTTTGTAACATTTCCTCTTTTTCAATCTATATTGAAGTTGTTTGTTTATTTTAAGTAAGTTTTGTTCTAATATTTTCCGCCACCAAAGTGGTATCAGAGCCACAAGCTCTCTATCTAAAATTTTATTTTTAAATCTTCAACATATTGAAATATATGGAAAATAGTGTATCATCATTCCAAGTTCCAATATTCAACATCAACAACTACGAAAATTGGAGTATCAAAATGAAGGTTTTCCTTGGAGCACTTGATGTGTGGGATACCGTAGAATTTTTTTTTGATGAACCCAAACATAAAGCAAGCCTTACTCAAGATGAGAAAACAAATTTGAAGGATTTAAGAAAGAGAGAAAAAAACTTTCTTCCTCATCTAACAAGAATTAGATGATGATGGCTTCGAAAATATTTCAAGCACATCTTTTGCCAAGCAAGTGTGAAAGAAATTAAAAATCTCTTACAAAGGATTTGAAAAGCTGAAAAAGGTACGTCTCCAAACGTTAATAGGTGAATTCGAATCCTTACACATGAAAGCATCCGATTCTATGGAATATTTCTCAAGAGTAGCAACCATTTCTGATTAATTAAAAATAAATGCTGAGAAGTTAGAAGATGTTAGAGTAATTGAAAAAATACTTCATTCGTTGGATCCTAAATTTTGAGCATATTATAGTGACGATTGAAGAAACTAAAGACTTGAAGGAAATGATGATTGAAGAACTCCAACTCTCATTACAATCCTATGAAGAAAAGCACAAAAAGAAGCAAGAGATCAATGAGCAACTTCTCAAATTAGAACTTAAAGACATGCATGCAAGTCAAGGTGATCATAGAAACCAATGTGGCTGATGTAGAGGTAGATGTCGCAGACGAGGTGGTTATCATGACCGTGGACGTGGCTGAAATTACAACAACAATAATTCCAATTACGACTATGAGAAACGAGAAAGCTCAACATGAGGTCTTGGAAGAAGAAAACCGAACTTGAGGTATGATAAATCTCAAATCCAATGCCATAAATGTCAAAGGTTTGGACATTATGCTTCCGGAATGTAAAGGCCCCAAAAATAGAGTTAAAGAGAGGGTCAACTACGTGGAGGAGAAGACAGAGGAAAAAGATATGTTACTACTAACATACAAAAACACTAATGAAGGTCAAGATAACACTTGGTATCTTAACACCGGTGTAAACAACCATATGTGTGGGGAAAGAATCATGCTCATAGAGCTCAATGAAGCAGTGAGTGAAAATGTCTCTTTTTGAGATAATAAGAAAATATCGGTGAAAAGAAAAGGTAACATTCTTATTCGTGCAAAAGATGGTCATCACCAAATAATTTTAAATATCTATTACGTACCTAGCATGAAAAACAACATTTTGAGCTTGGGGAAACTCCTAGAAAAGGGCTATGATATTTACAACTCATCTATAAATAACCTCATGTATATGCGATGATTCATGATTCACATTGCACATGCCTTATTAATATCATTCACACAAAAGTATAAATCATCAACGTAGAATATGGATATGAATGTTTGTGTAAATGTTATACACATGTAAAATCATGCACAAAACCAATTGATACATATTCATCTTTCATCAATATTCCACGCGAATATACTGCGCTAGGTAAGATAAGGTATATATATAGTCTCACTAAAATAAAAAATAAAACATAAATGTATTATCCCTTTATAATTCACCAAAAACATACATGAATCCTTATAAATAAAAATATACAAATCCAAACTAATGGAATTTTCAGAGATCTAACAGTTGAATTCGCTCGTCCCTAGAGATAAGTATTATGTCATTAAATTTATTTAATTCATATAATTCGACATAAAAAATAACAAATATAAAACTTGCATCATTAGATTAATAGTAATAAATCAGTATTAATTTAATAAAATATGTATATAAAGACATATAAATTTGAAATATATATATTAAAGGATTAGTAATATGTTTTTGGTGATATCCAAATTTTCAAAAATTATTTTAAATAGTATTTTTAATTTTTTTTTTTTAAAATCATTTTATATGAATTTTCTACGAATTTTCTAATATTGTTTGTAATGTTATAGTTTTTTACAATTGCTATCGAATTTCACGCATTTGTTTTATATGGTGTTTTTCTAATTTCCTTAAAATTTGTTTTATATGATTTTTTTTATAAAACATTCATACGACGGTTCTCATATTTTCTAAACTGTTTTATATATCTTTTCTTCAAATTTTATGAAACTACGGTTTAATCTATTTTTTTTAAAAACAATATTAAAATATTTTAAATTTGTTATATGATATTTTTTTTTAATTTTACTCTTTATGTCGTATGCTTACCAATTTTTTTATCGACGCACTGAGTTAAAGTAGTTTTTTACTAATCAAGTATATTTGATTTTGTTAATATGGATTTAAAAGTAAAAAAAAATAATGATACAAATTTAAAAATGTTATTTATATATATATATATATATATAATTAATTGATGTAAAACTGTGTATTATTTAAAATAACAACCTTACTAACTAAAAAAGTCATATTTTTTTTCCTTAACATCCATATTTTTAATTGTGTATTAATAACATCCATATTTTTATTATAATCACATTCAGAATTTTGTAATAATATAAACATATTAAGTAAGTTATTAATTGATATCGGTAAGAAAATAATTAGCAAAGTCAGAAAAACCGACTCATAAAATCATTTTGCATAACAACTTATACAATATTTTTGTACAAATCGATCTTAGTCCTCCATAAATCCATCTCGAATATTAGAAGTAAATGATAAACTCTCAATTTTGAAGGTTAATTATTTTTTTCTTTTATTCACACATTTCTTATTTTGTTATATATCCTGTATCCCAATTCTCCACCTCAAGTTACATTATCAATCAACTTAGGTTTTTTCTCCCATGGGGGAAAAGCCATGCAACACAAAGTGGTGATTTCAAATTTACCGCTAACACCTGAGGTTCTTTACTAGGAGCCCACCTCAAATCTTAATACATCTAAAAGTCGTCAAGTATAATGACTCACGAGACCATAATACTCATGTTGATTAGTTGAAAAATGCGATGTAATTTTATGATAGGGATAACCCTTTGCTCTGTTGCACTTCTCAATGACTGACTCTGAGAGACAATGTGCTAGATTGGTTCAACCTATTTCCAATTAGGTACTTTCACACTTTTTTATGCTCTACAATTACAAACTATGGTCGCACTACAGAGATCAGTTCATCAGCAATACACTAACTAAGGGGGTTGGAGACTGTATAATGCAATTTAAACAAGAACAAAAGAGACTTTATGCGATTACACATTTGAGTTAACAGGAACAAACTTTTTCGTTTTCCACAAACGAGACCATTTGATTTTAATAAATTTGGATTGTTTGGGATAATAATTGAGATGAATAACTTAAATAGGAACACAAAAACAATAATGAAAAATACTTTGGATTTATTAATTTATGCTAGATCTTTATATATGGATCCCGTTAGAGCAAAAATCTCTTTGATATTAGACAGCAATGGATGTTATTTATCTAACTAGTAAGATATGCTTTTAACTAAATCCATATTACACCCTTGTTTGATTTTAATGGTTGGAAATCCATCAAACAAGACTAACAAAAACTTAATCCATGAATCATTGCGGAAAAAGCTATTCCGGGTAACTGAACTCTAACGGCAAAGTATTTTATTCTTAGACTGAAAACAAAAAGATGTTCTCCGAAAGTATGTAATTCTGAGACAGACGCTCGGACAAACGTTCTACATCAAGTTCAGTTGTAAAGCTTAAAGAAGTCCCGGCATCGGGTGATGTAGGGGTATTTGAACTTACAACATTCACGGATGGAATGGCAGATGGAAGATTAGCGTTGCGTGGTATAAAACTTCCTAACACGAGCTACATAACAAAACAAAGAAGCAAAACTAATCATAAACGTCTCAAGCCAAAACCAATCAAAGATATTAAAGGCACATACTACTGACCCTAATCGGGCTGGCTGCTATTAATAAATCGGCAACGTTACCACCAAAGATAAGGCCATCACTGCCCGCCAATAAAACAGTTAATTCACCATCTGACGTATGACCGGTTTCGGTTAATGGGAAAGATCCTCCTAAGTTCATTATGACGAAACTACCCTGAAAAATATTACAATAATTATGTTACGTCAAATGATTAGCACAAACTTCGCCTAAAGAAACACTTAATTTATAAACTTCTAAGAGCATGTACGGTGTACGTGTTAAAGCATGTGTTAATTACTCTGTTTGTTAGCGCGATCCTAAATTAACTCCAGGGAACGTGTTAAGTTATGCGTTAACTAAAAAAAGCTTTAAAATAGCTAGTGGCCTTGTTAAATACCCATAGTCACTTAAGCCAAGTAAGCCATGTTAGTGGTTTTTTCTTTCCTTTTTTTAGTTTTTAATTTTATTTAATTTTATTTTTAGTTTTTAATGTTTTTAATAAATAAAAGAATAGAATATATTTTTTATAAAAATAAAAATAAATTTTGATATATTATTTTTGAAAGATATTTTGAAAACAGAATATAACAAAATCAAATTTAATATTTCAAAGATATTTTTAAAAATAAATATAAATCAAATTTAATATTTCAAAGATATTTTTAAAAATAAATATAAATCAAAAATAAAATTTGTTATATATAAGATATTGTTGTAAAATAGATAGAAATAAAATCAATTATTTTATGACCACAAATCTTATGAAAACTAATAAATTCGATAAAAGAAAAGTTGTTATTTAGAAGATATATTTAAGCTATTTTAAAAGAGATGATCAAACTAAAAAAATATTATTATTATTATTGTATTTTCTTATTTTCCCCAATTTTATTGATCTAATATATTTTAAGAAATTATATGTTCAATAAATCATCATATATTTTGAAATCTTATCTTTAACAAATCTTCATATATATATATATATATATATATATTTTTAACTTTTTCTCTTTTTCGACTTCTCAATTTCTCAAAGAGAGGCTTTTGATTTTTTTATCAACATATAATTAATAAAACAAAATATTTAAAATCTTATACGATAATAAAATTAAATAACATTTTAATAGATACAATAAAATAAAATCAAAGATATTAAACAAAGAAATATTATTTCTCTCTCTTCCAGGTAAGATTTAACATGAGATTTTAAAAGATATGGTTGGAGTGAAATTTAGGTTGTTAACTAAAAAGAAGCTAAATGAAACTAAATTACATTTCTCTCTCCTGCCTGGCACTTACTAACACATAGATTTAACACGCACGAAGTGTACATGCTCTAAATCCATACCTTTAATCTTAACGAACCCTCATACTGCCGAAAACTAACGTCAGAGACGTTGCCAATGGCCGATAAAATACGTATCTCTCTATCCCAATTCTTAACCACGGATAATATCTTCGACTTAACATCCTGTGCAGGATATATATCTAGGTAAATCATTACATCTGTAAAATTTACCGAATGCGCTATAAATCTGTAATTTAGTCTTCGGAAATTACCTCTCCCGTGGGGACTATAAGTACATGTACGTTGAAGTTATCTCCTGCCTCCACTCCTGACCCGATTTCTACTGTAAACTCAAATTTTGGCTGCTGGTTAGCTGGTTGCTCCATTTCGATCTCCTCACCGACTAACAAATCCATATTTTCAACCATGTTCGACATCTTAGTTTTAGATTGATCGATATATGTGTAGAGTCGGTGTTTGTTTAAGAATAAAATAGGTAGAGAGTGAAATAATAAGGATAAGAGTAAGGATAGGTTTATTGGGTTATACCTTTATATTGATTTTATATTGATTGTTAGAAGATAAATATCTCCCGAGTATATGGGATTAGTGGAGGATATTTCTCCAACCACTTTGACTTAACCTAAATGAACGGGGCAAGATAAGAATCGGTGGGTTCGAGCCGGATCAATTATACTTTTATCAATAACAATTACATGAACAAATACAAATCAAATGAAAGTTTTTTTTTTTTTTTTTAATTTTATGGCGTAAACTTCACAATTGAGGATATAAAATTTAATCCAATAATTTTATTAAATTTGCATTGGTTTTAGCTGGCTTTTAATGGGGTTTTAATATATATTTCGGCACGTGTCACGTTAATTTGTATATTTATTTTGTATCGTTTTTCGAAAATATTTATGTATTATTGATTCTTTTTTATATATATGTCGTGTTTAATTTTTTTTTATTATTTTAAAACTATTTACGTATTTCATCCGTGATTAGAATTGTAAGAATCCAAATATGCAAATGTCTCCACGTCAATTATACCTATTAGTTTATCATACACGAATATTACACTAAATATGATTTGACTAAATGAGTTCAATGCAATTTAAAATATGTGATCATCATATTTTATTATAGTAGACAATGTAATAAATCTCCTAGATAATTTTATAAATGCGAGAGGTATGATATTTTATAAAAAAACGATTGGTGTAAAGGAAGTAAATAAAATATCGTATGTAATAAATAAATTCGATTTTACATTTAGAGTATATCCTATTACGTCACACCTTGGTTATTGTTGATTAACCATTATATACGGTTAACACAATTACCCACAGACCACCGACTTCAAAGGTCATTCACAAATCTCTAAACTAAATGAGTAGATTATCATTATTGGTTGCTAATTCTAGAAATACATAGGTTTGTAGAACTATAACTCCAGCAATATATCCAACATACACAACACCCACAATATTCAATCAATATTATTATGTTAAAAAATGTCAACAAATCCCACGTGCAATTTTGTTATTGAAAATAAAGATAAACAATTACTTAGAATTACATCAGAAAATCGAGGGATCACACATCATCACCGATTGTTTTTTGCACATACTACAAGTAATGAGTTGTTGCGCACATACCCACATAAACTTATAATGGGAAGTAATTACAAGACAATGAGGTAGGCATTCCATTGTCCAAACAATTGTGGTATAACTTCAACAAATCTGACATTTTGTATATTTTTTTTCGTTTTTATAAGTTCTGAGAAGCTAAAGAATTGCCTGTGGTTCTTGAGTTGTCTACACTTGGTCATGGAGAATAATAAGTTTACATACCAAATGTTACTTTGAACAATCGAGAGTTGGCTTTTATGTAAGCTAACAAATATTCCTAATGCATTCCACATGTTATGCAAACGACAATATAGAAAAATATTATTGCAAACGCAAAGAGGTTGCTGAAAAAAAATATAATATCAACACGAGTTTATGGATTTGTAGAACAACGTATTCGTATAAAAAATAAAAGAAACGTGGAACACAAACTAGCAACAATAAAATAATATTTGTCGATTACCCCCCTCACTGATCATATTATTAAGTTTAGATAAAACTATACAAAAAAATATATTTATCACTTCACAAACGAGATTCAACATTTGACTGATCGATAATTAATTTACACTTTTAAAAAAGTCAATGCTATAATAAAACTTTTTTATTTTTATATTATTGGGTCGAACGCGCTAAGTTGAATTTAAAAGAATACATCAATTGGAGCGAGTGAAAATTTTAACTTTGTTTGGTCAAAATGCACATATTACTTGATCTTTGACATTCAAACATTATGGAACCTTTCGAGAAAATAGAATTAAGTGTTAAATATGCTATTAATGGTTATATATTTATCCTTCTTTGTTGTTTAATACAAATAGTAGGCTTAGATATACTGTTGCATAGTTAGAAACGAAATAAAGGTATAAGCGTTGATCGAGAAAACGTGAATGTATTGTTTAAACAACGCATGAGTTATCTTATAGCCATACTGGAGAGAGAGCATATAATGCGTCAAAATTATATGTTCTCATTTACCAACATAAATATAGACCACTACAATATGTATTATTCTTATTCAAATATAACTCTCATTGTTTCTCTTCGTGTGTTTTTATTTGAAAAGATGAGTTTAACTCAGCTATTGGACATGTTTTTAACTTACTTTGAACCAAAGAAATTCTCTATCACCGGCTACACTAATTTTGATGAAAACGTGTTTGAGTCCAAATTCCAAGTTGAACTAAATGAGTATAAATGTGAAAAAAAAGAAGCGAGAAAGTTGTTGGTGATAAAATGACTCGATTAATTGTTTTGTTTTTGTTTTAATTTTTTTATTTTGAACTTGAAAAAAATATTATAAGTTCTGATTTTTTTATTTAGCTAGTATTATGTATTTTATGGAGTAACTAACAAAATATAAATATTGAAAATTATCATTTTTATACTTATCATAAATATATTTTTATTATTTACCGCTCATATTAGGAAAGTTAACAAAATTATATCTGTATTTATAAAATTATATTAGCAATAAGAGTAATATATTATAAATGATACTAATCTATGAATAGTAATATTAGCACCGTTAATACGTTACTTATACTAATGTTAATACATTTATTTATCATATAATACTAATATTATTGGTCAATTATACTATTTATCATAATTTAATAGTATTAATATTATTATTAATAAAACAATACTATTATTCACGATTAATCGTGTTATTCATTGACAATCTAACATGGTTAATATCGTTATTCATTTCATTGACAATCTAACATGGTTAATATCGTTATTCAAGATCAATCGCATTAGTCAAAAAAATTTAAAAATCTTAGTATGGTTGTTCCCGATCGATCCTATTATTAATCACAGTTTAATAATGTTACCATTATTATTCATGATTTAACTTGAATTCACTTAAAACTATAAATCAATCAAGTGTTAATAATGTAGTGTTGTATTCATAACATGGACTCATCGTAACACAAACTTGAATTGTTTACACAAAGATATCAATACTCACACGGGACCAATTAAAATATTTTTTTTTATATTAAAATAAAATAATTTATTATATTTTATTCTCGCTATCAAAATCGCTATCAAAATCACTTTACATGTAAAACACATGAAAAATAACATTAACCAACGTTCTTACATAATAAACTAGTGTTCTTTTTCTTTTCATGAAATATTTTCGGGGAAGCAACCCATTTAAAAATGAAATCATTAATTTCTTTCAAATAAAAACACTTGAGCAACGACTCGTTGTGTAAAGCGAGAAGAGAAGTAACTCAATTCATTTCCAAGGCAATGTGAGATGCTGACTTGAGTCTAATTGTATAGAGATTTTGATGTTACCTCTTTATGCTATAGATATGACATGAAACCGACGATTGTGATATTTCAAGGTCACTTCCCACATTCTACTTAAGTATATTGTAACAAGAGATAACTATTTTTTTTATAGTTGAATAAAATTGATAATGAATTATTTATTACAAGAACATAAAAGAATAATTTGCTTCTAAATAACATTACGAATAGGCACTTATTTAAGTAGCTAAAGAAAAACGGACTACAAAAGTAAACCATAACAATTTTCCAAACTCAAGGAAATGTTCAATGAATACGATACATTTCTTCTCCATACAATTATTATTAAAACTTCAAAAATTTAACAATTATTTATTATTTACGATTTCTGCAACAAATCTGGTGAATCATAACGGTATAATGGTGGTGAATATTGGCAATATTTCGAAAGTAAATAACATAAATCTCTAAACTAGTATTAACATGGTTGACTTCAGCAACCATAATCGTCAATTAATACTATAGTTCACATTCAAATCAGATATTGCAATTCCCACCATATTCCGAGGACCTTCCTCTAGATACCATATTTTCAGTAATTGAAGGTTATTGTAGATGAAGGTAAGTAAAACTAAGATAACCGAATTGGGTGCTTGAATAAAATAAATTTTTTTAAGGATTAGAATGCATATTTAGGTTCACATTGGATCAATTTTGATTTTGGATCCACGAAGTTCAAGGGATTACACACTAAATGCCATCGCACCTAATTTCTATCTATATATTTGTAGTTTGAATTTTATCTTAGGAAAATGAAAGGAAAAATGGATTTTCATGGGGCTCCTACTATGACACGGTTTGCAGTGATTCTATCAAATATGATGTGATTCTGAGTTACTTTGATTTCGATTAAACATCAACATAACCTCTCAAGTATTGATGGTCTATATACACACTAAGATAGTGCTTGATTTATTGTTTTTACGAGAGTGTTGGCTGAGTTCTCGGATTCTAAATTTCTTCGACAAGACTAGAGTTATATTTTTGAGCTGGTGAACAATCCATTCATCATTTTCCTTAACATGGTGATAAGTTTATACACCGATGGGATATCATTACCCTTAGTTGAGAAAGATAAAGATTCATATCATTAAAATAACGTCGTTTGCTAAATCTGTCATTAGAGTATCGATTAGAGGAAGATTTAATACAAATAGAGCGTTAATAAAATAACTTAATGAATACACCGACTAAAGAGAGAATATTTAGCAGTAAATGCTCCAAGTATAACCAACGTATAAAATATAAAAAGATATATGAAATGAATACTAGATAAATATGGTGAAAAATATGTATCTTTAAAGACAAACATACAACGGAAAGTACATAGACTTAACATAAAGAATGAATAAAATAATAAAAGATAGTAGAAGACAGTAGAAGACGGTGAAAGATGGTAGAAGATTTATCTAAGATATAATAATGTATTAAAATACCAATAACATTTAAAGGGTAGAATAGTAATTTTTGTAATAGATGGCTGACACATGTCTCTTATCCTGAATAATTAGTAAACAATGGTGCTATAATTAAGTGATGTAATCCTTGTAAAAATGGTTAATTGATTTGAGAATAATATTACGCTTCTTAAACACTATTGATTTAATACTAGTCTAAGATTTTTGGCATATTCTCAGAATGATTTTCCTTCATCATATTTGGCATTGTCTGAGGAAAATACATTCAAAAAGATTATTTAACAATCTAATGGTGCGAATAGGTAATGAGTTGATAACTCATCAATCAGATGTCATATTTGTGGATCTCCAATAGTGGTTTAAGGAAATGTTGATTTGTCAGTTTGCGAGAACAAAAATTTGCAAGGATTCCCAAGTACCTTACCACGAACGTTTAAGATAAATTCTATAGTTCAAGACATTAATGTTACTCTATAGTGTTCAAAACAATTTATGATCAATCGAACAGTAACATCAAGACTACAACAAGAAGAACAATGGATGTAAATCCTGTTCAACATTTACTGATGGAATCTGAAGGTAATCAGTCAAGATACAATTTTAACAATATAAATTTTAATTTATTGCAAAATTAGATAGAAGAAGACAGTCAAAAGAAATTTGAAATAATGATAAAGACATTACAGTGGAAAACCAAAAACATCACGTAGAGGAAAAATGCTAATTTGAATGAAAATATAGTTAGAGATGGTTTAGTTCGCGACAAGAATTTGGTTTCAAAGGAACGATACCGTAGCAACAGATTAATTCCGTCTTTCGTTCTCACTACCGTCGACTCCACCACAGAACTAGCCTTGTCGTCCGTATGCAAGTTAACAATATCCACATTTGTATATGGATATGACCTTATGGATCCGGTATGTTGCCACAACCTCGCCATCACGAGTGTTCTTGGCACCAACTACTTAGTATAATTCATTCCAAACTTATACAAATTTCCATTCAATATTCTATAGGTTTCTTTTATTGGCCTCAAAGTTCCCTTTATTCATATTTTGTAACTGCAAGAGCATAAATCAAACAAATCCATAATTCTTACCCAAAAACTTAAACGAGAAAACAAAAATTATTCAAAACCTTCTACATACCTTTTGGTGTCATTTATGGAAACAAAGCTTCTCATACTCGGGGCCCTCTCAGCAGCACCTGGATACATACACAAATTGATTGTTCATACCTTAGTGAAATCATAAAGATCGTGCAACATTTTGAATTTAATATTATAAGTAATGTGGAAATATGGGTTATCGATATTCCCCAACACCTATTTTACCGCTAGGAAATCAAAATTTTTAAATCTTCTAAACTGATTCTTCCATAATATTATATTTGTAAAAAACACCATCCATACGTTGTAACCAGCTGAGTTAGGCACAACCATGTTACCTTAAATAACTTTTACACGTATGCTTTCAAGGGGAAATGAATCTCGTGATCAAGCTCGTTTGACTTCCCCTACACACTCATATGAGCGTGTCCTCACAACCTTCACCAAACTTTGCTCAAGTTCTCCCCACACCATTACCTCTACCTTAAATGATTGATTAAGAAACCACAACTTTCCCCACAATAGAAACGTCACACTAAATGATGGAGTAACATATGATATGCGAGCACCATAGCTTGCAACCTACGTCGTGCTTTGACGATGATTTTCCAGTGGAACCTCATTATCAAACCTATCACCAAATAATCGAAACCAACGACATTGGAAAGATTATAACTGTTTTTATCGAGACCCATAAAAAAGAATGGTTGTGCGTATAGAAGAAAATGGAGGGAGAAGCTAAATAAAAAAAATTATACTCTTAGAGATATTTAAATGCTAGAAAATCACAAGATAACATCAAGAAAACAACATCTATTTTTATAGGTAGTGTAAGTTATAATCTAACCATTGATTTGTTTTCATCTAATGGTGTACAACTACATAAGATTGGAAAATAGATTAAAACATCCAACATATACGATGATAACAACTAAAACGCATGAGTTATTGCGTATCTGACAACACACTACTTTATTCACCATATGCCATTATGAATCTTTCTCTCGTAGGACATGCATAAAATGTAATGCACTTTTTATGATTTTTAAACTAACAAACATCTCATAAAAAAGAATTATTTTCTCTCAAGCATTCAAAATTTCAGATTGTTATTTTGACATAATAATCCAGCCTTATTCAACATGTTATTATTGGATAGAAGAGATTCTAGATGAAAAGACAGTGAAAAACAATGGAGATGAGGCAAGTGCTAAACACATTAAAGAGAGTTGGAGTGAATTGAAAAGACACTATAATTTTAGTGGGTCATAAATTACACATTAAGGACTGTAAATTTTTCTCTTTTTAAGTGTTACCGTCTCTACAAAAACTAAGCGCTAGGGTTTTTGTCTATGTATTGAAAAACAACAGAGTCACTGTGTCTTTTCTAATAAAATCGATCTGCAGCAGGTTTGAAGACGTAGGCATAATTTGCTGAACTCCGTTAACAATTGTGTTTTTGATTTCACTTTTGTTTTTGTGCTTTCTTTTTTTCTTTTGATCTGATTTGACTGGAAATTAGCATATTTCCCTTAGAACTGGTATCAGAGCCAAATTGGTAGCGATCCAAAGGAAATCAGATTTGAGTGGGAGCAATGGCTAAAATCGAAGGAAAAGTGAGACTCGAAAAATTTGATGGTGTAGATTTTGGGTTCTTGAAGATGCAGATTGAAGATTATCTGTACCAGAAAAATCTTTATCAACCCCTCTGAGATAAGAAACCAGAGGGTATGAAATATGAAGAATAGACCCTTCTTGATAGACAAGCTCTTGGAGTCATCCGATTGACGCTATCCCGCAATGTTGTTTTTAACATCATAAAGGAAACAACCACGACGGGTCTTATGAAGGCTCTCTCCAGTATGTATGAGAAGCCATCAGCGTCTAACAAAGTTCACTTAATGAGGCGTTTATTCAATTTGAGAATGATGGAAGGCGCTTCGGTAGCTCAACACCTCAATGAACTCAATACAATCATAGCCCAGTTGAGTTCAGTTGAAATTGATTTTGATGAAGAAATACGAGCATTGATACTGTTGTCTTCACTACCAGATAGTTGGAATGCTACTGTCACTACGGTGAGTAGCTCGTCAGGAAGTAATAAGTTGAAATTTGATGATGTTCGTGACCTAGTTCTCAGTAAAGAGATTCGAAGGAGAAAATCAGGTGAGTCATCAATCTCCTCAGTCTTACATACAGAATCGAGAGGAAGAAATTCAACTAGAGTATATGGACGCTGTAAATCGAACTACCGAGGAAAATCAAGAAACTGGAGGTCCAAGTCTAGGAATCCTAAAAATTCTCAGGGGTTGAGAATCAACGAGTGTTAGAATTGTGGGAAGACCGGGCACTATAAATTTCAGTGCAAGAGAGAACCAAAGGACCATGAGAAGAAGACAGAGGAAAATATCACATCAGAAGGAGACGATGCGTTAATATGCTCCTTAGAAAGCAGGGAAGAGTCTTGGGTATTAGACTCTGGAGCATCGTTTCACGCGACTTCGAAGAAATAATTCTTCGAGAGGTATGTCTCTGGTAACCTTGGAAAAGTATATCTTGGTGATGATCAACCTTGTGATATTATTGGTAAAGGTTCAGTGAATATTAAGTTGAATGGGTCTGTATGGGACCCGAAAGATGTTAGACATATCCCCAGTCTGAGAAAGAACTTAATCTCAGTAGGGCAGTTGGCTAGCGAAGGCTATAGTACGATCTTCTATGGTGAAAATTGGAAAATTTCAAAGGGAGCAATGGCGATTGCTCGCGGAAAGAAGAGTGGTACTCTTTACAAGCCAACAAAGACGAGCTGTTCAATTGCAATAGCAGCTGGAAGCGAAAATCCAAATGTTTGGCACTAGAGGCTTGGCCATATGAGTGTGGAGGGTATGAAAATTATGTACTCGAATGGGAAGTTTCCAGGTCTAAAGTCAGTCGATATAGACATGTGTGAAGATTGCATACTTGGAAAATAGAAAAGGGTCAGTTTTCAGACGAGTGGTAGAACTCCAAAGAAAGAAAGGCTGGAGCTTGTTTACTCTGACGTTTGGGGGCCAACAACTGTTTCATCTATAGGAGGGAAACACTATTTTGGGACCTTTATCGATGATCATTCTCGAAAGGTATGGGTTTATTTTCTGAAGCATAAATCTGAAGTGTTTGATGTTTTTAGGAGATGGAAATCTATGGTTGAGAATGAGAGAGGTCTGAAGATTAAAAAGCTGAAGAATTATAATGGTGGTGAATATGAGGACACCAAATTCAAGAACTTTTGCTATGAGCATGGTATCACAATGGAGAGAACCGTTCCAAGTGATGAGTCCGGATCCTGCTACCACTTCGGACAGGGTCAGTTCGGACATGGTCTACTTAACCGGACGATGACAATTCGGACACAATCATTCATTGTGTTGTTCGAACAGAACTAAAGTACTTAAAACCTAATCACTTCTTGACTAAGGTGCTTGCTCTCCTACTAAGAGCTCATGGGTCCTTAAAATTGACCCGAGTCCATTAAACATGACCCGAAAACCCATAAAGCCCAAATGTAAGGGTATAAATACCCAACCACCAACATTAAATGAGGGTAATGAAAATTAAATACAACTGGGTTGCTTAATTCTCCCTCTACTCTCTACTCAAACATTTAATATACTCAAACTTCCACACAGATCTAAACAAAAATTACAAACTTACCCTCAAACGAGAATAAACCTCACCAAATTGGCGACCACAGTGGGAGCATGACGGTGCCTGAATCAAGCATTCGGAACCAACCGGAAAAGTCAGTCCGAATGAATCCGGACGCCCCAGAAGTACCACTAGCTTTGCTTGAAGTGGTGGATGAAAATGATGAATATACCATCGAGGAGCGTGATAGATTAAAGGGCGAGATAGAAGCTCTGAGGGCAGAAAAGGCTAAGATGGGCATGAAAGAGAAGTCAAAAGCATCAGTCGCTCATCATACCGACAACCCTAGAGAGCATGAGCCTTCAAAGACTCATGTGAGTACCAAGAAGACTCATGCCAGCTCCAAGAAATCTCACCGATCTAAGCCAGTGGAGAGTTCAGACTCAGACTCGGAGTCTTCTGGTAGCTCCTCAGACGAGGATGGAGTTGAAGAGTCCTTATCCTCCAGCAGTGATGAGGGCCGATCCAAAAAGAAGCAAAAGTTGATTAAAAAGTATTCAATAAAAAAGGATAGACATGGGAAATTAAAGAGGAATATAGGCAAAGGATCATCTCACAGCCGAAGGCATGTGGACCAGATGCTGGTGGATCCTTTTGCCTTCCACGATGAACCAGGTATCTTTGCAACTCCCAATGAGGATACTGTGTTCAGTCGTGGCCGGAATTGGAGACAATCTCCATTGTCTTCCAAGATTCTGTCCGGAAACCTCCCTAAGAGGTTCGATAGCACTAAAATGGAGAAATACGATGGCAGTAAAGATCCGGACAACCACTTGGAACAATTTAAAAACTTCATGATGAATTTTGATGATGACGACAAGTTACTCTGTAGAGCATTCTCCCAATCCTTTACGGGGAGTGCTCTGAAGTGGTATAACAACCTACCTTAAGTCTGCATCCGGAATTTTGATATCTTTTGGGTAGCCTTTCGAAGGCAGTTTGTTGGGAGTAAAGAGTTGAAAGGCAATGGGGACACAATAATCCATTGTGCCTAAGAACCAAACGAATCATTGAAAGAATACATAAGTCGTTTTGTAAACACCAAAAATGGGTTGGCTGATTGCTTCGAGCAAGTAGCAATAGCATCTTTGAGACAGGGCTTAAACCCTGGAAATTTGGCTGATTCAGTGACCAGAAATAAAGCCATTACTTGGGGAGGTTTGCTGAATCAAGTCGGAAAGCAAATCAACGTTGATGAAACGAAGAAAACTAGGGTGCACAGGCAGGTGAGGTCTGCCCCGGTTGCACCAAACCCCAACCAAAATCAATCCGGGAACAAGGCAAGGGAGACCGGACAAGGGCATAACAGGGCTAAAGCTCAATCTCAGCCAGCTGCGCCTGCCCAGAGTCAACAATCTTGAAATAAGAGAGGGCCTTGGGTTCAACCGGAGTGGTTTGCGGAGTTAAAAGAAAGTGTGGCCACCATTTACGACAAAACAAAAGAAGAAGTGCACTATAGAAGGCCGGCTGCACTGCAATCTCCTAGGGAACATCGTAACAATTCCTTATGTCAGTACCATAACGACACTGGCCATACTACTGATGATTGTATCGCCTTAAAACAAGAAGTTCAAAACTTAATTGAAAGAGGAAAGCTGGGGGCATATGTCAAAAGAAGAGGAGGAAATAAGCCTGATAATGCTCATCGGGTTGGTCCAAGCAATGCTGCTCCGGAGGGAGCTATGGTTATAATCGAAAGATTTGATGTAGAGTCAGAGTACTTGGATCCTGATCCAACACAAAATAGAGTGGGTGCCATTGAGGAACGTTGTAAAACTGTCTCCGGGCTTATGAAGTTTTTTGAGTCACTTACAATTTTTGGAGGGGATACTATGACAGCTCCTACTGCTTCTTCAAGGAAGAGACACGTTCATAATTTAGCAACCCAGCTAGAAGGAGGCATGACCTCCTATCAATCACAAATTCCATTTCCCTTCATTGTTTTTGATGAAGATGACTTAAGGGACATAGCTGGCCCTCATGAAGATGCTGTTGTCATAAGAGCATCCATTGGGGGCAATGACATAAGACGAATCTTGGTGGATACTGGGAGTTCAGCCAATATCCTCTTCTTAACTACTTACAAAAAGACGAAAAATTCAGCCGTAATTCAGCGTTCGGACAGATCAATTGTGGGCTTCACTAGGAGCTCAGCAGATGTGATCTGGGAGCTCAGCAGATGGTCAGGATACTTTTTATTGTGGGGGATTGTCCCACTTGTTATAATTCTATTTTAGGGAGGTCTTGGCTCTCTAGGATGCATGCAGTGGCCTCAAGAGTCCACCAATATTTGAAATATGCTATTCAAGGACAGGTGGGAGTTGTCCGGAGCAGTCAAAAGATTGAAAGAGAGTGTTATGCTACAGCAATGGCTCCACGGACGTTGGGAGCAGTTCGTATCAACGAAGAATAGCAGTTTGAGGGGCTTTCTGAGGGTGAGGGTGAAATTGATGACCCCAGAGAGACCCCTGGAGTGTTGATACCGGTTGAAGAAGTTGAAATACATTCTTTGGAAGAAGGAAAAAGTGTTAAGATAGGGTCTAAAATGCCATCAGAACTGAAGAATAAAATGTTAAAGTTTCCAAAAGACCATCAACATGTTTTTGCCTGGTGCAATGCTGATGTTACTGGGGTTCCAACAGATATTATATCGCATAACCTATCCATTCGGAGGGACATATCACCTGTGGTACAAAGGAGAAGGGATTTTTCCAAAGAAAAGGCTGATGTTATTGTTCAAGAAGTTGACAAGCTCACAAAAATGGGGCATATAAAGGAGTCTCAGTATCCTTTGTGGACTGCCAATCCGGTTTTGGTAAAAAATAAAAATGGCAAGTGGCGTATGTGCATTGACTTCAGATATCTCAATAGGGCTTGCCCAAAAGATTTATATCCAGTCCCCCAGATTGATCAGCTGGTAGATTCCACTTCTGGGAATAAACTACTATCCTTCATGGATGCTTTCTCCGGGTACAATCAGATTCAAGTAGATCCGAAGGATTAGGAGCATACCACGTTTGTCACTGACAGGGGTCTTCATTGCTACAAGGTAATGCCATTTGGATTGAAAAATGTCGGGGCTACTTATCAGAGATTGGTGAACAAAGCCTCTACTGATCAAATTGGAAGAAATATGGAAGTATACATTGATGACATGATGGTGAAAAATGTGGATCAACAACTACACTTGGCGGACCTCCAAGAGACTTTTGCTAACTTAGTAAAAGTGAATTTGAAGCTAAATCCAGAAAAATGTGTGTTCGGAGTGCAGTCCGGGAAATTCCTAGGTTATATAATAAGTGAGCAAGGGATACAGCCCGATCCGGACCAGCTTAATGCTTTATTCCAAATGGAGCCTCCTCAAAATGTTAAAGAAGTACAACGGTTGACTGGGAGGTTGGCTGCTTTAAATCGATTCATCTCAAGGTCTTCGGACAGATGTGCCCCGTTTTTTCAAACTTTAAAGGGTGCGAAGGGTTTTGACTGGACTTCACAGTGTGATGAGGCCTTCAATGAGATTAAGAAACATCTGTCCTCCCCCAAGACTCTATTTAAACCTGTTGATGGGGAGACACTCTTCGTATACTTGGCAGTTTCAAGTTGTGCCATCAGGGCTGTATTGGTAAGAGAGGTGGATAATTACCTCCATCCAGTATACTACATCAGCAAGAGCTTAATAGACGCAGAAAAAAGCTATTTAAAGCTCGAAAAATTAGTATTAGCCTTGGTAATTGCTGCAAGGAAGATGAGGCCTTATTTTCAGGCTCATCCTATTATCGTCCGGACATCTTTTCCCTTGAAGAATGTTCTTCAAAAGGCTGACATTTCAAGTAGAATGACTAAGTGGTCAGTAGAATTGGGGGACTTCGATATTGATTTTTCTCCTCGAACATCAATCAAAGCCCAAGTTGTTGCTGATTTTTTAGTTGAATTCCATTCTGATAGGGGTACGAAGCGAACTGCTGAAATGAAAGACAAAAAGGTTTGGATCGTCCGGACAGATGGGATGTGGTGCAGGGGTATGCTTGACTTCTCCATATGGTGACAAGATGTACCAGGCTATATGTTTTTCTTTTAGGGCTTCCAACAATGAGTCCGAATATGAAGCAGCTATAGCTGGTTTAACGTTAGCTTATATTTGTGGGGCTAAAAGGGTTAAGCTAATGAGTGATTCCCAGCTTCTTATCCACCATGCGCAAGGTCAATCTGAGGCCAAAAAAGGAGAAACTAGTTAAGTACTTACTTCTTCTTAAAAATGAGGCACTTAAGTTCAAAAGCGTTGTTTATGAGCATATACCCCGAGCAGAGAATGAACTAGCAGATTCATTGGCAACTATAGCATACACTGAATCATATCCTTGGATCCATGTGCTTGAGAGCCCTTCCATTCGACTTAATGTAGGTAAGGAGGAAGAAATTTTCGATGTATAGACGAAACAACCTCAAGATTGGAGATTTCCTCTCCTGCAGTATCTTTCCGATGACATCTTGCCTCCGGATAAATCACTAGCAAGAAAAATGAAGCACAAGGCTCGTGGGTTTATCATACTAAGAGACGTTCTGTATAAAAAGTCTTACAGTAAACCTCTTTTGCGATGTTTGGGAGATGATGAATCTCAAGTAGTCCTCTCCGAATTGCATGATGGCGAAGGATCAGCTCACTGTAGATTCAGGGGTCTAACAAGTAGGGTTTTACTGGCTGGCTATTATTGGACCTCTATAATACAGGATGCTAAGGAGCTGGTGAGAAGGTGTGATCCATGCCAGAGATATAGCAATGAAATTCATGTTCCAACCATCCCTTTAGAGTCAATTTATGAGCCTATACCTTTTGCTCGGTGGGGGTTGGATTTGGTGGGACCTCTTCCTATGGCATCTGGAGGACGCAGAACTATAATTGTTGCTATTGATTATTTTTCAAAGTGGATTGAAGCAGCCCCGCTGGCAGGAACAACATCAAAAGCTGTCATAAAATTCATTTTATCCAACATTTGTTGCAGATTTGGTGTTCCACAAAAGATAACGACAGACAATGGGCCACAGTTCGACAACAAGGAAATGGAGAGTTTTTGTGCCTCAAGGGGTATACAACATTGTTTCTCTTCACCTTTCCACCCACAAGAAAATGGTCAGGTTGAAGTGGCTAATAGAACTATACTGTCCGGTTTAAAGAAGAATTTGGAAGGGGCTGCTGGGAAATGGCCTAGCTATTTACAAGAGGTTTTGTGGGCCTACCGGACTACACCTGGGGCTGCAACACAAGAATTACCCTTTGCTTTGGTCTATGGGATGGACGCTATAGCTCCCATAGAAGAAACTCTCCCTTCATTTCGAGTTCACAACTTCTCCGAACACGGTAACGAAGTGGAAATCAGAGGCCAGCTTGACCTAATTGAGGAAATACGAGTTAAGTCTCACCTTAGAGCTGCACACTATCAGGGTTTGATGAGAAGCAGGTTTGCTTCCAGAGTTAAAAAAAGAGATTTCCAGCTGCGGGACAAGGTGTTGAGGAAAGTCTTCTTGCACACTAAAGAGAAGCTGCTCGACAAACTGGCCCCAACTTGGGAAGGACCTTATATAGTCGTTGAAAGGCTTAAACCTGGAACATATTGGCAGAAGACAAGGATGGAAGGGTTTTAAACCACCCTTGGAATATTGAGCATCTCCGGATGTACTTAGAATAGAAGCTATGTAAATATTTACTTGTTTAAAAGTCCATGTAAATATTTGGGGGCATACTCTTTCCTACCCTGGTGGCACGGGGAGGTTTTAATGAGGTGTCCGTGTTTTTTTATAAAATTTGATGCCTTCTTGAAAAAATTCGAAGAGTTCTTACTTTGTTACACCATCCGGATTGAATTAAAAGAAGGATGACTACTTAAACATTTGTCATCATAGAATTTAAACACTCTCGCTTTAGAACATTTATGAAATAACTAAGGGCTATTTAAACACTAGCCACCAAAATTGAAACAAACTATGAAAGAATGCAAGAGTTGTGCAAAACAAAGATATTCATTGAAATAACCCAAGTGCCTTGGCCTTCCAAGGACTTTAAAATTGTCAAACAGAACAAAAGATCTATCCAAACAAAATGCCGGACACAATTACAAAAATGCCTTGACCTTCCAAGGACTTTAGTTCAGATAGCATAAAAAGATAATTCATAATCTAAGACTGAGCTTTTAAAGATGGCTCAGCATCACTTGTCTTCTTCTTCTTAGGATTGTCTTTCTCCTCATTTGGGCTCTCCCCGTAGTTCTCTTCTTCGTCGAAGGAGGAAGCACTAGAATAATCATGCAAGTCTCCATCAGCCATAGTGTGGAAGGGAAGGTCTTCGTACTCTACATGAAGACACAAATCTCCCAGGTTCCTCTTCGAGAATTTCTCATGAAAAAGCAAAACCATGTCCGACTTCACCTTGGCATACATTTCTTCTTGACTGTCTATTACACTGTTGGCATAAGCATCGATCTTGGCCTGAATTTTGGCCTCTTGCTCTCTTAGCAGATCTGCTTTCTCCTCTGCAGCCTTGGACACTGTGTTCTCGAGCGCAATCTTGTCACTTGTCAAGTTGTGAATGACTTGATCTTTGGCCTTTGCCTCCTCTTTTGAAGAGGTGAGATCTTTCTCTAATCCGGACAACTTCTCACAGAGCTCTTTGATAGTGTCTTCAAAAGTGCCAACCTTTGTGGTCCACCCCTCTTGGCTCTTCTTTAGCTCCTCGTTTTCTCCCTTGAGAATGTCAGCATGTTCAGTGGCAGTAAGAAGATCATCGGACAGTCTCTCTTTGTCAGATGTGAGATCTTTGATAATATCTGCTTGACCTCGAACTTGTTTCTCCAAAACAAGCACTGCTGAACATTACTTAATATGGAGTGAGCTATAATATCCCTTTCACTTGAAACAGTAAAAGTCTTACCATTAAAAGTGACGGTGTTCGAAGTACTCGGAGGGAGGTAAGGCCCAGCAAAATCATCTCTGGGGAGGTTTGCAAAATAGTCACCAAGTCCATCGAGCCCTATGATGTCAACACCATCAATGCTAAGGTCTCCTCCTCCAACCTCTTCAGTTTGAAATTCACCAGGGATATCCTCTTCTCTTGTCGGATCAGTAGGGTCTACATGGGGGAGAGGCTCCGGAGGCCAGAGAGAAAGTTCATCACCCCTGGAGGTCTTTTTCTTCTTAGCCTCCCTGTCCTTGCTGTCTGCTCCCCGTTTTTGGTCTCTCTTAGGAACCCTTGGGGGTTTTGGGGATCTGACCTCTTCCCTATCACTTTCATGCTCTACCACTTCTAGCAGAGCAGCATCAATTTGGCTTGGGGCTGGCCCCTCTGGGTTCGTTGGAGCAGCCTCCTTCACCTCGGCAGGGTTAGCCTCACCTGCAACCTTCTTGCCCTTCCCTTTCTTGCCTTTCATTTTACTCGGGGCCTTGGCCCGGCCGGGAAATTATAGCAACCCATCCGGTTCGTGTGTTCTCTTGAGAAATATATCCGGAGTGGGTGGAGTGGTGAGTTCTTCCCAGGTCAAGTCCCTCCGACCGGTAGTGTTCCAGAGGTGAGACCTTGCAAAATTGCCTCCTGTAAAAGCATCATGAAACCGATTCCCCCACTTTTCAGCAGCCCAAGTGTTGATCTTGGTACAAGTAGTCTGCCCGGACTTTAGATAGTCGTTGAAGTATTTGGGCAGCTTTGTTAAGACAAAAAACAAGACCAGTCAGTTTAGGAAAATTCGATAAAAAAAATGTAAGGTAAGATCCTTACGATCACTCCTCCATCTGCTGGTGAGGAGACTCGGGTTGACTCCGGCTTTAATTTTCCTCCCATTCTCCTAGGCGCCGCTTACAAACAGGAATTGAGTCCTTCAGGTTCTCTCCGATTCAAGCAGATCATCCACTGCTTTGTAATTATCACCCATGTTGAAGTGATAGAAGGGAATGTGGTGGTTTCTGCAGAGACTGGCCACAACTGCGAATTCCTCCATTGGTAAAGGAATCCCAGAGAGCCTGGAGGCCATTATGCAGGCCATAAGTATGTACCAGGCGTTGGGGCTCAATTGACTAGGGCAGAGCTTGATGAGGTGGAAGTACCTAACTATTTCCGGATTTAGGGGGAATCTTAAACCCCAGTTAAAAAGCTCAGTGAAGATGACTATTTCACTGAGTTTGCAGTCCATTGGGGTTTCGGGGTCTATGAGGATTCTTATCTTTACGTTCTATGGAATCCCCCACTTCGTACGCATCCGGCTCAACTCGGATGTATGGATGAAAGCATAGTTGATTTTCTGTAAAGAAAGAAGATATTTAACGTTTACCTTGTGAAAGCAAGGTCCCACTTTTCCTTCGAGGATTTCTGGTAAATCTGGATGCCTAAGGCATAGCTTCTCTTTGCCCTTCCTTCTTGGCAACAGCAGCATCACTCGTCTGTCCGGAGGGTTCAGACTCGAATGGAGCCTCTTCGATAGAGTCCTCCATTATTTCCTCCATTATTGAGTAAGGGTTTTCAGTTGTCTTTGTGGGGGGGGGGGGGGAGTTTAGAGTTGGTTCAGTCTGACCACCAGACTGATGAGCTTCAATACTCTCCTGGACTCTGACCTCCGACCGTGGCTCTGATATGATAGTTTATCTTCGGGGGCTTGAGCCAGTGGCCTCCAGTCCGGACAGCCTATCTTTGGGTACTTTCATGGGTGCTTCTGACCCTGTACTGCTATCCTTGGCGCCTGATTTCGAAGGAGTGCCTTTGGAAGCCTGCCCTTTGACCAGCCGGCCTTTTCTTCGATCAACCAGTTTGTTGGGGGAAGTATCTGCATCTGACCCCATGACTATGAATGGGGAGGGTTTTTTGAGACTAGTAACTGTTAAACCTGGTTCAACCGTGGGTTCTGACTCTTGAACCGATGAACCTGAGACAATAGGGGAAAGACTGGTTTGAAACAATCTCTTCGGTTTGACGCTTTTTGTAGAAGAGGAACCCTGATCAGGCTCTGTTGTCGAGGTTGCTGGTTTGTCGATAGGGGAAGTAGGTAAGCCTGCTGCGATGCACCTTTCCCTTTCAACTTTTTGTGCTTTTTCTAGTTCTGATAGATTGCGCCACCCACCTTTGATTAAAGCGTTCCTAGCCGTGAACATAAACAACCAAAGTAAAGAACTTGTGTTTGAGAGAGAAAGCTCTGAAAATTAGCAAAGTGAAAATGAAAGTGATAGTAAAATAGTGGAAAAGTGTTTTAATTTATAGTAAACCCCAAAAAGAAGTTTTGATTCCTAGGAGAATTCGAAAGGATTTACAATGATTAAAAAACGACGTTGATGTCACCTTCATTTAATGAAGAGGGTGCTTTTCAGAAAAGGTGGGTGCGAAATTTGAGGTGATAAAATGGCTAAAGTAATGAACCAGAGAGAGACACGTGTCACGTAAACTTTGGCAAAAAACTGTTTAGATTCAAAGAGCTTTTTTTAGTCCGAATAAAACTATGACACTATTTGGAGGGCATGTACGGATGTAACTGTCACTAGCGACGGACTGTTTTTCAGGTTTTGACAAAGGTTTTTGAACAAATACCTGAAAAAGGGGCTGCTGATGAGTCCGGATCCTGTTACCACTTCGGATAGGGTCAGCTCGGACAGGGTCTACTTAATCGGACGATGAAAATTCGGACACCATCATTCATTGTGTTGTTCGAACAGAACTAAAGTACTTAAAACCTAATCACTTCTTGACTAAGCTGCTTGCTCTCCTACTAAGAGCTCATGGGTCCTTAAACTTGATCCGGGTCCATTAAACATGACCCGAAAACCCAGAAAGCCCAAATGTAAGGGTATAAATACCCAACCACCAACATTAAATGAGGGTAATGAAAATTAAATATAGCCATGCTGCTTAATTCTCCCTCTACTCTCTACTCAAACATTAAATATACTCAAACTTCCACATAGATCTAAACAAAAATTACAAACTTACCCTCAGACGAGAATAAACCTCACCACCAAGTACGCCTCAACACAATGGTATTGCCGAACATATGAACAGAATGTTGACAGAAAGAGCCAGAAGCATTTGAATACAGTCTGGTTTACCGAAGAAGTTCTGGGCAGAAGCAATTAACACATCGGCTTACATGGTTAACCGAGGCCCGTCAGTTCCCTTAGAACATCGAATACCCGAGGAGGTATGGAGTGGTAAAAATATACAATTATCACATCTAAGAGTTTTTGGTTGTACAACATATGTTCATATAAGTGATCAAGGCAGGAACAAGCTTGATCCGAAATCGAAAAAATGTTTCCTGATTGGCTATGGCGAAGATGAGTTCGGTTATCGTGTTTGGGATGAGGAGAACATGAAGATGATACGAAGCAGAGATGTGATCTTCAATGAAACAGTGATGTACAAGGACAAACATAAAACTGAAACAAATTACTCAAAGCCGTATGAATCAGTATTTGCAGATATCGAGGGAGTCCCAGATAGTCAAGAAATAGAGCCGATCAGATAAACCCCTCAACAAGGAGAGTCCGTTGGACAGACCGATCGACAGCAATCCGATACCCTATAGCCGACCGAGACAGTTGCTATTTTGCGAAGATCTTTCCGACCCCATGTACCCAACAGGAGATACTTGAACTATCTGTTACTTACCGATGGAGGGGAACCTGAATGCTATGATGAAGCTTTCCAGACCAGTGATGCTAGTAAGTGGGAGTTTGCCATGAAAAATGAGATGAAGTATTTAATCTCAAATGATACATGGGACCTAACTGAGTTAGCAATGGGTAAGAAGGCACTTCATAACAAATGGGTATATCGGGTGAAATATGAGCATGATGGCTCTAAAAGATACAAAGCACGACTAGTTGTCAAAGGGTTCCAGCAAAAGGAAGGAATTAATTACACCGATATTTTTGCTCCAGTTATGAAGCTCAATACTATTAGATTAGTGTTGAGTATTGTTGCCATTGGAGACCTTTATCTTGAACAATTAGATGTGAAGAGTGCATTTCTTCACGGGGGTTTGGATGAGGAGATATACATATATCAACCAGAAGGTTTCTTAAAAGAAGGGAAAGAAAACATGGTATGCAGACTTAAGAAAAGTTTGTATGGTTTAAAACAAGCTCCAAGACAGTGGTACAAGAAATTGACGGTTTTATGCACAAAGAGAGTTTTCAGAAGTGTAATGCGGACCAATGTTGCTATTTAAAAAAATATAAGTCTAGTTATATCATTTTTCTACTCTATATTGATGATATGTTAGTAGCAGGTTCAGATATGGATGATATTAGAAGATTGAAGCTACAATTGTCAAAAGAATTTGACATGAAGGAGTTGGGTCCGGCGAAGAAGATTCTTGGAATGCAAATCATAAGAGATAAACATACAAAAGTTTTGCAGTTATCTCAGTCAGAGTACATTGATCGCGTTTTGAAAAGATTTAACACGTGTGATGCAAAGCCAGTTAGTACACCATTGGCAGGTCACTTTCGTTTATCCAAGGATCAATCCCCTAAGACGAATGAAGAAAAATACTTCATGGCTAAGGTTACTTACGCCTCAGCTATTGGAAGTTTGATGTATTCAATGGTCTGTACGAGACTAGACATTAGTTATGCAGTGGGAGTTGTGAGTAGGTTTATGTCAAACCTAGGGAAAATTCATTGGGAAGCTGTCAAATGGATTTTGAGGTACCTACTGGGTACATAGAAAAGTGTTTGTACTTTGGTAAGGGTGAGTTAAAGTTACAAGGCTACGTAGATACAGATTTTGGAGGTGAAGTTGATCACCGGAAAAGCACTACCGGTTATATATTTACTGTTGGAACTACAGCTGTTAGTTGGATGTCAAAGTTACAGAAAATTGTCACTTTATCAACTACAGAGGCTGAGTATGTAGCAGTGACCGAAGCCAGTAAAGAGATGATATGGCTTCAAGGTTTGTTAACCGAGTTGGGATTCAAACAGAAGAACAACGTTCTGCATAGTGATAGTCAAAGTGCAATTCAATTGGCGAAGAATTCAACATTTCATTCAAGAACCAAGCACATCAGGCTTCGGTATCATTTTATTAGATCTTTATTAGAAGATGAGGTGCTAATAATGGAAAATATCCAAGGAAGTAAGACTCCAGTTGATATGTTAACCAAGACAGTAGCCATTGAAAAACTAAAGTTGTGTTCAACTTCAGTTGGTCTGCAAGAGTAATAAGACCAGAAAGATCTGCTGCATAGATCATGGTGTGAAGACAGGTTGAAACCAATCTAGCCTTATTCAACATGTTATTATTGGATAGAAGAGATGCTAGATGAAAAGACAGTGAAAGACAATGGAGATGAGGCAAGTGCTAAACACATTAAAGAGAGTTGGAGTGAATTGAAAAGACACTCTAATTTTAGTGGGTCATAAATTACAAATTAAGGACTGTAAATTTTTCCCCTTTTTAAGTGTTACCGTCTCTACAAAAACTAAGCGCTAGGGGTTTTGTGTATTTATCGAAAAACAGCAGAGTCACTGTGTCTTTTCTAATAAAATCGATCTGCAACAGGTCCGGAGACTTAGGCATAATTTGCTGAACTCTGTTAACAATTGTGTCTTTGATTTCACTTTTGTTTTTGTGCTTTCTTTTTTTCTTTTGATCTGATTTGACAGGAAAATAGTAAATTTCCCTTAGACAGATATGGCACCAAGAATTCTATGACAACTCCATTTCTACGATACAAATTCAACAAACAAGTCGACATTTATCCAAGTCACGGTGCCGACATATATGTTCTACACAACCACTCACTCACACTTCGATAAAAAATGTTTACACTGAGGCAAAGCAAGTCAAGTCCAAAGAACAAGCAATGGCATGCATGATTATATACAAAATCAATTGTTGACGCCCTTTAATCCTACCATGATCATTTGAAAGGATTAGTGAGGCTATTCCACGCTCTTATTTTTAGGGCTAACACTTCTTCTCCCTATTCATTATTTTATTTCTCAACAAGGACTATGGGGGTATTGAAACTTCAATCTTGCAAGCAAAATGATTTCTTTATAGAAAATCTAATAGTGTTTTTACATGTTTTGAGATGACTAGAAGGATAATGCATAATATCAACCAACAACATGAAAAAATATTTTTCTTCGAACAATATCCTGAAGCCTAATCAAATTTTAGAGAAAAAAAAAATAAAGCATAAATAAATCAACGATGTGACATCTGGAAATTCTAGTAGCCTATTACATGATCCAGTACTTTTTTCCTCGTGATAAAATAAACCGATTTATCCTCAATGCAGGTTTTTTGGCGGACATGTTTTTTTTTAATATAGGTCAAAACAAGGTCAACATAAGTTAACTCTTAAGACGTCTCTAAGGTTGACTTGGCTATAATAGTAAACTAATTTATCAAGATATCAACAGAATTGACGAGTTCGACCAAAGAAGACCGCAATACCACTTAATATACTTTAGGAATATATATACAGCATAAAAAATATTTGACAAAACATACAAGACAAACGAGTTCCCAAATGTTTTTACAATGAATATAGGGGATACTAATAAGGGTGGATTTCACCAACACAACCAGAGCCTTATGACAACAAGTGTACCCGCAACCGATGCCATGAATGAGAACTATGGTCGATGCCCTTTGTACGATGACACTTTTTGGTGATTGACCTCCTGGCCAATCCCACTAATCAACCGACACTATAAGGTAGTTACTTTCTTATTAAAGCTTAAATAACTATGCATGAACTGTATTAACAGATGAAAATAAACATATTAGGCTGTTATAGACTTTTATAATTAAGAAAACGATCATTGTTATGTACTGAATGTAAATCCTTACGACCTCCCCTAACGAGGGAGACAAATTATCAATATAATAAATCTACAACCTTTCAACCACTTTTAAACTTTTTACTCATCAATAATGATGCAATAATGCGAACAAGTCACTAACATACATCAAACCTACGCCGATGAGTTTTGGCACATCAAACAATTGGTCACTGCCATCATAGAGCCACGATTAATTAGAATTTTTGTAGAACACGGTAAATATTGTGCTTTGAAATCCAACGTCATGATAATCCGGAAAACTCCAACAAACTTGACGATACTTTCTTTATCTCTGTAAAACATTACTATCTAATGGTCGCTCATTTCCCATCTAGCAATGCATAAAATATCATTAGCGTGAGAAGGCTATCCGATATAGAAGCTCTATAAGTTGATCTAAAATATTATCGATCGACAGACACAAGCGCGCAATTGTAAGCACCATCAAACTCATTTATGGAGTTGATCTCCCATTCTTCGTCGAAATCACATTGTTTTTTTTGGTGTCATTCACAATAACGTAGTGGCAATGGGCATGTCAAGATGTTTTATAAGGCCATTGAATCTTTATAACCATCATAAAAAACCTCACATCGGCATACATTGTCATGAGCACAATAAAAAAAAAACTTCCACACGATTTATAAATATAGTTGTTGGTGTGGTTTATTTCTGTTTGAGGGTAAGTTTATAATTTTTGTTTAGTGTTTTGTGGAATTTTGAGAGTATTTAATACTTGGGTAAAATGTAGAGGGAGAATTGAGCTGCCTGGTTGTATTTAATTTTCATTACCCTCATTTAATGTTGGTGGTTGGGTATTTATACCCTGATATTTGGGCCACATGGGCTTTCGGGTCGTGTTTAGTGGATTCAAGTCGAGTTTAAAGACCCATTGGTTCTAAGTAAGTAAATAGGCAGCTTAGTCAAAAAATGATTAGGTTTTAAGTATTTTAGTTCTGTTCGGATAGTTCTGTGGAAGATAGTTGTCCGAACTGCCCCTGTCCGGTGAGGTGGATATTGTCCGAATTGACCCTGTCCGGTTCCCATAAAGTGTGGTGACAGAATCCGGACTCATTAGTAGCCCCTTTTTTAAGTGGTGTTCAAAAACCTTTGGCAAGACCTAAAAAAACAGCCTGTTGCTGGTGACAGTTACATCCGGACAGGTCCTTCGAACTGTGTTATAGCTTTATCCGAACTGGAAAAGTTCTTGAAACTAAACGGTTTCTTGCCAGAGTTCGTAGGACACGTGTCTCTCTCTGGTTCGTCACATCAGCCATTTTTTCACCTAGAATGACACTCCCACCTTTTCTAAAAAGTAACCTTTTCATTTAATGAAGATGACATCAGCGCCGTTCCTTAATCACTGCAACCCTACTTCCTCTGTCGACAAACCAGAAATTCCAAACATAGAGCCTGACCAGGGCTCTTCTTCAACCAAAAGGGTTAAACCGAGGAGATTGTTTCAAACCAACCTCTTACCGATCGTTTCAGGTTCGTCGGTTCAGGAATCAGAGCCCACTGTTGAACCAGGTCAGGCAGTTACCAGTTTTAAGAAGCCTTCTCCATTTATTGCCATGGGGTCAGATGCAGATGTTTCTCCAAATAAGTTAGTTGATCGGAGAAGAGGTCGCCTGGTAAGAGGGCAGGCTCAAAAAGGTACACCTTCCAAATGAGGGGCCAAGGATAGCAACACAGGGTCAGAGGCACCATGAAAATTCCTAAGGACAAGCTGTCCGGACCGGAGGCATCTAGCTCAAGTCTCCGAAAAGAAACTACTGCATCTGAGCCCCAGCCGGAGGCCAGAGTACAAGAAGCCAGTGAAAACCAACAATCCGGAGGGCTTGCTGAGCCAATCTCTAACTCCCCTCACCCAAAAAAAACTGAAAACCCCTCATTGGTAATGGATGAAGTAATGGAGGATTCTATTGAAGAGGCTCCGTTTGAGTCCGAAGTCTCCGGACAAACAAGTGATGTTGGTGCTGCCAAGAAGGATAAAGGCAAAGAAAAGCTATGCCTAAGGCATCCAAATCTGCCGGAGATCCTTGAGGGAAAAGTGGGACCTTGTTTCCACAAGGTTAGTGTTAAGTATTTAATTACTTTGCAAAAAATTAATTATGCCTTCATTCACACAGCCGAACTGGGTCGGATGCGAAGAAAGTGGGGGATTCCGGAGAATGTAAAAATAAGGATCCCAATAGACCCTGAAACACCGATGGACTGCAAGCTTAGTGAAATAGTTATCTTTACTGAACTTTTTAACTGGGGACTAAGGTTTCCCTTAGATCCGGAGATAGTCAGATACTTCCACCTCATCAAGCTTTGCCCAAGTCAACTGAGCCCTAATGCCTGGTACACTCTCATGGCATGTATCATGGCTTCCAGGATCTCCGAAATTCCTATTCCAATGGAGGAATTTGCAGCTGTGGCCAGCCTCTGCAGAAACCACCATATTCCCTTCTATCACTTCAACATGGGTGATAACTATAAAGCAGTGGATGACCTGCTCGAGTCAGAGAGAAATTGGAGGACTCACTTTTTGTTTGTAAGTGGTGCCTGGGAGAATGGGAGGAAGATTAAAGCAGGTACCAACCCAAGTCTCCTCACCAGTAGATGGCGAAGTGATGGTAAGAATCCCATCTCTAATTCCCATCTTCATTCTTTATAAATTTGTTTATCTAACTTGCCATTTCTTTTTTTTTGTTTCTTGACAGTGCTGCCTAAAGACTTCAATGATCACTTAAAGGCCGGGCAGATCACTTGCACCAAGATAAACAATTGGGCTGCTGAAAAGTGGGGAAATCGCTTCCACAACGCCTTTACTGGAGGAAATCTTGCAAGGTCCCACCTTTGGAACACTACTGACCGAAAGGACTTATCATGGGAGGAACTTACCACTCCACCCCGTCCGGAGGTAGTCCTTAAAAGAACACACACACCAGACGGGTCACTGTATTTGCCTGGTCGAGCCAAGGCCCCAAGTAAGATGAAAGGCAAAAAAGGTAAGGGCAAGAAGAGTGTGACTGAAGCTAACCCCACTGAATTGGAGAAAACTGCTCCAACAAACCAAGAGGGCCAGTTCCAAGTCAGATTGATGCTGCTCTTCTAGAAGTTGTGGAGCACGAGAGTACTAGGGAAGAGGCAGGATCTCCAAAACCTCCAAGGGTTCCTAAGAGAGACAGGAAACGGGAAGCAGAAAGCAAGGACAGGGAGGCCAAGAAGAAAAAGACCTCCAGGGGTGATGAAATTTCTCAACGGCCTCCGGAGCCCATCCCTCATGTTGACCCTACTGATCCAACAAGAGCAGAAGAGATCCCTAGTGACTTTCGAACGGATAAGGTTGGAGGAGGAGACATCAGTATTGATGATGTCGACATTACAGGGCTTGAGGGACTTGGTGACTACTTTGAAAACCTCCCCAGAGATGACTTTGCTGGGCCCTACCTCCCTCCAAGCACTTCGAACACCGTTACCTTCAATGGTAAATCTTTCACCGTTTCAAGTGAAAGAGATGTTATAACTCACTCTATATTGAGTAATATTCAGCCATTGTTGGTTCTGTAGAAACAAGTGCGAGGCCAGTCAGCTATCATTACTGCCCTTAATTATGACAAGGAGAAACTGTCCAACGACCTCCTCATTGCCACCCAAAATGCTAATATTTTAAAGAGAGAAAATGAGGAGTTAAAGAAGAACTACGAGGGTTGGGCACAAAGGTATCTACCCTAGAAGATACTATCAATACCTCAGGGCAAAGTAGTCAGGGTTGGAGAAAGATCTCTCCTCTTCGAAAGAGGAGATGAAGGCCAAAGACCAAGTCATTCATACTTTGACCAATGACAAGATCGCACTCGAGGACTCGGTGTCCAAGGCTGTAGAGGAAAAAGATGATCTGCTAAGGGATCAAGAGGGAAAAATCCAAGCCAAGATTGATGCTTACACCAACAGTATGATAGATACACAGGAAGAAATGTATGCCAAAGTGAAGTCAGACATGGTCTTGCTCTTTCATGAGAAGTTCCCGAAGAGGAACCTGGGAGATTTATAGACTTATGTAGAGTACGAAGACCTTCCCTTCCACACTATGGCTGATGGAGACTTGCATGATTATTATAGTGCTGACTCATCCGATGAGGAAGAGAACACCAGGGAGAGTCCAAATGAGGAGAATGATGACCTCAAGAAGAAGAAAATGAGTGAGGCTGAGCCATCTTCAAAGGCTCAGTCTTAGAATATCAATTATTTTTTCACCTTTTGTTTTGATTGAACTAAAGTCCTTGGAAGGCCAAGGCATTTTTGTAACTGTGTCCGGTGTTTGACTGGATAGATCTTTTCGTTTTGATTGACAATTTAAAGTCCTTGGATGGCCAATGCACTTTGGTTGTTTTAATAGATATCTTTACTTTGCACAATTCTTGCATTCTTTCATATTTTTTCAATTTTGTTGGCTAATGTTTAAACATCCCTTAGTTATTTCATAAACATTCTAAAGTGAGAGTGTTTAAATTCTCTGATGACAAATGTTTAAGTAGTCATCACTCCTCCAATTTAAACCGGCATGTGTTTAAATAAAAATTTGACAATGAACTATTAAGTAAAAACACTCCAAATTTTTAAGAAGGCATCACATTTTATAAAAAAATCCGGACACCTCATTAAAACCTCCCCGCGCCACCAGGGTAGGAAAGAGTATGCCCCCAAATATTTACATGGACTTTTAAACAAGTAAATATTTACATAGTTTCCGTTCCAAGTACAACCGAAGGTGTTCAATATTCTAAGGGTGGTTCAAAATTCTTCCTTCTTTGTCTTGGACCCTGTATGTTCCAGGCTTAAGCTTTTCAATGACCACATAGGGTCCTTCCCAAGTTGGAGCCAATTTAATGAACTGCCTCTCTTTGGTGTGTAGGAAAACGTTTCTCAACACCTTACTCCCCGGTTGAAAATCCCTTCTCTTGTTTTTAGAAGCAAACCTGCTTCTCATCAGACCTTGATAGTGCACAGCCCTAAGGTGAGCCTTAACTCTTCTTTCCTCTATCAAGTCAAGTTGGCCTCTGATAGCCCCTTCGTTAGTGTGTTCGGAGAAATTATGAAATCGAAATGAAGGGAGAGTTTCTTCTATGGGAGCTATGGTATCCATCCCATAGACCAAAGCAAAAGGTGACTCTTGTGTTGCAGCCCCAGGTGTAGTCTGGTAAGCCCACAAAACTTCTTGCAAATAACTAGGCTATTTTCTAGCAGCCCATTCTAAATTTTTCTTCAAACCGGACAATATAGTCTTGTTAGCCACATCAACCTGACCATTTGCTTGTGGGTGGAAAGGTGAAGAGAAACAATGTTGTATACCTCTAGAGGCACATAAACTCTCCATTTCCTTGTTATCAAATTGTGGCCCATTGGCTGTTGTTATCTTCTGTGGAATTCCAAATCTGCAACAGATATTGGATAAAATGAATTTTATAACAGCTTTTGATGTTGTACCTGCCAATGGAGCTGCTTCGATCCACTTTAAAAAATAATCAATAGCAACAATTATTGTCCTGCGTCCTCCGGATGCCATGGGTAGAGGTCCCACCAAATCCAACCCCCATCGAGCAAAAGGTATAGGCTCAGCAATTGACTCTAAAGGGATGGCTGAGATATGAATATCATTGCTATATCTCTGGCATAGGTCACACTTCCTCACCAGCTCCTTAGCATCTTGCATTATAGAGGGCCAATAATAACCAGCTAACAAAACTCTCCTTGTTAGAGCCCTGAATCCACAGTGAGCTGATCCCTCACCATCATGTAATTCAGAGAGCATTATTTGAGATTCATAAACCCCCAAACATCGTAAGAGGGGTTTACTGTAAGACTTCTTATAAAGAACATCTCTTAGTATGATAAAATCACGAGCTTTGTACTTTACTTTTCTTGCTATTGATTTATCCGGAGGCAAAATGCCATCTGAAAGATATTGAAGGAGAGGAAACCTCCAATCTTGAGGCTGTTTCGTATGTATATCGAAGCTCTCTTCCTGATTACCCATACTGAGTTGAATGGAAGGGCACTCCAGCACATGGATCCAAGGGTAGGATTCAGTATAGGCTATGGTTGCCAAGGAGTCTGCCCGTTCATTTTATGTTCGGGGTATGTGCTCATAAACGATGCTCTTGAACTTAAGTGCCTCATTTTAAAGAAGAAGTAAGTAGTTTATCAGCTGCTCCTTTTTTGCTTCAGATTGACCTTGTGCATGATGGATAAGAAAATGGGAATCGCTCATCAACTTGACCCTTTTGGCTCCACAAATAAAATCCAACTTTAAATCAGCTATAGCAGCTTCATATTCGGACTCATTATTAGATGATCTAAAAGCAAAACATATAGCAATGGTACTTGATCACCATAAATAGAGGTCAAGCATACCCCTGCTCCACATCCCAATGGTACTTGATCCACCATCAGTACGGACGACCTAGACGTTTTTTATCTTTGGTATCTGTTGTTTGCTCTGTATCCCTATCTGAATGGAATTCAACTAAGAAATCAGCCACAGCTTGGGCTTTGATCGCTGTCTGGGGGGAAAAATCAATATCGAAGTCTCCTAATTCCACTGACCACTTAGTCATTCTACTTGAAACGTCTGCCTTTTGAAGAACATTTTAAGGGAAAAGACATCCGGACAATAATAGGATGAGCCTGGAAATAAAGCCTCATCTTCCTTACAGCAATCACCAGAGCTAATGCTAATTTTTCAAGCTTCAGATAACGGTTTTCTACATCTATCAAGCTCTTGCTGATGTAATACACCGGACGGGGAAAATTATCTACCTCCCTCTCCATCAACAGGTTTAAATAGAGTCTTGGGAGAGGACATATGTTTCTTAATTTCATTGAAGGCCTCATCACATTGTGAAGTCCAATAGAATCCCTTGGTACCTTTTAAAGTTTGAAATAACGGGGCACATCTGTCTGAAGACCTCGTAATGAATCGATTTAATGCAGCCAACCTCCCAGTAAATCGTTGTACTTCTTTAATATTCCGAGGAGGATCCATTTGGAATAAAGCATTAAGCTGGTCCAGATCAGGCTGTATCCCTTGTTCACTTATTACATACCCCAAGAATTTTCTGGACTGCACTCCAAACACACACTTTTCTGGATTTAGCTTCAAATTTACTTTTACTAAGTTAGCAAAAGTTTCTTGGAGATCTGTCAAGTGTAGCTCTTCATCCACACTTTTTACCATCATGTCGTTGATGTATACTTCCATGTTTCTTCCAATTTGATCAGCAAAAGCTTTGTTACCCAACCTCTGATAAGTAGCCCCAGCATTTTTAAACCCAAACGGCATCACCTTGTAACAATGAAGGCCCCTATCAGTAACAAATGTAGTATGCTCATGATCCTTCGTAACTACTTGAATCTGATTATACTCGGAGAAGGCATCCATGAAAGATAGTAGCTTATTCCCAGATGTAGAATCCACCAGCTGATCAATCCGAGGAACCGGGTATAAATCCTTTGGGCAAGCCCTGTTGAGATTTGTAAAATTAATACACATACGCCACTTGCTATTTTTCTTTTTCACCAAGACCGGATTGACTGTCCATAAAGGATACTGAGACTCCTTTATGTGCCCCATTTTAGTAAGCCCGTCGACTTCTTGAACGATAACATCAGCCTTTTCCTTGGAAAAATCTCTTCTCTTTTGTACCATAGGTGTTATGTCTCTTCGGATGGACAGGTGGTGTGATATAATATCCGCTGGTAACCCGGTAACATCAGCATTGCACCAAGCAAAAAACTTGCTGATGGTCTTTTAAGAACTTCAACATCTTACCCTTTTGTTCGGATGTCATTTTGGACCCTATCTTAACATTTTTTCCCTCTTCCAAAGAATATGTTTCAACTTCTTCAACTGGTATTAAAACTCCAGGGGTCTCTCTGGGGTCATCAATTTCACCCTCACCCCTAGAAAGCCCCTCAAATTGCTATTCCTCATTGATACGAACTGCCCCCAATGTTCGAGGAGCTAGTGCTGTTGCATAACATTCTCTTGCTACCTTTTGGCTGCTCCGAACAACTCCCACTTGTCCTTGCATAGCATATTTCAAACATTGATGGACTGTTGAGGCCACTGCATGCATCCTAGAGAGCCAAGACCTCCCTAGAATAGCATTATAACAAGTGGGACAATCCACTACGACAAACAATATTCTAACCATCTTCTTAAAAGGGCCCTTGCCCAACAAAACTTCCTCTTCGAACTCCCCGACCACATCTGTTGAGCTTCCAGTGAAACCCACAATTGACCTGTTCGAACGTTGAATTACCGCAGGATTTTTCATCTTTTTGTAGGAAGTCAAAAATAGGATATTGGCTGAACTCCCAGTATCCACCAAAATTCGTCTTATGTCATTGTCACCAAGGGATGCTCCTATGGCAACAACATCTTCATGAGGACCTGCTATATCCCTTAAGTCATCTTTATCAAAAACAATGAAGGGAAATTGAATCTGCGATTGATAGGAAGTCATGCCTCCCTCCAGTTGGGTAGCTAAAGTATGAACATGCCTCTTCCTCGAAGAAGCAGTGAGTGCTGTCATGGTATCCCCTCCGAAAATTGTGAGTGACTCAAAAAGTTAATAAGCCCGGAAACTGTTTTACAACTTTTCTCAATGGCACCCACTCTGTTTCGAGTTGGATTAGGGTCCAAGTACTCTGGCTCTACATCGAATCTTTCAATTATTACCATAGCTCTCTCCCGAGCGGATGTGCCTGCATTGTTTGGAGCAGCCCGATGAGCATTATCAGGCCTATTTCCTCCTCTTATTTTAACATATGCTCCCAACTTTCCTCTTTCAATTAAATTATGGACTTCTTGCTTTAAAGAAATACAATCCTCAGTGGATGGCCAGTATCATTATGATACTCACAGAAGCAATTGTTACGATGCTCCCTAGGAGATTGTAGCGCAGCCAGCCTTCTACAGTGTACTTCTTCATTTGTTTTATCATAAATGGTGGCTACACTTTCTTTTAACTCAGCAAACCACTCCGGTTGAACCCAAGGCCCTCTCTTATCTCTAGATTTCTGACTCTGGGCAGGCGCAGCTGGCTGAGACTGAGCTTTAGCTCTGTTATGACCCTGCCCGGCCTCCCTTGCCTTGTTCCCGGACTGATTTTGGTTGGGGTTTGGATCAGCTGGGGCAGACCTCACCGGCATGTGCACCCTAGTTTTCTTTATTTCATCCACGTTAATTTTCTTTCCAACATGATTCAGTAGACCTCCCCATGTCATGGCCTTTTTTCTGGTCACTGAATCAGCCAAATTTCCAGGGTTTAAGCCCTGCCTCAGAGAAGCTATTGCTACTTGTTCAAAGCAATCAGCCAACCCATTTTTGGTATTTACAAAGCAACTTATGTATTTTTTCAGAGATTCGTTCGGTTCTTGGGCACAATGGATAATTTTATCCCTATTGCCCTTCACCTCTTTACTTCCAACAAACTGCCTCCGGAAGGCCACCCAAAAGGTATCGAAATTTCTGATGCACCCCTTTGGTAGGCTGTTGTACCACTTCAGGGCACTCTCCGTAAAATACTGGGAGAATTCTCTACAAAGCAACTTATCGTCATCATCGAAATTCATCATAATTTTTTTGAATTGTTCCAAGTGATTGTCCGGGTCTTTACTACCATCGTATTTCTCCATTTTTTTACCTATCAAACCTCTTAGGGAGGTTTCCAAACAATATTTGGATGACAATGGATATTGTCTCCAATTCCGGCCACGATTGAAAATGGTATCCTCGTTAGGAGTTCCAAAGATACCTGGTTCATCATGGAAGGCAAAAGAATCCACCAGCATCCGGTCTATGTGTCTCCGGCTATGAGATGACCCTTGGCATATATGCCTCTTTAACTTTCCATGCCTATCCTTTTTTCTTGAATACTTCTTAACCAACTTTTGTTTCTTTTTAGATCGACCCTCATCACTGCTGGAGGACAAGGATTCTTCGACTCCATCTTCGCCCGAGGAGCTACTCGAAGATTCTGAGTCTGAATCAGAGCTCTCCACCGGCTTGGACCGGTGATAATTTTTGGAGCGAGCATGAGTCTTCTTCGTACTCACATGGGTCTTCGAAGGCGCATGCTCTCTAGGGTTGTCATTATGATGAGCAACTGATGCCTTTGACTTCTCTTTTATTCCCATCTTTGCCCTCTCTGCCCTCAGAGATTCTATCTCGCCCTTTAACCTATCACGCTCCTCGACGGTATATTCATTATTTTCTCCCACCACTTCAAGCAAAGCTGGTGGTACTTCTGGTGCGTCCGGATTCATTCGGACTGGTTTTTCTGATGGTTTTGAATGCTAGATTCAGGCACCGTCGTTCTCCCACTGTGGTCGCCAATTTGGTGTGGTTTATTTATGTTTGAGGGTAAGTTTGTAATTTTTGTTTAGAGTTTTGTGGAATTTTGATAGTATTTAATACTTGGGTAGAATGTAGAGGGAGAATTGAGCTGCCTGGTTGTATTTAATTTTCATTACCCTCATTTAATGTTGGTGGTTGGGTATTTATACCCTGATATTTGGGCCACATGGGCTTTCGGGTCGTGTATAATGGATTCAGGTCGAGTTTAAAGACCCATTGGTTCAAAGTAAGTAAATAGGCAGCTTAGTCAAAAAGTGATTAGGTTTTAAGTACTTTAGTTCTGTTCGGATAGTTCTGTGGATGATAGTTGTCCGAACTGCCCCTGTCCGGTGAGGTGGACATTGTCCGAATTGACCCTATCTGGTTCCCATAAAGTTTTGTGACAGAATTCGGACTCATCAGTTGTAAAGGTTATAAAAATCAAAATAATTCATGGTCCTATCACTGCTGATATCATAAATATTGGTAGGTGATCTACTCAGGAAATATAAAAAATTTAAGATGTAAAATATGATGAAATGGATAACCTCGATCATTATATCATGCCATTTTGTAATGAGATGTTTTGATTTGCTGAGAATGTCATGTTCTTATACCGAGCTTCGTCTGTGACCTTCCCACATAATGATTAGACATGGTTCAACTCTTTGCCTACATGTTTGGTTTACTTATTTGAATCTATATAGACTAAGCTTCGAGACCAATTTATTATGAGTAAGATATTCTGTGAAATATAATTACATCATCCGTTGCAAGGTCGAAGTAAACAAAGGATAATATGATTGAATGAAGAGGTTTGTAGATGTTAAGAACAACCTAAAAGACTGCCATAATATGGTAGGTTGCGATACATTCTGCCAATAAATCCTTCCATAACTCCGAGCTCGTCTCAATGGCTTACATTCATTTAGTTAAACCTATTACCAAATTATATGTTAAGTTAAATGGGTACATTATGAAAAATGGAAAATCGAAGTTGTTGGTGGTAAAATTGTCTTTATTCATAGTTTTGTTTGTGTTTTAATTTATTAGATTTTGAACATGAAAAATTGTTATCAATTCTGATTTTTTTATTGTTAGTCTTTTGTGTTTTATTAGGTAACTAACAATAGATTAATGTTTGATATTTTCTATATATTTCATCATAAATATTTATTTTATTATTCGTTGTTCATAGTAGAAAAGTTAACAACTTTATATATTGAATAATATAAATTTGTATGGAACAAAAAGAACATATTAGGCATAAGAGTAATTTATTAGGAATAACAATATTAATACTATTAAAATGCCATGACTAATTACGATACTCATGATAGTTTAACAATGCTAATATCTTTATTTCTAATATAATACTGTTATTATTAATCATCATCTTTCATGACAATTTATCATTGTTAATTGCTTTATATAATATATTATATACCATTAATCTTGTTATTCAAGATAATTTAACAGTACTAAATGCTAATTGTTATTCTTGATTAATCATGTTATTTATGACAGTTTAAGAGTGTTATTATTAGGCCTGTTATCGGTCCGGGTTTTGACAGAACCGGACCGGACCGCTAAGCTTATCGGTTCAGACCGGACCGGACTGCTAAGCTTTTGGTTCTAATTTTTGAAATCGGACTGGATCGCTAAGATTTTGGTTTGGTCCGGTCCGGTCCGGTTCGGTTCGGTCTGATTCGGTTTGGTTCCGGTTCCGGTTCAGTCCAAGTTCGGTTCGGTCCGAGTTCGGTTCGGTCCGAGTTCGGTCCGGTCCCGTTTCGGTTCAGTCCGGTTTCGGTTCGGTTCGTTATCGGTCCGGTTTTGGTCCGGTTCGGTCCACTTAAAAAAAATAAATCCAATTAAAATTTGATTTTTATTAAATAAATAATATAAAAACTAAAGTTTATAAATTAATGTCTGGTTTTGTTAAAAATGGGTAATTAACTATAAATTTTGGTAATATAATTTATAAAAGAATAAATAATAATAATAAATAATTGATTCTAACGGTTTTATTGGTCTGATTCCTTATCGGTTCTATCGGTTCGATTCTGTATCGGTTATATCGGTTTACCAGTTTTATCGGTTCGATTCCATATCGGTTCTATCGGTTCGATTCCTAACCGATTTTTTGTTTCGGTTCCTTATCGGTTTTTGGTTTTTAAAATGGAACCGCGAACCGAACCGTTAAGGTTCGGTCCAGTCCTTATCGGTTCGGTTCCGGTCCGGTTTTCGGTTTCGAAGAACCGTTGACAACCCTAGTTATTATTTTTATTCCCGATTTATATAAGTTTAACAACGTTACTAATATTTTTTATAATGTAACATGAATTTAACCGTTACACCAGTTGATAATTTAACAAGGTTATACATTTCTACAAGTTTAACAACGTTTTGAATTTAATTTAAACTATAAACAAATCAATGATCGATAATTTGATGCTAGATTCATAAGATGAACTTATCATAACACAAAATGGAAATATTTACACAATGATATCAAAACTCAGTTACAACAGTTGAGATACTTTGTTTTTCTTTACACTGAAATACAACAGTTCTTTATATTTTATTCTCGTTATCAAAACTCATCTTACAAGTATACCACATGAGAAAAAAAACAACAAACAATCGACAAAATTTTACACCTTATTATCAGGAAAGGTTGTGACCTTCTTTAGCCATACACCAAATATCATGTATATGGGAGGGTTGTATTTTTTTTAAAAAGGAACTAATGCTCTCATTTTTCTCGAGAAATATTTTAAAGGGAGCTACATATTTTGAAATGCAATCTGTTGTTCCTCCCAAATACTTGTACAATGAGAAGAGAGCTAATTTAGTTCATTTTGAAGATGTTGTCTGAGTTGCGGATGTGAGTCTAATTGTATATAAATATTTATGTTGTATTGGTTGAATAGAACTAATAATCAATTGTTGCTTATCAAAAGAAAATAAACAAAACATTTAATTTTAATTGACATCCCTAACATGAATGTTTTCAAGTAAGTGAAGGAAAACATTACTACAAAATGTTAGATATACTTTGCCAACACAAACCAGTCTACAATGAATATGATATATCTTCTCTTTATATAATTATTATTGAAATTTTAAGCAACTGAATAATTGTTTATTATTTAAGATGAAAAACCATTGATTTATAAGATATAATTTTTGCAGACTTAAAAGACTTCAATAATATTGGAACTAGAATGTAGCCATTTTTTTAACTTTCAAATTATATATCAATTCTCAACATAAAAAAATCAAAATCAAATAGACCAAAAATGGTTACCACTAAAAGGTTCTTATAAATATATCATGTATAACAGTATAAACAAATGAGATGTTAGATCAAAATCGCTTCCCATATACGGCGATAATTTGGTATGACAGGTTATGGTTTATAGAGATTTGAAGATCGAAAAGTTATAAAAATATAGAAATAATATGAAATATGGTAACAATAGAGTTGTTATTTAAGAGATTTGTTTTAGATGCAAATGATAACTTAATATAGGAACACATTATATGTTATAAAAAGAAAATAAATTGCATATTCAGTATTTCTTCGCAATCGTGTTGCTAAACGTATTGGATCACGATTTTTTATCTTTTTTTTTTCATAACTTCCAATTAAGTAATAAACCAATGACTTTAATCATTGGCGGACCAGATACTTCTACTAAACGAATTATAGCTTTAGCACTAACCAATATTTTTAATTTTCACTAAACTTATAATATATCTTCCTAATTATATGATTTCTTTTAATATCTGCATAAATTTACAATATTTTATTATGTTCAAGTATTACAAATCCCTTTAATACTAAGTTTAACGTAAGTAAGAACACAACAACAATAATGAAAAATACGATAGTTTTATAGATTTATGTTAGACCTTTATATATAGGTCATGTTGCAGTAAATATCTCTATAATATTATGGGTATTACATTATATTTCTCTAAGTACTAGGATGTGCAATTGAGTGTATCTTTAACAAATTCTGTGTAGATGTTTACACCTTTAGATAAGGTGATATACCAATTAGTTCATGATGGACTAATTACACCCTTATGAGTAGTCCTCTTATATCTCTAGTAAGGAGTTATCCTTCTATTTACGTAATATAGCTTATTTCTAGAAATTTACTCATGGTTATCCGTATTTTTTTATATTTATTTTCAATTATTTATTTTATTTTCCATTGGTTGTAAGGTTTTATAATCTGAAACATGTTTGCTTCTTTTTTATGTTCTATTATTTGGAAGTTTGATGATTTTTATCATCTGAAGCATGTTATCTTCTTTTATTTTGTAAGGAAGAACTATTCCGCATGAAGCATTTTATTTCTTAAGTATTATTTTTATTGACATACTTTTGTTTTTTTTTAATTTATGAATGACATATTTCCTATGGTATAATGTGTTTTGGTACTTGTATTTTGGAGAAGTACATATATGCTATAGCTGTTTTATAATTTTCAAAATATATTATATATTGTTTTTTATAGACTTATATGTCTAATTTATTCTGATGGGTATTATTCCCTTTGACATATTCTTTACTCTTTTTATTTGGTGAAAAGTTTTTGCTTGACCATTTTTTATTAGTCAATAGACATTATAAAATTTTCACTTTTCAAAGGATATTATTGTTTCAATATTTTTTATAACATCAGTTTAGTTATGTTGCTTAGTTTCTTAAAAAAGACATTGTAATCGCACACCACCATTTTACCGCACCCCTCCGTCAACAAGAGCTTTCATGTCCCATATCTTTATTAGATACCTTCCATTAGGCTCTGAATGCGATACCGGGATGAGGAAGCAAATGCACCATTAAAATCAATCTCTGACCAAAATGTTATCTCTGTCCATAATTAAACGACGTGATTGGGCACATCAGTTCAAAACTTATCAAATTGATTACAATGAATGTGTAATTGGCCCCGATGGCTCCTACGGTCATGTCGAAACATCTAAGTATTATCCCAGGGACACAATGTGCCAACGACACAACTAGTATGTCTGAATTTATCTGATATGTAAGTTGCAATATCCCTAAGGTGTGGCCTAACTGTAATAATGCACGATACAATCATAATATGGTGCGACCCAACCATAAAAGAGCATGGCTGCGAACCCTATTGCACCAAATCAGTTCTAGAAGTCACACCATAATAGTCATATTGAGGGGAAGCGTTTTAACATATATTTTTCCCTCCCCTCAACCATGAAATCATTATCAACCTTCTCCACCGCAGTTAGGAAACTATTAGCAAACTTATCCTTCAACCAAATAAACCATTACCAAACAACTTCCTTTAAGTCACAAAAGTATTACTAACCGTCTCTCATTTACTTAGGAAACGATTACCAAGCTGCTCCCTATCAACCAAAAAATCAATACCAAACAACTCTATATAAAGAGGGTCCTTACCAACCATTATCCCAATTATCCAATCCAAGTTACATTATCAATCAAGTCAGGTTTCAATCTCCTGCGGTGGATGAGCCATTCAACATAAACTAGTGATTTAAAATTTTCCGTTAGTATCTGAGGTTCTTTACTATGAGCTCACTTCAAAACTCAACCCATCTAAAATGATCTACTATGACGATTTATTAGACCATAATAACCATACAGATTACTTAAAAATGAAATATTATATTATGATGGGAATGACTATTTTCTCTGTCGCAACTTTTTTTTACCTTGAAAGGTAGTGTTCTAAATTGGTTCAACCAATTGGCAATAGGGTCTTTTCACATCTTTAATGAACTATGATCGCACTACAGAGATCAGTTTATTAACAGCAATGTCATTAATGAGGTTGGATCTCATGCACTTTAAACAAGAAAAATGAGAGAGCCTGTACGATTACACATGTCGTCTTATAGACACAATGAATGCTTTAAAAGATTGTAACGATGTCTTGGTATTTGTAGTACAAGAGTTGATACCGTGTCATCTGACTGAAAAGTTAATGAAAAAGATATTGTTTATTTTTAAGACCTTTTATCACAGGTTGAGTTGCAGATTTAATTACAGGAACCACCCACGTACAAATTCTCGGTCGCCATACAGTGCATAAGGCTGGGTTGCAATCTATCACCACACCGTTGTACCGCGTGACATAAGGGACTGCCAAAGGCAAGATGACCGACGTAATGGTTACAAACTTGATTATGCACCGAAGTCGAGCTATGGTAACATGGCTTACACAAGCTTTCTCATAATATTGTGGAACTCTATGATAGAACTAAAGAGTTTATTTAGTTTAATAAACCACTCTTTAAGGTTCGCCGAGCGAGACTAATGCAATCCCAACCTATACTGTAAATATCATACTTGATATGGTAATTTCACAAGGACGTGCCTTGCTCTTAAAAAATATGACGATTCTGTAACTGACGAAGTAAAATTGATAGAGTTTTTATGCAACCACTCGATCCCAAGATTATGTGTAGATAGCAAGAAAATCAACGACGGTCGTAGTTTTGAAGACTGAAGCATTGCTCATCATAAAGTTTAATGATTGCTTAGATTATGATCTTTTAAACTAAAAACATTCACATGAATATTATGTTTATGAAAAAAATTAACGTTAAAACTGTTAAGGTGGCAACCAAAGTCTCACATCCCACGTCGGTTAAACATGAGAAGGATCATTGGTATATAAGTAAGAATATATCTCTACTACTATGAGTCCTTTTAGAAGTGGACCAAAAGCAAATTCGTGCGACTTTTCGGGGCCAAAGCGGACAATATCATACTAGTGCGGAGATCAGTTGTTCTTACTTATATACAAAGATGGAATATGCGGTACCCATATTCTCAACAAAAACCTTAGTTTGAAAGAATATAAAAACAATTTTTTTGCAATTTTAGTGTTTGTTGAAATATGTTTTATTTTGATTATCTTTATAGTTTTTTAAATATGTGGGGTCAAAACCACCCACACCGCCACACTTAATATGTTAAGGCTTTCTCCTCTTAACTAATCAGACAAACTCTAATCTAAATATTCCTAAAGATTACTATAATATATAAACGTTATTCAGTCCGTTTTGGTTTGATTAAGTTGAAAATAGACAAACTAAAAACCAATTTATGAAAATTAAAAATTGAAATAAATTTTATTGTGTTAAACGCGACCTAACAAATCTATTTCGGTTTGGTTTGATTGGTCCGTTTGATTATTTTTTCAGTTTTTGTTCATTTCTACCCGTAACAGTTATGCCGAACAACAAATATCAACGATTATAGACAATCAAAATCTGATGACATATCAAAAGTTATAAGCCCAATACTTTTAAAAAAAACGACTTGAAAAAAATTGTTTTTTTATATATTACAAATTGAAAATAACTAGTATGTACGAAAGTTTTAAAACCCAATTATATAAACATCAAACCTAACTGCATTATATTTAATTTTCAAAATGAAACAAAAGACTTTTTTGAAGAGAAAAACATTAAATAATAACAAAATTGCTTTAAAAATAATATAAAGGAAAAACGAAAAGGTTGTAGAAATCAACGAAGTGGTAAAACATTATTCTAGAATTATCTCTTTTTGTGCTACAAATGGTTTACATATGTAAAAAATGTCCATGTTGGTTGACTAAGGCCGGTTTGTGACCAAAGGTCATGTGTTTGAGTCCCTCTACATACGCTTTCTCGGTTGAGCCTGTCACCTTGTGTGGTTTACCTTCTGGCGTTGGTTTGCAGGCTATTGCGTCAGACTGAGGGTTTAGCCTGTACGCACTCATCGCACTCTGAGTAGTGGCATCAGATTCCCTCCGGAAAAAAAATGGCCACGTCTGAGCACGAAATTAACCAAAGTATATACCTTAAATTGGTAAAAAAACAAAAAAAACTAAATTTGAAAGAATGAAAAGATAGTATGATTCGTAGTGTAAATTGTGTAAGAATATATATTATTGATGTTCTAACTAATATCATAAGAGAAGGTACCATTAAATAATACGTTAATTTGATTTTTAGTTAAAGCACTAAAAGATCTATTCCAATGAAGCGTTAAATAGTATGTTAATTTGATTTTTAGTTAAAACATTAAAATTTCTATTCCAATAATCGTGTTAAAATGGAAGTTAGATAATATAGAATTAATTTTTTGCTAACTCATCTGTCAAATTTTCAGAGTGATCAAACAGTAGTTGTCCTTTAATTATTTTTATTTTAAATGTTATAAATTAACAATTAAAGTTACTTTTTTAATCATTAACTTAATATTTTCTCAAACTGATCATGACTGATTGAAATAAAAATTCTATAGTCGTGATACTTTTACGTCCATGGTTTTAGCCTTTAGACCGATTTTAGGTTTGATGTTTATATATTTTTGTTTTAAAAATTTCGTACATATCAGTTATTTTCAATTTGTAATATCTATAAAAATAACGAATTTTTTTCGGTTTCATTTTTTTTAAAAGTATTGGGTTTATAATTTTTAATATGTTATCAGACTTTGATTGTCTATAATCGTTGATATTTGTTGTTTGGCATAAATTTTACGAATTAAAACGAACAAAAACTAAAAATAATAAAATAGACCGATCGAGGGTTTAACAAAATAAACTTCTGTTTCAATTTTTAATTTTTATTGATTGGTTTTTGGTTTGTCTATTTTTTAATGGAATTAACCAAAACGGACTAAATAAAGATATATATTATAGTGAGCTTTAAGAGTATTCGATTAGAATTTGTCTGATTAGAATATTTAGATTAGAATATTTAGATTAGTATTTTAATCTTATTGACCATGTGTTATTATAACATATGTATTACTCTAGATTTATATATTTAGAAAAAACCTACTGAAAGAAATATAATTGGTAAGATTAAAAGTTTTATGTGTGATAGATTTAGGTAGATTTATAGTTACATTTAGTAAACTAAGGTTGGGTCAAAATCTAAAATTTATAGCAAGCGTCAAGTGGAGAAATCATAACGGTTTATAATACAAAGTTTTGTCATAAATATAAGGAGCTTATTTCCACAAAATAAGTATAACATTCAAATGTAATTTTAGTGCAACGTAGATACTTGCATATACATATCAAACTATGTTAATTATTCTATTTTAGTAAAAAATATTTTTTAAAATCCAAAAATATTATTGATATCACTATAACCCCCAATTCAACTTAAAAAATCCGTACCTAATATTATCTCTTCCAAACATTGTGGCGGCGCAACTTCCAAATAATTTATAAACCTCCGAATTGTTTTTTTAAATATAGCAAATTCATATCGGAAATCACCGAGACGCTAAAAAGTCATTCTAGAATTATCTCTTTTGGGACTACAAATGGTTTACATATTATTGACAAAAGTTTGGCCATGTCTGAACACCGCATTAACCAAAGTATGTAACTAAAACAGTAAAAAAACAAAAAAAAACTAAATTTGCAAAAAAAATAATATATGATCAGTAGCGTAAGAATATATATTATTGATGTCATGCAAGTTGTGTGGGGAAGACACGCTCTTGCTATCTTCATAACCGATATATTGTTTATCATGTGCGACTTGTATTAGAGAAAAACGGAATTATTATAGCACCAAGTTGCACCGCGTGTTTTCAATTGTTGCACCGGACCACAACTATACGTGGGATCACTATATCAAAGTAGAAGCTCGATGAACGGATTCAATGCAATAAATGTGAAGCCCTACAACATCAAATTTGTGCGCTCTATAATGGTAAGATTGACGAAGGAGATTCTCGTTACATCTGTCCTCCCTGCCGCTTAAAACAAATTCGTGATATTCATAGGCCTTTGAATAGTTGTGGTTTTTGGAGAGCAAAAGAGCTTCCAAAAACGATGCTGAGTAACTTTATCGAGGAAAGGCTTTATAGGCGCCACCAAGAAGAGAGGGAAAAGAAAGCCATTTGCAGCCGGAAAGAGTGACGAAGGTAATTTGATAATCTTCTTAGAAAGTAACCTGTCATAGTATATTATTCTGTTATAAGTTTATTCGGATATTTTTGCTATTGTGGACGATAAGCTTTCTGTAGATCGAAAATAACACCAGTTTAGAGCCTCTGAAGCGGTGGTTTATATGGGCAAATTTTTTTTTCATCTTTTTGTCCTCCAAGCTCTTATTTTGACCTGTTTAAGTATTTTTTTGTTTGATTTTTAAAAAAAATTGGTATTGACATGATGATACCGATAGATATAGAAATATAATAAAATTTTATTAATTGATCTTAATATTTATTGTTTGTATTTATTGATTTTTTATTCGATTTAAAGAAATAATTTTTTTTTTAAAAATACAGACATTGTTGTTTTTATTAATTAAATACTGATATATATATATATGTTGTGAATGAGTCGAATAGTGCCTTGACAGTGTACTGTGTCCGGCAGGACAGTTTTGTGTTGTGATAGTGATATTGTCCAATTACTTCAATTAGTCCTGTGGTATGAGCCCATTAAGTCCATAATCTAGTAAGTCTATTAATTCCCTATAAATAGATTACTAGGGCGACACAAAACACAATCTGAAATCTGTAACATTTTCTATCATAGTGAAACTCTTTTCTCTGGCGGCGCCCGTGGACGTAGACAATTGTCGAACCACGTTAAATCCTGTGTTTCATTTAAATCTTTCATTCACATATATTCTTTGCTTGAGCCACTTTGTGATAATTGCATAGTATTTTATAACAAAATTGGTATCAGAGCCACGTGGTGAAATTAGGGCTTTTGCAATTAGGGTTTCACAATGGCGTCTACAGCAACAAAATACATGATTGAAAAATTTGATGGGGGATCCAGCTTTGCGTTGTGGAAGATTAAATTGAAATCTTCATTGGTACTGCAAGGGCTGTTGAAGGCTGTGGAGAATAAGTTACTAGAAGAGATGAAAGAAAAGGAGAAACAAGATCTTCAAGAAAGGGCTTTGTGCTGGATTTGAATGAGTGTGAAAGACAATGTGCTTCGCGAGATTAGTGGTGAGAAGACTGCTGCCTGCGCATGGAGAAAGCTAGGAGATCTTTACTCAGAGAAATCAGTAGTAAACCGATTATATTTGAAGAAATGTTTGTATGATTTCAGATTGAAAGAAGGTATGTCCATAACAGAGCACCTAGATAATTTTAAATCAATTATAATGGACTTGGAGAACATATATATCAATATTGAGGATGAGGATCAAGCTTTGTTTGTATTGAGATCGTTACCAGCTCCCTATGAAAACTTCGTAGATACCATTATGTATGGTAAAGATAAGTTATCGCTAGCAGATGTCAAAGGGGCACTGAAATCAAAAGAGATGAGACAGTTGCAGTCAGACAATCAAGCTGAAGGGGAAGGTCTTATGACTAGGGGAAGATCTAAAAGCAAAGCGAGTTCTTTAAGAAGGAAGAACTTGAGGTCCAAGTCAAGGGCGAAGCACTCAAACTGTTATGAATGCAGTGAGCAGGGTCATTATAGGAGAGATTGTCCGAAACTGAATGGTAAGAAGGGAAATCAAAAGGAAAATGCAACAAACATTGTTGAAGGTGTGAACGATTCCGACGATAGTGAAAACAGTGGTAAAGGAGATGTATTGTCCGTGAGTTCAGACTTTGGGCAAAACTCTTGGGTACTTGATACTGGCTCTAAATATCACATGTGTCAGTTCAAGCAGTGGTTTGATACATACAAGCCAATGCAGGGAACTGTCTATTTAGGGAACAATCATTCGTTGACTGTTGGTGGTATTGGTAACGTCAGAATCAGAATGTTTGACGGGGTTGTTAGAATCTTGACGTGCTGGCATGTTTCTGGGTTAAAAAGAACCCTGATTTCTCTTGGGACTCTAGACTCTCGGGGTTACAAGTACTATGCAGAAAATGGTGTAATCAAAGTGACAAAAGGCTCAATGGTATGCATGAAAGGTAGTTTGCAGAAGGGTCTTTACATTCTCCAGGGGAGTGTTGTTATGGGCGATGCTGCAGTAGCATCATCAGGGAGTAATAGCCAAAGTAGGCAGGATCAAAATAAGTTGTGGCATTGGCGTCTTGGTCACATGAGTGACAGAGGATTAGCTGTTTTGGGAAAGATAGATATGTTGAAAGGGTATAAAGCAGAATCATTGGGATTTTGTGAGCATTGTGTGTTTGGTAAACAAACTAGAGTCAAATTCAGCAAATTGGCTGTAAGAAAGACTAAAGGCACAGTGGACTACATTCACTCAGATCTTTGGAGTCCAAACAGAATTCCATCCAAGAGCGGAGCTAGATACTATATGAGTTTGATTGATGATTATTCAAGGATGGTGTGGGTTTACTTTCTGAAAATGAAAGATGAGGCATATTCAACCTTTGTCAAATGGAAGACGATGATTGAGAAGCAAACAGGAAGAAAAATCAAACGTCTTAGGACATATAATGGGTTAGAATATTGCAGTCGTGAGTTCAACGAGTTCTGCGAAGCTGAGGGAATAGTGCGCCATCGCACTTGTTCTAGAACACCACAACAGAATGGAGTCGCAGAAAGAATGAACAGAACGCTTTGTGACAAGGCACGAAGTATGCTCTCACATTCCGGTGTGGGAAAGGATTTTTGGGCTGAAGCTATCAATACAGCGTGTTACTTGGTGAATCGGTCTCCATCAACGGCTATTGATTGTAAAACTCCTTTTGAGATTTGGTCTGGATCGTCGGCTGATTATGAACATTTGAGGGTGTTCGGTTGTCCTGCGTATGCTCATGTGAGAGATGGTAAGCTTGAGCCGAGGGCAAAGAGATGCATATTTCTAGGATATGCTACTGGAGTGAAGGGATATAGGTTATGGTGTACCTCTCCAAAGTCTCCAGGTTTTCTCATCAGTAGGGACGTTACTTTTAATGAGTTTGCTTCGATAGACAGTCAGAAGGAAGTAGGAGAAATGGTCGAATCAGGATCGGTTGTGAGTGAACAGGTGGAGCTTGAAGTAGAATCAGTTCCTAGCAGGTCCAATAATTCAAGTGGTTCTGAGGTGGATCCAGAATCAGGAGGTGAAGCGTCAGCATCAGATGATAGTGACGATGATGCGCCTGAACCAGAACAACAACCTTATAGCATAGCATTCGGCAGAGAAAGAAGAGATATTAGACTTCCAAAAAGGTATGTGAATCTAGTTGCATATGCTCTGTCAGTTGCAGAAGAAGTTGAGATGCAGGAACCTAGTAGCTACAAAGAAGCTATAGCAAGTTCAGAGGCAGATCGATGGATTGATGCTATGGGAGAAGAGATTGAATCTCTTCATAAGAATCAAACATGGAAGCTTGTTGACTTGCCTAAAGGACATAAGATAGTAGGCATTAAATGGGTGTTCAAGAAAAAGGAAGGTAATCCAGGGGTTGAGGCATCTCGATTCAAAGCAAGACTGGTCGCTAAGGGTTTTACTCAAAGGGAAGGAATCGACTTCAATGAAGTGTTTTCTCCAGTGGTGAAGCATAGTTCGATTCGAGTTTTGTTAGCCATAGTAGTTTTGCAAGATTTAGAGCTTGAGCAGTTGGATGTGAAGACTGCGTTTCTACATGGTGAATTGGAGGAGCAAATCTACATGAGACAACCAGAGGGATTTATCGAACCTAATATGGAGGATAAAGTTTGTATGCTGAAAAAGTCACCTAGGCAATGGTACAAACTTTTTGATACATTCATGGTGTCAAAAGGGTTCACGAGGAGTCCATATGATAGTTGTGTGTATCATCAAAAGATGTCAGATGATTCTTATGTTTACTTGTTGTTGTATGTGGATGATATGCTTATTGCTTCTTGTAGTATGTCACACATTGTGCAGTTAAAGAAGAAGCTTAGTGCCGAGTTTGAGATGAAGGATCTGGGTAGAGCAAAGAAAATTCTTGGTATGGAGATTATCAGGAACAGAAATTTAGGAACATTACACTTGTCTCAATGAAGCTATATTGAGAAAGTGTTAAAACGATTCAACATGTTTGATGCTAAAGCAGTTAACATTCCTTTTGCTACTCATTTCAAGTTGTCTGCAGTAGAAGCGGCCAAGGACGATGCTGAGTTGGAACAAATGTTGAAGGTTCCATATGCAAGTGCAGTTGGTAGTATCATGTATGCTATGGTATGCACACGTCCTGATATTTCACATGCGGTTAGTGTAGTTAGCAGGTACATGGGATGTCCTGGGAAAGAACACTGGCAGGCAGTGAAATGGATACTTCGGTATCTGAAGAATACTGTGAACGTTGGCTTAACTTTTAACAAAACCGATATTGGTGAATCGCTGAATGATGTTGCAGGATCATTGGTTGGTTTTGTTGATTCTGATTTTGTAGGTGATATGGATAAAAGAAGATCTCTGACAGGATATGTATTTACTCTAGCTGGAAGTGCGATCAGTTGGAAAGCACAGTTGCAAGCTACTGTAGCTTTGTCTACAACAGAGGCAGAGTACATGGCGGTAACAGAAGCAGTTAAAGAGGCAATATGGTTGCAAGGTTTGGTGGCAGATTTGGGCTTGGATAGGACTACTACAAAAGTGTTTTGTGACAGTCAAAGCGCCATACACCTTACAGGGAACCAGATGTACCATGAGCGTACAAAGCACATAGATGTCAGTGATCATTTTATTCGTGATATAATATCAAAGGGAATTGTTGATGTGAAGAAAGTGTCTACACACGATAATCCAGCAGATATAATGACCAAGGCAGTATCAGTTCGAAAGTTTAGGGAATGCCTAAACTGGATCGGTGTTCGCAATATAGAGTGAATGCCTTAAGGGCATTTGGTGAGTCAGAAGAAGAGAAGATTCTTTGTTGATAGTGAAGAAAGGATATTCGCCTCAAGGGGAAGATTTGTTGTGAATGAGTCGAATAGTGCCTTGACAGTGTACTGTGTCCGGCAGGACAGTTTTGTGTTGTGATAGTGATATTGTCCAATTACTTCAATTAGTCTTGTGGTATGAGCCCATTAGGCCCATAGTCTTGTAAGCCTATTAATTCTCTATAAATAGATTACTAGGACGACACAAAACACAATCTGAAATCTGTAACCTTTTCTATCATAGTGAAACTCTTTTCTCTAGCGGCGACCGTGGACGTAGACAATTGTCGAACCACGTTAAATCCTATGTTTCATTTAAATCTTTCATTCGCATATATTCTGTGCTTGAGCCACTTTGTGATAATTGCATAGTATTGTATAACAATATATATATATATATATATATATATATATATATATATATATATATATATATATATAATATTTGGCATGTTACTGTCCATATTTATTGAATTTTGATCAGATTTTATTAATTAAAATTAAAATATTATATTTTAGATATTATATATAGTAATTAAAATTTAAATATAATTATATTTTAGATATTAAAACTCGTAAGTTATTATATATATTTATTAAATTTATATATGATTTTATTAATTAAAATTTAATGTTATTATATTAATAAAATCTCAAATAAATTGCTGGGATAGTCTTTTTCTGTTTGTTATGTTCTGACGTCTTTATCTTTATCTTGAATTTTACTTTAGGTGAAAGAGGCGGATCATTTAGAAAGAAGGTTAAAACCCTAAATGTAAAAGTATCACTATTATCGAATTTTGACTATGGAATTTTTATTTGAATCAGTGAGGGTGTTTTTGATTTTGAGAAAATATTAAGTTATTGATTTAAAACGTAACTTTACTTGTTAACTTATTTAATATAAATATAATTAAAAGACAAATATTTTTTGATCATATTTTAATCTTATTGACCATAACATATGTATTACTCTCGAGATTAATATATTTAGAAGAATCTAAAAAGAATCAACCAAACTGAAACAAATATAATTGGTAAGATTAAAGATTTTATCTGTAATAGATTTAGGTAGATTTAAACCAAGGTTGTTGGGTCAAAATTTAAAATTTATAGTGATATACAACATCCTTAAAATAGAGTATGAAGCGGCGAAATCATAACGGTTCATAATCCAAAGTTTTGCCCATAAATATAAGGGCTTATTTCCGCAAAATACCGGTATAACATTCAAATGTAATTTTAGTGCAATGTTCAATCCCAATTCAACCCAAGAAATCCATACCCAATATCATCTCTTTCGAACATCATTAGCGACACAATTTACAGATAATTTATAAACCTCCGAATTGTTTTTTTTTTAAAATATAGCAAATTCATATCCAAAATCAACGAGGTGATAAAAAGTCATTATAGAATTATCTATTTTTGTGCTACAAATGGTTTACATATTATTGATAAAAATTTGGCAATGTCTGAATATCAACCAAAGTATATTTGCAAAAAAAAGAGTATGATCAATAAAAGTAATTTTTTTGTTTACTCACCTATTAAATTTTTAAAATTTGTTTTATCGGGCTAATGGTGCACGTTCCAACATTACTATTTGGAATTCTGAGCGTTTTCTAAGGTTTACGGTATCTCGTGTGGAGCCCGTAGAGAATTTTTTGTCTTATTATGTTAAGAAGTGGCACTCAACAGTGTGTTGTGATCAAGGTTACACACGTGGAATGCTCTTCGATTATTTGTTACATTTTAGAAGCTGTAATGTTATCCACTGTAATACGGAGCCTGAAAACGCGTTTTTGATATCAGGAGATCTTCCTTTAGCTCGCATCATAGAGGGTACTACTAGTATTGGTGATATTTCCAGCCGCAAACAGAAGAATTTGGACTATTCAAAACTCAACACTATAGCAACCCTTTCTGTGAGTTCAAATGCTGATTTCGAGGCCGAGCCACCGAATAAGACGACTATATATAGACAAAAATAAGATAATGCAGAAATGAAGGTAGTTTCTTTGGTCGACTGAACGAAGATCAAATAAATAAACATGTTTCAATTCTTAGCCCGTCCCAGTATAACATTCAAATGTAATTTAGTGCAAGGTAGATGCCTAATTCCATATACATATCAAATTATGTTACTTATTCTATTTTAGTATCAATTATTTTTTTAAACCCCAAAATATCTTTGATATTACTATAACACCAATTCAACTCAAGAAATTTGTACCCAATGCTATCTTTTCTGAACATCGTTGGCAGCGCAGTTCCAAATAATTTATAAACCTCCGAAATTTGTTTTTGAAATATATCAAATTCATATCCGAAATCGAGGTGGTAAAACGTCATTCTAGAATTATCTCTTTTTGCGCTACAAATGGTTTATACATTATTCATAAAAAAATGTCATGTGTGAGCACCGTATTAACCAAAATATGTACCTAAAACAGTAAAAAAACAAAAAAAAACTAAATTCGCAAGCAAAAAAAAAGTATGATCAATAGTGTAAATTGCGTAAGAATATATATTATTGATGTTCTAACTAATATCATAAGAGAAGGTACTGTTGAAGCATTAAATGGTATGTTTCCAATGGTACTATCAGGTTTTCTAATGGCCTTAGTTGGTTTTTAATGTTATTATCAGAAATTATAAGCGTCTTCTAAGATTTACGGTATGTAATTAAAAGTTTATAACTCGTGTTGTAACTATATAAGATGTAAAAGTCTTTTAAAGTTAAAATTACAAGTGTTTATGCAAATCATTTGACATGATTATCATTATACTTTTTCAAGATACTTTCCAGCTAGTGGAGTTATCACTCATTGAGTGATGCAGGACTACGCCAAATTATTGGAGAATTTGATATCAATGTTATAGATGAAATTCGCGAGAATTCATCCCAAAAGGACCTTGCCAATCAAAAAATCAAATTTTCTCCAAAATAAAATTTGCGAAAGATAAACGGAGTTCTCAAATTACATGGTTTGAAAAAAATCCATGGTTGGAATATAATGTGCACAAGGATGCGACATTTTATTTTTGGTGTTAACTTTTTGAACCAGTTAATGCTAATCGTTATGGAGATTACATGTTTGTTACAAATGTTAGGAATTGGAAAAAAGCACATGAAAAATTTAAAGAACATGAAGGTGATGTGAACAACCCATATAATCAAGCTAGACAAAAGTTTCTTTTGTTTTAAAATCAAAGAAAAATATTGTATACAGAGAATTTAATGGTTTGAAAACACTTATATAGAATCAAAATACATTTGCCAAATATGTTCATTGTTTTGCGCACCAACTTTAACTAGTTGTTGTTACTGCTGGGAAAGACCATAGTACCATTAATTATTTTTTTAGCATTATCACTATAATTGTAAACACATGTGGAATATCTTGTAGAAAGAGGGATAAACTATGACATGTTGAGTATGAAAGAATTGTTGCATCTCTTGAAAGAAATTACAAGTGGGAGAGGAAAAAACTAAAAAATAAGTTTGAAACGAGGTGACACTCGATAAGGATCACATTTTAATACTTTGCTACGACTGAAGAGTATATGGTCTTCAATTAATTATAGTGTTTGAACATGTATATGAAGATGGTTCTAATCTATAAAATAAAGGCATATAAAAATATTGATTATGCGAATGAAGAGTTATGATTTTATCTTTATTTTGCATTTGAAAATTGAGTTGTTTGGGTCAACAAATATTTTATCACGATGTTTACTACGAAAAGACCAAAATATTGCACAAGCTATTTATTTGATTGATACACCTATAGAGAGAACTGTTGGGATAATTATTTGGACCAAGTTGAGAAGTTTTGTGTGTATAAATCTATTCACACATTATAAGACTCGTGTATGTATGAAGCAAGATGGACGTGTAACTAATTACCATCATTATAAGATAGACACTTATTGTCAGGTAGATTTACTACATATTTGATTAATTTAAGATGATAATATGTCTATACATATAAATTTTCCAAATATGTTCATTGTTTTGTGCACCAACTTTAATTAGTTGTTGTCACTATTACGAAAGACCATAATACCATTAGTGATTTTTTAGTATTATCATTATGATTGTAAACACATGTGTAACATCTTGTAGAATGAGGGATAAACTACGACACGTTGAGTATGAATGAATTGTTGCATTTCTTGAAAATGGAGAAATTACAAGTGAGAAAGTGAAAAACCAAAAAATGAGTTTGAAACGACAATGTGGCACTCGATAGGGATCACATTTTAATATATTTCTACGGTTGAAGAGTATGTGGTATTCAATTAATTATAGGGCTTCAACATGTATAAGAAGATGGTTTTAATAAAGATAATATAGACATATCAAAAATATTGATTATGCGAATGAGGAGTTATGATTTCATCTTTATTTTGTATTTGATGATTGAGTTGCTTGGGTCAACTGATTTTTTATCACGATTTTTACAACGGAGAGACCAAAATATTGCGCAAGCTATTTCTTTGATTGATACAACTATAGAGAGAATTGTTGGGATAATTGTTTGGACCAAGTTGAGAAGTTTTGTGTGTTAATTTGATTGACATTGTTAATATGGAAGATAGAATCAAGACTCTAGGTGTATGAAACGAGATGCACGTGTAACTAATTACCATCATTATAAGCTGGAGATTTAAAAGCCATTTAAAGTCGAAATTACAAGTTGAGAAGTTTTGTGTGTATAATTTCATTGACATTGTTAATATGGAAGATAGAATCAAGACTCTAGGTGTATGAAACGAGATGCACATGTAACTAATTACCATCATTGTAACTCGTGTTGAAACTATATAAGATGTAAAAGCCATTTAAAGTTGAAATTACAAGTGTTTATGCTAAACATTTGACATGATTATCATTATACTTTTTCAGGATACTTTCCAGCTAGTGGAGTTATCACTCACTGAGTGATGCAGGACTACACTAACTTATTGGACAATTTGATATCAATGTTATAGATGAAATTCGTGAGAATTCATCCCAAAAGGACCTTGCCAATCAAAAAATGAAATTTTCTCCAAAATAAAATTTGCGAAACATAACCGGAGTTCTCAAATTACATGGTTTGAAAAAAATCCATGGTTGGAATATAGTGTGCACAATGATGTGATATTTTGTTTTTTGTGTTAACTTTTTGAACCAGTTAATGCTAATCGTTATGGAGATTACATATTTGTTACAAAAGGGTAGGACATGGAAAATTTAAAGAACATGAAGGTGATTTGAACAACCCATATAATCAAGCTAGACAAAAGTTTCTTTTGTTTTAAAATCAAAGAAAAAATATTGAATATCATTAGAGAGAATTTAATGGTTTGAAAACACTTATATCGAATCAAAACACATCTGCCAAATATGTTCATTGTTTTGCGCACCAACTTTAACTAGTTGTTGTCACTGTTGCGAAAGACCATAATGCCATTAATAATTTTTTTAGCATTATCACTATAATTGTAAACACATGTGGAATATCTTCTACAAAGAGGGATACACTATGACACGTTGAGTATGAAAGAATTATCGCATCTCTTGAAAATTGAGAAATTACAAGTGGGAGAGGGAAAAACCAAAAAATAAATTTGAAATGAGGTAACACTCGATAAGTATCACATTTTAATACTTTGCTACGGATGAAGAGTATGTGGTCTTCAATTAATTATAATGTATATGAAGATGGTTATAATCCAGATAATAAAGGCATATAAAAAATATTGATTATGCGAATGAAGAGTTATGATTTCATTTTTATTTTACATTTGATAATTTAGTTGCTTGGGTCAACACATATTTTATCATGACGTTTACAACGAAGAGATCAAAATATTGCACAAACTATTTCTTTGATTGATACACCTATAGAGAGAACTGTTGGGATAAATATTTGGACAAAGTTTATGTGTATAAATCCATTCGCATTGTTAATGGAAGATATAATCAAGACTCGTGTGTGTATGAAGCAAGATGGACGTGTAACTGATTACCATCATTAAAAGATGAGCACTTATTGTCAGGTAGATTTACTACATATTTGATTAATTTAAGATGATAATATGTCTATACATATAAAACTGTCAAATAAGTTCATTGTTTTGCGCACCAACTTTAACTAGCCGTTGTCACTCTTACGAAAGACCATAATGCCATTAGTAATTTTTTAGTATTATCACTATGATTGTAAACACATGTCGAACATCTTGTATAATGAGGGATAAACTACGACAGGTTGAGTATGAATGAAATTACAAGTGGGAAAGTAAAAAACCAAAAAATAAGTTTGAAACGACGATGTGACACTCGATGGGGATCACATTTTAATATTTTTCTACGGTTGAAGAGTATGTGGTATTCAATTAATTATAGGGCTTGAACATGTATAAGAAGATGGTTCTAATTAAAATAATAGAGGCATATCAAAAATATTGATTATGCGAATGAGGAGATATGATTTCATCTTTATTTTGTATTTGATGATTGAGTTACTTGGGTCAACAAATTTTTTATCACGATGTTTACAACGGAGAGACCAAAATATTGCGCACGCTATTTCTTTGATTGATACAACAATGGAGAGAATTGTTGGGATAATTTTTTGGACCAAGTTGAGAAGTTTTGTGTGTATAATTTCATTGACATTGTTAATATGGAAGATAGAATCAAGACTCTATGTGTATGAAATGAGATGCACGTGTAACTAATTACCATCATTATAAGCTGTAGATTTATTGCCAAGTAAATTTACTATGTATTTGATTGTAATTTTGAGATGATAATATGTTTATACATATAATTCTAAACTCTGACTTTCTCAAAATTTACAGGTTCCAGATTTACTTATTCAAGAAATGGAACATTATTTTCCAGAAACAAATATAGAGTTCCTTACTTGCATAAATTGTTTTAGTGCAAAACAATCATTTGCTAATTTTATTATTCACAAGTTGATTCGTCTAACAAAACTTTATCCAAATGAATTTTCTTATTCCGAATTTATGAGGTTTATATTCCAACTTGAAACATATATCGATGATATAATTGACAAGGATGAGTTCTCCAACATTGAAGATTTGAGAGATTTAACTAATTTACTAGTTGCTATTGAAAACATCAAAGTTTCTCATTGGTGTATAGTTTGATCGAATTGACATTAATTCTTCCGGTTGCTACGATATCATTGGAAATAGTATTTTCTGCAATGAAGCTTATGAAGACCGACTTGCAGAATATAATATGCGACATTTGAATGAATGATCTTGTAGTTGTATACAATGAGAGAAATATTTTTAGAAAACATGATAATGAAACCACTTTACGACAATTTCCAAAATATAAGGAATTATCGTAGTCAATTGTAATCTATCGGTTTCTAAAATTTTCTTTACCCCTTTTATTTCAATTCATGGTTCCGCAACTGTCAATATCTATTCCGACCAACCAACAAAATTGTTTTTCATTTGTAATTTTTTTTTGGTCCAATAAACAGCTCGATCCCAACCATATACTACGCCTATTGGACTCTACAAGAGGTTAAGCCTCTTGATCCCTCTCGTTAATCATAATATATTTTTATGAGTGTGTATTCCATACTTTTCGACTTGTTCGATAATATATTACAACTACATTTGCTGATTAGTCGATCCAATTACACTAAGGCATCTAATATCAAAGCGTGTTACAATGTTACAGATTGAAAATCTGAAAACCTCTAAGTACCCATATAGCAAAGGGTGACCGACTTAGTCTAGATCAATATACGAAGACAAAACTTGAGATTTAGGAAATGAAAACGATCCATTATGCTTCGATATCCTAGATTTTAATATATGCTCAAGTTTGTACTACTCCGAACATTGATTTTATTGTAAATATGTTGGAGAAATATGCAATTAACCAAAGCATGGATCACTAGAAAACAGTTTAAAAGGGTACTCTTATATCTGCAAGGAATAAAGAGACACATGTTGACATATAAAAAGTAAAAAAGGATGGATATCATTGAGTATTCTGACTCGGATTTTTCTGAATGAATAGACACACTAAAAATCACTTCGTACAACATATTATTATTGGTTGAAGGTGCAATATCCTGAAAAAGTGTAAAACAAATACTTGTTGTATTGTCCACCATTACATCATAAATTGTTGCGTGCTTTGAGGCATCGAACCAGACGGTATGGCTACAAATGTTTTCGATTGGGTTGCGTTTATTCGAGGCATGAAAGGTCACATGAGTTTATATTGCAACAATAATTCTACGGTGCATTACTCTATCAGCAACATGAGCTCGTCAAAATCCAAACACATAGACATAAAATTTATTTATATTAAATAGAGAGTTCAGATGGGTTAGATAAATATAAAGCACATCAGCACAAACTCCATGCTATCGGATCTTTTAGTAAAGGCGATTTTATCTAATAATTTCCAAGGTGACACCATTAGTATGGGTGTAGTTGATTTAGAGGATTGCTAGTTCCAACAACCAAACCATTTGAGAAATATTAGTCACAGCAAGGGTTTGAGAGGTAATACATTTCCTACTGAACCTTTAGTCCTAAACCCTTTGCACCCTATAGGCCGAACCTTCACCAACATAACCTCGACTTGTTATAAGGCTCCAACTAGTACCTGGATCAAACGCTGTTATCAAGGGTTACTTCTACAATCTGAGGTACAACCGGGCCAATTCACCGAATTCTGTAGATATACTAGTAGAATACTTACCACATAAGCTCAACCAATATAAAATGGACAAGTATGATGGTTCATAGGACCTAAAACACTACATAAAGCAGCTCATGAATAAAGTTCTAGGTTTTGAAGGTGATGATAAACTTCTATGTCGCGCATTCTCAATAACTTTTAGAAGAAGTGTGTTAACTTGGTTTAACCAACTTATCATAGGTTATATCCAAAGATTTTATTAATCATGTACATTTTTACAATAACAGTTCATTGGCAGTAAGGTGACCAAGCACATACAATAGGTGAATAAATATTTTTACTACTCTCAAGTAATTGTCCAGTTAATACATCCACCCTCGTTAAGTAAACGAAAACCTTTAAGTCTTATGCAATAATATTATTTAGGTTATGATTAGAGCAATTAAAAGGGTAAATGGGTTTGAAATGGATATTTCACTAAACGAACTGAAAGCGTAACTACTATATATGATAAGGCTATTTTTTTTAACATCTCAAAATCCTCTCCATGTGGATATACCATAACAATGTGGATCATTATACAAGATACTAAAAATAACTTAAATAAGGAATCTAAAACTTTATTAAGAATGTAAAAATAATTTAATTTGTTAAGGGCCAAGCCGAAGTAAGCCAAAAGAAATAAAAATTAAAGCCCAATCGGGTTGATAAGAGGTTTGAGGCTCTGAGGATAATAAATTATGTGATTGTTCCAAAATAGGAATAAACTTTGATAATCCTGGAAAACCCGATGGATACTTTGATCCAGACAAAACTGATATGGCATAGGTGATCTCGTATGGAATTACAATTTTTTAAAATAAAAGACATGCAACATATTTTAAGTTTTTATATTAAAAAGAAACATTTAACCATCTCTACCAAAACACATTACCATACAACTATGTTTTCATTAATACTACTTTAAAATGATAGTTAGACCATATGAGGACGTCGTACTTGTTAACACTAGCTTCACATATGGAAGAGGTCAACAAAGGCATGATCAATACTAGAAGCTCAACCAATAATTTGTTCAAAAAATGTTATGACAATATCAAGAACCCTCGACCCTTCAAAATTCTCTAAGAACGGTTATTGTATTTGTTGGCGCGTATTCCCTCTTGTGTGGGGAGTTTAATGCCACAGTTGTGTTAGAAACAGATAAGTACAACAAAGGCAGAGGTCAACAAATGCATGATCAATTCTAGAAACTCAACTAATAATTTGTTCAGATAACGTTATGACAATATTAAGTTTGTCGTCCATTTTCATAGAATGTCTGCCTATTTTACTAAGTTTCTCATTTATAATGCCCCATTGGATAAATATGTATGGATGAAAGACGTGACATAACACATTTTACTAGAACCTTTCAATTTCAACTACAAAATAAAACCGAGCTGACCGACTCATATGACGGCAAACAGAGGTAGTATAAGTAAAACATATAAATCCAAGGTTGGACTGAACAAATCATACAGTGGTAGATCTAAACAATGTAAGTAAAAAAATGATCCAAGATTGGGTTGACTGACTCATATGACGGTACACCAACAAAAGAGCTGAACATATATATATATATATATATATAAACTCTTTTAAACCGCATAATCTGACGAGAATTATCACCTCATTCGGTCATAAAGACTTAAATAAATATATAAAACATGATGTCGAGATGCGGTACCAACCTCGACAGATCTACTATCTTAGACTTAAAATATGATCTCGATGTAAATTACTATCCTATGCGGACTACCTATTATTAAAAATCACATTGAAAGATGATATTGCAGTGTGATACTCAATTAGTAGACTTGTAAGGAAAAGTTTAAAATATAAAACTAACAACGATACACCCAATATCGGCAGTGATACGATGACCGCAACCACATTAATTTTAGCATGGTCGCACACTTAGGGTCGAGTATATGCTAAACAATAAAATACATGTAATACAAGCTCCAAAAATTATAAGAAACTGAGAACAATTTTATCCAAAAATAACAATTCGAATATAGATATGCATACGTATACCAAAATTTTGTATTGGACCGCTCAAGAATTTAATAGCAAAGTCACAAAATAATTTCCCTTAAGATAAAAGAAATTCATAAAAAAATACATACAAAACCAAATAAAAGTAGATTATGGATAGTGTTGGAAGTATTATCACTATGTTGAAAGAAATGGTCGGCTAAAAAGCACTGTTAGTCCCTCATGTTTACCACTTGTATCAACATAGTCTCTTTCGTTCACTTATGCATAAAACTCATCCCCTTCATTTAAAATATTTGCACGATTAGTCCCTCCGCATATTCCGAGGGACCAAAAGTGATACAAAACTTGGGATTTGGGGACCAAACGTGATATAAAACTTGGGATTTGGGGACAAAAATGATACAAAACTTAGAATTTAAGTGTCACGTGTCAGTTTTTAAATGGTTATATGTGCGAGGGACTATATTTGCAATATTTTAAAACGAAAAGGATGAGTTTTATGCAGAAGTGAACGAAAGGGACTATGTTGATAAAAGTGGTAAACATGGAGGACTAACAGTGTTTTAGTTCAAGATTTGAAATTACATTTAATAGAGAAATGTGTGACTTTTTGTTTCTATTTGAATAATAATAATAACGTTATATATTTTGATCAGCACCTCAAGTATGTGCGTGCGGGAATTAAAGAGTCTTCAAAAAAGCCATCAACACTGCGTCTCACAGCCGATTTTAGACGCCAATGCCATGCTACAATGATGACAGACATGATGGACGTGAGGCAAATCACTGCTTGCTACGTCAATGAGAGGGGCGGATCCAGGATTAGAATTTAGGGTGTGCCAAAAATATCATTGAACTAAAAAAAATCCGAGTACTATATAGTTAAAACTACATCAATATATTATTACAACTAAAAATGAAAATCTATTTCTAATCTAAACATAATTGCATTCTTCTCTTACTCATGCCTTGAAAACGCTTGATATTATCTCGATCGTCCATTGTAGCAAACACTTCTTCTTCCACACATGTCAATAAGCAATCATTAAGCCATGGATTGGATATTCGATTTCTCAACTCATTCTTCACATATTTCATACTAGAAAATACTCGCTCAACACTTGCGGTGGCCACCGGTAATGACAAAGCTAGCTTTAAAATCGTATACACTAATCCAAATGTTTTGTGTTTTTTTGTACGCACAAGAGTCCTACATGGATCCGAGATACTCTTCAAATTGGAAAAATTATCGTCCATCTTCACACACTCAATATAAGTCTCAAGTTGGTTAGACAACTCTTTATCACTAACATCCTCAAAAGTCATTTGGGTATAATCTTGCCAACCTCACAAGTGAGTTAGTGTCGAAATCTTGAAAGGAAAAACAAGGATTCAAACATGCCACACAATTCAACAACTCAACATTTCGGGTGTAAATTGATCATTCAACTCTGGCATTACAAAATCTATGACATGTAAAAAAAAACATTCTTAAAACGTAGTAAGTCTTATAGATTTATTACATTGCACATACCTTGACTCCATGTGGGGCACATCAACTTCAAGATTACCTTAAAAACCGACAACTTTTTCGTAAAATGGTTTCCATCCATTATCTCTCATTTGTTGAAGCCTACTTACTATAACGGTCACAATATCTTGATCCCCTTTTTGTAATGTTTGAGATAAATCAATTAAAAAAATTCTAACAATTCTAAATCAATTTAACAAATTAATTACATTTAAATCCTTAATTTCTCAAATTTCAAACTAACTTTAAGTTTTTTATTACTTTATCATTCATTGATTTGTTTCAAATTGATATTCAAAACCTCAAAGGATTTTTCATGATTTTAATTTCATTTCAAATTTGATTTTCAATAATAATATTTATGTCTAAATTTTTAATTTCATTCCAAACTTGATTTTCAAAACATGAAATATTTATATTGAAATATTTATAAATCAAAGGCAATAGTTTGGGGTGGTTCAAGATTTAAACTCTAGACCTCATTTCAAGATCTAAACACTCCTACCACTACACCAAACTTATCACGAGAATTTATGATGGTCCATAACATACATGAACATTCTTTAAATCCGCTCCTATTTCTCACTCGCCGATACCATTCTACCGCCGGACGGATGTTGTTATTTGCGCTACTTTTCTCTTACCTTTTTATACTACGAAGGCTACTAGTAAAGGGTTGACTCGACCAGGCTCAACATGACCTAATGAAATACTCCATCCGTTTCATAAGTTTTTTCTTTTGATAATATGTAACAATAATTATATATAAAATCACTTTCAACCAATAAAAATACTTAATTCACTTGACAGGTTATTAAATCCATCCATCAAATTTACTTACTATTATTTTTCTATAGTCATTGTCACATTTATCTACTACTATTATTTTTCTATAATCATTGTTATCTTTTGTAATATTGGTGAAAACAATTTAGACAAGATATATTATGAAATGGAGGGATTATTTAACATAAAAATTGATAATGTACTACCACACCATACCAATTATAACAATAAAAATTTACTAAATAGACTTATCCAACAATGATGTCCACTTCATATTGTTATTCTTCTATAGTTATATTTATCCCTATTTTTATAATTTTATTAGATGACAACACTAAACCCTAAATCGGTATTTGGATCTCCTCGGCCCAGATTTACCTCCCTAATACTTAATATTTTTTTTACATTCAAAATTATTCTTCTAGAATAACAAATTTTAGTCAGGGTCTAGTATATAGTCCTACTGGATCTTTATTATTATATATCCAATGTGGATGTGTTTTTGGTCGATCTAGGATTTTTATAGCATGGTTATTGGTATTGATATTTTTTTTACTGAGGTGATAGAAAGAAAAACGACGATGATTAAATTAAAGGGCAAAGCTATATGGAGATCCCATTTAGCTATAATAAGACCCCCAAACTAATTTTTATTTTATTTTATGTATAATGAAAATTTTATCCAGTTCATATAAAACCAAATTTTTAACTGAAAATCAAACTTTTTTTCTCAGACCAAACTTTTCCGATTCAATACTTGAGAGACTACTCCATTCCATTATTCTCTCTCCGTCTGAGAGAGACACCATAAAAATCATAACTTTGAAATTTGCAGAAAAGAAGAAGAAACTTTGCAACCCTTCTCTCTCTAATGGAAGGAACAACTAACAATGATAAGAATAGACATGTTAGAATACAATCTAATTTATTGACGATGAAATTTATTAGCATTTGAATGACCTCCTTAGAAGATTTATCCAGTTATGCTTGAAGAATGTCTTTTTAGAATATCATCAGATTTATATAGGTGGAACTTACTTATATTACTATATTCCTTAAGTTTCAAAAAAAAAAAGAAAAGGAACGAGTTTGTCCAACCTTATAGTCTAAAAGATATCATAATATTCATAATATTGTATTTTCAACTAAATATTTATAACTTTACGATTTAAAACATTTTTTCAAGTAATTAATTGTTATTTATTGGATGAAAACGAGAGTTTTTATAAATGTTATCAATATAATAACACTATTTTGAATCTGTTCAATTTCAATCCCCAACGAAACTATTATCATAATAATTGTTGTGAAGAAACAAAAGTCGATCTTAGCCAAATAATGTTTTTCTCATGATTAATTACATTTTGTCTCAGTTAAATCCTTGTTTGTTCGTAAAAATTTATTTCTTAAAATCACCCTAGCTTATTAACATGTAAACTAAATTATCTCATTATAAAAAAATACGTAATATACGATCAAGTGGATCGATATTGTTATTGATGACATGACAGATTCACCGGTAGTCACTGCTAAATATTATTGAAATAAACTTATATTTTTCATGGAGTAAAAATCGAGAATCAAATGAGATTGTATTCTAACTTGTCTATTCATATCTACACGCAGTTTATACGAATTTGAGATCACTGGAAAACTAAATTATACAAAAAGAACCCATGATAGAAGAGCAAAGCTAAATATAAATGCATGACTACAACCAAAATGTATAAATACTTAATATATACTCTAAATTTAAAATTTAAAACTACTATATGAACTAACAACGTTGATTCTAGTACTATACTCATATCTACCTTCAGTTTGACAAACATAATATTTGTATCTACATGGTTAGATATTTTGGAGCTATTATTATTGTTAAATAATAATATCACATAATAGTTTTCATAGTAAAAAAATAGTGTATTTCAATCTCTTCTACTATATCGAGTCATGTGAAAATATACGAAGTCATAATATCTCGCTGGAAGACTCAAATATGAGGGTTTTTTTTATCTTTAACTTTGATAATATTTTTGTATTAAAGTAATGTATACACTAAATAAAATTATTGCAATCATAAGTAACTTAATTAAACACCATCATTCAAAAAATACATACTGAAGCCTTGACATGGTTATTGTCATTAATCAAAGTGTCAACCATCACCTCATGACACCATCACCTCATGACATGTAACATGAGAATCACATAGCTTAGCAATATTTTTAGTTAATTCCCAATTCGTCATACTTATTTGAATTGAGAACACTGCATATAAATTGTACAAAATATAACGAAGTTATAAGAGTAAAATATATATTGTATTAATTAACTGAATAATATACATACCGAAATTTACGATAATATATTTTGAAAGTAAACTAAAAATTAAAATATGGACAAACACTCAATAAAACAAAATAATTTTAATATTAAGGATGACCATATGAATGGTGTGTTCGTGAAAGATTTAAGATCTTAGTAAATGAGAATGAAGAGAGAGAAAAAAATTTCTTTTCTCTTTAAAATTGAAAGGAAAAGTTATAAAATTTGTTGTAATGTGCTATATCGTGATTTATTTTATGGTAAATAACTGAATATATTTTCATTATTGAACGTTTTTTTGAAGTTCTATAAATCTTATATATATATATATATATGTATATATATAATATCTAAGATTAAATCCGATAACTAAATACTAACACTCACTAAATGTATAAAATTCAAGTATATATATAATTTCAAAATATGATGTTTTGCACTTCTTAAATACTATATTCTACTTATTAATATAATGGTCTATATTTCAAGTGTGTATGCCTTGTTCTAACTCTAATAAATATGTTATAAAATAAAATATTGTTATGATAAATATGTTAATATAAATAAAATATTATTAACAAATGAGATACTCGTAACTAACCAGAAAAAAGAAAAAAGAAGATATTTTAAGAAGTCTGGACATCCAATAATAATTGTATAAAAATACACAAGAAGCTAAATATAACCAAAAACTCTTTATGAGTCCTAATCTGAAGACCATCCAACAAGTGTACTAACCATGCAAACAATCGATAAAATATCCCTAAGATGTCTTCAAAAATTTGTCAAATGACCATGCAAAAGCAGCAACCATAATTTTTTTTATCCTACACATGAAACTAAGTAAGAATGAGCATCACCATACATCGTAAATAAATAATATAATGTATAAAAATTAAATATATACATCATTATAACACAAAATATCAATATCACTGATATTATGATATTATCATATATGAAATGATATGCAATAATATCATGTATGCAATGATTCATAAATCATATAATATATTCTTTGCCACATATAAAAAAATAAATATACTATCTGTATATAACTCACCAAAATGCATACATCAATCTTTACGAATCATCATTTCCATAGATATAATATTTGAATTTGCTCACCTCTGAATTTTTATTAATATATATATATATATATATTACCATAAAATTTTGCGTTTTATTATAGACTTTTAAGAGGTACAAAAAACTGAGAAGCCTTGAATTTCATGAGTTACATGAGGGAAAATCAATATTTCCAAAGCCAGAAAGCCGTCCAGAATAGATCCCCACGACTTGATGATTTCTAAGGAGTGATGAATCCTGCATGCAATAAAAGCTACCAAGACGAACAAGATAATAAGAAGATCCGGATCCTCAATTTAAAGATCACAAATTGGACTGACATCAAATTTTAAAGAAATCTAAAGGACATATGAGAAGATTTGAGAGAACAAACCGAAAAGAATCTCTACGCTCAAAATCAGGAGCTAGAGAGCTATTGATTATCATGTATTTATCGATTTCTTTCATTTGAATAAATTTTGGGGTGATTAGGTAGCATAGTCTAATCTTATATAACCTATACCCAGTCTTTCAAGGAACGTGATAGCTCTGTGAGATTTTGAAGCTTGAGCTTGGGTAAAATCCAAACTTTGCTTGACCGTTAAAGTCTGCTTGGATATCTAGTCTGCTGCCTTATTTTTTTTGCAAAAAATATGAGCCACATACATTGATGAGAAAATTAGATTCATACAACAACTGATTGTAGATTCCACGAACTAAGGGTACTTTCCTCTTAAAATTATATCAAGTAAGATAGCAGAATCCGTTACGATATCAAGATTTTTGATCCTTTTGATTGATAGATTAAAAGCCCATCCAATATTTCTCTGCATTCAGTGATAATGGAAATGATTTGCCATAAATCATACCAAACCCCAGAATGATAGTTCCATTAGAGTATTTTATTAGTCAACCTTCACTTGATTCTCCAGATCTATCATAAGCTTCGTCCGTATTTAGCTTATAACGATTAGCCTTAGGATTGCTCCATTTAAAGAAACACGGATTCTGGGTTTTATCAAGTGGTTAATACAATCCAAAATGGCTGCTTTACTTGAATCACTTCCCCAAGGACATATTTTGAGCATGTTGGCCCTATCAAGACAGATGAACTTATAGATTACCTGATCAATCATTAATTTTGGAGTAGTGTTTTGATTCAAATGCTTCTTTTTATCTCTGGAAGACCAAATAACCCATGTTATGATAGGAGGGATGATGGATTTGATATGTAAATTTTTGTCTGTAGACCAAAACCATGCACTAATTAGGTGAGTAAATGTCATAGATTTGCTAATATTAACGCTGAGGATAATAACAAAATAATTCTACGCAACCAATATGTAGAACGTTTAACAAATAGTTGGTTGAATCTCTTAATGTTGTCACATTGTTGAAACTTTGAAGTAATTTGAAAACCTTTCTTTTGAAGTATAGTATCAATTGAGAGCCAATTGTAGAGATCCCTATAGTGCAGGAAGGAACATTTTCGTGGGGTGATAGAATTTTAAGCTTTCTTGAATAGATTTGAGACATTTCCTTTTGTTCTTATTGTGGTCTAAGTATCTTTAGATATAAAAGAGCCATCCAGAAAAAGAGACCAGTAGATCGCGTCAGAATTAGAGTTCAGAGAGACTCTGATTTTTTTTGAATTTCAATAATGGTTACTGAGGATTCAAGTTTATTCAAATTCCAGGTTCTATTTTCCAGTAGTTTCTATCTTCAGAACCTTCAAACCATCTTATGTTTTCAGTCCGGTTATAGTAGATGAAAGGTTTAGATGAGCACCAGTCAAGCCAGAAGTCTATCTTCATTCTCCCAGCTTCCACATCATAAAATTGTCAGCGTTATCTCTAACTTTGATCAGCCTAATCCAGGTTTTAAAGATTCAGGTAGGTTTGGGAGCAGTTATATGGTGGTGATTCTTGTAGTATATGAAATATATCATTTTAGCCCATAGAGACTCTTGTCTTATGAGATTCAGCCAAAGTTTTTACGAGAAATTGTTTTGAACATAAACAATACTCTTAACATTTAAACCCTCATCCTTATAAGGTTTACAAAGCCTGTTCCATTTAACCTAGTTAATAGCCAATCTATTTTCTTTAGTACCCCATAAGAATTTGTTGTAGAGTGTCTCAATTCTTTTGATTACACCCTTAGGGATAATAGAATTCTGAGCTGTAAAGATAGGGTAGGCATGTAATATATATTAAATTAAAATAAGACTTCCTCCAAAGGAAAGAAGACTACTGTTCCATACTGATATCTTCTTCCTGATTTTAAAAACTAGATCATCAAAAGTTATTATTGTCGTTGTTTGTATGAATTAAGCCACCCAGGTATTTGAAAAGAACATGGTTGGGCTTGAATCTAATGATTCTTTCAAATTCTTTAATAATTTGATGGTTTATCTTGACATGGACAATGAACTTTGATTTATCTTTATTGATTCGCTTACTCGATTTCTTTTGATAATGATCCACGAAACTATTAACATTGTGGATTGAAGAAGTAGATCCATTGTTGAAGATGGGGAGATCATCAGCAAAGGCTAGGCAATGTCTTCATAATGTTTCTCTAAACTCATATCTGATTGCTTGATTTTTAGTAGATATTATTTTGAGGCCCCTGATAAGGCATTTTTTTGCCATTATAAAAAAGTTGGGAGATAATGAGTCTCCTTGCCTCAGGCCTCTAGTTTATTTAAGGAAACCCTGTTTCACCATTGATTATATTTGAGGAGAAAACATTCCAGATGCTTCTCTCCACCACGTTTAGGAAGTTAGGATTAAAACCAAAAAAGGCCATAATTTTGAAAAAAATATATGTGATCAAGCCTATCAAAGGCTTTGGCCAAATCTATTTTGATAAGAACATTATTACCTCTAGTCTTTAGGTTGAGGTCATAGAAAATTTCTTAGGCTATTATAAAGGTCTCTAGAATATTTCTCCATTTAACAAATGCTCCCTGTTCTTCAGATATAATTTTAGGCATAAAGGCAGCAATTATGGAGTTGAGAATCATTGATATAATCCTGTTTAGCACTATAGTGAGGCTGATAGGTTTGAACTCTTGTTAAGTGTTTGGAGAAGAGATTTTAGGAATTAGTTAAATGAATGTAGAGTGAATTCATTTAGGAATATGATTGCCTTTGAATATATCCTCAATTGCATGACATATTTTTTTAGCAATAGTAGTCCAACAGATTTGCAAAAATTTCCCATTGAATACATCTGGACCTGCAACACATTTATGGTTAAAGGATTTGATAACATTTTGAATTTCAAACTCACTAGGGATAAACATAAGCATTGAGTTATCCTCATCATTGATAAGGGAATGAATAAGGTCAATAAATTCATCACTATCATTATTTGTAGAGTCAGATAACAGCTTTTTAAAATTCTCCACTGTAAAATTTCCAGCATCCTCTTGATTATCTAACCACTTATCACTATTCCACATTTTATTTATTATGTTCCTCTTGTTCCTTCTTTTCATAAAACTATTGAAGAAACCAGTGTTTTTATCACTGTCTTTAAACCAGTTTGTGTGAGTTTTCTGCTCCCAATAAGCTTCCGAGAGTCAAGTGAAGATCTTTAGCTTTATCAAGAAGAATTTTGTCTTCAAAAAAGTTAGAGTCTTGAAAGTTGGATTCCCTAAAATTGATTTCTTTCTCCACTTGCTTAATATAATCAAATACATTTCCAAATACAGATTTGTTCCATTACTTTAAATCAGTCTTCAATATTCTGAGCTTGAACCAGCATTTTTCAATAGGAATCCATATCATATCACGAGACAAACTTTGATTCCCCATATCCATAAAGTATTTATGCATAATCCATATGTTAAGAAATTTGAATGAGGATTTAAACTTCTATTGACTGGTGGATATAATGGTGATGATTGGTGAATGATCTGAATAGGATTTGGTAAGATGAGTAACTTTGGTGATGTAAAAGTAGTTGAGCCGGGAATTATTGTATAGAACATGATCAAGCTTACTCCCATTAGTCCATGTGAACTTAGGGCCAAACAATCCAGCATCATTGAGATAACAGTCTAATATAACATTATTGAAGTCATCAATGTTTCCAAGACAAGTAGTAGAACAAGAAATTTGTTCACTAGTGTTTAAGAAAACATTAAAATATCCAAGAATGAGCCATTTCATAGTATTACCTTCAATAGTTCCAAGATTGTCCCAAAGAGAAGTTCTCAATATTGTTTTACACTTTTATAGATTATAGTGACTCTGAAGTCTTTATTTAGAGCTTGATGATTTACATTTAGATGAACAGACTGATCATCATTAACTAGAAGCTCAACATTGAATTCAAAATTCCAAAACACCCACATTTTGTTACTTACATTACCCATATAGAAGTTGAATCCCAGATTTTTTGAAACAACATCAATATTAGATTGATGAACTATAGGTTCTTGAAGAGTAACAAAGTCTGCCTTTTCTGATTTCTCGAGAGATTTAAATCTCCTTAAAGTCTCTTTATTGCCTAACCCTTTAACATTCCAATTTAAGATGGAAATATTCATTTAAAGATGTTCATGGGTTTTGCAGTTCCTTTGGACTGCATTATTTTAGCATTCCACCCTATTATCTTTTTGGATTTTCTAGATTCTACTTTTTTGAATTCTTTGACATTATCCTTCTTTCTGTTACTAGGAGAGCTAGGGGGACTACAAGTGATGGATTTTTTTGGAGAGACTGGATCATGGTAGAGTCTTCTTCGGTCTTGTTCAGAGTAAATATGGTGCCTCTATCAATTGTATGTAAAACTTCTATCACTTCATGATTAGTTACAGGTTTAGATGAAGAAGGCTCATTTAAATATGATATGTTGTCTATTGTGTTTGCATGATTGATTTCTATAGAATTCATTTTTTCCATTTGAGGATCTTTAGGTGTAGATACTTGCTCAATAGGATGATCTGGTAATGTGATCTTTTGATCCACATTGTTTCCATATTTGCTATTAACTATAATTGATTTCCGTTTATGAATGTAGGATTGGTTTGTGGTTAGTTTACTTTTAGAAATTGATTCAGTAGGGTTTTTCTAGGAGGTTGATAGTTTGTTACAGGTTTGATTAGAATTCCCTAAATGCTTGCAAACTTTGCAGTAGTCAGGATAGGTACCATAATAGATATTTTTCCAGAAACCCTCATCTTCATCAAATTGTATCCACAGTTTCTTGATCAAAGGTTTTGAGATGTTTAGTTTAAGCCAAATTCTACAACAGTTGTGCCTTACTCTGTTGTTAGATGGAACTTAGATACTTAGAGTTGAACCTATAGCTTTAGTTATTTCATTGATAGTTGCTTCATTAAACATGTACTCAGGGAGATTAGGGAAAGTCACCCATACAGGAGTGATAGGGCTTTGTTGATTAGGGTCAAAGTGTTGAGTTTATTTAAAGATCCTCATTGTTTTGGAGCCTACTGACCAGACTTTGCGGTGCCATATTTTGTTTAGATATTCTTTAAGACTGAATTTGATAAAAAGATGTCTAAATTCCTATTGAATGACATTGTATTCACCTTCGATACTGAATGATTCAATAAAGCCTTTAATAACCTCCATGTTAGGTTTCCCAGTTGAAACTTTTGCAATGATTGTGTGTTTTGAAATGCTTTGAAGATTCTCTTTATCTTTGCGTTAGAAGTTAATAACTCTATGATCAGATTTATGGGTGATCGTGACTTTTTCATGGTGGAAATTTTGTTTTCTGGGTTTCCAGAAGGTCTGCATATGATTGAATTGGCTTGTTGATTTGATTTTTTCAGAATGGATTTCTCAAATGTTGGGTTATTGTGAATGTTGGTGATATTGTCTCCAATTGAATGAAACTTTAATTCATTCTCTTTTCTCAAACCTTTGTTAATATGACTTTGATAATTATGACTCAAGAGGGGAAATTCAGTTTCAAGAATAGAGATTTGATCTGAGGCTGAATGGGATGAGTTTAGGGAAGGATTCGGTGAAAGAATTTCACCCTCCTCCATTTTAGAATTAGACTTGATCTACTTTAAGAATTGATAAAGAAATCAGTGAGATTGATCGAAGAAATCAAGAAGAAGAATGTTATGTTCTTCTAATTGTTAGAATTAAAACAACGACAATGAGAATACTTTTTCCATAAATCCTACCAAAGCCCAGAATGATAGTGCCATTAGAGTCTCTTACTAATTCACCTCCACCTGACTCCCCATATCTATCACAAGCTCCACCCGTGTTTAGCTTATAAAGATTAGTTTTATGATTGTTCTATTTTAGAGAAATGTGGATTCTTGGTATTATCAAGTGGTTAATACAACATATAATATACTATTTTAATAATACATATATATATATATATAATTTTTTTTTATTTGAAATGATTAGTAATATTTTTGGTATATCCAAAGTTTCAAAAATTGGTTTATATAGTATTTTAACAAAAAACTATTTGATTTTATTTTCCTCTGAATTTTCTATTATTTTATATAGTGTTATTGTTTTATAACGGTTTTATATGATGTTTTTTAAAAAAAAAATTTAAAATCCTGATTTATATGGTATTTTTTACCGTATTCATACTATGATATTCTACATATTATTTAAATTGTTTATAGAGTATTCCATAAAACTATCCGTCTATCCCAAATTTTATGACGTTTCTTCAATTTTTTTTTTAAATTTTTTATATATTATTTTGCAAATTTCTTAAAATATTTTAATGTTAATATTTATGCTATGTACTTACTAATCTTTTTATCTACCCTATCAATTATTTACACTTTCGGATTTTAACACGCTAATTGAATATATTCAATTTATTGATAGGGTTTTTAAAAGACGAAAAAATGATACAAATAAAGTTTTTATATATCCAAAATAATAACGTGATTAATCGAATACAAAATTACGTATTATTTAAAATAACAATATCATGAGCTACAAAGCTCTGGTTTTTACTACAACTTTTTTTTAAAATTATTTAGTTTATTTATTAATATAATGGTAAAGTCAAAAATAAACATATTAGTTAAATTACCTATTGATGTTATTGATATCACTAATGAGATTATTAGCCAAGTCTAGATTAATGGATGACGCATATAATCATTTAACATAAGAATTTAACTTATGCAACAGTGTTTTTGTATAATTACTCTTATAAATTTTAATTTTACACGTAATACCCTAAATAAATATTTAGATATACTTAGTCTAAATTTATCTCACCGAATTGAAATCGTATGGAGGAACGACCATCTTCCAGAAATAATGATTCTTCTAAAAAAAACTAATAAAGATAGCTATTTGACAGTAGAGCTAGATCACATATCTATAGATCAAAGGTGAATGTGTTGGTCTTGCCAATAATGATGTGCTGAAGAATCTCACACAACCAACAAGATCAAGTACATGTGTTACAGACAATTCAAACAAATGATACATGAAAATTTGGCGGAAATGACCATCCCTAGAGAGTATACGAGCTTGGGCTGCAACCACTGTTACTCCATTGTATACGCTTAGAAATCCACGGTAGGACGGGCGACCCACGTAGAGTAACGTTCACGTTTGATGAAAGTGGTAATGCTTTGTTGTTTTATTCCATTATTTGTAATCGTACACCACCATTTTCTCGCACCCCTCCGTCAACAAGAGCTTTCATGTCTCACAACTTCATTAGATACCTTCCATTAGGCTCTGAATGCGATACCGGGATGAGGAAGCAATTACACCATCAAAATCGATCTCCGACCAAAATTTTATCTCTGTCCATAATTACACGACGCGGTTGGGTGCATCAGTTCAAAAATTATCAAATTGATTACAACCAATGTCTCATTGGCCCCGGTGGCTCCTACATTCATGAAGAAACATCTAAGTATTATCCCGGGGACACAATGTGCCAACCACTCAACTAGTATGCCTGAATTTATCTGATATGTATGTTGCAATATCCCTAAGGTGTGGCCCAATAGTAATGATGCACGACACAATCACAACATGGTGTGACCCAGTCATAACAGGGTCTAGCTGCGAACCCTGTTACACCAAATCAATTCTAAAAGTCACACCATAATAGTCATATTGAGGGGAAGCTTTTAACATATGTTTCTACCTCCCCTCAACCATGAAACCATTATCAAGCTTCTCCCCCGCAGTTAGGAAACCATTAGCAAAATTCTCCTTAAACCAAAAAACCATTACCAAACAGCTTCCTTTTAGTCACAAAACTATTACTAACCGCCTCGCATTTACGTAAGAAACTATTACCAAGCTGCTCCCTATCAGCCAAAAAATTAGTACCAAACAATTCCATATGAAGAGGGTCCTCACCAACCCTTATCCCAATTCTCCAATCCAAGTTACATTATTAATCAAGTTAGTTTCTGATCTCCTGGGGTGGACGAGCCATTCAACATAGACCAGTGATTTCAAATTTTTCGTTAGTACCTGAGGTTCTTTACTATGAGCTCACTTCAAAACTTAATCAATCTAAAATGAACAAGTATGACAATTTATTAGACCATAATAATCATACTGATTACTTAAAAATGAAATCATATATTATGATGGGGATGACAGTTTTCTCTGCCGCAACTTTTTGATGACCTTGAAAGGCAGTGTTCTAAATTGGTTCAACCAATTGTCAATAGGGTCTTTTCACATATTTGATGGACTATGGTCGCACTACAGGGATCAGTTCATTAACAGTAAGGTCATTAATGAGGTTGGATCTCATGCACTTTAAACAAGAAAAATGAGAGAGCCTGTATGATTACACATGTCGTCTTATGGACACAGTGAATGCTTTAGAAGACCGTAATGATGTCTTGGTATTGGTAGTACAAGAGTTGATACCATGTCATCTGACAGAAAAGTTAATGAAAAAGATATTGTTTCTTTTTAAGACCTTTTATCATAGGTTGAGTTGCAGATCAAATTAAAGGAACCACCCACGTACAAATTCTCGATCACCATACAATGTATAAGGCTGGGTTGCAATCTGTCACCACACCATTGTACCGCATGATATAAGGGACCGTCAAAGGCAAGATGACCAACCTGATGGTAACAAACCTGATTATGCACTGAAGTCGAGCTATGGTAACATGGCTTACACGAGCTTACTCATAATATGGTGGCAGTCTATCATAGAACTAAAGAGTTCATTTAGTTTATTAAACCCCTCTTTAAGGTTCACCGAGCGAGACTTATACTATAAATATCATATTTGATATGGTCGTTTCACAAGGACGTGCCGTGCTTTTAAAAAAAGATGACGATTATCTAATTGACGACGAAAAATTGATAGAATTTTTATGCAACCAATCGATCCCAAGAATATGCGTAGATAACAAGACATAACGTTGCACAAGCTAACGTCTCATGATTAACTAGTCACGTTGTGGGGCCTATCGCGCGTCCCTCTTCGATAAAACAATCAACGACGGTCGTAGTTTTTAATACTGAAGCATTGCTCATCATAAATTTTGATGATTGCTTAGATTATGATCTTTTAAACTAAAAATATTCACATGAATATTATGTTTATGAAAAAATTAACGTTAAAACTGTTAAGGTGGCAACCAAAGTCTCACATTCCACGTCGGTTAAACATGGGAAGGATGAGTGGTATATAAGTAAGAACATATCTCTACTAGTATGAGTCATTTTAGAAGTGGACCAAAAGCAAATTCGTGCGGCTTTTCGGGGCCAAAGCGGATAATATCATACTAGTACGGAGATCAGTTGTTCTTACTTATATACAGAGATGGAATATGCGGTACCCATATTCTCAACAAAAATCTTCATTAGAAAGAATATAAAAACAATTTCTTTTGCAATTTTAGTGTTTGTTGAAATATGTTTTATTTTGATTATCTTTATAGTTTTTCAAATATGTGTTATCCTCGTTATCTCAATGGTGATAAAGTGAACATCACTTTATTAACTAAATATTCTAATTGCAGGGTCAAAACCACCCACACCCACACACTTAATATGTTAACGCTTTCTCCTCTTAACTAATCAGACAAACTCTAATCTAAATATTCCTAAAGCTCACTATGATATATATATATACACACACACGTTATACAATCCATTTTTAGTTTGATTCAGTTGAAAGTAGATAAACTAAAAACCAATTTATGAAAATTAAAAATTGAAACAAAATTTTATTGTATTAAACGCGACCTAGCAAATCTATTTCAGTTTGGTTCGATTGGTCTGTTTGATTATTTTCAGTTTTTGTTCATTTCTACCCGTAACAGTTATGCCAAACAACAAATATCAACGATTATAGACAATCAAAATCCGATAACATATCAAAAGTTATAAGCCTAATACTTTTTAAAAAAACAACTTAAAAAAAGTTATTTTTTTATATATTACAAATTGAAAATAACTCGTATGTACGAAATTTTTAAAACCAAAATATATAAACGTAAAACCTAACTGCATTATATTTAATTTTCAAAATGAAACAAAAAAAATTTCTAAAGAGAAAAAACATTAAATAATAATAACAAAATTGCTTTAAGAAATAATATAAAAGAAAAACAAAAAGGTTGTAGGTGATCATATCTGAAATCAACGAAGTGGTAAAAAATTATTCTAGAATTATCTCTATTTGGGCTACAAATGGTTTACATATGTAAAAAAAATGTTCATGTTGGTTGAGTAAGGCATGTTTGTGACCAAAGGTCATGAGTTCGAATCCTCTACATACGCTTTCTTAGTTGAGTCTGTCACCTTGTGTGGTTTATCTTCTGGCGTTGGTTTGCAGGCTATTGCGTCAGACTGAGGGTTTAGCCTGTGCGCACTCTGAGTAGCGGCAGCGGATTCCTTTCGTTAAAAATGGCCATGTCTGAGCGCCACATTAAACAAAGTATGTACCTTAAATTGGTAAAAAAACAAACGAAAAATTAAATTTGAAAGCAAGAAAAGATAGTATGATCCGTAGTGTAAATTGTGTAAGAATATATATTATTGATGTTCTAACTAATATCATAAGAGAAGGTACCGTTAAATAGTATGTTAATTTGATTTTTAGTTAAAACACTAAAAGATCTATTCGAATGAAGCATTAAATGGTACGTTAATTCAATTTTCAGTTAAAACATTAAAATTTCTATTCCAATAATTGTGTTAAAATGGAAGTTAGATGATGTAAAAGTAATTTTTTGCTAACTCATCTGTTAAATTTCCAAAGTGAGTTAGCAAATAGATCATTTATATTTTAACGGTCATTTTTTCTCTCTATTAATTTTTTAGATTTGTTATTATTTTATTCATGGATTAATATCTTTTAACATGTACGATTAGAGTATAATCAAATTAGTTAACTAAAAAATAGGTAATTTTAACACGTAAGACCGTACATAATTGATTAATTATTCTAGTGGCTGTCTATTCTAAACTAGTTTTTATAATTTATAAGTTAAACACTAATCAATCCTTCCTTAAAAACATTTTTTTCCTTTTTATAATCTTATATTACTAGAATATGAATTAGTCTTGTATGATAAAAAGTACGACTATCTGATGGAATTTCAAGCTCACAATGTTCGAGCCGTTACCATCCAAAGCTGTGTTGACTACACGCTCTAGCCATCCAAAACATAACGGGATCGAACCGAAGACAAAAAAACTAACTAAAGGTCGAGCTTGGTTATAAGAAACATTTAATATGAGACGGGATCTCATATTGTAGTATATTTTCCTAGAAGAAAATTTAAGCGTTATTGATATGATTGGTACAAATGATGAATTTGTTTTTGGAAAGTAATCATCTTTATTACTAAATTAAGCGGATTACAAAGTTTTGAGGTTAAAATTGAAAAAACAAGAATAAAATGGACTATAGGGAAAAAAACAGAAGGCGCCTAAATTTTTTAACAAAATTTAAACTTTTGCTTCGTCTTCCCCAGAACATTTTTTTCATCTTCTCCAAACACTTCAACAGTCAGTAACAAAACCCAGACCCAGACTTTCCAGCAGTGCAATAGTACGCAACTCATCAGGAAGATTAACGAATTGAAGACTTTTCTTATTGTTGAGTACGTTTTTGAACTCGAGAGACATGTCTAATCGACATCTTTAAGTGGATTAAGGATCTGCAAATATCCAACGAAGCTTGCAGGTACCACGCTTCTTTTCTATTAGCGATTAGGTGTATCAAAATCAAGTTATCCGATTCCACATCAACTTCAATCCAATCATTTTAATTACATTTAATCAATCCCTTAATTAGGGCACTGATTTTGGCGCAAAAGGGGTTCAATTTGCCCAGTAGAGCGCCAGAACCCAGTAATATATCGCCTTCAGAATTTCGAATCAAAATGCCAGTGCTTGCTTCTCCAAATCTGTTACACGAGCCATCAACATTTAGCTTCATTCTTCCCGGATTTGGAGCAATCCATTTGAGGTATCTTGGAACTTCTCTTATATTTTTTACTGAGTTACAACCTAAGGATATACCAGCACGATAAGCATTAGTCCAAAGTTTGTATGATAACATATTTACCATGTCCATGCTCCTGATAATATAGATGATTCTGTCAATAGCTTTCTTGACAGAATCGGAAGAATCAGAAAACTTTGACCAATTTCTGTTTCTCCAAATGACCCATCATATGATTTGAGGAATGATGTGAGTTATATGTCTTTTTCTTTTTGAAAACCAGAACCATGAGTGAAAAACATGAGAAATGACTATATGCCTCATAATATTGATCTTGAAAAGGCAGCTAAAGTAGTTCCAAAGTTGCCAAGCAAAGCAACAACTTACAAAGAGATGGTTTTTCTCTTGGCAATTGCTGCAGAATCGGCACTTTGAAGCCATAATGGTCTGCCTTTTCATGATAATACTATCAATAGGTATATAACCTTTTAAGAGTTTCCAGCATAAGAAAGAATATTTTTTAAGGATTGAAGGGCTCCGAATTTTGTAGAAAAGGCCTGACTTGGTATAGATGATTCTAATACTTTCCCAAGTAGACTTTTATTCAAACTCTTGGTTGTTAGAAAGCTTCCAAATGGTTTTCTCAGGTTTATTAGTTTGAATTTTATATTTTTAAATGTGACTAATCTAATCATTAGGCAATATATTGTGTAAAGCATTGTAATCCCAACTGTTGTTTTTCCAAAAAGTATTTACACTAGCATTTAGATACCAATTATTAGAGTTAGGATCACTTATCATTGGTGGCTTGTCATGCCAGTCGTCTAACTAAAAGTCCATGCATCCTTGACCTAGCCTCCATTTAATGTTTTTTTTTCAGCAGAACTTTTGATAGCATAGAGTCTTTTCTATACAGTAGTCAGTGATTTTGCATTTAGCTCTTATGGTATGAGATTCAGTGCAGTAGGTCTTGTGCATCAAAGTAGCCCAAAGACTATTGTTTTTCCTGAAAATAAACCACAATTTGTCAGAAAATGTTATTTGAATATCATTTAGACATTTAATGTTTAAGCCACCCTCAGCAAATGGTTTGCAAAGATGTTTCCAGTCAGACCAGCGGATGGCTTTAACATTATAATTTGATCTCCACAGGAATTTGTTAAAGTAGGACTCTATTTTCTTGATGATATTATTAGGGACAAGGGTGTTTTACATCCAGGAGTAAATGATAGGCATTAAGACATATGCGATTAAGGTTAACCTGCCCCCAAAGGACAAGTTATTTAGGTCCCAATCCACAATTTTATCTTGAATCTTATCAAGTATGGTAGAGAAATACTTCCCTATATTGTTTCTAGCTATAGTTATCCCCAGGTAGTTGAATGGAAGAGTGTCTATATTGAAGCCAACATTTATTTTGATGTTGTTTGTAATTGATTGATTAACTCTTCTGGAAATAATCAGCTTTGTTTTCTCCTTGTTAACAGCTTGGCCAGAGATAAGTTGATACTTGTCCAATAGGTTGCTCAACAGAAGAATGGAACTAGGCTTGCAGTTTCTGAAGATCAACACATCATCTACAAAAGCTAGGCAGGGCACCAAGAAGTTTGATCTAGAAGCATAGTGTAAACTTTTATTATTGTAAATAGATTGTAAATCCCTCTAAGCAAAACCTCTTCAGCTAGGATAAACAGGCTGGGAGATAAATGGTCTCCTTGCCTCAGGCATTTCTTTTGTTTAAAGTAACCATTGACTGTACCATTGATAAGAACAAAGATATGAACATTTGAAATCATATTCTTTATTAAATCTATACAATTTTCAGAAAACCCAAAACATGATAGAAAATTTAGAATGAATGCATGAGATAACTTATCAAATGCTTTCGATATATCAAGTTGAATGATAGCATTTCCAGTTTTAGGCTTTCTATCAATATCATGAATCAATCTCCTTAGTGATTAAGATGTTTTCATGAATAGGCCTGCCTTTAACAAAGGCTCCCTGCATCTTGGATACAATGTTAGTCATGATATTAGATAATCTAGAGTTGATTAAATTTGAAAAAAATCTATTAAACATGGTACAAAGACTTATCGGTCTGTAGTTGTTCCAACCAGTTGGGTTAGGGCTTTTAGGAATTAAGCTAAGACCAGTAGCAAAGAAACCACATGGTATGTTGTTTCCTGAGAGATAAAAGTTAAAAGCATTACAAAGATCAATGTTAATAATTGACCAACAAGTTTTAAAGAATAAGATATTAAAACCATCAAGGCCTGCTGTACTATCAGTTTTTATTTTAGCAATAATACTCCAAACTTCATCTATGTTGGTTTGCCTGATAATGGAATCATTGTCCTCCTCTTTAACCAGATTTGGTATGTTGTTAAAGATTGCATCATGCATTAAGAAAAATTCCTCATTTCTATTAGTGTAAGAGTTAGAAGATAAGATAGATTTAAAGAAGTATTCATCAGAGTTGGCAAGATCAACATGATTATCAATCCAAACCCCATTATCATTGATCCCTTTGATGATGTTACGCCTTCTTTTCTTGGTCACATACGCATGATACAGCTTAGTGTTACCATCACCATCTCTAAGCCAACCATTGTAACATTTTTTATGCCAGAAACTCTCCTCATTTCTTAGGGCTTTCATATACATGATGTTAGCTTTAGAGAGATCAGCCTTGGAAATCCGTTTTCGTGAAGAAGAGCAAGGAACTCTTCTATTATGGGAAGCTTGTGAGAGGTTGAATCCATGGCAAGGATTCAAAGAGCTAAATAAGAAGAGATGTCTTGAATATTCATGGAGAAGAAGAAAATTCCAAGAAAAGGTTTCTTGGGAGAGAAGCTATCGCAACCTCAAAAAAATCGAATTAGTGTTAAAAGCGTCACAAATGATGAAAAATTGTATATATATTTTAGTGTTTTTTCCAAATGATAATTTATTTCAATTCTAAATAAATTTAATTGTAGATATTTTTACTAAATCAAATATATATTTTTAAAGATATTCTAAGTATATATTTAGAGTTTTTTTTAATATTTTTAATAGTTTTAGATATAATTATATGCATGTATTTTAAATTTGATAAACAAGAAAGAGATATGAATGATAATTAAGTTCTAAAACAAATGACAAAAATAAATATTAAATTTATTTTTATTAAAATTTTATTTTTATTTTTATATTTTTTTACTTTATTTTGTTTTTTTAAGTAAAAACAATTTATTTGATACTTTGAAATTAAGTTTGAGTACAAAAGAAAGGGCGCCAATTTTTCTCTCGTAAATCAAACAAAGACTAATTTAAAAGATTCTAAAATTAAGCCTAAGAAATATCAAAAGACACCATGAGACTTTGACAACACTTCTTGATGCAAAGAGCTACCAAGCTTTACAACAATAGGGTAATAAGCAGCTTCACTTCTACGAACCACTATAACATTCATGAATCGCTGCTTCACTTTGACGAAACACTGCATCAATCACTGCTTAAGAACGTCAATCTGAAACTGCTTCAGATTGCTTTTGCTCTCAGCTCCCAACCACAGCCACAATCATGAACCATGTATAGCAAACCACATTGCTTTCCTTAATCTGAAACTTCGCTCCTAATCATTGCATCAATCTGAAACTGCTTCGCATCTCTTTTGTTCCTAGCTCCCAACCTCAGCCTCAATCAAGAACCATGTATAGCGAACCACATTGATTTCCTCATCCAGAACTACTATCGTGCTCAAACAGCAGCATTATCAATTGAAATAGGGCATGAAACAGTCCTGAGAAGCTTAGACTCACATCCTGAATACAAAGCTTACAAACTACCTTAATCAGAAGTGTTTATATAAGGTATGCCAAGGCTTTCTAAAACAAGGATAGATTTAAGATTTGTAGGAGCAAATATAAAGTCATAAGCTTGTTTAAGCTTGCATTTTAACGTCCAACGAGCCAGCCAATCGGCAGCTCTATTTTGATCTCTATAAACATGCTTAAGAGACATTAAAGATGTTATCATCATTCTACAACAGTTTAGAGTAGGGAAAATAGACCAAGGAGTAGCACCATGATTACCATTCTTCACAAAGTCCACAAGCAATAATGAATCAGTCTCAATGTCAACATTGAGTAAGCCTTTAGAGTTACAAATGATCAGCCCTTCCATTAGAGCTCGGGCCTCAGCCATTAGAGGAGAGAGCTTACCATAGACATTACCATAAGCATGAACAAGATTACCTTCATGGTCTCTAATAATCATGCCAGCAATAGCTTCACCATTGTAAATCACAGAAGCATCAGTATTAAGTTTATATCTACTAGTAGGAGGAGGGATCAATTTCAACACAGAAGGTCTGATGGTGGAACCACAACTTAAGTTTAAAAAACCAAAGTTCTTGGCCACGTTTATGTCATTAGACAAATTATGAAATTTAAAAATACCAGCAACATTCATGTAGTTAATGATCATGTGAACCTCCTTCATAATAGTATTAGAAGAAATGTTAACATTTTTAAATTTAGAATGGTTTCTGAATTTCCAGATCATGTTATATATAACAGAAGGAATAACATTTCTAAAATGATTGTTCTTGCTAGTGTACCTCGACCAAGTTCTAGACATTTTGGTTGGAGTCATATATCTATAAATTGTAATGTTGATATGATTAGCAAAATAGAGCCAAACAACCCAAGCAACATCACAAGAAATGAAAACATGGTCAATAGATTCATAGTTTTGACAGAATTGGCATTTGGATACTATAATCATATGCCTTTTCCTAAGGATAGAATCAGTAGAAACAAAATTGTTTATCAGTTTCCAATGAATAAATGCATGTTTTTTGGGGGTTAAGTCATTCCAAATTTTAGAAAACATACTAGATTCAACATGATGAGTTCGAATGAAATCCCAAGTATGCTTATGACTAAAGTTACCCGTAGTAGATAAGCTCCAAATGACCTTGTCCTTCCTGTTATGGTTGATAGTGCATTTGCTGATGCGATCCAGATCCTCCTTGCTAATAAGACTATCAATACAAGTTAGATTCCATTGATAGTTAGACCAATATTGATTGACATTTTCAATAGAGTTGTCAAGAGTTAGAAGAGGGTCAGAGTTAGACCATCTGTCCAACCAGAAATCAACACTACCATCTCCTAATGACCATCAAACAAATTGATCAGCAATTAACTTAATCTTCATAAGCCTGTTCCACACCATTAATCCCTTCATACTATTAGCAAGCTGCAAATGGTGCTTCTTCTTACAGTAGATGTCATGAATAAGGTTTGCCCAAAGCAACTTATTCACCCTAAACTGCAACCAAGTTTCTGATGTTCAACCCCCCCCCCCCCCCCTCTTTAAACATTTTACAGATGCTTTTCCAACTGCACCAATGTATTTTGCGGTCCATGCTGGTAGAACCCCAGAGAAAACCATTAAAAGCCTTTTAAATTTTTATTAATAACATTATTAGGAATAACATCACTATGCATCCAGTAGAGCACAATATTCATGAGGACAGAATTGATCAATGTGATTCTTCCCTCAAAAGATAAATGCTTAGATTCCCAATCTGCAATTCTATTGTTGATCTTTTTTAGAAGGTTGGTGTAGATAACAGACTTGTTGTTGGTACTGATGGTGATGCCAAGGTAATCAGTAGGGAGCATTGCATTATTAAAACCAATGATGTTTGATATAGAGTGGATTATAGCTTCATTAATACCATTAGCAATGATAACTTTCATTTTGCTTTTGTTGATAACTTGACCAGAAATTGTTTGGTATTCCTGTAAGAAGAGATTAAGTGATGCTAAAGTAGCATCCTTGCAGTTAGTGAAGAAAAGTATGTCATCAACAAAAGCCAGGTTGCTGATACATAAGTTATTGCGACTTTTATATCTCATGTATTTATTCTCTTGAAAGAGCAAAGAGATGCCTCTCAACAAGACTTCCTCAGCAATAATAAAAAGGCTTGGTGAAAGAGGATTACCTTGCCTAAGGCCTTTAGCAGTTTTAAAGAAACCATAAGAGGCGCCATTTATTAAGATAGAGACATAGACATTTGATATCATTCTACTAATCAGATTGGTGAATCTTTTAGAGAAACCAAAACAGGTCAAAACCTTAATGAGAAAGGGATGACTAAGCTTATCAAAAGCCTTGCACATATCTAATTGAATGATTATGTTTTGGTCCTTAACTTTTCTGTTCAAATCATATAGAAGTTCCTTGGCTATTAAAATATTAGAATGAATGGTGTTACCAGGAACAAAACCAAGTTGAGAGTTGGAAATTATCTTAAGCAAAAGGTTAACAATTCTGTCATTCAAGATCTTGGCCATAATACGATTGAGCAAAGTACATAAACTTATAGGCCGATAATCAGTCCAACTAGTAGGATTAATAGACTTAGGGATAAGGCATATACCAGTAGCAAGAATGCCTTTAAGAATGTTACAGCCTCTAATAAAGTGATGAAGAGCAGAAATGAGATCATTTTTAATAATGTTCCAACACTTTTTATAGAAGAATAGATTGAATCCATCCATACCTGCCACACTTGAAGCTTTAAGGTTGTTGATTGTTTTGAAAAACTCATCTTCTCTAGGGAGCTTAAGCAAGCTCTTGTTGTCATCTTGAGTAATAACACTAGGGATGGTGTCAAACATTGTGTGATTCATCTTGTCTAACTCATCTTGTTTATTATTATAAGGGCTGCTAGCAAGGGCCTTAGTAAAGAAGACAACAGCTGAATCACCAATTGAATCCTTATCAAGAATCCAAGAATTGTTTTCTTTAATACCATTGATTGCACTTTTTTTTGAGACATAATTATGAAATAGCTTGGTGTTGTTGTCCTCATCCTTAATCCAGCTAACATTGCACTTCTGCAGCTAGTACTCCTCTTCCATTTTGTAAGCATTCATCAACAAGGCATTAAACTTATTCAGCTCCTCTTTAGAGTGACTAGTATTTTGTTGCTCATGGAAAGTTTCCACTCTAAAAACTTCATCCTCCATTGCTTTAACCTTGCTAAAAACGTTCCCAAAGTGCTGCTTATTCCAAGCAACGAGATCAACTTTTAATCTTTTTAATTTAAGCCAGAATTTATTCAAAGGATCACCATCTATATCTTGATCCCAATTGTTAGAGACAAAATGGATAAAGTCATCATCAAGTAACTACATGTTCTGAAATCTAAAGTTCTTCTTAGAACTATAGGACAAACTAGAAATGTAGATAAGGATGGCCATATGATCAGACCCAGTTCTAGCTTTGTGGATGACATTAGTATTGTTGAAAATATTATTCCAGGGATTGTTTATAAAAACCCAGTCAAGACGTCTCCATTTAGACTTATTAGACCAAGTAAATCTTGACCCAGCAAACCCGGCATCTAGAAGCCTACAATCACTGATCATCCTGTTGAAGTCATCAGCACTATTTTGGCAGAATGTTGAACAACCTATCTGATCACTGACAGAACTTATAGTATTAAAATCACCACAAACAAGCCAGGCTTTATCAGAACAAGAAATGCTACGTAAAGTATCCCAAAGATCTAGTCTATTTAAACGCTGACATTTTGTATAAACAAAAGTTAATAGAATTTTTTTATTCAAAATGTTATGATTAGTTTCAATATGCAAGCATTGAACATGATCAATCAAAATGTTAACAGAAATGTTATCATGCTAGAAAATCCAAATTTTATTGGATATATTAGATGCACTATGATTAAAGCCAAGGTTAGAAGCAAAACAGTTGAGATTATCATTGCTAATCAAGGGTTCTTGAATAACAAAAATGACTGCTTTGTTTTTGTTAGAAATATGCTTAAGTCTTCTTAAAGAAGATTTATATTTAATCCCTCTTATATTCCAATTTAAGATGCTAATCATAATTGAGAGATCGTTAAGAGTTACGTGTTGTTAAAAGTTGGTGAGTATTCCTGACCAGCCTTTTTTTTAGCTTGCTTAAGTTGCCTGTCTATTATAGTACTGAAATCTTCTTCATCTTCAGAGGTCTCCTTCCTTAGAATTTGGCTCATAGTTAATCTTTTATCAGGTTTAACACTCTTTGCTTTGGCTCATAGTTAATCTTTTCATAGTCCATATTGTTAGTAGTGTTTTCAGGAGTTTGTAAAGCTCTTATTATTTCATCTTGTTTGATGTTGATATTCAATTCAATATCTCGAGGATCCAATCTGTTAACTTCATCAAATATCTCTTCATTGTGATTCTCAACAGGAACATACTGACCAGGATCAGAATGAATTTCAACTTTAGGTCGCTCCTGAGGAGAGGGTTGAAGACTCCCAAAATTTGAAATCTTATGAGAGAAGTTGTCCTGGTCTTTGTCTTTGACATTATTCAATATGTTGAACCCAAATTCAAGCGTTTGTATAGCGCCATTAATTTCAGTAGAAGAAGGCATAACATTAACTTCTTTGGCTTGTTCTTCAACAGCTTTAGCAGTATCCAATTTCTGACTTATTTCAATCTCTACATTGCTTGATTTCTCATTTTCCTTGTTTTTCTTACATTGATCAATACCATGACCTATATAGCAAGATTTACAATATTTAGGCATGTTTAAATAAGTAATTCTCACCCAGCATCCCTGATTGCTTCCAAAACCAACCCAAATATCATGAATTTTTTTTCTGGTGATGTCCATTTCAATCGTAGCCAAACAATGATTATAAAACGCTCTATTCTTTGAAAGAACTTTAACGTGCATAGTATATCTGTAATCACCTTCTCATTGTACATATATTCGGAAAGATTTTCGATCTTGATCCAAATTGGAGTAATAGGACATTCGTATTTGATGTTAAAGTTTTGAGTCCATTTCAACAGTCTCATCACAGTTGAACCTATCGTCTATACATTTTTCCCCCACAGTTTACCAAGATCTTCGCTTGAGTCGAACTCGATTAAGAGGCGTCTTGAATCTTTAACAGTATAACTGTATTCTTGAACAAACTTGAACTTGTTTAAGAAATCAAGCAGATGTGACCTCTTGGGTAAACCAGAAAAGCATTTACCAACAAGGGTATACTTCGATTTTGATTTAAGATGAGCCAAGACATTATCACCATATTGTAAGGATACGTGATCACTTTTGAAACTTACATTCTCAGGGTTGAAAGCATCAACAAAACTTTGAGAGTTTGCATTCACTGCATCCGCGAATGATTTTTCCTTCCACTGATTGTTATTTCTGGCTATATCTTGTGAATCTTTGATTGATGAGGAGCTGAATACTTCTTGTATAGATGAAAATTGATCCATGAAAGAAGAAAAAACAGCTAGAAATCAAAGGTTTGGTTCATCAGAATATGAAGAAGCAAGGAAAGAAGAAGAAGAATCAATCTTGATTCTTGGAGCGCAAGTCATTCTTTTTATTTTCGACTCCGTTTGAAATCTCGTCTTTATTTCTTTTATATTTTTTTATTTTGATATAATATATTTGAAATAAATTAATCATATTCTGAATTTCAAGACTGATATATAAACAATTCTAACTTTGTACCAAAATAGTATTTTCTGACAAAAATAATATTTTAATGTTGCAAAAATGTTAGGAATAGGTAATTGCTATTGTATTGTTTTTTTTTATAGTTTTATAATATAAAAGTAACGTAGCACTATTCCTCTTTTTAATATGAAAAAAAGAGTGACAATATACGGACAAGATTGGACAAAATCTAAAAAATATATTTTTTAGATTTTAGGGGAACATTTAAATTTTCTACTATGAAAATATACTACAATATAATCGTCTGAGAATTGTATTTCAGATTCCGTGTTCAAGGAAAATTAAGTGTTTTGGTTATAAGAAACACTTAATATCAAATTAGTTATAAACCTCTAATTCCATAGTGTAAATTTAAAAGTACGCTTAGGCTTCGATTGGTAATATCTTAGACTTAACATCCTTTATATAATAATTATATATAAATAAAATTTATCGAGCGTAAGTATATGTACAGTAAAGTTATATTTTTTTTCTAAAATACCCTTCACGTCGGGCGAAAAAAAACCGAATCCAAAAAATAACACAAGATTATTTTAAATTTAAAAAATTTAATACTTAGAAGAAACTCAATAACAATCTAAAGAATATACTTAATAATAACAACGCGTATATATATATAGTTTCGATAAATTTATGTACCAAAAATACTGTTTTTTAAATTTTATAATACTAAGAAAGAAACTCACATAGGATATAGCCTCTTCTTCTGTTATCCACCTTATCTAATAAAGTAAACGTATCTTTATTAACTAAATATTTTAATTGCGTGGTCAACACCACCCACACATGTAAAATGTTAAGTCTTTCTCTTCTTAACTAAACAAACAAACTCTAATCTAAATATTCCTAAAACTCACTATAATATATATTTTTATTCAGGCTGTTTTGGTTTGATTCAGTGGAAAAATAGACGAACCAAAAACTAATCAATGAAAAATTGAAACAAAATTTTATTTTGTTAAACCTGATCAGATCCATTTTGGTTTGGTTCGATCGATTTGTTTAATTATTTTCATATTTTTTTTATTTCTACATGTAATGCCAAACAACAAATATCAACACAATCAAAATCTAACAACATATTAAAAATTATAAACCCAATACTTTTAAAGAAAATGAGTAGGAAAAATGGTTATTTTTTTTATACATTACAAATTAAAAATAAATAGTATATATAAATGTCAAAGCTAAATGTATAATATTTAATGTTTAAATGAAACAAAAGACAATTCTGAACAGAAAATACATTGAGAGGTTGTCAACGTGTGGAGATGCCAACTTATTTGGTTTGAAGTTGAACAGATTGTGATATTTAAAAGATCCAAGACAATGCTCTGTAATATGAAAGTGTGTATGGTGATATATATCCAAAACTAGTTTAAGTTTATCAGTTGATTTTAGTTTGGTTTTTTATGACAAAAATATCATCGAACATCCATTTAATTACGGAACTGACATTAAGTAAAAAAACACTAAAGTATATTTTAAATATACCCAAATCACAAAATAACATATTTTACTATCTTTATCAAAAAAACACTTTGATTTAGTAGATCAAATCCCATATTACTACAATTTTGTGAAGTTCTTCAAAGTGTTCTTAAACATTCAAAGTTGCCTCAAGAACATTCAAACTCTGTTCAAAAAAATTTAAATTTTTTATAATAAAAACAGAAAATAAAACATTAATCAACTCGAACTAAAGTAAAAAAAAATGTTTTTTTATTTTTTTCTAGTTCTGGTGCCACTTCGTACCATCGGTTCTAAGGGCTAGAACCGATGCTGCGAAGGCGCAGTACCACCAGTTCACAGGCCCAAAACAGGTGGTGCTGGGCCTCAATACCATCGGTACTAAGGCTTAGCACCACCGGTTATGGGCATGTGAACCGGTGGTACTGGTGGTCATGCACCACCGGTTTAGAGCCCCATAACTGGTGGTTCATGGCCACAAAAACAATTTTTATTTTTTGTCCTTCAAACTCCTATTTCTATATTCCATGGATGATACAGATGGATATACTCAAGATTTTACGTTCGAATATAGAAATATAATAAAATTTTATTAATTGATCTCAATATTTATTGTTTGTATTTATTGATTTTTTATTGGATTTAAAAAATTAAAATTAATTTAAAAAACAAATAATACCAATATATAAACTTTAAATATAATAATATTTTAGGTATTATATATATATATATAAATATAATATTTGGCACGTTACTATACATATTTATTATATTGAATTTAATCGGATTTTATTAATTAAAATTTAAATATAATTATTTTTAAATATTATATATATACAAAACTCGTAATCGTAAGTTATTATATATATTTATTAAATTTGTATGAGATTTTATTAATTAAAGTTTAGATATAATTATATTATAGATATTAAAACCCCTAAGTAATTATATATATTTATTAATTTTATATAAGATTTCATTAATTAAAATTAAATGATTTTTAGGAATAAAATCTAAAATAAATTGCTGGGATAGTCTTTTTCTATTTGTTATTCATTCATCTTTATCTCGCATTTTATTTTATGTTATAGAACGAGGCGGGTCATTTAGAAAGAAGGCTAAAACCCTAGACGTAAAAGTATCACTTCTATGAAATTTTTATTTGAATTAGTCGGGCTGCGTTTGAGAAAATATTAAATTGTTAATTTAAAAAGTAACTTTACTTGTCAACTTATTTAGTATAAATATAATTAAAAGACAAATATTGTTTGATCATATTATAATCTTATTGATCATGTTTTATACAACATCCTTGAGGTGTGAAGTGGGAAAATCATAATCGTTAATAATCCAAAGTTTTGCGTATAAATATAAGAGCTTATTTCCATAAAATACAAGTATCACGCTATAAATATAAGAGCTTATTTCCATAAAATACAAGTATCACGTTAAAATGTAATTTTAATGCAATGTAGATGATTAATTTCATATACGTATGTTAATTATTCTACTTTAGTATCAATTGTTTTTTAAAACCAAAACAATATCCATTATATCCGTACCCAAGACCATTTCCAAATAATCTATAAACCTCCGAGCCCTTTTTGAAATCAATGAAGTGGTAAAAAGTCATTCTAGAATTATAACAGTAAAAAAAAAAAACTAAATTTGCCAGAAAAAAGAAAGTAAATTGCGTAAGAATATATATTATTGATTTTGTAACTAATATCATAAAAGAATATATATTATTAAATTTCCAAAATGTGTTCTATCAAATATGGAGGAAATAACATATTTGATGGGGAAATAGCTTTACCTTTAGAAAATATTTTGAAATAAAAAAAAATTGTTTATTTAACTCAGCGTTTACCAAATGACCCTGATCAAGATTTTGAGACTGTTATTCTCAGAAAGATTAAATCTGCCAATAGAAATGGTAACTCTAATAGGCTGTCTATAAGCTCTCTTAGAAAGAGAGGAAAGGCTTTAAAAGACTCAACATCTGATAATGATTAAGTTCCTAAGTTGGAATGCAAGGGGCGTGCACAATAATCCTACGATGGCTAGGCTAAAGTTCATTATTAAGCAGGAGAAAGTTAAATTAGTTACAATACAGGAGCCTATGGCTTGGACTGACAAAATGGAACTAGTTACTAGAAGAATTGGGTTTGAGAAGTGTGTGGCTAACACATCTAATAAGATATGGATGCTTTGGTCTAATGAAGTGAATGTATCAGTAATTGAGGATCAGGATCAATATTTACATGTTATAATCAACCATGCTGATTTTACTGGTTGTTTCACTTCTATATATGCAAAGAATTTGAGATTACATAGGAAAGTACTCTGGAGTCAGCTTAGTAACATCACCTGTGGAGTTCCTTGGATTCTTGCTGGAGATTTCAATTCCATAAGGTCCTGATGATCAACTTTGCTGTATGAATTACGATGCAAATGGAGCTGATGACTTCAATGATTTCATAAGAAATAGCAACTTGTGACAAAATTGGAGCCTATTCTAGCAGGCAGAAGAGGATCAATTACCTGGTGTGGAAGCCTCCAGCTCTGGGAAGATTGAAGATCAATGTAGATGGTGCCTCCTGTTTTTCCGGCGAGGCGACTGGAGGGCTTATTGTTCGTGAGGGAGCAGGAATAAAACTTCGATTTGGTGTGGTTTTTGATTAATGGGTGCAGAGTCGAAAGATTGGCTATGGAGGTTAACGCTGTATATTAGGGTTAGTGAAAGAGAGAAGTCAAAGGGGCTGTAAAATTAGGGTTTTTATTTGGGAATTAGGGATTAGGGTTTCCAGTCCTGTTTCAATTAAGCCTTGTATTGGGCCTTTGAGTTCTTCTTACCTAAACCCAAGCTGTCATTGGGCTATTGTAACTGATTATCATTTAGTGAATATAATAATCATTTTTTTGAAAAAAAAAAAAAAACTCAGCGTTTACCAAATGTCTAAAACCAAAATATATCAAATGTGTCGCTAGGGAACCTAACCCTAACCGAATTATATTTGATCTTTACTAAAACAAGAATTTTCTCAACATAAAATGCATTGAACAATAAAAAATATGGCCCGTAAAAAGTAATGTAAAAGAACAAAAAAACAAAAAAGATCGTTTGCTGATCATGTCCACATTAATCGAAAAATGTACCTGAAACAGGAAAAAAAACACATCATAAAGGTAAAAGAACATATGAACTAGTAGTGTAAATTGTCAAAAACTAGTTTTTATAAAAACAGTTTTTTGGGGTTTTATAATCTCACAATGTTCGAAGCCCTTACCATCTATAGCTGCATTGATGACATCACTCTCTTCATCCATTCCGGCTCCAACTACTTGATTCCTATAAATAGGGTCAAACCAAGCTTCATCGTCAAGATTAGGTGTAGGCCTTAAAGGGTTGACAGATTGTGATATAGGGTTGGCAAATGGAACGGGAGATGAAAGAATATTGTTTGTTGGTGCAAAGCTTGTTAACAGGAGCTACATACATAACATAACTAATTTGAAGCCAAAATTAATCAAACATATTGAAGGATGATCGTACTTACCCGAATTGGGCTAGTTGCTATTAATAGACCGTCTACATTACCACCTATATAAAAGCCATCATTGTCTTCCAATGAAACAGTTAATCTACCCTATTTTTTCTTACATGACCTGTTCTGCCGGATGTGAAACATCCTCCTAAACATCACTATGTTGGAAATACCCTAGAAAATATAATAATTACGTCTAATAGTTAGCATAAACTCCACAGACTTTTGTGGTATTTTTTTACTCGAAAATGACCTTTATATAATGAATGGATTCTCAATCATAAACCTCCAATTCCGTACCGTATATATAAACCTACGCCCGGACCACCAAATAGTAACATTCAAAACTGTGCCAACGAGGGATACAATGTACATATCCCTATCCGCTCAAGAACCATTGATAATACGGTAGTCTTAACATGCTGTGTACCATGTAGTCTAACCATTATATATATATATATATATATATAATTCGCCGGATTCATGATATAAAGTTGTAAATTAGTCGTCGGATATTACCTCTTCCCTACTTACCGTAAGTTCATGTGCAGTCAAGTTATCTTTTGTGCCTTCCGTAAGAAACCTTTTACATCGGGCGAAAAAAATTATGTATCAAGAATGGATTTCAAATTAACAAGAAGACTGATTCTTGAATTTTATAACACTAAACAAGTAACTCGCATTGGGGATAGCTTCTTCATCTGTGATCCACTGTTGATCCACATGGAGTTGCATCTGCCGCTGCGCTGTTGTTGACCCGGTAGGGTGTTTTTATTGGATCCTAAACTTGATCCATTTAAAGGGTCCAACCCACTTAATAAGGTTCATCTCGAAAGTTTATTCTAGAACAAAATAAATTAATATTTATTTAGTAGTGGAGATTGTGTGTAAGACCTTCTTTAGGTTGAGTGCAAGACACACTTTGATGTTGAGTGTAAGAAACACTTTTATCTTGAATGTAGTATTGAGGTTGAGTGTTTAAGTATCCATAAGATCTTAGATGGTGGATCTTTGTCTCCACTATGGTTCTATAAATAGTGGAGCTCTCCCACCATCTAGAGCATCACCAAACACACTAAGAAGTAAAGTTAGAGTGAGAGAAAAGAGAGACAAGAATGCTCTCTTGAGTGTTTGAAAAATTATTTCTCTTCTAGTGTGAGTTGTAAGAGTGTTTTGTAATATATCTCATTCTCTATCTATATCAAAGTTGTTTGTTTGTTTTAAAGAGAGTGTTGTTTTATATTTTCCGCCAACAAAGTGGTATCAGAGCCACAAGCTCTATCCGAAAAAATTGTTTTTAAATTTTCAACATATTTAAAAATATGGCAAATAGTGTATCATCCTTCCAAGTTCCAACACTCAACAACAACAACAACTACGTCAATTGGAGTATCAAGATGAAAGCTCTCCTTGGAGTACATGATGTGTGAGACAAAAAAGCTCTCTTCCTCATCTATGAAGAATTAGATGATGATGGCTTCGAAAAAATTTCAAGTGCATCTTCCGCCAAGCAAGCAAGGGAGAAATTACAAATTTCTTACAAAGGAGTCGAAAAGGTGAAAAAGGTACGTCTCCAAACATTAAGAGGAGAATTCGAATCCTTACATATGAAAGTGTCCGAATCTATTTCGGAATATTTATCTAGAGTAGCAGCCGTTTCTAATCAATTAAAAAGAAATGGTGAGAAGTTAGAAGATATGAGAGTAATAGAAAAAAAAATACTCCGTTCGTTGGATCCCAAATTTGAGCATATCGTCGTGACGATTGAAGAAACTAAAGACTTGGAGAAAATGATGATTGGAGAACTTCAAGGCTCATTATAAGCCTATGAAGAAACGCACAAGAAAAAACAAGAGATCACCGAGCAACTCCTCAAAGTAGAATTGAAGGACATGCATGCAAATCAAGGAGATGATAGAAACCAACGTGACCGAGGCAGAGGCAGAGGCCGCAGACGAGGTGGTTATCATGGAAGTGGATGTGGTTTGAATTACAACAACAATAATTCCAACTACAACTACGAGAAACGAGAAAGCTCAACACGAGGTCGTGGAAGAAGAAATCCGAACTCGAGGTATGATAAATCTCAAATCCAATGCTATAAATGTCAAAGGTTTGGACATTATGCTTCCGAATGCAGAGGCCCCAACAATAGAGTTGAGGAGAAGGTCAACTATGTGGAGGAGAAGACGGAGGAAAAAGATATGTTACTACTAACATACAAAAACACTAATGAAGGTCAAGAGAACACTTGGTATCTTGACAGCGGTGCAAGCAACCATATGTGTGGGAAAAGAAGCATGTTCGTAGAGATCAATGAAGCAGTGAGTGGAAATGTCTCTTTTGGAGATGATAGCAAAATATCGGTGAAAGGAAAAGGTAACATTCTTATTCGTGCAAAAGATGGTAGTCACCAAATAATTTCAAATTCCTATTACGTACCTAGCATGAAGAACAACATCTTAAGCTTGGGACAACTACTAGAAAAGGGCTATGATATTCATATGAAAAATTACAGTCTTTTTCTAAGAGACGAAAAATGAGACTTAATTGCTAAAGTTCAAATGTCAAAGAATAGAATGTTTCCTTTGAATATTCAAAATGATGTTGTAAAGTGTCTTAAGGCATGTTACAAAGATCCGTCGTGGTTATGACATGTTCGATTTGGGCATCTAAACTTTACAAGTTTAGATTTATTATCCAAGAAGAAAATGGTGATAGGGTTACCATGTATCAATCATCCGGACCAACTATGCGAAGGATGTTTACTTGGAAAGCAATTAAGAAAAAGCTTTCCAAAAGAGTCAAGAGCCAATAAACCTCTCGAACTTATTAATACCGATGTGTGTGGTCCAATCAAGCCGAGCTCTTTAGGTAAAAGTAACTACTTTCTTCTCTTCATTGATGATGTTTCAAGAAAAACTTAGGTATATTTCTTGAAACAGAAATCCGAAGTCTTTGGAATATTTAAGAAGTTCAAAGCAGTTGTGGAAAAATAAAGGGGAAATAAGATCAAAGCCATGAGATCTGACCGAGGAGGGGAGTTCACATCCAATGAATTCCTAGAGTTTTGTGAAGCACATAGAATTCGTCGCCGCTTGACAGTTCCTAGATCTCCTCAACAAAACGGTGTGGCAGAAAGGAAGAACAGAACAATCCTTGATATGGCGCGAAGCATGCTCAAAAGCAAGAAACTGCCTAAGGACTTTGGGCGGAAGCAGTGGCATGTGCGGTGTACTTGTCCAACCGATCTCCAACAAGAAGTGTTTGGGGAAAGACACCACAAGAAGCATGGAGTGGAAGAAAGCCCGAAATTTCCCACCTGAGAGTATTTGGAAGCGTAGCTCATGTCCATGTACCAGACGAACAACGAACGAAACTCGATGATAAAAGAAATAGTTTTATCTTCATCGGTTACAACTCAAGTTCCAAAGGCTACAAGTTGTACAACCCAAACAACAAGAAGGTTGTGATAACCCGAGACGTGATAGTTGATGAAGAAGGCGAATGAGATTTTGGGTCTCATACAAATGAGTTCACATGTTTCCCCCAAATTGAAGAAGATGAGAAGACACCAAATGAGCAATCAGAAGATGTTGCTACCCAACATGCCTCACCAACAGCAACTACTCATGGAGACTCACCACCTTCATCATCGTCAAATGGTAGTCAATATGAGAGAGCAGTGGAACGTACAAGAAGCCTTAGTGATCTTTATGAGGTAACCGAACCAATGGATAACATTACACTATTTTGTCTCTTTGCTGATTGTGAGCCAGTGATATTTCAAGAAGCTGCACAAGAGAAACAATGGAGAGACGCGTTGGATGAAGAAATTAGAGCCATCGAGAAGAATGACACATGGGAACTCACCTCACTTCCCAAAGGGTGCAAGACAATAGGCGTCAGATGGTTATACAATACCAAGAGAAATGCTAAGGGGGAGATTGAAAAACACAAAGCGAGACTTGTTGCAAAAGGCTATAGTCAAAAGGCGAGAATTGACTATGATGAGGTATTCGCCCCCGTTGCTCGATTAGAAACTATTAGACTAATAATTTATTTGGCAGCTCAAAACAAGTGGAAGATACAACAAATGGATGTAAAGTCAGCATTTCTAAATGGCGTCCTTAAAGAAGAAGTCTACATTCAACAACCATTAGGCTATGAGATCAAAGGCCACGAAGATAAGGTGTTGAAGCTAAAGAAGGCTCTTTACGGGCTAAAACAAGCACCAAGGACATGGAACAGTAGAATTGACAAGTATTTCCAAGAGAACGGCTTCAACAAATGTCCGTATGAGCACGCTCTATACACCAAGATCAAAGATGGAGATATTTTGATCGTGTGTCTCTACGTGGACGATTTGATCTTCACCGGAAGCAGCCCAAGTATGTTCAATAAATTCAAGGAAGTAACGACGAAGGAATTCGAGATGATAGACTTGGGGCTCATGGCGTACTACCTTGGCATTGAAGTTAAGCAAAAAAAGATGGAATTTTCATCTCACAAGAAAGCTATGCTAAAGATATCCTGAAGAAGTTTAAGATGGAGAATTGTAGCCCAATAAGCACACCCATGGAGTTTGGAGTCAAAATGTCCAAGCATGAAGAAGGCAAATGTGTAGATCCGACATTATTCAAAAGTTTGGTAGGAAGTCTATGCTATCTAACTTGCACGAGACCGGATATTCTTCAGGCAGTTGGGTTGGTTAGCCGCTACATGGAATCTCCAACAACTACTCATTTCACCGCCTCACAAGAGAATCCTTCGCTATCTAAAAGGTACAATTGATTTTGGATTACTCTATTCCATTTCTAATAATTACAAACTTGTTGGGTATAGCGATAGTGATTGGGGTGGAGACATAGACAATCGAAGGAGTACAACTGGATTTGTATTCTTTATGGGAAATATTGCTTTCACGTGGATGTCAAAGAAACAACCGATTGTCACGTTGTCCACTTGTGAGGCGGAATACATTGCTGCTACTACATGTGTTAGTCATGCGATTTGGCTTAGAAATCTATTGAAGGAGATAGACCTAACACAGAATGAGCCAACTAAAGTGCCTGTCGACAATAAGTCGGCCATTGCCTTAGCTAAGAATCCAGTATTCCATGGTCGAAGCAAGCATATCGATGTTCCCTACCACTACATAAGGGAGTGTATTTCAAGAAGGGATGTGCAAGTAGAATATGTGAAGACACAAGATCAAGCTGCCAAAATTTTCACCAAGCCACTGAAAAACGAAGACTTCAAACGATTAAGGAAACTACTAGGGGTCACGGGATCAAGTTTAAGGGGGAGTGTTGGATCATTAACTTGACCCACTTAAAGGTTCCAACCCACTTAATAAGGCCCATCTAGAAAGTATATTCTAGAACAAAATAAATTAATATTTATTTAGTAGTGGAGATTGTGTGTAAGACCTTCTTTAGGTTGAGTGCAAGACACACTTTGATGTTGAGTGTAAGAAACACTTTTACCTTGAGTGTAGTATTGAGGTTAAGTGTTTAAGTATCCATAAGATCTTAGATGGTGGATCTTTGTCTCCACTATGGTATCATAAATAGTGGATCTCTCCCACCATCTAAAGCATCACCAAACACACTAAGAAGTAAAGTTAGAGAGAAAGTTAGAGTGAGAGAAACGAGAGACAAAAATGCTCTATTGAGTGTTTGAAAAATTATTTCTCTTCTAGTGTGAGTTGTAAGAGTGTTTTGTAATATTTCTCCTTTTCTATCTATATCAAAGTTGTTTGTTTGTTTTAAAGAGAGTGTTGTTTTATATTTTCCGCCAACAAAGTGGTGTCAGAGCCACAAGCTCTATCCGAAAAAGTTGTTTTTAAATTTTCAACATATTTACAAATATGGAAAATGGCGTATCATCCTTCCAAGTTCCAACACTCAACAACAACAACAACTACGACAATTAGAGTATCAAGATGAAAGCTCTCCTTGATGCACATGATGTATGGGATGCCGTAGATAAAGGGTTTGACGAACCCGAAAATGAAGAAAACCTTACTCAAGAGGAGAAAATAAATTTGAAGGATTCAAGAAAGAGAGACAAAAACGCTCTCTTCCTCATCTATCAAACATTAGATGATGATGGCTTCGAAAAAATTTCAAGTGCATCTTCCGTCAAGCAAGCGTGGGAGAAATTACAAATTTCTTACAAAGGAGTCGAAAAGGTGAAAAAGGTACGTCTCCAAACATTAAGAGGAGAATTCGAATCCTTACATATGAAAGCGTCCGAATCTATTTCAGAATATTTCTCTAGAGTAGCACCCGTTTCTAATCAATTAAAAAGAAATGGTGAGAAGTTAGAAGATGTGAGAGTAATAGAAAAAATACTCCGTTCGTTGGATCCTAAATTTGAGCATATCGTCGTGACGATTGAAGAAACTAAAAACTTGGAGAAAATGATGATTGAAGAACTTCAAGGCTCATTACAAGCATACGAAGAAAAGCACAAGAAAAAACAAGAGATCACGGAGCAACTCCTCAAAGTAGAGTTGAAGGACATGCATGCAAATCAAGGAGATGATAGAAACCAACGTGGCCCAGGCAGAGGCAGAGGCCGCGGACGAGTTGGTTATCATGGCAGTGGACGTGGCTGGAATTACAACAACCATAATTCCAACTACAACTACGAGAAACGAGAAAGCTCAACACGAGGTCGTGGAAGAAGAAATCCGAACTCGAGGTATGATAAATCTCAAATACAATGCTATAAATGTCAAAGGTTTGGACATTATGCTTCCGAATGCAGAGGCCCCAACAATAGAGTTAAGGAGAAGGTCAACTATGTAGATGATAAGACGGAGGAAAAAGATATGTTACTACTAACATACAAAAACACTAATGAAGGTCAAGAGAATACTTGGTATCTTGACAGCGGTGCAATCAACCATATGTGTGGGAAAAGAAGCATGTTCGTAGAGTTCAATGAAGCAGCGAGTGGAAATGTCTCTTTTGGAGATGATAGCAAAATATAGGTGAAAGGAAAAGGTAACATTCTTATTCGTGCAAAAGATGGTAGTCACCAAATAATTTCAAATGTCTATTACATACCTAGCATGAAGAACAACATCTTAAGCTTGGGACAACTACTAGAAAAGGGCTATGATATTCATATGAAAAATTATAGTCTTTTTCTAAGAGACGACAAATGAGAATTAATTGCTAAAGTTCAAATGTCAAAGAATAGAATGTTTCCTTTGAATATTCAAAATGATGTTGTAAAGTGTCTTAAGGCATGTTACAAAGATCCGTCGTGGCTATGACATGTTCGATTTGGGAATCTAAACTTTACAAGTTTAGAGTTATTATCCAAGAAGAAAATGGTGAGAGGGTTACCATGTATCAATCATCTTGACCAACTATGCGAAGGATGTTTACTTGGAAAGCAATTCAGAAAAAGCTTTCCAAAGGAGTAAGAGTCAAGAGCCAATAAACCTCTCGAACTTATTCATACCAATGTGTGTGGTCCAATCAAGCCGAGCTCTTTAGGTAAAAGTAACTACTTCCTTCTCTTCATTGATGATTTTTCAAGAAAAACTTAGGTATATTTCTTGAAACAGAAATCCGAAGTCTTTGGAATATTTAAGAAGTTCAAAGCAGTTGTGCAAAAAGAAAGAGGAAATAAGATCAAAGCCATGAGATCTGACCGAGGAGGGGAGTTCACATCCAATGAATTCCTAGAGTTTCGTGAAGCACATGGAATTCGTCGCCGCTTGACAGTTCCTAGATCTCCTCAACAAAACGGTGTGGCAGAAAGGAAGAACAGAACAATCCTTGATATAGCGTGAAGCATGCTCAAAAGCAAGAAACTGCCTAAGGACTTTTGGGCGGAAGCAGTGGCATATGTGGTGTACTTGTCCAACCGATCTCCAACAAGAACTGTTTGGGGAAAGACACCACAAGAAGCATGGAGTGGAAGAAAGCCCGAAATTTCCCACCTGAGAGTATTTGGAAGTGTAGCTCATGTCCATGTACCAGACGAACAACAAACCAAATTCGATGATAAAAGCAATAGTTTTATCTTCATCGGTTACGATTCAAGTTCCAAAGGCTACAAGTTGTACAACCCAAACAACAAGAAGGTTGTGATAAGCCGAGACGTGATAGTTGATGAAGAAGGCGAATGGGATTTTGGGTCTCATACAAATAAGTTCATATGTTTCCCCTAGATTGAAGAAGATGAGAAGACACCAAATGAGCAATCAGAAGATGTTGCTACCCAACATGCCTCACCAACAACAACTATTCATGGAGACTCACCACCTTCATCATCGTCAAATGGTAGTCAAAATGAGAGAGCAGTGGAACGTACAAGAAGCCTTAGTGATCTTTATGAGGTAACCGAACCAATGGATAACATTACACTATTTTGTCTCTTTGTTGATTGTGAGCCAGTGACATTTCGAGAAGCTGCACAAGAGAAACAATGGAGAGACGCGCTGGATGAAGAAATTAGAGCCATTGAGAAGAATGACACATGGGAACTCACCTCACTTCCCAAAAGGTGCAAGACAATAAGCGTCATATGGTTATACAAAACCAAGAGAAATGCTTAGGGGAGATTGAAAAACACAAAGCGAGGCTTGTTGCAAAAGGCTATAGTCAAAAGGCGGGAATTGACTATGATGAGGTATTCGCCCCCGTTGCCAGATTAGAAACTATTAGACTAATAATTTCTTTGGCAACTCAAAACAAGTGGAAGATACAAAAAATGGATGTAAAGTCAGCAATTCTAAATGGCATCCTTGAAGAAGAAGTCTACATTCAACAACCATTAGGCTATGAGATCAAAGGCCACGAAGATAAGATGTTTAATCTAAAGAAGGCTCTTTACGGGCTAAAACAAGCACCAAGGACATGGAACAATAGAATCGACAAGTATTTCCAAGAGAATGGCTTCAAAAAATGTCCGTACGAGCACGCTCTATACACCAAGATCAAAGATGGAGATATTTTGATCGTGTGTCTCTACGTGGACGATTTGATCTTCACCGGAAGCAGCCCAAGTATGTTCAATAAATTCAAGGAAGTAATGACGAAGTAATTCGAGATGACAGACTTGGGGCTCATGGCGTACTACTTTGGCATTGAAGTTAAGCAAAAAAAGATGGAATTTTCATCTCACAAGAAAGCTATGCTAAAGATATCCTGAAGAAGTTTAAGATGGAGAATTGTAGCCCAATAAGCACACCCATGGAGTTTGGAGTCAAAATGTCCAAGTATGAAGAAGGCAAAAGTGTAGATCCGACATTATTCAAAAGTTTGGTAGGAAGTCTACGCTATTTAACTTGCACGAGACCGGATATTCTTCATGTAGTTGGGTTGGTTAGCCGCTACATGGAATCTCCAACAACTACTCATTTCACCGCCTCACAAGAGAATCCTTCGCTATCAGAAAGGTACAATTGATTTTGGATTACTCTATTCTATTTCTAATAATTACAAACTTGTTGGGTATAGCGATAGTGATTGGGGTGGAGACATAGACAATCGAAGGAGTACAACTGGATTTGTATTCTTTATGGGAAATATTGCTTTCACGTGGATGTCAAAGAAACGACCGATTGTCACGTTGTCCACTTGTGAGGCTGAATACGTTGGATCTACTACATGTGTTAGTCATGCAATTTGGCTTAGAAATCTATTGAAGGAGATAGACATAACACAGAATGAGCCAACTAAAGTGTATGTTGACAATAAGTCAGCCATTGCCTTAGCAAAAAATCCAGTATTACATGATCGAAGCAAGCATATCGATGTTCGCTACCACTACATAAGGGAGTGTATTTCAAGAAGGGATGTGCAAGTAGAATATGTGAAGACACAAGATCAAGCTGCCGATATATTCACCAAGCCACTGAAAAACGAAGACTTCAAAAGATTAAGGAAACTACTACGGGTCACGTGATCAATTTTAAGGGGGAGTGTTGGATCATAAACTTGACCCACTTAAAGGGTCCAACCCACTTAATAAGGCCCATCTAGAAAGTATATTCTAGAATAAAATAAATTAATATTTATATAGTAGTGGAGATTGTGTGTAAGACCTTCTTTAGGTTGAGTGCAAGACACACTTTGATGTTGAGTGTAAGAAACACTTTTACCTTGAGTGTAGTATTGAGGTTGAGTGTTTAAGTATCCATAAGATCTTAGATGGTGGATCTCTGTCTCCACTATGGTTCTATAAATAGTGGAGCTCTCCCACCATCTAAAGCATCACCAAACACACTAAGAAGTAAAGTTAGAGAGAAAGTTAGAGTGAGAGAAAAGAGAGACAAGAATGCTCTCTTGAGTGTTTGAAAAATTATTTCTCTTCAAGTGTGAGTTGTAAGAGTGTTTTGTAATATTCTCATTTTCTATCTATATCAAATTTGTTTGTTTGTTTTAAAGAGAGTGTTTTTTTATATTTTCCGCCAACAAAGTGGTGTCAGAGCCACAAGCTCTATCCGAAAAAATTGTTTTTAAATTTTCAGCATATTTACAAATATGGAAAATGGCGTATCATCCTTCCAAGTTCCAACACTCAACAACAACAACAACTACGACAATTGGAGTATCAAGATGAAAGCTCTCCTTTATGCACATGATGTGTGGGATGCCGTAGATAAAGGGTTTGACGAACCCGAGGATGAAGAAAACCTTACTCAAAAGGAAAAAATAAATTTGAAGGATTCAAGAAAGAGAGACAAAAACGCTCTCTTCCTCATCTATCAAACATTAGATGATGATGGCTTCGAAAAAATTTCAAGTGCATCTTCCGTCAAGCAAGCGTGGGAGAAATTACAAATTTCTTACAAAGGAGTCGAAAAGGTGAAAAAGGTACGTCTCCAAACATTAAGAGGAGAATTCGAATCCTTCATATGAAAGCGTCCGAATCTATTTCGGAATATATCTCTAGAGTAGCAGCCGATTCTAATCAATTAAAAAGAAATGGTGAGAAGTTAGAAGATGTGAGAGTAATAGAAAAAATACTCCGTTGGTTGGATCCCAAATTTGAGCATATCGTCATGACGATTGAAGAAACTAAAGACTTGGAGAAAATGATGATTGAAGAACTTCAAGGCTCGTTACAAGCCTATGAAGAAAAGCACAAGAAAAAACAAGAGATCACCGAGCAACTCCTCAAAGTAGAATTGAAGGACATGCATGCAAAGCAAGGAGATGATAGAAACCAACGTGGCCGAGGCAGAGGCAGAGGCCGCGGACGAGGTGGTTATTATGGCAGTGGACGTGGCTGGAATTACAACAACAATAATTCCAACTACAACTACGAGAAACGAGAAAGCTCAACACGAGGTCGTGGAAGAAGAAATCCGAACTCGAGGTATGATAAATCTGAAATTCAATGCTATAAATGTCAAAGGTTTGGACATTATGCTTCCGAATGCAGAGGCCCCAACAATAGAGTTGAGGAGAAGGTCAACAATGTGGAGGAGAAGACGGAGGAAAAAAGATATGTTACTACTAACATACAAAAACACTAATGAAGGTCAAGAGAACATTTGGTATCTTGACAGCGGTGCAAGCAACCATATGTGTGGGAAAAGAAACATGTTCGTAGAGATCAATGAAGCAGTGAGTGGAAATGTCTCTTTTGGAGATGATAGTAAAATATCGGTGAAAGGAAAAGGTAACATATGAAGAACAACATCTTAAGCTTGGGACAACTACTAGAAAAGGGCTATGATATTCATATGAAAAATTATAGTCTTTTTCTAAGAGACGAAAAATGAGACTTAATTGCTAAAGTTCAAATGTCAAAGAATAGAATGTTTCCTTTGAATATTCAAAATAATGTTGTAAAGTGTCTTAAGGCATGTTACAAAGATCCGTCGTGGCTATGGCATGTTCGAGTTGGGCATCTAAACTTTACAAGATTATAGTTATTATCCAAGAAGGAAATGGTGAGAGGGCTACCATGTATCAATCATCTTGACCAACTATGCAAAGGATGTTTACTTGGAAAGCAATTAAGAAAAAGCTTTCCAAAAGAGTCAAGAGCCAATAAACCTCTCGAACTTATTAATACCGATGTGTGTGGTCCAATCAAGCCGAGCTCTTTAGGTAAAAGTAACTACTTTCTTCTCTTCATTGATGATGTTTCAAGAAAAACTTAGGTATATTTCTTGAAACAGAAATCCGAAGTCTTTGGAATATTTAAGAAGTTCAAAGCAGTTGTGGAAAAATAAAGGGGAAATAAGATCAAAGCCATGAGATCTGACCGAGGAGGGGAGTTTACATCCAATGAATTCCTAGAGTTTTGTGAAGCACATGGAATTCGTCGCCGCTTGACAGTTCCTAGATCTCCTCAATAAAATGGTGTGGCAGAAAGGAAGAACAGAACAATCCTTGATATGGCACAAAGCATGCTCAAAAGCAAGAAACTGCCTAAGGACTTTTGGGCGGAAGCAGTGGCATGTGCGGTGTACCTGTCCAACCGATCTCCAACAAGAAGTGTTTGGGGAAAGACACCACAAGAAGCATGGAGTGGAAGAAAACCCAGAATTTCCCACCTGAGAGTATTTGGAAGCGTAGCTCATGTCCATGTACCAGACGAACAACGAACCAAACTCGATGATAAAAGCAAGAGTTTTATCTTCATCGGTTACGACTCAAGTTCCAAAGGCTACAAGTTGTACAACCCAAACAACAAGAAGGTTGTGATAAGCCGAGACGTGATAGTTGATGAAGAAGGCGAATGAGATTTTGGGTCTCATACAAATGAGTTCATATTTTTCCCTCAAATTGAAGAAGATGAGAAGAAACCAAATGAGCAATCAGAAGATGTTGCTACCCAGCATGCCTCACCAATAGCAAATACTCATGGAGACTCGCCACTTTCATCATCGTCAAATGGTAGTCAAAATGAGAGAGCAGTGGAACGTACAAGAAGCCTTAGTTATCTTTATGAGGTAACCGAACCAATGGATAACATTACACTATTTTGTCTCTTTGCTGATTGTGAGCCAGTGACATTTCAAGAATCTGCACAAGAGAAGCAATGGAGAGACGCGATGGATGAAGAAATTAGAGCCATCGAGAAGAATGACACATGGGAACTCACCTCACTTCCCAAAGAGTGCAAGACAATAGGCGTCAGATGGTTATACAAAACCAAGAGAAATGCTAAGGGGGAGATTGAAAAACACAAAGCGTGGCTTGTTGCAAAAGGCTATAGTCAAAAGGCGGGAATTGACTATGATGAGGTATTCGCCCCCGTTGCCCGATTAGAAACTATTAGACTAATAATTTCTTTGGCAGCTCAAAACGAGTGGAAGATACAAGAAATGGATGTAAAGTCAGCATTTCTAAATGGAGTCCTTGAAGAAGAAGTCTACATTCAACAACCATTAGGCTATGAGATCAAAGCCACGAAGATAAGGTGTTGAAGCTAAAGAAGGCTCTTTACGGGCTAAAACAAGCACCAAGGACATGGAACAGTAGAATCGACAAGTATTTCCAAGAGAACGGCTTCAACAAATGTTCGTACGAGCACGCTCTATACCCCAATATCAAAGATGGAGATATTTTGATCGTGTGTCTCTACGTGGACGATTTGATCTTCACCGGAAGCAGCCCAAGTATGTTCAATAAATTCAAGGAAGTAATGACGAAGGAATTCGAGATGACATACTTGGGGCTCATGGCGTACTACCTTGGCATTGAAGTTAAGCAACAAAATGATGGAATTTTCATCTCACAAGAAAGCTATGCTAAAGATATCCTGAAGAAGTTTAAATGGAGAATTGTAGCCCAATAAGCACACCCATGGAGTTTGGAGTCAAAATTTCCAAGCATGAAGAAGGCAAAAGTGTAGATCCGACATTATTCAAAAGTTTGGTAGGAAGTCTACGCTATCTAACTTGCACGAGACCGGATATTCTTCATGCAGTTGGGTTGGTTAGCCGCTACATGGAATCTCCAACAACTACTCATTTCACCGCCTCACAAGAGAATCCTTCGCTATCTGAAAGGTACAATTGATTTTGGATTACTCTATTCCATTTCTAATAATTACAAACTTGTTGGGTATAGCGATAGTGATTGGGGTGGAGACATAGACAATCGAAGGAGTACAACTGGATTTGTATTCTTTATGGGAAATATTGCTTTCACGTGGATGTTAAAGAAACAACCGATTGTCACATTGTCTACTTGTGAGGCGGAATACGTTGCTGCTACTACATGTGTTAGTCATGCGATTTGGCTTAGAAATCTATTGAAGGAGATAGACCTAACACAGAATGAGCCAACTAAAGTGTATGTTGACAATAAGTCAGCCATTGCCTTAGCCACGAATCCAGTATTACATGATCGAAGTAAGCATATCGATGTTCGCTACCACTACATAAGGGAGTGTATTTCAAGAAGGGATGTGCAAGTAGAATATGTGAAGATACAAGATCAAGCTGCCGATATTTTCACCAAGCCACTGAAAAACGAAGACTTCAAACGATTAAGGAAACTACTAGGGGTCACGGGATAAAGTTTAAGGGGGAGTGTAGGATCATAAACTTGACTCACTTAAAGGGTCCAACCCACTTAATAAGGCTCATCTAGAAAGTATATTCTAGAATAAAATAAATTAATATTTATTTAGTAGTGGAGATTGTGTGTAAGACCTTCTTTAGGTTGAGTGCAAGACACACTTTGATGTTGAGTGTAAGAAACACTTTTATCTTGAGTGTAGTATTGAGGTTGAGTGTTTAAGTATCCATAAGATCTTAGATGGTGGATCTTTGTCTCCACTATGGTTCTATAAATAGTGGGGCTCTCCCACCATCTAGAGCATCACCAAACACACTAAGAAGTAAAGTTAGAGAGAAAGTTAGAGTGAGCTCTTGAGTGTTTGAAAAATTATTTCTCTTCTAGTGTGAGTTGTAAGAGTGTTTTGTAATATCTCTCTTTTTCTATCTATATCAAAGTTGTTTGTTTGTTTTAAAGAGAGTGTTGTTTTATATTTTCTGCCAACAGTTCTTCCATTTCTTAGAGAGAAACTTTTGAAGAACAAATGGCGCTTCTTGAAAACCGACCCTTATTATATTGAAAAACTTGGAAACTTATAAATGGTCCTAAATATCAGAAAATAAAGAAAATTATAATAATAATAATAAAATATATAATATATGTAAATTAAAAAATAATTAAATAAATAAGAAATAATGACTAATAAATCCAATTTTTTTTGCTCAAATCAAATTTATTTATTAATAGTTATTATAAATTTAATAACTAATAAATAGTTATTTTGTGTTAAATTAGTATTTACAGATAATTATTTTTGAGTTTAAACTACTTGAAACCGTTTTTTATTTTGTTTTTGTAAATTCTTTTATGTCATATCTTTCGATGAGTTTAGGATCGTTTGGTGACTTCAATTTTCTCTCAAAATTAACATAAAGCCAACTCTGATTAAATGAGTTAATTATTTTAAATTGTATTCTAACATTTGTTTCACAAAATCATATGTTTGGGTATGCTAATTTCTTGTATGTATAGTTGTGAAATAAATTGTTATATGTTTGAATGTTAATATGAATATGCATGACTAAGATTTCAAAGATGGGTAGGTTGATCTTGGAATTAATTCAATCGACCATCTGCAGGTTAAATTAATATCTTTTGAGGATCCTAAGCTTCTAAAGGTTTTGGGATTTATTTAAATTCTGATATTCTCGGTCGTCCGGAAGGTAACATTTAGGTTTAAATTAATCATGAATTATAGAGAATTACTTGATAAGGAAGAATAAAAGACAAGGAGAAAAGTGTAAAGAAGAAACTTGACAGGAGAAAATAGCAAAGGAAAAGTATGATATGAGGAAAATGTATAGAAATAAATGTATAAGGACTGAATTGTATTAATTATAAAGAGGTAGGCAAAATAGGAAGAAGGCAAAATGTAAGGACCAAAAGATGTAATTAGTCCAAATTAAAGTGTGTGGGATCCGCAATTGTACTATAAAAGGACCACACACGCTTCACGACTCCCGGGATGAATAGTACGAGACTCTCTCTCTCTCTCTACATTGTTTAACAATTTAAACTTTCTCTCTCTAGATCTGACACTGAGACATTTCTGTATCACAAAATCCTCTATCAACAATCTTCGTATCGCAAAATCACCCCTGGACCATCTTTAAACTCTTCAGTGGCGCCGTCTGTGGGAAACGAAAATCGTTCTGTCGATAATCGCTTCCTGGAAATAATTCCTGTTCCGAGGAGGACCATGGAGGGCCAAGGGGACGATTTGATTAATCACTGCGAGGAAAATATGGAGGCAGATGACTTTCAGAACGACATGGAGTCCGAAGGAGAAGGAGGTCGGCGAGTCGAGAACGTTTTCGATGACTCCGCCCTCTTGGCTCAGAGGAATGTATTGCTGTTGGAAATCGAAAGGTTGAAAGCGGAGAAGGAAGCCGCACAGAAAAATCTTCGATTCGAGATAAGGAGAGAAGCCGTCATTGAAAAGGAGGAACGCGACGTTGAAGTTCGTCCCAAAAATAGAGACGACAGATATCAGAGGTGTGAGCGACGGTCTCCGAGGAGAAGAGAGGAACACCGTTCGGACTCGGCTGCTTCAAGCGACTACTCGCGGTATAGCACTTCTGAATCATCTCATCGGAGATACCACAGGAGGAAAAAGCGTGATTATAGGCGAACTGATTTCCGAAGGGGAAGAAGTTCGGAGAGGAAATCCTCGCGGGAAAAAAGTCGCCACGACCGAGTTGGTGATCGATCTCATGAACAGGCAAAGTGCCCTGGTAAGAATGACATGGGCCCTCGAAATTCAGAGTGGCAGCAGCAATACACTTTGCCCTCCGAGGAGGGATTGTACTTTTCGAATAACGACAATCTAAGGTCCAACATTTATCGTACGGGACACAATTGGAGAGCCTCTCCCCTGTCCTCGGAGATCTTAGTGGGGAACCTCCCGAAGCACTTTGACATTTCGAAGTTAGAAAAGTTCGATGGGACACAGGATCCGGACAATCACATCGAGCAGTTTAAGAACTTTATGATCAATTTCGACGACGATGATAAGCTTCTATGCAGAGCATTCTCTCAAACTTTCAAGGGAGTGGCATCTAAGTGGTACAACAGGCTACCTCAGGGCTCTATAAAAAATTTCGATATGTTCTGGAACATCTTCAGGCAACACTTCGTGGGAAGCAAGAAGTTCCGGGCCAACGGAGACACCATAATCTACTGTCGACAAAAGGTGGGGGAGAGCCTTAAAAATTATACCAATCGCTTTGTCAAGACCAAAACGGATATGGAGTACTGTAAGGACTCGGTGGCGCTTGCAGCTTTCAGGATGGGTTTGCTCCCCGGGCTGTTAAAAGACACGGTGGCAGAAAGTCAGGCGATGACCTTCGGAGCATTGCTAGATCAAGTTGAGAAGAGAATCTTGGTGGAAGAAACCCAGGCTTCGGAGAAAGGGTCAGGAGAGCAGTTGGACCATAATCAATTCCAAAGGACTGAGCCAAGCACCCAGGGCCCTCGATCGAGCGTTCAGGCTAAAAGTATGGGTCAGTATCCTCCGAGGCAAAAGTCAAACCCGCAGTACTATGGCAATAAAAAAAACTACAATCAAGGGGGAAGACTCATGTCAAACAAATGGGTTCGACCCGATTATTTTGTGGAGTTGACAGAAAATGTTGCTGCGATATTTGATAAAGCTAAATCTTCGGTCACGTTCAGGAAACCCTTTCCCATACAGACACCGAGGGAAAGCAGAAGCGTCAACAAATATTGCAAGTATCATGAGGATATAGGGCATGACACCAAAGATTGCATAGCTTTGAAGAATGAGGTGCAAGCTCTAATCGAGAATGGAATGTTGTTGGAGTACGTCAAAAAACACTCCCAGAAAAATGCTGCGGTAAAAGTTGTCTCAAAGAATACTGACACAGCCATGGTAATTTCCGAGGGGGTCGACGATTTTGACATCGAACAAGAGTATCTGGACCCCAAAGTGGGGAGGAATAATGTAAACCTGGTAGAGGAAGAAATTCTGAAGGGGAGGGTGGACAGTCTTTGTGCATTTTTCGATTCCTTGGCAATTTTCGGGGGAGACACAATCGCGGGAAATTCTAACAGCCCTCGCAAAAGGCACATGGTCAACCTGACCACCCAGATCGAAGCAGGAGTCTCCGCGCAAATGCATCGCTCTCCTTCTCCAATTATTTGTTTCGATGATGATGATATGCGGAATGTTGCAGGCCCTCATGAGGACGTTGTAGTGATTGCGGCGGGCATCGCTGGGGATCAGATTCAGAAAATACTCATCGATACAGGGAGCTCTGTTTATGAGTACTTACCGCCGCATCTCTGACCCACCGGTTATCCGAAGGTCCGATAGGACAATAGTGGGCTTTACTGGTGCCACAGCAGTTGTAGTTGGAGATTTTTAGTGTATGGTTGAGCTGGGTCGTGGACCATTTAAGAAAGAGGTAGAGGTACTTTTCATTGTGGTCGACGCACCAACCTCCTATAATGCTATCCTGGGTCGCTCTTGGTTATTCCGGATGCATGGCGTAATCTCCATGGTGCATCAATGCCTAAAGTATGTGATCGGAAACAATATTGGGACAGTCCGAAGTAGCCAGAAGATGGCACGAGAATGCTACCAGGTAGCCCTGTCCTCTAAGGGGGTTCGAGGGGGGCCCTCTGACCCAGCATAGCAATTAAAGGGCCCCCCCTCCCCCGAGGTCATCCCTTGTGATGATCCAAGGGAGGCCCCCGGATTTCAGGTCCCAGAGGAAGATTCTGCGACACACGAATTTGCGACTAGCAAAGTTCTGAAGATAGGGGTCCACCTCTCTCCAAAATTTAAAGAGAAGTTAATTACTTTCTTATCTGATAAGCTTGATATGTTTTCTTGGTGTGCGCAGGATGTCACTGGTGTGCCGGCAGAAATTATGTGTCATAAACTCGCGATACGATTGGATGTCCGACCCATAGTCCAGAAAAGAAGGCCGGTCTCCCCGGAAAAGGCCTCAGCGATTTTCTCGGAGGTCAAGAGGCTGCTGAGCATAGGTCATATTCGCGAGTCGCATTATCCCATATGGGCATCGAATTCAGTGTTGGTGAGAAAGAAAAATAGAAAGTGGAGAATGTGTATTGACTTTACAGATTTGAACAGAGCTTGTCCTAAGGATCCGATTCCTGTGCCTCGCATCGACCAATTAGTGGACTCGACCTCCGGAAATCGATTGTTATCTTTTATGGACGCTTACTCGGGATACAACCAGATTCGCCTGGCTGCTAACGATGAGGAAAGCACTTCTTTTATTACTGGGCGAGGTTTATATTGCTATAAGGTCATGCCGTTCGGATTAAAAAACGCTGGGGCGACTTATCAGTGCCTGGTCAACAAAACTTTTGAGGGACAGATTGGGCGAAACATGGAAGCTTATATCGACGATATGTTAGTCAAAAGTGAGCGAGAAGAAGACCACTTTGCTGACCTGGCAGAGACATTCCACAATTTGAGTAGAGTCAATCTCAAACTCAATCCGGAGAAGTGTATTTTCGGGGTAAGGTCAGGTAAATTTCTTGGTTACATGATCAGCGAAAAAGGCATCGAGGCTGATCCCGAGCAGCTAAAAGCTCTGATCGCGATGATTCCTCCCCGAAATATTAAGGACGTGCAAATTCTGACAGGACGACTGGCTGCTTTGAACATATTCATTTCTCGCTCGTCGGATAAGTGTGCCCCGTTCTTTAAAATATTGCGGAATGCAAAGCATTTCTGTTGGGCAGAAGAATGTTCGACCGCTTTTCGTCGAATCCAAGAGTATTTGACCTCTCCGGAAGTCTTATCTAAACCTGTGGTAGGGGAAACGTTAATTGTCTACGTAGCAGTGTCCGAATATACTGTCAGTGCCGTTCGCCTCCGCGAAGATGATTCTCTTCTAAGGCCAATTTATTATGTCAGTAAGAGTTTTCTGGATGCCGAGAAGCGATATCTCACTTTGGAGAAGGTAGCCTTAGCATTGGTAACGACGGCTTGGAAGATGAGACCTTATTTCCAGGCCCATCCAATTGTTGTTCAGACGACGTTTCCTCTGAAAAGTCTATTACAAAGGCCAGACATCTCTGGCAGGATGACTAAGTGGTCCGTAGAGCTGGGAGACTTTGATATTGAGCCTCGAACGGCGATAAAGGCACAAGTTTTAGCAGATTTTTTGGTTGAGTTCCATTCAGACAGAGAAGAACAGGAAGTACATGACATGGTTGACGAAGAAGAATGGGTGATACGGACGGATGGCGGGTCAAACATTTCAGGCAGTGGGGCAGGTGTCCAGTTGATATCCCCGCAAGGGGTAGCTATGTTCCAAGCCATTCGTTTCGGTTTCAAGGCTACTAATAATGAAGCTGAGTATGAAGTCGCTCTAGCAGGTTTACGTTTAGCTCAAATATGCGGGGCTCGGCGGATAAAATTGATCAGTGATTCTCAGCTAGTGATAAACCAAGCATCGGCGGAGTCCGAGGCCAGGAAGGAAACACTGATACAGTATTTGAAGCTGATGAAAGATTTGGCATCTGGATTTGAGGAAGTTAAGTTCGAGCATGTTCGAAGAGAGTTAAATGCCGTCCCGGATTCTCTCGCCTCCGCTTCGCGAACAGAAGGTTATCCGTGGGTGTTGGTTCAGGCATGCCCTTCGATCTCAATTGGCGAAGAGCATGCGATGAACATCTCGGAGGAAAGCCACGTGATTACGCCTGATTGGAGAACAGTTCTCATTGATTTTTTGGCTCATGATGTTTTTCCCGTCGACAAACATGAAGCTAGGAAAGTTAGATTCAAGTCCCACGGTTACATTTTGCTGGGAGGATTGCTGTATAAAAGGTCTCTGAGTCGGCCATTATTAAGGTGTTTGAGTGGGCCCGAGTCACAAATTATCCTCTCCGAGTTACATGACGGTGAAGGATCCGCTCATTGTGGATATAAGGCCTTAATCCGTAGGGTATTCCTGGCAGGCTATTATTGGCCGACTATCACGGCCGACGCAAAAGATTTGGTCAAACGCTGCGACACGTGCCAGTGCTATGCTAATGTAATTCACAAACCCGGGGTATTGATGGAAAGCATCTCGGAGGCAGTCCCGTTTGACAGGTGGGGCATTGATTTGGTTGGGCCTCTACCCATGGCATATGGGGGCAGACAGACGATAATTGTGGCAGTCGACTATTTTTCTAAGTTGGTGGTGGCTGAGCCGCTTGCGGGAACAAAGGCCAAAGACGTGATCAAGTTCGTCCTATCTAATATTTGTTGTCGTTTTGGTGTACCATTGCAGATTACCACGGACAATGGGCCTCAATTTGATAACAAAGAGTTCGAGAGCTTCTGTGTATCAAGGGGCATACGACAATGTTTTTTGGCACCATTTCACCCTCAGGAAAATGGGCAGGTGGAAGTAACTAATCGCACTATTCTCGACGGTTTGAAAAAGAACTTGGAAGGCAAAGCGGGGAAGTGGCCCGACTATTTACAGGAGGTATTGTGGGCATACCGAACGACTCCCCGAACGGCCACCGCTGTGTCCCAATTTGCCTTAGTCTACGGGATGGATGCCGTGGTCCCTCCGGAGATCCAATTCCCCTCACATCGAATAGCAACGTATGACTCGGACACAAATGACCAGAGTAGAGCATTGGCTTTAGATTTGGTTGAGGAAAAGAGACAGCGAGCACAATTGACTTCCCCTCATTATCAAACTCTTATGAGAAGTCGCTATGCGTCCAAAGTAAAGCACAAAGATTTTCAGGTGGGAGACAAGGTTTTACGCAAAGTATTCTTGCACACTAAAGATAAGAGCTTGGGGAAGTTGGGCCCTAACTGGGAAGGCCCTTACGAGGTCACCGAAAGGATAAAACCAGGCACATATCGGTTAAAAGATAAAGAAGGGCGATACCTCCGTTTACCTTGGAATATCGAGCATTTAAAATTATATCTTGATTAGCAGAGCCAGTTGACATTGTATTTCTTTTTTCCTCTCTATGTATCCCCTGGAACAAATTTTGGTGAGGACACACTATTTCCTACCCTGTTAGGCATAGGAAGGTTTTAATGAGGTGTTTCGATGAGCCCCTTAAATACAAAGATTTCTTTGCCTTAACTATTTTTTGAGTCACATCAACATGTGCCTCGAATTGTTGTCCCCTCGCATTATTTTTTGAGTCACATCAACATGTGCCTCGAATTGTTGTCCCCTCGCACTATTTTTTGGGTCACAGTAAAATGTGCCTTGATTAGTTGTCCCTTCGAATTATTCTATGAGGTCACGATAATGTATGCCCCCAGTTTTATTGTTACTTTATTCATAATTGGGTCACACTATGGTGTGCCTCAAAGTTTTGGGACCTTCGAACTATTCTTCGGGTCACACTATGGTGTGCCTCAAAGTTTTGGGACTTTCGAACTATTCTTCGGGACACACTATGGTGTGCTTCAAAGTGTTAGGACCTTCGAACTATTCTTTGCGTCACACTATGATGTGCCTCGAATCCACTCTAACTCAGTTATTATTTGATCACAATAGTATGACTCAAGATATCATCTCATTAACGTTTTTTTCGAAGGCCCCATAATTGTTCGAAGGATGATATAATTGGAGTTCGAAGGCCTTATTGCAAACATAATATGTCTGAATTTATCCAAGTAATAATTGTTTGAATGACGATATAATTGGAGTTCGAAGGCTTTATTGCAAACATAATATGTCTGAATTTATCCAAGTAATAATTGTTCGAAGGACGATATAATTGGAGTTCGAAGGGCTTATTGCAAATATAATATGTGTAAATTTATCCAAGTAATAATTGTCCGAAGGACAATATAATTGGAGTTCGAAGGCCTTATTACAAATATAATATGTGTAAATTTATCCAAGTAATAATTGTTCGAAGGACAATATAATTAGATGTTTAAAGAACTTGTTACAAACATAATATATATAAAAGTGATAAGTGTTCATTGCTCTTACAAAAATCGACCTGTCTCACATAATTAGAACAGTACAATATGTTCAAGTCATTACAAAAAGAGGCCCTGTTGGGCCATGCACAAAAAACTGACTCCTTCAGCACTTTTACTCAGTCTGAATTTTTCGAGGAGTCACTCTCCTCACCATCTGAGTCTTCACTTTCACTTACGATTATATGAGGAGGGAGAAATTCCGAGGGAACAAGCTTCCAAAAGGCCCCAGGTTATATTTAGGATGCTCAGCATAAATTTGGGTCAGCAAACCAGCTCGAGTAGTAGCATCCCGGGCCTGCAGTTTACTTGTACATGTTGCTGCAAAAGCATCCACAGCTTTATCCTTCGCCTCCTCGACTTCTACAGGGAAACCTTCGATCCGTCTCTGCAACTGATCACGGTCTGCTGTTACCGTTCGAAGGGCCTCAGTACATTGGGTGAATCCATCGCAAGCCAAGCGATGCCCCTTTTTATATTCACCTATCATTAGCTCTTGAGAATCAGTATTCTTATTGTACAAATCCCTCTCCTTTTGACAACATCTCTCTAGCATTATCACATAATTCTCAGAGGCAGAAAGACGCTCGTACAAGGCATTAGCTTGGCCCTCGATCACCGCATATTGCTTCTTGGCCTCCTCGAGCTGAGAGGCAGCAAACGATGACTTGAACTTGTAATAAATTTTGCGTTTTTCAAGATGACGCATCTTCTTTCCTTTGTTTACTAAAGTATGCAGCAAGCTCCAAAGTTTCAATGAGAACTCATCATCCAAAGGGACCTCGAACGAGCTCGAAGGAGACCCTAATGCCGTAGAGTCTAATTCGGAGAAACCACCACAAGCAACTTCTGGATCAATAAGTTGAGGGGGGTTGCTTCGAGGAACAGGGATAGGAGCTAGTCTTGGGCTGCCTTCGAGGGGGGCTGGATGAGAAGCCTGAGTGAGAGGAGAGTGCAGGGATTGATGAGAAGTTTCTCTGGGCGATTGACCACCCCTGTTCTCAGGATCACTTGCACTCCCACGGACTTCTTTTTCAAGATTAGCCTCTTCATTATTGTCAGGGGTTTCTCCTCCCTTGGACTGTTCCTCGATGGGCTCAAGAAGGACACCCTTCCCCTTCGTATCTTTTTTCTTAGCATATTTCCTTGGAGGAAGGACGGGAGTAGGGGGAGGAGGAATGGGGTTTATTGGAACAGCAGTACTTGGTGGAAGGGCTTGAGAGTTCGACGCCCCAGCATCGTCCGAGGAGGGAGGCCTTTAAGTACTAATAGGCCCTTTGGGATTCAGTGGTTGGGTTGATAATACTTCATCTTCTGGAGGTTCCCCCAGGTGGCTCTGCGAACGGGAGCGCTTGGGCAGGTAGATTGTAACGTCCTTTTGGCTGCAGCGCTCCATCACTTTCCGCTCCGAGGGCGGAGTCATTAAACCTCTCATGCTAATACGATCGAGGGGATTGAGCCTCCATAGTCGACTCCTAGCCAGATTGTCGTCGGTGAAACAAAGACGAAATCGATTGTCCCACCACTCCTTTGCCCACAAGCAAAGATTGGTGAACACAGTTGTAGCGCCCTCGACGTAGTCAGTATAAGGTTTAGATATACCAGTCATAGCTGCAACAAATAACTAACATCTAAACCAATTCCAAGTACAAGTTTGAGGAGGCATATTATTCGAAGGCACATGAGTTTTCGAGGGAGTATATTATTCTAAGGCAAGTAAGTTTTAAAGGGAGCATATTATTCAAAGACAAGTAAGTTTTCGAAGGAGCATATTATTCAAAGGCATATAAGTTTTCAAGAAATCTTAAAATTCGAGGGAGTATAGATATTCGGGGAATATAAAATTCGCGGAGTAAAAAATTGAGGAAATACTTACACTTCATAGTCCACTTTAAAGAAAGCTTGTGAGGATTTGAATGAGTGGCTTCTGATCCGGTCTCCCAGCAACGAGAGAAGAAGAGAAACTGCTGCCTCCATTTTTTGTCAGCCTCTAGTAAGTCTCTCAATAGTTTTTGCCCTCGATTGAACGTCAGCGAGTAAAAGGGAAAGTACGGATTTCGGGCCAAACCAGCAAGGCCAATGAGTTGCTCTAATAAAAATTCTTGACCTGAGAGTCTCGAGGCCATGATGCAGGCCATTAACGTAAACCACATATTGGGCCCAACCTGTGAGGGGCAAAGGTCTATCTTTGATAAGTACTCAATAAAGAAGGGGTCTAAGGGATACCTTAACCCTCAGTTCATGATTTCTGTGTATACCACCACCTCGTTGTCCCTCACAGATAAGGGTGTTTTTCCTTCGGAGGGAAATCTGATGTTAATATAAGAGGGGATGCACCATCGAGTCCTTAGCATCGTCTCCTTCTTCTTCGAAAAGTACTTGTACCGAATATTGGCAAGGGCCACCATGTGTTTATTTTCAATGCCCCGAATATTATTGTCGGTAATCCTGTCTAACTCCAAGGGCAGCACAATATCCCCTTTAGATTTTGGAACAATCTGACGAGCTTGCTCCTCGAATATTGTCGTGGAAGAAGACGTTGCAAGGTTCGCAGGACCCAAGGAAGGGGTGATTTGCACTTTTGGTTCGAGGGGCTTTTTGAGAGGTTTTTTGCCTTTGGCATCTTGAGTCTCCTTATGTCTAATGCGCATATCCTCCTCGGTAATAAGCGTCCTCGAGGGCGAAAATTGAGTTCCATGAAGGGTCATGGATGGAGTGGAAGGTAGACTAGACCCATCTGCTTCGTGTCTTCGAGGAGGGCTGTTTGAAGTACGTTGAGGGTTTATGGTTCGAAGAGGACTAGCAGAGGTTCGAGGAGGGCTCCTTGAAGTCCTTCGAGGACTCGCAGATCTCTGAGGAAGATTTTCAACGTCTGTTGGTACAGTTGGTTCTCGAATAACTAGGGGAGCTTCCCTGGCCCGTTTTCGCTCATGAGAGCTTTTTCTATCTTTATGGGACTTCTTTCTCTTCCCAGACGAGTGCTTATGTTGTCTTTCTTTTCCCATCTCTTCGAGGGGGTTCGACTCACTGAGCAGGCTTCGTTGAGAGATTTTGCGGGGTATAATTGCGGTCGAATCGTTCGAAGGAGGCCATGCACCAAAGAAGGTAATCGTCGACGGTGGGGGATGAGGCCTCACGTCTTCACCGGCAGCAATCCTCTCTTCGAACCGCTTACTAATTAACAACCACTCAGGAATTCGATGGGGCTTATTCGCCAGCTTTATCTCTCTAGAATTAATTGAACAAAAGTTGAATTTATGAGGTGAGAAGGTTGGTATTTATAGACACATATGGGCTTTCCTGACAAATCAGGCTTGTGGATCTTTTTATGATATTTGCCTAGGGACATAATGGTCCACATAGGTGGGGATTGTTCTGACACTAGCCACGGAGGAAGGCGAAGGGTTTTTATGTCAGACATAGTCAGGAGAAGAGGAAGCGTTTTCTGACACAAATGTCAGAGGAATTGGTAACGTTTCCCAAAGAATTATGCTGACACAGGTGCTCGTTACGTGACGTCAGGAAAACGATCAATCCTGGCACCCCTTTTATTTCGCCTGAGTATGAAGTCACTCGGGGGCTGATTCATCCAAAGTGGTGCAAGGATTGGGGGGCTACTCGGATAACAGAAACAATTCGAGGGGAGACTTTTCGAAGAGTTGATTTGGGGCCTCAGTGGTTCAAGGAAGCTTTGTGGAACATTCAAAGAAGTTGATTTTGGCCTCGATAAGTTGACAGTTCGAGGAGCATTGTACAAATTTCGAAGAGGTTGATTTTGACCTCGATAATTCGAGGAGCGTTGTTGGAATTCGACGAGTAACTTTGTCCTCGATGGTTCGAGGAGCTACTTATGAAAGTCGGAGAGGAAATGAGTTTTGCCTGTCAGGAGAATTATTCAGTCCTAGTAAAATAAATTTTTACTAAGACTGGGGGGCTACTGATAAGGAAGAATAAAAGACAAGGAGAAAAGTGTAAAGAAGAAACTTGACAGGAGAAAATAGCAAAGGAAAAGTATGATAGGAGGAAAATGTATAGAAATAAATGTATAAGGACTGAATTGTATTAATTATAAAGAGGTATGCAAAATAGGAAGAAGGAAAAATGTAAGGACCAAAAGATGTAATTAGTCCAAATTAAAGCGTGTGGGGTCCGTAATTGTACTATAAAAGGACCACACACGCTTCACGAATCCCGGGATGAATAGTACGAAACTCTCTCTCTCTACATTATTTAGCAATTTAAACTTTCTCTCTCTAGATCTGACACTGAGACATTTCTGTATCACAAAATCCTCTATCAACAATCTTCGTATCGCAAAATCACCCCTGGACCATCTTTAAACTCTTCATTACTAAAACATTGTCATGATGAATTTAATCCTAAGTAGGTGAAATCGGTCCTCCATAAGGTTTCACCGCTACTTAGAAAACTTAGAATCATCATTGAAATATTTAAATTTTAAGTAGGCAAAATCGGCCATCTGGAAGGTTCCGCATGTACTTAAAAAATTAAATTAGGGTTATTTTAATTTAAGTAAGTGACATCAGCCGTCCGGAGGGTTTCACTCGTACCGAGGAAATTAAAATAATGATCATGATTTTTTTTCTCAAACTCATTAAATTCATGCTAGTATGGTTTTCCCTCCGGTATATATTATCATAGTATTTTATGTTTTACATATATATACTATGCTCTTGCATGTAGTTAATTCATTTGTCATGAATCTAAATGTGTTATGTGTTGTTTGTTTCTTTTATCACTGCACTTGAGTTACAAACTATTGAAGAATCGACCATTCATACTAGATTGTGCAGATTTTATTTTATCGAAAAAGATCCACTGTTGTATTTATCTGTGTATGAATATGATTATGTTATGATTCACCCCAAACCCTCTGTCCTTAGTTCGGAAAGTTCACGAGAGGAAACTAAATAATGTGAGAAATTGGAGAAATTAAATAAGTTATGCATAGTCTCATGTTACACAGAATCCTAGTATTCGTGGGGCTGTCCCGAAAGCTGCTACCTTAGCCACATATTTTCTCATACAAGTCGAGAAAGCCTTTGCTAAGAATGAAAATGTAGATATGTAGCGCCTTATAAACAGCTCTTTATCAAAATATACAATGGAAAAGGGAAAATTGTGAGAACATTCTTAGAATATCTGCGATTGGACAAAAGCTGAAGGCAATTGGGGTAGACCTTCCTGAGGAATGTATAATACGATTCACATATGAGTCATTACTAGATAATTTTATATATTTGCAGTCGACCTATAATTATATGCAGGAAAAGTGGAATATTAATGAGTTGATTTACCATGCTACACATGAGGAACAGAGGCTAAGTGGTAATGCCTAAGGTGAATATGATAACATCTTCAAAGAGGGATGGGGCCTAAGTGGAAGGCTGATGGAAAAAATACCGGTTCAAAGCCCGATAAAGAAGAAAAATCCGTAGTAATCGGCTGCTGGTCTTCGATTTTTTGGCAAAAAAAAAATACATATGAAGAAGGAGTACGAGAAATACCGGGCTTACATGTTAAGCATATGTACTCTCATAACTTTGGTTTTTAGAATATAATATTGTTTATATGGAATATAATACTTGGTGGGTTGATTCGGATGCAACAACTCATTTATGTATTTCTTTGAAGAGTATGTTAAGGAGCATGAAGCTAAGTAAGGATAATATATCCAACTTCATGGCAAATGGGAGTTCATACCATCTTTTGGAAATTTACGATTTACATTTAGAACTTTTCTCTGGACATGTTTTATTTTTAAAGAATTTAATGTTTGTTTCTAGTTTTCGGAGGATCTTGATTTATTTTCTAGTTTTAGAGTTGTATGAATATTCTTGACTGAGCGAAGCACCCAGGGCCCTCGATCGAGCGTTCAGGCTAAAAGTATGGGTCAGTATCCTCCGAGGCAAAAGTCAAACCCGCAGTACTATGGCAATAAAAAAAACTACAATCAAGGGGGAAGACTCATGTCAAACAAATGGGTTCGACCCGATTATTTTGTGGAGTTGACAGAAAATGTTGCTGCGATATTTGATAAAGCTAAATCTTCGGTCACGTTCAGGAAACCCTTTCCCATACAGACACCGAGGGAAAGCAGAAGCGTCAACAAATATTGCAAGTATCATGAGGATATAGGGCATGACACCAAAGATTGCATAGCTTTGAAGAATGAGGTGCAAGCTCTAATCGAGAATGGAATGTTGTTGGAGTACGTCAAAAAACACTCCCAGAAAAATGCTGCGGTAAAAGTTGTCTCAAAGAATACTGACACAGCCATGGTAATTTCCGAGGGGGTCGACGATTTTGACATCGAACAAGAGTATCTGGACCCCAAAGTGGGGAGGAATAATGTAAACCTGGTAGAGGAAGAAATTCTGAAGGGGAGGGTGGACAGTCTTTGTGCATTTTTCGATTCCCTGGCAATTTTCGGGGGAGGCACAATCGCGGGAAATTCTAACAGCCCTCGCAAAAGGCACATGGTCAACCTGACCACCCAGATCGAAGCAGGAGTCTCCGCGCAAATGCATCGCTCTCCTTCTCCAATTATTTGTTTCGATGATGATGATATGCGGAATGTTGCAGGCCCTCATGAGGACGTTGTAGTGATTGCGGCGGGCATCGCTGGGGATCAGATTCAGAAAATACTCATCGATACAGGGAGCTCTGCGAATATTTTGTTTATGAGTACTTACCGCCGCATCTCTGACCCACCGGTTATCCGAAGGTCCGATAGGACAATAGTGGGCTTTACTGGTGCCACAGCAGTTGTAGTTGGAGATTTTTAGTGTATGGTTGAGCTGGGTCGTGGACCATTTAAGAAAGAGGTAGAGGTACTTTTCATTGTGGTCGACGCACCAACCTCCTATAATGCTATCCTGGGTCGCTCTTGGTTATTCCGGATGCATGGCGTAATCTCCATGGTGCATCAATGCCTAAAGTATGTGATCGGAAACAATATTGGGACAGTCCGAAGTAGCCAGAAGATGGCACGAGAATGCTACCAGGTAGCCCTGTCCTCTAAGGGGGTTCGAGGGGGGCCCTCTGACCCAGCATAGCAATTAAAGGGCCCCCCCTCCCCCGAGGTCATCCCTTGTGATGATCCAAGGGAGGCCCCCGGATTTCAGGTCCCAGAGGAAGATTCTGCGACACACGAATTTGCGACTAGCAAAGTTCTGAAGATAGGGGTCCACCTCTCTCCAAAATTTAAAGAGAAGTTAATTACTTTCTTATCTGATAAGCTTGATATGTTTTCTTGGTGTGCGCAGGATGTCACTGGTGTGCCGGCAGAAATTATGTGTCATAAACTCGCGATACGATTGGATGTCCGACCCATAGTCCAGAAAAGAAGGCCGGTCTCCCCGGAAAAGGCCTCAGCGATTTTCTCGGAGGTCAAGAGGCTGCTGAGCATAGGTCATATTCGCGAGTCGCATTATCCCATATGGGCATCGAATTCAGTGTTGGTGAGAAAGAAAAATAGAAAGTGGAGAATGTGTATTGACTTTACAGATTTGAACAGAGCTTGTCCTAAGGATCCGATTCCTGTGCCTCGCATCGACCAATTAGTGGACTCGACCTCCGGAAATCGATTGTTATCTTTTATGGACGCTTACTCGGGATACAACCAGATTCGCCTGGCTGCTAACGATGAGGAAAGCACTTCTTTTATTACTGGGCGAGGTTTATATTGCTATAAGGTCATGCCGTTCGGATTAAAAAACGCTGGGGCGACTTATCAGTGCCTGGTCAACAAAACTTTTGAGGGACAGATTGGGCGAAACATGGAAGCTTATATCGACGATATGTTAGTCAAAAGTGAGCGAGAAGAAGACCACTTTGCTGACCTGGCAGAGACATTCCACAATTTGAGTAGAGTCAATCTCAAACTCAATCCGGAGAAGTGTATTTTCGGGGTAAGGTCAGGTAAATTTCTTGGTTACATGATCAGCGAAAAAGGCATCGAGGCTGATCCCGAGCAGCTAAAAGCTCTGATCGCGATGATTCCTCCCCGAAATATTAAGGACGTGCAAATTCTGACAGGACGACTGGCTGCTTTGAACATATTCATTTCTCGCTCGTCGGATAAGTGTGCCCCGTTCTTTAAAATATTGCGGAATGCAAAGCATTTCTGTTGGGCAGAAGAATGTTCGACCGCTTTTCGTCGAATCCAAGAGTATTTGACCTCTCCGGAAGTCTTATCTAAACCTGTGGTAGGGGAAACGTTAATTGTCTACGTAGCAGTGTCCGAATATACTGTCAGTGCCGTTCTCCTCCGCGAAGATGATTCTCTTCTAAGGCCAATTTATTATGTCAGTAAGAGTTTTCTGGATGCCGAGAAGCGATATCTCACTTTGGAGAAGGTAGCCTTAGCATTGGTAACGACGGCTTGGAAGATGAGACCTTATTTCCAGGCCCATCCAATTGTTGTTCAGACGACGTTTCCTCTGAAAAGTCTATTACAAAGGCCAGACATCTCTGGCAGGATGACTAAGTGGTCCGTAGAGCTGGGAGACTTTGATATTGAGCCTCGAACGGCGATAAAGGCACAAGTTTTAGCAGATTTTTTGGTTGAGTTCCATTCAGACAGAGAAGAACAGGAAGTACATGACATGGTTGACGAAGAAGAATGGGTGATACGGACGGATGGCGGGTCAAACATTTCAGGCAGTGGGGCAGGTGTCCAGTTGATATCCCCGCAAGGGGTAGCTATGTTCCAAGCCATTCGTTTCGGTTTCAAGGCTACTAATAATGAAGCTGAGTATGAAGTCGCTCTAGCAGGTTTACGTTTAGCTCAAATATGCGGGGCTCGGCGGATAAAATTGATCAGTGATTCTCAGCTAGTGATAAACCAAGCATCGGCGGAGTCCGAGGCCAGGAAGGAAACACTGATACAGTATTTGAAGCTGATGAAAGATTTGGCATCTGGATTTGAGGAAGTTAAGTTCGAGCATGTTCGAAGAGAGTTAAATGCCGTCCCGGATTCTCTCGCCTCCGCTTCGCGAACAGAAGGTTATCCGTGGGTGTTGGTTCAGGCATGCCCTTCGATCTCAATTGGCGAAGAGCATGCGATGAACATCTCGGAGGAAAGCCACGTGATTACGCCTGATTGGAGAACAGTTCTCATTGATTTTTTGGCTCATGATGTTTTTCCCGTCGACAAACATGAAGCTAGGAAAGTTAGATTCAAGTCCCACGGTTACATTTTGCTGGGAGGATTGCTGTATAAAAGGTCTCTGAGTCGGCCATTATTAAGGTGTTTGAGTGGGCCCGAGTCACAAATTATCCTCTCCGAGTTACATGACGGTGAAGGATCCGCTCATTGTGGATATAAGGCCTTAATCCGTAGGGTATTCCTGGCAGGCTATTATTGGCCGACTATCACGGCCGACGCAAAAGATTTGGTCAAACGCTGCGACACGTGCCAGTGCTATGCTAATGTAATTCACAAACCCGGGGTATTGATGGAAAGCATCTCGGAGGCAGTCCCGTTTGACAGGTGGGGCATTGATTTGGTTGGGCCTCTACCCATGGCATATGGGGGCAGACAGACGATAATTGTGGCAGTCGACTATTTTTCTAAGTTGGTGGTGGCTGAGCCGCTTGCGGGAACAAAGGCCAAAGACGTGATCAAGTTCGTCCTATCTAATATTTGTTGTCGTTTTGGTGTACCATTGCAGATTACCACGGACAATGGGCCTCAATTTGATAACAAAGAGTTCGAGAGCTTCTGTGTATCAAGGGGCATACGACAATGTTTTTTGGCACCATTTCACCCTCAGGAAAATGGGCAGGTGGAAGTAACTAATCGCACTATTCTCGACGGTTTGAAAAAGAACTTGGAAGGCAAAGCGGGGAAGTGGCCCGACTATTTACAGGAGGTATTGTGGGCATACCGAACGACTCCCCGAACGGCCACCGCTGTGTCCCAATTTGCCTTAGTCTACGGGATGGATGCCGTGGTCCCTCCGGAGATCCAATTCCCCTCACATCGAATAGCAACGTATGACTCGGACACAAATGACCAGAGTAGAGCATTGGCTTTAGATTTGGTTGAGGAAAAGAGACAGCGAGCACAATTGACTTCCCCTCATTATCAAACTCTTATGAGAAGTCGCTATGCGTCCAAAGTAAAGCACAAAGATTTTCAGGTGGGAGACAAGGTTTTACGCAAAGTATTCTTGCACACTAAAGATAAGAGCTTGGGGAAGTTGGGCCCTAACTGGGAAGGCCCTTACGAGGTCACCGAAAGGATAAAACCAGGCACATATCGGTTAAAAGATAAAGAAGGGCGATACCTCCGTTTACCTTGGAATATCGAGCATTTAAAATTATATCTTGATTAGCAGAGCCAGTTGACATTGTATTTCTTTTTTCCTCTCTATGTATCCCCTGGAACAAATTTTGGTGAGGACACACTATTTCCTACCCTGTTAGGCATAGGAAGGTTTTAATGAGGTGTTTCGATGAGCCCCTTAAATACAAAGATTTCTTTGCCTTAACTATTTTTTGAGTCACATCAACATGTGCCTCGAATTGTTGTCCCCTCGCATTATTTTTTGAGTCACATCAACATGTGCCTCGAATTGTTGTCCCCTCGCACTATTTTTTGGGTCACAGTAAAATGTGCCTTGATTAGTTGTCCCTTCGAATTATTCTATGAGGTCACGATAATGTATGCCCCCAGTTTTATTGTTACTTTATTCATAATTGGGTCACACTATGGTGTGCCTCAAAGTTTTGGGACCTTCGAACTATTCTTCGGGTCACACTATGGTGTGCCTCAAAGTTTTGGGACTTTCGAACTATTCTTCGGGACACACTATGGTGTGCTTCAAAGTGTTAGGACCTTCGAACTATTCTTTGCGTCACACTATGATGTGCCTCGAATCCACTCTAACTCAGTTATTATTTGATCACAATAGTATGACTCAAGATATCATCTCATTAACGTTTTTTTCGAAGGCCCCATAATTGTTCGAAGGATGATATAATTGGAGTTCGAAGGCCTTATTGCAAACATAATATGTCTGAATTTATCCAAGTAATAATTGTTTGAATGACGATATAATTGGAGTTCGAAGGCTTTATTGCAAACATAATATGTCTGAATTTATCCAAGTAATAATTGTTCGAAGGACGATATAATTGGAGTTCGAAGGGCTTATTGCAAATATAATATGTGTAAATTTATCCAAGTAATAATTGTCCGAAGGACAATATAATTGGAGTTCGAAGGCCTTATTACAAATATAATATGTGTAAATTTATCCAAGTAATAATTGTTCGAAGGACAATATAATTAGATGTTTAAAGAACTTGTTACAAACATAATATATATAAAAGTGATAAGTGTTCATTGCTCTTACAAAAATCGACCTGTCTCACATAATTAGAACAGTACAATATGTTCAAGTCATTACAAAAAGAGGCCCTGTTGGGCCATGCACAAAAAACTGACTCCTTCAGCACTTTTACTCAGTCTGAATTTTTCGAGGAGTCACTCTCCTCACCATCTGAGTCTTCACTTTCACTTACGATTATATGAGGAGGGAGAAATTCCGAGGGAACAAGCTTCCAAAAGGCCCCAGGTTATATTTAGGATGCTCAGCATAAATTTGGGTCAGCAAACCAGCTCGAGTAGTAGCATCCCGGGCCTGCAGTTTACTTGTACATGTTGCTGCAAAAGCATCCACAGCTTTATCCTTCGCCTCCTCGACTTCTACAGGGAAACCTTCGATCCGTCTCTGCAACTGATCACGGTCTGCTGTTACCGTTCGAAGGGCCTCAGTACATTGGGTGAATCCATCGCAAGCCAAGCGATGCCCCTTTTTATATTCACCTATCATTAGCTCTTGAGAATCAGTATTCTTATTGTACAAATCCCTCTCCTTTTGACAACATCTCTCTAGCATTATCACATAATTCTCAGAGGCAGAAAGACGCTCGTACAAGGCATTAGCTTGGCCCTCGATCACCGCATATTGCTTCTTGGCCTCCTCGAGCTGAGAGGCAGCAAACGATGACTTGAACTTGTAATAAATTTTGCGTTTTTCAAGATGACGCATCTTCTTTCCTTTGTTTACTAAAGTATGCAGCAAGCTCCAAAGTTTCAATGAGAACTCATCATCCAAAGGGACCTCGAACGAGCTCGAAGGAGACCCTAATGCCGTAGAGTCTAATTCGGAGAAACCACCACAAGCAACTTCTGGATCAATAAGTTGAGGGGGGTTGCTTCGAGGAACAGGGATAGGAGCTAGTCTTGGGCTGCCTTCGAGGGGGGCTGGATGAGAAGCCTGAGTGAGAGGAGAGTGCAGGGATTGATGAGAAGTTTCTCTGGGCGATTGACCACCCCTGTTCTCAGGATCACTTGCACTCCCACGGACTTCTTTTTCAAGATTAGCCTCTTCATTATTGTCAGGGGTTTCTCCTCCCTTGGACTGTTCCTCGATGGGCTCAAGAAGGACACCCTTCCCCTTCGTATCTTTTTTCTTAGCATATTTCCTTGGAGGAAGGACGGGAGTAGGGGGAGGAGGAATGGGGTTTATTGGAACAGCAGTACTTGGTGGAAGGGCTTGAGAGTTCGACGCCCCAGCATCGTCCGAGGAGGGAGGCCTTTAAGTACTAATAGGCCCTTTGGGATTCAGTGGTTGGGTTGATAATACTTCATCTTCTGGAGGTTCCCCCAGGTGGCTCTGCGAACGGGAGCGCTTGGGCAGGTAGATTGTAACGTCCTTTTGGCTGCAGCGCTCCATCACTTTCCGCTCCGAGGGCGGAGTCATTAAACCTCTCATGCTAATACGATCGAGGGGATTGAGCCTCCATAGTCGACTCCTAGCCAGATTGTCGTCGGTGAAACAAAGACGAAATCGATTGTCCCACCACTCCTTTGCCCACAAGCAAAGATTGGTGAACACAGTTGTAGCGCCCTCGACGTAGTCAGTATAAGGTTTAGATATACCAGTCATAGCTGCAACAAATAACTAACATCTAAACCAATTCCAAGTACAAGTTTGAGGAGGCATATTATTCGAAGGCACATGAGTTTTCGAGGGAGTATATTATTCTAAGGCAAGTAAGTTTTAAAGGGAGCATATTATTCAAAGACAAGTAAGTTTTCGAAGGAGCATATTATTCAAAGGCATATAAGTTTTCAAGAAATCTTAAAATTCGAGGGAGTATAGATATTCGGGGAATATAAAATTCGCGGAGTAAAAAATTGAGGAAATACTTACACTTCATAGTCCACTTTAAAGAAAGCTTGTGAGGATTTGAATGAGTGGCTTCTGATCCGGTCTCCCAGCAACGAGAGAAGAAGAGAAACTGCTGCCTCCATTTTTTGTCAGCCTCTAGTAAGTCTCTCAATAGTTTTTGCCCTCGATTGAACGTCAGCGAGTAAAAGGGAAAGTACGGATTTCGGGCCAAACCAGCAAGGCCAATGAGTTGCTCTAATAAAAATTCTTGACCTGAGAGTCTCGAGGCCATGATGCAGGCCATTAACGTAAACCACATATTGGGCCCAACCTGTGAGGGGCAAAGGTCTATCTTTGATAAGTACTCAATAAAGAAGGGGTCTAAGGGATACCTTAACCCTCAGTTCATGATTTCTGTGTATACCACCACCTCGTTGTCCCTCACAGATAAGGGTGTTTTTCCTTCGGAGGGAAATCTGATGTTAATATAAGAGGGGATGCACCATCGAGTCCTTAGCATCGTCTCCTTCTTCTTCGAAAAGTACTTGTACCGAATATTGGCAAGGGCCACCATGTGTTTATTTTCAATGCCCCGAATATTATTGTCGGTAATCCTGTCTAACTCCAAGGGCAGCACAATATCCCCTTTAGATTTTGGAACAATCTGACGAGCTTGCTCCTCGAATATTGTCGTGGAAGAAGACGTTGCAAGGTTCGCAGGACCCAAGGAAGGGGTGATTTGCACTTTTGGTTCGAGGGGCTTTTTGAGAGGTTTTTTGCCTTTGGCATCTTGAGTCTCCTTATGTCTAATGCGCATATCCTCCTCGGTAATAAGCGTCCTCGAGGGCGAAAATTGAGTTCCATGAAGGGTCATGGATGGAGTGGAAGGTAGACTAGACCCATCTGCTTCGTGTCTTCGAGGAGGGCTGTTTGAAGTACGTTGAGGGTTTATGGTTCGAAGAGGACTAGCAGAGGTTCGAGGAGGGCTCCTTGAAGTCCTTCGAGGACTCGCAGATCTCTGAGGAAGATTTTCAACGTCTGTTGGTACAGTTGGTTCTCGAATAACTAGGGGAGCTTCCCTGGCCCGTTTTCGCTCATGAGAGCTTTTTCTATCTTTATGGGACTTCTTTCTCTTCCCAGACGAGTGCTTATGTTGTCTTTCTTTTCCCATCTCTTCGAGGGGGTTCGACTCACTGAGCAGGCTTCGTTGAGAGATTTTGCGGGGTATAATTGCGGTCGAATCGTTCGAAGGAGGCCATGCACCAAAGAAGGTAGTCGTCGACGGTGGGGGATGAGGCCTCACGTCTTCACCGGCAGCAATCCTCTCTTCGAACCGCTTACTAATTAACAACCACTCAGGAATTCGATGGGGCTTATTCGCCAGCTTTATCTCTCTAGAATTAATTGAACAAAAGTTGAATTTATGAGGTGAGAAGGTTGGTATTTATAGACACATATGGGCTTTCCTGACAAATCAGGCTTGTGGATCTTTTTATGATATTTGCCTAGGGACATAATGGTCCACATAGGTGGGGATTGTTCTGACACTAGCCACGGAGGAAGGCGAAGGGTTTTTATGTCAGACATAGTCAGGAGAAGAGGAAGCGTTTTCTGACACAAATGTCAGAGGAATTGGTAACGTTTCCCAAAGAATTATGCTGACACAGGTGCTCGTTACGTGACGTCAGGAAAACGATCAATCCTGGCACCCCTTTTATTTCGCCTGAGTATGAAGTCACTCGGGGGCTGATTCATCCAAAGTGGTGCAAGGATTGGGGGGCTACTCGGATAACAGAAACAATTCGAGGGGAGACTTTTCGAAGAGTTGATTTGGGGCCTCAGTGGTTCAAGGAAGCTTTGTGGAACATTCAAAGAAGTTGATTTTGGCCTCGATAAGTTGACAGTTCGAGGAGCATTGTACAAATTTCGAAGAGGTTGATTTTGACCTCGATAATTCGAGGAGCGTTGTTGGAATTCGACGAGTAACTTTGTCCTCGATGGTTCGAGGAGCTACTTATGAAAGTCGGAGAGGAAATGAGTTTTGCCTGTCAGGAGAATTATTCAGTCCTAGTAAAATAAATTTTTACTAAGACTGGGGGGCTACTGATAAGGAAGAATAAAAGACAAGGAGAAAAGTGTAAAGAAGAAACTTGACAGGAGAAAATAGCAAAGGAAAAGTATGATAGGAGGAAAATGTATAGAAATAAATGTATAAGGACTGAATTGTATTAATTATAAAGAGGTATGCAAAATAGGAAGAAGGAAAAATGTAAGGACCAAAAGATGTAATTAGTCCAAATTAAAGCGTGTGGGGTCCGTAATTGTACTATAAAAGGACCACACACGCTTCACGAATCCCGGGATGAATAGTACGAAACTCTCTCTCTCTACATTATTTAGCAATTTAAACTTTCTCTCTCTAGATCTGACACTGAGACATTTCTGTATCACAAAATCCTCTATCAACAATCTTCGTATCGCAAAATCACCCCTGGACCATCTTTAAACTCTTCATTACTAAAACATTGTCATGATGAATTTAATCCTAAGTAGGTGAAATCGGTCCTCCATAAGGTTTCACCGCTACTTAGAAAACTTAGAATCATCATTGAAATATTTAAATTTTAAGTAGGCAAAATCGGCCATCTGGAAGGTTCCGCATGTACTTAAAAAATTAAATTAGGGTTATTTTAATTTAAGTAAGTGACATCAGCCGTCCGGAGGGTTTCACTCGTACCGAGGAAATTAAAATAATGATCATGATTTTTTTTCTCAAACTCATTAAATTCATGCTAGTATGGTTTTCCCTCCGGTATATATTATCATAGTATTTTATGTTTTACATATATATACTATGCTCTTGCATGTAGTTAATTCATTTGTCATGAATCTAAATGTGTTATGTGTTGTTTGTTTCTTTTATCACTGCACTTGAGTTACAAACTATTGAAGAATCGACCATTCATACTAGATTGTGCAGATTTTATTTTATCGAAAAAGATCCACTGTTGTATTTATCTGTGTATGAATATGATTATGTTATGATTCACCCCAAACCCTCTGTCCTTAGTTCGGAAAGTTCACGAGAGGAAACTAAATAATGTGAGAAATTGGAGAAATTAAATAAGTTATGCATAGTCTCATGTTACACAGAATCCTAGTATTCGTGGGGCTGTCCCGAAAGCTGCTACCTTAGCCACATATTTTCTCATACAAGTCGAGAAAGCCTTTGCTAAGAATGAAAATGTAGATATGTAGCGCCTTATAAACAGCTCTTTATCAAAATATACAATGGAAAAGGGAAAATTGTGAGAACATTCTTAGAATATCTGCGATTGGACAAAAGCTGAAGGCAATTGGGGTAGACCTTCCTGAGGAATGTATAATACGATTCACATATGAGTCATTACTAGATAATTTTATATATTTGCAGTCGACCTATAATTATATGCAGGAAAAGTGGAATATTAATGAGTTGATTTACCATGCTACACATGAGGAACAGAGGCTAAGTGGTAATGCCTAAGGTGAATATGATAACATCTTCAAAGAGGGATGGGGCCTAAGTGGAAGGCTGATGGAAAAAATACCGGTTCAAAGCCCGATAAAGAAGAAAAATCCGTAGTAATCGGCTGCTGGTCTTCGATTTTTTGGCAAAAAAAAAATACATATGAAGAAGGAGTACGAGAAATACCGGGCTTACATGTTAAGCATATGTACTCTCATAACTTTGGTTTTTAGAATATAATATTGTTTATATGGAATATAATACTTGGTGGGTTGATTCGGATGCAACAACTCATTTATGTATTTCTTTGAAGAGTATGTTAAGGAGCATGAAGCTAAGTAAGGATAATATATCCAACTTCATGGCAAATGGGAGTTCATACCATCTTTTGGAAATTTACGATTTACATTTAGAACTTTTCTCTGGACATGTTTTATTTTTAAAGAATTTAATGTTTGTTTCTAGTTTTCGGAGGATCTTGATTTATTTTCTAGTTTTAGAGTTGTATGAATATTCTTGACTGAGCGAAGCACCCAGGGCCCTCGATCGAGCGTTCAGGCTAAAAGTATGGGTCAGTATCCTCCGAGGCAAAAGTCAAACCCGCAGTACTATGGCAATAAAAAAAACTACAATCAAGGGGGAAGACTCATGTCAAACAAATGGGTTCGACCCGATTATTTTGTGGAGTTGACAGAAAATGTTGCTGCGATATTTGATAAAGCTAAATCTTCGGTCACGTTCAGGAAACCCTTTCCCATACAGACACCGAGGGAAAGCAGAAGCGTCAACAAATATTGCAAGTATCATGAGGATATAGGGCATGACACCAAAGATTGCATAGCTTTGAAGAATGAGGTGCAAGCTCTAATCGAGAATGGAATGTTGTTGGAGTACGTCAAAAAACACTCCCAGAAAAATGCTGCGGTAAAAGTTGTCTCAAAGAATACTGACACAGCCATGGTAATTTCCGAGGGGGTCGACGATTTTGACATCGAACAAGAGTATCTGGACCCCAAAGTGGGGAGGAATAATGTAAACCTGGTAGAGGAAGAAATTCTGAAGGGGAGGGTGGACAGTCTTTGTGCATTTTTCGATTCCCTGGCAATTTTCGGGGGAGGCACAATCGCGGGAAATTCTAACAGCCCTCGCAAAAGGCACATGGTCAACCTGACCACCCAGATCGAAGCAGGAGTCTCCGCGCAAATGCATCGCTCTCCTTCTCCAATTATTTGTTTCGATGATGATGATATGCGGAATGTTGCAGGCCCTCATGAGGACGTTGTAGTGATTGCGGCGGGCATCGCTGGGGATCAGATTCAGAAAATACTCATCGATACAGGGAGCTCTGCGAATATTTTGTTTATGAGTACTTACCGCCGCATCTCTGACCCACCGGTTATCCGAAGGTCCGATAGGACAATAGTGGGCTTTACTGGTGCCACAGCAGTTGTAGTTGGAGATTTTTAGTGTATGGTTGAGCTGGGTCGTGGACCATTTAAGAAAGAGGTAGAGGTACTTTTCATTGTGGTCGACGCACCAACCTCCTATAATGCTATCCTGGGTCGCTCTTGGTTATTCCGGATGCATGGTGTAATCTCCATGGTGCATCAATGCCTAAAGTATGTGATCGGAAACAATATTGGGACAGTCCGAAGTAGCCAGAAGATGGCACGAGAATGCTACCAGGTAGCCCTGTCCTCTAAGGGGGTTCGAGGGGGGCCCTCTGACCCAGCATAGAAATTAAAGGGCCCCCCCTCCCCCGAGGTCATCCCTTGTGATGATCCAAGGGAGGCCCCCGGATTTCAGGTCCCAGAGGAAGATTCTGCGATACACGAATTTGCGACTAGCAAAGTTCTGAAGATAGGGGTCCACCTCTCTCCAAAATTTAAAGAGAAGTTAATTACTTTCTTATCTGATAAGCTTGATATGTTTTCTTGGTGTGCGCAGGATGTCACTGGTGTGCCGGCAGAAATTATGTGTCATAAACTCGCGATACGATTGGATGTCCGACCCATAGTCCAGAAAAGAAGGCCGGTCTCCCCGGAAAAGGCCTCAGCGATTTTCTCGGAGGTCAAGAGGCTGCTGAGCATAGGTCATATTCGCGAGTCGCATTATCCCATATGGGCATCGAATTCAGTGTTGGTGAGAAAGAAAAATAGAAAGTGGAGAATGTGTATTGACTTTACAGATTTGAACAGAGCTTGTCCTAAGGATCCGATTCCTGTGCCTCGCATCGACCAATTAGTGGACTCGACCTCCGGAAATCGATTGTTATCTTTTATGGACGCTTACTCGGGATACAACCAGATTCGCCTGGCTGCTAACGATGAGGAAAGCACTTCTTTTATTACTGGGCGAGGTTTATATTGCTATAAGGTCATGCCGTTCGGATTAAAAAACGCTGGGGCGACTTATCAGTGCCTGGTCAACAAAACTTTTGAGGGACAGATTGGGCGAAACATGGAAGCTTATATCGACGATATGTTAGTCAAAAGTGAGCGAGAAGAAGACCACTTTGCTGACCTGGCAGAGACATTCCACAATTTGAGTAGAGTCAATCTCAAACTCAATCCGGAGAAGTGTATTTTCGGGGTAAGGTCAGGTAAATTTCTTGGTTACATGATCAGCGAAAAAGGCATCGAGGCTGATCCCGAGCAGCTAAAAGCTCTGATCGCGATGATTCCTCCCCGAAATATTAAGGACGTGCAAATTCTGACAGGACGACTGGCTGCTTTGAACATATTCATTTCTCGCTCGTCGGATAAGTGTGCCCCGTTCTTTAAAATATTGCGGAATGCAAAGCATTTCTGTTGGGCAGAAGAATGTTCGACCGCTTTTCGTCGAATCCAAGAGTATTTGACCTCTCCGGAAGTCTTATCTAAACCTGTGGTAGGGGAAACGTTAATTGTCTACGTAGCAGTGTCCGAATATACTGTCAGTGCCGTTCTCCTCCGCGAAGATGATTCTCTTCTAAGGCCAATTTATTATGTCAGTAAGAGTTTTCTGGATGCCGAGAAGCGATATCTCACTTTGGAGAAGGTAGCCTTAGCATTGGTAACGACGGCTTGGAAGATGAGACCTTATTTCCAGGCCCATCCAATTGTTGTTCAGACGACGTTTCCTCTGAAAAGTCTATTACAAAGGCCAGACATCTCTGGCAGGATGACTAAGTGGTCCGTAGAGCTGGGAGACTTTGATATTGAGCCTCGAACGGCGATAAAGGCACAAGTTTTAGCAGATTTTTTGGTTGAGTTCCATTCAGACAGAGAAGAACAGGAAGTACATGACATGGTTGACGAAGAAGAATGGGTGATACGGACGGATGGCGGGTCAAACATTTCAGGCAGTGGGGCAGGTGTCCAGTTGATATCCCCGCAAGGGGTAGCTATGTTCCAAGCCATTCGTTTCGGTTTCAAGGCTACTAATAATGAAGCTGAGTATGAAGTCGCTCTAGCAGGTTTACGTTTAGCTCAAATATGCGGGGCTCGGCGGATAAAATTGATCAGTGATTCTCAGCTAGTGATAAACCAAGCATCGGCGGAGTCCGAGGCCAGGAAGGAAACACTGATACAGTATTTGAAGCTGATGAAAGATTTGGCATCTGGATTTGAGGAAGTTAAGTTCGAGCATGTTCGAAGAGAGTTAAATGCCGTCCCGGATTCTCTCGCCTCCGCTTCGCGAACAGAAGGTTATCTGTGGGTGTTGGTTCAGGCATGCCCTTCGATCTCAATTGGCGAAGAGCATGCGATGAACATCTCGGAGGAAAGCCACGTGATTACGCCTGATTGGAGAACAGTTCTCATTGATTTTTTGGCTCATGATGTTTTTCCCGTCGACAAACATGAAGCCAGGAAAGTTAGATTCAAGTCCCACGGTTACATTTTGCTGGGAGGATTGCTGTATAAAAGGTCTCTGAGTCGGCCATTGTGTATAAAAGGTGTTTGAGTGGGCCCGAGTCACAAATTATCCTCTCCGAGTTACATGACGGTGAAGGATCCGCTCATTGTGGATATAAGGCCTTAATCCGTAGGGTATTCCTGGCAGGCTATTATTGGCCGACTATCACGGCCGACGCAAAAGATTTGGTCAAACGCTGCGACACGTGCCAGTGCTATGCTAATGTAATTCACAAACCCGGGGTATTGATGGAAAGCATCTCGGAGGCAGTCCCGTTTGACAGGTGGGGCATTGATTTGGTTGGGCCTCTACCCATGGCATATGGGGGCAGACAGACGATAATTGTGGCAGTCGACTATTTTTCTAAGTGGGTGGTGGCTGAGCCGCTTGCGGGAACAAAGGCCAAAGACGTGATCAAGTTCGTCCTATCTAATATTTGTTGTCGTTTGGTGTACCATTGCAGATTACCACGGACAATGGGCCTCAATTTGATAACAAAGAGTTCGAGAGCTTCTGTGTATCAAGGGGCATACGACAATGTTTTTTGGCACCATTTCACCCTCAGGAAAATGGGCAGGTGGAAGTAACTAATCGCACTATTCTCGACGGTTTGAAAAAGAACTTGGAAGGCAAAGCGGGGAAGTGGCCCGACTATTTACAGGAGGTATTGTGGGCATACCGAACGACTCCCCGAACGGCCACCGCTGTGTCCCAATTTGCCTTAGTCTACGGGATGGATGCCGTGGTCCCTCCGGAGATCCAATTCCCCTCACATCGAATAGCAACGTATGACTCGGACACAAATGACCAGAGTAGAGCATTGGCTTTAGATTTGGTTGAGGAAAAGAGACAGCGAGCACAATTGACTTCCCCTCATTATCAAACTCTTATGAGAAGTCGCTATGCGTCCAAAGTAAAGCACAAAGATTTTCAGGTGGGAGACAAGGTTTTACGCAAAGTATTCTTGCACACTAAAGATAAGAGCTTGGGGAAGTTGGGCCCTAACTGGGAAGGCCCTTACGAGGTCACCGAAAGGATAAAACCAGGCACATATCGGTTAAAAGATAAAGAAGGGCGATACCTCCGTTTACCTTGGAATATCGAGCATTTAAAATTATATCTTGATTAGCAGAGCCAGTTGACATTGTATTTCTTTTTCCTCTCTATGTATCCCCTGGAACAAATTTTGGTGAGGACACACTATTTCCCTACCATGTTAGGCATAGGAAGGTTTTAATGAGGTGTTTCGATGAGCCCCTTAAATACAAAGATTTCTTTGCCTTAACTATTTTTTGAGTCACATCAACATGTGCCTCGAATTGTTGTCCCCTCGCATTATTTTTTGAGTCACATCAACATGTGCCTCGAATTGTTGTCCCCTCGCACTATTTTTTGGGTCACAGTAAAATGTGCCTTGATTAGTTGTCCCTTCGAATTATTCTATGAGGTCACGATAATGTATGCCCCCAGTTTTATTGTTACTTTATTCATAATTGGGTCACACTATGGTGTGCCTCAAAGTTTTGGGACCTTCGAACTATTCTTCGGGTCACACTATGGTGTGCCTCAAAGTTTTGGGACTTTCGAACTATTCTTCGGGACACACTATGGTGTGCTTCAAAGTGTTAGGACCTTCGAACTATTCTTTGCGTCACACTATGATGTGCCTCGAATCCACTCTAACTCAGTTATTATTTGATCACAATAGTATGACTCAAGATATCATCTCATTAACGTTTTTTTCGAAGGCCCCATAATTGTTCGAAGGATGATATAATTGGAGTTCGAAGGCCTTATTGCAACATAATATGTCTGAATTTATCCAAGTAATAATTGTTTGAATGACGATATAATTGGAGTTCGAAGGCCTTATTGCAAACATAATATGTCTGAATTTATCCAAGTAATAATTGTTCGAAGGACGATATAATTGGAGTTCGAAGGGCTTATTGCAAATATAATATGTGTAAATTTATCCAAGTAATAATTGTCCGAAGGACAATATAATTGGAGTTCGAAGGCCTTATTACAAATATAATATGTGTAAATTTATCCAAGTAATAATTGTTCGAAGGACAATATAATTAGATGTTTAAAGAACTTGTTACAAACATAATATATATAAAAGTGATAAGTGTTCATTGCTCTTACAAAAATCGACCTGTCTCACATAATTAGAACAGTACAATATGTTCAAGTCATTACAAAAAGAGGCCCTGTTGGGCCATGCACAAAAAACTGACTCCTTCAGCACTTTTACTCAGTCTGAATTTTTCGAGGAGTCACTCTCCTCACCATCTGAGTCTTCACTTTCACTTACGATTATATGAGGAGGGAGAAATTCCGAGGGAACAAGCTTCCAAAAGGCCCCAGGTTATATTTAGGATGCTCAGCATAAATTTGGGTCAGCAAACCAGCTCGAGTAGTAGCATCCCGGGCCTGCAGTTTACTTGTACATGTTGCTGCAAAAGCATCCACAGCTTTATCCTTCGCCTCCTCGACTTCTACAGGGAAACCTTCGATCCGTCTCTGCAACTGATCACGGTCTGCTGTTACCGTTCGAAGGGCCTCAGTACATTGGGTGAATCCATCGCAAGCCAAGCGATGCCCCTTTTTATATTCACCTATCATTAGCTCTTGAGAATCAGTATTCTTCTTGTACAAATCCCTCTCCTTTTGACAACATCTCTCTAGCATTATCACATAATTCTCAGAGGCAGAAAGACGCTCGTACAAGGCATTAGCTTGGCCCTCGATCACCGCATTTGCTTCTTGGCCTCCTCGAGCTGAGAGGCAGCAAACGATGACTTGAACTTGTAATAAATTTTGCGTTTTTCAAGATGACGCATCTTCTTTCCTTTGTTTACTAAAGTATGCAGCAAGCTCCAAAGTTTCAATGAGAACTCATCATCCAAAGGGACCTCGAACGAGCTCGAAGGAGACCCTAATGCCGTAGAGTCTAATTCGGAGAAACCACCACAAGCAACTTCTGGATCAATAAGTTGAGGGGGGTTGCTTCGAGGAACAGGGATAGGAGCTAGTCTTGGGCTGCCTTCGAGGGGGGCTGGATGAGAAGCCTGAGTGAGAGGAGAGTGCAGGGATTGATGAGAAGTTTCTCTGGGCGATTGACCACCCCTGTTCTCAGGATCACTTGCACTCCCACGGACTTCTTTTTCAAGATTAGCCTCTTCATTATTGTCAGGGGTTTCTCCTCCCTTGGACTGTTCCTCGATGGGCTCAAGAAGGACACCCTTCCCCTTCGTATCTTTTTTCTTAGCATCTTTCCTTGGAGGAAGGACGGGAGTAGGGGGAGGAGGAATGGGGTTTATTGGAACAGCAGTACTTGGTGGAAGGGCTTGAGAGTTCGACGCCCCAGCATCGTCCGAGGAGGGAGGCCTTTAAGTACTAATAGGCCCTTTGGGATTCAGTGGTTGGGTTGATAATACTTCATCTTCTGGAGGTTCCCCCAGGTGGCTCTGCGAACGGGAGCGCTTGGGCAGGTAGATTGTAACGTCCTTTTGGCTGCAGCGCTCCATCACTTTCCGCTCCGAGGGCGGAGTCATTAAACCTCTCATGCTAATACGATCGAGGGGATTGAGCCTCCATAGTCGACTCCTAGCCAGATTGTCGTCGGTGAAACAAAGACGAAATCGATTGTCCCACCACTCCTTTGCCCACAAGCAAAGATTGGTGAACACAGTTGTAGCGCCCTCGACGTAGTCAGTATAAGGTTTAGATATACCAGTCATAGCTGCAACAAATAACTAACATCTAAACCAATTCCAAGTACAAGTTTGAGGAGGCATATTATTCGAAGGCACATGAGTTTTCGAGGGAGTATATTATTCTAAGGCAAGTAAGTTTTAAAGGGAGCATATTATTCAAAGACAAGTAAGTTTTCGAAGGAGCATATTATTCAAAGGCATATAAGTTTTCAAGAAATCTTAAAATTCGAGGGAGTATAGATATTCGGGGAATATAAAATTCGCGGAGTAAAAAATTGAGGAAATACTTACACTTCATAGTCCACTTTAAAGAAAGCTTGTGAGGATTTGAATGAGTGGCTTCTGATCCGGTCTCCCAGCAACGAGAGAAGAAGAGAAACTGCTGCCTCCATTTTTTGTCAGCCTCTAGTAAGTCTCTCAATAGTTTTTGCCCTCGATTGAACGTCAGCGAGTAAAAGGGAAAGTACGGATTTCGGGCCAAACCAGCAAGGCCAATGAGTTGCTCTAATAAAAATTCTTGACCTGAGAGTCTCGAGGCCATGATGCAGGCCATTAACGTAAACCACATATTGGGCCCAACCTGTGAGGGGCAAAGGTCTATCTTTGATAAGTACTCAATAAAGAAGGGGTCTAAGGGATACCTTAACCCTCAGTTCATGATTTCTGTGTATACCACCACCTCGTTGTCCCTCACAGATAAGGGTGTTTTTCCTTCGGAGGGAAATCTGATGTTAATATAAGAGGGGATGCACCATCGAGTCCTTAGCATCGTCTCCTTCTTCTTCGAAAAGTACTTGTACCGAATATTGGCAAGGGCCACCATGTGTTTATTTTCAATGCCCCGAATATTATTGTCGGTAATCCTGTCTAACTCCAAGGGCAGCACAATATCCCCTTTAGATTTTGGAACAATCTGACGAGCTTGCTCCTCGAATATTGTCGTGGAAGAAGACGTTGCAAGGTTCGCAGGACCCAAGGAAGGGGTGATTTGCACTTTTGGTTCGAGGGGCTTTTTGAGAGGTTTTTTGCCTTTGGCATCTTGAGTCTCCTTATGTCTAATGCGCATATCCTCCTCGGTAATAAGCGTCCTCGAGGGCGAAAATTGAGTTCCATGAAGGGTCATGGATGGAGTGGAAGGTAGACTAGACCCATCTGCTTCGTGTCTTCGAGGAGGGCTGTTTGAAGTACGTTGAGGGTTTATGGTTCGAAGAGGACTAGCAGAGGTTCGAGGAGGGCTCCTTGAAGTCCTTCGAGGACTCGCAGATCTCTGAGGAAGATTTTCAACGTCTGTTGGTACAGTTGGTTCTCGAATAACTAGGGGAGCTTCCCTGGCCCGTTTTCGCTCATGAGAGCTTTTTCTATCTTTATGGGACTTCTTTCTCTTCCCAGACGAGTGCTTATGTTGTCTTTCTTTTCCCATCTCTTCGAGGGGGTTCGACTCACTGAGCAGGCTTCGTTGAGAGATTTTGCGGGGTATAATTGCGGTCGAATCGTTCGAAGGAGGCCATGCACCAAAGAAGGTAGTCGTCGACGGTGGGGGATGAGGCCTCACGTCTTCACCGGCAGCAATCCTCTCTTCGAACCGCTTACTAATTAACAACCACTCAGGAATTCGATGGGGCTTATTCGCCAGCTTTATCTCTCTAGAATTAATTGAACAAAAGTTGAATTTATGAGGTGAGAAGGTTGGTATTTATAGACACATATGGGCTTTCCTGACAAATCAGGCTTGTGGATCTTTTTATGATGTTTGCCTAGGGACATAATGGTCCACATAGGTGGGGATTGTTCTGACACTAGCCACGGAGGAAGGCGAAGGGTTTTTATGTCAGACATAGTCAGGAGAAGAGGAAGCGTTTTCTGACACAAATGTCAGAGGAATTGGTAACGTTTCCCAAAGAATTATGCTGACACAGGTGCTCGTTACGTGACGTTAGGAAAACGATCAATCCTGGCACCCCTTTTATTTCGCCTGAGTATGAAGTCACTCGGGGGCTGATTCATCCAAAGTGGTGCAAGGATTGGGGGGCTACTCGGATAACAGAAACAATTCGAGGGGAGACTTTTCGAAGAGTTGATTTGGGGCCTCAGTGGTTCAAGGAAGCTTTGTGGAACATTCAAAGAAGTTGATTTTGGCCTCGATAAGTTGACAGTTCGAGGAGCATTGTACAAATTTCGAAGAGGTTGATTTTGACCTCGATAATTCGAGGAGCGTTGTTGGAATTCGACGAGTAACTTTGTCCTCGATGGTTCGAGGAGCTACTTATGAAAGTCGGAGAGGAAATGAGTTTTGCCTGTCAGGAGAATTATTCAGTCCTAGTAAAATAAATTTTTACTAAGACTGGGGGGCTACTGATAAGGAAGAATAAAAGACAAGGAGAAAAGTGTAAAGAAGAAACTTGACAGGAGAAAATAGCAAAGGAAAAGTATGATAGGAGGAAAATGTATAGAAATAAATGTATAAGGACTGAATTGTATTAATTATAAAGAGGTATGCAAAATAGGAAGAAGGAAAAATGTAAGGACCAAAAGATGTAATTAGTCCAAATTAAAGCGTGTGGGGTCCGTAATTGTACTATAAAAGGACCACACACGCTTCACGAATCCCGGGATGAATAGTACGAAACTCTCTCTCTCTACATTATTTAGCAATTTAAACTTTCTCTCTCTAGATCTGACACTGAGACATTTCTGTATCACAAAATCCTCTATCAACAATCTTCGTATCGCAAAATCACCCCTGGACCATCTTTAAACTCTTCATTACTAAAACATTGTCATGATGAATTTAATCCTAAGTAGGTGAAATCGGTCCTCCATAAGGTTTCACCGCTACTTAGAAAACTTAGAATCATCATTGAAATATTTAAATTTTAAGTAGGCAAAATCGGCCATCTGGAAGGTTCCGCATGTACTTAAAAAATTAAATTAGGGTTATTTTAATTTAAGTAAGTGACATCAGCCGTCCGGAGGGTTTCACTCGTACCGAGGAAATTAAAATAATGATCATGATTTTTTTTCTCAAACTCATTAAATTCATGCTAGTATGGTTTTCCCTCCGGTATATATTATCATAGTATTTTATGTTTTACATATATATACTATGCTCTTGCATGTAGTTAATTCATTTGTCATGAATCTAAATGTGTTATGTGTTGTTTGTTTCTTTTATCACTGCACTTGAGTTACAAACTATTGAAGAATCGACCATTCATACTAGATTGTGCAGATTTTATTTTATCGAAAAAGATCCACTGTTGTATTTATCTGTGTATGAATATGATTATGTTATGATTCACCCCAAACCCTCTGTCCTTAGTTCGGAAAGTTCACGAGAGGAAACTAAATAATGTGAGAAATTGGAGAAATTAAATAAGTTATGCATAGTCTCATGTTACACAGAATCCTAGTATTCGTGGGGCTGTCCCGAAAGCTGCTACCTTAGCCACATATTTTCTCATACAAGTCGAGAAAGCCTTTGCTAAGAATGAAAATGTAGATATGTAGCGCCTTATAAACAGCTCTTTATCAAAATATACAATGGAAAAGGGAAAATTGTGAGAACATTCTTAGAATATCTGCGATTGGACAAAAGCTGAAGGCAATTGGGGTAGACCTTCCTGAGGAATGTATAATACGATTCACATATGAGTCATTACTAGATAATTTTATATATTTGCAGTCGACCTATAATTATATGCAGGAAAAGTGGAATATTAATGAGTTGATTTACCATGCTACACATGAGGAACAGAGGCTAAGTGGTAATGCCTAAGGTGAATATGATAACATCTTCAAAGAGGGATGGGGCCTAAGTGGAAGGCTGATGGAAAAAATACCGGTTCAAAGCCCGATAAAGAAGAAAAATCCGTAGTAATCGGCTGCTGGTCTTCGATTTTTTGGCAAAAAAAAAAATACATATGAAGAAGGAGTACGAGAAATACCGGGCTTACATGTTAAGCATATGTACTCTCATAACTTTGGTTTTTAGAATATAATATTGTTTATATGGAATATAATACTTGGTGGGTTGATTCGGATGCAACAACTCATTTATGTATTTCTTTGAAGAGTATGTTAAGGAGCATGAAGCTAAGTAAGGATAATATATCCAACTTCATGGCAAATGGGAGTTCATACCATCTTTTGGAAATTTACGATTTACATTTAGAACTTTTCTCTGGACATGTTTTATTTTTAAAGAATTTAATGTTTGTTTCTAGTTTTCGGAGGATCTTGATTTATTTTCTAGTTTTAGAGTTGTATGAATATTCTTGTCTTATGGGTAACAACAGTTCTACCATCTTTTTAGATAACATGGTTATTGGCATCAAAGTTTGATAAAGGGAGATAATTTATTTTGTTAAATACTGTTAATAATCACAATATTACCATGAATGTACAAAGTATACTAAAGTTAGGATAAACAAGCTTGTAACTGACGTTTTATTTGGTCCTCCAAATGACTCTGATTTCAGTACATGCATCGAGTGTATCAAAGGGAAACAAACCGCAACTAGAATGGTAAGGGTATATAGAGTGTTTGAAGTCTTATAATTGATGCATACTGATATTTATGGACTGTTTTCGTAAGAACCATGTAATGAGAATCGATACTTTGTATCATTTATACATGACTTCTTTCGTTTCAGATACCTCTATCTCCTTCATGATAAGTCTGAGGCCCTGGATAAGTTCCAAGCTTGTAGGACCAAAGTTGAAGAAAAACACGGTAAAAGCATTAATAGCATTAGACCAGACCGTGGTGGTGAATACTATGGTTGATAGGACATATCAGGTGAACAAAGTCAATGAACCTTTACAAAATATTTAGAGAAGTGTGGCATAGTCCCTCAATATAAAATATGGGGTTTAGGCCGCACACGTGATATATCTCAGAGACAGAACTATATACTAAAAGATATGGTTAGAAGTATGATAAGTCACTCATCTGTACCGCTATCTCTTTGGGGGGAAAACCATCAAATGTGTGAATTATATACTAAAAAAGTACAGATAAAGGCTACTGTTAGGACTCCATATAAAATTTAAAATGGGTATACGCCTAATATAAAACATCTACATATATGGGGATGTCTAACTGAGACAATGGCTTACAAACCTTAGGGGAAAAAAACTGGACCGAAAATATGAAAAAAAATATGAAACAAAATATTCTCGAACTGAGCATTCTTTTTCAAACTGAGACAATTTCCTGATATTCAGATATATTAGTCGCCGAATATTCTGCATATCGGGCTTATGACGCAGTTTCTAACGAACTATTAGGAATTCTGAGCGTTTTCAAAGATTTACCGTATGTAATTAAAAGTATCCCCTAGAGAATTTCTTGTCTTATTATGCTAAGAGGTGGCACTCAACAGGACTCCACGATTATTTGTTACATTTAAGAAGCGACAATGTTATCCACTGTGATACGGGTGCCCAAGTTCAGAAGCTACTTTCTAGCATTCAATTTTGTGATATGGTTGAAGATATAAAGCGGAGTTCTTCGAATGATTTAACCTAAAACAGTTCTTGTACAAGCTGTTTTAGTTATTCTGAAGAAATTCGACTGCCTTCTTGGCGTTTTATGATAGAAGATGTTATCGGTAATCCCTCGTATGAGAATGAGGGATCATCTATAGTAACTCAATTTTTAAATTTGAAGCAATCGCCTGAATCTCGTCTGCTCGCAGATATCCCTGAGCTTAAGCACGTTAATGACGATCCCATAAAAGATTCTGTTTTCATCAAAGAAACTGTTGTACAAAGTTCTAATGAAATACAAAAGCCTTCCAAGTGTCCAAAGATAGAAGATTCGGTCGGTCCTTGCCCATCTGGGAATGAGGGATCGCTGGTATATCAATGGAAAATTGAAAGACTTCTATCTTCAAAATGGCTTGAATCTTCTCTGGTCTTGGGTATCCAGGAACATAAGCATGTTGTAAAAAAAGTTTCTATTGTCGTTAGCATGTTGTAAAAAAGATTCTATTGTCGTCAAAGACACGGAGGCTGAAAACGCGTTGTCGGTATCAGGAGATCTTCCATTAGCTCGTACCATAGAGGGTACTACTAGTATTGGTGATACTTCAAGCGGCAAGCAGAAGCATTTGGACGATTCAAAACTCAACACTATAGCAACCCTTCCTATGAGTTCAAATGCTGATTTCGAGGCCGAGCCACCGGATAAGACGACTATATATGAACAAAAATTAGATAATGCAAAAATGAAAGTCGTTTCTTTGGTCGACTGTTGAAAAGAAGATCAAATAAATGAACATGTTTGAATTTTAGCCAGTCTCAGGTCAGTACATCTTTGCCATTTGGCTTGTTGACAATATAGTCTAATAACTAACTTCCCTTTTATCTGACCAATACTCTCGATAGAGTAACTAAAAGTACTTTATGTTATGCTTTAAAAATATTCCCACTTTATTTTACTTCTATCAGTACTTTATATTTTGGCATCATACATGCCTTTCCTTCATTCATATTAGTATGTTGTAGTAAACCCCTTTTATTTCAGTTTAGAGTAAGAAAGCTTAGTTTTGTACTACATAAAATTTACTTATCCTATGTTGTTTTCGTGCAAAATATTGTGTTTTCATGTTGATGGATTAAGAGTATTCGGCAGTTTTTTTTCAATAAAAATAATATCTTTGCTTGTCTCACAAACATGTTTTTGTGTTTAATTTCCATAGGGTGTCGAATGGGATGGAATGAAAAGCTATAGAGCAAAACGCATGCCAGTTGTGTGGGGAAGACACGCTCTTGCTATCTTCATCACCCATATATTGTTTATCATGTGCGACTCCTATTAGAGAAAAACAGAATTACTATAGGACTAAGGAAGAATAAAATCGCGTTAGCCATTGTATTTGCACCACGTATTTTCAGTTTTTGCACCGAGCGACAACTATATATGGAATCACTATATCAAAGTGGAAGCTTATTAAAAAGAACAACGTCGATGAACGTGAAGAACCATGGATTCAATGCAATGAATGGGAAGCCATGCAACATCAAATTTGTGCGCTCTATAATGTTAAGATTCACGAAGGATCTCGTTATATCTGTCCTCATTGCCGCTTAAAAGAAATTCGTGAAGATCATAGGCATTTGAATAGTTGGGGTTTTGGGGAGTAAAAGAGCTGCAAAAAACGATGCTGAGCAACTTTATCGACGAAAGGCTTTATAGGCGCCTCCAAGAAGAGAGAGAAGAAAAAGCTATGGCAGCCGGAAAGAGCATTGACTGTTGGAATTTCTCCATTGAGTTGGACCGTCACATTTTTATCGATGTATCGAACTATCGTTAATGTTAATCTAATAAAAGTAATCATAAAGAAAATAACGGTCTAGTAGATAAAATATGTATCATGAAGGTAATTGTATAGATATCAGGTTTAATTCCGAATACTGTGAAGGATTGGATTCGAAAATAAACAACTTAAGCAAAACGTAAAGTTTTGGGGTTATTTTGTAAAACAAAATAATACCGGGTTATGGTCCCTAAGGGTGACAATTTAATAAGGACGAGTCTTCATTAAGTAACTGTTTGGAAGTTACAAACGGTTAAAAGAGAAGAACCGTTTTTCTCACTTAAGTTCTATATAAGAATGAGTTTCTCATTCTTAAAAGACACGACATTAAATACATAGAGAAAAAAGGCCTTTAAGAAAAACAGGTTTTTTCCTTCAGAATCAATCATTGGGTTTTGGTTGCCATCTCTTAGAAGATCATAATCTAGCAAAGGATTCAAAGATTATCTGCTGCAAGTTCGGAATCTGAAGATCAAAGAATGTCTACATCCTGTAAGTATTTCTTCCGCATTATTACAGGATGTTTTAATTTCATGGTTCAATAAGTTAAGTAAGAAATCCGTCAAATATTTCTTACATTGACGAGGTAATTTGATAATCTTCTTAGAAAATAACCTGTCACAGTATATTATTCTGTTATAAGTATATTATGATATTTTTGCTGTTGTGCACGATAAGCTTTCTATAGATTGAAAGAGTGGTTTTGGGCTTGTGAACCGGTGCTACTGGTGGTCATGTACCACCGGTTAAAACCCCGAACCGGTGGTTCATGGCCACAAATTTATTTATTTTTTGTCCTACAAACTCTTATTTTGATGTGTTTAAGTAAATGTTTTTTTAATTTAGTTTGATTTTTAAAAAAAAAATGGTATCGCCCGGATGATACATATAGATATACTCAAGATTTCATGCTCGAATATAAAAATATAATAAAATTTTATTAATTAATCTCAATATTTATTGATTTTTTATTAATTTTAAAAAATTAAAATTAATTTTTTTAAAAAAATATACTGACATGGTTGTTTTTATTAATTAAATACTGATATTTATACTAATATCTAAAATTTAAACATAATAATGTTTTATATATATATATAATATTTGGCATGTTATTATGCATATTTATTGAATTTTGATCGGATTTTATTAATTAAAATTTAAATATAAATATATTTTAAATATTATACATACATCAAAACTCGTAAGTTAGTATATATATTCATTAAATTTGTATGAAATTTTATTAATTAAAGTTTAAATATAATTATATTTTAGATATTAAAACTCATAAGTTATTATTTATATTTTTATAAAATCTATGTAAAATTTTATTAATTAAAATTTAATGTTATTTTATTAATAAAATCTCAAATAAATTGTTGGGATAGTCTTTTTCTGTTTGTAAATTACTGTCCTATGCGGACTACCTATTATTAAAAGTCACATTGAAAGATGATATTGCAGTGTGATACTCAATTAGTAGGCTCATAATGAAAAGTTTTAAAATATGAAACTAACAATGATACTCAATTAGTAGGCTCTTAATGAAAAGTTTTAAAATATGAAACTAACACCGATACGCCCAATATCGGCACCGATACGATGACCGCAACCACATTAATTTTAGCATATGGTCGCACACTAAGGGTCGAGTATATGCTAAACAATAAGATACCTGCAATACAAACTCCAAACATAATAAGAAAATGAGAATAACTTTGTCCAGAAGTAACAATTCAAATATAAATATGCAAACGTCTACCAAAAATTTGTATTGGACCACTAAAGAATTTAGTAGCAAAGTCACAAAATAATTACCCTTAAGATAAGAGAAATTCATAAAAAAAATACATACAAAACCAAATAAATGTAGATTATGGTTCCCGAAGGCAGCATGGGAAGTATTATCACCATGGGGAAGAAAATGGTCAGCAGGATCGACCAACAACGGGAATTCGGCCTGCCCATCGCCAAAAGATTCATCACTCGAGCAAGCACTACGAACATTAGAAGGGGACCGTTACACTTTATCGAGGTTTTGATCATACATAACCAAATCTCATGAATCACTTAAGTATGTTACCAAAAGTATGATAAAAATTAGAATTATGTTTGTTTGTACCACTTTGACATATGTCTCGCGTGATTTGATCACAAATGCCTCATGTGCTTGTGTTTATAGTGTGTGATTAGTAGCGACTTGCACCATCCTATCATTAGTTACTAGTCATCTGCATTTATTTTTTAACACTTATTTTTGTTCTTGATAAGTAACCCACATTACATTTATGTACTTAAAACACAAGAACTCACGTCGTGTTTTGGACTCTTACAAAATAAATCCCATATCACCTTAGACACAAAGAAAATCTTATACAATATACACACTCACCGAAAAAATCGTAAGCGCATATAAGCAATAGTGGGCTTTATTAATTTTTGGCCCACAAAAGTTAAAATTTTAAAATGCATTGGATTGTTGTCTGTCCGGTTTTGTAAAAACCCGAACCAGACTGGACAGATATTTTACTTTCTCTGTTACAGCCGGGTCTTTAGGCTGAGGGAACCGTCTCTTCTTCTCATCAACATTCGTATCTCTACACGTCTTCTGCTAATCGGTTGTCTTGTCACTGATGTTGTTTGACTGGTATGCATGGGTCGGAAGTTTCCTAATAGTAATTGAAATGAGTCATCAAACTGTAATCGCCTTCTCCCACATACTTAGTGAGTATTGTGCCAGCATGGTACAATGCTGCTCGAATTCCTCCTTTAGCGAATCAAAAGTTATTCCAACTTTTAGACACAAGACAAGTTAGTATCGTTACATGGTCTCGACTCTAAAAAGACACAAGTTTAATACATGGAGACAAGTTAGTATCATTACATGGTCGTCCTACCTTTGTATGATATTGAAGACCTGTTTGGAGCAGCTCTGATAATGGTAACGCAAATAGTGGCGTAAAAACCAGAGACACAAACAATTTCATGAGATGGATATCTCTATTTTGCCTGAGAGGCATAACCTCATCGTATTTGAAGATCAGTTTGGCATGGGATGGTTGGGAAAGTTTAAGTAAACCGGGGTTAAGGGATTTTTATAGTTTGTGTTTGAAGAAAGGATCTTATTTAAGACGCATAGTTTTATTCCCAATAGGCCATACCTTTTTGCGCCGTAGGGTTTTGAGATTATCTAGTAAGTTAAACTCAATAAGAAAATATCTGTAGTCAAGGTTAGTGATACTGAAATAACCTTGAATCTAAAATTTTCCAAGAATTTTTTAATTGATTCAACACTTGGTTTGTCCGTAGTTAGAATAATTGAAGAAGAAGAAGTTTCAGAGAAGGAGAAGGTGGCTGTGTGATCTAGGGTTTGACAGATTTGGGAAAGATGGAGGCTTGTGGTTTCGATCTAGGGTTTGAAGAGACAAGAAGTGGGTGAAGCTGTGTTCTTAAGCTTTTTATATGGTGGGCTGTGTTCTGGACCGGGTCATGGGCTGTCGACCTAATCTCTTATGTTGGACCTAAAGCTTGGCCTTGTTGGTTGTTTTGAATGGGCCGAGTTTGTTATCAAAGGTCCATTACAATAACAAACTTTGTAACAATGTCTAACTAATTCTGTTACACAATTGAACAGAATTTTAGTGTCTATAAATACTACAAATGTAAATACAGATTAGTAGAGAAAGTTTATAATAATAAAAGATTCAGCATTTTCTTCAACCTTCATCTCTCTCTCTCTCAGGTTTCAACTTGGTATCAGAGCAGGTCACGTCTTCAATGGCAGGGACTGACTCACCATGCTTCAGCTCAGGGTCTGCTGAGCAGGTTACGTCTTCAATGGATCACCTGTTGACAAACAAAAACAATGCAATGAATCAAATGAATGCATTCACTAGTCTCAGGTTGGACAGAAACAACTTTCTTTTATGGAAGACTATGGTGTTGCCTATAATTAGAGGTAACAAGCTGGGAGGTTTCATAAGTGGTGAGAAACCTTGTCCTCCCAAGCTTATAGTTGGACCAGATGGTTCTTTAATTGATAATACAGAATATGAAAACTGGATTGCTAAAGACCAGTTGCTGTTAGGTTGGCTGTACAGCACCATGAGTGCTGAAGTTGCATCTCAGGTGATGGAGGAGGAGTCCTCCAAAGGTCTATGGGATGCGGTGGTAAGGCTTTCTGGCTCTCAAACAAAGTCCAGAGTGACTTTCTTTAAAGCTGAGTTCCAAAGAACCAGGAAAGGAGCTAGTTCTATGGAGGAGTACCTAGCTAAGATGAAACACATTGATGATAGTCTGGCTCTAGCTGGCTCACCTATCTCGCTAAGTGATTTGGTTTCACAGGTTTTAGCAGGTCTTGACAGTGAATACACTCCTATTGCAGTCCATCTAGGTGACAAAGATATCCAAAATTGGCTTGATCTACAAGCTACTCTTCTTACGTACGAAAGCAGGCTTGAACAACTAGGTAAGATTCAGGTTGCTATGGCTAATTTGAGTCTCACTTCTTTTAACAAGTCAGAAACTAAGTCTTCTGGCAACAACAACAACAATTATGGCTCCAATTCAAGGTATGGAAATAAGAATCAAGGTAGAGGCTCTAGAGGAAGGTCTTCCTCAAACTACTCTAACAATTACAGGGGTAGAGGTCCTAACAGAGGCAGAGGTGGTAGGTTCTATTACTCTAACAACAAACCTACTTGTCAAATATGTGGCAAGTTTGGTCATGGGGCTGCCTATTGCTACTTTAGGGATGATCCTAATGTGATGGGGCAAATACCAGCAGATCAACAAAGAAATGACCAGGATAAGAATGTAATGACAGTTTCACAAGAACAAGGGAATGGTGATGAAAGTTGGTATGTTGACAGTGGTGCTAGTCACCATGTCACCAACTCAGCTAAGATGCTTAACCAGAAAACACAGTACATAGGTAACAAAACAGTGATAGTAGGTAATGGTAGTAAACTGAACATTTCTAACTTAGGTAAGACTTGCCTATCTACTAAGACCAATAAACAGATCCTCCTAAACAGTGTTTTACATGTGCCCTATATCAACAAAAACGTAGTTTCTGTTTCTCAATTAACTCTTCATAATAATATTTTTATTTTCACAGTTCTAAATGTTTTGTGAAGGACAAGACAACCGGGATGATTCTACTTAAAGGCAGGGTTGAAAATGGGCTCTATAAGTTGGAGGACTCTTCTATTACTAGGACTACTAAGGCAACCTTTCCTAAGTCAAATTCTTTTGTTTCTCATGTGTCTGTTCTTACTAATACTTCCGATTCCCTAAAGGTTTGGTGGCATAAAAAACTGGGCCATCCCTCTAAACGTGTTCTGTCTGTTGTGATGAAAAGTTGTAATCTACCTACTGTTGCTAGCAATGAAAAAAATGTATGTGATGATTGTCAATTAGGCAAGTCTCACTCATTACCCTTCTCTAATTCAGTCTCTCACTCTTCTAATGTCCTAGATTTAATTCATTCTGACTTATGGGGACCTGCTCCTATCCTATCTACTTCTGGCTATAAATTCTACATATTATTTGTAGATGATTACAGTAGGTTCACATGGATATATCCACTGAAATTCAAAAGTGAGGTTGTAACTGTGTTTAAAGAGTTTAAGACTCTAGTTGAAAATCAGTTTGATAAAAAGATTAAAGTTTTTCAGTCTGACTGGGGTGGTGAGTTCAGGTCTTTTCTGTCCTTGGCTAAAGAATCAGGGATCCAGCTCAGGACATCCTCTCCTTACACTTCTGCTCAGAATGGTAGAGCAGAAAGGAAGCACAGGCATGTCACTGAGACTGGTCTGACCCTTCTAGCTCAGTCTGGTCTTCCTCACAAGTTCTGGCCAGAAGCCTTTCACACTGCTGTTTACTTGATTAACAGGTTACCTACACTCCTTCTAAAAGACAAATCTCCTTTTGAACAGCTATTTGGTTCTAAACCAGACTACATGTTCCTAAAAGTCTTTGGATGCACTTGTTTTCCTTATCTTAGACCCTATCCAACTAATAAGTTTCATTTTCACTCTGTCAAATGTGTCTTTTTAGGGTATAGTGGGGTTCACAAAGGGTACAAGTGTCTCAGTCCTAGTGGGAGAGTTTATGTGTCAAGGGATGTCATTTTTAATGAGTGTGAGTTTCCATGTATGTCTGGTTTCCTAAACACTAAGTCCCCTGAGTCTGTCTCTAGAGTCTCCTGGTTGCCTAAGTTGCCTAATCTATACATGCCAACTGAGACCTCTACTCTACAACATATTAACAGCCACCACAACAGTCACCAACATCCAAATACTAACCAACCCTTATGCTCAACCCAAATTGACAAAACAAATTCGTATATACCTTGTAATAACTCACCTGATAGCCTTGCCATCTCTCCACAAGCCCAACCCGATTCACAAGATCCCACAACTCCTCAAAACTCCTTGCCCAGCACTTTACCTGAAATACAATCATCAAAACCTGGTGAGCTATTCATTGAGCTACCTTTTGACAGAACTAATAATCAAACTACCCTTCAAACTCTATCTAACAGACACCCTATGACCACTAGAGCTAAAGATGGTATTTCAAAACCTAAGCATATCTACTCAGGAACTACTGTTACATCTACTACCACTGTTAAAGAACCTACTAAGTTTTCAGAGGTTGTTTTATGTCCTCAATGGGTTCAGGCCATGAAGTGTGAATATGATGCTTTGATAAACAATCATACTTGGTCTCTTGTTCCCCACAGTAGTAACATGAGTCTGGTGGGGTGCAGATGGGTGTATAAAGTTAAATATAACCCAGGAGGGTCTGTTCAACGCTACAAGGCTAGACTTGTAGCTAAAGGCTTTCATCAACAGCTTGGGGTTGACTTCAATGAGACTTTCTCACCAGTGATTAAAGCCTCTACGATAAGGTTAGTGCTCACTATTGCTGTGTCTAGGGACTGGGTCATCAGGCAACTTGATATCAATAATGCCTTCTTGAATGGTCATCTCAAAGAACAGGTGTACATGGTACAACCTCAAGGTTTTGTTGATCCTAAATATCCTAACCACATATGCAAGCTAAACAAGGCTCTATATGGATTGAAGCAGGCACCTCGAGCCTGGTATTCCAAGCTCAAGGATACACTAATCTTATGGGGTTTTCAAAATTCAAAGGCTGACTACTCTATGTTCTTTCTACGGTCTAAAGGTGTTTTTGTCATTCTACTGGTCTATGTAGATGACATTATTGTCACTGGTAATTATTCATCTTATGTTTCCAGATTTATTCAGAAGCTTAATTCTGAATTTTCTCTAAAGGATATGGGGTCTTTAAGGCTTTTTCTGGGTATCGAGGCTAAAAGAGATGAGTCTGGTCTATTTTTGACTCAAACACAGTATATTGAAGACTTACTTGTTAAAGAAGGCTTGTCTAATGCTAACTCTTGCACGACTCCAATGAAGGTGACTCCACCTCTCTCCAAAACTGATGGTGAACTGCTCCAAAACCCTACAAGATACAGAAGTTTGTTAGGGTCTTTACAGTACCTACTGCACACTAGACCTGACATTGCGTTTACTGTTAACAAACTCAGTCAGTTTCAACAAAATCCTACCAAAATTCATCTACAATGTGCTAGACGAGTTCTAAGGTACTTATCTGGTACTAAGAAGATGGGGCTCCACATCAAACCGGGCGAATCTCACAACCTCACAGGCTTTACTGATGCCGATTGGGCTGCCTCGTTGGATGACCGTCGATCTGTTGGTGGATATTGCATGTTTCTGGGTGACTCCCTGATTTCGTGGTCTTCAAAGAAACAAGGGATTGTCTCCCGGATCGAGTACAGAGTCAGAATATAGATCCCTTGTAAATCTGGCCTCTGAACTCATCTGGGTACAATCAGTGCTTCATGAGATTCGTCTAGATCTTCACAGAGCTCCGGTTATCTGGTGTGATAACCTTGGAGCGAGCTCTCTTGCTTCAAACCCTGTTTTTCATGCTCGAACAAAACATATCGAGTTAGATTTACATTTTATACGAGATATGGTAACACAAAACTTACTAGATATACGGTACGTACCTTCTCACGATCAAGTTGCAGACTAGCTCACAAAACCTCTGTCTCAAAATCGATTCTTGTTTCTTCGGGACAAACTGAGCCTTGGTGAACCTCCGTCTCGTTTGAGGGGGGAAGTTAGAATAATTGAAGAAGAAGAAGTTTCAGAGAAGGAGAAGGTGGCTGTGTGATCTAGGGTTTGACAGATTTGGGAAAGATGGAGGCTTGTGGTTTCGATCTAGGGTTTGGAGAGACAAGAAGTGGGTAAAGCTGTGTTCTTAAGCTTTTTATATGGTGGGCTGTGTTCTGGACCGGGTCATGGGCTGTCGACCTAATCTCTTATGTTGGACCTAAAGCTTGGCATTGTTGGTTGTTTTGAATGGGCCGAGTTTGTTATCAAAGGTCCATTACAATAACAAACTTTGTAACAATGTCTAACTAATTCTGTTACACAATTGAACAGAATTCTAGTGTCTATAAATACTACAAATGTAAATACAGATTAGTAGAGAAAGTTTATAATAATAAAAGATTCAGTTACATTTTCTTCAATCTTCATCTCTCTCTCTCAGGTTTCAACTTCCATCGAAAATCTTCTAACAAGCGTATGTTTGGATATAGCCTCCAGTATATTTTTTGTATTTAGATTCGAATCTTGTACTAGGAAATTCCAAATGTCGATTATGAACAACATGTTGGTGTGTAATCTTGACAGGTTTAGAAGAAAACAATTCTGCAAAAGATTTGTTGGCTTGATAGGCAGGGTAGAGTCGGATTGTTTTTTATATTTGGATTGATTTGTTGATGATGCAGTGCGGGAAATGCTGAGTAAGATCAGTGGATCTTCTATAAGAAGAAGAACAACCATCTTCATCCATCAGAGATGAAGCAGGAGCAAAGAAAGTGGGAAGAATCAAATATATTTATTGTTATATCATTTTTAATATATTAAATATTATAAATGAAATAAATTAATACTTGAACGAAATTATTAATGTGAGAGTAATTAGTTTTTGTCAAATCAATATTTTTTAATATTATATTTTTTAATATTTAAAAAATAGAAAAATTTTAGGTTCTTAACGAATTATAGTTAATATTCATAAGATCGGTAACAATGCAGGAATTGAATTTCACCTTTCCTTATCTATACTATTTTTCTATAAATTTTAATTAGAAAAACATTTTTTGATCAAATTCACTCATTTTTGTTGAAAAAATATTAATTAAATAAAAGAAGGTCGTAAAAATACCTAAGGTATGACCCCGAGGGTTGACAATAGAGCAAAAAAGAAACAAGATAGAAGTAATCAGATCAAGATGTGCAAGAGTAAAATGAGATGCGGAAGAATAACAAACATAAAGACAAAAAAAACTGTAGACTCAACAAAATCCAAGAAAATCAGAAATCCAAGCAGAGACCAGCAAATGGAAACCATATATGCTCTATAAAGAAAACAAAGTAAAAAAGAGTAAGTTAGTGGGGTTGGGGTTGGATAGGTCATGCAATCTTAGTTCTGAGAAATACAAAAGGAAGATAAACAAGCATATGAAACGAGACAACAAAGTCTAGGCGCAAAAGGGAGTCAAAGATTCTGTTGTTTATTTCGCCCCAAATATGGTAAATATGAGAACCAAATCAAGCCCACCGTTGTTTTCGTAGGCGGGAGAGGGGCAATTAGAAGCTTTGCGGAGCCAATTCATCCAATTTGAGTTATGAAAGATCGGGAACCCAAGCTTGAACTACCGCATTCCCATAGGCTCCATGAGAAACTACAATTATGAAGAATGTTATTTATAGTTTCATCATCGGAAGCATGCCGAAGATGGCAGAAGCTTCTCGCAGGTGGTTAACTTGTCATGGATGGCAAGCCAAATGATAAAAGAATGACAAGGAATATTAAATTTATGTTATACTAACCACGCCCACCCAACACAGGGGATGGACTTTCAGATGTCGTTGTAGGTGTCTTTGATCGTGAACTTGAGAGATCCATCTTCAATGAGGGAGTTTGGGAAATGAATGGAGAGAATGATGTTACAGATTTCATGTTTCCATTTCTCGAAGTTGCGGATTCCTATTAGAAGGCCAGATCTAACACCTATCGGAGATAAAGTCAGAAAAAGTTAGGTTCTTACCCAACCTTGAGTGATAGATAATATTATGCCCGTAAAGAAAAACAAGTGAACCATTAAGCAACTAGAGGTCAAACCAAAATGAGGTATTCTTACCGTCATCGATCGTCATCCTGAAAAGCGAACTAGCTGTGGGCCTAAAGGATAAAACTTTCCTCCACGTCCAAGAGGAGAGGAACCAGGTTTAATATCCCAGAAGTTGTTATTTTTAGCTTTATCTTTAATCTAAGAACACCAGATAGAGTTGATATTATTACTAATAATAACCATAGGTGTTTAAGGACGACCGCTTGATTTCAGGTTTTTAGATCTAGAATCTCAAGGCCACCCTCCGACAAGGGGAAGGTAACAGTTGACCATGCCACTTTAGCCTCCAAGATTTTCATCTTATGGTCGGACCAAAGGAAGCGTTGAAGGTTTTGAGAGACTTATTTGAGAATTCTTGTCGGAGGATGAAAATGAAAGATCGGTAAACGTGTCAGACGAATATGGCAGACTAAATAAACTCAAGTTGACCATCATAGGAAATGTATTTGAAGGTCCAAGAGCCAATACGAGTGGTAATTTTATAGAGGAGGAACGACAATCAGCATGTGATAGTCGACTAGTGAGCAGATGAACTCCCGTATATTTTACCGGGTGAGCTCCAACCTTAAAGCCTAAGAGGGTGATTAGATCAAGTTTGAGAGTAGGGTTGATCCCAGATAGAACGATCTGACTCTTATCGGGACTAACTTGGAGTCTCGAAAGCAACAAAAAGTTGTTGACACTATCTTGAATAATAAAGAGGAAGTTGATATCTCCATTGCAGAAGATCATCAAATCATCCGCAATGCAAAGTTTAATAATCTCGAGTTTATGACACTTCCACTGGAAGTTAAACTAACGATCGTTGGTTTTTTACTTGAGGATTTCAAATGAAACTTGTATGAAGAGAACGAAGAGGAAATGAGAGAGAGGGTCTTATTGTTTGAGCCCTCCTCTCCCTAGACATAAATTGGATGAGTCATCGTTGATATTGATGCTATAGGAGGGAATGGTAATGCATTGGATAATCCAAGTGATCATTTATTCTGGGAAATATATAAAGATAAGAATATCAAAGATGAGGTGCCATCTAACGTTGTAAAAAGATTTCATAAGGTAATTTTTTAAAGCAACCTTTTTGCCTTTAAGATTTAGATAGCACTCCTTCAGCAAATCGTGAGAGAGAAGAATGTTATCACAGATGTTTCTACCGGTCACAAAAGCCGATTGATATTTTTCGATCAAGTAGGGTGAATTTTCTTTGATTTATTGGCAATAATGTTAGAAATGTTTTTGTAAACCACGTTGCAAAAGAGCAATGGGTCCAAAATCGGAGGCATGTGAAGGAGATTCAGTTTTTAGAATAATGGCTATGAAGGTGGAGTTCCAACAAGGGTCCATATGGTTTGAGTTGAAGAAGTTAAGAACACCATTGGAGATATCATTACCCACTATAATCCAATAATTGTTTTAAAAACCCGAGTTGAAACCATCAGGATCAGGGGATTTATATTTGTCGATACTAAAGAGCGCATCTTTGATTTCATCAAGGGTAATAGAACAAGTCATAGAGGATATATTAGATGATTTGAGCCTGGTGGAGATGAGGGAAGAGACTCTAGAAATCTTAGGATAAACAGAGGGATGTCTAGTTCCTAGAAGAGTTTTGAAGTGGTTACTCAGGACTTTAGAAATTCCAGAAGGGTTGGTGATCAAATCACCATGGTTATTCATGATTGAGACAATTTTGTTTTGTACTCGCTGGTTTTTTATGCTGCTATGGAAGAATTTAGTGTTCCTATCCCAAGCTTGAACCAGATTTTTCTCTGAATTTTTTCTTAAGGAAGGATTCTTTAGCTCCGTTGAGAAAAACAAAGAACGATGAAGCCTCAATTTCTTGAGTTGTAAGAGAAGGGTTTAAAAGGTACTGATCAAGAAGGGATTATGCATTGAATAGTTCCTTTTAAGTGTTAGAAACTTTCGAGCTAATATAACTCTGGATTCACTCGTTTTTCCTTCTACTGTTCGAGTTTTATGTTGATAATATATAAAAAAAATTAACAAAATTGAACTAAGGTGTAAAAGACTGAAGTGTAGAGTTAATCACGATGTAATAACAAAGATAAATCATAAAAAACTTTGAAGCTTGGCCCTGTTGTATATTTTTACACTATAGTTTTATGAATTTTATTATTATTCTTATACCTAACACAGTCTCTTATTTTTTAAGGCTAAATAAAATTTAGAAAATATGAAGAAAAAACAATTAAAAATCCAATTTATTGACGATGAAATTTATAAGCATTTGAATAATCTCCTTAGAAAATTTATCCAGTTATGGTTAGCGAATGTTTTTTTAGAGTATCATCATATTTATATAGGTGGAACTTACCTATATTACTATATTCTTTAAGTTTCAAAAAAGAAAAGGAACGAGTTTGACCAACCTTATAGTCTAAAAGATATCATAGTATTCATAATGTTGTATTTTCAACTAAATATTTACAATTTTACGATTTAAAACATTATTTTCAAGTAATTAATTATTATTTATTGGATGAAAATGAGAGAGTTCATAAATGTTATCAATATAATAACACCATTTTGAATCCAACAAGTGTACTAACCATGCAAACAATCGATAAAATACGCCTAAGATGTCTTAAAAAATTTGTCAAATGACCATGCAAAAGCCGTAACCATAACTTTTTTTATCCTACACATGAAACTAAGTAAGAATGAGCATCACCATCCATCGTAAATAAATAACATAATATATAAAAATTAAATATATACATTATTATAACACAAAATATTAATATCAAAGATATTATGATAATATCATATATGAAATGATATGCAATAACATCGTTACATATTCATATAATATATTCTTTGCCACATATAAAACAATAAATATACTATCTGTATATAACTCACCAAAAATCATACATCAATCTTTAGGAATCATCATTTTCATGGATATAATATTTGAATTTGCTCACCTTTGAATTTTTATTTTAATAATATATATATATATATATATATATATATATGTTGCCATAAAACATTGCATTTTATTATAGAATTTTATTAGGTACAAAAAGCTGAGAATCCTTGAATTTCATGAGTTACATGAGGGAAAATTAATATTTCTAAAACTAGAAAGGGGCCGAGAAATAGATCCTCATGACTTGAGAATTTCCAAGGGGTGATGAAGTCGACATGCAATATAAGCTACCAAGACGAACAAGATAATAAGAAGACCCTCAATTTGAAGATCACAAATTGTACTGACATCAAATTTTGAAGAAAGCTAAAGGACAAAGGGGAAGATTTAATTGAACAAACCAAAGAGAATCTCTCTGCTCAAAATCAGGAGCTGAAGAGCTATTGATTACCATGCCTTTATCGATTTATTTCATTTGAATAAATTTGAGGCAATTATGTAGCATATGCTAATCTTATATAACCTATACCCAGTCTTTCAAGGAACATGATAGCTCTGTGAGAGTTTGAAGCTTGAGCTTGGGTAAAATCTAGATTTTTCTTGACCTTTAAATTCTGCTTGGATATCTAGTCTGCGGCTTTATTTTGTTTGCGAAAAATGTAAGCCACAAATATTGAAGAGAAAATTAGATTCCTATAACAACTTATTGTAGGTTCCAGGAACCAGGGGTACTTGCCTATTAGAATCATATCAGTTAAGATAACAGAATCCATTTCGATATCAAGATTTTTTATGCCTTTAGATTGACAGATTAGAAGCCCATCCAACATTGATCTGCATTCAGAGACAATGGAAATGCTTTGGCATTAGAATGATGGTTCCATTAGAATCTTTACTAGGAAATCTTCACTTGATTTTCCATATCTATCACAAGCTCCGTCCGTATTTAGCTTATAACGATTAACCTTAGGATTGTTCCAGTTTAGAGAAACAGAGATTCTGGGTTTTATCAAGTGGTTAATACAACCCAAAATAGATACTTTACTTGAATGACTTCCCAAATGACATCTTTTGAGCATGTTGGCCCTATCAAGACAGGTGAACTTATAGATAACCTGATCAATCATTAATTTCAGAGTAATGATTTTATTCAAATGTTTTTTTTAATTTCTAGAAAACCAAATAATCCATGTTATTATAGGTGGGATGATGGATTTGATATGTATATTTATGATTGTAGACCAGAATCATGCCCTAATTAGGTGAGGAAATGACATAGATTTGCTAATATTAACGTTGAGGATAATAGCAAAATAATTCCGCACAACCAAGAGGTAAAATTTTTAACAAATAGGTGGTTGAGGCTCTTAATGTTGTCACATTGTTGACACTTTGAAGCAATTTGAAAATCTTTCTTTTGAAGTATAGTATTAATTGAGAGCTAATTGTAAAGAGCCCTTCAGCGTAAGAAGGAACATTTTTTTGAAGTGATAGAATTTGAGGCTTTCTTGAATATATTTGAGACATTTCCTTTAGTTCTTATTGTGGTCCAAGTATCTTTAGATTTAAAAGAGACATCCAGAAAAAGAGACCAGTAGATCGAGTCAGAATTAGAGTTCAGAGAGACTCTCTGAATTTTATGAATTTCAATAATGGTTACTGAGGATTCAAGTTTATTCAAATTCCAGGGTCCATTTTCCATTAGTTTCTATCTTCAAAACCTTCAAACCATCTTATGTTTTTAGTCTGGTTATAATAAATGAAAGGTTTAGATGAGCACCAACAATCAAGCCACAAGTCTATCTTCCTTTTTCCCAGCTTCCACAAGATAAACTTGTTAGTCTTATCTCTAACTTTGATCAGCCTAATCTAGGTTTTAGAGCTTCAGGTAGGTTTGGGAGCATTTATATGGTGGTGTTTCTTGTATTAAATGAAATATATCATTTTAGCCCAAAGAGACTCTCGTCTTCTGAGATTCAGCCAAAGTTTTGGAGAAAGTTTTTTGAACATCAACAATACTCTTAACATTCGGAGCCTCCTCCTTATAAGGTTTACAAAGACTGTCCCATTTAACCCAGTTAATAGCCAATCTATTTTCTTTAGTACCCCATAGAAATTTGTTGTAGATTATCTCAATTCTTTTGATTGCACCCTTAGGGAAGATTGAATTTTGAGTTGTAAAAATAGGGTAGGCAGATAATATAGATTGAATTGAAGTAAGCCTTTGTCCAAAAGAAAGCATACTACTAACCCATTCTGATATCTTCTTCCTGATCTTGAAAAATAAATCATCAAAGTTATTATTGTTGTTGTTTGTGTAAATTAAGTCACCCAGTTATTTGAAAATAACATGGCTGGGCTTAAATATAATGATTTTTTCTAATTCTTTAACCCTTTGATGGTTCATCTTGATATGAACAATGAACTTTGATTTATCTTTATTGATTACTGACCTGATTTCTTTTGATAATGATCCACGAAACTATTAACATTGTGGATTGAAGAAGTAGATCTATTGTTGAAGATGAGGAGATCATCAACAAAGGCTAGGCAATGTATACATAATGTTCATCTAGACTTATACCTGATTCCTTGATTTTTAGTAGACAATATCTTGAGGCCCCTGATAAGGTATTCTTCTGCCATTATAAAAAGGCTGGAAGATAATGAGTCTCCATGCCTCAGGCCTCTAATTGATTTAAGGAAACCTTTCATTTTATCATTGATTACAATTGAGGAGAAAACATTGCAGATACTTCTTTCCACCAGTTTTAGGAAGTTAGGATTAAAACCAAATTTTTTGAAGAGAAATCTGTGATCAAGCCTATCAAAGGCTTTGGCCATATCTATTTTGATAAGAACATTATTACCTGTAGTCTTTGTGTTGATGTCATAGAAAATTTCTTGGGCTATTAGAAAGGTCTCTTGAATATTTATCCCTTAAACAAATGCTCCATGTTCTTCAGATATAATTTTAGGCAGAAGGGCAACAATTCTGGAGTTGAGAATCTTTGATATAATCTTGTTTAACACTGTAGTGAGGCTGATAGATTTGAACTCTTGCTAAGTATTTAGAGAAGAGGTTTTAGGAATTAGACAACTGATTGTAGAGTGAATTCCTTTAGGAATCTGATTGTTTTTTAATACAGTCTCAATTGCATCACATATTTCTTTAGCAATGGTAGTCCAACAGATTTGGAAAAATTTCCCATTGAGTCCATCTGGACCTGCAGCACAATTAGGGTTAAGGGATTTGATAACATTGTGAATTTCAAACACACTAGGGATAGACATAAGCATTGATTTATCCTCATCATTGATAATAGAATGAATAAGGTCAATGAATTCATCACTATCATTGTTGTTAGAGTCATATAGTAACTTTTTAACATTCTGCACTGTAGAATTTCCAATAGCCTCTTGATCATCTAACCATTATCACCATTCCATATTTTATTTATTATGTTCCTCTTGTTCCTTCTTTTCACAAAATTATGGAAGAAGTCAGTGTTTTTATCACTGTCTTTAAGCCAGTTTCAGTGAGTTTTATGCTCCCAATAAGCTTCTGTCTTAGCTAGAAGAGTCAGGTGAATATTTTTAGTTTTATCATGAAGAATTTTATCTTCTAAAAAGTTAGATTCTTGAAAGTTGGCTTCCCTGAAATTGATTTCTTTCTCCACTTGATTAATAGAATCAAATACATTTCCAAATAAAAATTTATTCCAATACTTTAAATCAGTTTTCAATCTTCTGAGCTTGAACCAGAATTTTTCAATAGGACTGCCTATCATATCAGCATACCAACTGTGATTAACCATATCCATAAAGTCTTTATGCATAATCCACGTGTTAAGAAATTTGAATGATAATTTAAACTTCCATTGACTGGTGGATATAGTGGTAATGATTGGTGAATGATCAGAATGGGATTTGGCAAGATGAGTAACTTTGGTAATGTCAAAGTAGTTGAGCCAGGATTTATTGTATAGAACACGATCAAGCCTTTTACACTTACTCCTATTAGTCCATGTGAACTTAGGGCCAGAAAATCCATCATCATTGAGATAACAATCTAATATAACATTATTGAAATCATCAATGCTTCAAAGACAAGGAGTGGAACAAGAAAGTTGTTCACTAGTGTTTAAGATAGCATTAAAGTCTCCAAAAATGAACCATTCCATAGTATTATTTTCAATAGCTCTAAGATTTTCCCAAAGAGAAGTTCTCAATATTTTTTACACTTTTCATAGACTGTAGTGACTCTGAAGTCTTTATTTAGAGCTTGATGATTTACATTTATATTAACAAACTGATCATCATTAACTAGAAGCTCAACATTGAATTCAAAATTCCAAAACACCCAGATTTTGTTACTTACATTACCCATATAGCAATTGAATCCCAGTTTTTTTGAAAAAACATCAATATTAGATTGATGAACCATAGGTTTATGAAGAGTGAGAAAGTCTTCCGATTCTGATTTCTTGAGAGATTTAAGTCTCCTTAAAGTCTCTTTATTGCCTAACCCTCTAACATTCCAATTTAAGATGGAAATAGTCATTTAAACATGTTATACGGTTTTGTAGTTCCTTTGGACTGCATTATTTTAGATGAAATATGGCCTTTAGTATTCCACCCTATTATCTTCTTGGATTTTATGGATTCTATTTTTTTGAATTCTTTGACATTATCTTTCTTTATGTTACCAGGAGAGCTGGGGAGACTACAAGTGGTAGCTTTTATTGGAGAGACTGGATCATGGCAAAGTCTTCTTTAGTCTTGTTTAGAGCAAATAGGATGCCTCTATCAATTGTATGTAAAACTTCAATCACTTCATGATTAGTTACAGGTTTAGATGAAGAAGGCTCACCTAAATCTAATATGTTGTATATTATGTTTGCAGGATCACTTTCCACATAATTCAATTATTCCATTTGAGGATCTTTAGGTGTAGGTACTTGCTCAATAGAATGATCTGGTAATGTGATCTTTTGATCCACATTTTTTCCATCTTTGTTGTTAACTATAACTGATTTCCGTTTATGAATGTAGGATTTGTTTATGATTAGTTTACTTTTAGAAATTGATTCAGTAAGATTTTTCTAGGAGGTTAATAGTTTGTTAAAGGTTTGATTAGAATTCCCCAGATGCTTGCAAAATTTACAGTAGTCAGGATAGGCACTATAATCGACATTTTTCCAGAAACCCTCATCTTCATCAAATTGTATCTACAGTTTCTTGATCAAAGGTTTTGAGATGTTTAGTTTAAGCCAAATTCTGAAACAGTTGTGTCTTGCTCTGTTGTTAGATGGAACTCAACTACTTAGAGGCGAACCTATAGCTTTAGATATTTCATTGATAGTTGCTTAATTAAACAAGTACTCAGGGAGATTAGGGAAAGTCACCCATACAAGAGTGATAGAGTTTTGTTGATTAGGGTTAAAGTGTTGAGTTTATTTAAAGATCCTCATTATTTTGGAGCCTACTAACCACACATTACGGTGTCATATTTTCTTTAGATCTTCTTTAAGATTGAATTCGATAAAAAGATGTTTAAAGTCCCATTGAGTGATATTGTATTCATCTTCGAATCTGAATGATTCAAGAAATCATTTAACAACCTCCATGTTAGGTTTCTCAGTTGCAAATTTTGCAATGATTGTGTGTTTTGAAATGCTTTGAAGCTTCTCTTTATCTTTGCGTTAGAATTTAATAACTCTATGGTCAGATTTATGGGTGATCGTGACTTTTTTATGATGGAAATTTTATTTTATGGGTTTCAGAAGGTCTGCATATGATTGAATTGGCTTGTTGATCTGATTTTTTCAGATTGGATTTCTCAAATGTTGGGTTACTGCGAATGTTGGTGATGTTTCCTCCAATTGAATGGAACTTTAATTCATTTTCTTTGCTTAAATCTTTGTTAATCTTACTTTGATAATTATGACTCAGCATGGGAAACTCTGTTTGAAGAACAGAGATTTGATATGAGGCTGGATGAGATGAGTTTAGGAAAGGATTATGTGAAAGAATTTCATCTTTCTCCATTGTAGAATTAGACTTATTCCACTTGAAGAATTGATAAAGAAATCAGTGGGATTGATCGAAGAAATAAAAAAGTAAAAGGCTATGTTCTTCTAATTGTTAGAATTAAAACAACGACAATGAGAATGCTTTTGCCATAAATCCTACTAAAGCGAGAATGATAGTGCCATTAGAGTCTCTTACTAGTCCACCTCCACTTGATTCTCCAATTATATCACAAGCTCCGCCCGTATTTAGCTTATAATGATTAGCTTTATATTCAAAGTTTCAAAAATTTCTTTATATAGTGTTTTTCAATTTTTTCTTTCCATCTGATTTTACTTTCCTCCGAATTTTCTAATATCTTATATAATGTTCTCATTTCCCAAAATAGTTATTAAATTTTTTATAACTGTTTTATATAACATTTTATAAAATTTTATAAAAACCTAATTTATATGGTATTTTTTCTTTCCGCTTCAGTATTAACATATTCTACATATTCTCTAAATTGTTTATAAGATGTTTTCTTAAATTCTATAAAACTATCCTCATATCCCAAATTTTATGATGTTTTTTAAATTTCTTTTATTTTCTATGATATTTTTCAAATTTTTAAAAATATTTTAATGTTACTATTTATGCTACGTACTTACTATTTTTTTTATCTACACTTCAGTTATTTATAGTTTCGGATTTTAACACGCTAATTGAATATATTCAATTTTTTGATATGGTTTTTAAAACCCGGAAAAATGGTAATTTTTTTTATGTATCCAAAATAATAACGCGATTAATCGAATACAAAATTAAGTCTTATTTAAAATAATAATATCACGAGCTACAAAACTCTTTTCTTTACTACAACTTTGTTTTAAAATTATTAGTTTATTTCATTAATATAATGGTAAAGTCAGAAATAAACATATTAGTTAAATTATTTATTGATATTAGTAATGAGATTATTAGTCAAGTCAGATTAATCGATGATGCATATAATCATTTAACATAATAATTTATAATGTATTACTATAAATACGACATATATAGTAGTGCTTCTGTATAATTGCTTTTATAAACCTTACTTTTACATGCAACAGCATAAATAAATATTTAGATATAGTTAGTCCAAATTTATCTCACCAAATTGAAATCGTACATAGGAACGACCAACTTCCAGAAAGAATGATTCTTCTAAAAAAACTAATCAAATTAGTTATTTGACAGTAGAGCTAGATCACATATCTATAGAGTGTTGGTCTTGCCGAGAATGATGTGATATGTATGTTTCAATATCGCTAAGGTGTAGCCCAACTGTAATAATGCACGAAACAATCACAATATGGTGCAACCCAACCATAATAAGGCGTGGCTGCGAACCCTATTACACCAAATCAATTCTCGAAGTCACACCATAATAGTTATATTGAGGGGAAGCGTTTTAACATATGTTTTCTCCCTCCCCTCAACCATGAAACCAATATCAAGCTGCTCCCCCACAGTTATGAAACCCTTAACAACCTTCTCCCTCAACCCAAAACCATTACCAAACAGTTTCCTTTTAGTCACAAAACTATTAGTAACCGCCTCTCATTTACTTAGGAAACTATTACCAAGCTGCTCCCTATCAGCTAAAAAATCGGTACCAAATAACTCCATATCAAGAGGGTTCTTACTAACCCTTATCCCAATTCTCCAATCGAAGTTACATTATCAATCAAGTTAGATTATGATCTCCTGCGGTGGATGAGCCATTCAACATAGACTAGTGATTTTATATTTGCGGTTAGTACTTGAGGTTCTTTACAATGAGCTCACTTCAAAACTTAAATCATCTAAATGAACAAGTATGACGATTTATGAGACCATAATAATCATACTGATTACTTAAAAATGAAATGTTATATTATGATGAGGATGATCGTTTCTCTGTCGCAATTTTTTTATGACCTTGAAAGGCAGTGTTCTATATTGGTTGAACCAATTGCCAATATGGTATTTTCACATCTTTGATGAACTATGATCGCGCTACAGAGATCAGGTCATTAATAGTAAGGTCATTAATGAGGTTGGATCTAATGCACTTTAAACAAGAAAAGTGAGAGAGCCTGTACGATTACACATGTCATCTTATGGACACAATGAATGCTTTAAGAGACTCTAACGAGGCCTTGGTATTGGTAGTACAAGAGTTAATACCATGTCATCTGACAGAAAACTTAATGAAAAAGACATTGTTTATTTTTAAGACCTTTTATCACATGTTGAGTTGTAGATCAAATTACAAGAAACCACTCATGTACAAATGCGCGGTCACCATACAGTGCATAAGGCTGGGTTGCAATCTGTCACCACACCGTTGTACCGCATGATATAAGGAACCGTCAAAGGTAAGATGACTGACCTAATGGTTACAAACCTGATTATGCACCGAAGTCGAGCTATGGTAACATGGCTTACACGAGCTTACTCATAATATGGTGGCAGACTATAATAGAACTAAAGAGTTCATTTAGTTCAATAAACCACTCTTTAAGGTCCATCGAGAAAGACTAATGCAATCCCAACCTATACTGTAAATATCAGACTTGATATGGTCATTTCACAAGAACGTGCCTTGCTCTTAAAAAATATGACGATTATCTAATTGATGAAGCAAAATTGATAGAGTTTTTACGCAACCACTCGACCCCAAGAATATGTGTAGATAGCATGACAAAGAATTGCACAGGCTAACGCCTCACAATTAACTAGTCAGGCCGTGGGGCGTATCGCGCGTCCCTCTGCGATCAAACAACCAACGACGGTCATAGTTTTTAAGACCGAAGTATTGCTCATCATAAATTTTGATGATTTAGATTATGATCTTTTAAACTAAAAACATTCAAATGAATATTATGTTTATGAAAAAAATTATCGTTAAAACTGTTAAGGTGGCGACCAAAGTCTCACATCCCACATCGGTTAAACATAGGAAAGATCAGTGGTATATAAGTAAGAATATATCTCTACTAGTATGGTGCCTTTTAGAAGTGGACCAAAAGAAAATTCGTGCGTCCTTTTTTCGCCAAAGCGGACAATATCATACTAGTGTGGAGATCAATGTTCTTACTTATATACGGAAATGAAATATGCGGTACCCATATTATCAACAAATGGTATCAGAGCCAGACCAAGATAGAACGCGATGGTGGTGAAATTCTCGGAAGTCGAACATAAAGCCAATTTTCGCCCTCAAGGTGATCTGTTCTAGAGATCCTAGTTCGGAGTGACCATGACTCATCAAGCGGTGGTACTTAATTAGAGTGGGGAATGACGCTAAGGAACAAGACAGTGTGGTCTAAGAGAAGGTGAACAGTAATATCCGTAGTCCTCTATGGTCATGTAGCCCCTACCTGATTAGAGTGGACGGATAGAAGTCACTTGAGAAGAGGCTGAAGTGATACTTTTGTCCGAGAGGAGGATTTGTTAAGGTGGAGACCAAAGTCTCATATCCAACACCGATTAAACATGGGAAGGATCAGTGGTATATAAGTAAGAACATATCTCTACTAGTATGAAGTCTTTTGGAAGTGGACCAAAAGCAAATCTGTGCGGCCTTTCGGGGCCAAAGCGGACAATATCATACTAGTACGGAGATCAGTTGTTCTTACTTATATACGGAGATGGAATATGCGGTACCCATATTCTCAACAAAACCCTTAGTTTGAAAGAATATAAAAACAATTTTCTTTTGTAATTTTAGTGTTTGTTGAAATATGTTTTATTTTGATTATCTTCATAGTTTTTAAAATATGTGTTATCCTCGTTATCTCAATGGTGATAAAGTGAACATCCCTTTATTAACTAAATATTCTAATTGCGGGGTCAAAAACCACCCACACCCACACACTTGAAATGTTAAGTCCTAATACTTTTAACTAATCAGACAAACCAAAAACCAATTTATAAAAATTAAAAATTGAAACAAAATTTTATTGTGTTAAACCCGACCTAACAAATCTATTTCGGTTTGGTTCGATCGGTCCGTTTGATTATTTTTAGTTTTGTTCATTTATACCCGTAACAGTTATGCCAAACAACAAATATCAACGATTATAGACAATCAAAATCTGATAACATATCAAAAGTTATAAACCCAATACTTTTTAAAGAAAACGAATCGAAAAAAAAGTTATTTTTTTATATATTACAAAAAGAAAATAACTAGTATATACGAATGTCTTAAAACAAAAACATATAAACGTCAAACCTAACTGCATAATATTTAATTTTCAAATGAAACAAAAGACTTTTTTGAACAAAAATACATTGAATAATAAAAACATTTCCTTAAAAAATAATATAAGAAACAAACAAAAAAGTTGTAGGTGATCATATCCGAAATCAACGAGGTGGTAAAAAGTCATTATAGAATTATTCTTTTTGTGCTACAAATGGTTTACATATTATTAATAAAAAATGGCCATGTCTGAGCACCACATTAACCAAAATATGTACCTTATAAAGTAAAAAAAACAAACAAAAAAACTAAATTTGCAAGCAAGAAAAGAAAGTATGATCAGTAGTGTAAATTGTGTAAGAATATATATTTTTGATGTTTTAACTAATATCATAAGTGTTAGTGATAAAATATCTAACAAATTACCTAAATTATTCTGAAAGAAAATGAAAGACAAAAAAAGAAAGATAAAGAAAAAAATAAGAAAAATTTGTCGTTGTATTACTGTATATATTTTGAGATACTTTACAAATGGAGCTCGACTCCTATTTATAGGCCTTGTACGTGACATTTAATCTCCCTTATTTATTTCTTTTTATTATATAGACGTTTCTATTTATTTATTTATATTCGTTACAGAATATAAATAATAAATATACAATAATAAAACCTAATTAGATTATAAATAATTTATACTTTTATCCGGTTCTTCAATACACAACTCATCAATAAGAGAAGGTACAACAGAACCGTTAAATGGTACGTTAATATGATTTTTAGTTAAATACTAAAAGATCTATTTCAATGAAGCGTTAATTTGATTTTTAGTTAAAACATTAAACATTCTATTCCAATAATCGTGTAAAAATGGAAGTTAAAGGATATAGAAGTAATTTTTTGCTAACTCTTCTGTTAAATTTCCTGAGTGAGTTAGCAGTACGGATGGTAATGGGCCGGGTTCGGATCGGGTTCGGCCCGACCCGCTTGGGCTCATTGTTTTTTCCTTGAACACAAACCCTACCTGGCCCGCAATGGGTTTAATATTTTCCAATCCGAGTCTGTCCCGTTTATGTCCGCTGGTCAGTCCGACCCGACCCACAGAGATTGTTTTTACCTATTCGGGTTGGCCGACCCGGCCCGATCCGATCCAAACCAGCTCAAATTTGACTTTATTTTTAACTTAAAACAAAAGTTTAAAACATGAATTTTTAAACCAACGTACCTAAAACACAATAACAGAAGAGAAAAACATCCAAAGTACTTGAAAAATTAGAAATTAGGATTAAAAGTATATAGAGGCAAATATACTTTTTTTAGTTATATTTTACAATTTTACAATTATTTTTAATATTTTTTTTTGTTAAAATAATTTATATTTGTGGCCCGTATCAGGTTGGACAAATAAAAAATCCATACCTGGCCCGACCCGTCTACGAGTCACAATTCGTATATCTGTACCCGCCCCGTTGACCGGCTCAGACCAACATTGCCACCCCTAGTTAGTAGATATATTATTTGTATTTTAGCGGTCATTTTCCCCTTCATTCTTTCTATTTTTTATTTTATTCATTGATTATATCTTTTAACATATACTATTAGAGTAGAATCAAATTAGTTTGCTAAAAAATAGGTAACTCATATTTTTTTCCATAGGTAGGACCAATTTACCCAGAAGACTGGAAGGGCTCCTCCAAGATTAGGATGCAAGATCGGGCTTCTCCGGTGACTTTCGCCAGTTTAGTCATCGGGGAATGCTTACCTCTGATTAAATTCAGAAGTGCTTCCCTGAGTTTTGTCGATTCTCGATTGTCTCCTGGCAATCTTTCCTTCCTCTGTTTCCGTTACCTTTGTTTTCTTTCTGGTGGATTCTCATGGTGATTCCGATGATGTCTGCTGCGTTCAACAGCAAAGATTTCCCCACTGTTCTTCCCAACGTCGAACCCAATAACCAAAATCAGTTTAAGAAAACCTTTGTCGATATCTTGAAACCAAAATCTTTTCCTCACGAAACTGTCCCTAAGTTCATCAAAGAAACAGAGGACCACATTTCGATTCAATATTCGAAAGAAACAAAGGATTTTCTCCTTCAACAATCGAGAACTATCCTAATTTGTAAGTTCAGTAATGGAATACCGACGAGAGCATCGTTACACAGCTTCTTTGAATCTTTCAAATTCAAAGGTTCTTACACTTTTATCATTATTGACTCTCGTCATGTTCTAATGGAGTTTTGTTTAAAAGAAGACATCAGTAACCTTTGGTCCAAAAGTGTGTGAAGTGTCGACGACAAAAACATGAGAATACTCAAGCAGTGCCTTGATTTTAACAAAAGTTTAGAAAACCCTATAGTTTTATTATAGGTCAGACTAGAAAAGCTCCCTGAGTATATATACAACAGTTCTGTGATTATGGATCTTGCCTCTTCTCTAGGCACAGTTTATCGTACAATTTTCCCTGATAAGTATAGGGCCAACAACAATGCTTGTTATGCACATGTTGAAATCGACGTCTAAAAAAAACTTAAAAGAAGAATGTGGGTTGGTTTCGGTGAGAATGATGGGTGCTGGATTGGTATTAGTTATAGGAACGTCCCTAGTTACTGCTACAACTGCTACCATTTGGGCCACAACTCTGATGAATGTAGAAATACTGATTCGAAAGGTAAAGATAAAAAAGAAGCAATGACATTGTTAAAAAATATGATGTTTATTAAATCTAATCCAATTCAAGAAAGCTTTACAAGTTTACATATACCAAAAACAACTCAGTTACAAACGTTTAGTAAAGTCTATAGAAGAAAGATTAAATCTGTGGTTATAGCTAAAGATAAAGCATCTGAATCTAGAACTTCTGAAAAAGATGACCCTATCTTTGGTCTTCAAGATGAAGACAACTCTTCAAAAAACGAGCCTGAAATTATTGGAGCTCTTCAAAGATTGGACCATGATTATCAAAATATCTTTGAAAATAAGCTTGTTGACACCTCTCTGTCTCCTCAACGTGACAATATTGGTAGCTGCAATGTATCACCTCTCCTGGCCATGACTTCAATACCATTATCAGTCACAAAATCAAATCTGCACACAGAAATAAAAGCGTCAAAAGGTTGTCTATCAACTCTCTGCTTAAAAGAGAGAAGAATTATAACAAATCTTTATTTGATAATGATAAAGATTGTTAGCTGGAATGCTGGTGGAATTAACAACAATCCAACCTTGTCAAGGCTTAATTCCATGATTCAAACTGAAAAGCTTAAGATGGTTGCAATTCAGGAGCCTATGGCTAAGCTTGACAAGATTGATAATGTTGCTAAGAGAATTGGTTTGTGTAATTTTGTGGCTAACTGCTCCAACAAAGTTTAGGTTTTCTGGACTAAGGACATTAACATCAAAGTCAATGTTGATCATGACCAATTCCTTCATATGGAGGTCAACTATACTAATTTTATTTTCAATTTTACCTCTGTTTATGCTAAGAACCAAAGATCCCTTATGAAAGATCTCTAGAGCCAAATGACTTCTATTGCTAGTAAAGAACTTCCATGGATGGCTGCTGGTGACTTCAATGCTATCACTAGCTCTGAAGACCAACTTGGATGCTCTACCTTCGATGATATTAGTTCTGATAACTTCAATGAAGCCATCAGACTTTGCAGCCTTGAGGACACTGGTTATGTGGGTTCAAGATATACCTGAGTAACAACAAATGCTGGAAAAGATTAGACATGGCCTTAGTCAATAACAACATGATATCATCAATGGGTTCTATTCAAGTTTTTCACATGGTGAGAATTTGTTCTGACCATGCTCTTCTTCTCATATATCTCTCTAATAATCCTAGTGTTACTTTCAAGTATAACAAATGCAACTTTAAATTTATTAATACTTGGACTAATGATACTAACTTTCTTAGTTTAGTTAAGCATAATTGGAACCTCTACTGTAAAGGTGACAACAATAATGTTTTCTGGTTCAAGCTTAAGAGACTTAAAAAGTTTCTTAAAGACTGGAACACTAATCAATTTGGAAACATATTCAACAAAGTAAAAACTGCCACTGAAGATGTTAACAGCAAGAAAATCACTCATCAAATTGAGAATAACAGCATGTCTAAGGAAAACCTCTCTAAAGCTAACAGTTCTCTTATCCAGGCTCTTACGAATGAAGAGAGTTACTGGAAACAAAAGTGTTTTAACTCTTGGTTAAAAGACAATGATGGTAATAAAAGTTGTACCATAGTTATGTTTCTAAGAAAAGAAAGAAAAACTTAAGTAATGGGATCGAAGAGAAGGTTGTTTGGCTCCAAAGTCACAATGAAATAGCTACGTCTGGTGATTCCTATTTTAAGAATATTTTATCTACATATTCCTACATTAGTTACGATGATCTAAATTTGACAATGTAGGATTCTCTCTTTGACAACATTCCTAAGCTTGTTACTGACAGTGATAACTATGCAATCCTTAAGCCTACTAAGAAGGAAGAAGTCTGGACTATCATCAGCTCCATGAAGAATGATAGTCCTGCTGGCACTGATGGGTTTAATTCTTTCTTTCTTAAAACTTGTTGGGAGATTATTAATCTTGACCTTTGTAATGCCCTAAATTCTTACCTTAAAGGCTGCAGTATTCCTAGTGGTGTGTTTGCCACTGGGATCTGCCTTATTCCTAAAGGCCCTAATCTTATTGGTTGGAATAACTACATGCACATTAGTCTGTGTACTATATTCAATAGGCTCTTTTCTAACTTAATTAATAATTGAAAATAGTTGAATTTCTGCCTAACATTATATCTAACATTCAGGGTGCTTTTGTCAAAAATAGACTTATTCACGAAAACATCCTAATAGCTAAGGAAATGATTCACAAAATTAACAGAAAGCCAAACAAAGGAAATATTATGTTTCTATTATTAGAAACATGATCTCTAATGTTATGATATCTATTCTTATTAATGACACCAGTGTAGGTTACTTCTCTCAAAAGAAAGGTTTATTCACACCAGTGTAGGTTACTTCCCTTTACCAAGCTTGGCGTTTGCAGATGATATCCTCATCTTCACCAATAGCTTCCCCTCTACCATTGACAAGCTAAGTTACCAGCTTGATAAATATCAGTCAGTCTCTGGGCAAGTTATCAACAAAGAAAAAACTAAAACTATTACCTCAACCGGATCTCCTCAATCTAGCACTGCAAGACTTAACATCACTATTGGCTTCAACGTGGATACTGCTCCTTTTACCTATCTTGGCATCACAATCTCTGCAAACAACAAAGGGAAGAATTACATTCCTTTACTTGAAAAAATTCACAACAAAATTAATGAAAGGGATATGAAACATCTGTCATTTGGGGGGGGGGGGAATGTCTCTTATCACCAATATTTTACACCCCATTATTTACTACTGGATGCACAATAGTGACATCCCTAACTCTATTATCAACAAAATTGAGTTATGCTTCAATGAATGTCTTTGGAGGTTCAATTTTAACGATAAATCTATTCATTGGTCCTCATGGAACCAGCTGTGCAAGCCTTTTGAAGAAGGTGGTTTGAATATCAAAAGGCTTATTGATAATCAACACACTTTCTCCCAAAAGCTCTGGTTCTTATTAGAAGGAACAATTGTCTTTGGGCTGAGCTTATGCATCTCACATTTTCCTTAACACCCATCCTCTTAAAACAAACTATAAATCTACTGAATCTATTATTTGGAAAAGGCTCCACTCCATCAAAGAAGATGCTGATAAAAACTTGAAGTGGATTATGGAAATGGTTCAATTGATTTCTGGTTTGATGAGTGGCATGATATGCCTCCTCATCTCAATAACTACAGTTCTGATAGATGGTTCTTATTAGCTAAAGTCAAGAATTTTTGGAAAGACAATAGGTGGGACAACCCCACTCTCTTGACCTTCCTGCCTCAAGACAGAGTTAAACATATTAATTGTTTTAAACTCAATCCTGACCAGGAAGATAAGATTGTTTAGAAGTGGTCCAATGATCATAATTTCAACACAAAATTAACTTGGGACAATATAAGAAAGAAAAACAACAAATCAAATTTCTTAAAAACAATTTGGAATCATATCATTCATAAACAATTCTCTTTCATATGTTGGAAGCTTATTAAAAACTATATTCCCATTGACAATATTCTTTCCAACAGACACATGATCACTATCTCCAAATGTCAGTTCTGTTGCAATTGTGAAGAGAAAAATCATCTCTTCGTCAACTACAACTTTGCCTCGACCATTTGGAACTACTTTGGGTGTTTGTTCAAATTTTCTTTGAAGCATTTTATGACTCTCATTCATATGCTCAATTGCGGGTTCTGGTTTACTAAGATCAAGTTCCACATTACTCATCTTGTCCTACAAATAATCTGTTGGACAATTTGGTATAATAGAAACTGCTCCAAATTCAATAACACTCATGATGATTTCAAGAGTGCTATTGATAGAGTAACCAGAATCATTATGAGAATAGATTCTGGTAATACATTACTTACTAAACACTGGTCTCATGTCATTGACGCAGGTTCAGCATTGGGGTGTAGAACCATTAATAATAGAAAGAGTAAGCCAACTTACCTGAAATGGATGACTCCTAATCGTGGCAGGCTGAAAATCAATGTAGACGGCGCTTAGCTCAACTGGAGAGTCTAGTGGTGGTATCGTGGTCAGAGATGGCAAAGGCGACATTGTCATCGGGATTGGATGCTTGTTTGGCAACCTGAACCCATTCTTGGTTGAATGCAAAGCCCTAATTGAGGGTCTCATCCTTTGCAAACGTAACCAATGGAAAAATGTTGTTGTGGAGTCTGATTGTCTAACCCTAATCAACACTCTTGCTACTGGCATTGCTGCTCATCTCCTTGAATCTACGACTGTTGTTTGCCGCAACCTTATTCACCCTTGCATGACCCTCAGCCACATTTCCAGAACTCGGAACCAGGCCGCCGATTGGATCCCAAAGTGAGTGGTTACCGTCAGACAAGATCACACCTTCAAAGGCTTCAATGCTCCAATTCCTCTTTTGGCAATCACAACGCTTGAAATCCTGGGAATCATATACATTGATCCTGGTTAGCTCCTGGTCTGATCTCATCTCGCCTCTGCTATTTTCGCCATTTCGAAGAAGACAAAGACGACGTCATTTACTGGTTATTGTGTCTTTAGGGCTTTTAAGCGTAGCCCCTCTTTTTGTTCTGAGTTTCTAATATTGCTACTAACTTTATGTAATCTTTAAATTTAGCCCTATTATTAATAAAAGTCGCTCATTTTGCTTAAAAAAATATTTTTTTCCATTGGTATCACGAGTTAACATATAAATTTAAACTTAACACGTAAGACTGTATATAATTCTTTAATTAGCTTCTAGCGACGGTGTATTCTAAACTAGTTTTTATAATTTATAAGTTAGAAACTAAACAATGCTTCACTAAAAACAATTTTTTGCTTTTTTATATTCTTGTATGACTAGAATACGAATTAGTCTTGTATGATCATAAAGTACGACTATTCAGATGGAATTTCAAACTCACAAGATTCCATTTTTTGCCCCTTTATACTAGAATATGATCATAAAGTACGACTATCAGATGGAATTTCAAGCTCACAAGGTTGGAGCCTCGTTGATGATATACGCTCTAGCTATCCAAAACATAACAGGATCGAACCAAAGACAACAGAATAACTAAAGGTCGTGTTTGGTTACAAAAAAAACATTTAATATGAGATGGGTTCTCATATTGTAGTACATTTTCGTAGAAGAAAATTTAAGTGATATTGATATGATTGGTACAAATGATGAAAATTTGAATAAATTATATTTTTTTCCGTTACAGTGATAATTTATTTGAATTCTGAATAGAATTGATATTAGATATTTTTGCTAAATCAAATGTATTTTTAAAAGATAATCTAAGTATATATCTAGAGTTTTTTTTTTATATTTTAAATAGTTTTAAATATAATAAGATATTTATTAAGTTCTAAAACAACATTTGAATAAGATATTTATTAAATTTATTTTTATTAAAATTCTTTTTTTTTATTTTTATTTTCATATTTCTTTTACGATTTCATATAATATATTTGAAATAAATTAATCAAATTCTAATATTCTAGACTTATATATAAACAATTCTACCTTCGTACAAAAAACAGTTTATAACTTGTTACATTTTATAAAACAAAAGTGCAATTTAAATTCTTTCTCTTTCAAACAGTTTATAACCGGCTTCCTTATGCTTATTCTTGAACAAGAATATGTACAGACGACCATTCTTACGAAAACTGAAATGACACCAGGTTGGTTTTGGACCTAAACCTTTCGCTCAGTGTCATTGTTTCTGTGCGGCGCAAGATTGGAACTGTTATCTGATGCAATTTGGTTGGGTGATGCCGATGAACTACCAGTTATGGATGAGATGGCTGCATCTGATTGAAAACCTGTGGCCATAGAGCTGAATTTGATAAATTTTGAGGTTGATTTGTAAATTGAATAAGAATTTTGTTATCCTCGGCACACCGCTGTACTTGTTTGCGAACAGGGCAGTTAGTAGCCATTGAGCAACGATAGTAACCTCGGGGACAGGGATTTCCCTTGGCCATTTTCTGTCCGTACTTCCTCCACTGACATCCATCGTTTATCATAGGTAATTCTGTTCGAGCTCTAACTGCGACACGAGCTTTCCTCATTGTTGCTTCTGTTTGATCGATACTAGTTTTTCTAGGAGAGTTAAACTTAGGAATCTTAATATCGGGAGGGCTATCCTCTTCTCTGCCATTACTATCTCTAATAACGATCCCCCTATTTTGTTCGAGTCTAATACCCTCTTCGCCTTTGTAAATGACAACTAGAACTTGACGGATTAAGTGAAGGTTTTTCATTATCCTCGCGCGTATATAGAGGCATGAAATGCCTTGGCCATCTCGATCCTGATCCTTCGTTCTGATTTTTTTCTTCCATGTTCATATATAGATCTTCAATACCTCTATACATCTTCTGTAGTCTATGGATTTCATTGTTTAAATGTCTTATTCTTTCTTTCCACCATTCAACCTCTGCATTCTGTCTTTCAACCTCAGCTTGAAGACCAGCAATCGTGTTGGTCTTATCTCTATCTTCTTCTCTGGTCGGCACTCCATCTTCAACCATAAAATGATCGTCACTGTTTGTACTACTCATACTCAGGGTCAAATCAACTTCAGTACCGGGACCTTGATGAAGGTGGGTATGATCAGTGCTTGGATTTTGATCTCTCGGTGGAGTATCGTCTCGGTGGCTACTGCTAGGAAACAAATCCATTTCCACCCTGCGTCTGACCGGCTGTGGACGATAAAGAACATCACAATCACTGTTAGGATTACGATGACGATAACGAGCAGAATGATGATGACGATGACGATCACGTTCATCCAAAAATTGGATGGTGGTGAAAGGAGGAGGATGAGGTGGAGGGGGAGGAGAGGTAGGACAGTTGTCGTCAGAAGCCATTGATGAAATGGAGGAAAGGAGTGGAAAAGAGTAGAAAGAAGAGTGATGGATCTATAACTTGTTACATTTTATAAGTGAAAGAACAATAATATTTTCTGAGAAACATAGTATTTTAATCTTTGCAAAAATGTTAGCAATAGGTAATTCCTATTATATTGTTTTTTATATTATTATAATATAAAAGTAATGTACCACTCTTTTTAATATGAAAAAAAGAGTGATAATATACGGACATGATTGAACAAAACGGAAAAAAATATATTTTGTAGGTATAAGTGGAACACTTAAATTTTCTACTATGAAAATATATTACAATATAATCATTTGAGGATCGTATTTCGGATTCTGTATACAAGAAAAATTAAGTGTTTCGGTTACCAGAAATGCTTAATATCAAATTAGTTATAAACATCTAATTCCATACCTTAAATTTAAGAGTACGCGTAGGCTTCGAAATAGTAACACCCGAAACTGTGTCAATGACCGATATAAAACACATCTCTCTATGCTCTCTATGCGGCTCATGAACCATTGATAATATCTTAGATTTAAGATCCTGCATACGATAATTATATATAAATAAAATTTACCGGATTCATGTTATGCATCTGTAAATTAGTAGCCGGATATTACCTCTTCCGTAGGGACTGTAGGCATATGTACAGTAAAATTATATTTTCTTCATTTTTAAGAAACCCTTCACATCGTGCGTTAGAAAAATCGAGTAAAAAAAAACACAAAATTATTTTGAAATAATGTATGTTTTTTTACATATTTAAAAAGGTTTGATAAATTTATGTATCAAGAATGGATTTAAAATTAACAAGAATACTGATTTTTGAATTTTCTTAGTATTTATAATACTAATCGCTCTAACGGGTCTGTCGCTGTTGTTGATTCAGTTGGGGTTGTCGTTGACAGCATCCGGTGTCTCTTTTTCTGTGGGCGGTGAGATCGCTCCAACGGGGTCTGCCGCTGTTGGGGTTGTCGTTGACAGCATCGGCTGTCTAAATTGCTCTAGTGAATCGGTGTCTCGGCAACTAAGGGATGCTGAACGGTTCCGGGTTAGGGCTATAGTGTTCTTCCATTTCTTAGGAGAAACTTATTAAGAACAAATGGCACCCACTAATTGCTTCTTGAAAACCGATGCTTATTATATTTATAAACTTCCTAAGAGGAATCTTATAAAGTGTCCTAAATAAAAATAAAATTATAAAAATAATAAAAATGATATAAAGAAAAATAATAAAAATGATATAAACATGAATAATATATGTAAATTAAAAAATAAATAAAAAATTATGATTTAATAAAGAGAAAAGTACCTGAAAATACCTACTCAACTATCTTATTACCCGGCGGTACCCACTTTTAACATAGTGTTACTTAATACCCAGACTAATAAATTGGACAAAAATACCCTTCCACTATATATACCCACTTTTCAATTCCAACCCACTTTTTAATTTTAGAAACCACCAGAAAACAAACCGTTCGACTTCGCGATACTCTCTCTCTCAAAAACAAAACCCCTACAGCTTCTCACCGTTCGCACCTTCAACGCAATCGCACCGGTCACCGTCTTTTACTCACTCAGACTACACACCTTCAATCTCGTTCGACAAAGTTGTCGTGAAGTCGTCTCTGAAAGCTTCAATCTCGTTCTCCGGCCGGTGAAATTTAACAGGTATGCATTATGGTGGAAAGCGTACTTCTTTTTGCGTTTTTTACGAATTTGAACCACTGTTTTCTCTTAATTCACGATAGGCATTGCTTTTGGTACTAGAATGAAGTATCCACTGACGATAGTTGCTCAGTTTATGGGTTTATAGTCGAAGCCAGGGTAGAATTTTAGTTGCATGTAACACTGATACTCTCCTGAGAAATATTATGTATGTTAGATCTGCATTAGGTAGTTCATTGTTGATTTTGGTGTTTGTTGCATAATTCCCAGATCCCTGCAACGTGCATGTAAAAAGTGTAACAGTTCGCACCCTGATCATCCACAATGCAAGCAATTCGCAGCTCGATTGTATGTTTATACTTATTTACAAACAATTCGCAGCTTGAGCTACCTAATTCGCATCATATCAGAACTTAGTTCGCAGCTTGTCTGTTAAGCCCATATTTATATGTATGCAATTCGCAGCTTGTGATGCGAATTATTTGTGACATTCAAACTGATTTGTGTTTGTGCAGAAAGCATGACAACAAAACCCAGCTACTACAGATCAGGGTTGGTGAGCCTTCTAAAGCTACTCAAAGACATGCGTATTACAAGGGCCCACATTGAAGCTGTAATAAACACACCCTTCTACGCGCTTCTGAAAACGGCGTTCGAAATCCGTAATGAGGAAGAGCTGCCAAGGAAAAAATTCTACACAATCATTCAGTATATCATCAAGAAATTCTCTCTGGAAAGAGACGCCTTTAGGATTGGCAACAAGTATGTAAAGCTAACTGAAAACGATATCAAGATCATATTCGGGCTGAGGCATGGCACCGAGAAAATGGAGTTAACAGAAACCGGCGCTTTTCACAACAAGTATGCAGGCGGCGAGGAGGACGAATCAAGGATGATGAAGAAATACTTCATGGTAAAAACTGGTAGGAAAGTAGCAGCTGGTAATACCAAAACAATAACAAACGCCATTATAAAGGTACGTCTAAAATGGACTTCATCTAACATTTCTAACATAGCATGTTGTCATTGGTTTTACAGGAGGGTATAGAGAACGCCATAAACGAAGGAGGGGAGCATGAATTGGAAGACGTGGCGAGGCTGTTGATACTGTTTTTGTGCTTCACGCTATTCTACTCCGTATCTGGAGATATCTTGGGCTGAAGCACGGTTTATTACGTTGAAGACCTCAATAGAATAAACAATTATGACTGGGCTGGATCGATTCTGTTCAAGCTTCGACAGTCTATCAAGAGTTGCTTAGTAGTAGAAAGAGCTGATAAAGTCGTCGGCTGCGTCGCCCTTGTAGTTGTAAGATTGATCTATTCAATATAAAAATTAGTTATGTACATAGCATTGTGTTGATAAAACTTGTCCCCATGCAGCCCTTCATCATGGAGCACACAACAATTGGCCACGAGGTAGCGAAGCCAACCTCGATACCAAGGTTTTTCAAATGGTTGGGGTTAGAGTGCCAAGCATCAACCATGACATATCTCCTTAGAACACCCTACCTGGATAATGAGCAGGTATAAGCTTTATATATGTATTGCACTGGGGGTGCATACAGTTCGCAGCATATGATGTGTTTTGCTTATAAAAATATATCAATCATTTCGCAGCCTGATATGAATTTTACTTCGCAACTTCTATTTCAACACACTTCGCATCATATGTTTTATACTTAGTTCGCATCATATGGTTCACACTTAGTTCACATCATATGGTTTACATTTAGTTCGCATCATACTGTCCCATACTCATTTCGCAGCTTAGCATGTGAAATGTGATTTAAAACCACACAGTTCACATCATATGATGCGAACTGTTTATAAAAAAAAATTTGTTTGTGTACACCCTCATACTTTCGAAACAATTAATTTACTTACATGTGCATCTGTTGGTAGGTTTTAGAAGGTCCATTACAGCTTACCGAGGCTGAAATTGAATCTTTCGGAGAAAGAGAAGATGGAGAAGATGGTGAAGATGCAGAAGTAACGGTACCTACTTCACCGGAAGAAAGACCTAGGAAGAGGACGAAAAGCACAGCATCAAAACCAAAAAAAAGGAGACGAGCATCACAAAATGTAACGAATAAGGTGATGTCTCCCACACTCGAACAACCAACACCACCCGAGCCATCGATTCCACCACCAAGATTCCCAAGAAAACGATTCCACCACAAACCAAAAGGCAAATCCAGGCAAGAGCCCTCCGACACCGACACAACCAGTATGAGTGAAACGATCGGTGATTATTTTTTCAAACGCAGAGAACCTAATCCCGATATTGCTGCTCAATCAAAGCGTTTGAAGACATACGCCGACAAGAACAAGTACGAGCGAAAAATAGAAAAACAGGCCAGAGAAGTAAGTATGACTTGAACCTTAAATAATCACTACAATCAGCACTTAATATGTTTATAAAAAGTTTGCTATCATTTTTGCAGCTGAAAGAATTGAAACACAAGATAGCGGAACTTGAAGCACAACAACTCCACAATGCTATCTCTCAGCCAATTTGTCGTATCGAAAGCCCAATAAAGAATGTACCAGCAGCACTTCCAGAGAGAGTAGAATCCACTGATCAGCAAGCATCCGTGTCTAATGCTGATCAGCACCATGCTGATGGAGTACTGCCGGGAGAAATGGATGATGATGCCCACAATTCACCCATCATGGAGACACATATAGAGGAGGTAGATAATGTAAGTAGATGATATGATGTTATCAAACAAATATCAGGACTCTTGTGTAGTCCTGTCCAAACGTTTCGCAGCTTAAGCTGCGAATTATGTAATAAACTGGTGGTTTGGTTATTACACATAGATATCAGGTCAGGATGCGAATTATGTAATAAACTGGGGGAATGTATAACATAGATATCAGGTCAGGATGCGAATGATGTAATAAACTGGGGGAATGTATAACATAGATATCAGGTCAGGATGCGACATAGGTAATAAACTGGTGGAATGTATAACATAGATATCAGGTCAGGATGCGAAATGTGATTACACAATGATTAACTTATGCTTAACCCTTCCACCCTTTTGTTTTTTTTGTTTTTGTATGAAATAGGAAACCGAAAGACAACAACAACACCAGCAGAAACAGCAAGACCAGCAGCAACAACAACAACAGCAACAACAACAACAGCACCAACAAGAAGAACACCCCCAGCAACAACAACAAGAGCAAACAGAACAACAGCAACAACAGCAACAACAACAACAACAACAACATCAACAAGAAGAAGAACACCCCCAGCAACAGCAACAAGAAGAAGAACAACAACAACACCCCCAACAACAAGAACAACATCAACAACAGCAACAACAACAACAACAACACGAACAGCAACAACAAGAAGAACACCCCCAGCAACAACAACACGAAGAACACCACCAGCAACAACACCAGCAGCCACAGGTTCAACACGAAGACTGGCAACAAGAACAACAACAACAAGAGCAACAAGGACAACAAGATCAACAACAGCAGCAACAGATAACCTTGGCGAAGAGAGAAAGGCTAACTCAAGAGGTAGCACCTCAAGAGTCAGAACATGTCCATCCCGGTGAGAAGACAGAACTACTCAGCCAGGAAGGACCATCCTTAGAAGACAAAACCACTTCTTCGGTGGAACCTCAAAGACCAACGGTGCTGTCAGCAAAGTCAGAATTGCTAAGCCAACATCAAACTGTAGGCCCGGTAACAAATCAACTGCCAGCTCCAGAGTCCCACGATAACACAGTAGGTTTACCTGATGCTTTTGTTGATGGTATTAGTACTCAAATTTCACAGACATTTTTAAATGAAATTGATAATGTATATTACGATTCTATAATACAACGGTCTCTGGAGAACATGTTGGAGGATGACATTAATGATTTCTGCCGACACGATCCAGCCTCTATGCCGACAAGTCAACGGCAGTGGTTGTCGCTGACCGTGCGGTAAGGACTACTTATAATGATTTCGCATCATAACATGTGACTTGTGGCAAATGCTGATTGGAGTTTTACAAACAAATATCAGGGTAGGATGCGAACTGTTCAGTGGAACCTCGAATAGTTCGCACCCTATCCTGATAGATACTAATAAATTTATTTAATTGGAACCACACATTTCGCAGCCTAAGATGCGAAGTGTTTGGACTCGTTGCACTTATAATCACTGACGCCCTATACTTTTGATTTTTGTTTCATACTAAGCTCGAGACGGTTAATGAGATAGAGGAGCCAAGTTTTGCGCTACTGACACAAACGCAGCCTCAAGTGGTGGAGGAAGAAGAAGAGTTCGTAACAACAATGCGGGAACCGCCAGTAGTAGAATACAGCGACTGGCCAAAGAAAACAAAAGTAACTGACCGTATCGATGTGGCAGAATACCACAAAATACAGTTGGTTAAAGCCTACGAGAGCGACACACCTGATCTAGTGGTATGGCAGTTACCAGAGTCCAAGTTTACGTACGGAATCAGGGTGCAAGCGAGTGATGTCATGGCACTACCTTTAGAAATGGAGCTGGACGTAAAGGTATCCAATTGTCAACCAATTCTATTTTCAATGTTTCAAATATGTATTCTATATTTAACATAAATCTACAACTCCTTTGTTAGCTTATCGATGCTTGGATTCGAAAGATGCTTGAAGAAGCAGACTACAAAGTCCCATGCACTAAAGCTAAAGGAGAGCATCACGACGCCATACTGATTTCTGGCATGACTGCGGTAAGTTTAGCTCACGTAAATTGAAGAAAGTTCTCAGATATGTTCTCACTTTAATATACTCTTTCTTGGATGCAGCATCAAATGAAAGCAGGGTGGCAAGTGGAAAATTTGGTGGACATGGCTTTTAGGAAGGGGCGCAAAAATGCCAACATCATCATGGTTCCAGTGTGCACCGAGCAAAAGGACAATGTAAACCACTGGACGTTGCTCGTCATCGACATCGACGGTAGGACAATTTCAAACTATAATTCGCTTCTGCCTAAGCTTCATGCCACAGACATGACCACAAGAACACCTGGACTACTGGTAAATATTCCAAACTATACACTTAATTCTGAACACATTTTAAGTATGCAAGCTGCGAACTGAGTTCTGGTATGTTGCGAATTGTGAGCAAATAAGTTGTTTTTCGCAGCCTGCCCATAACTCAATTCGCAGCCTGTCCACAACACAATTCGCAGCCTGTCCATGTTGGATTGGCTGTCACATAATTCGCAGCCTAAGGTGCGAATTGTGTTGGATTCATTGTCATATAATTCGCAGCCTAATGATGCGAATTGTATGTCACCAACTGTTTTTGTTTTTGTGCATATTCCTAACACTAATTACTATACGCAGATCAAATATTTGTTGGATAGAGAATTCCTACCCAAATATAGTACAGGGTGGAAGGTGAAGGTGGAAAGAGGCATCCCACAACAAAAGCGAGGCACCGTGGACTGTGGTGTCTTCGTCTGCAAATATGCAAGGGATATTATTCAGCATGGAACAGTGCAGAGAAAATACGATGCTGATATGATAACTGCCTTCAGAACAGAAATGTTCTATTTCTTTTTAAATGACAAAGACACCATCACATATGGCTGATTCGTGTATTGCTTGTAAATACATTAGTTCCTTGTAAATACATCTGTTGTAAATTTTAGTTTTGTTGTGCATACATAAACAAATTACAATTTCAGAAATTTGAATATTCCTTATCTTATAGTTCGCATCATAACCTGATATATAATGGTTGATTATGATCCTGGTATGTATGAACAGTTCGCAGCCCAACCTGTATGAACAGTTCACAGCCTAGCTTATATCAAATAGTTCGCAGCCTAACCTGATAGATGGTTATCACTACACACACAATTCGCAGCCTGGTATACCAGCTTAAAACCAGTTCGCAGCCTGGTGCATAAATAAAATATTAAAAATACAAAGTACAAGGATACGAACAGGTTGTGGCTTATGCCTTGGTAAACTTTTTCTACATTGAGCACACAAAAAACAATCTAATCAAGTACATAATTCATTAAATGCTGATTGGACATGGAGGCTATGTAATGATCACCTCATTTCCCTATAAATACCTCTAGTAACCAAAGGCTAACTTTACACCAAAATCTATATTTTTTTTTAAAAACACCTCTTCTTCTCTTCGAATTCAAACAATCATGTCTTCCACCACCACAACAACCACCTCATACTCAAACTCTGGTTCACTCGGTTGCCTGGGTGACTCCTGGTCATCCTTAACCGTTAACTGGAGTGATGAGTTGATCATGCCAGCAGCACCACCCCTGAGCCCAGTCTCTGTTTTTGGGTTAGACATATATGATGACTACTACTCAGCTGACTCTCAACCATTGGAAGTTGTTCCACAGATTGCTGCTGAACCTCAGTCAGAACAGGTTCCAATGCTTCCTGCTGCACCTCAGCCAGAGGTTCGAAACAACAAAAGGAAGAGGGAAGACGAAGCTGGTCCATCAAGGACAAAAATTTTAACCATGATGGACGTAGATATTGAAGCTGAAGAGAAAGTGGAAGAGAAAAAGAAAGTCAAAGACAAAAAGGAGAAAGACAAAGATGATCAGCACAAAGAGGAGAAAGAGGAAACAGTTGGTGATGAATCCTCTACCAACTGCTAGAGTTGGTTTTTGTTTTTTGTTTTTTGTTTTTTTGAAATGCAACTAACTAGCACCAGTAGCTTGTAGTGATATGTGTAAACAGTTGTTAGTTTTTGGAAATATTGTAATCCTCCTTTTTGTAATCCAACTTGTAATCCTCCTTTTTGTAATCCAAATACATTTTGTACATCATTCGCATGTTAACCTGCTATGTTACTCATTTTCAACCTTACTGAATATCCTGGTATTTTATTAAATAACAATTTGCAGCTTATCACATGACAAATATCAGGACTCCTAACTGATCTCCATTCACATCACAATTCTGGCCCTAATTCGCAGCCTATCATGCGAAACGTACGATATGATAAATGTTTGATATGATTTTACCAATGATTCGCACCCTATTAAAATTTCACATAATTGTACATAATTCGCATGTAGTCCTGATAGATGTTTGTAACAAACACCAACTTATTGTACATAGTTCGCAGCACAGGATGCGAAATTCTTACAACTCCAATAGTAGCAAATACAAAAACACAGGAAATGTACAAATGTTTAGTTTGCTGTACAGAACAATAACTATGCTACAAAAATAAATGTCCTTAAACTGGAACATCACAAGTCCTCCGGTTATGGCCTGATTTCGAACATCGCCCACACCTTAACTTCTTGGTTGAGGTTTCTCCTCTAGAAGGGATTCGCTTTTTCTTAGGCCTTCCGGAGCGTCTCTTAACGTTCGGAGGCAGAACTTCGACAAAAGAAGGATCGTTAGCGCTGGACCCTTCGCCGAAATCAGTTATGGCTGGTATGCTAAAAGAGTAACTTTCCCTGTAATTCTTAACCGTAAAGAAGGGTTCTATTAGAGTCAATGGATCTTGGTCGGTGTATTGTAATACCGCTAGAGTATGAGCACATGGAAAACACTCTTGTTGCCATAATCCGCATGAACATTTGAAATCCAACAGATTAACAACAGCCACAGGATTCGAAAAGACTTCAAACATTGCGGAAGAGGACTTACGTACTACCCAACTTCGGCACATGTCAACATTCTGCTTTAGCTTCTTCTCGTACTCGGGAACCAAATTAGTACTCCAGCTGAGACCTTCTTCGTATCTCCGTGAAACTTGAGTCATAAGCAAGACTCTAATCCAATCAATAAACTCAACAATTGGTAAGCCGCAATATTTTTTAATCTGATTGTTAAACGATTCAGCTGCGGTAGAAGCCATAGAGTCGTATCGCTTCCCTTTTACGTAAGCCTGCGCATACTTTTCAGGGGGTAAATTTGCAAGAAAATCACTCATTCTCTGACCACCTTCACATAGAAAACCTGTTAGTATATCTTTAAAAAGCTCTTGACTGGGAGCATAAGCAAGACGATGGAAGAAACTCAACATCTTTTTTTTATACTCCCTGTTAGTATGTTCCAGTTTGGCTTTCAAATTCTGCATGAGATGGAAATAACAGTACGCATGATAGCAGTTTGGATACAAGAGAGAAACAACATTAACAATACCAGAATGACGGTCTGAAATAAATGTGATCTGCCGATCCAGCAAATGTGGTTTCAAACAACCCAAAAACCACATCCAATTGTCCCAATCTTCAATGCTAACTACACCAACAACAACAGGGAATAGTCCTGGAAAAAGGCAGAACAAATAAACACTACAACAGTATGCAAACGTTTAAAAATTGTAAACAATTCGCATGTTGTGCTGGAACAATTCGCAGCTTGTCATGCGAAATATGTGTGACATTTTAATTGATCACACAAACAGTCCGCAGCTTGTCATGTGAATTCGCAGCTTGTGACAACTTTAAATAATACCTTACTCAAGCTGCGATGTAAGTACAGTTTACTCAGCATAATACCTAAGTCGCAGCCTCAATTGCGAAATGTGAGGATCACAACCCTGCTTAATTCGCATCACCTGCTGCGAATTGCATCAGCATTTTCACACAAAAACATCGTTCATTAACTAGATAAATGTAACTAACCGTTGTTTCCGTCCTTTGCTACAGCAGTGAGCAATGTACCCTTGTACTTGCCATATAAGTGGGTTCCATCGACAAACAACATTGGACGGCAAGAATGAAAACCACTAATGGACGAACCGAATGCTACAAAACAGCGCTTGAATCGGTTTCCAGCTGACAACTCCAACTGGCAGTCTGAAGTAATATCCCGGCTCTTCAAGCGTTTGAAGTATCCGGGTAGTAAACTAAAAGAACTTGAACTATCTCCAAAAACTCCCCTCCTAGCCTTCTCTAAAGCATTCCATGACAAACGATAAGAGATGTCAAGACCGTAATCTTGTTTGACAGTCGATTGTATAGATTTGGCTGTCAACGAATGGCAGGTCCGGAGAGAATCCTGAATTTCCTATGCAATCAAATCTGATGTCAAATGCCTGTGCCGCTTATGCTTATGCTTCTGGGAGAAAACAGGACTGCAAGTATGGTACAGGAAATGCTTCTTGATCGTCATAAGGCCGGTGCTTGAGTCAATAGATGCATAAACCCTCCATTTGCACCCGCTTGTGAGCTTATTTTCACAATAAGCAATGATCTTATTTGTTGTGTTGTGCAGGTATTTGAAAGAAAAACCATGCTCTAACGCAAACTTGCACAAGGATACCCTCAGACCAGCAGCACCTTCTTCAAAAGCTTGACCCACCCCTGTAATAGCATCAGCCCAACCAGCAGTAGCAAGTTGTTTTTTCCTCTAATCAGAATTAACTAAACCGTTACTACTCTCCCCGCTAACTAGTTGATCAAGAGATGGTTCTCCCAAAATCAAGCTACGCTCTTTACGCTTACCACCAGAGCTCTTATCAACATAACTTTTATTACCAGAACCCTTATCGAAGACGTGTTGTTCTATGAGAAAAATAACCCGTTTTAAACGCTCCAAATCAAGATATAACACCAACCCAACAAAATCATTCTGGTTATTAAAGAAACAATTATTGTGATCCCCGCAGGAGTAAGTAATTAGGTACTCACCTGTGGCAAGCTCCTCCCATGTGTTCTCTACATAAGCTTGGATACTTTCGAACCTTTCAAACTCCGTGAAAGGCACAATTGCAGTTTGGTGACCATATTTAAAAATACAAACTCGTGATTTAGACATCTCTTAACCTGGACAATACAAGTTATTTGTTATTAGTCATAAAAACTAGGTGCAAAATATTTACTACTGCATCAAACAATTCGCATCCTAATGTGCGAATTGTGTATACCTACACGATCTATTCGCATCTTTTCATGATATTTGTAGGTAACAAAGTCCTGATATTTGTCATTAGTCACAAAAACTGTGCAGATTATTTACTGCACCATCAAACAATTCGCATCATAACCTGCGAATTGTGTACATACATCGAGTAATTCGCAGCCTGTCCTGATATTTGTGTATATCTACATAGATCTATTCGCAGCCTGTCCTGATATTTCTATGTAACACCGGTCCTGATATTTGTTTCGAAATACAATACTCTAACTGACCTAAAAACTCGTAATCTACACATTCAAGACAAAAGTAAAGCACTACCAAATTAGAATATAACATCAGAAAACAAGGATGTAACTATATAACGAACAATATTAACTAAACAATAACAGATCACTATAACAAAAAAAACAGAGAAAAGCTCGAAATCAGGCAATGGCATCTAAAAGCAGTAGAATAGAACCTATTCCAACAGAGAAAACGAATAAAAAACTTCGAAATCGGTAGGTAATTACCTAAAAAGCTCGCAACACGATTACTTGTAAGTTATAAGATTCCAAAAAGTTGTGATCAACTCCTGTACGTATAAAACAGAGGTTAGACAGGTCTAACACAACAACTTACATAAAGAAACAAACCTTTAGCAGCTTCTGATCACCGGAAAATGTGATTTCAACCCAGCTCGTGGTGGTTGGTAGGGTTAGGTGGTTAGAGCGGCTAACAAATTCAAATCTTCAAAAAGCTAGAAAAAATAGAAAGAAAACAGAAAATAACGTTTATATAGTGGGTTAAGGGTAGTTAGGGTATTAAAATAAAATTAGGTTGTAAGTGACAATAAGGTAGTTGAGATGGGTATTAAGTAACAATTGATCAAACCTTGGGTGGTAAGTGACAATTGAATAGTTGAGTGGGTACTTTAAGTATAATTTCCCTTTAATAAATCAGAAAGTTTGATAGCGATGAACTTAAGAAAAAGAAAGGAAGATACCTTATAGATAATCATCTCAAATCAAATTTATTTACTAACAGTTATCTAAAATTTAACAAATGTTAAATAATTATTTTATTAATTTTTTTTAGGCTAAATGAATTTTATTGCTAATTAAGATTAGACCAAAGATTAAAGGTTCCACGGGATTAAAGTTTATGAACCAAACATTTTAGCTTTGTCCGAATGAAAAATTTTCATTTCTGATTTTCAATCGACTAGAACAGCCACAATCAAACCCTAACTTCCTTTCTAGCTACCTGATCTGTAGCCATCGATTTTTTTTATCGAACTTCATTTTTTAAACTTTTTTTTAGCAACTCTCTTTTCAAATTCTTTTTTTGTAATCATGGATATGTTTCAATATTCTTAAATTTCTCTTTTGAAGATTGCACCTTTAGTGAAACCAGTGGCGGATCCACTCCGGGCGTTCATGGCCACTGTAACATTCATAGGTAAAATTTGGCATAGAAAATACCTTTTTAATATTATTAGGTTTAAAAGAAATTAAAATTAATACAAATTACAAGATATTTGCTATTTATTTTATTATAATCAATGATATTAAATTAAAATAATTATCATTTAACCATTCACTAAATACTACATTATATATTTCAATATAGTTTCATGTAATTTTTTAGCAGCGAGGTTATCAACACCGAACGAAATGTTTATGATATTGTGTTATTATTTTTTACAAAAAGATTGGAAGAAGATGTAAGATCTAACGATTTTAGAATTATTTGTAGTTGTATTGGTGGTAAGAAATTAATGTTTTTAGAGTCAGACAACGGATGTGTTTTTAGAGTCAGACAACACATTCGAAATTAACGATAAACTAGGTTTGGGGAAACTACTGAAAAAAAGCTTCGAGAACATGTATACTATTTTATAGTTTAGTCCCTCTTATTTTGATTTCTATCTCCGCCACTGAGTGAAACTGAATTTATTTTGCAAAGCTTGATAAGATGGAATGGAACTGAGTTTGATTTCCTCCAATAGCTGAGAATGATCTCTTTGAGTGTTGATTTCGACAATACCCCCAATTCCAGTAGTGGTATTCGAGTTCAATGCTTCAGACTTCAGAGATGGCACCCTAAAAAATCTCTATTTGAGAGTTCACACTTGATCGATATAGTAAAATTAGGATACGTTTCCTTGGAATATAGAGAATCTCAAATCCATAGAATTCACCACTTCACGATTTATGCAGTACCACTATGAGATGTCCAGTTCTTCTTCATCTGGTTAATTTCTTTTGATTTTCTAGTTTGCCTAGAATTCAATTCACCAGCCCAACATCGATATATTTGAAGCCTTTGTTCAGTTGTCCTTGCTGAAAAGAGAAGGACAAACCATCTACGCATGTGCATTTGGTCGGGATTCTCACAAAGCGGTAGAATATTTTGAGGTAACTTTTCTATTTTTTTATCTTCTGTTTCATAGCAGGCACAAAAGAAGTTAGTAACATCTGTTTAATTATTGAACAACTAGATCTTGATAGTCATCTAGAGTGGCTTAGATGATGATTTTTATCTTTATTTTGTGTTAAATTAGTATTTAAAGATAATTATTTTTTAGTTTAAAATATTTGTAATTGTTTTTTACTCTTTTTTAAACTTTTTTTGTATCATATCTTTTGACGAGTTTAGGATTCGCTTTGGTGGTTTAAATTTTCTCTAAAGATTAGCATAAAACCAACTATAATTAAAAGAATCAATTCAAACTACTGGAACAATGGTTCATCAACGACTGCACTTCTAATATTAACATTGATCGAAAGTTATCTTGTGATGTTCACGATGGCCAGGAAACTGCTGTTACGGTGGATGAACACCGCAACCTGTGATGATTCGCAAACTCAGTCGCTGTGACAACAGTGGGGGATTATTTCCTAAGTGCAACCTAATGATTGCAACATCTACTATTGACTGGTGGTTCACCTGATGATAACAGCAGCAAGATGGTTTTGTTTTTTTAAAAAAAATTGGATATATTTTATATTAACTGTTAATTATTTTAAATTATATTCTAAGATTTATTTCACAAAATTATGTATTTGACTATGCTAATTTCTTGTATGTATAGTTGTGAAATAAATTGTTATATGCTTGAATGTTAATATAAATATGCATGAATAAGGCTTCGAAGACCGGTAGGTGAATCTTGGAATTAATTTAATCGACCATCCGTAGGTTAAATTCATGCTAGTATGATTTTCCCTCGGGTATATATTATCATAGTATGTTATGTTTTACATGGATATACTATGTTCATGCATGTAGTTAAGGCATATGTCATGAATCTAAATGTGTTGTGTGTCGTTTGTTTCTTTTATTAGTGCACTTGGTTACAATCTATTAAAGAATCGACCATTCATGATAGATTGTGCAGATATTATTTTATCAAAAAAATACACTGCTGTATTTATCTGTGCATAAATATGATTATGCTATGACTCACCCCAGACCCTCTGCCCTTAGTCCGAAAAGTACACCAGAGAAAACTAAGGAATATGAGAAATTGGAGAAATCAAATAAGTTATGTATAGTCTCATGTTACATGGAATTCCAGTATTTGTGGGGCTGTCCTAAAAGATGCTATCTCAGCCACATATTTTCTCATACAAGCCGAGAAACCCTTTGCTAAGTATGAAAATGTAGATATGTAACATCTTATACACGAGCTCTCTACCAAAATTTACAATGAAAAAGGGAAAATTATGAGAATATTCTTCAAATGTTTGTGATTGGACAAAAGTTGAAGGTAATTGGGGTAGACCTTCCTGATGAATGTATAGTAGGATTCACGTATGAGTCACTACCAGCTAAGTTTAAGTATTTGCAGTCCACCTATAATTATATGCATGAAAAATGGAATATTAATGAGTTGATTACCATGCTACATATGAGGAACATAGGCTTAAAGTGGTAATGCCTAAGGTGAATATGATAACATCTTCAAAGAGGGATGGGGCCTAAGCAGAAGGCTGATGGAAAAATATTGGGTCAAGGCCCGATGAAGAAGACAAATCCTTAGTAATCAATTTTTTGTCATTGATTTTTCAGCACAGAAAAAAGAAAAATGAAGAAGGATTACGAGAAATATCGTGCTTACATATTAAGAAAAAGTACTCTCACAACTTTGATTTTTAGAAAATAATATTGTTTATGTAAAATACAATACTTGGTGTGTTGATTCGACTGCAACAACACATGTATGTATTTCTGTACAGAGTATATTAAGGAGCATGAAGATAATTAAGGATAATATATCCAACTTCACGGCAAACGAGAGCTCATACCATGTTTTGGCGATTTACGATTTACATTTAGAACTGTTCTCTGGACATGTTCTATTTTTAACGAATGTAATGTTTGTTTCTAGTTTTCGGAGGAACTTAATTTTCTTTCTAGTTTTAGATTTGTATGAATATTCTTGTCTTATAGGTAACAAAATTTTTACCCTCTCTTTAGATAATGTGATTATTGGAATAAAAGTTTGATAAAGGGAGATAATTTATTTTTATCAAATACTTTTAATAATCACAATATTACCATAAATGTACAAAGTATACCAAAGTTAGGATAAACAAGCTTTTAACTGAAGTTTTATTAGATCCCCCAGACGACTCTGATTTCAGTACATGTATCGAGTGTATTAAAAAGAAACAAACCAAAACTAAAATGGTAAGGGTATATAGAGCGATTGAAGTCTTTGAATTGATATAATGATATTTGTGGACTGTTTCCGTAAGAACCATCGAATAAGAGTCGGTACTTTATATCATTTATACATGACTTCTTTCATTTCAGATACCTCTATCTTCTTTATCATAAGTCCGAGGACTTGGATAAGTTCAATGATTTTAGGACCAAATTTGAAGAAAAACACGGTAAGAGCATTAATAACATTAGACCTGACCGTGATGGTAAGTACTATGGTAGATCAAATGGAACAAGTGAACAAAGTCACTGACCTTTTATATAATATCTAGAGAAGTGTGGCATAGTCCCTCAATATATAATATCGGGTTCACGCCGCATACGTGATGTATCTCAGAGACGGAACCATACACTAAAAGATATAGTTAGAAGTATGATAAGTAACTCATCTCTACCGCTATCTCTGTGGGGGAAAACCATCAAATGTGTCGCTTATATACTCAATAAAGTACACATAAAGGCTACTGTTAGGACCCCATTTGAAATTTGGAATGGGTGTATGCCTAATATAAAACATCTACATATATGGGGATGTCTAACTGAGACAATGACTTACAAACCTTAGGAAAAAAACTGGACCGAAAAACAACCAACTACTTCTTTATAGGTTATTATGAACTATAAAGAGTTTAAGTTTTAAGAGTTCCATGGTGCAACTTATATGCCTAATTCAATATACATATCAAATTATGTTAATTATTTTATTTTAGTATCAATTATTTTTTAAAATAAAAAATGTCCTTGATATTATTATAACCTCAATTCAACTCAAGAAATCCGTACCCAATACCATCTATTCCGATCATTGTTGGCGGTGCAGCTTCCAGATAATTTATAAACTTCTGATACTAATCATTTGACATGATTATCATTATATTTTTAGAGGATACTTACGACCTTGTACAGTTAGTGATAACTGAATGATGCAGGACTATGCCAACTCATTAGAGAATTTGATATCAATGTTATAGATGACATTCGACGAAAATTAATTCCAAAAGAACCTTGCCAGTCAAAAAATCAAATTTTCTCCAAAACGAAATTTGCGAAAGATAACCGGAGTTCTCAAATTACATGGTTTGAAAAATACCCATGGTTGGAATATAGTGTGCACAAGGATGCGGTATTTTATTTTTGGTGTTACCTTTTTAAACCAGTTAATGCTAATCGTTATGGAGATTACGTGTTTGTTACAAAGGTTTTTAAGAATTGAAAAAAGCTCATGAAAAATTTCAAGAACATGAAGGTGATGTGAACAACCCATATAATCAAGCTAGACAAAAGTTTATTTTGTTTTAAAATCAAAGAAAAAAATATTAAGTACCATTAGAGAGAATTTAATGGTTTGAAAGCACTTATATCAAATCTGAATAAACCTGCCAAATATGTTCATTGTTTTGCAAACCAACTTTAACTAGTTGTTGTCACTGTTGCGAAAGACCATAGTGCCATTAATGATTTTTTTAGCATTATCACTATAATTATTAACACATGTGGAATATTTTGTAGAAAGAGGGATAAACTATGACACGTTGAGTATGGATGAATTGTTGCATCTCTTGAAAATGAAGAAATTACAAGTAGGAGAGGGAAAAACCAAAAAATGAGTTTGAAACGACAAGGTGACACTCGACGAGGATCACATTTTAATACTTTGCTACAACTAAAGAGTATGTGGTCTTCAATTAATGATAGTGTTTGAACATGTATATGAAGATGGTTCTAATCAAGATTATAAAGGCATATAAAAAATATTGATTATGCGAATGAAAAGTTATGATTTCATTTTTATTTTGTATTTGATAATTGAGTTGGTTGGGTCAACAGATGTTTTATCACGATCTTTACAACGAAGAGACCAAAATATTGTGCAAGTTATTTCTTTGATTGATACACCTATAGAGGAACTGTTGGGATAATTATTTGGACCAAGTTGAGAAGTTTTGTGTGTATAAATCCATCCGCATTGCCAATATGGAAGATGCAATCAAGAATCATGTGTGTATGAAGCGAGATGGACGTGTAACTAATTACCATCATTATAAGATGGACACTTATTGTCAGGTAGATTTACTACGTATTTCATTAATTTAAGATGATAATATGTCTATACATATAAATCTGCCAAATATGTTCATTGTTTTGCGCACCAACTTTAACTAGCTGTTGTCATTGTTACGAAAGACCATAATCCCATTAGTGATTTTTTAGTATTATCACTATGATTGTAAACACATGTGGAACATATTGTAAAATGAGGGATAAACTACGTCTCGTTGAGTATGAATGAATTGTTGTATCTCTTAAAAATGGAGAAATTACAAGTGGGAAATTGAAAAACAAAAAAAAATGAGTTTGAAACGACAATGTGACAATCGATGGGGATCATATTTTAATATTTTTCTACGGTTGAAGAGTATGTGGTATTCAATTAACTATAGGCCTTGAACATGTATAAGAAGATGGTTCTAATCAAGATAATAGAGGTATATAAAAAAAAATTATTATGCGAATGGGGAGTTATAATTTCATCTTTATTTTGTATTTGATGATTGAGTTGCTTGGCTTAACAAATTTTTTATCATGATGTTTATAACAGAGAGACCAAAATATTGAGCAAGCTATTTCTTTGATTGATACAACTATAAAGAGAATTGTTGGGATAATGTTTTGGACCAAGTTGAGAAGTTTTATGTGTATAATTCCATTGACATTGTTTATATGGAAGTTACAATCAAGACTCGTATGTGTATGAAATGAGATATACGTGTAACTAATTACCATCATTATAAGCTGGAGATTTATTGCCAGGTAAATTTACTATGCATTTGATTGTAATTTTGAGATGATAATATGTTCATACATATAATTCTAAACTCTGACTTTCTCAAAATTTATAGGTTCTAGATTTACTTATTCAAAAGATGGAACATTATTTTCCAGAAATAAATATAGAGTTGCTTACTTGTATAAATTGTTTTAGTCCAAAACAATCATTTGTAATTTCAATATTCACAAGTTGATTCGTCTAACAAAACTTTATCCAAATAAACTTTCTTATTCCGAACGTAGGAGGTTTATATTCCAACTTGAAACATACATCGACGATATAATGGAAAAAGACGAGTTCTCCAACATTTAAGATTTGAGAGATTTAACTAAGATACTAGTTGCTATTGAATACATCAAAGTTTCTCATTGGTGTATCGTTTGATCGAATTGACATTAATTCTTCCGATTGCTACAATATCAGTGGAAAGAGTATTTTCTACAATGAAGCTTATGAAGACCGACTTGCAGAATATGACATGCGATATTTGAATGGATGATCTTTTAGCTGTATACAATGAGAGAAATATTTTTAGAAAACATGATAATGAAACCATTTTACGACAATTTCTAAAATATAAGGAATCATCGTAGTCAATTGTCATCTATTGGTTTCTAAAACTTTGAACGAAATCTATAAAATTTTGTTTACCCCTGTTATTTAAATTCTTGGTTCCGCATCTGTCAATATCTATTCCGACAAACCAACAAAACTATTTTTCAATTGTAATTGTTTTTTTGGTCCAATAAACAGCTCGATCCCAACCAGATACTATGCCTATTAGACTCCGCAAGAGGTTAAGCCTCTTGATCCCTCTCGTTAATCAAAATTTATTCTTACAAGTGTGTATTCCGCACTTTTTGATTTGTTCGATAAAGTATTACGACTACATTTGCTGATTAGTCAATCCAATTACACTAAAACATTTAATATCAAAGCGTGTTACAATGTTACAGATTGAAAAACTGAAAACCTCTAAGTACCCCTATAACAAAGGGTGACCGACTTAGTCTAGGTCAATATATGAAGAAAAAACTTAAGATTGAGGAAATGAAAACAATCCATTATGCTTTGATATCCTAGAGTTTAATATATGCTCAAGTTTGTACTAAAGTGAACATTGTTTTTAATGTAAATATGTTGGAGAAATATGCAATTAACCAAGGCATGGATCACTAGAATACAATTTAAAAGGGTACTCTTATATGTGCAAGGAATAAAAAGACACATGCTGACCTATAAAAAGTAAAAAATGATGGATATCATTGAGTATTCTGACTCGGATTTTTCTGGATGGATTAACACACTAAAAATCACTTCGTACAACATATTTTATTGGTTGACGGTGCAATCTCCTGAAAAAAGTGTAAAGCAAATACTTGTTGTATTGTCCACCATTGCAGCATAAATTGTTGCGTGCTTTGAGGTAGCGAACCAGACGGCATGGCTGCAAATTGTTTCCATTGGGTTGCGTATTATTTGAGGGATGAAAGGTCACATGAGTTTATTATGCAACAATAATTCTACAGTGCATTACTCTAACAGCAACATGAGCTCGTCTAAATCCAAACACATAGACAAAACATTCATTTATATTAAATAGAGAGTTTAGATGGGTTAGATAAATATAAAGCACATCGGCATAAACTTCATGATATTAAATCTTTTAGTAAAGGCGATTTTATCTAATAATTTCCAAGGACACACCATTAGTATGAGTGTAGTTGATTTAGAGGATTTCTAGTTCCAACAACCAAACCATCTAAAAATATTAGTCATGGCAAGGGTTTGAGAGGTAAGATATTTCCAACTGAACCTTTAGTCCTAAAGCTTTTGCACCCTATAGGCCGAACCTTCACCAACATAACCCCGACTTATTATAAGGCTCCAACAAGTACCTGGATCAAACACTGTTATCAAGGGTCACTTCTACAATCTGAGGTACAACCGGGCCAATTCACCTATTTATGTAGCTATACTAGTAAAATACTTACCACATAAGCTCAACCAATATATAATAGACAAGTATGATGGTTCATAGGACCTAAAACACTACATAAGAAAGTTCATGAATAAATTTCTAGGTTTTGAAGGTGATGATAAACTTCTATGTCGAGCATTCTCAATAACTTTTAGAGGAAGTGAGTTAACTTGGTTTAACCAACTTATCATAGGTTATATCCAAAGATTTTAATAATCATGTACATTTTTACAATATCAGTTCACTGGCAGTAAGGCGATCAAGGGTGGCGATAATTACATAATGCATTATAAACAAAAACCAAATAATAGTATGGGGAACTACACTTATTGTTTTGTCCAAACCAAGAATAATTTAGAGAAGTGTCATGTGATTGTTGTATGTGTCTCCTACCGACAGATGATACTTCATGGCATGTTAGTTCAAGTTATAATGAAGAGGAAAACATTGAACTTTGGTTCATCCCAGATCATGTATAATCTCATATAAAATCGGATAAGACGATGTACCTGGAAGTAATGCCAAATTGAAACCATGAGACCACTAATAATGAGATCGAAAATTTTACTCTACAACAACTTTTTACCAAGCACACAATATAGGTGAATAATTTTTTTTTACTACTCTCAAGTAATTGTCCAACTAATACATCCACCCTCGTTAAGTAAACAAAAACCTTTAACTCTTTTGCAATAATATTATTTAGGTTATGATTGGATCAATTAAAAGGGTAAATGGGTTTGAAATGGATATTTCACTAAACGAACTAAAAGCGTAACTACTATATATGATAAGGATAATTTTTTTTTAACATCTCAAAATCCTATCCATATGGATATACCATAACAATGTGGATCGTTATACAAGATACTAAAAAAAACTTTATTAAGGATGTAAAAATAATTGAATTTGTTAAGGGCCGAACCGGAGTAAGCCAAAAGAAAACAAAGTTAAAGCCCAATCGGGTTGATAAGAGGTTTGAAGCTCTAAGGATAAAAGCTTTAGCGATTGTTCCAAAACAGGAATAAACTTTGATAGTCTTGGAAAAACCCGATGATACTTTGATCTAGACATAACTCATATGAAATAGATACCATAGTATAAAGAGATCTTTAGTATGGAATTACAAATTCTTTAAATAAAGTCATGCAACATATTTTAAGTTTTTATATTAAGGAGAAACGTGTAACCATCTCCACCAAACACATTACCTTACAACTATGTTTTTATTAATACTACTTTAGAATGATAATTAGACCATATGAAGACGGCGTATTTAAAATTATTTTGAAATAATGTATGTTTTTTTACATATTTAAAAAGGTTTGATAAATTTATGTATCAAGAATGGATTTAAAATTAACAAGAATACTGATTTTTGAATTTTATAATACTAAGAAAGAAACTCACATAGGATAGCCTCTTTTTCTGTGGGCGGTGGGATCGCTCTAACGGGTCTGTCGCTGTTGTTGATTCAGTTGGGGTTGTCGTTGACAGCATCGGGTGTCTCTTTTTCTGTAGGCGGTGAGATCCCTCCAAAAGGGTCTGCCGCTGTTGGGGTTGTCGTTGACAGCATCGGGTGTCTAAATTGCTCTAGTGAATCGGTGTCTCGGCAACTTAGGGATGCTGAACGGATCCGGGTGAGGGCTATAGTGTTCTTCCATTTCTTAGGAGAAACTTATTAAGAACAAATGGCACCCACTAATTGCTTCTTGGAAACCGATGCTTATTATATTTATAAACTTCCTAAGAGGAATCTTATTAAGTGTCCTAAATAAAAATAAAATTATAAAAATTATAAAAATGATATAAAGAAAAATAATAAAAATGATATAAACATGAATAATATATGTAAATTAAAAAATAAATAAAAAAGTATGATTTAATAAATCAGAAAGTTTGATAGCGATGAATTTAAGAAAAAGAAAGGAAGATAACTTATAGATAATCATCTCAAATCAAATTTATTTACTAACAGTTATCTAAAATTTAATAAATGTTAAATAATTATTTTGTTAATTTTTTTAGGCTAAATGAATTTTATTGCTAATTAAGATTAAGATTAGACCAAAGATTAAAGGTTCCACGGGATTAAAGTTTATGAACCAAACCTTTTAATTTTGTCTGAAGGAAAAATTTTCATTTCTGATTTTCAATCGACTAGAACAGCCACAATCAAACCTTAACTTCCTTTCTAGCAACATGATCTGTAGCCATTGATTTTTCTTATCGAACTTCATTTTTTAACTTTTTTTAGCAACTCTCTTTTCAAATTCTTTTTTCGTAATCTTGGATATGTTTCGATATTCTTAAATTTCTCTTTTGAAGATTGCACCTTCAGTGAAACCAGTGGCGGATCCACTCCAGGCGTGCATGGCCACCGTAACATTCATAGGTAAAATTTGGCATAGAAAATACCTTTTTAATATTATTAGGTTTAAAATAAATTAAAATAAATAAAAATTACAAGATATTTGCTATTTATTTTATTATAATCAATGGTATTAAATTGAAATAATTATCATTTAACCCTTCACTAAATACTACATTATATATTTCAATATAGTTTCATGTAATTTCTTTTTACAAAAAGATTGGAAGAAGATGTAAGATCTAACGATTTTAGAATGGTTTGTAGTTGTATTGGTGGTAAGAAATTAATGTTTTTTGAGTCAGACAACGCATGTGTTTTTAGAGTCAGACAACGCATGTGTTTTTAACGATAAAACTAGGTTTGGGGAAACTACTGAAAAAAGCTTCGAGAACATGTATACTATTTTATAGTTTAACCCCCCCCCCCCCCCCCCCCTATTTTGATTTATGGATCCGCCACTGAGTGAAACTGAATTTGTTTTTGCAAAGCTTGATAAGATGGAATGGAACTGAGTTTTGTTTCCTCCAATAGTTGAGAATGATCTCTTTGAGTGTTGATTTCTACAATACCCCCAATTCCAGTAGTGGTATACGAGTTCAATGCTTCAGATTTCAGAGATGACACCCTAAAAAATCTCTATTTTGAGAGTTCGCACTTGATAGATAGAGTAAAATTGGGATATGTTTCCTTGGAATATAGAGAAGCTCAATTCCAGAGAGTTCACCACTTCACGATTTAGGCAGTACCAGTATGAGATGTCCAGTTCTTCTTCATCAGGTTAATTTCTTTTGATTTTCTAGTTTGCCTAGAATTCAATTCACCAGCCCAACATCGATATATTTGAAGCCTTTGTTCAGTTGTCCTTGCTGAAAAGAGAAGGACAAACCATCTACGCATGTGCATTTGGTCGGGATTCTCACAAAGCGGTAGAATATTTTGAGGTAACTTTTCTATTTTTTTATCTTCTGTTTCATAGCAGGCACAAAAGAAGTTAGTAACATCTGTTTAATTATTGAACAACTAGATCTTGATAGTCATCTAGAGTGGCTTAGATGATGATTTTTATCTTTATTTTGTGTTAAATTAGTATTTAAAGATAATTATTTTTTAGTTTAAAATATTTGTAATTGTTTTTTACTCTTTTTAAAACTTTTTTTGTATCATATCTTTTGACGAGTTTAGGATTCGCTTTGGTGGTTTAAATTTTCTCTAAAGATTAGCATAAAACCAACTATAATTAAAAGAATCAATTCAAACTACTAGAACAATGGTTCATCAACGACTGCACTTCTAATATTAACATTGATCGAAAGTTATCTTGTGATGTTCACGATGGCCAGGAAACTGCTGTTACGGTGGATGAACACCGCAACCTGTGATGATTCGCAAACTCAGTCGCTGTGACAACAGTGGGGGATTATTTCCTAAGTGCAACCTAATGATTGCAACATCTACTATTGACTGGTGGTTCACCTGATGATAACATCAGCAAGATGGTTTTGTTTTTTTAAAAAAAAATTGGATATATTTTATATTAACTGTTAATTATTTTAAATTATATTCTAAGATTTATTTCACAAAATTATGTATTTGACTATGCTAATTTCTTGTATGTATAGTTGTGAAATAAATTGTTATATGCTTGAATGTTAATATAAATATGCATGAATAAGGCTTCGAAGACCGGTAGGTGAATCTTGGAATTAATTTAATCGACCATCCGTAGGTTAAATTCATGCTAGTATGATTTTCCCTCGGGTATATATTATCATAGTATGTTATGTTTTACATGGATATACTATGTTCATGCATGTAGTTAAGGCATATGTCATGAATCTAAATGTGTTGTGTGTCGTTTGTTTCTTTTATTAGTGCACTTGGTTACAATCTATTAAAGAATCGACCATTCATGATAGATTGTGCAGATATTATTTTATCAAAAAAATACACTGCTGTATTTATCTGTGTATAAATATGATTATGCTATGACTCACCCCAGACCCTCTGCCCTTAGTCCGAAAAGTACACCAGAGAAAACTAAGGAATATGAGAAATTGGAGAAATCAAATAAGTTATGTATAGTCTCATGTTACATGGAATTCCAGTATTTGTGGGGCTGTCCTAAAAGATGCTATCTCAGCCACATATTTTCTCATACAAGCCGAGAAACCCTTTGCTAAGTATGAAAATGTAGATATGTAACATCTTATACACGAGCTCTCTACCAAAATTTACAATGAAAAAGGGAAAATTATGAGAATATTCTTCAAATGTTTGTGATTGGACAAAAGTTGAAGGTAATTGGGGTAGACCTTCCTGATGAATGTATAGTAGGATTCACGTATGAGTCACTACCAGCTAAGTTTAAGTATTTGCAGTCCACATATAATTATATGCATGAAAAATGGAATATTAATGAGTTGATTACCATGCTACATATGAGGAACATAGGCTTAAAGTGGTAATGCCTAAGGTGAATATGATAACATCTTCAAAGAGGGATGGGGCCTAAGCAGAAGGCTGATGGAAAAAGATTGGGTCAAGGCCCGATGAAGAAGACAAATCCTTAGTAATCAATTTTTTGTCATTGATTTTTCAGCACAGAAAAAAGAAAAATGAAGAAGGATTACGAGAAATATCGTGCTTACATATTAAGAAAAAGTACTCTCACAACTTTGATTTTTAGAAAATAATATTGTTTATGTAAAATACAATACTTGGTGTGTTGATTCGACTGCAACAACTCATGTATGTATTTATTTACAGAGTATATTAAGGAGCATGAAGATAATTAAGGATAATATATCCAACTTCACGGCAAACGAGAGCTCATCCCATGTTTTGGCGATTTACGATTTACATTTATCTGGACATGTTCTATTTTTAACGAATGTAATGTTTGTTTCTAGTTTTCGGAGGAACTTAATTTTCTTTCTAGTTTTAGATTTGTATGAATATTCTTGTCTTATAGGTAACAAAAATTTTACCCTCTCTTTAGATAATGTGATTATTGGAATAAAAGTTTGATAAAGGGAGATAATTTATTTTTATCAAATACTTTTAATAATCACAATATTACCATAAATGTACAAAGTAAACCAAAGTTAGGATAAACAAGCTTTTAACTGAAGTTTTATTAGATCCCCCAGACGACTCTGATTTCAGTACATGTATCGAGTGTATTAAAAAGAAACAAACCAAAACTAAAATGGTAAGGGTATATAGAGCGATTGAAGTCTTTGAATTGATATAATGATATTTGTGGACTGTTTCCGTAAGAACCATCGAATAAGAGTCGGTACTTTATATCATTTATACATGACTTCTTTCATTTCAGATACCTCTATCTTCTTTATCATAAGTCCGAGGACTTGGATAAGTTCAATGATTTTAGGACCAAATTTGAAGAAAAACACGGTAAGAGCATTAATAACATTAGACCTGACCGTGATGGTAAGTACTATGGTAGATCAAATGGAACAAGTGAACAAAGTCACTGACCTTTTATATAATATCTAGAGAAGTGTGGCATAGTCCCTCAATATATAATATCGGGTTCACGCCGCATACGTGATGTATCTCAGAGACGGAACCATACACTAAAAGATATAGTTAGAAGTATGATAAGTAACTCATCTGTACCGCTATCTCTGTGGGGGAAAACCATCAAATGTGTCGCTTATATACTCAATAAAGTACACATAAAGGCTACTGTTAGGACCCTATTTGAAATTTAGAATGGGTGTATACCTAATATAAAACATCTACATATATGAGGATGTCTAACTGAGGCAATGGCTTACAAACCTTAGGAAAATAATTGGACCGAAAAATAGCCAACTACTTCTTTATAGGTTATTATGAACTATAAGGAGTTTAAGTTTTATAATTCTCTCACTAGTACTATATTTGAAATGAGAACAAAAAAGTGTCTCGAGAATGTTGAGTTTGGGGTAAGAATAAAAGAACATATATTTACTTTTAGGAATAATCTATAGAGATTCACAAGGGTTTTAATGAAGATACTCATATATCAGAAGATTAGGCTTTAATTCTAATCATTTCGGTCCCTAGGAACAAGGTAATACTCAAAATAATACTAATGTTCCACTCGGGGGTTTCAACCAGGATACAAATATGGTCCAGTTAGAAAAAGATGAACCTCAAGTTAATCTTCCATAAGAAAATCAAAATGACATCGTTCATGAAGATTAAACTCTACCTTCTCAAGAAGTGAAACAATATGAAATATTTCCCTTACAAAGGTCCACAAGAGAAAAATAATAATGTTATAGGTCTAAATATTATAGTATATCTTCAAGATCATGATAAGTCATGTTTTGGAACTGTTGATGATCCCTCAACATACAAACAAGCTATGGGAAGCTTTGATTCTTAGAAGTGGATCAACGCTATGAAGAAAGAGTGTAAATAGATGCATGACAATGCGGTATGTGAACTTTTCCCATCACCTAAAGGGAAATAAACAATTGGTTATAAGTAGGTTTGCAAAACCAAACAGAATGCCATGAATAACATAGAAATGCTTAAAGCGTGCCTTAAAGAAAACGTTTTTACTTAACATGAAATGATTGATTTTAAAGAAAACTTCTCTCTGGTATCAATGAAAGATTCCTTTAAAAAAGCATGAAATTAGTTGTACACTTTAATCTCGAGCTTCATCAAATAGATATTAAGACCACATTTTCAATGATACTATTAAAGAAACAATCTATACTGTGAAAACAAAACACTTTATAGTAGGTAAGTCAAATAATTTAGTTTACTAGCTTAAGAAATCCACGTATGACCTCAAACAGGCTTATCGGTAGTGGTAGCACAAATTCCTCGAGGTATTAGTCTCTTTTGACCTTGAAGTCAGCTCATTATAGGATTGCATGTATCACAAGTTTAATGGGATTAATTTCATATTTCTTATATTATATATCAATCACATATTGATTTCCTCGAACAACAAGGAATTGTTACATAATACAAAGAATTTGTATATCATACAAGTTTGATATGAAAGATCTCAGTGATGCCAGTTTTGTGTTAGGAATCAAGATAGACCGGGAGCACTCCCATGGTATTCTTGGATTATCATAAAAGACATATAGAAAGTGTTTTACAACATTACAGATTATAAAACTGAAAACCACTAAGTACCCCTATAGCAAAGGGTGACCGACTTTTTCTAGGCCAATATTCGAAGACAAAACTTCAGGTTGAGGAAATGAAGACAATACATTATGCTTCGATATCCTAGAGTTTAGTATATGCTCAAGTTTTTACTAAACTGGATATTGCAATTATTGTAAATATGTTAGGGAAATATGTAATCAACCAAGGCATGGATCACTACAAAACAGTTTAAAGGGTATTATGATATCTGCAAGGAATAAAATGACACATGTTGACATATGGAAAGTTGGAAAGGATGGATATCATTGGGTATTCTGACTCAGATTTTGCTGGATGGATAGACATATTAAAAATCACTCTGTATAATATATTATTATTGATTGACGGTGCAATATCCTAGAAAAATGTAAAGCAAATACTTGTTGCATCGTCCACCATTGCATCATAAATTCTTGCGTGCTTTGAGATATCGAACTAGACGGTATGGCTGTGAAATTTTTCCATTGGGTTGCGTTTTATTCGAGGGATAGAAGATCACATGATTTTTTATTGCAACAATAATTCCATGGTGCATTACTCTATCAGCAACATGAGCTCATCTAAATCCAAAAACATAGACATAAAGTCCATGCATGTTAAATAGAGAGTTCAAATGGGTTAGATAAATATAAAACACATCAACACAAACTTCATGATATCATATCCTTTGGTAAATTTGATTTTGATCAAAGAATTTCAAAGGACACACCATTAGTATGGGTATAGCTAACTTAGAGGATTGCTAGTTTCAGTGGTAGCGTTCATAATCATAAATGTTTATTGCAATATATATGCTTGGTTATATTTATTGATATATGTTCTTTATCGGATCTCCAAAGGTATGAACCATTTAATAGTAGATAGTACGATTACAAACCATAATATTCATGATTGATTGATAGCAATAACGTGATTACTGTTGCATCATGTTATTCACATTACGAGAAAAAGATCTTTAGTCATTATTGTTATTGATCATGTAAGAGTTTGTACCGTTCGCCTATTGACAGTTTATTAATGGATCCCACTAAAAGTTCAATATATTCGTGAGTAGTATATGATGTTCCAAGTGTGAGATTATTGGAATATTTATGGGCCGACACACTAATTATTTATTCGGTCATTATCTTAAGGTAGTTTAATAATAAAAATAATTGAATTAATTATATTATATAATTAATTGTAGTAGACTTATAGTTGAAGAATACATTATGAAGCTAAGTGTGGTAACAAGGTTGAGTTTGCGCACTTTAAAGAAGAGTTCCTAATCTAAACGAGAGTAATTCATTTTATCAAATTAATAGATTGTGGTCTCCGCTCACATAACGATAAATTTTAGTATGCTTAAAAACTTTGAGTTTCAATTTGTAATCGCCTATATAGTTACAGGTTTAGATGGAGAAGGCTCACTTAAATCTGAATTGTTGTCTATTATGTTTGCAGGATTCATTTCTACAGAATTCAATGTTCCATTTGAGGATCTTTAAGTGTAGAAACTTGCTAAATATGATGATCTGCTAATGTGATTTTTTTATCCACATTGTTTCCATCTTTGCTGTTAACTATAACTCATTTCCATTTATGAATGTAGGATTGGTTTGTAATTAGTGTACTTTTAGAAATTGATTCAGTAGGATTTTTCTAGGAGGTTGATAGTTTGTTAAAGGTTTGATTAGAATTCCCCAGATGCTTGCAAAATTTGCAGTAGTCAGGATAGGTACCATAATCGACATTTTGCCAGAAACCCTCATCTTCATCAAATTGTATCCACCGTTTCTTGATCAAAGGTTTTGAGATGTTTAGTTTGAGCCAAATTTTGAAACAGTTGTGCCTTGCTCTGTTGTTAAATGGAACTCAACTACTTAGAGGTGAACCTATAGGTTTAGATATTTCATTGATAGCTGCTTAATTAAACATGTACTGAGGGAGATTAGAGAAAGTCACTCATACAGGAGTGATAGGGCGTTGTTGATTAAGGTTAAAGTGTTGAGTTTATTTAAAGATCCTCATTGTTTTGGAACCTATAGGTTTAGATATGAGGCTTTTTATAATAGCTGCTCAAAACCCTAAATTATAATACAAGGAAATAAAATAAATCTTTCAAAATCAAATAAAATCAAATCTTAATATAATTAGATTTGATTTAAATACATTAGATATTTGAATAAAATTAAATTAAATTAAAAAGGATTTTGTTTGGACTTTTTGGGCTACATCATTTCTATCCCAAATTTTATGATGTTTTCTCAAACTTCTTTAAGTTTTTTTATATGATATTTTTCAAATTTCTTAAAATATTTCAATGTTACTATTTATGCTACGTAGTTACTAATTTTTTATCTACACTATCAGTTATTTATACTTTCAGATATTAACGCACTAATTGAATATATTCAATTTGTTGATATGGTTTGTAAAAGTCCAAAAAATGGTACAAGTAATTTTTTTAAATATCCAAAATAATAACGTGATTAATCGAATACAAAATTACGTATTATTTAAAGTAACAATATCACGAGCTACAAAACTTCTTTTTTTTACTTCTAACTTATTTAAAATTATTTAGTTTATTTATTAATATAATGGTAAAGTTAGAAATAAACATATTTCTTAACTTATTTATTGATATTAATAATGAGATTATTAGCCAAATTTCATTAATCGATGACACATATAATCATTTTACATAAGAATTTATAATGTATTACTATATCCACGACTTATATTGCTATTATAAACTTTAATTTTACACGTAACACCGTACATAAATATTTAGAATACTTAATCCAAATTTATCTCACCAAATTGAAATTGTATGTAGGAACGACCAACTTCCAGAGCTAGATCATATATCTATATATCAAAGGTGAATGTGTTGGTCTTGCCGAAAATGATGTGCAAAAGAATCTCGCACGGCCTCCAAGATCAAGTACATGTGTTACAACGACAGTTCAAGCAGATGATACATGAAAATTTGACGGAAGTGACCATCCTCCATATAGTAGACGAGATTGGGCTGCAACCACTATTATTACTTCATTGTATATGCTTAGAAATCCACGGTAGGGCGGGCGACCCACGCAGAACAACACTCACGTTTAATGGAAGTGGTAATGCCTCATAGTTCTATTCCATTCTTTGTAATTTCACACCACCATTTTCTCGTACCCCTCCGTCAACAAGAGCTTTCATGTCTCGTAACTTCATTAGATACCTTCCATTAGGCTTTGAATGCGATACCGAGATGAGGAAGCAAATGCACCATCAAAATCAATCTCTGACCAGAATGTTATCCCTGTCCATAATTAAAGGATGCGGTTGGGGGTGCATCAGTCCAAAACTTATCAAATTGATAACAACCAGTGCGTCATTGACCTCAGTGGCTCATACGGTCATAACGAAACATCTAAGTATATCCCGGGGACACGATGTGCCAACCACACAACTAGTATGCCTAAATTTATCTAATATGTATGTTGCAGTTATTGGTGAGTGTACGGTCCTCACGGATTAGCATGATATTAACCTCTTTGGGCCTCGCGGGCCCGCTCGGGTTTGGTCTTTGGGTAACACTCCCAAAAGGCCTATTACTAGTTGAGGTTGAGCCATAATTATATACACTTACTTATTTTGGATCTTACCAATGTGGGATTGAGGGTCCTCTATGGGATGAAGTTTATACTTCAACAACAATATCCCTATGGTGTGGCCCAACTGCAATAATGCACGACACAATCACAATATGGTGCGACCGAACCATAACAGGGTGTGGCTGCGAACCCTATTGCACCAAATCAATTCTAGTAGTCACACCATAATAGTCATATTGAGGGGAAGCATTTTAACATATGTTTTCTCCCTCTCCTCAACCATGAAACTATTATCAAGCTGCTCCCCCGCAGTTAGGAAACCCTTATCAAACTTCTCCCTCAACCAAAAAGCCATTACCAAATAGCTTCCTTTAAGTCACGAAACTATTACTAACCGCCTCTCATTTACTTAGGAAACTATTACCAAGCTACTCCTTATCAGCTAAACAATCGGTAGCAAACAACTCCATATCAAGAGGGTCCTTACCAACCTGTATCCCGATTCTCCAATCCAAGTTACATTATCAATCAAGTTAGGTTCTTATCTCCTACGGTGGACGAGTCATTCAACATAGACTAGTGATTTCAAATTTGCCGTTAGTACCTAAGGTTCTTTACTATGAGCTCACTTCAAAACTTAATCCATCTAAAATGAACAAATATGATGATTTATGAGACCATAATAATTATACTGATTACTTAAAAATGAAATGTTATATTATGATGGGGATGACCGTTTTCTCTGCCGAAACTTTTTGATGACCTTGAAAGGCAGTGTTCTAAATTGGTTCAACCAATTGCCAATAGGGTATTTTCACATCTTTGATGAACTATGGTTGCGCTACAAAGATCAGTTCATTAAGACTAAGGTCATTAATGAGGTTGGATCTAATGCACTTTAAAGAATTAAAATGAGAGTCTCTACGATTACACATGTCGTCTTACAGACACAATGAATGCTTTAGAAGACTCTAACGAGATCTTTGTATTGATAGTACAAGAGTTGATATCATGTCATCTAACATAAAAGTTAATAAAAAAGATATTGTTCCTTTTAACTTCATACCAAAAAAAATTTTATAACTTGTTACATTTTATAAGTGAAAGCACAATAATATTTTTTTAACAAAAATAATATTTTAATCTTACAAAAATAGTATTTTTAACTAGTCGAAGGTTGGTAATAGGTAATGTATTGTTTTTTTATATTTTATAATATAAAAGTAATGTACCACTTTTTTAATATGAAAAAAAGTGATAATATACGGGCATGATTGAAAAAAACAAAAAAAACATATTTTCTAAATATAGTTAAATTTTAAATTTTCTTAAATTTAAAATGATGTACAACATCCTTAAAATAGGAGGTATGAAGTGGGAAAATCACAACGGTTCATAATCCAAAGTTTTGTCCATAAATATAAGGGCTTATTTCCACAAAATACCAGTATAACATTCGAATGTAATGCAACTTAAATGCCTAATTCCATATACATATCAAATTATGTTAATTATTTTATTTTAGTATCAATTATTTTTTTAAATAAAAAATGTCTTTGATATCATTATAACCCTAATTCAACTCAAGAAATCTGTACCAAATACCATCTATTTCGAACATTATTGGCGGCGCAACTTCCAGATAATTTATAAACTTTTGATACTAATCATTTGACATGATTATCATTATATTTTTCCAGGACACTTTCGGGCTTGTACAATTAGTGATAACATGCAGGACTATGCCAACTTATTAGAGAATTTAGTATCAATGTTATAGATGAAATTCGACGAGAATTCATCCCAAAAGAACCGTGCCAATAAAAAAATCAAATTTTCCCTAAAATGAAATTTGCGAAAGATAACCGGAGTTCTCAAATTACATGGTTTGAAAAATACCCATGGTTGGAATATAGTGTGCACAAGGATGCGATATTTTATTTTTGGTGTTACCTTTTTAAACCAGTTAATGCTAATCGTTATGGAGATTACGTGTTTGTTACAAAGGGTTTTAAGAATTGGAAAAAAGATCATGAAAAATTTAAAGAACATGAAGGTGATGTGAACAACCCATATAATCAAGCTAGACAAAAGTTTCTTTTGTTTTAAAATCAAATAAAAAATATTGAATACCATTAGAGAGAATTTAATGGTTTGAAAACACTTATATCAAAACAGAATAAATCTGCAAAATATGTTCATTGTTTTGTGCACCAACTTTAACTAGTTGTTGTTGATGAGTCCGAATTCTGCCTGCTCCCCGGACAGGGACAGATCGATCCAAGGCCTCCGGACCGGACAGATCACTTCGAACAAAAAGCTCTATTGAACTGTTCGAACTATGACAAAAGTACTAAAAAACCTAAACACTTCTTGACTAAGCTACTTGCTCCCTTACTAAAAAGCTCATGGGTCTTTAAACATGACCCGGGTGCATTAAACATGACCCGAAAACCCATAAAAGCCCAAATGTAAGGGTATAAATACCCAACCACCTGCATTAAATATGGGTAATGAAAATTAACTTCAACCAGCCAGCTTAATTCTCCCTCTACTCTCTACTCTAAATATTGAACACCCATATACCTTCACAAAACACCGAACAAATTACAAATTTACCCCCATACGATAATTAACCTCACCAAATTGGCGACCACAGTGGGAGGAGAGGGTGCCTGAATCAAGCATTCGAAACCAGCCAAGAAAATTAGTCCGAATGAATCCGGATGACCCAGAAGTACCAGCAGCTCTGCTCGAAGTGGTGGGTGAGAACGATGAGTACACTATCGAAGAGCGGGATAGGCTAAAGGGTGAAATAGAAGCTCTGAGGGCAGAAAAGGCTAAGATGGGCATGAAAAAAAAGTCCAAAGCATCAGTTGCTCATCACACCGATAATCCCAGAGAGCATGAGCCTTCAAAGACTCATGTGAGTACCAAAAAGACTCATGCCAGCTCCAAAAAATCTCACCGGTCTAAGCCAGTAGAGAGTTCTGACTCAAGCTCAGAATCTTCTGATAGCTCCTCGAATGACAAGGGAGTTGAAAAATCCTTATCCTCTAGCAGCGATGAGGGCCGAACTAAAAAGAAGCAAAAGCAGATCAAAAAATATTCAAGAAAAAGGGATAGACATGGAAAGATGAAGAAGAATATCGACAAAGGGTCATCTCACAACCGGAGGCATGTAGACCGGATGCTGATGGATCCTTTCGCTTTCCACGATGAGCCAGGTATCTTTGCAACTCCCAATGAGGATACTGTGTTCTGTCGTGGGAAGAATTGGAGGCAATCTTCATTATCTTCCAAAATTCTGTCCGGCAACCTCCCTAAGAGGTTTGACAGCACCAAAATGGAAAAGTACGATGGCAGTACTGATCCGGACAACCATTTGGAACAATTTAAAAACTTTATGATGAACTTTGATGACGATGATAAGCTACTTTGCAGAGCATTCTCCCAATCATTTACGGGAAGTGCTCTAAAATGGTATAACAGCCTACCACAAGGCTGTATCAAGAATTTCGATACTTTTTGGGTGGCCTTTCGAAGGCAGTTCGTTGGGAGTAAAGAACTAAAAGGCAATAGGGACACAATAATCCATTGTGCCCAGGAACCAAATGAGTCCTTGAAAGAATATATAAGCCGTTTTGTGAACACCAAAAATGGGTTAGCTGATTTCTTCGGGCAAGTGGCAATAACATCCCTAAGACAGGATTTGAACCCTGGCAATTTGGCTGACTCAGTGACCAGAAAGAAGGCCATGACTTGGGGAGGGTTGTTGAATCAGGTTGGAAAACAGATCAACGTTGATGAAACAAAGAAAACCAGGGTGCAGAGGCAGGTGAGGTCTACCCCGGTGGCACCAACTCCCAGTCAGAATCAATCCGGGAACAAAGCGAAAGAGACCGGACATGGGCATGGTAGGGCTAAAGCTCAGTCTCAGCCAGCTGCTCCTGCTCAGAGTCAGCAATCCAGAAACAAGAGAGGTCCTTGGGTTCAGCCGGAGTGGTTCGCAGAATTTAAAGAAAGTGTGGCCACCATTTATGATAAAACAAAGGAAGAAGTGCACTATAGGAGACCGGCCACCCTGTAATCTCCTAGAGAGCATCGCAATAACTCTTTCTGCCAATATCACAGTGATATTGGCCATACCACTGATGATTGTATAGCTTTGAAACAAGAAGTTCAGAACTTGATTGGGAGGGGAAAGCTGGGGGCTTACGTCAAAAGAAGAGGAGGTAACAGGCCTGACAATACTCACCGGGTTGGTCCAAGTAATACTGCTCCGGAGGGAGCCATGGTTATAATTGAGAGGTTTGATGTGGAATCTGAGTAATTGGATCCTGATCCAACTCGAAACAGAGTGGGTGCAATTGAGGAATGTTCTAGGACGGTCTCCGGACTCATTAAGTTTTTTGAGTCCCTTACAATTTTCGGAAGGGATACTATGACAGCTCCTACTGCTTCTTCGAGGAAGAGGCACATTTATACTTTAACCACCCAGCTAGAAGGAGGCATGACTTCCTATCAGTCATAAAATCCAATCCCCTTCATTGTTTTTGATGAAGATGATTTAAGAGATATAGCTGGCCTTCTTGAGGATGCTGATGTCATAGGAGCATCTATTGGGGGCAATGACATAAGACAAATTTTGGTGGATACTGGAAGCTCAGCCAATATCCTTTTCTTAACTACATACAAGAGAATGAAAAATCCAGCTGTAATTCAGAGTTCGGACAGATCAATTATGGGCTTTACTGGCAGCTCACCAGATGTGATCGGAGAGTTCGAAGAGGAAGTTCTATTGGGCAAGGGCCCTTTCAAGAAAATGGTCAGGATACTTTTTATCGTGGTGGATTGTCCCACTTGCTATAATGCTATTCTAGGGAGGTCTTGGCTCTCTAGGATGCATGAAGTGGCTTCGAAAGTCCACCAGTGCTTGAAATATGCTGTTCAGGGACAGGTGGGAGTTGTCCGGAGCAGTCAAAAGGTTGCAAGAGAATGTTATGCTACAGCCCTGGCTCCTCGGACGTTGGGGGAAGTTCGTATTAACAAGCAATAGCAATTTGAGGGGCATTCTAGGGGTGAGGGTGAAGTTGATGACCCCAGAGAAACCCCTGGAGTGTTAATACCAATCAAAGAGGTAGAGACGCATTGTCTAGAAGAAGGAAAAAGTGTCAAGATAGGGTCCAAAATGCCACCCGGTCTGAAAAGCGAAATGTTAAAGTTTTTGAAGAACCATCAGCACGTTTTTGCTTGGTGCAATGCTGATGTTACTTGGGTACCAGCAGATGTGATATCACATCACTTATCTGTCCGGAAAGACGTAGCACCAGTGGTTCAAAAGAGAAGGGCTTTTTCCAAGGAAAAGGCTGATGTCATTGTGCAAGAGGTTGATAGGCTCACAAAGATGGGGCATATCAAGGAGTCTCAATATCCTTTGTGGACTACCAATCCGGTCTTGTTGAAAAAGAAGAATGACAAGTGGCGCATGTGTATTGACTTCACAGATCTCAATAGAGATTTCCCAAAAGATTTGTATCCAGTCGCCCGGATTGATCAGTTAGTAGACTCCACCTCTGGGAACAAGCTGCTATCCTTTATGGATGCCTTCTCCGGATACAATCAGATCCAAGTAGATCCGAAAGATAAAGAATATACCACATTTGTCACTGACAGAGGTCTTCATTGCTATAAGGTAATGCCGTTTGGGTTGAAAAATGCTGGGGCTACTTATTAGAGATTAGTAAAAAAAACCTTTGCTAATCAGATTGGGAGAAATATGGAAGTATACATTGATGACATGATGGTGAAAAGTGTGGATGAGCAATTGCATTTGGCTGATCTCCAAGAAACTTTTGCCAACTTGGTAAAAGTGAATCTGAAATTAAACCCAGAAAAATGTGTGTTCGGAGTGCAGTCCGGGAAGTTTCTAGGCTATATTATAAGTGAGCATGGGATACAACCCGATCCGGACCAGCTTAATGCTTTATTCCAAATGGAGCCTCCTCGAAATATTAAAGAAGTACATCGACTAACGGGGTGATTAGCTGCCTTAAACAGATTTATCTCAAGGTCTTCAGACAGGTGCGCCCCGTTCTTTCAAACCTTGAAGGGTGCAAAGGGATTCGATTGGACCCCACAATGTGATGAGGCTTTCAATGAGATCAAGAAGCACCTGTCCTCCCCCAAAACTTTATTTAAACCAGTTGATGGGGAGACACTCTTCGTATATTTGGCAGTTTCAAGTTGTGCCATCAGTGCTGTGTTGGTAAGAGAAGTGGATAGTTATCCCCATCCAGTGTACTACATCAGAAAAAGTTTGATAGATGCAGAAAATCGTTACTTGAAACTCGAAAAGTTAGCATTAGCCCTGGTGATAGCTGCCAGAAAGATGAGGCCTTATTTCCAGGCTCATCCCATCATCGTCCGGACTTCTTTTCCCTTGAAGAATGTCCTCCAAAAGGCAGACATTTCAAGAAGGATGACTAAATGGTCAGTAGAATTGGAGGACTTCGATATAGATTTTTCTCCTCGAACAGCAGTCAAGGCCCAAGCTGTGGCTGATTTTTTGGTTGAATTTCACTTCGACAGGGATTCGGAGCAGACTACTGACATGAAAGATAAAAAGGTCTGGGTTATCCGGACAGATGGTGGATCTAGCACCATGTGATGTGGTGCAGGGGTATGTTTGACTTCTCCATATGGTGACAAAATGTACCAAGCTATATGTTTTGCTTTCAGGGCTTCCAATAATGAGTCTGAGTACGAAGGGGCTATAGCTGGATTAAAGTTAGCCTACATTTGTGGGGCTAAGAGGGTCAAGCTACTGAGTGACTCTTAGCTTCTTATTCACCATGCCCAAGGTCAATCTGAGGCTAAAAAGGAGCAGCTTGTGAAATATTTATTCCTCCCTAAAAATGAAGCACTCAAGACTGGAGGTTTCCTCTCCTGCAATACCTCTCCGATGGTATCGTGCCTCCGGATAAATCACTGGCAAGGACATTGAAACACAAGGCTCGTGGTTTCATCATACTGAGAGACGTTTTGTATAAAAAATCTTAAAGTAAACCTCTTCTGCGCTGTTTGGGGGATGAAGAATCTCAAGTAGTCCTCTCCGAATTGCATGATGGTGAGGGATCAGCCCATTGTGGATTCAGGGCTTTAACAAGGAGAGTTTTACTGGCCGGTTACTATTGGCCATCTATCATGAAAGATGCTAAGGAAATGGTAAGAAGGTGTGATCCATGCCAGAGGTACAATAATGAAATTCATGTCTCAGCCATTCCTTTAGAGTCAATTTCTGAGCCTATACCTTTTGCTCGATGGGGGTTGGATTTAGTAGGGCCTCTCCCTATGGCATCCGGAGGGCGCAGAACTATAATTGTTGCTATAGATTACTTTTCGAGGTGGATTGAAGCAGCCCCTCTAGCAGGAACAATGTCAAAAGCCGTCATAAAATTCATTCTATCCAACATCTGTTGCAGATTTGGCGTTCCACGAAAGATAACAACAGACAATGGGCCACAGTTCGACAATAGGGAAATGGAAAGTTTCTGTGCCTCAAGGGGTATACAACATTGTTTCTCTTCACCTTTCCACCCACAAGAAAATGGGCAAGTTGAAGTGGCTAACAGAACTATACTGTCCGGTTTAAAGAAGAATTTGGAAGGGGCTGCTGGGAAGTGGCCTAGTTATTTACAAGAGGTCTTGGTGGCCTACCGGACAACACCTGGGGCTGCAACACAAGAGTCATCTTTTGCTTTAGTCTATGGGATGGATGTAGTAGCTCCCATAGAAGCAACTCTCCCATCATTTCGTGTTCACAACTTCTCCGAATGCACTAACGAAGTGGCAATCAGAGGTCAGCTCGATCTAGTAGAAGAAAGACGAGTTAAAGCTCACCTTAGAGTTGCACACTATCAGGGTTTGATGAGAAGCATATTTGCTTCTAGAGTTAAAAGAAGAGATTTCCAACCAGGGGACAAGGTGTTGAGGAAATTCTTCTTACACACTAAAGAAAAGCTGTTCGGAAAGTTGGCCCCAACTTGGGAAGGTCCATATGTGGTTGTTGAAAGGCTTAAACCTGGAACATATTGGCTGGAAGACAAAGATGGAAGAGTTCTGACCCACCCTTGGAATATCGAACATCTCCGGATGTACTTGGAGTAGTGTTTTTGTAAATATTCACTTGTTTAAACATCCATGTAAATATTTAGGGGCATACTCTTTCCTCCCTGGTGGCAGAAGGAGGTTTTAATGAGGTGTCCGGTTTCTAAATAAAATTTGATGCCTTCTTAAAAAATTTCTGAAGTATTTTAATTTTGTCCCTTGTCACACCATCCGGATTGAAATAAAAGAGTGATGACCACTTAAACATTCGTCATCGGAGAATTTAAACACTCTCACTATAAAATAACTAAGGGCTATTTAAACACTAGCCAACAAAATTGGAACAAACAATGAAAGAATGTGAGAATGGTGCAAAACAAAGATATTCATTAAAATAGCTTAAGTGCCTTGGCCTTCCAAGGACTTTCATATTGTCAAAACAGAATAAAAAACCTACCCGGTCAAATACCGGACACGCTTACAAAAAAGAGTGCCTTGGCCTTCCAAGGACTTTAGTTTGGATAAAAAGTAAAAGTAATTCATAAGTTAAGACTGAGCCTTTGAAGATGGCTCAGCTTCATTCACCTTCTTCTTTCCATTAGGATCATCTTTCTCTTCGTCTGGGCTCTTCCCGGTATTTTTTTCTTTATCAGATGAGGATGCACTGGAGAAGCCGAACCGGTCGCCTTCGGCTATTGTATGATATGGGAGGTCGTCAACCTCTACGTGAAGCCATAAATCCCCAAGGTTCCTCTTCAGAAATTTCTCATGAAAAAGCAGGACCATGTCTGACCTCACCTTGGCATACTTCTTCTCTTGGGTGTCGATCACGCTGTTGGCATAAGCGTCGATCTTGGCTTGGATTTTGGCCTCCTGCTCCCTTAACAAAGTAGCTTTCTCCTCGGCAGCCCTGGACACTGAATTCTCAAGAGCAATCTTGTCACTGGTTAAGTTGGTGATGATTTGGTCCTTGGCCTCGGTCTCCCCTCTTGAAGTGGCAAAATCTTTCTCCAATCCGGACAGCTTCTCCCGGAGCTATGTGATAGTGTTCTCCAACATGGTGGCTTTTGTGGAATTCTCCTCCTGGTTTCTCTTCAGCTCCTCGTTTTCTTCCTTTAAAATGGCAGTATTCGAGGTAGCAGTAAGAAGATCGCCGGACAGCTTCTCATTGGTAGCTTTGAGGTCTTTGATAATGTCTGCATGATTTCGGACTTGCTTTTACAACGCGAGCACCGGTTGAACATTGCTTAACAAAGAGTAAGCTATAGCATCCTTATCACTTGAAACAGTAAAGGTCTTACCATTAAAAGTGACTGAGTTGGAAGTTCTCGGAGGGAGATAAGGTCCGGCGAAATTGTCTATGGGAAGATTCATGAAGTACTCACCAAGCCCACCAAGACCAGTGATGTCCACACCATCAATGCTGAGATCTACCCCGTCGACCTCATCGGTTTGGAAGTCACCAGGAATCTCTTCTGCTTGTGTTGGGTCAGAAGGGTCAACTTGGGGAGGAGGCTCCGAAATTCGGAGAGAAAGCTCGTCACCTTTAGAGGTTTTCTCCTTCTTGGCCTCCCTGTCTTTGCTTTCACCTCCCCGTTTACGATCTTTTTTGGGAGCCCTTGGAGGGTTTGGGGAGTGCACTTCTTGCCTTTTAGTCTCCTGCTCCACTACTTCCAGGAGAGCAGCATCAATTTGACTGGGGACTGGCCCCTCCGGATGTATTGAAGCATCCTCCTCCACTTCTCCAGGGTTAGCTTCCCCAACCACTTTCTTACCCTTCTTTTTGCCTTTCATCTTACTCGGGGCTTTGGCCCTGCCTGGCAAGTAGAGTGTCCCGTCTGGCTCATGTGTCCTTTTAAGCACAACATCCGGAGGAGGCTGAGTGGTGAGCTCCTCCCAAGTTAAGTCTCTCCGACCTGTGGTGTTCCACAAGTGAGACCTTGCCAAGTTGCCTCCAGTAAAAGCATCATGGAACCGGTTCCCCCATCTCTCAGCAGCCCAAGCATTGATCTTGGTGCAAGTGGCCTGCCCGGTTTTCAGATGGTCACTGAAGTCCTTGGGCAGTTCTGCTAAGGAAAAAATGAAACAAATTAATTAAAACTAACTTAAAAAAAAAAGAGATAAAAGTGTAAAGAAGAAGACTTACGATCGCTCCTCCATCTGCTTGTGAAAAGGCTTGGGTTTACACCAGACTTAATTTTCTGCCCATTCTCCCATGCACCACTTACGAACAGGAACTGGGTCTTCCAATTTCTCTCCGACTCCAGCAAGTCGTCCACAGCTTTGAAGTTATCCTCCATGTTGAAATGGTAGAAGGGGATGTGATGGTTTCTGCAGAGGCTGGCCATAACAGCAAACTCCTCCATTGGTAGAGGAATCCCGGAGAGCCTGGAAGCCATGATACTGGCCATGAGAGTGTACCAGGCATTGGGGCTCAGTTGGCTCGGGCAGAGTTTTATCAGATGGAAATATGTGACAATTTCTAGGTCCAGGGGGAATCTAAGTCCCCAATTGAACAGCTCCGTGAGGATGACAATTTTGCTTAATTTGCAGTCCATGGGAGTCTCTGGGTGTATGGGGATCCTGATCTTCACGTTCTCCGGTATACCCCACTTCGTACGCATCCGACCCAGTTCAACTGTGTGGATGAATGCGTAGTTAATGTTTTGCAGGGCGAGGAGATACTTAACCTAGACCTTATGAAAGCAGGGCCCCACCATTCCTTCAAGACTCTCCGACAGATCCGGATGCCTCAAACACAACTTCTCTTTGCCTTTGTCTTTTTTGGCAACACCAACACTACTGGTCTGACCGGAGGGCTCAGACTCAAATGGAGCCTCTTCGACAGAGTCCTCCATTACTTCCTCCATAATTGACGAAGGGTTTTCAGTAGCAGTAGCAATGGGAGGGTTCAGCTTTGGCTCAGCCTGGTCTCCGGATTGATGGGCTTTAGTGTCCCTTTGATTTCTGGCCTCCGATTGGGGCTCTGATGCAGATGCTTCTCTTCGAAGACTTGGACTAGTGCCCTCCGGATCGGGCAACCTGTCTTTGGGAACTTTAATGTGCACTTCTGACCGTGTGCTGCTATCTTTGGCACCTGATTTTGAGGGGGTGCTCTTGGAAGCTTGGCCTTTAACTAACCGGCCTCTTCTCCGGTCAACTAGCTTTTGTGGGGAATACTCAGTATCCGACCCCATAGCTATGAAGGGGGAGGGTTTTTTTTGAAGCTGGTGACAGTTACCCCTGGCTCAACAGTGGGTTCCGATTCTTGAACCGAAGAACCAGAGATGATGGGGCAGAGATTAGTGTGGAATAACTTTCTCGGCTTGATGCCTTTTAAGGAAGAAGATCCTTGATCTTACTCGTTGGCTGAAGTTATTGGTCTGTTAACAGGCGAAACGGGTAACCCTGCCGCAATACGTCTTTCCCTTTCGACCTTTTGCGCCTTTTCTAACTCAGAGAGGTTGAGCCACCCACCTTTGATCAGGGCGTTCCTCACTGTAAACATAAACTATCTGGGTAAATTTTTGCTTTAGAGAGAGACAGCTTTAAGGAGTTGCAGAGTAAATGTGAAAGTGATGGTAAAACAGTAGAAAGTGTTTTAATTTATAGTGAATCTGAAAAAAGAGTTTGATTCCTAGGAGAATTCGAAAAGATTGGTAATGATTAAAGACGACGCTGATGTCACCAACTTTAATAAAGAGGTTTCTTTTCGAAGAAGGTTGGTTCGAAATTCAAGATAAAAAAACGGCTGAAGCAACCAATCAGAAAGCAACACGTGTCCCACCAACTCTGGCAAAAAAACGTTTGGATTCATGAAGCTTTATCAGTCCGGATAAAACCATAAGGGAATGAAACCTGTCCGGATTAAAACTACCCCTGATGTCGGACTGTTTTTCAGGTTTTTGACAAAAGTATTTGAACAAACACCTAAAAAAGGGGCTCCTGATGAGTCCAAATTCTGCTTGCTCCCCGGACAGGGACAGATCGGTCCAAGGCCTCCGGACCGGACAGATCACTTCGAACAAAAAGCTCTATTGAACTGTTCGAACTATGACAAAAGTACTAAAAACCCTAAACACTTCTTGACTAAGCTACTTGCTCCCTTACTAAAAAGCTCATGGGTCTTTAAACATGACCCGAGTCCATTAAACATGACCCGAAAACCCATAAAAGCCCAAATGTAAGGGTATAAATACCCAACCACCTGCATTAAATATGGGTAATGAAAATTAACTGCAACCAGCCAGCTTAATTCTCCCTCTACTCTCTACTCTAAATATTGAACACCCATATACCTTCAGAAAACACTGAACAAATTATAAATTTACCCCCATACAACAATTAACCTCACCAGTTGTCACTTTTGCGAAAGACCATAATGCCATTAATGATTTTTTTAGCATTATCACTATAACTGTAAACACATGTGGAATATTTTGTAGAAAGAGGGATAAACTAGGACACGTTCAGTATGGATGAATTGTTGCATCTCTTGAAAATGGAGAAATTACAAGTAGTAGAGGGAAAAACTAAAAAATGAGTTTGAAACGACAAGGTGACACTCGATGAGGATCACATTTTAATACTTTGTTACGGCTGAAGATTATGTGGTCTTCAATTAATTATAGTGTTTGAAAATATATATGAAGATGGTTCTAATCAAGATAATAAAGGCATATAAAAAATATTGATTATGCGAATGAAGAGTTATGGTTTCATTTTTATTTTGCATTTGATAATTGAGTTGGTTGGGTCAACAAATGTTTTATCACGATGTTTACAACGAAGAGACCAAAATATTGCGCAAGCTATTTATTTGATTGATACACCTATAGAGGAACTGTTAGGATAATGTTTTGGACCAAGTTGAGAGGTTTTGTGTATATAAATCCATTCGCATTGTTAATATGGAAGATGCAATCAAGACTCGTGTGTGTATGAATCAAGATGCACATGTAACTAATTACCATAATTATAAGATGGACACTTATTGCCAGGTATATTTACTACGTATTTGATGAATTTAATATGATAATATGTTTATACATATAAATCTGCCAAATATGTTCATTGTTTTGCGCACCAACTTTAACAAGCTGTAGTCAGTGTTACGAAAGACCATAATGCATTTAGTGATTTTTTAGTATTATCACTATTATTGTAAACACATGTGGAACATCTTGTAAATGGAGAAATTACAAGTGGGAAAGTGAAAAACCAAAAAATGAGTTTGAAACGACAATGCCACACTCGATGGGGATCACATTTTAATATTTTTCTATGGTTGAAGAGTATGTGGTATTCAATTAATTATAGGCCTTGAACATGTATAAGAAGATGGTTCTAATCAAGCTAATAGAGGCATATAAAAAATATTGATTATGAGAATGGGGAGTTATAATTTCATCTTTATTTTGTATTTGATGATTGAGTTGCTTGGGTCAACAAATTTTTTATCACGATGTTTATAACGGAGAGACCAAAATAATGCGCAAGCTATTTCTTTGATTGATACAACTATAGAGAGAATTGTTGGGATAATGTTTTGGACCAAGTTGAGAGGTTTTGTGTGTATAATTCCCTTGACATTGTTTATATGGAAGTTACAATCAAGACTCGTATGTGTATGAAATGAGATGCACGTGTGACTAATTACCATCATTATAAGCTGGAGATTTATTGTGAGGTAAATTTACTATGTATTTGATTGTAATTTTGAGATGATAATATGTTTATACACATAATTATAAACTCTGACTTTCTCAAAATTTACAGGTCTAGATTTACTTATTCAAGAGATGGAACATTATTTTCCAGAAACAAATATAGAGTTGCTTACTTGAATAAATTTTTTTAGTCCAAAAAAATCATTTGCTAAATTCAATATTCACAAGTTGATTCGTCTGACAAAACTTTATCCAAATAAACTTTCTTATTCCGAACGTAAGAGGTTTATATTCCAACTTGAAACATACATCGATGATATAATTGACAAGGGCGAGTTATCCATCATTTAAGATTTGAGAGATTTAACTAAGATACTAGTTGCTATTGGAAACATCAAAGTTTCTCATTAGTGTATCGTTTGATCGAATTGACATTAATTCTTCCGGTTACTACAATATCAGTGAAAATAGTATTTTCTGTAGTGAAGCTTATGAAGACCGACTTGCAGAATATGATATGCGACATTTGAATGAATGATCTTTTAGTTGTATACAATGATAGAAATATTTTTAGAAAACATGATAATGAAGCACTTTACGTCAATTTCCAAAATATAAGGAATCATCGTAGTTAATTGTCATCAATCGGTTTCTAAAACTTTGAACGACTTCTATAAAATTTTGTTTACCCCTTTTATTTCAATTCTTGGTTTCGCAACTGTCAATATCTATTCCGACCAACTAACAAAACTATTTTTCAATTGTAATTGTTTTTTTGGTCCAATAAACAGCTCGATCCCAACCATATACTACGCCTATTGGACTCCGCAAGAGGTTAAGCCTCTTGATCCCTCTCGTTAATCACAATATATTCTTACAAGTGTGTATTCCGCACTTTTTGACTTATTCAATAAAATATCACGACTACATTTGCTGATTAGTCAATCCAATTACACTAAGACATTTAATATCAAAGCGTGTTATAATGTTACAGATTGAAAAATTGAAAACCTCTAAGTACCCCTATAACAAATGGTGACCGACTTAGTCTAGGTCAATATACGAAGAAAAAACTTAAGATTGAGGAAATGAAAACGATCCATTATGCTTCGATATCTTAGAGTTTAATATATGCTCAAGTTTGTACTAAACCGAACATTGCTTTTAATGTAAATATGTTGGAGAAATATGTAATTAACTAAGGCATGGATCACTAGAAAACATTTTAAAAAGGTACTCTTATATCTGCAAGGAATAAAACACATTCTGGCATATAAAAAGTAAAAAATGATGGATATCATTGAGTATTCTGGCTCGGATTTATTTTTATTGATTGAAGGTGCAATATCCTAAAAAAGTGTAAAGCAAATACTTGTTGTATTGTCCACCATTGGGTGGCCTTTCGAAGGCAGTTCGTTGGAAGTAAAGAACTAAAAGGCAATGGGGACACAATAATCCATTGTGCCCAGGAACCAAATGAGTCCTTGAAAGAATATATAAGCCGTTTTGTGAACACCAAAAATGGGTTGGCTGATTGCTTCGAGCAAGTGGCAATAGCATCCCTAAGACAGGGTTTGAACCCTGGCAATTTGGTTGACTCAGTGACCAGAAAGAAGGCCATGACTTGGGGAGGGTTGTTGAATCAGGTTGGAAAACAGATCAACATTGATGAAACAAAGAAAACCAGGGTGCACAGGCAGGTGAGGTCTACCCCGGTGGCACCAACTTCCAATCAGAGTCAATCCGGGAACAAAGGAAAAGAGATCGGACAGGGGCATGGTAGGGCTAAAGCTCAGTCTCAGCCAGCTGCTCCTGCTCAGAGTCAGCAATCCAGAAACAAGAGAGGTCCTTGGGTTCAGCCGGAGTGGTTCGCAGAATTTAAAGAAAGTGTGGCCACCATTTATGATAAAACAAAGGAAGAAGTGCACTATAGGAGACCGGCCACCCTGTAATCTCCTAGAGAGCATCGCAATAACTCTTTCTGCCAATATCACAGTGATATTGGCCATACCACTGATGATTGTATAGCTTTGAAACAAGAAGTTCAGAACTTGATTGAGAGGGGAAAGCTGGGGGCTTACGTCAAAAAAAGAGGAGGTAACAGGCCTGACAATACTCACCGGGTTGGTCCAAGTAATGATGCTCCGGAGGGAGCCATGGTTATAATTGAGAGGTTTGATGTGGAATCTGAGTAATTGGATCCTGATCCAACTCGAAACAGAGTGGGTGCAATTGAGGAATGTTCTAGGACGGTCTCCGGACTCATTAAGTTTTTTGAGTCCCTTACAATTTTCGGAGGGGATACTATGACAGCTCCTACTGCTTCTTCCAGGAAGAGGCACGTTTATACTTTATCCACCCAGCTAGAAGGAGGTATGACTTCTTATTAGTCACAAAATCCAATCCCCTTCATTGTTTTTGATGAAGATGATTTAAGAGATATAGCTGGCCCTCTTGAGGATGCTGATGTCATAGGAGCATCTATTGGGGGCAATGACATAAGACGAATTTTGGTGGATACTGGAAGCTCAGCCAATATCCTTTTCTTAACTACATACAAGAGAATGAAAAATCCAGCTGTAATTCAGAGTTCGGACAGATCAATTGTGGGCTTTACTGGCAGCTCACCAGATGTGATCGGAGAGTTCGAAGAGGAAGTTCTATTGGGCAAGGGCCCTTTCAAGAAAATGGTCAGGATACTTTTTATCGTGGTGGATTGTCCCACTTGCTATAATGCTATTCTAGGGAGGTCTTGGCTCTCTAGGATGCATGTAGTGGCTTCGACAGTCCACTTGTGCTTGAAATATGCTGTTCAAGGACAGGTGGGAGTTGTCCGGAGCAGTCAAAAGGTTGCAAGAGAATGTTATGCTACAGCCCTGGCTCCTCGGACGTTGGGGGCAGTTCGTATTAACGAGCAATAGCAATTTGAGGGGCTTTCTAGGGGTGAGGGTGAAGTTGATGACCCCAGAGAAACCCCTGGAGTGTTAATACCAATCAAAGAGGTAGAGACGCATTGTCTAGAAGAAGGAAAAAGTGTCAAGATAGGGTCCAAAATGCCACCCGGTCTGAAAAGCGAAATGTTAAAGTTTTTGAAGAACCATCAGCACGTTTTTGCTTGGTACAATGCTGATGTTACTGGGGTACCAGCAGATGTGATATCACATCACTTATCTGTCCGGAAAGACGTAGCACCAGTGGTTCAAAAGAGAAGGGCTTTTTCCAAGGAAAAGGCTGATGTCATTGTGCAAGAGGTTGATAGGCTCACAAAGATGGGGCATATCAAGGAGTCTCAATATCCTTTGTGGACTGCCAATCCGGTCTTGGTGAAAAAGAAGAATGACAAATGGCGCATGTGTATTGACTTCACAGATCTCAATAGAGCTTGCCCAAAATATTTTTATCCAGTCGCCCGGATTGATCAGTTAGTAGACTCCACCTCTGGGAACAAGCTGCTATCCTTTATGGATGCCTTCTCCGGATACAATCAGATCCAAGTAGATCCGAAAGATAAAGAACATACCACATTTGTCACTGACAGAGGTCTTCATTGCTATAAGGTAATGTCGTTTGGGTTGAAAAATGCTGGGGCTACTTATCAGAGATTAGTAAACAAAGCCTTTGCTGATCAGATTGGGAGAAATATGGAAGTATACATTGATGACATGATGGTGAAAAGTGTGGATGAACAATTGCATTTGGCTGATCTCCAAGAAACTTTTGCCAACTTGGTAAAAGTGAATATGAAATTAAACCCAGAAAAATGTGTGTTCGGAGTGCAGTCCGGGAAGTTTCTAGGCTATGTTATAAGTGAGCATGGGATACAACCCGATCCGGACCAGCTTAATGCTTTATTCCAAATGGAGCCTCTTCAAAATATTAAAGAAGTACATCGACTAACGGGGAGATTAGCTGCCTTAAACAGATTTATCTCAAGGTCTTCAGACAGGTGCGCCCCGTTCTTTCAAACCTTGAAGGGTGCAAAGGGATTCGATTGGACCCCACAATGTGATGAGGCTTTCAATGAGATCAGGAAGCACCTGTCCTCCCCCAAAACTTTATTTAAACCAGTTGATGGGGAGACACTCTTCGTATATTTGGCAGTTTCAAGTTGTGCCATCGGTGCTGTGTTGGTAAAATAAGTGGATAGTTATCCCCATCCAGTGTACTACATCAGAAAAAGTTTGATAGATGGAGAAAGGCGTTACTTGAAACTCAAAAAGTTAGCATTAGCCCTGGTGATAGCTGCCAGAAAGATGAGGCCTTATTTCCAGGCTCATCCCATCATCGTCCGGACTTCTTTTCCCTTGAAGAATGTCCTCCAAAAGGCAGACATTTCAAGAAGGATGACTAAATGGTCAGTAGAATTGGGGGACTTCGATATAGATTTTGCTCCTCGAACAGCAGTCAAGGCCCAAGCTGTGGCTGATTTTTTGGTTGAATTTCACTTCGACAGGGATTCGGAGCAGACTACTGACATGAAAGATAAAAAGGTCTGGGTTATCCGGACAGATAGTGGATCTAGCACCATGGGATGTGGTGCAGGGGTATGTTTGACTTCTCCATATGGTGACAAAATGTACCAAGCTATATGTTTTGCTTTCAGGGCTTCCATTAATGAGTCTGAGTACGAAGCGGCTATAGCTGGATTAAAGTTAGCCTACATTTGTGGGGCTAAGAGGGTCAAGCTACTGAGTGACTCTCAGCTTCTTATTCACCATGCCCAAGGTCAATCTGAGGCTAAAAAGGAGCAGCTTGTGAAATATTTATTCCTCCTTAAAAATGAAGCACTCAAGTTTAAAAGTATTGTTTATGAGCACATACCCCGGACAGAAAATGAGCTAGCAGACTCATTGGCAACCATAGCATACACGGAGTCAAATCCATGGATCCATGTGCTGGAAAGCCCCTCCATTCAACTTAATATGAGTAAAGAAGAGGAAATTTTTGAGGTACAGGTGAAACAACCTCAGGTCTGGAGGTTTCCTCTCCTGCAATACCTCTCCGATGGTATCGTGCCTCCGGATAAATCACTGGCAAGGACATTGAAACACAAGGCTCGTGGTTTCATCATATTGAGAGACGTTTTGTATAAAAAATCTTAAAGTAAACGTCTTCTGCGCTGTTTGGGGGATGAAGAGTCTCAAGTAGTCCTCTCCGAATTGCATGATGGTGAGGGATCAGCCCATTGTGGATTCAGGGATTTAACAAGGAGAGTTTTACTGGCCGGTTACTATTGGCCATCTATCATGAAAGATGCTAAGGAAATGGTAAGAAGGTGTGATCCATGCCAGAGGTACAGTAATGAAATTCATGTCTCAGCCATTCCTTTAGAGTCAATTTCTGAGCCAATACCTTTTGCTCGATGGGGGTTGGATTTAGTAGGGCCTCTCCCTATGGCATCTGGAGGGCGTAGAACTATAATTGTTGCTATAGATTACTTTTCGAGGTGGATTGAAGCAGCCCCTCTAGCAGGAACAACGTCAAAAGCCGTCATAAAATTCATTTTATCCAACATCTGTTGCAGATTTGGCGTTCCACGAAAGATAACAACAGACAATGGGCCACAGTTCGACAATAGGGAAATGGAAAGTTTCTGTGCCTCAAGAGGTATACAACATTGTTTCTCTTCACCTTTCCACCCACAAGAAAATGGGCAAGTTGAAGTGGCTAACAGAACTATACTGTCCGGTTTAAAGACGAATTTGGAAGGGGCTGCTGGGAAGTGGCCTAGTTATTTACAAGAGGTCTTGTGGGCCTACCAGACAACACCTAGGGCTGCAACACAAGAGTCACCTTTTGCTTTAGTCTATCGGATGGATACAGTAGCTCCCATAGAAGCAACTCTCCCATCATTTCGTGTTCACAACTTCTCCGAATGCACTAACGAAGTGGCAATCAGAGGCCAGCTCGATCTAGTAGAAGAAAGACGAGTTAAAGCTCACCTTAGAGTTGCACACTATCAGGGTTTGATGAGAATCAGATTTGCTTCTAGAGTTAAAAGAAGAGATTTCCAACCAGGGGACAAGGTGTTGAGGAAAGTCTTCTTACACACTAAAGAAAAGCTGTTCGGAAAGTTGGCCCCAACTTGGGAAGGTCCATATGTGGTTGTTGAAAGGCTTAAACCTGGAACATATTGGCTAGAAGACAAAGATGGAAGAGTTCTGACCCACCCTTGGAATATCGAACATCTCCAGATGTACTTGGAGTAGTGTTTTTGTAAATATTCACTTGTTTAAACATCCATGTAAATATTTAGGGGCATACTCTTTCCTCCCTGGTGGCACGAGGAGGTTTTAATGAGGTGTCCGGTTTCTAAATAAAATTTGATGCCTTCTTAAAAATTTTCTGAAGTATTTTAATTTTGTCCCCTGTCACACCATCCGGATTGAAATAAAAGAGTGATGACCACTTAAACATTCGTCATCGGAGAATTTAAACACTCTCACTATAAAATAACTAAGGGTTATTTAAACACTAGCCAACAAAATTGGAACAGACAATGAAAGAATGTGAGAATGGTGCAAAACAAAGATATTCATTAAAATAGCTTAAGTGCCTTGGCCATCCAAGGACTTTCATATTGTCAAAACAGAATAAAAGACCTACCTGGTCAAATACCAGACACGCTTACAAAAAAGAGTGCCTTGGCCTTCCAAGGACTTTAGTTTGGATAAAAAGTAAAAGTAATTCATAAGTTAAGACTGAGCCTTTGAAGATGGCTCAGCTTCATTCACCTTCTTCTTTCCATTAGGATCATCTTTCTCTTCGTCTGGGCTCTTCCCGGTATTTTTTTCTCCATCAGATGAGGTTGCACTGGAGAAGCCGAACCGGTCGCCTTCGGCTATTGTGTGATATGGGAGGTCGTCAACCTCTACGTGAAGCCATAAATCCCCAAGGTTCCTCTTCAGAAATTTCTCATGAAAAAACAGGACCATGTCTGACCTCACCTTGGCATACTTCTCCTCTTGGGTGTCGATCACGCTGTTGGCATAAGCGTCGATCTTGGCTAGGATTTTGGCCTCCTGCTCCCTTAACAGAGTAGCTTTCTCCTCGGCAGCCCTGGACACTGAATTCTCAAGAGCAATCTTGTCACTGGTTAAGTTGGTGATGATTTGGTCCTTGGCCTCGGTCTCCCCTCTTGAAGTGGCAAGATCTTTCTCCAATCCGGACAGCTTCTCCCGGAGCTCTGTGATAGTGTTCTCCAACATGGTAGCTTTTGTGGAACTCTCCTCCTGGTTTCTCTTCAGCTCCTCGTTTTCTTCCTTTAAAATGGCAGTATTCGAGGTAGCAGTAAGAAGATCGCCGGACAGCTTCTCATTGCTAGCTTTGAGGTCTTTGATAATGTCTGCCTGATTTCGGACTTGCTTTCCCGCGAAAGAGAAATCCGGTTGAACATTGCTTAACAAAGAGTAAGCTATAGCATCCTTATCACTTGAAACAGTAAAGGTCTTACCATTAAAAGTGACTGAGTTGGAAGTTCTCGGAGGGAGATAAGGTCCGGCGAAATCGTCTATGGGAAGATTCACGAAGTACTCACCAAGCCCACCAAGACCAGTGATGTCCACACCATCAATGCTGAGATCTCCCCCTTCGACCTCATCGGTTTGGAAGTCATCAGGAATCTCTTCTGCTTGTGTTGGGTCAGAAGGGTCAACTTGGGGAGGAGGCTCCGAAATTCGGAGAGAAAGCTCGTCACCTTTAGAGGTTTTCTTCTTCTTGGCCTCCATGTCTTTGCTTTCACCTCCCCGTTTACGATCTCTTTTGGGAGCCCTTAGAGGGTTTGGGGAGTGCACTTCTTGCCTTTCAGTCTCCTGCTCCACTACTTCCAGGAGAGCAGCATCAATTTGACTGGGGACTGACCCCTCCGGATGTATTGAAACATCCTCCTTCACCTCTCCAGGGTTAGCTTCCCCAACCACTTTCTTGCCCTTCTTTTTTCCTTTCATCTTGCTCGGGGCTTTGGCCCTGCCTGGCAAGTAGAGTGTCCCGTCTGGCTCATGTGTCCTTTTAAGCACAACATCCGGAGGAGGCTAAGTGGTGAGCTCCTCCCAAGTTAAGTATCTCCGACCTGTGGTGTTCCACAAGTGAGACCTTGCCAAGTTGCCTCCTGTAAAAGCAGCATGGAACCGGTTCCCCCATCTCTCAGCAGTTCAAGCATTGATCTTGGTGCAAGTAGCCTGTCCGGTTTTTAGATGGTCACTGAAGTCCTTGGGCAGTTCTGCTAAGGAAAAAATGAAACAAATTAATTAAAACTAAGCCTGGTCTCCGGATTGATGGGCTTCAGTGTCCCTTTGATTTCTGGCCTCCGATTGGGGCTCTGATGCAGATGCTTCTCTTCGAAGACTTGGACTAGTGCCCTCCGGATCGGGCAGCATGTCTTTGGGAACTTTAATGGGCACTTCTGACCCTGTGCTGCTATCTTTGGCACCTGATTTTGAGGGGGTTCTCTTGGAAGCTTGGCCTTTAACTAACCGGCCTCTTCTCCGGTCAACTAGCTTTTGAGGGGAATGCTCAGTATCCTACCCCATAGCTATGAAGGGGGAGGGTTTTTTGAAGCTGGTGACAGTTACCCCTGGCTCAACAGTGGGTTCCGATTCTTGAACCGAAGAACCAGAGATGATGAGGGAGAGATTAGTGTGGAATAACTTTCTCGGCTTGATGCCTTTTGAGGAAGAAGATCCTTGATCTTACTCGGTGGCTGAAGTTATTGGTCTGTTAACAGGCGAAACGGGTAACCCTGCCGCAATACGTCTTTCACTTTCGACCTTTTGCGCCTTTTCTAACTCAGAGAGGTTGAGCCACCCACCTTTGATCAGAGCGTTCCTCGCTGTAAACATAAACTATCTGGGTAAATTTTTTCTTTAGAGAGAGAAAGCTTTAAGGAGTTGAGGAGTAAATGTGAAAGTGATGGTAAAACAGTAGAAAGTGTTTTAATTTATAGTGAATCTGAAAAAGGAGTTTGATTCCTAGGAGAATTCGAAAAGATTGGTAATGATTAAAGACGGCGCTGATGTCACCAACTTTAATAAAGAGGTTTCTTTTCGAAGAAGGTGGGTTCGAAATTCAAGATGAAAAAACGGGTGAAGCAACCAATCAAAAAGCGACACGTGTCCCACCAACTCTGGCAAAAAACCGTTTAGATTCATGAAGCTTTATCAGTCCGGATAAAACCATAAGGGAAACAGACCTGTCCGGATTAAAACTACCCCTGATGTCGGACTGTTTTTCAGGTTTTTGACAAAAGTATTTGAACAAACACCTAAAAAAGGGGCTCCTGATGAGTCCAAATTCTGCCTACTCCCCTGACAGGGACAGATCGGTCCAAGGGCTCCGGACCGGACAGATCACTTCGAACAAAAAGCTCTATTGAACTGTTCGAACTATGACAAAAGTACTAAAAAACCTAAACACTTCTTGACTAAGCTACTTGATCCCTTACTACAAGGCTCATGGGTCTTTAAACATGACCCGGGTCCATTAAACATGACCCGAAAACCCATAAAAGCCCAAATGTAAGGGTATAAATACCCAACCACCTGCATTAAATATGGGTAATGAAAATTAACTGCAACCAGCCAGCTTAATTCTCCCTCTACTCTCTACTCTAAATATTGAACACCCATATACCTTCACAAAACACCGAACAAATTACAAATTTACCCCCATACGATAATTAACCTCACCAAATTGGCGACGACAGTGGGAGGAGAGGGTGCCTGAATCAAGCATTCGAAACCAGCCAAGAAAATTAGTCCGAATGAATCCGGATGACCCAAGAAAATTAGTCCGAATGAAAATTTACCCCCATACGATAATTAACCTCACCAGTTGTCACTGTTGCGAAAGACCATAATGCCATTAATGATTTTTTTAGCATTATCACTATAATTGTAAACACATGTGGAATATTTTGTTGAAAGAGGGATAAACTAGGACACGTTCAGTATGGATGAATTGTTGCATCTCTTGAAAATGGAGAAATTACAAGTATGAGAGGGAAAAACTAAAAAATGAGTTTGAAACGACAAGGTGACACTCGATGAGGATCACATTTTAATACTTTGTCACGGCTGAAGAGTATGTGGTCTTCAATTAATTATAGTGTTTGAACATATATATGGAGATGGTTCTAATCAAGATAATAAAGGCATATAAAAAATATTGATTATGCGAATGAAGAGTTATGGTTTCATTTTTATTTTGCATTTGATAATTGAGTTGGCTGGGTCAACAAATGTTTTATCACGATGTTTACAACGAAGAGACCAAAATATTGCGCAAGCTATTTATTTGATTGATACACCTATAGAGGAACTGTTAGGATAATGTTTTGGACCAAGTTGAGAAGTTTTGTGTCTATAAATCCATTCGCATTGTTACTATGGAAGATGCAATCAAGACTCGTGTGTGTATGAAGCAAGATGCACATGTAACTAATTACCATAATTATAAGATGGACACTTATTGTCAAGTATATTTACTACGTATTTGATGAATTTAAGATGATAATATGTTTATACATATAAATCTGCCAAATATGTTCATTGTTTTGCGCACCAACTTTAACTAGCTGTAGTCAGTGTTACGAAAGACCAAAATGCATTTAGTGATTTTTTTGTATTATCACTATGATTGTAAACAAATGTGGAACATCTTGTAAAAAGAGGGATAAACTACGTCACGTTGAGTAGGAATGAATTGTTGTATCTCTTGAAAATGGAGAAATTACAAGTGGGAAAGTGAAAAACCAAAAAATGAGTTTGAAACGACAATGCCACACTCGATGGGGATCACATTTTAATATTTTTCTATGGTTGAAGAGTATGTGGTATTCAATTAATTATAGGCCTTGAACATGTATAAGAAGATGGTTCTAATCAAGATAATAGAGGCATATAAAAATATTGATTATGAGAATGGGGAGTTATAATTTCATCTTTATTTTGTATTTGATGATTGAGTTGCTTGGGTCAACAAATTTTTTATCACGATGTTTATAACGGAGAGACCAAAATAATGCGCAAGATATTTCTTTGATTGATACAACTATAGAGAGAATTGTTGGGATAATGTTTTGGACCAAGTTGAGAAGTTTTGTGTGTATAATTCTATTGACATTGTTTATATGGAAGTTACAATCAAGACTCGTATATGTATGAAATGAGATGCACGTGTAACTAATTACCATCATTATAAGCTGGAGATTTATTGTGAGGTAAATTTACTATGTATTTGATTGTAATTTTGAGATGATAATATGTTTATACATATAATTATAAACTCTGACTTTCTCAAAATTTACAGGTTCTAGATTTACTTATTCAAGAGATGGAACATTATTTTCCAGAAACAAATATAGAGTTGCTTACTTGCATAAATTTTTTTAGTCCAAAACAATCATTTGCTAATTTCAATATTCACAAGTTGATTCCTCTGACAAAACTTTATCCAAATAAACTTTCTTATTCCGAACGTAGGAGGTTTATATTCCAGCTTGAAACATACATCGATGATATAATTGACAAGGGCAAGTTATCCATCATTTAAGATTTGAGAGATTTAACTAAGATACTAGTTGCTATTGGAAACATCAAAGTTTCTTAATAGTGTATCGTTTGATCGAATTGACATTAATTCTTTCGGTTGCTACAATATCCGTGAAAACAGTATTTTCTATAGTCAAACTTATGAAGACCGACTTGCAGAATATGATATGTGACATTTGAATGAATGATCTTTTAGTTGTATACAATGATAGAAATATTTTTAGAAAACATGATAATGAAGCACTTTACGTCAATTTCCAAAATATAAGGAATCATCGTAGTTAATTGTCATCAATCGGTTTCTAAAACTTTGAACGACTTCTATAAAATTTTGTTTACCCCTTTTATTTCAATTCTTGGTTTCGCAACTGTCAATATCTATTCCGACCAACTAACAAAACTATTTTTCAATTGTAATTGTTTTTTTGGTCCAATAAACAGCTCGATCCCAACCATATACTACGCCTATTGGACTCCGCAAGAGGTTAAGCCTCTTGATCCCTCTCGTTAATCACAATATATTCTTACAAGTGTGTATTCCGCACTTTTTGACTTATTCAATAAAATATTACGACTACATTTGCTGATTAGTCAATCCAATTACACCAAGACATTTAATATCAAAGCGTGTTATAATGTTACAGATTGAAAAATTGAAAACCTCTAAGTACCCCTATAACAAATGGTGACCGACTTAGTCTAGGTCAATATACGAAGAAAAAACTTAAGATTGAGGAAATGAAAACGATCCATTATGCTTCGATATCTTAGAGTTTAATATATGCTCAAGTTTGTACTAAACCGAACATTGCTTTTAATGTAAATATGTTGGAGAAATATGTAATTAACTAAGGCATGGATCACAAGAAAACATTTTAAAAATGTACTCTTATATCTGCAAGGAATAAAACACATGCTGACATATAAAAAGTAAAAAATGATGGATATCATTGAGTATTCTGGCTCGGATTTTTCTGGATGGATAGACAGACTAAAAATCACTTCGTACAACATATTTTTATTGATTGAAGGTGCAATATCCTAAAAAGTGTAAAAAAAATACTTTTTGTATTTTCCACCATTGTAGCATAAATTGTTGTGTGCTTTGAGGTAGCCAACCAGACGATATGGCTGCAAATTGTTTCCATTGGGTTGCGTATTATTCGAGGGATGAAAGGTTACATGAGTTTATATTGCAACAATAATTCTACGGTGCATTACTCTATCAGCAACATGAGCTCATCTAAATCCAAATACATAGACATAAAATTCATTTATATTAAATAGAGAGTTTAGATGGGTTAGATAAATATAAAGCACATCGGCATAAACTTCATGATATCATATCTTATAGTAAAGGAGATTTTATCTAATAATTTCCAAGGATACACCATTAGTATGAGTATAGTTGATTTAGAGGATTGCTAGTTCCAACAACCAGACCATCTGAAAAATATTAGTCAGGACAAGGGTTTGAGAGGTAAGACATTTCCTACTTAACCTTTAGTCCTAAACTGATACAGAGTAAACACAGGGAAGCCAATATAGGGAAACCCTAATTTTATTTATCAAAATTCAACTCCCTTACATTGTAAACAAAGTCTGTTTAAATAAGGGTTCGAATGAAAACCCTTATACGAAATACGAATATTACGAAAATGCCCGAAAGTAATAAAAATTCGAAATAAAATAGTAAACGACTCTGAATGCCCAAAAAACACCATATGTCACAAGTGTAAGCTGGTGAGTTCAAATCGTGACGTCGTTCCCTTCGAAATAAGGTGTTGTGGGTCAAAATCGGACACGGGACTCCGAAACTGTCAATTCACCGCATTCTTCCGGTGATCGCTTGTCTTCATAAATTCTAGCGATAATCTGTCTGCATCATCCCCTCCGAGGTACAGAAGATTCGCCCTCGAATCAGAACCAGTCTCCTCGTCAGAAGAGTCACCTACATAAGGAATTAGATGCTTAACATTAAAGACATCAGACGTACGGACATGGCTAGGCAAGCGCAGCCGATAAGCATTCGGGTTGATCCTCTCCACAATCTACACAGGGCCAATCTTCCGGGTGGCCAGTTTGTTGTACTCACTGGCAGGGTACCGATTTTTGGTTAGAACTGCCTACACATAGTCACCAACTTCGAACTGTACAGGACGACGATGAGAATCCACCTGAGACTTATACTTGGCGGTGCTCAAGACAAGCTGATTGTATGTCTTCTGGTGAATTTGGAGAATCTGCGATACAAGCTCCTCAACAGTTCTATGAACAAAAATTTTACTGGGCAGGGCTAGCAAGTTCACAGGACCTCGGGGCACAACACCATACACCACTTGGAAAGGACAAAGACCTGTCGAACGATTAAGGGCATGGTTGTGGGCAAACTCTACTTGCGGTAGGTGCTGGTCCCACGCTTTCGGGTGATCTCCCACCAGGCTGCGCAACAAGTTACCGAGGGAACGGTTAACCACCTCTATCTGACCATCAGTCTGGGGGTGGTAGGCACTACAGAAACTGAGCTGCGTATTCACCATGTGCCATAAGCTGCGCCAGAAATGAATCACAAACCTCGTGTCACGGTCAGAAACAATGGCACTAGGGAGGCCATGAATGCGGTAAATCTCTCGAAAGAAAAGCTGCGTGACACACGCTGCATCAGATGTCTTTCTACATGGGATGAAGTGTACCATCTTAGAAAAACGATCAACCACCACAAAATAGAGTCGAATCCACGTTGAGTCCGGGGTAATCCAAGAAAAAAATCCATACTGATGTCGGTCCAGGGCTGAGTAGGAATTGGCAACGGCAAATAAAGATCCGCATTCATTGATGTTCCCTTGGCCAACTGACAAACTCGACAACGGGAGACATAACGACCAACTTCCTGCGTATCGACAGCCAAAAAGATGATGAGGACAGCAACTGGTATGTCGTATCACGACCCACATGACCCTCGGCATGCAGCTCCTTGATCAACTGAAGACGCAAGCTACAGTCAGGGATACACAACTGTACCCCGCGAAAGAGAAATCCGGTTGAACATTGCTTAACAAAGAGTAAGCTATAGCATCCTTATCACTTGAAACAGTAAAGGTCTTACCATTAAAAGTGACTGAGTTGGAAGTTCTCGGAGGGAGATAAGGTCCGGCGAAATTGTCTATGGGAAGAGTCACGAAGTACTCACCAAGCCCACCAAGACCAGTGATGTCCACACCATCAATGCTGAGATCTCCCCCTTCGACCTCATCGGTTTGGAAGTCATCAGGAATCTCTTCTGCTTGTGTTGGGTCAGAAGGGTCAACTTGGGGAGGAGGCTCCGAAATTCGGAGAGAAAGCTCGTCACCTTTAGAGGTTTTCTTCTTCTTGGCCTCCATGTCTTTGCTTTCACCTCCCCGTTTACGATCTCTTTTGGGAGCCCTTAGAGGGTTTGGGGAGTGCACTTCTTGCCTTTCAGTCTCCTGCTCCACTACTTCCAGGAGAGCAGCATCAATTTGACTGGGGACTGGCCTCTCCGGATGTACTGAAACATCCTCCTTCACCTCTCCAGGGTTAGCTTCCCCAACCACTTTCTTGCCCTTCTTTTTTCCTTTCATCTTGCTTGGGGCTTTGGCCCTGCCTGGCAAGTAGAGTGTCCCGTCTGGCTCATGTGTCCTTTTAAGCACAACATCCGGAGGAGGCTGAGTGGTGAGCTCCTCCCAAGTTAAGTATCTCCGACCTATGGTGTTCCACAAGTGAGACCTTGCCAAGTTTCCTCCAGTAAAAGCAGCATGGAACCGGTTCCCCCATCTCTCAGCAGTTCAAGCATTGATCTTGGTGCAAGTAGCCTGTCCGGTTTTCAGATGGTCACTGAAGTCCTTGGGCAGTTCTGCTAAGGAAAAAATGAAACAAATTAATTAAAACTAACTTTTAAAAAAAAGAGATAAGAGTTTAAAGCAGAAGACTTCCGATCGCTCCTCCATCTGCTTGTGAAAAGGCTTGGGTTTACACCAGACTTAATTTTCAGCCCATTCTCCCATGCACCACTTACGAACAGGAACTGGGTCTTCCAATTCCTCTCCGACTCCAGCAAGTCGTCCACAGCTTTGAAGTTATCCTCCATGTTGAATTGTAGAAGGGGATGTGATGGTTTCTGCAGAGGCTGGCCATAGCAGCAAACTCCTCCATTGGTAGAGGAATCCCTGAGAGCCTTGAAGCCATGATACTGGCCATGAGGGTGTACCAGGCATTGGGGCTCAGTTGGCTCGGGCAGAGTTTTATCAGATGGAAGTATCTGACAATTTCTGGGTCCAGGGGAAATCTAAGTCCCCAATTGAATAGCTCCGTGAAGATGACAATTTCGCTTAATTTGCAGTCAATGGGAGTCTCTGGGTGTATGGGGATCCTGATCTTCACGTTCTCCGGTATACCCCACTTCGTACGCATCCGGCCCAGTTCAGCTGTGTGGATGAATGCGTAGTTAATTTTTTGCAGGGCGAGGAGATACTTAACCTGGACCTTGTGAAAGCAGGGCCCCACACTTCCTTCAAGACTCTCCGGCAGATCCGGATGCCTCAAACACAACTTCTCTTTGCCTTTGTCTTTTTTGGCAACAGCACCACTACTGGTCTGACCGGAGGGCTCAGACTCAAATGGAGCCTCTTCGACAGAGTCCTCCATTACTTCCTCCATAATTGACGAAGGGTTTTCAGTAGCAGTAGCAATGGGAGGGTTCAGCTCTGGCTCAGCCTGGTCTCCGGATTGATGGGCTTCAGTGTCCCTTTGATTTATGGCCTCCGATTGGGGCTCTGATCAGATGCTTCTCTTCGAAGACTTGGACTAGTGCCCTCCGGATCGGGCAGCATGTCTTTGGGAACTTTAATGGGCACTTCAGACCCTATGCTGCTATCTTTGGCACCTGATTTTGAGGGGGTTCTCTTGGAAGCTTGGCCTTTAAGTAACCGGCCTCTTCTCCGGTCAACTAGCTTTTGAGGGGAATGCTCAGTATCCTACCCCATAGCTATGAAGGGGGAGGGTTTTTTGAAGCTGGTGACAGTTACCCCTGGCTCAACAGTGGGTTCCGATTCTTGAACCGAAGAACCAGAGATGATGAGGGAGAGATTAGTGTGGAATAACTTTCTCGGCTTGATGCCTTTTGAGGAAGAAGATCCTTGATCTTACTCGGTGGCTGAAGTTATTGGTCTGTTAACAGGCGAAACGGGTAACCCTGCCGCAATACGTCTTTCACTTTCGACCTTTTGCGCCTTTTCTAACTCAGAGAGGTTGAGCCACCCACCTTTGATCAGAGCGTTCCTCGCTGTAAACATAAACTATCTGGGTAAATTTTTTCTTTAGAGAGAGAAAGCTTTAAGGAGTTGAGGAGTAAATGTGAAAGTGATGGTAAAACAGTAGAAAGTGTTTTAATTTATAGTGAATCTGAAAAAGGAGTTTAATTCCTAGGAGAATTCGAAAAGATTGGTAATGATTAAAGACGGCGCTGATGTCACCAACTTTAATAAAGAGGTTTCTTTTCGAAGAAGGTGGGTTCGAAATTCAAGATGAAAAAACGGCTGAAGCAACCAATCAAAAAGCGACACGTGTCCCACCAACTCTGGCAAAAAACCGTTTAGATTCATGAAGCTTTATCAGTCCGGATAAAACCATAAGGGAAACAGACCTGTCCGGATTAAAACTACCCCTGATGTCGGACTGTTTTTCAGGTTTTTGACAAAAGTATTTGAACAAACACCTAAAAAAGGGGCTCCTGATGAGTCTAAATTCTGCCTACTCCCCTGACAGGGACAGATCGGTCCAAGGGCTCCGGACCGGACAGATCACTTCGAACAAAAAGCTCTATTGAACTGTTCGAACTATGACAAAAGTACTAAAAAACCTAAACACTTCTTGACTAAGCTACTTGCTCCCTTACTAAAAGGCTCATGGGTCTTTAAACATGACCCGGGTCCATTAAACATGACCCGAAAACCCATAAAAGCCCAAATGTAAGGGTATAAATACCCAACCACCTGCATTAAATATGGGTAATGAAAATTAACTGCAACCAGCCAGCTTAATTCTCCCTCTACTCTCTACTCTAAATATTGAACACCCATATACCTTCACAAAACACCGAACAAATTACAAATTTACCCCCATACGATAATTAACCTCACCAAATTGGCGACGACAGTGGGAGGAGAGGGTGCCTGAATCAAGCATTCGAAACCAGCCAAGAAAATTAGTCCGAATGAATCCGGATGACCCAAGAAAATTAGTCCGAATGAAAATTTACCCCCATACGATAATTAACCTCACCAGTTGTCACTGTTGCGAAAGACCATAATGCCATTAATGATTTTTTTAGCATTATCACTATAATTGTAAACACATGTGGAATATTTTGTTGAAAGAGGGATAAACTAGGACACGTTCAGTATGGATGAATTGTTGCATCTCTTGAAAATGGAGAAATTACAAGTATGAGAGGGAAAAACTAAAAAATGAGTTTGAAACGACAAGGTGACACTCGATGAGGATCACATTTTAATACTTTGTCACGGCTGAAGAGTATGTGGTCTTCAATTAATTATAGTGTTTGAACATATATATGGAGATGGTTCTAATCAAGATAATAAAGGCATATAAAAAATATTGATTATGGGAATGAAGAGTTATGGTTTCATTTTTATTTTGCATTTGATAATTGAGTTGGTTGGGTCAACAAATGTTTTATCACGATGTTTACAACGAAGAGACCAAAATATTGCGCAAGCTATTTATTTGATTGATACACCTATAGAGGAACTGTTAGGATAATGTTTTGGACCAAGTTGAGAAGTTTTGTGTCTATAAATCCATTCGCATTGTTAATATGGAAGATGCAATCAAGACTCGTGTGTGTATGAAGCAAGATGCACATGTAACTAATTACCATAATTATAAGATGGACACTTATTGTCAAGTATATTTACTACGTATTTGATGAATTTAAGATGATAATATGTTTATACATATAAATCTGCCAAATATGTTCATTGTTTTGCGCACCAACTTTAACTAGCTGTAGTTAGTGTTACGAAAGACCAAAATGCATTTAGTGATTTTTTTGTATTATCACTATGATTGTAAACACATGTGGAACATCTTGTAAAAAGAGGGATAAACTACGTCACGTTGAGTAGGAATGAATTGTTGTATCTCTTGAAAATGGAGAAATTACAAGTGGGAAAGTGAAAAACCAAAAAATGAGTTTGAAACGACAATGCCACACTCGATGGGGATCACATTTTAATATTTTTCTATGGTTGAAGAGTATGTGGTATTCAATTAATTATAGGCCTTGAACATGTATAAGAAGATGGTTCTAATCAAGATAATAGAGGCATATAAAAATATTGATTATGAGAATGGGGAGTTATAATTTCATCTTTATTTTGTATTTGATGATTGAGTTGCTTGGGTCAACAAATTTTTTATCACGATGTTTATAACGGAGAGACCAAAATAATGCGCAAGATATTTCTTTGATTGATACAACTATAGAGAGAATTGTTGGGATAATGTTTTGGACCAAGTTGAGAAGTTTTGTGTGTATAATTCTATTGACATTGTTTATATGGAAGTTACAATCAAGACTCGTATATGTATGAAATGAGATGCACGTGTAACTAATTACCATCATTATAAGCTGGAGATTTATTGTGAGGTAAATTTACTATGTATTTGATTGTAATTTTGAGATGATAATATGTTTATACATATAATTATAAACTCTGACTTTCTCAAAATTTATAGGTTCTAGATTTACTTATTCAAGAGATGGAACATTATTTTCCAGAAACAAATATAGAGTTGCTTACTTGCATAAATTTTTTTAGTCCAAAACAATCATTTGCTAATTTCAATATTCACAAGTTGATTCCTCTGACAAAACTTTATCCAAATAAACTTTCTTATTCCGAACGTCGGAGGTTTATATTCCAGCTTGAAACATACATCGATGATATAATTGACAAGGGCAAGTTATCCATCATTTAGGATTTGAGAGATTTAACTAAGATACTAGTTGCTATTGGAAACATCAAAGTTTCTTAATAGTGTATCGTTTGATCGAATTGACATTAATTCTTTCGGTTGCTACAATATCAGTGAAAACAGTATTTTCTATAGTGAAACTTATGAAGACCGACTTGCAGAATATGATATGTGACATTTGAATGAATGATCTTTTAGTTGTATACAATGATAGAAATATTTTTAGAAAACGTGATAATGAAGCACTTTACGTCAATTTCCAAAATATAAGGAATCATCGTAGTTAATTGTCATCAATCGGTTTCTAAAACTTTGAACGACTTCTATAAAATTTTGTTTACCCCTTTTATTTCAATTCTTGGTTTCGCAACTGTCAATATCTATTCCGACCAACTAACAAAACTATTTTTCAATTGTAATTGTTTTTTTGGTCCAATAAACAGCTCGATCCCAACCATATACTACGCCTATTGGACTCCGCAAGAGGTTAAGCCTCTTGATCCCTCTCGTTAATCACAATATATTCTTACAAGTGTGTATTCCGCACTTTTTGACTTATTCAATAAAATATTACGACTACATTTGCTGATTAGTCAATCCAATTACACTAAGACATTTAATATCAAAGCGTGTTATAATGTTACAGATTGAAAAATTGAAAACCTCTAAGTACCCCTATAACAAATGGTGACCGACTTAGTCTAGGTCAATATACGAAGAAAAAACTTAAGATTGAGGAAATGAAAACGATCTATTATGCTTCGATATCTTAGAGTTTAATATATGCTCAAGTTTGTACTAAACCGAACATTGCTTTTAATGTAAATATGTTGGAGAAATATGTAATTAACTAAGGCATGGATCACAAGAAAACATTTTAAAAAGGTACTCTTATATCTGCAAGGAATAAAACACATGCTGACATATAAAAAGTAAAAAATGATGGATATCATTGAGTTTTCTGGCTCGGATTTTTCTGGATGGATAGACACACTAAAAATAACTTCGTACAACATATTTTTATTGATTGAAGGTGCAATATCCTAAAAAGTGTAAAGCAAATACTTTTTGTATTTTCCACCATTGTAGCATAAATTGTTGTGTGCTTTGAGGTAGCCAACCAGACGATATGGCTGCAAATTGTTTCCATTGGGTTGCGTATTATTCGAGGGATGAAAGGTTACATGAGTTTATATTGCAACAATAATTCTACGGTGCATTACTCTATCAGCAACATGAGCTCATCTAAATCCAAATACATAGACATAAAATTCATTTATATTAAATAGAGAGTTTAGATGGGTTAGATAAATATAAAGCACATCGGCATAAACTTCATGATATCATATCTTATAGTAAAGGAGATTTTATCTAATAATTTCCAAGGATACACCATTAGTATGAGTATAGTTGATTTAGAGGATTGCTAGTTCCAACAACCAGACCATCTGAAAAATATTAGTCAGGACAAGGGTTTGAGAGGTAAGACATTTCCTACTGAACCTTTAGTCCTAAACTGATACAGAGTAAACACAGGGAAGCCAATATAGGGAAACCCTAATTTTATTTATCAAAATTCAACTCCCTTACATTGTAAACAAAGTCTGTTTAAATAAGGGTTCGAATGAAAACCCTTATACGAAATACGAATATTACGAAAATGCCCGAAAGTAATAAAAATTCGAAATAAAATAGTAAACGACTCTGAATGCCCAAAAAACGCCATATGACACAAGTGTAAGCTGGTGAGTTCAAATCGTGACGTCGTTCCCTTCGAAATAAGGTGTTGTGGGTCAAAATCGGACACGGGACTCCGAAACTGTCAATTCACCGCATTCTTCCGGTGATCGCTTGTCTTCATAAATTCTAGCGATAATCTGTCTGCATCATCCCCTCCGAGGTACAGAAGATTCGCCCTCGAATCAGAACCAGTCTCCTCGTCAGAAGAGTCACCTACATAAGGAATTAGATGCTTAACATTAAAGACATCAGACGTACGGACATGGCTAGGCAAGCGCAGCCGATAAGCATTCGGGTTGATCCTCTCCACAATCTACACAGGGCCAATCTTCCGGGTGGCCAGTTTGTTGTACTCACTGGCAGGGTACCGATTTTTGGTTAGAACTGCCCACACATAGTCACCAACTTCGAACTGTACAGGACGACGATGAGAATCCACCTGAGACTTATACTTGGCGGTGCTCAAGACAAGCTGATTGTATGTCTTCTGGTGAATTTGGAGAATCTGCGATACAAGCTCCTCAACAGTTCTGTGAACAAAAATTTTACTGGGCAGGGCTAGCAAGTTCACAGGACCTCGGGGCACAACACCATACACCACTTGGAAAGGACAAAGACCTGTCGAACGATTAAGGGCATGGTTGTGGGCAAACTCTGCTTGCGGTAAGTGCTGGTCCCACGCCTTCGGGTGATCTCCCACCAGGCTGCGCAACAAGTTACCGAGGGAACGGTTAACCACCTCTGTCTGACCATCAGTCTGGGGGTGGTAGGCACTACAGAAACTGAGCTGCGTATTCACCATGTTCCATAAGCTGCGCCAGAAATGAATCACAAACCTGGTGTCACGGTCAGAAACAATGGCACTAGGGAGGCCATGAATGCGGTAAATCTCTCGAAAGAAAAGTTGCGTGACACACACTGCATCAGATGTCTTTCTACATGGGATGAAGTGTACCATCTTAGAAAAACGATCAACCACCACAAAATAGAGTCGAATCCACGTTGAGTCCGGGGTAATCCAAGAACAAAATCCATACTGATGTCGGTCCAGGGCTGAGTAGGAATTGGCAACGGCAAATAAAGATCCGCATTCGTTGATGTTCCCTTGGCCAACTGACAAACTCGACAACGGGAGACATAACGACCAACTTCCTGCGTATCGACAGCCAAAAAGATGATGAGGACATCAACTGGTATGTCGTATCACGACCCACATGACCCTCGGCATGCAGCTCCTTGATCAACTGAAGACGCAAGCTACAGTCAGGGATACACAACTGTACCCCGCGAAAGAGAAATCCATCCTCCATGAAAAAATCAGATTGTGTCCCCTGCTGAATCAGTTCAATAACCCGAGAGAAGAACGAGTCACCAGCATAAAGGTCAACAAAAGAATCAAATCTAGGAACCTGAACTCGCATTTCAGTCAGCAGATTGTGACGACGGCTCAGAGCATCAACAACCTGATTCGTAATACTGGCCTTGTGCTTGATGACAAAAGTGAACTGCTGCAAGTAAGTTATCCAAGAAGCGTGTCTATAAGAGACCTTGTCCTGGCTTCCAAGATACTTCAAAGAGTCATGATCAGTATATAGCACAAATTCACGCTGAAACAAATAATGACGCCAATGCTTGATAGCCTGAACCACAACATAAAATTCAATGTCATATGTACTAAATTGCAGCTTAGCACTCGCCAGTTTCTCACTAAAGAAAGCCACAAGACGCCCCGACTGAGAAAGAACTGCCCCAATACAAAATTTAGACGCATCACAATGAAGCTCAAATGGCTGGGAAAAATCGGGCAGCACCAAAATAGGTGCAGTGGTGAGACGCCGTTTAATCTCTGCAAACGCCGCATCAGCATCCTCGGACCATTCAAATTCCATGCCCTTCATGCAGTCCGTAATCGGGGCCATAACACTGCTGAAATAGGGAATGAAATACCGATAAAAAGAAGCTAAACCATGAAAACTGCGAACCTCGGTGATAGAAGTAGGTCGAGGCCACTGGTCCACTGCAGCAACTTTTCTCGGATCAGCTCGTAACCCTTCAACAGAGACAATATACCCCAAAAAGTGGACATATGGGGACATAAACGAGCATTTGGCAGCAACACCATAAAACTTGTCCGGATGCAGCACCAATAACACCTCACGTAAGTGGGACAAGTGCACAAAAGGGTTAACACTATAGATCAGAATATCATCGAAGTAAACAACAACAAATTTACCGATGAAAGGCCTCAATGCCTGATTCATGACACGCATGAAAGTGCTCGGCGCGTTAGACAGGCCAAACGGCATCACCAACCACTCATACAGTCCACCCCGCGTCTTAAACGCCGTCTTCAACTCATCACCAGGACGAATCCGAATCTGATCGTATCCACTCTTCAAATCAAGCTTGCTGAACACAGAAGAACCACCCAACTGGTCTAAGAGATCATCAAGACGAGGTATAGGAAACCTATAGCGAACAATGATCTTGTTGATAGCTCGGCTGCCCATACACATACGCCAGGAACCATCCTTCTTCGGTGTCAGCAACGTCGGACCTGCACATAGACTGAGACTTTCTCGAACATGCCATTTTATCCAACAAATCCTCCACCTGTCGACGTAATTCTTCATGCTCCTTCGATAGTTGGGCCGATTTGGGAGAGCAATACCAGGAACCAGGTCGATTTGATGTTGAATATCCCTCAGAGGAGGTAACTCGGGGGGCAAAGTCTCATGAAACACATCTGCAAACTCTTGCAAAAGAGACTGAACTGTAGGGCTAGGGTCCACACGAAAACCAGTCACAACAGGATCACAAACGAAAAGAAGACCACACCAGCTTCTTCCATGGCCGCCTGAAAAGGAGCACGGGACAGCAAAGTTGTTGTGGAAAGATCAAAGCCAATGCTGAGGGACCGAGGCTTTGGTGGCACTAGAACAATCTTCTTACCGCGAAATAAGAATGAATAAGTATTCGCACGACCATCATGCATAACAGACAAATCATACTGCCAAGGGCGGCCAAGAAATAAGCAACAAGCGTTCATAGGCACTACATCACAAAACACCTCATCCCGGTATGTCTGCCCCACAGAAAATGATACAAGCACACGTTTAGACACAGTGATATCAGTACCTTTACTCAGCTAGGCCAACTTGTATGGCTTGGGGTGCGACTCTGATTTCAGCCCGAGCTTCGAAACCACTGTCTTGGAAATTACATTCTCACAGCTACCAGCATCAATAATGAAGGTGCACACCTTACCACCAATCGTACAAGTGGACTGAAACACATTATTCTGCAGCCAGTCACTCTGATCAGGAACACGAGGGGAAAGAAAAGTGTGTCGTACAATCAAAACTACACCAACATCACCAGTCACAACTTCCTCCGCGGCCTTAGTCACATCATCATCATATGTATCAAACTTCGGGAGAACATCATCAACAATGGGGGTCGGTTCAAACGCCTCGTGAGAGAAAAGACCCCTAGCACCCGCAACATTCAGACACTCAACTTGACGATGCCCTAATTCACCACAGCAAAAGAAACGTAAATTAACAGAAGAATGGCTGGTCGCACCGCGCCCACAAGTGGCCTGATCAGGGGTTGGACGTGGAACTGGTTTGGGCGCTGAGGTCCCTGTAGGAGCAGTAGTCCGTACGCCCATCTGGGTCCGTCGAGCCAATTGTTTCTCTGCCTGGAGGGCATGCCGATGAGCTTCCGAAATAGACAACGGGTCGAACATGTTCAACACATCCTGGAGATGAGGGCGCAACCCACCAATATACCGAGATACCCGCTGGTGTGTTGACTCGTTCACATCTGTACGAGGAAGAAACTGAAAGAACTCCTCCGTATACTCGTCCACGGAGCGTGGCCCCTGACGAAGATTCTGGAAACGCTAGAATAATTCTCGCTCGAAATTGTAAGGCAAGAATGCCATGCGGATTTTTTTCTTGATCTTCTCCCAACTACATACTTTCTCCTTGCCTTCACACACACGAAGATTTTTCACTTGCTGCCACTAAGCTTGTGCCCTGCCACGCAGGTAGATGGTAACCAAAGCTACCCGTCTCTCCTCAAGAACTTCCTTGAAGTCTAGCACCTCCTCAACCTGGGAGAACCAATCAACAAACTCCTCCGCCCGAAGGCCACCATCAAAGTCAGGAATGTTGACCTTAAATCCAAGCTCCCAGGGGCGGTCTTGATAAGCATTCCGTTCTCACCCCTCTCCAAAAGGGGAGTAAAAACAACCTGACGGCGCAGGTCAGCATTCTCGCGATCTCCGAAATCACTCGCATCTCTTTCCACAGCAACGCCGCCGCGACCTCTGGATCTTCCTCGCGCCATCTCGGAGAACTGCCTGTGTTTGATACCAATATGATACAGAGTAAACGCAGGGAAGCCAATATAGGGAAACCCTAATTTTCTTTATCAAAATTCAACTCCCTTACATCGTAAACAAAGTCTGTTTAAATAAGGGTTCGAATGAAAACCCTAATACAAAAATATCAAAAGTACGAAAATGTCCGAAAGTAATAAAAATTTGAAAAAAATAGTAAACGACTCAGAATGCCCAAAACGCCATATTTCACGAGCATAAGCTCGTGAGTTCAACTCGTGGCGTCTTTCCCTTCAAAATAAGGTGCTGTGGATCAAAATCGGACACCGGACTCCGAAACTGTCAATTCACTGCATTCTTCGGGTGATCGCTTGTCTTCATAAATTCTAGCACTAATCTGTCTGCATCATAAACCTTTTTCACCCTATAGGCCCAACCTTCACCAACATAACCCCGACTTGTTATAAGGCTCCAACAAGTACCTGGATCAAACGCTGTTATCAAGGGTCACTTCTACAGTTTGAGGTACAACCAGGCCAATTCACTTATTTCTGTAGATATACTAGTAAAATAGTTACCACATAAGCTTAACATATATAAAATGGACAAATATGATGGTTCATAGGACCTAAAACACTACATAAAAAAGTTCATGAATAAATTTCTAGGTTTTGAAGGTGATGATAAGCTTCTATGTCGAGCATTCTCAATAACTTTTAGAGGAAGTGTGTTAACTTGGTTTAACCAACTTATCATAGGTTATATCCAAAGATTTTAATAATCATGTACATTTTTACAATATCAGTTCATTGGCAGTAAGGTGATCAATGGTGGCGATAATTACATAATGCATTACAAACAAAAACCAAATAATAGTATGAGGAACTACACTTATTGTTTTGTTCAAACCAAAAATAATTTAGAGAATTATCATGTGATTGTTGTATGTGTCTCCTACCGCCAGATGATACTTCATGGCGTGTTAGTTCAAGATATAATGAAGAGGAAAACATTGAACTTTCGTTCATTCCAGATCATGTATAATCTCATATAAAATCGGATAAGATGCCAAATTGAAATCATCAGACCACTAATAATCAGATCAAAAAATTTACTCTACAACAACTTTTTACCAAGCACATACTATAGGTGAATAATTTTTTTTACTACTCTCAAATAATTGTCCAGCTAATACATCCACCCTCGTCAAGTAAACGAAAACCTTTAAATCTTGTGCAATAGTATTATTTAGGTTATGATTGGATCAATTAAAAGGGTAAATGGGTTTGAAATGGATATTTTACTAAACGAACTGAAAGCGTAACTACTCTATATGATAAGGATAATTTTTTTGTAACATCTCAAAATCCTATCCATATGGATATACCATAACAATGTGGATCGTTATACAAGATACTAAAAAGAACTTTATTAAGGATGTAAAAATAATTGAATTTGTTAAGGGTCGAGTCAGAGTAAGCCAAAAGAAAGAAAAGTTAAAGCCCAATCGGGTTGATAAGAGGTTTGAGGCTCTCAGGATAAAAACTTCCGGGATTGTTCTAAAACAGGAATAAACTTTGATAGTCTTGGAAAAACGCGATGGATACTTTGATCTAGACATAACTGATATGACATAGGTACCATAGTATAAAGAGATCCTTATTATGGAATTACAAATTCTTTAAATAAAAGACATGCAACATATTTTAAGTTTTTATATTAAGGAGAAACGTGTAACCATCTCTACCAAACACATTACCTTACAACTATGTTTTTATTAATACTACTTTAGAATGATAGTTAGATCATATGAGGACGGCGTACTTGATAACACTAGCTTCGCATATGGAAGAGGTCAACAAAGGCATGATCAATACTAAAAGCTCAAACAATAATTTGTTCAAAAGTCTTCAAAAGTCTCTAAGAACATTTATTGGATTTTTTGGTGCGAATTCCATCTTTTGTGGGGAGTTTAATACCACGGTTGTGTTAGAAACAGGTTAGTACAACAAAGGCAGAGGTCAACAAATGCATGATCAATACTAGAAACTTAACCAATAATTTGTTCAAAAGACGTTATGACAATATTAAGTTTGTCGTCCATTTTCATAGGAATGTTTGCCTATTTTACTAAGTTTCTCAGTTATAATGCCCCATTGGATAAATATATATGGATGAAAGACGTAACACAACAGGTTTTACTAGAACCTTTCAATTTCAACTACAAAATAAAACCGAGTTGACCGACTCATAAGACGACAAACCGAGGTAGTATAAGTAAAACATTTAAATCCAACGTTGGGCTGAACAAATCATACAGCGGTAAATCTAAGCAATGTAAGTAAAAAAAATGATCCAACATTGGATTGACCGACTCATATGACGGCACACCAATAAAAGAGTTGAACATATATATAAACTCTCTTAAACCGTATAATCTGACAAGAATTATCACCTCATTCGGTCATAAAGACTTAAATAAATATATGAAACATGATGTCGAGATGCCGTACCAAAGATGTGCTGTAACTTTGTTTATATCTGACCCAAAACTATTTTTTATCAACAAAAAATGAGCCAAATATAGATGTTCAATACCATGTAAAAGCATTCCCAGCTTACACGCTATTTCACATTAGATATCAAAATTATATATTATTTTTTAAAAAATAATTCCAACAATTAAGGTAAAAAATAGTGTAAATTTACCAGTTTTATTTTGAATATCTTATTTTCTTGCCACTTATAAAAATAAAAACCTAACTTAATTATCACTACTCTTTTGTATTATTTAATAGTTTAAATTATAAAATTTCCTAATTGAGTCTATATTTATCTATTTTTTTCTAACATAACCCGCAGCTGCTACTCAGACAGAGTGAATGCGCATAGGGTAAACCCTCGATCTGGGAGGCCTGCTGCAATGCGCCTTTCCCGTTCGACCCTTTCTGCTTTCTCCAACTCCGACAGATTCAGCCGCCCACCTTTTACTAGAGCTTTTCTTACTGTAAACATAAACTTACACTAAAATGTGTTTTTGGAGAAGAAAGGTAAAAGCTCTGAAGATTAGAAGTGAAAAGATGTTGAAGATGGTAAAACAGTGAGAAATTATTTAATTTATATTAAAGAGGCAAAAGATACCTTGAAACCTAGGAGAATTCGAAAAGATAGAGTAATGATTAAATACGGCGCTGACATCACCAGCATTAATTGAAGAGGTTACTTTTGGAGGTTAGTGGGAGTGCCATTTTAGGAGAAAAATGGTCGGTGAGGCAAATCAGAAAGGGACACGTGTCCCACGATCTCTGGCAGAACCTTTAAGCTTCTGAGAGCCTTTGCGAGTCCGGATAAATCCCTTACACAAATCGAAATCTGTCCGGACGTTGTCATGAGAACTCATGAGCTATTTTTTAGGTCTTGCCAAAGGCTTTCGAGCATAACCTAAAAAATGGGCTAGTGATGAGTTCGAATTTTCTCACCACTCACTGTAGAAACCGGACATGGGCAATGCGGACAAAAACCACCCACGGAACCATCCGAAGAGGACTAAAGTATTAAAAACTAATCACTTTATGACTTAGCTAATTACTAACCTGCTTAATAAACTAACGGGTCTTTGAATTCGACCCGGTTCATGAATTTGACCCGAAAACCCATGAGGCCCATAATTAAGGGTATAAATAACCAAAACTTTCATTAATGAGGGTAATGAACATTTAATACAACCAGGCAGCTCAAATCTCTCACTACAAACCACTTAAACATTAAATACCTTTGAAACAACACACAATACCTGACCAAATTACCATCACACTAAAATAATCCACACCATATATAAACTCTCTTAAACCGCATAATCTGACAAGAATTATCACCTCATTCAATCATAAAGACTTAAATAAATATATGAAACATGATGTCGAGATGCGGTACCAAAGATGTGTTGTAACTTTGTTTATATCTGACCCAAAACTATTTTTGATCAATCAAAGATGAGCAAAATATTGATGTTCAATACCATGTAAGAGCATTCCCAACATATACGCTATTTCACATTAGATATCAAAATTATATATTATTTTTAAAAAAATACTTCCAACAATTAATGTAAAAAATAGTGTAAAATTACCAATTTTATTTTTAATATCTTATTTTTTTATCACTTATAAAAAGAAAAAGCTAACTTAATTATCACTTCTCTTTGTATTATTTAGTAGTTTAAATTATAAAATTTCCTAATTGAGTCTATATTTATCTTTTTTTTTTAAGATAACCCGCAGCTGCTACTCAGACAGAGTGAATGCGCATAGGGTAAACTCTCGATCTGACGCAATAGCCTGCTAACCAACGCCAGAAAGTAAACCACACACGGTGATAAGTAAAACCAAAAAAACATTTGTAGAGGAAATCAAACTCATGAACTTTGATCACAAACTCTGTTTACTCCACCAACTCGGTTACCCTTTACGGGATATATTTATCTAAATTGTATATTAGGTCTCGGATGCTCTAAAAACTACAGACTTTGAATAATCTTGAACGCATTTTATACAATATTCATATGGAGGATCTCAAATAATTTTTTTCACATACAACTTTATGTACAAGTAAAGAGTATGTATACCCCGAATCATACTGCTACTAGTCGGGCTATAAATTTTATAACCATTTCCCATTGGATGGTCTGCGTTGGTGGAGTAAAAACGAGCAACAATCTATCGTTGATAAGGACTAAACTAACCTAGATTTCCAGGATTTGGCTCAGATGACCCAACCTGGCTATGGGAAGGCTTCACCTATTTTAGCTCTTATATCCTCTAAATAACTCCCAATTCGTGTTATGATCTATGATACGGTGCCAAAGAACAAGTAGGGGCATCCTCAGCAACCTTAAACGAAATGTTCTGGTAAAGGATGATCACTTTTGGACGCTTCCGCAAAGAATAAAGCCTCATTGGTGCGGTTCTACTTAATCTGGTTTTTACTTTACACATGTAACTTCATGATAGTCGTCCCCAGGGTTGTTAATAATTTTCAGAACAAAAAACGGGATGGAACCGAATTGGTAAGGATTGGACCGAAAACCGAAGAGCAGCATGCTAATCGGTTGTCCCGTCACTGATGTTGTCAGACTGGTATGCAGCATTGGTGGGAAGTTTCCATAAGTTTTCAAGAAACATGTGATCTACTTTAAAGATTTAAAATTATATTTATAGAGAAATGTGTGACTTTTTGTTTCTATTTGAATAATACTAACCTCCTATATTTTGATCAGCACCTCAAGTATGTGCGTGCGGGAATTAGAGAGTCTTCAAAAAGCCATCAACACTGCCGGTTACATTCAATGTTTTCACCAGAGTCTGAAAATCTTGTTGATTTCTGACTCAACGATATCATTCCACCACCGGAAGGATGTTATTGGCTCTACTTTTCTCTTACATTTGTTGGCGGAAAAATAATAAAACAACACTCTTTTAAAAACAAACAAACAACTTTGATAAAATTGAAAAAAAAATATTACAAGAACACTCTCACAACTCACACTAGAAGAGAAAATATTTTTTCTTTCACTCAAGAGAGTTTAAAACGTTCTAGTGTAAATCGATGAATGCAGTACAAGATTAAATAGTAAAACACATACAAGGCAGTTACTAAAAAATAGCACTTAATGTTGGTAACTCCCGTAACGCTTCAGCACTTAATGTTGATAACTCCCGTAACGCTTTAGCACTTAATGTTGATAACTCCCGTAACGCTTCAGCACTTAATGTTGATAACTCCCGTAACGCTTTAGCACTTAATGTTGATAACTCCCGCATTCTCTTAACTACGTGGAAGACCAAATCAAAGCAAATAACTATTTTCAAATATCAAATAAATAACCCTAACGGAATAAATAAGTTTAGATTAATAAACCCAACATTCTCCCCTTTAATCTAAACTCGTGCCTGAAGAACTCGTGACCCCTAGTAGTTTCCTTAATCGTTTGAAGTCTTCGCTTTTGAGTGGCTTGGTGAAAATATCAGCAGCTTGATCTTGTGTCTTCACATGTTCAACTTGCACATCCTTTCTTGAAATACACTCCCTTATGTAGTGGTAGCGGACATCTATATGCTTGCTTCGATCATGGAATACTGGATTCTTGGCTAAGGCGATTGCTGATTTATTATCGACATAGACCTTAGTTGGCTCATGCTGTGTTAGGTCTATCTCCTTCAATAGATTTCTAAGCCAAATCGCATGACTAACACATGTAGTAGCAGCAACATATTCAGCCTCACAAGTGGACAACGTGACAATCGGTTGTTTCTTTGACATCCACGTGAAAGCAATATTTCCCATAAAGAATACAAATCCAGTAGTACTCCTTCGATTGTCTATGTCTCCACCCCAATCACTATCGCTATACCCAACAAGTTTGTAATCATTAGAAATGGAATAGAGTAATCCAAAGTCGATTGTACCTTTCAGATAACGAAGGATTCTCTTTGCAGCCTTGAAATGAGTTGTTGTTGGAGATTCCATATAGCGACTAACCAATCCAACTGCATGAAGAATATCTGGTCTCGTACAAGTTAGATAGCGTAGGCTACCCACCAAACTTTTGAATGATGTTGGATCTACACTTTCGCCTTCTTCATGCTTGGATATTTTGACTCCAAACTCCATAGGTGTGCTTATCGAGCTACAATTCTCCATCTTAAACTTCTTGAGGATATCTTTTGCATAGCTTTCTTGTGAGATGAAAATTCCATCTTTTTGCTGCTTAACTTCAATGCCAAGGTAGTACGCCATGAGCCCCAAGTCTGTCATCTCGAATTCCTTCGTCATTACTTCCTTGAATTTATTAAACATACTTGGGCTGCTTCCGGTGAAGATCAAATCGTCCACGTAGAGACACACGATCAAAATATCTCCATCTTTGATCTTGGTGTATAGAGCGTGCTCGTATGGACATTTGTTGAAGCCGTTCTCTTGGAAATACTTGTCGATTCTACTGTTCCATGCCCTTGGTGCTTGCTTTAGCCCGTAAAGAGCCTTCTTTAGCTTCAACACCTTATCTTCGTGACCTTTGATCTCATAGCCTAATGGTTGTTGAATGTAAACTTCTTCTTCAAGGACGCCATTGAGAAATGCTGACTTTACATCCATTTGTTGTATCTTCCACTTGTTTTGAGCTGCCAAAGAAATTATTAGTCTAATAGTTTCCAATCGGGCAACGGGGGCGAATACCTCATCATAGTCAATTCCCGCCTTTTGACTATAGCCTTTTGCAACAAGCCTCGCTTTGTGTTTTTCAATCTCCCCCTTAGCATTTCTCTTGGTTTTGTATAACCATCTGACGCCTATTGTCTTGAACCCTTTGGGAAGTGAGGTGAGTTCCCATGTGTCATTCTTCTCGATGGCTCTAATTTCTTCATCCATCGCGTCTCTCCATTGTTTCTCTTGTGCAGCTTCTTGAAATGTCACTGGCTCACAATCAGCAAAGAGACAAAATAGTGTAATGTTATCCATTGGTTCGGTTACCTCATAAAGATCACTAAGGCTTCTTGTACGTTCCACTGCTCTCTCATTTTGACTACCATTTGACGATGATGAAGGTGGCGAGTCTCCATGAGTAGTTGCTGTTGGTGAGGCATGTTGGGTAGCAACATCTTCTGATTGCTCATTTGGTGTCTTCTCATCTTCTTCAATTTGGGGGAAAAATGTGAACTCATTTGTAAGAGACCCAAAATCCCATTCGCCTTCTTCATCAACTATCACATCTCGACTTATCACAACCTTCTTGTTGTTTGGGTTGTATAACTTGTAGCCTTTGGAACTTGAGTCGTAACCGATGAAGATAAAACTTTTGCTTTTATCATCGAGTTTGGTTCGTTGTTCGTCTGGTACATGGACATGAGCTACGCTTCCAAATACTCTCAAGTGGGAAATTCCGGGCTTTCTTCCACTCCACGCTTCTTGTGGTGTCTTTCCCCAAACACTTCTTGTTGGAGATCGGTTGGACAAGTAAACCGCACATGCCACTGCTTCCGCCCAAAAATCCTTAGGCAGTTTCTTGCTTTTAAGCATGCTTCGCGCCATATCAAGGATTGTTCTGTTCTTCCTTTCTGCCACACCATTTTGTTGAGGAGATCTGGGAACTGTCAAGCGGCGACGAATTCCATGTGCTTCACAAAACTCCATAAATTCATTGGATGTGAACTCCCCTCCTCGGTCAGATCTCATGGCTTTGATCTTATTTCCACTTTCCTTTTCCACAACTGCTTTGAACTTCTTAAATACACCAAAGACTTCGGATTTCTGTTTCAAGAAATATACCCACGTTTTTCTTGAAAAATCATCAATAAAGAGAAGGAAATAGTTACTTTTACCTAGAGAGCTCGGCTTGATTGGACCACACACATCGGTATGAATAAGCTCGAGAGGTTTATTGGCTCTTGACTCTGACTCCTTTGGAAAGCCTTTTCTGAATTGCTTTCCAAGTAAACATCCTTCGCATAGTTGGTCAGGATGATTGATACATGGTAACCCTCTCACCATTTCCTTCTTTGACAATAACTCTAAACTTGAAAAGTTTAGATGCCCAAATCGAACATGCCATAGCCACGACGAATCTTTGTAACACGCCTTAAGACACTTTGCAACATCATTTTGAATATTCAAAGGAAACATTCTATTCTTTGACATTTGAACTTTAGCAATTAAATCCCCTTTTGCATCTCTCATAAAAAGACTATAATTTTTCATATGAATATCATAGCCTTTTTCTAGAAGTTGTCCCAAGCTTAAGATGTTGTTTTTCATGCTAGGTACGTAATAAACATTTGAGATCATTTGGTGACTACCATCTTTTGCACGAATAAGAATGTTACCTTTTCCTTTCACCGATATTTTGCTATCATCTCCAAAAGAGACATTTCCACTCACGGCTTCATTGATCTCTACGAACATGCTTCTTTTTCCACACATATGGTTGCTTGCACCGGTGTCAAGATACCAAGTGTTTTCTTGGCCTTCATTAGTGGTTTTGTATGTTAGTAGTAACATATCTTTCTCCTCCGTCTTCTCTTCCACATAGTTGGCCTTCTCCTCAACTCTATTGTTGGGGCCTCTACATTCTGAAGCATAATGTCCAAATCTTTGACATTTATAACATTGGATTTGAGATTTATCATACCTCGAGTTCGGATTTCGTCTTCCACGACCTCGTGTTGAGCTTTCTCGTTTCTCGTAGTTGTAGTTGGAATTATTGTTGTTGTAATTCCAGCCACGTCCACGTCCATGATAACCACCTCGTCCGCGGCCTCTACCTCTTCCTCGGCCACGTTGGTTTCTATCATCCTCTTGACTTGCATGCATGTCCTTGAGTTCTAGTTTGAGGACTTGCTCGGTGATTTCTTGCTTCTTCTTGTGCTTTTCTTCGTAGGCTTGTAGTGATCCTTGGAGTTCTTCAATCATCATCTTCTCCAAGTCTTTAGTTTCCTCAATCGTCACGACGATGTGCTCAAATTTGGGATCCAACGAGCGGAGTATTTTTTCGATTACTCTCACATCTTCTAACTTCTCACCATTTCTTTTTAATTGATTAGAAACGGTTGCTACTCTTGAAAAATATTCCGAAATAGATTCGGACGCTTTCATATGTAAGGATTCAAATTCACCTCTTAATGTTTGAAGACGTACCTTTTTCACCTTTTCGACTCCTTTGTAAGAGATTTGTAATTTCTCCCACGCTTGCTTGGCGGAAGATGCGCTTGAAATTTTTTCGAAGCCATCATCATCTAATGCTTGATAGATGAGGAAGAGAGCTTTTTTGTCTCTCTTTCTTAAATCCTTGAAAGTCGTTTTCTCCTCTTGAGTAAGGCTTGCTTCATCTTCGGGTTCGTCAAACCCTTTTTCTACGGCATCCCATACATCATGTGCTCCAAGGAGAGCTTTCATCTTGATACTCCAATTATCGTAGTTGTTGTTGTTGAGTGTTGGAACTTGGAAGGATGATACACCATTCGCCATATTTTTCAAAATGTTGAATATTTAAAAACAAAATTTCGGAAAGAGCTTGTGGCTCTGATACCACTTTGTTGGCGGAAAAATAATAAAACAACACTCTTTTAAAAACAAACAAACAACTTTGATAAAATTGAAAAAAAAAATATTACAAGAACACTCTCACAACTCACACTAGAAGAGAAAATATTTTTTCTTTCACTCAAGAGAGTTTAAAACGTTCTAGTGTAAATCGATGAATGCAGTACAAGATTAAATAGTAAAACACATACAAGGCAGTTACTAAAAAATAGCACTTAATGTTGGTAACTCCCGTAACGCTTCAGCACTTAATGTTGATAACTCCCGTAACGCTTTAGCACTTAATGTTGATAACTCCCGTAACGCTTCAGCACTTAATGTTGATAACTCCCGTAACGCTTTAGCACTTAATGTTGATAACTCCCGCATTCTCTTAACTACGTGGAAGACCAAATCAAAGCAAATAACTATTTTCAAATATCAAATAAATAACCCTAACGGAATAAATAAGTTTAGATTAATAAACCCAACAACATTTTCATACTACGAAGGCTACTTAGTAAGGGGATGATTCGACTAGGCTAAACAACATGACCTAATGAGATATTTCATTTGTGGACTAAAAATCATGGTTAGTCACCCGAGTTGGTAATTTGTTTCAAAAGTGTTATTTATTTAATTTTTGTATCAAACCGCACTTTGTTTCACCGTTGTCACTAATGTTAGTTTTTTATTTTCATTTTCAGTCACTGCTAGTGACCATAAATGTAAAAAAATATAATTTGAGTGGCAATTCTGAAACAAATATAACTTGAGTGATAATTTTGAAACAAGTGATTAATTCTGGTGACTAATGAAGTTTCTTAGCCTCCATGTGTGTCATAAGTATTTTCTTTTCATAATAATATATGTTCATTCTCGTTTTTCAATGTAACATTAATTATGTATAAAAATCACTTTCAACCAATAAAATATTAACTAACTTCACATATTAATAAATCCATCAATCAGATTTATAACCCTTTTCTCTCTTTAATGGAAGGAACAATTTTACTTCTAAAACCAGTATTGCCAATCCAACTCAATAGACCAAATGCACCAAATTCACCTTTCAATTTTCAGCTCTGCTACGATTCATCTTCCTCTGCAAACTAAAACACCTCTTTCATTTGCATTGGACTTCATTATTCAACAACTTCTGGATATCTCTTCACCTTCCAATAAATTCAATTATCTTCAAGCTTCGAACAGACATGTCGATTCAAAGAAACCGAGTTCAATTTCGCTTTTGGACTTCGATAGTTTTGATGAAAAAGCTCAACTGGGAACTGGGTCGTATGACTTTTTGTCGAAAAAAAGATAAACTTGTTTTCGACTCAATTATTGAACAACCATTAAGTAGTTTGAATGAGTATTTCGATTCGGTCAGATTAGAGTTGTTTAGATCCGATTGGTTCAGTTTGGTTAAAAGTTTAGATGATATGAGGAATTGGGAGTTTTTAGTTAAAAATTTGGTTTTACATATGAATGGTAAAATTGTTAATTTACATAAAATAAAATCAAAAGTTTGGTTTGAGGTTCTATTATAGCCACCATATAGCATTGCTCGAATTAAAACATGAAAATATTTATTTCTACTGACGATGTCAACTGTTAATTACAAGTATAATTATTTTCAATCAGTTTTGAGCATAATTATAAAAGTTACATTCGATTTATCGTAATACTAAATGAATCCATGAGTTACTAACTTTTTTCTTGAATGTAATTATATAAAATTACTTTTCCATATGTATTACCTACTTACTTAACTATTTTTTTAATTAAACGAATTATTTATTTTATGGATTAGGCCTCAATTAAAGCCCAATAGAGTAACATGCAATAGAGAATCACATAATAAGCAAAGACGCTCATAACATAATTATTCACCTCCAAATCAAACTAAACCCTAGATCCTAATCAAATTCATGGAGCTTCATATCAGACCCAGATTTCAACATGCAAGAGCCTCCACATCTATTTAAAGACAGTTGATTAGGAACTACTTAGCAGAAGATCATCCAAAGTATCGCACCAGAAGATTCTCTAATAAATCACAGGCTATCCAACGGGGAGAGCACCAAAGCTTCATGAAACAGGATCATACTCGCCTCTAAACCAGCTGATTTGAGAAGATGAAGTGAGTCTCAACTGAGCCAAAGAATGAAGGCTTTGCACGGTTAACGAAGATTGAACCTAGTAAAGATGAACCGATCTCCTTCTTCAGCGAAGACTACAAACCAGAGGTCCCAGAAGAACACACGCATCAAACCCAGCGAAGATGGAGAGCAAAGCTCAACGCAAGCGGATCTCCTTCTTCAGTGAAGACTACAACCAGATGTCCCAGAAGGATACAATCAGCGAACCTAGCGAAGATGGAGAGCAAGCGCTAAAAATATTGAGAAGAAAGGAAAGCCAAAAGGGGAGGGATCTGCTCCACACTCCCTTCTTAATCCTTTTTTTAAGGCGCTTCATGAACCCAGAGCATCAGGTAAGATGTATTAGAATTCTGCGAGAAAGTTATTATAAGTCAGGCGAAACCTGCTTAAAAGATAATGACCAAATGATTAATATGAAGCAGGAAACAGATGAAGAAAGTCCACGAAACAATCAATCAGAACCACCAAGATATAATTAAGGTAAGAATTTAGATAAAGTGATTTAAATTCAAGAACAATAGGATGGATCTATTGATAGAATTAATCATCAATAAAAAGCTAGCCCAAGTTAAGTCTTTCAAGTAGAGTAATAGCTTTTAAAGTGTTCAGTGCTTGAAAGTTATTAAACTGGATTCTCATCTTACATTTCAAGGTCCATTTGGCAAGCCAATCTGCTGCCTTGTTTTGGACCCTTGAAATGTTAGTAATAATCATGTTAGAGTTTATAGGTTTCCTGAAACAATTTAGGGTTTGATTCAAATAATAAGGATAGTTACCACTAGCCAACATATTTACTAAAACCTGAGAATTTGTTTCAACTTCCACCTTAGTCCAGTTATTTTCCTTACACAAAAAGGAGCCCATGAAGGAGAGCCCAAGATTCAGCCGTAATAGGACTCAGTTTCCCATATAGGTTAGTGGCACCAAGAATGATATTACCCTAAGAATCTCTGATAAGAATACCACCACCAGAATCCCCATTTCTTAGACAAGTCGCATAAGTATTAAGATTCAAATTATTAGGATTAGGAAGCATGTATTTGTAGTAGATAGGACTCTGCCTAATAATATTTTTGCAGCCCCAAGCAGAAGCCACATTATGGTCTTTACACCAATGCTTGTACCTAAGACACTTAGATTTCTCCAAGCTAAGAATAAGTTTAAGAACATACCTGATAGCCAACTCAGAGGTGAACCTTTTGTTGTTAATTTTGGCATGGTTCGTGTATTTCCAAACAGTCTATAGAATAATAATAGGAATAATGGTCCTAATGTGGACCTTAGCATTAGTAGACCAAAACCAGACCTTAAGCAAATGAGCTATGCTCATAAAGTTTTGGATTTTAATGCTAAAGAAGTTAGTAAAGTAACTCCAAATGAACCAAGCATAATCACACTCTATGAAAAGGTGTTTAGGGTTTTCAATATTACTGCAAAACTGAAATTTAGAAGCCAAATAAAAGTGCATTTTTTTGCATAATAGTATTCACATGGATATAATTATAAAGAAGTTTTGACGAGAGAAAAGAGAATTTTTTAGAAACAACAGAGTTCCAAATTTTACCAAAAATGTCTGATCTATGGTGCTTAGTCCTGAGATGATCCCAAGTAAACTTGGTATTAAACTTAGAGTCCATAGATAGGTTTCAGATTATATTGTCTTCCTGATTTTGGTTAATTATGATCTTTCTAATCTTTTCAATAGCATCATTATTATGAAATTTTTTTAACTTGTTATAATCGCAGTCATTATTGATGAGTCCGGATTCTGTCACCACCTCGGACATGGTCAGTTCAGACAATGACCACCTAACCGGACAGGGGCAGTTCAGACACCATCATCCATTGGACTGTTCGAACAGAACTAAAGTACTTAAAACCTAATCACTTCTTGACTAAGCTTCCTGTTCTCCTACTTAGAACTAATGGGTCCTTAAACTCGACCTGGGTCCATTAAACACGACCCGAAAGCCCATGAGGCCCAAATATAAGGGTATAAATACCCAACCACCAACATTAAATGAGGGGAATGAAAATTAAATACAACCAGGCAGCTTAATTCTCCCTTTACACTCTACCCAAACAATAAATAGTCACAAACTTCCACAAAACTCTAAACAAAAATTACAAACTTACCCTCATACAAAAATAAACCACACCAAATTGGCAACCACAGTGGGAGCACGACGGTTCCTGAATCTAGCATTCAAAACCATCAGAAAAACCAGTCCGAATGAATCCGGACGCACCAGAAGTACCACCAGCTTTGCTTGAAGTGGTAGGTGAAAATGATGAATACACCATCGAGGAGCGTGATAGACTAAAATGTGATATAGAAGCTCTGAGGGCAGAAAAGGCAAATATGGGCATAAAAGAGAAGTCAAAGGCATCAGTTTCTCATCATACTGACAACCCTAGAGAGCATGAGCCTTCAAAGACTCATGTAAGTACAAAGAAGACTCATGCTAGCTCCAAAACGTCTCATCGGTCCAAACCGATGGAGAGTTCTGATTCAGACTCAGAATCTTCTGGTAGCTCTTCGGGTGAGGATGGTGTTGAGGAGTCCTTATCCTCCAGTAGTGATGAGGGCCGATCTAAAAAGAAACAAAAGTTGATTAAAAAGTATTCTAGAGTCAGAACAGGTCACACTTGTAATATAGACCATTATATTATATTAATAAGTAGCATATAAAATTTAAGAATTGCAAAACATCATATGTTGAAAGTATATATACTTGAATTTTATACGTTTAGCGAATGTTGTAGTATTTACTTATCTGATTTAAACCTAGATATTTTATATATATAAGATTTATAGAACTTCAAAAAACATTCAATAATGAAACTATATTCAGTTTTACTATAAAATAAATCACGATAAAGCACATTACAACGATGACTTGGATTATCTTATTATATGTTGAAAGTATATATATTTGAATTTATTTTATGGTAAAACTGAATATAGTTTCATTATTGAATGTTTTTTAAAGTTCTATAAATCTTATATACATATATATATATATATATATATATATATATATATATATATATATATATATATATATATATAATATAGGCTTAAATCAGATAAGTAAAAACTACAACATTCGCTAAACGTATAAAATTCAAGTATATATACTTTCAACATATGATGTTTTGCAATTCTTAAATAGTATATGCTACTTATTAATATAATATAATGGTCTATATTGCAAGTGTGACCTGTCCTGACTCTAATAAATATGTTAATAAAAATAAAATATTATTATGATAATTATGTTAATACAAATAAAATATTATTAACGAATGAGATACTCGTAACTAACCAGAAAAAATATATTCCAAGGACTATGGACATCCAATAACAATTGTATAAAAATACACACAATAAATATAACCAAAAACTCTATATGAGTCCTAATCTGAAGGCCATCCAACAAGTATAGTAACCATGCAAATAATCGATAAAATACCCCTAAGATATCTTAAAACATTTGTCAAATGACCATGCAAAAGCCGCAACCATAACGTTTTTTTACCCTACACATGAAATTAAGTAAGAACGAGCATCACCATCCATGGTAAATAAATAACATAATATATAAAAATTAAATATATACATCATTATAACACAAAATATCAATATCATTGATATTATGTTAATATCATATATGAAATGATATGCAATAACACCATGTATGTAATGACTAATAAAACATATAATATATTTTTTGCCACATATAAAACAGTAAATATATATGTATATAACTCATCAAAAAGGATACATCAATCTTTACAAATCATCATTTTTATAGATATAATATTTGAATTTGCTCACCTCTGAATTTATATATATATATATATATATATATATATATATATATATATATATGTTGCCATAAAACGTTGCATTTTATTATAGAATTTTAAAAGGTACAAAAAGCTAAAAACCCTTGAATTTCATGAGTTACATGAGGGAAAATTAATATTTTTAAAGCCTGAAAGGCGCCCAGAATAGATCCTGACGACTTGAGAATTTCTAAGGGGTGATAAAACCGGCATGCAATAGAGGCTACCAAGACGAACAAGATAATAAGAAGATCTAAATCCTCAATTTGAAGATCACAAATTGGACTGACATCAAATTTTGAAGAAAGCTAGAAGACAAAATAGAAAATTTGAGAGAACAAACCAAAAATAATCTCTCTGCTCAAAATCAGGAGCTAGAGAGCTATTGATTACCATGTATTTGTCGATCTTTTTCATTTGAATAAATTTTGAGGCGATTAGGTAGCATAGTGTAATCTTATATAACCTCTACCCAGTATTTCAAGGAACGTGATAGTTCCATGAGAGTTTGAAACTTGAATTGGGGTACAACTAAGATTTTTCTTGACCTTTAAATTCTGCTTGGATATCTAGTATGCTGCCTTATTTTGTTCGCGAAAAATATGAGCCACAGACATTGATGAGAAAATTAGATTCCTACAACAACTGATTGTAGGTTCATGAACCAGGGGTATTTGCCTCTTAAAATCATATCAGTTAAGATAACAGAATCCGTTTCGATATAAATATTTTTAATGCCTTTAGATTGACAGATTAGAAGCCCATCCAACATTGCTCTGCATTCAGCGACAATGGAAATGCTTTGCCATAAATCATACCAAAACCTATAATGATATTTCTATTAGAGTATTTTACTATTCAACCTTCACTTGATTCTCCAGATCTATCACAAGGTCCGTCCGTATTTAGCTTATAACGATTAGCCTTAGAATTATTCCATCTTAGAGAAACAGGGATTCTGGGTTTTATCAAGTGGTCAATACAACTCGGAATAGATGCTTTACTTGAATCACTTCCCCAATGGCATCTTTTGAGCATGTTGGCCCTATCAAGACAAGTGAAATTATACATTACCTTATCAATTATTAATTTCAGAGTAGTACTTTGATTAAAATGCTTCTTTTTATTTTTGAAAGACCAAATAATCTATGTTATGATAAGAAGGAGGATAGATTTGATATGTATATTTCTGTCTAAAGACCAAAACCATACCCTAATTAGGTGAAGAAATGTCATAGATTTTCTAATATTAACGTTGAGGATAATAACAAAATAATTCCACACATCCAAGAGGTAGAAAATTTAACAAATAGGTGGTTGAGGCTCTTAATGTTGTAACATTATGGACACTTTGAAGCAGTTTGAAAACCTTTCTTTTGAAGTATAGTATTAATTGAGAGCCAATCGTAAAGAGCCATCTAGTGTAGGAAGGAACATTTTCATGGAGTGATAGAATTTCAGGCTTTCTTGAATAGATTTGAGACATTTCCTTTAGTTCTTATTGTGGTCCAAGTATCTTTAGATTTAAAAGAGCCATCCAGAAAAAGAGACCAGTAGATCGAGTCAGAATTAGAGTTCAGAGAGACTTTCTGAATTTTATGAATTTCAATAATGGTTACTGAGGATTCAAGTTTATTCAAATTCCAGGTTCCATTTTCCAGTAGTTTCTATCTTCAAAACCTTCAAACCATTTTATGTTGTTAGTCTGGTTATTGTAGATGGAAGGTTTAGATGAGCACCAGCTGTCAAGCCATAAGTCTATCTTCCTTTTTCCCAGCTTCAAGAAGATAAACTTGTCAGCCTTATCTCAAACTTTGATCAGCTTAATCCAGGTTTTAGAGCTTCAGGTAGGTTTGGGAGCAGTTATATGGTGGTGTTTCTTGTAGTTAATAAAATGTATCATTTTAGCCCAAAGAGACTCTTGTCTTATGAGATTCAGCCAAAGTTTGTAGAATAAAGTTTTTTGAACATCAACAATACTCTTAACATTCAGACCCTCCTCCTTATAAGGTTTATAAACCCTGTCCTGTGTAACCCAGTTAATACTCAATCTATTTTATTTAGTACCCCATAGGAATTTGTTGTAGAGTGTCTTAATTCTTTTGATTACACCCTTAGGGAGGATAGAATTTTGAGCTGTAAAGATATGGTAGGCAGATAATATAAATTGAATTAAAGTAAACCTTCTTCAAAAGGAAAGTAAACTACTATCCTATTCTGATATCTTCTTCATGATCTTGAAAACTAGATCATCAAAGTTACTATGATTCTTGTTTGTGTGAATAAAGCCACCCTTGTATATGAAAAGAACATGCATGGGCTTGAATCTATAATTCTTTCTAATTCTTTAACCCTTTGATGTTTCTTCTTGACATGAACAATGAACTTTGATTTATTTTTATTGATTAGGTGGCCCGATTTCTTTTGATAATGATCCACGAAACTATTAACATTGTGGATTAAAGAAGTAAATCCATTGTTGAAGATGAGAAGATCATTAGCAAAGGCTAGCAATGTATACATAATGTTCCTCTAAACTTATACCTGGTTACTTAATTTTTAGTAGACAATATCTCTTTGCCTCATGCCTCTAGTTGATTTAAGGAAACGCTTCATTTCACCACTGATTACAATTAAGGAGAAAAGATTGGAGATATTTCTTTTCACTAGGTTTAGGAAGTTAGGATTAAAACCAAAAGAGGGTATAATTTTGAAGAGGAATTTGTAATCAAGCCTATCAAAGGCTTTTGCCAAATCTATTTTGATAAGAACATAATTACCTGTAATCTTTAGGTTGATGTCATAACCAATTTCTTGTGCTATTAAAAAAGTCTCTTGAATATTTCTCCCCGTAACAAATGCTCCTTGTTCTTCAGATATAATTTTATGCAGAAGGGCAACAATTATGGAGTTGAGAATCTTTGATATAATCTTGTTTAGCACTGTAGTGAGGCTGATAGGTTTGACCTCTGGTTAAATGTTTGGCGAAGAAGTTTTAGAAATTAGGAATCTGACTGTAGAGTTAATTCCTTTTGGAATCTGATTGTCTTTGAATATATCCTCAATTGCATCACATATTTCTTTAGCAATAGTAGTCCAACAGATTTGGAAAAAAATCCCATTGAATCCATCTGGACCTACATCACAATTAGGGTTAAGGGATTCGATAACATTGTGAATTTTAAACTCACTAGGGATAAACATAAGCATTGAGTTATCCTCATCATTTATCAGGGAAGGAATAAGGTCAATGAATTCATCACTATCATTGTTGTTAGAGTCAGATAGAAGCTTTTGAAAATTCTCCGCTGTAGAATTGCCAATAGCCTCTTGATCATCAAACCACTTATAACCATTTCACATTTTATTTATTATGTTCCTTTTGTTCCTTCTTTTCACAAAAATATGGAAGAAAACAATGTTTTATCACTGTTTTAAGCTGAGTGAGTTTTCTGCTCCCAATAAGCTTCCTCCTTAGCTAGAAGAGTCAGGTGAAGATCTTTAGCTTAATCAATAAGAATTTTATCTTCTAAAATGTTGGAGTCTTGAAAGTTGGCTTCCCTGAAATTTATTTATTTCTCCACTTGCTTAATAGAATCAAATACATTGCCAAATACAGATTTATTTCATTACTTTAAATCAGTCTTCAATCTTTTGAGCTTGAACCAGAATTTTTCAATAGGACTGCTTATCATATCACCAGACCAACTTTGATTAACCATATCCATAAAGTCTTTATGTATACTCCACATGTTAAGAAATTTGAATGATGATTTAAACTTCCATTAACTGGTGAATATAGTGGTAATGATTGATGACTGATCTAAATAGGATTTGGAAAGATGAGAAACTTTGGTGATGTCAAAGTAGTTGAGCCAGGAATTATTGTATACACCACGATCAAGCCTTTTCCACTTACTCTCATTAATCCATGTAAACTTAGGGCCATAAAATCCAGCATCATTTAGATAACAGTCTCATATAACATTATTGAAGTCATTAATGCTTCCAAGACAAGTAGTGGAACAAGAAAGTTTTTCACTCGTGTTTATGATAACATTAAAGTCTCCAAGAATGAGCGATTCTATAATATTATCTTCAATAGCTCTAAGATTGTCCCAAAGAGAAGTTCTCAATATTGTTTTACACTTTTCATAGACTATAGTGACTCTGAAGTCTTTATTTAGAGGTTGATGATTTACATTTAGATGAAAAATCTTATCATCATTAACTAGAAGCTCAACATTGAATTCAAAATTCAAAAACACTCAGATTTTGTTACTTACATTACCCATATAGCATTTGAATCCCGACTTTTTTGAAACAGCATCAATATTAGATTGATGAACCATAGGTTCTTGAAGAGAGAGAAAGTCTGTCGTTCTGATTTTTTGAGAGATTTAAGTCTCCTTAAAGTATCTTTATTGTCTAACCCTCTAACATTCCAATTTAAGATGAAAATAATAATTTAAAGATGTTAGAGGGTTTCGCAGTTCCTTTGGACTGCATTATTTTAGATGAAATAGGGCATTTAGCATTGCACCCTATTAACTTCTTGGATTTTATGGCTTCTACTTTTTTGAATTCTTTGACATTATCTTTCTTTGATACATACGTGATGTATCTCAGAGATGGAACCATACACTAAAAGATATAGTTAGAAGTATGATTAGTCACTCATCTCGACCGCTATCTTTGTGGAGGAAAACCATCAAATGTGTCGCTTCTATACTCAATAAAGTACACATAAAGGCTACTGTTAGGACCCCATTTGAAAATTAGAATTATTGTACGCCTAATATAAAACATCTACATATATGGGGATGTCTAACTAAGACAATGACTTACAAACCTTAGGAAAACAACTAAATTGAAAAACAACCAACTACTTCTTTATAGGTTATTATGAAATATAGGGAGTTTAAGTTTTATGATTCTCTCACTAGTACTATATTTGAAACGAGAACGAAAACGTGTCTCGAGGATGTTGAGTTTGGGGTAAGAATAAAGGCACATATGTTATTTTTAAGAATAATCTATAGAGATTCACAAATGTTTTAACGGAGATACTCATATATCAAAAGACTAGGCTTTAATTCTAATCATTTCGGTCCCGTGGGAACAAGGTAATACTCAAAATAACACTAAGGTTCTACTCGAGTGTTTCAACCAGGATACAAATGTGGTCCAATTAGAAAAAGATGAACCTCAAGTTAATCTTCCATAAGAAGATCAAAATGACATTGTTCATAAAGATTAAAATCTACCTTCTCAAGAAGTGAAACAATATGAAATATTACCCTTACAAATGTCCATAAGAGAAAAGTAATAATGTTATATGTCTAAAAATTATAGTATATCTTCAGGATCATGATAAGTCATGTTTTGGAAATGTTGATGATCCCTCAACATACAAATAGGCTATTAGAAGCTTTGATTTTGTAGAAGTGGATCAACGCTATGAAGAAAGAGTGTTAATAGATGCATGAAAATGCGGTATGTGAACTTTTCCCATCACCTAAAGGGAAAGCAACAATTGGTTATAAGTAGGTTTGCCAAACCAAACAGAATTTCATGAGTAACATAAAAATTCTTAAAGCGTGCCTTGAAAAAAACGTTTATACTTAACATGAAATGATTGATTTTAAAGAAAACTTCTCTCCAGTATCAATAGAAGATTCCTTTAAACAAGCATATAATTAGTTATTCACTTTAATCTCGAGCTTTATGAAATAGATATTAAGACCGCATTTTTCAATGATACTATTAAAGAAACAATCTATACTGTGAAGCAGTAATAATTTATAGTAGGTAACTCAAATAATTATGTTTACTAGCTTATGAAATCCATGTATGACCTCAAATAGGGTTATCAGTAGTGGTAGCACAAATTCATTGAGGTAATAGTCTCTTTTGACTTTGAAGTCAACTCAGTATGGGATTGCATGTATCACAATTTTAGTGGGAGTAATTTTATATTTCTTATATTATATGTCGCTCACATATTGATTTCCTTAAACAACAAGGAACCGTTACACAATACAAAGAATTTTTATCTCATACAAGTTTGATATGAAAGATCTCAGTGATGCCAGTTTTTTGCTATGAATCAAGATAGATCGAGAGCACTCCTGTGGTATTCTTGGATTATCATAAAAGACATATTGAAAGTGTTTTACAACGTTACAGATTGAAAAACTGAAGACCACTAAGTACCCCTATAGCAAAGGGTGACCGACTTTTTCTAGGCCAATATACGAAGACACAACTTGAGGTTGAGGAAATGAAGACAATCCATTATGCTTCGATAGCCTAGAGTTTAGTATATGCTCAAGTTTTTACTAAACTGGATATTTCATTTATTATAAATATTTTGGGGAAACGTGTAATCAACCAAAGCATGGATCACTAGAAAACAGTTTAAAGGGTACTCTGATATCTGCAAGGAATAAAAAGACACATGTTGACATATCAAAAGTTGGAAATGATGGATATCATTGGGTATTCTGACTCAGATTTTGCTAGATGGATATACACATTAAAAATCACTTAGTATAGTATATTCTTATTGATTGAAGGTGCAATATGCTAGAAAAGTATAAAGCAAATACATGTTGCAACGTCCACCATTGCAGCATAAATTGTTGCGTGCTTTGAGATATCAAACTAGATAGTATGGCTGTAAAATTTTACCATTGGGTTGCGTATTATTCGAGGGATAAAATTTCACATGATTTTTTATTACAACAAAAATTCCATGGTGCATTACTCTATTAGCAACATGAGCTCGTCTAAATCCAAACACATAGACATAAAGTCCATGTATGTTAAATAGAGAGTTCAGATGGGTTAGATAAATATAAAGCACATCAGCACAAACTTCATGATATCATATCCTTTAGTAAATGTGATTTTGATCTAAGAATTCCGAAGGACACACCATTAGTATGGGTATAGTTGATTTAGAGGATCGCTAGTTTGAGTGGTAGCGTTTGTAATCATAAATGTTTATTGCAATATATATGCTTGGTTATATTTATTGATATACGTTTTGTATCGGATCTCCAAAGGTATGAACCATTTAATAGTATATATGTACGATTACAAGCCATAATATCCATGATTGATTGATAGCAATAACGTGATTACTGTTGCGTCATGTTATTTAAATTACGAGAAAAAGATCTCTAGTCCTTATTGTTATTGATCATGTACGAGTTTGTACCGTTCGCCTATTGACGGTTGATTAATGGATCCCATTAAAGCGCAATATATTCGTGATTAGTATATGATGTACCAAGTGGGAGATTATTGGAATATTTATGGGCCGACATACTAATTATATATTCGGTCATTATCTTAAGGTAGTCTATTAATAAAAATAATTGAACTAATTATATTATATAATTAATTGTAGTAGAGTTATAGTTGAAGAATACATTATGAAGCTAAGTGTGGTAACCAGGTTGAGTTTGCGCACTGTAAAGAAGAGTCCCTAATCTAAACAGGAGTAATTCATTTTCTCAAATTAATAGATTGTGGTCTCCGCTCACATAACGATAAATGTTAATATGCTTAAAAACTTTGGGTTTCAAGCTGTAATCGCCTATATAGTTACAAGTGTAGATGGAGAAGGCTCACTTAAATATGATATGTTGTCTATTATGTTTACAGGATCAATAGAATTCAATCATTCCATTTGAGGATCTTTAGGTGGAGATACTTGTTGAATAGGATGATCTAGTAATGTGATATTTTGATCCACATTGTTTTCATCTTTGCTGTTAACTATAACTGATTTCCGTTTATGAATGTGGGATTTGTTTGTGATTAGTTTACTTTTAGAAATTGATTCAACATGGTTTTTCTGGAAGGTTGATAGTTTGTTACAGGTTTGATTAGAATACCCCAGATGCTTTCAAACTTTACAGTAGTCAGGATAGGTACCATAATCAACATTTTGCTAGAAACCCTCATCTTCATCAAATTTTATCCACAGTTTCTTGATCGAAAGTTTTTAGATGTTTAGTTTAAGCCAAATGCTACAACAGTTGTGCCTTTCTCTGTTGTTAGATGGAAATCAGATACTTAGAGGCGAACCTATAGCTTTAGATATTTCATTGATAGTTGCTTTATTAAGCATGTACTCGGGGAGATTAGGGAAATTTACCCATACAAGAGTGATAGGGCTTTTGATTAGGGTTAAAGTGTTGATTTTATTTAAAGATCCTTATTTTTTTGGAGCCTACTGACCATACTTACAGTCCCATATTTTCTTTAGATCTTATTTAAGATTGAATTCGATAAAAAGATGTCTAAAGTCACATTGAGTGACATTGTATTCACCTTCGAATCTGAATGATTCAAGAAAGCCTTTAACAACCTCCATGTTAGGTTTCCCAGTTGCAATTTTTGCAATGATTCCGTGTTTTGAAATGCTTTGAAGCTTCTCTTTATCTTTGTGTTAGAAGTTAATAACTCTATGGTCAGATTTTTGGGTGATCCTGACTTTTTCATGATGTAAATTTTATTTTCTGGGTTTTAGAAGGTCTGCATATGATTGAATTGGCTTGTTGATCTGATTTTTTCATATTGGATTTCTCAAATGTTGGGTTACTGTGAATGTTGGTGATGCTGCCTCCAATTTAATGAAACTTTAACTCATTCTCTTTGCTCAAATCTTTGTTAATCTGACTTTGATAATTATGAATCAATAGGGGAAATTATGTTTCAAGAATAGAGATTTGATCTGAGGCTGAATGGGATGAGTTTAGGGAAGGATTCGATTAAAGAATTTCACCCTCCTCCATTGTAGAATCAGACTTGATCCACTTGAAGAATCAAAATGATAATGCCATTAGAGTCTCTTACTAGTCCACCTCCACTTTGTGTTAGGAATATTGTTTAGAGATTTCCGGATAAACTCTGAATTCTTGTTTTAACAATTTCATATTAAAATTATTTTGGTGGTTCTCCAAAATTTTCAATCGGATAAAATCAGAGCTTTTCTTTTGAACAACGAGAGTGAATTTTTGTTCTCATCTCCTCTATTACATAACCATACTTATTTATTCAACCAAAATACTCCAACTGTAAAACAGTTTTATGTCCAAAAACGGTTAAATTTCAAATGATAAACTGACTTAAAATTCAAATTCAAATTCGAATTTCCATGAGTTTTCATAATAGCCTTATCATTCAAAATAAGTCTAACCCGAACAAGAATCCATCCATTGGATCCACTAATCATAATATATTCTAACAAGCGTGTACTCCACACTCTCCGACTTGCTCAATAATATATTTTCACTACATTAGTCGACTAGTTAATCCAATTTCATTAAAATATCCAACAATCTTCCCCCATTTTAGTGCAATTCATGATTAACTAAAACAAAATCACAATAAATAACAAATTTATGCATAAATGAAATATCGTGACGATTAAATTTCATATTAGTATATTACACATTTCAAATATTTGAATATCAAGGTATCACTAAGGATTGAACCTTTACTATCTATAATGAATACTCGAAGATAATATACACATAAATTTACATTCTCAAATGTTCTTACTTGACATTATCTTTTACTAGCCTTGTGTCCTTATTCTTCTTAAGAATATCAAAGCCAAGTCCTAGCTTCTTGAAGTGTTTAAGCTTCATGCTTAAATAGGTAGATCTTTTACTCTTGCACATGCATATACAATTTTTCAAAAGAACTATTAAGAAGATAAACTTCAACCTCCGTAACTTGCATGTCTGAACACATACTTTGGGATAATAGTACTAATGTGTTCCAGTCTCTAGATGTTAAGCTTTCCACATTAAATTTAGCACCTAATGTCATATTATGTGGGAATTGGGTATCTCGACATGAGAGATTTCAAATGGACTTTAATCTCATCCCAATAGTCGATTTGTGCACAAAATTTCTACTTAACCCTTTGGTTAAATGATCGACTAAATTATATTGAGTTCTCACAAACTCTACTGAAATAACATCACGCGTGATTCGCTCACGAATCATATTATGTCTAGCACGTAAGTATCTAAACCTTCCTTTGTGAACTTGTCTATAGACATTGGCCAAAACATCTTCACTACCACAACCAAAATTTCATAAATTAAATTTCTTAGCCACTCACAAACTCTAATTCCATTGTTAAATTAGTAATACAAGTTTGTTTTTTAGACGTCCAAGAGATAACACGTCCTTCAAATAGAAATACTCATCCACTTGTGGAAGAGTGATCTTAGATGTTGGAAATATAACTCGCATCTGAATACGCTTCAAGTACGGAAATAAATCTAGTATAAGTCAAACCATAATCCACAGTTCCTTTCAAATACTTGAAATACTCGATTTAAAGTTTCCCAATAATGTGAACTAGGATTGCTACTATACCTACTAAGCTTTCCAACAGCAAAATAAATATTTGATCCAGTGTTAGTCTTGACATACATACACCAAGAAGCCTCTCAGATTCTTCTAAATTCTCTATCTCAAAACTAGATGATAAGAATGTCTTGGTTTCATCAATTTAATTTGGTCAATACCAAAAATCAACATGTCACCCACATATAAAAAGGTCGTAACTCATTTACGAATAACATCAAATTTATCATATTCGTAAATTATATTTTATATTATAGAATACAACTTATACTCGATGAATGTATAAACAATTTAATAAATCGTTATTTATGTTTTGCCACTTACTTTACATGCATGACATTTAGCATGTGACCATTATTTAACAAATGACCTTTACATTTTTATCAACCTAATAAACGAAACAATGGTTGAATATATATATATATATGACTTATTAATCATTAATCTGTAGATATTTATATACTTAATGTGCACTAACTTTTCAATTATATTATATAATTGAAAAAGCAACCAACCAATGATAACAATTTTATTGAGTCTTGATAATTCATCATTTGCAAAAGGGTGAAGATATTTCCTCCATAAAATCTATTATTTCATCCATTTGAAATTTTTACAAAAACAATGAACGCTTGTTTTTACCTTCTTGCTCTTTATTCACTTTTTAATTTATAATTTGATGCCACTATCCACTATCAAACCCTTATTACTACAAACACATCATTAAGATAAATTACAACCAATATATATGATTTAACTTCTAAAAACAAAAAAAAACTCAATTTTTTATAGACTAGTCACGGAACTACATGTTCTGTAAAAAGAAAACATGTATTTCGAGACAACCACTCTGAATGACATGTTTTTTTAAAAAAACATGTGATTATGAGTTAGGTACTCGAAATCACATGCAATATTTTAAAAAAGAACCCAATCAACATACACTAATCAACCACCAAAATCTATATTTTGAACTCCACATGCACGAAAAAAACAATCAAACCAGAAATCGATATTAAAAAACGATTAAACTAGTAACTTGATCGGCAAGAAAAATCGAGTTCCTGTAACTTATTATGCAAAAAAAATCATAGAGTTAAGAAGAGATTTTATTCGATATGTCAGCCCATATATTTAGAAAAACAAGATTAACGACATATTTTTTTATCTTTGGAAACTCCATAGACTTCTTCAAAATTGTTTGGTGGCTAGGATTTTTTTTTTGAGTTAAAAGAGAAGAGGTGATGAAGGTGGATGGTTATCAGAGAAATTTGGGTTTTGGGGATAAAATTAAAACAAGGGTAAATTTGAATTTTTCTTTATGGAGGAAATAACAAGATATGGTTTTTTTTTATGAATGATGGAGGAAATAATAAATTTTATGGAGAAAATAGCTTCACCCTTTGCAAAACCATTTACATTTATTGCATGTAATTTTTCATGTCTCTATTCATGGCATAACTTTATATGCGTAGCTACGATTTCTATTCTACAATTTTATATAACCTCCACACGTAGTTATAACACAAGCACCGTTATTAATTCAACAACAATATACATATAACTGCATGTACTAATAAAATTTAACAACTAGCGTCCATAACTGCTAGAGCAGTTTTAATCATAATCATAATTATTTAAATAATTGATCTGTGGATTAAGAAAAAAAACATTTTTTTTTTATCCCTTAATGCAAGTTTTTGCATCTTCTAAATTTTTAAAAATAGAATATAATATTATAATAACAATTCCTAGTATAATATTCTGATTTAAAATACATACCCTAAAAATATAATTGTAGTATAATTACAATTATATTTTTATTCACCCATAGCCATGGTTATTTAAGGAATACGGTTTATCGGTTTAACCATTTCTGTTTGCAAAAATTAAAAAATTTATTCTGACACTAAACACCAAAACATACTTTCTTTGTATACAAAATCAATTCAACCATTTTCAGCCCATGGATACACACTTCTAACAACAAAAATAACAATTGATGAACAATCTGTATCCTTTACAAAATTTAAAACAATGCAAAGATTATCACCCTTTTCATCAATTAGTAAAAGTCAATGGAGAAAAACTTACAGATGATAATACCAAAGTTCTCATAATTTAATAGTTGATTATGGATTCTCTTAAAGATGACAACAAATCTCTTTAATGTCAATCTTCAAACAAATCTTTTCACAAAACAATAACATCTTCGTTCAAATATCTTCATAAAGCAAGAACATATAATTTCAATCTTTTGTTGGGAATATTGTTTAGAGATTTCCGGATAAACTCTGAAGTCTTGTTTTAACAATTTCAGATTTAAATTATTTTGGTGGTTCTCCAAAATTTTCAATCGGATAAAATAAGAGCTTTTCTTTTGAGCAACGAGAATGAATTTTTGTTGTCATCTTCTCTATTACAGAACCATACTTATTTATTCAACCAAAATACTCCAACTAAATACTACAACTGTAAAACAGTTTCACGTCCAAAAACGGTTAAAATTTCAAATGATAACCCGAACAAAAATCCATCAATTGGACCCACTAATCATAATATATTATAAGAAGCGTGTACTCCACATTCTCCGACTTGCTCGATAATATATTATGACTACATTGGTCGACTACTTAATCCAATTACACTAAAACACTTTATTCTCCAAGTCTATCACAGGCTCCGCTCGTATTTAGCTTATAACGACTAACTTTAGGATTGTTCCATTTTAGAGAAACAAGGATTCACATAATACATTATTTATATATATATATATAGATATATATAAATTTTATTTAAAAGGATTAATAATGTTTTGGTGTATCCAAAGTTTCAAAAGTTTCTTTATATAATATTTTCAACCTTTTTAAAACCATTTGATTTTATTTTCCTCTGAATTTTCTAATATTTTATATAGCGTTCTTAATTCCTAGAATAGTTATTAAATTCTTTATAACGGTTTTATATGATATTTTTTCTCTATTGAGTACTATGATACTAATACTGTACATGTTCTTTAAATTGTTTATAAGGTGTTTCTTTAAATTCCATAAAACCATCCTTTTATCCCAAATTTTATGATGTTTTCTCAAAGTTCTTTAAATTATTTTATATGATTTTTATTCAAATTTCTTAAAATATTTTAATGTTACTATTTATGCTACGTACTTACTAATTGTTTATCTACACTATCAGTTATTTATACTTTCAGATTTTAACGCGCTAATTGAATATATTCAATTTGTTGATATGATTTTTAAAAGTCCAAAAAATGGTACAAGTAAAACTTTTTATATATCCAAAATAATAACGTGATTTCGAATACAAAATTAAGTATTATTTAAAGTAACAATATCACGAGCTACAAAACTTTTTTTTTTACTTCTAACTTATTTAAAATTATTTAGTTTATTTATTAATATAATGGTAAAGTCAGAAATAAACATATTAGTTAAATTGTTTAATATTAGTTAAATTATTTATTGATATTAGTTTGAGATTATTTGCCAAATCCGATTAATCGATGACGCATATAATCATTTAACATAAGAATTTACGATGTATTACTATATCCACGATTTATATAACGGTGCTTTTGTATAATTGCTATTATAAACCTTAATTTTACACGTAACACTCTAAATAAATATTTAGATATATTTTGTCCAAATTTATCTCACCAATTGAAATTGTATGTAGGAACGACCAACTTCCAAAAAGAATGATTCTTCTAACAAACTAATAAAGTTAGCTATTTGACGGTAGAGCTAGATCACATATCTATATATCAAAGGTGAATGTGTTGGTCTTGCCGAAAATGATGTGCAAAAGAATCTCGCACAACCGAAAAGATCAAGTACTTGTGTTACAATGGCGGTTCAAGCAGATGATACATGCAAATTTGGCCGAAGTGACCATCCTCTAGATAGTAGAGGAGCTTGGACTGCAACCACTATTACTCCATTGTATACGCTTAGAAATCCACGGTAGGGCAGGCGACCCACGCAGAACAACACTCACGTTTAATGAAAGTGGTAATGCCTCATAGTTGAATTCCATTATTTGTAATTGCACACCACCATTTTCTTGCACCCATCAATCACAAGAGATTTAATGTCTCATAGCTTCGTTAGATACCTTCCATTAGGCTTTAAATGCGATACCGGGATGAGGAAGCAAATGCACCATAAAAATCAATCTCCGACCAAAATGTTATCTCCGTACATAATTAAATGATGCGGTTGGGTGCATCAGTCAAAACTTATCAAATCGATAACAGCCAATGTGTCATTGGCCTAAGTGACTCATACGGTCATGACAAAACATCTAACTATATATCGGGGACAGAATGTGCCAACCACACAACTAGAATGCCAGCCAATGTGTCATTGGCCTAAGTGGCTCATACGGTCATGACAAAACATCTAACTATATATCGGGGACAGAATGTGCCAACCACACAACTAGAATGCCTAAATTAAATTTATTTGATATGTATGTTGCATCTATTGGTGAATGTACTATCCTCAAGGATTAGCACGATATTGTCTGTTTTGGACCTCGCGGACCCGCACGAGTATGGTCTTTGGGTAACACTCCCAAAACGCCTATTGCTAGTTGAGGTTGAGCCACAATTATATACACTCACTTATTTTGGGTCTTACCAATGTGGTATTTGGGATCCTCTATGGCATGAAGTTTATACTTCAACCACATTATCCCTAAGGTGTGGCTCAACCGTAATAATGCACGACACACTCATAATATGATGCGACCCAACCATAACACGGCGTGGCTGCGAATCCTATTGCACCAAATCAATTTTAGAAATCACACCATAATAGTCATATTGAGGGGAAGCATTTTAACATATGTTTTCTCCCTCCCCTCAACCATGAAACCATTATCAAGCTGCTCCCCCACAGATAGTAAACCCTTATCAAACTTATCACTCAACCAAAAAACCATTACCAATCAACTTTCTTTAAGTCACAAAGCTATTACTAACCGCCTCTAATTTACTTTCCCTATCAGCCAAAAAATCAGTAGCAAACAACTCCATATCAAGAGAGTCCTTACCAACCCATATCTCAATTCTCCAATCCAAGTTACATTATCAATCAAGTTATGTTCAGTGGATGAGCCATTCAACATAGACTAGTGATTTCAAATTTGTCGTTAATACCTGATGTTCTTTACTATGAGCTCACTTCAAAACTTAATCCATCTAAAATGAAGAAGTATGGCGATTTATGATACCATAATAATCATACTGATTACTGAAAATGAAATGTTATATTATGATGGGGATGACCGTTTTCTCTGCCGAAACATTTTGATGACCTTGAAAGGCAGTGTTCTAAATTGGTTCAACCAATTACCAATAGGGTCTTTTCATATCTTTGATGAACTATGATTGTGCTACAGAGATCAGTTCATTAATAGTAAGGTCACTAATGAGGTTGGATCTAATGGACTTTAAACAAGAAAAATAAAAGAGTTTGTACGATTACACATGTCATACTACGAACACAATGAATGCTTTCGAAAAAAACTCTAAAGAGGTCTTGATATTGGTAGTACAAGAGTTGATACCATGTCATCTGACATAAAAGTTAATAAAAAAATATTGTTTATTTTTAAGGACTTTTAACTTCATATAAAAAAAACATCAAATTATCTTGAATTTACAATTTTAATACTTAGAAGAAATTTAATAACGATCCAACGAATATACTTACTAGTAATAACGTATGTTTTTTTATATATATTAAAAAAGATTCGATAAATTTATTTATCAAGAAGGGATTTAAAATTAACAAGAATACTTGATTATTGAATTTTATAATACTAAAAATAACTCGCATAGGGATAGCCTAATTTACAACCCGGTTGATATCCTCCTTATCTTATGAAGTGAACATCTCTTTATTAACTAAATATTTTAATTGCGGGACAAAATCACCTATGCATATAAAATGTTAAGTCTTTCTGCTCTTAACTAATTAGACAAACTCTAATCTAAATATTCTTAAAGCTTACTATAATATATATTTTTATTCCATCCATTTGATTCCGTTAAAAAATAGACAAATAAAAAACCAATCAATGATAATTAAAAATTGAAACAAAATTTTATTGTGTTAAACCCGATCAAACGGATTCATTTGGATTTGGTTCGATCTGTTTGTGTGATTATTTTCAGTTTCGGTCATTTCTACCTGTAACAGTTATGTCAAATATCAACGATTATAGACAATCAAAGTTTGATAACATATTAAAAATTATAAACCCAATATTTTTACAAAAATGGTTATTCTTTTATGTAGTACAAATTGAAAACAACTAGTATGTTCGAAACTTTTAAAACCAAAGCATAAAAATCAAAATATATAAACATCAAACCTAAAAAATAATGGGCATTTAGAAAGAAGGCTAAAACCCTGGACGTAAAAGTATCATTGCTATGGAATTTTTATTTCAATCAGTCAGGGTGTTTTTGAAAAAATATTAAGTTATTAATTTAAAAAGTAACTTTACTTGCTAACTTATTTAGTATAAATATAATTAAAGAGAAATATTATTTGATCATATTTTAATCTTATTGAGCATGTTCTATTAGATTGATATATTTAGAAGAACCCTAAAAAGAAATCAAACTCAAACAAATATAATTGGTAAGATAAAAAGTTTTTTGTGTGATAGATTTAGGTAGATTTATAGTTATATTAATAAACTAAGGTTGTTGGGTCAAAGTCTAAAATTTAAAGTGATGTACAACATCCTTGAGGTGTGAAGTGGGAAAATCATAACCATTCATAATCTAAAGTTTTGCCTATAAATATAAGGGCTTATTTCCATAAAATACTAGTATAACATTCAAATGTAATTTCAATCCAATGTAGATGATTAATTCCAGAATTATCTCTTTTTGTGCCACAATTTTTTTACATATTATCAATAAAAAAGGTCATGTCTGAGCACAGCATTAACCAAATTATGTACCTGAAACAGTAAAAAAAACAAACAAAAAACTAAATTTACAAGAAAGAAGAAAGTATGATCAGTAGTGTAAATTGCGTAAGAATATATATTATTGATTTTGTAACTAATATCATAAGAGAATATATATTATTAAATTTCCAAAGTGTGTTTTATCAAATATGAAAGAAATATATATTATTTGATGGGGGAAATAGCTTCACCCTTATAAAACACTTTGAAATAAAAAAATTTGTTTATTTAACTTAGTGTTTACTATATATCTAAAACCAAAATATATAAACTGTGTTGATGGGGAACTTAGAAAAATGTCCACATATGAACTAAGTAGTGTAAATTGTCAAAAACTAGTTTTTATTAAAACAGTTTTTTGCCGTTTTATAATCTCACAATGTTCGAAGCCCTTACCATCTATAGCTGCATTGATGACATCACTCTCGTCATCCATTCCGGCTCCAACTACTTGATTCCTATACATAGGGTCAGACCAAGCTTCATCGTCAAGATTAGGTGTAGGCCCTAAAGGGTTGACAGATTGTGATATAGGGTTGGCAAATGGAACGGGAGATGAAAGAATATTGTTTGTGGTGCAAAGCTTGTTAACAAGAGCTACATACAAAACATAACATAACTAATTTGAAGCCAAAATTAATCAAACATATTAAAGGATGATCGTACTTACCCGAATTGGGCTAGTTGCTATTAATAGACCGTCTACATTACCACCTATATAAAAGCCATCATTGCCTTCCAATGAAACAGTTAATCTAGCCCTATTTTTTCTTACATGACCTGTTCTGCCGGATGTGAAACATCCTCCTAAGATCACTATATTGGAAATATCCTAGAAAATATAAAATATAATAATTACGTCTAATAGTTAGCATAAACTCCACATACTCTTGTAGTATTTTTTTAGTCTAAATGACCTTTATATAAAGAATGGATTCTCAATCATAAACCTCCAATTCCGTACCGTATATATAAACCTACGCCCGGACCATATGGATACAATGTTTGTATCCCTATCGGCTCAAGAACCATTGATAAAACGGTAGTCTTAACATGCTGTGTACCATGTAGTCTAATCATTATATATATATAATTCGCCGGATTCATGATATAAAGTTGTAAATTAGTCGCCGGATATTACCTCTTCCCTACTTACCGTAAGTTCATGTGCAGTCAAGTTATCTTTTGTGCCTTCCCTAAGAAACCTTTTACATCGGGCGAAAAAAAATTATGTATCAAGAATGGATTTCAAATTAACAAGAAGACTGATTCTTGAATTTTGTAACACTAAACAAGTAACTCGGATTGGGGATAGCTTCTTCTTCTGTGATCCACTGTTGATCCACTTGGAGTTGCATCTGCCGCTGCGCTGTTGTTGACCGAGTTCGGGTTGTTGTTGACGGGGTAGGGTGTTCTTGTTGGATCATAAACTTGATCCATTTAAAAGGTCCAACCCACTTAATAAGGCCCATCTAGAAAGTATATTCTAGAACAAAATAAATTAATATTTATTTAGTAGTGGAGATTGTGTGTAAGACCTTCTTTAGGTTGAGTGCAAGACACACTTTGATGTTGAGTGTAAGAAACACTTTTACCTTGAGTGTAGTATTGAGGTTGAGTATTTAAGTATCCATAAGATCTTAGATGTTGGATCTTTCCACTATGGTTCTATAAATAGTGGAGCTCTCCCACCATCTTAAGCATCACTAAACACACTAAGAAGTAAAGTTAGAGAGAAAGTTAGAGTGAGAGAAAAGAGAGACAAGAATGCTCTCTCGAGTGTTTGAAAAATTATTTCTCTTCTAGTGTGAGTTGTAAGAGTGTTTTGTAATATTTCTCCTTTACTATCTATATCAAAGTTGTTTGTTTGTTTTAAAGAGAGTGTTGTTTTATATTTTCGCCAACAAAGTGGTATCAGAGCCACAAATTCTATCCGAAAAAATTGTTTTTAAATTTTCAACATATTTAAAAATATGGAAAATGGTATATCATCCTTCCAAGTTCCAACACTCAACAACAACAACAACTACGACAATTGGAGTATTAAGATGAAAGCTCTCCTTGGAGCACATGATGTGTGGGATGCCGTAGATAAAGGGTTTGACGAACCCGAAGATGAAGAAAACCTTACTCAAGAGGAGAAAATAAATTTGAAGGATTCAAGAAAGAGAGACAAAAAAGCTCTCTTCCTCATCTATCAAGCATTAGATGATGATGGCTTCGAAAAAATTTCAAGTGCATCTTCCGTCAAGCAAGCGTGGGAGAAATTACAAATTTCTTACAAAGGAGTCGAAAAGGTGAAAAAGGTACGTCTCCAAACATTAAGAGGAGAATTCGAATCCTTACATATGAAAGCGTCCGAATCTATTTCGGAATATTTCTCTAGAGTAGCAGCCGTTTCTAATCAATTAAAAAGAAATGGTGAGAAGTTAGAAGATGTGAGAGTAATAGAAAAAAAATACTCCGTTCGTTGGATGCCCAAATCGAACATGCCATAGCCACGACGGATCTTTGTAACATGCCTTAAGACACGTTGCAATAACGTGATTACTGTTGCATCATGTTATTTAAATTACGAGAAAAAGATCTCTAGTCCTTATTGTTATTGATCATGTACGAGTTTGTACCGTTCGCCTATTGACGGTTGATTAATGGATCCCATTAAAGCGCAATATATTCGTGATTAGTATATGATGTACCAAGTGGGAGATTATTGGAATATTTATGGGCCGACATACTAATTATATATTCGGTCATTATCTTAAGGTAGTCTATTAATAAAAATAATTGAACTAATTATATTATATAATTAATTGTAGTAGAGTTATAGTTGAAGAATACATTATGAAGCTAAGTGTGGTAACCAGGTTGAGTTTGCGCACTGTAAAGAAGAATCCCTAATCTAAACAGGAGTAATTCATTTTCTCAAATTAATAGATTGTGGTCTCCGCTCACATAACGATAAATGTTAATATGCTTAAAAACTTTGGGTTTCAAGCTGTAATCGCCTATATAGTTACAAGTGTAGATGGAGAAGGCTCACTTAAATATGATATGTTGTCTATTATGTTTACAGGATCAATAGAATTCAATCATTCCATTTGAGGATCTTTAGGTGGAGATACTTGTTGAATAGGATGATCTAGTAATGTGATATTTTGATCCACATTGTTTTCATCTTTGCTGTTAACTATAACTGATTTCCGTTTATGAATGTGGGATTTGTTTGTGATTAGTTTACTTTTAGAAATTGATTCAACATGGTTTTTCTGGAAGGTTGATAGTTTGTTACAGGTTTGATTAGAATACCCCAGATGCTTTCAAACTTTACAGTAGTCAGGATAGGTACCATAATCAACATTTTGCTAGAAACCCTCATCTTCATCAAATTTTATCCACAGTTTCTTGATCGAAAGTTTTTAGATGTTTAGTTTAAGCCAAATGCTACAACAGTTGTGCCTTTCTCTGTTGTTAGATGGAAATCAGATACTTAGAGGCGAACCTATAGCTTTAGATATTTCATTGATAGTTGCTTTATTAAGCATGTACTCGGGGAGATTAGGGAAATTTACCCATACAAGAGTGATAGGGCTTTTGATTAGGGTTAAAGTGTTGATTTTATTTAAAGATCCTTATTTTTTTGGAGCCTACTGACCATACTTACAGTCCCATATTTTCTTTAGATCTTATTTAAGATTGAATTCGATAAAAAGATGTCTAAAGTCACATTGAGTGACATTGTATTCACCTTCGAATCTGAATGATTCAAGAAAGCCTTTAACAACCTCCATGTTAGGTTTCCCAGTTGCAATTTTTGCAATGATTCCGTGTTTTGAAATGCTTTGAAGCTTCTCTTTATCTTTGTGTTAGAAGTTAATAACTCTATGGTCAGATTTTTGGGTGATCCTGACTTTTTCATGATGTAAATTTTATTTTCTGGGTTTTAGAAGGTCTGCATATGATTGAATTGGCTTGTTGATCTGATTTTTTCATATTGGATTTCTCAAATGTTGGGTTACTGTGAATGTTGGTGATGCTGCCTCCAATTTAATGAAACTTTAACTCATTCTCTTTGCTCAAATCTTTGTTAATCTGACTTTGATAATTATGAATCAATAGGGGAAATTATGTTTCAAGAATAGAGATTTGATCTGAGGCTGAATGGGATGAGTTTAGGGAAGGATTCGATTAAAGAATTTCACCCTCCTCCATTGTAGAATCAGACTTGATCCACTTGAAGAATCAAAATGATAATGCCATTAGAGTCTCTTACTAGTCCACCTCCACTTTGTGTTAGGAATATTGTTTAGAGATTTCCGGATAAACTCTGAATTCTTGTTTTAACAATTTCATATTAAAATTATTTTGGTGGTTCTCCAAAATTTTCAATCGGATAAAATCAGAGCTTTTCTTTTGAACAACGAGAGTGAATTTTTGTTCTCATCTCCTCTATTACATAACCATACTTATTTATTCAACCAAAATACTCCAACTGTAAAACAGTTTTATGTCCAAAAACGGTTAAATTTCAAATGATAAACTGACTTAAAATTCAAATTCAAATTCGAATTTCCATGAGTTTTCATAATAGCCTTATCATTCAAAATAAGTCTAACCTGAACAAGAATCCATCCATTGGATCCACTAATCATAATATATTCTAACAAGCGTGTACTCCACACTCTCCGACTTGCTCAATAATATATTTTCACTACATTAGTCGACTAGTTAATCCAATTTCATTAAAATATCCAACAATCTTCCCCCATTTTAGTGCAATTCATGATTAACTAAAACAAAATCACAATAAATAACAAATTTATGCATAAATGAAATATCGTGACGATTAAATTTCATATTAGTATATTACACATTTCAAATATTTGAATATCAAGGTATCACTAAGGATTGAACCTTTACTATCTATAATGAATACTCGAAGATAATATACACATAAATTTACATTCTCAAATGTTCTTACTTGACATTATCTTTTACTAGCCTTGTGTCCTTATTCTTCTTAAGAATATCAAAGCCAAGTCCTAGCTTCTTGAAGTGTTTAAGCTTCATGCTTAAATAGGTAGATCTTTTACTCTTGCACATGCATATACAATTTTTCAAAAGAACTATTAAGAAGATAAACTTCAACCTCCGTAACTTGCATGTCTGAACACATACTTTGGGATAATAGTACTAATGTGTTCCAGTCTCTAGATGTTAAGCTTTCCACATTAAATTTAGCACCTAATGTCATATTATGTGGGAATTGGGTATCTCGACATGAGAGATTTCAAATGGACTTTAATCTCATCCCAATAGTCGATTTGTGCACAAAATTTCTACTTAACCCTTTGGTTAAATGATCGACTAAATTATATTGAGTTCTCACAAACTCTACTGAAATAACATCACGCGTGATTCTCTCACGAATCATATTATGTCTAGCACGTAAGTATCTAGACCTTCCTTTGTGAACTTGTCTATAGACATTGGCCAAAACATCTTCACTACCACAACCAAAATTTCATAAATTAAATTTCTTAGCCACTCACAAACTCTAATTCCATTGTTAAATTAGTAATACAAGTTTGTTTTTTAGACGTCCAAGAGATAACACGTCCTTCAAATAGAAATACTCATCCACTTGTGGAAGAGTGATCTTAGATGTTGGAAATATAACTCGCATCTGAATACGCTTCAAGTACGGAAATAAATCTAGTATAAGTCAAACCATAATCCACAGTTCCTTTCAAATACTTGAAATACTCGATTTAAAGTTTCCCAATAATGTGAACTAGGATTGCTACTATACCTACTAAGCTTTCCAACAGCAAAATAAATATTTGATCCAGTGTTAGTCTTGACATACATACACCAAGAAGCCTCTCAGATTCTTCTAAATTCTCTATCTCAAAACTAGATGATAAGAATGTCTTGGTTTCATCAATTTAATTTGGTCAATACCAAAAATCAACATGTCACCCACATATAAAAAGGTCGTAACTCATTTACGAATAACATCAAATTTATCATATTCGTAAATTATATTTTATATTATAGAATACAACTTATACTCGATGAATGTATAAACAATTTAATAAATCGTTATTTATGTTTTGCCACTTACTTTACATGCATGACATTTAGCATGTGACCATTATTTAACAAATGACCTTTACATTTTTATCAACCTAATAAACGAAACAATGGTTGAATATATATATATATATATATATATATGACTTATTAATCATTAATCTGTAGATATTTATATACTTAATGTGCACTAACTTTTCAATTATATTATATAATTGAAAAAGCAACCAACCAATGATAACAATTTTATTGAGTCTTGATAATTCATCATTTGCAAAAGGGTGAAGATATTTCCTCCATAAAATCTATTATTTCATCCATTTGAAATTTTTACAAAAACAATGAACGCTTGTTTTTACCTTCTTGCTCTTTATTCACTTTTTAATTTATAATTTGATGCCACTATCCACTATCAAACCCTTATTACTACAAACACATCATTAAGATAAATTACAACCAATATATATGATTTAACTTCTAAAAACAAAAAAAAACTCAATTTTTTATAGACTAGTCACGGAACTACATGTTCTGTAAAAAGAAAACATGTATTTCGAGACAACCACTCTGAATGACATGTTTTTTTTAAAAACATGTGATTATGAGTTAGGTACTCGAAATCACATGCAATATTTAAAAAAAGAACCCAATCAACATACACTAATCAACCACCAAAATCTATATTTTGAACTCCACATGCACGAAAAAAACAATCAAACCAGAAATCGATATTAAAAAACGATTAAACTAGTAACTTGATCGGCAAGAAAAATCGAGTTCCTGTAACTTATTATGCAAAAAAAATCATAGAGTTAAGAAGAGATTTTATTCGATATGTCAGCCCATATATTTAGAAAAACAAGATTAACGACATATTTTTTTATCTTTGGAAACTCCATAGACTTCTTCAAAATTGTTTGGTGGCTAGGATTTTTTTTTTGAGTTAAAAGAGAAGAGGTGATGAAGGTGGATGGTTATCAGAGAAATTTGGGTTTTGGGGATAAAATTAAAACAAGGGTAAATTTGAATTTTTCTTTATGGAGGAAATAACAAGATATGGTTTTTTTTTATGAATGATGGAGGAAATAATAAATTTTATGGAGAAAATAGCTTCACCCTTTGCAAAACCATTTACATTTATTGCATGTAATTTTTCATGTCTCTATTCATGGCATAACTTTATATGCGTAGCTACGATTTCTATTCTACAATTTTATATAACCTCCACACGTAGTTATAACACAAGCACCGTTATTAATTCAACAACAATATACATATAACTGCATGTACTAATAAAATTTAACAACTAGCGTCCATAACTGCTAGAGCAGTTTTAATCATAATCATAATTATTTAAATAATTGATCTGTGGATTAAGAAAAAAAACATTTTTTTTTTCATCCCTTAATGCAAGTTTTTGCATCTTCTAAATTTTTAAAAATAGAATATAATATTATAATAACAATTCCTAGTATAATATTCTGATTTAAAATACATACCCTAAAAATATAATTGTAGTATAATTACAATTATATTTTTATTCACCCATAGCCATGGTTATTTAAGGAATACGGTTTATCGGTTTAACCATTTCTGTTTGCAAAAATTAAAAAATTTATTCTGACACTAAACACCAAAACATACTTTCTTTGTATACAAAATCAATTCAACCATTTTCAGCCCATGGATACACACTTCTAACAACAAAAATAACAATTGATGAACAATCTGTATCCTTTACAAAATTTAAAACAATGCAAAGATTATCACCCTTTTCATCAATTAGTAAAAGTCAATGGAGAAAAACTTACAGATGATAATACCATAGTTCTCATAATTTAATAGTTGATTATGGATTCTCTTAAAGATGACAACAAATCTCTTTAATGTCAATCTTCAAACAAATCTTTTCACAAAACAATAACATCTTCGTTCAAATATCTTCATAAAGCAAGAACATATAATTTCAATCTTTTGTTGGGAATATTGTTTAGAGATTTCCGGATAAACTCTGAAGTCTTGTTTTAACAATTTCAGATTTAAATTATTTTGGTGGTTCTCCAAAATTTTCAATCGGATAAAATAAGAGCTTTTCTTTTGAGCAACGAGAATGAATTTTTGTTGTCATCTTCTCTATTACAGAACCATACTTATTTATTCAACCAAAATACTCCAACTAAATACTACAACTGTAAAACAGTTTCACGTCCAAAAACGGTTAAAATTTCAAATGATAACCCGAACAAAAATCCATCAATTGGACCCACTAATCATAATATATTATAAGAAGCGTGTACTCCACATTCTCCGACTTGCTCGATAATATATTATGACTACATTGGTCGACTACTTAATCCAATTACACTAAAACACTTTATTCTCCAAGTCTATCACAGGCTCCGCTCGTATTTAGCTTATAACGACTAACTTTAGGATTGTTCCATTTTAGAGAAACAAGGATTCACATAATACATTATTTATATATATATATATATATATAGATATATATAAATTTTATTTAAAAGGATTAATAATGTTTTGGTGTATCCAAAGTTTCAAAAGTTTCTTTATATAATATTTTCAACCTTTTTGAAACCATTTGATTTTATTTTCCTCTGAATTTTCTAATATTTTATATAGCGTTCTTAATTCCTAGAATAGTTATTAAATTCTTTATAACGGTTTTATATGATATTTTTTCTCTATTGAGTACTATGATACTAATACTGTACATGTTCTTTAAATTGTTTATAAGGTGTTTCTTTAAATTCCATAAAACCATCCTTTTATCCCAAATTTTATGATGTTTTCTCAAAGTTCTTTAAATTATTTTATATGATTTTTATTCAAATTTCTTAAAATATTTTAATGTTACTATTTATGCTACGTACTTACTAATTGTTTATCTACACTATCAGTTATTTATACTTTCAGATTTTAACGCGCTAATTGAATATATTCAATTTGTTGATATGATTTTTAAAAGTCCAAAAAATGGTACAAGTAAAACTTTTTATATATCCAAAATAATAACGTGATTTCGAATACAAAATTAAGTATTATTTAAAGTAACAATATCACGAGCTACAAAACTTTTTTTTTTACTTCTAACTTATTTAAAATTATTTAGTTTATTTATTAATATAATGGTAAAGTCAGAAATAAACATATTAGTTAAATTGTTTAATATTAGTTAAATTATTTATTGATATTAGTTTGAGATTATTTGCCAAATCCGATTAATCGATGACGCATATAATCATTTAACATAAGAATTTACGATGTATTACTATATCCACGATTTATATAACGGTGCTTTTGTATAATTGCTATTATAAACCTTAATTTTACACGTAACACTCTAAATAAATATTTAGATATATTTTGTCCAAATTTATCTCACCAATTGAAATTGTATGTAGGAACGACCAACTTCCAAAAAGAATGATTCTTCTAACAAACTAATAAAGTTAGCTATTTGACGGTAGAGCTAGATCACATATCTATATATCAAAGGTGAATGTGTTGGTCTTGCCGAAAATGATGTGCAAAAGAATCTCGCACAACCGAAAAGATCAAGTACTTGTGTTACAATGGCGGTTCAAGCAGATGATACATGCAAATTTGGCCGAAGTGACCATCCTCTAGATAGTAGAGGAGCTTGGACTGCAACCACTATTACTCCATTGTATACGCTTAGAAATCCACGGTAGGGCAGGCGACCCACGCAGAACAACACTCACGTTTAATGAAAGTGGTAATGCCTCATAGTTGAATTCCATTATTTGTAATTGCACACCACCATTTTCTTGCACCCATCAATCACAAGAGATTTAATGTCTCATAGCTTCGTTAGATACCTTCCATTAGGCTTTAAATGCGATACCGGGATGAGGAAGCAAATGCACCATAAAAATCAATCTCCGACCAAAATGTTATCTCCGTACATAATTAAATGATGCGGTTGGGTGCATCAGTCAAAACTTATCAAATCGATAACAGCCAATGTGTCATTGGCCTAAGTGACTCATACGGTCATGACAAAACATCTAACTATATATCGGGGACAGAATGTGCCAACCACACAACTAGAATGCCAGCCAATGTGTCATTGGCCTAAGTGGCTCATACGGTCATGACAAAACATCTAACTATATATCGGGGACAGAATGTGCCAACCACACAACTAGAATGCCTAAATTAAATTTATTTGATATGTATGTTGCATCTATTGGTGAATGTACTATCCTCAAGGATTAGCACGATATTGTCTGTTTTGGACCTCGCGGACCCGCACGAGTATGGTCTTTGGGTAACACTCCCAAAACGCATATTGCTAGTTGAGGTTGAGCCACAATTATATACACTCACTTATTTTGGGTCTTACCAATGTGGTATTTGGGATCCTCTATGGCATGAAGTTTATACTTCAACCACATTATCCCTAAGGTGTGGCTCAACCGTAATAATGCACGACACACTCATAATATGATGCGACCCAACCATAACACGGCGTGGCTGCGAATCCTATTGCACCAAATCAATTTTAGAAATCACACCATAATAGTCATATTGAGGGGAAGCATTTTAACATATGTTTTCTCCCTCCCCTCAACCATGAAACCATTATCAAGCTGCTCCCCCACAGATAGTAAACCCTTATCAAACTTATCACTCAACCAAAAAACCATTACCAATCAACTTTCTTTAAGTCACAAAGCTATTACTAACCGCCTCTAATTTACTTTCCCTATCAGCCAAAAAATCAGTAGCAAACAACTCCATATCAAGAGAGTCCTTACCAACCCATATCTCAATTCTCCAATCCAAGTTACATTATCAATCAAGTTATGTTCAGTGGATGAGCCATTCAACATAGACTAGTGATTTCAAATTTGTCGTTAATACCTGATGTTCTTTACTATGAGCTCACTTCAAAACTTAATCCATCTAAAATGAAGAAGTATGGCGATTTATGATACCATAATAATCATACTGATTACTGAAAATGAAATGTTATATTATGATGGGGATGACCGTTTTCTCTGCCGAAACATTTTGATGACCTTGAAAGGCAGTGTTCTAAATTGGTTCAACCAATTACCAATAGGGTCTTTTCATATCTTTGATGAACTATGGTTGTGCTACAGAGATCAGTTCATTAATAGTAAGGTCACTAATGAGGTTGGATCTAATGGACTTTAAACAAGAAAAATAAAAGAGTTTGTACGATTACACATGTCATACTACGAACACAATGAATGCTTTCGAAAAAAACTCTAAAGAGGTCTTGATATTGGTAGTACAAGAGTTGATACCATGTCATCTGACATAAAAGTTAATAAAAAATATTGTTTATTTTTAAGGACTTTTAACTTCATATAAAAAAAACATCAAATTATCTTGAATTTACAATTTTAATACTTAGAAGAAATTTAATAAGATCCAACGAATATACTTACTAGTAATAACGTATGTTTTTTTATATATATTAAAAAAGATTCGATAAATTTATTTATCAAGAAGGGATTTAAAATTAACAAGAATACTTGATTATTGAATTTTATAATACTAAAAATAACTCGCATAGGGATAGCCTAATTTACAACCCGGTTGATATCCTCCTTATCTTATGAAGTGAACATCTCTTTATTAACTAAATATTTTAATTGCGGGACAAAATCACCTATGCATATAAAATGTTAAGTCTTTCTGCTCTTAACTAATTAGACAAACTCTAATCTAAATATTCTTAAAGCTTACTATAATATATATTTTTATTCCATCCATTTGATTCCGTTAAAAAATAGACAAATAAAAAACCAATCAATGATAATTAAAAATTGAAACAAAATTTTATTGTGTTAAACCCGATCAAACGGATTCATTTGGATTTGGTTCGATCTGTTTGTGTGATTATTTTCAGTTTCGGTCATTTCTACCTGTAACAGTTATGTCAAATATCAACGATTATAGACAATCAAAGTTTGATAACATATTAAAAATTATAAACCCAATATTTTTACAAAAATGGTTATTCTTTTATGTAGTACAAATTGAAAACAACTAGTATGTTCGAAACTTTTAAAACCAAAGCATAAAAATCAAAATATATAAACATCAAACCTAAAAAATAATGGGCATTTAGAAAGAAGGCTAAAACCCTGGACGTAAAAGTATCATTGCTATGGAATTTTTATTTCAATCAGTCAGGGTGTTTTTGAAAAAATATTAAGTTATTAATTTAAAAAGTAACTTTACTTGCTAACTTATTTAGTATAAATATAATTAAAGAGAAATATTATTTGATCATATTTTAATCTTATTGAGCATGTTCTATTAGATTGATATATTTAGAAGAACCCTAAAAAGAAATCAAACTCAAACAAATATAATTGGTAAGATAAAAAGTTTTTTGTGTGATAGATTTAGGTAGATTTATAGTTATATTAATAAACTAAGGTTGTTGGGTCAAAGTCTAAAATTTAAAGTGATGTACAACATCCTTGAGGTGTGAAGTGGGAAAATCATAACCATTCATAATCTAAAGTTTTGCCTATAAATATAAGGGCTTATTTCCATAAAATACTAGTATAACATTCAAATGTAATTTCAATCCAATGTAGATGATTAATTCCAGAATTATCTCTTTTTGTGCCACAATTTTTTTACATATTATCAATAAAAAAGGTCATGTCTGAGCACAGCATTAACCAAATTATGTACCTGAAACAGTAAAAAAAACAAACAAAAAACTAAATTTACAAGAAAGAAGAAAGTATGATCAGTAGTGTAAATTGCGTAAGAATATATATTATTGATTTTGTAACTAATATCATAAGAGAATATATATTATTAAATTTCCAAAGTGTGTTTTATCAAATATGAAAGAAATATATATTATTTGATGGGGGAAATAGCTTCACCCTTATAAAACACTTTGAAATAAAAAAATTTGTTTATTTAACTTAGTGTTTACTATATATCTAAAACCAAAATATATAAACTGTGTTGATGGGGAACTTAGAAAAATGTCCACATATGAACTAAGTAGTGTAAATTGTCAAAAACTAGTTTTTATTAAAACAGTTTTTTGCCGTTTTATAATCTCACAATGTTCGAAGCCCTTACCATCTATAGCTGCATTGATGACATCACTCTCGTCATCCATTCCGGCTCCAACTACTTGATTCCTATACATAGGGTCAGACCAAGCTTCATCGTCAAGATTAGGTGTAGGCCCTAAAGGGTTGACAGATTGTGATATAGGGTTGGCAAATGGAACGGGAGATGAAAGAATATTGTTTGTGGTGCAAAGCTTGTTAACAAGAGCTACATACAAAACATAACATAACTAATTTGAAGCCAAAATTAATCAAACATATTAAAGGATGATCGTACTTACCCGAATTGGGCTAGTTGCTATTAATAGACCGTCTACATTACCACCTATATAAAAGCCATCATTGCCTTCCAATGAAACAGTTAATCTAGCCCTATTTTTTCTTACATGACCTGTTCTGCCGGATGTGAAACATCCTCCTAAGATCACTATATTGGAAATATCCTAGAAAATATAAAATATAATAATTACGTCTAATAGTTAGCATAAACTCCACATACTCTTGTAGTATTTTTTTAGTCTAAATGACCTTTATATAAAGAATGGATTCTCAATCATAAACCTCCAATTCCGTACCGTATATATAAACCTACGCCCGGACCATATGGATACAATGTTTGTATCCCTATCGGCTCAAGAACCATTGATAAAACGGTAGTCTTAACATGCTGTGTACCATGTAGTCTAATCATTATATATATATAATTCGCCGGATTCATGATATAAAGTTGTAAATTAGTCGCCGGATATTACCTCTTCCCTACTTACCGTAAGTTCATGTGCAGTCAAGTTATCTTTTGTGCCTTCCCTAAGAAACCTTTTACATCGGGCGAAAAAAAATTATGTATCAAGAATGGATTTCAAATTAACAAGAAGACTGATTCTTGAATTTTGTAACACTAAACAAGTAACTCGGATTGGGGATAGCTTCTTCTTCTGTGATCCACTGTTGATCCACTTGGAGTTGCATCTGCCGCTGCGCTGTTGTTGACCGAGTTCGGGTTGTTGTTGACGGGGTAGGGTGTTCTTGTTGGATCATAAACTTGATCCATTTAAAAGGTCCAACCCACTTAATAAGGCCCATCTAGAAAGTATATTCTAGAACAAAATAAATTAATATTTATTTAGTAGTGGAGATTGTGTGTAAGACCTTCTTTAGGTTGAGTGCAAGACACACTTTGATGTTGAGTGTAAGAAACACTTTTACCTTGAGTGTAGTATTGAGGTTGAGTATTTAAGTATCCATAAGATCTTAGATGTTGGATCTTTCCACTATGGTTCTATAAATAGTGGAGCTCTCCCACCATCTTAAGCATCACTAAACACACTAAGAAGTAAAGTTAGAGAGAAAGTTAGAGTGAGAGAAAAGAGAGACAAGAATGCTCTCTCGAGTGTTTGAAAAATTATTTCTCTTCTAGTGTGAGTTGTAAGAGTGTTTTGTAATATTTCTCCTTTACTATCTATATCAAAGTTGTTTGTTTGTTTTAAAGAGAGTGTTGTTTTATATTTTCGCCAACAAAGTGGTATCAGAGCCACAAATTCTATCCGAAAAAATTGTTTTTAAATTTTCAACATATTTAAAAATATGGAAAATGGTATATCATCCTTCCAAGTTCCAACACTCAACAACAACAACAACTACGACAATTGGAGTATTAAGATGAAAGCTCTCCTTGGAGCACATGATGTGTGGGATGCCGTAGATAAAGGGTTTGACGAACCCGAAGATGAAGAAAACCTTACTCAAGAGGAGAAAATAAATTTGAAGGATTCAAGAAAGAGAGACAAAAAAGCTCTCTTCCTCATCTATCAAGCATTAGATGATGATGGCTTCGAAAAAATTTCAAGTGCATCTTCCGTCAAGCAAGCGTGGGAGAAATTACAAATTTCTTACAAAGGAGTCGAAAAGGTGAAAAAGGTACGTCTCCAAACATTAAGAGGAGAATTCGAATCCTTACATATGAAAGCGTCCGAATCTATTTCGGAATATTTCTCTAGAGTAGCAGCCGTTTCTAATCAATTAAAAAGAAATGGTGAGAAGTTAGAAGATGTGAGAGTAATAGAAAAAAAATACTCCGTTCGTTGGATCCCAAATTTGAGCATATCGTCGTGACGATTGAAGAAACTAAAGAATTGGAGAAAATGATGATTGAAGAACTTCAAGCCTCATTATAAGCCTATGAAGAAAAGCACAAGAAAAAATAAGAGATCACCGAACAACTCCTCAAATTAGAATTGAAGGACATGCATGCAAATCAAGGAGATGATGGAAACCAACGTGGCCGAGGCAGAGGCAGAGGCCGCGGACGAGGTGGTTATCATGGCAGTGGACGTGGCTGGAATTACAACAACAATAATTCCAACTACAACTACGAGAAACGAGAAAGCTCCAGACGAGGTCGTGGAAGAAGAAATCCGAACTCGAGTTATGATAAATCTCAAATCCAATGCTATAAATGTGAAAGGTTTGGACATTATGCTTTCGAATGCAGAGGCCCCAACAATAGAGTTGAGGAGAAGGTCAACTATATGGAGGAGAAGACGGAGGAAAAAGATATGTTACTACTAACATACAAAAACACTAATGAAGGTCAAGAGAACACTTGGTATCTTGACAGCGGTGCAAGCAACCATATGTGTGGGAAAAGAAGCATGTTCGTAGAGATCAATGAAGCAGTGAGTGGAAATGTCTCTTTTAGAGATGAGAGCAAAATATCGGTGAAAGGAAAAGGTAACATTCTTATTCGTGCAAAAGATGGTAGTCACCAAATAATTTCAAATGTCTATTACGTACCTAGCATGAAGAACAACATCTTAAGCTTGGGACAACTACTAGAAAATGGCTATGATATTCATATGAAAAATAATAGTATTTTTCTAAGAGACGACAAAGGAGACTTAATTGCTAAAGTTCAAATGTCAAAGAATAGAATGTTTCCTTTGAATATTCAAAATGATGTTGTAAAGTGTCTTAAGGCATGTTACAAAGATCCGTCGTGGCTATGGCATGTTCGATTTGGGCATCTAAACTTTACAAGTTTAGAGTTATTATCCAAGAAAGAAATGGTGAGAGGGTTACCATGTATCAATCATCCTGACCAACTATGCGAAAGATGTTTACTTGGAAAGCAATTCAGAAAAAGCTTTCCAAAAGAGTCAGATTCAAGAGCCAACAAACCTCTCAAACTTATTCATACCGGTGTGTGTGGTCCAATCAAGCCGAGCTCTTTAGGTAAAAGTAACTACTTCATTCTCTTCATTGATGATTTTTCAAGAAAAACTTGGGTATATTTCTTGAAACAGAAATCCGAAGGCTTTGGAATATTTAAGAAGTTCAAAGCAGTTGTGGAAAAAGAAAGCAGAAATAAGATCAAAGCCATGAGATCTGACCGAGGAGGGGAGTTCACATCCAATGAATTCTTAGAGTTTTGTGAAGCACATGGAATTCGTCGCCGCTTGACAGTTCCTAGATCTCCGCAAAAAAACGGTGTGACAGAAAGGAAGAACAGAACAATCCTTGATATGGCGCGAAGCATGCTCAAAAGCAATAAATTGCCTAAGGACTTTTGGGCGGAAGTAGTGACATGTGCGGTGTACTTGTCCAACCGATCTCCAACAAGAAGTGTTTAGGGAAAGACACCACAAGAAGCATGGAGTGGAAGAAAGCCCGGAATTTCCTACCTGAGAGTATTTGGAAGTGTAGCCACTTTGATGGAGAGTGAAACGTAGCAGAAGCCTAAAAGGGATAAACCCTAATTTTGATTAAACAAAACAATTCCCCTAACAATGAATAGAAGATAGGTTTATATAGAGTTCAAGCAAAACCCTAAAACTAAAAATATGAAAATTACAAAAATAACCTAAAGTATTAAAAGTGCGAAAAAAGAGGATAGATGAGCCCGGATGCCTAAAAAAGCCCATAGCTCACGAGCAAAGCTGGTGACTTGCGTTCGTGACGTCGTTTCCTTCGAAACAAGGTGTTGTGGGTAAAAAACTGACACCGGAGCTCCAAACTACTAATTCACCGAACTGTCTGAATTAGTGGAATTTCCTACCCAATCTTGTATCACAATTACAATCACCAGTGAAAGTCATCGATTCATGTAACATCAAAGTATCAACTCTTCCAATAACAAAATCATGGTTATACATATAACCCGAGTTGGAATCGAAAACGATAGAGAAAAGAGTGAAAGCGTACAAACCCTGTGATTTCTTCTTACCCTTTTCAGTCTCGTATTGCTTGGAGTAGTTGGTGAAAGCCTCCTCGTTCATAGCATCAATGTCTATAGAGTTTAGAATAGGAACATTGAAATCCAAGAAAATCTTAACGTCGTTCACATTGTCTGTGGCGGAAAGTGTTCTAGGACCCCGTTAATACCCACCACATACGATGGAACAGAAGTCCAAAGATCAACCAATACAGGTCTTCTATCAAGGTGGATGACCACAACTGAGGTATTATTTCTTTTAAAATAAGTTCCAGCCATCTCTGTACATAGATTGTCTTTCAGGCCGATCACAATATGGCCATATAAGACCTTCGATGTGAGAATTAAATCAACAGTGTATCTGATGTCACGTTTGATGATGCGAAGTGAAAGATAATCTATATAAGAAGGCCCACTAACAATAACATCGCAATTTGTACAGAAATCCCCAAATTTTGTCTTATCGAAAGAACATAAGACGTCTTTTGGTGTTATCCAATCATCTTCATCCTCCTCGTCGTATACATCATAAACCGGATCTCCTTCCCTGTCATTTATCAGAACTACACCAACATCACCTTTCACAACCTCCGCCGTAACCTCCGCCATATCATCATCATAGGTATCAAATTTCGGAGGACCATCAAGCAAAATGGGATTAGGTTCAAACGCCTCCTGAGATAAAAGACCCCTAGCACCCGCAGCATTTGGACACTCTACGTGACGATGCCCTAACTCGCCACAGCCATAGCAACGTAAATTGCTTGAAGAACGGCCTGGCGCACCGCACCCAGGAGGGATCGGATCAAGGGTTGGACGGGGAACTGGCTTGGACGCCAAAATCCCTGAAGGAGCACCGGTCCGTACGCCGGTCTGGGTCCGGCGAGCCGACTGCTTTTCTGCCTGGAGGGCACGCCGATGGGATTCGGAAACCGAGGATGGATCGAACATATTCAGTGTGTCTTGAAGCTGAAGGCATAGCCCGCCAATATAGCGGGAGACCCGCTGATGCGGCGACTCGGTCACATCTGTGCGAGCCAGCAGCTGATAAAATTCTTCGGTATATTCATCAACAGATCTGTGTCCCTAACGAAGATTCTGCATTCGCTGGTAGAGTTCCCTCTCGAAGTTGTAGGGAAGGAAAGCCTTGCGGATTTTTCTTTTGAATTTCTCCCAACTCTGGACTTTATCCTTGCCTGCACGCGCGCGGTTTTGCTTCACCTACTGCCACCAAGCCTGTGCCCTACCGCGTAGGTGAATGGTGACTAATGCGACCCTTCTCTCCTCCGGAACCTCCTTGAAGTCCAGGACTTCCTCAATCTGTGATAACCAATCGATAAGTGCCTCCGCCTTAAGGCTGCCATCAAAGCCCGGGACGTCTATCTTGAAACCAAGCTCCCAGCGGCGTGGGTGACAAGTAGTCTGGTCGATCCCCTCCCCAAAAGGGTTAACCATACCCTCAACCTGTGTGCTTTGTTGCTTGGTGGTAAGAACAGCCACTTGCCGGGTAAGATCGGCTACCTGACGGCGTAGGTTAGCATCTTCACGATCATCTACATCACTTGTATCTCGGTACACTCTAGCGCCACCGCGACCGCTGGTTCTTGCTCGTACCATCGTGCAGGACTGCCTGTGTCTGATACCACTATGATGGAGAGTGAAACGTAGCAGAAGCCTAAAAGGGATAACCCTAATTTTTATTAAACAAAACAATTCCCCTAACAATGAATAGAAGATAGGTTTATATAGAGTTCAAGCAAAACCCTAAAATTAAAAATATGAAAATTACAAAAATAACCTAAAGTATTAAAAGTGCGAAAAAGAGGATAGATGAGCCGGATGCCTAAAAAAGCCCATAGCTCACAAGCAAAGCTGGTGACTTGCGTTCGTGACGTCGTTTCCTTCGAAACAAGGTGCTGTGGGTAAAAAACTGACACCGGAGCTCCAAACTACTAATTCACCAAACTGTCTGCATCATCATGTCCATGTACCAGACGAACAACGAACCAAACTCGATGATAAAAGCAAGAGTTTTATCTTCATCGGTTACGACTCAAGTTCCAAAGGCTACAAGTTGTACAACCCAAACAACAAGAAGGTTGTGATAAGCCGAGACGTGATAGTTGATGAAGAAGGCGAATGGGATTTTGGATCTCATACAAATGAGTTCATATTTTTCCCCCAAATTGAAGAAGATGAGAAGACACCAAATGAGAAATCAGAAGATGTTGCTACCCAACATGCCTCACCAACAGCAACTACTCATGGAGACTCGCCACCTTCATCATCGTCAAATGGTAGTCAAAATGAGAGAGCAGTGGAACGTACAAGAAGCCTTAGTGATCTTTATGAGGTAACCGAACCAATGGATAACATTACACTATTTTGTCTCTTTGCTGATTGCGAGCCAGTGACATTTCAAGAAGCTGCACAAGAGAAACAATGGAGAGACGCGATGGATGAAGAAAATAGAGCCATCGAGAATAATGACACATGAGAACTCACCTCACTTCCCAAAGGGTGCAAGACAATAGGCGTCAGATGGTTATACAAAACCAAGAGAAATGCTAAGGAGGAGATTGAAAAACACAAAGCGAGGCTTGTTGCAAAAGGCTATAGTCAAAAGGCGGGAATTGACTATGATGAGGTATTCGCCCCCGTTGCCCGATTAGAAACTATTAGACTAATAATTTCTTTGGCAGCTCTAAACAAGTGGAAGATACAACAAATGGATGTAAAGTCAGCATTTCTAAATGACGTCCTTGAAGAAGAAGTCTACATTCAACAACCATTAGGCTATGAGATCAAAGGCCACGAAGATAAGGTGTTGAAGCTAAAGAAGGCTCTTTACCGGCTAAAACAAGCACCAAGGGCATGGAACAGTAGAATCGACAAGTATTTCCAAGAGAACGGCTTCAACAAATGTCCGTACGAGCACGCTCTATACACCAAGATCAAAGATGGAGATATTTTGATCGTGTGTCTCTACGTGGATGATTTGATCTTCACCGGAAGCAGCCCAAGTATGTTCAATAAATTCAAGGAAGTAATAACGAAGGAATTCGAGATGACATATTTGGGGCTCCTGGCGTACTACCTTGGCCTTGAAGTTAAGCAACAAAAATATGGAATTTTCATCTCACAAGAAAGCTATGATAAAGATATCCTGAAGAAGTTTAAGATGAAGAATTGTAGCCCAATAAGCACACCCATGGAGTTTGGAGTCAAAATGTCCAAGATTGAAGAAGGGAAAAGTGTAGATCCGACATTATTCAAAAGTTTGGTAGGAAGTCTACGCTATCTAACTTGCACGAGACCAGATATTCTTCATGCAGTTAGATTGGTTAGCCGCTAAATGGAATCTCCAACAACTTCTCATTTCAAAGCTGCAAAGAGAATCCTTCGCTATCTGAAAGGTACAATTGATTTTGGATTACTCTATTCCAATTCTAATAATTAAAACTTGTTGGGTATAACGATAGTGATTGGGGTGGAGACATAGACAATCGAAGGAGTACAACTGGATTTGTATTCTTTATGGAAAATATTGCTTTCACGTGGATGCCAAAGAAACAACTGATTATCACGTTGTCCACTTGTGAGGCGGAATACATTGCTGCTACTACATGTGTTAGTCATGCGATTTGGCTTAAAAATCTATTGAAGGAGATAGACCTAACACAGAATGAGCCAACTAAAGTCTATGTCGACAATAAGTCAGCCATTGCCTTAGCCAAGAATCCAGTATTCCATGATCGAAGCAAGCATATCAATGTTCGCTACCACTACATAAGGGAGTGTATTTCAAGAAGGGATGTGCAAGTAGAATATGTGAAGACACAAGATCAAACTGTCGATATTTTCACCAAGCCACTGAAAAACGAAGACTTCAAACGATTAAGGAAACTACTAGGGGTCACGGGATCAAGTTTAAGGGGGAGTGTTGGATCATAAACTTGACCCACTTAAAGGGTCCAACCCACTTAATAAGGCCCATCTAGAAAGTATATTCTAGAACAAAATAAATTAATATTTATTTAGTAGTGGAGATTGTGTGTAAGACCTTCTTTAGGTTGAGTGCAAGACACACTTTGATGTTGAGTGTAAGAAACACTTTTACCTTGAGTGTAGTATTGAGGTTGAGTGTTTAAGTATTCATAAGATCTTAGATGGTGGATCTTTGTCTCCACTATGGTTCTATAGATAGTGGAGCTCTCCCACCATCTAGAGCATCACCAAACACACTAAGAAGTAAAGTTAGAGAGAAAGTTAGAGTGAGAGAAAAGAGAGACAAAAATGCTCTCTTGAGTGTTTGAAAAATTATTTCTCTTCTAGTGTGAGTTGTAAGAGTGTTTTGTAATATTTCTCTTTTTCTATCTATATCAAAGTTGTTTGTTTGTTTTAAAGAGTGTTGTTTTATATTTTCCGCCAACAGTTCTTCAATTTCTTAGAGAGAAACTTTTGAAGAACAAATGGTGCTTCTTGAAAACCGACCCTTATTATATTTAAAAACTTTGAAACTTATAAATGGTCCTAAATATCAGAAAATAAACAAAATTATAAAAATAATAATAAAATATATAATATATGTAAATTAAAAAATAATTAAATAAAAATAAGAAAGAATGACTAATAAATCCAATTTTTTGCTCAAATCAAATTTATTTATTAATAGTTATTATAAATTTAATAACTAATAAATAGTTATTTTGTGTTAAATTAGTATTTAGAGATAATTATTTTTGAGTTTAAACTACTTAAAACCGTTTTTATATTGTTTTTGTAAAATTCTTTTATGTCATATCTTTCGATGAGTTTAGGGTCTGTTTGGTAACTTCAATTTTCTCTGAAAATTAGCATAAAACCAACTCTGATTAAAGGATTTAATTATTTTAAATTGTATTCTAACATTTGTTTCACAAAATCATATGTTTAGGTATGCTAATTTCTTGTATGTATAGTTGTGAAATAAATTGTTATATGCTTGAATGCTAATATGAATATGCATGACTAAGATTTCAAAGACGGGTAGGTTGATCTTGGAATTAATTCAATCAACCATCCGCAGGTTAAATTAATATCTTTTGAGGATCCTAAGCTTCTAAAGGTTTTGGGATTTATTTAAATTCAGATATTTTCGGTCGTCCGGAAGGTAACATTTAGGTTTAAATTGATCATGAATTAGAGAGAATTACTAAAACATTATCATGATGAATTTAATCCTAAGTAGGTGAAATCGGTCCTCCATAAGGTTTCACCGCTACTTAGGAAACTTAGAATCATCATTGAAATATTTAAATTTTAAGTAGGCGAAATCGGCCATCTGGAAGGTTCCGCATGTACTTAAAAAATTAAATTATGGTTATTTTAATTTAAGTAAGTGACATCAGCCGTCCGGAGGGTTTCACTCGTACTGAGGAAATTAAAATAATGATCATGATTTTTTTTCTCAAACTCATTAAATTCATGCTAGTATGGTTTTCCCTCCGGTATATATTATCATAGTATTTTATGTTTTACATATATATACTATGCTCATGCATGTAGTTAAGTCATTTGTCATGAATCCTGTTAGGGTGGCGACCAAAGTCCCACATCCCACATCGGTTAAACATGGGAAAGATCAGTGGTATATAAGTAAGAGCATACCTCAACTAGTATGAGGCCTTTTGGTAGTGGACCAAATGCAAAGCCGTGAGGGCCTTCGGGTGCCAAAGCGGACAATATCATACTAGTGTTAAGATCGGTTGTGTTCTTACTTATATACGGAGGCGGAATATGCGGACCGGACCCCTAATTCACAACACCCATATTCCCAACACGTGGTATCAGAGCGTCAGGCCCAGACGGAACGCGATGGTGGTGAAATTCTCGGAGGTCGAACATGATGAACCAGTAGCCATATGATCAAGGTGATCTGCTCTAGAGATCCTAGTTCGGAGTGCTCGTGGCTCATCAAGCAGTGTGGCTTGATTGGAGTGGCGCTAAGGAACAAGACAGTGTGGTCTAAGAGGAGGTGAGCAATAACATCCGTAGTGCCTCTATGGTCAGGTAGTCTCCAACCTGATTAGAGTGGGCGGATGAAAGTCAATTGAGAGGAGGCTAAGTGGTACTTTGTTCGAGAGGAGGATTTGTTAGGGTGGCGACCAAAGTCCCACATCCCACATCGGTTAAACATGGGAAAGATCAGTGGTATATAAGTAAGAGCATACCTCAACTAGTATGAGGCCTTTTGGTAGTGGACCAAATGCAAAGCCGTGAGGGCCTTCGGGTGCCAAAGCGGACAATATCATACTAGTGTTGAGATCGGTTGTGTTCTTACTTATATACGGAGGCGGAATATGCGGACCGGACCCCTAATTCACAACACCCATATTCCCAACAAATCCAAATGTGTTATGTGTTGTTTTTTTCTTTTATCACTGCACTTAAGTTACAAACTATTGAAGAATCGACCATTCATACTAGATTGTGCAGATTTTATTTTATCGAAAAGATCCACTGCTGTATTTATTTGTGCATGAATATGATTATGTTATGACTAACCCCAAACCTTCTGTCCTTAGTCCGGAAAGTACACGAGAGGAAACTAAATAATGTGAGAAATTGGAGAAATTAAATAGGTTATGCATAGTCTCATGTTACACAAAATCCTAGTATTCGTGGGGCTGTCCAGAAAACTGCTACCTCAGCCACATATTTTCTCATACAAGTCGAGAAAGCCTTTGCTAAGATTGAAAATGTAGATATGTAACACCTTATATACAATGGAAAAGGGAAAATCGTGAGAACATTCTTAGAATATCTGCGATTGGACAAAAGCTGAAGGAAATTGGGGTAGACCTTCCTGAGGAATGTATAATACGATTCACATATGATTCATTACTAGATAATTTTATATATTTGCAGTCCACCTATAATTATATGCAGGAAAAGTGGAATATTAATGAGTTGATTTACCATGCTGCACATGAGGAACAAAGGCTTAAAGTGGTAATGCCTAAGATGAATATGATAACATCTTCAAAGGGGGATGGGGCCTAAGTGGAGGGCTGATGGAAAAAATACCGGTTCAAAGACCGATGAAGAAGAAAAATCCGTAGTAATCGGCTGCTGGTCTTTGATTTTTCGGCAAAAAGAAACATATGAAGAAGGATTGTGAGAAATACTGGGCTTACATGTTAAGCATATGTACTCTCATAACTTTTGTTTTTAGAATATAATATTGTTTATGTGGAATATAATACTTGGTGGGTTGATTCGGATGCAACAACTCATTTATGTATTTCTTTGAAGAGTATGTTAAGGAGAATGAAGCTAAGTAAGGATAATATATCCAACTTCATGGCGAACGGGAGTTCATACCATATTTTGGAAATTTACGATTTACATTTAGAACTTTTCTCTGGACATGTTTTATTTTTAAAGAATATAATATTTGTTTCTAGTTTTCGGAGGATCTTGATTTCTTTTCTAGTTTTAGAGTTGTATAAATATTCTTGTCTTATGGGTAACAACAGTTCTACCATATTTTTAGATAACATGGTTATTGGCATCAAAGTTTGATAGAGGGAGATAATTTATTTTGTTAAATACTATTAATAATCACAATATTACCATGAATGTACAAAGTATACTAAAGTTAGGATAAACAAGCTTGTAACTGACGTTTTATTTGGTCCTCCAAATGACTCTGATTTCAGTACATATATCGAGTATATCAAAGGGAAACAAACCGCAACTAAAATGGTAAGGGTATATAGAGTGTTTGAAGTCTTATAATTGATGCATACTGATATTTATGGACTGTTTCCGTAAGAACCATGGAATGAGAATCGATACTTTATATCATTTATACATGACTTCTTTCGTTTCAGATACCTCTATCTCCTTCATGATAAGTGTGAGGCCCTGGATAAGTTCCAAGCTTTTAGGACCAAAGTTGAAGAAAAACAGGTAAAAGCATTAATAGCATTAGACGTGACCGTGGTGGTGAATACTATGGTTGATAGGACATATCAGGTGAACAAAGTCAATGAACCTTTACCAAATATCTAGAGAAGTGTGGCATAGTCCCTCAATATAAAATATGGGGTTTAGGCCGCACACGTGATATATCTCAGAGACAGAACTATACACTAAAAGATATGGTTAGAAATATGATAAGTCACTCATCTGTACCGCTATCTCTTTGGGGAAAAACCATTAAATGTGTGAATTATATACTAAAAAAAATACAGATAAAGGCTACTGTTAGGACTCCATATAAAATTTAAAATGGGTATACGCCTAATATAAAACATCTACATATATAGGGATGTGTAACTGAGACAATGGCTTACAAACCTTAAGGAAAAAAAACTAGCCGGAAAATATGAAAAAAAAAATATGAAACAAAATATTCTCGAACTGAGCATTCTTTTTCAAATTGAGAAAATTTCCTGATATTCTGGATATATTAGTCACCGAATATTCTGCATATCGGGCTTATGCCGCAGTTTCTAACGAACTATTAGGAATTATAAGCGTTTTCAAAGATTTACCGTATGTAATTAAAAGTAGCCCCAAGAGAATTTCTTGTCTTATTATGCTAACAGGTGGCACTCAACATGACTCGATTATTTGTTACATTTTAGAAGCTGTAATGTTATCCACTGTGATACGTGTGCCCAAGTTCAGAAGCTACTTTCTAGCATTCAATTTTGTGAAATGGTTGAAGATATAAAGCGGAGTTCTTCGAATGATTTAACCTAAAGCAGTTCTAGTACAAGCTGTTTTAGTTATTCTGAAGAAATTCGACTGCCTTCTTGGCATTTTACGATAGAATATGTTATCATCTATAGTAACTCAATTTTTAAATTTGAAGCAATCGCCTGAATCTCGTCTACTCGTAGATATCCCTAAGCTTAAGCACGTTAATGGCGATCCCATAAAAGATTCTGTTTTTATCAAAGAAACTGTTGTACAAAGTTTTAATGAAATACAAAAGTCTTCCAAGTGTCCAAGGATAGAAGATTCGGTCGGTCCTTGCCCATCTGGGAATGAGGGATCGCTCGTATATCAATGGCAAATTGAAAGACTTCTATCTTTAAAGGAATGTCTTGAATCTTCTTTGGTCTTGGGTATCCAGGAACATAAGCATGTTGTAGAAAAAGATTATATTGTCGTTAGCATGTTTTAGAAAAAGATTCTATTGTCGTAAAAAACACGGAGGCTGAAAACGCGTTGTCGGTATCAGGAGATCTTCCTTTAGCTCGTACCATAGAGGGTACTACTAGTATTGGTGATACTTCAAGCGGCAAGCAGAAGCATTTGGACGATTCAAAACTCAACACTATAACAACCCTTCCTGTGAGTTCAAATGCTGATTTCGAGGCCGAGCCACCGGATAAGACGACTATATATGAACAAAAATTAGATAATGCAAAAATGAAAGTCGTTTCTTTGGTCGACTGTTGAAAAGAAGATCAAATAAATGAACATGTTTGAATTTTAGCCAGTCTCAGGTTAGTACATCTTTGCCATTTGGCTTGTTGACAATATAGTCTAATAACTAACTTCCCTTTTATCAGACCAATACTCTCGATAGAGTAACTAAAAGTACTTTATGTTATGCTTTAAAAATATTCCCACTTTATTTTACTTCTATCATTACTTTATATTCTGGCATCATACATGTTTTTCCTTCATTCATATTAGTATGTTGTAGTAAACCCCTTTTATTTCAGTATTAGAGTAAGAAAGCTTAGTTTTGTACTACATACAATTTACTTATCCTATGTTGTTTTCGTGCAAAATATTGTGTTTTTCATGTTGATGGATTAAGAGTATTCGGCAGTTATTTTTCAATGAAAAAACATCTTTGCTTGTCTCACAAACATGTTTTGTGTTTAATTTCCATAGGGTGTCCAATGGGATGGAATGAAAAGCTATAGAGAAAAACGCATGCCAGTTGTGTGGGGAAGACACGCTCTTGCTATCTTCATCACCCATATATTGTTTATCATATGCGACTCCTATTAGAGAAAAACAGAATTACTATAGGACCAAGGAAGAAGAAAATCGCGTGAGCCATTGTATTTGCACCACGTATTTTCAGTTGTTGCACCGAACATATGTGATCACTATATCAAAGTGGAAGCTTATTAAGAAGAACAACGTCGATGAACGTGAAGAGCCATGGATTCAATGCAATGAATGGGAAGCCCTGCGACATCAAATTTGTGCACTCTATAATATTAAGACTGAAGAAGTTATATCTGTTCTTATTGCCGCTTAAAAGAAATTCGTGATGATCATAGGCATTTGAATAGTTGGGGTTTTTGGGAGTATAAGAGCGGCCAAAAACGATGCTGAGCAACTTTATCGACGAAAGGCTATATAGGCGCCTCCGAGAAGAGAGAGAAGAAAAAGCCATGGCAGCCGGAAAGAGCATTGACTGTTGGAATTTCTCCATTGAGTTGGACCATCACATGTTTTATCGGTTGTTCAAATATGACCAAAATAATCGTCCTACGATTAAAAATTTTGAGGAACCAATGGCATAATTGGAGTACTCATCTATGGAAGATTACCATGATTGCTATGAAAACGAACAACCTCATTGAATGAATACTCCGCACTAGCCATATAAATATTATGTCGCATATTATCATCATCGTATTATGACAGTCACCTAATAAGTAAGTAAGTATTATATAAGAGGAGATTTGAAGACTACGTCTAACAATTAAACAGTGAAATAATGAAATACGAAATTAACGACATGATAAATTACCGAACATTTGCTCTGAACCTTAGGGGAAACGCAATGTAATGGTTCATCAGTCTCCTAAAAGGTTGCATATAAAATTAGGAATTAGGAAACGCTTCTCGGCCTTCACAAACCACTTTGTGAGACCTAATATAATACAGTTTGATGGGTATTACATAATGTTTTGCAAATAGGGGGCTAAGGAGATCATGAAGGTATATACTAAAATATTTGTCAAAATAAAACCATAATTACAAGATTACGACGATCTATAGATCATGGAAGCATTCAGACAATAAGATGAAAAAGGAACCTTGCATTATCGAATCATAAAAATGAAGATCTGAGTTTTTTCATAGCTATTGCAATAGTCGAGCTACAAATCAAAACATACAAAGAAAACTCGAACAAACAAAACAAAGAATCTCCGAACAATAACACATTTGATGCGGTACGCACAAGCATAATAATTCTAAAACTGAAGAGCAAAATTGATTTGTCTTCATCTAAAAAGAGATTTAATCAGTCCTGAAATGGAAAATAAAAAATCGATTTCAAGGATAAACAGAAAAACTATAAGTTTTATACTACTACAAATATTTCTATTAAACATTTTTTATTTTTGCAGAACAAAAATTAAAAGAAAAGAAAAACTAAGCGACTCTACTGAGAAGGAAATAAACAAAGAACTATGACATGATTCATGTGAATCTGCAAAGCATACCTCACATCTGGATGAAACCTAAGGGCACTACACACAAATAAGTCGCAATCGTCGAGCAAGAAGAGGAATATGACAACATGGGCCATATCTAAAAAGAAACACAATCAAATTAATTGTTCAAGAAAATTCAGAATCCAAAAAAAATAAAAAGATTAGCTAGAAAGCGTGCCGACAGACATGAATTAACGAGTCTCGGGATAATATATCCACAGTTATACAAAAGTGTACGTACGAGTATATTCTTCTCACATGATGACCTAGGAGAAGTTGAATTTCCAACTAACAATGCAATACTAATAACAGTGAAGTTGTCGGGTGTCAAATTGAAAAAGTAAAAATCGATAATGACAGCTCAACATACATATTATACAAGGAAACATATGAAATAAAAAACAAACCAAATAAAAAAACAAACCACCTGCGATGAAGTAAAATAGGACATTATTATTATGACTCGCATGTGCAAACAACTTCAGCATTATGAAAACTAACTCTGAAAGTGACCATTAGAGAACAATAATTTAGAAAAAACATACAACATGTACTCATGGTAATAGATGCACCGACCATATGTGATATAACTTTGGGATGATCATGGTTCAACCAAATAAATATGGAAGCAATTGCAGTCCATCAGTGTTTAAAATATCATATAAACAACAAAAATATTTTGATACGAGGAGATAAAAAAAATACCCAAAAAATGTCCAACTGCCCCTTTGGAAGGCGAACTATAACAAAAAAGGGAGATGTCATTTATAGGAAGTAGAAGAATCCAAATTACGTGTTGCAATTGAGGAAACATAAGACACAATAATCATTAACAAATTAAAAACCCTTAACATGGGCAGAGTCATGCTCTTTAATCTCAGGTACAGAGTTTATAATTTTTAAAAATAATTTATACATTTATTTGCGCATAGAATATAATATGAAACAAAAATCCAAGAAAAGGGTAGTATATAGAAAATTAATTTTAACATTGAAGTGGAAATATGGAGATTTTTAACTAAATATAAAGATATTTTTTGCCAAGAAAGATCGAGTGACGGTTGTACGACTAAAAAAAATCATTATTTAATATGAAAGTGTTATGTTTTGGGCAAAAATAAAAAAATGGGAAATAAAGAACCTGCAAGGGTCTAAGGTGCCCATATCGGACATATCTAAAAGACTGTTTACACTTCTAAAAATTTATGAGCTCTTAGACGTAACGTCGTAAAAAACAATATCGTCTTCCGATTGTCTTACAAGATACAATCAGATCCAAATAAATAAAAAGATGTATAAGAACACATGGAGGGCTACATTTCTACAAAATGATCCATTCAGATCGGAAAAATCTGAAGAAACCTAACAGAGATTAATAAAACATAATCTTCAAAATTCAGATAGGCAGAAATATATAAATTTATACTGATGATATGTCGAAAGCAAGTCTCCATGTAGAATAATTTATGAAATACTTTGTTGAGATGTTCGAAAAATTCAAATATATTAATAAAAAATTAAATCCAAAAGAATGCATCTTTTGTGTCGATCTTGAGACAAGTCGTGACCATTAATCAAGTTGAAAGGAGCAAGAAAATTCCAATAGATTCTAACATAAGATGAAGAGCATAATGACAATAATAATTTCATGGCACGTTATGAAATATTAACAAATCCACAACAAGTAAAAATATGTACATATACATAGAGGTTTCATATTATGCAATTAGCGCAATACTAATGAGCGAGGAATGAATGAGGTCTGAATCTTTATACTATGTAAGCAAATTTTCACTACCAGTACAAAGTAGTTATGTAAAAACAGAAAAAAAAGCTTTAGCATTGATAGGAGTGACTAAGAATTAAGACATATTTACAAGCACATATAATATTATTGAAACCTTATTCCCCATAAGAAATATGTCGTAAAATCCCGATACCTCAAGAAGATTGACATATGGTTAAAAGAAGGTAGGAATTATAATATAAAATCCAAACCTAAAAAAGGCAATAAAGATCAGGGCTTTACCTAATTAATTCACACGGCTACACTCTACGCGACTAGTCATAATAAACAATAAGTCACAAATCACATGGAGAGTTAGGACCGATAGAGGAAGTAATAATCGAGATACAGGAGCATGAGTTAAACTTGTATCCTTAACTTGAGATATCGTAAACCAATTAATCTAATTCGGATTTTCATATTCAAATAATAAAGTAATATACGAAGCCAAATAACAATGTATGCCAAAATTAAAAAAATAAAAACATAATCTAAATTTAAAGAAACTACAACACTTCGCCTCTCTGTTCGTGCATCTTGAATTTAAACAAGTACCAAGGACACAAAATGAAGTTTTTGATGCATTTTATTCTTTTACATCCAAAGGGGGATAATAATTGAAGAAAAAAAGAAAAAACATAAGCGTACGCCAATAAAAAGGTACCTTATTAGAACGTGCTACTCCAAAATAGAAATGAGGCATTAAAAATAAAAAGTATATCAGCAAGGGACATATGCACGGTAGACATACTGTACAAAAGAGGATTATCACGTCCCAAACTACGGTTCCTATGCAATGACAAACAAACTTCATAATACGTGATATATGCCAAAGATTTCACAAATTCAATAAAAAGTCCAGCAGCATTACTGGTAGCAATAAAAAATGTGGTCTCATTTGAAAGAAGGGGTACGGACATCGTGGTACCATTCCCGCTTATACTAAAAGAAAGAAGACAACATAATGTTTTTTATACTATTTCTCTGAAAAGGTAGAAGTATAAGAAGTGTAAATTACCACGACAATAAAGGTAAATAATTTTCTCAAATTAAATATATGTTGCAGGCACAGACTCTGAGAGCTATTATTATTGATAAAGGAGAGTTGTTCTAAAATGATAGCGTCACAAAATACTGCAAATAAAAAGAAATCAAAATAAATATTATCTCATATGCTCCATCCTCATACTAGTGGCCACGTCAAACCGACTAATGAAACAATAATCGATAGCCTAAAAACAAAAAAGGCTATCCCATAGGAAAATAGCATATGACAAAGCAAATAATAACCAAAACTGGAGAACAAAAATTGATTTCATCAATGAAAGAATGGTTAAAGTTCATCTTAACATCGTAAAGCAATAATGAGGAATACATAAAATTTCAAAGTACAATTCTGGATCAAAACAAGAAAAAGGTAAATTTTACAACATCTAATGGGGGATAATTCATAAAATATGCCTGAATTTGGAAAACGTGTTTATGGTTAAATAAAGGAAAACTTACGAATCCACATAATATTGGAAATATGGGGAAAAAACTCGTTCAACACCCATCAAATTAAGAAATTTCTTAAATTTCAATATAGTCTTGTGGACTACAAAATTTGTAACTTACTATTATTGAAAAATATTTTTATGAATAAATTGTTTCATCTATCATGAGTACCAAACTATCTTGAAGAGAAGTTCGGCGTAAATAGAAAGTTTGACATACAAAGAATACAATGTCTATTTCAAAACACTAAGCAACATAGCTAAATTGATGATATAAATAATACTGAAACAATAATATCGTTTGATAAGTGCAAAATTTTATAATATCTATTGAAAAATAATAAAAATGATCAAGCAAAAACGTTTCACCAAACAAAAATGGTAAAGAATATGTCAAAGGGAAAAGTAATCATATTAACAAATAAGATATAAAAGTCTATAAAAACAAACAAAATAATATAATATCGTTTCACCAATATAAAAATAGGTAAAGCAGATATGTATCTCTCAAATATACAAGTACCAAAGCATATAATAGTAAAGAAAATATCTCATTCGGGAATAAAAAGACAAACACAAATATGTCAACAAAAACAATCTTTAAGCAATCAAATGCTCAAATGGAATAAATCCTTACAAAATAAAGAAAATAACATGTTTTAGATGATGAAAATCATCAAACTTCCAAATAATGGAACATAAAAAAGAAGCAAACATGTTTCGGATTATAAAACCTTCCAAAAAATATAAAATAAATAAATAAAAATGGCTAAAATGCTTCGGATGACAAAAATCATCAATAATCCAAATAATGGAAATAGATATAAAACAGATACGGATAACCATGAGTCAATTTCTAAAATAAGCTATATTTCTTAAATAGAAGGAGAATTTCTTACTATGAAAATAAGAAGACTACTCATAAGGGTGTAATTAGTCCAGCCTGAACCAATCAACCCATCAGCTTATCTAGATGTGTAAACATCTACACAGACTTAGTTAAAGTACACTCAACAAGACATCTTAGTAGTTAGAGAAATATCATCTATTATCCATAATATTATATGGATAATTAGTGTAACACGACCTATATATAAAATTGAAATATATATCTATAAACCATCGTATCTTTCAATACTGTTTTTGTGGTTTTACTTACATTAATCGTCTGCATTATTATTCGAGATCTAACTCAAGTTTCTCTAAGTACACTTATCCTTTCTGCTAAGCCTAGTATTAAAAGGAATTTTACATACTTAAAAACAACAAAATATTATAAGTTTATACTAATATTAAAATATATTATATAATTAGGAAGATCTTGTATAAGTTTAGTGAAAAGTAAAAAATATTGGTTAGTGCTAAAGGTAAAATCTGTTTAGTGGAATTTTCTGGTCAGCTAAAGATTAAACTCAGTGGCTTATGAGTTAATTGAAAACTATGCAAGAAGAAGCATATAAAAAATCGTGATACAATTTGTTAAGCAATACGATTGTGAAGAATTAATGAATATGTAATTTCTTAGCTTTTTATAACATATAATGTATTCTTATAACTAAGTATCATTTACATGTATAACAAATCTCTTCAATAACCAATCTATTATTACCATATTTTATATTATTTCTATCTTCAAATTAGTCTAAAGCATAATTTATCATACCAAATTATCACCATCTATAAGCAAGTGAGATTCTGATCCGACTTCTCGTTTGATTATACTGTCATACACGATAGATTTGTAAGAACCTTTTATTGGTAATTATATTTTTTTCCATTTGAGTTTGATTTTCTGATGTTGAGAATTAATATATAATTTGAGAGTTAACAAAAATAGCTACTTTCAAATTTCAATATTATTGAAGTGTGTTAAGTCTATAAAAAATATATCTTATAAATCAATAGTTTTTCATCATACATAATAAACAATTATTCAATTTCTTAAAATTTCAATAATAATCATATGAAGAGGAAATGTGTCATATTTATCGTAGACTGGTTTGCTTCGTAAGATATATCTAACGTTTTGTAGCATTTTCTTCCTGTGGTTACTTATAAAAATGCATGGTAGGAATGTCATTTGAAAGTAAATGTTCTGTTTATATTATTTTGATAAGTAACAATTGATTATTAGTTTTATTCAACCAATATAAATTATTATTTTTGTCATTTGACAGTTTTATATCAACTTTATAACATACATAGGTAACATTAATATCTTAATACAATTGGACTCACACCCGCATCTCGTGCAGCATCTTCAAAATGAACTAAATTATATATCTTCTCACTTTACAAAATGTATTGGTGCTCAAGTATTATATTTATGAGAAATAAATGATTGCATTTTAAAATGTGTAGCTCCCCTAAAATCTTCCTCGAGAAAATGAGAGCATTAGTTTATTTATTATAAAACCACAACCCTCTCATATACATAACATGTGGGTGTATGGCTAGAGAAGGTTACATCATTACCTGATAATAAGGTGTAAGATATTGTGGTTTGGTAGTTTTTTTTTCTCATGTTCTTTACTTATAAAATAAGTTTTAATATCTCAACTGGTGTAATTGAGTTTTGACATCATTGTGTAAACATTTTCATTTTGTGTTATTTTGAGTTCATCTTATGAATATAAAATTAAATTATCGGTTCTTGATTTATTTATACTTTAAAGTAAATTCGAGTTAAATCATAAATAATATTAGTAACGTTGTTAAACTTTTATAAATAATAGGTTTAATCGAGAATAACAATATTAGCATTTTTTAACTGTCATAAATAACATGATTAATCATGAATAAGAGTTAGCATTATTAAATTATCATGAGATCGTGGGGGAGTATTTGCTATTTATTGTACTCATGCCAATGTGGGCTAATGTGAGGTTGTTTATGATGGGTATAAGGATTATGTGGCCCTATAGAATAACCTGACAGGCATATTGCCACTATATTATTGACAGCGACTGGGACTAAAACAATGTTATTTCAATGATGGATGAGAGATCAGCTCCATGGATGAGTTTGATGGCGCTTCTAATGGCACATTTGTGTCTTTCGATCAATCATATTTCAGATCGGCTGAAATATCTTCTATATCATAAAGCCTTCTCACGCGAGCATTCTTTTATGCGTTGTTGTGTGGCAAGCGAACGTCCATTAAATAGTAATGTTTGACAAAGGTAGAGAAACTAACATCAAGTTTTTCGAAGTTCTACGAATTATCATGACGTTGGATTTTGAAGCATAATTTTTACCCTGTAACGGTTCCTACAACAAATCTACTTAATCATGGATTTATGATGGTAATGACCTATTGTTATATGTACCAAAACTCATCGGTGTAGGTTTTCTTTATTGCATCACTATTGATGAGTAAAAAGTAGTAAAGTGGTTGAACGATTGTGTATTTATTATATTGATGAGTTTGTCTCCCTCGTATAGGAAAGGTCGTAAGAATTTCATTTAGTACATAACAATGATTATTTTCATTATTATGAAAACTTGTAACAGCCTAATGTATCTATTTATATGTTTTAATACAGTCTATGTATAGTCATTCGAGCTTTGATAAGGAAGTAACTACCTTGTAGTGTTGAGTGATTGGTGGGATCGTCCAGGAGGATAAAGGCCAAAATGTGTCATCCGAAAAAGGGCATCGACCATAGTTGTCGTCGATGGCATCGGTTGTGGGTCCATATGTTGTTACAAGGTTTTAGATGTGGTGGTGAAATTTACCCTTATTGGTGTCCCCCTTAGTCCTTGCAAAACATTTGAAGAATGATTACCTTAGTTAAGATTAATTCCCTTGTTTGTCTTGTATGTTTTTCCAAATTTCTTTGATGTTGGATATCTATTCCTAAAATATACGAAGTGGTATTGCTGTCTTTTTGGTAAGACTCATAAGATTCTATTAATATCCTGATAAATTGGTTTACTATTTTAGTCAAGTTAACCTTAGAATCATCTTGTGCTGACCATGTTTCAACCTATATTTAAAAAACCACGTGGGTCGAAAAAACACCATTGAGAAGAAAAAGATCTATTTTTCTAGGAGAAAAAAGTATTGGATCATGTAATAGGCTCCTAGAATTTTCAGATGTTACTTTTTATTGATTTATTTATGCTTTATTGATGTTTTTTGCTCTAAAATTTGATTCGGCTTTAGGATATTGTTCGAAGAAAAACATTTCTTCATGTTGTTGGCTGGTAGTATGCACTATCCTCATAGTCCTTTCAAACCATGTAGAAGGACTATTAGATTTACTGCAAAGAAATATTTTTCTTGCAAGATTAAAATTTCAGTAGACCTCATAGTCCTTGTCTAAGAATGAAAGAATGACTATAGAGAAGACGGGTTAGCCTAAAAATAAAAACTTGGCGTAATCTCACCAATCTTTTCGAATGATGATGCTAGGATTAGATAGTGTTGATAATTTCTTCTATATATGATCGTGCATGGCATTTCTCGCACTTTGGGCTTGACTTGCTTTACGTAAGTGTAAATATTTTTTATTGAAATTTGAGTGGGGGTTGTATAGAATATATGTGTCGGCACCAGAAAATGGATAGTATAAAATCTACCCTTACCTTTTTTTAAGTATGAAAGAAAAATTAGAATTAGAAAATGTAGACTTGTTTGTTGAATTTCTATCGTAGAAAATGGAGTTGCACAAAGGTCGTGGTTCCATATGTGAAATTTTAAATTCTTTAGAGAAAGTAATTATTTTTGTTAGATGTTGGCTAGTTGAAAAAACCATAAGGAGTGGAGTAACTTTCATGCACGCACGAGGAGAGCAAAGATCTTAATGGCATGTGGCGAAGAAAGTAGTTTGTTGTCAGACACGCTCAGCTGTTATCATCGTATATGTTGGATGTTGTTAATCTCGTTAGTCAATCCTATGTAGTATAACTTACATTAAAACGAATCAAAGGTTAGATTATAACTTACATTGTCTATAGAAAGATGATGTTGTTTTCTTGATGTTGTTTTGTGATTTTTCGCATTTAAAAATTTCTTACAGTAGCAAATTTCTTTCTTTACGTTCTCCCTCTATTTTCTTCTTTACACACAACCACCCTATTTTTTATCTCTCTATTGTTGATGTCTATTGCTCTGGTGATAGGTCTGATGATAAGGCACTGAAAAATCATCACCAAACCATGATGCAGGTTGCAAGCCGTGATGCTCGTTTGTCAAGATGTTGCCAAATAATCTAGTGCGACATTACCTATTCAGAGAAGAGTTGTGGTCATTCAGTTCATCGTTTGGGGTAAATGTGACGATATGGGAAGATTTTGAGCAAGTTCTGACAAAGGTTGTGAGGACACGCTCGTATGAATGTTTTAGGGAAGTTAAACAAGCTCGATCACGATATTCACTTCTCCCTGCACGCAGATATGTTGAAGTTATTTAAGGTAACACGATTGTACCTAACTGAGTTAGTTACTAACGCATGGATGCTGATTTTTGCAAATATTATATTATTGTGGAATCAATTTAGAGGGTTTGAAATTTGTGATTTTCTAGCGGTAAAATAAGTGCTGGGAAATATTGATAACTCATATTTTCAACTCGTTTCTAATATTAAATTCAAAATATTGGAAGATATTCTTGATTTCAATAAGGTGTAAAAAAACTCAATTTGTGTATGTATTTATGTGCTAAGAGGGCCCCGAGTATGAGAATATTTGTTCCCGTAAATGGAACTTAAAAGGTATTTACAAGGTTTTGAATAATTGTTGTTTTCTCGTTTAAGTTTTTGGGTAAGTATTATGGATTTGTTTGATTTCTTCTCTTGCAGTTGCCAGGTATAAATATAATACACTATGAGACCAACAAAAGTAACGTATGGAATGTTAGAAGGAAATTTCGATAAGTTTGGAATGAATTTTACTAGGTTGTTGGTGTCAAGCACACTCGCCATGGATGGGTTGTGGCAACATACTAGATGCATAAGGTCATATCAATATACGGATGTGAATATCGTTAACGGGGATGCGGATTACAAGGCTAGTTCTGCGGCAGAGCCAATGGTGGCGAGAATAAAATACTGAACTAATCTGTTACCACTATATCGTTCATTCGAAACCACTTTTTTTCACGAATTAGCTTTTTTCATTCAAATTAGCATTTTTCCCAAAGCCATTTTTTGGTTATCCACTGTAATGTTTTAGTCATCATTTCAAATTCGTTTTGACTTTCTTCCTCTCGTTGATTCTGCAACAGAATAAATTTATGTGGCTTTAATCATAGTTTATTTTTCTTTAACTCCAAATCATAAAATACAAAGCTTGACTAATTACCTTCAAATTTTGGCGATAAATGTTGAACATGGTTTACATTAATTGTTCTTCTCATTGTGGTACATATGTTACCGTTAGATTGACCATAAAATTCATTGAACCCTCTAGAGCAAGATTAACCTCTTGAACTAGAGAGTTTATTTTAGACATTCTAGGTAAGGTACTTTGGAATCCTTCCAAATTGTTGTGTCCCAAGCCGGCGAAGCAACATGTCCTTAAACCATTGTTGGAGATCCATGCACATTTTTTTAAACTCATGACCTAATTGTCACCATTTGGTTATTAAATGTTCTTTTTGGAGGCGTTTCCAACAAACGACGCCGAATATGATGAAAAAAACTCATTCTCATAGTATACCAAAAATATTAGAGTAATATAAATCAAGAGTGTTTGAGGAGCTTAATATTATTCTCGAATCAATCAACCATTTTCACAAGGATTATATCACCTATTTATAACATCATCGTTTTCAAATTATTTGGGATGGGTGACACGTGTATCCTATGACACATATAAGCCATCCATTATAAGAATTACCATTTTAACCTTCAAATGTTATCGGTATTTTAGTAAAATATCATATATTACGTAACGTTTCTACTATTTTCTACCATATTCTAACATCTTTCACCATATTTTACCATCTTCTGCCATATTCTATAATCTTTTTCATTCTTTGTGTTAAGTTTAAGCACTTTCCATCGTCTATTTATCCTTAAATATACACATTTTCAATCACTTTTATCTAGTATTTGTCTCAAATATCTATTATTTTTATCTACGTGGGGCATGCTTGGAGCATTAGTTGCCAAATATTATCTCTTTAGTCGGTGAATCAACTTAGTTATTTTCTTGACACTCCATTTATATATGTTACTCTGAACCTTCCTCTAATCGACACTCTAATGATAAATCTAACCAACGATAAACTTTAATTATATGAATCTCGTTTCTCAAATAAGGTTAATTACATCCCATCAGCATATAACCTTATCACCATGTTAAGGAAAATGATGAATGAAGTTTTCACCAGCTCAAACACATAACTCAAGTCTTGTCGATGAAATATGGAATCTAAGAACTCAACCTACTTTTCAAATTGATGTAGTAACTTCTCTTTCAATCGTGTTAGTTCTGATTCATCACTATGAACCACTCTACAAACATATTGTTAGGGTGGCGACCAAAGCCCCACATCCCACATCGGTTAAACATGGGAAAGATCAGTGGTATATAAGTAAGAACATACCTCGACTAGTATGAGGCCTTTTGGTAGTGGACCAAATGCAAAGCCGTGAGGGCCTTCGGGTGCCAAAGCGGACAATATCATACTAGTGTTGAGATCGGTTGTGTTCTTACTTATATACGGAGGCGGAATATGCGGACCAGACCCCTAATTCACAACACCCATATTCCCTACACGTGGTATCAGAGCCACGTGTTGAAATTAGGGCTTTTGCAATTAGGGTTTCACAATGGCGTCTACAGCAACAAAATACATGATTGAAAAATTTGATGGGGGATCCAGCTTTGCGTTGTGGAAGATTAAACTGAAATCTTTATTGGTACTGCAAGGGCTGTGGAGGGCTGTGGAGAATAAGTTACCAGAAGAGATGAAAGAAGAGGAGAAACAAGATCTTCAAGAAAGGGCTTTGTGCTGGATTTTAATGAGTGTGAAAGACAATGTGCTTCGCGAGATTAGTGGTGAGAAGACTGCTGCCTGCGCATGGAGAAAGCTAGGAGATCTTTACTCAGAGAAATCAGTAGTAAACCGATTATATTTGAAGAAACGTTTGTATGATTTCAGATTGAAAGAAGGTACGTCCATAACAGAGCACCTAGATAATTTTAAATCAATTATAATGGACTTAGAGAACATATATATCAATATTGAGGATGAGGATCAAGCTTTGTTTGTATTGAGATCATTACCAGCTCCCTACGAAAACTTCGTAGATACCATTATGTATGGTAAAGATAAGTTATCGCTAGCAGATGTCAAAGGGGCACTGAAATCAAAAGAGATGAGAAAGTTGCAGCCAGACAATCAAGCTGAAGGGGAAGGTCTTATGACTAGAGGAAGATCTAAAAGCAAAGCTAGTTCTTTAAGAAGGAAGAACTTGAGGTCCAAGTCAAGGGTGAAGCACTCAAACTGTTATGAATGCGATGAGCAGGGTCATTATAGGAGAGATTGTCCGAAACTGAATGGTAAGAAGGGAAATCAAAAGGAAAATGCAGCAAACATTGTTGAAGGTGTGAACGATTCCGACGATAGTGAAAACAGTGGTAAAGGAGATGTATTGTCCGTGAGTTCAGACTTTGGGCAAAACTCTTGGGTACTTGATACTGACACTACATATCACATGTGTCAGTTCAAGCAGTGGTTTGATACGTACAAGCCAATGCAGGGAACTGTCTATTTAGGGAACAATCATTCGTTGACTGTTGGTGGTATTGGTAACGTCAGAATTAGAATGTTTGACGGGGTTGTTAGAATCTTGACGTGCTGGCATGTTCCTGGGTTAAAAAGAAACCTGATTTCTCTTGGGACTCTAGACTCTCGGGGTTACAAGTACCATGCAGAAAATGGTGTAATCAAAGTGACAAAAGGCTCAATGGTATGCATGAAAGGTAGTTTGCAGAAGGGTCTTTACATTCTCCAGGGGAGTGTTGTTATGGGCGATGCTGCAGTAGCATCATCAGGGAGTAATAGCCAAAGTAGGCAGGATCAAAATAAGTTGTGGCATTGGCGTCTTGGTCACATGAGTGACAGAGGATTAGCTGTTTTGGGAAAGAGAGATTTGTTGAAAGGGTATAAAGCAGAATCATTGGGATTTTGTGAGCAATGTGTGTTTGGTAAACAAACTAGAGTCAAATTCAGTAAATCGGCTGTAAGAAAGACTAAAGGCACAGTGGACTACATTCACTCAGATCTTTGGGGTCCAAACAGAATTCCATCCAAGAGCGGAGCCATATACTACATGAGTTTGATTGATGATTATTCAAGGATGGTGTGGGTTTATTTTCTGAAAACGAAAGATGAGGCATATTCAACCTTTGTCAAATGGAAGACGATGATTGAGAAGCAAACAGGAAGAAAAATCAAACGTCTTAGGACAGATAACGGGTTAGAATATTGCAGTCGTGAGTTCAACGAGTTCTGCGAATCTGAGGGAATAATGCGCCATCGCACTTGTTCTAGAACACCACAACAGGATGGAGTCGCAGAAAGAATGAACAAAACACTTTGTGACAAGGCACGAAGTATGCTCTCACATTCTGGTGTGGGAAAGGATTTTTGGGCTGAAGCTATCAATACAGCGTGTTACTTGGTGAATCGGTCTCCATCAACGGCTATTGATTGTAAAACTCCTTTTGAGATTTGGTCTGGATCGTCGGCTGATTATGAACATTTGAGGGTGTTCGGTTGTCCTGCGTATGCTCATGTGAGAGATGGTAAGCTTGAGCCGAGGGAAAAGAGATGCATATTTCTAGGATATGCTACTGGAGTGAAGGGATATAGGTTATGGTGTACCTCTCCAAAGTCTCCAGGTTTTCTCATCAGTAGGGACGTTACTTTTAATGAGTTTGCTTCGATAGACAGTCAGAAGGAAGTAGGAGAAATGGTCGAATCAGGATCGGTTGTGAGTAAACAGGTGGAGCTTGAAGTAGAATCAGTTCCTAGCAGGTCCAATAATTCAAGTGGTTCTGAGGTGGATCCAGAATCAGGAGGTGAAGCGTCAGCATCAGATGATAGTGACGATGATGTGCCTGAACCAGAACAACAACCTTATAGCATAGCATTGGGCAGAGAAAGAAGAGATATTAGACTTCCAAAAAGGTATGCGAATCTAGTTGCATATGCTCTGTCAGTTGCAGAAGAAGTTGAGATGCAGGAACCTAGTAGCTATATAGAAGCTATAGCGAGTTCAGAGGCAGATCGATGGATTGGTGCTATAGGGGAAGAGATTGAATCTCTTCAAAAGAATACTGTGAACGTTGGCTTAACTTTTAACAAAACCGATATTGGTGAATCGCTGAATGATGTTGCAAGATCATTGGTTGGTTTTGTTGATTCTGATTTTGCAGGTGATATGGATAAAAGAAGATCTCTGACAGGATATGTATTTACTCTAGCTGGGAGTGCGATCAGTCGGAAAGCACAGTTGCAAGCTACTGTAGCTTTGTCTACAACAGAGGCAGAGTACATGGCGGTAACAGAAGCAGTTAAAGAGGCAATATGGTTGCAAGGTTTGGTGGCAGATTTGGGCTTGGATATGACTACTACAAAAGTGTTTTGTGACAGTCAAAGCGCCATACACCTTACAGGGAACCAGATGTACCATGAGCGTACAAAGCACATAGATGTCAGGTATCATTTTATTCGTGATATAATATCAAAGGGAATTGTTGATGTGAAGAAAGTGTCTACACACGATAATCCAGCAGATATAATGACCAAGACAGTATCAGTTCGAAAGTTTAGGGAATGCCTAAACTGGATCGGTGTTCGCAGTATAGAGTGAATGCCTTAAGGGCATTTGGTGAGTCAGAAGAAGAGAAGATTCTTTGTTGATAGTGAAGAAAGGATATTCGCCTCAAGGGGAAGATTTGTTGTGAATGAGTCGAATAGTGCCTTGACAGTGTACTGTGTCCGGCAGTTCGAATAGTGCCTTGACAGTGTACTGTGTCCGGCAGGACAGTTTTGTATTGGATATTGTTCAATCACTTCAAAAGAGTTAGTCTTGTGGTAGGAGCCCATTAGGCCCATAGTCTAGTAAGTTTATTAATTCCCTATAAATAGATTACTATGGCGACACAAAACACAATCTCAAATCTGTAACCTTTTCTATCATAGTGAAACTCTTTTCTCTGGCGTCGCCCGTGGACGTAGACAATTGTCAAACCACGATAAATCCTGTGTTTCATTTAAATCTTTCATTCGCATATATTTTGTGCTTGAGCCATTTAGTGATAATTGCATAGTATTTTATAACACATATAAATATTCTTTCCTCTTTGGTAATATGTTCAATAATAGAATCACTCGCAGTTATTAGCGGAAAGGTCATTTAGATTTCTTTAAAATTGATAATCGAGTATATTAGTCAGATAACATATCCGCATACAATTTCTTATGACAACTTGTGTTGTTATGTACCGGATCCAAAATTAAAATTGATCCAATGTAAACCTAAAAATGCACACCAATCTTTGAAGAATTCATTTCATTCAAGCACCACATTCGGTTATCTCGGCTTTGACCAATAGCACTTACCTTCACCTACAAACAACTATCAGTGGAAAAAATACTATAGAGGAAGATCCTCAAAATATAGTAGGCTTTGCAATATCTGACTTGGAAATCCACTGCTACAACTTTAAATGTGAATTATAGTAATAATTGACAATTGTTTCTCTAAGTCCAAAATGTTAATGGTTAATACTACTTTAGAGATTGATGTTTTTTACTGTAAATAAATCGTCAATATTCAGCACCATAATAGCGCCATGATTCACCAAATTTGTTGTAGGAAGTGTAAATAATAAATAATTATTCAACTTTTTAAAATTTTAATAAAAATTGTATGAAGAGGAAATGTATCGTATTCATTAATAACTGGCTCGAGTTTGGTAAATTTTTATGGGTTACTGTTGTAGCATGTCTTCCTTCAGTTACCGAAAGAAATGTCTATTTGTAACGTCAATTGGAAGCAAATTCTTCTTTTATGTTCTTGTAATAAATAATTCATTATCAATTTTATTTAACTATAAAAAAACTTATCTATTGTTATAATATATGTTAAGTCGAATGTGAGAAGTAACTTTGGAATATCACAATCGTCATCAAAATCTATATACAATCGGACTAAGTCACCAACTTACACTTGATTAATTCGTTTCCAAACATCTTGTTTTCCCAAAAATGATTAAAAAAAATAATACTAGTTATTTTTGTAAGAAAGTACAACCCTTTGTTAAGTATTCACCGTCGACCAGAGCTGCCATGCAAAGCGACAACCCTGAAAGAGAGGTGATGATCGAGACAGACAGCAGATTGAAGTGTTCACGTAGGGCTAAATCAATACGCGTGATGAACATGCGTTTCGGGTCTAAGAGCCAAGATATGCTGGACCCAAAGCCTTCTACTAAAGTCTCATAAGAATGATGTTCCATGTGCTATTCGTGTAACCAAACAGTCCATGTATTAATGAACAGAATTGTGTAACAAACTATGGAATATTTCATAATTTGTTACAGCCTGTACTTGTATATAAATCAAGTGTTACAGTGAATGAAAAATAACAAGAAATATACAAAGTATCTCTCACTCACTCTTCCTATTCTCAACTTGGTATCAGAGCAATTCTGATCCTTCGAATGGAAAACTCTGATGAATCTCCATCTCTATCTCCAGACTCCATAAGATCCATTTTTCCCAACAATCCATCTGCTGCTCCAAGGAATCTACAGTTGCATTCAATCAACAATGCAAACAACATCAGGCTCGATAGAAGTAATTATCTTATATGGAAAACAGTTGTCTTACCAATGATCAAAGGTAACAAACTAGGAGGCTATATCTTAGGTGAGAAGAATTGCCCTCCTAAATTTACTACTGATAATGAGGGAAATATCTCTAAGAATCCAGATCATAAACAGTGGATCTCAAAAGACTAGCTGTTACTTGGATGGTTGTATTCAACCATGAGCCAGGTAGCAGCTCAATTGATGGAAGAAGAGACCTCCAAAGGCCTTTGGGAAGCAGCTGGTAAATTGTCTGGCTCACAAACAAGAGCCAGAGTCACTTATTATAAAATAGAGTTCCAGAGAACTTGGAAAGGAACTACTGCTATGATCGAGTACTTGAATAAAATGTAGATAATCTTTGATAATCTCATCATTGCAGGAAGTCTTACCTCAATGGATGATGTGATCACTCAGGTTCTTGCAGGAATTCATGGTGATTACACTCCCATAGTGGTGAGTCTTGGTGACAAAGAAGGCCTGACTTGGCTTGATCTACAGACTAGTCTTCTAACCTTTGAAAGTAGGTTGGAACAACTTATTGACCTGCAAAATACAATGTCAACCATTAGCATTTCAAGTGCTAATTATATACAAAGAAGTGAATCAAAATAACAAGCCAGTAATGCAAGTCCAAGATGATACTCTGGACATAACAGAAATTATAGGGGCAGATCTAATTCTAACTTTAGAGGTCGAAGCAGTTTCTACAAGGGAAAATGTGGAAGGGTTTGCTCAGAACAAACCAACCTGTCAAATTTGTAGCAGATATAGTCACTCTGCTATAGTCTGCTACTATAGAGATGATCCATCAGTTATGGAGTCAACATCTTCAGAGAATCCTAAGTCTGAAGGAGATCATAGTGCCTTGCTTGCTGCTCAAGAAACAACAGCAGAGGGAGTGTGGTATGCTGACAGTGGTGTCAGCCACCATGTCACAGGTAGTACCAGTCAAATGACTCAGAAACATGACTACTCAAGTAACAAGTATGTCTTAGTTGGTAGTGGTGAGAGACTTCCAATCTCTCATATTGGTGAAACTTCACTGCAATCCCTAACTAAACAGTCTCTTATTCTTAAACCTATACTTCATGTTCCTAAAATCAATAGAAAACTTCTTTCTATTTCTTAGCTTACAAGTTATAACCATGTTTTTGTTGAATTTCACAACGATTTTTGTCTTGTGAAGGACAAGGTAACATGGAATATACTGCTCAAAGGCAGGTCTGAAGATGGGCTATACAGGATGGACACTCTTTCTAAATCTCTGCCTATCAAGTCAGTTAGTCACAGTCCATAAGTTCATTTGTCTAATATCTCTTTGAGTCATTCTAATGTGTTTGCTAGTAGTGTTTATGAGTCTCTTAAAGATGGATGACATAGGAAGCTTGGTCATCCATCTCAGAATGTTCTAGCTAATGTTCTCAAGTCATGTAATCTTCACTTTATTTCAAGAGATAATAGCAGGTTTTGTGAGGCTTGCCAGTTGGGAAAGTCTCACAGTCTTTCCTATTCTACATCTACTTCTCATGCTAGTAATGTTCTAGATCTTATTCACACTGATGTCTGGGGGGCTGCTCCTATTTTATCTACTGAGGGGTTTAGATACTATGTGTTGTTTCTTGATGACTTTTCAAGGTACTCTTGGGTATATCCTATTAAAACCAAAGGTCAAGTTCTTGAGGTGTTTAAGGCCTTTAAGGTTCTTATTGAAACACAGTTTGAGAGGAGAATTAAAGTTGTTTAAAGTGACTGAGAGGGAGAGTTCAGGCCTTTGGCTACCTTAGCTAAAGAGAGTGGTTGAATAATACCAAAAATACGCATAACAAGGAATTAAATCAGAGTAAAAAACTTTATTTGCTTAACAAGAAGAAAATATCCATATCACAGAGTCATGCTCTGTGAACATACTTGGAAAATTCTAGAAAAATCCAAGTACATAATCATGTTGTTCTAAAACTAATTATCTACATACTACACCTAATTAGTTAGTAAGCTAAATAGGGAATATTACGTGTGCTAGAAGTACAAAGACTCATCAACAAAAAATACAAAAGAGATCTCGTATAGAAAAAAGTTTTACAAACATCAATTGCTCATATATAAATTACAAAAAAAACAAAAAACAATAATATAAATATGTACAAAGTTAAAGAAAAATCTAATAAACATGGAGAAACACCTTCAGCCAATCAGGCACAATCTACCTCGGGTGTATCTTCAAGAAAATAACTCTATTTGGCATCCTCAAAATAGTTAGAAGCATCATGAACTTCATGTTTTTCAATCTTAACGAATATAATTAACTTAGAGACAAATATACTTTGTAGTAGTATAAAATAAACAGTTTACAACACATATTTATAGGAAATTTTGAATATATACCTAGTCGATAAGAAAGTCAAGTCTTTGTGCACATCCTTCGATATTGAAGAAGTGACATCTGCCTTCGATTTTGTGTATGCCAGAATACCAAACACACTTGTTTATACAATTTCATATCTAAATACTTTTGCTCGAACTGCCGCTAAATTCAAACATGCTTCTGACAAATCAAGAGACTTACTGGCCAAAATGTTTGCATGAGATTTTAACTGACATGATAAAAGCTTCTTCATCTCTAGAATTTCGTTAAGCATTTCTTGCAACTGTCTTTCTCTCTTAACATTAGATTCAAGAGCGTTCCTTTGGTCGAGACAATAAAAAGAAGGTGAAGCACCCTATAAAAAACCTGAAGGTTTGATGGTTGATCCAAAGGATTAACTTGGGAATGATGATAGATTATCAACCTATTTGAATTAAGTTGTAACAAAAAATAAACTATAAAATAAAATATGAAAATAAAAGTACTAACTTTAAAAACAAGATCTAGCTGGCGACCAGCAAGCTCTAAATGGGAAAGAAGAAGAGGCAAACGCTTATGCCCGATTATAAGAAAATAAAATTGAATAATAGCCTCCAAAATCTAGGTGTCAGAAAAGAAAAATGAAGATGAAGTAAAAGCTTCATGTCGTGAAGGACATGCGAACCTAAAAATAATTTCACTTGTACCAGTGAGATTACCGTTGGATGCCAATGGAATGACAACTCCTGACAGAGAGAAAGAACTACCAAGAGCAGAATATGACATGGTACATGTGTTGAAAAATCAACAACATGTTGGGGAAGCTACGAGCACTTTCCTCCATAGCAACAATGATTTCAGAATTTCAGTGAGTGAAGTATTCATAAGCTCTCTAGGCTCACATATATCACACTTATCATCTTAGGAAATCCTAAAGATAGCATAACCACCAATTTCTGATAAAGCTAAAAAACCAGTTTCTTTATCAACGAGAAGAGATGATTTAAAAGCACACATTGTTACTTAATCCTCGAGGCTCTGAGAAATTAAGTGGAAGTCTGAATGTTGCCCTAAAAAAAGTTCGCATTAGAAACTCATGTGTTGGATGATACAACACGATCAAACGGGTATGTGATGTTTGATGGGTTGCAAGGCAACGAGGAAAGATAACCAGATTTATTGGCAACCAGTAGAAGGGATGAGTCAGTATTCAGTTGAAGAGGTGACGGAGGTCGTAAAGGGAGATGATCATTCATTACATAAAGAAAAATATACACAACTTGGGATACAAATTTATATTTACTATTGATGAGTCCAGATTATTCCGTCACAGCTCCCTGTATTATCCGGACAAGGGCAATTCGGACATGACTTGCCACTGAACTATCCAAACAGGACAAAAGTAAAGAAACAACTAAACACTTTTTGACTAAGCTATGTGTTAATCAGCTTAATAAGTAAATGGGAGTCATGCATATTCATATTAGCATTAAAAAATATAACAATTTATTTCACAACTATACCTACAAGAAATTAACATATCCAAACACATAATTTTGTGAAGCAAATCATAGAATACAATTTAAAATAATTAACATCTAATTTAAAAAATATCTTATTTAAAAAAAAAACCATCTTGTTGCTGCTATCGCCAGGCGAACCACTAGTGAGTAGTAGATGTTGCAATCACTAGGTTGCACCTAGCAAATAATCCCCCATTACTCTCACATCGACTGAGTTTGCGAATCCTCGCAGATTACGGTGTTCATCCACAGTATCAGCAGTTTGCTGGTCATGATGAACATCAAGTCGTTGATGAGCATTATCCCAATAGTTTGAATTGATTCCTTTAATTATAGCTAGTTTTATACTAAGTTGGAGAGAAAATTTAAGTCACCAAACGAACTCTAAACTCATCGAAGGTATGACATAATAATTTTTTTTTTAAAAACGGTTACAAATAGTTTAAACTCAAAAATAATTATCTCTAAATACTAATTTAACACAAAATAATTATTAATTATTTATTAAATATTAAATAACTATTAATAAATAAATTTCCATAAGTTTTCTTTCTTTCTGTCTAAGCCCATTATTATAAAAAAAAATTGATTTATTAAATTATTATTGTTTATTTATTTAATTATTTTTTAATTTACATATATTATATTTATTTTATTTTATTTTTTAATTTTGTTTCTTTTGTGATATATAGGGCCTTTATAAGTTTCTTCTTGAGAAGTTTACAAATATATTAAGCACCGTGGTTTTCAAGAAGCAACTAGTTGGCGCCATTTGTCCTTCAAAAGTTTCTCCCAAGAAATGGAAGAACACCGTAGCCCCTCACCCAGATCCTGTTCCGCATCCTAAGTTGCCGGGACAACGATTCACTAAAGCAATTTAAACACCCAATGCCGTCAACAACAACCCCACTGGATCAACAACAGCGGCGAACGCCGTTGGACCGATCCCCACCCACCCGGAAAGTAAAGGCCGTCCACTATGTAAGTTTTTTTTTTTTTTAAGCAGAATAATAACCTTTATTAATGAAACAACCCGATTCAGCCCATAGCAGGCCAAACCAAATGACACAATACAGTCAAAATCGACCAATTGGTCAAAAAACCTAACCGTAGATCAAACAGAGACAACTCTCATTCATCTTCCTCTTTCTTTCGCCTCCCAACACCAGACCTCCCTCCATTGATAATCAAACCCTAAACAGATTTCAAACAAACCAATACAACAACTTCATACCCTTACTACATACCCCAGATCTAAACTTTCTAAAAAAGTTATGGCTAATAACCCAGCAGGAGCAGAATGATTATTGTAGTTCACTTTCTGCTTACACTTAAGGGTCCACTTCGCGAGCCAATCCGCCGCTTGGTTCTGGACCCTTGAGATGTGAGCAATAGCCATGCCAGGACGCAAAGCTCTTCTGCAAAATTTCACTATACTATCTACATGATTAATTCGCGAAGCAATCTGATTGATAAGAATCTGGGAGTCAGATTCGACATCGACGCAGCTCCATCCCTCCTTGAAGCAGATAACAAGCCCTAACAACAATGCTAGAGATTCAGCCTGAATCGGGGACAACTTGCCAAGGAGGTAACCATAGGCAGCCAAGATCACACCCTCCGTGTCCCTGAACACGATTCCAGCAGCAGACTCGCCGTTGTGAATGCACGACGCATCTACATTCAGCTTGATTCGACCAGATAACGGGCGAGACCACTTCAGGTACAATGGCGAAACCTTTTTTTTAATAGAGCTTTCACATCCTAGCATAGAACCTGTACTGTTAATACCAGACCAGTGTTTTAGATTAAATGAACCCTTGATGTCTAGACCCTTAATGATAGAAATAATTTTATCAATGGCCATAGGAACACTCATACAAATACCACTATGCTTAAACAAGTTTCTGGCCTTCCAAATTATCCAAAATATAATTTGAGGGATTAAACGAGTAATATGAAATTTAGCCTTAGAATAGCTAAACCAGCACCTCAAAACATGAGAAACAACCATATTTCTCCTAATGTTAATCTTAAAAGAGACTGAAAACCAGTTCCAAATTTGCCAGGCAAAAGGACAATTTATAAACAAATGGTTCATATCTTCACAATGCTCACAAAAAACACATTTCGAAACCAAAGTAAAATGTCTTTTAGTCATAATAGAATCAACTGATATAAAATTCTTTAAAATCTCATAAATGAAAATTTTCTAGGGATTTTTGAATTCCAAAGTTTCATATATATAGATGAGACAGTGTACTTATCTCTTAATTGTTCCCATGTAGATTTCAGGTTAAAGAGCCCATTGTCAGAAGCAATCCAGCAAATTGCATCCTCCTTCTCAACAATGTAAGTATCCATAATTTTACTGACTCTATCAGCATCAATAAAGTTCAGAACATCCTTCAAATACCAACCATTACTTTGCCAATAAGAATTAACTTTTACATTTATGTACCAGGACACATTTTGCTCAGTAGCAATAGCTGGCATACCATGCCAAGAATCCTTCCAGAAGTCGATGCTGCCATTGCCCAAAGACCAGGTAACATTCTTATCTGCCTGATTTCTAATGCTGCATAATCTCTTCCATACAAGAGAGCCATTCATGTTAACATACAGAGGATGATTGCTCTTACAGTAAATATCATTCATTGCATTAGCCCATAAACTATCATTCATTCTGAATAGGAACCACAACTTCTGAGAAAAACAATTCTGCACATCCACAATAGACCTAACATTAAGACCACCCTCGTTAAAGGGCTTACAAATGTAGCTCCATGTGGACCAGTGAATAGCCTTCTGACCATGTTTAGACCTCCAAAGGAAACTGTTACAAATCTGATTAATCTTATAGATGATGGACTTAGGCAGGACACAACACTGCAACCAGTAGTAAACAATAGGTAGAAGAACATTAGTGATAAGAGAAAGCCTACCACCAAAGGATAGAACTTTGCTCTCCCAAATAGAAATTCTGTCATTAAGTTTATTAAGCAATGGAAGAAAAACATTTGCCTTGTTATTGTTAGCAATAGTAATACCAAGATGAGATAGAGGCATAAAATCAACCTCAAGACCAGTCTGAAGATTTAGTTCATGCCTCCTAGAATAGTGAAGCTTACTAGAAACAATTAGCTTTGTCTTAGCCTTGTTTATAGCTTGACCTGAAGCTGCCTGATACAAATCTAAAAAATTGCTAAGAGAAGTAATAGAGGTAGACATGCCATTAGTGAAAATTAAGATGTCATCAGCAAACATTAAGCAAGGAATGACTAAAGAACATCTTGAACTGTACCTAATAGAAGGATTAGTTCTGAAAAGATTATCAAGGCCCCTACTAAGGAACTCTTCACTAAGGATAAAAAGGCTAGGAGAAATAGGATCTCCCTGCCTGATACCTCTATTCATTTTGAAGTAATCATAGGACCCCCCATTAATCAATACAGAAATATGAACATCAGAAATTAAAGTTTTAATTAGATTAATAAAACAATTATTAAAACCAAAAGAGTATAAAACCTTTAAGATAAAGGAATGAGACAGCCTGTCAAAGGCTTTAGACATATCCAATTGGACAACCATATTACCCCTTTTAGGCTTTTTATTAATGTCAAAAAGTAATTCCTTAGCCAAGAGAATATTGTCCTGAATTAATCTTCCCTTAACAAAAGCAGATTGACACTTAGACACAACTTTAGAAAGGATAGTAGACATTCTAGAGTTCACAAGAGCAGAAAAAATTCTATTAACCATAGTGCACAGCCCAATAGGTCTATAACTATCCCACCAAATAGGATTAGACTTTTTAGGAATTAAACAAATGCCTGTAGCAAAAATACCAGAAGGAATAGGACTTCCTTTAATATAGGTATTAAAAGCCATGCAATGGTCAATTTTAATAATCTGCCAACAAGATTTAAAAAACATCAAGTTAAAACCATCAATTCCAGGGGCACTATCCCCCTTCATATTACAAATAACACCCCAAATTTCATCCTCAGTAACTTCTCTGAGCAATAAACTATTGTCCTCAGCAGAAACTAAAGAAGGAATACAGTCAAAATGTAAATCATTTAAAAGCCTGACCTCTTCATCTTTATTAATATAGGGATCAGCAGAGAGAATACTTTTGAAGTAACCAGCAGCAGAGTCACCAATCCCTTGCTTATCCAGGATCCAGGTATCACCCTCTCTAACACTTCTTATCTCATTTATTCTTTTTTTCTTAGCAATATAACTGTAAAAGATTTTAGAATTAGCATCACCTTCATGAAGCCAGTTGTTAAAGCATTTTTGCCTTAGAAAAGCTTCTTCATTCCTTAGAGCCTTGATATATAAAGCATTAGCCATAGCTAAGTTAGAAGCAGACTGCATATCATTGTTAGCATAATGGATAATTTCCATGGCTTTAACCTTAGAGTCAGCCTCCTTAACACTATCAAAAATATTACCAAACTTTTCCTTGCTCCAAATCTTAAGACACCCCTTCAATCTTCTGAGCTTATACCAAAACGTTTTACTAGGATGACAAACCAGAGGCATACTCCAATCCTGCATCACAGTACTTATAAAGGAATCATCATTACACCAGAAGTTTAAAAATCTAAAGTTCTTTTTCATATTAACATTGTTTGTATCATTGTTAGTATTAACCATAATTAAAAGAGGCGCATGGTCAGAACAAGTTCTGGCCATGTGCAAAACCTGAGTATTAGAAAACACCTCCACCCATTTGTCATTAACAAGAGCCCTATCCAGCCTTCGCCATTTGTTACCTCTAGCCCAAGTGTACTTAGAACCACAAAAACCAGCATCATGTAGATTACAGCTTCTAATCATATCATTGAAGTCATTCATACTAGATTGACTAGAAGTAATACACCCCAACTGCTCATCATGCATAGAAATGGTGTTGAAGTCTCCTACACACATCCATGGCATCTCATTAACACAGATAGACTTAATACAGTTCCAAAGATCCACCCTTTGCAATCTGCTACACTTTGCATAAACAGCACTAACATAGAATAACTCATTAATATTAGGATACTCCCACTCCATGTGAATACACTGCTCAGCATTAAGAATGACCTTAATGTTAACCTCAGAGTCCCAAAAAATCCACAACTTGTCAGATATGTTAGCAACATACTTATCGAAACCCAGCACCTCAGCAACAACATTAATCCTCTCCCCTTTAGACATAGGCTCTTGAATCACCATGACTTTGATATTTTCAGAACTCTTAATTGATTTTAATCTTCTCAAGGTGGGTCTGTTAGACACACCCCGAGCATTCCAGTTAATCACTCTGATCATTATCAGAGTAAGATTTACTAGCTTTGTCTCTTAATACAAGAGACTTGATTCTTAACTTCTCTTTTGATCCTTTTTTCTTTGCAGATTTCAGCCTAGCAGAAAGAATCTCACTGAAGCTATTCTGTGGAGAGCAACTACCCCTATTAGGATCTGGAGATTCACAATGTTTCAATTTATTAGGAGACATTGTATTAGTATCATGTGAATCCTCATCCACATATGTAACTTCTTCAATTTTCTTTAAAGCTTCAATCACACCATTATCACTGCTTGTATTACCATTATTTGAAATCTGATGAACAATATTATCAACATTGGCAATCAAATGAGAATTCTCTTCATTGCTTTCCATTATTCCATCTTTCAAATCATTTTGCACAACAACTGATTTCAGTTTCCTTTTATAAACTTTAAGAGTTTCTTTAGTAATCTCCCTAGCAACAGGCGGATCCATATCAACAGATGGAACTAAATCTTCAGAATTTTCATTAATCACAACATTATCAACCTTCTTTCCAATGTTCTTGATACTAATCTGACTATCAGCCTGAACCACGTTCTTTTCCAAACCCTCACGAGCCTTACTCTTCTTACAGTCAGAACAAGAATGTCCTATATGATAACAGTTTGAACAATACTGCGGAACATTCTTATAACTAATTGATATCCAGAAGCCATCATTAATCCCGAATCCAATCCACATTCGTCTTTGTAAAGATTTCGAAATATTGACTTCAACCTGAGCGTAGCACACACCAGCATGGGCACGATTCTCATTAGGCACAACAACCTTATACACTGGGCCAATAGCAGAGGCTATTTCATGAATCAGATTAGAATCAAACAAGCATTCTGGCAGTTGTTCGAACCTTACCCACAGCAACACAGTTGGATCCTCGATCTTTTTATTGAAATTGTGTCTCCATCTCAAAACCCTCATAACCATATCATCAAACCTCCATATGTTACGAGACCATAACTTTGCCACATCTTCTTTTAAAACAAATTCGAAGAAGATATGATGAGAATCCCAAACCTTGTACCAATATGAACCACAAAATTTCAAATTTTCCAAAAAAGCATCCAACTTCTGCTTCTTTGGAATACCAGTACTGAATTTTCCGATTAACGTTGTTTTAGAGTTTTTTAATAGACTCTGTTTAACCTCTTCACTGAACTGAACAGAAAATTGTTGCTCTGTTTTATGAATAAATTCTGACTTAAAAGTCTTGACGTTGTCACCTGTCTTGAATAATTCGACAAACTTCCTATTTAACTGATTAGGCATACCGGTCATCGGACGAAGAGCCGGAAACTCTTCGTTATTCATGTCCATAATCTTAAAGACGAACTGCTCTGTTTTCAAAGAAAAAACAGAACAGAACAAGAAAAGATAAAGAATCACCAAATAAATCAGAAGTAACAGAAAAGATGAATCAGAATGAAACTCGCAGAAACAAATTAACTCCAGGCAGTCAAATTCAATCACCACAACACAAAGCAGAGATTGCTTTGAAGAAAAACGAATAACCGATAAGATCTGAAGAATCAGCTAACAATCTGAAAAATCAAATTTAGATAAAGGAAGGAGATGAAAGACGTCGGCCAACACCAACAATCCGGCGAAGAATGACGAAGAAAGAGGAAGAAACCGGCGTTACATTCTTTCCGTCCACTATGTAAGTTTCTTTCTTGGTATTATGAAATTCAAGAATTAGTATTTTTGTTAATTTTAAATCCATTCTTGATACATAAATTTATTGAACCATTTTTAATATATATAAAAAAACATAGGTTATTATTAAGTATATAACATAAAGATTAAATACCCGAAATTCTTTTGATAATCAGTGGTTAGATCGTTATTGAGTTTCTTCTAAGTATTAAATTTTTTAAATTCAAAATAATCTTGTGCTATTTTGTGGATTCGATTTTTTTACCTCCGATGGAAGGGTTTCTTACAAAAGGAATAAAATATAACTTTACTGTACATATACTTACCATCCTACGGAAGAGGTAATATCCGGCGACTAATTTACTATGTTACTATGTTATAACATGGATCCGCTAAATTTTTACTATGTTATAACATGGATCCGCTAAATTTTATTTATATATAATTATCGTACACCAGATCTTAAATCTAAGATATTATCCACGGTTCATGAGCTGCATAGAGAGATGTGTATTATATCCGACGTTGGTACAGTTTATGGTGTTACTATTTGGAGTCTTAGGCGTACTCTTAAATTTACCGTACGGAATTACAGGTTTATAACTTGTGTTCTAACTAATTTGCATTTGATATTCTAAAAACCTAAGCGGTTGAGATTCCATTTCATATTGAGTGTTTTTTTAACTAAGTTCGACCTTTATTTGGTTTGTTGTTTTTGGTTAGATCCTTCTCTATGATGAATCTCAATCTTTTAGATATTAAATGTTTTAGTGTAATTGGATTGACCAATCAGCAAATGTAGTCGTAATATTTTATCGTACAAATCGAAAAGTGCGGAATACACATTTGTAAGAAAATATTGCGATTAATGAAAGGGATCAAGAGGCTTAACCTCTTGTGGAGTCCAATAGCCGTGGTATCTGGTTGGGATCGAGCTGTTTATTGAACAAAAAAAAAATTATAATTGAAAAACAGTTTTGTTGGTTAGTCGGATATTGATAGTGGCGGAACCATGAATTGAAATAAAAGGGGTAAACAAAATTTATAGAAGTCGTTCAAAGTTTTAGAAACCGATAGATGAGTTGACTACGATGATTCCTTATATTTTGGAAATTGTCGTAAAGTGGTTTCATTATCATGTTTTCTAAAAATCTTTCTCTCATTGTATTCAAATGTCGCATATCCTATTCCGCAAGTCGGTTTTCATAAGATTCATTGTTGAAAATACTATTTCCACTAATATTGTAGCAACCGGGAGAATTAATGTCAATTCGATCAAACGATACACCAATGATAAACTTTGATGTTTTCAATAGCAACTAGTATCTTAGTTATGTCTCTCAAATCTTCAATATTGGAGAACTTGTCTTTGTCAATTATATCGTCGACGTATGTTTCAAGTTGAAATATAAACCTCTTACGCTCGAAATAATAAAATTCATTTGGATAAACTTTTGTTAGACGAATCAACTTGTGAATATTGAAATTATCAAATGATTGTTTTGGACTAAAACAATTTATGCAAGTAAGAAACTCTATATTTGTTTCTGGAAAATAATGTTCCATCTCTTGAATAAGTAAATCTAGAACCTGTAAATGTAGAGAAATTCAGAGTTTAGAATTATATGTATAAACATATTATCATCTCAAAATTAAAATCAAATACATAGTAAATTTATCTGGCAATAGATCTACAACTTGTAATGATGGTAATTAGTTACAGGTTCATCTTGTTTCATACATACACGAGTCTTGATTGTATCTTCCATATTAACAATGTCAATGAAATTATACACACAAAACTTCTCAACTTGGTCCGAAAAAGTATCCCAACAATTCTCTATATAGTTGTATTAATCAAAGAAATAGCTTGCGCAATATTTTGGTCTCACCTTTGTAAACATCGTGATAAAAAATCTGTTGACCCAAGCAACTCAATCATCAAATACAACATAAAGATGAAATCATAACTCCCCATTCACATAATCAATATTTTTTTATCTGTCTCTATATCTTGATTAGAACCATCTTTATATACATGTTCAAGCCCTATAACTAATTGAATACCACATACTCTTCAACCGTAGAAAAATATTAAAATGTGATCCCCATCGAGTGTCACACTGTCGTTTCAAACTTATTTTTTGGTTTTTCACTTTCTCACTTGTAATTTCTCCATTTTCAAGAGATGCAACAATTCATTTATACTCAACGTGCCGTAGTTTATCCTCATTCTACAAGATGTTCGACATGTGTTTACAATCATAGTGATAATACTAAAAAATTACTAATGTGATGCAGACAGTGTAACGCTGGAATTTATGAAGACTGGTGATCATCCAAAGCATGCGGTGAATTGACAGTTTGGAGCTCCGATGTCTGATTTTGACCCACAACACCTTGTTTCGAAGGAAACGACGCCACGAAGGCAAGTCACCAGCTTTGCTCGTGAGATATGGGCTTTTTTGGGCATTTAGGCTCATCTATCAGCTTATTTCGAGTTTTTAATAATTTGGGATATTTTAGTAATTTTCTTATTTTAGTTTTAGGGTTTCAATTGAAACCTTATATAAACATATGTTCTTTACATTATTTGGGGAGAATTTTTTATTAAATAAAATTAGAGTTTATCCCTCTATCTAGCTTCTTTTGCGTTCTACTCTGTATCATAATGGCATTATGGTCTTTCGTAACAAGTGACAATAACTAGTTAAAGTTGGTGCACAAAATAATGACATATTTGGTAGATTTATATGTATAGACATATTATCATCTTAATTTAATCAAATACGTAGTAAATCAACCTAATAATAAGTGTCCATCTTATAATGATGGTAATTAGTTACACACCTATCTCGCTTCATACACACACGAGTCTTGATTGTATCTTCCATATTAATAATGTGAATGGATTTATACACACAAAACTTCTCAACTTGGTCCAAAATATTATCCCAGCAGTTCTCTCTGTAGGTGTATCAATCAAAGAAATAACTTGCGCAATATTTTGGTCTCTTCGTTGTAAACATCGTGATAAAACATCTGTTGACCCAAGAAACTCAATTATTAAATGCAAAATAAAAATGAAATCATAACTCTTCATTCGCATAATCAATATTTTTTATATGTCTTTATTATCTAGATTAGAACCATCTTCATATACATGTTCAGACAATATAATTTATTGAAGACCACATACTTCTCAACCCTAGAAAGTATTAAAATGTGATCCTCATCGAGTGTCACCTTGTCGTTTCAAACTCGTTTTTTGTTTTTCCCTCTCCCACTTGTATTTTCTCCATTTCTTCAAGAGATGCAACAATTCTTTCAAACTCAACGTGTCGTAGTTTATCCCTCTTTCTACAAGATGTTCCACACGTGTTTACAATTATAGTGATAATGATAAAAAAATCATTAATGGCACTATGTTCTTTCACAAGAGTGACAACAACTAGTTAAAGTTGGTGCGCAAAATAATGAACATATTTAGAAGATTTATTTTGATTCGATATAAGTGTTTTCAAACCATTAAATTCTCTCTAATGGTATTCAATATTTTTTCTTTGATTTTAAAACAAAAAAAACTTTTTTCTAGCTTTGATTATATAGTTTGTTCACATCACCTTCATGTTCTCTAAATTTTTCATGTGTTTTTTTCCAATTCTTAAAACCCTTTGTAAAAAACACGTAATCTCCATAACAATTAGCATTAACTGGCTTAAAAAGGTAACACCAAAAACAAAATACCGTATCATTGTGCACACTATATTCCAACCATGAATATTTTTCAAACCATGTAATTTGAGAACTCTGGTTATCTTTCGCAACTTTTGTTTGGGGAAATTTTGATTTTTTTATTGACAATGTCCTTTTGGGATGAATTCTTGTCGAATTTCATCAATAACATTGATATCAAATTCTCCAATAAGTTGGCGTAGCCCCGCATCACACCAGAGACGGATTTAAAGGGGATATGGGTATGCCCAAGACAACCTTAAATCAATGAAATAAATTTAGTATAGTGGTAAAGATCTCTTCTAAAATACTTGAGGTCATGAGTTCAAATCCTAATTGGAAAACACTTAAAAATTAGGGATTTTTCTCTACTTATTTCATTCTTTAATGAATCTTGATTGCATATTCATTGCAAATTATGTAAAAATACAATTTATTGTATTTTGTATATTGGAATAATTAAGCAAATTGGTGATTATTTAACCTATTTCATAGGGATGATGGATGAATTTGAAAATTGCGTATTGATAAATTTGTAATATTTTATATTTTATATTTTATATTTTATATTTTATATTAATTGATTTATGATTATGTGTCATATTTTGCAATCTTTTATATGAAAATTATATTTTTTTATTTAAGAAAATTATTGTACTCATTCTTTTTAAATAAATTAATGTCTTGAATGTATTCGATCAAATTATTGAACTAATTGTTTTCTCAATGAATATTATTGTACCGAATGTATTTATAATATTTTTTAATTAATTTATATATAATTTATGGAGCACAAATTGTGGTTATTAACTATTTGGTACTCTTGGATTCAAGCTATGTAAAACATAATAAATCCAAAAGACTTGCTCCGTTTTTGACAATTCCCCATTATTTCAAGAATAATTGTTATTTACATGTCATAAACTTTGTGATGAAAGAGTTGGGTGATCGATTTACACCGGAAAATGTTGAGTTGTTAAATTGTGTAGCATGTTTGAATCCATGTTCTTCATTTGAATACAATGAAACTAAATCACTTGTGAGGTTGGCAAGATTCTATCCAAATAACTTCGAGGATATTAGTGATAAAGAGTTTTCTAGCCAATTTGTGACTTATATTGCACGTGTCAAAATGAATGATAATTTTTCCAATTAGAAGAGTATCTTGGATCTATGTAAGACTCTTGTTCGCACAAAGAAACACAAGATATTTGAAGATAGCTTTGTCATTACCGGTTGCTACCGCAAGTGTTGAGCGACTATTTTCTAGTATGAAATATGTGAAGAATGAGTTGAGAAATAGAATGGAGAATCCATGGTCTACTGACTGTTTAGTGACATTTGTGGAGATAGAAGTATTTTCTATGGTTGATGATTCAGATACTATCAAACGCTTTCAAGGTATGAGTAAGAAAAGAATGCATTTACGCTTCGCGTAGACTATATTTTCATTTTGAGTTGTAATCAAAATATATACATATTTTTAATATGCGATATTAAGATATTTATCTTTTACGGATTTTTTTGAATAATATTTTTTCGGAATACCCTAAATTTTCGTCATGGATCCGCCCCTGCCTCTTATGGTAACTGAGATATATCCTGATAACTCCACTAGTTGGAAAATATCCTGAAAAAATATAATGATAATCATGTCAAATAATTAGCATAAACACTTGTAATTTGGACTTTAAAAGACTTTTACATCTTATATTGTGTAAATCTTATAAGACACTCAGAATTCCGGATAGTAACATTAGAAACTACGTCATTAGCCGATAAAACAAATATATGTCTATTCAAATTCTAAACTACGGATATTATTCTAGACATAACATCCTGTACGATATATGTCACTCATTATCTTTGTCAAATTTACTGAATTCGTCTTATAGAGTTATGATTTAGTCGTCGACATTACCTCTCCAATAGGAACGGTAAACAATTATAAGACTACGTGTTGTGTGTTTATAACCGATTTCATAAGAATTTCGGATTTTGACTGTACCCTATTACGATAACTTTATGTAACACAATCTATTCAAAATACAAATAAAATATTGATTTCAAAATTTTATAAGGTTAAAAAAGAACTCACCCATTGGAGCAAATCGGTTCCTATTCACAAGAACAGGAGGTTGGCCTCGACCTCGGCCCCCGCCTTGGCATTGGCCTCCGCCTCCGGGGCATCGACTTTTTAGTATTTTAACTAAATATTAGATTAACGTGGCATTTAACACTTCATTTAAATAGTTTTTTTAAAATAAAATTTACATACCATTTAATGCTTTTCGGTGGTACCTTCCGATATTAGTTAGAACGTCAATAATATATATTCTTATGCAATTTACCCTACTGATCATTTTTTTTTTAATTTTTTTGCAAAGTTATTTTTTTTTTTTTTTTTTTACAGTTTGAGATACATACTTTGGTTAATGTGATGCTCAGACATAGCCATTTTTTTTATTAATAATATGTAAACCATTTGTAACAAAAAAGAGATAATTCTAGAATGACTTTTTACCACCTCGTTGATTTCACATATAAATTTGTTATATTTCAAAAACAAATTTTAAAAGTTTATAAATTATCTGGAAGCTGCGCCGCCAACGATGTTTGGAAGAGATGATATTGTGTACGGATTTTTTGAGTTGAATTGGGGTTATAGTGATATCAAGAATATTTTTGGGTTCTAAAAAATAATTGATATTAAAGTAGAATAATTAACATAATTTGATATGTATATGGAATTAGGCATCTACGTTGCACTAGAATTACATTTGAATGTTATACTAATATTTTGTGGAAATAAACCCTTATATTTATGGGCAAAACTTTGGATTATGAACCGCTATGATTTAGCCACTTCACACCTCTATTTTAAGGATGTTGTATGTCACTTTAAATTTTAACTATAAATCCACCTAAATCTATCACACAGAAAACTTCTTATCTTACAAATTATATTTGTTTCAGTTTGATTTCTTTTTAGGATTCTTCTAAATATATAAATCTAGAAAGTAATACATATGTTATAATAAAACATGCTCAATAATATAACAATATGATCAAAAAATATTTTTCCTTTAATTATATTTATACTAAATAACTTAACTTAATATTTTTTTAAAAGTACCTTGATGATTGAAATAAAAATTCCATAGTAGTGATACTTTTATGTCCAGGATTTTAACTTTCTTTTTAAATGATCTGCGTCGTTCTATGACACAAAGTAAAATTCGAGATAAAGATGACATAACATTTCAAGCAGACTGTCTATCCCAACAATAAAATAAAAAATTTCAATGTATTTTCTGTTCAGAAAAGTCTTTTATTTCATTGAAAATTAAATATTATGCAGTTATGTTTGACGTTTATATGTTTTGGTTTAAAAGTTTCGTACATACTAGTTATTTTTAATTTGTAATATATAAAAAAATAATCATTTTGTTTTTTTTGTTTTTTTCTAAAGTACTGGGTTTATAATTTTTAATATGTTATGAGACTTTGATTATCTATATTAATAATCATTGATATTTGCTGTTTGGCATAACTGCCCTAAGTAGAAATGAGCAAAAGCTGAGAATGATGTAGGCCACTCTCTATCTTTGTCAAATTTACCGAATTCCTGTTATAGAGTCATGATGTAGTCGTCGAAGATTACATTTCCAATAGGGAAAGTGTTAACATTCACATGTTATACGTAGTATCTCAGTTGTTGTCTTTGTTAAAAACAAATAGAGTTTTGTGTTTATTAGAAAATATTCCTTTTGTTTTATTGATGCATCTAGAGATGTAATTCAAGAATTGACCTATAGGAGGAACGTCGTTTTCATTCACAAGATGAGGAGGCTGGTCTCGGCCTCAGTCCTTGTCTTGGAATTGGCCTCTACCTCCGCTTCCGAGGGGATCTCCAACCACATTTGCCGCTGCTCTTGACTTGGTGTCTGAACTGGATGTGGTGCTACCTTGTTCTTCCATAACTTTATGTAAGTACGATACTGATTGCTCCAATGACGTCTCGCGCTGATGGAGAACCGGATGTGTTGATATATTGCTCTTCTATTTCTTAGGGAGACAAACTTCTGACGGACAAATGGCGTCAAGTAACTTCTTGAAAACAGGTGCTTATAGATGAAACCGTCTTATATTAATAACTTTTGAAGAGGAGACTTGCAAAGTGTACCAATAAAGGAAAGACTTTGACTAAATCAGAACCGAAAAAGGATAAGTACTCCAAAATTTTAACCAATTTTAAAACTTATTAAAAATATTTTTTTATTTTCAGCGGTCTTATCCAACGGGATCCCAACCGACGGGTGAACAAACGGTCCAAAAACCAAATAGAAAAGTTCAAAAACACACTACTTCTGAGGATGATTAACATTTTTTAGTCCTAACTTCATCAAAACCTAAAAAAACAAACGAAATAATAAAATACTATATATAAATTAAAGAGATAATTGAATAACCGCAGATAAATGAATTTAATAATTCTAGTTATATGGGAAACGAAAAATAAATTATCAGTGTAAAATATTTTTTCTCAATTTGATTTGGGTCCGTTTTCGAATATAGAATAGGAATTATCGAAATAAAATAGGAAATATTTTCAATAGATATATTAAATATTTAGCTTCTTTTAGTTTGTCTGCTATATTATATCCAAATTTTAGAGGTGTTATCATTTTTTTTATTCATTCAAAAAATACTAAATCACATGAATCATAATTCATGACATCTTCGAAACACATAAATATTGGTGGATTCAACAAGTTAAAAAAAATGTGTTTGTCATTTGTTTAAGATATTACTGGAGGTCGTATTAATTTGGAAAAAAAAAACAAAAGGAACATAATGTCATAATTTTGTATGACAACTAAAATCGTCTACCAAAGTTTCTAAACATATAATCTGGAAAATATTGTTATATTATTGTAAATTTAATTGGGTTAATCCACACTCCCATTTATAATATCTATTTTTAATTTTACAAAATATATTTTAAAAAATATCAAAAAATTAAGAATTTGTTTCAATTCTAATTGCATTTTATAGGACGATTGTTAGTTCATGTTTTAATTTTTATTCAATTTTCGTTCAATACATTGAACACAAAAATAGTTGTTTCTAGCAATTTTTTTTTTAGGTTTTCGTGACATATACAGTTCATCAATATATTATTGTTGAGCATATAATATATAATTAAGCCAATTTTTGTTAGTTTTGGTTTGCAAGCATGTTTATCATATTAATGTTCCAAGTTTAATTCAATGCAATTTGATTGCTAGTATATGCAACTGTCTTATGAGTGTTAATAAACGAAGAGAGAAAAAATAGAGAAGAAGAAGCAGCTGCTAAGAATTGGCTAGAGAATGTAAGAATTATATAGAGCATCTGCTCATATTTATAGATAAAATAAAGAGCTAACGGATTTAGACCTTATATCTTGAGACCCTCTCTCAAACTCACAATGCAACAGTAATAAGCATTGAGAGATTGTCACAAAAAAATGAAACCGTGCGGTTGAATGAACCTTCGTGAATATATCAGCAACCTACAAAGCTGATGGAACATATGGAAGCGAGATGGTGCCGATCTAAAGATGATGCCGAGTAGAGTGACAATCTCTTTCAATGTTCTTTGTCCTCTCGAAAAACATAATTCTTTGCTATATGTATGAAGCTTTTGTTATCAAAATGTAAGGAAGTGGGTTTAGTAATATTATCCCTCATATCTGCAAGAAGTCATCGTAGCCAAACAATCTCACATGTGGTCACGGTTATGGCACGATACTCAGTTTCAGTAGACGATCTATAGAAAAAAAAATTCTTTTTTGCTTTTCCATGAGATTAATGAATCTCCAGTAGTAGATTTTTTATCGTGAGGATCACTATCCCAATCAGCATCTCTATAGGCACACAGTTTAAGTGAAGAGGTCGAAGGAAACAAATGTTCTGGAACTGAATGCCACAAAGATATCTCAATGTTCGAAAAACAGCTCCCCAATGGACGAATGTAGCTGTAAGATAGACCAAGCTCCCTACAAGAGTTCAATATAGAGTTGGGTCTGACAAAGGAACACCATCAGGCGGAAAGTGCCGAGCATTGGATTAAGAGGGGTATATAGCATCTAGTTATCAGAAGTCGCGCTCGCTCGAATAAATTAGTTACATATTTTTTCTAGAGAGAATATATCCTTTTGAAGAGTGAGCCACCTAAATACATAGAAAATAACGTAATAGTCCCAAGTATTTCACTACAAAACACTGAGCCAAATCACATTTTAGTGCCTCAATTCCATAAATATCATCACATGTAATGATCATACAAGTGGAAGTCCAAACAATATTTACAGAACTATGATTGTTTTCAACTTTGGTGGCCCAGTTTCCGCAAATGTAAATAAAAAAAATTCAAGTCTAAATTTTTTATGTAAGTCGGTAAATATTTTTAAAAATGAAAATGCATACGTATGAAAGAGTGAATCCTTTTTTTAACCCAAAAACTTGATAATAGAAAAATATTCTTTGAAAAAAACATGCCTAAAAACATTTATTGATAAAATATTAGTCGATAAAAGAATAGCCAAAACAAAGAAGTTAATTGGCTTTGAAAAAGCTAACTCGAATAGAAGAACTCGACAATGTCGCTATCCAATGAAAAATGAAGCTCATGGTCAAGATTATGGAAAAACATGACCTCGTCAGGACGAGCGTCAACCAAAGTATTACCTTTTTTCGGATACGGAGGCGGACGTTAAAAGGAATAGACCAATCGCCAATGTTTTCTAAAATTTTAGTATCTGTGAGTAGTGTGTAAGTGTTAGGAGCGACCAAAGTCCCACATCCCACATCGGTTAAACATGGGAAGAAAGATCAGTATATAAGTTAAGAATACATCTTAGCGTGATACCTTTTAGAAGTAGACCAAAAGCAAAGCCGCGCGGGCCAGTGGGCCCAAAGCGGACAATATCATACTAGTGTGGAGATCGGAGTATTCTTACTTATATACAAAAGCGGAATATATGGACCCAATATTCCCTACACTAAGAGTCCTAATCAAAGAGTATAAGTAAAGAACTAAGAAAATATATTAATTTTAGTGAGAAGGTTGAAGAATGGAGAGCGTGTTATTCAATTGTAACAAACTAACAAGCTAGAAAGTGATGAGGAAAATGGAAGGAAGAAAATGGGATATTTAAAGAAAATAGATATTAATCTTAATAGTAAATCGTTTATTGATTTAGTGGCTAAGATAATGTCAGGGAAAATACGACTCGCATAAAAATCAGAAAAGAGATGATTGAGGAAGACCAAACGCTTGTATGCACATACGACTATGTTCAGTCATTTTATAATATAAACTCACTTGTCAAGAAATAATTTTATTCGGCTATGTTTATTAGTTTTATTTAGCCTTTATCTTCAGTTTTCAGGAATGACTAAAGAGGGTATGTACGACCATAAAATAAAAGTAAGGAATAATTTCCTTGAAACTAGTATTCATTTCCCATTTCTTCAGAAAAGGCAGGGGGCTACTAGTGTATATACACAAAGACATTACAATTAAATATAAAAAGAAATCCAAAGCAAAAATAAAGAAGTACCAAAGAAAAAATAAAGAAAGATGAAGCAAATAAATCGAAGCATATGCAAATTAAAGAGAATAGAGTACATAAAAGGAGTTGAAGCATAAACAAGCCATAACAAGACCACGAGACTTCAAAACATCATCAACAATAAGTCGGAGTACCTAAACCGATGATTAGATTTAAATATTGAGCAGCACTAAAATGAAGCAATTAAAAGATAAAGGATTCCTTAAAAAAACAATATATAAACATTGTAAGCTTCGAGAAATATTAGCGAAAGCTTCAACCAACAACAAGATCGCTTCGAGCATTGGAGCTACTGATAAGGGTAAAATTGATCCAGATAGAATCAACTAGTTCACAAATATTATCTAAACATGTAAATATTTAGTTATGTCAAGTCAAAAATACAGTTAAACGACATATTTTAATAGTTAAAGGAATATCATCCACTATCTCACATATATCTTGAAGATATTTATTTTATAACATGACTCATATAAAGGTCCTACTTTAATCAATAAATATATAATTACTCTTATCTTTACTCTTTCGCTATCTACCTAGTCTGATCTTAACCAAACATTTAATCTACACGCAAATTGTTCACCTTTTTTGTCTAGGTTGAGCGATCACAAATTAACCATATCAACTATTATTGTCAGGAAAACTTATTTATTAAATCTTCATATTGTGTTTATCCAATTATTTCTGTAAATTTACATATATAATAAATTTTTCATAATTTTATCTATTTCTTTGATTGAGTTACATGTAGATATTTGATAAACTTTATAAGTTTCCTCTTCAGAATTTTATAAATATATAACCATTCACATGTTTTGAGTTGTATTATGTTTTGTTGAATCAAGTTTGTTGAGTTTTAAAAGCTAACATTTGATCGATTTAACGTTTTTTAAATTTCAAAAAATTTATGATTTTTAACTAACATTTTTCAATTTTTTGCTTGGTTTATTATTATTCAAAGATTCAAAAATCATTTAAGAGTGATTTTTGGATTCGACTTTGTCAAACTAATGTTTTTTTAGAGTTTGATAAATTTACGAAAGCTATTATTTTCGCAAGATCAACAAAATGAATTTACAGGTCCGTATGAATCCTACGAATATACCTATTACACATTAAAAATTTAAAATCATACAATTAAAACATTAAAAGTTTCATCAAATGCTAAAAGTGATTTTCTCAGCCTCTCCTTGGAAAAATATTGTGATAGAATCTATCTTATAATTTAATTACACAAGTACTTTATTCAATTAAATATAGTAAAGTTTAGACGACATAGTTATTTTGATGAAACACTCATCAAACCGCGGATATATATATAATCATTTTATAGATTAACCTATTGAATAAACTTAAAGAAAATACTTACCGGTTTGTTTATTATTGTTCTCCATTATCGGACTTCGGTAATCTACAGGTCTTCTGATTAAGCTTCAAAACTTGTTCTTGAAAAAATTGTAAATGGTTGAACAACTTCCAACCAACAAGACAATGACTTTACAATGTTTAGGTTTAGGTTTAGATTCTATTAAAGGAATACAAAAAACCCTAAGTCGAAATTATATAGGAAATTACGACTTGAAGCCCAAAGTTCTTAAAGCACATTAACATTTATCGTCTTGTGATCGGGGACCACAATCCAGTAAATTGATAAAATGAATTACTCATGTTAAGATTAGGTACACTTCTTCACAGTGCGTAAACTTAACCCGGTTACCATACTTAGCTTCATAATGTATTCTTCAACTATAGGTCTACTAAAATTATTTATATAATATAATTAGTTCAATTACTTTTATTATTGGACTACCTTAAGACAATGACCGAATATATAATTAGATCGTTGGTCTATACATATTCTAATAATCTCCTACTTTGAACTTCATATTCTACTCAGGAATATATTCAACTTTAATGTGATCCATTAATCATTTTTCAATAGGCGAATGGTACAAACTCATACATGATCGATAACAATAAGAACTAAAGATCTTTTTATCGTAATGTGAATAAACTTTTTCTCCCTACTCATTATTTTATTCCTCAACAAGTATTAGGGGGTACTCAAACTTTAATCTTGCAAACAAAATGATTTCTCTACAGCAAATCTAATAAGTCTTTCTACATATTTTAAAAGGACTAAGGGGATAGTGCATAATATCAGCCAACAACGTGAATAAATCTTTTTCTTCAAACAATATCATGAAGCCGAATCAAATTTTAGAGAAAAAAATAATTAATAAATCATAAACAAATCAAAGATATGACATCTGGAAATTCTAGTAGCCTATTACATGATCCAATACTCTTTTCCTCATGATAAAATAGAGTTTTTTATCCTCAATGAAGGGTTTTTTATGGGAATTTTTTGTTAATATAGGTCACAATAAGGTTAGCACAAGTTAATCTTGAGGAGTCTCTAAGGTTAACTTGGCTAAAATAGTGAACTAATTTACCAGGATATTAATAGAATCTTACGAGTTCGACCAAAAGAGACCACGACACAACTTTGTATACATTAGTAATATATATCCAACATAAAAAAAATTGAAAAAACATACAAGACAAACGACTTCCCTAATTGTTTTGCAAGGATTATATGGGCTACTAATAAGAGTAGATTTCACCACTACAACCAAATCCTCGTTATAACAAGTGTACCTGCAACCGATGTCATGGACGACAACTATGGTCGATGCCCTTTGTTTGATTGCACTTTTTGGTCATTGACCTCCTGGCCAATCCCACCAATCAGCCGACACTATAAGGTAGTTACTTCCTTATTAAAGCTTGAATAACTATGCATGAACTGAATTAGCATATGAAAATAAATATATTAGGCTCTTGCAAGCTATAATTATGAAAACAATCATTGTTATGTACTAAATGTAAATTCTTACGACCTTCCCTATATGGAGGAGACATATCCATCAATATAATAAATCTACAACCTTTCAACCACTTTACTACTTTAGACTCATCAATAGTGATGCAATAATATAAACAAGTCACTAACATATATCAAACCTACACCAATGAGTTTTGGTACATTAAACAATTGGTCACTGCCATAATAGAACCATGATTAACTAGATTTATTGTAGAAATTGTAACACGGTAAATATTGTGTTTGAAAATCCAACGTCATGGTAATCTGGAGAACTCCAACGAACTTGACGATACTTTCTCTATCTCTATCAAACATTACTATCTAACGGTCGTTCGTTTGCCACGTGGAAACGCATAAAATATCGTTTGCGTGAGAAGGTTATCCGATAGAAGCTTTATAATCCTATATAAAATATGATCAATCAACACACATAAACGCACCATTGCAGGCGCCATCAAACTCGTTGATAGAGTTGATCTTCCATCCGTCATCGAAATGACATTTTTTCGAGTCGTTCACAATAACATAGTGCCAACGGGCTTCTTGGGTTTTTCTATAGGGTCACCGAATCCTTATAACCATCATAGAAAACCTCACATTAGCCCACATTGGCCTGAGCACGGTAAAAAATAAATACTTTCACACGGTCTATAAATATAGTTGTAAAGGTTATAAAAATCGAAATAATTTTTGGTCATATCACTACTGATCTCATAAATATCGATTAAAATATCCTGCCATTTCGTAATGAGATGTTTTGATTTGTTTAGCATGTCATGCTCTCATGACGAGCTTCCTCTATATGGTTCAACTCTTTGCCTACATGTTCGGTTTACTTACTTGAATCCGTATAGACTAAGCTTCGAGATCAAATTATTATGAGTAAGGTAATCCGTGAAATATAATTACGTCATCTATTGCAAGGTGGAAGTAAACAAAAGCTTATATGATTGCACCAAGAGGTTTGTAAATGTTAAGATCAACCTACAAGACTGCCATGATATGGTAGCTTGCTATACATTGTGCCAGTGAATCCTTCCGGAACTTCGACCTCGTCTCAGTGGCTCAAATTCATTTAGTTAGCCTATTACCAAATTATATGTTGATTTAAATGGGTACATTTTATAAAGAAAAGAATAGCTAAGTTGTTGGTGATAAAATTAGGTTTATTCATAGTTTTGTTTGTATTTTAATTTATTGGATTTTGAACACGAAAAAATTATAATCAATTCTGAATTTTTTATTGTTAGTCTTATGTGTTTTATTGAGTAACTAACAAGAGATTAATGTTTGATATTTTTTTATTTCATCATTATGTATTTTATTATCCGTTGTCCATAATAGACAAGTTAACAACTTTATATCTTGAATAATAATATTATATGAGGAACAAAAAGAATATATTATGGGGAAATGACATACTAAGTACCTTTTGGCCAAACCTATTACTATCTAGTACCCAAAAATGGGTTAATGCTCACTTAATACCCATCTCATTAAACATATCCACTTCTAATATCTGATTTTTTTTTAAATACCATAATTACCCTCAACCTAGTATATAAGGGTTAATTTGTGGAAAAGTGGACCCTTTTGGGTACAGAACCTTCTTATTACTTTTTGAATTTTGAATTTTGAATAAATTAGCCTCTCTCTCTTCTAACATAACAAACAACCCATTTTTCAAGAACGTCTCTTCTTTCAAAAAACGGCGACGTGATTACACTCATTCCGGTGATTACATATCAACCACCGGCGATTACATACTAACCACCGGTGAAATCCGATTAATCAACATCGAAATCACCGGTGAATTCCGATATCACCACCATCGAACCTTTACTTCCGTTCACTGTCAGCCGGTTTTCGACCACCTCTGTAATCGGACTATTACGTACCAGCTCCACCGGTGCTCTGTTGCAGAGGTTCATCCGTTTTTTTCCGTCGACCGGTGCACCACTAACGTCCGTCGACGTCCCCGTTGATAGCAACTTCGATGTATGGATAATACATAACGGTATCGTTACTCGACTTAAACTGCAGATTGTATTTCCATTTTCAATCTTGATATTAGAAGCTCCGACGATAGCATCTCCGACGTCGTCCCCGTTGATACCATCTCTGACGATAGCAGCTCCTGTTTCTGGTCTATTCAAACCATCGATACCGGTGCCGATTACATTCCTGTAAGAAATTTAAGTTTTCGACCTCTGTTATATAGATTGGGATTTGTGTGTATTTGTTGTATGTTAAAGTCTACGATTTGTTGCTTGTTATTGTATGGTAAAGGTTGCTAGATGTGTTCAACCATATACCCTGACTGCATACACCCTAATATTTTAGCTATAATAGGTTGCTAGATGTGTTGAAAAATAGACCATGACTGCATATACCCTGATATTTTAGCTATGATAGGTTGCTAGATGTGTTGAAAAATAGACCATGATTGCATATACCCTGATATTTTAGCTATGATAGGTTGCGAGATGTGTTGAAAAATAGACCATAACTGCATATACCCTGATATTTTAGCTATGATAGGTTGCTAGATGTGTTGAAAAATAGACCATGACTGCATATACCATGATATTTTAGCTATGATAGGTTGCGACATGTGTTCAACCATATACCCTGACTGCATACACCCTGATATTTTAGCTATAATAGATTGCTAGATGTGTTGAAAAATAGACCATGACTGCATATACCCTGATAGTTTAGCTATGATAGGTTGCTAGATGTGTTGAAAAATAGACCACGAATGCATATACCCTGATATTTTAGTTATGGGATATTGCTAGATGTGTTCAAGCATTTACCATTTAGATATGTACTTATATCTGTAACACATTCAGCTGTTGTACGCTACCCTACAAAAAACTAACCAAAACTCCTACAATTCAGGGTACACAATGTCGAAACCAAAAGTTTGCATTTTCAAATTTGGTACCGAAACAGCTATTGTTCCGCTGTCCGAATTTGAAAACTTCGAGTCTTTTCAACAGTACGTTGAGGAGACATGGCAGGGGCTTGTTAGAGGCAACTACAGCATTACGTACTCTTGCGGTGCTCAGAATAATTGTATGTTTAATAAGGAGACCGATTTTATTGGGTTGGAATGTTACCTTGATGTTGAGCGTCTGAAGAGTGTTAGTTTTCTTATAGAAGAACATGTTGTTGATAAAGGCTCCGCCATTAAACGTAAAAAACCTGTTCAACTGTTCGAAGAATCCTCGTATATGCAACGAACTAGCGGTGAAAGCAGTAGTTGTTTGGCCATTTCAAACCCCCAAAAAAGGCATCTAGCTACAGCTGGATGGGCAGAAGCTATCATTGGTGTTGGACAGTCTTTTCCAGATGGTGCTCAAGGTCTAAGGTAATCCTTATACCGTTATACATTAGAGAAAGGTTTTGCGTTTAGGTACATGCACAATACCTTTAGCAAGATCACCGTTTATTGTGTAAACAAAGATTCGGACGGCTGCAAATGGAGGCTTTATGCTTCTGTTGATTCTAAGACCGGTTTGATGACAATAAAAAGATTTGTCAGTACCCATACGTGCAGTCCCATATTCACAAAGAAGAAAAGCAGGCATCCGTCGTCCGATTTGATTGCTGATGAAAGTTACAGGGTTGGTGAAAGTTACAGTCCAACAGAGCATAAACAAAATATTAGAAACAACAAAATAGAAAGATAATTAAATAAAACTGCATGAACATGTTTAAACCTAATTAGAATCCTCTTCATCAGATCCCTCATCCTCTTCTTCTTCTTCTTCTTCCAGTTCTTCATTTTCTTCGTCTTCAGACTTCTCATCGTCTGCCTCCTCCGAATCATCATCCTCTCCTTTCTCCGACTCGCAACTGTCCCTACGTCTCTTTCGTTTTAGAAGTGTTTCATCGTCAGACTCATAACTGTCGTCAAATGACCATGATTCCCATGAACCGTAGGGGTATTCTTGGTCCTCAGACCAAACGGACCAGTCGTCTTCCTCACTGGAGGAGTACTCCGATGTTGTGGTTCGCTTGTAAGCCTTGTTGTCTACGTAATGGTCAGTTGACCATCCGTCGTCGCTGGAGTTCATTGGTGAGAATGGTGAGGAAGGTGCCATTATCGATGGTGGTTTGGTTTCAACTTAGGCTAGAGTGTCTGGTGGTTTTTTGCTTTGCAGAGAAGTGTGAGATGAATAGGTTCAACTATCACCCTCTATTTATAGAAAAACCCAATGCCCAAGGCTAAGTCCCATCTAGCAACCATAATTACTTTCACAAATTTAATGGCACACGTCTATTTAATGCATGTAATCATTCAAGTCCATCTACCTTTGTCTTTTCAACTTTCAATCTAACCAATAAGTTTAATACATTTACTTCTAATGAGTGATAGGTGTAGTTAAAAGTCATTTCAAAAAATTAAATTTACTCATCTACCAATAACCATATCCTCCAGTCCAAATATATAGTTGGTCCATCACTAATATGTTATATGCGATTTACGCCTAATTTACAATGCTAGATAAATAATATTTAAAATTTAAAACCTATATGCGCTAGATAATTAGTCTGACAGATATGTAAAAGTGTACTATATGGTTCGTAACAAAGCTGTTTTGACACGTGGACATCCATAGATAGTAGATAATTAGTCTGATAGATATGTAATTTGTACTATGATAGATGCTTGATTATAACTCCGATAGATAAAACGGATAGACATTGCTATGTACATGGATATAAGTATGATAGATAATTTATTAAATGTCTACTAGATAGGAAGGTAGACATTGCGATATACTTTACTATTACTCTGATATATATAGAACATAAAAAATAATAGATACATCTGCGAAGGTATGAAATTTATTCATGCAACAAAGACGGGATCTGTTAAGGTAGTTTAGAAAAACATTTCCTTCATATTTACTTGAGTTTAAGTCTGATAGATACAAATTTCGTATATTGCTACATACACCACTTGTTTAGGATTCTGATAGATTCGAAAATAGATATTGCTAGAGTAGTTAGACTAAGTATGATAGATAAGACATACATATATTACTAGATCCGTCAATTATTAGTCTCATAGATAAGACTATCTAAACTACGCTAGATGTCGCACTATGTAGTTGCTAGATTTGATAAAAAGTAGTCTGATAGATACATTATATAACATTGTTAGATGTTTAATTCACGTCTGATAGGTAATAATAAAAACTTTGATATTAACTTGATAACTACTCTGACGGATACAATATATATAAATTACTAGATTCAACATTGAAGGATGTAACAGTGATGTCAAAAGAACTGTTTACACGAGAGTCTTCTAATAATTTCATATTAATTGTCTACTTCACCCATCCTAATCTATCCGAATCATAAAAGCGGGTACCACAAAATGAATTACATACTACCAACGTTTGTTTGTGTTTTGATCATTCATGAAATGCTTAAATATTTTAGCTCTTGTTTCGGCCGGCATTTCCTTTCCATATTCCCGCGGAACATACCCTCTCGTAATGATGTCTTTTGTGTACTTACAAAGAAAAACAACGCAGTCAAGGCTATCCTTCTTTTGTTGTGGGATATTTCTCATTGTCTTTATTTTGTATCCACCTTTTACATAAGGTATGTATTTTTTTTTCATGCAATAGGCCAACTGCAAAATCAAGTAATCCATAGTTACTATGCGATTTACGAGTAGTACTCATTGCTATGTACTACTATATGTATTGATAGATATAGTATGCAGAATTACTAGATAGGCAACCAAGATAGATCCTTAGCATTAAATTTGATACCAGAGAATCAGCTGTGTTTTTCGTCTTATCGCCAATGTGTTTACTCCACGGCAAAAGTGGGTTGTAGCTACTGGCAGCCCCATTCTCCATGTCTATAACCAGGAGCGTCTAGTGGTTCACGCCGGACGTGTTAACGGTACAAAGGGGAACAAGTGCAACATATGAGTCTGGTTTCATTGTTTCAAAAACCTTGTCCACAATGACAGACAAATCTCCCTTGATAGCCAGTGTTCCCTGCAAATTTGCGTCATTACTAAAGGAAGTAGATGTTTCCAATATAACACAAATAATTCCCTGGGAACTTACAGTTGCAATTCCAGTTATTTGAATGGCGCTGACCATATATGAATACTCATCATCAAACCCATTCAAAGGGACTTTCCAATCTGATTCCTTTAACAGCTTATACATCCAAGCATCTATTACCTATCAAAACAAAATTACAAGCTCAAATCAGTTGAATGACAATTACTGAAAAGAATAACCAACGGTTTATTGGTTGACACATTGCTAGATGCTGCATATTAATATTGCTAGACGTACATAGACACATTGCTAGACTTACAAATTTACTATGATAGATAAAACCTGAAACCTTATTACCTTGAAGTCAACTTGAGTTTCGTTAGGCAGTTCCATTATCTCGGTCACATGAATGGAAAGCCTGTATGAGAACTCCGTTGTTGACAAGTACCATACTTCTGGATCTTCTTGTTTTTCTACCTTGGCAAGTTTCAGCACCTTCTCGTACTCACTGACATTGATCAGTTTTGTTGTCTCTATCGGGAACGGCCAATCTACGACTGCAGTCTGCTGTTGTTGAACCTGCGTCGGAGTAAGTAAATTGAACCCAGGCATTTTCATCAACGAGCACCTAAAATAAAGCATCAGAGTAAACTGTTAACATTACTTTTTGAAGGTTTATTGATAATACAATATATCTACTTACGTCAACGTCTATTTGTTCTTCCTCGATGGAGTCCGGTGTACGTCTCTTCTCGTTTGAATTTTCAACAGCCTTGTCAACTTCTGCGTAAAATGATTGTGTGCAGTCTACAAAGCTATCGTCAGCCAACGGTGTAACCGACCGGACAATCAGATCGTTAGATGTTTCTTTATGTTGTTGTGGTGTTGCGTACGAAGATGGCTCGACCTGTGACACTTTTTCAATCTTCTCTGCGGATTGCTCTTCTCCGTTGATAATTGGAATCACCTTTAATGGAGAGACATCTTGCGATAGTTGTTCGCACTTTGCTGCTTTTTCAATCCCAGTGTATGCCAAGGTCTTTACATTAGATTGTCGTGTGTCTTCAGGCGCCGATGTTTCCACTTCCTAATAACATAACATTACAATATTGGAAAACATACATTGCGATATAAGCACAATTATCATTGCTAGATGCGTTTCAAGTAGAACGATGCTATTTACGCCTATTATACATTGCGATTTGTTTGCAGTGAAAACGGTATTCTGCATATTTTTTATCTATCAGACTATATACATATTGCGTTTGCGATTTGTCAAACATGCATCAACTAATACTCATTGAGACAATTATTGAAATCATGTCTTACACTACATAGATACTGTCAAACCAACTTTTTGATACAAAAAACAATCCAGATACTGTAAATGTTATCCAACCTAGAGTTTGAACATTTCAAAACAAGCCAAAACATAATTACTGAAAAATTTATGAATCTTAAGGATTTTAAGATCCACTTACATCTTCAGCCACATTCTCCACCACATTCTCAGAGACAGGTTCCGGACCCTATAGTTCTGTGGCTGCGTTCTCCAGCACGGTAGTTGCTACTGTATCAGCTTCTCCTTTGTCCTGACCTTTCTCCGCATTCTGTCCTTCATCTACGGTTTCTAACGAGTCCTCCAACTGTTGTTTCATTGTTTTCGTTCCTTCGTTGGAACCTTTGTCCAACAAATCAATTCTGTCCACCATCAGCACCTATTGTTTAACCTCGTTGTTTCCAACTCCGTGTCCCTGTTCACCTACGAAAACTTCATTTTGCGCACCGACAGCATGAGTTAGGGGTGATAACTCTTCTGCCACCTCCCCTTTCTCATTACCAGCGTTACAACCAATTATTGTAGTCCCTTTCTGCTTCCCAGTGACATCAACAACAATAGCTTCTGATGTAGTACTTTCTTACATTGGTTCAACAAGTGTTTCGGATTGAACACACCCTCCATCAACTTCTACCTTTTCCTCCTCCGATACTTCCCTTTCTTTTTCCTCAGCTGTCTCAAGCTCCTGTTGTTCTTCTGCTGTTGTCTCCCCCTGAACATCCTCTTCTTCTGTTGCTTTTTCGGTATCAGAAACTCGTTGGTTCCTTTCCAGAACAAATCCATGCCTCCGAGATTTGTAAAACAGTGTTTCCTTAACCACCTTCTCAGTAATGTTTGCATCCACAGTTTCAACATTGTCATCATCAATACGGAAAAATGGCATTGATAAGGTGTTCAGCAGATCGTCATCCTCACCATCCACTCTTTCATCTTCCACCTCCAGCTTCTGTTTCAGCTCGTTCAAGTCTTTCTTCAATTTTTCAACCTGAATCAAAAGAGCATACGAAATACTTAGACAGCTGGCATTGCGAGATACAACATCTGAACATTTCCTATGTTCAGTTTAACCAACATCTAAAGCTTATTAGTACTTAAAAAACATGGTAACACTAACCTCTTCGTTTCTTTCCTCAAGCGACGTTTTCAGTCGTTTGTTTTCAACTTTCAACTGGTGCAACCGGCTTCTTTTTTTCAGCTTGTTGTTGTCACGCAGTACCGACTGTGACAGCCCTCCAAAACTTGGAATACTAGACCTACGTTTGTTTTTGTTTTTCAACCTCTCTCCTTTTGTTTTACCAACTCTTGACTTCCTCTCCACAGTGAATTCCCCCAATGTAACATCGTCATCTACCTCAGTGTTCGAACTTCTTCTCTTCTTAGTTCCAGCTCCGTCATCTACCTGTTTCATCTTCCTTCTTGTACTTCTGTTCGCAATAGATTTCTTTATTTTCCTACTCCTCTGTTCACTTGTTTCTCCAGCAGCTTCGTACTTCCGCCGCGAATCATTTTCTCCATAAACAAAACATTCAAACACTGTCAACAGTAACTCATCGGCCACAACCTAAGAAATACAGTATAATATACATTCAGCAACACAATATTAGAATCATTACTGCAAATTACAGACAATTATGATCCATGGACATGTTGAAGTTATGATGTTATGCTACATTGTATGCGATTTGTTTGATATTTTTATCGATAGATATGTTTATTTTTTGTGGTTCTAATATTGATGGCTGTGATTTGTGTGTAGGATTCGTGGGTATGAGATTTATTTGATTTTACAATTTGGACATTGATAGATGCGTTACATACCTGGTCGTCCCTGAGCTGACTGACCATCTGGATCATTTCGAATGTCGACTCCTTGCCCTTTAGTCCCCACCACTTGTAACATCTAGGGATTATGTTTGGCCTTGGTATGTCGACGTTTATCGAAATATGCTCCATCAGAAATGGCTGCACAGAATATAACTCAACATTAAAAAAACGGTTTCGTAACAAACATGCTGATCATAATCCATTGTACTTACAAATAGCAGAGCAACGCTTCCGATCACTCTTGCAGGCTTCCCGGCCTTAATATATTTTTCCAGTGATTTGTGAAGCTTCTCCAAGATGGCTCCAGACCAGTCATAGTCGTTTATCTTTTCAAGATTCTCCACGTAGAATATTGCTGTCCACCCGACGATGTCGCCGGACATTGAAAAGAACAGTGTCGAGCATATGAAAAGTATCAGGAGCCGAGCAACATCATTCGCTTCATCCTCCTCTTCTTCACTTACTGCTTTCTCGATCGCTTCCTACAAAATCAACAACATCATACCAAGAATACAGCAATAACAATTTAAGGCAGTTACCCATAATACGACATTGATAGATATGAACCAAGACATTGCTAGATGCATAAAATTAAACACCTACATAATATTATACAACTAACACACTACTAGATATAGTATACTACTATGCTAGATACCTGCATACACATGCAGGTTTTTGTATCATCGTCATATGCCTGCAGCATAAACTAAAAACGACTACATTTTAACATACTAGATTTACCTTTATCAACGCATTAGAAACTGTTTTGTCGTTTGTTGGCCCGCTCCTCCTCGTCCTTGGGCTCAAAAAATATTTCTGCATTAGAGTCGAATCTAACTCAGCTCCATTAGCGTACCGAGCGATAAATACGCCTGATTTGCTCATCGGCATCTCTTCGGACGGCACTATCAACACAACTATCAACTAACATCGTCTGGTGGATGAACACTACGAAATACACGTACTGACTTGACACCATCGACTATCACTGTAAAAAATAACGGAGTATTCTAACTACCAGAGTATTAAAAGTACTCCGGTGACGCTTATACATCGAGGCATATATCTGGAAGACAGACAGTGGTGGAGGAATACCTGCTCGACTGTGTTCGACGGAGTAGGAGGCTCGATGGCGTAGGTGATGAACGGTGGTCTCCGGTTCGATTGATTGATCGGAACTGCACGTTGGTTACTTGTCGTCGGTTGAAAGGTTCTCGTTTGGTTCTAAAAGCGTCTTTTGGGTTCTCTCTCGTTTCACGTGTTTCTCTCTCTTCAAATTTATAAATGTGAAAGTGGGGGAATTGGAACCTAAAAGTCAGATTAGAAGGTGCAAAAAAGTAGGTTTCAACCAAACAACCCCTTTTATACCCTAGAGGGTATAATTGTCCAAAATATGGCTCTATGTATTTTATGAAACTAGTCCAAAAGCGGGTACCATTTTGGTATTTGATAGTTGAGTGAGTATTTAGGGGTACTTTCCTCTATATTATGAATAAGAGTAATTTTTAGGTATAACAATATTAACACTATTAAGATATCATGATTAATCATGATACTCATGATACTCATGACAGTTTAACAGTGCTAATATCATTATTTCTAATATAATATTATTCTTAATCAATAATGTTTAATGACAATTTAACATTGTCATGCGTTATTCCTGATATAATATTATTATTTATGATTAATCTCGTTAGTAATGATAATTTAACAATGATAGTTGTTGTTCCTAATTAATCATGCTATTTATGGCAGTTTAAGGGTGCTAATATTTTTGTTCCCGATTTAACGTATTATTTATACAAGTTTAGCAATGTTACTAATATTATTTATGATGTAACATGAATTCAATTTCAAATCTAAACAAATCAAGGATCGATAATTTAATGCTAGATTCATAAGATGAACTCATCATAACACAAAATAAAAATATTTACACAATGATATCAAAACTTAGTTACACAAGTTGAGATACTTTATTTTTTTTACACCAAAATGCAGTAATTCATTGTTTCTTATTCTCTCTATGAAAACTTATTTTATAACACATCAGAAAAATCAATAAACAACCCATAAAAGTTTGCACCTTATTATCAGGAAAAAATGTGACCTTCTCGCGCCATACCCCACATGTCATGTACACGGGAGGGTTGTGGTTTTCTAAGAAATGAAATAGTGCTCTCATTTTTCTCGAAGAAGATTTTAAAGGGAGGTACATATTTTAAAATACAATAATTTATTGCTCCCAAATACAACATTTGAGCACCAATCTATTTTGTAAAATGAGAAGAGAGGTAATTTAGTTCATTTTGAAGATGTTGTGCGAGTTGACGATGTGAGTTTAATTGTATAAAGTTACTTATGTCACCTCTATATATTATAAAATTGATATAAAATTGTCGTCTGTAACATTCCACCATCACTTCCCACATCTGACTTAACCTATATTATAACAAAAGATAGTTTGTTTTGGTTAAATAAAACTAATAATCAATTTTTTCTTATCAAAAGAACATAAACAAAGCATTTACTTTCGAATGAAATTCTTAGAAATATTTTTTTCAAGTAGCTGAAGGAAAAACGTTAGGTATACGATGTCAATCCAAATTAATCTCCAATAAATATGATGCATTTCATCTTCATATAATTATTATTGAAATTTTAAGCGACTGGATAATTTTTTTTATTATTTAAGATAAAAAACCATTAATTTATAAGATATAATTTTTACTGACTTGAAAGACTTCAATAATATTGGAACTTGAAAGTAGCCATTTTTGTTAACTCTAAAATTATATACAACTAAAAGGTTTTTATAATTCTTTTATGTATGACAGTATATAGAAATAAGATGTCAGATCATAATCACTTCCCATAAACCGTGATAATTTGGTATGAGAAATTATGCTTTAAAGAGATTTGAAGATTGCAAAGTTATGAAAATATAAAATACAAAATATGGTAATAATAGATTTTTTATTCAAAAGATTTGTTATACATGAAAATGCAAATAATCCTTATATATAAGAATATATTATATGTTATAAAAAGCAAAAAAAATCCATATTCATTAATTCTTTGCAATTGTATTGTTAAATGTATTGTATCATAATTTTTTATACTCTTCTTTTTAAGTAATAAGTCAATTAGTTTGATCTTTAGTGAACCAGATAATTCCACTAAGTGGATTTTATCTTTAGCACTAACTAATTTTTAACTTTTTACTAAACTTATACAAGATCTTCCTAATTATATGATTTTTTTAATATCATCATAAACTTATAATATTTTGTTGTCTTTAAGTATGGAAAAATCTCCTCAATGCTAGATTTAAACGGTAAGTGTACTTAGAGTAAATTGAGTTAGATCTGGAATAATAATGGAGATGAATGACATAAGTTAGAAACAAAAAAATATTGAAAGGTATATTACTTCTATAGATTTATGTTAGAATTTATATATAAGTCGCGTTACAGTAAATATCTATATAATATTATGGTAATAGATGACATTTCTCTAACTACTAAGATGTGAAATTAAGTATATCTTTAACTAAGTTTGTGTATATGTTTACAAGTCTAGATAAGCTAATGAACCGATTGGTTCAGGTTGGACTAATTACACCCTTATGAGTAGTTCTCTTATCTCCCTTGTAGAAATTTCTCCTTCTATTTAAGAAATGTAGCTTATTTCTAGGAAAATTGACACATGGTTATTCGTCTTTGTTTTATATTTATTTTTCATTATTTGGATTATTGATGATTTCTGTCATCCGAAGCATTTTAAATATTTTTTTATGTTTTCCATTGTTTGGAAGGTTTTATAATCCGAAACATGTTTGCTTTTTTATGTTCCATTCTCTCGAAGTTTGATGATTTTTCTCATCTCAAGCATGTTATCTTCTTTTATTTTATAATGAAAGGCTATTCCATCTAGAGCAATTTATTGCTTAAGTATTATTTTTATTGACATACTTTTGTTTGTATTTTTATTTCTGAATGAGATATTTCCTTTTGGTATATTGTGTTTTGGTAGTTGTATCTTGAATACGTATATATCTGATTTTCCTATTTGTATATTGGTTAAAAGATATTATTTTATTTTATCTGTTTTATACTTTTATGTCTTATTTGTCCATTCGACGTATTTTTTACCATTTTTTTAGGGAAACGCTTTTGCTTAACCATTTTTTATTTGTCAATAGAAATCATAAAATTTTGAATAAATTTTGCCTAAAAAAATGCTTAATATAAAGTTTAAATGCTAAATATAATAATAATTATTATTATCTTTGGAAAATTTATATTTGTTTTTTGTTTTGATCCAAAATTTTTGAATATACATTGAAATACTATCTATTCCTCATCATTTATTTACGATGTCCTTAACAAAGGTGAACTTTAAACCATTCTTTCTTTAATGAAATCAATTTTTATCCTCTCTTTTCTGTTATTATTTGCTTCGTTGTATGCTACTTTCTTATTGGATAACCTATATATTTATTTTGACATTATCCCCTCCATTACATGTATCATGTAAACTAGTATTTCTTTGTGGAAATTATTGATGTCACTTGGTATGACCATAACACTTTTATGGAAAGTCTGACCAAGTTTATTCTTTTCCTTCTACCATCATTTATAGGTCATCGATTATTGTGTAATTAGTCATTTTAACGTGAACATTGGTTTGAGGATGAGATAGAGAAGATAATATTTATTTTGATGTCTTTTTCTTCGCAGAACTTTGTGACGCTAACATTTTGGAAGTATGCTCTCGGTGTCCGTGCCTACAACATGTATTTTATTTGAAATATTATTAATTTTGTATTCGAGGTAATTTACATTGTTTGTATTTCTACCCTTTCAGAAATAGTACATGGAAACTGTATGGTGTCTTATTTCTTTTGATGTAATCGAGAATAGTACCAAGATGTCCTTATCCATATCTGAAGTGAGATCTGCTTTTTTATTGCTTCTGGTAATGTCACTGGACTTTTTATTGAATGTGTGAAATCTTTGGCATATATCACGTACTTTTGCTTTTCACTTTGCATTTTTCATGACTATTGGCCATTAATATTCTTGAAGCATTGTTTTACCGTACGAAGTTTTGTTTACTCGATGAGTGTTTCCTTATTGATCACACAAATCTTTTATTATGAAGTTTATTTTGTCAGTGCCTAGGAACCTTAGTAAGGGACATGATAATTATCTTTTGTACATTGTGTCTACTGTCCGTATATACCTTGCTAATATTCTTTTTGTTTTTAGTGGCTCATTTTTTCTTACGAGTAGCACGCCTTCTATAAGGTATATTTTTATTGGCGTATGTCAAATTGTTTCTCTTATTCCCCTTCAATTTTTATTTCCCCTTTGGATGTGAAGGTTACGTAATTTAAGATTGCGACTGATGGTTTTTCTTCTTATATCACTCTTGAAGATATACATGTCAAAGAAGCAAATGCAATGAGAACTTCATTTTGTACCTTTGGTACTTGATTAAATTCGAGATGCTCAAATGGAGAGGCGAAGTGTTGTAGCTCATTTACATATTAGATTATGTTATCCTTTTTATTTTTGGCATGAAGATTTATTTGACTAACTACTAATTGAGAGCCAGTTAGAATTAGTACTTTTTTTGCTCTTCAGATTTTAGCTAACCGAAGTCTTGCAATGATGGCTTCGTATTTTACTTTATTATTTGAATATGGAAATCTAAACTGGATGGATTGGTTTACGATATCTCAAATTAAGGATACAAGTTTAATTCATGCTCTTGTCTCTCGATTATTATTTCCTCCATCAGTCCTAAATCTCTAAGTGTTTTGTCATCGTTTATTATGACTAGTCGGTTAGAGTGTGACCTCGTTAATTAATTAGGTAAAGCTCTATTCTTTATTTCCTTTTTAGGTTTGGATTTCTATCATAATTCCCTACGTTCTTCTGACCATTTGTAAATCTTCCCAAGGTACCTATATTTTATGACATATTTTTTATGGAGAAGGGGGTTCTAATGATATGATATGTACCTGTAAATATGATCTCATTTTTTTAGTCGCTCCTAACAATGCTAGAGCTATTACTTTATACTAGTAGTAAAGATTTTCTTACATAGTGTACGGATTTAAAGCCTCTTCCTTCCTCTCTGATTAGTTTTGCACTAATTGCTGAAACCTTCGTGTACATGTACAAATTTTTACTTTGTGTGGATTGTTAATATTTTATAAGAGGCTATGGAATTATTGTTGTCATTAATCTCCTCATCTCATGTTGGAATCTGTTGGAATTTTAGCTTGCGTAATGGTTAACATTTGTCTGAAGATCGACGTAAAGATGGATTCTATTAAATTTAATTTTTGATTCACATATTTGAATTTTCCGAACATCTCAACAAATTATTCTTCGTGTAGGCGTTCTTCCGACATATCACCGGTATAAACTTATATATTTCTGCCTATCTGAATTTTGAAGATTGTGTTTTATTAATCTTTATTAGGTTTCTTTAGATTTTTCTGATATGAAAGGATGACTTTGAAAAAAATATAGCTCTGTTTGGGCAATAAAGTCCATGTGTGTTCTTATACCTTTTTTTATTTATTTCAATTTAATTGAATCTTACGAGAGAATCTGAATAGGATATTGTTTTTTGCGGATTTATATCTAAGAGCTCATCAATTCTTGGAATTATAAATAGTTTTTTAGATATGCTTTATATGGGACCCTTAGACCCTTGCACATTCTCCACTTCTTCTTTTTCTTGCCCAAAACATGATGTTTTATCTATATTATAGTGGAAATTTTTTAGTCGTATAACCGTCATCTATCTTTCGTGACAACAATTGTCTTTATATTTAATTGAATTAAAATCTCCATATTTCCCTTTTATGGGTAAAATTATTTTTCATATACTATAAACATTGATGGACTTTTGTTTCATCTTATATGTTATGCGTAAATATATGTATAAACTATTTTTAAAAAATTACAAACTTTGTACTTGAAATCGAAGAGTGACTCTGCCGATTTTAAGGATTTTTTCATCGTTAATGTATTTTTTCTAATTTTTCCTCCATTGCAACAATTGAGCATGTTATTTGGGTTAATCTACTTCTTAGAATAACCCTTCCATTTTTTGTTATGATTCGCCTTCTAAAACTGCATTTGGGCGTTTTTTTGGATATGTTTTTATTTCCTCGTATCACAATAATTTTTCTCCTTATAGAATATTTTAGACATTGATGGGCTGCAAATGCGACCACATTCATTTGATCGAGCCATGATCATCCCATAGTTATCTCATATGTGGTTGGTGCGTCTATTACCATGAATACACACTGTATGTATTTATCTAAATTCATATTCCCTAACGGTCCCCTTTAAAGTTATTTCTCATAACACGAAAGTTTTTTTCACATGTTTTTTCTGATAAAAAGTCCTACTTTGTCTCATCACATGATGCTTTTTTATTATTTCATATGTTTTCTTGTATCATATGTCTGATGAGGTGACATTATCGATCTTTTCTCTTCCAAATTTTGACACTTATCAATTTCACTATTATTAGTTTTGCATTATCGGTTGTAGATTCAATTTCTCGTAAGTTATCATGTGAGTAGGACATAATCGAATGTACACTTTTTATGAGTGTGGAGGTATTTTCTTAAGATTCGTTATTTCAAATCTCTCGGCACGCTTTTTGGCTAATTTTTTTTATTTTAATTACATACTAACCGCATAGTATTTTCTTTCAGAAAACGAAGGTAAAACAAAATGAAAAGAAACCAAAAGTTTATAGCTTATACCATGTGGTAAAAGATCATTCTAAAGTTATATGTTTTTGTCCTACAATTAAAGAATGTACATATTATTGATCAATATGCAAATGTCTGAACATCATCACATTATTGTAAAGAATGTACCCGAAACTGTAACAAACACAAAAAAATAACTAAGTTTTCAAGAAAGAAAAGGAGATACGAGATATTTTTATCTCATATCCGAAAACCTAAAACCGAAAAACCTGATGGAATGGCAAGTTCTCAAAAAAAAATCCGACGGGAATTCTAGGTATAGGTCTTGAAGAAGTCCCTACATCAGCTCCAGCTTCTGGTATAATGCTTCTTAATAGGACCTAGATAACAAAACCAAGAAGCAAAACTAATTATATATGTTTCAAGCCAAAACTAAACAAAGATATTGGAGGCACATACTACTGACCTGAACTGGGCTAGCTGCTAATAATAACTCGGCAACGCTACCAGCAATCATATGGCCATCACTGCCAACCAATGAAACAGTTAATTCAGCAGACCTATTACCTGTTTCGGTTAATGGGAAAGATCCTGCTAAGTTCAGTATGTCGAAACTACCCTGAAAAAATATAATAATAATTGTATTACGTCAAATGATTAGCATAAACTTAGCCCAAAAGAAACGCTTAATATAAAGTTTAAACGCGAAATCCATACCGTAAATACTGATAAACGCTCAGGGTGCCGAATAATAACATCAGAGACTTTGCCAACGGCCGATAAAATAGATATCTCTCTATTCCACGTCTTAACCACTGATAATATCTTAGCCACAACATTCTGTGTTGATACATAGATATAGATTAATCCTTATATCCGTAAAATTTACCGAATTCACGTCAGAAATTTGTAATTTAGTCTCCGGACATTACCTCTCCAGCAGAGACTGTAACTACACGTGTGTCGAAGTTATCTCCTTCTCCTGCTTCTGCTGTAATCGCAAACCCTTCACATTCGGTGAATGTGAAAGAATTTAGGGTATTGATTCTTCATGTCATATAGTAAATCATAACATATGAATTTTGATATATTTTAAAAAGGTTCGATAAATTTATGTATCAAGAATGGGATTAATAGAAAAAAGAAACTGATTCTTGAAATTTATTGATATTAATAAGGAAACTCACTCATTGGAAGCTGGATTCCCGGGAGGATGGGGACGGGGATACTTCCTACAAGGAATGTGGATGTGTTGCTGTCTTGTGCTTCCATTTCTTGGGGGGAGAAAGTTTTGAAGAACAAATGGCGCCAACTTGCTGCTTCTTGAAAATCGATGCTTATAGAGTGAATCGTTTTATATTTATAAACTTCTCAAGAGGAAACTTACAAAGTTTATGAAATATCTATAAACGACTCATCAAGGAAAGAAACAAAACTATAATATATATTTATATATTTATATATAATAGGTAAATTAAAGAGATAATAATATTGACTATAAAATTGGTACCATATTTTATTTAATTAGGTTTGAATCATACTTTTCTACATTCTAATTCTAATTTTTTTTTTCAAGAACTTCAAAATTTAGATCGATAAGGGCATTCGATAACGAAAATTGTTCAAGTTAGGCGAGCCAAATGTCAATCGCGGCTAAATTATATGTGACGAAATATAAAGTAATCAAGGTGAAATTCGTCGTTGATAGCTCCAAAAATGTTGGAAATCTAATCTATTTGATAGCGAGTTGAGAGCGAGAAATGTGAAACCATAGAGAGAAAAAATAGTGATAGAAAGTATTATTATATTATGTTGTTTTCCTTATATAGTAACTATATAAGTAACTATGGTGACGCTCATTTTACACTAGTGATCATCCTAATTGTCTATTTGCAAATTGAGTCCTCATTTTCTCTTGATTGTTCGTAATTTACACCTCATTACAAATGATTGATTTAGATATTTACCATCAGCCTAAAAAGTACCCAAACATTTAACAACCTTATCAGTAGCCCACAGTCTTCACAAGCATGGGTGTAAGGACTTTCAAACCTCGGGTAAAGAAATATTTGATGCCTTGATATGATCAGCTCTAGTTATATCGGTATTAAGATCGGGAACAAACCTAACCCTGTAATTACCCGTGCTCAGCTCGACATGAGTTCGTCGTCGGGAATTGTATTGTTGAATTTTGATCGGACGCTTTCATTATCAAAAAACTGTGCATGGTAGGGTCGGGTCTTACCAACTTCTTTACGAGAAAGATGGCGCTATGTCCGCCCCTAACTTAGCTACCTCTCACATGATTCGCTCATTCTATATTTAGAAGTCTGTTTTTTGTTGGGCCTGCCTATAATGGGTCTTACTCCCAATTTATCTATCATTTATGACCGACCTATTTGGTTGAACACTTTAGTTTTTATAATTATCGACGTTGCCTATTTAGTTTAGGTGCCATTTGTGCTTCAACCTCTTCGTCTACTCATGACACTAATTATGCTCCTAGCCTCCTAAGCATTGTCTTGTGGATTAACTGTTATAATGGTCGGACGTGATGGTAGTTTGAGAGGTGGTAATGTTACCGCTTTAACAGCAGCTAGCCCGATTCAAGAAGTAGGATTCTCCTTCAATATCTTTGATTAGTTTTGTCTTGGAAACATATATAATTAGTTTTGCTTCTTTATTTTTTAATCTAGCTCGTCTGAGGAACCTTTATACCATATAACATTAATCTTCCATCTAGCATTCTATTTGTGAATGGTGCAAGTGCAAACCCTGTATATCACTAGCTAGATCCGACATTGGGACTTCAATTGGTATACCTGATGTCGGGAGTTCTTAATTCCATCAGTGAATGCAGAACCCTCATTCATCGACCTTATGTCTTTGAGTCAAGTTATTAGACAAAATCATGAGAATAACATAATGAATAACGATAGAGTGAGAACCTTATTAAGTCATTGTCTCCTGAAATCAATCTCAACGTTTACTAATGTCATTTTTCTTAAAACAATCTTTTTGCATCATTTTAAGATAAACTACAATGCACTACCGGTTAATAGTTTATTTAGTGGTTCTTGGAATAACTTTTTGTTAGTTTTTATAATGTTTCCTTGATAATTAAAAGAAAACAATAATTTTAAAAACCGCGTTAGAAATTTCATATTAAGATGGATGGTCACATGCTTATTGATATGTAGTTATTATTGGTAATACTCTTATTAATAAGTAGTTAGATAAGTTGGGATCGTATTAATATATGAAAATTTTATGGGGTATCACGTAAAGTAATGGTGTCAATTATTGCGTAGGGCATTTTTTGCAAACTTTCAAATGAAGTACCCTCAAATAGTATAATAGATTGCCATAATGGTCCATAAAAAACTTTGACATGTTTTTTATGGCATTCCGAAGGCAGTTTGTAGGAATTAAAGAGCTCAAAATAAAAAAGGGACACCATAATTCATTTTTCACAAGAACCAAATGACTCCTTATAAGATTACATCAGCGACTTTATGAATACAAATGATGAATTGCTTGATTATTTTGAGAAAGTAGCTACCGCTTCTCTAAAACAAGGCTTAATGTCAGGCGATTTGGTTGATTCAGTTACTCTGAAGAAAGCGATGACTTGGGGAGGATAACTGAACCAAGTTGGAAAGAAAATCGCAGTGGAGGAAACCCAAATTTCAACATTACCACATTAGAATAAATATATTCCCATAGCTTCTATCACACAAGCCAGTACTCAGTCTCAAGCTATGGTCAACAACCGTATTAAGGAATCCAGACAAGGTTCTCATCAGCCTGGACAGAGTCAGTCGAATCAGGGCCAATAGTCTAAAGCAAGGGGGAATTAATGGGTTCAGCCTGAATGTAGCCACCATTTATGATGGAACGAAGAATATCGTGCAATTCTGAAGACCAATGCTAATTCAATCCCCCAGATAAAATTGAAGCACATACTTTTGTAGGTACCATAATGATGTGGGCCATGATACCAAAGATTGCATTGTTTGAAGCAAGAGGTGCAAGCGTTCACTAAAAGTGAGAAGTTGTACTCTTTTGTTAAAAAATAAGGATGTAACATGAAAACTAACACCCGTGCTCAGCCTAGTGCAAGCACAACCCAGGTTACATCACCAAATGTTCAAAGAAAAAGTATGGAAGCATCTAAACAAGAAACTACTATGGTAATTGTGGAACGATTTGATGTGGATTTAGAATACTTAAACCCTGATCCAAATCAGAATTGGTGTTATAACAGAAAGAACAGGAAAATTATATGATATATGCTGCTGCTTCAAATCTTTAAACATTTTTGGGGAATACACGGTAATGGCGCCATCAAACTTCTCCAGAAAAACACATGTGAACAGTTTGACGACTCAGTTAGGAGGGAAAATGTCTACACACCTCTATTAGAACAATTTTCCTTTCTTTGTCTTTAATGATGATAACCTAAGAGAAATTATTGGGCATCGTGAAGATGTTGTGATAATAGTAGCATCTATTGAAGGCAATGACATACGAATAATCTTGATTCACACAAGCAATTCGACAAATATTTTATTCTTATCTACCTATAAACAAATAAAAAATCTTTGGTTTTTCAACGTTCAAATAGAACCACAATGGGGTTTACGGGAAACTCTGCTGAGGTAATTGGGGAATTTAAAGGTGAGGCCTTGCTAGGAAAATGGTACGGGTTTTATTTGTAGTAGTTGATTGTCCAACATCTTATAATGAGATATTTGTTAGATCTTGTTTATATAGGATACATGCAGTAGCATCAAGTGTTCACCAATGTTTGAAATATGTTGTTGGAAGTCAAGTAGGGATGGTCTGAAGCAGCCAAAACGTGGTAAGAGAATGTTATGTCACTCCTCCCGCTTTAAAATCATTGGAAGAAGTGGAAACTGGAATAGAATATCAATTAGTAGAGTCTTCTATAGAATTGAATGAGATAGATGATCTAAGGGAGGATCTTAGTGCTTTCATCCCACTAGAAGAGGTTGAAATTCATCCTCTGGCAGAAGGGAAAAACGACAAGGTCATATTCAAATTACATTAGAATTGAAGGAAAATTATTGTTCTTTTATCAAAGTATTATCAGTCTCAAACTATCTATAAGATCTGATCCGGGTCCGGTGGTTCAAATAATGAGAGATTTTTCTAAAGAAACATCAGATGTTATAGTCCGAGAAGTGGATCGGTTAACCAAGGTGGGGTACATTAAGGAATCCTAGGGTCCTCTTTGGCCTGTCAATCGAGTCATTGTCAAAATGAAGAATGGTAAATGGTGTATGTGTAATGATTTTACAGATCTTAACAAAACTTGTCCCAGTGATCCTTTTCATGTGCCCCGGATAGATCAATTGGTGGATTTCATATCTGGAAATAAGTTGTTATCCTTCATGGATGCTATTGTAGGGTATAATCAGATACAGATGGATCTGAACGATCGAGATTACACTATATTCATTACTAATAGGAGGCTTCATTGTTACAAAGTAATGCCTTTTGGGTTAAATAATGATGGAGCTACTTACCAATGATTGGTTAATAAAGAACTAGCCAAACAAATTGGTAAAAATATAGAAGTGTATATTGACGACCTGATGGTCAAAAGCCCCATAGAGCAGAATCATATCTTTGACCTCCGAGAAACGTTTTCTAACCGGGAAGCCATCAACCTAAACTAAATCCTGAAAATATATATTTTCAGAGTCCGATCCGGTAAATTCTTGGGCTAAATCATAAGTGAGAAAGAGACCCAAGTTGACCCATATCAATTGAATGCTCTGTTGCCCATGGATCATCCTCAGAATACTAAAGAAGTGAAAATATTAATTAGGTATTGGCTGCTTTAAAAATAATTGAAAAATCAAAAAGAATTTAATTGGTCCCTAGATTATAACGAAGCATTCCTCGAAATCAAACGACACATAGCTTCACCAAAAAAAATATTCAAACCTATTGCTGGAGAAAGAATTTGTATGTACTTAGCAGTGTCGGATTACGTTGTGAGTGTAGTATTGGTACGAGAAATTTATAATTATCCCGCCCTATTTACTACATTAGTAAGAGCTTGGTGGAAGTTGAGTACAGATACCAAAAATTGGAAAATTTAACTTTAGCATTGGTAATTGTGGCTAGAAAAATGAGGTCATCTTTTCAAGCGCACTCTATCACTGTTCGGACGTATTTTCCTTTGAAAATGTATTAAAAACTAGATATATCAGGTCAAATGACTAAATGTTAAGTTGAACTCGAGGATTATGACATTGACTTTGCGCCTCCAACTGTGACCCAAATTCAATTTGTAACTGATTTTCTGGTGGAATTTCCCTAAAAAAGACCTCATATGTATCCCGCCCAGTTTACTACATTACTAAAAGCTTGGTGAAAACTAATAAAAGATACTTAAAATTGGAAAAGTTATTTTTGGCATTGGTTATAGCGGCAAAAAAAATGAGACCATATTTTCAAGCACACTCTATCACAGATTGGACCTCTTTAGCTTTAAAAATGTATTCAAAATGGATATATCCGGTCAAATGACCAAATGGTCAGTTGAACTCGAGGATTATAATATTGACTTTACACCTCGAACTGTGATCAAAGCCCAAGATGTGGATGATTTTCTAGTGAAATTTCACTAAACAAAACCTCGTAATGAAGTTCAAGTTAGTAAGCATGAGCAGGAATGGGTGATTCGAACTAATGGTGGATCTAGTGCGATGGGATGTGGACATGAGATTTGCCTAATTTCCCCCTTCGGGGATTCAATGTACCAAGCAATACGCTTTAAGTTTCGAGCATCCAACAATGAATCAGAATATGAGGCAGCAATAATCGGGTTTAGATTGGCTCAGATATGTAGTGCCAAAAGGATCCGATTATTGAGTGATTCCTTGTTAATCATTCATCAAGAATAGGGACAATCTGAAACAAAGAAAAAACATTTGGTGAAATACTTAAAGGTATTAAAAGAAGTCTCAACTAGTTTTAAACATGGTAAGTATGAATACGTGCCAAGATTGGAAAATTCAATGGCTAATTCTCTAGCCACTATAGCCTACTCTAAAGCGTATCCTTGGATCGTGGTACAAGAATGTCCTTTCATAGTCACAAGAATTTATTAGTAAAGGATTTTTACCTAAGGATAAAGCTTCTGCCAAAAAGCTAAAATTCAAAGCACATGGATTTTTGGTTTTAAGACTTTGAATCCCGAACTATTCTATCAGAGCTGGATGATGGGAATGATCAGTGCATTGTGGCTACAAGGCTTTAACAAGTATGATTTTATTAGGAGGATATTATTAGCCTTCTATTATGGCAGACACTAAAGACTTGGTTAAAAGATAAGATCCTTGTCAAAGGTATGAAAATGAAATCCATATACCGATAATACCCATGAAGTTTGTGTCTGATGCGGTACCCTTACATAGATGAGGACTTGATTTAGTTGGGCCACTTCCGATGGCTTCTAAGGTATGTTAGAATATCATCATGGAAATCGATATTTTCCTGAATGAGTAGAAGTTGCACCATTATCCGGGACAACTTCCAGAAAATCAGTGATAATATTTAATTTTTCCAGCATATGTTGCAGGTTTGGCATTCCCAGATATATTACTGCAGACAATGGTCCTCAATTCGATAACAAAGACATGTAAGTATTATCAAGAGGAGTTCATCATTGTTTCTCTTCTCTTTTTCAACATTAGGCCAATATAAAATTTGAGGTAGCAAATCAAACAATTTTAATGGATTTAAAAAAGAACCTCGAGGGAGAAGCCGACAAAGGGCAAAATTATCTACAAGAGGGACTATGGGCCTACCAAACTACTCCCCACGCAACTACTCAAGAACCTGAGTTTATATATAGAATAAACTTGTAAATTAGATATTTATTTTGTTTCAGTTCAGTGTAAATATTATAGGGCATACTCTTTCATACCCTAGTGACGTGAATAGGTTTTAATGAGATGTCTGAATTGTTTTTAATCTATCACATTTTTCCTTTAAAAATATGTTTCAATAAATTTTATTACCTTCGAATGGATTAACTTCGAGTGGCTTGGATGGATTATTTAATAGCCTTCGAACGGATTACCTTTGAATGGCTTGGTTGGCTAAATTTCATTGACTTCGAATGGATTACCTTCGAATAGTTTGGCCATATTATTTAATTGACTTTGAATGGATTACCTTCGAATGGCTTGGTTGGGCTAAGATAAGTTGTCATTACCTTCGAATATTTTGCTTAAGCCCAATTATATTAAGTTTATATCACCCTCGAATGACTCATTTATTCGAAGTTCTAATTACCTTTGAATATAGCATATTTAATCATGATCGGATTTAATAAGGATATAAGACAGCATAAAATTACTTTAGAATAAAGCAAGGGCTAATTAAAATCCGATGAAAGAGCTATATCTAATCAATAAAAAAGCAGATGATAAAATACCTTGTACACATTAAAGGCTTACAAAAATATATATCAAAACATGTTGACCTTAGGCCTCATTCCCATGGGTGTTTCCTTCTTTTTTTTCTCTTCTAGATTGTCGCCATCAGATCCTCTTCATCATAATCATATTCTTCTGAATTATCAGGAATACTACTTGTCACCAAAAGCCAGGATATGATAAGAAATCTGATCAACTGGCACATGTCCTCACGGATCCTTGAGAGGAAATTTGGGGAACCTCTTATGGAATAACAACACCATATTTGACGCAGTCGACTAATCCCTCTCTTGCATAAAAACTATCACTTTTTCAGCATATGCATCCTCAACATCGGCTACCTCTTGAAAAATATTTTCCTTGCGAGAAGCGATTTTATCTTCTTTATGTTTAAGGAGATCTTGAAAATTTTAAGTTCTCATCGGACAAGTGTTGAATGGTAGACTTATCCTCAGTTTGCTGATTTTCTAAGTGATTTTCTTGGAACTGGATGACTGCAAATCGTTGTAGTCAGATTCGATTTATCATGATCGCATTTTGTTTAAACCAACTCCTCATTGATGGTTTTTATTTTATAACTCATACTTTCACACTTACATTTCTCTACCTCAACAATATTTCTTTAGACTTTGATTCGCATCCCGAAGAAGACCGATGTCTTTAACTTTATCCCTCACTTTGTCTCTCTAACTCAATAATTGGCCTTACATAGCCCAAAACAGTATACCCCAATTATCATTCTCCTTAGACACTTCATATGAAACCCTGTAATATATCATAACATTTGCATGGCTGCTGGACTCAGGGAAAGCATTCTCGAAGTATTTTGAAATTAAAGTTCCCTAAGTCCTCTCATTGATAACCACCTCAAAAAACTACCAAATCATCTTTAGGATGCAATAGAGAAGGAGGATCAGATTTTAAAATTGTTCGAGAAGGAATCTCTATGGGAGTGGTTAGAGGAACCCCGATGAGAGTATTGAAGTAGGAAATTCTGGTCGAAGAATAATCTCTGAATCAACCAAAGTTTTCTTATTCTCCTTTTCTCTCTTGTCGTTACCTTCTTTACTCCTCTTTTGTCCTTTTTTCGTTGTAAAAATAGGAGATTCCGATTGCACTTTAGCCTCTCTGACGATAACTGCAACAACTTCGAACAAAGCTTCATTGATTTCATCAGGTTGCCCCTCACTCACTAGTTCGGGAGAGAATTAATATGAACTATTATTATTCTTCTTCATCATCATATTCTTATTCTTCTTTGTCACAGTGGTTGGGAGCCCAATTCTTAATTGGTAGAAATAGTTTACCATCAACCGTTTTAATCCTTCTGCTCATTTCGGCGGATTGGGGACGAGTGGTAAATTGTTTCTATGAAAGTTCACGGATAGGATTTTTTCTCCATAGGTGGTCTCTCACAAAATTTCCCAGAGTAAAGCAAATGTGAAACTCGGTTGACCACTTGTCGTTGGCCCGCTGATTCAAGTTCGTAAAAGTTGTTTCCCCATTCTCCAAATATTGTGAAAAGGTCTTCGAGTATACTACAATAAAATGAATCCAGAGTAAGAAATAATACTTTTTAAACTATTAAATAAAGAATTCTTTAAACATTTACGTGAGCTTTTCCAACATCTTGTGAGCATGCTCGGATTTCCTTTGGAAGTAATCGTTCTATCATTTTCTCAAGCACCGCTAAGAAAATGAAACTGAGTCTTCCAAAGCTTGTCTACTTCTAGAAGATCATCTACCACCTTGTAGTCATTTCCCATATTAAATAGTAAAAAATGATATAACTGTTACGAAACAAACCAGTCATAACAGCTAGTTATTCCATAGGAATCAGAATTTTATATAGCATAGAAGATATGATGCTAACTAACAACGTAAACCAGGCATTTGGGCATAATTGACTTGGGCATAACTTCACCAAATGGAAATATATTACTATCTCTAGATCTAGGGGAAACTGGAGACCCTAGTTGAGTATGTCAGTAGAAACTACTAATTATCTAGCCTTACTATCCATCAGAGTATCTGCAGGTTGGGGTAGCCTGATCTTGACTCATTCAGGGAATTCCCATTTTTACTGAATCCCTACCAGTTGGGATCATGAAAATAAACATACAATACTTTATGTGACGCCAAGAGATAGATAACACTTACCTTGGTAAAGTCGGCCCAAACTCACCGAACTAGGAACTCAACAAGAGGTTCAGATTCAGGTATGACAGCCTTGCTACCTTTTTCTCGTGTTACACGTTGAGTATCCCCAGTCTGACCATATGTCTCTAAAGGGGTATTTTCATCACTGTCTTCCATATTCTCTTCCATCCCTTGTGGTATTTGTTTCTAAAGGTTCTCCAGAAAAACATCGAAATTTTCTTCCTCAATTGAAGGAAGCTCACTTATTGCAGTTGAGGGATTTGGTATTACAACCGAACCTGATGGAAGTTACAGTGGATTCTTCCCCCATGATCGAACTTGTGAAGTGGGGATCATCAACAATAGAGGGTTGTTCAATTGGATTTTTGGTTGATTTATCCATAATAAAAAGCTTGGATTTTTCTTTAAAAAACCTCGTGGCTCGACGTGGGGTGCTTTCACCAACATCTGATCCCATGGAAATAAAGGTTAAATGAGTTCTCCAACTAGTGACCCCTCTATGCTGAGAGGACGTAACTGATTATGGAGAATGAGCAGGAGATGTGAATGATTGCGTTGTTAAGAAAGGATCAGAAGAAAGTTTATGTTTATTATATAGGAAAGCTCCACCGTAATCTATAGATTGAGTTACGACCACTCCACCTGAAGAATCAGGTAACCCAACAGCAACATGGCCTTTCTTTTTTCTTCTTTTAACTCGGAAAAATTAAGCCGACCTCCTTTAATAAGAGTGTTCCTAGCTATAAGCATACAAACCCTAGAAAGCACCAGGAAATGTAATTAGCACTTGAAGGAATTGAAAAAAAAAAGGAAGAATGTCTCTTGAAAACTTGACTAAACTACTTATTCTCTCTAGAAAGTTAAAAATGACTACCTTCATGTATTTAAAATAGAAACATTAAAAAAGAAATGATTTTTTTATAATGGGTGAAAAACACTTGAGTACCCTACTAAGAAATGGGAGTCGATAGAGTAGTTAAGGGGCTACAAAGGATTGTAACCATTTCTCTCCTTTAATTGTGTGGTTTTACCTAGAACAAGACAAGTTTGTGGGCCAATCAGAATTTGACAGACGTCTCTATAAAGTAACTAGTCTAAAAAAATATAACTCTTGGATATTAAATACTTTTAAGAAAATTCATCGGATGTGGTTCAGATTCGGTTCGAATATGTTTAGCTCTCCCAAAATCTTTTGAAAGAGCTAAGGGGGTTAGATGATAGGGTCGAATTCTATTGGAGGTCCAAATAGTAAATTGATTTTGATTTCTCTTAGAAGTCAATTTAGACTTATAATAAAAAAAAAATGCCAAGTAGGTTGTGTGTCCAGTATAGTAAGTTGGGTGCCTACTTCACTTAATATCGGGCCTCCAAAGCCTACAAAACTGACTCGAATTCATGATTTGACCCAACTGGCTCATGTCCATAACATTAATCTATAAATACTAGAAAGCACCGCATTTAAAAAGGGTGAAAACATTCTCTCTATACACATTAAGAGCAAGAACCTTAATTATCTTTCTATAATTAATACCTAGCCATTCAAATTACTGTCAATGCCCTTCAATCACAAATTATGTACACCAAATAATATTTTTATGAATATTGTGTATGTTGGATATATTTCTCGGTTTATAGTTCTACAAACCTATGTATCCCTATGATGAGCAACCAATTATGATAATCTTATAAATTCTAATCACTCTATGAATGGAGTGAGTAAATACTTTTTAAATAATAGATTTTTTAAACAACATATATAAAAAAGCATCAATAATACATAAATATATTTTTAATAATCGATACAAAATAAATATAGAAATTCACAGGACACGTTCCAAAATATAAAAATAAAAACATTAAAATATAAAAACCATGCAAATTTAATCGAATTTTTGGATTTAATTTTATATCCTTCAAATGTGAAATTTACACCATAAAATGAAAAAAATATTATAACTTTTATTTCATATTTATTAATAAATAGATAGATAAGCAAGTTGATTAGAGTAAGTGACCAGAACTTGGAATACTTTGCTTGGAGAATCAAGATGAGAGAAATCAAGAAAGGCATTCAATCAAGAACCAACTCTTGATCTCTTGCCCTGCCTAATCTTCCTCAATCATTCCTTGTGATTGCCCATCCTGATCTTCTTCTTCCTCGTTCTGGTCTTTGCAAAATGCAGAAAGATGATCATTATAACAATGCTTTTCCAGCTCTGAATAGCAGTCCCGAGCCTCAAGGAAAACACCTTAAAAGATCTTTTGCTCATGTTGTCAACCCTATAAGGTTAAACCTTGCAGTCACCATGGAACCTGAATCCATTACTCACCATCAATCTCATATCTCAATCCAGTTCAACGAAGACATTAAAAAATACATTCAAAGTTGTCAAAAATTCACATTGATAGCCAAATTCGCCCAGGGCATTCCTAAACAAGTCTTTGATCATTTCTTGAACACAAAGAAATTCAAAGGAGAAGTAAATGTCTGCATTTGGGATTCCAGACACCTACTCTTAGAATTCTCCAACAAAGAAGATCTTTGTAATCTCTGGGTTAGAACCCTCAGGACTGTAGGGGATAAAATCATGAGACTTATGAAGTGGCCACCTGATTTTAACCCCAAATATGAGAACCTAATCGTTCCCACCTGGATAAGGATTGAAGGTGTCCCATAATATATATTTACAGAGGAAATTATATTAATCATTGCAGAATCTATCGGTGAGCCTCTGAAAACTTGGGCCCCTCTTAAGAACAGAGCCCTCTTTAATGCCTGTTATGTTATTGTAGAATTAAACATCTCTTTGAAATTGCTTCATGAAGTCTGGGTTGGATTTGGATCCAATGATGGATGTTGGCTCCATGTTAGTTATAAAGATGTTCCTGTGTACTATAAAGAATGTTACCACATTGGCTATGACTCTGAAACCTGCAGGAAAAGAATCCCAAAGAACAACCAGAAAGTAAAGGAAAATGTTAAACAGAGCAAGGAAAATGTTAAACAGAGCAAGGAGAAACAAAGCAAACCCAAGCTCAAATAAAAAAAATCTAAATTCCTATTAATAAGACTTATGAAGACATCATTGAAGTAAATAACATCAAAAAAAATCTCTCCGAACCTCGACTCTCCTGTTTTTAAAGACGGAGGAGGAAAATTTTACATCAACAACTCTCAAGTATCTATCCTTAAAAGCATTGACATATCAGCAGCCATAAAAGACTTAGAGGAAACTTGCAAAGAAACACAAGATCATGATCAGACAGAGGATCAGGAAACTTACTCTCCTAATCATCTTAAATTCAGTAACCTTCCATCTACACCTATCTTAAAGCTTAAAGAAACTGACTCCATCTTCAAGGCCCTCCTAAAAAAAGCTTAAAGCTGCAAAATTTAAAAACAGAACAAAAAATGAGAAAATAATCTACAAACCTCTGTTTGGGGAGAAACAACTCATCAACAACTTACCTGAGTATGATCAACATACTTAATTGGAATAACAAGATTTGGCTCCTCTGGTTAAACTGGTTCAACATATCTATCTATCATGATCACCCTCAGCTCCTCAATGCAGAGATTTCCTTTCCAAATTCTAACAACACCATTACCCTCTCTGTTATTTACGTCAACTGCCAAAGAAGTTGTAGAATGGACTTGTGGCATACTCTTAATGAAATTTCTGAATCTGTTAAAGCTTGGATAGTTCTTGGAGACTTCAAAACTATTCTCAATTCATCTGAACAAAAAGGATGTACCACCTTCTGCTCCAAAATTTCTGAAGATTTCAACAAAGCAAATAATAATTGCAAGCTTGAAGATGTTGGCTTCATGGGAAATATATACACATGGACTTACAAAACCAAGTGGAAGCGCCTGGATCGATTCTTGTTCAACTCTGAATGGACTGACCTCTTCAACAACGCTCTTGTTCACCATCTTCCCAGAACCTGCTCAGACCACATGTGTATCCTGATCTCCATATCCAATGGAAACACCTACAAAAATTCATGTTATAAATTTTTAAATATATGGTGTCTCAATAAGGATTTCTTACCTTTTGTAGGTGATAACTGGTCAATCTATATGCAGGATCCTCCCAGAGACATATTCTGGAACAAGTTAAAGCGCTTGAAAGAAGCTCTCAAAGTCTCGAACAGAAGTATCTTTGGGAATATTTTCAATCTAATTAAAGAAGCAGAGAAAAAGGTCAAGTTCAATGAAGATAAACTCTTGGAAAACAACAATAATGTCAACAAAGCCAACCTTGCTAAAGCTCATGCCCTCCTTATTAAAGCCTTGAACCAGGAAGAAAGTTACTTGCACTAAAATACCTACTCAACATGGATTAAGGACAGAGACCGCAACACCAATATCTACCATAATTATATCAAGAAAAGCATCAGGAGAATCTATATCACAAAAATCAAAGATGGTCCTAAATGGTTAACTAATGATGATCAAATTTGTAACTCTGCTGTGTCATATTTTCAAAACATTCTTACTGAAAATCCTAATCCTAATTTTGATTATGATATTGATTATCTTAATAACTATCTATTTAGTTATATTCCTAACATGACTACTGATCAGGAAAATACTCACCTCTTGAGCAAGCCCACTGAAGAGGAAATCCTCCTTGCAATCAAAGGCCTCAGTCCCACCAGTGTTGCTGGCATGGATGGGTTCAATTTAATATTCTCCACCCATTGTTGGAGCATAATCAAAGTTGACCTCCTTGAAGCCATCATCTCTTTCTTCAATGGCTACCTCTTCCCCAAGGGGCTCTAGCCACAAGTCTTGTACTTATCCCTAAATCTCAAAACCCCTCTTGCTGTAAGCAGTTCATGCCCATAAGCCTTTGTACCACCTTTAACAAAATCATTGGCCAAGGCTTTTGACAAGTTGTCTTTCAACTTCCTTTGCCATGTCCTCAACACATTTGGATTCTGCTCTAATTTCATCAATTTAATAAACAACGTCATCAAAAAGGTGAAAGCATCTATTCTAATCAATGGTACTACTACTGGTTACTTCAGCACCAAAAGGGGTTTGGGACAAGGTGATCCCTTGTCTCCTTACCTCTTTGTAATTGCTGAAGAAACCCTGATCAGAGGCTTCAACATGATATACTTCAACAACAAGTTTATTCATTTCAAGACCAGAAGCCACACATGTATACCATGTTTAGTATTTGCAGATAATATACTTATTTTCACTAATTGGTCTCCCTATGTTATAGCTACTTTGAGTAGGTTTTTGCAGGATTATCAAAAATTCTTATGGGCAAACTATCAACAAGGAAAAAACTACCATCATAACTGCTAGTATTCTCCATACTTTCAAGATCCAGGCTCTGATTGATAGTACTGGTTTTTCAAATGGAAATCTCCCTATAACCTATCTCGGTGTCACCCTCAACAATAAAAATTGGAAGAGCAACTATGATAACTTGATCAACAAAATGAATACCAAAATTAAAGATTGGGAAGGAAAGAACCTTTCATTTGTTGGTAGACTTAGCTTTATCAATTCTGTTTTGGTTTCCCTTCCCTTCTACTGGATGCAAAGCAACAATATTCTCACCTACATCATTGACAAAATCGATAGGCTCTTCAACAGCTTTCTCTGGGGTTCTAAATAAAACGTATCCAAGATCCATTGGTGTAAATGGATTAGAGTTTGTAAAACTTACCTTGAAGGAGGCCTCAGTGTCAGAAGTCTTAATGAGCTCCAAGTTGTTGCCTCTTGCAATTTTTGGTTTAAATTCAGACAAAACACCTCTTTATGGGCCAAGTTCACCCATAACACTTATTGTAATCAAATACATCTCCTCGATGTTGACTTTAACCCCACTAAATCCTCCAACATCTGGAAAAGACTGAGCTCAATCAAAAATATTGCTGAACCTCTTATCAACCATAACGATCCTGATCACCTCTTGTGGACCATATCCAAAGATGGTGTTTTTAACACCGGAGACACCTAAAGATTCTTCAAAAGTAACCATAATCATTCTAAACTCTTTGGCAATCTCTGGAATAGCATCACCACTAGGAAATGCTCCTTTCTGACCTGGAGAATCCTGCATAGATGGCTTTCAACTGACGAAATTCTCTAGAAAAAACACTTCAGCTTAGTATCCAAGTGCCAGTTTTGCGAGATCTCTGAGACAATCAACACCTATTCGTTGAATTCCCCATGACCTAGAGTATTTGGAATCATTTCGCCCTCATCTTAAAAATTAAAATCGAAATATTCATGACCTTTACTCACCTCCTGAGATCCTGGTTCTGGGCTTCAACTAACGCAACTCACACATAGTTTTAAAAGGCGACGCCGCGGTAGCGCCGCAGCCTGAGGCGCTGAAATAGGAGGCTGCAGCGCCTCATATCAAGGCGAGGCCCCATGATAGATAAGGCGCTCGCCGCGGTGGCGCCTCAGCACTGTGGCGAGACGCCATAAGGCCCCCTTAAGGCAGCGTCTTATCGATCAGACCCAAACAAGCTAACAAATTCCTCAAATATCTTCATCTTTTGAAAATCTTTTAAAATTCTGTAACTCATCTTTTCAATTCCCTAGTTTTTTTATTATAATGACCTGCCAAACCATTTCTTATTATTATTTAAAGTTTTCAAAATTATAAGAGTTGAATCTCTAATTAATTTAAATAGAGCACATCCCAAAAGAAAAATATTCATCAACCGTCACACCCTATTTTATTAACTTTAAATTTGAATTCTTGAATTTTATCTTACCTACTAATAAATTTTCAAAAAACTAACTGTAACTATTGAGTGCATGTTATTATATTTTCAATTTTTTTTGTTATTTTTTACATACTTACCTAATATATTATTACATTTATCTTCACTTTCCTATAATCTTATCTTAACTAGTCTATACCTTTATATACTCAAAAATTTATACATAAATATTATTTTTAATGAACGGAAAGGCGAACGCCGCAACCCTCGCCGCAGCGCCGCGATACTCAGACTGCTTATCGCCAGGAGGCGCCACACGCCATTAAAAACTATGAACTCACATTTGCTCGATACCGCCCCCTATTGTTGAGTGGGTCATTTGGAAAATGAGAAACAATTCTAAGATCAAAAGCCAACTCTGCACTTTCAATTCTGCAATCAATCTTGTTACTCACATCATTTTCAGCCTCGACAACGCTTATCTCCTCAAGTCCAAAGACTGGGCTCCTTTTAACTACCCTGCCTCTATCCTGGGTTGTTACAACTATGTGAAATCCAAACCTCACTCTGTGCATCTCTGGCTCCCTCCTATCAAAGACAGAGTGAAAATCAATACTGATGGATCCTCTTTAACTAATGATGATGCTAGTGGCAGTGCCATCATCAGGAATAGCGATGGCAACTTAATTTCAGCTCACTGTTAACCATATGGAAAGCTTTCTCCTCTCTTCGCTGAAATCAGAGCGATCATTGATGGTCTCGTCATTTGTCACAAGAACAATCTCAACAACATCGACATCGAAACAGATTGTGAATTAATTGTTACCCTTCTTGCTTCTCGTCCCTGTCCCAGCGTTCTTACCAAATCTATTTCCTGTATTAGAGACTTCATCAAGCCTACCATGGTGGTTAAGTATATCAATCGATCCAAAATTTTCTGCCGACTGATTGGCCAAATAGACCAACAAGTGCAAAATGAAACTCATTTTCAACAACTTGTCTCATTACCTTCATTCAATCATCAATCTGGAAAATCATAGAATTCCATATATTAGAGATAATTCTTAATCTTTTGACATTTCTACTATTTTCTTTTACTTTTAATTGACTCTTTTAAATATCAGGTACCTTACCCGTTTCTTGCCTGAAATCAAACTTTGAGCTTTTCCAGCATTGTTAGCTGTCGTTCGTCCATCCCAAGGATTTATCCTTCGCAAGACCGTCCCTTATCTCTTCTCTCCTTCGTTTTAGCTTATCTCTGACCTTTGGCATCCAAATACTGAGTTGAAGCCCCATTAATTGGGTTGAAGACTTTAGGATTTCTGTCCCTTTTTGTTCACATTGTTTGTTTAGGAGGGCTTTTATAAAACCTTATGTTCTATTGGCATCTCCTTTTTTTATTGGGCTCAACTTAGTCCTTTAAAGACCTCTTCGCAATAAATTTATTCGTTAGCAAAAAAAAAATAGTAAATAAATAAATGTGGCCAAAGTTTACTATAATATAATTTTAATTTTATTATTGTTATTGTTATAGATAAAGATATAATTGTCCAACAATTAGTTCATAAAACTTATCTAAATATTCACCTAAACTTTTAGTTTAAGTAAAAAATACGATATATATATTAGTGGGTTATAGAAATATCCTCAATTGGCCCATATATTTAGGATATATTTTAGTTGTTAGAGAAATATACTCCACTGCCCCCCTATATTTAGGAGATATTTACTCTAACAATCAATATAAAGGTTCAACTCCATAAACGTATCCTTATTCTTTCAGTTTCTACCTATTTTACTTCTTAAACAAATACTTTCTACGTAAATCGACCTCTGTGCGATCACAAATTAAAATCCGAAAAACAATCTAAAACAAAGATATCGAACATGGTGGAAGATATAGATGTCTTAGTCGGTGTGGAGATGGAAATCGAGCTTCCAGCTAGCCAGCGACCAAAATCTGAGATTACAGTAATAGCAGGGACAAGAGATAACTTCAACGCATGTATAGTTACAGTCCCTACTGGAGAGGTAATGGTCGGAGACTAAATTACAAATTTATAATGCGAATTCCGTACAATTAATCTATATATATATATATATATATATAAATGTATATCGTACACAGGATGTTAAGTCGAAGATATTATCGGTGGTTAAGAACTGGAATACAGAGATATGTATTTTATCGGCCATTGGCAAAGTCTCTGATGTTAGTCTTCGGCGATCTGAGGGTTCATTAAGATCTGATGTTAGTCTTCCGCAGGAGGGTTCATTAAGATTTAAGGTATGGATTTAGAAGTTTATAACTTGTGTTCAAACTTTATATTAAGTTGTTTTAGGCGAAGTTTACGATAATCATTTGACGTAGCATCATTATTATTATAATTTTCAGGGTTGTTTCGACATAGTGCACTTAGGAGGATCTTTCCCATTAACCGAAGCAGGTCATGCGTCTGGTGAATTAACTGTTTCATTGGCAGGCAATGGTGGCCTTATGGTAGTTGGTAAAGTCGCCGATTTATTAATAGCAGCTAGCTCGATTCAGGTCAGTAGCATGTGCCTTCAATATCTTTGATTAGTTTTGGCTTGAGACGTACATAATTAGCTTTGCTTCTTTGTTTTGTTATGTAGCTCGTGTTAGGAAGCTTTATACCACGCAACGCTAATCTTCCCTCTGCCATTCCATCGGTGAATGTTGCAAGTCCAAACCCCCCTACATCACTAGCTACACCCGAGGCCGGGACTTCTTTTAGCTTTACACCTGAACCTGAAGTAGAACGTTTGTTCCAACGTTTGTCTCTGCGTCAAGCTGTTCGACAAAGCCGTCAGAATAACAGAATGAATGGCCAGACAGAAATTGCCAATTCAGTTTCAAATGGTAACAGCTCCAACCATATTAAGCCATCGTCGCCTGAAGTTAATCTGAACGTTCCATCTGCCATTCCATCGGCGAATATTGATACTGAATACTCTATACCACCTAGAATTCCAGAAGGAGTTTCTTTTAAGGACTTGCCATATCATCAGGTTTTTCGGTTTTAGGTGTTCGTAGATGAGATAAAAATATCTCATATCTCCTTTTCTTTCTTCAAAACTTAGTTCTCTTTTTATGTTTGTTTCAGTTTCGGGTACATTCTTTGCAATAATGTGATGATGCTCAGACATTTACATATTGATCAATAATATGTACATTCTTTGCAATAATGTGATGATGCTCAGACATTTACATATTGATCAATAATATGTACATTCTTTGCAATAATGTGATGAAGCTATAGATTTTTTATTCTTTCATTTTCTTTTACCATTTTTTCAGAAAGGAAATTTTGGAATTATTCACTGATTCTTTTTTTTTTTTTTCTGAACAACCTTATTATGATCCCTTAGAACACACAAAGAACGAAATCTAAAACATCATACTCGACCATTATTTACAAAAAAGGGATCGCAACGCAAAAATTTGTTCCATATCAACCCAATGCTATCCTTAAGCATATCCGACGCTAATTTCTCATCCAGCACCTCTTCCTGGAACTTTGAAACTACTCCATTTAGTTTGAAATAAACTACGTCTGAAACTTTCCCGATGCCAGTTCGAAAGTCGAACCTATTAGCATGCCTGGCTTTCAGTTTAAGGGACGGGGTTCCATATATAGTTGTAGTATGCCTCACACAACGAACTTTGTATCTGTTTTCATAAGAAGATGGAAATCTCAGTCCGCCATCACTGTTCGGGTCTATAATCACCGAATCGATCAGTTTCTTATATCCAGCCATTCCAATGTCAGTTAGGTCGGTTAAGACTGTTCTTGAGCTTAACTTAAGTCTTAGGTCTAAATCTTTGTCGAGGCACGAAATGTCAAATACCACGTCTCTTGCTGGCTCGATTTGTTGAGCCTTATAAAGGCTGATCTTATTACCATCTTGTATGCTGCACTTGCAATCAGTTATTATATCGGGTGTTGTATCGTCCGAAAACATTATATGGTAAATTTCCTTTCGATATAATTGAAAATGGCATCTGAACCTGGTTCTTGGAAAATCTTTTCGACGTATGTAGCAGGCAAACTAGTGTAAAATTTTCTGTGTAATTTCTTCATATTTTCCTCGGTCATAGGACCTTTTAAGGCGTTCTTGAGCCGGAAAGGAGGACCACGAAATAGGTTTTTACCAACTTTAACAAAAAGTTTCGATTTTACGTCAGGTCGATTTTCCTTCCTTGTATTTTCTAGCGAAGCAAATAGAAGTTCTTTTACCTTCTCCATTATCACAACACTAGGGCTCTCTTTCGTCTCTTCATGGTTCTCTTGATCTGAAACTAGACTAACAAGAATCAGAGCGTTTTCGCTTTTACTCTGGTCGTTGTAACGAATCGACACAGGTTTAAGACTAACACACGAGAAAACATCTGTTGTAGTACCACTAGTTGATCGTACCGGAAACCAACTGATCCGTCGTGCAGGCTTTGAACAATGGGGCTTCGAGTTTCTAGAATCTTGGCCTTTCTTGTGGCGAGGCGCAAGCAAGTCTGGTAAGGGCGATGGCCTGATTGATTTATTATTTGACTGCCTCTTGTGAGGCGGAAGGTAAGACATACTTGTAAAGGTTTTCAAGAAGAGTTAAAGTGGTTGAGGAAGTTAGTTGATTGCAGCAATATATATTAGAGAAGAGGGAAGCTCCATGGTTCAAATTTTGGAATTTTAGAATGGTTTTTTTGTTTTTCATTTTTTTGGTTTGTTGTATTTTTGGATAAGAGGGTAAATACTTCAGATCGTGTAAAAATATATATATATATATATATATATATATATATATATTTAGTCTATATATATATATATATATATATATATATATATATATATATATATTAACAGTTAGATAAATATTTACTCTAACCCAACCTATATAAAGATATAACATAAATTCAATGAGTTTACAGTATTTTTTTTGTTCCTACTTACGTTAAGCCAGCTTTTTGTTTTGGCTAAGTATAGTAATCTAAATTTATCGAAATCAAGTGGTGTTGTTTGTGGAAAGCCACAAAGTTTGTTTCTATTAAAATTAGTACAGTTTAAAATCTAAAAAAATAGATGGGGAATTCCAATAAAAACATCGATATGTTTGTAGACGAAGAGATTAAAAGGGGAGGTCTGAATTGACAATTGAATGGGTAAGCGGTTAAAGCATTGAAGACCAACAAGGATCCTACAATACCTCCAACTCAGATCAAACTTATGACTTAGCAATTATGGAAAGAATATGTTAAGAATTTTTATTAGAAAAACAATTTTTATTGTAGGATTAAAAACTAATCCAATCATCTGTAGAGATCTTGTGAATGGAAAAAATAGAGATGATGTCATTACTGAAATAATAGGAGGTGAACTAGAAAAATAATCCAAGAAAGACAATAAAACCCCTATAAGGTATTATTCTTTGGGCACTTCAAAATGTATGGCGGCTATCAGTCATTTACATATGAAAAAACTAATCATCCCGCGATTAAAAAAAATGAGAAACTAGTGGCTCAATTGGAGTACTCATCCATGGAAGATTATCATGATTATTATGAAAATGAAGAACCTCATCTGGATGAACAGTCCACACTAGCCCAAGAAATATTATGCCACATACAGTCATCGTATTATAACATACATCTAATAAGTAAGTATTATAGCAGAGGATATTATGAGGACCACATCGAACAATATAACATGTAAATAATGAAATAAGAAATTAACGACGGGACAAATTACCAAATATTTGTCCTGTCCCTCAGGGGAAATGCAATGCAATGGTTCAACATGATCTTAAAATATTTCATCTAAAATAGGAAACGCTTCGTATGCCCTTTATAAACCACTTTGTAAGACCTAATATAATACAGTTGGATGGGAATTACATAATATTTTGCAAACATGGGGTTAAAGAGAGCATAAAGAAATATACTAAAATAGTTGTCAAAACAAAAATCATAATTACAAGATTTCAACGATCTAGAGGTCGCTGTAGCATTCAGACAATGGGCTAAAAAATAAACCTTACATTATGGAATCATGAAAAGAGAAGATCTAAGTTTTGTATAACTATTGCAACAAGTAGAATTACAATTCAAACAAACGAAAAAAAACTCGAACAAACAAATTAAAGAATCTCCAAGCAATAATACAGATGATGCGATACGCACAAGAATAATAGTTGTGAAGCCGAGGAACAAAATATATTTGTCTTCGTCCAAAAGGAAATTTAAGTGGTCCTAAAATAGAAAATCAAAAATCGATTACGAGGATAAACACCAAAACTGTAAGTTTTATACTAGTACAAATATTTATATTAAACATTGTCCATTTTTACAAGACAAAAATTATACAATAAAATCAAAACTAAAGAACTTTATTAAGAAGGAGATAAAGAAGGAACTAGGATATGGATCATGTGAATCAGCAAAGCAAACCTCACGCACGGATAAAACCTAATGGGCACTATACAGAAATACAGTGTTAATCGTCGAGCAAGAAGATGAAGGGCACAACATGGGCCCATATCTAAAAAGACAGATAATCGATTTAATTGCTCAATAAAATTCAGAATCTGAAAAAGACAATAGCCGAAAGGCGTGCCAAAAGATATGAAATAATGAATTTCGGGGAAATATTTTCACACTCATACAAACATGTACGTTTGATATCCATCTTACATGATGACGTACGAAAAATTGAATTTCTAATTGATAATGCAATACTAATAATAGTGAGGTTGAGGGTATCAATTTTGAAAGAGTAAAGATCGATAATGACAGCTCAACATACATATTGTACAAGGAAACATATGAAATAATACAAAAATCGCTCGCCATAAAGAAAAAAAGACATTCTTATTAGGACTCGTATGTGCAAAAAACTTATGTGTTATGAGAAATAACTCTAGAAGTGACCATTATGGAATATGAATTTAGAAAACAACATGCAGTGTCTACTCATGGTAATAGATACACTAATTACATATGATATAACTTTGGGATGAACATAGCTTGATCAAATAAATGTGGTCGCATTTGTATTTCATCAATGTCTACAATATCTTGTAAACATCAAAATTATTGTGATACGAGAAAATCAAATAAAATACCCAAAGAACCCCAACCTAGGCCCCGAAAGGTGAACCATAACAAAAAAAGAGGGGTCATTTCTAAGAAGTTGAAGAACCCAAATAACGTGCTCAATTGTTGCAATTCGCGGAAAAAATAGAGAAAAAGAAAAACCCCTTAAAATCAGCAAAATCATACTCTTCGTTCTCACGTACAAAGTTTACAATTTTTTAAAAATATTTTATATATTTATTTGTTGAATACTCTTCGCATATGCCTTCCATCAATGTCTAAAATAGGCTAAAAAACACCCGTGGTACCTCATGTTTACCACTTGTATCAACTTGGTCCCCTTCCTTCAATCATGCATATAACTCATCCCCATCCTTTTTTTAAGTTTCATTTCCGGTCCTCCCGCATATGTGAAGCATGTGAGCTTGACACGTGGCATCAGTTTTTGTTGCAAGAATGGTCCCCCAATTGTTTTTCCAAAATTGCCCCTTAGCATTCCATGTCAGTTTTACCATTTAACTTCAAATTTTACCATTTACCTTCAAATTTTACCATTTATCCATTAAATTAATAAACGGACCGGGTTGAACCCGAATTTAATTAAAAACCCTGAAACCCAATATAACCCAGCCTAGCCCGTAGCAATATAACCCGACCCGTTTCCCTTTACCCAAATCAGACCCGTCGTCGTTCTCGTCGTGGCTTGAATCCTCTTCTCTCTACCTAACTCTCTCCTCTTCCATGGCGTCTTCTTCTATCTCCTCTCTCTTTCCTCTCATTTTCTCAAATGCAAGTGACAAGTAACAACCCATTTTAAAAAGGGTCGTCTTTTAGATTTTCTTAGTAGCCAAACAAAATTTTGAAAGTGAATGCATGTAGTGTACCCCCCCAATTCTAAAGAACTGAACTTTATTAAAAAATAATGTAAAAAGAAGAAGAAGAAGATGTTACTTACCTTGTCTGAAAAGGAAAGAGGAAGGTTCTTGAATGGAAGGTAGAGAGAGAGAGTTGGTGTGAGAGTATAGACACTAGTGTAGTGTAGTGTTCTTTAATGTGTTTTCGTTATGAAATTATCAATCAATTGCAATACTAATGCAAGCATAGGATTGAAAAAGCTTAACCATAGTCGAAAATCAAAGGGATGAACTTCCAGTTTGATTTTCTCGGTTCTGGTTTTATAAAATTTCAATCATAACCAAAACATCTAACCAATCGAATCCCTCTACTGATTCGGAATTTCGATCGAACAATTACCAAATTTGAAATGTGAAACCTAAAATTGGACATAAACGTGAAATTCACCTCGTGTGGAATCGGGAGAGGAGATCAGGAGAATTCTCGACGCGGATTTCGAGAAAAAGAGAGGAAATAGAAAGGAGAGAGAAGGAGACGCCATAGAAGAAGAGAGAGGTAGGTAGAGAGAAGAGGATCTGAGCCACGACGAGAACGACGATGGGTCTGATTTGGGTAAAGGGAAACAGGTCGGGTTATATTGCTACAGACTGGGCTGGGTTATATTGGGTTTCAGGTTTTTTTTAATTAAATTAGGGTTCGACCCGGTTCGTTTATTAAGTTAATGGGTAAATGGTAAATTTTGAAGGTAAATGATAAAATTTGAAGGTAAATGGTAAAACTGACATGGAAGGTGGCATGGCTGCTGACATGGAATGTTAAGAGGCATTTTTAGAAAAAACAAATTAGGGGACCATTCTTGCAACAAAAACTGATGCCACGTGTCAAGCTCACAGGCTTCACATGTGCGGGGGGACTGAAAATGCATCTTAAAAAAGTATGGGGATGAGTTTTATACATGATTGAAGGAAGTGGACCAAGTTGATACAAGTGGTAAACATAGGGGACCAAGAGTGCTTTTTAGTCTCTAAAATATCATGTAAACATCAAAACTATTATGATATGAGGAAATAATAAAATACACAAAAAACGTCAACCAGGACCGTGGAAGGTGACCCATAAAAAATGAGCGGTCATTCCTAAGAAGTAGAAGAGCCCAGATAACGTACTCATTTGTTGCTATCACTGAAAAATAATAGAAAATAATCATTAACAAAGTAAAAACCCTTAAAATCGGCAAAATCATACTCTTCGTTCTCTGGTACAAAGTTTACAATTTTTGAAAATAATTTATACATTTATTTACGCATAGCATATAGGATGAAACAAAAATCCAAAAATAAGTCAATAGACGTCAACCGTATATAGATATAATTTTACCCATGAAGTGGAAATATGGAGATTTCAATTTAACTATATATAAAAATAATTGATGCTAAACAAAATACAGTGACGCTTCTATGACTAAAACAATTTCATTAAGGGTCTAAGGGGCCCATATAAGGCACATCTAAATGACTATTTAAACTTTCAAAATTTGATGAGCTCTTAGAAATAACGCCGCAAAAAAAATATCCTCTTGAAATTCATTCACAAAATACAATCAATTCCAAATGTAAAAAAAAGTTATAAGAACACACGTGAAGTTTATTGCCAAAAGAAGGTTACATTTCTACAAAGTGATCCTTATAGATTGGTAAAATCTAAAGAAACTTAACAAAGATTGATAAAACACAATATTCAAAATTTAGATAGGCAAAAATATATAAGTTTATACTGATAATATTTCGGAAGCAAGCCTACATGCAGAATAATTTATAAAATATTTTGCTCAGATGTTGAAAAAAATTATTTATGTGAAATAAATATCAAATCCAAAAGAATGCATCTTTGCGTCGATCTTAAAACAAGTTGCAACTATTACTCAAGCTGAAAGAAGCAAGAAAATTCTAACAGATTCTAACATGAGATGAGGAGCTTAATGAAAATAATTATTTGATGGCCTCTTATGAAATATTAACAAATCCATAGAAACTAAAAATTTATATCTATACATGGAGGTTTCAGATTTTGCCATTAGCACAATATTAATTAGAGAGGAAGAAATGGGGTCAAATTCGTATATCATGTAAGCAAATATTTAGTACCAATATAAATTAGTTATTTAAAATAGAAAATAGCTTTAGCATTTGTAGGAGCGACTAAGAAAATGAGATCATATTTATAGGCATATATTATACTATTACAACCCATTTATCCATAATAAATAAGTCGTAAAATCCCAATACCCCAAGAAGATTGATAAATCATCAGAATAAGGTAGAAAATTATTATACAAAATCCAAACTTTAAAAAAGAAATAAAGATCGGGGCTTTACCTAATTAATTAACACGGTCACATTCTAAGCGACTAGTCATAATAAACGATAAGTCACAAGCCACCTACAGAGTTAAGACCAATGGATGAAGAAATAATCTGGAAACATGAGCATGAATTAAACTTGTATCTTTAACTTGATATATCGCAAACCAATCCATCCGATTCAGATTTCCATATACAAATAATAAAGTAAAATATGAATCCATGAAGAGTAAAAAAGAACTAATTCTAATTGGCTCTCAATTAGTAGTTAGCCAAATAACGGTGCATGCCAAAAAATAGCATAATCAAATATTTAAAGTAGAAGAATAAAAAAACATTGGCATACGCCAATAAAAATGTACGTAATAGAAAGTGTGATACTCGAAATAAGATATAAGGCATTAATAATAAAAAGAATATCAACAAGGCACATATGGATAGTAGACACATTGTACCAAAGAGGATTATCACGTTTCTTACTAAGGTTTTTATGCACTAACAAAACAAACTTAATAATAAAAGAGTTATGTGATCAATAAGGAAGCACTCATCAAGCAAACAAAGCTTCGTATGATAGAATAGTGCTTCAAATATATTATTGGCCAACAATCATGAATAACGCAGAGCGGAAAGAAAAGATACGTGATATATGCCAAAGATTTCACAAAATCAATAAAAAGTCCAGCAGCATTATTGAAGACAATAAAAAGGCAATCTCACTTGAAAGATGGGGTAAACATATCATGGTACCATTCCTTATTATATTAAAATAAACAAGATACAATACGAATTCTGTTTACTATTTCTTTGAAAGGCTAGAAGCATAAGCAGTGTAAATTACCGAGGCAACAAAAACACATGTTACATGCATGGAATATGCGAGCTTACGCTATTAATAACGGTGCATAGTTCTACAATGATACCATCACAAAATACTATGAAGAAAAAGAAATCAAAATATATATTATTTCTTATGTTCCATCCTCAAACCAATGGGCATGTCAAATCGACTAATGAAACAATAATCAAGTGCCTAAAAACGATGTTGGGAGAAAAATAATAAACTTTGTCGGATACACTAATAAAAGTATTATTTTTATAACTAATGATCCCAAAAAAATCTGCACCATGATCTTGCTACTAGATAAAGTTGTAACTGTGTACTAGAGAGAGAAATTGGTAAAAAGTAGTGTATAATAATAATTGTTCACCTACCCCATTAAGGGAATCTTCATTATATAGTGGAGGTAGTGGGCTTTATCCCACATTGGTGACCCACTTTATTCTATTATTACCCTTTTTTATTCTTACTTTACCTATTCTTTTATTATTTACAAAGTAAGTCCTTATTATTTTTCAATCTATCATTTTAATTACAAACTATTATTAAAATATTATAACACCATCGTATTTTGTCGACCCGACATGGTTCAGACAATTTATGCCCTTATTAGTAGCCCCCAGTCATTGCAAAAGAGTAAGCAAGAACTATCCATCTCAAGGTTCGAGCCATCATTGCTTTGATTCTTGTATAGTCAGGATTGGTATATACAAATGCTAAGGGTTAGGAATTCTTGATGTCAATCATTCGATCTCCATGGGTCGGGTATATCGGATGTCTTTAATTCGGCTTCCATGGGTCGGGAATATATGATGCCCATTGTTGATGTCAAAAGTTTTGATACAACCTTCGGGAAAAGGATTGTACCACTTCAAAGTTGCGTTCTTAAAGGTTTGGTAGAAGGCTCTACATCTTTGTCATCTTCACCATAATTGATCATAAAGTTCTTAAATTGTTCGATGTGGTTGTCCGGATCTTGGGTTCCATCGAACTTTTCTAGCTTTGAGATATCAAACCACTTAGGCAGATCTCCAAAAATATTTTTTGGGCAGAGGGGAAATGACCTCAAATTATGGCACATTCTATACATACTTCCCACAGGGCATTCGTTCATTTTCGTGTAAAAACCTTCTTCGGATGGATATGTAAACTGATTACTCACACGATATTCGAGGTTATGGATTCCAGAAGAAATCTGCATATGAGAGTTTTTTTTGTTCCTTTCTATTATTATTCACACTCGTATCATTCTCCACATACCCAAATCCTTTTTTCTCTTGTTCATTCTTTTCTTTCCTCGAACCCTTAACATGATGAGATGTCTGACGATCATCTTTTTGTCTTCTTGAATCCTTTTTCCTGTAATTCTTTGGATTCCTATTATCCTTTTCTGGAGAAAGAGATTAATCTAAATCGTATCTCGAATAGTCACTAGAGCCAGTTTATTCATAGAGATACTTAGATTTCACCATTCTCTTCGACGAATAACGATTTCTTCTTTGGTGCCTCTCATTTGTCAGAGGATCATCTTCCATGGGATCTTTTTCAGTTACTTGTTCTCTTCAGATTTCATATTTGGTCATTTGTGAACTTAGCTTCCATTTCTTCAAAGCATTCAGTCTTTCTATATGTTTCAAAAGTTATTTCCTTCAAGCTACTAAAGCGGATTCTTCTAGCAGCTCCTCGGCAAATAGATCACTATTGTTTCTTTCGTTTTTTACCACTATTTGATCCTCTATAAAGAGGTCTCGAGATGGACCTCTGATCACATGATTTCTCTTACTAGACTTTAACCCTTCAAACATTTCCATATCCATTACTCTCACAGGGTTTTAATATGAGATTTATGGTTTTGGAAAGACAATTTCAGGTACCAATCACCTTCCCATAGACGACATCACTGAAGAATCTAGATATTTCTTAGTGATGTTTCTGTTCCGACTATATTCATATGAGATTCTCTGTCACAACCATATTCGTATGCTAGTATCTTTTTGGGAGAGAAACATAATGAGTTAAGAGAGAAAGAGACAAAAGGAATAAGTTTAGTAATAATTGTCTAATCGCTAGACTATTTCCCCAAAAGGAATTGTCCTTTATATTGTACATGGGGTAAGTTTCTAATTTACATATTTACCCTCTCTTAAGTGAGTTTTTTCAGTTCACGTCTTTACTAATTATAAACACACACACTAGTTGTTACATATGACCCCTTCAACTTATATAGTCAAGTTTTTTCTTTGATACTTTATTACATCAAATTAATCCATTTATTTATTATATTTAGCTTATTTATCACCATATTTTTCTCCCCTTATCATTGGTAAGTTTTGGTTTTTTTGTCATCTGATGTGCCACCAAACAATTATTTTTGCTGTCCATAAGAAAAAAAAATTAGGTTATTCCAGTTTTAGTTTTGTTAATTTTTTTGAAGTAATTTAAAATATATATATATATATATATATATATATATATATATATATAAGTTTAATATTATGTTACATTTTTGGGTATTTTAATTTATTTCAATTTGGTTTGAGATATTGTAATTTTATTTTGATTAATTTAATTTGGTTTGGGTAATAGTTGGTTTTGATTATTATTTTTTTGGATATTTCGATTTGGTTTCATTATTTCTTAGATATTTCAAATTAGTTTTGGTCAATTTAATTTGGTTTGGCTTTTTTGGATATTTTTAATGAAAAAAACTTACCGATAACCACCAGGGTAAGTTTCAAATTACTCATAACCACATGAATTTTGAAGTTTACCAAAAACCACATGCAACATAAATTCTTCCAACACTAAACTTAAACAATTAGTTATTTTTAACATTCTAAACTTCATATATTTCAAACCCTAACTCAAAATCAATTCAAATATATATATATATATTTCAAGACGAACAAAAAAAATTCATGAGTGATATTATTTGTATAATTTTCTTTTCTTATTTTCTCAACCAAATTACACGTAACTTGGAACACAATTTATTTTTACAGCCAAAGTATACGTAAAATTGCAACTCGAAAATCCAACTCTTTTTTCCAAACTTATTTGTCAAACAAATTGTATGTATTTTTGCAAATATAACACAAACTATTTTCAAAAAGAAGTTTTTCATTGCAAAAATGCACATATTTTTGTAACTACAACAGTTATTTATTTCACACCCATTTTACACTTATTTTCATAATACAAGGTTGTGTTTTGTTTTTTCACACAACCAACCTAATTTAACAACTAAAATCCTATTTTTTAAACTATTGTATTCTTATTTCGGCAACATATTTACACGTAATTCAGCAACTCAAGCATATGTAATTTTTAGTAACCAAGTTATATGTAATTTTGTAACTGGAACACGATTTCTTTTTCGAGACTTATTTCGCAACCAAAGTACACGTACTTTTACAACTAAAAAAATTTAAAAATATGTTTCATTAATTATTTTTTTATTTGTCTTAAAAACGGTATCTTCAGATATTGTTTGGAGATATGGTTTTAAAGATATAAAATTTAAAAATAATAATAAATATGAGAGAAAAAATTGGTTAGGGATATTTTAGATAAACAAGTGGCGATAGATAAATATTAATGTAACACCGTGTGGTTATGAGTACTTTATGAAACCTAAGGTGGTTATAAGTAAATAAGTTTGATTTGAGATGGATATTGGTTGATTACCTTTTTCTTAATTTGGTTTTGGCTATATTAATTTGGTTTTGGATATTTTAATTAGGTTTTGGTTACTATTTACGTATTTGAATTTGGTTTTGGATATTGAAATTTGCTAAAACAATTGGTATTTTAATTTGTTTTTTGGTAAGTCAATTTGTTTTCAAGTGTCAATTTAGTTTTGGAATTTTATTTTGACACTGGAAATTAGAATTTAGGGACGTAGAAATGTGAGAACCTGAAATTAGGAATTGAGAATTGAGAATTGAGAATTGGGAATTGAGAATTGGAAATTGGAAATTGAGAATTGGAAATTGGAAATTGGTAATTGAGAATTGGAAATTGAGAATTGAGAATTGGAAATTGGTAATTGGTTGAATTTGGGAATTTGAAATGTGGGAATTTAGATTTAGGAATTGGGAAATGGGAATCAGAAATTAGAAATTGGAAATTGAGATTGAAGATTTGAGATTTGAGATTTGAGGTGCTGGATGTGGAGCTGAAATTGAGATGGAGTTTGAAAATGAGGTTGTAGATGAAGATACATCCGTCAAAGCTTTTTTTTAAGCTATGTTTGGCTTTGACCTTTGCAAAATAAGTTCAATCATTGATGAGTTTAGGTCTTGACCTGAAATTTGATGGGTCAAAGGTTTTAAAAGTTCAAACAACGGAGCACCTATCAAGGATTGATTGGTCTGATCTTGACTTAGGTTAGAATGATGTTACTATCGTATTATTAGATTTATGAGGTCAATAGTGATAAGGATAAAAATTATCAGGGACTTCAAATAATAACATTAAGGTTACTTACAATATATTATAAAAGTTACTAAAAGAGATTTATATTATTTGTAAATATGATGGACCAGAAAGCAATTTGTCATTTTTATGTAACAGATTGAGTTAGTCTTCTTGCATGTCTACATATTATTTGTAAACATTAAGGTCACATTTTTACAACTCATCGATATGTTTCCTATACTTAACAAATAGACTATATTTTTGGAGAGGATTGCCTCGATAGAGGCCACATACTGTATGAGAATTGATCACTCCAAGCTATTAGGTGGACTGTTTGTATTCAATGAAAAATTGGAGCATCAGGATAACAAATACTAGAATCCTTTTTTTTAAACAATGTATTGAAATTTTTAAATGTTGTCTAACATAAGGTATAGAATACATGCATCTAATAATTTCACTACCTATTTGATCGTTACTTCTTATATGTCTGGATTCAACCGCCTTTGATAAATCGCATATTAAAGGACTAATAAGTTCAAACAATCTCCTAAATCCTGTGGTTTTGGTGGAAATTGTTTTAAATCAACGTACTTCATTATTTTTTGCGTATCGCCATCGCGAAGTCTAAACTTTTATTTTTGGCTGAAGATGATCTCTTTTAAAAACTTAAAGTACTTCGCCATATCTTCTAACAAATCAGCGAAAAATATATTTATTTTAAAAATCCAAAACATCTCTAAGAACTAAGAGAATCAGTTTTAGGATTTTAGCTTCTTCTTTCGGCTTGGATGCAGAAAGTGCGTATTTAAGTAATTAAGGATACCGGCCCATTGAAGCACATTCGCCACAATCAACTTTAGGCTTGCCGCAACCAACTTCACCTTGGCAACTTTATATCTTGTCACACACAACTTAGCTACGATTGACATATATATGGCTCGCCTAGGCAAACTTCAAACTTCAACTCGTCGTGATCAACTATGAGCTCCTCTAAATAGACCAAGTTTGTTGAGTTTTGTAAACCGTTATTGAATGCACATGAACGATCTAAACTTTCAAGTTCTTGAAATAACTTTTTTTTTTTTAACTTAAACTTATTGGGTGTGTCATCTAAATTTAACTTCAATATGTATATATTATAGTTTTGTTTCTTTCCTTGATGAGTCGCATATACATATCTCATAAACTTACTTAAGAAGTTTATAAACATAAAACGATTCACTCTATAAGCATCCATCCATTTTCAAGAAGCACTCAGTTGGCGCCTTTTGTTCTTCAAAACTTTCTCTCCCTAAGAAATGGAAGAACAAAAAACCACATTCTTTATTGGAACGATCCCCGTCACCGTCCCCCACATAATCCAGCTTCCAATGCGTGAGTTTCCTTATTAATATCAATAGAATTCAAGAATCAGTTTCTTATTTCTTTTAAATCCATTCTTGATACATAAATTTATCGAACCTTTTTTAAAATATATCAAAATTCATATGTTATGATTTACTATATGACATAAAGAATCAATACCCGAGATTCTTTTGATTCAAAATCATCTCGTATTATATTTTGGACTCGCACCTAATGTGAAGTGTTTGTGATTACAGCAGAAGCAGAAGCAGGAGAAGGAGATAACTCCGACGCACGTGTAGTTCCAGTCCCTGCTGAAGAGGTAATTGCCGAAGCAGGAGAAGGAGATAACTCCGAAGCACGTGTAGTTCCAGTCCCTCCTCAAGAGGTAATTGCCGAAGCAGGAGAAGGAGATAACTTCGACGCACGTGTAGTTCCAGTCCCTGCTCAAGAGGTAATTGCCGAAGCAGAAGAAGGAAATAACTTCGAGACACGTGTAGTTATAGTCCCTGCTCGGGAGGTAATGTCCGGAGACTAAATTACAATTTTATAACGCGAATTCGGTAAATTCTACAGATATAATGATTAATCTATATATATGTATCAACGCAGAATGTTATTACTAAGATAATATCCTTGGGTATGAACTGGAATAGAGATATATTTATTTTATCAGGCATTGGCAAAGTGTCTGATGCTATTATTTGGCACCCTGAGCGTCCATTAAGATTGACGGTATGGATTTCGCGTTTAAACTTTATATTAAGCGTTTCTTTTAGGCCAAGTTTATGCTAATCATTTGACGTAGTAGAATTGTTATTATATCTTTTCAGGGTAGTTTCGACATAGTGACCTTAAAAGGATATTTCTTAGTAACCAAAGCAGGTGATATGTCTTGTGTATTAAATGTTTCATTGGCTGGCCGTGATCGCCTTATTACTCGTGGTATCGTTGCCGATTTATTAAAAGCAGCTAGCCCGATTCGGGTCAGTAGTATGTGCCTTTAATATCTTTGATTGGTTTTGGCTTGAGACGTATATAATTAGTTTTGCTTCTTTGTTTTGTTATGTAGCTCGTGGTAGGAAGCTTTATACCACGCAATGCTAATCTTCCATCTGCAAACCCTAGATCACAAGCTGGAGCTGATGTAGGGACTTCTTCAAGACCTATACCTAGAATTCCCGTCGGATTTTCTTATGAGAACTTGCCATTCCATCAGGTTTTCCGGTTTTAGGTATTCATATATGAGATAAAAATATCTCGTATCTCCTTTTCTTTCTTGAAAACTTAGTTCTCTTTTTTGTGTTCGATACAGTTTCGGGTACATTCCTTACAATAATGTGATGATGTTCAGACATTTGCATATTGATCAATAGTATGTACATCTTTAATTGTAGGACAAAAACATATAACTTTAGAATGATCTTTTACCGCATGGTATCAGCTATAAACTTTTGGTTTCTTTTCATTTTCTTTTACCTTCGTTTTTAGAAAGAAAATTTTGGGATAATTCACTGAATATTTTTAGTAGAACATGTAGATATTATACAATTAGGGCTGCGTTAGCTTTTTTTTTTTTTCTAATGATTCGCGGATTAAGTTTTGTTAGTTTTGTTGGATGGATTTTCAATAATTAAAATCAAACAACCATCTTAACTAGTTATTTATACATGCAGAACATGGATCATTATATTTGTAATGATCTAAATAATCCGGACGTTTAAAGATATAAACGGATTTAGTAAAAAATACCATTGACTGAATATCTCACTACTATTAGATTAGATTATTTATTATCCTCTAATATCATAAAAATATTTATCTAAACACGAACCGATAAATATCTTTCAATATTTTCTGTTCCTATCTACGTTATTTGTTTTCATCATTGATTTAATTTATTTTAAGTCAACTTACTATTTTGGCTAAGTCCAACGATCCAAATTTATCAATATCTTATATTGTCGATGTGGAAAATGAAAAAGTTTGTTCCTATTAAGATCAATACAATTTAAAAATCTAAAGAAAATATGGATGTCTAATTCCAACAAATCGCATTAGCTTGTTGATAAAAAGATTGAGATGGAAGGTATGAATGGACAAATGAAGGTGCAAGCGGTTAAAGCATCGACGATCAACAAGGATCCTACAAAACCTCCAATTGAGATCGAACTTATGACTTAGGAGTCAAGGGTTAAAAAAATTTATTGTAGAAACAATTGTTATTGTAGGATTAAAAAAAACAATCCTATCATCTAGATAATGGATTTGGTGAATGTAAAAAACAGAGATGATGTCATTGCCGAAATAATGGGAGACGAACTAGAAACAAAATTCATTAAAGAGAAAGAAATCCCCAAGGGATCATTCTTTGGATGCTTCAAAATATATGACGGCTATCAGTTATTCAAATCTGAGAAAAATAATCATCTCGCGATTAAACTAGTGGCTCAATTGGAATACTCATCCATGGAAGATTTCCATGATTATTATAAAAACGAACAACCTCATCCGGATGAACAGCCTGCACTAGCCCGAGAAATATTATGTCGCATACTGTTATCGTATTATAAGAGCATCTTATAAGTAAGTATTATAGAAGAGAAGATTCAGAGGACTACCTTTAAAAATTTAACAATGAAATAATGAAATATGAAATTTAAGGATAAATTACCAAAACTTTTTCGTGATCCTCAGGGGAAACGCGATGCAATGGTTCAACGGTCTCCAAAAACATTGTATATAAAATTAGAAATTGCTTCGTACGATAACGAGCGCAAAAAAATTATCACCAAAGATATTGAGCGAAATACTCTTGTTGATGGTCTCTTCGACTACTATAATGAAACTCGGGTACATTTTGAAAAAGAAATCCAATAGATTGAGAAGCTTGATGCTGAGATCCACTCCTTTAAAGATAACACCGAGGAATACAAAAATATATTTTTTTAGGAATATGTTGTTGATACAGTTGCCCACTTACAAGTAAGAGATGTGAACGTCCAATCGGCTTTGATAGTAGAGATTCATGAACGCATTACTAATTTAAAGTTAGACAGTCTTTGGGAACGCGTCATAGAAAGGCATTATACGGTGGGGTTTTTTTTTAGTCAATGAAGACTCAACTAGCGACTTAGACGAATCGGAAAGTTCTTCCTTTAGCAATAGCTTATCAGAAGAAAGTGAAGATAAGAACCCTTCGAAGTAAGGTTGGGCTATTACTTAATTTTATTTCCAACACTTTTTGTATAAACCTTGTGAACTGGCTATGTCATAGGTGTGCTCTTGTTAAACTTTTGGATCCTCACAATCGACTTCGTTTTGTTAAAGTTATTTGTATGGAACCTCTTTGATCGTATGTTTTCCCTTAAATTTTTAATATAATTATTTTTTTTATTCTCATTGTACTCAAGTTATCATTAACTCCCTGTTTGAAACGTAATCTCTAAATATCTTTCATATGAAAATTGGTATTCTTCACTTGAATTCTTCTTTCCAAACATTTTCATATGGAAAGTTTTATACTTATCTTTTATATAAGACTCTTAACTTTTTCCTCCAAACATTTTCATATGAAATTTTTTATACTTATCATTCATAAACAACTCTTAGTTTTTTCCTCTAAACATTTTCATATGAAAACATTTATACTTATCTTTTACAAAAGACTCTTAATTTTCCTTTGAAATATTTTCATATGAAAAGTTTTCTACTTATCTTTTACAGAAGTCTCTTAATTTTTTCTTCCAAATATTTTCATATGAAATTTTTTATACTTTTGTTTTATAAAAGACTCTTCCCTCCAAACATTTTGATACAAAATTTTGTATACTTATCTTTTATAAAAGACTCTTAATTTTTCCCTCCAAACATTTCCATATGAAAAATTTTATACTTACCTTTTACAAATGAGTCTTAATTTTTCCCTCCAAATATTTTCATATGAAAAGTTTTATAATTATCTTTTATAAAAGACTCTTAATGTTTCCCTCCAAATAATTTCATATGAAAAGTTTTATACTTATCCTTTATAAAAGACTCTTCGAGTCCAAAAAAGACAAAAAAAATGTAAATTGACAGTCTTTAGAAGACCATTTTGATCCAAAAAGATAAATATTGTTTACCAACATTTGTTGGAAGACACTTCCGATCCAAACAGATAAAAATTATTGATGAACATTTGTTGGAAGACCCGTCCGGTCCAAAAAGATAAAAGTGTTTACCAACATTTGTTGGAAGACCCTTCGAGTCCCAAAAGATAAACATTGTTGACCAACATTTGTTGGAAGACCCTTCCACGCCAAAAATATAAATATTGATGACCAACATTTGTTGGAAGATACTATAATCTGCACATGTCTTGATTTTTCCCCGATAATCGTTTTTCCTATCTTTTTCAGAGTTTCTTACCCCCGATTAGCAATTTTCTTACCCCGACACTTATCCCAATGTTTATCTTTCTTCTTTTTGTGATAGAAGTCACTACCTGACGAGGAAAAAGATATATTTGTTGATGAAGAAGAACTGTTACTAAATTCTAAAATGCTATAGTCATTTTCAACATGAGGCTCTTTTCTAGAAAGTTGATGGTTTTTGGGTGAATTATCCATCAAAGGTTGTTTTCGATAATTAGAAGGATTATCTACTGGCACCACCAAATTATTTTGAGATTGTCTACGTAGTTTTATTGCTTTAATTTCGTTTTCGTAGTTTGACAAGCTTATCTCGTAATTGGGTTCTTTCTTCATGCTTCTCATTTTCAGATGAGGCTCTCACGTGTCTTTCGTCGACTTGGCCATCCTCCAATACTGGGGGCAGATCGAATTGCATTTCACTATCCATCGTCATATTGAGTTTGAAATCGTCCGAAATTTGGATTTTAGCTATCTAGGTGCTCTCGCTCTCACAATGGTCGCCAATCTTATGTGGTAAAAATAGTTTCAAATGGTAAATCTGGTAAGGTGAAGAATTTAGTTGGTTTGGGTTTTAGGCATAATAAATTTTATCCCATCCCCATTAATGAGGTTTCCTAGGGTACTTATAGTCATAATTAAGGTCATGGGTCGGGTCAAGGTTTTAAGTATCAATGACCCATTTGGGTTATGGGCTGATTCCAAGTTTAGGAAAGTATTGGCCCATGATAGTAGATATACTGCTTAGTGACGAGGAAATAAACTAACTTTATTCTTTAGTATAAAATTCCCTTCAAATGATTGTCTAAATTGCCCTTTGGATTATTCTAACACTACCCTTAACTTAGTTCCAAAGATATTTAACCCGGTCAACTATGAGCCTATTTGGAGAATTATAATGTATAGGCTCAAAATGATGGTGGAAAGATCAATTTTAAAGGCTTGAATTGATATCCAAGGTTGTAACTTGGTGTTGTAAACTGTAACTTGGAGTTGAAGCTGGATGTTGAAGCTGAGGCTAAGTACTGAAGACTGGAACTAAAAGTTAAAGCTTGAACTGATTGTTGATAGTGGACCTAGGTGTTGATGGATGGAACTAAGTATTGTAGCTGGAGAAATATGATCGGAGTAGTTCACTTGAAACTGCTGACTCTCTATATGACTGGTTGCTCAATAGAACTTAGGTGTAGAAGGAATTTATTGGAACCTAATATGTCTTGATCCAATTTGAGTTGGTCTAACGTGATTTGATCTAAAAAACACTAGTACAAAGTAGGTTGGTTCAAAGCGAGTTGGTCCAAAATATTTATTGGACCGAAGGAGTTTGCCAATGCCCCTGAAACACTGGGATCCTCTTATTTAATATTATTTTATCTATTGGTCGTTCTATATTAATTGGATTTCTTATTAATTAGATTTCTTATTAATTTGGTAATTTTTTGTATTAGGTTTTCTATTAATAGAAATTTCCTATTTATTAGGTTTTCTATTTTATGATTATGCATTTATTATAGTTGTTGATTAATATGATTTAATCTGAAGTGCTTGTTGAAGAGTTAGGTTTTTCACTAATTCTATACATAGAGGAAGCATAATGTATGGTAAAGTTGTGACGTGATAAATCAACAACGTGATAATTCTATCACAATCTTCCAACATTTTAAATCTAATATAAGAAACGATGTGAAAATATGGGTTATTTGCAAAAAAAACACCATCTAGGCTTTAGTAATCAGCTGAGTTATACACAATCGTGTTACCTCAAATAATTTTAACAACTCTGCGTTCAGGGGGGAAATGAAGCTTGTGATAAGCTTGTTTGACTTCCCCCACACACCTATACAAGCGTGTCCTCACAACCTTCACCAGACATTGCTTAAACTCTCCCCATACCGTTACCTTTACCCCAAAAGATGGACTGAATGACCACAACTTTCCTCTCAATAGGTAGTGTCACAGTGGATGATAGAGCAACACCGGAGAGACTAGTATCACAACTTGCAACATGCGCAATGATTTGGTGATGATTTGCTAGTGGAACCTCGCCATCGGACCCATTACCAGAGAAATGGACACCAACGATATAGGAAAGATTAAACTGTTTTTCTTGAGACCCATAATGATAGTAGAGAGATAAAAAAATTGTGGTTTTGCGTAAATAAGAAAATGAAGGGAACATGTAAAGACATAAATTTGCTATAGTAAAATATTTTTAAATGCGGAAAATTATACATCAAGAAAACAACATCTTCTTTTTTATAGGCAATATAAGTTGTCATCTAACCCTTGATTTGTTTTTATCTAATGATCTACAACTATATAAGATTGATAAATGAGATTAAGAACATCCAACATATATAATGATAACAACTGAAACATATGAGATTATTGTGTGTCTAACAACACACTACTTTCTTTGCCACATGTCACTAAGAGCCTTGCTCTCGTAGTGTGTGCATGAAATTTACTCCACTATTTATATTTTTTAAAATAGCCAACATCTCACAAACAATTACTTTATCGCAAGCATTTAAAATTTCACATATGTCACCACGACCTTTGTGCCAACTCTATTTTTTACGATACAAATTCAACAAACAAGTTTACATTTTCTAATTTTAAATTTCCTTTGATACATAAAAACGTTAGGATAACTTTTACGCTATCCATGTTCTGGTGCAGACACATATGCTCTATTCAACCCCTCACTCACACTTCAATACAAAATGTTTATACTTATGCAAAGCAAGTCAAGTCCAAAGTGTGAGCAATGGCATGCACGATCATACACAATATTGATTGTCAACGTCCTTTACTCCTACCATCATAATTCGAAAGGATTAATGAGGCTACTCCACGCTCTTATTTTTAGGGCTAACACTTCTTCTCTATTGTTATTCTTTTATTCTTCAACAAAGGCTAAAAGGATTACTCAAACTTCAATCTTGCAAGAAAATGATTTATGTGCAGCAAATCTAATAGTTATTTCTAAATGCTTTGAAAGGATTTGGGACATAGAGAAATATCAGCCAACAACGTGAATAAATCTTTTTCTTTGAATAATATCTTGAAGCCAAATCAAATTTTAGGGTAAAAAACATCAATAACAGGTTAAAAAATAACAAAAATAACATTTGACAATTCTACTAGTCTGCTATATGAAATGAAAGAGTAACTCAAGCACCTCCTAAAATGAAAGAGTATGCACTAGTTGTTAACACTCAACAATATGTCTGACCCATATCAAACAAATGGAATCGACCATCACATTTTGACGAGCTAAATGCGTGTGTAGCAACAATCTTTAAAAAAATATGTCCACATGTACAGTTTTGTACGCCTTGTTTGATACAGACGCCAAGGCAGAATAGATGCAATAGATATTGTAAAAATCATGAAGACATCGGCACTATATGATGGATTGTGTAGCATTTAAATAAGAGATACAAGCCTCGATTAAAAATAAGAAGGTAACAAAAATTTTGAAGAATAATTTTATGGCGGCTCCAAACAAGAAAATGTGCCAAAACAAGAAGATACTTTAATGATATCGGAACCGGTGGATGAAGAATTAATTGATGCGTTTGACATTTCTACTGAGTATTTAGATCCAAAACCAAGCAGGAATAGCATAAATGTGCTTTATTTAAGATACGATTGGTAAGTCCGAAAGTGGAAATGTTCGTATGAGAGTGTCTGTCTAAGAATTGTTCGTATAAGGTAACTGTAATTATAAGATCAATGTTTTGTAGAGAGAGAAGGAGACAAAAGGAATAAATGTAGCAATAATTGACTAATCATTGGCCATTTCTCAAAAAGGGAATGTCTTTTATATCGTAAATGAGGTGGATAGTAAAATTACATAATTACCACTATAGAAGTGGATTTCTCACTCCACTCATCTAATATTTACAAACAAGTTCTTGGGGTATATCATCTAACCCCTCTATTTCTTATGTTTACTTTACTTTGGTCCGTAATCACTAAATTCATAAATTTAGGCGTTGTATTTTATATAATTTACCTCCTGGTTATCTATATTTTTCTCCCCTTATCAGTAGTCTCTCAGTCCTTATGAGGATATCTGAATGAGGACTGCAATTATTCCTTTCTTTCGAATTTCCTCGGATTTTATGATACTCGAACTTTTTGTATGACTTTCCTTTGGATCGGACGAATTTGTTGTTTGTGTTCCATAAACGAATTGTTTTATGGATGCCCTTCGGATTATGTGGTATAATGTATGACCTCACCTTTAGTCATGATGACCTCACCTAAATCATCATTTGTTTTGAGCTCGCGTGCCTCTGCCTAGCCGTTATAATGTCAGAGATATTTTAGATAATGAGGTCACTTCTGGCCACGTATCACACCCCTACCATAGCCTGTCAGCGCGTTGTTTGAAGCGGTTTGTTAAAGGGGAAACATGTCAAAATTTCTTTAAACTTTCTCCTTCTGCCCCCTAGTTCTCATAACTTTCACTATAAATACTCACTTCCACCTCTAGTTATAGGTTTACACTCTTTGATTTCTCTTTAACCTTGAGCCGAGAACGTCTGTTCTAGAGAAAGAAAATTTCAATCCCAAATTTCCTCTTTTCTCTTTCATGCCTGAAGAGTTTATCAATCTTGAACAGTATAAGCTTTGGAGGTGGTTCAATATCCTAAACCAAACTGTTGCTCGCAGAACTTCTAGTTGAAGAGGGTACCCCACATCTGCAGACATCTGGGAATCAACCTTTCGCGACAACTGGTCCGCCATTCGAGAACGTTCTTTCGCTACTACTCAGCCCTCCGGTCGAGCTTGTTTTAGGGATAACAAGGTTGACCCTTCGTTGTTTGAACGTGCTTCCAAGACTTCTCCCTTCTTAACCATAGGTGATGAAAAGGGAAAGACAACTGAATTAAATGCATGGGAACGCATTAAGAGGCAAAGGTCCCCAAATCCACATGCAAAGTCTATTCGGGTGAAAATCTCCTCTTCCGCCTCGACCCCTCAAGTGAATCCGCAAGGGTACCCACAAACAACTTCAGAAGTGAGTCTTAGGAAATCTCCGACAAGGGGTGTTTGTTTAGAACAATTTTGAATTATATCCTTAAAATCCAAGAGAAAACTCTACTTGATGAGCCAGACAGTGATCAGGAACAACCTGATGTGTTAGTGGTTGAGGCGCGACCCTTACGAGCCGTACCCGTTAGGATTCCTCCCCCCCCCCCCCGGACCATCTGCGCCAAGCCATGGTGTCTCTTCTCCTCCACCGAAACTTATCGTTGATCTACCCCCTCAGAGTGGAAAACCTTTCTTGGTGAAGAAAGAAAAAAAGAAGAGTAAAAGCACTACAGATCTGCCCTCGAACATAGAAGATGTCTTAGGTGATAACCTTCACGGTATTGAGTCCAAGCATCTTCTTTCCCTTTATAGAGTGAAGTAAACATACTCTCATCCGACCGAGGAGGTAAAGCTAAGAGACCGGTGGGGGATACCTGGGAACATTACCATTTAGTTTTCCATCCTCGGAAAGACTCCGCTATCCGTTCACAATCATGAGCTGATCCTTTATACCAAACTCATGAACTGGGGTCTTCGTCTACCCTTTGGTCATGCTCTAACATAATTCTTCAACCTTATCAGACTTTGTCCCTTTCAAGCTGGCGCTAACATATGGTATACACTCATGGCCTGCATCATGGTTTCCAGACTTTCTGAGACGGCATTTTCCATGGAGCAACTTATCTCCATTTCAGGTGTGGCTAAGAACTCTCATTACCCTTTTTACTCTCTTGGTTTTGCAAGGTAGTTCAAGGTGATCAAATATTTATTATAAGCTGATAAAAAATGAAAGCAACAATTTGTCTTTATCTCTTGGATATAGGAACTGGCTTTGAAAGCTCTGACGACCTTCCCCATTGGTTAACTTTGAAGTGGTCCGGGAAAAGTACGTATTCTTACATATCCTTTTGTTTTATTAGTTGAAATTGGATAGTCTTAATATGTTTCTTTTCAAACATCTATGAAGGGGATTGCCAAGCCCTTTAAAAGTTATGCCAAAACTGTCATGGACATCTTGAAGAAGCTGAACGTCTGGGCAGGTAAACATTGTGATCATAAATTTCACCAAAGTTTCATGCCAATGAACTTTGTAAAAAGAAATATTTGGAGGCATGACCTTGGAGAGAAAAATGTCATGTCTGATCTTATGATGCCTTCCCCAAATGATGTTATCCTCAAACGCCTGGAATGTTTGGACAATGCAGTTTACCTTCCTACCCGAGCCCGGGATCTGAGTCACCAAAATGCGAAAAAACACGGGGAAGGTGGTGAGCGAACCAATGAGGATGTTAATTCGTAGAGTGATACTCCTGAGGATCAGGGATTTGGAGCCCAAGGAGATTGTCAGGATGAGACCCAATAAGAGAGGCCATTGGAAGTTCAGCAAGAATACCTAGTGGGCCCCAGATGAGTCCTCCGACCAACGCCCAGGAAGAACAACTGATGGATGCTGATAATGATAATTATGTTGAAGTAACACCATCTGGGAGAGCTGGGGCTGTGAGACCATGAAGACTTACTGTTGAATAAAAACAAAATAAATTGGTTGATAGTGAAGGAGAAAGCGACAATACAACATGTCCAGGCTTGCCCCCAATAACGAAAGTTGTCATAGTCAACTCAGATTCCCGGGGGGGGGGGGGGGGGGGGGAGTTCGCCTTTCAGAAAAAATATTTTGTAGGTCAAGAAGAAAATTTTGAGGAAGATGCATACTTCTCCCCTGCCTCAGCTTACTTTGATGTCTACGAAAACGATTTTGTTGCCAATGAGCTAAACAAATTGCTCTATGTTGTTGCTCTCCTCGAACGGAAATTCAACCGCAAGGATCGTTACAAGAATGAAATCATTCAAAGAAGGGCTGAAGTGAAGACACTGACCTCTAAGTCGACTGAGTTGAAGTAAAAGGTGAAAGATTTGACAGATGAACTTTCCAAGAAAAAAAAGGTATCATCCCAACTAAAAAAGGTTGAAGATAAACTTTTTAAGGAGAATGAGACGTCTGCTAATCGCTTAACCAAAATTACTTCATTGAAGACTGCCCTTTTCGAAGAAGGAAAAATTTTTGAAGACGAACGGGAACGGTTTATTACAAGAGATACCAAACGGGACACTCTGGTTGATGGTCTTGCCAAGTCTTGCGCCAAGACTAAGGCATATTTTGCAAACGTTGTTGTAGATATTGAGAAGTTGTCGAAGGAGAATGAATCTCTGAAGAAGGACTTTGAAACTGAGCAGAAGAAACGTCTTAATGCATATGCGGCCAGTATTGTTTCTCGCCTCGAAGAGCGAGATGCTAACATGAGGTCCGCTATGGTGCTATAGATGCATGATAAGTTTCGAGACCTGAAGTTAGGCAGCATTTGGATGCGCGTTATTGAAAGGTAACTCCCTGCATGCGTTTCTACGAAAGATTTGGACACTAGTAATGACTCATAAAGTTCATCCTCGGAATCTGGTTCCCTGGAAGGCAGTAAGGAAAACTTCACATCCGACTAGCAAAGTTTGACTGTTTTTACCCTTATTTTGTTGATTATTTGTAACCGCAACTTGTTGAACCTTTATTTTGTAAAATTAACCTCCTGCTATGAGGATTTATGATGTTGTACTTTTCAAGGTTATTCCTTATTGAAAAATGCCTTATGTTAAAACGTTTAACCCTAAAATATTTTTATCGGACAAAAGGTTTCTTAACATGGAAACTTTTCAAAGTTCCTATATGACTCAACTTGTTTCTTACCTAAGACATTCTTAATGTGAAAACGTTTTATGTTAATAATTGATATGTATTATCTTATGACTCAAAAAGATGAATTCTTGTCCAAACTTCTTTGGAATATGTTTTGAGTTCAAAAAGATGAACTTTCTTGTCCAAACTTCTTTAGAGTGCCTTTTGAGTTCAAAAAGATGAACATTATGGTCCAAACTTCTTTGGAGTGGCTTTTGAGTTCAAAAAGATGAACATTCTGGTCTAAACCTTTTGGGAGTGCCTTTTGAGTTCATAAAGATAAACATTCTTGTCCAAACGTTTCTGGAGTGGCTTTTGAGATAAAAAATATTAACATTTTGCGAATCATTTTAAGAAGGCAATGGGATTTTATATATAAGTCGGCTATTAGGACACCTCATTAAAATCTTCTTGCACCTCACTATAGTTGTGGAAATTTGGAAGGACTCAACACTTCCTTCAGTTGACTCAGATCCCTTAACAATTGATGGATTTTCTTAGATGACTATCCATGGGTACTCCTCTAAGTAAGATGATCTGGCCAAAGAATCAGTCACTGAATTTCCAGCCCTATGAACATGTTCGTATTTGACATCTTCGAAATTCAATGTTAAGGCCTTCAAAAACCCCAACATACTTCACTAATTGATCTTTTCTTGCCTCTGACCGTCCAGAAGCATGGTTCACGAGAAGTTATGAATTACTTATCAACCTCACCCTTTTGGCTCCACAAATTTCTGCGAGTCTTAAGCCAGCCAAAGCATTTTCGTACTCTGCTTCATTGTTCGATGCTTTAAACCCGAATCAGATAGCTTGATATATAGTTATTCCTTCTGTATATGTCAATTGTACTCCTGCACCACAACCATATGACCTTGAACCCCCTTCAGCTCGGACTACCCACTCGGAGTCAGACTCCTCTTTACCGATATTTATTTCGTTCCGATCGGACTGGAATTGAACTAAGAAATCAGCTAATGCTTGTGCTTTGAAAGCAGTTCGTTATTTAAATTTGATATCAAAATCTCCAACCTCTACTGACCACTTTATCATTATTCCGGACACATCAGGCGTTTGTAGCATGTTCTTCAATGGAAAAGACGTTCGTACCACGATTGAATGGGCTTGAAAGTAAGGCCTCATTTTTTTCCTAGATGTTACCAATGTAAACGCCAACTTTTCTAACTTAAGGTACCACTTCTCTGTATCCAAAAGATTCTTACTGGCCTAATAAACCGGCTTCGGAACATTTGACTCCTTTCGGACTAAGACCGCACTCAACGCAAAATCTGACATTGCCAAATAGATAAACAAATTCTCCATCGGATTGGGCTTGGTCAGATTAAAGCATCCGAACATTCTTGATTCCAATCAAAGAAATTTGGTTTTCTCAATACATGGAAGAAAGGGGCGCATTTGTCCGAGGACCGTGATATAAATCTATTCAATACTGCAAATCTTCCAGTCAAGATCTCTACCTCTTTTGATTGTTCTTGGTGGGGCCATAGTACACAACGCATTTAGCTATATCGGATTGGCTTCAATACCTTGTTCACTGACTATGTAACCTAAAACAACTCCGGATCTTACCCCGAACATGCACTTCTCTGGATTCAATTTCAAATTTATCTTGGTCAAATTGGCAAAAGTTTCTTCCAAGTCAGCTAAATAATTATCGTCTTTGAGACTCTTGACTAGTATGTCATCGATGTAGACCTCAACATGTCTACCAATCTTACACTCAAAAGATTTCTTTACTAAGCGTTGTTACGTTTCCCCAACATTTTTTAATCCGAATGGAATTAACTTGTAACAGTGCAGACCCCTTCCAGTAATAAAAGTTGTGCTCACCTAGTCTCTTAGGTCCATCTGGATCTGATTGTATCCAGCATACGCATCTATAAAGGATAATAAACAATTTCCAGACGTTGATTCGACCAACTGATTTATTCTAGGCACGTGGAAAGGATCTTTGGGACACGCTCTGGTTCAGATCGGTAAAGTCCACACGCATTCGCCACTTGCCATTTTTCTTCTTGACTAGGACTGGGTTAGTAGTCGATAAAGGATACTATGACTCACGTATGTGGCCTACTTTATCCAAATGATCCACCTCTTCCATTATTGCTTCAGTGTTTTCTTGAGAAAATAATCTTCTCTTCTGTATGATCGGTCGAACATTGTTCCGTATTGCGAGCCTACGACAGATGACATCTGCTGGAACCCCTGTAAAATCTTATGTACACCAAGGAAACAAGTGTAATTTCGTGGAAATAAATTTGACTAAGCTTTCTTTTACCTCCTGGGATAAAATTGTACCAATCTTGAGACTTTTACCGGTACAAAAGACATGATCCTCAAAACCATCATCAGGGACCATGAACACATGGGCTTCCCTTGGAATCCACGGGAGGCCCCACTGATTGTTATTCTTTTTTCGACTCGACCCTTTTTAACTACTTGGGGGCCAACGCAGCTCGGTAGCATTCTTTTGTCATCTTCTAGCTGCTTTTTACCGTTCCCACAGAAAATTCTGCTGATGTAATTTGAGAATTCTAAAGAGAGGGACTCATTGGCAAATGAACGTTTAAGAAAGTAGTTAGAATATTGTTGTGATAGTAAATTGTCCAACTTCTTATAACTTTATTTTCAGAAGGTCTTGGCTCTTATTGATGCATGTTGTTGCATCCACCGCTCATTAATGTTTAATGTATGCTATTGGGGGTCAAGTCAGAGTAGTCGAAGTAGTCAGAAAATAGCCAGATACTGTTATGTCACAGCACTTACCTCAAAAACTCTTAACCATCTAGATACTAAACTAGAATAGCAATTACTAGAGTCCCTTTCAATTACAATCATATAGATGATCTAAGACAGACTCCTAGTGCGGTTATTCCTATTGAAGAAGTATAAATTCATAGTTTAGCTAATGGAAGAATGTTAGAATTGGGTCGAATCTATCGATAAAACTGAAAGAAAATTACTGATCTTCATATTTAAATATTAACAAAAAAAATTATGGTGCAATGAAGATGTGAAGGGTGTGCCAGCCGATGTTGTTTGTCAAATACTATCAATGCAATCTGATGCAAGCTTTGTGATTTAAAGAATGAGGGCTTTATCTACAGAAAAATTCGAAGCAATTTGTAAAGAAGTAGATAGATTAACCAAAGTATGCCATATTAAGGAGTCACAACACCCTTTGTAGACAGCAAACCCGGTGATGGTAAAGAAAAAAAATGGTCAATGGCGGATGTGTATCGACTTTACTGATCTTAATAGGACTTATCCTGAAGACCCATTTCTGATTCCTCAGATAGATTTGCTGGTAGAGTCCATGTCTCATAACAAGTTATTATTTTCATGGATGATTTTGCTAGATATAACCATATTCAAATGAATCTAAAGAATCAGGATCATACTACATTCATCACTGACCGGGGGTTGCACTGCTACAAAGTAATGCCTTTTGGTTTGAGGAGTGTTAGGGCTACTTATCAGCATTTGGTGAATAAGATATTTTCTAGCCAAATTTCTAGAAATGTAAAAGTGTACATCAATGATATAACGGTTAAAAGCATCAAGGAATAAAATCATTTATTTGATCTCAAAGAAACGTTTTCCAATCTTGATCCCTTTAACCTAAAACTAAATTTAGAAAAATATACTTTCAGTGTACAATTTGGGAAATTATTGTATTATATTATCAATGAGAATGGGATTCAAGAAGATCCGACATAATTAGATGCCTTGTTAGTCATGGACCCCCCCTGAGTCTATAAATGATAAAGTGTTAAGGGGAAGGTTAGCATCCTTGAATCGATTTGTGTCAAGATCATCACATAAATATGCATACTTCTTTCAAGTATTAAGAAACACTAAGGGATTCAACTAGTCTCCAAACTGCGATAGAGTGTTCATTAAAATATAGAACATTTATCTTACCCCAAAACTTTGTTTAAACCGGTGGAAGGAGAAAGACTTTTTATATATATATATATATATATGGTTGTTTCGGATCATGTAAGTGTCCTGTTAGTTTGAGAGGTTGATAATTATCCTCGCCCAGTGTACTGCATTAGCAAAACCTTGCTAAGTGCATAGAAAAGGTACTTAAAAGAGGAAAAATTAGCCTTGGATTTGGTGATTGTAGTTAGAAAGATGCGATCCTATTTTCAGGGAGATTCTATCACCCTTCGCACTTATGTTCCTCTAAAAAGTATGCTACAAAGGCCAGATATATCGGGTTGGATGACGAAGTGGTCTATTAAGTTTGGGGATTTCGATGTTGTTTTCACTCCTCGAACAACAATCAAGGGGAAAGAAGTAGCAGACTTTCTGGTTAAATTCCATTCAGATCGGTCGTATTTGGAAGACCCTACTCATTCACCAGATTAAGAATGGGTGGTTTGGATATATGGGGGGATCTTGTATGATGGGATATGGGGCTGGAATATGTTTAGTTTCCTCTTTTGGGAATTCAATGTAGCAGGCTATTCATTTCAGTTTCAAAGCATCAAATAATGAAGCCGAGTATGAAGTAGCAATCGCTGGTTTAAGGTTTGCTCAAATTTATGGAGCAAAAATAGTCTGATTGATAAGTGATTCACATTTGCTTATACATCAGGTTCAAGGCTTCTCTGAAACAATAAGGGAACAGCTATTTAAATATATCCAACTATTAAAAAAGGTATCAGTCTACTTCGAAAATGTGAGGTATGAGCATGTACTTAGGGCTGAAAATTCGATGACCAATTCTTTGGCTACTATTGCGTATATTGAAGCCTATCCATGGATCTTGATACAAGAATGGCCTTTAATAACAATAGATTCTTCGATGGACAGTATGGTTGTAGAATAAAATTGTCAGCTTTCAACTATTGCAAGTCCGGAATGGAGGTGCGAGATCCAAACTTTCATTAGTAGAGCTATCCTTCCTGAAAACAAAATTTTAGCTAATAAATTAAAATTTAAAGCACATAGGTTTTTAGTTTTAAAGATAAGTTTTGTATAAGAAACCCTTTAGCAAGTCGTTACTCCGATACATTGGGTCTGAATAATCTCAAGTCATTTTGTCCAAACTGTATGATGGAGAAGGATCAGCCGACTATGGTTATAAAGCTTTAACTAAAAGTTTTTTGCTAGCAGAATATTACTGGCCTACCATCATGGCGGATGCCAATGAGTTAGTTAAAAGGTGTGATCTTTCTCAAAAGTTTAGATATGCAATTCATGTTCCAACTGTTCAAATGAAAAACATATTTGAAGCAGTGCATTTTGATAGGTGGGGGCTTGATTTAGTAAGACCACTTCTCATGGCCTCTGAAGGTCGTTGTACTATTATTTTAGTGGTGGATTATTTTATAAAGTGGGCGGAAGTTGCACCTCTTTCTGGAATTACTTCCAAAATAGTAATAAAATTTATTTTATCCAATATATGATGCTGGTTTGGAATACCTAGATGTATTACAACAAATAATGGTCATCAGTTTGACAACAAATAAATACAAGAGTTTTGTACCTCGAAAGGGATCCGACGTCATTTATCTTCACATTTCCACCCCTAAGCCAACGGATAAGTAGAAGTGGTGAATCGAACTGTTTTAAAAAGTGGAGGGGGCGGGAGGTAAATGGCCAAACTATTTCCAGGAAGTTTTAGGGGCCTACAGAAAAACTCTACGAAACGGATATGATAGCCCTAATAGAGTCCATTCTTCCATATTTCAGAGTTCAATATTATTATGAACAGAATAATGAGATCACAGTAAGGGCTCAGCTAGATTTGATTGAGCAAAATAGACTGAAACCTCATCTAAGAATGGTTCACTATCAGGGATTAATTAGGAGCATATACACATCCAAGATACAAAAAAAGAGTTTGAGTTGGAGATAAGTTTCTATGGAAATTATTTTTACACACAAAGGACAAGAGATTAGGAAAGTTGACTCCAAATTCGGAAGGCCCATATACGGTCGTGAAAGAATCAATTGTGGAACATATCGATTAGTTGATCAATAATGCATTCCTTTGAAGAACCCATGGAATATTGAGCATCTAAGAATGTACCTTGAGTAAAATCTTGTAAATATTTACTTTACCCTTGTCTAATGTAAATATTTAAAAGGGCTTAGTCTTTCCTACCCTGGTGGCTCAGTGAGGTTTTAACGAGTTTCCTATCTTATCAATCTAACATTTTTTGCCTTTAAATACCTCTTAATCCCAAGTTATTTTATATGCATTCGAATGGATTACCTTTGAGTGGCTTATGGCCTTATCCTTGAAATTTGGAAATAAAAAGGGAAGATCTCGTGCAGGAATAGTAGGAACACAAATATCCAGATGTAATGCCAATAATAAACGAATTCAAGTCTTGTTTTTCTTTTTTCTTCTCTCATCGCTGCCTTCTTTGTGTCTTGTTTAGCCTTCTTTTTAGGCTCAGCATATCTGTGGGCATATCACCTCCCTCCACAGTGGCAACACCTATATCAGAAAATGATACATCAATCCCTTGTGATTATTCTTCGGTATCTTTTTCAGCAACATTTTGCGAAGTCTTTTTATTCCTTTGTTTATCCATGTGAATGAGGGATATTTTTCTCGTCGGGAGGTATAACTACTCATAAGCATATTCAATTCTTATTATGAGGGAATTGGACACTGGAGGAGTGGTAAATTTCTTCCATGAAAATTCTCTGTTAGAATTAATCCTCCAAAGATGACTACGGGTTAGATTTACAAGGGTAAAACATTCATGGAAACCATTTTCCCATTGTTTCTCTGCCCAATTCTACAGCTTCGTAAAATTCACTTGCACCTTTTTTAGATGGTGTGTTAAGCGGTTCGGAATTACTGCAATGGAAGGAAGAGAGATCAAAACCCAAGATAAAGCAATATAAATAAAGTACCATACAAGTTTTAAAATAAAATTATCTGGGCTTTTCCAAAATCTAGTAATTTGGCTTGGATTTCCATTTGAGGAATAAACCTTCTTGTCATTTTATCATGGTCCACTGATGAAAAAACAACTGTGTCTTCCATATCTTATCTGATTCCAGTATATATCATTGACTACTTTGTACTCATTCCCCACGTTGAAATGATAGAAGGGGATCTTAGAATTACGACATAACCTACAAAGCTGCCATCTGCTCAATTGGCATATGCGTTTTGGAAATCTTTGATACTATAATATAGGCAAGTAAAGTGAACCAGACATTCAGACAGCCTTGGCTTGGACACAACCAAACCACATGGAAAAACCTAAAAATTTAAGGATCTAAAGGAAACCTGAGACCCCAATTCAGCACTTTAGTGTAAACTACTAATTCATTAGAACAAAAATTTATTGGAGTCTCCCCAACCTTAGACAACCTGATTCTAATTGCATCGGGAAAATCCTCATTTGGTGCGAACATCATCTAATTCTTTATCATTGAAATAAGTATATGATATATTATTTAGTGCTAAGAGATATTTTACACTTACCTTCTTGAAATTAGGACCGACGCGTCCGACCAGTGAAATATGAATCTCTTCGGACTCTTATTCGATGATATCATTATTTACCTGAGTCTTCTTTGATGTCACAATTCTATCAATAAGGGTTTATAAGTTTCCCATGTTTGATCCTATATTTTGAGTGAAGAGTCGTAACTCAAATCCTCCATAGTTTCCTCCATTATTTTAGGGTGCGGTTAATGGTCCAATGGGCTGAACTACTAGCATTATCTTCTAAAGAAGATGGGTGGTTATATAGACTCGGAGAAGAAGGATAATCAATCAGTACCAATGGCTATACGATAGCTTTAGGTTTGGCTGCCAACTATTTGGTTACCCTAGTTAGGATGATATTTTTTTAATAGGATCTCATTGCTTTGAATGTCGAATGTGTCTCACGACCTGAGGCTTTTTGATAATGGTAGGGTTTTGAGGAGTATTGGGGTGGGGTAGATGATTGAGCAGTTGTAGAAGTTTCTGGGGAATGTTACGACTATAAGGAAAAGAACCACCGTGTTTAATAACTTGAATGGTAACTATTGGAGGTGAATAAGCAGGAAGTCCAGCAGTAATTCGGGCTTTTTTTTCTCTTCTTCTAATTCAGAGAGATTCAACCAGCCACCTTTGATTAAAAGTGGTTCTAGCTGTAAACATACAAGCACCTAAACTTTTGATATTTTTCTTAAGTAATTATTCTCTCTCTCTCTCTAAAAGTATGTAAAACATGAAAACCGAGGGATTAATTTATATGAAAGTGGTGAAAAAAGTAATTAAGAACTTTATTAATGAAACCTTAGATCTTTTGAATGCCCTAAAAACAAGGTGGAGGCGTGCCCATTACTAAAATACTTAGAGAAGTAGAAACAACACCTAGGAAGTGGAAACATCACTCAATAATTGGCCCTTATCACCTACGGAAGAGTAAATTCAAAGTCCAATAAGCTAATGACATGTGTTAAACATGCGGCAGATAGAAACAGTAACTTTCTGGACTTTGAAACAGGTCTGAAATTATTTGTTACTTAAAAACAATAAACTTCAAATAAGAAAAATAGAAATTGTATCTACATCGTTATTAGTCCTCAAAAGAACATTTATAAGGACTAAGGGGGCTATATAATAGGGTTGGATATCTTTGGAAATGAGTTAAGAGTAGTGTCAGAATAATTTGAAGGGTAATTTAGACCATCATTCGAAGGGTATTTTAGACTGAAGAATAAAGTTATTTTATTGCTTGGTGAGTAAGCAGTATATCTACTATCATGGGCTAATAATTTCCTAAACTTGGATTCAGTCCATAACTTAAATAGGTCATCGATACATAAAACCTTGACCCAACCCATGATTTTAATTCTAACTATAAGTACCCTAAGAAACCTCATTAATGGGGGTGAGACAAAATTTATTACACTTCAGATCCAAACCAACTAAATTATGTCTCTACTGACTACTAAAACAATAAATATTTTTGACAAAACTACCTAAAATAACCTTTATCATATTTTCACCTTACCGGATTTACCCTTTGAAAATATTTTACCACATCAACAGTAACATTAGTATTTGTTATCCTGATGCTCCAACTATTCGTTGGATACAAATTGTCCACCTAAATTCCTGGAGTGATCAATTCTCATATAGTACATGGACTCTATCGAGGCAATCCTCCCCAACAAAAAATTCTCTTGGTCTCCTACATCTAATAATACGTTATTAACATCCTTATGACCTAACTTAATATTAGACCAAGCAACATTTGACAGATGCTCCACAAATTAAACATCCAAAACCTTTGACCTATCAAATTTAAGGCCAAAACCTAAACCCATTAATGGTTGAACTTATTTGCAAAGGTCGAACCCGAACCTAGCTTGAAAAAACTTCGATAGAGGCATCATCATCTACATCATGATTTTTAAACTTCATCTCAACTCCACCTCCACCTCCGGCACCTCAAACCTCAAACCTTCAATCTCAATTTCCAATTCCTAATTCTTAATTCCTAATTCTCAATTTTGGATTCCCAATTCCCAATTCCGAATTCTAAATTTTCACATTTCAAGTTTCCAAAATTCTAACTTTTTCTCCATGTATCTTGTTTTTCATATTTTATTCTTATTTATGTCTTTAGTATTCTTCTTCTTTTTCACATTTTTAATCTCTTTCACATTTGTGTTTCTTTTACATCATCATCATCATCAAATCTCAAATCTTAAATCTTAAATCTCAGTTTCTAATTTCCGATTTCCAATTCCCAGTTCCAAGCTTTGACATTCACACATTCCCAAATTTCGATTTCCAATATCAAAATAAAATTCCAAAACTAAGCTGAAACTCAAAACCAAATTGAGTTACCCAAAAAAAATAAAAAATATATAATTTTTTAGTAAATTTAAATATCGAAACCCAAATTCAAATACCTAAAAAATAATCAAAACATAATTAATATACCCAAAAAAATTACAAAAAAAAAATTAATCAACCAATAACCATCCCAAATCAAACTTATTTACTAATAATAACCTTAAGTTTAATAAACTACGCATAACAACTTGTTGTTAAATTAATATTTATATATCGCCACATGTTTATCTGAGATACACCTAACATTTTTTCTCTCGTGTTTAATTGATTTTTTTTAATTTCATATCTTTAAAACTATAGCTCCAAACAATATCTGAAACTACCATTGGTTTTTTTAAGACAAACAAAAATAGATCCATGAAAAATATTTTTGAATTTTTTTAGTTGTAAAATTACGTGTACTTTGGTTGCAAAATAAGTCTTGAAAAATCAATTGTGTTCTAGTTATAAAATTACATATAAGTTGATTAATAAAAATAAAATACGTTTGAGTTGCCGAATTACGCACAAATATGTTACGAAAATAAGAAACAATAGTTACCAAAATAGGATTTTAGTTATCAAATTAGTCTCGTTGTGTGAAAAAATAAAGCATAAACTTGTTTTATGATAATAAGTGTTAATTGGGTGTGAAACAACTAACTAATGTAATTGCAAAAACATATGCATTCTTGTGCTTAAAAAAACTTTTTAAAAAAAATAGATAGTGTTTCAATTGTAAAAATATGTGCAATTTATTTGAGAAATAAGTGTGGAAAAAAAGAATTGTATTCTAGTTGCAAAATTACGTGTACTTTGATTATTTAACAACAATTGTGTTCCAACTGCGAAATTACGTGTCATTTGGTTGAGAAAATAAGAAAAACAATCTACAAAAAATATCATTCATGATTTTTTTTGTTCGTCTTTTAAAAATAGAAGTATAGATTTTTTAGATTTTTTTAGTCACGGTTTGAAAGATATGTAATTTTAAACGTTAAGAATAACTAATTGTGTAAGTATGTACACGTTTGTATTTGTGTGCTCAAGTCTATTGTAAAGAATATGTTGCATGTGATTTTTGGTAAACTTCAAAATCCATGTGGTTATCGATAATTTAAAACTTACCCATTAAAAATATCCAAAAGTAGTCAAACCAAATTAAAGTAACTAAAAGTAATTTGAAATATCTAAGAAATAATCAAACCAAATCCAAATACAAAAAAAATAACAAAAAAACCAAATTGAACTATCAATGTGAAATATTTCAAACCGGAATAACCAAATTAATATACCAAAATACGTAACCCAAGATTAAACTTAAATATCTATTTTATAAAAAATACTTCAAAAAATAACCAAAATCAAACTGAAATAACGTAATATTTGCGGCAGATTGGAACACTCAAAAACTTAAACATGTCAAAACTCAAGAACTAAACTTGCGTTCTGATATGAAGTAAAAACAAAATTGTCGTAGATTTTTTTCAAAGCACAAACAGAGTCATATATAAATAAAAAAATCTTATATTTTAATGATATAATCAAAGTGTAAACTAAATCTATCAAAGATTTATTAAATCTATTGATCGAGTATTAAATATATTATTATATTATTATATTTGATTTCTACATGTTATGAGAGCTTTGAGTTTAGTTTTAGGTCTTCCATTCTACCGCGGTCAGTGGAGAAAAAAAACACTTGGTTGCCTTCCATTTTTTTTTGTTTTCGAGCTATTGTTAGTCCTCTTGATTATGTAGTTAAGGTGAAGTTATGGTATGTTAGTTCTATTTTTTATTTGTTTAAATTAATATTTTTAGTTATAGGGTAGTGTTGTTTGTAATTTAGGATTGTTTTGTTATTTTAATTGGGTTTTGTTAGTTCGTTTTTTTATTTGTTAAATTAATATTTTTAGTTTTTTGGGTAATATTGTTTGTAATTTAGGATTGTTTTGTCATTTTGATTGGGTTTTTGTATTGTTTACGGTTTGGTAGTATTGTTTGCAATTATGATTGTTGTTGGTGTTTTAAAGTTATAATAATTGAGGGGGATGATCCATTACAATATATTGGTGTTTTATTAGAAGAAAAAAAGAAAATATTGCGATAATTTAGATATTTGGATATAGATTTTATTTTTGGTTTTTTTGTCGTGGTTTTGGTTTTGGATTTCGTTTTTTGTTGTTGTTTTGTTTTATTTTTGGTATTGTTTTTAAAAAAAAGGATGGATTTAGATTTGGATTTAGTTTTGGAGCTTAATTTAATTATACTCCACATCTTCCACAATTGAATAATAAAATATATTATTCATGACCACTCAATTAATAAATTATTTCAATTAATTAGTTGATATATAGATTTCGAGCTTAATTTAATTATACTCCAATAATGTCTCCCTTAAATTAAATTTGCTCATAACTCCTAGATTTGTACCATATTATTTTATTTTTGTATACTTAGTATTGGGTGGCTTTGTGATGATATGGGTTATCTGATCTAGTATCTTGTTTGGCATGTTCCGGTCACCTTCGATCTTTTAAGGTCTTTCGATCTTTTACGGTCTTTTACAGCCTTTTTCTTTGTTGTTGTTGTGTAGAAATATATAAATAAACTGATGACGCAGCGGAAATAGAAGAAGAAGCAACGATAGATGAAACCCTAGGAAACCCTAATCTAAGGGTAACAAAGATTGAAATTTTCAGAGATAAAAAATATATTATTCCAAAAACTTCAAATAACTGAAGGCATATGAGGCTTTATATAAGAGCTTCTCAAAACCCTACATTATAATACAATGAAATAAAATAAATATTTTAAAATAAACTAAAATTAAATAAAATTAAATCTTAATATAATTAGATTTGATTTAAATACATAAGATATTTGAATAAAATAAAATAAATAAGGCTTTTGTTTGGACTTTTTGGGCTACATCATCCTCTCCTCGTTGAGAATCCTGGTTGACAAGAATTCGTCCTCGAATTCACAGCACCATCACCATCAAAAACCTGAATTATTTATTTCATTTTATTCAATCGTCACATTGGGAATTATAATTGTTGACCTTATCGGAATAAGATAAATTCTTCTCAAGTGTTCCTTATTCGAAGTCACATTGAAGCCATCTAGTTGAAGGAAAAAACATAGTTTCAAAAACCTTTTCATAGCCTGAAAACAACATCCCCATGTCCAGTTGATGAAAAAATGGTTTTGAAAACCTCTTCATAGCCTGAGACAGCGTCTCGATAAGCAATTTTTACCTTGATTCGACGATTGGTAGCCAATTTAAACTCCTTCAGTAACCGGCCAATATGATCGTCATTGAAACGCCTAGTGTGTCTCCCGCATACCAAACGATCTTTGAGTTCTTCATGGTCGTATATTGTTCTCTTATTTAGACCTTGAATCAGATGAAATCAAGATTCGGAAACATACTTGACCCATAACAGGAACTGAGGCTCTAATGTCAAACTGATGACGTGGCGGAAATATAAGAAGAAGCAACGATAGATGAAACCCTAATTCAAGGGTAACATGATGAAACCCTAATCTAAGGGTAACAAATATTGAAATTTTCAGAGATAAAAAATATATTATTCCAAAAACTTCAAATAACTTAAGGCTTTTGTTTGGACTTTTTGGGCTACATCATAAACAAAGACGACTAGGGTGTTATTGTTATTTAGAAATATAAGTAGAATAGGTAGAAAAGTCTTTATATTGATAGAATATGGATACAAATATAATATAAAAATAGTATATTGTTAGAAATATAAGGTCTAGGTTCATTAGCTCATATAGTTTGTTTATAAATAATAGCTATATACTCTATGTAATTGGTACGCTTTCTAAATAATAAAACAATAGTCGTCTTTTTACTTCTCTAGTCGTCTTTATTTGTTTATCTTTTTCTAAATGGTATCAGAGCGTAGGTTTAGATCTCGAGTTTAAGTTTTGTTATCTTCTGATGTGTCGGTGGGCAGTTATTTTAGTTGTCTGGCGGAGAAAGAAATAGTGAAAATTTTCGGTTTCCGGATCTGGTGTGTGCAACCACAATAAACAGATCTGATCGAGAAGTAAACGGTGTCGTTTTTTGCTAAATTTTGGAGAGCATTTTTAGGACACATAATCCTTCAATAAAACCGTTTGGATTGTGATTTTGTGCCAAGGTTCAGGAGAGATTTCTACTGGAAAAGTGCAGTATTTTTTTAGGTAAAACCATGGATTGAATTTTTATTTTAACTTTGATTTTGGTTTTATTAGTAACTTATATTTGAATTTGGATTTGGTTTTCGAATTTAATATTGGATTCAATTTTTTATTTGGATTTGGTATAGATTTTGTTTTGATTTGGATTTGGTATATATTTTGTTTGGCTTCGTTTGGATTTGTTTGACTTTGTTTGGATTCGTTTTGATTTGTTTGGTGTTTTAGATTTCTTTATTCCTTTGGATTTGGATTTGGTATAGATTTGAATTTGGTATAGATTTAGTTTGGCTTTGTTTGGATTCGTTTGGATTTTGGATTTTGTTTGGATTAGTTTGGAGTTTGGAGTTTTGATTTAGACTTTGAAGAATGAATATTGGAGATTGGAGATTGGAGATTGGAGTTTAGAGTTTATAGTTTGGATATTGGAGATTGGAGTTCGATTTTGGGTTTTGACGTTTTGATTTTGGTTTTTATTTTTTGTAACAAACTTACAATGCAAGAATAAGCATTGCAAGTTTGAGAGAGGGTGTTAGAAATATAAAGCTTATGTCCATTAGCCCATATAGTTTGTCCACCGTAGTCGTCCTTTTGTTTCTCTAGTCGTCTTTCTTTGTTTACCTTTTTCTACAAACATAATATAAAAAAACTATATATGCTGACATCCCCTCTCAAAGTCATTATGGCTTAGTGAGAAGCATCAAGAGTTTGTCAAAAAAATATATATATATATAGGTCTTTGTGAAGATATCTGCAAGTTGTCTTTAATTTTCAAATGATCTTCATATATCATCTTCTTCATATCCTTTAAACTGTTTTTCCTTCACATCTTCTTCACGCATTTTTTTCTTCACATTTTTTCAACCATATCTCGAATCCGAATCTCAAATCATCACTTCGAAATTCATGATTTTCAAATTCCAATTCCAAATTCAAATCTTAAATCGTAAATCTCAAATTTCTAAATTCCAAACGTCAAACGAAATCCAAATATTGAACTAGAACTAAATTTCAAATACCCTAAAAAAATCTAAACGACAAACATTGATCTAAGCAAACGTTATACATAATAAAATTGGTGACAGTGGTGTCTCAGATCCGCCAATAGTTTGATATTGTTTCCAATACTCCGGGTATTTCTTTAGATCTTGGACGGGGCAAGCATAATAAAAATTCCTTCTACTCGTTTGAAGGATTTTGTGATGACTACAGTAATACATTCAGTACCATCTGCTTCTCTTACTCTAGATTCTAGTCCATCTCTTGATTACGGTATACCTTATCCTCTCACTCTGTATATAGACAGTTCTCATTTTTCGTTGGCAAGCCGCTTTTTTTGCAGCTATTACCTCTCGAGATGAACCTAAGTCATTATGAGAGGCTATACGGAGCCCTGGTTGGAAATAATTAATGCAACATGAAATTCGGGCACTAGAGGATAATCATACTTGGACCTTGGCACACCTACCTTCAGTAGATATATAAAATTAAATATCATGCTGATGGGAGAGTAGAGCGTATCAAAGCTCGTTTGGTTGTGTTTGGTAATCACCAAGTAGAAGAGGTTGATTATACAGAGACTTTTACCTCTATTGCCAAGATGGTTACTGTGTATCTTTTTTTAGCGGTTGCAACAGCTCAGAATTGGGAATTACATCAGATGGATGTACATAATGCCTTTTTTGCATGGTGATCTGGATGAGGAGGTGTACATGAAAATTCCTCCGGGTTTTGATAAAAGGTGCGAATGACAGGTCATTCGCCTTCGAATCGTTATATGGCCTGAAACAGACACCTCGATGTTGGTTTGCCAAGTTAGTGGTTGCACTGAAGAGGTATGGGTTTGTTCAGTCATATTGTGATTATTCTTTATTATCTTATTCCATAAGTGGTTGTTGTATGCATGTTTGGTGTATGTTGATGATCTTATTATATATGGGAATGACCCTAGTGCATTGGTGGATTTTAAGAAATACGTGTGCAGTTACATTCATATAAACGACTTAGGTCATCTCAAATATTTTCTTGGAGTTGAAGTAGTACGGAGCCCCACGGGTATCTTTCTCCACCAACATAAATATACTCTGGAAATTATTTCTGAGACATGTTTACTTTGTAGCAATCCTGCACCATTTCCTATGGAGCAAAAGCACCAGCTCGGCAAGAGCGAGTCGGTATTACTCGTTGACGGGTCCGCGTACCGCATCTTGGTGGGGAGACTAATTTATATGGTGTTTACACGGTCAGATATTTGTTTTTTGGTACATATTTTATCTCAGTTTCTTCTAAAAACACAAGAAAATCACTGGCAGGTTGCATTACGAGTTGTTCGTTATTTGAAATGGAGGTTGTTCATCACTGGCGGGAGCACTAGCAGGCTGCCCGGGTCAGGGAATTCTTCTACCTAGTAGTTGTAATCTCACTCTCACAGGCTGTTGTGACTCTGATTGGGCTGGATGTCCTAAGACTCGGTGTAGTGTGAGTGGTTGGATGGTTTTCTTGGGCGATTCCCCTGTTTCTTGAAACACTAAGAAACAAGATGTTGTTGCATTGTCTTCTGTTGAAGCAGAGTATCGGTCTATGGCACTTGAAAGAGGGTGTTAGAGTGTCAGAATTAGAATCATATATATATATATATATTGTGTTAAATATATATGGGCTAGTGTTTACTTTCTGTCACAGTGTAAATATATAAACTGTAATTATAATTATAGGATGGGATTTGTGTTAATGTTTCTAACTCATACAAAGAGTGAAAATATAAAAGACATGTTCACAATTGTCTTAACAGACTTCAACAATGTCTTGTTATGGTATCACGATCACGATAACATTACGAGAGGTAAAAATGAAAATTTTAAACGTAAAAGGTTTTATATCCTGTCACAACGTCACGGTAAGGTTACTGCCCTATCTTGTCACGGGAACATTAAAACACGGTAGGATTCATGTCTCGTAACGGACACGAAAACGGTAAATTCACTGTAATATAAGGCGTAATGTTTTTGTTTTTACTCGTCCAAAACTCATAATAATCTTTATTTTATATTTCTTATAATATGGTGGATTTTTAAGAGATGATTTTGTAATATTTAAATAAAATTTCAAATTTATATTTTTGTAACACGTAAAGTACAAGTGTTTTTAATATTTGATAAGAAAAACTATTTTAGGTTTTATAGTTTGATTATATGGTTTGTAAATTATAATTTAGAAGTAGTACACGGTTATTATAGTTTTGTTATTATGGTTTGATTATTATGACTTGATTATAAGTACTATAAGTATTGTTATATTTTTATCATTATTAGTGATAAAAGAATTGTTATAGTTTGATTATAGTATATGTTGTTATACTTTGATATTTTTATAAGTAATAAAAAACATTGTGATAAATATTTTTTTGTAGTATAGTTTAATTATAGTACAGATATATAAGTAAATGTTGTTACATTATGAGATTGAATGATAATAAAAATACATTTTATTCATCCTTTCATAGTTTAAACTTTTATGTGTCAGGATTTGTACAAATTTTCTCAATCTGAACTATCCTATTAGAAATTCACTAATATATTGCTATTACAAATGTTCTTCATCTAGAACTTCACCTTCTGGTTCAAGTTATTCGTCATTCTTACGGATCTCAGTAGCTTTATCTTCAATATCTTGTTCAGTATCACTTAGTTCATAGAATATGTCATCTCATGCTCTTCCATTGCATATTCTGTGTTTTGCATCCTATGGCCCGCTGCAGTCCAGTCCTTGAATGCAACACATACTTCAATTGCATCGCTAGTAAAACTTGTTCCTTTAGATACATATTACAGTCTGGTCATACTAAACGCATATCTACTTGCCACTATAATCATTGGTATATAAATAACCTCATTGGCCAAATTGGAAAAAATAATAAAATATAGTTCATTAGGCTTTCATCGTATTAAAATATCAAAAGCGTTATCATCATTATACATTCATAAATCGTACTCAGTTAGCAAATAGTAGGTCTGTTCATTAACATCTTAAGGAGTTATTGTTTTCGTTCGACTTTACATTTCAGTTAACGCACAGTTATTACAGGCCCCAATTTTACTTCCCTTCTCAATACTACTACTACCAGCTAAACTTGAGATTTTAAATATAATTATTGGTCATGTATTTCTCAATATACGTATTATATATTTCATAGATGTAATATTCACTAACTTTACAATATCCATTGTAATTATATGATCCAATATAACCAAGTTTGATATGTTTATAAAATAACTCATCATATTTGTAAAAGTTTTTCAGTTTTGTAAAAGGATAAAAAAAATGCATGCAATATTAACAACACATCCAATGTCCAAATAAATGTTAGGATTATATTGTGTAGAAAATTTATAAGAAAAATCTTTAAACGACTGCATGAAATGTACCACTGCAAGACAATATGACCAACTTAAATCAGTAAGAGGATGAGACTCGTTAGAGTTATCATAAATTATTATAATATATTTTTAAATTTATAAGCACATGAAAGAATATCATTAGTAGATTTGTATCCAGTCTCGACAACTAAAAATTATTTTTTGTATTTCTTTCTACCATCCACGTATATAAGTTCTTAAAATTCATGCCGTTTATGAATCGAGGTCAAGACTAGTATGACCGAATTTTCAATACGCTTGATATTATCTTTGCATATCATACTTATTTTATCATTTGCAACCAATTGAAAATATGAAAAAAAAACATTTAGTGTAAAACATGTTTTGAAAATACTGGTTGTAATCATCTCTAAATCTTTTAATACTTGAAGTGTTCACAAATACATTATCAAAAGAAATTGACATAATTTTATTCGTAGAATTAAAATCATGCATACACTCTAAAATAACCCTAATAATTTCAAGATAATTGTGATACTCAATCATATGAAAATATACGATTTTTTTAGAATACTCATTTGGGACCAATCTAATGTAAAGTAACATACATAATATCAAAATCAATATATGTTGCTATATCACTTGTCAAAGAAACTTTCCATGGAAAAACATTACTAATGAGTTTGTTTTAAACATTTCATATATCTTGATCTTAAAAAACCATATGGGATGCGTTTGGCTTTTAGATTCATCCGATTCGAGTATCTCCATCCATCGGTAAAAAACAAGATGTGCACTACCAAAGGTATCATCATTTCATCTTTATATTTATTATCATTGAAACAAATACATTAAGATATTTAGATTTGTAGTTTGATTCTCATCTTCAACAAATTTCAAAAGATTTATAATTTGATGTCCATGTTCAAAGTGTTTACTCATACCACTGTTGCCGCTATTTCGTTTTCCACTTGTTTTCTTATTTTTACACATAAGTATTACTTTCACGTCTCTTAATAAATTACTCACATACTTAACATGATTTCTTCTTAGACTTAAAACTAGTGCTACCGTTTTCACTAACTTTGGAAGTATTTGTTTTTGAGGATTGGATTTTATGGACCAATATTAAAAGGATCACACGTATTTATGTTTTCATCATTATTTAAAAAAATTAAGTTTATAGGTTGGAAAGGTTAGACAGTAGTATTCGGTCGCTTTCTTGGTGTTATTAAAAGAATAAAAATATAAATATAAAATAGATCAAACAATAACACAAATAAAAGAATGAATAGAGTATATCAAGCATTTATAATCACGAGTGATTTACCACCAAGAAAACTTGGGTAGATTGAATTTGAGAGATTAAAAATATAAGAAATTTGGTCAGATTATAGAAGTTCGGTAAAGAGATAAAGAGTGAAAATTTAGTGTGGGGTGCTCTCTATATAGACAACTACCCAAAGACTAATTTATTTTATAGACATCGCTGAAACGGGTACCTGATTAGACAAAGCAGGCATCTATTTCACTACAACGAGTATATTTTTAAACAATTATGGGTAACATACATCCGTTTGTGATAACAAATGCATGTTTCGTCCAACAACCTTTTTTCAAAATATAAGAGACGATTTTCCATTTATAAAGCTACGAATGTTCGTTTGTGGACAACAACATTTTGTTTTTTAAATATCCAGTGTCGAACGTCCGTTTATGAAAACACGGGCATATGTATCTAGACATGATCGCCCGTTTTAGAGAATTAAACCAATCTTATGTTACTTTTAAATGGGCAATGATTCTAGCAACAAACACTCGTTGGTTGCACACGGCTAGCCACATGTAGTTATTGGCTAGTCGTTGCCCAAACGGATGTTCGTGCGTATAGACACGGACACCTATTTTAGAGAAAAAAAAAACCTATCTTTTATTTTTTCTTAAACGGGTTCTCCATCACAAACACTTGTTCAGAGCTACTGCTAGACAAAGTTGTTGGCTAGTCGTTGCTAACAATCAGACGTCTGTGTGTAATAATCGATGCCCATTTGAGCTACAACTAGCCAACAACTACATTTGTCTAGCCATTTATAAAATAGGTGTCTGCTATTGTAAATGGATGCATGTTTGTAATGCAACGGCTAGTCCATCTAATCATTGGAAGAAGTAGTGAACCTACTTAATAATGGTAGACCGTCGACTAGCCGTTGGAAGAAAAAATGACCTTTGGCATTGGAAGAAATAATGAGCTTACTGAATAATCGTAGACCTTGTCCAGTTATTTGGAATAGGACTAGAGATTTTGTTAGTAGAATTAATGTGAACTGAGCTCATAAATTAGCTCTAAAATTGGTTAATCGTTCATTCTTTCGAATAATAAAGGTAAAGTCACGATGAATCTTCAAGAATTTGTAATTGGTGCTATAAAGGTGAAGCGCAAAATAAATGTACCAACTTTTATCATTAAGAATATGGGATATACATATAGTAAGAAATATCTATCTTATATAATAATACTAAATCATTTACTTATAAATAAATTAGTAAATGTTAGTCTGTATATTGAGCAACTAGTTTTGAAGGGTTCCAAATTAGGAAAGTTATCTCTAATAAACCAAAAGATACATTTCTAAATGGACAAATCTGGTCAAAGTGGGAGGTCTTTGAAAATTTTAAGGAAAATAAGGATCTAGTCTAGAAGACCAATACGTATGATGCATCATCGTCGCCTTAAAGGTGGATGGCATGCGGGCACAATATGATGCAAACGTTAAGCGCTTCTGGTGTCGGTGGCTCTTCTTATCAACTACGAGAACTTTAAGGAAAATTGTTCGACTGTAAGCTATTGGAGAACATGAATGTCCAAGTTGGCCAAATTTCATAATCCGTTTGGTCAATTGAACATCATGCATGGCTAATTGAACATCGTGGTAAAGTTAGTTAAATTCTTGATTTCAAACTTGTTAAAAAATACTTAATCGTGTCAACACTACCTATGACAAATCGTTCACCGGTTGCAAATGCAAACGCTTTATAGTACTTTTTTTGTTAATATATTAATTCCTCCACTACAACCTACAAATTCTACACCTCCAGCACCATCATTGGTTGATCTCATCGTTCAAGAGTTCAACAAACCTCATATTTGATGCATTTAGTTCTTTTATGTTTCAAATAAAAATACGTTTTCGTTTATGTTTTCGTTTGCTTTCATATTTCATTTACGAAAAATATTTCTCTCGTTGAATTAAATTTAATTATTAAAATTAGCTTTCAAAAAATTAATTGGATGATGTAATAAATTACTAAAATTATCTAAACAAAATTTAAAAAAAAAATTATGTATCACGTATTTATCTATGATAAATAATTTATAATAAAACTAAACTAAATTAGTTAAACTGTGATGGCTCACTCAACCTTAAGGAATGAAGATTCTAGTTATGGTTTCATCTTAAGGAATGAACTAGGTAACCTGATCATAGCTAAAGGTAATATATTAGGTAAATGTTCACCAATAATTGCTGAAATCCATGTTTTGTTATATGGTTTATTAAGTTGCAAAGAAAAAAATCTTAACATGATAGAATAGAGATAGACTCTCTAGGATTGTTCAACATGTTAGCATCAGGAAAATACCTATGGCACTTAGAACAGATTATCCTCTGTTGTATGAACTTAATCATGCCTCAGATGACTCTGAAGCATGTATATAAAAAGCAAAACATGGCCGCAGATTGGTTGACAAAGCATGCTTTTAAAAATCAGACATAATTTGAAATCTCTGCTAACCATTCTCTCAATGAACTTGTTGTTATTATATTGTTGGATTCATTAAACCTGGAAAACTTTAGGTTCTTTGATTAATCATATATTTTGGCAGGTTTGTATAAATCTGACCAATAGTTTTTTCATTATTTGCGGGATAGATGAGAACCAAAGACACAAGGAAGTATGAGGTAAAGCTATAAGAACGAGAAATAACAAATGAAAATGGAAAATAAAAGATGAATAAAAAGAATGTACAGAACAACTTTCTGAGCTATCAAAACTCATAAAATGTAAATAACTAAACAGATGTAACACTTTTTTTTTAACATAAATGAATAAAATTTTCTTAAAAAAAATGGTTTTGTTCCGTTTACGTATTTAATTTTGGTGCCTCAGACAGACCAAATTGGATGATGTAATTCTAAGTATATATTCAATATTTTAATTATTGTTTTTGGTAGTATTTTCTTTTATAATGGTAACATATAATATAATTAGTTTTACCACTATATTGATTTTGTCCCATTTATACTTATAAATGTAATATGTATTCTTTTCTGTCAAAAAACTTGATTTGTCAAATATATATTTTTTTGCACTTATCCAATTAATTTAATTGGTTGTTTACTTTATTTCCTTAATTAGTTGAGATATTTATAGATATTTGATATAATAAATTAGATAAAAGTCCAACCTTTATACTTTTTAATTTAAAAAAAAACGTATATTATTTATTTTATTAAAAACAAAAAGGGAATTAAAAATATACATATAAATACCTTTCTTCACAAATTTATAAATATTAAGTGTCTTACTCTATATTCTATAAGAACCGGTTTTAAGTAGTTTTTCAGCGCCATTTGTTCTTCAAATGGACGAAATGGATACCACCGCATCCGGTTCCACAACCAACTCGGACTCACCACCGCAACCACTGAGTTACTCGAATCCGCCGCCAACCCTACCGATGAGCGTGCCGTCAACATCATTCCTCTCTGCCGTAGGAACCATGCCAATTGAATCAACGGCAGCGGCAGCCGCCGCCGGAGTGATCCTCGTCGCCGGTGATTCGGCGGGGGAGAAAAAAAGCGGGATACCGGGAAATATCAAAACTGAGGGATATATAACTACATCGCCACCTCCAGGATTTCATACTCCTGCTAATCATCTTTCCGATCAAGTGGGTTCTTCTAAAAGAGGCAGAGGTCGGCCTCCTGGTTCTGCTAATCGGAAGCGCCTTCCTTCAATGGGTATTGTTTTTTTCAAAGTTAGCAAATTTATGTTATTAGGGTATAATCAAAACCCGAAATTCTTACGAAATCGGTGTTTAGATATAAGTATATACATAACAAATAGTCTTCTAAAAGTATGTTCTTTTATGTTTGGGCCCTAACAAAACATTTCAGACGTTGTCTTTTTTGTCCGAAAGACAGTTCAAAGTAGGTCATAGTTTAAGATAATTTTAGATTTTATTAAAAACCTGAGTATTTTTGGACTTGAACATTTGACCCTGAAGGTGAACTGTTAGCGCTTACAGCAGGAGATGACTTTACTCCACATATACTTACAGTCCCAACTGGAGAGGTAATGTCTAGTCACTAATTTACACCTTTGTGACGCGAATTTTCGGTAAATTTTACAAATTTAATGATTATACTTAGTCTATTTTGCGTTCAGGATGTTGCGGCTAAAATATTTTCCTTTGTTCAAAACTCAAATAGAGAGATATGTATATTATCGGCTGTTGGCAGTGTTTCTAATGTTACTATTCAGAAGTCTGATTATGAGTTAAAATATGAGGTATGTATTCATAATCTGTGTCTGCTAATGAACCAGCTATTCATGTTTGGTTTGAATTTTACTATGAGGTGACCTGGGGACTAAGATTCGAGTTTTCCAGTTGTAGGAAAACAAACTATATGTGATGTAACGAGAGCTCGGATCAAAGTTCCATAGTATATAGATTCATAGTTTGAAACCAAACGTAATAACATGAGATTTGCCCGAATTCAAGTATGTAAATTCTCTCTAGTGAACCAATGAAATGAAATTTCAAAATCGAACCTTCTTTTTAGGATCTAACCGGGCTTGAGTCATGCGGTATTCTGGGGTCGATGTAAGACCTAAATTATTAATATATATATTATTAGATTATATGGGTAAGCTAATTGTATGTCATTGCTTGTGATTTTTTTTTATTAACATAAAATTTTGAAGTTTGAGACCAAGTCTTGTTAAATTTACTCAAGTTGAAAAGTTAATATTCAAGCTGGTTCCGATGGAGCTAGAGTTTATCAGTTAGTTTATCTGATATTAAGCCGTTTTTTTTTAACTGGACCGACCTTTGGTTTGATTCCTGCTGTTCTTGTGTTTGTGCTGAACACCATCTTCGAAAGTATCATGTAGACATAAATCTAGACGAATGTACAAGTCATTTTAAGTTGAAAATACAAGTTTGTGAAGTTTATGCTAATCATTTGGCAATTATTAATAATCATTTCAGGGTAGATTCGACATAGTGACCTTAGCAGGATCTTTCTTAATAAAGGAAACAGGTGGTGTCAGAAATAAAACTGGTGGATTATATGTTTCATTGGCCGGACTTGATGGCTTTTTGATAGGTGGTAATGTTTCCGGTTTATTAACAGCAGCTAGCCCGATTCAGGTCAGTAATATTTGCTTTCAGCATTTTTTATTAGTTTGGGTTTCAAATTTGATCACTTTTGCTTCTTTGTTTTGTTATCTAGCTCGTGTTAGGAAGCTTTATACCAAACAACTTCGGAGCTCATAAAAAGAAGCCCTTTCGATACGATGCTACTCTTCCATCTGCCATTCCATCGGTGGAAGCTGCAAACTATATATCACAAGCTAGAGCTGATGTTGGGACTTCTTTTAGCCGTATCGCTAAACTTGACACCCAAGGTTGTTTGAGCCCTATGTATCCCACCCAAGTGCTTGGACAAAGCCAGCAAGCTTTCAGAATGGATGTCGATAGCCAATTCGTCAATTCAGTTTCGAATGGAAATGGCTCGGACTTTACTAAGCCTATTTATTCTAAAATCAATCTGCCCATTCGTCGAGAATGAACGTACGTGGTATTTTTTAGGATCAACCTCATCTGTTTTAGAAAAATAAATAAATAAATAAATGGTGCTGTTGTATCATCTTGTTTGTTTTTTTACTGTTTCAGGTACGTTCTTTCCTTACAGAATGTGATGGTGGGACATGAACGTTTTGATCCCGAGACAAACTAATCTAGTTGGTGGCACTGTTATAACAACAAGAACAGGTAATTCTAGACTGACCGTTCATTCGGAGTTGATCAGCTACAAACTTTTTGGTTTTCCTGTTTCTGTTATGTTCTTTTGTAAGGCAATTCTGGAATTATTTATTGTCTTTTTTGTTTAAAACAGTGTTTGTTTCATTTCAGTACTTGTGTTGTGATCTCTGCTGCATTATTTTGTGCAGTTATTAATAAACTCTTTCTATTTTGTCACTAGCTTTAATTACTTTCGTCAAATGTCATTTGCTCGCGATAAGCAGGTTTAGTCCATACCGTCCGAAGTTGTAAATAGAGTCTTGTGCTGGAAATAGAAAATAGTTTGAAACTTATAATGGTTTGAAGATCATATTTATTTTGGACGCGATTACTTCTCTATTTTTAGACTCGTCCGCTACAACTTATTACTTCTCTATTTTCTTACTTTCGGAGGTTCGACATTCAACCATCTCATGTGGCCATTCATCCTGGGTCAGAACAAGTTCTTAAACAAAATTCTTAAACCAAAACACCAATTCCAAACCGTGTCTTTGTCGATAGCAAACTCATTTTCAGTAGCAGAAGACTATCATCCCTATTGTCGACGTGCAGCGGCAGCTAAACGGTATACGATACTCGCATTTGGAGAAACTAATGATAATTCACACTCTGGTGGCGAGTCGATAGGACTAGGGCTCTGTCATCTTCCATTCCGACAGCCTCGAGAACTCTGAGGAGGAGTAGGGCGCCACTACTTCCATAATTCAACGATGTTATCGGCCTTCTCCTGATGCGACCATATATGTATCGTTTTTGTGTTAAAATTTTAAAAGTAAAACACTTTAAGAAGCGGTCTGATTGTGAATTAGTATAGTAAAAGAAGCTGAATCTCATCGTCATCTTCATACCGAGATAAGGAAGGGGAGATAAAGGGAGCACTATAGAATCTGATCCAACCTAAAGCATTGATCCAAACCATAACAATTGTCCAATTGATCAACTTATGTGTCGAACCTGACACCATTTTGGTCAGTAAACCTATCCGTCCTCTATTACATAACATTATCGCACCCACTTAACCACCCCGCAAATAACTATTAAACTTATCGGTCCAGCAAATTTTACATATGCTAAAGTCGTTGTTACTAGGTCTAAATATTACACTGCGTTCTTTGTTGGCTCTCAAAATTATCCAGATTGATTTTCACCAAATTTCAATCAATATAAGATGGACAATTACAATGGTACTGAGTACCTCGAGAGTCATATTGGTCAGTTGCAAAATAGATAATGGGATTTTGTAGGAGATGACATGCTATTTTGGTATGCATTTTAATGAAATTTCAAGATAATTGCTTTGGATGGTTGAACCAATTATTATCGGACTGGATACTTAATCTCTAGTAACATTATGGATGGTTTTTTTAAAACTATTTCATATGTTGCAAAGTCATTTAAAAGGACGGTGACTACATCATCAATTTCACGCATAAGCCTAACGAAAATCTAACGAGGTACACATAACAATTCGTCCAAATAAAGAATAACCTTGAGAACTGTCGTGAAATCATTACATGCGTGGCTTACAGGCTTGGGATTCAATCAGGTCTCTGGCAGAGGATATTATAAAAAACATTTTCTAACCTTTGGTGTTCAATTAACTTAGGTCAAGATGCAAATCAAAAGTGATGAGCTAATACCCAGGTAATTTTGGGGATCTCAAATGTCTATCTTTCTTTCTATTACATGGTTAATATCAACGAACCATTAATCATTTCTCCGGTTAAGACTTTTAGTCTTTCGAACATGCCTTCAACAATCTCTAAACAAAAAAAATACATGCAACAAAGGAATATGCAGAACCGATCACAAAACCGTGAAGCGAGGGATATTAGAATTGAGCAAAAACATTGGTTCCACAAGACTAATGACTTCGTCAATATTTGCAAGTTTGAAATATATTGCTTACAAATATTTTCGGAATCCAAACTGATATATGTATCAAAATGATATGGGCATCTAACGCTGAATTTCTAAGCATAAAAAAAGTTCAAAACCTGATTAATGATAAAATAAACAATATATGGAATTTACAAAAGATACCTTTTGGTTTGAACCAAAAAAACCATAGCCAAGTTGAAGGCCCTCCAAACATTTTCGAAAATTGATATGCTTGACGAATACTTGGACCCTGCTTCAGACTTAAAATTATGCTAGTTTTCGACTGTTTGTCACCTATCACACAATCCTCTCGCAAACGCTATGTAGCCAACTCACCTCACCTCAATTGGAATCCTTGCCCAATAATCAATTTTGAAAATGACGATCTCCGAGAAGTTCCGGCACCACATGAGAATGCAGTTATCATTGTTAATCATTGGGATAAACGTTTAGATGATCTTGGTCGACACGTGAAGTTTGGTTAACGTAATTTTTATGATATCCTATAACAAAAATCATGGCATAGCTCCTTTACAACATAAATAATGGTCCTGAACAAATTCGAAGGGACGAATACACCAGTTATCACTGAATTAAAGTTGGATATTATTGTGGGCTAATAGTAGCATAAAAAGAATGTATAATGTGTCTTATGGTTGTAGATGATTTTTTATCATACAATACATTTTTTGGCAGACACCATGGCTTTCCAAATGTATGCAATTATGCTAACAGTTCATCAATATGAACAATATGTGGTTAGTAACCAGATCTGTATCTATACAACACCCAAAGTCTGACAATAGAATGTTACTCTACTTATTTAGCACTAAGAAAATAATAATCAAACGAACTTTAGTTATCTTAGACGACATGAATGACCTACGAGTAACCCCTTATTTGGTCGAACATGAGATATATATATATATATAATCTAACGTTATAGACTTCTTCGTATTAGCAGAGACTTACTAGGTAATTTTTAAACCAAACTTTTATCATTTCTATCTTTGAATTTGGATATTCTTGTATGGTTCGCACAATATCCCATTGGTGTACCCATATTAATGTGCCATAAGTTTCGACCTATTAAACAAAAATGTCACCCATCTTACAAGAAAATGTTAAAGCGATTGTGGACGAGATGGATCTACTTAACAAAGTAGGCCATGATGAAAAGCCTTTTATCTAGCCAGGAATCCTAATACAATCTTACTCAAATAGAAAAATGGTAAACAATGTATGTGTGTGGACTTTACAGATCTATACGTAGCATATGCTAAGGATCCATTTATGGTTCTCGTATAGTTAAGTTAGTTGATGTTACATTGAATTATCTATTGTTATCTTTTATGTATGTATATTCTGGCTACAATAAAGTCTCAATGCATGTAATTATCAGGAACACACCTCTTTTATAGTTGAGCGAGGGATGTATTGGTATAAATTCATGTCATTCAGCATAAAAACCGTTGAAGTCAATATTAATTATTAGTAAATATACTCTACAGATAGCTTGCACATAATTTACAAGCATACATTGATGATGTATTGGTAACAAACAATCAGGAAGTCAACCACCTATCTTACCTTCTAGAATCAATAGAAAACCTTTGGTTGGTGAACTGAAGTTGAACATGGAGAAATGCATGTTTGGTGTACGATTAGAAACTTTATGGGTTACTTAGTAAGAAATAAAATATTTAAATCAGATCTTAAATTTTTTTATATCATTCGAGTTATAGCCACTCCATTTAATATAGAAGGTTTAAACATAAAAACAATATATTATGTAAGTAAATTTCTTTTAGATATTGAAACTCGGTACTTACAACTAGATAAATTAGCATAGTTTTCGTTATCAAAACCAGAAGGATGATGTCGTATTTCAAGCACATATCATTATTATCTGAATTTATTTTCTTATAAAAAAACATAATACATAAACCAGATATATACTTTACATTACAGGAGCCCCATTCAGACACTCCAACCCTTTTTGTGGTAGTCAAAATACAATCTATGATAATGTAACTTCTTTTAATAAATCACGCACAAAAAGCAACGAACTTGGCTATATATTATTAGATGCGTTCTTTGGACCTAAAGAAACACCATTAGGACATTCTACATTAGCGGGGGTTCAATGTACTTACCATAGGATGAGGATTTAAAACATTCTATTTTGAAGTTGATAATGGATTTAGGTCACCATGATTTGTCTTGGTAACTGCTTTGGCAGCTAAAGTCCTAGCACATTGGGTAGATGGTAATTATTTCACTTAGGTTTCAGATCTACCAATAATGATGACTCAATACACTCTATTTTATTTTAATCTTACGACATAAACATTTCAATTTTTTATTTTGACCTCACTTGGTCCAGCAGTAGTGTTCTTAATTGGAGAATAATGGAAAATCATCTTCTTCTCATGTGGCACCTCTACCTTTGTGAATTTCGAAGATTGATCCATATCTGTGAATATCTTAGTAAAGGGTCCCCAAGCTTCGGGCTTAGTCTTTACTTGAATTTTATTAACAAAATATTCTCAAACTACCGAAATATTTTTCCACATACCACTAGTAAAAGAAAGTTCAAGAAATATAAAGAATTGATTAGAATAAAATCATTGTTGGCATTTGACTTTTGTACATCATCTCATGAACTAGAGATACTATCCACAACAAATCTAAACAATCATTACACTCATAAGCTACAAATAAATCATAAAAACACATAAAGATAAGAGGCTTACTTTGAAAAATCCAAGTGATGCAACAAATGAAGTTATCATCTTTCTATATGGTCGTCCAGTCACCTAGACAACACGGACTTTATCTCTTTGTTATAGTCATGAATATTTTCAAGGATATTTTCTTGAATTATAAAAAAAAAATCTTATAAACTCTTGATATTAAAATAAAAAGATTGTTTTTCTTACCAAAACTTTCATCATCACCAAAAATAATTAATACTAAAATTCTTATAAACTCGTTGAGAAATTTTACTCCGCACCATTAAAATATTCCAATCATTCAACATAATCTAATTTGGGAGAATGAAAATTATAATAAATAAATTTAATAAGTCTCAACTAAGGAAGAACTGAAAACTCATTTTTAAATATACCTGAAAACACAATTCCATGAGCTCGTACGTCTAACGGGATTTCCTTAGCTGTGGGAAATAATTTCTGAACATTAGCAGAAATTATCATTCATTTTTCTTTCTTCCAAAGTCTTTTTCAATAAACACACCCATGACCAAACATGCTTAAATAAGTGTGACCAGACCCTCCATCATTTATGGGTGGGGCTCCATCAATTATGGTTGGGGCCGATAATGAAGAAGAACCAAAGAAAACTTCCCTAGGGAATGGATTTACAGTCTCTATATTAGGAGTCGTATATTGAAATCTTACTTGTAGATGAGCAACATAAATGGTTTTGAACGAACAAATATTCCTATGAGCACCACACAAATCCATACTCTCATCCAATATGTTGAGAGAGAAAATTGCAAAAATAACGTTTTTGCTCTGATTTTAATTATTCGAGTCATCTACATCTCTGCGGATATTTGATTTTAAATTTATCATTATTTCCATTTAAGAGAAGGAAAATAGAAAACAATGAAAAAGACTCGAAGTGAAGCAAGAACATAAAACTAAAGAAGTTAAAGGAATTAGTGAATAAATTAGAAAGCAAACAAAGCTTCAGACTATAACAATTGTCAGTGAGTCTAAAATAAATAAGGAGAAGATTTATATTTAAAAGACATGTGATTTGATCCACACTCTTTGATGTACGGTCCATATCCCAATGATATGAAGGGTTGCGATGAATGAATATCAAACACCTATGGAAATAAAAGCAATAACACACGTCTCTACACATGTCACAATACAACTTTATTTCTGTTTATGTATACAATATATTACCTTCAACCCAACAATTTTGTTTGTTTTTCAACTTCTACCCAAAAACACAAAAGGCCAGGTTCGGAAAGGTAATAAAAAATAAAGTAATAAAATAATATACAATCCTAATCTCGTTGTTGTTCAACTCTCAAATCCTGGATTGCCTAATTTATATATCATCTTCATTTACTAGCATTTCCTTCATAATTTGAAATGACTAGAATGTTACTCTTATACAACTATAAGAAATATGAAGTAGTTGATTTATAGTAAATTCTTTTCAACTTCATATCATTTCCAAATTAAATAAAATTTATGCTTGCAAGATCATTGACTACTAGTAAATAAAAAAACAGAGAAAATGCTACTTATATGCATACTTTTTCTCTTTGAGAAAAAATAAATTTATTTCCTCAGAGGATGTTTGGTCGATGAAATGGTTTTATGAGGAAACTATAGACCGACATACCTTAAGACTCGTATATGTTCAGCTGTAGTTAGATCAGTAGTTTGGCTCGATTGACAGTTGTTGGATGTAAACTTTCAGCATAAAAGATAAAAATGTAATAAAGCTTCGATAATTTCATAAAGAATAAGACAAAAAGTATCCTTGATAATCCAAAATACTTCTAGACTCTACTCTTTTCTTGATATTCTCACATGGACTAAGGGGGTAACTGATAAAAAAAAGTAATGAGTCTGGACGAAACATCATATCCACAATGACTCATCGGACTCTTACTTGAATATAACAAAGATTGGATCAAAAATAAAATTAATTATATATTTATTACAAGATTATGTGTAAAAATATTAATTCGAATTGGTCAAAGATTGAGTTAATTAATGATATTTTTTATATTGTTTTTTTTCAATTTACATTCGAATTTATTAAATCCAAATTCCTCTCACCGTATTTGATTAAATTTATTATATTTTTGTAATACATGTTAAAATAATTTATAATATTTTTAGAATAGCAAAATTATGTGATCCAAAACTTTTACCTCCATTAATCTGTAATTCATAGGATTGATTATCTATGCAATAGGTTCCTTTGGGGTTACAAGGAAAGCAAACTGATTATCAATTGGTCCAGTTGGTCTAACTTTTGTAAACCTTACGAGGAAGGTGGACTTAATATCAGAAAGCTAAAAGAAATTTAAGATACCTATTTCTATAAATTGTGGATGTGATTCAGGGAACAAAGGACTCTTTGGGCTAGGTTGATATTCTCTATCTACTGCCGTAATCATTACCCTATTACTGCTCTAAAGCCAATCAAAAGCTCAAATATATGGATTAGATTAAAAAAATAGCAAAGATAAGGCTCAGAAATACATTTATGGGCAAGTGGGTATTGGTAAGATGGAATTTTGGTTGGATAAATGGTGCTCTCATATGCCTCTTATTCAATTTAATGATATTGAAGATAGAACCTGGTTTGAATGTGAAAAAGTAATAAAAATTTTAGAAAATGGGAAGTTGAACATGGATAAGTTGGAATAATATGTTAATACTTCTGATATAGTTAAAATTCAAAAGGTGACTCTAAACTCTTCAATTGACTCTATCAAATAGACTCTCTTATTGGATGTCTCTTTCGACACAAAAGATACTTTGAACTCAATAAGGTTTAGAGGAAATAAATCAAATTTATCCAAGAAGATTTGGAATACAATCACACCAAGGAAACATTTTTTTCCTATGGATAACTCTCTATATTTTGCTACTTATTGATTATATGCTTCAAAATAAAAAGTTGCAATTGGCCTCAGAGTGTCAGCATTGTGAGAATTTCGAAAGTATTAATCATGTTTTTGTTTAATGCCATGACTTTTGGATTGTGTGGAACTGAAATAAAAAAAGACCAGAATGTTAACTAAAAGTCAATGATAGATCATGTTATTTACATTATTACTGGTCTTGGTTGGGTTAATCTATTAAAGAGATCCCACTGGGGAAAAGATATTGGTAAAGCTACTTCTATTGGTTGTGTAAATCACCCGAATGAACCCAGAGCTTCACTTTCTCTCAGATGGAACAACCCTAAAGGCAACATATACAAGCTTAACTAGGATGGGGTTTGTTGCAGGACAAGTGAGTCTAGTGGTGGTGGGCTAGACAGAGACTATAATGGGAATATAATTGTGGGTTACTAGAGACTATATGGGAAGAATTTTCCTATTTATGCTGAGTCAGAGCCTTGCTCGATGGGCTGTTGATTTGAAAATATAAGGGTATTACTGGCATAGATATTGAAACCGACTCAAGCATCCTTACCGAAATGATCTTACAAGGAAGAACTCTCTGGTTTTTAAATCTTATTTTTAATTATCTTTTCAACAATGTGTGTTATTCATATATTTTGGAAACAAAACAAGGTCGTTGATTGGACCGTTAAGCAGACTTTAAAGAATTCTTATAGCATGGATTTCAACCAAGATCAGGCTTCTAATACTCTCAGAGCCATCACTTTTTGGAAGGTTTGGGAACAGGGTATCTAAGACTCGATAATACTAACTAAATCTTAAAGTTCGCTTTCAATTCAAATTGAAACTATTTATATAATAACTATATTCTTTAACGTTATCTTCTACAATTGCAAGCTACGACTATCTTTTTTAGTCCCCAATTTCTTACCGGGTTCAGGAAATCGCGATCCTGGAATAGCAAGGTTACCCTGAATTCTGAGTGAGGAGCAAGATAGAAGTTGTTCATGAAGAATTCGTACAATGAATCGAAAAGGAAAATAAAAGATGTCGATTACCTTCATCTGGGTCTTCGTAGGTTGATGGATTGAGTGAACTTGACAAGTCAAAATTTTAGGTGCAAAAATCAAATCTCAAATTTTCATCCCCTCTCAAATTTGGAATCCTATATAATTTCTTGGGGCTCCAAATCGTGTAACTTTTCAACTATAGTGATAAAAGCCCGATTTTAATTTTGAAAATAGCAAAATTATGCACCAAAAATGAGATAACTAATAAATATATTAAATAATTAATTATAAAATAAATTTAAATTATAATAAAAATGTATAATATTTGTTTTAAAAGTATGACATTATTACTATTATACTCATTAGGTAGAGGGTACTAATAGATGAGGGTAAAAAGTAATATTTTTCTTGTCATATATATAATAAGAGTGCAGAAGCTATAATCGAACATAATCAAACAATTAATAAATACTAAATCGAAATTGAAAACCAAGATCGAAATAAAAAATATCAAATCAGAACAGTTTCTCTTAATCCAAATTGAAATTAAAATCAAAATCAAAATCAAAACATAAAATTAAATCGAAACAATTTATCCAATCGAACATAATCAAATAATCGAAAAATATCCAATCGAAATCCAAAATGAAGTCAAAATCAAATTTGAAATTTAAAATCTAAAATCATTTCGACACAACTTATCCAATCAAAATGAAATAAAAATCTAAAATCAAATTAAAATAACTGATCTAAACAAATCAATGCGGGATCGAACAACACTCTCATGTATTCATGATACTCAAAGCGTATTATTTCTTTCAATATATTTACTAGAACTGCATATCTATAGTGATGTAATTGGAGATCCCATGGTCGTAAATCTACCACTACCTTTTGTGTTTTCTTTGAAAGTTATTTGGATTTCATAGAAAAAAAAGAAGCAATATCTTGTTTCTAGATCTTCTATTCAAACTAAATACGGTGTTATGATTTTGAATACACGTGATATTGTTTGGTTATAGTGCTTTTTTGTAGATATGGAATTGCAGAACCTATTTTTTTTATGTTGTAATAACAAAAATGCCATACAAATTATAAAAACATAATTTTATTAAAAGATAGCATTAAAATTGATCATCACTTTACCCATTATCATTTTCACTTTTGAACCGTTTCGATTTCATATCTTCCATATTATTGACATAATCAAAAGCACTCTTGAACATCCCGATTTCATTTTTTGAGTACATATATTAAAAACGTTTTTCAGTAAATTTAAAAATTCATATAATTAAAGATACTTTTATTCTTCCTTATATATTTCTAGTTAACTTATTTAATACCACACTTAATGTCTAGTTTGTATAGCAAAAAAACACAAAAATATCCATGACCATGAGTCACCTCCTCCTCCTTCTTACACCCTGACCGACTTCACCACGTGTCGAAACACACCTATCAACGTGGCAGAACATCCCAGCGAAACCTGGACTCATCAACTTCCACCACCTTCTTGATCTCCATACTCCAAACTTCTAAAACCCCAAACCCAACATTATATAAACCCCAATCTGAACAACAAAACCCAAAAGAGATCAAAACACAAAACAAAAAAATGCAATCCATCGACGACAAGCAAGACACGGTGACCATAAGAGCACTAAGCCACGACGAAGAAGGCAGAAAACGAGTAGAAAAAACAGAGCTCCACACTCATAACATCGACACAATCAAACATCTCGAGAAAAAACTAAGAGACAAAGGAATACACAGAATGGACCGTCATCCCATCGGCGGCATCGGAATAGGAAAACAGCCACCGAAATCCGGACACGGTGGCAAGTTTACTTGGGAAGGACCGGAAAACGAGGCTGAATATGTTTTAAACCCGTATCCGCCGGCGATGGATTCGGGTGACCCGAACTATGTGGATGAGGAGGAGGAAGGAAGGATTTTAAGAGGAGATCGGAGTGATGTGGCGGGGCTGGTTGTTGGTGAGGTGGAGGTGGCTAAAGAGGGTAAAGAAGGTGTGAGTCGGGTCGACGTTTCGGATCCTAAGTTGTTGGTTTAATTTCCTTTTGTTTGTATGTTTATCGGGAAATAATAATAATAGAATATATGTTTTTATTTTAGTTCTCTGATTTTGGATGATTGATTTTTTTTCGAACATATATTAAGTAACAGATAAAAAATGTGTTTAACTTTAACATATGAATTAACATGTCACCATACTCCTGACTCCTGAGTTTCTCTTTTATAGCGAAATGAGCTTTAACATTCTATACGTATCTATATCTCGTGACGACCGACCCTTCATCAATTTAAAATAATTGACTTGTGTGTTTGAAAATGAGAAGAATAATATAGTACTGGTTGTTAAACTATTACCTTCATATTAGAATTTTCTCAATCAAAATTATCAAATATGCCCATTAACATAAAAAAATAAAATAAAAAATAAAATAAAAAATAATAATAATAACATTTTAAATTTAAAAAAGTTAAACTAATATTCTTTTCAAAACATTGTTTAAAAATATACCAGTTTGAACTTAGAATGATTGTTATTTAAATTGATCTTGTTATTTAAATTGATCTTGTTAAGTAAATTTTGGGAGTTGGATATATTTGTTTGTTTTGTTTGAGGCATTTGTCCATTTAAATTTTATCTTCAGTATTTCTTTTCCTATGTGATATTTTGAATATTTTTTATGTGAAATTTTGAAGTTTTAGTCTCCATCGGTCAATTACACGTGTTTTTAATTATTAATTTACATTTGTCATTATGTTATAACCGTCTAAAAATGAATCTCTTTTATGATGATACGTGCAAACACGGTTATAACCGAATAACAAAGGTCCTACATTATCTTTTTAACTCTCCATATGAACCTCGTTATAACTCTGAATATGACCATCGTCATAACTCTTCATATGGCCTTGCATAACTCTAAATATGACCTTCTTCATACCTTTAAATAACTCATGTCAAGACTCTTCATATGAACCTCATCATAACTCTAAGTATGACGTTTGTCTTAACTCTTCATATGACCCTCTTCATAAATCTGAATATAATCATCGTCATGACTCTTCATATGAATCTTGTTATAACTCTGAGTATGACCTTTGTTTAATTTTTCAGAGTTCTTTAAAAGACCTTCATAAACTTCTTACAATTTTTATGGTCTTCGCCTTTTTATGATCTTCGTTTTGCTTCACTTTGTACTTTCGTCCTAATCCATATGATGTCCATAATTCTTCTTATTACTTGTATTGTATTCTTTTATTTTCTTAATTACCTCGTCTATATATATAGTATGTTCTATATGCATGATACCTTATCAAGACTCTTCATAATTCTTAAAGTAACTTATTTTTAAATAATTATTTTAAAGGACTAGTAAAATAATTATACAAGGTAAAAATTTATATATTTGTATTTAAAAACATTCCAGCATGTTAACAATCTTGGCACGTGCCGAATTATTCTTACACGTATTATATATTGTTTTTGTTAGGTGTAGGCTATAAGTAACTCATCTATAGAGTTATTACCGAAGGACTACATGGACGTTGGATTTATCGTTACACGTATAAGCAAGAACAAGTGAAAATCTCCAGTATTAGAGCCGTGACTTAGTTGGAGAGACATATAGTGATCTTAAGGGCTGATCCAACCTTTAGGTACAGTATACATCTCTATAACTAAGTAACGCTCAAGCACCAGAGAGTTTCAACAGTTCTTGCCTATACATGTAACGGTAGACCTAACACCCATATAGTTCTTCGGCAATACCTTTGTTACTTATAGCCTACACCTAATATTTGTCATACTTGATAAGGACCGAATTCTCCGAACGACAAATCAGACCAATGCATTATTAAGCTAGAGTTTATTTTATGTTGATGTAATAACATGTAATAATTAGAGAGATTTTACATGATAATGGGATTTAGTGCATTTGGGCTTGGTATAATATCTTCTATGGTATTAAGCTAAAGTATTCATGCTAATTGTTAAGTTAGCAAACATGATATGTTAACATTGTTAGAAATATTTATTCTTGTGAAATGTTAATTTGTTAAACATGGTACAACAACAAAACAAAACATTATATTAAATTGTGAAATAATATGTATATGAATTGTAAAATGCTTTCTTGAATATGATGAAATATTAACGAGTTGAAGGTCACTGGTCATATTGTGAATGTTTCGGATAATATTCCCAAGATTGAACTTCATACTCAATATAGAAATATATAGAATGTGGAATACTAATAATTAAGTGAGAAGACTAGAAAATGTAATGTGTTGATATTACTTTAATTTATGTATCCATAACGTTTAATAGTCTTATATACCATGACAACAACTCTGACCTTACGAATGAAGACATGAGTTATGTGAAGTGTTTTGTTTAGTGTACTTATTTGGATGCACTATATATGTCTGCAAAATAAACATGTACATTGAGCCTTAATATGCGCTCATTTTCAAATATATTAATGATTTATGCTCGTATGTGTCGGGTGTTTTCATATTGGTGCATATTTATTGTCATTTGCTTCAATACACCCAATAAAGACTATGGTTGGTATCACATAACAAGGTAAGATGTGTACCACATTGATTATGATGATATGTCAAAAACCAACTAGATGATTATGATGAGTCACGTAGATGAGTGTGGTGTAAGTTACACTACTTATTTCTTTCATATTATCAAGTATTGACAATTAAGTTGTGATATTATAAGAGATAAATTTGTAAAATCTTATCACAGAACTATTACGACCATAATGTAATCCCAAGTCTAAAATTTTGACATAGATTTACATTTAAATACGTATGTTTACTACGATTATGAAAATATAGTGACATGATAGTTAAGAGTTGTGCTCCGAATAATATCTATTTCCCGTTACGATCTCCATTTCAATTATAAGGAAACATGCATCACATACAATCATCCTTGTGATATTCAGACAAACATGGATAGATTTGTATACTTTTTGTTATAGTATTTGGTGTTTTCTTTTTGGATAATTATGTTATATTGTAATGTTTTTCCATATGTATATTTTTCGTTATATTGCATTATTTTTATTACATATACTATATGTTATGTATTATTTTATTTTGTAGTATAAATTGTAAATTTTCATTTGATGTTATATATTATGTAATTTAGTATATCAAATGTTTGGGCTGAAACTTATAATAAATTTTTTTAATTATAGTTTTTAATGAATTTTATGTTTCAACTAAATTCTTGATTTTTTGAAGCCATAACTTTGAGAATCTAATTTTTTTTATCTGGAAACATTAAGTATAAATTTGGTAGTCTCATCTCGCCATGTTTCTCCATAGGTTAACAAAATTAAACATCACTTGCTAATCTAATTTCGCCAAAGCCTAATTTCGTCAACCTCTACTAAAATTAGGTATAAACTTATAGGTCTAGTTTGGCCAATCTTTGGCAATATCATGCTCAAATATTTTCTCCACTTATCATGTATTTATTGGTGAAGATCAATTATCATATCAGTAAGCTATTACGAACATAAATATAACAGTAAGTTTAAAATTTTATGTAGATCTAGTTCTAGAAACCATATATATTTTATGTTAATGAGGATAATTACTGCGGTGTAACCCACTATGGTTCAAATTACGTGGTTGGTTAATTTCAGTGCGACATTTTAAAAAATGTATCAATTTTATGGTATCGATGAGGTCGATTTTCCTGTCTTGTTTTGTAGACTAAAATATCTAGAATTAATACAAATTATGTTGGGAATATGGGTACCGCATATTTTGTCTCTGTATATAAGTAAGAGCAACCCAATCTCAACATTAGTATGATATTGTTCGCTTTGGCACCCGAAGGTCCGCATAGCTTTACTTTTGGTACACTTCCAAACAGCCTCATACTAGTTGAGATATGTTCTTACTTATATACCACATATTCTTCTCATGTTTAACCAATGTGGGATGTAGGACTTTGATCGACACCCCAACAAATCCTCTTCTCGAACATAGTACAACTTAGCCTCATCTCACTTGACTCATCGTTCGCTCACTTTAATCAAGTTGCTGACTACTTGAATCATAGAGGCACTACGGATGTTGCTGTTCACTTCCTATTAAACCATGTTGTCTTGTTTTCCACCACCGTTTGATGAGCCATAGATACTCCGAACTAGGATTAATAGAGCAGTTCATTCATACCTTGAGTTAGGCTTGTCGGTTCATCATGTTCGGCACCTGAGAATTTCACCAACATCATGTTTCGTCTGGGCCTGGATCTCTAATACCATTTGTTAGGAATATGGGTACCACATATATTGCACCTCCGTATATAAGTATGGACAACCCGATCTCAACACTAGTATGATATTGTCCGTTTTGGCACCTGAAGTCTCGCACAACTTTACTTTTGGTTCACTTCCAAAAGGTCCCGTACTAGTTAAGACATATTCTTACTTATATACCACTAATCCTTCCTATGTTTAACCAATGTGGGACGTGGACTTTAATCGCCATCCTAACATATTACATTAGAATCATCAATTATGTATCGTGTAATCAATATTACTCATAATATAAGGAAGTTAGTATGAAGTATGTACGATTATATTTTATAAAATACTCTCAATGAGGCTCAATTCAAAGTCACTAGCAATATGGTACTAGAGGATTCTTTTTAATGTTATAGCATATGAATGGACTAAGGGCGAACATAACCAATCGATTTTGTCATATATTTTTCCATTGCAAATTTTTAAATAATATAGAAATTGTTATCTTCAATATATTTCAAGTAAGAATATTTGAGCTATACATGTTTGAAATTGTGAAACATATGTATTTTTGAAGTGGTATAATTTAGGCTTTTTTGGAAGTTACAAAATTTAGATATTTTGAGCTTGTAAAGTTTAGAAATTTTTAAAGTTGTGAATGTAGGATTTTTTTTGTTATTTGAAAACTTTATGTATATTTATAGTCAATAAATATAGGCACTTTTTTTAATTTGTAAAATGTGAAATATCCTTATATGCACTTAGCCAAGACTTGAGAAACATGTTACCAGAATTGCAAAACATGTTTTTAACCAAACTTCGTAAAACATGCAAGTAAATGAATTACAAAACATACATTAAATCAAGACTTTCCAAACATATTGTTACTAGAATTAAAAAATATGATGTTTCCATAATTACTAAACATGTTGATACATGTGAAATTAAAAGTGTGAAACATGATAAAACTTAACATATCTTGTATTGTCATTTTATATTTGTCTTTAGTGTTTTTTTAGTTTGGGAGGAGCGAGTTTAAGTTTTACGCTACACGACTTTCAATATCCATCAACATAATTTCCAATGGTTAATTTCATTTATTTAAGTTTTAGTGCGTAATGAAATGACGATGGATCTAGTTTCATTATCCCTCGCTTTGTAAACATTGTTAATAATATCTAGAATATCTTGTTTTCTAGAGATAGATGTCTGCATAATAATAAATATTAGAAAGACTATTCTCAAAATTTGATACGCTTATGTCTATTTGAAACCATGTATATTTATTATTTCACCTCCATATACACTAATTGTTTTGACTTTTCTTTTGCATCGTTCATAACTATAAAGATTCTTATAACCCATTACTTAAGTTAACTCATTACTTAAGTTAAAAATTTGTGGTTGTAAACATCAATAACTGCCTATCAAAACTTATATGAGTAAAAATTAAATTACTTTTAATAAAATTCATAAAAAAATCAAATAAAATCCAAAAACAAAACAAATCATATTTTTTTAATTTAAGAACACAATTAAAATGATTTGATTCTTTAACAAAATAAAATTTGAGCATTAAAATAAAAGTTAATCGTATTTTATAATTCCAATTATATTGTTGATTAGATCGAAGAAAATATCACAACAATTAAACATAGTAAAAATATGATATTTATAACATTTTTAAAAAACCTATCATAAATAAAATCGTATAAACTTTCGTCTTTTATAATTTTTTTAGCTAGGATGAATACTAAAATGAATCGATATTATAACAAAAAAATCAATAAATTCAAAATTAAAAACATAATTACTTAATAAAAAGTTCATACCAATCTCAAATTTGAACGTATTTTTTTTTTGATACATTATGAATTAATAAATTCTACAAATTTCAATAGAATTTTAAATATAAACAAACAATATACAAAATAATTAATACTAAAAAGTACTTAAAATCTTTTTAAACTAATAAAAAAACTAACCCCGAAACAAATCATTTAATATAAATAAATTCATCTCCCTACCAAACTAAATTCAAATATCTTATCACAACTCAAAGGAAACAATTTGTTTTCAGATCTCGGTCAAAAAAATAAAAAAACCTTAAAAAATATAACGAAACTATTAATTATTTTAAAACCAAATAATATTTTTCAAAATATAATGATAGGTTTTGAATTTTAAAATAAATAAATAAATTATTTATTGATGTTATGTTTTGAATACAATTGCATGTCGTGAGCCGTGGTGTATGATTGTATAAAGAAAACAGTAATTCAAATATAAATATTCAGTAAAAAATAAGAAACTTAAAACTAAAATAGAATAGTGCATGAAAAGCAATGATTATATACTAAAAGAAACTTGTATAATATTTGTAATTCATAAACAAATTCAGCAAAATCACTACCAGTTCGTATCTATTAATCTTAAAGAAAAATTGGGCAAATACCAACTCGTATCTATTAATCTTAAAGAAAAATTGGGCAAGCTATTTGAGATCCATTTTAGTTATAACGGGATTTTTTATAATGAGATTTATTTTGGCTATGGTTACCATGAGTTCCAAAAATGACCAAATTATTTTTGATATTGAAAGTTTATTTCAGTCCAAACATCTTTTTTTTCTTCTCTATGTAAAAATTCTCAAAATGAAAAAAAAAAAAACTCAAGAATTTTTAAATCCGATGTCACAAACACGTTAAAGTATGAATGCTGTATTTATTGATGTAAATTTTATGCAATCTAGTTGGATATTTTGAGTGATATTTAGAGTTATAGATTATGCCGAAAAAGTTGAATTTTCATCTAAATGGTGGTGTTTTTTTTTAAAAGTAAGTTCTAGATGAGTGTTAGTCTAGTGATTGTCGACATTTTGGTATGTTGCTTGTTAAGTTTTCGACTTGGTTGGTCTGATTGGATTTGGTTCTGGTTCGGTCCCGTTTTGGTTCGATCGAGTTCGGTTCGGTCCGGTCCATTTAAAAAAATCAAATTTAATTATAATTTAATTTTCAATTCTTTAACTTAAATAATAACATAAATTTTTATAACTTTAGAAATTAATTTTATTTTTTATTAAAAATTAGTAATTGACCATTATTTTTAACACTATAATGTATAAAAAATAAATAAATAATTGGTTTAACGGTTTTATTGGTTTGATTCCTTATCGGATCTATCCGTTTATCGATTTTATCCGTTCGATTTTTAATTAGTTCTATCGATTTACTGGATTTATTGATTCGGTTGCTAATCGATTTTAGTGGTTTATCGATTTTTTTAATTATGTTTCAAACCGATTTTATCGTTTCAGTTTTTTATCGATTCCGATTTTTAAGATGTAACTGCTAACCGGACCATTATAATTCGGTCCAGTTTTTTGTTTTCAGTAACCGTTACCAGTTTTTGGACCGACATTTTTTACTAAAAAGATTGACTAGATTACCCTAGAACTGTTTTGTTCTCTCAAAAAGGAAGCGCAGGACATGAGCTCCTAGCCCCAACCGAGCATAAGCGATTGTTTTAAATCAAAAAAAATGCTCGTCGGTTCTTTGAAAACTGGAAGAAGATCGTGAACTATTTCATCTGCTGGAGGAGCGAAGCCACTCGACTAAAAAGGAAAAAAATGAGAGCTATCATTTGTTGGTGGTGACCGATTGATGAGTATGGCTGAGCTAATTAAAAGCAACTTTCAAACTAAGCTTTGATTAAAGCTATTAATTGTTAGGTTTAGAGCATTAAAGATAGATTTGGTAAGTGTAAGTACGTTGTTCTTTTCATTTCAACATTGATTGATCATATTTAACACCTAACATTGAATAAGGTGTTAAATCCATTTATTCAATGTCGGTATAGCGCTGGTAAGTGTTAGTAGTGCGAAGGACGAATATCAGTTCGGTTGGATGTGCGTTTTGACAGAATTAGGTTGGATAGTTCGGAATCGAAATGTAATCGATCCTATCCAGTTTTGGTTTCGATCGGGTTTGTTTTGATTTTGATACGGTTTTAGTTAACCGGACCATATCGATCTATAAAAAAATTTAAAAATTAAATCTTAATTTAATTTTTAAATATTTTTATTTAACATTTTCTAATTGATATTTACTTATGGTAACTATGGTAATAATATAATATATAAGAAATTAAATTAAATTAGAAAAACAATTAGTTTTTAGGATTTATTTTATATTCTATTAGGAATAAATAAATCAACATATTCTAATAGAATAAATAAATCAACATATTCTGTTGTAAGGAAGTCCAAATTAAAAATAACTGAGCTAATTATTTAATTAATTAAATTGGTTTTATGGGTGAAAAAGCGACAAGTGTGGTAAACGGGTTGAATTTGGGCAATATGATGAATAGGGCTCAAATCTAACACTGAATTAATAAATCATGGATATAAATTGAATTGTCAATAATCATGGATATAAATTGAATTGTCAATTTATCGGGTTATGGTCCTGGACACAAGGGAGTAATAAATTATGAGTTTTACTATATTGAGCTTCACATAGTAAAAACTATAAATAAGAGGCTAGATTTAGGATTTTATTTCTACTAACTCGTTTTGCATGTTTCTGAAGGGAATATATAAAATCGTTAAAGAACGAAAAAGAACAAAAAAATACTAGATGGAAAGGAGTAGGTAAAGCCGTAAGCATTCTTTCTTTTTCTTTTATTCATTAGGTGAATCCACAAAAAAATTTAATTATTTTTCCGCGATTTGTTATATATTATTTTGTGCGAGGTCGAATAATATATAACAATTTCTATCTGAGTTAGATTAACCCCTTTTTGGATTCGGTAGAATAATCAAATTGTGTATTTATAGATAAAGATCCATGTTTTTTATTCATAAAAACATTCATGCAATTGGGATTATGTGTTAATTGAGGTGGTTATGACATGGTTTTAGGGATTGTATGGATGGTATGAAAGCATGTTATGTGATTTATTTATTTTTATAAGAATAAATTTTAATTTAGATTCTTTCAAGATTTTTTTGGTTTTTGGTTAATTTAAGATTGATTTGATGCTAATTTTAGGAGAAGAAATTTAAGATTTAACGGAAAATATTCTCAAACTATTAAAATTTTATTCATATAAAACTTGGAAAAAAATATATACATGAATCGCATAACATGATTTTCATTAGATCCCTAAATGTATACCCTACGATGAAAAAAAAAAACATGCATCTTTATCTACCAATACACAATTCGATTATTCTACTGAATTCAAAAAAAAAAGTTAAGCTCTCATAGAAATTCTTATATATTATTCGAAATCGCATCAAATAATATATAACAAATCGCGGATAAATAATTAAACTTTTTTGTTGATTCACCTAATGAATAAACAAAAAATCCATCGAGTATTTTCTTTTGTTCCTTTTCGTTCTTTAGCGATTTTGTATATTGCCTTGAGAAACCTGCAGAACGAGTTAATGGAAATGAAAGGTTTAAGGACACTGAAGAAAGCGGTTGTCTGTATGATTAGGGTTTAGGATAATGAAATTCTTAAACCTAGCCTCTTACTTATAGTCTTGGATAATGAAATTCTTAAACCTAGCCTCTCTTAAACCTAGCCTCTTACTTATAGTCTTTACAATGTGAAACTAGGTAAATATCATCCTTTATTACTTCTTTATGTTTGGGACCATAACCCCGATAAATTGATAATTATTAATTCAGGCTAGTATTGAGATTTATGACATCTTCATCAAGTGACTATATTCAACTTGTTACCACACTTAAGCCCATAACCCCTTTTTCACTCATATATCCAATTTAATTGAATAATTAACTCGATTACTTTTAATTTTAACTTTCTTAAAACAATGACTGAATATGTTTATTTAGTATGTCAGTCCAAATTATTATTGTTAAAAAAATATATGAAATAAATATATTCCATAACTTATTCGTAATAGAGTACAAAATATTTAAATAATCACAATTAAACAAAATAATTACTACCGAACAAAACACGGTCGAAATTGTTAAAGCTTTAACCCCAAACTAAAAATTTATAACCTCGTTGCTAGTTTGCTTACGAAGATAAGCCAACTAGTTATTATATGTATTTGAATCGGATTGAACCAACTCGTCCACTAAGCATGGAACAAAACTTTTGGAATTGAATCGACCAAAATTATAATAGAGTACTGTAATATTTTATACCAATCTTTTTGTCTATTTAATTGTAATTGTAATTATTTCATAACCATATGCTAATAATTGAAATCATACGCTGGAGTGTTCTATATTTAAAACAGGTTAGAAGCAAGCAAACAAACACTCTAACACAAATATTTTATAGATTTTGAAAATTTAAAATATACGTACAAATTTTAATATGGCTTTTATAGTAATATATTGTATTGATATAGATTAGAATATGAACGTTCGTGAAAGATTGTTTATATTTAAGAATTACTTTAACATATATTTAAATACAAATCTATATGTTTAAATATTATTAGATATAAATTATTACTGCAATATGTAATATGTAACTCTATTTATAAAATAGTCGAAGTTTAGAAAAGAAAAAATGACAGATTGTTTTGTGTATTCACTTGTCAAACTTGTCTACTTTGTTGTTTTATTATTATTATTACCTTTAAAGTATTTTAAAATAAATATTATCTATTTTTATATTATTATTATTATTAGTAAATACGTAAAAATTTGTTCATATATATGCGGAATATATTCTAAAAATGTATATAATTTTTTTAAAGAATAAAAATACAACCATAAAAAAATCTCGTAGATTAAAATTCGAACTCAAACATATTGGACCTAAAATCTCCATGACAAGAAGTCGGAAAACAAGATTTTTTAGCGAGTGAAGTGATAATCAAAAATCCATTTAATTATGAAGTCAATTGTTGTAAACCAAAAAAATAACGATAGCCACAAAAACAAAAGTTAAACCAACCCGACAACCTTAGTACTAAAACGGTCAAAACAATTTGAGTCATTTTTCTGTCCTCGTAAGTTATTGCAGCAAAATACGAACATCAAAGATGACACATACGAGGGGAGGCTTATTTGTAGCCTTCATGATCCAACAAAGTCAATCATTATCATTGAACCCGAACTCGAGTTTTGTACTGGTAGCATCCTAAATACTATAAGTGAATACACAATTATAGTTATGAGGAAAGTTTAGTCCCCATGTTATGAACTTATCTCGAGTACACAACTTGTCTTGGATGGCAAGCCAAAGAATAAAATAATATGGGTATATTGTCTTTATATCATACCAATCCAGTCAACCCTGACATAGAAAATGGACGTACGGTTGACATGGTAAGTGTCATTGATGGTGAAGTCTACATTCGACTCTTGACGATCCAACACTGAGCATCGTTACAATTGATACTTGGAATGAGGAGGGAGAAAATGAGATGGTTGATCTCTTAAAGATCGTGGTGGGTTCTAACACTGTCAGACCTTATTTGGACCGGTTAGTTCCAGTGGTCAACTGAAATGATGTTAGAAACTCTAAAACCATTGTCAAGTCTAGAATCACGAATAATATTTTGTCCATAATGGGTTACCATAAAGATAGGGAGCAACCATAGGTCATACCATAAACAGGTACAACAACCATTATCGACCACGACCCTATACATTTTAGAAGCTAGGAGCCTAAGAGATATAGTTTTCCTCCAAACTAAAAGGAAGAGGAGGCAAGATTTAAAATTTAAACTTTTTATTTATATTTTCAGTTTTAATCCAGTCACACCATATAGAGTTGATGTTAGTACTAACAATGGACTATAAATGCATAAATATAACTATTTAATTCCAAATTTTTAAGTTTAAAATTTCAGAAGTTCCCTTTAATAAATACAAGGTAACAACAAAACAAACCACTTTAACCCAAAACTTTTCTCAAGGTCAAACAAAAAAAAACACTAGGATGTTTGGTCAACATATTATAAAAATCTGTTATATATATATAAAATATTAAATTAAAACATATCAAAATTAACAAAATATTTATCATATAATTTAGATATAAAATTTATTATATTTAATTAATATTTAATATATTTATTTTAAATATTGTCTGTTAAAACAATTCGTGTATTTTGGGCTTAAAGCTTTTTATTCGTGTCTTTTATGCTTTAGAAATATTTATTTTTATTTTCATTTATTTCATAAGGTTTTATTTTGTTATCTATTGAGTTTATTGAAAAAAAAATATCGATGTTTTTTTTTCAAGTATTTTTTATATTTTTATTTTTATTATTAACTTTGATATTTTTATTAATAGTTATGTATTATTTATTTATAAAGTTTTTGTTAAGATTCTTATATTATTTTTATTATGTTTCTTTTATTTGCCTTTTTCATTGTAATTTTATATAGTCGAAAACCAAATTAAAACCTAATAAAAATAGACGAATGGACATTGATAAAGAGTTATAATAGTCTCATGGTCAGAGTTTGGATCGTTAAATAATCATGTATACTATAACAAAGAGATGAGTCATGTATTAAAAATGTAGTCTTGAAGATATTGTGACCAAACTCAATCAATGAATTTTGAGTTCATGATAGAAAAAAATCGTCGGTCAAGATCATTCGATGCTAAAATTTGGGTTCGGCGGCCAAAACCTTCTAGTTTAAAAAGTTAAAATCAATGGCCAAGAACCATCAATACAAGGCTTTGGGTCGGCCAACTACATCTTCATGTACAAGAAAACACTTCAGATATACGAATAAGAGCATACCGCCAGATTTGAAACAAAAGCATTGTTACACCAATGAGTACATTTTACATAAGCCTCAACGACTGTTCTAACTGATTTCCCAAGTTGGAGCATTACTTGTTTGCCCTATTTTTTCTTTGCAAGATAGTATTTTTTTTGTAATTGGGGTTTTGGCCAACAAGAGATTTAATAAGAAAAATTATGAACATTGTCTTTCAATCAAGCTAATATTTATCGAATGTTGTAGTCCTCCATTATGAAACATGTAAGGACTATGAGATATTAAATAAGAGGTTGTTAGTTGTGACATGATCCTGTTTCGATTGTTAAGCCACGTATAATAGGCTGCTTAGGGAAGACCAACATAGTTTATATGTACTTATGAGCCTCATGTATAGTCACACCTAAAATATATTACCATTTATTCCATCACTCCATCTTGGAAGAGAAAATAAATATTTTTAATATATATATATATATATTATTTTATTATTATTTCTCTTTTAATTATACATTCTTGTGAGTATATCGAATATCAGTTCATGCCTCATCAGTATCATTACATGTGGGAAGATATTGGTAACAAGAAGTTTTTTTATAAAACCGAATGTCTTGAGACGAACAATGGGGTTTGAGACTCTACCCAACCTAAGATCACTTCAAATGCAACTTGACTATTTAATCATCTTCACATTGATATTGGGGTTATTAAAATGATAATGGCCTCAGAATTCTAGTTTGAGGTAAAAAGTTAGGCATGTTACCAATGAAGCATAAGTGTTCGACGGGCATGATGAGGTCTAGAGTCACTCCATTATTTTTATATGTATAAGAGTAATATATCTCCTAGAAGGCTTTGGTATTCTCGTTGCCGACTCCACTCTCATTCTTCACTGAGACTATTTTTATTGATTGTGGACTCAATTCTGATTTTCTTGATAGACAACGCTGTCGATGCAATGTGTCTCATTCAGTACATCAAGACTTATCTAGGAGTCGGTATCATCGAATGAATCATCCCACAAAGATAAAAATAAATAAATTTATTGAGTCTTAACTCCTCAAGTAGTTATACAACATCCACATCAACTATTACAATAACAACATTAACATTAGTTTTGAACTCAACAATGAAAATATAACCTTAGTAAGAGTATGGGCTTAAAGGGTGGATAGTTCGTATCAAACCTCTATGGACTGAATCATTATCCCATATATGGTATTAACCCATGTTACTTGAACCCTTGCCAACATAACCCATTATTATTCAAAGGTTTCAAGAAGTACACTTGATGGAACGATGTTGTCGAGGGTACCTCCTATGATCCAATGTACGAACTATCTAAGTTTTTTTTATACTTAGAAATCCTCCAGGATAATCCTTATCATAAATTACAAAGTCTTTAAGGTAGAGACATGCACTAGATCTTGAGTTTGCGTTTCAAAGACAAACGTGTCCCCATTTTTACCAAAAATCACACCCTTCAATCATTTTAATGATGATGCTCTCACAATGGTAGTTAGATCTCCTCATAATGATGTGAGTATTGCGGGGTGGAAGTTATAAGGGTCATGGTCGATAGTGGTAGTTTGACAAATATATTGTTCAATAAAATTTATAATAAGATGATCCCCCTCCCCCCATCCCTCCTCCAATTATTTGGAAGTCCAAAATAGCATGTGTTGCCTTTAGTGATGCAAATGCCCCTTGTATAGGGTGTTTGATGTCAAGGTAGTTTAAGGATAGGGTGAATATAAAAGGTTTGTATAAGCTATGTTCGTGGTGTTATATTCCCTTTTTTCTATTATATTATTCTTGGAATATCATGTCTTGATGAGATGAATGATATCGTTTCGAAGATATATCAATGTTTATACCACATTGTAGGAACAAGACGTGAAGAGGAGGGGGCTCGAGGTTGATGAAATTTCAAAACTCATAAGACCATATGGTCGTCTTTGCATGAAAAAACATTATATGTGACAATAGTGTTGTCACATATTATTTTCCATAAATTGTATATTAACCCAAATGGCAGACTTATCAAACAAAAATATATCATTTCTCATTTGAAAAAATAGAGGTAATAATGGTAGAGGCTGACCGACTCTCTAGTATGGATAAAAATTGAGAGTTAAACTATCATATATGGGTGGCGAAATCGATCATTGTCCAAAACGAATATGAGAAATAAAAATGTACGTGAACTTCACGAAATTGAACAAAGTGTATCAAAAAGACTCTTTCACAGTACCGGGGAATTGACCAATTGATAAACTCAATCTCTGGTAACAAGTTGTTACAATCATATTCGAATGCATCTTGATGATTATTATATTACTACTTTCATTAGGGACATGCATACATTGCTATAAAGTTATGATATTTGGTTAATTTGTTTTGAAAAAAAATGTATAATAAGTTGGTTAATAAATATTTTCGAACATAATATTAAAGCTTATATTGATGGTATTTGGTTGAAATCTTAAATTGTTTATTAATATTATATTTTGAACATGTTTTAGTTTTTAAGGTTTAAAATATAATTTTTAGTTTTGATGTTTGAAATCCGAAGTTATATGTAAATTTAGGGTATAGTTTTACTATAAAGATAAATTGTGAATTTAATTTTTATTTGTTTACCGTTTATTTTTTATTATTTGAAATTTAATTTTAAACTTTGAGTATGATCAAATCATAATAAAATAAATACTAAATGGTATTTCATTTTATGTGTTAATATTATATTAATAATTAATTAAAAATAGATAATATACTATATATATATTTATTATGTTTCTAAATTTGATTTAGAATATTGATCTACCAAATGATATGGTTTAAAATAATAGAATCATTTTTTTAATTTGATAAAATAAATCGTGAATAAATTTAAATAAAAATATGTAATTAAATACATTACCGTATTAATTAAGCCTTATTTATTTGTAATATATAAATAAAATTCATTAATTTTTAATTAATTTAAACCACACCACGTCATCTTTGCACATTTATTTTGAAAAAGAAAATCAATTCAAAACTAAATTATGACAATTACTTTATTCCTTTGTAATTTTATGTGCGGTGGAGTAGATAGACATGTACAAGTGGCTAGAATAGACCAGCTGTAATTACCACTCCAATATAGGAGTATCAAAACACGCCGATGCATTATTCTTCTTTAGGAGGTTAAACCTAATCGTTGTATTCATTATTTTAATTACCACTCCCGGTTGAGTATGACATTTTTATGACCAAAAGGTTATGAGTTCGAGTCCCTCTACATACGCTTTCTCGGCTGAATCTGTCACTTTGTGTGGTTTACCTTCTGGCGTTGGTTTGCAGGCTATCGCGTCAGACTGAAGGTTTATCCTGTGCGCACTCATTCCACTCTGAGTAGCAGCTGCGGGTTCCCTACGGAAAAAAGCCTAGTATTTTTATTTTAATTATCTTAGACAGGGGTAAGTACAAATTATTTAATTTCGGGTCAGTATTATATTTAGGGTAAAAAAATTGTTAGTCCTCCATGTTTATCACTTGTATCAATATAGTCCATTTCGTTCTGTTCTGCATAAAACTCATCCCATTCGTTTTAAAAATTTGCAAATATAGTTCTCGCACATATAAACCATTTAAAAACTGACACGTAGCACTTAAATTCTAAGTTTTGTATCACTTAGTCCCCAAATCCCAAGTTTTGTATCACTTTTGGTCACCCAGAATATGCGGAGGAACTAATTGTGCAAATTTTTAAAATGAAGGGGATGAATTTTATACATAAATAAACAAAAGAGATCATGTTGATACAAGTGGTAAACATGAGGACTAACTGTTTTTTTAGCCGTGATATTTGTATAGAAAGGGAAAATCAATATTCAGATCCAAGGGTATAAAAATTTCAAGATCATTTTTCAATATGTATGTTTCGGTTATTTGAGAGATTATCTGTGAGCTACTTATCGATAAAATCTGAAATGATTATTAAAACTTAAAATTTAAAATAAAATTTAAAAGTTAAAAGTTAAAAATATAAAATATAAAATATAAAAATACAAGCATACACATAAAACCACAAAAACCAAAATTAATTAAAGTTTGTATAAGTAAAAAAGAATATTTGTTTTAGATAAATAACACATTTGAAAAATGAATAAAATAACACGAGAACTCCAACTCCCCAAAAATGGTTCAAAAAAGTCAAGAATATTACGTTATATTTTTCAATAATCAATGTTAAATTTCATTGATCTTGACCGAAGATCATCTATACAAGCTACAATGAGTGAAAACTCTTAGCTAATCGATATTTTCATGAGATTTTTACACAAAAACAACCACAAATCAACAATAACAATCAAGATTCACAAGACTTTGTTTTAATCACACCATCTCTACAAATCATATGACGAAAAATACCCATTACTACCTTTCCAAAATATATCAGAGAGTCATGTCGTAGCCATACGACAACAAATAATTTGAGACGTTCCTTTGTTCGTCTCATCACCCAACAAGTTGCCCATAAAATTCACAAATCATTCGCTGAAGCAACAAAAATCAAGAACAAAGCAATCATCCATGACAAAGTTATCATCAAAGACATTGGGAAATTCAAATCTATCATATTCACGAAACAAGATAAGATAAATCTAACCTCTTCCTTTAAATATACTATCATTGTAAAATTCTCCTTTGGTAGACCTAAGTTAGATATAATTCAGAATTTTCTCGAAAAATTAAGTTTATAGAATCGTTTAGCATATCACCATGGGATCGCCGTCATGTTTTTATAGAATTAGATCAAATTGATGATCTGAAAAGGTCTGAAAGTAACGTTGGTATATAAGGAAGCACTCATTTAAACTCCTAAAGTGGCTCTCTTAATTCAATCTTAATGTTGAATCTTTGGTTACTATATTGGGGGTAACCTTTCAAAACCTGACTGATTATATGTATAATTAGGACATTATATACCATATATCAAAAATCCTAGGTAAGCCCCTCTCAACATGGATACCTCATAAAAATAAGACCATGTTTAATTGTTGTAAAACTTGGATTGAGATGGATATCTCAACTCCATTTCTTCAAAACAATTGGGTGGGATTTCGTGCCACAAAAGTCTAATACCTAGATGTCAAATATGTTGAAATTCCACCATAATGCTTACAATGTAAGCACCTATGTCACAACTCTACAGACTGTAAAAATTCAACCGTAAACAAAAATTATCTCACTGCGTATGAAAATAACACAAGATCTAATTCAATATGGTGAGAGAATTTAGTGACAGTGAAATTCTATGGAAAGTGGAAGAATAAACGTGTTATTATCTTATTGTTTTCATATGAAAATCGTACATTGTTTTAGGGTCTCAATCCTTTTATATATTACATTCATAATACATTTCTCGATTACTTTCTAATAACTCTTCGTTTTCTCTTATGCTCGATCATGGGTCCATGTTCTGTTCCCACTTCCTTGGCGCCTCCTTGTTAATGTTTTTAATGGCCTTGTTTCTTGTAACAACCACTTCTCGTCGGCCAAGGCATGGTTTCACTATCCCACAGATGACGTATGGATCTTTTGCCGATATTTTTCCTCTTGTGTTGTGCGATGGAGGGTACCTCGTCCAAATCTATCTACACAGTCTGTTATATGGTTTGTTTTAGCAAGTACTCTTTGACTACCGCTTCATAGCCGAAGGTACCTCGTCCTGGCTGATGGGTATAAGCCCGTGATGGGGTTATGCCTTATCAGGACTCCCCTTAGTCCTTGTCACGTGGCATGTATAATAATTTCCTTTGCTGTCAGTTCCTTGCTGCTATGTGACCCAAATTATGTGACTATGTCTGAAAAATTTCGTAGCTAGTTTCGTGCATGTAGAAAATAGCAGTTCACATTTATGTTTTTAACCAAACGACGCAACCCTTCATTTTATCTTTGGCCCATAACCCATAAATCGGCCCATGTTAACATATTTCTTTTATTTATTATAGATTACAATGAAACATTCCACTTCATCTTTTTTACTTTCTTTCAAACTGACATTGGAAAGGCTAATTATTGTGCGTGTATTGTTCTTCATTTCCTTGCCTTCGAACGTCGGATATTAGACCAACGTAAATATCAAAATGCTTTCATTATTCGCCTTAATTTGTTTTTCTATTTTTGTTAATTAGTATTTTAGTCTTCATTAGTTTCCCCGACCCTCTGTATGGAAACTTTGGAACCTCACATTATGGGTTTTCATTCTTCTGACATAAACTTCTATGTGTGACCCCATAAATTCCTCGCAAAGGATCCTTGAAGAAGTCAAAAACTATTCTGAACTCAGTTTCGGGTGCTCCACCAGTGGGCACGGTGGAAGACATAAAATTTCTAGATAGATATTTCAACTGCCTGATACACATCTATAAAACTTTAATCCTCAAAGGTCTTCATAGGTTTAGATTAGTTTATGATTTTCCTGACTCTGTAATTACTAGACTTCTAGAACCTTGTGAACATCTCCATCACGCTAAGGGGGGGGGGGGGGGGAACTTGTTTATACACTACGTTGTTTGATTAGGGGCTCTGACTACTCTTACCCAAGTTGATAAATGAATTCTTTAGGTACATTCGAATGTTCCCCACACAGTTGAGGACCAATAGTTGGCGTTTTCTGGTTAGTGTTCTACTTAGCTCCAAATTATTAGATAAGGAAATCAGTATAACTAAGTTATTTAATGGTATCGAGGTATATCAATTGTTAAGAACTCCATACTAATACATATTCGCCCGTAGTAAAATCGTTGCCCTTTTTTACTCTGACAAGCACTGGAAGTATTATTTTTTTTGTTTCCGGGAATTGGGAGGATCCATTTGCAAAACATAACCTCCAATTAGAATGCGGGTGAATGAGCACACGTAAGCCTCGGTTTGGTTTATTTCTTTAATGCAATTTATGATTTTTATCTCCTTATTTTATGATCTTTTCTTTTTTTTGATTTGAAGGTACAAATTTGAGAAAGTAACGTGAGTTGTGGAAGGAGCTATACGGTGATCATGAAGCAAGCCCATTGGAGCGTCTTTCTACTATTGCTTATGCACAGTGGGAGCTCGAATACCCCCGCCTGTTCACTCATTCTAAATTTATCATGACTCGAATATGTCCATTTCCTGAGATACAAATGTCTCAAAACAAAGATGCTACCATTACTGCTACTGGGGAGCCAGTCATTGCTAAGGTCGCGAGATCCATATTGTTGGAAATGGTGTATGCCCATCACTCAAGGGGTATTGGACTAGATCTCCCCCCCCCCCAGAAGATCCGAAAATTATGAAGAGGGTGTTGATGCCACTGCTGGCAAAAAAATACCTTATATGGATGATGACACAATTAAGGCGAATCCGAAGAATAAAAAGAAAGTCGTTCGTGTTGTTGCTACTATTTATGCTTTAGATACTACTATTACTGACATCATATCAGATTAACAAGATTCCATCAATTGTGTTGTGATATTATCACTGAGAAATGAGGGCGAGAGTACCGGAAACAGTAGTCCGTCTACAAGAGGGTTCGTGAGGAAGAAGAGGGTGCTAAGGAAAAATGGGACCCCTGCTAGTAGTAGTCAAGAAAAATTTGGGGACCAATCCCTCACTGGATTGGATACCTTAGCTATGGTAGTTAGTGTTACCCCTCTCTCTGCTCGTGAACATGTTATTTTTGTTCAATTCGGAGTACGGGGTGTTCCAACAAGTGCCGTTGAAGATTAGACCCCTCCACTTGGCTCAACCAACCAAAATCAAGTTGTATCTGGTACCCCATGCGAAAGAGTTGAATATTGAACCCTTGGTTGCGTCTTCTATGAATGTCAGTAACTATTAACCCGGTACAGCTGTAAACACTACTGACCCTCCAAGCCTAACTGCTTTCGTTGGTCCTGCTGCCATTAAATATTTTTTGTTGCCTGAATTAAATGACCAAACCCTTGTAGTTTGCATGCTGAAGCCTTCCCTTCTCATGTTTCAACAACTAAAAAACTATCATGAGATGACCATATATAACACCATGAGCATGTCAAGTCTCTTACAACGTCAACTAAAGTTATCAGTGGAGGTATTTTTTTATCCTTTTGTACGTTAAAATGTTTTTCGTTCATTTATAGTTTTTAAATTCTCAATACTTTCTTGATGTAGAATTACCATAACTCAATGGTGCTAGCCTACCAAAGAATGAACCCCCACTGATGTTAAAGCCATGGATGACTTCAAGTCAGATCTGTTATCGTTTGGCTCTGTCAAGACCATCATTGCCGATTTATTGCGCTACAAAAAACATACAATACTTCCAAATTGTACAATGAGAAATTATTGGAAGATAAAGAAGACTTAAGATACCGGATGACTATTGTTACCTTAACCAATAATGGGTTAACAAAGACCGTGGCAGATTTGACAAGTAAAATGAATTCCTCTCCAAGAGAGCCACACAACTCATTTCTCAGAACTCTGGATTGCTAGTCAAATTTAAAGAGTCCTCCATAACCATCAACCAAGTTTGGTTTGAAAGTAACATCTGCTCAGAGACGACTCGGTTGAGATTAGAGCTTGAAAATGGTGAAAACATATGGATAAGTTGGTCTTCAAGGCCTATGTTGACGGGCAGAGGGATGCATTAAGAAAGATGAAGCCAAACGTGGTACAAGATTTGAAGGAGACCATCATCGAGCTTTGGAAGATGAACGCTGACATAGAGCTCGTTCAATTTGAACGACTTGTACAAGAGGATGAGAAGCTGGGGTTACTGACAGTGAGGAAGAAGAAAAAGAAATAGCTTAAAAAGGTGACATAGGTGGTCTCCCCTCTTTTTGATGCTGCCATTTACATACCGAAAGAGTTGGTTGTCACTCTCGTTGTGACTTGTGAAGTCGTGGTACCCTCCGATGCAACACCAGTGGAGAAGAAGACTGGAAAATGAGGTGGAACCAATAAAGATCAAGGGTAGTTAATTTTAATCTTGAACTTTTATATGTTATGTGTTTTTGCTATGTTGGCCATAATTTGGATCTCTCGAACCTTGTTTATTTTGTTGTTATGTATGTTTAGTAATCCTGTGAATAGCTATCTTAAATTGTATCAGTGTGATTGAGGATGATGAGGGGAGTTGGTATGATTTTTTCATAAGCATAGTATTACTTGTTGTGTGGCCACAAAGATTAATTATAGGTTGTTTTGCTTTATGGGCTTTAGTAGCATATGCTCAGTATGGCATGTAGAGTGGTCTTATAGATTAAATTTTTAGTTATTTCTCTTTTTTAAGCTATATAACTTGGGCTCAGTATGGCCCCTAGTGTAGCATTCAAGGCTTGTATTATACACCATTTCACTTTTATTGACTTTTCTTAGTCATGGCTTAGTATGGCCCATTGCGTAGCCAAGTATGCATGGAATATATTAGCCTTTTCACTTTATGATAATTGGCAACCCCTCTGCCATCTTTGTACATATTGATTTTGGAGATTCATCTTTTCTAATTTAATCTCGTACTAATTATTTTGCAAAAAGGTGACTTCATTAATAACTTTGACTTATAATGTGTGTCATTAAAAACCCTTGAGCGAAACCAAAAGGGAAAAGAGTGCATAGCCACTTTTAAGTAGCATAGTGATAAATTTTCAAATGATTTATGTTTTATGGTTGTTTTAATGCATTCCCATCTATATCTTCCAATCTGTATGCCCCATGATATCCTTTGGAAATTACTCTATATGGGCCATCACAATCAGAGCTAGCTTGCCTGAATTCTTGTTATGAACTCGCTGGAAGATCTTATTTAATACTAAGTCACCTACTTTGAAGCTTTGAGTTTTTAGATTGAAACTAATCTAATTCTTATTAAACTCTTATAATGCTCATATCGAACCATGGCTTGATCTCTCATTTATTCGATCATTTCAATTGACAATTGTCGATCTTGGTCATTTATCTCATTCGAATAGTTGTCTATCCGATGGCTTGGTATTATTACCTCCGTTGATACCAGTATTTTCATTCCATATACCAACAAGAAAGGGGTATCTACGGTTTCTGATCGGGGTGTAGTTCGATATGCCCATAACACCTCACGTAGTTTGTCCGGCCATTTTTATTTTGAGCCCTTAGCTTTTTTCTTAATAATTTCTAAGATATAACTATTTATAACCTCGACCAGACCATTATCATGGGGGTAGTATGGTGTTGAAAAATGTTGGGTGATCCCGTGACTTTGGCTGAATATTTTTATGATGTTATTTTGGAATCGAGGTCTGTTGTCCATCATCAGGATGCTTGATATTCCAAATCGAGAAAGGATCTCACTCTGAATAAAATTACAAATATCTTGTGATATTTTCTTTGCTAAAGCCTTGGCCTCAACCCATTTAGTGAAGTAGTCAACTGTCACCACAAGAAACTGTCGCTTACCTGTAGTCATTGGAAGGGGTCCGACTAAGTATATCCTCCATTTGTCGAAGAGACACGGTGATGGTACAATGTTCATTGGCTCACTGGATAGATGTCACTTATTTGCAAATTATTGGTAGATGTGACATTTTTTTACTAAGGCATGTGAGTCTGCGTTGAGTTTGGGCCAATAAAACCCGGTAAGTAGGAATTTCATTATTAAGCTGTTGTAACCGCAATAAGCATATGCTTCTTCTTCATGCATATTTATAAGGATCGCATCCGCTTCTTCTTTTTTTACACAATGGAGTAGTGGTCGAGTTGAACTTTTCCTATATAATACGTTATCAAGGAGTGTATATTTGAATGCACGAACATCAAATGATCTTGTTTTCGTTTTATCCGTCGATAGGGTATGGTTTTGGAGGTATACAATATATTCATCCTTCCAATCGACTGTAGTTATGAGCGTGTGTACTTCTAATTTTTGGATCCCTCCTACTACTATCGGTGAGTCTTGGGTAAGGACGATTAGGGTTTTTTACTTGAGTTGCTGCCTTGGCTAATGATTCTGCCACTGAATTATCAGACTGAGGTATCCGTTCGTAATCGACATAATTAAACTTGTTTTCCCATTATTTCAGGGCTTCGAGGTAACCATGTGTGCTTTTCTATTTAGCCTCAAAAGTCCATGTAGCTTGACCAATCACTAGCTGCAAGTCCGACTGGAATATTAGTCACCGAGCTCCGCATATGTGGGCCAGTTTTAAACCTGTTAGCACTTCTTCGTAGTCTGCTGCTATGTTGCTTGCTTTAAGGAGAATCGTATTGCTTGTCTGATTTCCTCCTCATAAGGCTTCTTCAATATAATTCCAACACTCCCCAGTTGTGTTTGACGCACTGTCCAACTATATTGTTCATTGATGGGTGTCTGCCTTTTCTTCAGTTATTTTTTCGTCTGAAACTCGACATCCAACAAACTCATTGATGAAAGCAGCTACTGTTTGGCCTTTCATTGCCGTTCTTGGCTCATAGACTATGTCGTATGCTCCTAATTCAATTGACTACATAGTTAATCTTCCCAAAATGTCTGGATTTTGAAGTATGTTTTGTAATGGGAATGAGGTGCGCATGTCGATGATGTGACTCTGAAAGTACGAACGCATTTTCCTGGCTGCAACCACTAAACTGAGGGCCAATTTTTCTAGATTGAGATACCTGGTTTATGCGTCTACCAATATTTTACTGAAATTATACACTGACCATTGTATACCCATCGCTTCTTGTACGAGCACACCACTTACTGCATAAATTGACACCAAGAGATACATATAAAGATGCTCTCCCAGGTCTGGTGCCTTTAACACTTCTGGAGATGTCAAATATGCTTTGAATTCTTGAAAATGCGTCGATGCATTTGTCCGTCCAATTGAATTTTTTGGCTCCCTTTAATATTTTGAAGGTTGGTTGACTTCTATCTTATGCTTTAGAGATGAAGCGGGAGAGAGCAGCCAATCGCCTTGTTAGTCGCTGCACCTCTTTTATGTTTCTTAGCGGATACATAGTTAATATTTACTTTAGATAAGATGGCTCGGCTTCTATCCCCCTCTTCCTAACGATAAAACCTAAAACAATTCCACTACATAAAACAAAAGAGCATTTAAGAGGGTTGGGTTTTAAATCATAACTCTGCGGCGTTTGAAAGATTGTCCCTAGAACTTCAATTTTTTTATCTCCATGATTTATTTTCACAATCGTGTCGTTGATGTAAGATTCCATATGCTGGCCTGATTTTCCTCTCAATATCTAGTTGATCAACCTTTGATATGTTGACCTAATGTTTTTCAGTCTGAATGACATAACCTTGTAACGATAAAAGCCTCACTCGGTTTGGAATGTTGTATGATCTTCGCCAACTAGGTTCATGGGTATCTGATTATATCCGGAGTATGCGTCTATAAATGATATAATTTCTTTACCGGAGGCGTCTTCGACTAGTTGGTCAATTTTTGGGAGAGGAAATACGTCCTTCGGGCATGCTCGGTTGAGATCAGTGAAATTGACACACATGCTCCATTGTCCATTTTTATTTTTTTATTAACACTGGGTTTACTATCCATATCAAGATTGAGCCTGCCTGATGTGGCCCAGCTTAACTAACTTGTCAACCTCCCTAAAAATTATAATGTGTAACAATTCCTTATTATTCGAGGCAAGCAATATGTTATCCACATATACTATAAGAAATATGAAATTACTTCTACTAAACTTGTGATGCACATAATCCTCAACCGAGTTTACTTCAAATTTAAAAGAGAGTATCACCTCAAGGAATTTGCGATACCACTAACGAGAGGTATGTTTGAGCCCATAAATGGATTTCTTAAGCCTACAAACCATATCCTTTGAGTTGCTTTCTACAAAGTGTTCTAGTTGCACTATATAGATCGTTCCCTTAATACTACCATTGAGAAAAGCGGTCTTAACATCCATCTGATGGAGGTCAAGGTCAAAATGTGCAACTAATTCCATGATTGTTCTAAAGAAATCTTTCATCGATACCAGAGAGCAAAGGTTTATTTAAAATCAACCCTTTCATGGTGAGTATAACCTTTTGCTTCAAGATGTGATTTATGTCTTTCCACATTACCCAAGGAATTACGTTTGGTTTTATAAACCCTCTTACAACCATTTTTTCCTTTTAAGTAATGGCACAAGTTCTTATATTGTATTGTATTGCATCGATTTATACTCTTCCTTCATAACGTCGATCCACTTTTGAGAGTCAAAGCTTGTTATGGCATATTTGTAAAATGAAGGACCGTCTAAAGTTCCAACACATGACTCGTCATGCTCCTGACGATATACTATAAATTCTAGATTTATAACATTCTTTCTTTCTCTCGTGGACCTTTTTAAGGGCATTATTTCTGCTTGTTGCACTTCTTGAGGAGATACAGTTTGGTCATTCTAAACGATATCATTTTGATCTTCTTGTGGAAAATTAATTTGAGGTTCATCTTGTTCTAACTAGGCCAAATCTGTATCCTGGTTAGCACCCTCAAGTAGAACATTGATGTTATTATAAGAATTACCTTGTTCTAACGGGACCAAAATGATTGGCGTTAAAGCACAACCTTCTGATACCTGAGTGACCCCGCTAAAAGATTCATAGATATTTAAATATTCTTCCTCAAAATAAACATACATTTCTTTATTATTCCCTCCAAAATCAACATCTTTGAGAAACTTTGTCGCTCCCGTTTCATATATAGTACCAGTTGACTAATTTTGGATCCAGTTTATTTCCCTTGGGTTTGTAAGGCCTTGCCTCAACTAGACAAACCCACACATGCAGATACTTTAAGTTGGCTATATGCCAATTCCAAAGCTTATATGGGGTCCTAACAGTAGCCTTAGTGGGTACTCTATTAAGTATATAAGTGACACACTTGATGACTTCCCCCCCAAAGAGATAGTGGTAGAGATGATTGAGTTCTCATACTTTTGACCATATTTTTTAGTGTCTGTTCCTCCTCTCAGATACATCATTCAAGCGGGGTGAAGCCGATTTTTTTTATTGAAATACTATGCCACACTCCTCGAGGCATTTAGCAAAGGGTCATTGACATTGTTCACCCGATCTGTCATATCTTCCAAAGTAGTTACCACCACTGTCAGATCTAATGGTCTTAATGCTCTTACCGAGTTTTTTTCAACTTCATTCGTAAAAGCTTTAAACTTGTCAAGGGCCTCACACTTTTCATAAAGGAGATAGAGACCCAAAATGAGAGAAGTCATCGATGAATGATATAAAGTACCATTGCGCATTCCACGATTCCTATGGAAACAGTCCGAAGATATCGGTATATATCAACTCAAAGACTTCTGTCACTCTATATGCCTATACCAATTTGGTTTTAGTTGATTTTCCTATGATACACTTAACGCGTATATCAAAATTAGAATGGATGGGACCCGATAAACCTTCCGGAACAAGTTTTTCCATCCTAATTTCGGATATGTGACCTAACTGTTTTGCCATAATTAAGAGGATCTTTCAGACTTAGAAATTTTGTTTGTTATACGTTGGGATATGAATCTAGTAATTAGAATATGTGGGCAGATCAGACAAGGATTATCAGCGTCCTGTGAAAATTAAATGACAGAAACAACACTAAGTTAGTGAATAATAGATTATAAAGGCCACCAATCTTAGTTCCAAAAAAATGGAAACGAAGATTAGTAAGTAAATGGAAAAAGATAACAGAGGTAAGGGTCGGAGGGGATCCAAATATTTGGTTATTTCACTCTCTCAAAATATGGTAAGTGATAGTAGTGAAGTATGCACGCCAAATATGACAAATTTTTGTGGGAGTACAATTGGAGGCTTCGAAAAGTCAAGAGTTCCAATTTGATTTGTTCTTGAATGGGATCCCAGTCTAAGTGCGAGCGTGCTCCCATAAGGTCTCGGATAAATTAAAATCATAGAGGATGGATATATTAATACTTTTATCTGCATCATTCTAAAAGACACGTGAGGGGGGGATCAATCCCCAATAACAAAATTTTGTCATAAGTTGTAAGCTTGCCATGAATGACAAGCCAAATAATGAAAGAATGACGATGTATATTAAATTTACTCCAGACTAATCCCGCATATTCAACACAGGGGATAGGAGTTTGAATGGAAATATAAATGTCTTTAATCGTGAATCTGTGAGTTATCTATTTGTTGTCCAAAGAGGGACATTTTCGAGGAGAATGTTTGGAGGAGGAAGAGAGAGAATAATACTCTGAAGTTCCATAAGGTTGTTTCTGATCCTAGCACTAACAGAACTCCTGTTGAGAGGCCAAATCCATCGCCCATCGGAGATAAAATCAAATTCAATAATATGATTACCTAATCTTGAATGAGCAATGATGGAATGACCATAGTGAGAAGCCATAGAGGTAGAAAAAAGCCAGTGGTCAAACCAAAAAGAGTTATTCCCGTCGTTTCCAATATTCATACTAAAAAGATTGCTGGCTAGAGGCCTAAACAATAAAATTTCCTCCATGTCCATGATGAGGTGGAGCCGGGAGAAATATATAGTTTTTTTATTTTTTCGGTTTTAATCCAATAGTTCCATATAGAGTTAAAAGTTTTGTTGATATTGGACCAAAGGTGCTTAAGGACGGTCGCCTAATTCCAGACTTTTAAGTCTAAAATCCTAAGGCCACCCTCAAGAAAAGGCATGGTAACCAAGGACCAGGCCATTTTGGTACCATTCGTTTTTAAATTATAACAAGACCATAGAATACGATGACATATTTGAGAGAGTTATTTAAGAACTCTGGATGGGAGAATGAAGATGGAGGACCAGTACTCTTGCCCCACAAACATAAGTGATTTAATGGGATGAAGACGACCAGCATAAGAGAGGTATTTTGAAGTCCAAGACCCAATGCAGGCCGTAATTTTGTGGAGAATGGGACAACAATGAGAATGGGATAGACGACTAGTATTAATGGGAACACCCAGATATTTCACTGGGAGGGAGCCAACCTTAGAACCTTAGAGGTTGATGAGGTCAGTCTTGAGTGTGTGATCGGTGCCGGAAAGGAAGATTTGGCTCTTATTTGGGCTTATTTGAATAAATAGATAAATGATTCGTATAAGTATTATGAGCATTCTTTGGTGAGAGGTTGAACATTTAAAACAAAAGAACCAATCCAACGTAACTTTCTGAGTGGAGACTTGAAAAACTAAATTCAATGGCTATGTAGTACCTTGAGAATAAAAAGTACTAGTGGAGAAACACACCCAACAATGAGAACATAGAGCTCTTTAATCAAAGCAATCCATCCCGCCAACAACTGTAATCCAAAATGGTAAAGTGAATTGGAGGAAACAAATAAAAATTAAGAAGTAAAGAAATGAGAATTACCCAACAAATCAACTTTGGTTTCAAAGAATGTGAACTTGAGGTCAAAGAGTATGCGGTGCGATACCGCAGAGGCAAGAGAGTGGGAAGAGTGAATAACTATAGTGCTTTTCTTCTGTCAAATATGGTAAATTAAAAAACCAAAGCAAGCGCGTAAGATGTGCAAAAAGTAGTAAAATGGTCAATTCACGGCCACCATGAGCCAACTCGACCAATCGTGATCATTCAATATGAATCCAACTTTGTTGATAACAACATCCGAAATGTAACGAATGAATGCACAATCATAGAATATATGATTTATGGAAACACATGAGTTACATAGGACGCAATCGGGAGGAGAGTTAAGGCCACGACTTATAAGCTTGTTCTGAGTAGATAACTTGTCAAGTATAACGAGCTAGATGATGAAAGAGTGACGAAAAATATTATATTTGTGTCTTGCCAATCCAAGTCAATCGGCACATAAAGAAAATATACAAATGGTATGGTAAGTATCCTTATTACTAAAGCTAACATTTTTAGCTTTGACACACCAACCGTGAACATACTCTTTATCGGTGTCGGCGATGAAAAGAATAAGATGTTGGATCTTCAACAAATTATGGCACTACCAATATGATTTGCTTAAACCAACTCCAACTACTTTTTAAAATGACGTCGAAAATTTAAGTTTGTTATAAAACTTCAAAAATATAAATTTAATAAAATTACAAAAAGAATATTATAAATAATATGACTTTTACAATCCATTGCTACATTTCAATCTATTTTTTATAATTTATTTAAAATATCAATTTGAATGATAATATAAATTAGTAATTTTATGTTTCTTATTGATGATATTGAAAATAAAATCATGTGTTCTTATCAGTAATTTTTATTTACTCATAAGATAATTTTGTGTAAGAATAATAAAAAACCCCTAAAAATCAATAATAGATAGTTTGGGTTTTTAGAAAAATATTACGTTTGTTATATTTTTTAACAATTCTAATTTGAAAGGTACGTGCGCTTGTTAATGGTTTTTCTAGAAATACTATACTAATTTTGAAAATTTATTATTCGATTATTATTCTTTTACTTTTAAGATTATTGATGTTATCTACATTTAAATCATAAAAACATCAATAAAACTATCCGAAAAATAACTATACTCTCTTAAATGAACTTTGATTTTATCACGTAATCCTCATGATGCCCATGAAACAAATTGAATAGACACATGAACTGAAACAATAAGAACACACAACAGTTGATTTTATTACTTGAAGAATGAAACAAAAGGGTTCAGTACTTATAGAAAATATGATTCACACTGCCCACTAACGTCTCTTAATAATTTGAGACTTTCAGGCTTCTTAATATAACTCCCACTACTCCACTAGTTAGTCATTTAATAGTTGGAAATTGATTTGGAGCCGTCTGCTTCTTTGCGGGTCATTTGCGGGTCCTTAGACTGTCTGCTTCTTGTAACTTGGATTAAATAGTGCACAAACTTTTTTTTACACTCCCCTTTAGTGCATTCTTTCGATCAGCTAGGCCGAGAGATCCTTTAAACTCTTCGAAATTTGATTTGGGAAGAGCCTTAGTAAGACCATCAACAACTTGTTTATTAAACTCATCTGCCAAGTACTCGACCAGGCGCAACTCCCGATTTTGACCTCCAGGTTCAGCTTGTCCAAAATAAGGAGGAACATAAATAACGTCATCCTTAACTATAATTTTGGAATGGAACTCTGCTAAATTTGAGGCATAGCTCAAAATCATACCCAACAAATCCTCAATAGAATAAATAGTGTCGTTGTCATTAACTTTAAAACCACCACCTCTTGAATCTTTAATAATACCAAAAGGCAAGTACATAGGATTCTTCACGTGCTTATAGGGTTTCCCTATCATATCCCTAAGCTGTGAATACACATTCTCAGGATACCGAACCACTGTCCCAGCAATTTCTTCACCTGTAACAGTTTCTTCGAGTGCTTCTGAACATAACTCTCTTTTTAGTTTCTACTTTTTCGACAGTTTCTTTTCCAAATCATTCACTCGATGGGTCAGGCTTGATATTGCGTCAAGTTGCTCCTTCCCTGATCCCATAAGCTTCTCTATCATCTCCATTAGACTTTGATTATGCTCAATCAATTTCTGATTCCCATCAATTTGTTCATTATCTTTTAGAGTAGTCTGTCCCTCACCAAGAGATTCTTGCTTGACTAAAACAGCAGGCTGCTGGAACAATGTATTCTCACCAACAACAACATCTGCGTCTTCACATCTTGATTTATCCTGCAACTTCACCTCCTCCTGAATTGAAGTCATCGCGTCCATCTACAATGTAGTTTCAATGGATATGGTTTCTTCAACTGAAGGGTCGCAAATACTCTTAAAGTCCAAGTTGTTAACTGTTCCATTATCATATACCTCAGTAAATCCTTCCATTGGAGACCCCATGCGTCGCACAGGTGATTCTGCGATTTGACATCTTCCATCCAAATTGGATGATTGTGCAGAAGAAGATCCTGAAGATTCATTATTATCTGTCTTAGTTACATCATTATATTTTTCATTGATGTTGTCTTATGTACTTAGAGAGCTAGAAGCAGCTTTACTATTAACATCTGCAGGTTTAGCAAAGGACATCTCCATCTCCTCGTTCACTGGTTCAGACACCTTCAAAGATTCAAGTGCCTCTTGAAGGTTCACAAGCTCATTTTCCAAGGATTTTCTAATTTCTCGGAAAGATGGATGTAGACCCTGAATTGTGTTGAGTTGTAATAGAAGGCTCATTATTGTCTCTCCAATAACTATTTTTTTCCTTTCCATGTTCTGTTAACAGTTAAAGACCCATGAGCATGTATCTGAGTTTTGATCTCAACCACCTGCTCACAAATTCTGCAAGGTTGCTTCAGCTTCTAACTTCATACCCACGGTATACAGACTGAATGATAATAGCTGCATCTGCATCTAATAGCTTCTTTCTTGTTGTTTCCAATTCATTGTTTTTGTCTGAACTTTTCTTATTATGACCTGGGCTAAAAGACCTGGAACCGTTTCCTTTTTTGGGAAGGGATCTACTCTCAGACAATCAAGAGGTAACTTAGATTGTTTCTGTTTAGATGATGATCCTCTTCCAGTGGGTCTTCTAGCATCTCTTGCTTGTTTCGAAACATCACGATATTCGTCGACCTTCTCTTCTATCTGCTTACGAAGCAATACTGCATTCGACTCAGATAAACCGGCTTCAACTTTACCATCATGTCATGTTACCGTACTAATACCGTTTTTAGAAGAGCCCTGCAAAACCTTCAACATAACCTTGGATGATTTGCTTTTAATCTCACACGTCAGTCACGATACCACTATGTGGCTAATCTACCTTATTATTACCACCAGACAACACAACCAGACCATTTTTTACCTTCTTCGGTGTAAGGCGTGCAGGCAGACAGGGCCCGAGTCCAGGAATCGGTGCACCCCGGACAGCTGACGCACCAAGGACAACTCGTTGGTTAATAACCGAAGCCATATTGTACGATTGATTAACAACCTCAATCGAGAAATAACTTTCCCACTGTCGCTCATTGTTATCTTCAATATCATGTGCAACATTTGCATTGGATTCGACAATTTTTGAATAACAATTTGGTTTAATGTGGCCTGGTTTTCCACACTTCTTGCAAATAAGCTTTGCACGACAATCCGACTTCATGTGTCCAGTCATTCCGCATAAAAAACAAGTCTGTTCAAAGTGGTTTGTTGACTCCTTTTCATTCTTTGTCTTCTTACCACCATTTTGAATGTGACTTTGTATGTTTTCCCATATTGACCAGTCTTTAGTACTCAGTGTATATTCAACATCAACTGAATACTTACCAAGCATTTGTTTAACCAATTCATGGTTATAGAGTAGGTTTTTTAGCTCAACAATTGATGTTTGTTTAACCCATCCTTGTATTGATGATATAAACGGCATGAAGTGAGATCGTAATCCACAAATCAAATAACGTCTTAGCCTTGCATCACTGATAGGTTCATCACTATCCAACCCTGAGATTTCCGAACATACTATTAACCTTAAGATAATAATCAGATATTGACATATTACTTTGGGTTAACGAAGCAAGCTCATTCTCAAGGTACTGAAGTCGCATAGTATTTTCATGGGTAAATAACATGTCAAGAATATCCCAGATATCTTTTGGAGAATCCAATGCACGAACATGATCAATAAATTCCTTACCAATCAAAGTTCTCAACTCGAATAAAGCCTTTTCGCACCTTACTTTCCATTTCCTCCTTAACTCAGCATTTTCTAGAGTATCACTAGGAAATATCTCGGTACCGGAAACAAGATCCCATAAATCTTGTCCTTGAAGGAAGGCCTCCATACACAACCGCCAATATTGGTAATTGGTTCCAACAAGCTTCTCTGTAGACATAGGAGAAGCTGAATTACTTCCATCCATATCGATTTAAAAGTAATAACACTTGACAAGATTTTTATTTCACTGGGTAATAAAATCAAACACTTGATATGCAGAGTCCTTGCTCTGATACCATGAAACAAATTGAACAGACACAGGAACTGAAACAATAAGAACATACAATAGTTGATTTTATTACTTGAAGAATGAAACAAAAGGGTTCAGTACTTATAGAAAATATGATTCACACTACCCACTAACGTCTCTTAGTAATTTGAAACTTTCAGGTTTCTTAATATAACTCTCACTACTCCAATATTTAGTCATTTAATAGTTGGGAATTGATTTGGAGTTTTTTGCTTCTTTGCGGGTCTTTTGCGGATCCTTAGTCTGTCTGCTTCTTGTAACTTGGATTAAAGAGTGCACTAAAAAAACATTGACAACCCATTCACGATGGAAAGTGACGTATCAAAATCAGAAGTTGATTTAGATGGGAGAATAATGGAGGACCAATCAAATCAAAGTGACTAATGCGGATATCTATGGTGTTGACAGTGGAAAAACATACATGGCCGATATTGCTACCTGTAGTAAATAGAGGACCATCGCTTTTGTCAATTTCAAATTTCCAGAGTAAGTATGAAGTTTTAATGAGGTAGATATTTCTTTTTTGAAAGTATTTGGGTGTTTTCATATATACATGTTGATTCCAATGCTAGAAAACTTGATCCAAATCGAAGAAATATTTCTTTATCGACTATGAAGATATTTTTAGCTATAGATTTTGGGATGCATAAAATTGAAACATTATAAGAAGTATACACATTATATTTAATGATAAGGTTACATATAAAGGCAACCCAAATATAACAAAAGAATCCAAGATACCAAAAGTAAAATATTATATTGATTTGGGCGAGACTCTTAAAATTAATGTGCATGACGAGATTGTTCATAACCATGAAAATGATGCATAAGATATAACATGATAGTATACCTAAGACAACTGATTGTTATTCACCCTCTATTCATCACGTCTTTGTTTTCTGATGAAGGTGAGCTTGATAGTTATACTGAAGCTTTGTAAATTGAGAATTTGAGCAAGTGAGAGTTAACTATAAAAAATGAGATGGTTGCTCAAGAACCAGATTTGGCAGCTAACTAAGCTACCAGAAGAGAATAAATATTTTCATAACAAATATGTGTACAAAGTAAAATAATGGCATGATTGTAGTACACGTCATTAGGCTAGACTTGTTACGAAAGGTTTCCAGTAAAAATATGATGTAGACTATACTAATACTTTCTCTACAGTTGTAAAGCTAAATACAATCAGATGAGTTTTGAGAATTGTGACTGCACAAAATTTATATCTTAAGAAATTAGATGTGAAGATTTCATTCCTTCATGTTGATTTAAATAAAGACATATATATGTTACAACACATGGTTTTGTAAGAATTTGAAAAGAGAATTTGGTTTGCAAATTAAGAAAAACCTTGTTTGGTTTAAAATAAGCTCTGAAATAGTGGTATATGAAGTTTGATAGTTTTATGGGTACCACCGGTTTTACTGGATGCAAACTAGATCATTTGTGAAGCTATATACAATCAGATTGGTTTTAGGAATTTTGATTGCACAAATTTTTTATCTTGATAATTTAGATGTGAAGACTGCATTCCTTCATGGTGATCTGAAGAAAGATATTTATATGGTGCACCCACAGGTTTTAAAAGAAAAGGGAAGAAAAATTTGGTTTGTGAATTTGAGATAAGCTTATATTATTTGCAATAAGCTCCAAGAAGTGGTAAATGAAGTTTGATAGTTTTATAGGTACCATCTGTTTCACTAGATGTGAATCAGATTATTGTTACTACATAAAGAGGTCTACAAACACCTTTATCATTTAATTGATATATGTGGATGATATGTTTATTATAGGAACTAATAGTGATAAAATAAGTAATATAAATAAAAAATATCAAAGGAATTTGAAATGAAGAATTTGGAAGCTGCACAACATTTTTTTGGTATAAGGATCATGAGATAAAACAATCATGGTACCCTGAAATTAGGAAATTTTGTTTTATTATAGTTTTTTTGTCATAATGTGTCATTATATATTTCATTGATCCTATTAGGATTTAGTATAATTATGAACACTTCTTTCTAATATAGTAAAATCAACAATGTTCGAACAAGATACGACCCAATCCTAACAAGATTCATTATACCGAATTATAGCCACTGAACCGAAGCAATTGACAAAGATAAACAAACACCTACCCGTGAGGTTATATGAGGTAATTAGAGCTTCAGATCATAATGTGTTTCAAGAACAAAGTTAACAATAAAGAACATAAAGTAAATTAATTTGCACAATAACAAATTTAACGTGGTTCGGATCGTGAAAAGATTATATATTCATGGGTAATAAACATAATTTGTATATAGGAGGTTACAAGACGAGTGTCAAACACTAAACACTCATCACTCGACTTTGTTATAAAGCTCTCTTGTGGGCTTATAAAGAAACCATGAATCTCAAAATGCGTATTCAAAGATTTATCTTCTACCTCACCGGAGACAAAATGTCCACCTGCACGCTTGGAGTGGTCAATTCTCATGCAATCCATGAACTCTATCAGGGAAATCCTCCCTAATAAATCAGTACCCGACCTCCTACATCTAAGAATGCAGTAGTAACATTTGTCATACCTAAATCATGACCATAACGAGAAACACTTGACAGTTGCTCCACAATTCGAACATATGAAACCTTTAACCCATAAAAATTCAGGCCAAATCCCAAACCCAACAATGGTTGAATTTCTTTTGCAAAGGTCGAACCCAAACCCAGCTTGAAAATAGCTTCAGTAGAGGCATCCTCATATCCACATTTATGTGCAGACTTTATATCAATTCCAGCTCTATCTTTGACACATATTACATCTTTATGAAGAATGATAGTCCAAGGGATACTATTAACAATGATAGCTATCCCAACAACTCATTCACTCAACCTCTTAATTAGTCCAGCTATCAGAAGCATAGCATTTACTCTTCGTAATATGCAACTCATTTTCTCAGTTATTTCTTACTTCAGGATAATCTTCAATATTATGTGCCTATGCATACCAAACTTATAAAATAGCTGGTGAATAGTTGGTTCACTAATACCATGCCGTTGTCATTCATAAGCCTCTTCATGTACTTTTCGGATTAGATTTCCACCTTCTTTGACAAGCCTTCAATGATCTTCAGCCGAATCCTAGCATATTTATTTCCAACAGTAACCCCCCCCCCCCCTTCTACTACAGGCCCATCAAAGACTAAAACACCATCAATTCGACTAGCCTCCATAACAATATGTGAGTCTTGAAAGACCTTAAGTATATCATCTTTGATAAGAATATGAAATATTATGGACATATTGAAATATTGCTAAGGTTATTCATGATAAATTTTATAGTTACACAAAAACATTTGGATTATTTATAGATATAAAGGGCTTCAATGCAATTTACCTATTTATATAATTGATTCAGTTATAGATTCGAAGAGATCGAAAGAAAGCGCATTTTGAGTCTGATAAAGAACATCGTACTTCGTAAAAAGAAAGATAAACCTGGATACTTCACATCTAGGGATGATGATATGATGGCTCGAAGTCTGAGGGAGGATCATTTAAGAAAAATAAGCAAAGAGATGCGTGGTAATGGAGATACAATAATACAGTGTAAGAAAGTTGTGGGTGAAAAACATAAGGATTATACGAAGCATTTTGTGTTAACAAAAACGGGGTTGGATAATTGTGAAATGTTGGTTTTTATAGCCGCATTTAGACAAGGGTTGTTACCAGGTGATTTGGCAAATGAAACGACAAAAATGAGAGCATTAATTTTTGGAGCCTTAATGGCTAAAGTAAAAGATTAGAATAAAGTTGAGGAGTCCACAAGAGTTCGAGGTGGATGTGAATCTGTACAGAAAATTTGGGGCAAGGATCTGCTAATCAAAGCTATCACACACCTCCTTGCTCGAGGATAAATAATAATCTACCTCCTTGAATGTGCGGGGTTTCTTCTCAAGTAACAACAAACAATCAACATTATAGACCAATGCCAAATCAGTAGATAAGGCTGGAGTGTTACGTAGACTTGATTGAAAATGTAGTTGCTATTTTTGAAAAGTCCAAAGTTCATGTAAGTTTTAAAAAGTCAGCTCATATAAACAAACCAAAAGAAGAGCACAATAATATATTTTGCAAGTACCATAATGATATTGGGCACGACACTACAGATTGTGTAGCATTAAAGAAGGAGATATATGTTTTAATTGGAAAATGGAAAATTAACAGCTTATATCAAGGAGCAAAGTAGTGGATTAAAAAAGCCGAGCACGTCAACACAACAAATTGCTAATCCAAAATTCGAAGTAAGAGAGTGCATTGATGATTTTGAATTCTAAAAGTAATAAGTTTGATGCAGCCTCAGAATATTTGGACACAAATTCAGATCGATTAATTTTGCTATCTGTGGATGAACCAGTAGAGTATAGACGATTGTGAAGTTTGTGTGAGTACTTTAAATCTTTAACAGTTTTTGGGGGAGATTCTATAACAGACAATACTATCAGCTCCAGGAAAAGGAACGTTGTTAGCTTAGCTACTCAAGTAGAAGGAAGAATGTCTACCAATTTATATGAAAATAATTATACTCATTATATTTTATTCGATGAGGATGATTTAAGGGGAATAGCAGGACCGCATGAGGAGGCAGTGGTTATAGGGGCAGATATAGCTTAAACTGTAATTCGACGTGTTTTGATATATACAGGAAGTTCTGCAAATGCATTGTTCAAGTATACGTGCGATAAGGTGCGTAATCCACCTCAAATTTGTCAATCTAATAGTATTATAATTGGGTTTACATTGGTAACAACTCAGATAATTAGTAAATTCAAAGGTTAAGTGTGTTTGGGAAAAGGTAATTTTAAAAAGAAAGTTCAAGTATTTTTCATGGTAGTTGAATGTCCAACCAATTACAATGCTATTTTTGGGAGATCTTGGCTTTCATGAATGTATGCTATTGTATCTACTGTTCATCTGTGCTTGGAATATGTCATTGGAGATCGTGTTGATTTGGTTCGAAGTGACCAAAAGGTAGTCAGAGAATGGTATGCAACAACTCTTCGAATTCGAGGTCTTAATCGCGAGGATCAGATAGTTGAATAGCAATCAAGGGGGTTAACCTCGGATGAAGATGAAATAGATGATCCGAGGGAGACCTCGGGTTCTTTAACCGTGAGTGAGGATATCGAGGAATATATTTTTCTGATGGGAAGACTCTATGAATATGAACGTTGTTGTCTCTAACTTTTCGTTATCAGTTGCTATAATTTTTTTAATTAATTTGGATGTTTTCGCTTGGAAAACAGAGGATGTAGTAGGAATTCCATCTGAATTAATATGTCACAGCCTAGTTATAAATCCAACGGTCAAGCCTGTTATTCAAAAGAGACAAGATTTTTATGTTGAGAAATCAGAAGTTATTGTGGTATAAGTGGATTGTTTGTCCAGGGTCGGACATATTCGGGAGATGCAATATCCTTTGTGGACTACAAATCCATTATTGGTTAAAAATAGAATGGAAAATGATAAATGTGCATTGATTTCACATATTTAAATCGTGCATGTCCTAAAGATACATTTCTTGTTCCTCGAATAGATCAACTGGTTGACTATACTTCAAGAAATAAAATTATATCTTTTATGGATGCTTTTGCATGTTATAACCAGATTCAAATGGACCCATAAGATCAGAAAAGCACTACTTTCATCACTGATCAGGGGTTACATTGTTATAGAGTCATGCCATTTGGCTTGAAGAATGCTGGAACGACATATCAAAGGTTGGTTAATAAGGCCTTTGCTTCTCGGATCAGAGATAATATGGAGGTTTACATTGATGATATGTTGGTTAAAATCCCGACAGATGTTGAACACCTAAAAGATTTGGAGGAGACTTTTCTAAATTTAAGTGTTATCCGTTTGAAGCTAAATCCTAGAAAATGTACCTTTGGCACCCGAACAGGAAAGTTTCTAGGGTATATCATCAGTGAAAAAGGATAGAGCCTGATCATAAATAATTAAAGTCCCTAGTATCAATGACGTCACATCAAACTATAATGGAAGTGTAAATCTTGACAGGTTGGTTAACTGCTCTTAACCGATTTATTTCAAGATTTTCTGACAAGTGTTTTCCTTTTTTCCAAGTTTACGAAGACCCAAAGAGTTTATGTGCACACCAGATTGTGAAGAATTTTTTTTAAATGTTAAGAAACTATTGTTATCACCTGAGATCTTGTCTAAGCCTCAAATTAGAGAGTAGCTATTTTATATATAGTAGTGTTTGCTTTATCTTTGATATGTGAAGATAAGGGATTTTCAAAGACAGTTTATTATGTTAGCAAAAGTTTGTTGGCATCAAAGAAAAGGTATTTAAAGCTTGAAAAATTGGCTTTGGATTTAGTGGTGGCTGCTAGGAAGATGCGTTATTATTTTAAAGCTCACACCATTGTGGTTCGAATTTCTTTCCCACTAAAGAATGTGTAACAACGTCTAGATAGTTTTGGTAGAATGACCAAATGGTCAGTAGAATTGGGAGATTTTGATATCACTTTTACTCCTTGAACAGCGATTAAAGCTCAAGATTTAGCTGATAAACTGGTCAAATTTCATTCGAGTCGAGATGAATAGATAGATAAAGAATTAATTCCAGAAGCTTCAACATGGGTGGTTCGAACTGATGGTGGTTCTAGCATATTGAGATCTAGTGTAGGGGTTCAGTTAGTTGCTCCTTCTGAGAATGCAATGTACCAGGCTCTTCGATTCGGCTTTCATGCGTCAAATAATGAGGTTGAATATAAGGTTGTGTTAGTTGGTTTAAGGTTTGGAAGTATTTTTGGAGCGAGAACAATTCGTTTGGAAACAGATTCAGAGATAGTGGCAACCATATGGTAGACGTATCTAAGGCTAAGAAAGATCATTTAATTTTGTATTAACTAAGGAGATAATACACTTGCTGATTCTTTGGCAACAATTGCTTATATAGAGGAATATCTGGGGATATTGCTGCAGGAAAGTCCTTCGATTTTAACACGACCAGAACAATGTAAATATGTTGAGGAAACCCCATATATAATTCTAAGTTGGAGGTTTGATATCATTAATTTTTTACTAAAAGTTACGCAACTAGCTAAAAGGTTACAGTACAAGGCCCATTGATATGTTGTATTAGATGAATTTTTGTACAAAAAGTCTTTAAATAGACCAATATTGTGTTGTTTGGGTAAACAAGAATCTCAAGATATTTTATCTGAGTTGCATGATGGTGAAGGTTCAGCTCACTGAGGGTTTGGGCCTTTGACGCGCAGGGTTTTGTTGGCAGGTTATTCTATTGATGCTAAAGTTTTAGTTTGAGGTTGTGATACTTGTCAAAAAAATTCAAATTCTATTCACAAACTAGCAATACCGCTTACTTCAATTTCTGAAGTTATTCCTTTCGATAAATGGGGAAAAAAATAGTAGGGCCATTTTTTATGGCCTCTAGAGGGCGTCAAATGATTATTGTAGGAGTGGATTATTTTTGAAGTAGGTTGAAGCTGAATGATTATCCAGGACGCAAGCCAATGATGTTATTAAATTCATCGTGAATAATATATATTTCCGTTTTGGAGTTCTTCGGAAAATTACCACAAATAATGGTTTTTAATTTAACAACATAGAAATAATGTCTATTTTCAATTCGAGAGGTGTCACACAATGTCTTTCTACACCTTTTCATCCCCAATAAAACGGGCCAAGTGAAGGTAACTAATAGGTTTATTGCTGAGGGTTTTAAGAAAAATTTAATAGGTGCTGCATGGAAATGACCTAACTATCTGAAAGAGGTATTATGGGCTTATCGTACGACTCCTAGAGAGACTACTCAAGAAACTGATTTTTCCTTCGTATATGGTATGGATGTTGTTAGCCCTGCGGGATATACTTTACCTTCTTATAGAGTACTTCATTATTCTAAAGAGTTAAATGAAGAAGAAAAAAGAACAGACTTAAACTTGATTGAAGAGAAAAGAGTTAGAGCACATTTGAATATGACTCATTATCAAACTTTGATGAGGAGTTGCTATAATTCGAAGGTGAGAATGAGGGATTTTAAAGTAGGTGACAAAGTCTTGAGGAAATTATTCCTCCATACAAAGGACAAGCAACTTGGAAATATGGCCCTCAATTGGGAAGATCCTTATGTGGTAATGGAGTGAATTAAGCCAGCTACATATCGCATTTGTGATGAGCAGGGCAGGTCACTTTAACATCCTTGGAATATAGAACATTTGAAACTATATTGGGAGTGATTTTTTCTTTTAATAGTTTTTTATATATGAAGGTTTTAATGAGGTGTCATGTATATATTCGAAGATATTCGTAAATTATTTTTTTGCCAATGGTTATTTTAAATACAAGTATTTAAAGTATCTTGGTAGTTAGTCAAAAACTGATCATCTTTGAAATGATGCGTTCTTTAAATGTACTGGTTATATTTGAGGTGTTATACGTTCTTTAAATGCACTATTTTTATTTGAAGTATTAAGATATACTGGAATCCAAAGTGTTAATGACTTAAGCTGGAAAATAGTTGAGAAATAAGAAATATGTTTGGTTATTGAAGTGCGTTTTCCGATCTTACAAATATGATTTTAAATGCTGAGTGGTTAAACATTTACAAAATATGAGCCATTGACAACAAATGATGACTTTATAGCATAAAAATAAAAACAACAACTACGTAGCTTCTTTGGAGTTGTCTATAGATGAATTTTTTTTTTGCTCAGAGCCATTCTCATATTCTTCTGAGTCTGTTTCTTTGGAGAAGTCATGTGGTATAGCTTTAAAGGCTTCATTGGGGCGATTTTCTATGGGGACTAATTCCCAAAAGCCTGATAAGTTTGCTTTTGGAAATGCCGCATGAAATTCGCGGAGCAATGTGATTGTATTTTACTCCTCGACATTTTTAACCGCAACAAAGGTGTCCATTCCATATTGAGTTTTGGCAGCTTTCACAACAACTTGTTTTTCTTCTTCGAATGTCATCTTGAGTGTTTCTATTTTTTCAGTCAATTTTTTCTTTTCTTGTTCATTTTTGTTTAGAGATTCTTGAAGAAAATAGTATTATTTCTGTTTCTCACATATATTCCTGGCATGTTTAATCTTAAGCTCATCTAGCTCTTCCTGATAGGAAGTTTTCAGTTTGATAGTGTTTTTTTAAATCATGAACAGCTCTTAAATGACGTTTGAGGTGGATGGCTCCTTTGATAAATTCCGACCTATCAGCCTGAAACACCTGAAATTTTTCAAAAATGTGTTTGCCAAAAATTTCTCTCATTTTCTTTTCTCCTTCAGCTTTTTTTCCCATCAAACCAGAATCAAATTCTATGCACAAAATCTTAATGTTGTTGCTTCAAGGTTAGAAAATGGTTGCAGTGCAAATGAAACTTCTTCAGATGGCTCTACGATAAGGATTAACCTCTGGTTGTTGTAATGAATGAAAACAGAAGATGAGGCAACTTGTGAAAGTTTTGAGTCTAAAATTTCAGACATAAGAGAAGCCGTAATTTGATGTTCAATCTGTTGAAGTTTTTCTTGGATCTGTTGAACTGAAAGATCCATATCTTGGTAAAGGTCTTGAAGTTCTTCTGTACCAATAGGTTCTTCAAAATTAAAGTTGTCATCTCCTTGGTGATCTTCAAGAACAGTTTCTTCAGCTTCTGAAGGAGGCATTTGCGAGAGAGGCAACTCAATACTCTTCTCTGCCCTTTTGGTTGGAAGAGTCTTTGAAGAGCTATTTTTCTTTTTCGAGAAAATGGTTTTCTTTCTTTATTGAGAAGGTTCAACATTGATTCCTTCTTTTATGGTTGGAAGACTAGCTTCACTTTCCTTTCTTTTGGTTTACCATTTCCCTTCGGTGGCTTCAGATTTGTAGAGGAGCTGACAATTTATTTTTTCTTTTTTACCTTTCTTTTTCGAGGGCAAATGACTTTGAGATCTATTTCGAACTGGCAGAATGACCTTGTCATCAAGTGCTACTAATCTCTTCACAACATTATATGGGTTTGGGGGCTCCATCAAATCTTATGTGAGGAAACTATCTGAGGAGATAATTCATAGGTGACCGTTGATGAAGTTTATGGGCATGAAAGCTGAGTGGAACCCATTGCGCCATGCATTTTTTGCCTAGGTGACCAGCTTGGAAAAAATTCTTTAGTATTCTTCTTGCGAGCTTTGTACCTCCTCGAAATTCCTGCATACGGTAGTAATACATATGAAAAATTAATATATAAGTTGTAAAGAGCAGAAAAAAGATAAGATAACTTACTTCTCCAAACACGGTTGCGTCTTGAGGGGTTCTTTTCTTCTCATGCTCCAAATATAAAGACGAACTTTTGCTTCCAAAACTTTTCAGCCTCAAGAAGATCATCAATTATTTTAAAATCATCTACAAGCGTCAGATAATAGAAGCGCAATACCGGACCTTTGGAAAGACCATACATGGTAATGAAGTCTTTGATGGAGAAAGGGGTCTGACTTAGTCTAGAAGCCATAATCATTGACAGGAGAGTGAACCATAAATTCAGTGTTGTTTGTGTTGGAAAGAGATCCGTGAGTTTGAAGTACTCCACCATCATTGAGTCTAGTGGGAACCGAAGTACCCAGTTGATGATCTCATGATAGACCACCAATTCATCTTCTCTGCAGTCAAGAAGAGTCTCTCCTTTCTTTGATAGTCGAAACACTACATTGTCTGGCATTCCCCATTATCTCTTTAGACGTCCGACAAGAGCTTGATTGTAATAGTCATATGACACATTCTTCAGCGCCATGATATATTCGGGGAGGAGTAGTTTAAAATTCAAACAAAAACTAGTAGCAACATCTTCAAAAAGTTCAACTAGTGGTTTCTTTTTCTTCACTTTTTTCTTTGGTGCATCCTTCGTTGAAGAATCATCTTTGGTTTCAAAATCAGCACTGCTTTCTGTAGCTTCGACATTTGAGTTTGTTTCTGTTCTTTCCTCTGAATTAGCTTCTTCTTCAGAATTTTCGTCTACTAGTTGTTGATGATTTGAGCTTGAGGCCATATTTTGATGTTGGGTATTCGAATGAGTTTGTTGTGACTCCAGTTTGGTCTCAACAATCTCCCTTGGGGGAGAAGACGGTGGTATATGATTATCTGTGGTAGTTTGGGTAGGATTTTCTGGAGTGTTGTCAGCTTCAAGGTCTCTCGTAGCTACAAATGTCTTATTTTTTATACGAAGGTTTTGGGAAAGATGAGACTTTGATTGAACTTGAGGAGTCTCTTTGTGTGAAATTCGAGATAGATCAGTGTTGATGGGTGATGAAGCTTTTTCTGTTTTTCTATGAATGGATACGCTTTGTGTTTCTTTACGGTTAGTTCGATAAGGAACTGATGTGAAGCCAGAAAATGCTGGAGAAGGATTTTGAGGCGATGGTTGTGAGGAATATGTTGGTGAGAGGTTTTGAAGTTGTAGTGGTGATGATCGTCAAGGGGATTTCGGTAAACAACTGTTAAGATCTGAGTTGGATGAACTCTAAAACTCAGAAGAACTTTGATTAGGTTTGAAGTTTCCATAAACGATAATTTAAGTTGAAAATTTTAGAGAATTATCTAGTACTCCTGCTGCCAGGTATTCAGCAGCCCTTTCATTGATACATAAGTAACCGTAAAGGCCAAAATTGGTTTTTTAGTAGCTGGGGATTTTCTCATCAACAAAGATAAAAAAGAATCTTCAAACTAGTTCATAAAAGTTTGAAGGTTAATTGGGAGAAATGAGTTTTCTGGCAAATGTAGCTAAGAAATTGGATTTCAAATGAAGAGAGCCAAGAAATTAGATTTTCATATGAACTTTTTATCACAAGAAGTTATACGTGAAACAAAAATACTGAATGAATGAGTATTAATAAAAGAATCGTGAAAGAGAAAGTGGTCAGAGAAGTTGGAGAGGATGATAGTATTTGGGTGGAAAAGGAACGCCAAACGGTTACTTATAGATTGGGTAGTGTGACACACGTATTTTTTCAGACCTGGAAAGCCTAGTGGATTTTTGCACGCGTACTATAGTATTCCAAACATTTCTAATTGTTACGAAAAGGCTAGAGAAAGACTTCGTGTGTGAATATTTGAAGTAGAAACAAAGGTTTGTGTGAAACATTTGGATCATTTTCGAAGTAAACGCAAGTATTCTTTTGTTCGAGGATGACAAGTGTGTAACCTAGCAGTTTTGAGGCGAAATAATGAATGGTCTATATTCGAGGCGAAATTTAGATATGTTTTTATTCGAAGATGAAAGATGTTAAACTAAAAACTATTTTGATAAGAAGATGAAAATATTAAATTCGAAGCGATTTAGATTTTGGCAATTAACAGTTTTCATCTGCTATGATTTTCGATGATTATTAGTTCTTATTCGTTGTCTCTCATAAGAACTAAGGGGGATACTGATAAGAATAATGAAATATTAGGGACATAATGTAATAATTCTCATGTTATTTATGATAAATTGTATAGTTATAAGAATATGTTTGGATTATTTGTAAAGCTAAGGGGCTGTAATGCAGTTTACCCGTTTATATAAGTAATTCAGTTATAGAAGTCTAACACCATTATAAATAGGGTGTGAGACGATGAATAAAGAGACGACTATTTTTCTAAGTCATACTTGATTACTGCGAATCATTTTCTCTCTCTAGAATCTTACTTTATGTTACTCTTTCTCTGTCTCTAAAAACAATTGAGACTTAACAATCTTCACCCTTATACTCAAACCACTTATCATCTAACATAGATATAGCTAGAAGGTTATGTATACGTTTAGAGACATGCCTTACATTTGTTAATAATCCAAATTCCTTTCATAGTATAACATAAATCATTCCCTAACATTATCTTACCACATTCAAACATTTCAAGTTTTAAAACCAATGCTTGTTGAAAGTCATATACAATAACACTCTCGAATCGAGAACCCACTTGTTATCGTACCTGCAAGAAGAAAAAACTAACCCATCATCATATTCATAGTCATCCGAGATGATCCCAACATCTCTAGGGTTTTTTCTTTAAATAACTATTTGTCTTCCTCATGTCAGGGTAGTTCCTACAAATATGGCTTTCCTTTTGACAGCACCAATTTTTTATATTGTAGAACTAACACCTTTTTCGATTGAATTCATCCATCCAGTATTTCTACTCACACTCATTTGCATATCTTCATAGTTTATATTTGGAACCAATTTCTTTTTAATATCTTTCGAGTTCAAAGCACTCTTCACCTTGGCCATTGTGAGAGAATCTTCTCCATAGAGTATGGTGTAAAAACACGTGCCCATAAACTTCCGACAAAGAGCTTAGAAGGATAATTGTTTGATACTCATCTTATACCTTGATGTCAACTACATTAAAAAATGATGTTATCGAAATCTTCTTAGTGTCTCAATTCTTCCATCCATCTAAAGCATATAAAGTTGCTTCTCCAGGTACAACCTGTTTGCCAAAGATATTTTCATGTAAATAGCTTCCAGTTTATTTCATATCCCCATGACCAAAGACTCTTCAGATATCTCTTGAAGCACCTAATCCTCCAAACTTAAGATACACACACCATTGTCCTTGGACAACACCTCATCTTCTACCTTGATGCCAACTACATTAAAATAAAAAATGATGTTATTGAAATCTTCTTAGTGTCTCCATTCTTCCATCCATCTAAAACATATAAAGTTGCTTCTTTAGGTATAACCTGTTTTCCAAATATTTCTTCATGTAAATAGTTTCCAGTTTATTTCATATCCTCATGACCAAAAACTCTTCAGATATCTCTTGAAGCACCTAATCCCTCAAACTTAAGATACACACACCGTTGTCCTTGGACAACACCTCAACTTCAGTCTCCTTTATATCACTCTCTTCAATAACAGTTAATATCCATATATCTACAATGAATGCTTTAACCTTAATCCTCCAGAGATTAAAATCATTATCTCCTGTGATTTTTTCAAGGTGAAATTTCATGGAATTCATCATTATGACTCAACTTGACTTTACTCCAATATTTGCGATCTTTGTCATAATACTTTATCTTATTCACCAACATAAACTATTGATATTAGGTGTCCACACTCACAAGTATCACTTTTTAGGGAATCAGCAATATCCGAACAAGATCTCACGCAGCCCTAGCAAGACTCACTACACTGAATCCTAGCTACTCAACTGAAACAATGGACGACAGTTAGCGAATATATACCCGAGAGGTTGTATAAGGTAATTAGAGCTTCAAATTTTACCTTCTTTCAAAAATAAAGTTAACAAGAAAGAACATAAAGTAAATCGACCACACAATAAGAAATTTAGCGTGGTTTAGATCATGAAGAAATCCTACATCCAGAGGTAACATACACAATTTATATATATGAGAAGACTCTCAAACACAAAACACACAATCACTCATTTGTTACCAAACTCTCTCTTGAGTTTACAAAAAATCTGTGAATCTCTGAATGCATATTCAAGTGTTTATCTTCTACAACACTACACTCTTTTGTACAAGACTCGTCGATCTCCTTTGTACCATTGCTCATCAATTGTCTCGTGTAGCTAATTTTTACCACACACTATGCTTCCTCTATTTATAGACTTAGAGTAAACTTTAATTTTCCAACAGATGATCCATATTAAATCACATTAATCAACAATTATAAATAATCTCTTAATAATAAAATAGGAAACCTAATACACAGAAATCCAAAACTCAATTAATAGGAAATCTAATTAATGGAAAATTCAATTACTATAGGAAGACCAAAATATAAGACCTAATTAATTAGAAAACTTCCAGCAAATTGGAAAAAATCCATTTTAATCAAGAACTTAAGCTCAACTCCATCAGATCAAACACAACGTTTCAGTGGCATCAGAAAATTGTTTCGGATCAATTTGCTTTGGACCGATCTGCTTCGGACTAGTTTACTTCAAACGAGCATACTTCGGTCTAGCTTGCTTCGATCCATCATATATGCTTCTTTTGGATTGTTTTGGCTATGTTCAACTCTTAGGTTCTAATAGATTTCTTCTACACCTAAATCTAGTTGAGCATCCGGTCACATAAGAGTATCAACTGAATTACTCCGATCACATTTCTCCATCTACCCTACTTACTTCTAGCCATCGGCACTTAATTACAATATCAACATTGAGTTCCGGTTTCATGCTTTTGTTCAAACCTTTGATCCTTAGGTCCAAATTCACCATCCGACTATAACTTTAAGTTACAACTTCCACACTAAATTACAACATTTCATGCAAAATCAAACCTTCGTCGACTTTTTAACCATTATATTAAAACAATACCTAACTTTTAACCAATACTTAACAAAAAGAAAATTGTGTTTTTTAGCCTTAGATTTATAACACTAATTTCGCTTATGAAACATCCTTTAAATTATGTCCGCGTTTGCCAAATTAGTAACCATATGAAACAAATTCCATAATCACTCTTTTACCTGAATAAGCTTTAGACTATATAAGTAAAACCCTCTCAAAATAAAACAAGCATATATCGGAAATCTACATTTACTGCCAGAGTTTATCCAACACGAATTAGATTCGTATCATATTCTTGCCACCCTGATAATAATAACATTATAAAAACATAAAATATATCGAGAAGAACACAAAAACCCAACACAGATCTTATAAAAACCATATGATTTCATCTTCTCACTCCATTCCACTTTCTTTCAAATCTTCATTTTATCAGTTTTTTATATCTCTCTCTCTCACCATTTCACACTTTTGCTTCAAGCAACTTTCTCACTCACTCTTTCATTCTTCTCGATCCATCAAAACTATCGAGCTTTTCATTACTATTTTGTCTCTGTTAAAATACTAGTGGGGTTCTGTGTCAGTAACTTATACATTCCTCTGTTTTTTGGCTTAACCCATAAGCAAAAATCATAGTAAATGCGGACTCACTCTTGCCCTTTTACTAAGTTAACCTCTTTCAAATCAACCCATATCTAGTTTAAATCCAAACAGATCTTCTGGGTTTTCTTCAAAAAAACAAAACATTATACTAGTCCATTCACTTACTCTGTTTCTGCTCTGTTTTTTTTCTTGAAATGGACCAGTTTTATATTTCTGATTCGTTTACAGATTACAAAGATGATATTACAGTGAAACTTTTGTTAACGTGGAGTCAAATTAAAGCACCATTGATAATTCCTTTATTGAGAGTCTCTGTGTTTTTATGTTTGATAATGTCGTTGATGCTTTTTGTGGAACGAGTTTATATGGGAATTGTGATCGTGCTACTCAAGATTTTTGGTGGAAAACCAGAGAAACGTTATAAATGGGAGCCATTGAAAGACGACGTTGAGCTTGGTGGTTCCGCTTATCCTTTGGTTCTTGTTCAAATTCCAATGTATAACGAAAGAGAAGTAAGTTTGGTTCTTATTTATGACCTGGGTATTTATGGGTCCGGTTCTGTCGGAATTTGACCGAACCGGATGGATAATTAAGTTTATTGGGTCGAACCGGGTTGAATTGATAAAATTTTGATTTGATTTTTGGAATCAAAGCGAAATCGATAAAAAAACCATTCGATTTTAATTTTGGTTTGGTTTGATTTTGTTCATTTCGATTTTGTTTGTTTTGTTATTGGTTTTATTTCGATTTCAGTTTAGATCGGTTTTAGTTGGTTTGTTTTTTTGGTTCGATCTTTTTTATATATAATATTTATAAAAAAAAATTAAATTCAATTCAAATTTAGTTTTAAAAAGTTGTTAAATAAGTATTATAAAATTTAAATTATTTTTTAGACAATCATTATCTAATAATTTTTAAATAGAATGTATAAGAAAAAAATAAATAGAAAATGACTATTTTTATGGATTTAAATCAATTTTAACAGCTTATTAGTTTTATAAGTTTGTATTTTGGGTTGGTTTTATTGGTTAATCATATTATTAGTTTGGTTTCGTATGGGTTCTCGTGGTTAATCGGTTCTCGTGGATTTGCTTTTAAATTGATTTTATTAATTTGATCGATCTTACCTGTTAGCAATTTTGATTTTTAAAATGCTGCTAGATTGAGAACTTATCCTGTACGCATTCGGCGATAGATTTCTTCAAAAAAAAATTAAAAAATAAATTAAAAAATAACACTTTTATTGATTCAAACAATTTTAATAGTTTATTAGTTATATGAGTTTGGATTCTCCATCAATTTTATTGGTTAACCATTTTATTAGTTCGGTTCCGTATCAAACTTCATGGTTAACCAATTTTATTGGTTTTGATTCCAAATTAATTTTATTTATTTTTGTTGATTATACTGAATTTTTTTTTATCGATTTTGATTTCTAAGATACTGCCGATTTTATCGAATTGATTCAAAATCGATAGTACTGATTCACCGATTTTATTGATCCAAATTTCAATTTTTAAATAGATTTAATAATTTATTGAGATTATATATGATTAAAGGAGTAACTTTTATACTTTAGTTGTTACAGTTATTGATGTTTAACATGGTGCAGGTGTACCAGCTTTCTATTGGAGCTGCATGTGGGCTATCATGGCCTTCCGATAGGATCATCATACAAGTTCTTGACGACTCAACAGACCCAACGATTAAAGTAAACTAAATTTACATTTTTTATAACAAATTTAGACTTATAATCATGTTTAACGAAATGGGTTTTGGTTAATTTTCAATATAAAATTCAGGAGCTAGTGGAATTAGAGTGTAAAAGATGGGAAAACAAAGGGATAAACATTAAGTACGAGATTAGAGACAACCGGAATGGATACAAAGCTGGAGCTTTAAAAGAAGGCATGAAAAAAAGTTACGTTAAAAGCTGCGATTATGTTGCTATTTTCGATGCCGATTTTCAACCCGAACCCGATTATCTTTCGCGTACGGTTCCTTTCTTAGTTAGTAACCCGGAGCTCGCTTTGGTTCAAGCTCGTTGGAAATTCGGTATGTTTCGTAATCTCAGATTTATTTTATATTTAATTCTAATCATATTGTTTTAGGTTGGCTTTGGTTTGGTACTCAAAAGGTATAATATGCTTTAGAAAAAAAAAACCAAAATTTAATATCAAAATATACATTGATATTTCAAAATATTTAAATTAATTATATGTAAATATAGCTGTTATTGAGCTACCTAGCCCGTTAACCCGTCTGGGACCGCATCAGTAAAGTTAGTTCGTAACAGGTCTAGATACTTTAGGAAGCTAACCCGTCTGGGATCGCATTGGTAAGGTCCGTCTGAAAGATAGTCCGCATCGGTAAGGTCCGTTCAAAAGATAGTTTAGGTATATATATTATCCGTCCACCGGCTTCGATTCATGATATTCGATTCTTTTTGTTTAGTCGGTCCCGTCCAAATCCGGATAGATCCGACCCGACAGTATTGTAAATAATTCATATAAAGCAAACCTTTTAGGACATTATGAAAATGAGTGAGGTTATTGGTTGGGGTTGCTTAGTAACTGAGGGAGAACATAAAGGTAACTTTAAAAGGGTTGCTTGTGGCTTGACTCATTGAAGTAGATGGTCCAACCTCGTGGGCCTATATTGGTCGGGTCTATTTTGTAGCCGTGGCAAGCATGCTCTATACACTTGTGGTTTAAAATTAGAAAATGTTACTTGGCTTATAAAACCATTATTATCTTATTTTTAAGGATCTAAAAAGAATTCATATTTACATATTAATAGAATTAGAGATCTAATTTAAGGATAGATTGAACCACTAGCAAAATATCAAACTATCCCCGAAATCAAATCCTCAATTCAATTTTAAAATCATTTTTTTAAAATTAATTAGGATAGAATTGTATTAAAAATTTGAATTTGGACTAATAAAAAAATCATATTTTGGTATAGATAGATAAAATATATTTAAAAATGCGTCTCAATGGCTTTTGGTCCAATATTTATATTAAATAAAGGGAGACTTACGTAATGAGTCTAAAAATTTGTCTCTATTTACCCAAGCATACCCCAACAGATCTATTTTACAAATAGATCCAACCCATTTAAAAATGTTCAATTATCTATAAAAACAAAACAATTACATCCCCAAATTAAAATATTTAACCCTAATTTCAAAATCAATTCTTTCTCTTCAATTTTTTTTTATCATATTATCAAATTCATTAAGGGTAAAATTGTATTTAAAATTTAAGTTTGGACTAATAGGTAAATAAAATCATATTTTGGTAGATATTGGTAAAATCAATTTGAGGCTGGACTTATTAGTAAATTGGATATGTTTTTGTACCCAATTGGTATAAATCTCTTAAATAAAATCTCATTTAGAAAAAAAAATTTACAAATGCAACTATTGATAAATTGTATATGTAAAATCTCTTATTTTGAAATATACTTTCGAAAATAAAAATAACTAAGCTGAAAAGCGGGAGGATATAATGTTTTTACAATCAAATTACAATTGGACACTAAATTGTTTTTTAATTAAATTATACATAATTTTATAATTAGATTAGTTATTATATTTTGTTCCTAATTTTTAGTAGATCTAATTTTGTTCCTTTTGAAAAAGACAAAAGCTATAATATTTTCGAATATTATAACTGATAGAATTAGTAAATAATTTTTTTGTAAATATTAATCTAAATAAATAATTATTTATATTTATAAAATGTTAAATAATTATCGATAAAAAAATTCAATTCTGGTAAATGATATATATATATATATATATATATATATATATTATAAATAGTGCATAAATTTTGGATTTTAAATAATTTAAATAATATTAATTAGTATAAAAAATAAAAAAGTTAAATATCTTTAACTCTTGGATTTATTTATAAATTGGGAATATGCGAGGTATGTTAGGGTTCATCACGAAATTATTTTAGATGTGGAAAACGATACATTTTCATACAAATATAACATCAGTGGTTACTGAACCATTTTTAGTCGAATAGTAAAATGTGTTCAATGAAGTTAAAAGGGGAATCGATCGAGATTGCCTGCCTAAATAATGGAATTGGTTGTTGGTCTATCTTATATAGTAGTGTTGATTTAGTACCTACCAAACTTGGCACAACCCCGTATAGTAAATTCAGTATTTAGGCGGAATCAATATGTTCGATTTTAATGAACCAAATTCACTACCTTTACTTATATTCTCCGGCATTTGCAGGCTTGCATGTGCAAACTTATAAGTATAGCTATGGTGGACCTCATTCTCTTACATCAAATCTTTTCAACCACCTAACATCTTGAAAACTCATCATTTAATGAGTCGAATTTACTTTTTCGTGACAGAGAAAAAAGAAAGAAAAAGGAGGTGACGTGACAAATGGGTTTTTGGTTGTTGTTTATGTTTGTGCAGTGAATGCTGATGAGTGTTTGATGACAAGAATGCAAGAAATGTCATTGGATTATCATTTCAAAGTTGAACAAGAAGTTGGGTCCTCTACTTATGCCTTCTTTGGCTTCAATGGTAACAAATTACTATGTCTTAAATTCCATAAATAAAACATACTACTACAGTAATGTAAGTAACATCTTCAAAAATCAAATGATAGTTTTTGTTTTCCCCAAAGTGTAGCCAAGGGATGTTTGTGATCAAAAGTTATGAGTTTATGTTTGTGACAAAAAATTATGAGTTTGAGTCTCTCTGTTTTGCATTGGTTTGCAGGCTATCGTGTCAGACTGAAAATTGAAAGTTTACTATATGCGCACTAGTAGCAGCTGCGGGTTCTTAAAAAAAATAAAATATGATAGTTTTTGTTGAGATATATATATATTTTGAGTAAGTTCAAAGATTCTATTGCCCAAGAGGAGACACAAAAGTGTTAGGACAGCCATTATTGTGATGATATGTTTCTATAATTTAGAGTATAAGTCTGATTTTTAGAAAGTAAAATATATCATTAATGGCCCGGTTTATTAGATAGAATCAAAATCATAAGACATACTTTGAATAAACACTAGGTCCTAACAATGCTAACTATATTTTGACATAACGTTGGTCCGATTGATGATCAGGGACCGCCGGAGTATGGAGAATTGTGGCGTTGAACGAGGCAGGCGGGTGGAAGGATAGGACCACAGTCGAAGATATGGATTTGGCGGTTCGAGCAAGTCTAAAGGGCTGGAAATTTTTATATCTTGGCACTCTTAAGGTAAATAAAACATGTATTATGTGTAAGATTTGGACCTCATCTGAACTTGGTGTGTTCGACTTAGAATCTGATTTTTATCATTGGCTTGTCCAAAATGTCCAAACTCATATTCAACTCGCATCTCAATTCATATGATGTTTCTTTGTCTAAATTTTGGTTCGGACAACATCTCTTAGTCCAAACCATTATTTTAAACATGAAACAAACATCAGCACTTCATTTTTTTTACGGTGGTTGACTGTATCATAAGATTTGTTTGCCATATATCATATGTTTTGATGATTTGACGTGAGTGATGCCTCTAATTTACAGGTAAAAAATGAGCTGCCTAGTACCTTTAAGGCCTATAGGTACCAACAACATAGATGGTCTTGTGGTCCGGCTAATCTATTCCGGAAAATGGTTATGGAAATCCTCAAGAACAAGGTTAGTTAAATCTCTTTGATAAGACTCGAACTTACTATATTTCGTAACGGAGCTCTCACTCACACGCATTTCTCTTTTTTCTTGCGGCAGAAAGTTACCCTTTGGAAAAAAGTACATGTGATATACAGTTTCTTCGTGGTCAGAAAAATCGTAGCTCATCTTGTTACGTTTATATTTTACTGCATTGTAATGCCGGCAACTGTTCTGGTACCGGAAGTTGAGGTCCCGAAATGGGCAGCTGTTTATATACCGTCGGTTATTACTCTCCTCAATGCAGTTGGAACTCCAAGGTTTGTATTCGTCTCCTAATATACATCACCAATGTTTGAAAAACTAGGATGATATTGTTCATTGGCTTTGCTTTTGGTCCATCAAAAAAACGTCGTACTAGTTGAGATATGAAAACGTCGTACTAGTTGAGATATGTTTGACTTATATACAATTGATCATTCTGATGTTTAACTGATGTGAGATGTGAGACATTGGTCGCACCTAACGAATACATTAGGATATTTGATTTTTTTTTATACTAGAAGTTTTAATGTTTTCGTTCGATTTTTATATGAGTTCAGGTCGTTGCATTTGATGGTTTTTTGGATACTTTTCGAGAATGTTATGTCGCTTCATCGGACGAAAGGTACCTTCGTCGGGCTATTAGAGGCAGGGAGAGTAAACGAATGGATTGTCACTGAAAAAGTTGGTGATACACTTAAAGCTAAAGGACTAAACAAAACGCAAAAGAAGCCTCGGTTCAGATTCGGAGAAAGGTACTTTACTATGTGATTCCTAGTTAAAAACTTGTCGACGGAAACGGGTCACTGACCCGACCCGACCGAACCCCTCTAGACTAATATTATTGGCATTGTATTGTAACAGAATCCATCTGTTGGAGCTTGGAGTTGGGGCTTACTTGTTCTTTTGTGGTTGCTGTGATGTGCTTTTCGGCAAAAACCATTACTTCCTTTACCTTTATGTCCAAGCTATTGCCTTCTTTCTTACCGGCTTTGGGTACATAGGAAGTATTGTACCACACGCATAGTGGTTCCATATGTCATATGTATTCTCTTTCGCTTGCCATTTACTAAATCTCCGTTGTATAGAAAGATCAAAACACAGAGAATACCTGAAACATGTTATAACGTTCAATTTGGACGGTCCAAGTAGGTAACAATTTGGATTGAATTGCTTGTAATTTTGTGATTTCTTTTTTATTGCTTATTTGTTTCTTGTGGAGTTGATTTCGAAAATGTAATGAGTTGGGGTTACTATTTTAAGGGAAACTGTACCAAAAGTACCTACTCAACTATTTTATTGTCGTCTAGTATTCAAGGTTTGATCAATTGTCACTTAATACCCAACTCAACTACCTAATTATCACATAGTACCTCACTTTATTTTAATACCCTAACTACCCTCACCATTCATGAACAGCGTAACCAAAATTTATCTTTCCTTCTCTTTCCTTCTTTTTCCTACTTTTCTTTTAATTTTATTTTTAAAAGATCTGTATCTTTCGAACCGGAGCTCGAAAAAAATAAATGAAAATACCATCACTTTTATTTTTTAAAAATGAACAAAACTAGATCCATTGATGATTTTTTTTTTTATTTTTTTTTGCAAGTAATTCGCATCTTATCATGAGAATCGTTCAGAAATCCTGAGAGTTACAAGCAATTCGCATCTTATCATGAGAATCGTTCAGAAATCCTTAGAGTTGCAAGCAATTCGCATCTTATCATGAGAATCGTTCAAAAATCCTCAGAGTTTGCAAGCAATTCGCATCCTGAGAATTTGCAAGCAATTCGCATCCTGAGAATTTGCAAGCAATTCGCATCATGAGAATTTGCAAGCAATTCGCATCCTGAGAATTTGCAAGCAATTCGCATCCTGAGAATTGTACCAGGTTTTTTTTTTTGCAAGTAATTCGCATCTTATCATGAGAATCGTTCAGAAATCCTGAGAGTTCCAAGCAATTCGCATCCTGAGAATTGTACCCAGTTTTTTTTTTTTACCAGCGCGCGCCTATATTTGGTCGGGGGTATTTTTGTCCAAATTTCAGGTTCGAGGTACCAAGTGACACTATCCAAAAAACGGGTACCGCCAGGTAATTACATAGTTGAGAAGGTATTTACCGGTACTTTTCTCTAATTAACTATGGTTTGAATTCCCATCTTTAAGGTAATGAAAATATAAAATTTAAAATTTAAAATTGTTGTATGGATACCAATAAATAAAATTGCATGTTCCTCCGTGTCAATACTTATGTGCACTCAGCTAATTAAGTGGTGTTGCTGAAACTCTTATTCCTATGTTTTTTTCCTATTTGACTAATAAATAAAATTGTTTTAAAAAAATTTAAAAATAAATATCGATAAAAAAATATCAATTTTATTATTTCAAACAAATTGGATATACACATATCTGACATTCATATTAATAAAAAAAATCATTCGTGTTCAAAATATCATTTAAAATATGATAAAAAATTAAATAAACAAGTTATCCCATTAACCAATAAACCCATCATAGAAAACAATTGATTTTTTTGTTTTTCTAAACATAAAACTTAAATATTTCTCATTATAACACAATATTTTAAGATTATTAGATTAAAAATCTAAAATTGTTATTTTTACAAATTTATACTATCTAAGCATTTATTATACCATGTTCTCTTTGTATATTTTTTACATGTTCTCTTTGTATATTTTTTAAGAATTTGATTCTATTGTTTTGAACTAAGGTTTTTTTTTCAAATTCTAAAAGTTTTGATTTCGATTTTTGGTTAAATATTTTACATTTTTGGGTTTGATTTTACTATTTGATACTGGACTATCGGAACTTAATTTTGTTGGATCAATCTAGCTGTAAAAAAACGTGGTACGGTCTGAGCCCTTTAATTTAATATATAGGTTATATGATTTACGGTAAGATCCGAAGATTTTAGAATAGGAGATTCTTGATTGTTAGTATCGTGATATCTTTTTGTTTCTATATTTATTTCAATAAAATCAGAACTAAATATATTTTTAAATCAGAAGGAAGGGTTAGTGTCAACAGAAAATTTACCAAGTAAGAGGTTAAAAAGCTACGCTTAAAAGTAAGATTCAGTATTGTATCTAAATTTATCTAAGAAACATATCAACCTTTACACAGTCAGACCTTTTTTCTCTTGTATTTAGAAAAAATAAATACCCTATTTTTCTTATATGTAAAACAAAACAAAAGAAACTAATATAGTGAGACAACCAAAGCTTCAAAGAGATTGATCACTTATTTGATTTCGAGGAAGAAGCAGCTTCAGATTTTGGACACGAACTCGATGTCATAGCCTTTCTTTTAATGCAGACAACTTGGAATCCAAGCGGCTAATAAAACCGATTAGTTCTTCTTTCGAAAACGAATCCAAATCCGGATCAACGACATCAAATTTGTTAGACTTGGATTCAGATTTTTTTCATTTTGAGATCTACAAAAGTGGAAAGATCCAGTTTACGTTTCTTGTTAATATTGCTTTCACATTCTCAATAATGCTGGATCATATTCTTCGCTGTTGGATACACATTACAGATTGTATTGTTTATAGTTGTCCATATGGATTAATATAAATATGAAGACACAAATTCTCATATGTGTTATTTTATTTATTTATTATTTTATGGGTAGGTTGTTGGAATATATTTATTTAATATATTTATAGACTAACAATAATTTGGACCGATATGCTAAATAAACATATTCGATTATTGTCTTAAGGAAGTCCAAATTAAAAGTAGTCGAGTTAATTATTTAATTAACTAAATTGGACTTATGGGTAAAAAGGCGTTATGGGCTCAAGTGTGGTAACCGGGTTGAATTTGGGCACTGTGATGAAGATGGCCCAAATCTCAACACTTAAGCCTGAATTAATAAATCAGGGATATAAATTGAATTATCAATTTATTGGGTTATGGTCCCGGACACAAGGAAGTAACATAGGATGGGCTTTACAATGTTGGGCTTCACATTGTAAAATCTATAAATAAGGGGCTAGGTTTAGGTATTTGATCACTCTAAACCCTAATCAGAAATACAGCCACTTCCTTAGTGTCTGGAAACTTTTCCCTCTTATCTAATCTGATTCTGCAGGTCTCTTAGTTTCATAAACGGAATCGCCGGAGAACGTGGAATCGCTAAAGAACGCTAGAGAATACTAGATGGATAGCAGTAGGCAACCCGTAAGTATTCTTAATTTTCTGTTTCTTCTATTCATGAATCTAGAAAAGGGTTTATTATTTTTCCGTGATTTGTTATATATTATTTGGTGCGATTTCGGATAATATATATCAATTGGTATCAGAGCCAAATAAACCCTTTTTGGATTCAGTAGAATAATCAAATTGAGTATTGATAGACAAAGATGCATATTTTTCTTAATCGTAAAGAATCCATGTCATTGGGATTATGTGTTAATTGAATTGGTAGGGCATGGATTTAGGGATTGTATGAAAAGCATGTTATGTGATTTATTGAAATTGCAATTTTTATAGTTTGGGGATTTTTTTTTATTTCGGGTAAAATTAGGGTTTATTGATGTCTGGAATTTTTCTCCCAAAATTAGCATCGAATAAAATCAAAATTATTGGGACAGTGGCTCATCGACAGCTTAACCCCTGATGTTAACGCTGAACGAAGGCTGTCCGGCGATAAACACAGTAACCGCCAAAAGAATAGGGACAACAAAAAAATACCCAAACAGCATGATGAATACAGGCTGGACCCACCCAAAACAATTGGTGGGCCCGTTTAGGACCTGCAGCCTACTGCAAATTGCAGCAGGCAGGTAAGCTGCTGCAATTTGCAGCAGCAGTAGACTGCTGCAATAGCCTGCTGCAAATTGCAGCAGGGCTTAATATTTGCAGCAGCCTGCTGCACGTGCAGGCTGCTGCAAATATTAAGTTAAATAATAAAAAAGTTATTAATTTGAAAATATTTGAACAATATATTTCACAAAAATGATACTTTGATATTTTTTTGTATGTTTATTTGTGAATTAAATTGTATGTGTGTGAATGATTAAATGACGATGCATGACTAAGGTTTCGTAGACCGGTAGGTGAAATTAAGAAATTAATTTAATCGGCCCTCCGGAATGTTAAAATTAATTTTCTTAAGGATCTTAGGCTTCGAAATGTTCGGGGATTAATTTAAATTCAAATATTATCGGCCCTCCGGAAGGTTCACATTTGGGTTTAAATTAATTATGAACGGGAGAAAATTATTGAAAATGGTCTTTGTGCTGATTTTAATTTTAATTAGATGAAATCGGCCCTCCGGAAGGTTTCATCGGTACTTAGGATAAACTAAATTCAGCCTTACAATTTTTGATTTTAAGTAGGTGAAATCGGTCCTCCGGAAGGTTTCATCGGTACTTAAGAAAATCAAATTATGGTTATTTTAATATATGTAAATGACATCGGCCCTCCGGAAGGTCTCATTGGCAATTAGAAAATTAAAATAATGATCATAGTATTTTTCTCAAACTCATAAAATTTCATGTTAATTTGATTTGCCCTCCGGTATCTATTATCAAGGAATTTTATGTTTTACATGTATTTGTCATGTTTATGCATATATTTTCAGTTATATGTCAAGATGCTAGATGTGCTTTGTGTTGTTTGTTCTTATTATAGTATCCATGGGTTACAATTTGTTGGGGACTCGTCCACCAACGTTGGATTGTTCGGACTTCCAATTGTGGAAGGAAGAAATGTTGCTGTTTTTATCTGTACATGATTACGACTATGCATTGTTAACTCCCAAACCATCTCCCCTTAGTCCGGAAAGTACATCGGATGAAACTAAGGCTGATGAAAAGTGGAAAGGTCAAATAAGTTATGCATGACGCTCTTGTTACAGGGAATAGCAGTAGCATTGCGTGAGGCTGTCCCTAAAGGTGTTACCACTGCCTCGGTCTTTCTCACGGAGATTGAGAAAGCCTTTGTCAAAAATGAAAAGGTAGAGATGCAGCGTTTGCTCATCAAGCTAGCTACCAAAAAGTATAATGGCAAAGGTAAAATCCGGGAGCACATTCTGGGAATGTTGATGATTGGCCAAAAGTTAAAGGCAATCGTTTTAGACTTACCTGAGGAATGCATAGTGGGATTCACATTTCATTCGCTGCCAGACCAGTTTAAGTATTTCCAGTCCACCTATAACTGCATGCGAGAAAAGTGGAATATCAATGAATTAATTTCCCACGCTGCACAGGAGGAGGAAAGACTTAAAGGCACAGCGCTTGAGGCTAATGTGATTACATCACCAAATAAGGCAGGGCCTAAGCGGAAGGCATATGGCAAAGGACCGGGTCAAGGTTTGGTCAACAAGAAAGGTATAAGGCCCTGGATAAGTTCATAACAATTAAGACCGAGGTTGAGAAACAACTTGGTAAAAGCATTAAGACCGTTAGATCTGACCATGGTGGTGAATACTATGGTAGATATGACGGATCAGGTGAACAATGTCCAGGTTCCTTTACACAGTACCTAGAGAAGTGTGGAATAGTCCCTCAATACACTATGCCTGGTTCACCTTGCATGAACGGTGCATCTGAGAGACGGAACCGAACACTAAAAGATATGGTTAGAAGCATGATAAGTCACTCATCTCTACCATTATCTCTCTGGGGGGGAAGCCATCAAATGTGCCGCTTATATACTCAATCGAGTACCCACAAAGGCTACTGTTAGGACTCCATATGAGCTTTGGAACGGGCGTAAACCTAATTTAAAGCATCTGCATGTGTGGGGTTGTCCAGCTGAGGCGAGGCCTTACAAACCTCAAGAAAATAAACTGGACCCAAAAACAGTTAGTTGTTTCTTCATAGGTTATTCCGAACATTCTAGAGGGTTTACGTTTTATGATTCTCTCACTGGTACAATATTTGAGACAGGAACGGCCAAGTTTCTAGAGGATGTTGAGTTTGGGGGAAGAATAAGGGAACATATGTTGATTTTGAGGAAGAATCCATAAAGATTCATGAAGGTTTAATAGGGATACTGAGAGATATCTGAAGATTGGGCGGTAATGCCAATCATTTCGATCCCATTAGAACAAGGTAATCCTCAGATTAACACTGATGCTCCACTTGAGGGTTCTAACCAGGATACAGAGATTCAGTTAGAACAAGAGGAACCTCAAGATAATCTTCCACAAGGGAATCAAAATGACATCGTTCATAATGATCAAACTCTACCTCCTCAAGAAGTGCAACAAGAGGAAATAGTGACATTAAGAAGGTCCACTAGAGAAAGGAAGAGTACTATAGGTCCAGAATTTATAGTATATCTTCAGGAGCATGATGAGTTATGTGCTGGAACTGTAGATGATCCCTCATCCTACAAACAGGCCATGGCAAGCTCTGAATCTCAAAAGTGGATTGACGCTATGAAAGAAGAGTATAAATCAATGCAGGATAATGCGGTATGGGATCTTGTCCCATTACCTGAAGGGAAAAAGGCAATTGGTTGTAAATGGGTTTACAAAACCAAACGTGATTCCCTGGGTAATGTGGAAAGACATAAAGCACGTCTTGTAGCGAAAGGTTATACTCAGCGTGAAGGGATTGATTTTAAAGAAACTTTCGCTCCAGTATCGACGAAGGATTCCTTTAGAACAATCATGGCATTAGTTGCACATTTTGACCTTGAGCTTCATCAGATGGATGTTAAGACCGCTTTTCTCAATGGTAATATTGAGGAAACGATCTACATGATGCAACCAGAACACTTTGTAGAAAGTAACTCAAAAGATCTGGTTTGCAGACTTAAGAAATCCATTTATGGGCTTAAACAAGTTTCTCGTCAATGATATCACAAATTCCTTGAGGTGATAGTCGGTTATGACTTTGAGATCAACTCGGTTGAGGATTGTGTTTATCACAATTTCAGTGGGAGTAATTTCATATTTCTTATATTATATGTGGATGACATATTGCTTGCCTCGAACAATAAGGAATTGTTACACACTACAAAAAGATTTCTATCAGACAAGTTTGATATGAAGGATCTTGGTGATGCCAGTTTTATGTTAGGAATCCAGATACATCGAGATCGTTCTCGTGGTATTCTTGGATTATCACAAAAAGCATACATTAAAAGTGTGTTACAACGTTACGGATTGGCAGGTTGCAAACCCCTAAGTACCCCTATAGCAAAGGGCGACAGACTTAGTCTGAGTCAATGTCCTAAGACAAAACTTGAGATTGAGGAAATGAAAACGGTCCCTTATGCTTCTGCAGTTGGGAGTTTAATGTATGCTCAAGTTTGTACTAGGCCGGACATTGCCTTTGCTGTAAACATGTTGGGGAGATATGTTAGTAACCCAGGAATGGATCACTGGAAAGCAGTTAAAAGAGTACTCTGATATCTGCAAGGAACAAAGGGGCACATGTTGACATATAGGAAGTCGGATAAACTGGAGATCATCGGGTATTCTGACTCGGATTTTGGTGGATGCGCAGACACATTAAAAGGCACGTCAGGAAACATATTCTTATTGGCTGGAGGTGCAATATCCTGGAAAAGTGTAAAGCAAACACTTATTGCATCGTCCACCATGGAAGCAGAATTTTTTGCATGCTTTGAGGCATCAAACCAGGCACTATGGCTGCGGAATTTTGTTACTGGATTACGCATTGTACAAGGGATAGAAATCCCTATGAGGTTATATTGCGATAACAATTCCGCAGTGCAGTACTCTAACAGCAACAGGAGCGCGTCTAAATCCAAACACATAGACATAAAGTTTCTGTCTGTTAAAGAAAGAGTACAGATGGGTCAGATAAGTATAGAGCACATCGGTACAAACTCCATGATAACAGATCCCCTAACAAAGGCGGTTTTGCCTAAGGTTTTCCAGGGACACACTATCAATATGGGTGTAGTTGATTTAGAGGATTGTTAGTTTCAGTGGGAGAGTTTGTAATAGGATCTGATGTTATATATTGCAGTATTGTGCACATTAAAGTTTATTGCAATATATATATGCTTGGAAATATTTATTGATATTTGTACTGTATTGGATCTCCAAAAGTAGGAACCATTTAAGAGTAGATATGTACGATTACAAGCCATATTACTCTTATGCCACGCTCCATAATTGGCCCAAGTAATTGATTGATAATGGTAATGTGATTACTGTTGCATCCTATTGTTCACATTACGAGAAAGAGGTCTTTAGTCCTTTATTGTTATCAGTCATGTACGGGGTTGTACCGTTTCTCCATTGACAATGAATATAGGGATCCCATTAAAGTTGAATATGTATTCTTGAGTAGCATATGACGTTCCAAGTGGGAGATTGTTGGAATATATTTATTTAATATATTTATAGACTAACAATAATTTGGACCGATATGCTAAATAAACATATTCGATTATTGTCTTAAGGAAGTCCAAATTAAAAGTAGTCGAGTTAATTATTTAATTAACTAAATTGGACTTATGGGTAAAAAGGCGTTATGGGCTCAAGTGTGGTAACCGGGTTGAATTTGGGCACTGTGATGAAGAGGGCCCAAATCTCAACACTTAAGCCTGAATTAATAAATCAGGGATATAAATTGAATTATCAATTTATTGGGTTATGGTCCCGGACACAAGGAAGTAACATAGGATGGGCTTTACAATGTTGGGCTTCACATTGTAAAATCTATAAATAAGGGGCTAGGTTTAGGTATTTGATCACTCTAAACCCTAATCAGAAATACCTTAGTGTCTGGAAACTTTTCCCTCTTATCTAATCTGATTCTGCAGGTCTCTTAGTTTCATAAACGGAATCGCCGGTGAACGTGGAATCGCTAAAGAACGCTAGAGAATACTAGATGGATAGCAGTAGGCAACCCGTAAGTATTCTTAATTTTCCGTTTCTTCTATTCATGAATCTAGAAAAGAGTTTATTATTTTTCCGTGATTTGTTATATATTATTTGATGCGATTTCGGATAATATATATCATAGGTAATTATTTCAGTTTGGTAAATTTTCTCTTGTGGAAGATTTTTTTTTTTAAAGTTGTACATTGGGATTTTTTTTATAAAATTTTAGAATTCCATTGTTAAAATAACAGCTTTAGATTTTTTATTCTAATAATCTTAAAATATTGTGTTTTAATAAGAGATCTTTAAGTTTTATGTTTAGAAAAACAAAAAAATCAATTGTTTTTTATAATGGGTTTATTTGGTTATGGGATGACTTGTTTAGTTAATTTTTTATCATGTTTTTAAATGATATTTTGGATATGAACAATTTCTTTTATTGATATGACATTTAAACATGTGTAAATGTGTATATCCAATTTGTATATGAAACAATAAAATGATTTTTTTTATGGATAAAAGAATTTTTAAAATTTTAAAACAATTTTATTAATTAGTATCCATACAGCAATTTTAAATTTTTTTATATTAAAAGATCATGGTAAAAAAATAAAATTTAATAAATAAAATTTCTATCGTCTCTATTGTCTTTGTTTACTAATTATTAGCTATAATACATCAAAATTTGAAAAAATATTAAAAAAAAAATTGTTATAATTTATCTTTATAATTCTAGACTTGTTCCCTCGTAAGTTATAACCAATGTTAAAATATAACTTTAGGTCCCATATTTATTAAATAACTTAAAAATACATATGAAGAAAACATTTCAATAGATAAGGCAAACCATTATTTTAAAATATAACTATCAGATATTACTGATTTTACTAAAAAAAATTCATTAACGGTTTTGTTAAACATTCCAAATAAAATGGTCATAAATAAGTTTAAACCAAATTGTTGTATTCTGCCCAAACATTTATACCCTACCTAAAGAAAGCCCGAACTTATAATACTCATATTGAATTGTAATTCAGTAATCACACAATCAGTTTTTAAATAATTTTTAATTCAATTCGAATTCAACTTATAATGATTTCCTTCAAAATAAAATAATTTATTCAGTATGATGTATACATGTATGCAATTTTATAAATAAGGCGGCGACACTGTAATATGAATCTTAAAAGAAAGGTCTTTTAACTTGTTATTTTGTGCTGAACAATTTATTTTCTATAATGTTTGTAATTTTGAAATTTTAATTATAAATAATCAAAATTAATAGAATTACAAGAAATATATTCTTGAGTTGAGATATATTATTATTATGATTAATTTTATTTTTATAATAATAATAATAATAATAATAATAATAATAATAATTTTAAATTAGAAAATATGTTATAAATGGACAAATACTGTTTTCCACTTAGAGTATCTCCAATAAATAATAATTTTTATAACATTTTATGGATGACATTTTATTTTTCCAAATACTCCATAAATTATTTTGTATTTATTTTTTTAAATCTCCATAATTATATTCGTGATGACAATACAATTTATTTTACAATATATCACTATCTTTCTACAACAAAATACAATATATCCAAATTTAGAGCACATCTATAAACTAAAAATATAAACTATCCTTACAAAAATTTGTATTAAAAATATAGCTTAAGTTTAAGTTTGGAGTACATCTATAAACTAAAAATATAAACTACCCATAACAAAAATATGTATTAAAATTATAGATTTGGAGAATACGTTAAATTTATATAAATTTAGAACTGATTATATTCTATAAATCTAAAATCTTTGATTATATCCGTAAGTAATTCCATGCCTATTATATTTGATAAATTTGTTATAAGTAATCGATTATATCTCCTTAATTTCCTATCCGTAATTGATTATATCCAATTATCACATGAAAAACTTTATAGTTTAAAGAACAATATTTGAGGTTTCCAAATCTATAGTATGGAATTTAGTGAGGTATGTAATAATGATAAGAAGCAGGTGTATTTTGATTTGTTATGTATTCAAAGTTGTAGTAAATTGTAGTCTTAGTGTTTTATTTGTCGAAAGTAATATACAACAAAATGACATAAGGAACTAGTAGAACTCTCCAAGCACTAATCTTAGAGCAGAAACTGTGATTATGGGTAAATTTCAGATAGTTTTTCAATAATTATATTATATTATAGACGTGGGAAAGTAAATTAGGAAGTCGAGTAATAATAGGAATGGATTTTTAAAAACTGTTCCCTATAAATATGAAAGGAATGTTAAGAAATTAAATTTTTACTATTCTAGTGAAATTTTGGTTGAGGAAGTAATTGGTGGGAGTTATATTTTTAAAAGAATATATATATACATATATATATATATATATATATATATTATTTGAAAAATCATATATATATAATTAGGGGTACGTTTTTCTTTTCGTATATAAAAAATCTTACACCGAGCAAAGAGGGAGAACAAAAGAAGAATAATTTATGAAAAAGATACCAGAGATGATGGAGCATGAGTAAATTTTTTTCATTTTTTTTTGTCCAAGGTTTTCCATTGACTACAGATGAATCAGAGTGCTTGATTAAACCACGATTAAAAAAACACAATGTCAGCTGAATTGAAGTTACATACAGACATCAGGGCGGTGGAATGTTCTGAAATCGATCAGCACGTTGTTGAGAAGTTGAGTACGATAGAACAATACAAAATAAAATGAGAAAAACAACAAAAATTGGAAGAAAAGAAAAAGGAAAAACATAGTTTCTAAAACACAGTTGATGCCGTATTTTATAGACTATTTATTCCTAGAAGGTCAGCGAAAAATCAGACCATACCAAAGGAGCCGAAATCCCACAGCACAAGAAAATCAAGTGTTGCATGTCGTGGAAGAACAACGCTGCCAGTTGTACAGAGCACTACAAGTTTTAGTTCTGAAACAAATACGAATCTTTTTTTATACACCTGAACTTTATCTTTATCACTTTGGTTTGATGTTGTCTAAATTATGATTTGTTCACCTATACATGTTGATTGTTTTTTTTCTTTTGGTTTTTCTTTTGGAGGAACCCGTAGCCGCTACTCAATGAGTGCATACAGGATAAACCCTTAGTCTGACACAATAGCCTGCAAACCAACGAGAGAAGATAAACCACACAAAATGACAGGCTCAACCAAGAAAGCGTTTGTAGAGAGTCTCGAACTCATGACCTTTGATCACAAGCATGCCTTACTCCACCAACTCGGCTACTCTTTCGAGAACGGGTATATTGATTCTCTATACATGATTAGAGCTATATTCACCTTTTGGTAATTAATCCTTGTAATATATATAAAATATAGTCTAAATTTGAGGTAATCATAAATTTAATATATTGGTAAATTAGGGATAAAAAGGATTTTATAGTTTAAAAGTAGTTTCAAACGTGATTTCTTATTTATGATTAATCATGGTAATAATAATTTTAATTTAATTTAGAAAAAAATACCGGAAAATACCCACTCAACTATCTTATTACCCGGTAGTACCCAAATTTTGGATAGTGTTACTTAAAATTTCGACTAAAAAATTGGACAAAAATACCCCTCGACTATATATACCCATTTTTCAGTTCAAACCCACTTTTTCCACCTTCTCATCACCCTAAACAAACCCAAAACCAGAAACCGTTCGACTTCGTGATACTCTCTCTCTCTCAAACCCAAAACCCCTACAGCTTCTCACCGTTCGAAATCAGTCGCCGTTTGCACCGGTCACCGTCTTTTACTCAGTCCAACAAGTAACCACCTTCTGTTCGAGGAAGTTGCCGTCAAGTCTTCTCCGACCGGTGAATAGGACAGCGTTTAGAAGGAAACAAGTATGCATTATCGTGGAAAGTGTACTTTTTTTTTGCGTTTTTGATGAATTCGAACTACTATTTTCTGTTATTTCACGGTAGGCGTTGCTTTTTATACTGAAATAAAGTATCTACTGACAATAGTTGCTCAGTTTCTGGGTTTATCGTCGAATGCAGGGTAGAAGTTTAGTTGCATGTAATGCTAGTACTTTCCTGAGAACTATTATGTATGTTAGATGTGCATTAGGTAGTTGATTGCTGATTTTGGTGTTGTTTCAATATTTCCCAGATCCCTGCAACGTGCATGTAAAAAATAAAACAGTTCGCATCTTGATCACCCATTATGCAAGCAATTTGCAGCTCGATTCAATTTTTATGTCGTTTATTTACAAACAATTCGCAGCCCAGGCTGCGAATTGTCTATAAAAACACTATTCATATAGGCAATTTGTAGCTTGTCATGCGAATTGCTTGTGACATTTTAACTGATAATACATGAAATTCGCAGCTTTTCATGCGAATTATTTGTGACATTTTAACTGATAATACATGAAATTCGCAGCTTGTGATGCGAAGTTTGTGACACTCCAACTGATTTGTTTTTGTGCAGGAAGTATGACAACAAAACCTAGCTATTACAGATCAGGGTTGGTGAACCTTCTGAAGCTACTTAAAGAGATGCGTATTACTAGGGCCCATATTGAAGCTACAAGAAACACACCCTTCTACACAGTTTTGAAAACGGCTTTCAAAATCCGTAATGAGGCAGAGCTGCCAAAGAAGAAATTCTACTCAATCATTCAGTATGTCGTCGAGCAATTCTCTTTTGATAGAGACGCCTTTAAGATTGGTAACAAGTTTGTAAAGATAACCGAAGACGATGTGAAGGTCATATTCGGGTTGAGGCATGGCACAGAGAAAATGCGGTTAACAAAAACCGGAGCATTTCACAACAAATACGCACCCGGCGAGGAGGACGAATCAAGAATGATGAAGAAATACTTCATGGGTAAAACTGGCAGGAAAGTAGTAGCTAGTAATACTAAAACAATAACAAATGTCATTATAAAGGTACGTGTAAAATCGACTTCATCTTTATAAAGAAAGATTATGTACTTTTCTAACATAGCATGTTGTCGTTGGTTTTACAGGCAGGTATAGAGAAGGCCATACGCGAAGGAGGGGGGCATGAGTTGGAAGACGTTGCGAGGCTGCTGATACTGCTTTTGTGCTCCACCCTATTCTACTCCGTATCTGGAGATATCCTGGGTTGGAGCACGGTTTATTATGTTGAAGACCTCAGCAAAATAAACAGTTACGACTGGTCCGGATCAATACTGTACAAGCTTCGACAGTCTATCAGGAGTTGTTTAGCAATCGAAAAACCTGATAGAGTCGTCGGCTGCATCACCCTTCTAATTGTAAGATTGATCTATTCAGTATAAAAATTAGTGATGTACAGAGCATCTTGATGATAAAACTTGTCCCCATGCAACCCTTCTTCATGGAGCACACAACAGTCGGCCTCGAGGTAGCGAAGCCAACCTTGATACCAAGGTTTTCAAATGGTTGGGATTAGAGTGCCAAGCAACAACCGTGGCGCTGCTTCTTAGAATACCCTTGCTGAATGATGACCAGGTATAAGCTTTATATAAGTATTGAACTGGGGGTGCAAACAGTTCGCAGCATATCATACGTTTTGATTAGTGTTATATTAGAAAAATGCATTAATCATTTCGCAGCCTGATATGAATATTAGTTCGCAGCTTCATGTTTCCACATAGTTCGCAGCATATTGTTTACACACTTTTTTTGCAGCTCAGCATACGAGTTGTTGAAACTCTAACATGGATATAGTTTCAAACATTTCGCACCATATCATGCGTTTTAATTAGTGTTATAATAGAACAATGCATCAATCATTTCGTAGCCTGACATGAATACTTAGTTCGCAGCATATGGTTTACACATAGTTCGCAGTATATGGCTTACACGCACTTCGCAGCTCAGCATGCGAGTTGTTTGCAACTCTAACATGGTTAGAATTTCACACAATTCGCATCATATTATACGAACCGTTTGTAAAAACAATTTGTTTGTCTACACCCTCATACTTTCAAAACAACCCGCTTGCATCTATTTACTTACACGTGCCTCTGTTGGTAGGTTTTCGAAGATCCATTACGTCTTACCGAGGCTGAAAGTGAAGCTTTCGGAGAACGATAAGATAGTGGAGATGCAGATGAGGAATCTATTTCACCGGAAGAAAGACCAAAGAAGAGGAAGAAAAGCACAACATCAAAACCAAGACAAAGGAGACGAGCATTACAAAAAGAAACGAATAAGGTGATGTCTCCCAGAACCGAACAACCAACACCACCCGAGCCAACGATTCCACCACCAAGACTCCCCAAGCAAACGATTTCACCACCACCGAAAGGCAAATCCAGGCAGGAGCCCGGCGACAATGACACAACCAGTATGAGTGAAACAGTCAGTGATTATGTAGTCAAACGCAGAGGTCCTAATCCCGAGATTTCTGCAATTGTTGCTGAATCAAAGCGTTTGAAGACATATGCCGACAAGAACAAGTACGAGAGAAAGATAGAAAAATAGGCCAGAGAAGTAAGTATGACTTGAGCCTTAAACAATCGCTATAATCAGCACTTAATATGTTTATAAAACATCTGCTATCATTTTGTCAGCTGAAAGAATTGAAACAGAAGATAGCGGAACATGAAGCACAACAACTCCACAATGCTATCTCTTAGCCAATTTGCCAGATTGGAAGCCCAATAGTTGAGCAGGTACCAGCATTTCCAGATAGAGCAACATCCACTGTATTGCAAGCATCCGTGTCTGATGCTTATCAGCACCATGCTGATGGAGTACTGCCAGAAGAGAGGGACGATGATGCCAACCATTCACCCATACCGGTACAATCTGCAAGGATGAACGAACAGTTGTCGGTGTCCACAGAGATGGACACCACGGAGACACATATTCCGCCTTTGTATATAAATAAGAATAATCCGATCTCCACACTAGTGTGATATTATCCACTTTGGGTCCATTAACCCGCACAGATTTGCTTTTGGTCCACTTTCAAAATGCCTCACACTAATATAGATGTATTCTGAACTTATATACTGATCTTTCTTCCCATGTTTAACCGATGTGGAATATAGGACTTTGGTCGCACATAACAATCTTTCTCTCGAACAAAGTACCACTCTAGCCTCCTCTCAATTGACTTTCATCCGCCTACTCTAGTTCAAGTGTAGAGACGGATGGACTCTAGACCTTTATGGCGGATATATCTTCTTACTATCAGATGACACTGTGCTTCTTCTTGATCAAGCCACCTGCTTGATGAGCTATCAGACACTCCTTTTATAGATGACATTGCACCGCTCCTTGATCAAGCCACATACTTGATGAGCCATCAGGCGCTCCATCTATCCAGCAGATCATTCACCTTGAGTATGGCTCCTGGATTCTGGTAAGATGTTCGGCATCTCAGAATTTCACCCACATCACACCCACCACAACGCATTCTGTATGGGCATGGTGCTCTGATACCATATTTAGGGAATATGGGCTCCGCATATTATGCCTTTGTATATAAGTAAAAATCCAATCTCCACACTAATGTGATATTATCCGCTTTGGGCCCACTGACCCGCACGACTTTTCTTTTGGTCCACTTCAAAAAGGCCTCATACTAATGGAGATGTATTCTCAACTTATATACTGATCTTTCTTCCCATGTTTAACCGATGCAAGATGTGAGAATTTGGCCGCACCTAACAGGTAAGACATGTTTTGACTAAACTTCAACCTAATAAACTTATGTTATGTGGATATCTATTCTATATACGTTTTGAAACCAATATATTAAATTTGGTTGTACAAGAGGGTCTGGTTGTCATCAAAGAAAACATTAAACACATTCAATGTAATGTACTATTTTGGAAAACATCAACCAAAATGAGCATATTTTTTAAAGAAACGACATGTCAGTTGAAGATTAAGTTTACAATTTTTTTTGGCTTTTGATTGTAAAACACGTTGGATATGTACATTTTATATGTTAGCTACAGTTTTTTGAATACAAGGATATATTTTTCAGACTAAAACTACGAGTTTCTATATACGATTGTAATTCGAGTGATTGATAATGGGAAGAAACTCAAGATATATTTGAAAAGTTTGAGTTGTTTCACAATGTTACCTAGTCATTTTCAGGTTCTCTATATTCAACTACTAATATATATTTCAATAAAGTATGTGAGATTCAAATAGCATTATGAGAATCATACATAACTATAAGTTCTTTAATTATTAAAACAATGGTGTACGGTATGCTTGAAATATTAAGCAATTATTAGAAAATAATTAATGGAATAATATATGTTGCTGCTGTTTGGGTACTTAGATATAAGATGCTTGATGTGTTGCTTTGTTTCAATTTGATTTATGGTACCAAGACAGATTTAGAGATTAAAATAGTCAGAGATATGTGTTATGATTTGGTTAAATAATATGAGAACGATAGTATTTGCCACAAATTTAGTGCTTCGAATATATTGTCGATCACTCAAAGTTCGATGAAAAAACATTATTTTAAATTTGATGAGTTTATCATTAGTAGGAAAAATGATGTTGTTGGAAGCACAAAGTTGGAATTAGACTTCTATCTAGAGAATGATGTCTTACCTACATCCGATAATTTTGATGTTTTGTATTGGTGGAAAGTAAAATGGTCTGCGATATTATATTTTACAAAAAATAGCAAAATATGTTGTAGTGATTCCGGTGTGAATGGTTGCTTTGGAATATGCTTTTAGCACTAGCGGTCAGTTACTAAATCCACATTGTAGTTAAGTTGCTTCTAAAATTTTGAAAGCATCAATATGTACACAAAATTGGATTTGGAATGAAAATCTAAGGTATTTATTTATTTACTTAAATTCTAGTTGTTGTATTTTTTTTGTAAGTTAACCAATAATTATCCTAATATTATGCTATTTGTTAGATCGTCACCAAAAGTTATGACGTATTTGGAAGCCATATTTCAAAAGTTTTTTTTTAGATATTGACGATGAAGATGAAGATGAAGATGAAAGCATTGTCATAAATCGCGAAGATGATGACATTATTGTAAACTAAAAAAGATTTTAAATATGTTTTGTCTCATTTTAATGTTTCATTTCTCCAAATAGAAGACATTTCGGACTGATTGTTTTGTTAAAGAGTTATTTATGTTTATTTTGTTATGTTTGTTGTTTTAAAATCTATATCTTCTATATTCTCTTTTGAAAAAAGTTAAAAATTAAAAAAAATAAGAGCAGGTAGGATGGGGGACGGACCAGACAATCTGCAAACACAAACAGATTGTATCGAACAAATCCACAATTAGATTAGGATTGGATTCAAATTAGAAAATACTAAACCGAGAACGAACGGGTTCAGATTGATGTTAAAAAAAGGTCCCAAATCGGTCGGCCCGAACCCGACCCGCTGCCTGCCCATCGCCATCATGGAGCTGAGCTTCAGATGAAACCGATTATCCAATTATCCTCTTATTTGCGCTCTTATGAATCTCCGTTGGCTGTTACATTAAGGTTTAGTGGAATCATCGTCTAAATTAGAAAGTTCACTGGTTGTTTTTGCATACTCACCAGGATATTGTACTTATCTTGAGAAGCGGAGCAAACAATATGTTTCAGGATACTTCCACCATCCCTTGTCATTTTGTAATTACTTTTAAATAGGAAGTTTGGTTTCGCTTGTTCCGAGAAGCTTGTATATAGTGTGCATGTGTCACCTTGTACTGATTGTTACTTTATTCACATTGGAGAACATGTTTGTGTTCCGCTTCCCGTATTATTATCCGATACAGGCATCGTTTATTTTACGGACGAAGGCATTACCTTGTCAGATTCAGTAGAATCCGTAGGCTTGACGATTTCACAAGTCATTACTCCGTACTCGTGTATGCAAAGAAAATGTGAAAATAGGCGCGTGAATCTGAAGTTAGTATAAAAAAAGCAATGCGAGACAAACACAAATCGGATGTTCTAAGAAACCTGTGATCTTCATACTTTATGAACATTAAGTATGTGCATTCCTTAAAAAAAAATTTCTATCTTTGTGTTGGCGAACTAGAGTGAGTGAGTTTACTAAATAAATTTTGTATGTAAATTAAAGTAACATATTTATTTTGGTTCGTCTTCTATATTGTATTGTTTATAGTTGTCCATATGGATTAATACTCATCGGTGTTATTTTTTCTATTTATTATTTTATATAGGTAATTATTTCAGTTTCATAAATTTTCTCATGTGGAAAAGTATTGGAAAAGGTTTTTTTTATAGTCGATTGTTTTATAAAATTTCAGAATTCTATTGTTAAAATAACAATTTTAGATTTTTTAATCTAATAATCTTAAAATATTGTGTTATAATGAGAAATATTTAAGTTTTATGTTTAGAAAAACAAAAAAATCAATTGTTTTCTATGATGGGTTTATTGGTTAATGGGATAACTTGTCTACTTAATTTTTTATGATATTTTTAAATGGTATTTTGAACACGAATGATTTTTTTTATTAATATGAATGTCAAATATGTGTATATCCAATTTGTTTGAAACAATAAAATTGATATATTTTTATCGATAAGGTTTTTTAAAAAAATTTAAAACAATTTTATTTATGAGTCAAATAGGAAAAAACATAGGAATAAGAGTTTCAGCAACACCACTTAATTAGCTCAGTGCACATAAGTATTGACACGGAGGAACATACAATTTTATTTATTAGTATCCATACAACAATTTTAAATTTTATATTTTCATTACCTTAAAGATGGGAATTGAAAGCATAGTTAATTATAAAGATGGGAATTGGAAGCATAGTTAATTATTCTTGTGATTGGGTTGATCTTTTACAAGGGCAACGTCGTCCATATTAATTCTAAATAAAAACAAAAGAAAGAAACAATGTTGCATATAACAACATTACATGTTAACACCATTTATTTTTCCCCACTCTCTTGTCAACAATGTTGCATATAACAGATTATCATATTAATAATATAATAAAACGGGACGCACCTCACTTCTCTCATTCATTTGTGCAATGATGGATGAAGCTTCTTCAGGCAGTTCACATTCTGACAACCAGCGGTCATATATGTGAACAATGTTTTTATACTTAACCATATACTGTTTTTGAGTACCTAGTGACACACCAATATGTTAAAAAAACTTCCCTTGCGTAGAAAGTAACAATGTAATTAGCGAAGCTCATATATGAATTCTAATTCCAATTCAAAGGTAATCATGATCATATAAAGAAAGAGCATACCTATAGGTGTTTGGACTTGTCTAGTGTTCCAAATTGACTTCACTCCCTCAGCAACTGAATAGATATTTTGTTAAAAACAAAAAAAAGAAACAATGTTGCATATAACAACATTACATGTTGACAAGAGAGTGGGGAAAGATAAATGGTGTTAACATGTAATGTTGTTATATGCAACATTGTTTCTTTCTTTTGTTTTTATTTAGAATTAATATGGACGACGTTGCCCTTGTAAAAGATCAGCCCGATCACAAGAATAATTAACTATGCTTCCAATTCCCATCTTTATAATTAGGGAAATTGTACCAAAGGTACCTACTCAACTATTTTATTGTCGTCTAGTACCCAAGGTTTGATCAGTTGTCACTTAATACCCAACTAAACTACCTAATTATCACATAGTACCTAACTTTATTTTAATACCCTAACTACCCTCACCATTCATGAACAGCGTAACCAAAAATTCTGTTTCCTTCTTTTTCCTACTTTTCCTTTAATTTTATTTTTAAAAGATCTGTATCTTTCGAACCGGAGCTCGAAAAAAATAAATGAAAATACCATCACTTTTTTTTAAAAAAAATGAACAAAACTAGATCTATTGATGATTTTTATTTTTATTTTTTTTTGCAAGTAATTCGCATCTTATCATGAGAATCGTTCAGAAATCCTCAGAGTTTGCAAGCAATTCGCATCCTGAGAATTTGCAAGCAATTCGCATCCTGAGAATTTGCAAGCAATTCGCATCCTGAGAATTTGCAAGCAATTCGCATCCTGAGAATTTGCAAGCAATTCGCATCCTGAGAATTGTACCAGTTTTTTTTTTGCAAGTAATTCGCATCTTATCATGAGAATCGTTCAGAAATCCTGAGAGTTGCAAGCAATTCGCATTCTGAGAATTTGCAAGCAATTCGCACCCTGAGAATTTGCAAGCAATTCGCATCCTGAGAATTGTACCCAATTTATTTTTATTTTTACCAGCGCGCGCCTATATTTGGTCGGGGGTATTTTTTGTCCAAATTTCAGTTCGAGGTACCAAGTGACACTATCCAAAAAACGGGTACCGCCGAGTAATTACATAGTTGAGAAGGTATTTACCGGTACTTTTCTCCTATTTTAATTCATATTTACAAGAAGTCAATTACCACTGAATGAAATTAATATTGCTTGTGGTTTTAATAACAAGATGGGTTCATTTTTTTATTATTTACTGAGAATGAAATTCCAGATTTTGAATAATAAACAATATAAAAATTATATTTTATTTGTGATTTCATGTTAATAATGTATTTTATGTTCTGAAACGTCATTTATGTTTACAATATATTTTGTCTTCACAATATGTTTATATTTGTTAATAATTTGAATTAGGTTCATTAAATTCATATGAAAGTCTAGGTTGTTTATTATTATTTGTATGAATGGACTATTAGGGTTATAGGAATAATATATTGAAATTTGTACTTATCATCGTGAAATATTTTACTTTGGTACCCGTGGATATAGATATTATTGTCGAACCATATAGAATTATGTGTTCTTTTCATGTCCTTTAATTTGTTTGTGTATAGCCATTTGTGAAAAATATTGGATTTTGATTTCTAACTGTGAGTAACGGCCGTCTTTCGAGTCTCAAAAAATTGGTTCTATCCTTTCTAGAGTAGAGAATAAAAACACAGTCTCAAGAAAATGGTTTAATGTCTTATGGTGATAGAGAAGAAGAGACACAATCTCAAACGGGTGTTAAAGTACTTATAATTTCATCCCTAAGCAATATATACTCTGGGTCGACCTTAGACAGATCGAAGCCCAACAAAGAGAACTCCAATTCAGAAAACAAAAAAGAAGAAGCCCAAGTTAAAATAAAGATTTACAAGTCTGTCTCTTACAACCCATTACATTTACAACTACATGCTATATATCGTTACATAGAAGAAAAAATTACAACTAATGATTGTACAATGAGGATAAGATTTCTAGTACTAGGTGAGGTCTTCTAGGTAAATGATTTGCCTTGGATCCTCCACCAACATTCTTGTATAAATATCATTGAAAGAAAAAACAAAGTATTCTATGAGATAATAAACATAAAAACTTTCACTCTATATATTATTCCCTTTTAACTTAGTATCAGAGCAGGTGTTTACCTTGGCAAGCAATGTTTCACCATTGTCTTCTGAAACGTATGTCACAACTTCCTACAATGGTGATTTCCTCAGTGATAGCAATAATCACCTGAAAATGAACAGAATGACTTCGTTCAACTCCATCATGTTAGACAGAAATAATTTCATGTTATGGAAGACTATGGTCTTACCAGTAATTAGAGGAAACGATCTATGAGACTTTATTACTGGTGAAGAACCATGCCCTCCTAAGCTTATCACTAATATAGATGGAAACATCACTAAAACTTATGTCTACAATGTATGGATAAGTAAATACTAACTTCTTATGGGGTGGTTTTATAATATATGACTCCAGAAATTGATTCTCACCTAATAAAGAAAGAGATTGAAAATGGTCTATGGAAGGTTGTTGTTAGACTCACTGGATCACAAACAAGGTCTAGGATAATGCTTCCAAGGCATGAGTTTCAAAAAACTCGGAAAGAAAAACAGCTCCGTGGAGGATTACCTTAATAAAATGAAAAACCTTGCTTACAATCTTGTCTTAGTATGATCAATTCTGCCTATTGACCATCTAATCTCTCATGTACTAGTTTTTTAGAATATAAATATACTCCTATAGCAGTTAGTTTAGCAGATAGAGAGGTCTACAACTGCCTTGATTTGCAGTCTACTCTCTTGACCTTTGAGAATAGACTAGTCTAATCAGAGAAGGTTACTCACAACCTAGCTAGTCTAAACATAGAAACAAAAAAGCTATAGGGGTGACAACAGATACAACAACAACACCTTCAACAACTACATGGGTCATAATACCTATAGAGGGCAAGACAGAAGAAACATAGGAACGAACAACAATCAACGTGGTAGATCTAACTACATGGGTGGCAGGAGTGGTAGGTACACCACTCCAAACAAACCAACATGTCAAATCTATGGTCGATATGGACATTCGGAACCCTACTGCTAGTACATAGACAATCCCAATGTAATTTAAACCATTCGTAGTACTCAAGATAAACCTACACAAGAACAAGAAGCCTATGTGGTCTCTCAAGATCCAACTGAAGATAATTCTTTGTATTTGGATAGTGAAGCTAACCACCATGTGACAATATCTCCCAATCTCATGACTCAAAAAACTCTATATTCTGGTAAGAAATCCAATATTGTTGAGAGTGGTGAAAGACTTAGAATTCAACATATTGGAAACACTGACCTAATAACATTCTACCAATAGAACTTTAACTCTACAAAATATCTTACATGTCCTTAAAATTAACAAAAATATTCTATCAGTTCATCACCTTATTCTACATAATCTTGTTTATTTAGAGTTTCATAAAAATATTTGCTTTGTCAAGGACAATAACATAAGGATGGTGTTGTTTACAAGGACAACTAAACAAGAGCTATATCAATTGTGTTACGGGAATAACAAATGCTACCACAGTATAGTCCTTGGATTTTTAGCCAAGAAAGAGATAAGCCGAAAAAATCCTCTTATTCATAGATAAGTCTTCCTTATTTATAATACACAAATTAGTGGGCAGTTACTTATGTTCGCGCTTTAAGCGCCACTAACCCATTTACATCATTATCCCTATAATTATGGTACAAATAACTAACACGGTTTGACTCAAACGTCAAATCGCATATTTATATAACAAGTAAGAAAACTCTAAGTCTAATCTATATTTTAAGCCGAGCTGGGTTACTCATTAAATGCAGTCAAGTATGCTCTGGTTTTCAGAGCTCGAACTCACTGATCACATGCTCAACTTATCCTCTTTAGGTCCTCACTCAATCTTTGATCATCTGTTCATCGCGTTCTTGATCCAGTCGATCAGCTCTTTCCATGATGTCTTCGAGCTCGACATGCTCTCAAGCTCATCAACGCTATATTTGTCTTCGAACTTGATCTTATGATAAGCTCGATCTGCCTTTGAGCTCATCAACTCTGTAATTATCTTTGATCTTGATATGCCTTTGAGCTCGTCATTTTCTTCATTTATTGTGATAATCCAATCCTCATGCTCGTGCTCGTACTTATTTGGAGGAATACCCCCTTATCAAATTGGAGACTATCACCAGGAATAACAAGTTTAATATTAAGGGTTCTAGTCAATTTCTAAAAGCTTTTATTGTTTCTAGTTTACCTAAAAGTCAGTCCATGTCTAGAAGTTCTGTTTCTCTAAGAGAATGATAGAATATGAGACTTGGCCACCCTTCAAATAGAGTTTTAGCTATTCTATTGAAACAATGTAACATATCTTCAATTTAAGGAATGAAAATGTTTTTTGTGATTCATGTCAACTGGGAAAATCCCATTCTTTACCATATAGCAGATTTGAGTCTCAATCTAATCATGTACTAGACCTGATACATTTGGACATGTGGGGACCATCCCCAACTCTTTCTAAGGTTGGTTTTAAGTATTATATCTTATTTGTGGATGATTATTCAAGGTACACTTGGATATACCACCTAAAACAGAAAGGAGAAGAACTAGTTCTTTTCAAAAGCTTTAAAATCTTTGTTAAAAATCAGTTTAACAGAAAAATTAAAGATTTCCAATCTGAATTCGGGTATTTTGTGTCTATTGCTAGAGAGTGTGGTATCCTACTCAGAATATTTTGTCCTCACACCTCTGTCTAAAATGGAAGAGCTGAGATGAAACACTACATATAGTGGAAACAGGGTTCACTCTCTTAGCTCAAACAAGGGTTCATTTTTACTATTAGCCATAGGCTTTTCTTAATGCATCATATCTAATCACCAGAATCATTACATTAATCCTAGGATATTTATCATTCTTTGAAAAAAAATTAAATCAAACCAAATGACTCATTTCCTTAAAAAAAATGGTTGTGCTTGTTTTCCTTGTTTTGGACCCTATCAAGCTCATAAGTTTGAGTTTCATTATACTAAATGTGTTTTTCTAGGGTATAGTGACACTCATAAATATTATAAGTGTCTTAGTTCAACTGGCAGAGTCTGCATTTCTAGGATAGTTGTTTTAGATGAATTGTAATTTCCTTTTCTCACTAGGTTTCTAAACTTTAAACAGTTTGAGTCTATGTGTTTGACTACACTTAATATTGGTTTTGTTGCACCAGGTCTATCTTATCCAATTTTTATACCTATTTTAAATTCATTAAGACATCATATTCATACCAGTATACCATTAAACTCCTTAAATATGCAAAAACACCACATTCAACCATATTCACCAGCACAGTCGGATGCATACATATCACCTACAAACGCAAACAATCTAAAACTAGTTTACCACACATTCAACAAACACTCTACACAGACAAACCACCTAAACATGTCACTCAAGACCATACACACACTATACTTAGCACTGATCAAGCAAACACGGAACCAACTACCAAGTTACACAATATTACTAACTAGACACAACCTACGTTACCACAATCCACAAATCTTCATCCCATGAAACAAGGGCAAGAAGTGGTATTAGTAAACCTAATGGTGTTTATAAAGGTTTTACCACCACTACAACATGGGTTTTCATTAACCAGTACTCGGGTTACCATTACCCCTCCAACTCTGGTTTACAGAGCTCGAACTCACTGATCACATGCTCAACTTATTCTCTTTAGTTCATCACTCAATCTTGATCATCTGTTCATCGCGTTCTTGATCCAGTCGATCAGCTCTTTCCCTGATATCTTCGAGCTCGACCTGCTCTCGAGCTCATCAGCGCTATATTTGTCTTCGAACTCGATCTTCTGATGAGCTTGATCTTCCTTTGAGCTCATCAACTCTGTATTTATCTTCGATCTCGATATGCCTTTGAGCTCGTCAACGCCGTAGAGCTCGTCATTTTCTTCATTGCTTGTCATAATCCAAATTCGCGGTCCTCCTGCTCGTGCTCGTACTTATTTGGGGGAATCCCCCCCTTATCAGGGCTCCCCCATAGTTTATAGGTTTATTAAAATATTAATAAGCCTGTGAATTAAAAATATCAATTAAATTCCTTACTTATCCGCGTGATGATTCGAACCGTTTCGCGTCTGCTTCTTTCTGACACGTGTCGCTGATCCAAGTGACGGTTTCTGACATCGTCGTTTCTTGGAGATACCATTTGGCGATTCAGTTTTTTGGCACAACTTTCAAACAATTGATGACATCACAATTCACACGCCTATGTGAAAAGCGTATAGTCACTTAAACACTTACTGTATTTTTTTGTTAGAAAAATCACCAATTTCAAAAACAATTGCTTCAACGTTGTTGGAAAACTCTCTCCATCTTCAACTAAGGCGCTTGCTATCATCTTCTTCAACATTACTCAGGTAACATTTTTTTTTTCCAGTAACCATTTATTGTTGAACGCTTGAGAGAACCCTAGATTTAAGGTTTCGAACTTCTATCAGTAGGCGTTTCCCCAAAATCAAATCGCTTGCCCTCACCATCATAATCTGTCTGATTCATAATTGCAGTTTGTAGAAAAACCATGGCACCAAAAAGGGCAACGAAGAGTAAAGCCGACAAAATTACGGAGCCTTTATACGAAGACATCGACGATTTAGAAAACTATTTCTCTCAAATAGCCCATAAGTATACCAACTTAGACGACGATGGAATTGTCATCCTCAGGGAAAGATGTAGCATCCCTGAGGATGTGACCATTAAGGCTCCCAGTATATGCGAATATCCCTATCATACACAAGAAACGGAGACCTGCATTTTTACTACTTTATTTGACTGGGGGTTGAGGTTGCCACTGCCCGAGCTCATTCGTGATTATTTCAGTGTGCTCGGTATCTGCCCTACTCAAATATCTGCAAATGATTGGAGGTTATTGCTTAGTGTGGTGCTCAGGTCACGCTTGCTTAGTACTAAAATATGCTTGGCAGACCTACTATCCGCTACTCATGTAACGAAATTAGCCAAGAACCCTTTCTTTTACACCCACTTTAAAGGGGTTAAAAAAATTGTTGAACTCCCTTCCTTTGATATAAACTGGAAGAACTCCTTCATTTTTGTGTCGGGTAACTGGGAACATACAACCCCCACCTTAAACCTTCAGCTAGAAAGAAAACAAAAGAAAAATTGTAAGTATTTTGCACGACCTCTTATATAATATTATATCTGTTTTTCTTTCAGGTGAACTATCCAATCAGAGCTGGCGGAAGAAGGGAGACCATTAAACTATGTGAACCCTTTTATCAGAGTCAGTAGCTTAGCTTTTGAAGCTTGGAAACAAGATCCTAAGCGACTTTTCACACGATACAACTACTTCAAATCAGGGTTGTGCTCGATTCCAGAGCTCAGTATCACAGAAGAAGGAGAAGTGAGAATGGCAGACGGTTCAGAAGCTACTATGGATCTCCTCATATCGTTTTTAGAGAAAAACCTTCGTGAGAAGAAAAACACCGGCATCTGGTTGGCAGTGCCTTAAGTAACTCAAAAAACTGGTGAAACAGGAGATTCATCCTTTGCTCCCGCTCTCTCTTGCGAGCAAGGGAATGAAGTCGCAAAAGACAAAGGACAAAACAGTCAAGCAAACTGAAAAAGAAGCACTGAAGGTGCCTGAAGCTGCTCAACCCAACAAAGTCCAAGCAGAAAGAGAGGAGGATGACGAGGAGACCTTCTCTGGTTCTCTTGATACGCAAAGGAACAAAAAGCAAAAGGTTATTATGGTGAAGCTACTTCCGAGGAGATCACAGCTTATAGATGAGAAAAATGATGGTGCTGAAGCTACTTCCGAGGAACGAGCACGTCCTCCCAACCCAACAACAACAGAAGTTGGCAAAGAACAAAATCGACATGCTGTTGAGGAGTTAATCGATCTAGTGGAGGACAGAGCAGGAAATGATAATGGTGCTCAGAAATACCAAACGGCGCCCCTAGCTCACACAGAGAAAACAAAGCAGCTGGTGCTGAGCTCCTCTGTAGAAAATCTAGCACCGTCAGTGGAAGCCACTGAAAAGAACAAGGATGGTGACAAAGAAGCCGAGTCCAGCCAGCAAAGAGTGCCTGTAAAAGAACGTCCAAAGGTATCTATTCCTCGTCCTTCTTCCTACATGTTCGAGCAGCTTCGTATGATCCCTGACTTGTCGTACTATGACAAAATGTCTATTCCGGAGATCTTGCAAAGGCAAACCAAGCTGTCAATCGAGGTAAGAACACTAAGTTCTGCACATGTTAAGTTAAAGATTTAAAAATTACATTTAACTTTCCTGTTTATATACAGCTGCACCATAACTCCTTTGTGTTGGGTTATCAAAATATGTCCCCTTGTGACATAACTGCTATGGAGAAATGGAAAGCAGAAGCCATGTTTTTTGGCTCAGCTAAGCACAACACTGCTGAAGTCATCTGCTTGAGGCATGCTTATACCTCAGCCAAGAACTTCAAGCATGAGGCCATTGAAGCAAAAGCCAAGCTGGAGAAGGTAGTTGCATCTTTGCAAGAGACTGTGAAATACAGCGATCAAAGGCTAACGACTGTATCCGAGAGCCACAAATTAGTGTTGAACCAAAACAAAAATTTGCTAAAGAGTAATGACAAGCTGCACCCGTAAAACGCAAACTTGCTGGATCGAACCATCATTCAGGCGAAAAGGATGTAGGAACAAGCAGATCGAATCGCAGCTTTGACTGCTGAGGTGAGAAAATTGAGCAATCAAGTGGAGGAGGAGCGTGCACAGCTCGAACGAGAGCGGAAACAGTGGCATGCAAAGGTAGAAGCAGCTGCTTACAAAAGGGAAATGCAGGTGTTCACAGTTGCTACAGAGAAGATTACTAAGGAAAACAAGAATGCTATTGCAGTGCTAATAGCCTTGAATCCTAGCATGAACCTGGGATCCTTTGTCCATCTAGCAGAGTCTTCTGCACCGAGCTCGAACGTAGCCCCTTAGGAGAACATATAAGCTAATACTTCTGTTGATCCTTCCACACTTCTGCCACCCAGTAATATTAAGTAATAAATATTTGCTTGTGTTGTTCTTTTGGACCCATTTCCTTGTTTTGTTGTTTAAAGTTAAAACACGTCGTATTGCTTGCTACACTTGGGTTTATTTATATAGAGAATATGCTTGAATTGATGCATGATTTACCTTAGTTATTGATTCGTTCTCAATTGTGGAATATGTGTTTGCTGGGCTTTCTGGAGATCCTTACAACCCCGAGCTCAGTAGGGCTCATTGCGTAGCTTAGACAACTCGTGTCATTATGTATTTTTGCGGCGAGGTCTCACGGACCCTATTGCGTAGTCTGATCAGACTTGGTCTTTGACCAGTTCGTTAATATACCCAGTATAAAGTATAGGCACAATATGGCCATTACGTAGCCCGCAGGCATGGCCAATCAGCCCATTCGTGTTTATAGACACTTAGTCTGGACTCAGTACGGTCCGTTGCGTAGCCAGAAATGGCGTGGTCATTGACCCATTTGCTGGTTATAAGGATAAACTTGCACAAACACACATTAACGAAAGCATAACTTATATTGGAAAAAACAAAGAGTTGTTCTTAGATGCCTCATTAAATAACCTCCCCGCGACATCAGAGAGGAAAAAGAGCGTATCATTATATCTTTAAATATTATGGCGATACAACTTTAGGTGATTAACATTCCAAGGATGCTTAAGTGCTCAACCAGCTAATCTGTACGCGCCATGGTGCCCTGCTGAAATAACTGAGTATGGGCCTTCCTAATTCGGTCCTAGTTTGCCACATGTTCCACCACCGGATCCCTGAAACACCTTTTTTAAGACTAAATCTCCCTCTTTGAAGAAGCATAGCTTCAGAAGAGCATTAAAGCGTCCCCTCATAAGACTTTGATAGTGCTCTGCTCAGACTCTTTCCTGATCTTGTTGCTCGTCTACTAGATCCAAGGATGCTGACCTAGCTACAAGATTTTCCTCCTCTTCGTAGTGCTCAGTTCTATGGCTTGGTACCAATACCTCTGCTGGGATAACTGCCTCTGCACCGTATACTAAAGCAAATGGTGTATCGCCTGTTGTGGAGCGACGAGTTGTTTTGTACGCCCATGAGACCTCCGCCAATTTATTTGTCCATTATCCTTTAGCTCCCTCCAACTTCTTCTTAAGCCCTTCTAGTAGTGTTCTGTTAGTTACTTCGACCTGCCTGTTTTCTTGAGGATAGTAGGGGGTGGAAAAGTGTTGGAGAATACCATATCGCTTGCAAAAGTTGGTAATGATTGAATTTTGGAATTGTGGGCCGTTATCTGTCATTATAATCTGTGGAATTCCATATCTGGTTATAATTTGATTATGGATGAAATCACATACCTCGTGAGCGCGTGTTCTGAACAGGGCTTTAGCCTTAACCCATTTTGAAAATTAATCCACTGCGACGATAAGGAACTTTTGTTTTCCTGTGGCCATTGGTAAGGGACCCACCAGATCTATTCCCCATTTATCAAACAGACATGGGACGGGGATGTTCTGCATGGGCTCGCTAGGTCTATGTTGTGTGTTTGAATACTCTTGACACTTGTAACATTACAATACTAGATTCTCAACATCACTTGCTAGCTCAGGCCAATAATACCCGGCAAGGAGAAAACGGCGAATCAGTGTTCAGTATCCATAATGAGCCCCTGCTTCTCTTAAGTGCAAATCAGCCAATACCGAACTGGCTTCAGTGCGGTCAAGGAAATGGAGCAGAGGTCGGGTTGAACTTTTCCTGTACAGGGTATTGTCGAGGACACTATATTTGGTTGCTCTGATCTACAATGCGCGAGCTTCATTTTTACTAGTGGGCAACGTTCCTTGGTTCAAGTACTGAAAGTATGGAGTCCTCCAGTCGTCATCATTAGTGATTGAATTGATGGTTGCAGCTGCTGATATGAGCTCTGTCGTGGGGAGTCTGGACTAAAATTGTGGGATTATCTCCTGAAGCTGCAGCATTGGCTAAAGTGTAAGCTGTCGAATTATCCCTTCGTGGGATCTGCTCATAAAGCACGCTAGTGAACTTGGACTCGTACTCTTTGAGTATCACAAGATAGTCCTTGATCCCGTCTTTCCTGACATCATAAATACCTTGTGCTTGATTAACCACCAACTGAGAGTCAGATCTGATTTTGATGCTTCGAGCTCCACATATCAAAGCCAGCTTCATGCCACAAAGGGTGGCCTAATATTCTGCGGCGTTATTTGTTACCGGGAAATTAAAGCGTACATCTTGTTTGACCTCATCCCCGCTTGGAGTTTAGAGTATAATACTCGTGCCCCCTCCTGATGTTGAAGATGCACCATCAACCACAATGACCCATTGATCGAGCTCAATCGCTTGTATGTCGTTTATCTCAATCTGTTCTTCTCTGGATGAGTTGAATTCTGCTAAGAAATCTACAACTGCTTGTCCCTTTATAGCTATGCACGCCTCGAAACAGATGTCATACTCGCCGAGCTCGATGGTCCATTTGGCTAACCTGCCTGAAACATCGGGCTTCTGCAATACTGTTCGTAGAGGAAATACCGTTCGCACCATAATCAGATTCCCTTGGAAATACGGCCTCACTCGTCGAGCTGCAACAACCAAACTCAAAGTGAGTTTTTCAAGGTTTAGATATCTCGTCTCCGCATCTATTAGTATTTTTCTCGTGTAATATATCGGACGTTGTTTCCCTTTTTGGTCGCGCACGAGAACCGAACTAACATCAAAGGATGATACTGCCAAATAAATGAATATGGGTTCTTCAAGAGCAGGAGCAGACAAAATCTCAGGGGATATGAGGTACTGCTTGAGCTCGACGAAAGATCTGTCACGCTATTCTGTCCAGGAGAACTTCTTAGCACCCCGCAATACTTCATAAAAGTGATGACTCTTGTCTGATACGTGGGAGATAAATCTCGAAAGGGCTGTTAACCTTCCTATAAGACATTGCACTTCTCTAACATTTTTTGGTGGTTTCATCTGTAAAATTGCGTTCAGTTGGACGGGATCTGACTCAATACCTTGTTGACTTACCACATATCCCAATAAATTTCCTTTAGCAACATCAAACGAACACTTATCCGGGTTAAGCTTAAGATTAAGTTTGCGTAATAAATCGAAAACGACCTGTAACATATTGAAGTGTTGCGCTTCCTCATGGGTTTTAATGATCATGTCGTTAATATATACCTCCAAATGTTGCCCCAAATGATCTTGGAATATGTGATTTATCAGTCGTTGATATGTCGATCCTGCATTCTTCAACCCAAAAGGCATAACTGTATAACAATAGAAACCCTACTCTGTTTAAAAGGTTTTGTGTTCCTGATCGGATGGGTGCATGCGGATCTGATTGTACCCCGAATACGCATCCATAAAGGATAGAAATTCGCAACCCGAGGTCGAATCTACCAACTGATCTATCCTTGGTAACGGGAAAGCATCATTGTGGCATGCTTGGTTCAAATCAGTGAAATCCACGCACATTCTCCACTGTCCGTTCTTCTTTTTTACCAGAACCGGGTTGGCTATCCAGACCGGGTACCTTGCTTTTTAGATATGCCCCAGCCGGCTTAGCTTGTTTACCTCTGCCAGTACAGTTTCCTGCTTCTCAGCTGGAAATGCCCTGCGTTTCTGTCACACGGGTTTGGCACAAGGCTTGATAGCCAATTCATGGGTTATGATCGAAGGGCTAACTCCCGAAACATCAGCTGCCTCCTAAGCAAACACATATTTTTTTTTCTAATATAGCTATGAAACGTACTTTCGCATCCTAAGACTGCTCATTTCCCAATCAAAGCATTCTACTGTCAACTATGATTGTATCCACTGTTGTAGTATCTGTAGTGGGTGAATCCTTATTTTCACGTGGATCATCTACTGGATCTAGCGAGGTGAGATCTAAAGTTGATGGTCTAACGTCTCCCTCACCATTTAATTGCTATTGGATAGGTTTGGATGGGTCTGACGTGATCGCATAGCGTGTTCGCGCAGTCCTCTAGCTTCCCCGTATTGTTCCCACTGAACTGCCTACCGGATATTTGATGTATTGTCGAAATGTACACGACGTCTCTTCCATCCTATGCAACCATGCTCACCCGATAATCGCATGGTAATGGCTCGACGCGTTGGAAATTAAGAACAGAGTTTTTAGTTCCTTCTTCGTAGCTCTGTGACCAACTAACAACTCCACCTCCCCAACATATTGAGAGGATTTACCTTCGTAGCCGACCAATGTCCGCTGAGTAGGTCGATATGGTGGCACGTTCTGCATACAAGCAAAGCTTCTTTTGAAAATAATATTTGTAGAGCTTCCTACATCAACCATTACTCGGGTTACCATTACCCCTCTAATGTCTAAGTGAATAGTCAAAGCGTCTTCATGTGGTAAACTAACACCTCTGAGGTCGTCATCATTGAATGTGAGGTCGGCTACTGGGTCCCTGTAGTTTCGATGCGAATTTCTATCTATCTCATACACGTCGAACTCATTTTTAACTCGTTTGTTTTGAGTAGACCCTTGACCTGCAACCAAATTCCCCCCTAATATGGTTAGTAGCCATTGTTGTTTATTTACGTCTGGCTCTTTTCCCGTGGCCGGTTTGTCAGTGTTTGGAGAATGAACTTCCTCGTGTCGATCCGGTTGAGATCGTTTGATATACTGGATCAGCTCGCCATTATCTATCAAGCACTGAATCTCTTCTCTTAATTGCCAGCACGCATCCGTTGAATGTCTATGATCATGATGATATGCGCAGTAATACCGATTAGATCGTTTAAACCCTGGCACGCTCATTGTGCGCAGAGCTTGGTACCTCGTACGCCCTTTTGTTTGATCATAAATCACTGATATGGCCTCAGTCAACGGGGTAAAACGTCTATTCGGTTGATCGAGTTGTTGAGGTTTTCGGTTATAATCCCTTCTTGGTTTCTCCTCAATCCTTTTTTGTTCTGTTCCACCCTCTTTGGAATCCGACTCGCGCCGTTCAGGTGACCCTCCTCTTCTGGCGTCATCGACCCGTATAAAGGTATCTTCTCTAGCGTGCAGGTCCCCCCATGTTCTCAGTTGGGAACTTGATGAGATCTGCATATAGCTTCCTTTTTTCGGTCGAGCCCTCGTTTCAAGGAGGCCACCACCATATTTTCGGCCAAATCTGGCAAAGCATTCATAGCATGAACAAATCGTCTAACATAACTTTTAAGAGACTCACCTCAACGCTGATAAAGGTCCATAATTGAGTCTCGTTTGCACTTAAGTTCTTTGTTGCCAACAAACCTTTCCCTGAATGATTTCCAGAGTCTTGTAAAGTCATAGATGGATCCTTTTGGTAAGCTGCTGAACCAGTCCATGGCGTTACCTTTGAGGGTCATAGATAGTGCTCGGCACAACATCGCATCATCAGGGTTGAAAGTCATCATCATGTGTCTGAACTGCTCCAAATGCCTCTTTGGATCCCCTGTTCCATCTTATGCTTCTATCCTGAATTAGTCAAACTTCATGGGGAGCTGAGCTTCTAGAATTTTCTCAGAGAATCGTGATTCCTTCAGTATGTAAGCCGACAACTTCGGGCGGATCTGATTGTATCGGAGGTCCTCATTCTCCCGAGCTCGCTTGGTTGGCGTCTTCTTCACCTAGTCTCGTAGTTCTCTGCTATGATGCTTACCCTCGCTCTCGCCTTCACCTTCCTTCTTGTCATCTTGTTTGGAAAAGTGATGTGTTCTGTTAACTTTGCTCGCCTCTGGCCCAGACGGTTGATGGGTCTTGCTCGTTCCCTTGATCTTAGCAGTCAGGAAATGAATAACATCGTTTATTCCCGCCATTGTGGCGTGCATGGCTTGTTCCCTTGTGTCTCGCTCAAATTCTATTTTCAATTGCTTTTCCTTAAGATTCTGGATTCTTTGTTTTAGTTAGAGGACCACTGAGTCACCTGTCGGCATGACTTCCGCAGTTCTGCGAGCCCCTGACGCATCCACCGGCTGATGGAGATGCAACTCTTCCCTGCAAACGACCGCGGGCCGAATCGATGGTCCCTCTGTCACCACTGCTGCGAGGGGTGTCGTGGGATTTCCCACTTGAGGAGCTACAAGACCTGAATATAGGACACCTCGCCCTGCTGGTTGACTTACAATTCTTCTCCGGTGTGTTGTTGTTTCGTTAGTTTCCTGGTTGTCTCTTTCGATTCCTGACCTTGTGACTACTATGGTGATTGGTTAAGAATTTCCCACAGACGGCACCAAATTTGTTACGGGAATAACAAATGCTACCACAGTATAGTCCTTAAAGTTTTAGCCAAAAAAGAGATAAGCCGAAAAGATCCCTTTATTCATAGATAGGTCTTTCCTATTTATAATACACAAATTAGTGAGCAGTTACTTATGTTCGCGCTTTAAGCGCCACTAACCCACTAACATCACTATCCCTATAATTTTGGAACAAATAACTAACAAAGTTTGACTCAAAGGTCAAATCGTGTGTTTATATAACAAGTAAGAATACACTAAGTCTAATCTACATTTTAAGCCGAGTTGGGCTAGTCCTTAAATGCGGTCAAGTCTGCTCTAGTTTGCAGAGCTCGAAATCACTGATCACATGCTCAACTTATCCTCTTTAGGTCCTCACTCAATCTTGATCATCTACTCATCGCGTTCTTGATCCAACCGATCAACGTTTTCCCTGATATCTTCGAGCTCGACCTTCTCTCAAGCTCATCAACGCTGTATTTATCTTCGAACTCGATCTTCTGATGAACTTGATCTGCCTATGATCTCATTAACTCTGTATTTATCTTCGATCTTGATATGTATTTGATCTCGTCAATGCCGTAGAGCTCGTCCTTTTCTTCATTTCTTGTCATAATCCAAATTCGCGGTCTTCGTGCTCGTACTTATTTGGGGGAATCCCCCCTTATCAAATTGAAGACTATCACTAGGAATAAAAAGTCTAATATTAAGGGTTCTAGTCAATCTCTAAAAGCTTTTATTGTTTCTAGTTTACCTAAAAGTCAGTCCATGTCTTGAAGTTCTGTTTCTCTAAGAGAATGATAGAATATAAGACTTGGCCACCCTTCAGATAGAGTTTTAGCTATTCTATTGAAACAATGTAATATATCTTCAATTTAAGGAAGGAAAATGTTTTTTGTGATTCATGTCAACTGGGAAAATCTCATTCTTTACCATATAGCAGATTTGAGTCTCAGTCTAATCATGTACTAGACCTGATACGTTCGGACCTGTGGGGACCATCCCCAACTCTTTCTAAGGTTGGTTTTAAATATTATATCTTATTTGTGGATGATTATTCAAGGTACACTTGGGTATACCTCCTAAAACAGAAAGGAGAAGAACTAGTTCTTTTTAAAAGCTTTAAAATCTTTGTTGAAAATCAGTTTAACAGAAAAATTAAAGATTTACAATCTGAATTCGGGTATTTTGTGTCTATTGCTAGAGAGTGTGGTATCCTACTCATAATATCTTATCCTCACACCTCTGTCTGAAATGGCAGAGCTGAGATGAAACACTGCGTATAGTGGAAACAGGGTTCACTCTATTAGCTCAATCAAGGGTTCATTTTTGCTATTGGCCAGAGGATTTTCTTAATGCATCATATCTAATCAGCAGACTCCCTACATTCATCCTAGGATATTTATCATTCTTTGAAAAACTTTTTTAAATCAAACCAAATGACTCATTTTCTTAAAAAAAATGGTTGCGATTCTTTTTCCTGTTCTAGACCCTATCAAGCTCATAAGTTTGAGTTTCATTATACTAAATGTGTTTTTCTAAGGTATAGTGACACTCATAAAGGTTATAAGTATCTTAGTTCAACTGTCAGAGTCTGTATTTCTAAGATAGTTGTTTTAGATGAATTGTAATTTCTTTTTCTCACTAGGTTTCTAAACTTTAAACAGTTTGAGTCTGTGTTTGACTACACTTAATATTGGTTTTGTTGTACCAGGTCTATCTTATCCAATTTCTATACCTAGTTTAAATTCCTTAAGACACCATATTCATACCAGAACACCATTAAACTCCTTAAACATGCAAAAACACCACATTCACCAGCACAGTCGAATGCAAACATATGACCTACTCACGCAAACAATCATAAACAATCTGAAACTAGTTTACCACACATTCAACAAACACTCTACACAGACAAACCACCTAAACATGTCACTCAATACCATACACACACTATATTTAGCACTGATCAAGCAAACACGGAACCAACTACCAAGTTACACAATATTGCTAACTAGACACAACTACGTTACCATATTCCACAAATCTTCATCCTATGAAAATAAGGGTAATAAGTGGTATCAGTAAACCTAATGGTGTTTATAAAGGTCTTACCACCACTACAACAGGGGTTTTATAGAGCCTACGAGGTTCTTTGATGTTATGACTAATCCTATTTGGTTTAAGGATATGCAGGTTGAATCCAATGCTCTAGTTTAGAAGAATACCTAGTATTTGGTTCATTGGGTTCCTACCATGAATTTAGTTGGTAATAAATTGGTCTACAAGGCCAAATATAATACAGATGGTATTATTCAACATCATAATGCCAAACTGGTGGCTAAAAGTTTTCATTAAACTCTTGGTGTATACTTCACTGATACTTTTAGCCCACTGATTAAAGCCTCTACCATTAGACTCATCCTAACACTACATGTCTCAAATAATTGGGTGGTCAGACAACTAGATATCAATAACGCCTTCCTCACTGATGAACTAATAGAGACAGTTTTAATGAAACAACCTGATGGTTTAGAGGATGCTACCAATTCATCTCATGTGTGTCAATTACACAAAGCTCTATATATGCTAAAACAAGCCTCAAGATCCTAGTATTCAAAACTAAAAGACAACTTACTTCACTGGGGATTCAGAAACTCTCAGATCGATGTATTTATGTTCTTCTATGAGTCAAGCCAACTGATAATCATCATACTGGTCTACATTGACGATATCATTATAACATATAATCAATCTTTTCATTTAAAAAAATTCATTAGCAGACTCACTTCTATTTTTTATCTAAAGGATTTGGGAGACCTACATTATTTTTTAGGAATAGAGGTGTTTAGAGATGCATTATGTTTTCATCTCTCACAACGACAATACATTCGCAATTTAATGACTATAGTAGGACTTACCAGTGCCAACTCATGTTCCACTACTATGCGTGTTACGCCCACTCTATCCTTGCATGATGGAGAACGTATTCTACAACCTACAACATACAGAAGTATATTAGGATCTCTTCAATACATGCTTCGCACATTGGCAGATATTGCCTATGATGTGAACAAATTGAGCCAATTCCAATAAAAACCTACAAATTTACATTTACATGCGGTGAAAAGAGTCTGTCGTTACTTATCTCATATTGTGTCGTTAGGCCTTCATATCAAACCCATTCCTGAGCTTCAATTGAACGGTTTCACATATGCAGATTTGGCCTCTTCTGTTGATGATCGATGATCTGTCGGTGGCTATTGTGTGTTCTTTGGTGAGACTTTGGTGTCGTGGTCATCAATGAAACAACACACAGTGGCGCGGTATAGTACTGAATCCGAGTATTGTTCCCTTGTAAACCTCTCAGATGTGCTTATATGGCTCAGCGTTGTCTTAAGAGAACTGAATTTCCCAATTTCACGACCATCATTGATATGGTGTGACAATCTAAGGGTTAACTCTCTCGCATCGAATCTTGTGTTTCACGCCACGAGGAAACACATTAACTAAATGTTCATTTGGTTAGATACATGGTTCTTTGAGGAACCCTCGATGTCCACTATAATCCGTCGCATGATCAGATAACTGATTTATTGACTAAGACTCTCACGCAAATATGTTTTCTCTTCCTAAAAGACAAACTCGGATTGGTTAACTCAACCCTTCACTTGAGGGAAATGTGAGAAATATAGCATCTCTAGAGTCTCAAGAAACTGGTTCGATCCTCTATGGTAGTAGAAGAAGAGGCACAGTATCAAGAAAATGGTTTGATGTCTTGTGGTGATAAAGAAAAAGAGACATTATCGCAAACATGTGTTAAAGTACTTAGGGTTTAATCCGTAAGAAATATATACTTTAGGTCAACCTTGGACAGATTCAAGACCAATTCATAAAATAAAAAGAAGAAGCCAAAGTTAAAATAAAGACTTACAAGCCTATCTCTTACAGCCCATTACATTTACAACTACTTGCTTTATTCTGTTACATAGAAAATAGTATTTTACAGGTAATGATTGTATAATAAGGATAAAATTTCTACTACTAGGTGATGTCTCCTAGGTAACTGATTGTCGTGGATTATCCACCAACATTATTGTATCAATATCTTGTAAAGAAAAAAATAAAGTATTCTATGAAATAATAAACATAAGAAATTTTCACTCTAAATATTACTCCATTTTAACTCTAACAAATTGTTATCATAGTAGATTGTTGCAATAAATATTGACAAGTCTTTAAACATAAACTAGTCTCTTGATTATCCTTTTTTATGACAAATAGTCCATCGACTAAAAAATTCCAGATTTAGTCTATTGACTGTCTATTTTTGTGACATATAGTCCCTCAACTAAAAAAAGTGCGGGACTTAGTCCATTGACTATACATTTTGGATAAAGTTAGTCCCATGTTCATGTTTATTTAAGGGACTAACTTTATCGAAAATGGAAAATCAAATGACTAACTTTATCGAAAACAAATACTCAAGAGACTATATGTCACGAAAATGGATAGTCAGCACACATGGGGATATGGGAATAACTTTACTTAAAGTGGATAGTCAATGGACTAATTCCGGAGTTGCTTTTATTTGAGGGACTATGTATTATGAAAATGAATAGTCAGTGGACTAATTCATATTCAAATCATGTTGACAATGGTGCCTACATCAACGACAAAATCGAAATATTTTATGGGGAATCCAGCTTTTCGTTAAGGAAGATTAGGTTGAAATAAGTTTTGGTATAGCAAGGGTTGTGTAAGTAAGTTTGTAGAGAAAACATTACCATCAGAGATAAAAGAATAAGAGAAATAAGATCTTTGAGGAAGGGCTTTATGTTGGATTCCAATGAATGTAAATAACAAAGTTTGAAAGATTAGCAGTGAGAAGACTGCTTCATGCAGATGGAAGAAGGTATGAAAACTTCTTAGAGAAATCAGTTGTGAATTGCGTATACTTGAAGAAACATTTGAATCATTTCAGTTTTAAGTAAGGTATGTTTATAACTGAACATCTTGATAATTTTTGTGACGCTTTATAGAAGCCTTATTCGATATTCTCAAGTCTCAAACATATTCTTCCAAAAATTATGTCAAGAAACACGTAAAAATATACTGAAAAATTAACAACAAAGTAATAAATTAGTTTGAATACATAGATTTATAGTGGGTTGGAAACTTTCTTACGTCTATTATGAGCCATAATAAATACCATTCCCATGATTGTTCAATAGTAGCAACAACTACAAGATAAAGATAACTGAGAAAACATAATGTTTACAGAAAATCCAAATACATAGCTCGCACTCGACACTTCTCCAAGATCATTCTTTGATCTACAAAGTATCTTCTCTTTTTATCTATGTTGCACTCTTCACCAAAGTTTTGCTAGCTTCTTTAAATTCCAACAAGCATTGTAACTGACACCTTATACCATCTCTCACACTTAACAACTCAAGTCTAGACTGCCACCTACTTGGCTAGTGTAGACTCTACTTCATCCATAGTACTTCAGACCGAATAACTCACCCTAATGACCTTTAGGAACTCGACCTCGCTTAACTTTACCAATTGTCTTCCCAAGTAAAGCAACAAATGCTTTTGCGTAGGCTTCCTAGTATATGAATCTGCTTGGTTTGACTAATGGCTTCCTACTTGAACTAGTCGAAGTCTTGAATGATATTACTCTGGTATAAGTAGTTGTTTTAGCTTAAACAAACTTCCATGTTAAAGCAGCCAATTTTTTACCAAAGTAACTAACGCTTTAACAATTCTTAGGCTTATACAGTCGACGTCTTGACAATGCTTTAGCATACACTGTCAAAACATTCAATCGGTTATGCTTTTCTTCACTAAGTCAGAATCATACTTCCACAATTCTCTATCTTGGTTTTGAATTCTCAAAATAAAATACAGTTGTGGCTCTACCTACCCCCTCTACAAAGGCCTCAGAAGCTTCGACTATGGACCAAGTATAAGCAGTGCTTGAAATTCCTCGTTGTCACCGGTAAACTAAACACGACTGCTCGGTTGTCATCCGCATGAACCTTTTCTAACATATTTTTTTCATTTTTAATCATATTTCTTATGAAATGGAGTTTAACATCAATGTACTTAGTTTGTTCATGAAACACCTGATTCTTTGACAAGTGTATTACATTCTGATTATCACAGTACAATATTAGAATTTCTTACTACGCCTCAAGCTCATTCAGTATTCATTTCAACCATATAACTTTATTTATTGCTTCGGTAACAACAATATATTCATCTTTAATGGATAAAATCGCTACTAAAGATTGAAGATTAGTTTTCAAACTCACAATACTTCCAAACATTAAAATCCAATAAAAAATTTCTTAGTGTGCAGACAACAAGCATAGGTATAATCAATAAAACCCTCAACACATTCAAGTTTCAACCCAACTTCTCATACATTAGTATCAGTTTAGTAGATCTCTTGATGTACCTCAGAACTCACTTAATAGCCTACCAATGCTCCCACGAGGGTTCGCCATTGATAAGGGGAATAAATAGTTGGAAGAATAAGATAAATTAGTTAGACAATTAGGTTTTATAAAATTCTTGTAAAGAAACACAAAATGTGTAACATTGAGGGGGGCTTATATAATAAATAATAATTATGGTTAAGATTAGTAAAGTGATGGGGTGAAATGACCATAAAATAGGGTAATTATGTAATTTATTGACTCATCCCTTGAATTATATAAAGCAACACCCCTTTTGGGAAAATGGATCAATCATTACTCAGTCATTACTTTATCATTCATTTTTTTAGTTTCTCTCCTTACTTTTCACATACGTCTCTCTGTAGCTATTCACTTCCAAACATAGCTTAGACACATAACCCATATAAGAAATCTTAAAACTATTAGACATGAATTGTCTCACCGAGCCCAAAACATAATCTAAATCAGGCCTACTACAGACCATGACATATATTATATTTTGCACATCATTATAATGAGGAACTTATTTCATTTTCTACATTTGTACGCCTTCATAATCAACCTTTAAATATATTAATTGTAAATGTTGAGAGATATGACAGATGACTGGTTTTGCCTCTATCACACCAACTTGTCAAGCACCTTCCTCAGATAACTTGTGATAGGAATAAGGTTCCTCTCCGTCTATCTCTATTTATCTTTATTCCAAGATTAATGGGGAACATTCCTCACAAAAATATGTCAAAGTGATAAACTCTTTGGATCAGGAAATAAAATATTAATCAAGTCAAGTGTCTTTTTATTATTCCTTTATATTCCTATTTATATTTGTTTACAACAGGGATTTTATCTCTCCACTATTAATTACATAATCTTCTATTGTGAGGTGCCTTAATGGCCTTTAACACATGGTTCATTACTTGAACTGTTATTACACATGTTCGTTTGTGAAGCCTAATAAAATGGTGTGCTTGTAATAATTCTCTTGTGCTGATAACTAATCCCAGGATATCCTCTTACTCGATCAATAAACCTCTTACCTATCCTCGCTTACCGCTTCAGATTTACTACTCATTCATTTTCACGTTTCCCTTTGCTACTGGGTTGATTAGTTGTATTCTTCTCAGATTAATATCTCTCTCGATCGATAAACTTTCTGCATTCTGTCTCTAGTTGGTCATTAATTCATTCTTGATGTGGCCTTGCCTTGCCATGTATAAGGATCATAACTTTTCAAGGAAATATGGACTATCAATATTTCCCTTAGTCATTTAAGTAATTCATTGAAAAAAGACTATTTGAAGAAGTGTAAATAATAAAGGCGAGTTAAGTGACAAAGTTTGCATAAATTAAATTCTTTTTTTTATTTCATAGGGGGACCAAGTGGCATTGGTGTGGCTTTTAGACAAGTTGTGTCTGTCTAAAAAAGGTTGATACACCTAACAAAACTCCACTTGTCACGTCTAGTTTCTGACATACATAGGGCCCCCTCACATGGAAAAGTAAAAAGGCGTTTTGTTTTTTCAGGGTGAATTTACCATTTTCAATTTAAATATATACTCGAATAGCTAGGATCGTTAATCTTATTTCGATCATGTGGAGTAAAATAACTGTAAAGTTCACGATAAAAACCGTAAATCACAATTGGTGCTCCTCACTTGTTAATTTTTGTTGAGGAATGTTGAATAACTCTACTCTAGTATTCATACCGTCATCATTGTCGTCTCTTTGATCACTCTCGCGTTCGATAATAGGTATATTTTCTAGTCGTTCTGTGTTATTTCTTTTGTCCACTTTGGAGATTGTGTTGGGGGGTTGAACCTAAGGAACTTTTTCGCCGCCGATAGCTTATATGCTTAATAACCTAATAAATACCTTGCAGTATTATACCCCAGACATGGATCCTAAAGCAGCATCAAATAAAAAATCAAGAGCGCCCTTCAATATTCCTTTTAAGGAATAGGTGGAAACCAAAGATTTTTTGGATCTCTACTTCACATGATTAACACCTAAATACGATTAATTATCAGGGAAAGTACACTAAGAGTATATGAATAACTATGGCCTCCCTGACGCGGTTGAAACACGTATACCTGCCCCTGTGTGAACAACCTCACGGAAGGTCGGGAAAATAAAACATGCTTGCATACCACTATCTTTGATTTTGGGCTGTAGTTAACTCTTCATTCTTTGATTTGAGACTTCCTTATCAATATATGCATATGCCCCTCACAATTGACGGTAAATAGTTGATGTATGATCGTGAGTATACTAGTCATCTCCAAGGTGCTACAAATCTCGGTTTTCTTGGCAGACCTTTTAGCCACCGCGGATGTGACTAGATCTCCAGGTCACCTGTTTTTTATCTTCAACTGAGTGGTGTGCAAAAATTAGTAAAGTTACCCTTATCGGATAAGAAATATAATAAAAAACTCATTTATTTTTGTATCGGTTAACTAAGAGTATGAAATTGCTTTGGAAAAACTACAACTCGAACGAAGGTGGATAACATCATATAAGATAAGGATTATATAACATTTTTTGAATTTCTCTATGTGCTGAATTTTGTTCGTGTTTTATAAAGGTGTATATGTTGAAAAACATCAACAATGGTGGATAAATAGAGGTAATATCGTTAATTCACTTCACCATTTCTCAGCTACGATCTACTCAACATGAAATCTTAAAACCCACCGTTTGTTTATTACAATAAATAGGGAAATATAAATCTTAAAAACAGAAACTAGTCATGTTGTGGAGCCAAAAGAACTGATTACTACTAGAGGTAGAAAAAAGTCATTTGCTGCAAGTCGTCAAGTATGTGAAGAGAATAAGGTCGGATGGTTTTTCTTTAATGAAGTTGTTTGTACAATGTACTACATGTACGAGCATGGAGGAGTTCTATCTCCGCCTCCACATAGTCGTGAATAAGTTTATGTCATGTACAATTATTTGAAGTCAGAACTAATGGTTTGGATGTTCGAACTCTCGTACGAAGTTAGGCAAGAGGTATTCAAAATGTTTTTAATTTGAAATTACTGATTTTATTACAAAAGATATGATAGGTTATGTGAAGGAGCGCATTGCTGAACAAGCGTATGCGTTAATAAATTACACAATTGTTGAATGATATGAATTTAACTAAAATTATGTGCCTTATCACAATTTATGTTTAACATTTATTTAATTCTCATAAGTTAACGATGGATATGACTTTAAATAAGTTATTCTCATTGTGTATTGATGTTTAATGATGTGTCTTCATATTATGTTCAATGTTATCACAACTTATGTTCAATGTTAACGCATATAAAAGCAAAATTATACTTTATTATCCCATAAAAGGCGATCAAAGCTTTTTTTTTACCTAAACATTTTCCCAAAGTATTTATATTGCAGAAATATGTGCGCTAATAATATCATATATCATGCTCATAGTAAAGGTTATAATTTTTCCCAAAACATTTTCCTGAGGGATTTATATCCCATAATATGTGCGACAATAATCTTATATATTACGCCTATAGTGAGACCAAGGGCGATTTTTTAGCCCTGAATTTTTTCCAATGTTCTATATATCACGCATGGTATGCGATTTATGTCCAAACTTAACCTTATTTTGTTGATATTTATGGTTATTTTATTCACAAAGATAAATTAAACAAATATAAGATAATATAATGATCGTAAATATCATAACAATATCGTAAGATTAATAATAAGAATGTAAAATTCATAATAAGATGCAAACATGATCATAAACATCCTAACAATATATAAACATGATCATGATGTTCGCAACAAAGTAAAACAACCTATCTATGACCTCGGTAGTAGTGCATAAGACGGTAGTAGTCATCTAAACACTCTAACTTATCCTCCACCATCATCATATCATAATATCCCTCCATCTCGAGAATTCGATCAGAATTTTTATCTGTGTTCCCCTGATGATACATCATCATACCCTAATATATGTATTCAGCCTGATTGAAATTAGTTTGCCCACTACATACCATAAGTTACTTCTAACCCAGATAGGGTACACCATGTTTGTACTATCTTGTTCACCATCGTATCTTAGACCTCTACGGTCGGGGTGAAACATATCTAACTTAGCCAAATGGTTTCATCCTAAGGAAATCTAGGTCCATAACGTCTACCATTCTGATGAAAATGAGGTCGCAATCGACATTGTACCATTTAAATATGACCTGATTTTCGTGCAACAAAAAATAAATTATAAACTTTGACGATTTCGTAAGACTTCAACCTATGATCGATCCAACCAATATCATAAAACAGTCGAATAGATAGTAGTTAAACATAGAGTAAAAGTTATTTTACAACATCACGAAGAAGTTAGGATATATTTAACTCATAAAAAATGAAGCAAAATAAAGTTAAGATTTTAGAATATTAATTCAAAATTACACCGATCTCTCGAAACGTTGATATGGTGTGTCTAATATCATCTCAAATAGATGGGTTCGGGGTAACACTTTGCGGTGTATATCGATACATATGCGGTAAGGTGATGGCATATTCACTATATAACGTAACCATTATCTTAGGAAAATGATAAAAAAAAATCCAAGCCTCTAACATCTCAATAAAACTGTATACACCACTAGTACCATAGAGTAAATTATGCCCAAGTGGATGGTATAACTGGAGCAAAACCACGTGACCTTATTTATACATATCCAACGTAGTATAATGCTGAATAAACTGTAAATAATCGAAAGAAACAATATTTCTAGTCTTGTTGACCAATATTGAACTACTTAAACATATATACATAAAGTTGAATTGTAAATTTGACATGATTATCCTGATTAGGACTATTAGAAAAGATCTCTCGTAATCACGAAAGATGAACGTATCCACCAATCATACTATCTATCATTTTAAGCTTTGTATTAAGGTATCTCGATCGAATACCAATCATATGGAGCCAACCGAAAGCCTCTCATCTTCACTAGCGTACTCAATAAGATCAAAATACATACCTTTTATGCAAAGACCCATAATCACATCGAAGTCATCCAGTATCACCGTCATCTCACCAAAAAAATGAAAGGCATTGTTTCTGAAATCCTATGCTTGAGAAATGCTCAATAAGGTGGATGTTAGTATACCAACGAGCAAGCATGTTAATAAAAGGACCAACTGACATCGTTAGCTTTGTTATGAGTCTAGTGACTAATATCTCATTGTTGAAGAGTATAGTTCATCGAAAAACATCATAGTGATGGTTGACCCTAGAAGACGCGTAAAAAGAAATTACTAACAAAAATATGGGTTATTTAATTAGACATAAATTTTAAGAAACTTAAATCATCGGTGAATACGGTAAATATATCGTGCTATTTTTTAGGTCGACACAAACAAGGAACGTGACCATTGATGTTAGGAAACAACTCATCTGGGGCATGTCCTTTAAGTTTTCCAGATGGACCAGTATTGCTCTCTCCTACTTCAAAACGGCTCCTAAGAGGAGAAGAATTAGTAACATCATCGTGTGATTCTGGATGTCCAAGTATAACTTGGTGACGGTGATTTAGATTCGAGTGTCACACTATGAAAAGTTTCATATTGTTGTACAGTTATCTTTCTTGATTCTAGATGCGGTAGTTCAAGCAAACACTCTCTAATCAGAATCCTACGTCCATGAGGCATCTTAAAAAAACAAGAGTAAGTTTTTTTAATAAGATTATAAAAAAACAAAATTAACCAAACTATACACAAACTATCTATTTTAAAACTATATAATGTATCAGCGTCGCACGACATATGAAACGACTTAAAATAAACATATAAAACATGTAAAAATCGCAGAACGGTATCAACAAAACTGTAATTTTTTGTGCATTTAATACATGAAATGTTCATTTTTATCGCATACTCAGTCATAATAAACTAACAATTTTCGCACAAAATCTATGATGAGCTAGTTTGTAATCACACGCATCGTACGAGAAACATAAAATTATTCGTACCTAGTATGCGACAATATACATGCTCATTGCATGATGTATGCGACTACGAACTAGAAAATGTCACCCTAACTTTGAAGCTAAAGTGCTCAAATCTACCACGTTATCGACAAATAAGTATCATAAACATGGATTTATTAATAGTATACATTATTCAACCAACAAACCATCTAACAAAAGTAAAAAAAAAAAATATTTTCAAATTTAAATAATATTAAAAAATAAAATTCAAATAAATTATATCATTATATATTATTATATATGTGCTATTTATTTTAACTTTTTTATGCAGTTGGATTCAAAAAATCACAAACATCCGAGATAAATTTTTAATTTTTTTTTATGGATAAAGGAAAAAAATTATACTGCAAAAAAATTCAACAAAACTAATTTAAAATTAAGCGAACCAACAAAAATAAATTAAGATTTTAATCTAACATAAAAATTAATATCTTTTGTCTAAAATAAATATTTAAACAAAGATAAATATCGTTTTAAAATCTAATACAATTATTTGTATTTTACTATTTCATTTTTTACTTTTTATGATGATTTTCTCAATATTGTTTTGAGTAGAACTTAATTAATTAAACCTATAGTATATTATTTTATAATGCCCATAAAACAGTCTTAACAATTCATTTTTAATCAGAAATGATATTTAAATGTTATATCCATGATACTTCAATTTTACTGAAACAATTCAGGGGTTAGCAAATTTAGCCAAACTCTTGAATGGATATGCTAAGATGCCAAAGGAATATAACTTTAGGCGATGTTTCAAACGCAAAGACCTGTACTACACATGTATAACGTGACAAATTGCCGCTGCTTAGTTAATACTGTCAGAATTTTGTAAAAAAATATATTTTTGCCTTTTTATTTTTAATCTTAGTTTCAGATTTATATTAAATGTCTTGCTTTTTTCAATTTAGCTCGCAAAATAAATAAATTAAAATTATAACATCATTCAAGAAGTTGTGTTAGTATGATGAACGGTGGCCTGAATAATGCACCGTCTCTAGATAATAAATATATTTATTTACTAATTGAATTTTTTATGGACCGCATGCGTGCAAACGACATGACTCTGACATTCAAAATTCAAAAAATAATGTTTTTTAATCGAACGGTTATTACCTGTTTGATCTCCACTTTCCCTCCCTATATAAAGTGGCACTTGTCCGTCTAGGAAAAGAAAGAACCACATTTTCCTCTCTCGATCAACTACAAATTACCTCTCTCGATCAACCATGGCTACCATCGTCTCCGTCAAGGCAAGGCAAATATTCGACAGCCGTGGAAATCCTACGGTTGAGGTGTGTGCCGCTTTTTTATGCTTTACATATGATCTATCTGTTTGTTTTGTCACTCTCTTTTCGTCGATTCGATTTTAGCTGATAAATGTTCGAAACGGTTTTCGATATAACGATCGATTGAATTCTCTATATCTTGTTTAGGATTGACATAAGAGTCTAGTTTGAATTTGATATTAGATTAGCTCGTCTTGTTGAATCGTCGATGTTCGGAATCGATTTTGTATTTTGTTACATGTTGATTGTTGTTTATCTTGGTTGTTAAAGTGCTGAATTGGAAATGAAAACCGGATCTATTTGATTAGTTGATTGAATGGGGTGGGTTATTGTAGGTCGATATAGCGACGTCGGATGGTAAGAAGGCTAGAGCTGCTGTTCCAAGTGGTGCATCCACCGGTAATTCTATCTTTCTCTTTCGATAATTCATTGTATATGAAAATGATTATTTAGGAATTATTGGATTCTTGTATTTATATTCGAGGATCTTCATGCACTTATTATGGTTATGGCTTTGTTTTTCTGTACGTTAAAGGAATCTACGAGGCCCTTGAACTAAGGGATGGAGGCTCAGAATATCTTGGAAAAGGTGTGGGGAAGGTATGTTTCGTAACTTATTACTGCCTAACTAGAGAAGAGATTTGACTGTTTATCTCATGTACTGTTTTCTTTGTCTCTTAGGCTGTCGAAAATGTGAACAAAATTATTGGCCCTGCTTTGATTGGCAAGGTTAGTTTTTATGTTCGTGCACTGGTTTACGAGAATGACTAATTGGGTTTGCGGTTGATATGGGACATTATTATTGCATATGGAGTTTGCCTATGCAATTTGTGATTCTGTACTGAATAGAAAGCGTGGATAATAAGCAAATTGTGCATGGTGAAACACTTAACTGTATGTATGGCTTGACCTGAAATGGAATATTTTCCTACAGAACCCTGCTGACCAGACTGCTATTGACAATTTTATGGTTCAACAACTCGATGGAACCCAAAATGAATGGGGTTGGTGCAAGCAAAAGGTGCTTAACAACTGTTGTCTTTCACTTTGCGTGGTTTATTATATTCAAATATGCATACTGATTACCTCACCTGATGTGAATTTCTCAGCTTGGAGCAAATGCCATTCTAGCTGTGTCTCTTGCAGTTTGCAAAGCCGGGGCAGATGTCTTGAACATTCCACTTTACAAGGTATAATGTGTTCCATTTGGCTCAATTGCTTAGAAATTTTGTAAATTTCGCAAGGGATTATAAGTTTATGAGAAATTTGTGTTTGAGTTATAGTTAAAACTATCGTTATTCGTGTTATTTATCATTTAAACTTGCTTGTGAGGCATCAGTTCCAGCTCCTTCATACGTAGATATATAGGCTTTATGGGATGCCTCATATAGAGGAATCCTCCTCTACCCAAAGATAACTCACCAATTGATACTATCTTTTTTCCAAAAAGTAATTTCGAACTTTGTTTATTATTTATAATCATGTAATTTCTTTTGGATGCAGCATATTGCCAACCTTGCCGGCAACAAGAAGTTGGTGCTACCAGTTCCTGCTTTCAATGTCATCAACGGTGGTTCTCACGCAGGAAATAAACTTGCTATGCAGGTATCGATTCTAAAGTTTTCATCTTCATAGTATCTGATAAAAATCTATGATCTATTATGATACTGATCCACTTACGACTCCAGGAGTTCATGATCCTTCCTATTGGAGCTTCATCTTTCAAAGAAGCCATGAAAATGGGTGTGGAAGTATACCACAACTTAAAGGTATGTTAGACAACTATTTCATCTAAATTCATCGTTTCGTTAATTGATTAGGAACTTGTACCAGACTGAACATATAATGACATAGTCAACATGAATTTTCCACTTGATCTAAGTTCGGCTTCATTATGTAATTCACTCTTTCACAGTGATGCAATGCTAACTTTTTTTTTTGTTTCTTTTAGTCGGTGATAAAGAAGAAATACGGACAAGATGCAACCAATGTTGGTGATGAAGGTGGCTTCGCTCCAAACATTCAGGTTAAAATTTGTTTGTATCGTTAAAAATCTACTTCGATATCCATTCCATAATTAGTAATCTTATACCATTTGTTTATATGTTCAGGAGAACAAGGAAGGTCTTGAGTTGCTCAAGACCGCCATTGCTAAAGCAGGATACACAAAAGAAGTTAGTTTATTCATTAATCCTCAAGTCTGATTTTCTTTTCCTTATCTATATATCAGAAGTGACGATGCTTCTCTGTTTACCTCTTGATTTTCTCAGGTTGTTATCGGAATGGATGTTGCTGCATCTGAATTTTACGGATCAGACAAGAAATATGACTTGAACTTCAAAGAAGAAGTAAGCTCTTTGTTACAAGATAGCCGGTTTTTCATGATGGGAACTGTGTAATATGCTGAATGATTCTCGTGTCACCTTAGAATATAAATTTTACGGTACTGCATTTCTTAGCTATTGTTCTTTTGCTTTACATGTATATATCTATTTGCAGAACAATAATGGTTCCCAGAAGATCTCAGGAGATGCACTCAAAGACCTATACAAGTCATTTGTTTCTGAGTATCCTATTGTGTCTATTGAAGATCCATTTGACCAAGATGATTGGCCACACTACAACAAGTTAACTACTGAAATGGGAGAGAAAGTTCAAATTGTGGGAGATGATCTCTTGGTTACTAATCCTAAGGTTATAATTCTCTTCATGGATTAAGTTTATTAAGTTACAGATTCACCCTTTTGTTAAACATCTGTGTTTGCCCTCTTTTGTGTTTGCAGCGTGTCCAGAAGGCAATAGATGAGAAAGCTTGCAATGCCCTTCTTCTGAAGGTACCCTTAAGATGTTTTGTGAATAATTTTAGGGCTTTTTTTTCCGTATTCGTCGATTTGGTACGGCTGAGCTAATTTCTATATTGTTGTGTATTTATATATTGTAAAGGTCAACCAAATTGGATCTGTGACCGAGAGTATCGAAGCTGTTAAAATGTCAAAGCGAGCTGGCTGGGGTGTTATGACCAGCCATCGCAGGTTTGGAGTCAACTCTCATATTTAACAGAACTCTTAGGCTGTCTTTGGTTTGTCAAAATTTTCACTGAAAATGGAAAACATGTTTAATTGGGCAAAAATTAAGTTATTTTCTAGGAAATTTAGACAACGCCAAATTTAAGTTTTCTTTATTTTCTATTGAATTTAAGGCTCTATAAAATGAGTGCTGTTTTCTATAACACGTTATTATCTTCGGTAATTTTTTGGATTTCTGTATACATTTATATTGGTGTTTAAAAGAGCAAACTTAAATAAAATGTAGCTTTGGATCATCGACTCTATTTTCCTTATGCACTTATCAATATTCTCAATTTGCTTTGCAGTGGTGAGACTGAGGATACTTTTATCGCTGATCTTGCAGTCGGCTTGTCCACGGTAATCACTTAAGCTCTTTAATCTGAATCCAGTGTCATTTTTTGGGTAGCTAATGCGGTTTTCCAAATGATCAGGGTCAAATTAAGACCGGAGCTCCATGCAGATCTGAGCGTCTTGCCAAATACAATCAGGTTCATATACTGGCACATAAAAATAATTATGTTATATGTGTGCCTTAACTTCTCAAATTATGGCTAATCAGTTTATTTTTTTCCTGTGCTTTTAGCTTTTGCGAATTGAAGAGGAGCTTGGATCAGAAGCTGTTTACGCTGGGGTGAACTTCCGTAAGCCCGTTGAGCCCTATTAGAGTTAGGAATAGTAAGTGGTCGATGAGACCAGAAACTGGAGGTTTTACTTCCAAGGAATAAAGTTTGTAGGTTAATCGATTTTGGTTAACTTGCATATTTCGTTTCAAAAGCCTTGTTAGAGTTGCTCTCTATGCATATGTAACGTGATTTTACTTATATTATATCACTTCCTAATGCTGTCAACAGCTGTTATTGTAATTTTGTGTTACTTAATATTCAATTTTGTTGCTATACTATTTATTTGAACAAATATACAATCATAGGAAAAATATTTAATTTTCGAAATGTCAAAACCTAAAACCATATAACTCAATTTACGTTTTGTTTATGTCTAATCCTGAAAAAAGAAAAGTGAATCGTGCGATAGTGATTAAATTAGTTGGTCCAAAGTAGATAAAAATATTGAATTTAAAAAAAAAATCAATTTTTTTTCAAAAAAATAAATACAATCAAATAAAAATGATATAGGAGGTAAACCACAAATTGACAAGTCAGCAAGACCTCTGCTTACTAGGCTATTATTATTATTAATAGTATAAACAAAAGCTATTATTATTATTAATAATATAATTTGTTTGTTCCGAAATTTTATCCTTCGATTTGTTTTATACACAAATATCTAAGAGATTTAGTTACAAATATATTCAACTTTAAATCTAAGTAGTTATATAAATTAATCCAATATCCCTTAAAATTATAAAGATACTAATTGTAACAATAGTCATAAATAAAACTTTTAACGATAATGTTATATTTTCATGTAGTATTATCTTTCACTCATTGTTATAATCTTAAAATTTTTCATTTCACTCTCGGTCCAATTTTCGTTTTGGCTAAGCCTAGGACACAAAAAATATGGACATTTTGATAGCGTCTTTCGGAACGATAAAATTTTGTTATTATTAGAATCAAAACAATTCAAAATTCAAATACAATAGATGTCAAATTCCGACAAAAGAGTTTATATGTTCGTGGATGAGGAGATTCAGGTGGAACGTTCGATCTCAGTTAGAAGTATTGTAAGGTCCTCTTTGGCCATCATGACCTTGGTCGCTGGGTTTTTAGGTTGTCCATTCTGGTGGAAAACCTGAATGGACAACCTAAAAACCCAGCGACCAAGGTCATGATGGCCAAAGAGGACCTTACAATACCTCTAACTGAGATCGAACGTCTAGCTCAACAGTTAAGGGAGAAACAAGCTAAAAAAATATATTGTTGCATCATCAATTATTATTGGAGGCCCCCGAAGTCAAATATTTCATCCAAGCAGTAGATGCATGGGATGAAGACGAAAAAGATGATGTTATAAGACAAAGAGGAAAAATAAGCCCATAAAAAGAAAGAAAAATACCACAAAGGATCACGCAAAGAATAAAAAAAAATCTTCGATTGAGGATCTAATAACAGAGATAAAAAAAGGACTACGACACCGCAGGGATAGAAGGAGGAGCCGAACTCCAACATTTAAGTATGACCAGAGAAAGAGGAATAACATCTTATATACATCCCGTCTCCCTAAGCTATATGCATTTACCAGGCTATCCTCCATACCCCAGATACATTACATCCTATCATCTGAGTCAAGATGCTTTATCAGGTATACCCCAAAACACACAAGGAGTCTCATCGGGATATCCTCCAATAAGAGCAAAAAAAAAAGATTCATAAATGAACTCAAGAAATCCTACAATATCAACCAGGATACATTCACTTAAATTCAGCTTACTATGCGAATAAAGTGAAACACAACACCAAGTCGACGGCTGAAAAATAAAAAAAATGCTAAAGTTCGAACAAGCTTACCCATTCATTAATGGTCTAAACGATTATTATGAGGATGAGGAGCCTCATCTAGATAAAGATTCCCCACTAGACCTAAAATATTTTTTTGCATCATACCACCATACTATGATAACATAAAATGGACAAATACGATGACAAAAGAGGTCAGAAGCACCACATCTAGCAATTCAACAGTGAAATATTACAGTATGGAGTTTATGATGAGATAACACGTCGAGCCTTTTCTATGACATTCAGAGGAAGTGCAATGTAACAGTTCAACAATCTCCCGTGAGTTTTCATATAAAAAACTATAACAGTTCAACAGTCTCCCGTGGGTTTTCATAAAAAAACTATAAGATGCTTCAGAAGGTATTTAGGAATCACTTTGTGGGTTTAAAAAAATAAAAGAAGATATTGCAAGCAAATACATAATGATAATTTGAGGGAGTATACCAAGATATTTATTGTAACAAAATCATAATTAAAAGATTATCAGGATCTGGTGGCCCATAACACCATTTGGAAAAAAAGTTCAAGAAAGAACCATGTTTGATGCAATAATGAAAAAGAAAACAATAAAATTCGGAAATATATTGACCTAAATCAAATGATTTATCAAAGTGGATATTGTGGTGTAAATAAGCAGAAAAGATAAAAATTCAATGAACATTGTCACTTTGTTTTCTGTTAGGCCAAGATTAAGTTAATCCCAAATAGGCAAATCACAAGTTTTCTAAGGCATTAGAAGTAGCAAGAGAATAGATCGACCGCGAAGGGGACCATTCACATAATTGACAGCGTTAGTAGCTGTGATTTATGAAAAAAATCAAGGATAATATCAACTACAATCGACCTGGGAAGATACCCAGGCCAAAGAAAAACAAATACAAAACAAGTATTGTAAGTTCCATAGCGATACATGTCATTTTACTAAATATTGTCAAGATTTGTAGGATCAAGTCCAAATCTTAAATAGATGAAGGATAGTTAAGAAAATTTGTAATGAGGAAAACAATGGAGAAACTATGATAAAATTCGAGTGATGTTGCAAAACATGCCTAAGGCATGGATGAAGCTCAATGAGAATTAGATACCAACGTAACCATGGTAGCCGAGCGAGAAGATGAAGAGGATTACATACACCCATATCTAAACAGAAAAAAAATCATAACGATCACCGAAGAATACCATACTTTGGAGTCACAAAAAGATCAAAGAAAATGTAGACTGAAAAAATTGAGATGACGTGATAATTGGGAACATCCCCACACTTGTATAGGCACTTGTACTCGGATTTATCCTTTAGAGATGATGATCTAAGGAAAGTGGCATCTACCTACAATGATATAGTATTAATAACAATATAGCTGACACAAGTAGAGATCAAGAGGGTAATGATAGACACTGACAACTTAATTGATTAATCATGGGACAAGGAAAAATCATGAAGATTGGCATAAATATACCAATTGATTAAAGGTACAAAATTTTAAATTTTTAAAAAAATTATTTAGATATGATTACGTTGAGCACACATGACGTAACAAGAGTCTCATCCAAAGTTAATTTTCATCACTTGAATGTCAATAATAATTTTTACCCCATAATACAAAAACAAAGATCTTACTCCCAACAAAAGATAGAGGCAATCATTATCGAGATAGATAGACTGAAGGCCGTAGGACACATACGAGAGTCTCATTAACCAATGTTTACAGCTAATCTCGTTTTGGTCCAAAAGAAAAATGGAAAGTGAATAATGTACGTAGATGTTACGGACTTGAAAATTCATGTTCGAAATACCCATATCCACTACCAAGAAAGGGTCAGCTCGTAGACACAAAATCATGAAACAATATGATATCATTTATGGATATATTTGCAAGATAAAATCATATATGAATGAAATAAGATGACCAAAAACCCACGATGATGGTTACATTGCTACAAAATAATGCCCTCGTATTAAAAATCGAAAGTTAAGAATGTACGTAAACGTTACGGACTTGAAAATTTCATGTTCAAAATACCTATTTCCACTACCGAGAAATGATCATCTCGTAGACGCAACATCAGGAAACAATATGATATCCTTTATGGATGTATTTGTAGGATAAAATCATATATAAATGAAAGAGGATGACCAAGAACCCACGATGATGGTTAAATTTCTACAAACTAATGCCCTTCATATTAAAAAACTATCGGGGTAAACTATCAAATGTTGGTAAACACAATCTTCGCCACTCAAATATACATAAAAATACAAGCCTATATTGATGACATGTCAGTAAAAATCCTACATGAAGAATACCATATGGCAGACTTAGCCGAGATGTTTAGCAACCTCGGGTATGTGAATAAAAAATTAAACCCCAAAAAATACATATTGGGCGTTCGGTCTTGAATATTCTTAAGATACACAGTGACCCAAAAAGGGAATCGAAACAAATTTAATGCAGTTTTCCAACCTAGTTACAATGGAAGTTCTAAGGAATGTAGAGGAAAACAAAGTTCTACAGGGAAGACTATCAATTCTTAATAGGTTCTTATCAATATCCTCAGAAAAATTCCAAGTATTCTTTCTAAATATTGAAATAAGTAAGAAAATTCGAATGGAATCCAGCAGACGGTGCGGTATTCAACAACATTAAGACATTATTTACCTCTATAGAATTACTAACTAAGCCTAATAAAAAATAAAGCCTACACTTATACTTGGGAGTTTAGAACTACGGAATGAGTGCAATACTAACAAGGAGGAAGAAAGGAAATCTAAAGTCATATACTATGTAAGTAAAACTTTACCAACCAGCATAAACTGTATAATTACAATTAGAAAAATAATTTTAACATTGGTAGTAGTGGCTAGAAAAATGATACCATGTTTCCAAGCCTATTTAATAATTGTTAGGAACTCATTCCCTTATTAAATATATTGGAAAAGCCCGATGTGGTAGGATGACTGACAAAGTGGTCAGTAGAGTTATATCTCCAACTCAGGATATCTGAAATCAATCCATCCGGTCTGGATTTTCAGCATCTAATAATTAAGCCGCATACAAAGTTTTCACTGTGGGACTTCGCCTACCAAATATATATGGGGCAAACAAAGCACCACTCTTAACTAACTTCTAGTTAGTAGTTAGTGAAATAACAGAGCATGCTGAAGCAAAAAATGAGAATATAATTCATTACATAAAGAAGGTAATATATTCAATTTTTCAATTCGAACATCTTGAATTTAAACAAGTCTCAAGGGTTGAAAATGCAACAGCAAATGCACTTGCGTCTTTGGCTTGTGCATTTTCAGCACCATGCGTAATACTATCTAAAAATCCATTCATCGCACTGCAAAATTACTTATTCTCGACCTTCACAACCTATAAATATATGGTAATATAATAAGAATAATAAGAAGAAAAGGATTAGTGAATGCCAATAAAAAGTACTAGGTAGAAGTAGTGATATCCAAACATAGAATGGAGACACGAAAAAAAAAAGGAGACTGTAAGGTACGTATGGATAGTATACATATTGTATAAAAGATGAGTAGCCATACTCTTACTAAGATGTTGAGGCATTGATGAAGCAAACTTCATTGTAGAAAAATTATATGATAAAGCAGGAAGCGCTCAGTGATAGTACAAGGATTTGTACAAAAGAATACTGTTGCAAATCTATTATTGGCCAACTATAATAAAAGCCACAAAGTGAAAAGTAAATATATAAGATATATGCCAAAAAATAAAAAATTCTATATAATTCTTATCAGCATTAAGGGAAGCTCGTTCGATAGATGACCTCGATGACCTCGATGACCTCATGAAGAAGAAGATTTATAATATTTATAATGGACTACTTATCAAAGTGGGTATAAGAAAAATTAGTTTAAAATATCATGGAAACATAGGTAATAATAGTTTAAATATATGTTACATTTATGGGATGCCGAGATTTATCACTATTGACAACCAAACACAATTCCAATATGATAACATCACAAAATTCTACGAAGAAAATAAAATAAAAATATATTCTCTTCTCATTTCCATCCCTAAGAAAATATGGAAGTTAAATTCATTAATAACATAATAATTAAGGTCAACAAAAAGATGTTGGAAGAAGAAACATAAAATTGGTCAGGCTACCTACAAAAAGTGTTATAGTCATACCGAACAACATATATAACTGCCACATAAGAAACACCATTTTCTATGGTATATCGAATGAAGACAGTACTGCCAGCAGAGATATGCATGATATCCCATAGAATAACAACATATAACGAAGATAATAATTATAAAAACAAAAGAGCTATAATTGATCATGTTGAAGAAAGAAGGGTCGAAACTCACTTTCATTCAAGACATTACAAGTCACTAATGAGATACAATTCCAAAGTACGATTCAGTAATTCTGAGCCAAATGAACATATGACAAGAATAATTCTCCAACATCCACAAAAAATGGTGGATTGGAAAACTATGCCCAAATTAAGAATAATTGTTTAGGGTCGAAGTAAAAACAAAGACAAAAGATCCACACATTACTGGATAATATGAGAAATCACGTTCGGAACCCCTGTAATATAATGCATCTTAAACTTTATCATATTCATATGAAATAAAATCTTGTAACTCACTATTACAGATAAACGTATTTATGGGGAATACGTTTCCTTTCTCGGTAGCGCAAGAAGGCTTCCATATGGTATTTGACATCAACAAAACATTTTTATGCCAAATATACTACTTATATTTTATTGATAGAAATAAATATAGCTAAAGAAATGGTAAAATAATATATCGAGGGAGAAATAACCTTTAGAAATCATAACTTTTATGCTAAAAAATACAAACAATTGGTTAAACAAAAAATGTTTCAGTTGGAATAACTATATTCCTTATAACAAACAATTAATATACCTCATATGAAAAAAATAATCATATATTAAGATAAGGAAAAATAAGAAAACAAAAATTATGAATGATCATGAGCCCATCCTCTGAAAAATAAGCTACATTTGCTTTAAAAAAGAAAAAAACCCCCTACCAGAGAGTCACATACTCTGACCATACTTGTTTATTTTAGAAAACTCCAAGTAAAGAACGTAAGTGTTCTAAAGACAGTTCTCATCTTATTAAAATTTATCCATCAATAGAAAAAATAAAGAATGCAAGATGTTTCCCAGACATAAAAACTCATTCATATGGAAACAAAGAAAAGAGTACTCTTAAAAACCAAAATGGTCTTACAAAAACATACAATAACATGCCTTCAAAAGTATAGCTAGTATAACAAAGTACAAATTACACTTCATTTTAGTTAACATTCCTGGAAAAAACAACTTCAATAGTTAGAACGTCAGCTTTCTTTATACTTTTTGCTTTATCACCAGTGGTCTGAGCACTACTATCCCCCAATAAAATCGTCTTCATAGCAATCCAAATTTAAACCCAAAGGCTTTTGATCATTAGGAACATAACATACAAATTACCCAAGTTAAGTTCAGGGTATTCCAAATGAAAATGAAGCATCATTTGAAATGTAGTTTCTTTATCCATATTTTGAGAAGAAAAAATCATTATTTTCTTATAAGCGCGATTTGTAGACAAAGTATGACGCTCATTAACAAAAAAACTATAAGAAAGTTGACACTTCGACGATAACAAAATTAATTACCCTTGAAATTTTGATCTTTTGGCATCGACAATGATTTTGGAATCTATAAGTTGATTATCAATTAAAGACCAAATTTTCTCTGAGAAATCTTGAGAAGAATTAGAGTCAGTAATTTCTTCAGTTTCAAAAACATTTTTTCGAATAGAGGCTACTATTTCAAACATACAAACGGAAATATAGGTTTTGGATAAAATCATCATAGGCATATAGTAATGTGTTACCCAACTGAATACAAGGAAATAATCAACTTTAATATCTCTTCCAACAACCTCTTATCCTCATGAATAGTTATGAGTTCACTTTTTAAATGTTGCTTTGATATAGTCCTCTCCTCCAAAGCGTCTCTATCAACAACATTTCCTTGAATTAGATTAGAAGCTCATTTAAGAAGAGCTTAAAGGTCGGCATATAAGTTGAAGGATTAATATTATCTTGATGTAACATATTCAATCCACTAAAGATAACGTAAAATAAAATATATAGTTAAAATAGGTATAAAAAAAATCAAAGCATACAAAAATGCGATGCTAAATGTTAGCTTACATAAAAATCCAAAATCAAATGCATTTGTAGCATCTCCAAAGGTAAAATATGGAAAAAAGAGTTCTCTGACTAGTTAGTGCAGCAAAACGAGAAATAATCTTAGGAATATGATCTAACAAAAACATTTGCGAAGATAAGTCTTAAGAAGGATCATTCTGAATGGGTAAAGTAAAACGTTGAGTCACATGAATCCCAGAACTGGGAAAAACAAATATAGGATGAGATAAGGAAAATGATATTTGCATATATAGGGACAAAATGTTACTAGCTAGCAATTGGTAAAAGGAGTTGGTAAGGTGTTTGGAGTGATTCTAGAAAAATTATTAAAAAACAAGAAAAACAAGAAGTACAACAGAATGAACAACACAATTGATGGTTATAACCATATTCATTTTAAGGCTCACACATTTATACATACTAACTAAAATCATTATTGATTTAGTAGGAGTATCAATCATAACAACAAAATTTTAAACACCTCATGCCTTAATCCTTCCAAATATAGTCCTAAAGAAGAAGGTCTTGAAAACCCATGAATATGTTTCTTCTTTTGGTTATTACGAAGCTGAATGAGCTCTGTATACTCATTAAAAAGGACACCTCAAATAACTTTGTAGCATCACCTCCAAAGAATCTAGATCAAGTTCCAGAAAATATTCTTCTATAAATTACATATCAACTACAAAATCATAATAATATACTCTAACAGAATATGTAAGCATGTATGGAAATAGTAAATGAACTAGATATTAGCGTGGGATCCTGGAAAAGAAACTAAACATGGAATAAAAGAAGTTGTAGAAAAGGAAACATTATTTTGCTACTCATTAACCTCAACAAAATTTGCTTCACTACCACCCTCAATGCTTGGTTCAGTAACACAAAAAACTAAGGGGTAAACAACCTCATCAGAAGTTAACTTGTGTCTCTTACTTAGAGTCATATATTTTTCACTACCATCTTTATTCTCTTTGGGAGGAGAAAGTCATTTCATCTTAATAAAAGCCTCGGTACATAACCCAATAGCTTAATAAATTTAGAAAACATTATCCTCAGCCTTTGGCAAAACAAAAGGCTCAATAGTAATATTTTTTACCTTAGTATAAGGATTCATAGAAAAATATTTTTCAACAACCCATTTACCAACAAGCTTTTTCACAACACCTTTATTTTTTGGAGAGGGCTTCACAGTTTCCTTCGATGGAGAAGCCTTAACAATAATCCTTTCACCAGAAAGTGAACAAACACAAAAACTTCCTTTAGCATTAAGTCGATACCATAACCAACTTTCAACAAAATGCTTATGAGTCAAAAGAGCAATATCAAAGTTAGAAAAAATTGCGGTTTCTTCTATCAAAATAAAAAATAAATCTTTAATACGACCCAAACTTACTTTTGAACTAGGCAGTTTATTAAGAAGAGCTAAAAATAAATAAACTAAAAAAACAAATCAAATGGAAAAAACAAGTAAAGCCAAAAAGGTTAAGGAATAAAAACTAATGCTCCTCATACCTGCTTTCTCTAATTGGGTGCTCCGAATGACCAATACTAGTCTCCTAATTACTAGAGACAAATGAAAACTTATCTTTAGAAATCTTGTTTAAATTTGGAGGGCAGTAACAGTTTTGGAAATCTTTTTCATGGTAAAATGGAAGTAAGCGGTGGTTATACGACCCAATACTTTGTGGAAAACAAAAAACCCATATATCAAGAAGCAAAGGCCAATAATATTCAATAATATGATAACAAACTATAGCAAGCTCCAACAGTTCGGAGTAATTTGAGAAAGCCAAATATAAGTATCTTGGAAACAATCTACAAGTTATCGAGAAAAAGAAAGCGAAGATCTTGTTCAAGCATAAAATTGAAGAAAAATACATCATTATTTTTCGCATCAAATTGAGTGTGACACTCAAATGAAACCTAAGGGTTACATTATTTTGAATGGATCAATCAATAAATTTTTGACTTCATTCCTCCTCAAGAAGATAATGATAAGCCTGTTATAAAAAATAATAATTATGAGCATCTATCAAACTACTCGGGCGTGTAATAAGAGCATCATGCATAAAAAGAAACACATTCATGATCTATCATAGTAAGAGAAACATCACATTTAACATAAATAAAATGATCAAGAATACTAGAAACATGAAAAGCACGAGATACTGACTTATTTTTCTTAACTTTGATAATTTTCCTCCTCGAAGCACGAGTACAAACTAGACAAGACATTTCAGAAACCCTCTCTTGACCAGAAGCAGTGCCACAACCAGAATGACTAATTTGGTCTTTCTCACTATTAGACGTTGCACTATTTTCATCTCGCATCTCAACTTTACTAACGAATATTAAAACTATAAAAAAATATCTACAAATGATTGAAAATTGAAAGGAAAATAAAGAGATAAACTCACAAAAGAGAAAAAAAATTATGACATAGATGGATAAAGTATTTATAAACAAAATTGTATAACAATACAATTAACTTATCCAATGGTTGAATAAATTCTAAGAGAAATGGAGGGTCGGGATAAAAGAATATGAAAATACTGCATGTGCGCCTTGAAAATAAGTATTTGTATTATATGCGTCAATTTCTACCATCAAAATTGCATAATTACGTGCAAGTTCGTTAAGTAATTATATTTTTTTACGAAATTAGTTTGATGTAGTACAAAACATGTTTTTTTGTTGCATAATTAGGTGTTAACCGATTTCATAATTATATGCAAATAGTTTTCAAATTACAGTTTTGGTTACGAAATTACAACTTTATATAACCAGTATTTAAATTACTTTATCTAATTGATACTTATTATCCTTGTATATTATGTTTGTGTTTTTCCAGTAACATTTGTTATTGTTGGGTCTGAAGATTGTGATAATTAGTAATGGTTTTTTGAGACATTAAAGGCTCATTTACTTGGTCGTCAAATCACTTTTTTATTTGATCGTCACCTAGGTATTGTTAATATTGTCTAAATTATTTTCTTTGATTGCTACAATTCATACTGTCTTTATCATCTTATTGGGAATTTGAAGCATGCATTGAGATTTTCATTAAATGATTTAAGAAACAAGGTAATCAAGATTTTAAAATGGTGTGCTTATACACCCACTAAGATTTTATTTGATTTATATTTTCATGAATTTCTTACTAAAAATTGTTAGAAATCACCTACCTTCCTGAAAAGCCCTCCTCTTGAAAAGTACACCCACACATTTTTCGGGTAAATGTTACGGTTGTATGGATTTTGGTCCAACTGAATATTTTAATAATAATATCAAAGAATTTTATAGCTTTCCTATTTTAGAACTATCGGATAAAATTAGGGTTATGCTTATGACTCAGATGCCAAAACATTATTTTGATTGTTTGCATTGGTATATCGAGCTTTGTCTTAATATTAAGAAGAACATTAAAAGCAACATGGAAGAATGTCATACGTGGATTTTTCGTTCGTCTACTGAGGTATTGTTTGAAGTTCAATTGGAACCGGTTATGATTGTTGATATTTTGAACTACAAATGTAGTTGTGATAGTTGGAAAATTGAAGGTTTTCTTTGTTCTCATGCTTGTCCTATTATATTTAGTATATAAAGGAATACTTCAGCATATGTGGAGTCATGCTAGAGTACAAGTTCTTATAAGAAAACTTACTCGCGGGGATACCAATTTTATTTACTTTTTGTGAAGCTTTTGGTTCAAATTTGTCTCATACTATTCTTCAACCTAGCTTGAAAATGAGAACTGAAAGACCTAAGAAAAAATGTATTCTATCTCAAGGTGAGGAATTTCTTTATAAAGTAAAGTGTGGACATTGTAAATAACATGGTCATAATAGAATAATATCTGAAGAAAATATATAAAACTATATATTTTTGTTTTTTTAATTGTATATATTTTTTTCTTCCACTTTTATGTTTTTTCTTGAACAGTTTGGAATTGGAAATTTGTTTAGCTATGAAAGTAATCATTGTTAGTTGGGTGCGTAATTACATTATAATGGATTGTGAAAAAAGAGATCTGTTATGAAAGAAAACTAATTTAATTGGGTGCAGAATATGTTGTAATCGATTGCGTAAATACGTTTTAATTAGTTGCGAAATAATATTTTGGTTGCGTAAATAAATATATGTTTTGGAAAATATAATTCTAATTGGGGTGCGAAATTATGGTTTAATGGGCTGCGTAATCATGTTATAAATGGTAACAATTTTGACATAACAATATATAATCAAACGATAAAAGTAAAATAAATACTTCAAACAAAAAAAATGTAATTTAATATGTGGAATACTGATTCTTTTGATATTTTTTTATCTACATGACAAATTTAAAATACATGTAGTTCTGTTTCATTGATGACTTAATTATTTTCTGTTATGGTGATCTAAACTCCCTCAATCTAATCAAATAAGGTATGGATGAATTCTTCTCTCTCTTGGGTCTCAAGTTAGTATCGCTAAAATTCATATTTTCCTCTTTGGGATAAATAAACCCTTCCAAATGATCTTATCAATATTTTAAGGTACAAGGTAAGCTCTTTTTATGTGAAGTATCTGGGAGTCCCTCTCCTCATTGGCCGTATATCCTAAAACGACTGGCGTATTTTCCTACATCACTGCTTGTATAGGTTCTTAAACCTCTTAACACATTTTTTATGCCGGAGAGCTCAAGCTCATCAAGTATGTCCTCTTTGTTGGCCAGATATAATGGTCACCAATCTCCATTCTCCCGTCTAGCGTTCTTAAAAAACTATTACAAACCCTCTGACAATTCCTCTGCTCATGCCATGAGATGAAGATTTCAGAGGCATATGTGGCTTGGGCCAATGTAACACTGCCCATGATGGAAGGCGACCTTGAGATTTTGGATCTAAAGATGACGTATTTCTTTAAACAGGTTTGGTATTTAACTAGTAGAAATAAAAACTTAATCTGGTTTCATTGGATTAATGCTGAAAATATTAAAAATAATAACTATCGAGCTTTAAATCTTGTCTTTTAACCCTTCTTGAGTTTGAGGAAAATTTTATGTCATAGGTCGTTGGCTAGGAAAATGTATGGGTATCGATCAGTAATGAGTAGTTTAGTTCTATTTCGTACGACTCGTGACTTCTCCCTACCTCCCTAGTAACCCATTACGGGTAAGATATTATTCATGACTTACGGTTTGACAAAAATCTCAAGATACCAGACATCGTTCAGGATGGAATTTGGAACTCGCAATCCCAATTAAGATCGGCAACTGCCAGGAATCATCGCAACCTTTAGAAATTTAACAACCTCGTTTCCCCTCTTTTTCCTCATATCATTAACTACAACGACGTCCACTGTTGGATCTCCAAGGATGGAAACATTCAGTTCACAATCAAAGAGACCTACAATGTCATTAGTACGTCCATCCCATGTGTCAGGTGGGCTGGGTTAGTTTGACATAAGTACAACATTTCTCGTCATTTTTTTATTATATGGCTTGCAATCAGTGAGAAATCATCTACCCGAGATAAACTTATAAGAAGATAATTAAATTCCCTCCATATTGTGTCTTGTACAACTCTTGTATTGAAGCCATCAAACATATCCTCTATGATTTGTTAATTCACTCATAGTTTCAAGGTCTTAACCAATTCTAAGCTGAGGTTCACACTAAACGAATCTAGTTGACAGTTTACGATCAAAGAGGCGTCAAACCGGTCTTCCTATTGAAACCACCATCTTTGGTGTTCTTGCTTTGGTGCAGTAATATACCACGTCTAGCGGGAGCGAAATGCTAAAGTTTTTTGTTCCACTCCTACCCCTATCTCTACGGTATCACATCGTATGCTTTCTAACTTTTGATTCAGAATCTTTGGTACCAAAGTTGTTTGTCTAGTGTAATATCTACTTGAATTCCAACTCACCGTTGTTGTTCGTAGTCACCTCCCCCTCATGTTGTGGTTGCCGTTGTTGATTGTTGGACTTATTAGACCTATCGACTATGTGCAGTTTTTGTTGCAACGTTTACATGAGGTTTATATGACCGTTTTATTGGTCCCTCTTTTTATCTTGTTACTCTGTGGTCCACTCTCAAATCCAATTTTTTTTTCATACTTTTATGTCAATTTCTGAAATATATTTTAAATAATTATAAAAATAATTTTAATTTACATATATTTTTAATCAAAACAAATATGCGTTCGTCGTGATTCTGGATAAAAATTAAAAAATGTTAAATTATTATTTAAAATAATAGTTACAGAAGAAAATGATTTTTGTTGGTTCATGTAATAACTTAAATAGGCTCAATATCAAATTATAATTGAACACTTACCAGATATTAACCGGCTAACTTGCCCTAAAATTTGGTTTTCTAAATTAACCACCTAATCATTAAATCTAAAAAGACCATATAATTGGAACTATCCGTGGTCGATAAAGAGCTACCATCATACACAAATAAACAAAAACTAAAGTTTTAATTTGATTTCGTCAGGGACAGTTATAAACAAAGAAAGCATACATAAAAATACAAACTTTCCAAATTTCAAAATTGGTCTCTGATTCGATTCTCTCTGGTCGAGCGAGGGAACACTAAACCTCAAATGGATCTGGCTCTTCTTCTAAGCTCCTCAATCCCTTCATGGAACTCTGTAACTACTTTCTCTCTACTTCAATCTACTCCATCAATGTTCATATTCATTTTATATATTTTTTGTGTTTTTTTTCTCTTTTGATTTGGTTATAGGTTGCTATACTTGCGATTTACTTCTTGTACTTGGCGATTGCCGGTTCGATTCTACCTGGAAAACTTGTTCCTGGTGTTACTCTACCTGACGGCACTCGGCTTCACTATCGCTGCAATGGTTTGTTCTTATTTCAAAGATACTTATAGAGTTGTAGCGTTTCGGATTCGATTTTTCTAGTAACCTCGAGTTTTGATTGAATAGGATTGTTTGCGCTTGTTTTGCTGGTTGTGCTATTGGCGGTCGGTGCTAAACTCGATTTCTTGTCACTCACTGTAAGATATGTCGAAGTTTATGCTTGATTTAGTTAAGGATTAGGGAAATGCAGTTCGATTTGGTTTATAATTGGTGGTTCTGGTTAGTTGACTAAGATCTATATTAGATTTCTATTGCATGTATGGATGTATATAGCTTTTGAATAGATAGATGCTTCTGGTCTGATTGAGGAAATGAAATGAGGACTGTTTTTAGTATTTAGTTGGTTGTCAAGAAAAATCGGTGTTGTCTATTGTAGATGTTTCAAGAAAAGATTTCGGGCTTTTGTGTTTTTGAATGCTGTGCATATAAGTTTCATTATGAACAATTGATAGACTTGAACTGCTGTTTCTCTGGTACCGTGCGAAAGTTCATTTGGGTGAAAACCTGTATTAAGATTGAGAAAAGGAGGTCTGGGGTTTCTCATAATCAACTACCGCAATACACTATAATGATTTTTGTTTTATAGCAGTCATGTTGCTTTTGTTTTGTCTTAAGATTACAAGTCAAATAAAAGCGAACTAGATGTCGGTGGTAGTCAAGATTTTGTACTTTGGGATCCGACTATGCTGATTTTCAGACTGATAGCAGTAGAGTGCTTGCAGGTTGTTGCGGATACAGGACTTGAGTTGCTTGCAACAGCTTTAATATTCAGTTTTCTCGTAAGTAGTTTACAGATTTTGCGATTCAGTAGTTTGTTTACAGCTTTGATATTGATTTTCTTTACTCGGCTGTCTATTTTCTCGGCTGTCTATTTTTCTGTCAGGTAACGTTGATATTATATGCTGTCGGTAGCAAGTCCTCCAATAAGGGTTCGTCACTAAAGCCTCATGTTACAGGAAACCTGATCGAGGACTGGTACTGCTAAGACATTCGCAAACCTAACTTTACACTTGTTCAATTCGTTTTGCATTCTGAAATATATATTAGAAATTGGGAAGAACTGCCTTGCAATGTCTTTATAACAAAAGAGCATTAAATAACACCGTTTGGGTGAAAATGAACAAGAAGAATCCGAAGAGCCTTTCTACTTAATACATTTCGTCCTTGAAACTGAAAAAGTTTGTTTAGGATCTTTGCTAATGCTTATTTAGTTTGTTATAAGGTTACCCTTTTTTTATTTTTTAGGTGGTTCGGAACACAGCTGAATCCTCATTTTATGGGCGTTGATCTAAAGTAAGTGTTTCAACAGCCTTTTATTGACTTTCCAAAGTAAATTTTTATACTGTTTCCTCCTGTTTCTCAAAAGGCTTCACAATGCTAATTAAATTTCAGTAACATCTGTGGTTCTTACCATATTCTTACAGACTTAACTGCACTCTGAATATTGTTCAATTATAAATCTTCTGTAGGTTTTTCTTTGTGAGAGCTGGAATGATGGGATGGCTAATTATTAACCTTTCGATTCTAGCAAAAAGTGTCGGACAGGAAACTTTGAGCCAATCAATGATTCTCTACCAAATATTATGTGGGGTAATTTGCTATTAAAAACTCTCCAAATACTCAGTATTTTTATTTGATAGCCATTGCTAATTAGTGTTTCCAATTATATATCTTTCCAGCTTTACATACTGGACTACTTTTATTTTGAGGAGTATATGACATCTACGTAAGTATACAAGGCCTTTCTCTTTCTTGAAGTATAGTGAACATTGTAAGTCTTACGAGAAGCACTAGATGGTCACTTTTTATCTCAGTTTGTTGGAACCATTGCGCTTACAAGCAAATACTTAATGAGTTTACGATGTGGCTTTTCTGACTTTTTCTTTCTTATCAGAAAGGCAATTCATGCATAATGAAATGTCGTCTTACAGTGTTCGTTGGGCTTTTCCGCATTCTTTTATTTAGTTTTCATGTAAACTTACAATTTAATTTTCTCTCATTTAACTAAAGCCTTAGAAGTCTATGTCAAATTGCTAAGTTCTGCTGATCGGATTTACATTTATGTATGCTCTTTGCAGATGGGACATAATTGCAGAGAGATTAGGATTTATGTTGGTGTTTGGAGATCTCGTTTTTATTCCCTTCACTTTTAGCATCCAGGCATGTATCTCTAAAGATATAAAAACTTAATACGGTGGTTTAATAAGTGCTTTCAACTAATAGATTGAGCCTTTATATAGGCTTGGTGGCTTTTAAGCAACAAACCAGAGTTGCATGTAGCTGCAATTATAGCAAATATCTTCGTTTTTCTGATGGGGTAAATTACTGATCATTTTGCTGCTTCAGTTTAATGATCTAACTGACCTAACTTTATGATTATCACTGGGCAGATATATGGTGTTTAGAGGAGCTAACAAACAAAAGCACGACTTTAAGAAAAATCCGAAAGCACTTATATGGGGCAAGCCACCAAAGGTTGTTGGGGGGAAATTGCTTGCTTCTGGTTATTGGTAAGATTCAAGACATTGATTTTCTGTCTTTGGGTTTCATAGTTCCTTACCCAGCAAAACTCCATCATTATTTTGATTTCCTCTCTGGAATCGAATGCATTACCGCCTGTTACAAAGTTTGTGTTTCTAACTTTATGGTACATTTCATGTACAAATGTTAGTAACCAACGATAAGTAAACAACAATTGATTACATAATATTAATATCAGTTAATATAATTTATTTTCATGGAACTTATACTTTAGAACAACCCATGTATTACTCTATAATTACCAAATACTTTTAAAGAAGCATCAAAACAAATTTCTTTTTTTATGCAGAACAACTTCTAATATTATTATTTTTTTGTCAAAAGGGGCATTGCGAGGCATTGCAATTACCTTGGCGACTTGTTACTCGCACTGTCTTTCAGTTTACCCTGCGGGATAAGGTAATTGCAATATATTCTAATGCACTTAATTACATAACATTATATCATGCATTTTAAATATATAACGCTTTCTACAGCTCTCCTATCCCATACTTTTACCCAATGTATCTTCTTATTCTGCTCGTATGGAGAGAGCGAAGAGATGAATCCCGCTGCGCAGAGAAGTATAAGGATGTATGGGCAGAATATTGTAGACTTGTCTCATCAAGGATACTCCCATATGTATATTAGGGATCTTGAAGATTGGTCAAATGTGTTGTATTTCTTTACATTTTATGGGTATTTTGAATATTGGTCAACTGTGTTACGTTTCTAACGCTTTACATTTTTAGATCAAATCGACAGACTGGAATTATGTAAGGTTGTTGTATTTATAAAATAAAGGTATTAACACCTTTGGGTCTTCAGTAGTATTGGATATTGTTTGCCCATTTCTTACATGGTACTAAAATAAAATGATTCATTGTATTTGATAAGCCTTTTAAAGAAGGTTCGCCAACATGGCCCATCAACCTATTAAGTAATAAAAATTCAAAAGATTTAATAAAAGATATATAGATAGTTAAAATAAGACAACCAATTTTTTCAAATATCTCTTAGATAAAGATTCTAACTCAGTAAATTATATTAATACATCTAATGATTATCAATAAAATACTTTTTTAATTATTTTCATTAGTTTTTAATAATATAAATATATTTTATTTGCTCATCAAGTTAACTTCGGTTCCACATCGACTAAGTGCCTTAGTATTTACTAACTGAAACAAAATATTTGCAATTACAGAAATTTGTTTTAGTATTAGTAGTTGCAACCAGAAAAACGAGACTATATTTCCAAACGCATATAATAATGGTTAGTACTTCATTCTTCTTGAAAAATGTATCGTAAAAGTTTGATGTATCGAGAAGATTGATGAAATGGACAGTAGATTGAAGGGATTGTGATATACGCTTTGGGTCGAGAACGACAATCAAAACTCAAGCATTGGTAAATTTTTTGATAGAGTTCCAATCTGAGAGACCAATGTTACCAAAGCACTAGTCTAAAGATATTTGAAGAGTTAGAACTGATGGATGAAACGACAATCAAGGTGCAAGACAATCAAGGTGCAAGAGCAGAAGTCCTGCTCATATCTTCGAAAAGAGATATCCTAAATCAATTTATTAAGTTCAGATTTCTAACATCCAATAATGAAGCCGAATACGAAGCCACAATTACATGATTTCAGCTAACAAAAATATGCAGAGCTAGAAGAGTACAACTCTTCTCGAAATCTTAATTACTCGTCAACCAAACATCGGGGAAAATTTGTTTAGTACTTGAAAGATCTACAACGATTGTTCGTTGAGTTCAAGCATGTGAAATCTAAACGAGTCCTGAAAGATGAGAATTCAGCAACTGGTACACTCACATCTTTGGCCACATAAATAATCTTTTATGAAAAACCATCTATTACATTATCCAACCACATCCTATTGACATCCACGTCTACATGAGTAATGATAATAGAAGGAGAAGAAGAAGAAGAAAAAGATTAGATAACTCCAATCAAGAAATACCTTATTGAATGAATACTCTCCAAATACAAAATAGAAGCAAGAAAGATAAAGATGAAGTCAACAAGATTCGTCTAGAATTCAGACACACTATACAAAAGATGGCTAACTAAGTCACTACTTCGGTGCTTAGGCACAAATGAAGCAATTTTCGTTGTGGAAGATCTATACGATGGAGAAGGAAGTTCTCACTGTCGATCCAAGACACTATGCCAAAGAATCTTCCTCTAGGATATTAATGGCCAACAATAATGGAGGACTCGAAGAAAAACTAAAATAGTATGACACACGTCATCGATTCCCCAACTTCATACAACTACTGACAATGCTATTGGAAAAAGTAAGTTTCATTTCTTATTTTCAAACAAAAACATACTATTAAGAACAAAACACCAACGTTGCAAAATATAGTATTCTACTAGGAACAACAATTTTTTTATAAAATGCTATAAAAAAACCAAACCTAAGTCTCGAACGATTAAAAAATAGTTCTTAGACAATAAAAAGTTTCATCATGAGCACCGTAGAATTTATATCTATAATAATAATAAAAAGTATCATATAATTAAAAGTTAATCCTAAGACTAGGAAAAACAAGCTTCAACTACTTTAAAAATATAAAAGAAAAACCCTAATTGGAATACTGCACCCTAAACATGTGTGAAAAAATTCTTGAAAATTCTAAGAAAAGAATACAAATATGCAAAAATGAAGTCTTGACCTATTGAGATTGATGAGTCAATTGAAAAATTAAGAACTTTAATTGATTAACAAAAGCAGAAAGACTCATTAAAGAAAATTATAATAAAAGAGTACTCTAAAACAAAATAAGAGTAGTAATACAAAATTACATCCAAAATACAGCAAATTGTTTTCAACATTACACAAAAAGAAAAAGAGAGTAGTAAGAGTTATGTATGAATATTGTTTTAGAAGTAAATACATCTTCACCTCTGACAATGACCGTCTCAAAAAAAAAATTGGGCATTAGTACCATCAACATTATTAGTTCTTACGCGAGCAACTTGAACTTTATTAGTCCGAATAATATTTTTTAACACCACTTTTTTAAGAAGGTTATGAAAAATTATCATGTACTTTTTACTTCATTCCCTTACTTTCAATCTCTTCAAAGAGGTCATGAATATAGGCACTACATTTATTAAAAATAAACAAATGATGCAAGTTATGAGATTAATACTCCGTTATAAGTCCCTTGACCATTTACTTTCAGGGACATACTATCATAAGTAATCTAAATTCTTATTGGGGGTATTCCTCATGAAAATATAAGACTAACCTAGAACGATCTTCTATAACAACCACACGAGAAGACTCGATTATTTCTGTCTGATAAGTAGTAACATCTTGGATCATAGTCTGACGGTCACCAAAAAAAAGTTCTTAAAGTGAATTATTTTTTCACTTCAAAATATCCAATTGCTCATGTAATTCCGACTTTACAACTCAGACTTTGACAACTAATTAGTTTTTTGTCAATAAATGACCAAAGATCTTCCACAACAGTCAGCTCGGCCTTAGAAGTAATTAGTTTCTCTTTACAGACAGAAATAATGTTACCTTGAATAAAAGTAATTTTTTTAAGAACAGTTACCAAACTCGCAACTAGCCGAGAAGGTTTCATGGGTGTAAAGAAATGCACTCTATAACTTAGACAAAGCAAATGATTTATTTTTCATTTATTCATTTATTACAACCTTAACTTTAGTTTTGGGCTTCAATCTTAGATTGCAATTCAAGTTCAACAACATCTTTCTCTTTTAACAAATTTCAAGCTCGGTCTTAAACTATTTCTCACTTTTAATCTTAGCCTCAAGAGCAACTCTCCTTGAAGATTTTTCTTCTAGAGGTTTAACAACACCATCAAAAAGCGCCTGAAGTTCAAAAATATAAGTTACGTGATGTACACCTGACTGATGAAGCATGATCAAACCATTAAGAAAGTATTAGGTGACATATATACAATATATAATTAGTTCATGTACTAAGACATAAAACAAAGAAGTAAGTAGAAGAATAAATAAATGAAATCTCATATTACCTCAAATCTCAAACTTAATTGTCTTTTAGCTAGGTCCATAAGAGAAAGGTGGGTTAGAAGTTTCCTTTGGTTGGCTAGAGTGGCAAACTGAGTTAGTATCTCATAAATTTTCTCCATAAAATAAATAAATAATGTTGTAGCAGTAGCCTCAGCTGAAGGTTTACCTGTGTTGCATAATTCATCGCTTAGATCCAAAACCATGACATAATTAACATCTATATATGCAACAATAATTACTTCTAAAGTAGTTTCGAAAGACTTTAAAGGATCATCAACAATAATGGTGGATGTTTGTGGATCCGTTGGGAAGTTAACTCAAGCTTTGGTGGTGACAACCACATACTTTTCCATCACAACCTCTTGGTTAAATTCCTTAACAACTAAAGTAACTATCAAGTATGTGAGATCATGTACTACAACACCAATTGTATTAGAAACTTTGATAACAGTGTCATTATCAACATGGAATTCAAGATCCATAGGTGAAAAACTTACAACCTTAAGAATAACTTTGGCCTTATTCTGTCGTAATTTAAGATGAAAATACTCATCACCGTCATGCTTACATGCCATCTTAGCTTCAATAATTGGCTTAAAATTCATAACTTTAAAGTCAGTCTTCAGGCTAACCTCTAGTAGATCTTTTTTTTACCTTTCTCCTTAAAATGAGAGACTCGTTTTGGAGTTCAACCATTAGATAAAATATTATTTTAGAAACACAAGTAGAGAAGATGCTCATGGTTAACAGGTCTACCCCATCTTCACAGAAAGCTGCGTATGTGGTAGCAACACATTTCAGAAGAGAAGTGATAGAAGTTGAAACCTTTGAAATACATATATCAACCAAATATTTTAAGAAACAAGAATGGAGAAGAAATAATAGCAAAAGTACTTTATTGCTCGACTATGGGAGCCAGAGGCATACCACTCATTTTCAGAATTTTAATTATCTTAAGTGATAATTTTAATATTATCGGAAATATTACCTCCGCCCATCTAGGTTTTTTGTCGCTTATCAACGACATATCATATTCTTCATATCCAGTCTCATCAGCGAAATTGGGATAATATTCAATTTTATTGTTTAATCTAAGAACACTTACCACAATTGGTTTACAAACATCACGAGCCTCAATTTCGAACGTCATGGCATCTGTATAAATAATGGATATTTATTTTGAACCTCGCCGTCGATTTTTCGTCAAAATGCATTTTAAAGGTGTTCAACATTCTACCATTATGGTTGTCTTTGAGAAAAGTTTAACAAAAAAAGAATTTATTCTCCAAGTTTGTTCTGAGCACTCACGACTGGGACCTAATATTAATGGTAGGGAATCCTCGCTTGGGCAGCTTGGGGCTATCAAAATCCCGGTTAACGCCTAGGAAACTGTTGGTACCTTGTCAGTAATTATTTCTGAAACAATAAAACATTGTTAGATTTATCTATTCTCTCAACTACTGAACCACTCGCTCAAGATTAGTAGGAAGGGCCAAAGGAGCTGACGTGGCCAGAGAATATATGCCAGAAGACTCCATCTCTAACTCCTCATCCACGAACGTATAAGATATTTCTTCAGAATTCGACATCATCTAGTTTTGGGTTTTCTTCTTTATAGATTTTTTTGGAAGATTTTTTTTTCCATAGATGGTTCCAATTGATATGGTAAATTCTAAGTGACTAAGTGAATCCAGAAAGAGTTGGAAGCGAGAAAACTAAAATATTTGAAGGCAAAAAAATTATCTTTTCCAGGAAATTTTTCGGTCCATCTTGGAAATAATTCTTAGCAAATAAACTTCCAAAGATATTTAATATTCCATGAAGAAAAAATATCAAGGCTTCGCTAGAGTGAAACGTGCACAGCTTCAAGATTTGAGAATCGATTTTGAGACTTCACAAATGAATGATGGAAAACAATTTACCAGTTACTATTCTAAGACTATGGATATGAGCAACAAAATGCGATTTTATGGTGAGAATATGAAAGATATTGCCATTATGGAGAAAATACTGCGTTCATTGGCACCAAAAATTTGATTATGTCGTATGTTCAATTGAAGAATCAAAATACATATATGCATTCTCTCTTGAAGAACTACAAAGCTCAGTATTGGTCCATGAATAGAAGATGAACCGCAGTTCAACTTTAGAGGAGCAAGCTTTGAAGGTTTCTACTCATACTAATTTCTCAAACTTTAGAAAATAGGTAGAAGAAGACGAAAAGGATTTCATGGAAATAGATATGGAAATAGGTATTTAAAAGCCAATAGTTTTCAGGCAGGGGCAGATGGCCAGATCAACATTTTGACAAATCCAAGGTAAAATGTTTTAAATGTTATAAATTTGAACACTATCGTTCTAAATGTTATACTAAGCTGTCTAATGACGAAGAAAATAAAAGACAATCAAAGTTTATCGAAAATAAAGAAGTATAAACTATCTTGATGACTATTCAAGCTAATCAGGAATCTCAGTCTGATGTTTGGTATGTGGATATGGGCTGTAGTAACCACATGTGTGGAAATAAATCTTCTTTTTCTTATTTGAATGAAAAATTTCATTCTACAATAAGTTTTGGTGATTGTTCTACTGTGAAGGTGATGTGAAATGGTAATACTGAGATAAGAACCATGAATGGTTTTGTGGAAATAATCTTTAATATTTTTTATGTTCCTTAGTAATTTGTTAAGTGTTGGTCAATTGCTAGAAAAGGGTTATATAATCATTATTCAATGGGTGTTTATGAGATTTATGATCCTACTAGAGGAGCTATTGTTGTTGTGCCAATGAGTTCAAACAGGTTGTTTCCATTAAAGATTGAAAGTGTGCAAAATTTTCTGGTAGCTCAAGTAAAATATCCTTCTTGGTTGTGGCATTTTTATTATGGCCACTTGATTTTTGGTGGATTGAAGATCCTCCAACATAAAAATATGGTGACAGGTCTTCCTCATATTAGTATTCCAACCTAAGTTTGTGAAGAATGTGTTGTTGGAAAACAACATTGTTCTCAATTTACCCAAGGGAAGTCATGGCAAGCAAAATGAGTTTTGGAGCTAATTTATTCTGAAATTTGTGGCCCGATAACACCCATTTCTAACGGAGGTAAAAGATACTTAGTTACCTTCAGTGATGATTATACTAAAAAAACTTGGGTTTATTTTTTACAAAAAAATTAGAAGCTCTTTGTGCATTTAAAAGCTTCAAAGCTCGTGTGGATAATAAAATAAAAAAACTATCTAAGACCCTTCAAACCGATCGTGGTGGAGAATATTTCTCAACCGAATTTAAAGCTTTTTGTGACATTCATGGCATGCGAAGAGAGTTAGAAACTGCTTATACATCACAACAAAATAGGTGTATCAAAGAGGAAAAAGAGAACCATCCTCAATATGGTGAGAAGCTTGTTGGAAAGAGGGAGAATTCCAAAATCTATTTTGCCTGAGGTAATATATTTGAGTATTCATATCTTGAACAGAATTCCTACATATATTGTTCAAAATATGACGCCGGAGGAGGCTTGGAGTGAAAGGAAACCAAATGTAGATTATTTTAGAATTTTTGGCTGCATTGCTTATGAACACATCCCTGATGAGAATTGGAATAAACTTGATGACTGTAAAAACTAGAAAAGATTTATTATAACTTAGAATTTCAATACAAGTTAAAGCCATATATATAGGCTCTGAAAATATCTTATTATTATACTAGTATACTGTAATAAAATCTAGTCTAATCTAATAATATCTATAATAGATTACGTTTGAATATTGACTATAACAAATTATTTAGTCAATATATATTATTATTATTTCCGTTAACAATGACAAAAGGGACAATGTGTTTTTTTTTGTTAGTGAAACATCCAAAGCTTATAAATTATTTAATCCGTTAACTCAGAAAATTGTGACATGACGAGACGATATTTTTTTATGAAGAAAACACTCAGGATTGGAATAGGAATGAAACTACTCAAGTTATTTTCTTTGACAACGATTCTGAAGGCGAAGCAACTCCAGCAGCCTTTATGCCTGAAAATTCATTAGAATCAACTCCAACAGCTACTAAAATTTTGCCAACAGTAGTCAAAACTAATGATGAAGCAGTAAAAGCTAATGATGTAGCAACTCAATCTCTTCCTCGTATTCGAAAAAGGCCTGCATGGATGGAAGACTATGAGGTGATTGAAATAGATGATCCAGTAACTTAATTTGATTTATTTTCAGACTGTGATCCTATATCATTTAAAAGTTCTGTAAAAGAAGAAAAATGAAGGAAGGTGATGGATGATGAAATTAATTCTATTGAAAAAAAATAATAGTTGCAAGCTGACTGATCTTCGGAAAGGACACAAAACCATTGGTGTAAAGTCGGTCTTAAAAAAACTAAAATAAAATGGTGAAGTTGAGAAGTATAAGGCGCGTTTGGTAGTTAAGGGATATATGCAAGAATTTTGGATTGACTATACATAAATGTTTTCTCCCGTTGCAAGACATGATACAATCAGATTGCTGATCGCATTGACGACACATCATTCTTGGCTTATTTTTCAGCTAGATGTCAAATCATAATTTTTACATGGAAACTTGGAGGAACATGTATTTTTAGAACAAACTCTTGGTCATATTAAGATTTTAAATGAGTATGAAGTTTATATATTAAATAAAGCTATTTCTGGTTTAAAACAAGCTCCACGAGCTTGGTATAGTCGAGGTTTATTTTTTAAAAGAAGCCTTTCACAAATTTCTATATGAGCACACACTTTTTGTTAAGATTTGAGATAAGGGGAAACTACTCATTATTTTATTATAGATAGATGATCTCATATTTACTGGAAATGATAGTGTAATGTTTAAAAAATTCAAAAAATCTATGATGATTGAATTTGAAATGCCAGATCTTGGTATGAAGCATTATTTCATTGGCATAGAAGTAGTACAATCAACTAATGGGATTTTCATATCTCAAAATAAGTGTGTGCAAGATGTTTTGGATAGGTTTCAAATGAACGAATGCAATCCTATAAGCACTCCAACTGAGTTTGGCTTGAAGCTAAACAAAGATCATGAAGGAAAGAAAGTGGGCAGCACACTTTACAAGAAAATTGTTGGTAATTTGATGTATTTAACTACAACAAGACCATATGTAATGTATTCTATAAGTTTATTAAGTATATATATGGAGAATCCAACATAAATTCATTTGTTAGCTGCCAAGAGAATCCTTCGTAATTTGCAAGAAACTATAGATTTTGGGTTGTTGTACAAGAAGGGTGAAAAATTAGAACTGTTTGGGTTTACTTACAGTGATTATACAGGAGATCAAGATGATAGAAGAAACACTTCATGCTATGTTTTTATGTTGGGAACTGGGCTATTTCATGTGCTTTTAAGAATCAACAACTTGTCATCTTATCAACTACAAAAGCTGAATTAATAGCTGCAACAACTTGTGCTTGTCAAGCTGTCTGGTTGAGAAGAATTCTTAAAGAACTCAAGTTCAAGCAAGTGAAATCTACTATAGTTTTTTTATGACAGCAGCTCAGCAATCAAACTCTCCAAGAATCATGTGCTACACGGAAGAAGTAAGCATATTGATGTGAAATATTATTTTTTGAGAGATCTTAATAATGATTGAACAATCAAATTGGTTTATCGTCAAAGTGAAGACCAAGTTGCAGATATACAGCCCAAACCTCTCAAGTTGGCTACATTTGTGAAGTTGCGTGGTTTACTTGGAGTATGTTCACGTACTGCCATAAAGTAGTTTTTTTTGTAGATGGTTAATTCTTTCTTTTAAACTGATATCTGCAGATTTCAGTTTAAATGAGGGTTTTAAAGTTTTATTTTATATTTATTTTCATTCAAAGCTATTTTATGGAGTTAGACCAAGTCTTTATGAGTATTAACTCCCACTGAAAACTATTTATTGAATTTGACCAAAATTTTAGGAATTCCATGTAAAGCCTACTTAAGGCCATCTTTTTTGTCAATTCATTAACGCATACAATTTTCTCTTTCTCAATTTTCTCTCTCAATTTTATTCTCTAGCTAACAGTGATATAACATGGAAAGAAAAAAAGAAAATGAAAAATGAAAAATATCTAATTTATAGATTAATAAAAAACTATATAAAGAAATTTGAAGTATTAAAAAAATTGTTGGATATTAAATAATTATCAAAAAAAATTAATCATTATATATATAACATTTTATTTTAAACTGATTTTTGTATGTTTTTAGTAGAATCAAAATGAGAACTTGAAGGACGCTCCAAGAATTGAGATGAGTATCCAAGAAAGCCCATCAAAATCTTGATTTCTCGACCAAATTCCTCTGACACGCATCGAAGACTGCTCTTCCTCATCTCGAAGAAAGCTCTCGCCTTTTATCTCTCTATTATCATCCCCAATTTACAAACCTTAGCCTTCGAAAGACCATAAATCGCCAACCATACAGCCACAAAAATCCTAATTCAGCCCAAAATCTACAACCTAAAATCCAAATTTCAATCACAAAGCCGCATCTAGATTTCTTTCTGGATGTGAATCTCGAAGACATAATCGATTATCAGAGTAGAAAAGTAAGGATCAAGAAATTACCACTTCCATAGAGTTAAACAAAGAACATGGAGATCAAGAAGATCGTAGATTCTACTTCAATCAACATGAGGAGTTTTCACCAGTGAAGAAAACCAACTCAAGAATGGGGAACGGGTTACCACCGATGATTTTGAACCCAATTTTCAAAAAACCCTTCATACTGGAGAAAGCAGTTCAAAAAGAAAATCATACGCAGACATGGTAGGAAAAGGAGGAGCAAGAAAAGAGTTCATACACAGCAGAGTCATACACGAGTAACATGAAGACTACACAACTGTACATTTCCAGCCTTCAGATAAGTTTTCTTTAACTACAATTTCTTAAACAACTTTAATTGCCAAGTTTTCATTTAGGAGTCCAACTCTCAATGAATTCAAGGCATACATTTCTTCATTTATATTTTTAGAAGCATGTAGAATTTACAAATGGGATTACTAACATTTCTTTGTAGAATTAGAACTGTTAAAAGATATTAAAACATTCGGGGGAAAAACTATTCGAACAATAGGAAACTTGACATACAAAATACTTAAATGGACACCGGACTTTCACCCCAAGAAGGAGTCTTTGTTGACTCCTTTTTGGATTTCCTTACCTAAAGTACCTAAAATATTGTATAACTCAGACTCAATAACTCAAATTGCTAAGGCAAATTGGATTGCCCTTAGCAGTATGGGTCCCTAAGAATAACATTGCAAGTTACAACAAGTTTAAGGCGTGGATTTTAGCTGAAATCTCTAACCCCCTTCCCCAAAGAATTTGGATATGCTTTGGGGAAAATGATGGTTAATGGCGAGACATTTCATACTTAAACAAAAAAAATTACTGTAAAAAATGTAAACACATAGGACACCAGGAAAAACAATGTAAAAAGGAAGAATTAGAGCAAAGAATGAATAAAAACAGAAACAACAAAGATAATATTAAAACCCAATCCAAACTTCCTTCGAAAGAAGTTTGGATTCCAAAAAGAAACCCTGAAATTAACAAGGAATTGCAAACAAAAAAATCACATGCACTGGTAATTGAAAATGAAAAGAATAAAGATTTAGAAACAATAACAAATGAAAACATTATGGACTCTAATAATTTTAATGAACCACCTGAAGTTACTAAAACATACATAACTGATGACATAAAAACTATTAACTTAAGTAACTCAATTCTGCAAACAGAAAAATCACCTGCACTCGTAATTTAAAATGAAAAGAATAAAGATTTGGAAGCATTAACAAATACTGAAGAACAAATGGAAAACATCCTAGTCTTTAATCAATTTAATGAACCACCTGAAGTTACTGAAAAGACATAACTGATGCCATAACGGATGCCATACATACTATTAACTTAAGCAACTCATTTTTTTTTTGGCAAAAAAATAGACTTTTATTAATATTGGACCGAATATAAGACCCAAACAAACAAGACTGAGGTCCAAGTAAGTTTGGGCTTACCATCTAGACAAACTAACTCAGCCCAAGGCTACAATAACTCTCAAAAGGGGCAGAAACCCTAAATACAATCGAAACAAAGGAAAACCCTAATTTCTTTCATTCCCCTTTCTTCTCTCCTTTAATCCATCTGCCTCCAAGCTTTCGAACCCTAGCCAGTGTCTAAATGACCAACTTCGATGCTATCCAGAACCACAATAGCTAGTAATTGATTTGGCATTTCACCACCTTGATAAACCTGGCTTTTTTTCTCTACCAGAGCTCTCCTTGAGACCCAATCAGCCGCCACATTTTCCGATCTGGAAATGTGGCGGACCTTCATAGTTGGTAAAATTAATGCCTTACAAACGTCTATTCCAGCAATGTGAGACGGTTCAAAGGAGCAGATGCTTTGAACTAGTGCCATGCAATCTGATTCAAGGTCAGTGTTTCTCCAACCTTTTCTATTGCATTCTAATAGTGCTTCAACTAATGATCTTCTTTCAGCTTGCAGGGGGCTCAATTTGCCAAACAAGAAGCTAGCCCATTGAATGCAGTTGCCTAAGTGGTCACGGACGATATATCCACCAGACACCTCACCGGTGGAGCTACATGCTCCATCTGTGTTGATTTTGAGTCTACCCATCGCTGGCGCCTTCCAAGACCGGTAAGTAACTTTACTATTGCTTATAGATAGGGCTCCTAACTGAACACCTGCATTCACAACATTTTGCCAGTGCTTAGGTTTTAGCTTAAAATCAATCCCCAGTATATGTCTATTTATTCTATTAACAACACTGTTAAAATTATCAAATGGTTTGTCGAACTTGCATTTGTTCCTGTTATACCAAATTGTCCAAACTATCAGTTGTGGAACAATTTGGGTAACATGGAACTTACTGCAATTCGACTTAAACCATACTAATAACATGTGTCTTAAGGTCATAAATCTCCTGACTGGAATTTAAAACATAAGCCCATAGTAATTCCATAATTTCCAAGCGAAAGTACAGTTGATAAATAAATGTGTTAGGTCCTCAGTAGAATAGCAAAATTGACACTTTGATACTATTGTAAAGTGCCTCTTGGTTAGGATGTCATCAGTAGGTATAAAATTTTTTAGTAGTCTCCAGCAAAGAAAAGAGATTTTAGATGGTATGAAACTATGCCATATTTTTTTATAAAAAAATGAGACGTTACTTTTAATTCTGATACTTTCCCATGTTTTTTTTGTGCAAAATTTTTTGTTACTAGAAAGACACCACTCAATCATGTCTTCCTTTTCATGACAAATTTTAACACTTTGAATGTGTTGCTGTCTTTCATGAGAAAGGAAGGCTATTGAGCAAGAATCCCATAATCCATTTTTCCAAAATGTTTTTAACTTTGCTGGTAAATACCAAGAATTTGAGTCAGTAACTATAGGTGGCATCCTGTGTCAAGAGTCCCTCCAAAAATCTATATTACCACAGCCCACTCTCCATTGAATGAACTGGTCAGCCCTGTCCCTAATTGAACATAGCCCCTTCCATACAATAGAGTCTCTAGTGCCACATTTGGCACTGAGAGGGTGCCTATCCCCACAATAAGACTTGTATATTAGATCAGTCCAAAGAGACTTTCCTCTTCTGAAATAGTACCATAACTTATATGCAAATGCAAGTTGAATGTCTGGTAAAAAATTTATGTTTAATCCACCCTCCACAAAAGGTCTGCAAATATTGCTCCATTCAGACCAGTGAATGGCACAATCATTCACTTTAGACCTCCATAGGAACTTGTTAAAACATAGACCAATTTTATTTAGGATATTTTTAGGTATTATACTGTTTTGCATTCTGAAATAAATGATGGGGTGAAGGACATGTCTAATTAGTGATAGTCTGCCACTAAAAGACAGGTTCTTCATGTCCCACTCATTGATTTTATTATAAAGTTTAGCTAAAAGTGAAGAGAAATGCACTCCCTTATTGTTAGCAGCAATTGTAGTCCCTAAGTATGTGAATGGAGCAGATTCAGTTCTAAAACCCATAGTGACATTGATCCTTGCTTCCATAGCACTAGAACACCTTGATGATGTGATAACTTTAGTCTTTTCAATGTTAATCATCTGACCAGACTCCTTTTGATATTTGTTGAGCAGGTTACTCAGATCTTTAATTGCTGTAGGAGTACTGTTAGTAAATATAACTATGTCATCTGCAAAAGCAATGCAAGGTAAGATGAAGCCTGACTTAGTGTAAAATTGCATATTAGGATTAGCAGCATATAGATTTTCTAAGCCTCTCAACAATGCTTCTTCTGCTAGGATAAAAAGACAAGGAGACAAAGGGTCTCCTTGTCTTAACCCTGTCTTTTGAGGGAAATAACCTGCACTGGATCCATTGATTAGTACTGAAATCATCACTTTTGAAATCATGCTATTTATTATAGAAGTAATATGCTCAGAGAAACCAAAACACTTTAAAGCATTAATGACAAAGGTGTGTGACATCCTGTCAAACGCCTTTGTCATGTCTAGTTGAATGATAATGTTGCCTTTAGAAGGCTTTCTCCTTATATGATGAAGCATTTCCTTAATGATTAATATATTATCATGTATTAGCCTTTCTTTCACAAATGCACCCTGTCCTCTAGAAATAATTCTAGGAAGGATAGATGATAATCTTCTGTTTATAAGAGTAGCTATCAGTCTGTTCAAAATTGTACACAAGCTTAACGGTCTGTAATTGCTCCATGTTGTAGGATTAGCCATTTTGGGAACCAGTACAATTCCTGTTGAAAAGACACCATTAGGAATAGGACAGCCATCAAGGTAAGCATTCAGAGCTTTGCATAAGTCATATTTTATAATATTCCAACATTTCTTTAAAAAGAAAGTATTAAAGCCATCAGTGCCTGGAGCACTGTCTTGCTTCATTCCACTTATAGTTGCCCAGACTTCCTCAGTAGTAGTAGGCATAGTGATCTCAGAATTTTCCCTGTCCAACACCATCTTAGGTATATTGTTTAGTATAGATTCTTGTTCACTAATGACAATATCAATATCAGGTTCATAAGAAAGTATATTTTTAAAGTGGTTCACTGCAGAAGAAGCAATTTCATTTTGATCAGTAAGCCATTTTCCATGTTCTTTTATACCCAGTATTAAATTTTTCTTTCTTTTCTTAGATACATAGCTATGATATAATTTCGTGTTTCCGTCACATTCATTCAACCATGAATTGAAACACTTTTGCCTCCAGTAACATTCCTCATCCTTTAGAGCAAGGATGAGGACACTGTTAGCCTTAGATAGCTTGGCTTTAGAGATATTATCCTTAAGAGACTGATGAAGCAATTCACAGTTCTCCACCTCAACATAAGCCTCCTTAACTTTGTTGAAAATGTTTCCAAATGTAGAAACATTCCAGTTTTTCAAATGTTTTTTCAATCTTTTAAGTTTGAACCAAAATATATTGCTATCCTCTCCATTATAATGTTTGGACCAGTTCTGATTCACAGATGACATGAAATCAGAATGATTGGCCCAAGCATTGATGAACTTAAAAGAGCCTTTCTTCCTTAATAAATTATTATTAGTGACTTTACAAAAAGAAATTAGCAGGGGAGCATGGTCAGAGCAGGTTCTGACCATGTGACAAACCTGCATGCTTAGTTCATTAAGCATATTCTGGTTAACCAGAACCCAATCTAACCTCTTCCAGTTGTTGTTATTGCTCCAGGTGTATCGAGATCCAGTGAAACCAGGTACATCAAGGTTACAATCACATATGAATTGATTGAAATCATCTGCGCTCACAGCATCATAATTTACACAATGAAGTTGATCATCAGGACACCTAGAGGTGTTGAAATCCCCTGCCAGTATCCAAGGGCTATCACAGGTAATTGCACTCAACTCAGACCAAAGAGCTTTCCGTTGCAATCTCTGATTTTTGGCATATACTGATGTTAAATAACACGTAGTATTATCAAAGTTTATTTGAACATGCATATACTGGTCATGATCCTTTACTGCTACTAAACTAATGTCATTTGTCCAAAACAACCAGACTTTATTTGATGAGTTAACCAAATAGTTCACAAAACCCAGTCTTCTAGCCACCAATTCCACTTTATCAGCCCTAGCCATTGGTTCTTGTATCGCAATTAACTTAACCTTCTCACTATTGATGATGTACTTTAGCCTAGCAATTGTAGGGTTGTTATGAATTCCTCTTGCATTCCAGCTTAGAAACTTAATCATTATCTGATAATGATTTTTGACCTTTTTCTCTCTTGTTTAGAGAGTTTATTGACAATCTGTTTGAGTTGCCAGTCTTGTTAGCCGATTTTATTCTTCTTGAAATAACAGTTTCAAACTCATTTTCAGGTTCATTTGTACCCATTCTTGGAGAAACATTGCAACTGCCAGCCATTCCTCCTCTAGGAGAAGCCTGCAAGTTGTTCAAGCAGTTCTCTTCTTCCTCCAAATTTTGAAGGGCACTGATAATGTCAGGGTCATTCTTTGAAGCAGTACACTTCTTCACTGGACTTCCCACACTAGTGGATGGACAAGACACACTTGTAATAGGCAAGTCTTTCTTTGTAACTATTGATTTCAACTTCCTCCTATACACATAAGTAAAAGAAGGGGCCTTTGTAGGCTTAGTTGCAATTGCACAGTTTGCAGATTCTTGTAATGATACTTGACTAATATCCTTTTTTTCAGTAATAACATTAGTGTCCATTATCTTCTTAGCATCCTTAGACTTTGTCTTGTTACAATCATCAGCCTCATGCCCTATGTGATTGCAAGACTTACAGTAATTAGGAGGGTTCTTGTAACTAACAGCAATGTAAATAGGCTCTTCACCAAACTCAACTTTTAACTTCCGTTTTAGTAATCTTGATACGTTGATCTCAATTAGAGCGAAACAAGCATTCCAACTCGCTCGATTAATCTCAGGGATCACTACATGGTGAACAAGTCCCAATGATGAAGCCAGAGCGTGTATAACGGAGCTGTTATACATGAATTCTGGTACATTTTCGAACCTCACCCACAACAGAGCTTCAGGACATTCAAAATTTCTCGAACTTTGAGGGCACCACTTTACTACCCTCATCATACGATCCTCAACCTTCCAAAAGCGTTTAATCCACAATCTGCCTGCATCTTCCAAGACAGCAAATTCAACTAGAATTTGTCTAGAATCCATAGTAGTATAAGTAAAAGAACCCTTGAACTTAAATGAATCAAGAAAATCTTGAAACACCTGTTTTTTCGGAATCCCATCCTTGAACTTGACTACAAGCGTAGTCCTCGATTTTGCACAGAGTTCAGACTTCACCTTTGCAGAAAACTTAATGACATTGAGATCATTATTAATCGAAACGCAATCCGGTCTATATTCAGTGAACTTATCATTCTTTAAAACCACATCAGCATATGATCTTTTGGCAAATTCATCATTATTGATAGAAGTCGACCGCACCGCACCCAGCAGCGGAGGAAAAACAGCATCATCCATTCTGGACGAGCCACTCAACCAGCGAAAACAGCCCCTACGAACGCAGCACCTCCCTTAGCAATGAGTTAACAATACAAACACTACTTCAATCAAGTAGAGGAAAGTTTCTTCAAGCAAGAAACTAAAACCATTCTTGGAGCTTTCTTGGGAGAGAAGAAAGTTGCGTTACTTTCCAAATATTTACGCAAGAAAGTTGCGTAAATTCACAGATTCAACTTAAGCAACTCATTTAATATACTTAATGAAGGAGAATTAAAAGAATTATCTGAATCTCAACATGAATTTTCACTAACTATAACAAATCTTAGTCTCCCTCAATCACCTGAACAAAAAACAACCTAAAAAGACTCAATTAAGAATCCTATAAGAAGATCTTCAAAAGGAAAAATATTGATTAAAACAATAAACTCTAAAGGATTATTAAGATCCTCAAAACAATCTTTAAAATGACCATAGCTATACTAAACTGTAATGCTAGAGGAATAGGGAATCAAAAAACATTAAGAAGAATAAAAAAAATTGTCAAAAAATTCTCAACTGATATCATAGCTCTACAGGAACCTATGATATCAGTTGATAACTTACAATCAACATGTAAAAACTTGGTTTTTAATCACATTTTGCAAACCTTAATAATAAAATTTGGATTTTCTAGAAAAATGGTTTTAATGTCAATATACTAGATAACTCTGAACAATTTATTAAAACTATGGTAAGTCACACTTCTACTAACAAAATAGTTTTTCTTACCATAGTTTATGCAAAATGTACCAGATCCCATAGAGTGTCTTTATGGGATCAATTAAGAGCCATTTCTGACATAGACCTACCTTGGCTTCTTGTTGGATATTTTAATACAATCTCCAACACAAGTGAACAACTATCTTGTTCCATACTTTTCACTAAAAGTATGGATGAATTCAATAACATGATTTTAGACTGAAAACTAGAAGACCGAGGCTACACAGGCTCAAACTTAAACATAAATGGAAACGATTAAATACGACCTTACACAATGATAAATAGAGAGAAACCTTCCCTATTACAAGGGTGAAACATCTGGCCAGAACTTGTTCTAACCATTCACCCTTGATGATATCAGTTACACTAAATTCAACACATTAAAACCATCATTTAGATTCCAAAATATGCGGCTGAAATATGAAGATTTCTTCAAAACTGTAGAAAGAAACTGGTCTAAACATCTTACTGATTCCTCTCACATTTACACATTTTGGTCCAAACTAAAAAGACTTAAAAAAGATCTAAAAATTCGGAGTAAAGATGTCTATGGTAATATTTTTTATTTTCTAAACAAAATTAAAGAAGAGATTAAAATAGATGAAACAAAGTTAGAAGAAACTAATAGTCCAGAGAATCAAACTAATTTGTATAACCTTAATGCTACACATATAACATTACTTGAAGAAGAAGAAATATATTGGCAACAAAAGAGCTATGTAAAGTGGTTAAAAGATAGTGATAACAACTCTACAACCTTCCACAATTATGTTAAAAAAAGAAGATCCAGATCAGAATTAATGGTATTCAAACTAATGATAAATGGACTGAAGATGATGATATAATTGGCCTATCTGCTGTAGAATATTTCTCTACTCTATTAAACAAACCTTCTACACAGAATAACCTATCAATAATAAAGGATATCATTCTTAAAATTATATTTGATCAAAACAATAAAAACATCTTGAAAATACCATCACTGGAAGAGTTACATTAGGTTATGAAAAACCTAAATTTGATCAGTGCTTCTCGAGTTGATGGATTCAACTCCAGATTCTACTGATCATGTTGGTTTATAATAAAAGATGATCTACTTAAAGCCATCACATACTAATTTACAAACTCATATATCCCTTAAGGCCTTTTTGCAACCCTTATATGTTTAATACCCAAGGTTAAATCACCTAAAACTTGGCTGCACTTTAGACCTATAAATTTATGCTCAGTTCTCAATATAATCATTTCTAAAATACAAAATAACAGATTAGCTAAATTACTTCCTTTAATCATTTCAAAAGAACAAAGTTCTTATATTGAAAAAAGAAGCATACAAGAAAACATCTTAATAACTCAAGAAATGATGAAAGATCTTAATAGGAAAACTAAAGGTGACAACTTAATAATCAGTCTAGATATGTCAAAAGCATTTGACAAGTTAGAAATCAGATTCATATATGAAGTAATGTCATCATTTGGTTTTAATCATCAATTAATTAAGCTAATTAAGAAAAGTATTGAAAACATCTCATATTCAGTAATAATTAATGGAAAACCCAATAATTTATTTACCTATAGTAATGGTTTAAGGCAGTGAGACCTTTTGTCCCTAAGCTTTTTTATTATAGCTGAAGAATTTTTAATAAGAGGCATAAATAATCTAATTGGCTAACATAAATCAATATCCAATAACATGAAAAGTTCCTTAAATATTAACTGTTTAGCATATGTTGATGACATCATCATATTCCTAAATGGTTCACTAATAAACATAAAAAACTTTCAAATTTTTTAGATACATACCAATTCCTTTCTGGCCAACAAATAAATAAACAAAAAATAACATTTGTAACTTCTACAAACATGAACTGAACCAGGATTAATTCTCTGGAAAAACACTTAGGCTTCAAAAAAACTAGTTTACTTTCAAATATTTAGGTATCCCAATACACTAATAACTATTCTGCTCACTTTGAGGACTTAATAGAAAAAATAAGGAACAAAATTAATGAATGGAGCTAAAAAAACATTTCATTTGGGGGAAGAATAACATTAATAAAATATGTTCTTTTATCTTACCCAACTTACTACTTACAATCCATTAAACTACCTTTGAAAATACTATCACGAATTAACCAACTTTTAAACAAATTCCTATGGGGGTTACAGTGAAAATAATTTTTTTTATTATGGTGTAACTGGAATAATATATGTAAACCACATAATGAAAATGGTCTTAATATTAGGAGTTTAAAAGATATTCCAAAAACCTATTCATTTTAAACTATAGTTTACCTTTGGAGACAATAAAACCATGTAGTCCAAACTGATGCACTCTAAATATTGCCAAAACATTCATCCATTACAATCTTCTTTAAGAACCACAAACTCTAAAACTTGGAAAATAATGTTTGAGATTAAGGAAGAAGCTGAAAAACATATAATTTGGAAACTATGCAAGGAAAACTTGGACTTTTGGTTAGATAGATGCCACCATTCCGAACCACTAATCACTTTAAGAGTAGCTAATTCACCCAAGTATACTCTAACAAAGGTAACTGATACTGGGATAATAATAATTGGGTTTTACCTAAACTTCAGTCTTATTTACCACTTGCAAACATAAATAAAATCATCAAGACACAGATCAACTTAAGTGTTGAAGATTCTATCATTTGGAAGATTTCCACTGATGGAGCCTTTAATTTAAAAGATACATTCAATGCATTAAGACAAAAAGACACAGTCTCACTAACTAAAGGAAAAAATTGGAACAATATCTCTTCAAAGAAGTGTTCCTTCACCCTTTGGAGAGTATTAAATAACTTAATAAGTGTAGACACAATATTACAAAGAAAAGGTTTTCAACTTACTTCCAAATGTCTGAGATGTCAAAACATAGAATCTTTAAATCATGTCTTCATTTCTTGCGAATCTTCTTGGTATGTTTGGTCTTTCTTTTCTGAAAAATTTAGCATTAGAATAGGTAAGCACATGATAATTAACCACATTATTAACTTATGGCTACTATCAACACCTAAAACACTCCACATACGTACCATTTTACCTTCACTTCTATATGGAATGCCAGAAACAATTGTAAACACAAACATATAACTATCTCACATAAAAAGATTGTTGAAACTAGAAAAGATTTTATTATAACATAGAATTTTTGTACAAGTTAAAGCCATATATATAGGCTCTGAAAATATCTTCTAATTATACGAGTCTACCGTAATAATTACGTTTGAATATTGACTATATAATATCTAATCTAATAGTAAGTATAATAGATTATGTTTGAATATTGACTATATTAAATTATGTAGTCAATGTATATTATTATTTCCTTTAACACTCCCCCTCAAGCTTGTGCGAAAGTGCTTGAAACTGTCGTAGCTTTGATAATAAAGTTCTCTTTGAAACTTGAACTGAAGTACTTGAAGTGCAAGCTTGATCGAACGACTGAAACGAAATCACACTCCCCCTCAACCTGGAGCATATATATTAATCATGCCCAACTTGTTACAAATATAAGTAATCAGTGATCCATTGAGCGCTTTTGTGAATATTGATAAGGAAAGATATTCTTCAGGGACCTAAATGCAATTAATAGGGACTAAACTGATAAGTTCTATTAAGATAGAGTTTAATTAAGCTTTTATAAGAGATATAGGGACTAAGTTGTAAATATTCATTTATGTAACCGCTCTTGTAACTGATTCACCTGGCCTATTTATAGAGGCAGAGGAAGACGGTTACACTGATGAAATAATCAAAAGCACAATACTACTTTCACTACCTAAAATTCTCTCTGTGAATTCTTGTGTTATTGATTTTCTCAATCCAACTTTAATTCATACCAAATTGGCGCTAGAAGGAGGGGACGAAGATACCTTGATCGACGGATCAAAAATCAAGTCTCGAGTTTTTTCGCTTTCTGAAGCTTTTCGTTCGAGTTTCTTTTCGTTTTCTGAAATTTTTGTTCAAGTTTTTCGCTGATCGGAGATGAATCCAGAAGAAGGTGACAATCCATCTGTTCGAAAGGCTATGGAAACATTGAAATCCGATCTGCAAGAGGCATGTAAATCAATTCCAACTCAATCAAACCAATTCGATTTCGAAGGTAAAATGAATGAGATGATAAGGAAAGTGGCAGAGCTTGATGAGTTGGTAAAAAAGAAGGAAAATAATGATGGCGCTAGACTTAGGTCTAAAATAGCAAGAGGTGATCAAGATGATCAGTCGGATCAGTCAATGGACGACGGCGACGTTCAATATGAACAGCGTAAAACACGTTTTGAGCGAAAAAAAGAGTATAGTGGGATAAAAAGAAAAGGAAAGTTGCAGAAACGACAGTATGTGAACTCTAGTGATGAAGAGGATTCCGAAAATTCGGAGTCAGATGAAACACCGAGGTATGAATATTCTCGAGGCCATTCAAGAGGTGCAGAACGTGAACTCCGGCCAGCTAAGGTGTATAAGGAAGGGAGGCAAAAGAAAGATAGGCGAGTATATTCACCTCGGAAATATTCGCCTCGGAAATATTCGCCTCGAAAGTATGAAGGTGAGTCAAGTTTATATGCTACTATGGGGATGAGAAACGAAGACCAATATGTTCAAGGAGTCGACTGGAGGGACTCACCATTGATCAGGGAGATCAGATCTGTGCCGCTTCCGAGGCGGTTTGATATTTCCAAAGTTGACAAGTTTGATGGGACTCAAGATCCCGATGACAATATAGAACAATTCAAAAACTATATGACTAATTTCGAAGACGACGATAAATTGGTGTGTAGAGCATTCTCTCAGACATTCAAGGGAACAGCGCTGAAATGGTACAACAAGATTCCTAAGGAGTCAATTGTAAATTTTAGAGGCTTCTATACAACTTTCCGAAGACAGTTTGTGGGAAGCAAAGAAATGAGAGCTAATGGAGATACAATAATACAGTGCAAGCAAGCCGTGGGAGAGAAGTTAAAGGACTACACTAAGAGATTTGTATCAACAAAAGCTGAACTAGATGATTGTGAAGAAAGTGTGGCTATGGCAGCGTTTAGACAAGGATTGTTGCCAGGAGATTTAGCAGATGAGACTACAAGGCATAGGGCATTAACATTTGGAGCTCTCATGGCTCAAGTCGAGGATCAGATCAAGGTCGAAGAGTCGACGCGGGTCCGAGGAGGAGGCAGTACTATTCAGAAGGGGAATAGTCAAGTGAACACTTCGAACAATAACTCGTCGCGCCCGAGGGGTAATCAAAACATTTCTAACCGAGGAGCTTCGAACTCGTACCAAGGGGGTTATAATCAACACAATCCTAATAATCAACAACAGTTCAGATCCAGATCGAATGTGTGGGTGAGACCAGAATATTACGCAGATTTGACTGAAAGTGTGGCTTCGATATATGAGAAAACCAGGGGAACAGTAAATTTCAGAAAGCCACCAGCGATTAATAGGCCAAGAGAGGAGCGCAATAACAAGTTCTGCAGGTATCATGAAGATATTGGGCATGATACAAACGATTGTATTGCCTTGAAGAAAGAGATGCAGATTCTGATAGAAAATGGAAAGTTGCTGGAATATGTCAAAAAGAATGCTAAAGCTGTAGCTCCGAAAATTGGTAATCCTAATTCTAAGCAGGAAACTGCACTGATGATTTTAGATGCTGCAGGTGATGAGTTTGATGTGGCTTCGGAATATGTCGACCCAGACCCTAGTCGATTATTGTTAATGTCAATAGATGAGCCGATACGTCAGGGACGTGTTCGAGATTTGTGTGCCTTCTTTGAATCACTAACAATATTTGGGGGAGATTCAATGACTAACAACACTAATAATTCGAGGAAGAGACATATAGTGAATTTAACGCGTCAAATTGAGGGAGGAGCATCGGCATACCTAAGCAACAAGAAGGATGTGCCCTTTATAATTTTCGATGGGGATGATTTGAGAGGGATTACTGGGCCACATGAAGATGCAGTGGTCATAGGAGCAGAAGTGTGCGGGGTGGAGATTCGACGAGTGTTGATTGATACCGGGAGCTCTGCTAATGTACTTTTCAAGTCAACATATGATAGATTAACCACTCCGCCTCGAATAGAAAGGTCAGAGAGAACTATCATCGGGTTTACTGGCGCAACAACAAATGTGATAGGGGAGTTCGAGGGAGAGATTTCTTTGGGAAAGGGGCCTTTCAAAAAGAAAGTACAAGTACTTTTTGTGGTGGTGGATTGTCCATCGAGCTACAACGCTATTTTTGGAAGGTCGTGGCTGGCTAAAATGTATGCTGTAGTCTCTACGGTTCATCAATGTTTGAAGTATGTGATCGAGGATCGAGTCGGCGTCGTTCGAAGTGATCAAAAGGTGGCAAGAGAGTGTTACGCTACTGCGTTTAGACTACGTGGCAAAAGTAATGATGATCCGATGGAGAATTAGCAGTTTGGGGGGTTGTCTTCTGGTGGCGCTGATGAGGGAATTGATGATCCGAGGTCAACCCCGAGTTCTGTGGTGGTAAATGAAGAAATAGAAGAATATGTTTTCAATAATGGCAGGGTACTTCGAATTGGGACTCTGTTGCCTTTGTCGATGCGAGAAAAGTTGTTAACTTTTTTGTCTGAGAATTTGGATGTATTTGCGTGGAGGTCTGAGGACGTAGTGGGGGTCCCAAGTGACATCATATGTCATAGCTTGGCGGTGGATCCGAAGATCAAGCCGATAATTCAAAAAAGAAGGGCTTTTTCGTTGGAAAAATCCGAGGCCATAGTTGCTGAGGTAGATCGATTGTATAAGATAGGGCATATCAGGGAGTCCAATTATCCGAGGTGGACAGCTAATCCTGTGGTAGTGAAAAAGAAGAGCGGAAAATGGCGAATGTGTGTAGACTTCACAGATTTAAACAGAGCCTGCCCAAAAGATCCTTTTCCAGTGCCTCGGATTGACCAGTTGGTGGATTCCACTTCTGGAAATAAAATCTTGACATTTATGGATGCTTTTTCAGGGTATAATCAGATTCGAATGAATCCGGATGATGAAGAAAGCACAACTTTTATCACTGATCGAGGTTTGCACTGTTATAGAGTGATGCCGTTCGGATTAAAAATTGCTGGGTCAACATATCAGAGGCTGATGAATAAGGCATTTGCTTCACAAATAGGAAGGAATATCGAAGTGTACATCGATGATATGCTTGTCAAGAGCAAAAGTGATGATGAACACATTGATGATTTAGAAGAGACGTTTTTAAATCTCAGAGCCATACAATTGAAATTGAACCCAGAAAAATGTACATTTGGAGTCCGATCTGGTAAGTTTTTGGGGTACATGATTAGTGAAAGAGGAATCGAAGTGGACCCAGAACAGTTGAAGGCTCTGATATCGATGTCTTCACCTCATAATATCAAAGAAGTGCAAATGTTAACGGGCAGGTTAGCAGCCTTGAACAGATTCATTTCTCGTTTTTCAGATAAGTGCTTGCCTTTTTTCCAGGTGCTGCGTCGACCAAATAATTTTGAGTGGACTTCGGACTGTGAAGAAGCTTTTGTGAAGATCAAAAACCTCTTGTCCTCTCCTGAAATATTATCAAAGCCTCGAAAGGGTGAGCAATTATTTTTGTATATAGCGGTATCGGATTATGCAGTAAGTGTAGTTCTGGTCAGTGAAGAGACGAGGGTTTCGAAGCCTGTCTACTATGTCAGTAAAAGTTTGGTTGATGCTGAGAAACGATATTTGAAGCTAGAAAAATTGGCACTGTGTATAGTAGTGGCAGCGAGAAAAATGCGTCCTTACTTCCAGGCACATACGATTGTGGTTCGAACTTCATACCCATTAAAAAATGTGTTGCAAAAGCCAGACATTTCAGGAAGGATGACTAAGTGGTCTGTAGAATTAGGAGATTTCGATGTGTTATTCTCTCCTCGAACAGCTATCAAAGCACAAGCCTTAGCAGACTTCTTGGTTGAGTTTCATTCGAGTAGACCCGAAGAGGAAAAAGGTGAAAAAGAGAGCACGAATCCGACGTGGACAGTACGAACAGATGGGGGATCTAGTAACAAATGGTCAAGTGCAGGAGTTGAATTGGTAGCACCAACAGGGGAATTTATGTTTCAAGCTATTAAATTTGGATTTCACGCTTCGAACAATGAAGCTGAATATGAAGCTGTGCTAGCAGGGTTGCGATTACCAAAGATTTGTGGGGCAACATTTGTGCGCTTAGAAACAGATTCGCAGTTGGTAGTTAACCATGTTAAAGGGGTTTCCGAAGCTAAGAAGGAACGTTTGGTTTTGTACTTGCAAGAACTACGAGGAATGATGGCACAATTTGAAAATGTCGAAGTGGAGCATATTCGAAGAGGTAACAACACAATGGCTGATTCTTTAGCAACAATGGCTTACTCTGAAGAATATCCATGGATCATGACACAACCATCGCCCTCGATCATATCGAATTCTGAGTAGTGTGAATTTGTGGATGAGGTAGTAAGTGGTCCGATGTGCACTCGAGGTGATTGGAGGTTTGACTTGTTAAACTTTATTTCGAAGGGACTACTACCTCTTGATAAACACTTGCTCAAGAAAATAAAGTATAAAGCTCTTGGCTATGTAGTATTGGACGGGGTATTGTACAAAAGATCTGCGTCGAAACCTTTGCTACGATGTTTAATTAAGTAAGAGTCTCAAAACATTCTATCTGAATTGCTTGATGGGGATGGATCAGCTCATTGTGGATTCAAAGCTTTAACGCGTAGGGTATTGTTGGCAGGGTATTATTGGCCTACCATATTGCAGGATGCCAAAGTGTTAGTTCGAAGCTGTGATACTTGCCAAAGGTATGCAAATTTAATACATAAACCAGCAGTACCCCTAATGACAATCTCAGAGGCGGTTCCTTTCGATAGGTGGGGGATTGATTTAGTAGGACCATTACCTATGGCTTCTGGTGGAAGACAGATGATTATTGTTGCGGTCGATTATTTTTCGAAGTGGGCAGAAGCAGAACCTTTAGCTGGGACAAAAGCTAAGGATGTAATCAAGTTTATTCAAAGTAACATCTGCTACCGTTTTGGAGTTCCTTGAAAAATAACAACGGACAACGGTCCTCAATTTAATAACAAGGAAATGGACTCTTTTGGCTCTTCGAAAGGAATACAACAATGCTTTTCTACTCCTTTCCACCCCCAAGCAAATGGGCAGGTGGAAGTTACAAATAGATCTATTTTGGATGGTTTGAAGAAAAATTTGGCAGGAGCAGCAGGGAAATGGCCAAATTATCTTCAAGAAGTGTTGTGGGCATATCGAACAACCCCTAGAGAGGCTACAAAAGAGACTCCTTTTTCTTTGGTATATGGAATGGACGCTGTGTGCCCTGCTGAATCTACATTGCCTTCCTACAGATTACTACGATATTTCGATGTGGATAACGATGAAGCTAGAAGGGTTGAGCTTGATTTGTTAGAGGAAAAAAGGGTCAAAGCGCATTTCAATGTGGTCCATTATCAAACATTAATGAGAAGCAGGTACGATGCTAAAGTTAAGAGGAGAGAATTCAAAATTGGCGATCGAGTGTTAGGAAAAGTATTTCTTCATACTAGGGACAAGCACCTCGGAAAATTGGCTCCGAATTGGGAGGGTCCTTACGAAGTTAAAATGAAGGTCAAGCCAGGTTCCTACAGGTTGTCTGATCGAGAGGGGAGGATGCTCAAACATCCTTGGAATATAGAGAATTTGAAATTGTACTGTGAGTAAAACCGAACTTCGAATTTTTGTAAAACAGACATACTCTTTCCTTATCTGTTGGCCCAGAAAGGTTTTAACGAGGTGTCTGGTTAATATTGAATCTTTTAATAAAATTTATTTTGGCCATTGGTTGTTTACTATGATGGGTGATTTATTATTTTGGTGACTTGGCAAAGATTGATCATCTTTGAAAGTTGACCAAGAATAATTTTCCGAAGCAATAGCTTTGAAGAAACAACCAAATTTTCGAGGTGCCACGTCTTATGAGTGCATCTAATTTTCGAGGTGCCACGTCTTATGAGTGCATCTAATTTTCGAGGTGCCACGTCTTATGAGTGCATCTAATTTTCGAGGTGCCACGTCTTATGAGTGCATCTAATTTTCGAGGTGTCACGTCTTATGAGTGCATCTAATTTTCGAGGTGCCACGATTTATAAATGCATCTAATTTTCGAAACGACAAGTTTAAATAAGTACACCAGAAGTTTAAAATATTAAAAAAAAAAGTTGCTTGTTCGTCGGATAAAACATGAAGCTTACAAAAAGGGAGAAAACTACTTAACCCAATACACAAAAAACAAGCATGACATGCCTAATCTATTAGGCATCTTCTTCTTCCGATGACCCTTCCGAAGCATCTTCTTCTTCTGAGGAGCTTGGTGGCACCTCGAATGCTTCCTTTGGGCGACTTTCTTCTGGAACTTGTTTCCAAAGGTCCGTTAAATCCAGCCTTGGACAGGCAGCATGAACCTCTCGAAGAAGTTTAATAGCTGTATCAGTTTGAGCTTTCTTGATACCATCAAGCATTAAAGAACCAACAGCGGCTTCGGCCTTTTTGACGGCAGCATTCTTTTCTTCCTCGAATCCTGTTCGAAGCGTGGTCAGCTGAGTTTGGCAATTTTCCAGTTTCTCCTGAGTTTCTTTGACAAGTTTCTCAGCATCGGAAGATTTTTTCTTCTCTTCGGAAATAGCAGTAGAATGTTGAGACTTTAGACTTTCAAGAGCCAGTCGATGAGCAGTCTCCAGAGCTTCGATTTCTTCTTTATGTTCCTTAAGAAGTTTTTCTTTTTCAGCCTCGAACTTTTGAAGTGCTTCGTTTTTCGAGGCCTTTTCAGATTCTGTCTCCTATTTGCTTTTGATCAACTCTTGTGCAAGGAGCTCCAATTGTGTGTGTGAATTGCTCACCTCTTCACATAACTTTTTGGCTGCAGCACTTAAATTTGTAAAAGGACGAAGAATCGAAGTTAACTCATCGGATCTATTAGAATTGGGCAAGTTGGATGAGTGATGATAAACAGGAACGATTGCATTGGATTTTGAAGTTGTGGCAGCATCGGCAGAAGTTGATGGAATGGTTTTGATAGGTCGAAAACCTTCACCAGTAGCTGCAAAATCTCCGCTCGAATTTAAATCTTCGAAGTTAAGATAATAAATTTCCTGGCTGTCTCCCAATGCCAATCCCCCTTGAGGATTTTCTTCCACAAAGATTTTTTCATGCACCTCGGAAGCCAATACCTCCTCGAGCATAGCAGCTTTGTTCTTTTCCTGTGGAGTAGTGGACTTCTTCTTTTTCTTTTTTGGAGTATTGCTTTCCTTCTTTTTTTTTGTGCAGGTTCGTCTTCTTCGGATATGGGGGGAAGTTGAGATGTAGATGATTTTCGCTTTCCTGCAGTCTTCGAATGATTGGCCGGTTTAGCCTTGATTGTGATGGGTTTTTTGAGGGTTTGCTTTCCCTTCTTCTTCAGTGGTAGGTGGCTTTCACTTCGGTTCCTGGTGGGAAGGTAGGTTTTCCCATCTGGTGCAAGTATTCTCTGAACTGCTTCAATAGGATCTGGGGGGGATCATCGGATCTTTAGGGAAGTCAGCTCCTAAGGATATACGCCAGAGATGGCTGTTGACAAAGTTGATCGGCTCAAAGGCTGAGTGAAAGCCATTTCCCCAGGCTTTTTCTGCCCACTCAGCCATTTGCTGGAAGATGACCTTGGCAGCTTTTCGACGACTTTTAAATCGCCTCGGAATTTCTAAAAAAAAGGGGGATAAACAGTTAGATAAGTGAACTTGGTTAATTTGGCTAAGTTTTTAAAAAAAAAGTGTTGCTTACTGCTATCTCTCCAGGTGAGAGTGAGTTTTGAGGGGTTGGCATCGGAAATCTCCTTGCCATTTTCCCAAGCCCGTGATAAGAAGACAAATCTTTGCTTCCAAAATTTATCAGCTTCGAGGAGGTCGTCGATAATCTTTAGATCATCCTCCAGAGTTAGGTAATAGAATGGCAAAACTGGCCCATTAGAAACTTTGGTCACCGAGATGAAGTCTTCTATTTCGAGGGGGATGCCTCCCAGCCTCGACACCATGATAGCAGAGAATAAGGTAAACAGTTGATTTGGAGTGACTTGTGTTGGATACAACCTATGAATCTCGAAGTACCTCACTATCATCGGATCGAGGGGAAATCAAAGTCCCCAGTTGAAAAGCTCGGGGTAAACTACCAGCTCATCCTTCTGACAATTCAGAGGTGTTTCTCCTTCTTCTGGTAGTCAAAGAACAATGTTGTCTGTTAGCCCCCATAATTTCTTGAGTTGCTCTTTCTCCGATTCAGGGTAGTAGGAGTATCGTACATTTTTCAAGGCAAGAATATATCGAGGACAAAGTGATTGAAGGTTTTCCTGAACCAAAGCAGCAACGTCCTCGGGAAGGGTAATGGGAGGTTTCTTTCCTCGATTTCTCTGTGGGGGAATTACTCCGTCAGCCTCGGATTCCTCTTCGGCATCAGACTCGGTGGCTTCTGAATCATTTTCTTTGCTGTTTTCCACATCAGTAGCTCCACCCTGGTGACTTCGAGTTTGAGTCTCGTTTTGAGTCATAAGAATTGGTTGACTATTCTCTGGAGTAGCGTCAACCACTTCTTATGGGGGAGGAGAGGAGATCTCTGCATCATCACCCATTGCTAGAAAAGTTGATCTTTTGCTACGTTTAACCTTAACAGCTTCGAATTGAGGGGTAAGTGATTTGGGTTGAAGATTTTTTGGAGCTTTGAATTGTAGGATAGGTGATTTGGGTTGTGGTTTTTTATCAGTTGGTGGTTTGTCAGAAGTGACAACCTTAGATTTTCGAAGTGGAGGCAAGATTGTGTTCTAAGTTACATCTCTGGTCAGCAAATTCGAAGTGGAGGCAAGATTGTGTTCTAAGTTAGCAGATTCGAAGTCAGAAGATTCGAAGTGAATAAAGAAGTCTGTTTGCGCTTATTCTTAGATTCGAAGTAAGATTGCAAGTCATTAGGCCTAATCGTAATGAAAAGGCTATATTCACTTGAAGTAATTTTCAAAGAGTGAATAGTTCTTATAAATTGTCTATATAAGAACTAGGGGGGCTACTGATAAGGAAAGATATTCTTCAGGGACCTAAATGCAATTAATAGGGACTAAACTGATAAGTTCTGTTAAGATAAAGTTTAATTAAGCTTTTATAAGAGATATAGGGACTAAGTTATAAATATTCATTTATGTAACCGCTCTTGTAACTGATTCACCTGGCCTATTTATAGAGGCAGAGGAAGACGGTTAGACTGATGAAATAATCAGAAGCACAATACTACTTTCACTACCTAAAATTCTCTCTGTGAATTCTTGTGTTCTTGATTTTCTTAATCCAACTTTAATTCATACCAAATATATCTCCTAGTTGTTCTCCTGTTTTGACATATCTCGTATGAATGAGATTTTGTTGAATCTTTTCGCGGATAAAATGACAATCAATTTCAATATGCTTCGTTCTTTCGTGAAAGACAGGATTAGACGCAATGTGCATGGCCGCTTGATTATCACACCATAATTGCGCAGGCATGGTAGTCTTGATGCCAATATCATTTAACAATTGGAAAATCCAAATTATCTCACAAGTAGATTGAGCCATGGCTCTATATTCAGCTTCAGCACTTGATCGCGATACAACATTTTGTTTCTTACTCTTCCAAGATACCAAATTACCCCCTACAAAAACACAGTAACCAGTGGTCGATCTTCTATCCATTTTAGATCCAGCCCAATCTGCATCTGCAAAACACTCTATATTTGTATGACCAACACTGCCATACCACAATCCTAGTCCAGGAGCTGATTTGAGATAACACAAGATATGTTCTAGTGTTGCCCAGTGATTAACTGTTGGAAAAGACATAAACTGACTTACAACACTGACTGGATATGCAATATCTGGTCGAGTTACTGTAAGGTAATTGAGTTTTCCTACTAATCGACGATACTTTTCTGGATCACTAAACAATTCTCCGTTATCTTTCAGTAATTGCGAATTAGGAACCATTGTTGTATTACATGGTTTCGCTCCTAGCTTTCCTGTTTCCATCAACAAATCTAGAACATATTTTCTCTATGATAAAAGAATACCTTTGTTGTTTCTTGTTATTTCAACCCCCAAAAAATACTTCAATGGTCCTAAATCTTTTGTTTGAAATCGCGAATGTAAAAATGTTTTAAGCAATGAAATGCCTTTAGTATCATTCTCAGTAATAATGATGTCATCTACATATACAACAACGAGTATAATTTCATTTCCAGAACGTTTATAAAAGACAGAGTGATCACAACTGCTCTTCTTCAACCCAAATTCATTTAATGCTCACTAAACTTGCCGAACCAAGCACGGGGACTTTGTTTTAATCCGTACAACGATTTATACAAACGACATACCTTTCCTCTCTCCCCCTGAGCAACAAATCCAGGTGGTTGCTCCATATAGACTTCTTCTTGAAGGTCTCCGTGTAAAAATGCATTTGTAATATCTAACTGATGTAATGGCCAATCATTTGATGCTGCTAAGGAAATAAATAAACGAATAGAAGTAAACTTAGCTACCGGAGAAAAGGTTTCAGAGTAATCAACACCATAGGTTTGAGCATATCCTTTTGCAATAAGTCGTGCTTTGAGACGAGCTAGCGTCCCATCTGGATTCATTTTTACATTAAACACCCATCTACAACCGATAGCTTTCTTTCCAGTGGGTAAATCAACCAACTTCCAAGTACCAGTGTCTTCTAATGCTCTTATCTCTTCAAACATTGCAGCTTGCCAGCCAGAATGACACAATGCTTCGTGAACAGTTTTTGGAATAGAAATAGAATCAAGAGATGCTATAAAAGCTCGGGTAGAAGAAGGTAATTGATCATATTTTGCGAAAGAAGAAATTGGATAAGTACATTGTCTTTTACCTTTTCGAAGAGCAATAGGAAGATCAGGAGTGGACTCATTATCGTTTGTAGCAGGATCTGGAGACGAAGGAATTGGTAGTGGACATGATGGAGGAGGTGCTTTATATCGAGAATAAACATATCTAATGGGAGGTCGATATGGTGGAGGTGGTACATCAGATCTTTGAACGGTGGTGTACATGAGTAAATCATCATCGACAGTAGTTGTTTCTGGATCGACATTAGACAAACCAGGAAAAAATGGAACATGTTCTAAAAATGTGACATCCTTAGATACAATGTAACGATGAAGAGATGGGGAAAAACATTTATAGCCTTTTTGAAACCTAGAATATCCAAGAAAAACACATTTTAAGGATTTGAGATCTAATTTTGTACGAGTAGGACTTACATCCCTAACAAAGCAAGTACATCCAAAAATGTGTGGTTCAACAGGAAATAGATGTTTAGACGGAAAGAGCACAGAATATGGAATATTATTTGAAAGGACAGTAGACGGCATACGATTAATTAAAAAACAGGCAGTGGAAACAGCATCTGCCCAAAATAATTTCGGTACTTTCATTTGAAAAAGAAGTGCACGAGTAACCTCTAAAAGATGTCTATTTTTTCTTTCAGCAACACCATTTTGAGATGGCGTGTCCACACACGAAGTTTGGTGAATCATTCCTTTTTGTTCCATAAATAATTGAAATGCATTTGAACAATATTCTTTACCATTATCACTTCTTAAAATACGAATAGGACAATTAAATTGGGTATTTATTTCTGCAGTAAATGTGCAAACTATTGAGAATAACTCAGAACGATTTTTCATTAAATATAGCCATGTAACACGGGAATAATCATCAGCAAAAGTAACAAAATATTTAAAACCAGTTTTAGAAACAACGGGACAAGGACCCCAAACATCTGAATGAACTATTTCAAAAGGAAACGTAGCCCGTTTATTAATACGAGGATATGATGGAAGACGATGATGTTTAGCAAATCTACATGACTCACACTCTAATGATGTCAAATCCCGAAATTTAGGATAAAGTTGTTTTAAAGAGATTAAAGATGGATGACCCATACGAAAATGTGCTTCAAATGGAGATGTAATACTAGAACACGCAGTAGATGTATGATAGTCTTTATCAAGATAGTAGAGACCTCCACTCTCATGCCCTCTACCAATTATTGTATTCGTCGTAAGATCCTGAAACAAACAATGATCTGAATAAAAGGTAACAAAACAATTTAGTGTTTTAGTGAGTTGGCTAATAGAAATAAGGTTGAATGAAAACTGAGGGAGATGTAAAACAGATGTCAAAGAGATATTTTTAGTGGGATTGACAGCCCCTGAACCTAAAACACGAGATGATGATCCATCTGCCAATGTGACATTAGAATGATGTGTATTTGAAAGAGAATTAAAAACTTGTTTATTACCTGTCATATGTTCTGTGGCAGCAGAATCAATGACCCAATCAGAAGATGAAGAAATAAGACATGTAGTTGAGTTACCTGACACACAAGTTGGGCATATTCCCCAGCGGAAAGCACATGAGGTTCTTCATTTATTGCCATATTAGCAAATTGTTGAGGTAGTTGAGGATAATTCCACTTTGTATGACCACGTTCATGACAGTAAAAACACTCAACATTGTTTAGATCACCTACATGGTTACCGGAACTGTTATGTCTATTGTATCCATCTTGACTATTGTATCCACCACGACTACCGCGATTACTGTATCCACCATGATTACCACGATAGTTTGATCTACCACGACTACCATAATCGTTATATCCACCACGAGCACCACGCGCACCAAATCTGCCACGATTGTTGTAACTATAAGCGCCGCGACCACCACGACCATCACGACTATTATGACCATCCCGATCATCAGAAAAACCAGGTTTATTGGTGCTGATTAATGCACTAGTGACAGGTTGTACTGGCTATGAGTTTTCGGTTCGAAGAAGTCTAGCAAAAATTTCATGTAGAGATGATATCTCAGATCCAGCGAGGATTTGAGATTTTGCACTATCAAACTCCGAAGGAAGACCAGCAAGAAAACTCATTACAGCCATTTGTTCTCGTTGCAATTGTTGACTTTTAATATCAGTACTGAAGGGTAACAAAACATTAAGTTCTTCGTAGATGCGTTTGAACTCCATAAAATATGGAGTAAGAGACTTATCTTGTTTTTCAGTACGATAAAAAGACTTGCAGACATCATAGATACGCGATATATTACCTTTTCCCGCATATAGAAATTCCAGATATTCCATTAACTCTTTAACGTATTCACAATGATTAACAAAAGTAAGTACCTCAGTAGTGATTGTATTTCGAATCTGAAGAAACGGGCGAGCATCATCACGCCTCCAATTTTTCGATGTGTCATCCGTAGGAGGATCTTGTATCAAATGGTCATCTTTTTCTATACTTCGTAAATAGATACGAATTGTTTTACTCCAATCTAAGTAATTGGATTCGTTCAATTTCTGTTCTGTGATTTTTGTCATCATAGGAACCAAATCAGACATCTCCATCTAGATATACGAATTGTTTTACTCCAATCTAAGTAATTGGATTCGTTCAATTTCTGTTCTGTGATTTTTGTCATCACAGGAACCAAATTAGACATCTTCATCTAGATTTTTTTTTCAAGAGAAACCCTAATGGCTCTGATACCATGTTGAAACTAGAAAATATTTTATTATAACATAGAATTTCTGTACAAGTTAAAGCCATATATATAGGCTCTGAAAATATCTTCTAATTATACTAGTCTACCGTAATAATTACGTTTGAATATTGACTATAATAATATCTAATCTAATAGTAAGTATAATAGATTATGTTTGAATATTGACTATATTAAATTATGTAGTCAATGTATATTATTATTTCCTTTAACAAAGATAATCAATCATATATCTTTCATGCTTATTTTTTTAGATTCTTCATCATCACTTACTCTAAAATATTGGATATGTGACTCTCAATTAACTAAAGACTTAAGCTGCTTTAATCATATTAAACACTCTAAGCCTTTTATATCTGTAAAATGGAATTTACATTTACATAATCGTATTAAGCTGATTTGTGATGGTTCAACCTTAATCAACGGTGAATCAAGTTATGGCTTTATTCTAAGGGATGAACCAGTCAACTTAATTCTGGATAAAAATAGTGTAATATGCAAATGTTCACCATTTACTGCTGAAATTTATGCATTATTAAATGGTTTGCTATGCTGCAAAGATAAAAACCTTAACATGGTTGACATTGAGATGGATTCTTTAGGATTGTTTAACATGTTAGCTTCAAGAAAATATCCATGACATTTAGAACAAAGTATTTTATGCTGTAGAAACCAGATTAAGCCTCAAAGGACCCTCACACATATTTTAGAGAGTAAAATATTGTTGTGGACTGGTTAGCTAAGCATGCACTAAAAGAACATTCAGACTTTATAATTAATGCTAACCATTGTTTTAATGCTCCATCTGCTATTATATTGCTAGACTCATTGCACTTAGGTCACCTTAGGTTCTTTTGAGTTACACTAACAGATTGGCAGGTTGAAAAACCTTACCACCAGCAACTCCACTTCTCTACTTTTACAGGATTAAGGTACTTAAAGAAACAAGAGAGAAACTGAAGAAAGGAAAGAAAATTTCATAAATATGATGAAGATATTGCTGATGGATTCAAGTTGCCGCAAACAAAAACATAAATATAGTAGTCTAAGACAACTAAAACTACTAAGATAAAATTGAAATAAGTTGAACACATTGTAATGTTTTCTTTCCACATCAATAAAACAAGAATTTTATTGAATGTTAACTAATTTAACTGATTTTAATATATTATTATTAGATTAGTTGGTTATTAACTAATGTAAAAACTAATTGAATATTGACCGAACTATAATTTAGTTAATTAATTTAATTTATCGTATATTATTATTTAGTGTTACTTAATCGTTGACTATACTAGTTTATTAATAGAAAATTAATAATGTTATTTTAAAAATAAAACAATAAATAAATAAAGCAATATTTAATTTTCATCATATTAAAATTTCATTTATTTTATATTACGGACAAAATTTTGAACAGCATATAACAAAATTTAAACAAAAAAACCTAATTTTGATCCGTGCAACTTTGAAACTCAAATCGGTCCTGCTAAAACTCCAGATCGGATACAATCCCCATTATTTTTCTTTTTTCTGATTCTGAAAAATAGAGTTGGATTGAATTGAGTCAATTAAAGAATAAATAAACGGTCACTGAGGCAGACTAAATTTCATATTATTTTTACTTGCATTAAAATATTTATGAACAGCTTATGAAGCGAGTAGAATCGTGAAAAACATATACCACCACGTAAGTCATTGCAGCCCAATATGTATTGCGCCGTACCACATAAGTCCCTGCGGCCCATGTATAAATTATATATTGTTGGGCTGATTTTTATATATTATTAGAAATAATTTATTTGATTGAATTCTTTTTAGTATAACTTTATTTTCATAATTTTCATTTTCTTATAATTTAAGAAATTACATAGTTCTAAAATATAAATAAAATATATTTTTTATTCAAAATGAAACTATAAACAACATAAATATTTATTTTAAATTTTTGATTTATTTGCTACAAGGATTATGTGTTGAACTTTTTAAAATCTAATCTTTGTTAGTTTTTTAGTTAAATTTGATGGGTACTTTTTTTGGTATAAAAAGATATAAAATTAATACACAATAATGATTACATAGAATATTGAGACATCTATCTATTTACAAAAGTACAAAAAATGCATATTTAATCCAATTAGGAAAGTGTGGAATATAATGATAAGTAAAGGCACCTCTATATAGAGGCAAAAGTCACTTCTCCATTCCCCTCGTCATGTTATCTCACTAATACGATTTAATCAAGCATCACCTCATGCCACTAATTTCTTAACTGATCTTTCAAAATCTTAACCACGTATGTCAACGACTACAAATGTCGAATGCATCATCTTTCCATCACTAATGAATATATATTTTTTTTTTTGCGATTGATTTTGGGATTTAGATAGTATCTCGCTCAAGGCGTGTGGTCATAATGTTCGTGGTCCTGAAATGAAATCTGGCGAGTATGAATACAATCAGATTTGTAGAATGCACGTAATAAGACTCATGTCATATTATGAGTTATGTTTCTTACCAATTAGGTTTACATGTTACATCCATTTTATGTGTTTTGATTATTTCTGATATAGCTCACTAGTTATTTGTTTCTTGTGTTGTAATTATTCATCAATTACTAACAGTTGGTATTACTTGTTGAAATTCATCTACTGTAAACAACGACCGAATGAGACCTTACGTGATTATAATCAGAGTTTCGTGGACACAAAAAGAAAACTATAAGAATGTCTGAATTGGTGGTGGATACAACTTACATACGAGGAATCCTATCGGGTCCTCTCCCTGATGCCATAATAAAGAAAAAGACACTCAACTTTAAAGATTTGCTAAAGAATGTGTAATTTAATATCAAGATCAATCAGATTTATAGAGCATAGACTGATGGAGAGACAAGAACTCCAACTACAAACCTCGTGTACCATCCCTTGGGAAAAACTGAATGACTGACGGTGGCTTGGATGAACTCCAAAATACATCATGAGGTTTTCCATAAAAAAATTAAACGTTTGACAAGACCAAAGCACTACAATAAACACAACAAAAGGAGGCCCATAAACAATAAAAATAGGGAGTGAAGACACGAACGTTCGACCAACGGACCAAAGAACTCACCTACAAAAGACCATAGAAGTTCCAGATCCTCAAGGAGCATAGAGCTAAGAAGAAGTTATGTAAGTTTCACAATGATATAAGGCATTATATGATGGACTGTTGGGCTCTGGAAGAGCATATCTAAACTACGATTGATGAATGCAAACTTTTAGAGCTTGTTAAGAAAAATAACATAATCTAACCTAGACATGCATCGATCGATCAAAAACTTCTCTTAAGACACGAAACCCAAGCTCTAGCAGGACCCGATAAGGCGAGAGATTTGGATATAATGTCATCATAGAGCTATAATATAAGTAATATATAGTCATATATCCTAACATACAAGCTATTAGAGTCATTTATAGAGAAAATCATTTTTCCAGAATCACGAAAAATATCAAAGAAGTCATATGTGGATGATCTAGAGGTCCAACATCAAGGACACACATCACCACACCTCTTGAACAACCCGTATTGATGTTTTGTTTCACTGAGGATGATCTTAAAGTAGTAGTGGCACCCCAAAATGATATTGTACTAATCATAATGGAATTGGCAAGAGTATTAGTCAAACAAGTCTTGATAAACACCTAAAGCACTCAACATTATTTGTGAGAATATATATGACAAGATGAGGGGTGCTCCAGTCATGATTAATTCTCAACAAATCTTGATTGAATTCACCAGTGCGGAAGCCAATGTATTAGGAGAACTCACATTAGATGTTTACCATTAGGAAAGAAAAGTTTTGAAAGAAGGCATGATTCTTGCTCATGATAGTGTAAGCTCTATTCTCATATAATGTTATTTTTGGTAGCTTACAGATAAATCATATACATGTTGTAGTTTTTGTAATATATCAATGCATTTGATACTCAATCATTGGCAGAGTAAAACTGATTGGGGGATTTAGAAGACTTCTAAGGAATGGTATACAACTTCTTTAGCCCTCAAGAAATATCAACTATCGGAGGACCCGGTCGTCCTCGATGATATGAATTCTCCAAGAGAACCCCCCCCCCCTCTTTCCACCTTATAGATCCACGGGAGGAAATTCAAAGAATTAATATGAAATGAAGCAATATCTTACAGATTGGTCGTAACATACCATTATATTTTAGGTACAAAATACTCATATTTTCAGAGTATAACTTGGACATGTTCACATGGAATGCACATGACATCATATGGTTCTCTACCAAAGTTATGTGCCGCATATTGTCTATCAATAACAACTTTTGGCCAATAAATAAAAAATAAGGTCTTACTCTCAACAAAAAAATATAAGCTATTATTAAGAAGTTGAAAAATTTATTTCCTACCGCCATATTTAGGAATCTTACTATCTGGTCTGGATAGCTAATCAAGTATTGGTAAGAAATAAGAATGCCAAGTGGTGGATGTGTGTAGACTTCAAGAACCTCAACAAAGCTTATCCGAATAAAAAATTTCCCTTTACCTATAATCGATTAGCTTGTAGGTGCATTATATGAGAAACACATGTCAGCACTCATGTATGCATATTCTAGATATAACTAGATAAAAATGCACGAGGATGATCAAGAGCCCACAAATTTTATCACATAAATGGTATTGCATTGCTACAAAGTAATGCTATTCGGTTTGAAAAACGCCAAAGCCACATATCAAAACCTAATAGATAAAACTTAGTTGAGTCAAAAAGAAGATATTTTGGTTGATTTATACAAAACCATATGAAAACTTAGTTGAGTCAATCTCAAGCTCAATCTGAAGAATTGCACTTTTGCGTTCGATCAGAAAAATTCATTAGATACATGATCATTGAAAAGAATATTAAAGTTAATCATAGTCAACTCTCAAACTAGCCATCATGGATCCTCCACCTAATGTAAAAAAATAAAAATACTGGCACATATTATGATTGTGTTAAACTGATTCATTTCCAGGTATTCATACAAATACTAACCTATTTATAAGTTTTGAGAGGAGCAATGAAATTCCAATAGACCCTAGCTTGTGAGGAAGCATTGTAAAATATTCACTAGCTTCCTCAGAAGTGTTACCAATCTGAATCCACGATAATATTTTATTCAACTTGGTAGTTATATACCATGTTGTAAGAAATATATTACACAAGTTAAATTTGTATGATAGACTAACCAAGTGGTTTGTGGAAGTTGGTTAACTATGACATTCAGTTTAAACAACGCATTGCAATAAAAGTGCAAGCTTGGAAAAACTTTTTAATCGACTTCAGTCCAAAAGACTAATACCTACCATGGATCATGTCGGATACACTTGGTGGGTACAAAAGGATGGTGGTTATTATACCCCACAAGACATATCCTAAAATAATATATCAAACTTGGCTTCTCAGCTGCAATAACAATGCATAATATGAATTCATAATTGCATGTCTTTGGTTGGCCAACATTTATGGAGTAAATGTAATCCGACTCCTTAAGGTATCTCATCTTGTGGTTCATCAAACATTCGAGAAATCATAAACTAAAAAGACTATATTATTTCATACCTTAAAAAAACTTTGTTGTCAGACATCCCTATTTAATGATGTTACTTTTGAACAAGTCCCAAAAGTGGATAATGCGGCTACTAATGCATTGACCACTTTAGCATGTACAACATTAGCACCAAGAGTCATCTTCTAAAAAAAACCTTCCATCACTCTTGCCAACAAGAATCTCAGTAGCTTCAGTTGGAACCAATACTTTCATCCTATACACCAAAAAAGTGTTTCATTTGTCTCTTATCGTAAAGTAGTTCTGTAAGATTATATGGATTCTTACAAAACAATATGGCCAATTGCATGTAGCTCTCTCCAACATCTTTTAGATTTCATCAAATATTGTCATGTTGATTATCACTTCTTGGCTATTTTCTCGAGGATATAAATGAGAGAAAAACGTTTCATGTACAATATGCTAGCTAGTGGCATAAATAAACTTTTCTTCTGAGTGTGTGAGAGAGAATAATTAAGTTTTAAAAACTATATTTTTTTTATCTTCCTTATCGGAGTTATTCTAGTCATACTCATACCATACTGAGTTGTTATTTTTACTAACTATGGGCTATAAATATTTGAGTAGAACCGCCTGATTCTAAAATTCTAGGTCTAGAATCCGAAGACCGCATTCAGATGAGGGAAAGGTAATAGTGAACATGGCCATTTTCGCACTCGTAACCTTTATCTCGTGGCTAGACCCGAGAAATGATAGAAAGATTAGGAGAGATTTTTACAAAATCTAGCCTGAATAATTATAATATAATATTAATAAAAACTCCCCATGAAGTCTACGCGCGTAAAAAAGTACTTGCAAGTCCAAGGGTAGTACTTTTTTTTCCATAAGTGGGCGACAGTATTTATGGGGAAAATAACTCGTAAGAAGAGGATTCTAGAGTATTTAGGAGGGAATAAACCTATTTTTAACCCTAAGATATTGATTAGATTAATCGTAGAGAGGGGTTAACGCTAGAAGAGTGATGTGACTATTCTCGGGGCTAACTTTAAGACATGCGGGATAAAATAAGTTCTTAAAAACATCATTTATGAGGCTGAGAGAGTTAATGTCACCATGACAGACCATATATTTTACGGAACAAAAAAATTATATTGTTCCTGATCAACATGTATTTGTCTAGTCTGTCTATAATTTTATAATATTATATGAAAGCTTGATTTTAATGCTTAAGATCAAGTAATCCATGGACTTTACTTTTAAAAAGTTTAAAATTAAGTTAAATCGAACTGATCTAAATATTTATAGTTCAATTAATACTCTCAATCTTATCAAACATATACAAGTATTGGTTATAATATATTTTTGAACTTATTGATTTGTTACTTTATTGTTTAAATTCTAAATCTTATTTGTTATTTGATTGGCAAATTTATTAATGCATGATTTTATCTATAAAAATAACGTGTATGTAATGCTTGTTTGTGTATGTAATTCTAGTTTGATAATAGTTAAACAAAGCCTTTATTTCTCTTAAATTAGAGTTCAAACCAACTTCGTTTACAGACTAGTTCAAATAACTATAAATTCTCCAAATTTGGTCACGTTCGCTATCATTTTTTGTATATTGGCAAATGTTTTTACTAATATATCATTTGCATAGTATTTGTATTACATTCATAAATATATTGTTAACTACTCATATCAAGGTCGATTCTCAGTTTTATAAAACCATATTAGATAAATACAATACATTATTATATATCATCACATTTAGATAAGTCAATGTTTACGTGTAGTGCTATAACTTCTTAAAATTCATGTAGCTAAAATATTACGTTGGTTGCCATGAAATTGATAACTTCTAATAATAATATCTTTAATGGGGTTGTTTTGTATGTAGTTTCCATAATAAGGAATTGCAGTAATTTACACAAAATCTTAATACTTGTATAATATGCAAAACCCAATTATGTCATCACATCAAATTTCATGGTATTTTTGTCATCTTATGTAGATGAGTGATCGTATTTCTCAACACATTAAGTTTGACCAAATAATGTATATGTTGTGCATTTTAGAAACTATTGAGATTATAGTTTTTCAAACTCGCAAACATATCACGAAGACATGCTTCTAATAAAAATTATTTCTGAAACCAAAACTTTTTAGTTTTGTTATAATATTATAACTTGCAAATGACTATTATAGCTTGTCTCAAGAGCAAGACACAAATATTTTTTATTTCTTTATTTCGTTATAGATTTAGGTAATCAATGACTCATTAATCACTTATTGTTTTATTTTCTAAAATTTTATAAGGCATAACAACTATGCCTTTTTAAGTACATATCCAATGTGTAATTATGATCTCTAGGTAAAATAGTTGGTTAATAACACATAAGTACGAACACGTCTTTATACTTAATGAATTCAAATAAACATTTATTTATTTTTATTCTCTATAATATTCTATTTGTGTTTGTCGCACCATTTTTTTTATTGCAATTTGTAATAAAAAAATATAAACAAAAATATCAATCATCAACATCACCAAAAGAATTGAAAAGTGATATAAACTAACAGAACAATCATAATGAAATATGATTTGAGATGAGACAACGAGCCACATAAAACTACCACATAAAATATTGATTGAAATTGTTTCTATACTTAAGATTTAGATTTAAATGTTTTTAAAAAAATTAAAACCGTAAGTTCTGAAATATTTAAAATTAATATTGATATCGGTGATATATGTTCATTGAAATTACCTGACTTGCTAACAGATTAAGCCAAATAAGCTTTGACTTGGAAGCTAAGAAATAAGAAGAGGATTAAGATACATGCGATAACATATTTGGCATCACATTCTCAAGAATTAATATAAAAACTTGAATGCACAAATATAAACTCTTCACTTTCCTCAACATATATCATGATTCTATAAACAATAAAATATTCTAGGTATTAACGATCTATTACTGCCATACTTTACATTATCTTATCTTTACGTAATCTTTTAGCCTTCAAATCTCAAAAACAAATTCATATCAAACTGGCATTGTTTGTGCGAATTAGTTACTACCATTAACAATTTTTTCAAACAACTCAAAAAAGCAAAACTCATTAAAAGCAACTGATTGTAAATATCCAAATGTAGATGTTGATACGTCTGTAAATGAAGATGTAGAAGTGTAGATTCTCCGTGTTTCAGTCACATATCTTCAGCAGTTGTTACATAACCTATGCGAGGCAAAAGATAAAAAATTAAACTTTTGTAAGAGATGTTTTCCACTTAGGCCCTGCAAGTAAGATTAGTTATTTAGTATCTATAGGGTAATGAAAAGGAGAAAGACGATGATGTAACAATCTTCATGATAAAGAAGGAGGAAAACGTCACTAAAACGTGTAAGATTCCCTCATCATAAAATAGAGTTGAAAACAACAAGGACGCAGGAGTTCGAGGATCATCGGGCCATAGTGGAAGACACCAACGCAAGAAGGAAAGCAAGAAAAGAAGAAAAATACGTATGTCAAAATATGATGGTAAAGAAAGAGATGAAAAATACCAATAGTATAGGTTTTCTAGCCATGGGTATGACGAAAGGCATGTCGAAACTACTATCAAGCATTCAGCTATAGCCGAATGGACAACAACTTCCACTAGTATCACCAGGAAACAAACTACCAGCAGGCTCATCAGACATTATATCTGAATATTCAGCATACTCGTTTGATATATAAGTTGACTCTCTAATAGCCTTTTCCGACGTTTTAACCAATATCCAACAGGCTCATCCGACGTTTCAGCCAAATTTCTAGCAAGCCTATCTAGGGTTCCATATAAGCAATAAAGAGGCACATCTACACATTAGAGCACAATCGAACGGTACATATGATTTGGCACCACTGATGTAAGTTCAGCAGAATTAATAACAAGCGAGTACACTGCTGCATCAACCACATCACAACATATCTCAACATAAACCAATGATACATGCAGGCACCGATCACAATGGGAAAAAATAAGTATTTGCTTCCAGCCCAAGCATATAAGGTTCACCTGAACCATTCAAGAAACCATCATATATCTCAGTCGAACTCATTCTATGATTAATTAATCTAGGGGTACCGCTCGATATTTGATAATGATAAGAAGATATCACATTTGGATGAACCATGGTCAGGGGCCAGGGCACCAAAAATCTTATTCATACATATGTCAACCAACAATACCAGGGCTGATGTTATCTTAGATGAACATGAGGACCTATTGGAAGAAAAGAACTTTCTCAACCACAAGATAGACAAATACAGTGGCAAGGGAGATCTTGAGCACCATATCGAGGAATTTAAGAGTGAGATGATGTTTTACGGGACAGATGAAAATATAAAGTTCATGTTATTTTCAATGACCTTCCGGGGTAGCGCATTAACATGGTTCAACAGCCTACACCCATGCTACATCAAAAAATTTAAGATGATGAGATTGACCATCAGAAACCACTTAATTGGTTCCAGCGTGATCAAGAGAGATTGAGACTATTTCATCAACTATAAACAAATACCAAATGATACCTTTCATGAGTACACTGAGAGTTTTGCAGACACAAAAAACAAACTACAAAAATGCCATGACTTGGTGGCAGATACAACTTACATACAAGGAATTTTATCATGTCATCTCTTTAATGCCATAATAAAGAATAAGGCACTCAACTTTGAGACTTGCTAAAGTGGGTGGAATTTTATATCAAGTGCGAGTAGATTTAAAGAGCATAGGGTGATGGAGAGACAAGAACTCTAGCTACATGCTCTCGTACCATCCTCTACGGCAAAACAATAAATGATTGGCGATGGCTCGGGTGAACTCCAAAATGTGTCATGAGGCTTTTCGGAATAACTTTCAATGTTTGGAAGCACTACAATCAAAACGACAAATGAAGGCTCATAAAAAATAACACCAATGGCCGAAGATACGAACGTCCGACCAGGGGAGCATTCACCAAGCTGACTGAGAATTTAGGAGTTATTTACTAAATAACAAATATATCATCACATACCAAAGACCAGAGAAGTTACGACTCCTAAAAGACCACGGAGACAAGAAAAAATTATGTAAGTTCCATAATGAGATAAGACATTACATGATGGGTTGTTGGGCTCTGGAAGATCATGTCCGAAATACGGTTGATAAATGCAAACTCTCGAAGCTCGTCAATAAACAAAAATTAAATAAACCAAGACATGCATCGATCGATCGAGACCCTTTGTTAAAGCACGAAACACAAGCTCTAACAGGACCTTATGATGCAAGACCTTTTAAAGATAATTTCATCATAGAGCTATAATATAAGCTCAAGCCCCCATAGTCAAATATATTGTACAGCTCTTGGATAAAGAAGAACGTGTCCTAGAATGATAAAGGAGCATTTGTTGAACAACACTTATGAGAGTGAGTTATCTTTGAATGCATCTAACAAAAAGAGAAGATAAAATCTTCTAGTCGAAGCAAGAAGTGACGACAAAGTCTCCGAAATAAATGAAAAAAATGAATTCTTACTTTAGGGTATAACTAAATTGAGAAAATTTGATATGGAGCACTGACATCCTCCTGAAAATAAAAATGAGGTACCATCAGTCCCCCTAGTTGTAGAAACTAGAGCACGACCACCGGCTGGAACGTAGTCGAGATATTTGATGCCTCATTTCGGGTACCAGTAGTTCATTGGCAGAATTTTTGATTCCATTATGCCCTAACGGCCTAATATTGGATTCCCCCTAAGTAGCAAAAAGTCATGATTTCTCAGTCATGGAAAAACTTTAGAGCACAAGCTGGTTTCCAACATGGTACACCCCTTATCCAATCTAGCATCGGGTTTATTCACATGTGCAGACGCAAAATAGCCAACACCAAATTTCTAGGGGAAATACCAATATTTTCCAAGTGTCGAGCCAAACAACAATACCAATCTATATACCGAGAAGTGGCATGGACCTCGGTACCAGCATACATATCTCTTCATAAACATTTTTACGTGGATGGGGATGGTTTTCCCAATGATGAGTCTCATTTTTAGTCACAAATCTGGTACGGGATTTTACCGCTACTGTTCTAGAATTATATGATAGGTAAGTACAGCAATAAAGAAGACCCATAATTTCAAATTGAGCAATTCAATAGTGAGATGTTACAGTATGGAGATGAGGAGAAGATGAAGTGCGTGGTGTTTTTATGACGTTTTGACAAAGTGTCAGTGGTTCAATAGTCTTCCAAAAAGATGCATTAAAATTTATAAGATGCTACTTAAATCTTTTAGGAACTAATTTTTAATTTAGAAATTGATTAAAAGAGATGGGGACTACATAATCCATTACAAGCAGAGTCCTAATGAAAATCTAAGAGAATAGACCCAGGGGTTCATAGAAACTGAAGTTGAATTACAAGATTGTCATGATCTGGTGCTCGTAGCTATATTCAGGAAAGGGTTTATAAAAGGCTCCCACTCTAATACCATGATGAAGAAAAAAATATAAACTTCAGAAACCTATCGGCCCAAGTGGAGCGTTGCATTAAAGTGGATGAAGTCATTAGTGCAAAGGATGAGGGAGATACAGTATCCCCCATAACATGTACTTTGGCTAGCTGAAAAGACACAATGGCCCAGATAAGTACAAATAATAAAACACAAAAAATCAACGTGCATCAACTTGGGTCATACCACGAAATAGTCAGATTCAATGATACATGGGAAAGTCCAAAAGTGGCTTGGACATAAGTAATAATAAGAGGACTGACTACCCTCCAAGAGGATTATTTATAGAGCTGATAGAAACTCTGGCGGAAATCTGTAAAAAAGATAAAGGATACCACCAATTACAACTAACCGAGGAAGTTGCATGGAGTACGCGAGTACAAAGAGAATAATAAATATTATAATATTATGGTGACATTGATTATTGTACTATATATTATTGGGCTTTGCAGGATCAAGTACAAAGATAGGTGGATTTAAACAAACTTAATGAGTTTGTTAAAAATAAATAAAGAGATAAACCTAGATAATTTTTTGGAGAAAACACTATGAAATAAGCTTTGACCCCAAACGAATAATAAGAGTAGTGAATATTAGTGTTATTGTATTTTTTAAGATGAGAGAAGAATATTTGGATGCGGATTTGAACATGATGTCAATATGCGTGATTAGTGGAGGAGATTCATACACTAGAATTTTTAAAAATTCAAGAAAAAGGTATGCAAGTGAAATATAAGTGCAGTAACAAAGGCAAACGTCCCCATATTTGTATTATAATGCATATTTAATGTTGTCATTCATGGATGATGATTTGAGAGGAGTGGCATCCCCACACAACGACCCGATATTAATAATGGTGGAGTTGGTTGTAGGATAAATAAAAAAGGTGATTATTGAGAATGGTGGTTCAGCAAACATTTTGTACAATAGTACTTATGAAAATATAAAAAGAACGCTAGCGTTTACCCTAACTCAAAGAATCATCATCGGCTTTACCGGAAGAAATCTAGTTGTACTAAGGAAGTTAACTTTGGATGTCGCCTCGGTAAGCAGGATTATAGAAAGAATGTGTAATGCCTATTCATGGTTTTAGATGCACCATCATCATACAACATCATATTGGGGTAATCTTGGCTCCTTCGGATGTACGACGTAGTATATATGGTTTACCAATACATAAGATACTAAACCAACAACAAAGTAGTTGTCATTAGAGAAAACAAAAAAATCTATGTGGAGTGTTATACGATATCCATGGCACTCAAACCATATAAACCAGAAGAATGGGTCATCTTGGAAGCAATTGATGAACCTTAGAACTCTAGAAGGCCCCCACCACGTACAACCAAGAGAAGATGTAGAATAGATACTTTTGGGGAAAAAATAATCTGAAGATTGGCTAAGATATCTCGGCCAATCTCAAGTACAAAATTTTGAATTTTTTTGAAAAATAATTTGGATATATTTGCATGAAGTATGCATGATGTAACAAGAGTCATGGTAGAAGTCGTATGCCACCAGTTATGTATCAACAACAACTTTCGGCCTATTATTGCCAATAAAAAATATTATGTCCAAAAAAAGAAATATTATTCCCAATAAAAAATTTAGGTGATTACTGAAAACTAGATAGATTGACTTTTGTTGGACATATACGAGGGTCTCATTATCTAATGCGGAAAATTAATCATGTTATGGTCAATAATAAAAACATCAAGTGGAGGATGTGTGTAGACTTCACAAACTTTAACAAAGCATGTCTGGAGAACCATTTACACGTCCAATGGTTGACTATGTGGTAGATGTAACATTCAGAAATAAAATGCTAGCATTGATAGATGCATTTGCATGATATAATCAAATACATATGAGTGAAAAGGAACATGAACACACAACCTTCATCACCGAAAGAGAACTATACTGCTATAAATTAATGTTATTTGGACAAGCACGTCAGAGCAACCTATCAAATACGAGCAAACAAGATATTTTTAACTCAACTTGGTTGAAACATACCTGCCTACATTGATGACATAGTGGTGTCATGACTTTATGAGGAGGACCAACTAATAGATTTGACCGAGACCTTCGCAAATCTCATAATATTCAACCTAAACTCGAACCCAAATAAACATACCTTTAGTGTAAAGTCTGAAATTGTTTTGAGCTACATGGTAAGTGAAAGATGAATCAAAGCATATCATATCTAGCAAAAATAGAGCCACCCAAGAATGCAAAGGAAGTTTAAATATTGACTGGAAGATTACCATAATTGAACATGATTTTTTTAAGATTACAAGTGTCAACTTTTCTTCCAAGTCCTAAGAGGATCGGGAACGTTCGAATGGACCCCAATATGTGATGACTTATTCAACAACATAACAATATTTTTGGCTTCTTCAAATATGCTAACAAATTCTCGGCTAGGAGAATATTTGTATATGTATCTTGCAGTCTCGTCTTACATAATCAGTGTATTGCTAATCAGGAAGGAAGATAGTCTAAAGTGGTTAGTAGTTGCAGTCAAAAAATCAGACCATATTTCCAAGCGCATACACTAATAGTTCAAACTTACTTCCGCTTGGTCACATTATTACAAACACATGATGTATCAAGAATATTGATAAAATTGTCAATAGTATTAGGGATGATATCAATTTTGAGCCGGTAACAATAATAAAATACAATAGGTGGTAAAATAATTTATGAAGTTCTAGTCTAGAAGATCAGTGTTTCCAAGAGACCGGGCCGAAGATACTTGGAGGTTTAGAACTGATAGAGTAATAAATAATCAAGGCTCATGATCAAGAGTAAAGCTTATATCTTCAACGTAAGATATCTTAAACCAATCCACAAAGTTTGTATTTCTAGCATCCAATAATAAAGCGGAGTACAAAGTCACAATCACGAGAATTTGCCTAGAAAATATCTGCGGAGCCAAAATAGTATAACTTATAACTAATTCTCATTTAGTTGTCTACTAAGCATTAGGACAAGCTGAAGCAAAGAAAGAATAACATTATTCAGTATTTGAAAGAGTTACACCGATTAGTTGTTTAGTTCGAACAAGTGGATTTAAAAAAAATCATGAGATCTAATAATACAAAAGGTGATGTACTCGCATGTGCGGCCTAAACATATTTGGCCCGAGTGATCATCTTTCAAGAAAATACATGCATTACATTATCCAACCGCTTCTTCTTGACATTCACTTCTGTATGAGTAATTTTAATATAAGGAGGATAATAAGAATATTGATAACTCAAATCATTTACTACCTTATTCAAGGTATACTCCTCGAAAACAAAAGAGAAGTAAGAAAAATGAAAATGAAGTCAACAATATTCGTTAGGACTTCAGATACATTATACAATAGAGTGCTAACTAAGCCAATACTCTGGTTCTTAGGTACCGATGAAGCAATTTTCATTATGGAAGAATTACACGATTGAGAATGAATTACTCACTGTGGATATAAGGCACTTTACCGAAGAATGCTTCTCTAAGGTGCGAATAAAAAATTTAAATAGTTGGATATATGTCAGTGATTCACTAATTCCATACAATTACAACCAGTATTACTGGAAACAATAACCGAAATAATCCCATTTGACGTATGAGGTTTGGATATTATGGGATTTTTACCAATAATTTGAGGTTAAAAAAATTATATACTAATTATCGAAGATTATTTCTCTAAGTAGATGGAAGCACAACCACTAGTAAGCATCATAGTAAAAGTGATAATGGATTTCTTAAAAGTAAATATATGTTACAGATTCTAGAAGGTTCATTACTATAAATAACATAACCTAATTCTAGAATGACAAACTCACTAGGTTTTGAGCTTATAAAGGGATAAAAAAATATCTTTCATTTTTTTCTGATGCCGACGGGGAAGTTGAAGTAACTAGAACCACAATTACAGAAGGCATTAAAAAATTCTTGAGGGAGAAACAAGAAGCTGACTGGAATTCTTACAACATGTCCTATGGTCGTACATAACTACACCATGAACTGTAACATAAAAACACCACTTCAATGGTATATGGAATGGAGACAGTAGTACCAGCATAAATATGCATGTCATCTCATAAAATTACAACATATAATGAAGCAAGTAATCTACAAGCCTGAATTTCTGAGCTAGATATTACGAAGGGTTTTCCTTCACAAAAAACAAAAATCTTGGAAAATTTGCTCCAAACTCGAATGATCATTTCTAAGGGTGTTAATGTTTTTTAATCAATAGGTACCTGACCTGATAGATTAAGATATCCAACCCGTTGGGTTAAGGTACCCAAACTTTTAATTTTACATGGGATGAATCATGGATTTTAAAATATGTTATCTGCCAGTTTTGGGACGGGTTTCGGATTTTAAAAAAACATTATGGGTACTCAATCGGAACTCGGCCCACCAGATACTTGTTATTGTAATATTACTAATTGATACATAATATAGTATTATTTTATAAAGTCTTAAACTATATATTTCAGTATGATTGAAATAATTTTTTACTCTTAGTGATTTTGTATTTATGATTTTTTTATAGTTTTGTCTTTATTAAATTTAGAATTTTATTAAACTATCTAATATTTAACAAATTTAAAGATTTTAATTTTTTTTGTAAGTTTAAATTTATTATTAAATATTTAAATTTGTTATCAAGTTTGAGAGTTTATACTTGATTTGTAAATTTGTTACTAAGTTTATAAATATGTTATCTTTTGTTTTTTTATTGGAGAATGTTTTTATGGAATTTTTTTATAAATAAATAAATAATTATTGGGTACTCGGGGGTGGATACCAGATACCAATAGGTTTTAGGCGTGAATAAAAAAACATTTATCTGACGGGTACTTAAACCCGACCAATTTTGAACAATAAACTTGAAATAAGTCGAGAATGTCTCGAGCAAGAGAAAATCAAATCCCATTATCCAAAAATTATATAAAGAAAACAACTTCACATTCACGAGCATCAAATGGATTAATATCACATGAAACTAAATGGTTACCTCGTTAGTAATCTCACAATCAATGAGTTTCTTTTCATATTCACCATTCATTAGATAGATAGCGAGGTGAATGCTCCAAAATACTCTTTAATCGAGGATTACTTAAAGAGTAATCCTCAATGTAGATATGTCTCTAACACTACAAGAGTACTATTATCTCTTGTTGATGATATATTCATACCATCAAGAATGTAAGGAGCAAGAGAAATAGTTTTGAGAAAAACATAACATTAGTAGATGTCTCCTTCTTCACTAAAACTTTCTTTTTCTGGCGTGATTGACGAGTAACTTTAATAATTTATTATTGATCAGAGTGACTAGAAGAAGAAGCGCATAATGTTCTGATTATATTGATTTTTCGAGCAATCACTACTTTTACTTTTCTTATCCATTTATAAGAAGAAAAATATAAAGAATTATAAAAAGTAAAACTAAAAGGTAACATAATTAAAAATAAAAAATAAAGTGATGCAAAAAGATAAAAAAAAATCAAATAAAAAAGAAGAAGAAAATAAAGCAAAAAGATAACAAAATGGATATTTATAAGCAAAGATAAAAACAACTCACAGGAAAACAATACAAGCACCGGTTTAAAAGAATTGACTTTCATCAACGTGTAAGTTTCTTCCAAACATTAAAAAATTTATCAATAAAACAATAATATGCTTTATAATTTAATAAACTTTGTCCTTGTAAAATACAAAAAAGATACAAATCCCTTGTAAACAAATTCATATTTGTTTAAGCACATTTATATCCGTATAATTTTGAACAAAACCAAAGAGAAAATATGCCTAATTTGGTTGAATAAAAAAGTCAGAGACATTCATGTGTCTTATTTAGCCATTCTCTCAGTTTTTAGAAATGATTAGGGAGCTACTCAAGAAATTTCAAAAATAGGTTGAGTGGAAGCTATAAAACAAATATCTCCAGCTATAAAGAATTCTTAAAGTAGAAGAACATTTATGATAGTTTTTGCCTCAATTTTCACCAAAGACTAGGCAGGTTACTAAAATACATTCACAAGAAGTTTAACTAAACTTAAAATAACAACACTCTCAGCTAGCTCAAGCTCTCAAAGTAATATCAACACTTCGAATTATCTTACTTAGTTCTTACTGCATCATTCACCATGGACTAGGGGGTTACTTAATCATATTTGTTGAAGAGTCGAAGCATTCTGAAACAAATAAAAAGAAATAAGTTAGTAAATAAGACATAAGTAATACCCTAGCATCCTAATAAGTGTTAGTTGTACTTTTTGAGTTAGAATTATATTTCTAGAGGGAGAAAGTAAAATTGAGAATTGAATTCTAGAGAGATATAGTAATCTTGAAAACAGTTTGTCATTTATCAAAAGAATCATCCTTTATTCATCGTCTCACCCTTTATTTATAGGTGTGTCATACTTCTAAAACTGAATTAGTTATTTAAATAGGAAAATTGCATTACAACCCTTTATCTTTACAAATAATTTGAATGTCTTCTTATAACTATACAATTTATCATAAACAACCTTGATATTATTACATTATGCCTCTAATATCTCATATCCTTATCATAATATTTCTCTTTGCTAAAATAAATTTTTTTATCCTATTTAGAGATGTTGGCCGATGAAGAGTTATAATAAGACATACACAGTTAAGTCCCAAACCGGAAACATCTGTGATAACAGTTTGACTAAGGTGAATTAGAACAAACAAGCCTTAAAACTCTTAAGAGTATTGATTTATTTCTACCAAACTAAATTTTAATTAATCCATTGTCCAAAATTAAAATTTTAAAATAAAATTACCTTTAAATATGTAAATTTTTACTTCTATTGGATGTATATGTAGATAGAAAATGCAATGGTATTAATAGGTAGATTGGAACATATTTTAGTCCCAAAAGGTAACCGTCCTTAATACTAACTGATAAGAGTGTAATTAGTCCAGTCCAAACTAATTGGCTCAGAGTCTTATCCAAGAATGTAAATATTTACTTAGATAAAGTCAAAGATACGTCTAACCGCATAGATAAGTAGTTAAATAAATATTCTTCATTTTCCCCAGAAATATATGAGATGTTTATTGTAACATGACCTATATATAATTATATGTCTTCAACTTAGGGAACTAACACGTTATTTCTAATCTATCAACATACTTTTGTTTATTCATTCCTTTAAATTGATCATATTCATTCCAGACTTATCGACACTAATTGACGTCGTCTGTGGGAACATGAGAATTTTATATCCATAAATATCCAAAATCACAAAAACTTGATGTCGGACATCATTAAAAGCATTGATCTATCTTCGAGTGATGTGGAAGAGATGAAGTCATCAAATGAATCACCAAACATCTATGACTGAAGAATCAATAACTGTAAAATATTTCACAAAGTTCACAACCAAGGAGAATACTCACCTGAAATAGACTATTACGATTTTTATAAGAACTGGCACCCTCGGTTGAAAGAACAATCCCCACGAACATTAAGAGTATCATATCTCATGATACAGTCATATAATGACAATCATTTGATGAGCAAGTATTATGGTCGAGGGTCCAAATGATCATGTCCGACAATTTAACGATGACATATTAAAGTATGAAATTGAATACGTGACCAAGTGTCAAGATTTCTCCTTAACCCTAAAAGGAAAAACAATACGGTGGTTCAACGATCTTCATGAAGATTGCACCAAGATCTACAAAATAATTTCTAAAACTTTTACATATTATTTTGTGAGGCTATTGTGCTACCATTGGACGAGGATTATAGATTTCACTAAAATCAAAGGACGGAAAATATATTTAGAGAAAACAATGAAAGCTTTATCAAGATAAAATCTCAACCGCAAAATTGCCAACCGAAGTGGAAAAGTAAGCCATAAAAATTAAAAATGACACAGCTCGCACCATTGCGAAAATTAAGGAATTGAGAAACAAGATTCATTTGGCAACAATTGACAAAAGATTCAATATGTACATGAAACAAAAATCGAGAATGGATTCGAATGAAAAAAAACAACAGAGTAAGCTAATGTCAATCAAGTAGACTATCTTCAGACCTAAACGAAAATCAACCAATACTTGAAGACAACAATAATGGTATAACCAAAATTGTAAGTATGATACTACCCTATATATTTATAATTATTTACCTTGGCAGAACAAAAACCATACGATAGAAGAAAAATTGGACAACTTTACCCATGAGGAAGAAAAGAAGGGTTCAAAAGAGGCAATATAACATATATCTAAAATAGTTGAGGCCTAAGGCACTACAAACAAAATAAATTGCAGTCAACGCGGAAAGAAAAGAATAAGATGACTTAAATTTAAATCTACATGACCAGATTGACAAACTCAAAATGAAAAAAAGTTAAAACTTCGAGCAAACAAAGGGATTAATGCAAAAAATTGGCATCAAATGTGAAGAGATAGTCGAGAGATGAAATTCAGCATTAAGAAGTTTACATCAAAATATATCATTTTCAGACGATGACATGATGGATGTTGAATCTTCAACATACGATACAATGCTCATAATAGAAGAATTGATAAACCTCAAATTTAATATCATGATAATTGATAATGAAAGTTCGGTAAACATATTATACAAAAAAACATATGAAAGAATAATATGGTCATTTGCTTTGAGTCAGAATTAAACGTTGTTAACTAGGCTTTCGGGTGCAGGAATTCTCGTGTGGGGACGTGGCCATCGTGAGAGTAAAGTTAAGAAAAATGGTACGATGTCATTTCATACTAATAGACTTATCATCACGATACGAAGTAATTTTAAGTTGGTCATGGCTCAGCCAAATAAAGGCGGTGGTATCCATGATCCATCACTTCATTAAATATCGCGTGAAAATCTAAATTACCAGAATATGAACAAGTCGTTGTATAACAAAAGGAAGCCTAAAAGCTCCCTCAGAAAGTGAACTTTAACTTGAAAATTAGAATAAAGTTCATATATGAAAAGCTAATGACCCAAAACACACACTCGAATTGAGCATTAAAAAAGAAGCATCTGTGTGGATTTACTAGGAACATTAGCATACCGAAGCAAGGAAAAGTCTCACACCAATAGTCGGTAATACCAAACCATGAATTCGAGCAAAATTAATTAAATAAGAAGATAGAATGACGTCATATATCAAGTAAGTAAATCTTTATTATCAACATAAACTCGAAAGCTGTAATTAGAAAAACTAACTCCAACATTAATATTACCGGCTATGAAAATGAAACTATATTCTCAAATGCAAACTATAGTTGTACAAATTTCTTTCTCCCTAAAAAAATGTATGGAAAAACGTGATGTCCATAGAAAATTAGTTTAGCGGTTAGTAGAAATAAGGGGCGATTGCATAAATTTCAAACCTAGAATAGTCATAAACACCCCAAACACGAACTGACTTCCTAATGGAGTTTAAAATATCAAAGAATGATCTTCACAAGTTAATGTATAGAGAATAAATGGGAAGTTAGAACCAATATAAGAAGTAATAATCAAGGGTGAAGCGCAAGGATGCAATTTGTCTTCTTTGATAGAGATATCATAAAACAATTTCATACGGGTCGGACCCTCAGCATAAAAAAATAAAGAAAAATATGTGGATGTTGTCATGTGACTTTGGTTGACCCCCATTTAGCAGTTAGATAAACGAAAGAACGACCCGAGGAAAATAAAGAATAATGTTATCAAATAGTTAAAGGAGTCACGACGTTTTGCCTCACAATTCAAACAAGAGAAGTCAAACAAGTACAAAGATTACATACAACAATTACCAATGCATTGATTTCTTCGTCCTACACATCATTAGTACACACATAAGGTTACAAGGAAAACCATCAATTATTTTTCCAGAGTACTTAACCTCAATGGTTACAACTGAAGGAGTAACGATAATTTAAAGTTAGGCAAGAAGGGTAAGAATAATGTCTTTAAGATATGCGTGGGGGATATCAGATACAGTGAGAAAAAAAATACTATCATAGACTTTGATAACATTAGTAAGCGTGAATAAAGCAGTACTTATAAATTAAGAAACATATAAGTAAGAATGAGGCGCTCATTGAGGGTAGAAGACGCAAGTTTAAATAACAATTTTACAAGGTTATCATCGCCCAACAATCATTAATAAACAACAAAGATGGTGGGGATACGCGAACCCTCGAAACTTTCATGATGGCTTCGGTAAGAAGGGAAGAATAATTAGTCGTCATAAACTACTTCTTCAAATGGGTAAAAACAGAAGCAATGCACAACATAATTATAGGAGAGGTAATTCATTTTTAAAATATGTTGTAGGTACGGTATTTGGAGAGTCATGACTACGAATAATGGAACAAAATTCTAAGATAACCTTGCCATATAATTTTTCACCAAGAAAGGGCTTGAGCAAATGTCTCATTATCCTCGTTGCCATCAAGCAAAAAAACTGGCTAGAGACCCTGAAATACGAACATACCAGGCGGCACCAAAAACTATGTAGGGTGGCGACCAAAGTCCCACATCCCACATCGGTTAAACATGGGAAAGATCATTGGTATATAAGTAAGAACATACCTCAACTAGTCTGAGGCCTTTTGGTAGTGGACCAAATGCAAAGCCGTGACGGCCTTCGGGTGCCAAAACGGATAATATCATACTGGTGTTGAGATCGGTTGTGTTGTTACTTATATACGGAGGCGGAATATGCGGACCGGACCCCTAATTCACAACACCCATATTCCCAACACGTGGTATCAGAGCGTCAGGCCCAGACGGAACGCGATGGTGGTGATATTCTCAGTGGTCGAACATGATGAACCAGTAGCCATATGATCAAGGTGATCTGCTCTAGAGATCCTAGTTCGGAGTGCTCGTGGCTCATCAAGCAGATCTTCTCTAGAGATCCTAGTTCGGAGTGCTCGTGGCTCATCAAGCAGTGTGGCTTGATTGGAGTGGCGCTAAGGAACAAGACAGTGTGGTCTAAGAGGAGGTGAGCAGTAACATCCGTAGTGCCTCTATGGCCAGGTAGTCTCCAACCTGATTAGAGTGGGCGGATGAAAGTCAATTGAGAGGAGGCTAAGTGGTACTTTGTTCGAGAGGAGGATTTGTTAGGGTGGCGACCAAAGTCCCACATCGGTTAAACATGGGAAAGATCATTGGTATATAAGTAAGAACATACCTCAACTAGTATGAGGCCTTTTGGTAGTGGACCAAATGCAAAGCCGTGAGGGCCTTCGGGTGCCAAAGCGGACAATATCATACTAGTGTTGAGATCGGTTGTGTTCTTACTTATATACGGAGGCGGAATATGCGGAACCCCATATTCACAACACCGCATATTCCCAACAAACTACTACATAATAAATACCATTCACAATGTTATATGACTTAGTTAGAGAAATAAGGATCAAAACAAACCTTCAGTCATAGAAATACAAGGAAATGCGAGAAATATATATAATTCCAAATTTTGGTGTCAGAAATTCAAGTTAAAAAAAAGTAACAAGATGAATATTTCAACATACACGAGAGGAAATACTTGGAAAGAAAAAAAAAATTGGGAAGGGTTATTTATGGTCGAAGCAAAAGTAAAGCCAAGAACATCCACTTTGTGAACGGAGAAGAAAACCAAGTTCGAGACCCCCGGAACAAAAGTAATTTGAAAATATGTTTTGCATACTAGAGAGCTAGTAGTTTACTAGTCACACTAATTTTATTTATTGAACTATATAGATGCAGTCTTTCGTCTTTCGGTCTGCACGAGAAGTTTTTAATTCGACATTGGACAATACTAAAATGTTTTTCTTGCCAATAATTTGGTTCATCTATTTTTTGATTTAGCATAAATAACAATTATTGTTACAAAGTCAAAGTGTGAATCAAAATAAAACCTTGAAGAATGCTTAAGGCATAATATAAAAAGTGATAAAACCAAAAATGCATCAAGTTATTAATGCTAAAGAATACGAAGAAAATGAAATATATCCCTGCATAACATACACAAAAACAAGTTCATAAAAAACAAAAACGGATAAAAGCGCTTAAGGGGATATCAAACCCCCATAACCCGCTTTGGATGATAAAAATAACGACTAATTGTCAAAAATCCTAACAAACGATAATAACAAAAAATGGATAACTAAGAATTAAGTTGCAGTAAAAAAACTACATTTCTTAAAAAGAAAGGAATATCCCTACTAGGAAGACATGCACTCTAAACATACTTGGAAAATTCTAGAAAAATCCAAGTATAAAAGCATGTTCTTCTATAAAACAATTCTCATTGTACCTGATGAGTAACTAAGTAAAATAAAGAATATGAAATGTGTCTAAATCAAAAGAGCTTATTAGTTTAAAAAAGTAGTCGTAATAAAACTTCTTATAAAATACAGCAACAATGTCTTCGAAATATAGGAATAACAAAACAAATGTATTTCAAGACATACACAGTATATGACACAAAACTATACTTATTTAGAAAAAGAGTGAACAAAAGTGAAAGAGTCAATATTCGTTAATGAAACATCATTATTTGTGATAACGTCTGCTACAACACCATCCAGATAATGCATAAAAATACACCGTTTTTTATCATAAGTGTCCAACTTTAAACCATGAGGCATGTCAGCAATAGAAACACAACACCAAAGGCTACCCAATTTAACCACAGGAATAAAAGTATGAACATCCAAGATTGTCCTACTATGTGCATTAACGCTTAATCTCGAAATAATGGCAGCAAAATATTGTTCCAAAATAGCAGATTCCTTCATTCGATCATGACGTTCATCAATAACACCTTATATATAGATTCGTAATCAAAAGACATGGCAGTTAACCATTCCCAAATCTCGACAACATAAGTTTTAGCAACTAAATTGATGGTCAACAAAAGACCAAAATTTCTCCAAATCATCACAAACAAAAAAAAACAATCAGTAAATTAGCTTTTATTACCTTATATTTTATCATTATATTGTTTTCCAAAAATGAGGAAGACAAGTAGCTTCTCCTCAAATCATCGCAAGTACAAAGCAAAGCGCAATCCAATTGAATAGTAACCCATGATTAAAACTCTAATTAGTTTTTAGAAGTTTCATGCCTTTCACTCAAACATGCTTCGAACGGGTCATTTCCTTCATAAAAAAGCTTTAAGATTAGCACTTATCTCCATAGGCTCACATGCAACTCAAACAGTTTTTAAATTTCAAGAATATGACTTGAGGGATCGATGTTAGCATCACGCAACGCCGACAACCCACTAAGTGTGTATATAAAAACGATAATTAAACCAATATTACAAGAGTCATAGAAAAATCATAAGTAAAGTAACACAAATAATAATTTACCTCGTAATTTAGGCTCAATTTTTGCTGCACTAACTCCAAATGGGAATGATCAACATGGAGACTCCTATGTCTCATTAACTCAGGATAACGATAAATATTTTCAAGTATATGTCTCAATAAAAACCCACAGGAACCCGAACCAATCAATACATGAGACGATAAAAATAGACTATATGGAGTCTGAGAGAAGCCAACACACACAATAGAAACGGGTGATAAATTAGAATATAAAAGAGTCAATTGAAAAATTTACAATAGTGACAATAGTGAGTAAACGATTAAAACATCCATGAGATGGAAGATAATTTCTCTCACGATAAACATCACCTTCAATAGAGGTCGAGCTTATTATAAAAACAACTGGAACTATAGGAGCGATGGTTGGATTTCATCAAAAGTTAAGCATTAACTTATCCAAAGACGAAATAATAGGCTCTAAAGTAGAAGATAATGACAGGTAGACATAGCATATTTTCTTATGTTTACTACATACATAAATAAGCTATTATCTCAAGTTATTGAAAAACATATAAACATTCCACATAATTTGACCCATAAAATATTCAATGCCAAGGGTAAGAAGAGATTTTCCAGCATTTACTTTATCTGATGCACAATCAGAAATAACAAGTTCTAGAGAAAAAGGCGACAAAAAGATAAAAACACGAAGAGAATCAGAATCAGGAGTAGTGTCTGATACAGCCATAAAGCCTTGGTACTTAGTGGTTACTATAACAATAGCTCCATCAACTGATCCAGAATTTTCCATACTAGCATTAACAATAGAGGAAAACCATCAAGTGAGGTAAGAAGCTTATGTTTTTTACTCAATACCCCAACTCTCCCAACATCAAGCACGCCTATGTTAGAAGAAGATAAATTATTTCTTTTACCCAAAGAACCACTAACTATAATAGTAGCTTTGTTGACAGATGGAGCATTAGCTTCATCTTGTGTCTTAGTAGAAGAACAAATAATGGAGTCATTAGCCTTTCTATAACAGACCACGGGAAGAGAACTATCAACCACATATGTGAGAAACGACTTCTTGACAATCTTCTTCTTTTTAGTAAGTCATATAGTAATTTTTTCCGATAGGGTAGCCCTATCAATAGCTCCGGTAGCTGAAGAAAGAGGTTTATAAAACTCACGTATATCTTCCAAACCATATCATCTCTACTTTCCATAGAATGATTGGAAGTAAAAAAGAGAAAAATAAAAACTGCAAAACTTCTTAGCCTCCTTATCAAACGAGAATATAAATCTTTGATCTTTTTTTGTCTTTCTTTTTCCACGGGATACATGAGGATAAAGGCTACAAATAAATTGCAAGAATAAAATCAAGAATTAAAAAAAACATCAATAAAAAACAAAAGGCCAAAAGCTTATGTTTCATGGACCACACTTTAATGAGTGAGAGAATAGCTTAACCATGATTTGTCCCCCATTAACTAGAAACATAAACAAATCTCATATTCTATTCTTTGTTGGTAGAAGGAATATCAACGAGAAGTTTGGTATATTTTGTCGTATTAGTAAACAATAAGGAATTTGATCGATGCAACATGAGATACCCAGCAAGAAAATCATTCGTTCGAAAGCGGCTTCTAATTTTTTTTCACCAATATTATAAAACGCATAAGTAATCTCCAACAATTTGGAGCACTTTGAGAAGGGTAAATGTAGATATCTTGGAAAAAATCAACAAGATCCTCACTCAAATGGAACCGGAAACCGCATTAAACATATTTTCCCATGATAAGGAAATCTAACAAAAACTCTTTCACAAATGCACCAATTATCACATTTCTGACTATACTCATCATCAAAAAAATACTGATAATCATGGCGATATACCTCTTTCAATTACTCAAGAGTCAAATCACCCCTAATCGCACTAGGAATACTCTCTGAAGATAGAGAGGCACCTGGAAACCATAGCAATAGAGGAATCGTATCCACCAAAAACAATAGAGTTGACATAAGTTGTGAAGGGAGTACTTGATCCAGATATATCCCTTTCAACTGCTACAACCTTTAGTTTCGATGTTTGTGTGCAGGCTGGGAAATGCGATTTTAAGAACAAACCTTCACCTCTCAACAAAAAGTGTATCGCGATCCAAATGAATAACTTCAATGACGACATTGTCATCAGTATTGGTATTTATTTCTTACTTTTCTATCTCAAATAGCAAAGCTTGAAAGAACAAAATACGCGACTGGGACAAGAAAGGGAAAAAATAAGATAGTAAAAAAAGAAATAAAGAAAAAATGTTGAGTAAAAACCGTATAGCAAATACATTTACCATATCTGACGGCTAAGAATAGCTAAAAAAATAAAGGATCCTGATAAAGGTAACCCAAAGGATGGTATGTGTACCTACAAAGTAAGTAATTTTATTACACATGACTTTCGTTAACAATACCATTACATACATAAATTTATTAAGATGAATTGTCATATCTCAAAGGTATACTTACTTGGAAATTAAAAAACTAAATACCTTTTAGACAATAAATTAAACATACAACTATGTTATTCACATTTATTTTAGGCTAAGAGAGGCAAAAACTTACCTCGAGCAAGTAAATATAGAATAAAATTTACATCGACAACCTAAGCCGGTCAAAGGTCTAGAGGAATCACTGTGTAGTACATAAATTTCAAGTGTTTAATCACTTGTAAAACAAAAATCAGAAATAAATGGACTCCCTCGAACAAAAATATACCCTCTTAAAAATAAAATAGGTTTATATAATACATAAGGTGTTTTACACACAATGTACAAAGCAAACCTTATTTTTGCATCAATTGAATTTCGAACTCCTTCGAAATTAAATCATTTAATTTTAATCTTCTAGATGGATTGAATGATCTACCTATACAAAATATGTGAAAATAAAAGCTTTCAGTTTTCTTTATTCATCATTCATCAAAAGCTACGGGGGCTATTGGTATACTTATGCAAAAAGTTTATGGCTATATCAAAGGGATAAAATAATGAAAGTTAAAGCAAAGACGAAGAGATTTGAGGTAAAAATAGAAAAGGTCGAAGTAAAAGCAAAGTAGGCAAATGCAAAAATAAAGTAATTTGTAGCAAGAATAAGTATTTTACAGAGCCACGAAATTTCAAAGCATCATCAACGACATGTTGAAGCCTCTAAAGCAACAATATAGATCTAACAACACTCAAACATGGAAATTAACAAACAAAGGATGTTTCAACAAAAACCAAAGATGAAACAAATAGGTAGCATAAGCCTCGACAAGGATCGAAGAAAATCTTCAATAGAAACCCATTTCGGACAACACTAGACTAGGCTTTCTTAGTTTTTCCCATCAATATTAGGGGGACTACTGACAAATGTATAATTAGTACAACCCAAACCAGTCGAGTCGGAAGCTTATCCAAAATATAAATATTTATTTAGACTAAATCAAACGTAACTGCATATCTACTTAGATAAATATCAACTATTATCATTTTTTTCAAGTGGGAGAAATATTTATTGTAACATAATCTATATATAAAAAATATATCCATATATTTTTTGTTTCTTCATTCTTTATCATACATTTTAAATACTATACTTTTTAAATTTAGATCCGTTACGCTTTGGCGAATATATACAATCCATATTTAATGATTATTATTTTTATCATTATTATTTTAAAAATATTTTTTAAAATTTGTTATCTAACAAAATTGATGAATCAATTAAATCGATGTATATTATAAATGGGTTAAGCAAATTGGAAATGATACTTTAATATTAATAACTTATATACATATTTAATAACATAAATAAATAAATAATATATTGTATTCGTATTCGTATCTTTACGTATACCATACATGCACTGGCGACTTCGGTTAAAGTAAAATAGCCAAAGGTAAATTGGCTATAATGTTACGCAGTTGTCTTTCGAACGTAATAAAGTCTGTAATAACTAACGGCCGTTTAGACGGAACTTAAGGTCACGAGATGTCTAGGCTAGTTCCAACGTAGGAAAACGACAGTTCTATGGTAAGAAGGTTGCAGCGGTGGTCTCTACCTTCAATGCACTTGATTCAAATTGTTTCTCTTTTCTTGTGCATCTACAGTACTCACTAAATGACTTTTACCTACAGGACACTGCTGCGCACATTTATAGATACAAATGCAATTAAATTATGGTTTCTTTTAGCGGTCCATGATGGTTGCGTGATAAACTCGAACAATCCTTCTCTACTTGAAGATATGTACAACGTAAACAAATATATATCTTTTGTTTTTTTGTTAATTCTTTAAGTAGTAAGGAGATAATGGTTATCACAATTGTGGAAATGCTTTTGAGAAGAAATTCTAGGATGTTCAAATTTGTTTTGTTTGTCTAAATGCTACTTTTTAATTAGCAGTTTGAATTATAGCTTAAAATGTTAATGGTTCGGATTGAATATTTTTTAATTAAGATTAATAATTAAATATACATTATGTTTTTCAAATTGTTATAGTTTCAACCATTTTTATTTTATTTTTATTATTCAAAATATATAAAAATATATATGTTAATATTATTGGATAAATTTTGAATTTTATTTTTATGTAGTTCACTAAATATAACATAAAAGTATTATATAAATTTGAATTTTAAAATTTTATAAAAAAAATAATGAATATAAAAATAATATAAGATGCGTAAGAGAATTCTAAAAGCTCTAAAAAAAATTAATTTTTAGATTGACGGTAATATAATGCATATTGTTAGATAGAAATAATAGGATTTTTAAACCAAATACGAGACAAAATTTTATAGCAGAAATCCGAACTATGATTTAAAAATATGTCAAAAATTATATTCGAGTTTGGGATAACAAAATTGAAAATGAACTTATAGTTCCGTCGAAATACACAGGTAAAATGGACGAAGCCAAGTTTAGGAGTTAAATTTAACGTGCATGAGTACATGTGGTCGGACCGTTTGACATCGCATGTAGGGGAGTGTTTCGAGATGTAAATGGCTCATTTCTAATGTGGTTTAGCGGTTCAAACTTGGTAACGTCAACTTTTCAGATGAAATTTCTAGTCATTCTTTTATTATTTGGCTTGTCATGCTAGACAAATTGTTTACCTATAACAAGCTCATTAGTTGGGGACTATGTGTTATGTCTTTCCAATATTGAATCAATCAACCATATTCTTTATGAGTATATTTTCACTCGAGATATTGAGATTGTTGTCAGCACCAAGTTCGGATTCACTTTCATTGGCCATTTTGGATCATGGGTGTCATCGAATTACCTATCCTCTTCATCCATCTTCTCCCTAAATTAACATGAATTCCAAATACGATACTGTGGAGAGAAATATATCATGGAGATAAGTCCTAGTGTTAATTTCATTCATGCCGAAGAGGCTAAGAATATCAGCCGTTACATTTTATGCTCTTGAGAGTTGTTCAAAAATGACATCATTTAATAGTCATGCCTTGTGTCGAAGCTCTTTCGGGCATTGAAGGATGCCCTTTCTAGCTCCATCTTGACAAAGTGCTTGATTGACCATCAGCTATGAGTCGATAAGTAGTCAGACCCTCAATGCGCCACATATGTTGGCTAAGCAAATGTCTATATTAGTAATTTTATATTACGCTTCATTGTGTGAAATTAAAAAATTAAGATTGATAGATTGTGTCAAGATATCTCACTTGGGGGTGTTAGTTGGGTTCCTTCTCTTGATATTTGGTTATTACTTCCGCCATTTTCTCGGACCTGCCATGTTGATTCAGCCTATTTTATGGTATGTATTGGTATTTGAGACTACAAATTTGTTCAGAAGTATTCCAATGCTTTGATTTTATTTTCGTTCATAGTTCAAACTGAATATCGCAGTCGTCTAACTCCACAGACCGCCTTGTGTATCTTTTAGACACATTTTACTTATATAATACATTCATCAAAGGAATCCAGACAATGATTGTGTGAGCTTGCAAATACGGTCTCGTATTTCACCACCAATGATAAGGAAACTTCTCCATCACTAAGTATCGTGTTCCTATACTGAGTAAGGATTTACTTACATAGTAAATTTATTATGACTTCATTCCTTACTCTTGTATACGCAAAACATTTATAGCATACTCTGTGACTGCCAAGTAGAGATACAATGACTTGCATGTCTTTGTCTTGGTTGACATTTCTGATGAAGAAAGAAATTTTTAGATTTTGTGACACGTGTCCTCATAAGCCAGACTCTAGTTGAATTTGTATTCTTCTCGCATAACTTGAAAGAAGGGTTTGAATTTATCTGAATATCTAGAAACGAATCGGTTTAATACAACCAATCTCGTATCCAGTATATGAACTTCATTTTTGTTGTGTGGGGGATTTATAGTTGCCACGTTCTATAGTTTATTATGATCGACTTTAATGCCCTTCTCACTGAGCATGAATCCAAACAAGTTTCGTGACCTAATGTTAAAAGTATATTTTTTCAGATTGAACTTTAGAATAATCACCTGAGGTTGCAAAATATTTCAAACAAGTCAGCCAAATTCTTGAATATTGGTAACAAGTATGTTGTTAATATATGCTTGTAGGTTTTATCCAAGATGCATGGGAAAAAAATTAATAAGACGTTGATACATAGATAATTTGTGGTGTATAACCTCGGTCAGGACCGTGATGATATCCTATGTATTCTAAGAAAACGCATCTAAATTACTTTGTAAAAAGTCAAGTAGTTTGTACCTTAGTTATGTTGGTAAAGTTTGACCAATATGTAATATATGGTTTTTTCCATACAAATTCTTTCAACTTTCTCTCATGATGGAGGCCTCTATTCGGTCATCCATATCGTTAAATATGACCAAGTCACCTATTGATTTCTATTTTTTGAAAGCGGAGGAAGATGCATAATATTCTCTATAAGTCTTATGATTTCTCTTTATCACTCTCATAATAATTTTGATTAGATATCGAATGCACTGATGAACAGTAAATACTACAGCGTACATTTGGTTTAGCCATGATCTGCCAAATATTACGTTATAAAATGATGAAGCTTATACCAATCATGAACAAGCATTGAACAATTTTTCAAACCTCTACTATCCAAAATGTGAAATTTAACGTGAGTTATCTCAATATATTGGCATCCACACGCGTGAATCCAATCAAGATCCATTTAAAGGGAATCAATATTGGAACATCCTTCATCTTATCATATGTACTCTTGTAAAAAAGTATTAGAGGAGCTTAAAATATATATCCAGACTCGTTTGGCCTCTATTTTTTCCAATTCTATCATGATTAGAACAATGTTGTTGTGAGGTACCGCTAGATCATCATTGGTGATTCCTAACATATGGTATGTATTGAAAAACAAATATACGATGAAGTGTACCCTAAGTGTTGGACCTTCTGATCATCCACATGTCATTTTATCTAGTTCTTAATTATTTCTGGAAATGATCCCATTCGATAATTATTATGATTGTTTGTTTGTTAGGATTGAGGTCAAAACATGTTTCTCTTATATTTCAAAGATTGCATTAGTATCAAAAGCTTTCGGTTCATCTAGTGTTGTTATGGCTTATCTCTCATATCTTGTTGAAGATTTTGATCATATGATATGTGTCTTGGTTTGTTTATAGTCTTAATCATAGTCTGGACTTGATCATCCAATTCCTAACAACTCTTGGTATAATGTATAATATCATTCTGGAAAATATAAAAGTTATGTTTGTCTTTGTGCTCCTCAGGGGCTGGAAACTTCTATGGCCTTTGGCATGTGTGTATATATTTAGTACATTCATAGATAACTCTCAGATTCTTGATGAGCTTGGTAAATGGTCTCATTCCCAGACATGACTGTCTTCGAGTATTACTGTTATTGTTGTAGTTACTTATATGCATCCTTTTGTCATTTTGATTGTTCCTTGGTATTGTTGAATGATCTAAATTTTTCATGAAAGCCTCTAGATGTGGTTTAGAGTTCACATGAGCCATCAGTAATTGTTCGTTGTTCTGTGTCAAAAAATTATACCAAAGGTCTATAGTTGAAGGTAAATCCTCATCGATCCGTGCTCGAGAGATCTTCTCAACTTTGTTATAACGCTTAACTTTCTTTAGAAGGTCTCTGAAGCTGTGGGTCTTATTTAAAATGGCATAAGAAAAAGGTCGTGTAACTACTCCTAGTTTGTATCTTGCGATTATCACAAAATCATGATAATCATGAAGTTTACTTTTTGTATCCATAAACCTCTGATTATATCATTGTAAAGTCTCATTCAAATGCTGATTGTAGTGTATGATATAGTTTACATCTCCTTTGATCATCTAAAAACCAATGAAATGGTTTCTGAATATTATTATCAGCATTATGAAACGTTTTATGTACTCCATGCAAGGTTGTTGAGCTATGTCAAAGTGTTATCTCAAAAAATCATTGAGAATATCATGTAATTATTCTTATTATTCACTTTGTACCACATCATCTTGCTTTTGAATTTCCTAATATGATGCTTTAGATCTCTCTTTCCACTATACTTGTCCATCTTATGGTGCAAAATTTTTGGCGGCAAATCTCCCTAAAGGATGTTGGGAAAAATGATTCTTCTTCTTATAAATCATCATCTTTATCCAAAAGAGCGATGACCTGAATATTGTTTGTTTATCAGAGTAAGATGTAAGCCTAATGGTGTCATGATGCTTGCTAATGTGCTACTAAATACGTTTCCCAATTTATGTGTTGAAACATAGGTGGATACCCCTAACATACTAACCACAATACTCCATCGTTTGTCCTTGATGGAGACCAGAGCATGAATGTATTTATTGTGCATTTTGAGGGATAAATATGCATAAATTTTGATGGTGATGCAAGGGTGGAGTTGTGTGATACTAATTAATTGAACTAACTGTAGTGGTATCAAGGTGTGTTGATATCCAATTGCGATTATCGGTGAAGCATGTAGGAGGTTCAATTTCACTCTAGTGAATTAAATGCTATGTTGATTTATTGGATGGAGCCCTAGCGAAGCTTGCAGGATGTTTGGTTGTACTCTAGAAAATGAAGGAATTTATTAGTTGCTTGGCTGGAACACCTAAGAGGCATGTTATTGGAGATTCGGTTGGTCGCAAGAGTCTTCCAGATATTCGGCTCAAACTATAAATGTTGTTAGAGACTCAGTTGGAATGCTATAGATATTTGGTGATGATCATATTAAAGTCTTGGTGGTAGTGGTGAAATCTGATGGTCATTTGAATCATACTACACGTTTGATGGTAGTTTGGTGTGCCTTTCACCCAGCTCATGGTTGGAGTTTCGCTGCTCTCGTACTTCTCTTTTATTCATTTACTAACGGTTTTAGAACAAGAATTTGGCTCACTTATTTTATCTTTTTGCGTCGACGTCTTCTACGACCGAATGATCCTTGACTTGATTCATCGTCGCTTGTTTAAGCTCTGACCCCCTGATAAAGAGAGTTTGTGCCTGCTAGTAGTTGTTTTGTGGTCATTCATAACCATAAAGTTTGTAGTGTTATCATATTCCTCCTCCCTGTGGTCATGTGAATGTTGAATTGATCTTACTCGTGGAACCTGAATAGAAAAGGTTTGAAATTGTTAGTGTTCTTCTCGCTCAAGGTTTGTACTAGTTACTGAAAATCCATGACAAAAGTTGTTAGAGTTGTTGGTGGAGTGCCAGAAACCTCAAATCATGCATCTTCATAAACGATCATATTAACATCTTCATTTGGATTCACCATCGGTTGTTTTTTCGGATATTTATGTTTTTTGAAACTTTTTTTAAAAAAAAAAATCAAAATTATAATAGATTTCCACAAACGACGCCAATTCGATCGGTAAAATCCACTTAGACGAATCCGAATGTTAAAATTTAATAAAATAACTTAAAATGGATAAATATAATATTGTTTTTAAAAAATAATGCACTATCTAATTATTATTAATTATAAGATGGTGCTGCTAATCTTCTTTATAACACATATTTTATCTAACGATTTTTATTTTCATTAAATTTCAAACTACAACCTCAAACTAATTAACTTCTTAGGAATGAAATGTTAGGTTGGACAAATTCAAACATTACCAATTACCAATTCCCAATATATATGACTTCATATTAATCTATGAAGCTTTTAGTATTAAATTTATTGTATTTCTAGAAAAAATTATCAATGTTTATAAAGTTAATTTCTTTAAGTTGTATGAATATTTAGTATTATTAATATTATCGAAATATTAACAATTAAAAGTACAAAATATTTCATTAATTATTAAAAATATTATCAAATATTTAAATAATAATAAAATTTTATTTTAATTAAATTAAATTATGGTTATACACAACTATATAAATAATAAATATGAAACAGAAATCCACATTAAATCTGTACAAAGAGTCATCTTTTTTTCAATATCGTTGACCATATGATAAATTTAACAAAAAATCCACGTGTATTTAGTCCAAATATTTTATTTACCAGAAAACTGTTTTTATCGTTGAAACTGACCAATCGTGTCACCGAACAAATTCAATTGGATATCGGAATAGCCGCAATTTCAAATTGCGGCCGGTTCAGATGAATTAATTTATCCAATCCGTACTACCGAACATTCCGAATAATCAACCAATCAAGTTTCATCCACGATAGTTGGTCTCGGTCTTGATGCATGACAAGCTCACGTGACGTGAGTGATATTAAGCAGTTCGAATCCGTGTTATTGGCATACGTGTCCAATACCGTTATCGTAACATTGACCAATACAGTTAACGATAACGGCTGTATATAGTAACAGGTATTTAAGTGTCTTTTTAACTGTGATTTAACTTCTGTAATTTTTCGTTATTAGTCATTTGTTCTATTTTTAATTAAGTATAGTTTAAAACGTTGTTATTGCTATTTATTATATATAATATCAATTTTATTTAGTTATTAATATAGACTATAATATTTATTTTTCATTTACAAAAAATGATATTTATGATAATAATAAAAAAATTATTAAAATTATTTAATATTTTTTTTCTATCGACAATAATATATTTATATGATATTCTTTTATTACATTGTAAAAATAGTTAGGATGTTTTGTTTTATAATCTTTTATATTTTAATTTGAACGTATATGATTTCAACTTGTAATGTTTATATATATAAAAGTTGCTATGATTTTTTAAGTTTATAAATTTATTTTATAAAGTTTTTAAACTAGGCTAATATAGATATTCTAGCTTTACGTATGGATCTTCAAAACAATTTTGGATTAATGAAGGATCGGGACTGCATTCATTACAAATATGTTGTTTACCATTTATGATAAATAAGTACTTTATGTATAAATTTATACGCTCTAGTGTTTACTCTGATTGTGAAAATTTGATAGTATAAAATCTTGATCCATGCACGATACTGAATAATTTATAGAATTCTAATTATAAATTAAGAAAATAAAGTGTTGATTTAATCATATGCTACGAACGTATAAAAGATATTGTATTACATTATTTTATATATAAATATATAAAAAAATATTTTTTAAATAGTTGTCTCATTGTTTTAGTTACAATCCTTTTTAGAATAAAATTCTCACAACAATTTTTTTTTAAATCACAACTTTCAACAATATTGGGCTCTCAATATCAAATACACTAAATTTATCGAAGGCCTAACAACAATTTATGGTCAAACTAAAAATTCAGTACGGAAATATAGATATCAAAAGAGTTCGGAAATTCTAACAAATTTTGTGAGTATCATAATGACGTTGGCCATCACACTTTACAATGTGGAACCATGAGAGACGAGATACAAAACCTCATTCAAAATGACAAATTATAAGATTTTGTCAATGGCCGAACCCGTCGTACAGCTAAGCAAAATCAAACAATTGTCGACGTCTATGGCAAACCCCCTCAAGTAGCACACGAAGTTGCAACGCAACCAATATGTGAAGCATGACACTACACGAGGCCCATAACAAATTTATATATTATGATCCAAACAGATAGTGGGAACAGTTTCTAGAGGGACACTATCACATGAATAACCATATCCTCTCAAAAACGTCATATCGGTGACGACCCCCCCCCCCCCCCCGCCAATTAATTTCGATGATGACGACTTGAGAGGGTTATATTTGATATCATCACCACCAATTTGGGAGAACCGAGGTCAGAAGAATTATATTTGACATTATCAATTATGCAAATATACTTTTCAGAAAGAGCTACATCATATATGAGGTATAATACCTCTAATACCCTCTAAAAAGGTTCTCATGGGTTTCGATATAGCTGAGACTCTAGTACTCGGGAAGCTAATACTAGATGTTTCCATCATACATAAGGAATAAAAAAAATACATTGCCTCATCATGATGGTAGACGGTCAATCGTCATAGAATGTTATCATCTGCCAACCATTACTTAATCAAATGTACATTACCGTATCCATTATGCATCAATGCATATATTATATTTTAAAACAAATTATGTAATCCGTGCATTTCCAGAGAGTAATATAAATTACTCATCCATCCTAACGTTTGGTGAACAAAGCTTTCTCTACCCAAATTAGTCAGAACATTCAGACATACATCGATGATATGATAATCACCAGTCGAGGGGAATATAACTAACTTGCAGACATAAAAACAATCTTTGGCAACCTTCGAGGTATCAACATCAACCCCAATACAGAAAATATGTATATTCGAAGCCCACTTCTAAGAGCCTCCATGAACTAACAAAGAAGCCTAGATCCTTATGGAAGGTTGACTACCATAAACCGATCCATTTCCCAATCCTCTGAAAAGTGTGCCTCATTTTTCCAAGCACTCAAGGGTGTCGAGAAATTCAGCTGGATGTCTTAATGCGATAATGCATTCCAAAATATCAAAGAGCACATGACTTCTCTTAAAGTCCTCACACGACCAAACATATGTTCGTTATTTATCTTTACTTAGCATTTTTTTATCATGTTCGTTATGCAATGTTAGTAAAATAATAATAAGCCACCTCTCGTATGATTTACTGCATCAGAAAATATTTTCTCGTTGCTAAAACTTGGTATTTAAAAACGGAAAAGTTAATACCAAAAAGACATCTGACCCACAGTACTAACGGACGCCGAGGAATTCGTGAAATGCTACGACACATTCCAACAATTTGTGAACTCAATTCACGTTCCATGAGTACCTATGAAATCAATAGACGAAGTAGTTCTCTTCTACATATGGGGTTTCAACATAGTATGACCCATCTTTCTAGTAGAAATAGACTACTTCTCTAAATGGATAAGTGTGAACCGTTGGCTAGCATCCAAGCCCAAAAAATAATACATTTCATCCTAATTAATATTTGTTGCACGTACATGGTTCCCAAAGTCTTAACCTCCGATAATATGATGTAGTTTCAAAATGAGGAACTAATATTATTTTGTAAAACCCGATGCATTCAACAAAACAAAATCAGCTCCTTTTCATTATCAAAAAAATACGTAAGTCAAGGTAAAAAGCAAACTATTATAGCTAGAATACGTCGTCTTCTCAAGATTTCTATAGGTAATTAGATAGAATTCTTCTAAGAAATATTATGGTCACACTAAACCATCACAAGAATGACAACATGGAAAACTTTATTCGCTTTATTATATAGTAAAGAGGTTGTGGTACCCCAATAACATTTATGCAGTCTTTCTATATAACGAACTATGATGAAGGAATAAACGGGTGTAGGTGGACTGCTGAGTTGGACCTTGTCGAGAGGAAGCAGATCAAAACACATCTCAAAATAAAGCACTATCGAAGACAAATTCGAAACAAGTACGGCTCTAAAATTCATTTTGATGAATTTTAAACAGAGGAAAAAGTCCTTAGAAGGGTTTTTCTTCAGACACAAAAACCCATTGATAAATCAGGTCCAAACTAAAAAGGACCTTATACAGTACAACTATGGTAAAACATGATACTTATAAGTTGATTGATATAGAGAGGCATCCTCTCCCCCACCCATGACATATGGAATATCTGAAACTTTATGTTTCCTAATAATATTTTATAAATTCTACTTCTTACCTACACTATAGATAGTACATTTTAGTAAATCAAATTTATAAATTGTAAGATTTTTTATCATATATTTGTATTTTTTGTGCACTATATATTCTACTTTGTTGCAAGATAGTTTCTATGATGCACTCTATCATGAATAATTTTTGGGTCATTTTATTATGTGGGCTCTTATATTTATATTCTAGAATATTGAATCAACAGCAACTTATAAGCCATATAATCAAAATATGCTTAATCACTTGAGCGTCATAACATCAAAACTGACTCGAGTTATAAATGAAAATATGTTAATGAAATCATATACCCAAGCATCCAATGTGAAACATGAATCTCATACCAAAGCACCTAGATATGCAAAGTGGATCCCATATTGAAGCACTACATGTTTTTAAAATGGCTCATATGCCAAAACACCAAACGTGCAACAAGACCCGAGCGTTAAAGCGCCAAAATTATGCAAAGTGACCTATGAGTCAAAGTATATGTGCATGGATTTTAAGCCATGTTTCCAACCCAAGTACCAACCTTTACGTTTGGGGTTGATAACCCTTAAAAAGGTTCGACACCCTTATTGTTATGTGACAAACACGTAAAACAATCTACGCAACAAATAGATTTGTCTCCTTAACAAACATAAATTATTATAACATGTATATGTAAAGTCAAAAGAGTGGGATAGAAAGAACTAATCGCAAGGTAAATGTGCTAAAGGACTTGTTACAATTGAACGAGCAACAAAAACTCATGTTTGTCAAATGAGCAATAATCACATTATAATTTACTATTTTTATAACATATATTTATTAAAAAAATGTTATCTCTCAACAACAACGTTCCAACCCGTACTATGGTATCAAATCGTAAGACATAGACTAAATCACGAAATTAATAAACAATAACATACTATCAAATACATGTTCCAACAAAGCCATGAATAGGACGGTAAAATAAAGTCTTTAAATCCATAATAAATAGCCCTAACATGACGAATTTGGTTTGATGAGATTAGATAAATCAATGTGTCCATAAATAAAGCAAGTTTTGAGTTTAGGTCAACGAAATCTCCCCACCATCAAAACCTCCGGCTGAGCAAGACAATGTTTTAACTAAGCCATATTATCACAGCTTTGGTACTATTACCAGTTCTATTAACTCAATTATTCTGAAAACATAAACGATGTCATCGTTTCTATCACTCAGTTGGTCACTGCTCGGGAGATACCAAATCCTAAAGAGGTTTTAAAAAAGGGGAATAAAGGATAAAAACACCAAGAGTATAAGTGATAAGAGCAATTTCTTATGCAACCATAAAGCCTTATTGGATGGTTGCGAACCCTTGGCTATAATTCAAGCCCAACAACTTATACATTTCATCCTAATTAATATTTGTATTTGTAAAACTCAATGCATTCAACAAAAAATGAGCTCATTTTGATTATCATGAAAATGCGTAAGTCGAGGAAAAAACCAGACCATTATAGCTAGGATACACCGTCTTCTCAAGGGTTCACATGTAATTAGATTGATTTTCACTAAGAAATATTATGCTCACACTTAACCACCCTAAGAAGGACAACATGGGAAAATCCATTTGCCTTAGTATATATTAAAGATGTTGTGGTACCATCAAGTACATTTATAGAGTCTTTCTAAATAATTAACTATGATGAAAGAACAAACAGTTGTAGGCGAACTGCCAAGTTAGACTTTGTCAAGAAGAATCTGAGCAAAACACATCTGAAAATAAAGCACTACCAAACACTAATACGAAATAAGTACGAATCCCTTAGAATTCACATAAAAAATCCATTGATAAATAAGGTCCAAACTAAAAAGGACCATATACGGTGACAACTATGGTAAAACATGATATTTATAAGTTGATTGATACAGAGGGACATCCTCTCCTCCACCCATGACATATGGAATATCTGAAACTTTATGTTTCCTAATAATATTTTATAAATTATACTTCTTACCTACACTATAGATAGTACATTTTAGTAAAACAAATTTATAAATTGTAAGATTTTTTATCATATATATTTGTATTGTTTGTGAACTATATATTCTAATTTGTTGCACATATAGTTTCTATGATGCACTCTATCATGAATAATTTTTGTGTCATTTTATTATGTGGGCTCTTATATTTATATTCTAGAATATTGAATCAACAACTTATAAGCCATATAATCAAAATATGCTTAATCACCTGAGCGTCATAACATCAAAACTAACTCGAATTATAAATAAAAATATGTTAATGGAATCATATACCCAAGCATCCAATATGAAACATGACACTCGTGCCAAAGCACCTAGATATGCAAAGTGGCTCTCATATTGGAGCTTTAATTTTTTGCAAATTGGCTTATATACCAAAACACTAAACGTGCAACATGACCCGAGCTTTAGAGCGCCAAAATTATGCCAACTGACCTATGAGTTAGAGTCTATATGCATGGACTTTGAGCCAGGTTTCCAACCTGAGTACCAATCTTTACGCTCGGGGTTGATCCCCCTCAAAGGCTCGGCATCCTTATCGTTATGTGACAAACACATAAAAACAATTAGCAAAACAAATTGATTTATCTCCTTAACAAACATATATTATTATAATATGTTTATGTAAAGTCAAAAGAGTAGGATCAAACGAATAAGTCCAAAGGTAACTGTCTAAAAAGACTTGTTACAATTGAGCGAGTAATAAAAAATATTGTTTCTCCTAAATGAACAACAGTAACCTGTATAATTTACTATTGTAATAACATATATGTTAATAAAACAAAAAACATTATCTCTAAACAACAACGTTCCAACCCGTACTATGGCATCAAATTGTAAAACATGGACTAAATCACGCAATCAGTATATGATAAAACACTATCATGCACAAAAACTCTCACATAAATACATGTTCCAACAAAATGATGAATGTGACGTAAAATAAAGTCTTTATAATCCATTAGAAATAGCTCTAACATGATGACTTTGGTATGGGGAGCCATGAACAAACGGGTGTAGGCGAACTGCCGAGTTAGACCTTGTCGAGAAGAATCAGATCAAAACACATCTCAAAATAAAGCACTATCAAACACTAATTTATAACAATTGCGACTCAAAAATTCACTTGGATGAATTTTAAACGAAGGAAAAAGTCCTTAGAAGGGTTTTACTTCACACAACTTGGAGCTCAAAGTGGGAAAAAAATCCTTCGATATCATGCCAACGACCCAACTTTCTAATTTTCTATTTTCTACACATCAACTTGGAGCTCAAAATGGGAATCATTATCTCCTCCTAATCTTTGCTAATGGGTAATATACTCATTGGTGTGCCATTATTTTGCCTCTAATGACCTTTAATCCTCCACATGCTCAACTATCATGGTCATTAGCGACCAAAGCTCGAACATCCCACATCCATCCTCTGTCTTTATCCCATCGACCGTATCAAACGCGTTGAATATGGTATACACCAAAGAAAATATAAATATGACATAATTATTCTAAAAAGTTAGCACTATTTTGGAAATATGTAATATTGTACCTTGGATCTTCGTTCATTTTCCCTGGCTACGAGTTCTACCGCGGGACGACTCTCCCCTACAATCCCATCAATATCCACGATAAAAGTTCCCATACCCTTACGAACTGTAACCTATATTTGGTCAAAGAAACAATGAGGCATGGCAAAAAGATTGGAATCGTGTGTCGTTAATTCATTCTATTTCCATTCTATGCCTCTTGCTCTCAGGTCCGCCATTGAATCCCTTATATTTTTTCTTGTTAGCCAGAAGTACCGACAATTGGGAAGCCATTGCATCAAACTCTAACTCTATGCGATTATATTCCCATTCTTTCTAGGGATCTGACCTTTACTAGAAAGTTTGGATCGTGGAGTTATGAGCCTACTCTCTTTTTCCATCCACTATATTTGGTATGTGATCGTGTACATCCTCTCATATGAAAACTCTCCTTGACGGAAGAAGCATATATTTCTTTCAACAACCGACTCATTTCCTCTTTTCGAACCAAATGTATCACAGAATATGCATTTAATAGTAATTTTAGCCCAATGGGCCTCTATGCGATTGTTTTGTGTACCAATGGCAGTATTCCATGAAGCTAAATGACAAATATGTTATGGAAGGCTCTGTGGTACTTATCCCAGAATTTTTACTTAAAGTATTGAAGTTTTTTCTCGTTTTTCATGCGACTTAAATTTAGCTTTCAAGATGATTCCAAAATTGGGGAGTTCGGTTACCTCCTAATGTTTTTAATTTGAATTAATATGGAGGTTATCCACTTATGAATAACTAAAAACATCATTTCACCATATAAAGTGTACTAGTTACTCTAGCAGTTTGCTACTTGTTTATGTACTCTTTTGCTTCGATAAAATTAAAGTTTTTTAAGAGAGGTTTTATGCGTCGAAAAGTTTTTAATGAGGTGTAAACATGGTAAACATCAACCCGAAATCTCAGGAGTCATGGCAGTTTAACTAGAGGTAATTGGGCCCATTAGAGGGTGAAAGTTATACATCGCGAACAAGCAATCTATTCAGAGGCTTTCCAAACTAATAATTTGTTCAAAAAAGCAATACTTCTAATATAAAATTTAACTGAGCCAACCCAAAATCTAAGGCCTAATCGTTTGATCATACCATCAGTTTCTTATGAACTTGGTAAATTTAAAACAAACAAGGTATCGGTTCAACTATAGATAGACTACAAACCTTAAATTTGTACCCCTGCATCACTTCAATTGCAAAAAACTAAAATGACTATTGATAATTGTTATAATTCTAAATTAATCAGGTTAAGACTATAACTTATCCCAACCTTAGCCAATAATAGGTTCAAATAAGTGCTTAAGTAATAAGTAATTATATTAATAATTTTATCATGTCACTTAATGACTATTAAATATGTTATTAATATAATCATTAAATCTATAACCAAGACTTTAACTAAGAACTCCTTCTTAAGACCTTAAGATCTCATTTTAAATATTTAATAGTATTTATATCTCTCTCTCTCTCTCTCTCTCTCTCTCTCTCTCTCTCTCTCTCTCTCTCTCTCTCTCTCTCTCTCTCTCTCTCTCTCTCTCTCTCTCTCTCTCTCTCTCTCTCTCTCTCTCTCTCTCTCTCTATTAAATTTAATTGTATTATTTTTAAAATTATTTTTGGTTCTCAACTATACAAACCAAGTGAAAACATTCAAATTCTCACATGGCCATTAAAAATAATTTTAATTTATCTCAAATGCATAAATTAAGTGAGATCCATGTGAGAACTTTGAAGTTCACAACTTCACCTTACGATAAATAGTCAAGAACTTTAAAACTCGTTCAGGTGGGAACTTCATACTATACGTGAATTTTGAAGTTCTTAGCTCAATTGTCGACTATCTTAACTTTCAGTTGTGAACTTTGAATTTCTCTTTAGCCATGTCATATTTATGTTTCAGTTGAGAAATCTAGTTTTCAAATGAAAATATAGGACTAGCTGAGAGCTTAATAAAAAAATTAAAAAAAAACTCAAATATCTATCAGAACAACTTTTTTTATTTGACTATTTGAGACTATTATTTTGGTGGTTTATTTTTTTAATTTATAAATCATAAATATAGTATTTATATATACTTAGAATTTTATTAAAATATAGAAAAATACATAGTTTTAAAGTATACATAGTATTGTTGATATTTTATCCTTAAAGCCAAGATACTCATCGCAAGTTGCCTCGTATATTTCCAACATTTCAAATACCCACGGTATTACAGCCGGTGCATCAATGTAATATGGCTCAATCTATGAAAATTGGTTGGATTCGTTAGGATGTTCTTCAAAGTGGAACTCGCTCGAATCTAGATAAACTCTATTAGTTTATCGTTGTTTATGATATGTAGATGTATACTTTTTAGTGCCCAAATTCCAACTTTACATGTATTTTTTAATTTGATGGTCATGATTTAATCACAAGGTAAGGGTCTGGATTCACCCTCATGGAATGATTTAAATTAAATATGCGAACAACTCATACACGTGGAAGCTCAACTCATTACATACACTTCTGTTATGTGTCATTACATTAACGCATCTTCAATACTACATTGTGTATTAATTGCATATAGCCCTCCAATTTATACAACAACTTCAATTAAAGTCATGTATTATTTCAAAAACCAAATAGATTTGGTTATCTTGTATTTTTGTAGGTACCTATATTCGGCTATGTAACAACAGACATAAGGCTCATTTGGCTAATATGATTTTGAAGTAAACTACATCTCAATAGAGTCGAGCATTCATTTTTCACTAATTTACTCATCCATTGCTTCGGCAATGCGGGATCTTCATCGCTCAAAAAGACTATGGAGTTATTCTCTTATACTTATTAGCAATCTAAGGCATCCCGGAGCTTATATGAGATCTTTCTCATTTGGAAATATGTTATAACAACCCTAATAGCATGCACATTTAGCTGTCATATTTTCAACTTCGGGAAGATAAATTTTATTTACTCATATTAGGTTTAGTCGGTGAATGGTTTTTAATGAGACATGAAGAGAGTCAGCACGAACCAGTCTAGAGACACCTCCAAGGTTTTGGTCGGATATATTAATCTGAGCTCATCAAAATGCAACACCAATGTAGCTCAAGACTCTTAGGACTCCAACCTAAAATAAGATGTGGTACAGTTCAACATATAGCTAAGAAAATTTTACCAAAAACAAGAAATGCACAAACTAAGTTCGATAATCCTGAGAAAACCATGATGGAAAATATCTCGGGCATTTTACAAATTATAGTCATTCTTCGACTCTTTTTCAAAGATTAAGGAGAAAAATGATAACGTATAATATGTCCAACCCAATATCTCAACCACTAAAGAGGTAAGATTATTGAGTTGTAACTTGAAAGTTAAGAAAGAAGTTGCTCAAAGATATTACGTGTTGTCAACACGGTTAACAACACAATCGTGTAATTAATGGAAGTTAACTAGTATAAGCAACCTGTCTTTTGAAGATATCCTAAGTTATCTCCTTTATATAATATTTATTCCATATAATAATGATATTCTAGAATAAATAATATTTTATTTCTATAGTTTGAGTTATTTTATTATCTTATTATTTATATAGTAATTCTAATATTCAGATCCATCTAATCCATGTCTTTTATTTATAAGTGTCAAAATAATATTTATGTCATAATAAACCTTATTTATACAATGATATTGTTACAAAGATCATAAATCAAACAATAATGTTTTTCAACCAAACAACTCAATGAGATTTCATAGGTCGGATTAAGACTCAAAATACATATTATCAATAGTCATATAGTCATGGCTAACATCACAGGGTAGGAGTAACAAGTGTAATAGCTTTGCATACTAAATTATTAGACATATTCATACCTATATTGTGTTCATCCTTAAGAGTTTGGACCTGATTCGAGAAAAAAAAACAAAAATGACAATGAAATAAATCGTGCGACTCACAATCAAGAGTTTTCGACATGATGCACAGTCGTGGTGGTTACTATAATGTATATATTTTTAACTAATAAAACAAATAATATATTTTTTATTTTAATTTGAAATGCGATTCTAAATTTATTAATATTGTTAATGTATGGAATCAATGATCAAATGTAAGAGAATATCTAATAATAATTAATTATTAGATTAATTAATTAATAATAATAAATATTTTTTAATTATAAGTGACAAAAGTATAAAATGTATAGGTAGTAGTTCATTTCATTTGTAAAATACAAGTTTTGGCTGAAGCTTAGATTCGTAAGGTTAAAATCATAAGATTTATGAACTAAAGTATAAAAAATTTAAAAAATTGGTCCAAATTTATGAATTAATATACACTAAAATTTACATTCAAGTGAATAATACTTTCTTCTTTACTTATTACGTTCTCTTTCTACCAATTCAAATTCTTGAATATTTCATTCCCGATGACCTTTCTGATTCAAATTCTTAAATACCTTATTTAAGAACAACTTCTCTCATCTCTCCGACGAATGTACTTTATCTTATGTTTAATTACAACAAGTTTTCAATTAATTTTTTTATTGAAAAACAATCATCTTCCACTTTAAAAACCTCGTCCACTTTATTCACTCTTCTGGTCGCATATTTACATTACCACCCTTATTTTTCTTTTAATTACACCTAAACATAAATCTAGCTCACCAATAATAAAGTATTTAATGAATATAAAAGATAAGAAAATGTTTAATCATAATTAATTATATCAATTAGATCTTATATAATCAATGATTAGTGAGAATAAAATTATCAATAATATTTATTTTTTATGTCTTTCAATTCTCTTAATAAATATTTAGTTGTGTTGGTGGGTATTTCAAAGAAATTAAAAAGTAATAATTATTCAAAGTTTTATTGTTACAATGTAGTCCGTTGGAGAAAAAATAATCTATAATCAATTTTTCAAGTTTGAATTTTATTAATTTTATTTCAAATGTGAAAGTTAGAGTAAGTAGTTTATGTAAATGAGCTAAGTTTTACATAAAGTAGATTGATGATACGCATTCTTCTTTCATTTTTCTTATGTTTCAGCCTATTGATGTAGTCTCACGTTGATGCATCTTGTTGTTTATTTTCCCTTCATCCATTGTCTTCATATTTGGCTCATGTTTTGATTGATCCGTCTTTTCTTTTTCCTTGTTTTAATAAGTCAGTCCTTTCCTCAGTTCCTTGCTTCATGCTTTTGTTTTCCAACCTGCAAAAACGTGTAGTGAATTTGGTCAAGTGATACATGTCATCCAATTAGTAGCATATTTAAACATTTACATCTCTTATAAATGCCTACATTGAGGCTCTCAAGTAGAATAATTGAATTCAGATGAGGAGGGAATTGAGATGGGTTTAGAGAACAATCAGCATGAGATTGAATTGTATGTATGGCAATCCAATCAGCAACTTCATTCTGCTCTCTTTATATATATGTCTAATGACCACTGTCGATGCAATCAAGTTTTTGCAACAGTTTTTAAATACTATAGTGATTTCTATTTGACTAATATGTTAAAAAGGATTAGAGTGTCCAATTCAATATCAACATTCTTGATATTGATTTACTTACAATATAACAGCCCATCTAATAGTGATCGTGCCTCTGTTGTTAAGGGATTATTTTACCTAAAAGTGTGCATCTAGCATATAGTGCTTTACCTTTATCATTCCTTAGTATAAAACCAATGCTAGCATCACCGTCTCTTAGACAGGAGGCGTCACTGTTTAGGTTATATTTGTTTGATATTGGAGGATTACATTTAATATATAAATAGTGCTTATTGTTTGCTAAATGATTAAAACAATGTATATCATTAGCTATTCTAGTATCTCCTGACCAATGTTTTGGTTTAAAAGCTTTTAAGTAATCTATTGAAGACATTATGTATAACACATGTTGAATGATGTTTTTGGAGCAAGCCTTAATGTTTTCATACTTTGATCTGTTTCTAGCTCTCCATAATGTCCGGGCTATTACTGAAAGTATTATATATCTAACATGCATTTTCTTTGTAGAAGAGACAACCCAGGAGTTTATAATATGAGTAAGACTCATGTATTTACTTATCCTGATTCTAAATAGGCAAGAAAAATGTAACCAGACATACCAAGCTACTAGACAGAAGACAAAAGTATGGTTCACCCTTTCAGCATTTATGCAATGCTGATATTTGGAAGCAAGGTTATAGCCATTCTTTTGCATGATTTGGTCAATTGAAATTAAATTATTCATTACTCTCCATAATGTGAAGGAACATTTTGTTAGAGTTAAATTGTTCCAGACTTTCTTTAGGACAATAGATTTTGAATCTTATTGTCTAATTTCATTCCATGCTTGTTTTAGAGAGAATTTTCCAGTTGGTGATACCTTCCTAAGAGCAGTATCAGCTTGATTAATGTTAAGGAATACCTTTTTAATCCTATTAATGCCTGATTCTAGAACATAGTCTCTTAGTTTTGGTATATTGCATTCCTTGTTTTGCCAAAATTTTGTTACCTTTGTTTGTCTATACCATGAATTGTTTTCATTTGGGGATAATCATATTAGAGAGTGAGAGTGGCTTCATTTATCGAGCCAAAAATCTATATGTCATTTTCCAGTTTGAAAGAAAATAAAATTTTCAACAGATTCTTTGAGTTTGTTTATCATTTTCCAAACTTTTGAATCTTTAGGTTTTTTATTAGTTTGTAAATGATGAGCATTATGATAGTATATAGATTTCGTTAGTTTTTCCCATAGTGCTCTGTTTTCCCTCAGGGTAAAACAGAGTTTAAAGGATAAGGTTGTTTGAACATATTGTAGTTTTCTGATTCCAAGTCCATTTTCATCACATGGTTTACATAATCTTTTCAATTCTGACCAGATTATATGATTTGTTAACTCATTTTTCCCCATAAAAATTTATTCAGCATGGTGTAGATTCTTTTAATTATATTTTTAAGTAGTTCAGTATTTTGCATATAGTATATTGGGAAATATAGGAGAACTGATTTTATGAGAATCAGTTTTCCACCAAAAGAAAGAGTCTTGATATTTCATTCTTCTATTTTGTTTCTTATTTTATCAATAAGAGGAGCAAAATAGATTGAAGATTTTGATTTGTGAATAATTATTCATATGTATTTAAAAGGTAAAGTGTTGTGTTTGAATCCTAATGTATTTTCTAATTGAGTTAATCTGACTCTGTTCATTTGAGGGTGGGAAATAAAAGTTGTTTTAAACTTGTTTACTTGTTGACCAGATAATGATTGATATAATTCAAGGAAAGTACATATTTTCTTAATTACATTTATGGATCCATTGGAAAATATGATCACATCATCAGTGAATGCTTTGAGTTAAATCTCATGGAGCGGTAAAAGTTGTTTAATCTCTTTATTCCTCTTAAAATGAATTCATCGGTAATGATAAACAGTTTGGGTGATAAAGGATCACCCTGCCTGATACCATTGCTAGCTTTAAAAAAACCAAAAGGACAGTAATTGACAATGATTGAATATTGTACATTTTCAATACAAGTTTTATAAGGTTTATGAACTTTTGATTGAAACCAAAAGCCAACAGGATATTGTATAAAAATTAAAATTTTATCATATCAAATACTTTTGCCATATCTAGGTTTATTATTATGTTACCTCCCTTGTTTTTTTTCTTAGGTTATGAGCTAGTTCTTGTGTTATTAAAATGTTTTCTTGAATGTTTTGTTTTCAACAAAAACTCCTTGCTCTTTTGATATGATTAAGGGGAAAATTTTGGCAAGTCTAGTGTTTATAATCTTTAACAGTATTTTGTGAAACTAGTAGATGCTTCTAATTCAGATGATTTTAGTTTTGAATTGTTTGTAATTTCAGTACATTTTCTGTCTACCATTAATTTATTTGAAGTCAAGGTTTGCTCTTTTTTATTTTCTTTAAGATTTGGAGAATGTGATTGTTGATTGGAGTCAACAATCGCATATTTTATTTTCTTAATCTAACGTTCTTTAGTTTTAATAGGGGCTAATGGGTGGTTTGAAGGAAAATAAGGTTTTTCATATGAGTTTTTTTTGCTGAAGAAGAGCTATGCTCTAAAGGTTTATAATTTTTGCAAAAAAACAGGTCTATCACCATAGGTGATATCCTGACATAAACCAGTTTGATCTCCAAAACTAATTCAGACCTTGTTTGGAAGACTTTTAGATACATTTACAATTGTCCAAGCTTTACACATGTTAAAGCTTGCACGATTTCTTTGAGGAACCCATACTGGTAAAGGTAATCATATTGTTTTAGCAATATGGGTTACTGAATCATTGTTATAGAAAATTTCAGGGGTTTTTGGCATTGAAATCCAGACTGGAGACAGAGGTGACTACATTCTTGGGTGAAATTGGGGCGTCCATTTAAATATTCTAAATGTTATTTTATCAGTTGACCTAACATTTCGCTTCCATAAAATTTTAACATCTTCCATATTATCAAACTCTATAAAGAAATGTCTATAGTCCCATAGGTATACACTATAAGCGCTACAACATCTAAATGTTGATAGACATGTCCTAAATTCTGAAAATCATAGGTAAAGTCACATCATTTCATAAAGGCTTATTTTGAAAATCTAATTTTTTTCATATAACACATTGTTTTGGAGTTTGTCGCGACCAGTCATATAACACATTGTTTTGAATTTGGAATTAAAAATAAGAATTGCAAATCTGAAATTTGGAATTTAGAATTAAGTACTTTAGATTTAGGATTGGGAGTTCGAGCTTTAATATTTGAATTGAATATTTAATTGAAAATGATGATAATATAGAAGAAATATGAAAAAGAATACTTAAAAGTGTGTGAATAAAAAAACTTGAAGAAGATGTAAAAAGACATATGAAGAAGATGTGAAGAAGAAGTTGCTTGAAATATACGAAAAAATATTCAGTTTGAAATTCGTTTGAAGTTATTTTAAAGATCAAAGGCAACTTGCGAATTTGTTCATAAAGAAACACATCATTTTTTTACAAACTTTTGATACTTCTCATTAAGCCATTATGAGTTTGAAATGGGAAGTGAGCATATTAGTTTTTTTATATTATGTGTTTTTCTCACATCGATATTTTCTTATTTATTAGTTGTGCATATATAAACATATAATAGACTATTAATGGTACTTATCAAATCTTATAATAAATTTTCAATTTCTACAATTTTAAATCTTAAACAATCAAAAAATGTCATTCATAAATATAATTTTGTTCATGTAAAAAAATAAAACCAATAGTACCTCATCTATTTTTTCTGAATTGTGATTCAAAAGAATAAACAAAATTGATGTTATCAACTTAAAACTCTAATTATTCAAAAAACTTATCAATAAACCCAAATTATAATCATATAAAATTTTGATAATAAAATAGATGTTATCAACTTAAAACTCTAATTATTTTTATATTAAAATCATAACCATATATCAAAATACTATTGTATTTTTATCCTTTTTAGTTATTAAACCGAATTAAAAATATAATTTTGTTAAAACATATCTGATGACATTTTTAAACTATAAAAAAACCATCTTAAACCATAAAAATATAAATGGATGAGATATTATTCACGAAAGTTAATATACACACAAAACTATATCTATTATTTGACACTAAAATTTATAAAATTATCAATAAAAATTAAAATTTATTGAATATAATTATCATTTCGACCAACAAAACCAATATGGTCCGTCGCCGTAAAGTACATTTACAGTTAAAAGATACTGCTACTTATACCAACAACTTAAGTTACCATAAGAAGAAAAATAATAATAGCATGTTAGCATCAAGAATTATATTCGTGTCTGGAATCTCTCAACACCTCAAAAAAAGACCATAAATTTCATAGAACCGTTGGAAAGAAAATTAAAATGTAAAATCATCAAAAACGTCTTTAATAAGTAAAAAGCTAGTCTTGTACAGTGAAACGGGGACCGCTAACGGCGTTACTCGTGACAATAACTTTAACGGGCAAAGTTACAAATCCCTCGAACGTATCACCCTAAACAGTAACCGCCTCTAGACGACGTCAATAAAAATCACCACTTTCGTAGCGGACTTGGACACGCTCCACCTGCCACGTGTCCTTACTAACCTGCCACGTAAGCGTTTTCGTTTGTATCTATGGGTCACGTGTTTCGGCCTCGCCTTGACACTGAACACAAGGATGTCAATGGCTTGGTTTATCCAGTCTCCTATAGACGATATTGCCCCCAAGTAGTTCTTATATTTTCTATCGAGGACCTGCCTTAGTTTAGCTTTTCTTTTAAACCTAGTTCTAAACAGGATAATGCTAAACAGTTGCAGTAATATGTGTGTTTAAACCTAAATCATTTTAAATCGAAAAAAATTCAGGATAAATATGAGGCAAAGATCGTTTTAAAATGATAAATATTTCAAATTTTATATAAATTAATCTTGTAATAAACAGATTCAGTGAAAATGTTACATATTAGTATTAACAAAGAGAGATGACGTAATGCTTGAAGACAAAAACTTAATAGTATTTTCTGAAGACCGACAAAAACTTAGAGCTATATACGTATTATTATACTGCTACTTAAATAACTACGTACATACGTAATGTCAGGAAACATTTACCGCCTGCATCCGTTATTCGAGTTATATAATTAGGAAACATTTTAAGTAACAACATTTAGTTAAGAATTAATTGAAAGATAATTAAGTACGGTATAGTCTATTTAAAGGGCCTTTGAAACCGGGAAAAATAGATATCAGTTAGAGAAAGCTATTCAATATTAAACCTCTGGTACTAATATTCGGTTTCTTTTTCCTTTTTTTTCTCTCACATACAAAGGAAGACTTCATTTGCACTCTCTTTTGCCACCATGAAAACCAGATCTCCGGCATCGACACACATCTCCGGTAAATTTGTTACTATTAACTGAAATTAGTAGCATTGTTTCTTCAATTTGTATTTATCTCTATATATTTGCACTATAATCATCTACAAATGAAGGTTGTAAAAAAATTTAATGTTGAGTCTAATATCAACCGGGAAGACAGAAATTACAAAGCCAGAGAAAGGTTGTTTAGGTTAATTATTTTGTTCTGATCCATCTGTTCTGTTCACTAAAACCCAGAAAGATCAGATAGTTTAGGTTATGAAATGTTGGGTCTGTTAAATTTTGTAAATTTTGGGAGAGGAAAATTAGGTTTCATTGAGGTTTGTACTATTTTCTCTGGTATATTTGTCCATTTGATATTTATCTCAACTTATGGTTCCTCTGTATTTTCTGTTTCAGGGTTATTGTTAAGTTAAAAGAGTTTTAAACGTGATAATACTGTTTTTTTTTTTTTTTTACTGTGAATTTGGGGAAGAGAAAGCTTGAGTTTTTAAAAAGGTTTTCTGTGGTGAAACCATGGAAAAAGGCAAACTACCGGTGGAAGACATGAGATATCCAGATTCATGGATTCCTGAAACCAGTTACGTACCTATTCTGCCAAAACCAGCCCCGATCTATTCAGATATGCAATTAAATCAGATGAATCAGACAAATTGGTCACAATCAGGGAGGTAAGATCATCCCAAGTACATGCTTATTAAATTTTTGCTAGTAATCAATTGCTTTCTATTGTGGTTTTTTTTTACTTGGTAAACTATTTTAGTTTCTTTAAAGTTAAAATTTGAGTAGGCGTGAAGACTTTACACCTAGCATATCCAACTTGAGCTACTAATGACTAGTTACTTTTGAACATGTTTTTTATCGTCTAGCCACGTCAAATTTTGTGATGAAATTAGTGTTATTTTTAACCAAAAATTTAAGGGCAGGCGACTTTGTTTGGTAAATCGGTTTTTTTAGCTCTCTATTTTTTATCCATTGATACTTTCACCTTGTGATGGAGGTGGATAGCCATTAAGCCTTCAATGGATGAAATTTATCTTTGGAGAATGGCCAAGAGGATTTGAGGCCCGTTCAGAACACTATCTTGACATGCTTCATATTTTTTATTTGTACTATATAATATTTCTACTCTATAATATTATACTTTCCTTTTATAATTTTAATTTTAAATAGAATTGAGTCTCATTAATATATTCTATTTGTAAACTTAATATAAGCTAGTTATAGGTATGACCTTGAGTTCTAGGGAGACAGATCTCAGGTTTAATTGATAAACAAGGACTGTATCATGTAAGTAAATTAACCCTGACATGCCTTGTGACTGTCGACTATCATCTATAGATTATTTTGTCTAGCCGGGTTGGTAAAAAAAGAGAGCTGGCTATATCTGTTCTAATTTTATTTGTAAAAGAGTTTTAACTATGTTTCTTACTTGTGAAATTGCTTAAGCTAGTGAGAAACAGGTGACTACTGAAACACTAAGGTTTCATACGAAGTAGAAAAATCCAGACATTTAAGCTTTCTAACTATTTTTTTTCATAATTTAAGCTGCGTGTGTTAAAAAGCTTTGCTATGGACAGAAAAGTGAATAGAAGTATTTAGATGCATGGCATTAATAATGAGACTCCTTATGCTTTATACATGCAGAGTATTTTCAATGGAGAACATACCAGGGACAGAGAATATGAGATTCATGGATCTATTAGCACTGGCAGGAGCTGCCCCAAAGATTCAAGATACCAGCGCTGGAGCTTCATCTTCAAACCCTTATACTGCTCATATCATGGGAGAGTCCAGTTCCGGAGCTTGCGGCCCCACACAGCTATATGGACCGAATCGTTGGCTTGCTGATTATAACCTACCTGAAAATTCTAAACGTGAGTCACTGATCATATTTGTTTTTGTTTAGACATGCATGAGAGGTAGAATTAAGTGTGCAAAATTTGGTAATATAACAAGGACGCTTGAAACTAGGAGATAAAACTAGTAAGATTGTAAAGCAACAAGTAAGATTATAAAGGAGATTGACTTCGAAATGCATATGAACAAGTCTAGCAGTGCACAATATTTGCTGTCACTAGTTTAATGTATATGTTTGCAAGTGAAAACCTAAAACATACTGTGTCTGTAGATCAGTTTGCCCTTGCATTTCTATTTTAGGCTGGTCTAATTTTTGGTTTTTTGTGTTTACAGATGAGCTACAAGCATCCTGCATGCATCTGTATAATCTTAATTATCATCCTGAAAAAATGGTAGACATTGTTGACCAGTCGACCCGCTCTCAATTAGCTCCAATAACACCACAAAAGACCATTGAGGAAAACGCAACTAAAACAACAATCCAAGAAAAAGTTGGCAACAAGGTTGAAGTTGCTGCCATAAGATTAACAAATGATGAGTTGAAGTATAAATCAGCTGTTGCCCCTTCTGAACCACAGGGGGAGGAATTCGGTCCTGACAAGGGAGGCAGAGAAGTAACTGATTCATCAGCTGTTGCCCCTTCTGAACCACAGGGGGAGGAATTCGGTCCTGAGAAGGGAGGCAGAGAAGTAACTGATTCATCAGCTGTTGCTGATTCTGGACCAAAGGGCGAGGGATTGGGTCCTAACAAGAGAGGCAAAAAAGTCCGCACACCACATGATAAACTTAGGAAAATAAAGGTCAGGCCAAAGGTTTTTAAAGATGGCAAAACAAGGAAACGTAAAACACCAGCCCCTAAAGTTTCTGAGTCTACAGAGAAACCAAAAGCTAAGAGAAAGTATGTGCGGAAAAAGGGAGTTAACAAAGACTCAACGGCACTGCCAGAAGAAGGTGGAGGAGAATTATCTGATTCAAAAACTCGAGAGTCTGCCAAAAGGACATGCAAAAAACGCGTGAACTTTGATCTACAAGATGAAAACTCAACATGCAAAGCTGCTCCATCCTTACCCTCTCGACCAGTAGAAGAAAACTGCTATAAGAACGAGAGTCAGTCAAAACCAACCCAAAGGCTTTCAGATGCAACTGATGTGGTGGTAGAAAGACAGCAAACAAGAAACCCCTCAGACCACCTCTCGATGAATCAAGATCTGAAACAATATATATCTCCACTTGAGAGACAGCCACCAGTCTCTCCCCTTCTACCCAAGAGTAAACCTTGTAGAACAAGAGCTCGGCATTCTCCTTCAAACATAGACAAGATTGAAAGAGTATGTGGAGGGCTTACCGAACATAATGAGCAGCAGGACCTTACAAACATCATGTTGCGACAGCACACTCGGCTAAGAGAAGGTAGCTCTAATAATAATAACGGTACCGCCATGACACCAATGACACAAGCAAGGGGATCAAAGAGAGAGTATCCAGTAGCTGACGGTCAAATCGAGAATGGTGGCTCAAATGTAAATGGGGTTCATTATAACAATTTACAGGCCTTCAAGGGAATATTAGATTTTCCAAACATTTACAGGAAAAAGAGAAGTGAAAAGGGCCAAAATTTTACCACAGCTAGTACATCATCATCTATGAAGGCTGGGAAACACTTGTTGGGACAAGGAATGTTCCCTCTATATAATTCTCCACCAGATTCTTCTGCTCCAAAAGGTAACTACTCGAGTTCATCGCGATCTAATGCCACCCTTCAAATGCCCACCACACTTGGAGAGTCAGGGCAAGGTATTGCACGTAAATGCCAAACGCTCGACTGTATCACATTTATAAGTCAAACAAATAGACCAACAAAAAAGAGATCAAGAAGCACCACTCGTGGCCGAGACGTGGCTTCTCTAACAAGAATTATAGAGAGCTACAGGCAACCAACTAATGTAGATGGACAGCTGAGGCTAGGATGTGATAGGCAAGCTTTCAGTAAGCAATCAACATGGATGAGAAAAAAGCGAACCGAGAAGAGTCATTCTCTTGATAATGCAGCTTCTTTCAATCAATTGGAAATGAGAGAAAGAAAAAATCATCAGCATCAGCATCACGAACTCTCTTCCTCTGCAAAAAGTAAGTTAAGCAACCAACTGATTTTCGGGTTTGCAAACTAAGGGGAAAAAGGAAAGCATTTTTACTAATTATACCTAGTACACCTGTTTATAATTCTAATTTGTGTAATTGACTTGATGCAGGTACTCCTGATGTGCTATGGAAACAAATGTTATTTGTTGAGTCAATCACTGAGCAAATGAAGCTACTGGACATCAACAGAGAGCAGAATGCCCTTGTTCCTTACATGATGAAAAGTACAGAGCAGAATGCACTTGTGCTACATAGGAAAGATGGGACTGTTGTACCATTCAATGGTTCATTTAAGCCGATCAAGAAACAGCGCCCAAAGGTTGACCTTGATGACGAAACCAATAGAGTATGGAACCTTCTGCTTGATAATATTGACAGTGAGGGTGTTGATGGAACAAGTGAACATAGCGCAAAATGGTGGGAAAACGAACGAATGGTGTTTCAAGGACGTGCAGACTCGTTCATAGCACGCATGCATCTTATACAAGGTACAAAAACAATATTTGAAGTGAACTCTAATGAATTCAATCAATTTGAAGATAAAAATAATAAATCATATAGGTCAAGTGTCAAGCAAAGCTCCTTTACATTTCCTAGGTTATACTGAAATCTAATACTCCCAGGCATCTAGACACAAGCATGCACGTAGTAAGAAAGGAGAATAATTAACACATCTGGCAAAAAATTAATAGCCTATAAGAGATTTTATTTAATTTATTGTTCAGTTTGTGGGGGCAAAGAAGAGCTTGTCTATATGCCTGGTATACTTGACACTAAAGCGAAATTATATTCAAACTGAAGGTCATCAGGCCGTCAAGTAGATAATCAGATGCAGGTAGAATATAGGGGATAGTCGATAGTTTGTTATATAGAAGAAGCAAATATGTCATTGGCCACTTAATGACAAGCAAAAAAGAATATACATACAGCTATGGAGGGGCAAATCTAGAACTCATTTAAGTTTAGGAAGACAGATGGGGACTAACCACTCACAATTGTTTGTATTTTCTTGAGAATAAATTTCAAAAATAATTGTCCTAAGAAACTGAATCTGTGAAAGATAAGGTACAAATAGCCTGCCTGTCTCTAGCTATCTAACAATGAATACACATTCTAACCCCTTCGAATCATAAATTGATTGTACTCACTCTTTCACATGCTAAAAGTTAAGTTCTGGTTCTAGCTCCTGATTTTCAAGTTTTAACTTCATGCCATAATCATATAATTCGCGTTGTCACAGGTGATAGGCGCTTCTCCCCTTGGAAGGGATCGGTATTGGACTCGGTTGTTGGAGTTTTCCTTACACAAAACGTCTCGGACCATCTTTCGAGGTGAGCATGCCCTTCTCTGATGCTTCACGAACAGTTAATTGAGAAAGGTCGCATGCAATCATGTTTAATATGTTTATTCATTTATTTTCAGTTCAGCGTTCATGTCACTTGCTTCAGCTTTTCCCTTCAAGTCATTTTGCAATAGCCCATGCCACGAGGAGGGAGGAAGCTCAGTCACCCATGAACCTATAGTGTACGTGGTAGAGCCAGAAGAGACAATTTCAGTTCCTATAATCTGTGATCAGGCTTCCGCAACCCCAGGCAACACCGAACGTAGTGAAGACAATGAGAATTTTAACAGCAATGGAATTTCAAGAAGCAAATGTGAATCAATAGGCAATGTTGTGAAACCTTCACTGAACGCTTTCAAAACTTTTGATCCAGATGTAGAAAGGTCAAAGATAGAAGCAATAGGAATAGAAGCAGCACGTGCTAGTGAGGACATGACTCCAATACACGACACATACTCATCTCAAGATTCTATACATCAGTCTCAAAATTCTGTCAAATCTGTTACTTCTCAAGTTGGTAAAAAAACTTGGTCAGGTTCTGAAAGCAGCTCAGAAGCTGAGGGCATTACTAAAGGCCTTAAACTCAGCAACATGAATGCTCCTACACATACTTCATTTGTGGAGCTTTTACAAATGACGATGCAGAAAGGTCTGTATAGGCAGGAAAACAACAATTATTCATCTAATTCAGTCTCAAAAGATGGATATATTCAAGGTCAAGCTACTAAGGATGGCAAACAAAGACAAACTATGGATGATCTGAGTCAAAAGAACTCCCCATTAGTACCGATAATCTCATACAGCAGTTATAGCTCAGGTGTTACTTCTAAGCTGGGGGTACTAGAAATTGAAAGCTTTGAGTCATCAAGAGAAGAAACGAGATCTTCAAGTGGAAATAATCTACCAAGTGGTCAAGATGAAGATGTGATTGCCGTGACTGAGAATGAGATGCTGCGGGAGGACAAAATGGATGTTCAATCTCATAAGCAAGTAGCAAACAAAGAGATACGGGAGCATATAAATCTAGAAAACCATCCAAGATCTTCGGTAGATGTTACAGGAAGTAACAGTTCACTTGATAGCCAAATAAACATTCCAAGAGTAGCCCCAAAATTAGACTTGAAGGATTTAGACAACTCAACACATAAAGATTCGAATGACACAAATGCTGCTACTTCAAAATCAAGAGGCAAAAAAGTTTTTAAGGTGAAAAATGATGCTGCTACTTCAAAATCAACAGGCAAAAAGGTTCCTAAAGAGAAAAAGAATCCTTTTGACTGGGATAGCTTAAGAAAACAGGTAGAAGAAACAGGCATTAAAAGAGAAAGAACAACGAGAACATCAGACACAGTGGATTGGGAGGCAGTAAGATCTGCAGATGTCAACAAGGTTGCTGAAACCATCAGAGAGAGGGGGATGAACAACGTGCTTGCAGGACGAATAAAGGTAAAGTTACAAATATCATATTAATTGACAAACTTTTCAAGTGAATTTGAAGAATGCTTTCAAAATCATGTCATATGGTTGTGAAATTGCAGGACTTCCTGGATCGAATTGTCAAGGATCATGGAAGCCTTGATCTAGAATGGCTGAGAGATATCCCTCCTGATAAAGCAAAGTAAGCCTGAAGATGTTTCTACAACTATTTAATTATAAACCATATGACTTTGAGAGTGTAAGAAGTAGGGGAAACAAGGCCTTGTTTTGGTACATATGTACCAAAAATATGCAAGCAATATTCTCCTGCGATACAGATGTTTGTTTACATATAAGTATATGCGTATCTGTATTATATACCCTTAGTATAAGAAAGCCTAGAACTAATTAAGTATCTACATTTTGTAGAGAATATCTGCTAAGCGTCAGAGGTTTGGGCCTGAAAAGTGTGGAGTGTGTGAGGCTTCTAACACTACATCATCTTGCTTTTCCTGTAAGTCAGGCTGATACTTTCATTTATATATAGAACAAATAAAATGAATCTCAGTGTCTCAATACAAAAAATTGTAATAGGTTGACACCAATGTTGGGCGCATAGCCGTCAGACTTGGATGGGTTCCCCTCCAGCCACTACCAGAGTCACTTCAGTTGCATCTTCTAGAACTGTAAGTATAATGATTGAAAAAAATCTTGGTTACAGATATCTTTTCCTGCAAAATTGCTAATACTTTTCATCATTGCGTAGATATCCTATTCTTGAAACCATTCAAAAATATTTGTGGCCACGCCTGTGCAAACTTGACCAAAAAACACTGTAAGGAACACCACAACTCATAGCAAATGAACTTTACATTATATATAGGATAATGGGTACCTAAACCCCGTTCTCTCTTAGCATATACTGTTTTATAAATTAGTGTAACATGCATGGCAGGTATGAGCTGCATTACCAGTTGATTACATTCGGAAAGGTATATCTTAAGTTATTACTATCTTTTGTGTGAGAAATGCTGTTTTCTTTAGTACCAACAGAGAATGAAGACCAGTCTATATGAAATCTATCCAGGTATTTTGTACAAAGAGCAAACCAAATTGCAATTCATGTCCGATGAGAGGAGAATGCAGACACTTCGCAAGCGCATTTGCAAGGTTGTAATTTATACACTAAATTCGCAGCATACTTTTTGTGTTTGGTGGAATGATAAGTATATACTTTATCATCCTAGAGATGTTCTATTGCTATGTAGGGTTGAGTGGTTGACTATAAAATAATTAATGTGTAAGTATTTGGGAATAAACAAAGCAAAGTGCACACTCTATGATGCTTAGCATAACAATCTAGACAGGTTGATATCACTGCATGTTAGGAAAACTATGTCAAAAAAATGTTCTCTGATAAGACCCCTATGTTAAATGATGATAAGGAAACACAACGATTGCTTATTATGACCTTATGTCAAAGTCCAACAAATGTTTGAGTCGTAAGTTATTAACAAGCGAAACTGAGTGCGTACTGATTGAGTGCAGTGCGAGGCTTGCCCTGCCAGGCCCTGAAGAAAAGAGTATGGGAATGAGTGGGAATAGCAATGTGTTCCCTGAGCCTGTCATGACCTCTGATCAACGACCATCGCTTCTATCGAAACCAAACTTGCAATTGGGAGGTGAGATGAACTCGGAAGCAAAAAATCAATCAGAAGGAAAAACTGAAGCAAGTAACTTTGATCCAATCGTTGAAGAACCGGCATCACCAGAACCAGAACATGCACAAGTATGTGAAAACGATATTGAGGATGCCTTCTGGGAGGATCCTGATGAAATTCCTACAATCAAACTTAACCTAGAGGCATTCACTAAGAATTTACAGAGTTATATGCAAGACAATATGGAACTTCAGGAATGCGACATGTCAAAGGCTTTAGTTGCTCTAACCGCACAGGCTGCATCTATTCCTACACCCAAACTCAAGAGTGTGAGCCGCTTAAGGACAGAGCACCAAGTGTAAGTCAGAATTTTATCACTTTTTGTTATAAATAACTTATAAATGTCCAAACCACTTAACAAGATCTAATCTCACCCAAGAAAAAAAATATATTTCTAGTCGATCAATTGAAATGAAATCTCATTAGAAATTCTTTAAACACCAAAACAAACTTGCAATGAAAGAAAAACAATATATATGGCCTATAGAACCAACATTGATACAAAGAATACTTGCCTTAATGTACTAATTTTCTCTCTTTTGATTTCGATTGATTCCCTTGCAGTTATGAACTTCCAGACTCACATCCTCTTCTCAAAGAAGTTAGTGTTCCAGCCATGGTTATAGAAGCATCTTTATCACCTCTTTATGTTTGAATCATTATTAACTGGTATCATTATGCAATTTTTTCAGTTGGAAGATCGAGAACCCGATGACCCAAGTCGGTATCTTCTTGCCATTTGGACCCCAGGTAAGAAAGAAAAATCGAAATATCTACCTTTAACATGTACCTATTTCGCGACTTCTTATTTAGGATCCCACTTTTAAGCCTTTGATATGCAAACGAGGTTATACAGGTAGATTGTTAATTGTAGTTTGGCTATGGATAATTTTTCAACTTTTTCCACTAACAACTTTGTTCCTTACACTAGGGGAAACACCTGGTTCTATTCAACAACCTGAAACTAGGTGTAGCTCCCAAGAAAAAGGTACACTGTGCAATGAGGAGACCTGTTTTGCATGCAATAGTGTAAGAGAAGAAAATTCTCAAATAGTGAGAGGGACCATTCTGGTAAGAATACGACTCCAACCACTTTCTAGAAACTATTCTGCAATATATATTGCATATGATGGCTACTAATCATACAGTTTTACCGAACAGATACCCTGTAGAACAGCGATGAGAGGTAGCTTCCCTCTAAATGGCACATATTTCCAAGTTAACGAGGTAGCATTTTAGCTTGTTTCAGCCTAGGACCTTATAACCCTTCATAAACTCCTTGCTTATATAAATGGTACACCTTTATTGCAGGTATTTGCTGATCATGACTCTAGTCTGAACCCGATAGCTGTTCCGCGGGAATGGATATGGAACCTACCAAGAAAAACAGTCTACTTTGGGACTTCCATACCATCAATATTTAAAGGTAAACATATAACAAAAATGATTCTAAAGACCTAAGAATTTGGAAACTGATCATGTTTCTGATGTTTTAGGTTTGACAACAGAAGGCATTCAACATTGCTTCTGGCGAGGTATGCAGTATTATATATTCTCTCAGGCTTCTTTAGCTGCTTCAATTTGACACCTCAGTTACAAAAAAAATGAAAATATTAAGTTAATGGTATTTACCTATATGTTTCATAATAAATGGACAAAGAGGTCATCCGACATTGTATTTTTTACTGTTATAGTTCAGCTATATACAATAAATGCACATAGACTGCCAGATATAGAAGGATGATAATAAGTTGTTTTCACTAGATATAAATTCCCGAGCTGCATCAACTTGAGAGTGCCAAGCTGCATTTAGCTCCTTCAGCATCTTTAAGCTGAATATTGTAATTGAACCACTTATTATTATTTAAATACTACACAAATCGAACCTCAAACCATGATATCTTACCGAACCTACCCAACTGCAATTATTCAATACTATAGCAAGTAGAAAGTGCAAGAAAAGTTAGATGTTAACTTTAATACTTCTAAGCGCAGCTAAACAGTTCAAAAATCTTGAAACACTTCAACTGCATGTACTTGGCACAAACTTCTAACAAAATTATATCGTCTATAAATTTGTAGGTTATATTTGTGTAAGAGGATTTGACAGAAAAACCCGGGCACCGCGTCCACTGATGGCAAGACTGCACTTTCCTGCAAGCAAGCTATCTAAGACAAAGCAGGAGTGATGTGGTCGACAGATAGATGATGGCAAACTTGTGAGGGCTACATTCCATTCCATAAGTTGGTGGGTATTTAGAAGATAAGACACTCCTACTGTTGGATGTCTGGTTTGGTAGATGATATGGGACAGTGATGCTGGCTGATGTACAATTCAAGGCGAGGGCTCGGTTTGGGTTGAGTAGTTTAGCTGATGTCCAAATCGAGGACAACGAATTAGTCATGTAATAGTATGAGTAGATAGGCAGGTTAAATTTTCTTTGAATTGGAATGTAACTCATGAGACAAATGGCATGTAAGAGTAAGTTTGTAATTTCTAATAAGCCATGCTCAAATTTGAGCATTTCTTAAAACTTGCATAAAACATAGTATGTTCCATATGGCACTAAAGTTTGCTATTCTTCTAACTAAAAGCAAATTCACTGCTTTAACTAACCAAAGAATAGAAAACAGCAAAAGCACAGGAGCTGTTACAATTATAGGACCGCAAACAAGAAACATTGATTAACACATGGTGTGACTTGCTAATGGGTGCTCCTTTGCATCTCGGGAAAGGATCTATGTAGTCCCTAAAGCATTCACATTTTGTAGAGGTAATTAGATTATAAGCTGATGGAAAAGAGCTAATAGCATGTAACCGCTGTAATCTAGCCTTACACAAAAGATAAATTTGTTCGCATAAACATCACTCTTTCTGCCGTTTTTGGCCATTAGACTTAAAGGGACTTGCAAATTTTAAAACCAATTGCAAGGATTTTGGACACTGCACCATTACTTGTACTTGGAGCCTTCCTAATCGTAGCAAATTCGTCTCTAAGATTTGTAGTGGCTGTTAAGTTATAACAATTAAACTAAATCTGCCACATATCAAACAGTTTGCTAATCGATCTGATGGTTGGTTCTTAATATTTACATCCTAAAAGACACTCAAACTAAGGAGTTCCTGGCTGATAAGGAATGAGGCGATCACATAAATTACTGAGATTACGAAAAACTAAACAAGTGAAACCAAGTCATGTGACAGCACAAGTATCCCTATTAACCATAACAAGCACGATCTTGCTTAGAATACAGCATCATCCACATAGACTATCCCAGATATTATGATTTCAGATGAAGAAAATGTACCTTTAAGCCAAATTTCATATAAGATCCACAACGCAGTTGCTTCGATCCTTCGCGCCTTGTGCAGCTCTATTTTATCTCAGTCCGATCGATATAGGTAAACACCTGAAACCACATCGAATACAGCATTATCGAAGTTGAATAAAACACATAATCGCCCATAACCTAACAAGCAAAAGCTTACGCACATCAACTTCAAGATCGAAGAGGATAATGTAATGACTTTCCAGCCAATTTCTGAAATAAGAGACCTAAGATCTGAAATTTTACATCTCTTGCAATCTGCAATCTGCAATCTGAGAGCTAGAGAAAGAGATAGATAAGATAACCATATGGATGAATTTTGATTTTTGCCGCCATTGTTTTCGTCTTTTTGTTTTCCCTCCTATTGTGAATATGTTTAAGTTTTGTATTTATTTACCTTTCCCGGGTTCTTTGCATTTCATTGTTTAGGGGGCTAGAGTACAAATAAACATAAAAATAAAAATAAAAAGCAATTATTATTAACTTTTTAATTTTATTATTGTATATTCTTAACGAACATCATTTATCTTTTTATTTACTTATACAAAATCATAAAAGAATTTTTTTTTATACAAAATCATGTTGATCTGTTTTTAAAAAAAATATATCCTTTAAAATGTAATTCGTAATAAATCTGAAACGGTCATTAGTTCTGTTTTTCAAAAACGAACAAAACTTTATCTACGAGTAATATTTAAAAATAAAATACAAGAGCGGAGAGACGAGAGACTGAGCATTTTCGAACGAAGACAAAATAAGGCGACACAAAAAACCAAAAATTACTGAATAACAGATAAAAGTTACGAGACAAGAGATCGAGTGTTGCGGGACTGAGTGACGAGAAACATAAAACAATAAACGAGATATCAACCCGGAATCCGTTGTTTTAGCTGGAAAACAATAAAATGCAATTTAAAAAAAATGCATGTAATTCAGAGTCAGCATCTCAAAATTACATGGCTTTTTTAAAAAAAACATGTAGTTACAAGATGGTATCTCGGAATAGCATGCATTTAAAAAAAACATATTATTCTGTTCTGAGCAAACTAATTGAAACGTACACATCAAAGAACCGTGAATTAATATAAAAACGCACCTCAATCTTTTGAACTTGTAAATAAAAAAAAACAATTTCGAACAGTAAGTAGCTATTAAAAATAAAAAAAACGAAAATGAATCTTTCAAAACGATAAAAAATGATTTAGGAAAGAGCAAGTTAATGGAAAAAAAATCAAACTGTAAATCAACGAAACAATTTCGAACTATAAATAAAAAACGATCGTCAATCTTTCGAAATGATAAAAAACGATTTAAAAAAAGTAAGCTAATATAAAAAAAATCAAACTTAAAAAAATGTTTTCGAAAAAACGACAATAAAAAAACATAAAATTTACTATGAAAAACGAACTAAGTTCTTGCAGCGTTTGATTCTATTTGATTTTTTAAAAGATTTATTTGGTTCGAATGGTCGCTAAGGTTGTTATTGGAATTGGATTTTAGGGTTTGGTAGGTTAAAGTCTCGATTTAGGTAGAAGAATTAATTGAGTAATAAATGTGGATGGTGAGATGTTTAGGTAAAAGGAGATTAAAATTGTTGGATAAGAATTAATTTTAGGTAAATATAGGATGTTTAAGTGGGTAACAATAAAAATGATAAATTTAGATTTATTTATTTTTTAAATAACAAAATGGGTCTTTTTTGGAATATGTAGAAAATAATAAATTTAGTGGAGAAAATAGCTTCATATTTTCCAATCCAGATGTTAAAAGAGTTGGGCCCAAATTTCGGATATTTAAAATAGTCGGATTTAGATTTCATACCGAGATCCACGTCACTTCAATATTTTACGATATTATTTTTAGTCTGTGAGACAATCTAGCACTTTAAATAGTTGATACTTTATGTAAGGATGACAATGGACTATTCCATGTTTAATTCGGGACGGTCTCTATTTTTTTAGACTTGAAACTGAATCCAGTTGAACCCAATATTTTCAAATCCAAATCTGTATGTTCATGTTCGCGGATTGACCCATTCAAACCAGCTATATGTGTACATTTTATTTTATTTTTAATATATTTATCATTATATATACCTATAGTATATTATTATTTTTATGGGTTTTTACTCGAACCAAATCACGAATTAACAACACCACACATGATCCGTTTGCAAATTATTATTCAATTATATTGGACTAGATAAAACTCACATTATTATCCTACCTATATGTCACTATTACACAATTACATTTTTTATGTATTTAAATTTTATTTATATATACTACAAGTTTATTTTTATACACTGTCGTGACTTAAAAAATGGCAACTGACTAAAATAAACCTTCACATATAACTTATTATTTTTTATTTATATTATTAATATTAATAGTTTTTCTATTTATTATGTTTATCTTTTATTAGTAGTATTAGTTATTTTTTATTTGAAAATTTTATTGTTATTCATCGGTCATTTTCGGGAATTAACTAATGTAAAAATTAATTTTTGATGGAAGTATGGTTTATTAGTTTGTACTTTATTTATTTTGTGAATATGTATAATTAGTTTTGTATAGAGTAATCTTGTAGATTATGCTTAATGATTTTTTTTATGCTTCATCAAGGTTGTGATAAGCTAACTCCTCCTAATTATATAAAATACTACATAATCTTTTGAGGATATTTTAGAGGTGAATGTTGATATGGTTGAATTTTGTTGATGGTGGGAATCGAATTTTTCTAAGAGGACAATTTAGACCTATAAGAAAAACCATGTCATGTAAGTTGAGTGTTTGTTGACTAAGTAATATGTCTACTTCGAATGTTATTAGGTTTGGGGGCTCATAAGACTAAATCAAATTTATGACCCAACCCGATGGATCACTAGACCTAAATTTTTTTATAAATTGACCAAAAAATAGCATTAAAAGGGTGGATTATTCTTTCTTTACAAATTCTAATACTAGCACCTTTATCATATTCATTCCTTTTATCACAAATTTAATACTTTATGTAACCACTACTTAAAATACCATTCGGAAAGATTTTAAAAATCACCAGATCGGGGACCACGGTGGGAGCGAATGATACCTGAATATCAATATTCAAAACATATTTAGCCTTCAAAGTTCTTTAGAGCACGGAGCTAGATATGCAGATAGATCTCTATTTGGAAAATGAAGGCACCAGAGGCAATGAAGAGCCCGTGAATATCTCACATGTGAATAATAACGTTGAGGACAAACTCTTAATACAAGAGGAGCACGATCAGTTAAAGGTTGAGACTGAGGCACTTAAAGCCCGGAGGTATGCTGAAAAAAATTATGTAAAAATAATCCAACAAAGCACTTCAAGCCTGATGGGCTAGACAATAACCTCAAGCAAAGTTCAGGTGATCAATTCCTTATAACCCACAAAAAATCTAAGAATGAACATCAGGCTAAACATTGTACAAGTACATCAGATTTTGTTGATTGGTCCACAACTGAGTCTGATTCATAAGTATATTCTTTATCTTCAAATAATGATCATGGACATAAAAAGAAAAAATATATAGTTAAGAAGCTTTTATAAAAGCATCAAAAGTCGAGTAAACAGGTTTCATCGGTAAATAAGAGATATCATAATGGTAAAGGGATAAACTTTTATTAAGGGAAAGATATAAGGATTAGCTAATCATAGTATATATTATCTACTAAGTGACCAATTTGTTGTCTAGTCCGAACCTGGTATTTTTGCTACCCCTATTGAATATCACATGTTCAGACATGAACATAATTGGAGGCAGTCACCACTGTCTTCGAAAATCTTGTTTGGACATTTTCCCAAACAGTACAATAGTTCAAAAATGGTAAAGTATGTGGGAAGTCAAAACCATGACAATCATCTTGAATAATTTTATAACTTTATTATGAGCTTTAATGATGATGGTAAGTTGATATATAGAGTTTTTTCCTAAATATTTAAAGGTAGTGCATTAAAATGGTACAACCGATTGCCCTAAGGATCGATCAAGATTTTTTATATGTTTTAGATGGATTTCTAAAGATAGTTTGTGATGAGTTCGAATTATCCAGTCACATGCCACTATATTATCCGGACAAGGGAAATTCGGGCAATAGCGTACCACTGAACTATCCGGACAGGACAAAAGTAAAAACACTTAAACACCTTTTGACTAAGCTATGTGCTAATCAGCTTAGAAGATTAATGGGTCCTTAAACTTGACCCTATTTCATAACTTGACTCATAAGCCCATGGGTCCTTAATTTAGGGTATAAATACCTCAACCACTATCATTAATGAAAGTAATGAACATTTAATATAACCAGGCTCCTCAAATCTTTCAATGCTTTACACCAACTTAATACTCAAAACACTTTACAAAATTACCCCAAACCCAAAATAAATCAAACCAAATTGGCAGCCACATTGGGAAGCGACGGTGCCTGAATCTTGCATTCAAAACCAGTAGAAAAGACTAGTTCAGATGGATCTGAACGAGTAAGCAACTTCACCACCTATGGTGGAGGTAGTTGGGGAAAACAAGGAATATACCATCGAAGAGCGAGACAAGTTGAGAGCAAATATAGAGGCGCTGAGGGCCATAAAACAAGCAAAAATTGGTATAAATGAGAAGTCAATGGTGTCAGTCATCCATCATACTGACAATCCTAGGGGGGAATGATCTATCAACAAAGACTCATTTGAGTTAAAAAAAAAAACCATGTCAGTTCTAAGAAGACTCACCGGTCTAATCCGGTTAAAAGTTCAGTATCTGAGTCCTCTAGCAGCTCTTCGAACGAGGCTGAGGTTGAGGAGTCTTTGTCATCAAATAGTAATGAATGGAGATCCAAGTAGAAACAAAAACTAGTTAAAATATATGCAAAAAAGAGAGATAGACATGGGAGACTTAAAAAATATATGGGCAATGGGTCATCTCATAGCCACAGTCACAGGCATGTAGATCAGTTGCTGATCGATCCTTTTACTTTTCAGACCAAACCAGGTATTTCGCAACGCCTAATAAAGATACAATCTTCAGTCGTAATATGAATTGGAGACAATCACCATTGTCTGCCAATATATTGTCTGTAAACCTACCCAAAAGGTTTGACAGCTCCAAAATAGAGAAATATGATGGGAGTAAGGATCCGAACAATCATCTAGAGTAGTTCAAGAACTTCATGATGAATTTTGATGATGATGACGACAAACTTCTGTGTAAAGCCTTCTCCCAAACTTTTACGAGATGTGCTCTTAAGTGGTATAACAGCTTACCCCAGGGGTGTATCAGAAACGTTAATACATTACGGGTTACATTCCGAAGGTAATTTATGGAAAGTAAGGAGGTGAAGGGCAATAGAGATACTATCATCAATTGTGCCCAATAGCCAAATGAGTCATTAAAGGACTACATAAGTCGATTCGTAAATACCAAGAACGGGTTAGCAGATTGCTTCGAATAGGTGGCAATTGCTTCCTTGAGACAAGGGTTGAATCCTCAGAATTGGGCTGATTCGCTGACCATGAAGAAGGCCATGACTTGGGGTAGCTTATTAAATCGGGTGGGGAAGCAGATTAACGTGGATGAAACCAAACAAACCAGAGTGCAGCGTCAGGTGAGATCCACCACAACACCTCAAAACCAATCCGGGTATAAAGCTAAGGAGATCGGACAAGGGTCCAACGGGGCTAAACAGGTTCAGTCCAACCAAAACGGATCCCAGAGCCAGCAGTCAAGGAGTAAAATAGGTCTTTGGGTTCAACCGGAGTGGTTTGCAGAATTAAAAGAGAATGTGTCCATAATTTATGACAATACCAAGGATGAAGTCCATTTTTGGAAACCAACAGCACTACAGTCTCCCAACGACAGTCGAAATACTTATGTTTGCCAATATCATAATGATATTGGTCATAACACCCAAGACTGCATTGCTTTGAAGAATGAAGTACAAAATCTTATTGAAAGGGGTAAGATTGTGGCTTATATCAAAAGAAGAAATGGAAACATGCCTGACAATGCTCCTCGAACTGGCTTTACAAACAATGTGGGAACATATGCTCCGAAGGGGGAAATGGTGATTTTTGAAAGATTTGATGTTGATTTGGAGTACCTAGATCATAATCCAACCCTGAATAAAATAGGGGTCATAAGAGAGAAAACTAAGACGGTGTCCGAATTCATTAGTTTATTTGAGTCACTCTCTATATTCGGATGGGATACCATGAAAACGCTCACTCCTTCATTTAGAAAGAAGCATGTTCACTCTCGGGCTACTTAGTTGGAAGGTGACATGTCTTCTTATCAGTGTCAAACCCATTTTCCATTTATAGTCTTTGATTAGGATGATTTAAGAAGTATTGCTGGGCCTCATGAAGATGCTGTGGTGATAAGAGGATTTATTGGGGGCACTGATATCAGACGAATTCTGATAGACACAGAAAGTTCGGCAAACATCCTTTTTTTAAGTTCTCACAAGCAGATAAAAAATTTGGTTGTTATTTAACGGTCAAACAGAACCATTGTGGGCTTCACAGGAAGCTCTGCGGATGTAATCGAGGAGTTTGAGGAAGAGGTGTTGTTGGGTAAGGGGCTTTGTAAAAAGTTGGTCAGACTGTTATTTGTTGTGGTAGATTGCCCTAAATGTCACAATGAAATTTTTGGGAGGTCTTGGCTCTCCAGAATGCATGTTGTGGCCTCAACAGTCCACCAGTGTTTGAAGTATGCGGTTCAAAGGCAGGTAGGTGTTGTCTGGAGTAGTCAGAAGATAACAAGAGAGTGTTATGCAACTGTACTTACTCCTAAAACTTTGGGAGCGGTTCGAATCAATGAATATTAGCAGTTACTATGGCCTTCTGAGGGGGAGGGTGAGATTGATGACCCCATAGAGGCATTGTATTATAATACCGATGGAAGGGATTGAAACCCACCCCATGACAGAGGGTAAAAGTATAAAGGTTGGCTCCAAGATGGCGCCAGAGTTAAAAAATAAATTGTTATCCTTTTTGTCAAACAATCAACATATTTTCGCTTGGTGCAATGGTGATGTACTGCAAACGTTATTTTACACAAACTATCAATTTGGAGTGATGTTGCATCGGTTGTGCAGAAAAGAAGGGCCTTTTCTAAGGATAAAGTTGATGTAATAGTCCAAGAAGTTGATCGGCTTACCAAGATGGGGCACATAAAGAAGTCCCAGTATCCTTTATAGACTGCCAATCTGGTGTTAGTCAAGAAAAATAACGGAAAATGGCGTATGTATATTGATTCTACTGACCTCAACATAGCTTGCCCGAAAGATCTTTATCCGATCCTCCGAATAGATCAGTTGGTGGACTCAACGTCTGGAAACAAGTTATTGTCCTTCATGGATGCTTTCTCTAGGTACAACCAGATATAGGTGGATCTGAAGGACCAAGATCATACCACATTTGTTACCGACAAAGGTCTCTATTGCTATAAGGTGATGCATTTTGGGTTGAAGAATGTTGGGGCTACTTACCAGAGGCTAGTAAACAAAACATTTGTTAATCAGATTGGCAGGAATATGGAGGTGTACATAGATGACATGATGGTTAAAAGCTTAGAGGATGATTTGTATATAATTTAACTTTGAGAAACTTTTGCCAATCTGAAAATGATGAATTTGAAATTGAATCCAGAAAAGTGTGTCTTTGGGGTTCGATCCAGATTTTTTTTTTTTGGGTATGTGATAAGTGAGAAAGGGATACAACCCGATCCAGATCAGTTGAATGCCCTATTAGAAATGGATCATCCCTTTAATATTAAGGAAGTCCAGAGGTTTACTGGAAGGTTGGCTGCATTGAATCGTTTTATTTCAAGATCTTCAGATAAGTGTGCTCCGTTTTTCCAAAACTTGAAGAGTGCTAAAGACTTTAATTGGTCTCCATTATACAACCAAGCTTTTGATGAAATAAAGAAACACTTATCTTTACCAAAGACCTTTTTTAAGCCCGTATAAGGTGAAATACTGTATGTATACTTGGTTGTGTTAGAATGCGCTATAAGTGCAGTATTGGTAAGAGAGGTGGACAATTACCCTCGTCTGGTGTACTAAATCAACAAAAGCCTAATAGATGCTGAGAAGAGGTAATTGAAGCTTGAAAAGTTGGCATTAACCTTAGTGATTGCTGCAAGAAAAATGAGATCGTATTTTCAGTCTCATTCCATCATTGTTCGAACATATTTCCCTTTGAATAATATTCTTCAAAAAGTAGAATCAAGCAAGATGACCAAGTGGTTAGTAGAATTCGGTTAATCATAACATTGATTTTACCCCACGAACTACTATCAAAGCTCAATCTGTTGCTGATTTCTTGGTAGAATTCCATCCGGATATGAGTTCTAAACAAGTTTCAGAAGGAAAAACCAAAAAATAATGGGTAGTCTAGACCGATGGTGGATCAAGCACAATGGGTTGTGGGGCTGGAATTTGCTTAACCTCTCCGTATGGTGATAAAATGTACTAAGCTATATGCTTTGGGTTTAGAGCCTCTAACAATGAGTCTGAATATGAAGCGAATATAACAGGTCTCAAATTAGCTTTCCTATGTGGGGCTAAAAGAGTTAGGTTGGTGAGTGATTCCCAACTTTTTATCCATCATGTTCAAGGTCAACCTGAGGCTAAGAAGGAGCAGCTGATCAAATACTTACTAATTTTTAAAGAGGTGGCAGCCAACTTTAAAAGTGTTTGTTATGAGCATATTCCTAAATCATAAAATACACTGGCAGATTACTTGATAACCATAACATATTCTAAGCCCTACCCCTGGATTCATGTACAGGAATGCCCATCCATACAATCAAGCTAGAACAAGGAAGAGGATGAAAACTTGAGTATACAAGTAGTTCAACCTAGAGATTGGAGATTTCCCCTTCTTCAATATATTTCTGATGGGGTTTTGCCTCCGGATAAAACTATGGCAAGAAATATTAAACACAGGGCTCGTGGTTTTTTATCATAGGGGAATTTATCTACAAAATATCTTTCGGTAGATCTTTTCTGCGTTGTTTAGGGGTTAAAGAATCTCAATTTGTTTTATTTGAACTACACGATTGAGAAGGGTCAGCACATTGTGGCTACAGGGCACTAACCCAGATAATATTGTTGGCTGGGTACTATTGGCCATCCATAATGGTAGATGCTAAAGAAATGGTAAAAAAGTGTGATCCATGTCAAAGGTATGGCAACGAAATTCATGTGCCAGTAGTACCTATGAAGTCAATTTATGTGCCAATACCTTTTGCTCGTTGGGGATTAAATTTAGTTAGGCCTCTGCCAATAACGATCGGAGGGTGCAGGACTATTATAGTTGCTATTGATTACTTCTCGAAATTGATAGAGGCAACTCCTTTGGCAGGAACCACTTCGATAGCTATCATAAAATTCATATTGTCCAATCTATGTTACATATTTGGGATTCCTCAAAAGATTACCACAGATAACGGACCACAGTTTGATAACAAGGATATTGAGATTTTTTGTGCCTCTAAAGATATTCAACATTTCTTCTCTTCTCATCTCCATCTACAAGCGAACGGCCAGGTTGAAGTTGCCAACCGAACCATTTTGTCCGGATTAAAAAAAACTAGAGGAGGGTGCAGGGAAATGGCCAAACTATCTGCAAGAAGTATTGTGGGCATACCGAACTACTCCTCGTGCTGCTACATAAGAATCTCATTTTACTTTGGTGTATGGGATGGATGTTATTGCCCCTATTGAAGCTACCCTACCATCATACACGGTCCATAACTATTCTAAACAGGCTAATGAGATAACAGTTAGGAATCAGTTGGACTTAATAGAAGAAATAAGGGTTAAATCTCACTTGAGAACAACCCACTACCAAGACTTGATGAGGAGCATGTTTACTTCCAAGGTCAAAAGAATAGATTTTCAACCAGGAGATAAATTCTTGAGAAAATTTTTCTTACACACCAAGGAGAAGCGGTTTGGTAAGCTGGCTCCGAACTGGGAAGGCCCCTATGAGGTCTCCAAAAAGCTTAAGCCTATGACATATAGGCTTCAGGACAAAGAAGGGATGGTTTTGAAGCACCCATGAAATATTGAACATCTTAGGTTATATTTAGAATAAAAATTTTGTGTAAATATTTACTTGTTAGATATCAATGTAAATATTAGGGGGCCTACTCTTTCCTATCCTAGTGGCGCGGGGAGGTTTTAAGGAGGTGTTCAATTTTTTCATTCAATAAAATGTGATGCCTTCTTAAAACATCTGGTGTGGTTTAGCTACAATTCAATTCAATTACAAATCTTTGTTACAACACTTTAGATCTTTGATAGATCGGATAAACCTGGTTGAGTGATGACCATTAAATACATGTCATCGGATATTAAACACTCTCACTTTAATGCTTCTGAAAAAACTATGGGTAATATGAACTTTAGCCATTAAAATTTAAAGGAAAGAAAGTGTTAAATAAAGGAAGATTTGATAAATAAACCTATTAGGACTTTCGCCGAATAAGAAGAGCAAAACATGCCTTGGCCATCCAAGGACTTTAAGTATTTCAAAGACTTATCCGGACTTTGACCGGATAACATTACAAAAAGTGTCTTGGCCATCCAAGACTTTAATTATTCAGTAAAGATAAAAAAATATGATTAAACCTTAGGGTTTGTTCCATTTGGATGTCTCACCAACACCACTTTTCTTGGGACTTTTGAGTTCAGCACTTGAACTCTTACCAGTTCCCTCTTCATTATTCGTAGTGGAATCAATTCCATTAGAGTAGTTGTAATTGTCACCAGATGTCATGGTATGATGAGAAAGGTCTTCATATTCTACATATTTCCATAGGGGACCAAGGGTCCTCTTCGAAAAGGTCTAGTGGAAGAGCAGCACCATGTCAGACCTAACTTTATCGTATATTTTCTTAAGGGAATCTATCACTTCATTGGTATATTTATCAATACATGCCTGAATAGCTTGCTCATGCTGTTTCACCAAGTCCTTTTTCGCCATGGCCATCTTAGACACAGTACCTTCTATGGAAGTATTCTCACCGGATAGAGTTTAAATGACACCATCTTTGGTCTTCAAGTCCTCCCTTAATGTTGTGAGGTCCTTTTCCAAACAGAAGTACTTAGTATAGAGCTCAGTACTGGCAGTCTCGAAGTGGCCAGCTTGGTTGATAGATCTTCATTGTCCTTCTTCAATGCTTGTATCTCTTTCTTCAGCTCTTCTATGCTCTGATTGGCATTAAAAATATTGGTTGATAGAGACTCCTTATCTGCGGTGAGGGAATTGATGAGAGTGGTATGGCTTTTCACTTGTCTCTCTAGGCCAAGCACTGGCTGGATGTGACCAAGAAGAGAATGGCTTAGAACACATTGCTCTCCGGAGACGGAGAAGGACTTACCATTAAAGGTCACAATGTTAGCAGAGCTCGAAGGGTGGTAGGGACCAGCGAAATTATCCTTATCAGAGTGATTGAAGTATGAATCGCAAACTAAAGATAATTGAATGGGTCAGACCAGCGAGTAAAGAAAGGTACCAAAGGTTAGTGGGAAAATTGATTTACCTGGCTCACACTCGACCCGAAATTGCATACGCTGTGGGAGTAGTTAGCCAGTTCATGCATCATCCTCAGGAACACCATATGGAGGGAGTAATGAGGATTATTCGATATCTCAAAGGCACACCAAGAAGAGGCATAATTTTTAAGAAAAATGGACACCTTGGTGTTGAAGTATTCACAGATGCTGATTGGGGATGGAATCCTAACGACAAACGATCAACTGCTGGCTACTTTACTCTTCTTGGAGGTAACTTGGTGACTTGGAGGAGCAATAAACAGAAAATAGTATCACTGTCGAGTGCTGAATCCTAATTTAGAGGAATCGTTAAGAGGATTACCGAGATACTTTGGTTAAAGAAGATAATGAAAGAAATCGGATCACCTCTGAAGTGTCCGCAATTGTACTATAAAAGGACCACACACGCTTCACAGATCCCAAGAGGAATATTATATTACTTTCTCTCTCTACTCAAGCTAAGCTCCCACTTTCTCTCTCTAAAACAGCTCCTAAACAAAATAAATCAACCTATATTGACACTAAGAGATTCTCGTATCACATAATCACCCCCGGACAATCTTCAAACTCTTCAGTGGCGCCTTTTGTGGGAAATGAAGATCGTTCTGACGACAATCGCTTCATGGAATTAGTTCAGAGGAAAACTATGGAAGAGCAAGGAGACGATTTTGTCAACAATTGCGAGGAGAACCTAGTGGGCGAGGACTATCAGAATGACATGGAGGATGAGGTGCATAGGACCCATCGAGTCGAAGACACTTTCGATGACTCAGACCTATTGGCTCGAAGGAATGAGTTGTTGTTGGAAATCGAGAGATTGAAGGTAGAAAAGGGAACCGTACAAGCAAATCTTCGTTCTGAGATACGGAGGGAGCCAGCTAGTGGGAAAGAGGAGCGTGAAACCGGTTTTCGTCCAAAAAACAGGGACGATAGATACAGGGGATACGAACGACGATCGTCGAGGAGGAAAGGAAAGCGACATTTGGATTCGTATGATTTGAGCAATTATTCTCGATATATTTCGTCAGAGTCATCTCCTAGGAGAAATCACATAAAGAAAAATCACGGTCGAGGACACGCTGATTACCGAAGGGGAAGAAGCTCAGAGAGGAAGTCCTCGATGGAGAAGAGTTACCGTGCTCAATTCGACGATCGGGCGTATGGCCAAGCGAAGTTTCCTGTTAGAAAAGAAGACATGGGCCCGCGAAATTCGAAGTGACAGCATCAATATACTCTGCCATCCGAGGAAGGGTTGTACTTTCCAAGCAATGACAATTTGAGATCCAACGTTTATCGTACGGGTCATAATTGGAGAGCTTCACCTCTGTCCCCGAACATTTTTGTGGGAAACCTCCCAAAGCATTTCGATATCTCAAAGTTAGAAAAATACGATGGGACACAAGATCCGGATAATCATATCGAACAGTTCAAAAACTTCATGATTAATTTCGACGACGATGATAAGTTGTTGTGTAGAGCATTTTCTCAGACCTTCAAGGGGGTAGCTTCCAAGTGGTATAATAGGCTTCCACAGGGCTCGATAAAGAATTTTGACATGTTCTGAAATATCTTCAGATAGCACTTTGTGGGGAGTAAAAAGTTCAGAGCTAACGGAGACACGATAATCTATTGCAGACAAAAGGTTGGGGAGAGCTTGAAGAATTACACCAATCGATTTGTCAAAACGAAAACGGACATGGAGTATTGTAAAGATTCAGTGGCCCTCGCAACTTTCAGGATGGGCCTACTCCCCGGATTGTTGAAGGATACGGTGGCGGAGAGTCAAGCAATGACCTTCGGAGCATTGTTGGATCAGGTTGAGAAGAGAATTCTGGTGGAGGAGACTCAAGCATCAAAGAAATGATCCGGGGATCAATGGGATCATAATCAATTTCAAAGATCTGAGCCGAGTAGCCAAGGGCCTCGTGTTAACGTTCAAGCCAAAAGTACGGGTCAATATCCGCCGAGGCAGAAAAACAACTCACAATACTATGGCAACCAACAAAATTACAATCAAGAAGCCTGACCCATGTCGAATAAGTGGGTTAGACCAAACTATTTTGCGGAGCTGACGGAAAATGTGGCCGCTATATTTGACAAGGTGAGATCTACAGTACCATTCAGAAAGCCTTTTCCTATACAGACTCCGAGGGGAAGTAGAAGCGTTAATAAGTATTGCAAGTATCACGATGATATTGGGCACGACACCAAGGACTGCATAGCTTTGAAAAAAGAAGTGCAAGCTTTGATCGAGAATGAAATATTATTAGAGTTTTTCAAAAAGCACTCCGAGAATAACGCTGTGGTGAAAGCTGTCCCAAAGAACACTGACACAGCCATGGTAATTTCCGAAGGGGTCGACGACTTTGACATTGAACAGGAATATTTGGATCCCAAGGAGGGGAGGAACAATGTGAATATGGTGGAAGAGGTTATTCCGAGAGGGAGGGTGAATAGCCTCTGTGCTTTCTTCAATTCATTGACAATCTTTGTAGGAGATACTATTGCGAGAAATTCCAATAGCTCGCGAAAGAGGCACACGGTCAACCTGACTACCCAGATTGAAGCGGGGGTGTCAGCACAAATGCACTGATTACCCTCCCCCATCATTTGTTTTGACGACGATGATATGCGAAATGTTGCATGCCCGCATGAGGATGCGGTAGTGATTGCAGCAGGTATCGCTGGGGATCAAGTTCAGAAGATACTTATCGATACAGAGAGCTCAGCGAATATCTTGTTTATGAGCACTTACAGGAGAATTTCTGACCCACCAGTTATCCAACGATCCGACAGGACTATAGTGGGCTTTACTGGCGCTACAACAGTGGTGGTTGGAGAGTTTCAGTGTGTGGTTGAGTTGGGTCACGGGCCATTCAAGAAAGAGGTGGAAGTATTGTTTATTGTCGTTGACGCGCCGACTTCGTATAATGTCATTCTGGGTCGCTCTTGGTTGTCGCGGATGCATGGCGTAATTTCGATGGTGCATCAGTATTTAAAGTATGTGGTTGGGAACAATGTCGGGATAATCAGAAGTAGCCAGAAAATGGCCTGTGAATGTTACCAGATAGCTTTATCCTCGAAGGGAGTTCGGGGAGAAACGTCAGATAAAGCATATAAAGGGGCCTTCTTCCGAAGTCATCCCATGTGATGATTCGAGGGAGACCCCCGGGTTTCTGGTCCCGGAAGAAGATTCCGAAACACACGAATTCGCGAGTGGCAGATTTCTGAAGATCGGAGTAAAACTTCCTTTGGAGTTTAGAGAAAGGTTAATTGCTTTTTTATCAAATAAGCTCGATATGTTTGCTTGGTGTGCACAGGATGTCACTGGAGTACCACCGGAGATTATATGTCATAAGCTTGCGGTTCGACTTGGCGTTCGACCAATTGTCCAGAAGAGGAGACCCGTCTCTCCGTAAAAGGCTTCCGCTATTCTTGCGGAGGTAGAAAGGCTACTAAGCATATAACACATTCGTGAGTCGCATTATCTCGTATGGGCGTCAAATCCAGTGTTGGTACGGAAGAAGAATGACAAGTGGAGAATGTGTGTCGACTTCACAGATTTAAACAGAGCTTGTCCTAAGGATCAATTTCCAGTACCCCGCATTGATCAGTTGGTAGATTCGACCTCGGGTAACCGACTGTTGTCATTCATGGACGCTTACTCAGGGTACAACCAAATCCGGTTAGATGCTAAATATAGAAAAAAGCACTTTTTTTATTACCGGGAGATGGTTATACTGCTACAAGGTTATGCCGTTTGGCTCAAAGAATGCAGGGGCAACTTATCAGCGCCTGGTTAATAAAACTTTTGAGGGACAGATTGGACGGAACATGGAAGCATATATCGATGATATGCTGGTCAAAAGTTCGCGGGACAAAGAACATTTTGCTGACTTGGAGGAGACGTTTAACAATTTAAGCAAGGTCAATTTGAAACTCAATTCGGAGAAGTGCATCTTCGGGGTGAGGTCGGGCAAATTTCTTGGCTACATGATCAGCGAAAAAGGCATTGAGCCTGATCCGGAACAGATAAAAGCTTTAGCCACCATGACTCCCCCCCGGAATATCAAAGAAGTCCAAGTTCTGACAGGGAGATTGGCCGCTCTGAATAGATTGATTTCTAGGTTTTCGGATAAATGTGCACCTTTCTTCAAGGCATTGCGAAATGCTAAACAGTTTCATTGGACCGACGAATGTTCATCCGCTTTTTGCCAAATCCAAGAGTATCTGACGTCCCCTGAGGTATTGTCTAAACCATTGGTAGGGGATAAATTAATTATCTATGTAGCAGTGTCAGGTTGTGCGGTCAGTGTTGTTCTACTCCGCGAAGAGGAATCTCTTCTGAATCCTATCTATTATGTCAGTAAGAGTTTGCTGGATGCGGAGAAGCGATATCTCAAATTGGAAAAGGTAGTGTTGGCTTTGGTAACGGCTGCTCGAAAAATGCGACCTTACATCCTATAATCGTTCAGACAACTTTTCCCCTGAAAGGTTTGTTGCAGAGGCATGATATATCTGGAAGGATGACTAAATGGTCAGTGGAACTATGGGATTTTGACATAACATTTGAGCCTCGAACAACGATAAAAGCCCAAGTTTTAGCTGATTTTTTTGTCGAATTTCATTCAGATCGAGAGGATAAAAAAATCACTAACCATTTTGATGAAATAGAATGGTTGGTAAGAACAGATGGGGGGTCGAACATTTCTGGAAGTGGGGAAGGTGTTCAATTGATTTCTCCAGAAGGAATAGCTATGTTCCAAGCTATTTGGTTCGGCTTTAAGGCCACTAACAATGAAGCGGAGTAAGAAGTTGCATTAGCGGGTTTGCGTTTAGCTCAGATATGTGGGGCCAAAAAGGTTAAACTGATCAGCGATTCACAGTTAGTAATAAACCAAGCTTTGGGAGAATCCGAGGCTAGAAAAGATAAGCTGATAATGTTTTTGCAAATATTAAAAGACTTAGTATCTGAGTTCCAGGAAGTTAAGTATGAACATGTTCGAAATGAAGCAAATGTTGTCCCAGATTATTTGGCCTCAGCCTCACGAACGGAGGGTTACCCATGGGTCTTGATTCAGGAACGTCCCTCGATCATGATCGATGCGGACCATGCAATGAACGTTACCGAGGAGAGCAATGTGATCGAAGATGATTGGAGGTCCGCCATTATCGATTTCCTCGAAAACGAAACTTTACCCGTCGGAAAGTACGAGGCAAGGAAAATAAGGTTCAAATCTCATGGGTATGTTATGCTGGGAGGCGTGTTGTATAAGAAATCTTTGAGTCGACCGTTACTCCAATGTCTAAACAAGGACGAGTCACAAATCATCCTGTCCGAATTACACGATGGCGAAGGATCTGCCCATTGTGGGTATAAGGCATTAATTCGTCGGGTGTTTCTGGCTGGCTATTATTGGCCAACCATTGCATCAGATTCAAAATATTTGGTAAAACGATGTGATACTTGTCAACGCTATGCCAATGTGATCCACATGCCGGGGGTATTATTGGAGAGTATTTCGGAAGTAGTCTCATTCGATAGATGGGGCATCAATTTAGTTGGACCTTTACCGATGGCATCCGGTGGCAGGCAAACTATAATTTTCGCAGTGGATTATTTCTCTAAGTGGGTAGAAGCAGAACCCTTATCAGGGACAAAAGCTAAAGATGTGATCAAATTTGTAGTGTCAAACATTTACTGTCGTTTTGGGGTGCCATTGCAAGTCACAACGGATAACGGGCCTCAGTTTGATAACAAGGAGTTTAAAAGTTTTTCCCCTCTCTAGCGGCATACGACAATTTTTTTCTGCTCCATTTCATCCTCAAGCTAATGGGCAAGTGGAAGTGTCCAATCGCAAAATTTTGGATGGTTTAAAAAAGAACTTGGAAGGGAAGACAGGCAAATGGCCTGATTATTTACAAGAAGTATTGTGGGCTTACAGGACAACTCCACGAACAGCCACGGCTGTATCCCCGTTTGCCTTAGTATATGGTATGGATGTCGTTGTCCATCCAGAGATTGTTTTCCCTTCATATCGTGTGGCAACGTATGCAGTGGAGGTGAATGACCAAAACAGAGCATTGGCGTTAGATTTGGTTGAAGAAAAAAGACAAAGAGCACAATTGACGTCCCTCTATTATCAAACTCTTATGCGGAGTTGATATGCGTCCAAAGTAAATCATAGAGACTTCAAGGTGGGAGACAAAGTACTACGAAAAGTTTGTTTGCATACCAAAGATAAGAGTCTGGGCAAATTGGGACCATATTGGGAGGGTCCTTATGAGGTCACTGAGAAAGTAAAACCTGGAACATATTGGCTGAAAAACAAGGAAGGGCGATACCTCCGTCTCCCATGGAATATTGAACATTTAAAGTTGTATCTTGAATGAGAAAGTTGTCTTTTTTTGTATATGAAAACTCTGAACATAGTGAGGGCATACTCTTTCCTACCCTGATAGGCACAGGAAGGTTTTAACGAGGTGTCCAATGAGCTACTTAATATGACGTACTTTTTGCCTTAAACTATTTTTCGGGTCACAATAACTTGTGCCTCGAATTTGTCTCTATCTTAAACTATGATTTGGGTCATAAGTATTTATGCCTCGAATCTTTCTTTGCCTTCAACTATAATTTGGGTCACAATGAGTTGTGCCTCGAATTTTTCTTTATCTTCAACTATAATTTGGATCACAATGAGTTGTGCCTCGAATTTCTCTTTATCTTCAACTATAATTTGGGTCACAATGAGTTGTGCCTCGAAATTTTCTCTATCTTCAACTATGATTTGGGTCATAATGATTTATGCCTCGAAGTTTTGTTTTCCTTAAACTATAATTTGGGTCACAATGAGTTGTGCCTCGAGTTTTTCTGTATTTTCAACTAGAATTTGGGTCATAGTGATTTATGCTTTGAATTTTCCTTTGCCTTAAATTATATTTTGGGTCGAAACAACTTGTGCCTCGAATTTTGCCCTATCTCAAATTATTACTACTTGGATAAATTCTGCTTTGTACTACAAGTCTTTTCACCCTTCGAATTATAACTTGGGTTTCTTCGAATTATTTTTTGAGACACAATCTGTTGTGCCATCAATTATTTATATTCTTATGTTATTATGCACACTATGACTTTTTAATGTAAACCATAGTTAGAAATGACACAACAATGTAAATTGCCACACACTAAATATTGCAAGGTTAAATGTTACGAGTTAGGGCAGACACAAAAATCCGAGGAGTACGAAAATTGCCTTATAAGGTCTTATACACAAAACATTTTCTCCACGATCACCTATTGTTGGGATTTTGCGGGAGAATCGCTTTCCTCGGAATCTGACGATTCACTCTCACTAACAACAATGTGAGGAGGACGAAGGTCCGGGGACACAAGTTTCCAAAAACTGCCAAGGTCATATTCAGGGTATTCCGCGTGAAGTTGCGTTATCAAACCTGCTCGAATTGTTGCATCTCGGTCAGCCAAGTTGTTGGTACACTTGGCAATATAGGCATTCACGACCTTCTCCTTCTCTTCCTCTACCTGCCGAGGGAAATCTTCAATGCGACTCGCCAAGTGATTTCTATTCTCGAAAAGTTTTTCATAGTCCTTGAAACAATCAGTAAAACCTCTGCGCGCCACCTTTTCGGCCCTCATATATTCAGCAATGAGTTTCTCATGGCCCTCGGTCTTTTTCTGGTAGAGATCTCTCTCATCTTGGCAACATCTCTCTAACATAATGACATAGTTCTCTGAGGAAGATAATCTTTCATATAGTGCATCTGCCTGACTCTCAACAATCGTATGTTGTTTTTTGGTCTCTTCAAGCTGTGCAGCCAACAGAGAAGCCTTGAACTTGTAATGATTTTTCATGTTCTCCAAGTGTGTCATCTTCTTTCCCTTCATAACAGAGGCATGCAACCGGCTATGCATACTCATTGAAAATTCATCGTCACGGGGAATTTCAAAGGAGCTGCTGGGAGAGCCAAGGCCAACAACGTCAAAGTCAGATGTCTCCCCCTCAAGAATCTCAAGGTAAATGTGTTGAAGAGGCTTACTTTGAGGAATGGGAAGTGGATAAAGTGTAGGGGGGCTCCTCTGGGGGAGCTGGATGTGATGCTTGGGTCCGAGGAGTGATGGGTGTTAAGTTAGAGTTTTGTTTGGGAGAGTTATCTCCCATGTCATGATCAGATACGACAAGAGCTCTTTGTTCTTCAATCTCCTGGGCCGGTTCAGGGGCGTTGTTTTGAACTCTACTGTCCTCGGACTGCTCCTGGATATGCTTTAAGGCAGCCTTCTCTTTCCCTTTGGCTTTCGAGCTTTTCTTCCTCAGAGGGTAAATGGCCTTTTTTGGGGAAGGATTAGGACTGGGAGCTACTCTGTTGTCTGAGGAGGCTGGGTTCGGGACGACGGGCACTTTTAATTGTAATTGTTGTTGCTTAGCAGGAAGCTCCTCCTCGGGTGCATCTCGATGACTTTGTGCACGATCACGCTTCGGAAGATATATTACTATATCTTTCTTTGTCACTCGTTCTAGCACCTCATCTTGGGAAAGAGGGGTCATTAATTCTTTCAAAGACAGTCGATCAAGGGGATTTAACCTCAATAATCTGCTCAGAGCCATGTTATTGTCACTAAAGCATAAGCGAGATGGGTTCTCCCATTTTTCCTTAGCCCATTCACTAAGCCTCGTAAAAACAGCAGTGGCACTCTCCACATAATCAGCATATGGCTTCGAAATGCCAGTCACAACTAAAAAAATGTTTAAGTTAAAATCTTAAACTCTCATAATTTGAAGGACTATTATAAATAAAGTGATTCGAGGACTTATATTTATTGGTCCACAACAGAGTTAATTTGTGAGAGTTCGAAGGGGTTGCTTCAGCGCCAGTCTCCCAGTGTCCTGAGAAGAAGATAAATTGTTGACTCCATTTCTTGTCAGCCTCTAGCAGATCTTTTAGCAGATTCTGCCTTCGGTTAAACGTTAACGAATAAAATGGGAAGAATGGGTTCCTAGCCAACCCGGATAGTCCAATGAATTGCTTCAAGGAAAACTCTTGGCCTGAAATTCTCGAGGCCATGATGCATGCCATTAATGTGAACCACATGTTGGGTCCAGCTTGAGAGGGGCACAGATCAATCTTAGCAAAATACTCGACGAAGAACGGGTCTAAAGGAAATCTCAGTCCCCAATTCATGATGTCAGTATAGACAACAAATTCATGATCCCTAACAGATAGCGGAGTCTCTCCTTCGGAGGGAAATCTGATGTTGATATACGAAGGGATGCACCAATGAGTACGAAGCAGCGTTTCTTCCGAGGGAGAAAAATACTTGTATGCTATATTGTAAAGAGCAACAACATGTATATTTTCTATCCCTTGAATATTGTTGCCCATGATGGCATCAAGCTAGAAGGGAAGGGTTACATCACCTTTTGACTTAGGGGCAATGCGTTCCGCTTGCTCGTCAGACATAGTTAGAGGAGGAGCACGCGTCTGACTAGAGGATTCCGTTGTGATGTCGATTTGTTGGTCTGGATGTATGACTTGAATGTTTTGAGTAATTGGGTCAAGATTGATCGGGGCGGTAAGATGTTCATTAGACGACTCAGTAGGAATTTCGATGACATTACTCCTATCTGCAACATGATTGGCTGGAATAGATGACTCCGAATTATCCAAGGCAATAGCTTTTCCTTTATCAGCTAGGTCTATTTTGCGCAGCTCTTGAATTTCTGCCTCGGTAACCACGGTCTGTCCTGAAGAAAACTAGGGAGTCTCATTTCCTGTTATAGATAGAGTAGCTGGAAGACTAGAGACAAGATCCCCGGGCCTCGGAAGAGGAGGGTCAGCTGCTGCAGTTCGAGGAGACTCTGGGTCAGCTGTTGTAGTTCGAGGAGACTCAGGGTCAGCCATCTGAGTTCGAGGAGGCTCAGGAGTAGTTTATGGTACATCTTTCAAACGTTTGCACTCCTGTGACTGCCTGTCCTTGTGGCGTCTCTTTCTTTTTCCCGAATAATGTTTATGGTGTTTTTCTTTCCCCATTTCTTCGAGGGTGATTTGGTTGTTGACTTGATTCTGATGAGATATTTTGAGAGGGATTATGGCCGTCGAATTTGCAGAAGAGGGCCACGAAACATAGAAGGTAGTCACAGCAGGTGGAGACTGAGGCTCAGTGTATTCACCAGCAACAACTCGTTCTTCGAATTTTTTGCTAATAAGGAGCCACTCTGGAATCCGACAAGGTTTGTGAGCCAGCTTTCTCTCTCTAGAAATTCTAGGTGGGAAGTTTGAGCCATTAATGAAAGAGATGAGTATTTATAGAGACCAAATGGGCTTTTAGGAAAAATCGGGCCTGGGGACATTTCTTGTTGTTTGCCTAGGGGTATTATGGGAACCCTAACTCAAATTGTTAACAAAAACATGAGAGAAGTTTCAGAGGTAAGATCTCTCTAAAGATACGCTGACACAAAAGCATGACTGCTGATGTCAGGCTAAATGTTCACAGCCAATCATTGCAATGGCTTAGCATCGAATTCTAATGATTGTGATATGCTCATAGGGCAGATTCCGATGGGCAATGATTTTAGGTATTAGGTTGTCTTTATTAAGTCATTGCAAGGATTGGGGGCTATACTGGTTAATATGAGAGAATAGGTGTTTTCGAAGAGATGCGGCATCAAAAGAGAATAGATGTTTTCGAAGAGATGCAGCATTCGAAGAGAATAGATGCATTCGAATAGATGCTTTTTCGAAGAAGTGCATCATTTGAGGTATTTGTTCCGAGGAAAATATGTTCGAAGTAATAATGGATACTTTTTTATACTTCCAGTAAAACTATTTTTACTAGGACTATGGGGCTACTGATAAGGAAGAATAAAAGACAAGGAGAAAATCGTAAAGAAGAAACATGATAGGAGAAAATTGTAAAGAAAAAGTATGATAGAGGAAAATGAAAAGAGGAAATTGTGTGAGGGAAAAAACTGTATAAACTATCAAAGAAGTAGCTAGAATAAGAAGAAAATAAGATGTCTGGACTAAAAATGTAATAAATAGGAATTAAAGCGTGTGAGGTCCGCAATTGTACTATAAAAGGACCACACACGCTTCATAGATCCCAAGACGAATATTATATTACGTTCTCTCTCTACTTAAGCTAATCTCCCACTTTCTCTCTCTAAAACAGCTCCTAAACAAAATAAATCAACCTATATTGACACTAAAAGATTCTGGTATCACATAATCACCCCCGGAAAATCTCCAAACTCTTCAGGTACAACACGATAGAACAAAGCACGTTGAAATGGATAGGCACTTCATAAAAGAAAAGATTGAAGATGGGACAGTCGAACTTCCGTTTGTTAGATCCGAAGACCAACTGGCAGACATCCTGACAAAAGCGGTTGCTGCAAGAACATTCGAATCAGTTTTATCCAAGTTGGGTATTGGTGATCTCACTACACAACTTGAGGGTGAGTGTTAGAATATTTGGTGTATTAAGTTTCCTTGTATATGCATCTAAGTTCTCTATATATTGAGAGCCTTACTTGGGTTTACATTAAAAAAACAGTTCAACACAAAAAGAAACATTTTCTAATAAAACACAAAACCCTAGCCGCCTCCTACGCCTACTTCTCTCTTTGTTTTTTAACAGAACTTGAGGAAAAATGTGTAATCAATCGATGTTTGTAGGATGGGCAAAAACAATTTAATGATCTTATTTGTTGTTTTGTTTGTTCGCTCTCAAACATAGTACTCGTGTTGTTTTAACTAACCGAACAAGTATTACATTTGGGATTTGCCCGCTTTATCTACCAAATGGTTTTTTTACGCATGTTGTAGATGGTACGCATACTAGATACATTTTCATGATCTCTTAACTTCAAACCACAGTATATATCTTTTGGCCGATAACTGATGGTTATGAGTTTATGAACCTACTCCCCATCCTCTGCATTTAGCCTCGCGGCTCGTGAATGACCATCCAAGTTTAAGTTGGATTGGTGGTTATGTTTCCTATTTATAACTACCAATTTTCGATAATCATGTAGTTCTAACACCAAATTTCCCTTTCGCGTGAACGGACAACCACATTTTTTTACGAACATTCTCGGTGCTTCTTCACAATCCCCGGTTTGGGCCTCAGTTTGTAAACATTGTGCCTCTCACACTTAAAATATAGTCTCAGAGTTTTACCGTTTTTACTATCATCGTCATCTTTATCGAGCAAAATAATGAATCATATACTTTTGCTTTCATTTTCAACCCATACAAGCAATTCTGATTTGGTGTAGACACTCTCTGTGGTAAAACGTTGGCTATAATCGGTCATGTTACATGGTGCTTCTCCCGTTCCTACACAAAGCATAATCATTTAAATTAATACAATATCACAATTCATTCAATTCACCAACCAAAATAACTCATTTTATAACTAAGTAACTCATTCAATTGTCAACAAGTTCATATATGTATTTAAATTTTGAAATAACAACACAAACGCAAAATTTGGCTATAATTGGGCATATATTCACAAATCGCGCATAATAGGGCCAAGATTTTTCAAATCTTTGCATGATTCAGTGTTATGATATGACAAAATCACGCAATTGTGTGCCAAGATTATCCACAAACTTGACACAAAATCGTGCAAATATTTTGCATAATCTTGGTATGAAATTGTACGATTATGTATATTTCACGCATGTTTATGCGTATTATTCACAGGGGTCGTATGTATCATGTGAAATATATTTTTTCTTTTAATACGTATAAAATAAAATACTATTTTGTGTGCTTGAAATTCTGTTTCATTATTGATGAGTCCGAATTCCGCATGCTCCCCGGACAAGGACAGATCGGTCCAAGACCTCCGGACCGGACAGACCACTTCGAACGCTCTGACCATAGGACTGTTCGAACTATGACAAAAGTACTAAAAAACCTAAACACTTCTTGACTAAGCTACTTGCTCTCTTTTTTAGAGCTCATGGGTCTTTGAACATGACCCGGGTCCATTAAACATGACCCGAAAGCCCATAAGGGCCCAAACATCAGGGTATAAATACCTAACCACCTGCATTAAGTGTGGGTAATGAGAATTAACTGCTACCAGCCAACTTAATTATCTCTCTACTCTCTACTCAAAACACATAACACCCACATACTACTGTAAAACACCAACCAAATTACAAGCCTACCCTCAGGCAATAATTGTCCACACCAAATCGGCGACCACAGTGGGAGCAGAAGGTGCCTGAATCAAGCATTCAAAACCAGCTAAGAAAATATGTCCGAATGAATCAGGACAATCCAAAAGTACCACCAGCTTTGCTCGAAGTGGTGGGAGAGAGCGATGAATACACTATCAAAGAGCGTGATAGGCTAAAGGGTGAAATAGAAGCTCTGAGGGCCGAAAAGGCTAAGATGGGCCTGAAAGAAAAGTCCAAAGCATCAGCTGCTCATCACACCGATAACCCCAGAGAGCATGAGTCTTCGAAGACTCATGTGAGCACAAAAAAGACTCATGCCAGTTCCAAAAAGTCTCACCGGTCTAAGCCAGTGGAGAGTTCTGACTCAAGCTCAGAATCTTCTGATAGCTCTTCGGACAGCGAGGGAGTTGAAAAGTCCTTATCCTCTAGCAGCGATGAGGGTCGAACTAGAAAGAAGCAAAAGCAGATTAAAAAATATTCAAGAAAAAAGGATAGACAAGGAAAGATGAAGAGGCATATTGGAAAGGGATCATCTCATAGCCGGAAGCATGTGGACCGGATGCTGATGGATCCCTTCACTTTTCACGATGAACCAGGTATCTTTGCAACTCCCAATGAGGGTACTGTGTTCAGTCGTGGAAGAAACTGGAGGCAACCATCTGGAGCAAAATAGAGAAGTACGATGGCAGTACTGATCCGGACAACCATCTAGAGCAATTTAAAAACTTCATGATGAACTTTGACGACGACGATAAACTACTTTGTAGGGCATTCTCCCAATCGTTTACGGGGAGTGCTCTAAAATGGTACAACAGCCTGCCTCAGGGTTGTATTAAAGATTTCGATACCTTTTGGGTAGCCTTTCGAAGGCAGTTTGTAGGGAGTAAAGAGCTAAAGGGCAATGGAGACACAATAATCCATTGTGCCCAGGAGCCAAATGAGTCCTTGAAAGAATATATATAAGCCGTTTTGTGAATACCAAGAATGGGTTGGCTGCTTGCTTCGAACAGGTGGCAATAGCATCCCTAAGGCAGGGTTTGAACCCAGGTAATCTAGCTGATTCAGTGACCAGGAAGAAGGCCATGACATGGGGAGGGGTGCTGAATCAGGTTTGAAAACAAATAAACGTCGATGAAACAAAGAAAACCAGGGTTCACAGGCAGGTGAGGTCTACCCCAGTGGCACCAAATCCCAATCAGAATCAGTCCATAAATAAAACAAGAGAGACCGGACAGGGGTATGGCAGGGCAAAAGCTCAGTCTCAGCCAACTGCTCTTGCTCAAAGTCAGCAATCCAGAAACAAGAGAGGGCCGTGGGTGCAACCCGAGTGGTTCGCAGAGTTGAAAGAAAATGTGGCCACTATTTTTGATAAAACAAAGGAAGAGGTGCATTACCGGAGATCGGCTACACTGTAGTCTCCCAGAGAGCATCGTAATAACTCTTTTTGCCAGTATCACAACGATATTGGTCATACCACTGATGACTGCATAGCATTGAAACAAGAAGTTCAAAACTTTATTGAGAGAGGAAAGCTGGGGGCTTACGTGAAAAGAAGAGGGGTAACAAGCCTGATAACACTCACCGGGTTGGTCCAAGTAATGCAGCTCCGGAGGGAGCCATGGTTATAATTGAAAGGTTTGACGTGGAATCTGAGTACTTGGATCCTGATCCAACTCGAAACAGAGTGGGTACACTTGAGGAATGTTCTAGGTCGGTCTTCGGACTCATTAAGTTTTTTGAGTCACTTACAATTTTCGGAGGGGACACTATGACAGCTCATACTGATTCTTCGAGGAAGAGGCACGTGCATACTTTAGCCTCCCAGCTAGAAGGAGGCATGACTTCCTATCAGTCACCAAACTCATTCCTCTTAATTGTTTTCGATGAAGATGATTTAAGAGACATTGCTGGCCTTCATGAGGATGCTGTTGTCATAGGAGCATCTATTGGGGGCAACGACATAAGGCGAATTCTGGTGGATACTGGAAGCTCAGCCAATATCCTTTTCTTAACCACATACAAGAGAATGAAGAATCCATCTGTAATTCAGAATTCGGACAGATCAATTGTGGGTTTTACAGGCAGCTCAGCAGATGTGATCGGGGAGTTCGAAGAAGAAGTTCTATTGAGCAAGGTCCCTTTCAAGAAAATGGTTAGAATACTATTTATTGTGGTGGATTGTCCCACTTGCTATAATGCTATTCTAGGGAGGTCTTGGCTCTCTAGGATGCATGCAGTGGATTCAACAGTCCACCAGTGCTTGAAATATGTTGTTCAGGGACAGGTTGGAGTCGTCCGGAGCAGCCAGAAGATTGCAAGAGAATGTTATGCCACTGCCCTGGCTCCTCGAACGCTGGGGGCAGTCTGTATTAATGAACAATAGCAGTTTGAGGGCCTTTCTGGGGGTGAGGGTGAAATTGATGACCCCAGAGAGACCCCTGGAGTATTGATACCGGTTGAAGAGGTAGAAACACACTGTTTGGAAGATGGGAAAAGTGTCAAGATAAGGTCTAAGATGCCACCTGTTTTTAAAAATGAAATGTTAAAGTTTTTGAAGAACCATCAGCACGTTTTTGCTTGGTGCAATGCTGATGTTACTGGGGTTCCATCAGAAGTGATATCACATCACCTATCTGTCCGGAGAGATGTAGCACCAGTGGTTAAAAAAAAAGAGCTTTTTCTAAAGAAAAGGCTGATGTCATTGTGCAAGAAGTTGACAGGCTCACAAAGATGGGGCACATTAAGGAATCTCAGTATCCTTTGTGGACTGCCAATTCGGTTCTGGTAAAAAAGAAAAATGCCAAGTGGCGCATGTCCATTAACTTCACAGATCTCAATAGAGCTTGCCCAAAAGATTTGTATCCAGTTCCCCGAATTGATCAGTTAGTAGACTCTACCTCTGGGAACAAGCTGCTTTCCTTTATGGATGCCTTCTCCGGATACAATCAGATTCAAGTAGATCCAAAGGATCAAGAGCATACCACATTTGTCATTGACAAAGGTATTTCCTGATCAAATTGGAAGAAATATGGAAGTATACATTGATGACATGATGGTGAAGAGTGTGGATGAGCAGTTGCACTTGTCCGATCTCCAAGAAACTTTTGCCAACTTGGTAAAAGTGAATTTGAAATTAAACCCAGAAAAGTGTGTGTTCGGAGTGCAGTTTGGGAAGTTTTTAGGCTATATTATAAGTGAGCATGGAATACAACCCGACCCGGACCAGCTTAACGCCCTATTTCAAATGGAGCCTCCTCGAAACATTAAAGAAGTACAGCAGTTGACGGGGAGATTAGCTGCCTGAAACAGATTTATCTCAAGGTCTTCGGATATGTGTGCCCCTTTCTTTCAAACCTTGAAGGGTGCAAAGGGATTCAATTGGACTCCATAGTGTGATGAGGCTTTCAATGAGATCAAAAAGCACATGTCCTCCCCCAAAACTTTGTTTAAGCCAGTTGATGGGGAGACACTCTTCGTATATTTGGCAGTTTCAAGTTGTACCATTAGTGCTGTATTGGTAAGAGAGGTTGATGGACATCCCCATCCAGTATACTACATCAGCAAAAGTTTGATAGATGCAGAAAAACGTTACTTGAAACTCGAAAAGTTAGCATTGGCCCTGGTGATAGCTGGCAGGAAGATGAGGCCTTATTTCCAGGCTCATCCCATCATCGTCCGGACTTCTTTTCCTCTGAAGAATGTCCTCCAAAAGGCAGACATTTCAAGCAGGATGACTAAGTGGTCAGTAGAGTTGGGGGACTTCGACATAGATTTTGCTCCCCGAACAGTAGTCAAGGCCCAAGCTGTGGCAGACTTTTTGGTTGAATTCCACTCCGACAAGGATTCAGAGCAAACTACTGATATAAAAGATAAAAAGGTATGGGTCGTCCGAACAGATGGTCGGTCTAGCACTATGGGGTGTGGTGCAGGGGTGTGTTTAACTTCCCCGTATGGAGACAAAATATAGTAGGCTATTTGTTTTGCTTTCAGGGCATCTAATAATGAGTCCGAATACGAAGCAGCTATAGCTGGATTAAAGTTAGCCTACATTTGTGGGGCTAAGAGGGTCAAGCTACTAAGTGACTCCCAACTTCTTATCCACCATGCCCAAGGCCAATCTGAGGTTAAGAAGGAGCAGCTTGTGAAATACTTACTCCTCCTTAAGAATGAAGCACTCAAGTTTAAAAGTGTTGTTTATGAGCACATTCCCCGGGCAGAAAATGAGCTAGCAGACTCATTAGCAACCATAGCATATTCGGATTCGTATCCGTGGATCCATGTGCTAGAAAGCCCCTCCATTCAACTTAGTAAAGGTAAAGAAGAGGAAACTTTTGAAGTACAAGAGAAACAACCTCAAGACTGGAGGTTTCCTCTCCTGCAATATCTCTCCGATGGTGTTGTGCCTCCGAATAAATCACTAGCCAGAACTTTAAAACACAAGGCTCGTGGTTTTATCATATTGAGAGACGTGTTGTACAAGAAATCTTATAGTAAACCTCTCATGCGTTGTTTGGGGGATGAAGAGTCTCAAGTAGTCCTCTCCGAATTACATGATGGTGAGGGATCAGCCCATTGTGGGTTTAGAGCCTTAACAAGAAGAGTTTTACTCTCCGGTTACTATTGGCCATCAATCATGAAAGATGCTAAGGAATTGGTAAGAAGGTGTGACCCATGCCAGAGGTGCAACAATGAGATTTATGTCCCAGCTATTCATTTGGAATCAATTTCTGAGCCTATTCCTTTTGCTCGATGGGGGTTGGATTTAGTAGGGCCTCTCCATGTGGCGTCCGGAGGACGCAAAACTATAATTGTGGCCATAGACTACTTCTCGAAGTGGATTGAAGCAGCCTCTCTAGCAGGGACAACATCAAAAGCTGTTATAAAGTTCATTTTATCCAACATCTGTTGCAGATTTGGTGTCCTACAAAAGATAACAACAGACAATGGGCCACAGTTCGACAATAGGGAAATGGAGAGCTTTTGTGCCTCAAGGGTTATACAACATTGTTTTTCTTCACCTTTCCACCCACAAGCAAATAGGCAAGTTGAAGTGGCTAATAGGACTATACTGTCCGGTTTAAAGAAGAATTTGGAAGGGGCTGCTGGGAAGTGGCCTAGTTATCTACAAGAGGTCTTGTGGGCATACCGGACAACACTAGGGGCTGCAACACAAGAGTCACCTTTTGCTTTGGTCTATGGGATGGATGCAGTAGCTCCCATAGAAGCAACTCTCCCCTCCTTTCCTGTTCACAATTTCTCCGAACACGCTAACGAGGTGGCAATCAGAAGTCAACTTGATCTGATAGAAGAAAAACTAGTTAAAGCTCACCTTAGAGTTGCACACTATCAGGGTTTGATGAGAAGCAGGTTTGCTTCCAAAGTTAAAAGAAGAGATTTCCAACCAGGGGACAAGGTATTAAGGAAAGTCTTCTTACACACTAAAGAAAAGCTGTTCGGAAAGCTGGCCTCAACTTGGGAAGGTCCTTACATAGTTGTTGAAAAAAATTAAACCTGGAACATATTGGTTGGAAGATAAAGATGGAAGGGTTTTGACTCATCCTTGGAATATTGAGCATCTCCGGATGTACTTGGAGTAGCATTTGTGTAAATATTTACTTGTTTAAACGTCCATGTAAATATTTGGGGGCATACTCTTTCCTCTTTGGTGGCACGAGGAGGTTTTAATGAGGTGTCCGGGCTTTTGAATGAAATTTGATGCCTTCTTAAAAAAAATTCCAAGTGTTTTAAGTTTTGTCTTTTGTCACACTATCCGGATTGAAATAACTAAGGGCTATTTAAACTCTAGCCGGAGAACTTAAACACTATCACTATGAAATAATTAAAGGCTATTTAAACTCTAGCCATCGAAATTGGAACAAACGATGAAAGAAGATGAGCTTTGTGCAAAACAGAAACATTCATTGAAATAACTTAAAGTGCCTTGGCCTTCCAAGGACTTTTGAATAGTCGAAGTAAGAACAAAAAACCTATCCGGTCAGATACCGGACACAATTACAAAAAGAATGCCTTGGCCTTCCAAGGACTTTAGTTTGAATAAAAAGTAAACAAAGTAAATCATAAGTTAAGGTTGAGCTTTTGAAGATGGCTCACCTTCATCTACCTTCTTTCCTTTAGGATCGTCTTTCTCTTCGCCAATTTTCTCCCCTGAGTGGTCTTCATCATCTGAGGAATCACTAGAGTAGCCATACCTGTCCCCTTCGGCCATCGTGTGGTAGGGGAGGTCTTGAGGCTCAACATGAAGCCATAAGTCCCCTAGGTTCTTCTTCGGAAACTTTTCATGGAAAAGTAGAACCATGTCAGACCTCACCTTGGCAAGCAGTTGCTCTTCGCTTTTGATCATCTGGTTGGCATAAGCATTGATCTGGGCTTGGATCTTGGCCTCCTGCTCCTGTAACAAATAATTTTTCTCCTCGACATCCTTGGACAATGTATTTTCAAGGGAAATCGTATCATTGGTCAGGTTGGTGATGATTTGATCCTTGGATTTGGATTCTCCCTTTGAGGTGTTAAGATCTTTCTCCAGTCCGGACAATTTCTCCCGGAGGTCTTTAATGGTTTCCTCCAAAGTGGCAACTTTGGTGGTGCTTGCCTGTTGGTTTCTCTTCAACTCCTCGGTTTCTTCCTTTAACATGTCAGCATTGGAAGTGGCAGTGCGAAGGTCGTCGGACAGCTTCTCTGTGTCAGACTTGAGATATTTGATGATATCAGTCTGGCTCCGAACTTGTCTCTTCAACGCAAGTACATGATGCACATTGCTTAACAAGGAGTGGGCTATAGCATCCCTTTCACTAGAAACACTAAAAGTCTTACCATTAAAAGTGAGCGTGTTGGAGGTGTTTGGAGGAAGGTAAGGCCCGACAAAGTCATCTCTAGGGAGATTGATGAAGTATTCACCAAGCTCACCAAGACCGGTGATGTCTACTCCATCGATGTTGATATCTCCCCCTTCAACCTCATCAGTATGAAAGTCGCCCGGAATCTCCTCAGCATGCGTTGGATCAGCAGAGTCAGCATGGACAGAAGGCTCCGGAGCCCGGAGAGAAAGCTCGTCTCCCTTAGACGTTTTCTTCTTCTTGGCCTCCCGGTCTGTGCCTTCGCTTCCCTGTTTACGATTCCTCTTAGAAACCCTTGGAGGTTTTGGGAGGTTCGCTTCTTATTTCTCAGTCTCTTGCTCCACCACTTCCAAGAGAGCAGCATCAATTTGGCTCTGGGCTGGCCCCTCCGGATCTGTTGGAGCATCCTTCTCTGCATCAGGAGGGTTAGCATCACCCACCACCTTTTTGCCCTTCTTCTTCTTGCCTTTCGTCTTGCTCGGGGATTTGGCCCGGCCTGGCAGGAAGAGTGTCCCATCTGATTCATGGGTCCTCTTAAGCACAACGTTCGGAGAAGGTTGGGTGGTGAGCTCCTCCCAGGTCAAGTCTCTCCGACCTGTGGTGTTCCACAGGTGAGACCTTGCCAAATTTCAACTGGTGAAAGCATCGTGGAATCGGTTCCCCCAATTCTCAGCAGCCCAAGCATTAATCTTGCCACAAGTTATCTGCTCGACTTTCTGATAGTCACTGAACTCCTTGGGTAACACTGCCAAGGCAAAAGTGAGACCCATTAGTTCGAACTATGTTAGAAAAGAAAGGGAAAAACAAAAGAATAAAGTAGAAGACTTACGATCACTCCTCCACCTACTTCTGAGGAGGCTTGGGTTCTCTCCGGATTTAATCTTCTTGTCGTTCTCCCACGCACCACTAACAAATAGGAACTGAGTCCTCCAGTTCCTCTCCGCCTCCAGCAGATCGTCCACAGCCTTGAAGTCATCCCCCATATTGAAATGGTAAAAGGGGATGTGGTGGTTTCTGCAAAGGCTGGCCACTGCAGCAAATTCCTCCATTGGCAGAGGGATCCCGGACAGCCTTGATGCCATGATGCATGACATAAGGGTATACCAAGCATTGGGGCTCAGCTGGCTCGGACAGAGTTTGACCAGATGGAAGTATCTGACAATCTCTGGGTCTAGTGGGAACCTGAGCCCCCAGTTGAACAGCTCCGTGAACATGACCACTTCACTCAACTTGCAGTCCATGGGAGTCTCCGGGTGTATAGGAATCCTGATCTTTACATTTTCTGGAATGCCCCACTTCGTACGCATCCTGCCCAGCTTAGCAGTGTGGATGAATGTGTAGTTGATTTTTTGTAAGGAGAGAAGGTAATTAACGCTGACCTTGTGAAAACAAGGCCCCACTCTTCCTTCCAGGCTCTCCGGCAGATCCGGATGCCTCGAGTACAATTTCTCCTTGCTTTTATCCTTCTTGGCAACTATCTCTTTGCTGGTCTGACCGGAGGGCTCAGAATCAAATGGGCCTCTTCAACAGAGTCCTCCATCACTTCCTCCATGATTGTTGAAGGGATTTCAGCAGCTGTAGTGGGGGGAGGGTTCAAACTTGACTCAGCCTTGTCTCCGGACTGATGGGCCTCAGTGCCCCTTTAATTTCTGCTCTCCAGTAGTGTGTCTGGAATAGAAGTTTCTTGTTGAAGGTTTGGATTGGAGCCCTCCGGTCCGGACATCCTGTCCTTGGGGGCTCTAATAGGCACCTCTGATCCGGTGCTGCTGTCTTTTGCCCCCGACCTTGAGAGAGTGTTTTTAGTCCCCTGACCTTTAACCAACCGGCCTTTCCTCCTGTCGACCAGCTTCTCAGGAGAGTGCTCCGTATCCGATCCCATTGCAATAAAAGGAGAAGGTTTTTTTAGGCTAGTGGCTGTAACTCCTGGCTCGACAGCAGGCTCCGATTCCTGAACTGAGGAACCAGAGATTATGGGGGAGGGGTTGGTTTGAAATAGTTTTCTGGGCTTAGTGTCTTTGGAAGAAGAAGAGCCTTGATCTGACTCGGAAGCAGAGGTGATTGGTCTATCAACAGGCGAGGTGGGTAACCCTGCTGCGATCCGTCTTTCTCTTTCGACTTTTTGAGCCTTCTCTAACTCAGAAAGGTTGAGCCACCCGCCTTTGACAAGAGCGTTCCTCGCTGTAAACATAAACTATCAAACAAAGTTTTTGCTTTAGAGAGAAAGCTTTGAGAGATTTTGCAGAGTAAATTTGAAGGAGATGGTAAAACAGTAGAAAATGGGTTTGTATTTATAGTAAATCTGAAAAAAGAAGTTGTTTCCTAGGAGAATTCGAAAAGTTTGGCAATGATTAAAAGACGGCGCTGATGTCACCACCTTTAATTAAGAGGTTGCTTTTCGAAGAAGGTGGGTTCGAAATTCAAGGTGAAAAAACGGCTGAAACAACCAATCAGAGAGTGACACGTGTCCCACGAACTCTGGCAAAAACCGTTTTGAATTCGTGAAGCTTTATCTGTCCGGATAAACTTATAGCCCGAATGTATAGACCTATCCGGATAAAAACTACCCCTGATGTCAGACTGTTTTTCAGGTCTTTGACAAGAGTATTTGCACAAACACCTACAAAATGGGCTCCTGATGAGTCCAAATTCCGCATGCTCCCCGGACAAGGACAGATCGGTCCAAGGCCTCCGGACCGGACAAACCACTTCAAACGCTCTGACCATAGGACTGTTCGAACTATGACAAAAGTACTAAAAAACCTAAACACTTCTTGACTAAGCTACTTTCTCTCTTACTTAGAGCTCATGGGTCTTTGAACATGACCCGGGTTCATTAAACATGACCCGAAAGCCCATAAGGGCCCAAACATCAGGGTATAAATACCCAACAACCTGCATTAAGTGTGGGTAATGAGAATTAACTGCTACCAGCCAGCTTAATTATCTCTCTACTCTCTACTCAAAACACATAACACCCACATACTACTGTAAAACACCAACCAAATTACAAGCCTTCCCCTAGGCAATAATTGTCCACACCAATTATCATGGAATAAAAATTAACAAAAAATTATACAAAAATCATAATTGAAATAATAAACACGGCAGTTGTAAATTATATATATTTTTAATAATTCGACTCACATTTTAATTATGCTTTTTTTAATTGTAAATTGTTTAGTTAATTTGAAGATATAAACTGGTGAGGATAAAAGTAGCCTGAGGGTAGGCTGGTAATTTCAAGTGGAGTTTTAAGGCGGCGTGAGGGTGTTTCACGGTGGTGTGTGTGTGTTTAAAGGTGTTTCAAAGTGTTTTTAATGTGGAGAGAGAATTGAGCAGCTTGGCAGCAGTCAATCTTTCTTAACCATAGTTAATGCTGGTGGTTGGGTATTTATAGTATGTAGTTTGGGCCCTTATGGGCTTTCGGGTCAAGTTTAATGGACCCATGTCATGTTTAAAGACCCATGAGTTTTAAGTAGATGAGCAGGTAGCTTAGTCAGATAGTGTTTAGGTATTTTAGTACTTTAGTCATAGTTCGAACTGCTTTAGATTTGCAGTGTTCGAAGTCATCTGTCCGATTCAAAAGTCCTGTCCGAATTAAGCTCTTGGAGTCTGTCCGGTTTACGGAGAGATTTACCTTGGGATGCCCTTCCGGGGAGCACTCCGAATTCGGACTCATCAGGAGCCCTTTTTTTAGGTATTTGAACAAGTGTCCTTGTCAAAGAACTGAAAAACAGTCCGATTCAGGAAGTGGTTTATCAATTCGGAGAGAGTTAAGAACAGAACTGGGCAGACCAAACGTTACGAATTCCAAACGGTTCTTGTCAGAGTTAGTGGGACACGTGTCACTCTCTGGTTGGTCTCTTTAGCCGTTTTTTCTCCTTGAAAGTTGCACCACTTTCTCGAACAAGTTACCTCTTTAAATGCTATTAATGACATCAGCGCCGTCTTTTAATCATTGCCCAACTTTTCGGATTCTCCTAGGAATCAATCCCTTTTTTTACATTTACTATAAATTCTTTTCACCTTTCACAGTCTCACTATCTCTTTCACTTTGCCATCTCACCCAAAGCTTTATCTCTCTAAAACCTCAAAATTTCCTTAGTTGTTTATGTTCACAGCAAGAACAGCACTGATCAAGGGCGGTTGGCTTAATCTCTCAGAATTGGAGAAAGCTCAAAGGGTTGAAAAAGAGAAAAGACTTGCAGCAGGGCTTCCAGCGTCGCCTGTCGAGAAACCAGCCCCTTCAATCGAAGAATCTGACAGAGGTTCATCTTCTTCTAAAGGTACAAAACCTAGAAAACTCTTTCAATCAACGCTCTCTCCCATAGTATCTGGCTCTTCAGTCCAAGAGTCGATCCCCATTGTTGAACCGGGGGTCACTGCCACAAGTGTTAGGAAAAAATCCATTTTCATTGCTATGGGGTCCGACTCCGACCATTCTCCAGATAAACTAATCATGAAAAGACCAAGTAGATTGGTTAAAGGGCTTCCTTCTAAAAGTACACCCTCAAAATCGGGGGCAAAAAATAGTGAATCAGGGTCTGGGGCAACTATTAGGACTCTCCGGGAAAGGCCGGTTGGTCCGGAGGCTAGCAGCCCACTACCTCCCAAAGAAACTTCGACCTCAGAAACTCAGACTGAGGTGAGAACTCAAAAACATACAAAGAGCCAACAGTCCGGAGGATCAGTTGTGCCAAGCTTCATCCCTCCCCGGGCTGTTTCTGCAGAAGCTCCCCCAACAATAATGGAGGAGAGGATGGAAGACTCCACTGAGGAGGTTAGGTTTGAGTCCGAGTCTTCCGGACAGGCTGAAACTGCTATAGTTGTTGCTAAGAAGGGCAAATAGGACTTGTATCTGAGGCGTCCGGACCTCCCGGAGAGCCTCGAAGGGAGAGTAGGGCCCTGCTTTCACAAGTTAGAGTTCAAATATCTTTTATCTCTGTTAAAGACCAAGTATGCGTTCATTCATACTAGAGATCTGGGACGACTGCGTACTAAGTGGGGGATCCCTGAGAATGTAAAGATTCGAATTCCCATCGATCCAGAGACCCCGATGGACTGCAAAAGAAATGAGATAGTCTTCTTTACGGAGCTATTCAACTGGGGACTTAGGTTCCCACTGGACCCAGAGATAGTGCGCTATTTTCATTTGGTCAAGCTATGTCCAACACAGCTAAGCCCCAACGGTTGGTACACCTTGATGTCATGTATTATGGCGTCTAGGCTATCCGAAATTCCTCTTCCTATGGAAGAGTTTGCAGCTGTGGCTAACTTGTGCAAACACCATCAGTTCCCCTTTTACCATTTCAACATGGGGAACGATCTTAAAGCTGTTGACGATCTCCTGGAGTCGGAGAGCAAGTGGAGGAGCCAGTTCCTGTTCGTCAGTGGCTCATGGGAGAATGGCAAGAAAATTAAAACCGGGGAGAATCCTAGCCTACTTCGAAGTAGATGGAGGAGCGATTGTAAGTTTTTATTCTAAGTCTCTATTCGAACCTCTCTTTTCTTTAAGTTTATACTAATCAGTTTTTCTTTCGTTTTGTCAGAGCTGCCAAAGGAGTTCGGGGACTATCTGAAGGCCGGACAGGTCACCTGTGGCAAGCTCAATGCTTGGGCCGCAGAGAACTGGGAGAACCGGTTTCATAAAGCCTTCACTCCTGGGAACCTAGCGAGGTCTCACCTGTGGAACACCACATGTCGAAGAGACTTAACCTGGGAGGAGTTCTCCACACCACCTGATGAAGATGTCGTACTGAGAAGGTCTCATGAACTGGATGGGAACCTTTTCCTACCTGCCCGGGCCAAAGCCCCAAGTAAAATTAAGGGCAAGAAGAAGAAAGGTAGGAAAGCGGTAGAGGATACTGAGAAAGAGGCCCCAATGGATTCAGAGGTGCCAGCTCAGGCTCAAGTTGATGCAAACCTTCTACAAGTGGTAGAACAGGAGAGCGAGAAACAAGGAGTAAATCCCCCAAAACCGTCAAGGGCTTCGAAACGAGCTCGTAAGCAAGCAGGTGACAGTGCTGACAGGGAAGTCAAAAAGAAAAAGACTTCCCAAGGAGAAGAGCTCGCTCTCCGGGATCCGGAGCCCACTTTCCCAACCGATCCGACGCTAGCCGAAGAGATCCCAGGGAATCTTAATGAAGGGATTCCAATGGAATTCCATACTGATGAGGTCGAAAGGGGAGAGATTAACATGGATGAAGTGGACGTCACCGGCCTTGGTGAATTAGGTGATTATTGCCTTGGCCTGTCCAGAGATGAATTCGCAGGGCCATATATTCCCCCAAGTAGTTCCAACACAGTGAACTTCAATGGTAAGACTTTTATGGTTTCCAGTGAGAGGGATATCATAGCCCATTCTCTCCTTAGCAACGTGCAGCCAGTACTTACTTTGGAAAGGCAAGTCCGAAGTCAGGCAACCACCATCAAAGACCTCAAGTCTGAGAAGGAGAAGATGTCCGATGACCTCAGGACTGCTGCTACTAAGGTTGATTTGCTTAAGGAGTCGAACGAACAGCTAAAGAAGAATCATAATGAAAGCAACACAAAAGTTGCTTCTTTAGAAGAGACCGTAAAAGATCTCCGGGCTAAGCTGTCCGGACTGGAGAAGGATTTGACAGCCTCAAGGGAAGAAACTGCAGCAAAAGAGAAGCTTGTCACCAATCTGACTACTGACAAACTTGCTTTAGAGAATGCAGTAAACCGGGCTGTTGAAGAGAAAGATGCTCTGGTGAAGGATCAAGAGGCCATGATCAAGGCCAAAATCAACGATTATGCCAGGGAGATGATACGGAGTGAAGAATTAATGATCGAAAAGGTGAAGTCCGATATGGTCCTTCTGTTTCACGAGAAGTTCCCGAAGAGGAGACTAGGGGACTTATGGCGCTATGTGGATGACGATGATCTCCCATACTGGACCATGGTTGATGAAGGGTACACCGATGTGTCCTCGTCTGGTGACGAAGAGGAAACCGGGGAGAGCCCAGGTGAGGAGGAGATTGACCCCAAAGGTAAGAAGATTGTCGAGGAGAAGAGCGACATCAAAGGCAAGAAAGCAGATGAGGGTGAGCCATCTTCAAAGGCTCAACCTTAATTTATAATTTGTTTTGTTTATCTTTTGTTTTGAACTAAAGTCCTTGGAAGGCCAAGGCACCTTTGTTGTGATGGTGTCTGTATTATTCGGACAGATTTTTGTACTGTGCCCAAACATGTTCAAAAAGTCCTTGGAAGGCCAAGGCAACTTTAAGTTGTTGAATGAATGCTTTTATTTTACTCAACCATCTTCTTTTATTATTTGTCTCACTTTAGACAGCTAGAATTTAAGTAGCTTTAAGTTATTGTATTGTGAGAGTGTTTAGTTTCTCTGGCTAGTATTTAAGTAGCCTTTAGTCCTTTCAGTCCGGGTAGTATGACAAACAACAGAATTTTGCAAAAACTTAGAAAATTATTGAAGAAAGCATCAAGTTTTATTGAAAGCTCTCCGTGGCGCCGAAGAGAGGAAGCGGTATGCCCCCAAATATTTACATGGATGTTTAAACAAGTAAATATTTATATAAGCTTTACTCCAAGTACATTCGAAGGTGTTCAATATTCCAAGGGTGAGTTAAAACCCTGCCATCTCTGTCTTCCAACCAGTATGTCCCAGGCGTGATTCTTTCAACCACAGTATACGGACCCTCCCAAGTTGGGGCCAGCTTTCCGAAGAGCTTTTCCTTGGTGTGCAAGAAAACTTTTCTCAATACTTTATCTCCTGGTTGAAAATCCCTTCTTTTAACTTTAGAAGCAAACCTGCTTCTCATCAAGCCTTGATAATGTGTCATTCTAAGATGAGCTTTTACCCGCCTTTCTTCAATTAAATCAAGTTGATTTCTAATTGTCATCTCATTAGCCTGTCCGGAGAAGTTATGAACACGAAAGGAGGGGAGTGTCTTCTCTATGGGAGCTACTGCATCCATCCCATAGACCAAGGCAAAGGGGGATTCTTGTGTTGCAGCCCCATGTGTTGTCCGGTAGGCCCACAGGACTTCTTGTAGATAACTAGGCCACTTTCCAGCAGCCCCTTCTAAGTTTTTCTTTAAGCCGGACAGTATTGTTCTATTAGCCACCTCAACTTGCCCATTGGCCTGTGGGTGGAAAGGTGAAGAAAAGCAATGCTGAATACCCCTTGAGGCACAGAAGCTCTCCATCTCTCTATTATCAAACTGCGGCCCATTGTCTGTTGTTATCTTCTGGGGGACACCAAATCTGCAACATATGTTGGACAGAATGAATTTTATAACAGCTTTTGATGCTGTCCCTGCCAAGGGGGCTGCTTCTATCCACTTCGAGAAGTAGTCAATGACTACTATTATGGTTTTACGCCCTCCGGACGCCACAGGGAGAGGCCCAACTAAGTCCAATCCCCATCGAGCAAAAGGGATGGGCTCAGAAATTGATTCCAAAGGAATGGCTGGTACATGAATTTCATTGCTGTACCTCTGACATGGGTCACACCTCCTTACCAGCTCCTTAGCATCTTTCATAATTGATGGCCAATAATATCCGGAGAGAAGCACTCTTCTTGTCAAAGCTCTAAATCCACAATGGGTTGATCCCTCACCATCATGCAATTCAGAGAGAACCATTTGTGACTCATGATCCCCTAAACAGCGTAGGAGAGGCTTGCTATAGGACTTTTTATACAAGACTTCTTTAATCATAATGAAACCACGAGCCCTGTGTTTCAATGTTTTGGCTTCTGATTTATCCAAGGGCACGATGCCATCGGACAGATATTGCATTAGAGGAGACCTCCAGTCTTGAGGCCGGTTTACTTGTATTTCAAAGACTTCTTATTTTTCACATTCTTCAAGTTGAATCGAAGGGCTTTCAAGCACATGGATCCATGGGTAGGACTCCGTATATGCTATCGTTGCCAATGAGTCTGCTAATTCATTCTCTGCTCGGGGGATGTGCTCATAGACAACAGCTTTAAACTTTGACGCTTCATTTTTAAGGAGGAGCAAGTATTTGATCAATTGCTCCTTTCTGGCCTCTGACAGGCCTAGAGCATGGTGGACAAGCAATTGGGAGTCACTTAGTAGCTTGACCCTTTTTGCTCCACAGATGTACGCCAATTTTAACCCAGCTATAGCTGCTTCGTATTCAGACTCATTATTGGACGCCCTGAAAGCAAAACAAATAGCTTGGAACATGTTGTCCCCATAGGGGGAAGTGAGACATATTCCTGCCCCAGATCCCATGGTACTGGACCCTCCGTCTGTTCGGACAATCCACACTTTTTTGTCTTTTGAATCAGCAGGTTGTTCTGAATCCCTATCAGAATGGAATTCGACCAGAAAATCAGCCACAGCTTGAGCTTTTACTGCTGTCCGAGGAGCAAAGTCTATGTCGAAGTCCCCCAACTCTACTGACCACTTTGTCATTCTGCTCGAGATGTCTGCTTTTTGAAGGACATTCTTTAAAGGGAAAGATGTCCGGACAACGATAGGATGAGCCTGGAAGTAGGGTCTCATTTTTCTTGCAGCTATTACCAAAGCCAAAGCTAGTTTTTCAAGTTTCAAGTAACGCCTCTCAGCATCAATCAAGCTTTTGCTGATGTAATACACTGGGTGAGGATACCCATCAACCTCTCATACTAACACAGCACCGATGGCACAACTTGAAACAGCCAGATATACAAAAAGAGTCTCCCCATCGACTGGTTTAAACAAGGTCTTGGGAGAGGACAGATGCTTCTTGATTTCATTGAATGCCTCATCACACTGTGGTGTCCATTCAAACCCCTTTGCACCCTTCAAGGTTTGAAAGAAAGGAGCACATCTGTCCGAAGACCTGGAGATGAATCTGTTCAAAGCTGCCAACCTCCCCATTAATCGCTGTACTTCTTTAATGTTTCGAGGAGGCTCCATTTGGAACAAAGCATTGAGTTGGTCCGGGTCGGGTTGTATTCCATGCTCACTTATGATATACCCTAAGAACTTCCCGGACTGCACTCCGAACACACACTTTTCAGGGTTTAACTTTAAATTCACTTTGGCCAAGTTGGCAAAAGTCTCTTGTAGGTCGGACAAGTGCAATTGCTCATCCACGCTTTTCACCATCATATCGTCAATGTAAACCTCCATATTTCTTCCAATTTGATCAGCAAATGCCTTATTGACCAACCTTTGATAAGTAGCCCCAGCATTTTTCAAACCAAAGGGCATCACCTTGTAACAGTGTAAACCTATATCAGTAACAAAAGTGGTATGCTCTTGATCTTTTGGATCCACTTGGATCTGATTGTACCCGGAGAATGCATCCATGAAGGAGAGTAGCTTGTTCCCTGATGTAGAGTCTACTAACTGGTCTATCCGGGGAACCGGATACAAGTCTTTTGGACAAGCTCGATTGAGGTCTGTGAAGTCAATGCACATACGCCATTTACCATTCTTCTTTTTTACCAAGACAGGATTGGCAGTCCACAACGGGTACTGAGATTCTTTAATGTGCCCCATCTTTGTGAGTCTGTCAACCTCCTGTACAATGACATCAGCCTTTTCTTTTGAGAAAGCTCTCCTTTTTTGTACCACTGGTGCCACATCTCTCCGGACTGATAGGTGATGGGAAATCACCTCTGATGGAACTCCAGTAACATCAGCATTGCACCAAGCAAAAACATGCTGATGGTCTTTCAAGAATTTCAACATTCCTTCTTTCAACATTGGTGGCATTTTGGATCCTATCTTGACATTTTTTCCTTATTCTAAACAGTGTGTTTCAACCTCCTCAACTGGGATCAACACTCCGGGGGTCTCTCTGGGGTCATCAATTTCACCCTCACCCCCAGAAAGGCCCTCAAACTGCTATTGGTCATTTATACGGACTGCCTCCAGCGTTCGTGGAGCCAAGGCAGTGGCATAACATTCTCTTGTAACTTTTTGGCTGCTCCGGACAACCCCAACCTGCCCCTGAACAGCATATTTCAGACACTGATGGACTGTCGAAGCCACTGCATGCATCCTAGAGAGCCATGATCTCCCTAGAATAGCATTGTAACAGGTGGGACAATCCACCACAATGAAGAGTATTCTAACCATTTTCTTGAAAGGGCCCCTGCCCAACAACACTTCTTCTTCAAACTCCCCGATCACATCGGCTGAGCTGCCCGTGAAGCCCACGATTGATCTGTCCGACTTTTGTATCACAGCTGGATTTCTCATTTTCTTGTAAGTGTTTAGAAAAAAGATATTGGCAGAGCTTCCAGTATCCACCAAAATTCGCCTTATCTCATTGCCCCCTATAGACGCTCCTATGACAACAACATCCTCATGAGGGCCAGCAATATCTCTCAAATCATCCTCATCGAAAACTATGAATGGGAATGAGTTTGGAGATTGATAGGATGTCATGCCTCCTTCTAGCTAGGAGGCCAAATTATGAACATGTCTTTTTCTTGAAGAGGTGGTAGGAGCTGTCATAGTGTCCCCTCCGAAGATTGTCAGTGACTCGAAGACTTTAATGAGCCCGGAGACTGATCTAGAACGCTTCTCAATAGAACCTACTCTGTTTCTGGTTGGATCAGGATCCAAATACTCGGACTCCACGTCAAACCTTTCAACTATTACCATAGCCCCCTCCGGGGCAGCGTTGCTTGGACCAACCCTATGAGTGTTGTCAGGCCTGTTGCCTCCTATCCTTTTAACGTATGCACCCAACTTCCCTCTTTCAATCAAGTTTTGTACCTCTTGTTTTAACGCTATGCAGTCACCGGTGGTATGACCAATATCATTATGGTATTGGCAAAAGGAATTATTTCGATGTTCTCTGGGAGACTGCAAGGTTGCCGGTCTCCGGTAGTGTACTTCATCTTTTGTTTTCTCGAAAATGGTTGCCACACTTTCTTTGAGCTCTGCAAACCACTCCGGTTGGACCCACGGCCCTCTTTTGTTTCTAGACTGTTGGCTTTGTGCAGGAGCAGCTGGTTGAGACTGAGCTTTTCCTCTTCCATGCCCCTGCCCGGTTTCTCTTGCTTTGTTTCCGGACTGGTTTGGATTTGGAGTTGGTGCCACCGGGGTGGATCTCACCTGTCTGTGCACCCTGGTCTTTTTCGTTTCATCAACATTTATTTGCTTGCCAACTTGGTTCAGCAATCCTCCCCAGGCCATGGCTTTCTTCCTGGTCACCGAATCGGCCAGGTTGCCTGGGTTCAAACCTTGTCTCAGGGATGCTATTGCTACCTGCTCAAAGCAATCAGCCAACCCATTCTTTGTGTTTACGAAGCGACTTATGTATTCTTTTAACGATTCGTTTGGTTCCTGGGCACAATGGATTATGGTATCTCCATTACCCTTTAACTCCTTACTCCCCACAAATTGCCTTCGAAAGGCCACCCAAAAAGTATCAAAGTCTCTGATACAACCCCGAGGCAGGCTGTTGTACCACTTCAGAGCACTCCCCGTGAAGGATTGGGAGAACGCCCTACAGAGTAGTTTATCATCATCATCAAAATTCATCATGAAGTTCTTGAATTGCTCCAGATGATTGTCCGGATTAGTACTGCCATCGTACTTCTCCATCTTGGTGCTATCAAACCTCTTGGGGAGGTTTCCGGACAGTATTTTAGAAGACAATGGCGATTGCCTCCAATTCCTTCCACGGCTGAACGCAGTATCCTCATTAGGAGTTGCAAAGATACCTGGCTCATCATGGAAGGCAAAAGGATCCATCAGCATCCGGTCTACATGCCTCCGGTTGTGAGATGACCCTTTTCCAATGTGCCTTTTCATTCTTTCATGGTGATCTCTTTTTTGGGAATACTTTTTAACTTGCTTTTGTTTCTTCCTGGTTCGTCCCTCATCACTGCTAGAGGACAAGGACTTCTCATTTCCCTCACTGTCCGAAGAGCTATCCGAAGACTGTGAACTCGAGTCAGAACTCTCCACAGGCTTGGACCGGTGAGACTTTTTAGAGCTGGCATGCGTCTTCTTAGTACTCTCATGAGTTTTGGAAACCCCATGCTCTCGAGGGTTGTCAGAGCGATGAGTAACGGACGCTTTGGATTTCTCTTTCACGCCCATCTTGGCCTTTTCAGCCCTCAGAGCTTCTATTTCAACCCTCAACCTGTCACGCTCTTGGACAATATACTCATCGTTCTCTTCCACCACTTCAAGCAAAGCTGGTGGAAGCTCTGGATTATCCGGATTCATTCGGACAGAATTTCTTTACTTGGTTTTGAATACTTGATTCAGGCACCGTCGTGCTCCCACTGTGGTCGCCAATTTGGTGAGGATAAAAGTAGCCTGAGGGTAGGCTGGTAATTTCAAGTGGAGTTTTAAGGCGGCGTGAGGGTGTTTCACGGTGGTGTGTGTGTGTTTAAAGGTGTTTCAAAGTGTTTTTAATGTGGAGAGAGAATTGAGCAGCTTGGCAGCAGTCAAATTTTCTTACCCATAGTTAATGCTGGTGGTTGGGTATTTATAGTATGTAGTTTGGGCCCTTATGGGCTTTCGGGTCAAGTTTAATGGACCCAGGTCATGTTTAAAGACCCATGAGTTTTAAGTAGATGAGCAGGTAGCTTAGTCAGATAGTGTTTAGGTATTTTAGTACTTTAGTCATAGTTCGAACTGCTTTGGATTTACAGTGTTCGAAGTCATCTGTCCGATTCAAAAGTCCTGTCCGAATTAAGCTCTTGGAGTCTGTCCGGTTTACGGAGAGATTTACCTTGGGATGCCCTTCCGGGGAGCACTCCGAATTCGGACTCATCATAAACGACATTGCACTTTCATCATGTCAGAATTTGATCTTAAGTAGCCTTTATTACAAGGAAGGTGAAAACAAGAAGTACTAGAATAATATTATGCATTAAGATCAAACATATGATAGTACATATTTAATTTCACATCAACAATCGCATGCTTCTTACTATAGCATCTTAGAAACCCCTCACTAGTGAAACACATTAAACCTTTGATAAGAACTTTTCTTGCAACTCGACCAATATTATGCGACCAGCTTTGAGAAAGACGAATTAGTCTCCATGAGCTTTGATGGTTCATCATATTCCATCAGTTTCCCAAACGAGAGAAGCATGACCCTGTTATTGTCGATAATAGTTGGTACTCGATGAGCAACAGTTATAACAGTACAATTCGCGAATTCATTCCTTATAACTCTTTGAAGAATTGCATCAGTGGCTGAGTCGATTGAGGAAGTAGCTTTATCAAGTACCAGGATTTTGTTTCTTTTAAGTATAACTCTTCATAAACAGAAGAGTTGTCGATGACCAACACTCTAATTTTCACCTTTATCGCTCATTGTTTATTTAAAATGTGACTAACAAAACGTTCGAAACAATAAGTATTTAAAAACACTACACTTTGAAATAATAAAACTAACTCACCAGAAGAGTCTAGCTTATTTGGTAGGTTGCTAATTGTATTTTTGAGCTGGCATTTCTCCAAGGCATGCGAATTACAAATACTTATCATTGTTGCAATATTTTATAAAGTATCTTTCACGCATTATTAATCCTTTCATAAATTGTAGCCATATTTTCAATTAATTCTGCATAGTAGTCAGGTTGAACCCACCGATTTCCTTTTGGCCTTGATTGTCGACCCTGATTATATTGACTATGTCTATGTTGATGTGAACTTTTCCTCAATTCCCTATGTTGATTATTAATTGTAGCTTGTGATTGAGTACTAACTTGTGGGACAGAGGTTGTATGTATAGACTTATGTGTATAGACTTGTACTGATGATGATGCCTTGATTTTTTAGTTTATTTGACCATTCTATATTTTCCAACCTGATTCAACAACTCACCCCAAGTATAAGATTTCTTTCGAGTTACTAAATCGGTCAATTCTCCAGCCAACAACCCTTGCCGAAATGAGGCTATGATCACCTGTTCAAAACAATCAGCTAACCCATTTTTAGTATTTACAAAACGGTTGATGTAATTTTTAAGTGATTCACTCGGATATTGCGCACAATGTACTATTACGTCACCATCCTCTTTGAGTTCTTTGCTTCCTATAAACTGGTTTGGTTTATTTTGGGCTAGGGGTAAATTTGTAAAGTGTTTTGAGTATTAAGTGTCTAGTGTAAAGTAGTGAGAGATTTGAGCAGTTTGGTTGTATTAAATGTTCATTACTCTCATTAATGAGAGTGGTTGGGGTATTTATACCCTAAATTAAGGACTCATGGGCTTACGGGTCAAATTATAAAATTGAGTCAAGTTTAAGGACTCATTAATCTTGTAAGCTCATTAGCACGTAGCTTAGTCAAAAGGTGTTTAAGTGTTTTTACTTTTGTCCTGTCCGGATAGTCCAGTGGTTAGTTATTGTCCGAATTTCCCTTGTCCAGATAATACAGTGGCATGTGACTAGATAATCCGAACTCATCAATAGCCCATTTTTTAGGTCTTGCCAAATATCTTTGGTATGACTAAAAATTATACTTAGCAACTAGTGACTTTGTCTGATCTGCATGTGTAATCCGTACTAAGAGGTTTATTCTCATCATTAACTCAGTTCAAAGTTTGTCCAGACTGCTTTCTCTTTCCAGAATTCTAAGAGTTTTCTTCTTGAATCGTAGGACACGTGTCACAATCTGGTTCGACCTACCAGTCGTTATTCTTCCTAGATCGGCGCTTCCACTAAGTCTATAAAGTTACCTAGGAATTTAATCCTTCACACGTTTGCGACGTCTCTAATCATTACCAAACCTTCTTCAACTTCTCCTAGGTAATAGTTACTTTTTTCTACTGTTATACAAATCCTTTTTTACTATTTCATTGTCTTCATCACTCAAAACATTTTTAGAGAGATTTTTAGTTTTATCTTCAAACATGTTCTTGAAGAGTTTTATGTTCACAACTAGAAACGCACTTGTTAAATACTGTTGGTTAAACTTATCAGAGCTAGAAAGGGCAAAAAAATGTTGAAATGGAGAATCGCATTGGTGTCGGTCTCTAAGTTTCCTAAGTTATAAATCTAGTGAACCAACCCAAGAAGTTGACCAAGGATCATCCTCTTCCAGAAATCCCAAGCCTTGACAGTTATTCAAACCAAGCCTCTCCCCCTTTCCTCGGGCTCTTCTGTTCAAGAGTTCAACCTTTTATTCCTAAAGAAAAAACGGTTTCGAGTGTCTGAAAACCTTCCCCCTTCATAGCCATGGGTTCTGACACTAATAAGTCTCCGGAGAAGTCAACTCCTCGCCGGACGGCTCGTCTAACTAAAGCCCAAACTACTGCTTCACTGCCAAATCCCTCCGGATCGGAGGCATCTAAAACAACCTTAAAAGATAAGCCTTCCAGATCTGAGGCATCTAAAGTATCCCCAAGGGCCAAGCCCTCCAGATCCTAATCTCAACCGAACACCAGACCTTCAGAAATAATAGGCGCTCATCCATCCGAACAGCCTTTGGTGCCAGAAGTTGATCCTCATCCATCCAAGAAAATTGATAAACCTTCCATAGTGATGGAAGAAGTAATGGAAAACAGTATCGAATAGGCTCCCTTTGAAACTGAAGCATCTGGTCAAACGGGGGATGCTGCTTCTGACAGGATGGGAAAAAGCAAAATCAAGGGTTGTTTGACCCATCCAGAGCTTTCGGAGTGCATAGAGGGAAAGGTAGGCCCTGATTTAAAAATTTCAGTGTTAAATATCTGTTGGCTCTATAAAATGTCAACTATGTCTACACTCACACCGCTGAGTTTGGACAGATCCAAACGAAATGGGGGATCCCAGAGTCAGTGAAGGTAAAGATACTCGTCACTCCGGAGACTCCTATAGACTGCAAACTCAACGAGGTGGTTATCTTCACTGAGGTGCTAAACTGGGGATATCGGTTCCCATTGGACCCATAAACCGTCAGGTATTTCCAGAGGGGACTGGTTCGGGGAACCAAGGGGGAATCGACGTTGCCCTGCTCAAATTGGTAGAGGCTGAAACTGTAAGAGAGGCGGGAGAATCACAGAACCCACCAAAGCGTCCCAAAAAGGACCAGAAAATAAGGTCCATCGGTGACAAAAAGGCTGCCTAAAAGAAGAAGGTCACCTTATGAGAAGAAATAATTCTTCGCCCTTCAGAGCCTCTACCTCCACCAGCTCGTGTTGATCCCACTTTACAAGAACAGGTCTGCAGTCCGGAGAGGTTGCTGGGGGAGGGACTGAAGAAGTGGACATTATATATTTCCGTTGGGAGATATTTCCCTCATCTTGACCTAAGAACCTCGATTCTTAGGAAATACTTCAATCCCACAAGGTCTTTCATTTCGAACTCTTTGAAGAGGTTTTTCCTAAGAGAGCTAATTTCTTCTTCGTCATTCCCCGTTATAATCATATCGTCGACATATATTATAAGATAAATGACTAATTCTCCTCTCTTTTTGTAAAACAAGGTATGATCCCCATTACTCTGTTTGTAGCTATACTGCTTTATTGCCATTGTAAATCTCCCAAACCAAGCACGTGGAGACTGTTTGAGCCCATATAATGCCTTTTCAGTTTCCATACCTCATTTTCTTGAAAACTATCAGAGACCCCTGGTGGGGGTTCCATATATAACTCTTCTTCCAATTTTTCATGTAAGAAAGCATTCTTACATCAAATTGATGAAGAGGCCAATCTTTATTCGCAACTATTGAAAGTAAAACTCTGATAGTGTCAATCTTTGCAACCGGAGAGAACGTTTCTGAGTAGTCTATACCATATGTTTGTGTATATCCTTTAGCAACCAATCTTGCCTAGTATCGCTCAATGGTGCAATCAGATTTATATTTTATATTAAATACCCATCTACACCCGACTGCTTTCTTCCCTTGTGGTAACACACAATTCTCCCATGTACCATTCTTTTTTAGAGTTTCCATTTCGGTATTCATTGCCTCATGTCATTCAGTCAGCTTCTTAGCTTATTAAGTTGTTTTAGGGATTTGTTCAAAGAGAATAGTAGCTGAAAACGCTTTTGCAATCTTCGTCATTCCTTTCATGCCCGTTTTTACCGAATATGTAGAAGCACGAATAACGTGTTCCGGTGAATACCGGTCAGGAGGAACCCCTCTATTTTTTCTTGGAAAAAGAACCGAAGTTTGATTTTCAACAAATGAACTTACTCAAATGTCATGGTCAGTAGCATTTTGTGAATTATGACATTGTAAATTGTTTACCTCTTGATGGACATTTTCTTCGGCTGATTCGCTGGTAGTATCCATGGCATTTATTTTTTGTTGGACATTATCTTCGGGAGAATCATTGGTGGTAAGAACTGCCTCGTCAGTCTCCTTTATGTTGGAAGAGGCGTGTTTGGTGGCGCTATCTACCGACTTTGTCGGCACATCCTCAAAGTAACTTTCATATAGAAACCAGTCGAGTGATTCACTTACTTTCCCCCCTGCGCACGAGATTGGTGGTAAAAAAAATCAGATTCAAGAAGTCACAGTCCATGGTGACATGGATTCAACGAGTAACTGGATTGTAACACCGATAGCCCATTTGATGAATACCATACCCAACGAATACACATTTTTCAGCACACAGATTAAGTTTGTTTCGACTAGTTTTAGGGATATGAACAAACACCGAACAACCAAAGACACGAGGTGGTAAGGTCATAACAGATGGAACTGTAACTTGGGTGGCAAGCACTTGTAAAGGAGTTTTATTTCCTAGACATCGGGCTGGTAGATAATTTGCAAGATACGTGGCTGTAGCAAGAGCTTCTGGCCAAAGAGAATGAGGAACTCTAGGTTCAATCATAATAGCATGAGTTTTTTCAAGTAAAGTATGATTTTTTCGTTCTGAAGTACCGTTTTGTTAAGGTGTGTTTGGACAAGTGGTTTGATGGATAAGACCATTTGTTTTGAAAAAATTATGCATTGTTTGGTTGACAAACTCTGTTGCATTATCAGAACGGAGAGTCTGTATTTTTTTTCAAATTAAGTCAAAAAAAATTTGTAAAAACAAACAAATATTTCTGGTACTTCCGATTTATATTTCATAAAGTATATCCAAGTCATTCTTGAGAAATCATCCACAAATAAAACAAAGTATCTGATTTGATTGTTAGTGGAATTTGGTGCTAGACTTCAAACATCAGAATGGATTAGCGAAAAAGCATAATCAACTCTAGTATTACTTTGATTAAATGAGACCCTACGATTTTTTGCAAGAATGCAGGTTTCACATTTCTCATGAATGGAATTATTAAAAAAAAAGACTAGGAAACAAAATTTTAAGATAGCTAAAAGAAGGATGACTAAGTCGCCAGTGCCATAACCAAAGTTGCCTTTCGGTTGTTCCGTGAGCAAGCATGACATGTCCCTTATGAACTACCTCATCAACATAATAGAGACCTCCTTGTTCAGTACCACGCCCAATGATCTCCTTCGTACAAATGTCCTATAAAATGCAAAAAAAATGATACATAAGAACCACACAGTTGAGTTGTTTTGTCACTTGACTAACAGATAATAACTTTAAGGATAGTGAAGGAATGTAGAGGCAGTTTTTAATTTCTATTTTTTCCAAAAAAATAATTGAACCTCCCCTTTTGACTTCACAAATTTCTCCACTAGCAGTCTCAATATGGGACTTCTTTGGAGATGACATGTCACCAAAGTCTTTAGGATCATAAGACATGGTGTCTGTAGCCCCGCAATCAAAGATCCAATTCATTGATTTTAGTATATTAAGCCTGGTCACTTCCCTTCGTATTGTAGCATATGTTGTTTCCACGGAAGAAAGAGGACCATTTTTCAGGATATCTCTCTTGACTGGTTCCAGCTTGTCATTAATCGACATTAGCAATTGATAGAGTCTTTGTTCTTGAGTCTTCTTATTGTAGATCTGAATGTCTTCTGGGTCTTTCATAGGGTTCAGATCTCGCTTATCTATAGACATCCAGATATTCTGCAGTTTGTTCCATAAGTATTCTAGTGTATCGGACCCTTGCCTTAATGAATTAGCCCTCTTATGAAGGTCAAACACTTGTAACGAATCTATACCAGAACCGTATGTGGTGGCTAACCCATCCCAAAGGGCTTTAGCAGTGGGATATTGCGAGACATTATTCACCAAGCTGGATTCAAGATTCTAGATAATCCATGTGAAAACATATTGATCATCTTGTTCCCACCTTGTATATGTGTTGTTAGTTTTGGATGGAGGTGTCGGCTCCCATGTAATGTGAGAACCTCTCCTCCTTCCCCCAATTGCTTTCTTCATCAGGTTTGCCCATAGGGCATATTTGTCACCACTGAGTTCAATCCATACGGATAATTTCTCGGGGTTAGTTGTTTGTTGTTGTGTTCATAGACCATTTCTCAGAATGGCAGCAGTCTGCATTGTTAATTCATCAGGAATTTGACTCACCACGACTTCATTGTCAGCCATCTTTGTTGAGGATATTCAAAATTCCCAGAATCTCACGTGCTCTGATACCATGTTAAAAAACAAAGAGAGAAGTAGCCGCAGGAGGCGGCTATAGTTTTGTGTTTTATTAGAAAATGTTCATTTTTGTATTGAACTGTTTTTTTAATGCAAACCCAAGTAAGACTCTCAATATATAGAGAACTTAGATACCTATACAAGGAAACTTAATACACTAAATATTTTAACAAGTTCTTATAATGGATAACCCGTACAAGACTACAAGGTATAAAATTCCTTTGCTAGAAATAGTTAGCCAAACTTCGACGAAAAAACCTTTTGTATAGCTTTTATTTTTATGAGCTTCGAGAAACAAGAGAACTACACATGGAGATTGAGCATTCTAAAGAGAGCGATGGTGAATACCATGTGCGCATTACCAAATATTATCGTCATCGATAGGGAGTTGACTTTAATAAACACTATCGATAATGCATTTCCAGATGCAACTCATATGTTATGCACTTGGCATATCAATAAAAACATTAGCTCATACGTGGTGTGGATAATTATTGCATGAGGGTAGGCTTGTAATTTGGTTGGTGTTTTACAGTAGTATGTGGGTGTTATATGTTTTGAGTAGAGAGATAATTAAGCTGGCTGGTAGCAGTTAATTCTCATTACCCACACTTAATGTAGGTGGTTGGGTATTTATACCCTGATGTTTGGGCCCTTATGGGTTTTCGGGTCATGTTTAATGGACCCGGGTCATGTTCAAAAACCCATGAGCTCTAAGTAAGAGAGCAAGTAGCTTAGTCAAGAAGTGTTTAGGTTTTTTAGTACTTTTGTCATAGTTCGAACAGTCCTATGGTCAGAGCGTTCGAAGTGGTCTGTCCGGTCCGGAGGCCTTGGACCGATCTGTCCTTGTCCGGGGAGCATGCGGAATTCGGATTCATCAGGAGCCCTTTTTGTAGGTGTTTGTGCAAATACTCTTGTCAAAGACCTGAAAAACAGTCCGACATCAGGGGTAGTTTTTATCCGGACAGGTCTATCAATTCGGGCTATAAGTTTATCCGGACAGATAAAGCTTCACGAATTCAAAACGGTTTTTGCCAGAGTTCGTGAGACACGTGTCACTCTCTGATTGGTTGTTTCAGCTGTTTTTTCACCTTGAATTTCGAACCCACCTTCTTCGAAAAGCAACCTCTTAATTAAAGGTGGTGACATCAGCGCCATCTTTTAATCATTGCCAAACTTTTCGAATTCTCCTAGGAATCAACTTCCTTTTTCAGATTTACTATAAATACAAACCCATTTTCTACTGTTTTACCATCTCCTTCAAATTTACTCTGCAAAATCTCTCAAAGCTTTCTCTCTAAAGCAAAAACTTTGTTTGATAGTTTATGTTTACAGCGAGGAACGCTCTTGTCAAAGGCGGGTGGCTCAACCTTTTTGAGTTAGAGAAGACTCAAAAAGTCGAAAGAGAAAGACGGATCGCAGCAGGGTTACCCACCTCGCCTGTTGATAGACCAATCACCTCTGTTTCTGAGTCAGATCGAGGCTCTTCTTCTTCCAAAGGCACTAAGCCCAGAAAACTATTTCAAACCAACCTCTCCCCCATAATCTCTGGTTCCTCAGTTCAGGAATCGGAGCCTGCTGTTGAGCCAGGAGTTACAGCCACTAGCCTCAAAAAACCTTATCCCTTTATTGCAATGTGATCGAATACGGAGCACTCTCCTGAGAAGCTGGTCGACAGGAGGAAAGGCCGGTTGGTTAAAGGCCAGGGGACTAAAAACACTCCCTCAAGGTCGGGGGCAAATGATAGCAGCACCGGATCGGAGGTGCCTATTAGAGCCCCCAAGGGCAGGCTGTCCGGACCGGAGGGCTCCAATCCAAACCTTCAACAAGAAACTTCTGCAGACACTCTACCGGAGAGCAGAAATCAAAGGGGCACTGAGGCCCATCAGTCCGGAGACAAGGCTGAGTCAAGTTTGAACCCTCCTCCTACTACAGCTGCTGAAATCCATTCAACAATCATGGAGGAAGTGATGGAGGAGTCTGTTGAAGAGGCCCCATTTGAGTCTGAGCCCTCCGGTCAGACCAGCAAATAGATAGTTGCCAAGAAGGATAAAGGCAAGAAGAAATTATACTTGAGGCATCCGGATCTGCCAGAGAGCCTGGAAGGAAGAGTGGGGCCTTGTTTTCACAAGGTCAGCGTTAATTACCTTCTCTCCTTACAAAAAATCAACTACACATTCATCCACACTGCTGAGCTGGGCAGGATGCGTACGAAGTGGGGCATTCCAGAAAATGTAAAGATCAGGATTCCTATACACCCGGAGACTCCCATAGACTGCAAGTTGAGTGAAGTGGTCATGTTCACGGAGCTGTTCAACTGGGGGCTCAGGTTCCCACTAGACCTAGAGATTGTCATATACTTCCATCTGATCAAACTCTGTCCGAGCCAGCTGAGCCCCAACGCTTGGTATACCCTTATGTCATGCATCATGGCATCAAGGTTGTCCGGGATCCCTCTGCCAATGGAGGAATTTGCTGCAGTGGCCAGCCTTTGCAGAAACCACCACATCCCCTTTTACCATTTCAATATGGGGGATGACTTCAAGGCTGTGGACGATCTGCTGGAGGCGGAGAGGAACTGGAGGACTCAGTTCCTATTTGTTAGTGGTGCGTGGGAGAACGACAAGAAGATTAAATCCGGAGAGAACCCAAGCCTCCTCAGAAGTAGGTGGAGGAGTGATCGTAAGTCTTCTACTTTATTCTTTTGTTTTTCCCTTTCTTTTCTAACATAGTTCGAACTAATGGGTCTCACTTTTGCCTTGGCAGTGTTACCCAAGGAGTTCAGTGACTATCAGAAAGTCGAGCAGATAACTTGTGGCAAGATTAATGCTTGGGCTGCTGAGAATTGGGGGAACCGATTCCACGATGCTTTCACCAGTTGAAATTTGGCAAGGTCTCACCTGTGGAACACCACAGGTCGGAGAGACTTGACCTGGGAGGAGCTCACCACCCAACCTTCTTCGGACGTTGTGCTTAAGAGGACCCATGAACTAGATGGGACACTCTTCCTGCCAGGCCGGACCAAAGCCCCGAGCAAGATGAAAGGCAAGAAGAAGAAGGGCAAAAAGGTGGTGGGTGATGCTAACCCTCTTGATGCAGAGAAGGATGCTCCAACAGATCCGGAGGGGCCAGCCCAGAGCCAAAATTGATACTGCTCTCCTGGAAGTGGTGGAGCAAGAGACTGAGAAATAAGAAGCGAACCTCCCAAAACCTCCAAGGGCTTCTAAGAGGAATCGTAAACAGGGAAGCGAAGGCACAGACCGGGAGGCCAAGAAGAAGAAAACGTCTAAGGGAGACGAGCTTTCTCTCCGGGCTCTGGAGCCTTCTGTCCATGCTGACTCTGCTGACCCAACGCATGCCGAGTAGATTCCGGGCGACTTTCATACTGATGAGGTTGAAGGGGGAGATATCAACATCGATGGAGTAGACATCACCGGTCTTGGTGAGATTGGTGAATACTTCCTCAATCTCCCCAGAGATGACTTTGTCGGGCCTTACCTTCCTCCAAGCACCTCCAACACGGTCACTTTTAATGGTAAGACTTTTAGTGTTTCTAGTGAAAGGGATGTTATAGCCCACTCCTTGTTAAGCAATGTGCAGCCTGTACTTGCGTTGGAGAGACAAGTTCGGAGCCAGGCTGATATCATCAAAGATCTCAAGTCTGACAAAGAGAAGGTGTCCGACGACCTTCGCACTGCCACTTCCAATGCTGACATATTAAAGGACGAAACCGAGGAGTTGAAGAGAAACCAACATGCAAGCACCACCAAAGTTGCCACTTTGGAGAAAACCATTAAAGACCTCCGGGAGAAATTGTCCGGACTGGAGAAAGATCTTAACACCTCAAAGGGAAAATCCAAATCCAAGGATCAAATCATCACCAACCTGACCAATGATAAGATTGCCCTTGAAAATACATTGTCCAAGGCTGCCGAGGATAAAAATGCTTTGTTACAGGAGCATGAGGCCAAGATCCAAGCCAAGATCAATTCTTATGCCAACCAGATAATCAAAAGCGAAGAGCAACTGCTTGCCAAGGTGAGGTCTGACATGGTTCTACTTTTTTATGAAAAGTTTCCGAAGAAGAACCTAGGGGACTTATGGCTTCATGTTGAGCCTAAAGACCTCCCCTACCACACGATGGCCGAAGGCGACAGGTATGGCTACTCTAGTGATTCCTCAGATGATGAAGAACACTCCGGGGAGAAAATTGGCGAAGAGAAAGATGATCCTAAGGGAAAGAAGGTAGATGAAGGTGAGCCATCTTCAAAGGCTCAACCTTAACTTATGATTTACTTTGTTTACTTTTTATTCAAACTAAAGTCCTTGGAAGGCCAAGGCATTCTTTTTGTAATTGTGTCCGGTATCTGACCGGATAGGTTTTTTGTTCTTACTTCGACTATTCAAAAGTCCTTGGAAGGCCAAGACACTTTAAGTTATTTCAATGAATGTTTCTGTTTTGTACAAATCTCATCTTCTTTCATCATATGTTCCAATTTCGATGGCTAGAGTTTAAATAGCCTTTAATTATTTCATAGTGAGAGTGTTTAAGTTCTCCGGCTAGAGTTTAAATAGCCCTTAGTTATTTCAATCCGGATAGTGTGACAAAAGACAAAACTTAAAACACTTGGAATTTTTTTTAAGAAGGCATCAAATTTCATTCAAAAGCTCGGACACCTCATTAAAACCTCCCCGTGCCACCAAGGAGGAAAGAGTATGCCCCCAAATATTTACATGGATGTTTAAACAAGTAAATATTTACACAAATGCTACTCCAAGTACATCCGGAGATGCTCAATATTCCAAGGACGAGTCAAAACCCTTCCATCTTTGTCTTCCAACCAATATGTTCCAGGTCTAATTCTTTCAACAACTATGTAGGGACCTTCCCAAGTTGGGGCCAGCTTTCCGAACAGCTTTTCTTTAGTGTGTAAGAAGACTTTCCTTAATACCTTGTTCCCTCGTTGGAAATCTATTCTTTTAACTTTGGAAGCAAACCTGCTTCTCATCAAACCCTGATAGTGTGCAACTCTAAGGTGAGCTTTAACTCGTTTTTCTTCTATTAGATGAAGTTGACTTCTGATTGCCACCTCGTTAGCGTGTTCGGAGAAGTTGTGAACAGGAAAGGAGGGGAGAGTTGCTTCTATGGGAGCTACTGCATCCATCCCATAGACCAAAGCAAAAGGTGACTCTTGTGTTGCAGCCCCTGGTGTTATCCGGTAGGCCCACAAGACCTCTTGTAGATAACTAGGCACTTCCCAGCAGCCCCTTCCAAATTCTTCTTTAAACCTGACAATATAGTCCTATTAGCCACTTCAACTTGCCCATTTTCTTGTGGGTGGAAAGGTGAAGAAAAACAATGTTGTATACCCCTTGAGGCACAAAAGCTCTCCATTTCCCTATTGTCGAACTGTGGCCCATTGTCTGTTGTTATCTTTTGTGGGACACCAAATCTGCAACAGATGTTGGATAAAATGAACTTTATAATAGCTTTTGATGTTGTCCCTGCTAGATGGGCTGCTTCAATCCACTTCGAGAAGTAGTCTATGGCCACAATTATAGTTTTGTGTCCTCCGAACGCCACAGGGAGAGGCCCTACTAAATCCAACCCCCATCGAGCAAAAGGAATAGGCTCAGAAATTGATTCCAAAGGAATAGCTGGGACATGAATCTCATTGCTGTACCTCTGGCATGGGTCACACCTTCTTACCAATTCCTTAGCATCTTTCATGATTGATGGCCAATAGTAACCGGAGAGTAAAACTCTTCTTGTTAAGGCTCTAAACCCACAATAGGTTGATCCCTCACCATCATGTAATTCAGAGAGGACTACTTGAGACTCTTCATCCCCCAAACAGCGCAGGAGATGTTTACTATATGATTTCTTGTACAACACGTCTCTCAATATGATAAAACCACGAGCCTTGTGTTTCAAAGTTCTGGCTAGTGATTTATTCGGAGGCACAACACCATCAGAGAGATATTGCAGGAGAGGAAACCTCCAGTCTTGAGGCTGTTTCTCTTGTACTTCAAAAGTTTCCTCTTATTTACCCTTACGAAGTTGAATGGAGGAGCTTTCTAGCACATGGATCTATGGATACGACTCCAAATATGCTATGGTTGCTAATGAGTCTGCTAGCTCATTTTATGCCCGAGGAATGTGCTCATAAACAACACTTTTAAACTTGAGTGCTTCATTCTTAAGGAGGAGTAAGTATTTCACAAGCTGCTCATTCTTAACCTCAGATTGGCCTTGGGCATGGTGGATAAGAAGTTGGGAGTCACTTAGTAGCTTGACCCTCTTAGCCCCACAAATGTAGGCTAACTTTAAACCAGCTATAGCTGCTTCATATTCGGACTCATTATTAGATGCCCTGAAAGCAAAACAAATAGCATGGTACATTTTGTCTCCATACGGGGAAGTCAAACACACCCCTGCACCACACCCCATAGTGCTAGACCCACCATCTGTTCGGACGACCCATACGTTTTTATCTTTTATATCAGTAGTTTGCTCCGAATCCCTGTCGGAGTGGAATTCAACCAAAAAGTCTGCCACAGCTTGGGCCTTGACTGCTGTTCGGGGAGCAAAATCTATGTCGAAGTCCCCGAACTCTACTGACCAGTTAGTCATCCTGCTTGAAATGTCTGCCTTTTGGAGGACATTCTTCAGGGGAAAAAAAGTCCGGACGATGATGGGATGAGCCTAAAAATAAGGCCTCATCTTCCTGGCAGCTATCACCAGGGCCAATGCTAACTTTTCGAGTTTCAAGTAACGCTTTTCTGCATCTATCACACTTTTGCTGATGTAGTATACTGGATGGGGATGTCCATCGACCTCTCTTACCAATACAGCACTAATGGCACAACTTGAAACTGCCAAATATACGAAGAGTGTCTCCCCATCAACTGGCTTAAACAAAGTTTTGGGGGAGGACATGTGCTTTTTGATCTCATTGAAAGCCTCATCACACTGTGGAGTCCAATTGAATCCCTTTGCACCCTTCAAGGTTTGAAAGAAAGGGGCACACCTATCCGAAGACCTTGAGATAAATCTGTTTAAGGCAGCTAATATCCCCGTCAACTGCTGTACTTCTTTAATGTTTCGAGGAGGCTCCATTTGAAATAGGGCGTTAAGCTGGTCCGGGTCGGGTTGTATTCTATGCTCACTTATAATATAGGCCAGAAACTTCCCGGACTACACTCCGAACACACACTTTTCTGGGTTTAATTTCAAATTCACTTTTACTAAGTTGGCAAAAGTTTCTTGGAGATCGGACAAGTGCAACTGCTCATCCACACTCTTCACCATCATGTCATCAATGTATACTTCCATATTTCTTCCAATTTGATCAGCAAATGCCTTGTTGACTGATCTCTGATAAGTAGCCCAAACATTTTTCAAACCAAATAGCATTACTTTGTAGCAATGAAGACCTCTGTCAATGACAAATGTGGTATGCTCTTGATCATTTGGATCTACTTGAATCTGATTGTATCCGGAGAAGGCATCCATAAAGGAAAGCAGCTTGTTCCCAGAGGTAGAGTCTACTAACTGATCAATCCGGGGAACTGGATACAAATTCTTTGGGCATCTGTGAAGTCAATGCACATGCGCCACTTACCATTTTTCTTTTTTACCAGAACCGGATTGGCAGTCCACAAAGGATATTGAGATTCCTTAATGTGCCCCATCTTTGTGAGCCTGTCAACTTCTTGCACAATAACATCAGCTTTTTCTTTAGAAAAAGCTCTTCTTTTTTGAACCACTGGTGCTACGTCTCTCCGGACAGATAGGTGATGTGATATCACTTCTGATGGAACCCCAGTAACATCAGCATTGCACCAAGCAAAAACATGCTGATGGTTCTTCAAAAACTTTAACATTTCATTTTTCAAAACAGGTGGCATCTTAGACCCTATCTTGACACTTTTCCCATCTTCCAAACAGTGTGTTTCTACCTTTTCAACCGGTATCAATACTCCAGGGGTCTCTCTGGGGTCATCAATTTCACCCTCACCCCCAGAAAGGCCCTCAAACTGCTATTGTTCATTAATACGGACTGCCCCCAGCGTTCGAGGAGCCATGACAGTGGCATAACATTCTCTTGCAATCTTCTGGCTGCTCCGGACGACTCCAACCTGTCCCTGAACAGCATATTTCAAGCAATGGTGGAATGTTGAAGCCACTGCATGCATCCTAGAGATCCAAGACCTCCATAGAATAGCATTATAGCAAGTGGGATAATCCACCACAATAAATAGTATTCTAACCATCTAGAACTTCTTCTTCGAACTCCCCGATCACATCTATTGAGCTGCCTATAAAGCCCACAATTGATCTGTCCGAACTCTGAATTACAGATGGATTCTTCATTCTCTTGTATGTGGTTAAGAAAAGGATATTGGCTGAGCTTCCAGTATCCAATAGAATTCGCCTTGTGTCGCTGCCCCCAATAGATGCTCCTATCACAACAGCATCCTCATGAGGGCCAACAATGTCTCTTAAATCATCTTCATCGAGAACAATGAAGGGGAATGAGTTTGGTGACTGATAGGAAGTCATGCCTCCTTATAGCTGGGAGGCTAAAGTATGCACGTGCCTCTTCCTCGAAGAATCAGTAGGAACTGTCATAGTGTCCCCTCCGAAAATTGTAAGTGACTCAAAAAACTTAATGAGTCCGGAGACCGACCTAGAACATTCTTCAATTGTACCCACTCTGTTTCGAGTTGGATCAGGATCCAAGTACTCAGATTCCACGTCAAACCTTTCAATTATAACCATGGCTCCCTCCGGAGCTGCATTACTTGGACCAACCCGGTGAGTGTTATCAGGCATGTTACCCCCTCTTCTTTTCACGTAAGCCCCCAGCTTTCCCCTCTCTTCAAGTTTTGAACTTCTTGTTTCAATGTTATGCAGTCATCAGTGGTATGACCAATATCGTTGTGATACCGGCAAAAAGAGTTATTACGATGCTCTCTGGGAGACTATAGTGTAGCCGGTCTCCGGTAATGCACCTCTTCCTTTGTTTTATCAAAAATAGTGGCCACACTTTCTTTCAACTCTGCGAACCACTCGGGTTGCACCCATGGCCCTCTCTTGTTTCTGGATTGCTGACTTTGAGCAGGAGCAGCTGGCTGAGACTGAGCTTTTTCCCTGTCATGCCCCTGTCCGGTCTCTCTTGTTTTATTTTCGGACTGATTCTGATTGGGATTTGGTGCCACTGGGGTAGACCTCACCTGCATGTGCACCCTGGTTTTCTTTGTTTCATCGAAGTTTATTTGTTTTCCAACCTGATTCAGCAACCCTCCCCATGTCATGGCCTTCTTCCTGGTCACTGAATCAGCTAGATTGCCTGGGTTCAAACTCTGCCTTAGGGATGCTATTGCCACCTGTTCGAAGCAATCAGCCAACCCATTCTTGGTATTCACAAAACAGCTTATATATTCTTTCAAGGACTCATTTGGCTCATGGGCACAATGGATTATTGTGTCTCCATTTCCCTTTAGCTCTTTACTCCCTACAAACTGCCTTTGAAAGGCTACCCAAAAAGTATCGAAATCTTTAATACAACCCTGAGGCAGGCTGTTGTACCATTTTAGAGCACTCCCCGTAAACGATTGGGATAATGCCCTACAAAGTAGTTTATCGTCATCGTCAAAGTTCATCATGAAGTTTTTAAATTGCTCCAGATGGTTGTCCGGATCAGTACTGCCATCGTACTTCTCTATTTTGGTGCTGTCAAACCTCTTGGGGAGGTTTCCGGATAGAATTTTAGAAGATAATAGAGATTGCCTCCAGTTTCTTCCACGATTGAACACAATACCCTCATTGGGAGTTGCAAAGATACCTGGTTCATCGTGAAAAGCGAAGGGATCCATCAGCATCCGGTCCACATGCTTCCTGCTATGAGATGATCCATTTCCAATATGCCTCTTCATCTTTCCTTGTCTATCCATTTTTCTTGAATATTTTTTAATCTGCTTTTGCTTCTTTCTAGTTTGACCCTCATCGCTGCTAGAGGATAAGGACTTTTCAACTCCCTCACTGTCCGAAGAGCTATTAGAAGATTATGAGCTTGAGTCAGAACTCTCCACTGGCTTAGACCGGTGAGACATTTTGGAACTGACATGAGTCTTTTTGGTGCTCACATGAGTCTTCGAAGACTCATGCTCTCTGGGGTTATCGGTGTGATGAGCAGCTGATGCTTTGGACTTTTCTTTCAGGCCCATCTTAGCCTTTTCGGCCCTCAGAGCTTCTATTTCACCCTTTAGGCTATCACGCTCTTCGATAGTGTATTCATCGTTCTCTCCCACCACTTCGAGCAAAGTTGGTGGTACTTCTGGATTGTCCGGATTCATTCAGACAAATTTTCTTAACTGGTTTTGAATGTTTGATTCAGACACCTTCTACTCCCACTGTGGTCGCCAATTTGGTGTGGACAATTATTGCCTGAGGGTAGGCTTGTAATTTGGTTGGTGTTTTACAGTAGTATGTGGGTGTTATGTGTTTTGAGTAGAGAGTAGAGAGTAGAGAGATAATTAAGCTGGCTGGTAGTAGTTAATTCTCACTACCCACACTTAATGCAGGTGGTTGGGTATTTATACCATGATGTTTGGGCCCTTATGGGCTTTCGGGTCATGTTTAATGGACCCGGGTCATGTTCAAAGACCCATGAGCTCTAAGTAAGAGAGCAAGTAGCTTAGTCAAGAAGTGTTTAGGTTTTTTAGTACTTTTGTCATAGTTTGAACAGTCTTATGGTCAGAGCGTTCGAAGTGGTATGTCCGGTCCGGAGGCCTTGGACCGATCTGTTCTTGTCCGGGGAGCACGCAGAATTCAGACTCATCAATACGTAAGAAAGTTTTTCCCAAAGAAAACATAACCGAAAAGTTCTTAGAATTTTATGCCTTGGTTTCTCATTCGGCGACGATCGAAGATTATAATAAAAACCTTGCCGAATTACACCAATCCTACGCCTAGTGTCCCAAAGTTATCGATTACATGATGAAACAATTGATAGAACTTTATGCACACAAATTCCTTAATATCTACACAAACAAAATTAAAAATTTGGGCAACCACACTAGCAACCACCGAGTTATATTATCATTTTTATACATTACTTTATTTTATTAATTTTTAGACTTCTAAATAATTTAATTTTATGTTATAGGGCGGAGAGTGCTCACTCGAGCCTAAAACGGGAAATCGACACAAGTATATGCACATTTGAGTAATTTTGGGATAAAGTTCACTCGTTGATTCACATTCAACACTCTACCATCTTCGAAACATTCAAACGAAGTTTGTTTCATCTTAAACTCGCATCTAGGGTGGATATCTATAGTGAAATCAACGGTAAACTTTCATGTACGACCATAAAAATATTAGAGAAAATTATTAAAAAGGTCGGGAATTATGGTTCACTCCTGAAATGTGTGGTTGTGTTATTAGAATAATGCACAACCTTCATGCGCGTGTGAGTGTGCTATGATCGAGAAATAAGGTACGATGATTCAAAAAAGATAATGTGATGTTTATTTGAGTACTTTGGAGATCAAACCTAGGGATAACGTTGTACCGAATATGAGCTTACAAGAAAACTATTCTTAATATATAATACCATATGCAGTTACGGTCCACAAGTGCAAGGTCACATAATAAATATGATGATGCAAATCTTAGATCCCGTTAGAAGCCATGTTCTGGAACCTACAGAGCCGATTGTCACTATAAGCCGAAGAAAAGCTGGCTCGGACAAGTCAACTAAACAGAACCCATCAGAGTGAGAATATGATGGTAGTTCAGGCGTTAATACTTCCAGTACGATAGGTAACACGACCATTTCGACGGTTAAATCATTTTTAGTACCCAAAGCCAAACCCAAATCTAAAGCCCAACCGAAAAATGAGAAAATGACTCGATCTAGAAAATCGAATAAGGGGAAAAAAATTAGTGCATAGAGAGTTGTTTTCCCAACTACTTGCACAACTACATAACTAACATCAAAGATGTTGCTCATTATGGTAATTATGAATTTAGGGTCGTAGCTTCAACGATTAAGGATAATGTAAATTTATGGGACCAAGTAAGACGAGATTTGATGTCCGAACTGTCGAGTCAACGTGATCTATGGGATAGAGTTTTTGATGGTGCACAACGTGTTGATAACCTATTAGGAAGATTGGATTTTTTCAAAATGTACGAGAGCGGTTCTAGGCATTGGATGACATTACCCGACTTTGGATTGGTGATAAATATTCGGTATCAATAGGGAAATGGTCGTAAATCCAGGCCTTTAACAAGCCTAGGAGTCCAAACATACCGGAAGTGGTGTGTGGGCAACCTCTGTCAAGCTAGAAGTAGAGCTAAGCTAGTATTATTTGTCCATAACTGTACCTGCCCAAATTACTGTAATCATCTATAAACTGTAAGTAGTCGAGGCTTATGTTGTTGCTCGACTTGTTGGCTAGTAAGGTACAACCAAACAAGTGCAACAAATAAGCTTTAGTAGCTCGACGAACATCATCATCAGTAATCGCATCGTCATAATATTGATGCGTGCAAAATTTCATCTCTAGCCATGCAAGGCGAACTTGCCTCCTACCACTATGTTTTTGTCTAATTTGGCCACCAAGTCCTGAACAGTGCACCCAATCAGACGAGTGTATGCCGCATTCTTCGCGTCGGCACTAGGATACTCATACGTCTCGCAATTCACCTCAATAACTAGTAGACCCGTGATGATGTAGACATCAAGTGTAACAGTTATCTCCCCAAAATAGAAATGGAATGTGTTTGTTATCTGGATGCTATCTCTCCGAAAAGGCCTATATCAAATGGACGTTTGTAGCCCATCGAGCAAGAACGTCAACGATGGGTCCAAAATATGTGCCCATCACCTCATCACGAATGTGTGTTTTTCGGTCTTTTAGATCCCAACCACGGTGTGTTTGGTATATAACGTAGCACTGCATATGTACCCTCGCCTACATAAAAAATGCAATATAAACTAAAACTGTTACATTACAGTCTACATAAACCAATAACCAATCCATTATAACCCAAACTAATGCATTGTAACGTAAACCAATGGATTAAACCTAAACGAATAAATTCAATAACAAATATAACAAAAACCATTAACCAATACTAATCCATTATAACCTAGCATTGTGGATTGTGCCAATCCTGTCACACATTCATGCATATATTGACATAATCCAAGTTTCGTGACTTGGGTATTTCCTGGCACAAAACCGTGCGTGGAATACTACGAACAGAATTCTTCCCCCCAAACCTAAAACTATGACATACTACCCAAAATATATCAAATAGCATACCATATTGAAGCCAATGGTCTAACTAAACATATAAATGTATTCAAACATCAAATACAACTACACGTACATGATAATTTGATTTTTATATCTAAAAACTATAGTATAAATATCACTAAAAACACATCTGAAAATTTATTGAAAAAACATCATGGTGTAAAGAATGCATACCTTAACAAGTATTTTCTAATGGATTTGAAAAATCTTGAGTTTTGAAATCGTGGGTTTAGAGAGAATTACGGTTTCAAAAGAGAGTGATGAAATTTGAGAGTTTTAGTATTTATATCTGATGAGTGAATAAATGACTAGGTAGTGTATTGGGTATTGGACCTGATGTGACTAAAGTGAGAGTGTAGAGAGAGAAAGTAGAAAGAGAATATTATATTTAGAATGTCCCACCTACCAAGAATAATGGGTCTCCTTTTATAGTAGTGAAAGGTGGACCCATTAATGTTCTTGGTGGGCTTGTTTTATTTCTCTATTGGTCCTCCATTAAATACTTTACTTACAAATTATCCTCTAATAAGTGATAAATGCTATTACAGTCTTATTAACTTCTTTCTATTCATAATTAACTCCTTGTTATTAATTCTGGCGAATTACTCCCTTATCAGTAGCCCCCAGTCTTCGAGAGCAACGGGAACGAAGACTCGTAAATGGGTTAACTCGGAGTGCCGCTGTTTCTTACCCTCTGGACCGATGACTGATCTACCCGGACCCAACCCTGTCTTTCTAGTGTGTCCGAACTTCAAGGTCTATATTAAGCGGTCGGGCGCGAAGACTTTCTTCCAACTGACATCCGACCTTCTAATTTTTATCAGACGACCGGGCTCGGACACTTTCTTGCAACTAAATGTGGTCCTGACGCTCGGTATGTTTCCGATCCCCCTGGCGGTTTTTTTCCCATGGGCCCAGGTCGGTAATCCGGTTTTGAGAAGTGAGTCGGGTTAAAGTGGCCTATCTAGTGTCCTCGTCTGTGTAGGATAGTCTAAGCTTAGCGTGCGTGTCAGGTGAAAAATGACACGTGTTGTGCGATAACTCGAAGCGTGCTTATCAGCTCAGCCTCTTAAGGAGCCCTTTCGACTTCCCCTTGCTTTTAGTCGCTTGGACTTCCCCGTACATGCAACGGCTAGGTGAGGTTGCTTATAAATACCTCACGAACATAAATTGCTCTCAGAGGTGTTCTAGAGAGAGAAAGTGCTGTCCAGATTTTTCTAGAGAGAGAGAGTTTTGTTTTATGAGACATATGCACCCGAAGCAGAAACCAAAACCTAAGAAGAAGAAGCAACCAGTGTTCGGATTTGTAGACTGGGCTAACATTGGTGACCGTGCTGAAGAATACCGACGCGCAAGATTAATTGGAGTTCTAACACGAAGCCATTCACGCCTGTACCGCAACCCCATGACCTTGTTCTTGCTGACCCGGTCCCCGCTGAGTCTTTTACCTTGCCCGAACCCTCTGGTGCTCGGACCCCATAGCCTATTTGTAGGGAATATTGGGTCTGTATATTCCGCTTTTGTATATAAGTAAGAATACTCCGATCTCCACAATAGTGTGATATTGTCCGCTTTGGGCCCACTGGCCCGCACGGCTTTGCTTTTGGTCCACTTCCAAAAGGCCTCACACTAATGGAGGTGCATTCTTAACTTATATACCGATCTTTCTTCCCATGTTTAACCGATGTGGGATGTGGGACTTTGGTCGCACCTAACAATCCTCCTCTCGAACAAAGTACCACTCTAGCCTCCTCTCAATTGACTTCCATCCGCCTACTCTAGTCAGGTGAAGAGAAACCTGCACTCTAGAGCTTTAGAGTGGATCTATCTGCTCTGTGCCGCTCCTTGATCAAGCCACCTGCTTGATGAGCCATCTGGCACTCCCTCTTTAGATGAATCTGCGCCGCTCCATGATCAAGCCACCTGCTTGATGAGCCGTGGCGCTCCATCTTTAGATGAATCTGCGCCGCTCCTTTATCAAGCCACCTGCTTGATGAGCCGTGGCGCTCCATCTATCCCATCTGCACCGCTCCTTTATCAAGCCACCTGCTTGATGAGCCGTGACGCTCCATCTATCCAGCAGATCATTCACTTTGAGTATGGCTCATGGCTTCTGGTATGATGTTCGCAGAATTTCACCCACATCACAACCCACCACATCGCGTTCCGTCTGGGCCTGGTGCTCTGATACCATTTGTAGGGAATATTGGGTCCGTATATTCCGCTTTTGTATATAAGTAAGAATACTCCGATCTCCACAATAGTGTGATATTGTCCGCTTTGGGCCCACTGGCCCGCACGGCTTTGCTTTTGGTCCACTTCCAAAAGGCCTCACACTAATGGAGGTGTATTCTTAACTTATATACCGATCTTTCTTCCCATGTTTAACCGATGTGGGATGTGGGACTTTGGTCGCACCTAACACTATTGTCATTCCCTCTAGCAACAACTCTCCGCACTCCCCCATCGCTCAATTAAACCGCCCGACGCCTTCATTAGTCAATTCTTACGCTGCTCCACCCTCTTTTCCGCCCCGACGCCGCAGAAAAGCCCAATTTCTTTCTATGGGAGAAACCAGCTCTCCAACTTTTCCCACGAGAGGTAATTCTCCTGAGATGGTTCAGCTTACTTCCTCCATACGAGGATACCGAACCGGTACTAACACTGCTGCGACTTTTTTAGGTATTAATCAGCGACCACTGAGTCCCGCGGAACTGGATCCCGAACGCGCTCGTCAATAACAAGACGAGGCTCATCTGGCCCAAACTGGCAGCAGTTCTGACCCTGCTGACCTTGTTGTTCGACAATCCGACCCAGGCACAGCCAACGCCCTTAGTTATGACAAAATCTCGGTAGCGAATACCGAAGAATCAGAGGCGGACGCCCTGCCCGTAGAAAACGGTATCGCTGCTGCGAGAAACGCCGCTGCCCCTCCCGCGGAGCCACTTCCCGAGGAGATAGATGCGGTCATCACCACTACATATCATCGCTGGTTGCCCGTAGAAAATGTCATCTCTCTATTTGAGGGCGAGTATATTTACTTCCCTGCTGCTGAACAAGAGGAGCTGCTGGTTAAGTACCCTTGGTTCTGGCTGTTCGAAGGTTGCCACTGGACCTGAGGCAGTGCTATCCGCTATTCTCTACTTCCTGCTGGCATTTATTCTTTTTCAAACAACGCCGGTGTTCTTTTCTCGGTGCTGCCTTTCTTGTACTTAGGAGAGTCTGACCGGGGTGCCCTGTCGCGTCGGTAACGGTTTTTCCGTGCGCGTTTGTTTAACCTTTCCCGACGTCGGTACTCCCTTCCCGACGAATCATCCGAAGTGTAATCGGCAAAGTCGCCGCGGTTATCCTCAGGGTACCGCTCCTCTCTGGCGTTCTGCCCATCCTAGGGCGAAGCTCTCGGTAATATCTAACAGGTCGAGCCTCGATGCGATGTCCCGAAGTCGGGTTGCTTCCGCCGCGGTTATCTGCGAGTGGTTCTTTACCTTTTCCTTCCCGAACCCTCTTCTCGTCTAGCGCCCGCTCTCTCTCAGCGTTCAATCTGGCGATGTCTTCCAGTAGCTGTCTCCTGGTCATGATAAGAGTCGAACGCTTGTCCCGACCCTGGGCGTAATACTCCCGACCCGGGGCTCCTTCGCCTTCAGATAATGAAACGGCTCAGGCTACCTCTCTCCCGACCCTCTCTCCGACAGTTTTGTCATTCATTCTTTTAAGACCATATCGCGATTTTCAAAGAAAAAGATTCCTTTTTGGTATCACGGATTCCCACATACGGCGCCAATGATGAGAGAATAAATGACTAGGAAGTGTATTGGGTCCTGGACCTGATGTGACTAAAGTGAGAGTGTATAGAGAGAAAGTAGGAAGAGAATATTATATTTAGAATGTCCCACCTACCAAGAATAATGGGTCTCCTTTTATTGTAGTGAAGGGTGGACCCATTAATATCATTGTTGGGCTTGTTTTATTTCTCTTTTGGTCCTCCATTAAATACTTTACTTACAAATTATCCTAGTGATAAATGCTATTACATTCTCATTAACTTCTTTCTATTCATAATTAACTCCTTGTTATTAATTCTGGCGAATTACTCCCTTATCAATATCGATGAAAGATGAAAGTTATTTAAATAAAAAAGGTCTCATTATAACCAAAACGGATCTCATTATAACCAGATCTCGTTATAAAAAAAAAGTCTCGAATTAGCCTAACTCATAATCTTCTCTTTAACAACGTAGGTAATTTATAGTGACCACATATTTAAAAACAATTACAGACAAAATAACGAAATATCAAGATTTATATATTTTAATATCAACACTCATTTTTCTTTTATGTTATTAACTTTTTTCGTTAATATATTATTTAGATCGTTATAATATTTAATATTTATTTTTATACCATCTAAACATTTTTATAGTTTTGATTATAAAATGAATTTTAAATAAATCACACTAGAGAGCATTTAAAATATTTTAAAAGTATAAAATTGAAACCGAATTAAATACCATACGAATTCGATTTTTCAATGGATACGAGTTTTAAAAAATTAAAAAAAACCCGAAAAAACTAGTATCTATATCTAAATGAAAACATGATAATAGGTAGATAATTACTTGATTTTTGGCCTAAAACTAATACGTGTATAAATAGATCTAATTTGATTGTTTTGGACTAAATATTTCAAAACTAATGCGTGTATAAATAGATCTAATTTGATTGTTTTGGATTAAATATTTTTTTTTCCAGAAGAAACCCGCAACTGTTATTCATCGAGTGCGTACGCATATGTTATTGCCTGACATCGAGTGCGTAAGACTATTGCATGCAAACTAATGGTAGAAAGTAAACTATACAAAATGATAAAAAAAAAATGCGATTCGTATTTTTTAGTCGTATGATTTTTTTTTCCGGAGGGAATCCGCAGCCGCTATTCAGAGTGCAATGAGTACGCACAGAGTAAACCCTGAGTCTGACGCAATAGCTAACCCGGTGGTTCCTACATGTATAAACAAGGGAACTTAATCCTACTATAGCCCTATTTAATATTGAGATCTCATTATTTTACACTAATAACAAAGCTACCCAAAAAGTAATAAATATTTTCTTTAAAACAATTAAAGTTAGCGGAATAGTACGTTTACGCTACCAAAGAAAAAAAAATGCATCTCCAACTTGTTTCTTCATTTCTCATTTTAGAGAGAGAATATCAAAAGAAAGATGGTCAAAAACTCAACACCAATGGTGGTTTTTGAAGGTTTCTAGGGTTTTATAGTCACTAGAATTTTCCAGTTTAAACTGAAACCTGTCTATGGAAGTGCAAGGTAGAAGATCGAATTACACACTGTTGAGTCAATTCCCTGACGATCAGGTCTCGGTTTCCGTCACCGGAGCACCATCACCGTACTATGACTCCTTGTCGAGTGATAACAAGAGTATCGCAACGAACCCCAACAACAACAAAGGTAAATCCGAGAGAGGAGGATTCGATTGGGATGCTAACACGGACCATCGATCGAATCAGCAATCAAATCGGATAGGTAATTTATACGTATCGTCAATGGGATTGCAGAGACAATCAAGCGGCAGTAGTTTCGGTGAGAGTTCTCTCTCGGGAGAGTATCACATGCCTAATCTCTCTACTTCTGCTGGGAATGAGATCGAAGGCTTTTGTTACGCCCAAGAGGAGGGTTTTAATAAACTAGGTGTGGGAGGTGGAGATTTGAGAGGGAAAATGACAGGGGAGTCGGCAGGAGGATCTTCTACGGGGAAAAGCTGGGCTCAGCAGACTGAGGAGAGTTATCAGTTGCAGCTGGCTTTGGCTTTGCGCCTCTCTTCGGAGGCTACTTGTGCTGATGATCCGAACTTTTTGGATCCTGTTCCAGACGAGTCTGCTTCGAGGATGACTTCTTCCAATTCTGCTGAAACCATGTCACATCGTCTCTGGGTATGGTTTGTGGTATCGTACTTTAGGAGTTGCGATTGCTCTATTACCTAAATTGAGATTATTACATAAATGCCATTTAGCCTATACGAGTAAGATACTTTATAGATGGATATTTTACCATCAAGGTGCCACCGCCACGGACTTTAGCTTATTTGGCCATCTAGACTTTCCATTCCACACTACCCTTTACTCTTTTGGAGTTGTTGTTTGCCATCTTAGGGCTGGGCCCTTATAGCCTGAATCTAACCTTTGTTTTGCAGCAGAACCTGAGCTTTTCTTAGGCTAGCTCCTGTTTTATTTGGAACTGGAGGTTTGGGTTAGACTTCTAATAAAGTTATTATTTTGGTTCATGCAACATTGCGAGAAAGTTATTGTTTTGGTTCATGCAACTTTGGGAGAAAGTTATGCAGAAAGAGGAAAATTTTAAAGGTGAATCAAGAGATGATTAGGGAATGGGAGGGTTTTTGAGAAGAACCTTCAAACCCTTTTGGTTGGCTGAGTATCCAATCTATAAAAAACATGTTTTTGAATATTGTTCCTAACAATACACTAATGACATTTTATTCAAGGGTAGGGACTCTTATGAAGATAAGAGAACAAAAAGTGTTGCCTAATTTATAGGACATGGGTTCGGATAATTCTGTATCGGTGATACATTGCGACATGTATCACCTAGTCACAAATTTGCATTGAAATACTTGAAATTTATCTTGTAAGTGTCATAGCCTGGACAGTCTAAATTTGGTGCCTTCATGATGAAATTGAGTTATAAAATGACTCAAAAGTTTCGAAAACTGTTTTTTCTCTCCAATAAATATGATATATGCACTCTCATCCTTTCTTACACATTTTATATTTTGTCTTCTGGTGAAGGTGAATGGCTGCTTATCATACTTCGACAGAATTCCAGATGGATTATTTTCTATTCATGGAATGGATCCATACTTATGGACTATGTGCACTGATTTACACGACAATGGTCGTATTCCTTCACTCGAGTCACTAAGGTCTGTTGATCCTAGTATGGATTCTATTGTTGAAGTTGTCTTAGTTGACCGGCGTAGTGATCCAAGCTTAAAGGAACTACAAAACAGAGCACACAACATTTCTTCGACCTGCATAACTACAAAAGATGTCGTGGATCAGATTGCAAAGCTTGTATGCATCCGCATGGGGTGAGTCTGCACCTTGTAACCACAAGTATTAGAACTTAGTTGTTTCTCTTACGCTTCACTGACCTAGGTTTGTTTGTTTGGTAAGGGGTTCCTCTGCCACAGGAGAAGATAACTTGTTTCCTCTTTGGAAGCAAAGCAGCGATGAACTAAAAGATTGCTTAGGCTCTCTTGTAGTTCCCATTGGTAGCCTTTCTGTTGGCCTCTGCCGACATCGAGCCTTGCTATTCAAAGTGAGGCTCTGAACTTTCTTTTCGTATTCTAGTTTGGATCATTTTTAATCGCCACCAAGGTCGTAGCTGAGATTGTCCTACCATAGTCACAACTACCCTGGCATAGTTGTTATGGTTAATTATGCACGCTATGTGGGCTTGATGGGCATAAGCAATTATGGCTTCATTCAAAATAAATATTTTTTACACTGTTTTACAAACTAATTGTAAAAGTAAAATTTTAATTGTTCTAATAACTGCATTACTTTTTAACTGTTAAAATTCTTAAGTAATTTCTAATATTCTAAAAAACAATTATATAAGAACATATTTTTAAAACCTGATTTTAAGGCTACCGAGTTTACTATTGTTTATTTTTACATATGTTATAATCTGATTTATTTATGCCCTCTTAAATTCAATTATTAAAAATCTATTTTTGAAACAATGATGATTGTAAGGTTTATCTGCATTGGTTTTCTAAGGTTTTTTGAACTTCTTAGAAGCTTTTGGATTGTATCATAGATTGATTATGAAATTATATCATAGTCACGAGAAATTATAGGAGTGTTGGAACTTTAGTCTAGGTTTGATGTGAGTCTGGTCACACCAGATCATCTGTGACCATGTTCACATCTATAATTCTTCCTCACTTTTACAAAATTGAATATACTTGGTTTTAAATTGCTGCTTGATTGCAAAAATAGTTCTTGAGCAGTCCAGAAATTTTACTTACTCGTCTCCCTTAATCAGATATTGCATGAGCGCATACATATTTATTATTTGGTTCACACAGGTGCTTGCAGATACAATTGATTTACCGTGTCGGATTGCTAAAGGCTGCAAATATTGTAAAAGAGATGATGCGGCTTCATGTCTTGTTCGGTTTGGGCTTGACAGGTATGCTAATAAGTATGAAAGTGGTGGCGTACTTCATGATAAGTGTAACCAAAGTAGTTACGTGTCCTTTGCTGCATGGGCTTTTTGCTTGGATTTTATAAAATGTATAATAATTAGAGAAACATAAGATAATTGTGTCAGCTAGTTGATTGCTGGAATGTATATAGTATAAAGCCAATGTCTCTCTTGATATTCATTTTGAGCTTTGAGCTTTGAGCTGGACTGGTCTTGGCAGGTAGATTTAGATAAAAATATCATTTTTTTCCTACATGTTTCTTTAGGCGTGTTTGTAAGTACCAAAAATAAAAATTTGTATTATACTCCGAGATGCTTGTTTTAAGATATAAAGTAATGCTATGCAGATCAGTGAATATGTTTCCTTATTTGTTAATATGGACTAAAATGAACACAGTTTTGTTTCTGTCAATTCCCTTCCCATGCTCGCTATTGACTAAAAGTAGAAGACATGCTATGAATTAGACCTGTACAATTTCAGGGAGTATCTTGTTGATTTAGTTGGGACGCCAGGTCACTTATGGGAGCCAGATTCATTGTTGAATGGTCCAACTTCAATTTCGATTTCTTCGCCGTTGCGGTTTCCACGGCCAAAACCTATGGAACCTGCCATTGATTTCAGGTCACTGGCTAAACAGTATTTCTCTGACTGCCAGTCACTTAATATACTCTTTGATGATCCTGGATCAGGTAATAAAACTACTAAAAGATGCCCTGAAAAATTATGTCATCCTTATCTCTCTCTTTCTCACACACATGCACGTACACACAAACATATATATATATATATATATGAATATGATGTTTATTTAGTTAGAAGTTTATTTCCACTGGTCGGTACTTCTTTGTTGTCCAGTCAAATGTTAAAAGGAACAAATATCTCCAAATTCTCATGAACAATGATGAACGATTCATGATTCTAATTTCTATATCCACTCATATATTTGAGGATTTTGACACTAAACATTATCTATTGAAAATTTGAGTATTGTCATTGTAAGATCGTTAAATATTATTTATTCTTCATTATAATATAGCTTTTAGGCTTACACTTATAACCTTATTACCGAAAAGGAATATATTATAACTAGAAACATGTAATATTTGGAATTGTAATCTTTCAATACCGCTAACAGTAATATTGTTCGTACGATCACCTTTGAGAATCCAGAACATGCTTTCTTGATTCAGATCATATTACAAAGTATATTTGTTATTCTGATATATGAGTTGTAGCGCGAAAGTGGTTTTATCCGAACCACATGGAGTTTATATGCAGATATTCGCATTAACTACAGCAACAAAAAGGCTTTCTATATGGCAATATGCTAGATAAATGAACTTTTCTACTTCTTTTATTATACAAGGGGTGGATTGTAATTCCCTATTGTTTAGGGCATAGACCTGATCTGTTCATATTTCACTTTATTAGCGACTTTTGATACCTATATAGCATAAAGGTTTAACAACCTAAGCAATATTATTGATCCAGATCCAAAGCAATCTGAGCAGACTGGAGTGGAAAGAAAAAACCTTGCGCAAACCTCTGACAGCATTGGTGAAATCTCTAAGGTATATCTCCTATCTAAGTTTGCAGGTCAGTCTCCATAATAGAGAGTTTGTTTTAAATCATCTAATTTTTTTCAAATACTCAGACAAACATGATCAAAGATTTAGTCCCTCCGAAGCATATACCTCCACGAGATGTTCAAAGAGTCCTGGCATTCCCTGATCAAAGGCTTGATGGTACCAAAGATATGAGGTATTCTGAAGCTAGTCAACTGGTAGCCAGCAAGCCGAATAGAGAAATGGCCCTTGACGTGGAGGATTTGGAAATCCCATGGAATGATCTTGTTTTAAAAGAGGGAATTGGAGCAGGTATTGTTGATATTAGGTTACGAAGAACAGCATGAAGTGAAAAACATTTAGCAAGAATGGTGGTTTTCTTAGCATGCAAACACACCATCTTCTTCTTAAAGGGGATCTAGTTTTTTTCTTTTTTAGTTTCTTGTATATGTCACTTATATTCAAACTATTAATGCTTCCAGGATCTTTTGGAACTGTCCATCGTGCTGAGTGGCATGGCTCGGTAAGCAAGATATCCATTATTTGCTTGCAAGAAAGTGCAATTTAAGTTTGCATTTTGATTACTTCCTGAGAATGTTTGTATTACTTTTTTATTACGTCCTGACAATATTTGTATACAAAATTAGTAAGTTATGCTGTTTACCCTTATGAGGTTTCTGTGACTCAGCTGTTTGTGAATGTACAAAGGTTAGTATGGTTGAGGGGCCCTTAGTATTTACAAGGTCTTGACCATTCAGCGTATCATATAATTTATTTTAGCTATTCTGTTTTTATCTTTTTAATGTTCGTTCATTTAATTATAGAATTTGGATTGAAACTTACAGGATGTTGCGGTGAAGATTCTAATGGAGCAAGATTTCCATGGAGAACGCTTCAAGGAGTTCTTAAGAGAGGTTTAAACCAGCTCATTTTATTAACTTTATGTCTACTGAACTGTCCAAAAAATTCGTTCAGTGTTTCATTGTCTTGATATATTTTGTCTATTAGGTTGCAATTATGAAACGCCTTCGGCACCCGAACATTGTTCTCTTCATGGGCGCAGTTACAAACCCCCCTAACTTGTCCATTGTGACAGAATATTTATCGAGGTATTTTAATTCTTTGAATAAATATATGAAAATCAAGTTAAATATTCTGCTTTAGTAGCTAATCTAACCTATCAATTTGAGTTAGTTCTGAGCTAAACATTGAACATGCATGCATATATACCTTCCCTGGATGAGCATGTTGGAGATCCTTCATTTGTGCTGGAGTTATATATGTCCTTAGTTCGTAATAGTTTCTAATCAAAATATCTCTGGTAGATAAGATTAAGCACTGAATTACTTATTTATAGCCTGTAGGGATATGCTCATTTTATAAGGTACAACATGCTATATGTCCGATGTAGTGTTTTTCTTTATTCTTGATTATTCGTTGTCTAAGCCTTAGTCGGAGGATAAAGAAAGTGTGTTACTACAATTTTGCATGTTACTAATATTTTTGTATGTTTTCTTACCTATGACTGGACATTCAATTATTTCTTCTCGCAAGCTAGACAGTTTAGATATGGGAAGCAACTAGTGTATACAAATATTCATATGCACGTGCTTTTATCGGTGTTGGCACTCCCTGAAAAAATCTGAATGACTTGTGTAAATAACACAAATTTATATATAAAAACAAGGGTCATATAGGATTTTGTAAAGTTGAAATTAAATTAAAAAGGCACACTCGTACCTACAAGATTGAGTTCCTTTTTAGGATTTGACTTTTGGTTCTATCTAGGTACTCTAATCTAAAAGCTAAGGACATCCCTTAAGAGTTCCAGTAACACCCTCCCTCTGTATACATATGCATATACATACACGTGTGTATGTTACTCTTTTTTCTTTTTAATTAATAACTTGCTAAAACAAATTAAATGTTGTATTTGAATTTCAGAGGGAGCTTGTATAGGCTTTTGCATAAACCTGGTGCACGGGAAACGCTGGATGAGAGGCGCCGTTTGAATATGGCCTATGATGTTGTATGAATTTCATGAATCTCTATTTTCAGAAACTTTTAGATTCGGTTTATAGTAGTTTTAGTGAATTTTGTCTATCACACTCGCTTAAAGGACAATTCACGGTCTTTTATAGGCAAAAGGAATGAATTATCTTCACAGACGCAATCCTCCCATTGTTCACAGGGATTTAAAATCTCCAAATCTTTTGGTTGACAAGAAATACACGGTGAAGGTAAGCATGAGATATTTATGGCTGTACATGCCCTTCAAGTTGATGCGGTAGGTTCTGTTTAAATAGATGAATTGTCATATTTTCTGTTTTGCAGTCTTGAATATAATTTACAATCTTATATGAAGTTTGTTACAAATTTCTTTATAGCTCAAATGCCTTGTTTATGATCATTGACAGTGGTTAGTGCAACTTTCTCATGGTCTTCCACGTGTGTTTACTGTTGTGTAACTCTTTTAGCGCATGCTTATATTGAAAGACAAATTATGTATGTCTTTCTGTGCTCTATTATTAGTGGTATACATATTTGTGGGTAGAATGCTATGCTAGTATTGAACACCTGAGGATTAATGATTTCACTAGGTTCTCTAGGTTGGAATGTAATTTTGCACAATGTAATATGAATAATTTTTAGCATTTATGGTTTAGACAATTTGCTATGTTTGGTGTATGTTTTTCATTGTCTATTTGTTTATTATTTATATGATAGGTCCTAATTTACATTTATTATAATTTCAGGTTTGTGATTTTGGTCTTTCTCGTTTAAAGGCAAGCACATTCCTCTCATCGAAGTCAGCAGCTGGAACTGTAAGTTATGTTATGTTGGTATCAGCATTATATCCTCTCGGTTATGGTTGCATGGATATGTTTTTCTTGTTGCAATGCTAAAAACTGTGTTAAAATTTTGCTTTTAGCCCGAATGGATGGCACCAGAAGTTCTTCGGGATGAGCCATCAAATGAGAAGTCAGATGTATATAGCTTTGGTGTAATTTTATGGGAGCTTTCAACATTGCAACGACCTTGGGGAAATTTAAATCCAGCACAGGTTTGTTTTATCTAGGTGTATACTATATGTAGATCCTCAGAATTAAGTTTCTATGTTTGGGTTTTTTGTTCTGTCAGTTTACATTTCCAAACTTGTCAGAATTCGTAGCAATAGGTGTTCACCGGTGGGGGTTTGTAGATTTTGATACTAAATCCAAAACTAAATAAATGATAGGGATTTGGGAAAAAAGTGAAACTTAAACCAACTTTAACCTGAATGTAACCATTTCAGAACAACAATTCTCAGCAGGCTTGTCAAACTGGTGAAGTTTATATAATATTATTTTCGCACTAAATATATTTATGTACTGTTAATCATAATGATCCAACTTAACTTTCAGTTGCATAATTTATAAAGATAAAATAAAATATGATTAACTAGGAACATAAACACAGGGAACAAAAACTCAAATTACATATCAACAAGAAACCAAAATTTCGTTTTTTATGCATGTTTTTGGTTTTGTAATGTTAATAAGTCTGTTGGCCGTGCTATTATTCGAGTTAATAAGGCTTTATGCTAACCTATGCCGTCTTATTTATTTGCATGTATACATATCTGGCCATTTTATAGATTAGTTTTGTTAAAGTTTAGCTCAATGTGTGCTGGCTATCTATAGGTTGTAGCAGCGGTTGGTTTTAAGTCAAAAAGGCTTGAAATTCCACGCGATTTGAATCCACAAATTGCTGCAATAATTGAGGCTTGCTGGGCCAAGTGAGTTTGCTGTCTTCTACTACTATTATAAGTTAACCTTTTAAAACCATTCGGTTGGGCTAGTCCTTCTTTTAAGCTTCGTTTGATCCACAGAAATCCACAGAAAAGTTGCGGGAAATTTGGAGGAAAAAGTGAGGGGAAGATACTAATAAGAATAAAAACAACAAAATCCTTTCCTTGTTTGGTTTAAGGAAGGAAGTACTTATCTTAAATAAGTTTATTGGTTCATCAAACTGTAACATATGACCTAAAGGTCAAAGTTTGATAAGTGTTTGGAAACATTTATAATTTATCATAAATCGAAAATGAAATCGTTCTATATCGAATTTAAAAAACAATAGATAAGTTGGGCTAAATCCAACTTCTTAAAAAAGGTGGATTTATAAAGAGAAGGTTACTCCCGTCAACTTTTTCCACGTTCTCTTTCGGTATAAAAAGTCTATCGTTTTATTCTATTTTTAACTCCATATTTTCTTTACCGTTTTATTCTATTTTTAACTCCATATTTTCTTTACGTACCAAAAACAGAAAATTATATATAACCATACAACTTTTTACCCTCAGTATCTTTTGTATAACAAATAATTTAACTGCAGTGAGCCCTGGAAGCGTCCATCCTTTGCTACCATCATGGAGTTGCTGACATCAATGATTAAACCAACTACACCCTTAACGGGTCGAGCAGAAATGCACTCTCATGCTTGAGCGGCCAGAAAATGAGAAGAGTAGGTTTTCATTCATGCACATAATACAGTATTCTTTCAGGGATATGCTGCCTAGCATGGAGAGACTAATTAGACCGTCCAAGGTGCACTCGTTGATTCATTAACTAATTTCTGACCTGATCTAGAGCTCTTCTTACAACTTTGAGTCAGTGTCATATTGCTTGTCGGAATAGAAAGAAACCTTGGATTTTTATAGGCACCGGTCTGCTGTATGTAACATTGTGAGGTTGGTGCCATTTAGGGTGATGCTTGGATTTTGCTTCCAGTGCCTAAAAGAATTTTTAAACATGTTTTTAATGAACTGGTGTATAGAAAAGAAGAGTGAAAACGCATTATTGGAAAAAGACCAACTTTCAGAAGGATAAAAATCTATTATTTTTAGCATTGTAGGCTTATTGAGCTTATAAGCTTAAAGGACTATTTTGGCTAAAAATCACCATTACTCCCTCATATTTTGCGTTTGTTTCAAACTAATTCCTACGCTCGCTTTTGTTTCCCAGTAGTTCTCTATGTTTTAAAGCTTCGCATATTTTAACTAAGATTAAAATGCAACTTTGTTGGAACATAGGGGACTATTTGGTGACATTGAATAACATTGGGGATTAAAATACATCATTTTTTGAATGATGATTTTAATACAAAAGTGAACATGAAATTTAAAGTGCGACATTTTGAAAGCACGGGGACCTATATTGATTTTTAGCGGTCTATCTTTATAAGCCTAAACCATACCAACCAATCATTTTTTTTGCTTACAAACCTAAAAGGTGAAATAAACAAATAAAAGTGCACAGTACTCTGTCTTTAGCATTCAAAGTAGAGGAGGCAGAACTCCATATCTGGGTTGGACGCTGTCTTGTACCGAATCATATCTGGATTCGGATTTTGTCACAAACATATTTTTTGATTCATACAACCCTGATTCGTAAACCTGGAATCCACAGGCCTGTCTAGATATCTGTCACAACCTTGATTCGGATTCTGTCACAAACATATTTTTATAGGAATCCTAACTGGATTATACAACCTGAATTGTGGCCCTTGTTGATCATTTTTCACAAATTTGATCAGTTGGTTGGAATCTGATATCTGCCATTACATCTTGCAGAATTATTGTTGTACATGTTTATATTCTCTGCGGAATGGAAGTCCCAATTTTAACATATCCATGGGGTTTGGCTATGCACTTTTACCCTCTATTATTATTCATAACATATTATATGCTCCAGCAATTGTAGAATCGCTTTTATACATTTGTATATTATGATTGTGAAACAGACTAGAGAGAGAATGAAAATTAGTTATCTTGATGTTTCATAACGTTTTCATCCGGCTCGAATCTGGAAATGTTTGTACATTTCTAGTAAAACTAGACAAAAAGTTTCATTATCACACTGGAAGCGAGTTTGCTTATTCTTCAAATTTAAATAATATCTGACACTTTAAATTGTTAATTCCTACTTTTAATGGAAGTATATAATTAAATCTATTGGGGTTAGAAACAAAAATATTTTTTGCTGAGCAATATCAAAATTATTAGTTATAATAATTTTTGGATACAAATATTTTAGGCAAAATTATATGTGAATTAGATTATTAGATATAACGATAGATTTTTCATCATTAGAAAGAAAAAAGAACTCCTTTATAAACAAATTCAAATCAATATTCGTGATTTGTAGTTTTTTTTATAAATTCACCTTCATTCTCAATTAAAAAGTATTTTTTTTTTTTTAATTTTGACTTTCAATTTTTGTATTTAACAAAAAATATAAATCAAGTTTGGATTTGTTTTCTTCGGAGAGACATATAATAGCGTTACGAAAAATAATATAATTAGACATGTTTTGTAAATTATGTGAGATAATATAATTAGACATGTTTTTGCAAATTATGTGTTAGACATTTTCTATGTATAATTTTGTTTATATGAATATAGTGCATTTGTGTTGTTAAATATAATAGGTATATGTTTTACTAATTATTTTATTCGGTAAACCATTTTTTTTAAATATCCAAAAAAGTTGTCTCATATTTTTTCTTGCACCTCAATGAATTAATTAGTCACATCTACCTTGGCAAGTTGCATTCCCTAGTTAGTGATAAAGCTCGCGGGTACAATTTACTATTTTTCTAAAACTCTGTAAATTTCGTTTTGTTTTTGTGTTTTAGTGTGTAAATTTTGGTAAAATATTTACTATCATTGTTTTGTAACCTAATGTGCTAATATGATAGTCTATTACATTTGCGAAATGTAAGTATAAACGAGTTGAAAATTCGATCTAACTAAGTGGTGGAAGATGTAATAGGATATGTTGCGAAAGTGAAAACCCGCAATATTGAGAATCTAAATTTGCATAAACTTATAAATTGATATCAAAGATTTTTTTTTGCTCCAATCTGAACATCTTTTTCATATTATGTATCAATATCAGATCGAAGGATCACATATTAGATGGGTCAAGCAAAAGAACTTGATCTGAACATATGTTGAAGAAACGTGTACTTTTGCACCTCTCAAACAGTAGTGTATACCATTCCTGATCCGGACATGGTAACATCTTTAGTGTCCTTCTAATAAAAAATAGCTCAATTTTTTTTATTCAGACATAAGAACGCCTCATTTGCCATTCAAAAAATAAAGGCTCACTCTTCTGATCGGATACCTCGACCATTTTTTAGTTTCAAAATATATAAGGTTTACCAAATATGTAAAAATGAGATAATACTAAAGCTAAATTATTTTTGGTTACAAAATGTAATGTATTAAACTTGCGCAATGAAATATGTTTATTCTTTTCCAAATGATAATTTGAGTAAGTATTGTCAATAATTTTCTTCATATTATCAAATGTTTTGTGGTTTTTGGAGAAGTTGACACAAGTCGTTGATGCAGCGGAAATTAGAATAATAAACAATGATAGATGGAACCCTAATTCAAGGGTAACATGTTTCATCGAAGGGTAACAAAGACTGAAATTTTCAGAGATATAAAATATATTATTCAAAAAAATTAAAATAATTTAAGGCATATGAGGCTTTATATAAGAGCTTCTCAAAACTCTAAATTAAAATACAAGGAAATAAAAATAAATGTTTTTAAAATAAAATAAAGTCTTAATACAGACATATTGATTTGAATAATATAACATATTTGAATAAAATAAAAATAAAATTATAAAAGTTTTTGTTTGAGCTTTTGGGCTACATCATCCTTTGTGGTTGACAATAATTCATCCTCGAATACACACCACCATCACCATTAACAAACAAAATTATTTTATTTTATTTTTTCAATTGTTACATTGAGAATTATAATTGTTGACCTTATCAAAATAAGATAAATTTTTCTCGAGTGTTCCTTATTCGAAGTCTCATTAAAGCCATCCAATTAATGACAAATATTTGGTTTCGAAAGCCTTTTCATAGCCTGAAAACAACACCCCATCTCTAGTTGATGAAAAAAATTGGTTTCAAAAACCTCTTCATAGCTTAAGACAACATCTCGATAAAATTTTTTCTCATTGATCCGAAAATTGGTAGTCAATTTAACACATTCGGTAATTGGTCAATACGATTGTCTATGGAAACGCCTGGTGGCCCCGCATATCAAACGATCTTCGAGATCTTCATGACCATAGATGTTGTTCTCTTCATTAGACCTTGGATGAGATGAAATCAGGAATCAGATACATACTTCCCCGTAGCAGGAACTGAGGCTCTGGTACCAAACTGATAACGCGACAGAAATATAAGAAGAAAAACCGATAGATGAAACTCTAATTCAAGGGTAACATGATGAAACCCTAATCGAGAGATAAAAAATACTGAATTTTTCAGAGATTAAAAATATATTATTCAAAAAACTTAAAGTAATTTAAGACATATGAGGCTTTATATAAGAGCTACTAAAATCCTTAAATTAAAATACAAGGAAATAAAATAAGTGTTTTATAATAAAATAAAATAAAATTCTAATACAATGAGATTTATTTGAATAAAATTATATATTTGAATAAAATAAAAATAAAATTATAAAGGTTTTTTTTGGGCTTGTGGGCTACATCACTTGTATTGCGTTTATTTATTCGGGAGGTCGTGTAATTCATCTTTTTTGGATAACGAGCTTTATTTTTCTCTGATTCGTTTAATTCTTTGGTGTTCAGAATTGCTAACCTCAATATCCTATTCAATATGTTCTCCAAGAATACGGTACCAATATAATTTTCTTAAACATTATGAGTTTTCGTATTAGCGTTCACCGTATCGTAGTTATTAGAAAAATAGTATACTTTATTGGCCAAAATAAAGATCCCAATAAGATTTTTGGTGGGAAAATACTATAAAATTTATTTTTCATGAAGTGATTAAATAATAAAAAAAATTTGAAGGTAAAAATTATTTTCTTTCCCACTTCTGATAATTAAATATAGTATACAATAAGTATATATTATAAATATTTAATTATGGAAAAAATAGTAACATATGAAAGATAAAACATACTTCCTATCATTAGTGGTTTTCTAGTATTATTAGTAAGTAATGAAGATATAGACTCTCATTTGATATTGATATAAAAATGAATCTTTCTAATTATAGTCAGATGATGGTAAGGCAATTATATTTCTGATTTTTTGAAGCATCAAAATAATAAAAAACTGAACTAATCAGACATAATGCTAGACATTTCAAAAAGGATTTTAACAAGACATTTGCAACAATTATACTAGTTAATATACACTCGTTGGTTGGGTGTTAATTATAAGATAATGCAATACTTATGTCAGTTTTATTTATAAGAGTTCGACATAGTTTATGCTAAAACAATAGGAATGTGATGAATTTATGACATTAAACAATTCTAAGTAAAATAATAGCATCTTCAAAAGGACCATTCCAATGGTTATCTTGAGAGCCTAATAGATTTTTTCATAATCTAATACTGTAACTATCCATATTAATAATAAAATACATAATCATGAATGATGGTATTTAATAGAATTGAGAATGATATTTTTTTACCTCAAGTGACGAGAGTAGATAAACTGTCAATCACAAGAAGTGGAAGCCGACAGTAGTATACAGTAACTATAGAAAGAAGTTTGAGAGATATGATGTGAAAGTTGAAAAATTAAAATTGAAACGTTCACTAATTTTATATAGACAAAATGAGTTAGTGATAATCATTAAGTATGAATGTATAAAAGACTGCCGCGCGCTTTAAGTTTGTAAGAATCCCCCCTTACATCATAATTCAATCACTACGGATTATGACAACTTCCATTACGCTCATAAACAATGAAGATCACATTCTTTAGGAACGATGTACTATTCTTCCAATAAATTTCCATTATCACGTTGGAGATTTTTAAAATGATATTATTTGAAATATAAATTGCTGGGATATTTGATGCAGAAGACGGTTACAATACCTAATCTATTTAAGCTTGTAAGATATTTTTAGATATTTCTTTTTTTTAGTGTTTTCCTTTTCTAGTTACGATTCTAGTAATTTTCCTTATTTCTAGCAACTTCATATTTTATGCTTTAGGGTTTCCAGGGTTTTCTCTATATAAAGAACCTTAGGTGCTATGTTTTAAGGACACTTTTATCATCACTATTAATCAAAGTCTTCGAGTTTTCGAGATTTGTTTTTTTTTCCTGGTGGATTTCAGAGTTTTTTCTTCAAGTTTGACACCCGCGAACTTGAACCTTCAATTCTAAGACCAACGTTTGTTGTCTTAGTGCATCCGACTACGTCAAGTGGTATTAGAGCAGGAAATCTCCTACTCTTTTCAAAGCTTGACCAACTATGGGTGATCAACCAGTAACCAGGACCGACATGGAGGGTTTCACAGCGAGTTTGAACGAATCAACCACGAACCTGGAAAATATGGTGGCAGAGTTAACTAATCAGATTGCTAACGCAGGGCAAGGAAGAGGAGAAGGAATGGGACGAAATCAGAATCGACAAGGCAGACACATACCAGTTGTTGAGGAGCCACCCCGAGTCCGACATGGTGGAAACAACCGACTGCCTGTTAGAAACAATCAACAACAAGGCAGGCATAACCGTATCGCTGTTGATGATTCTAGTTCGGAAGAGGTATTGGAAGAGGAAGAGGCAGAACAAGGGAATCAAAATAATCAAGATTACAGAGTGAAAGCTGATATTCCATTGTTCTATGGTACTATGGGTGTCGAGGACTTTCTCGATTGGCAAATTGATGTCGATCGGTTCTTTGATGTTATGGAAGTCCCGGAGAGTAAACAGGTTAAGATGGTGGCTATCCGGTTAAAGAAGACTGCAGCTGTTTGGTGGGACAAATTGGTTATTCAAAGGCAAAGACAGAGGAAGGGTCCAGTTAGAACATGGCGCCGAATGAAGCAGCCAATGACTGAGCGGTTCTTATCGGAGGACTACGAGCATATTCTTTACAAGATGTACATTGATTGTGTACAAGGAAGCATGACCGTGACTGATTATACAGTAGAGTTCTTACGTTTCTCTGAACGTAGTGACTTAAACGAAACAGAGAATCAGAAGGTGGCTAGATACATCAGTGGTTTAAAGGGCTCTCTTCAAGGGAAAATAAGGTTACAGACTGTGTGGACAGTTCAAGAAGCATCCAGTCTAGCCTTGAAAGCGGAATTGATGGAGGATTCATCTCGGGGTTTCACAAATTTCAGGAGACCATCGATCCAGAACAACATCAAACCAGCCGGAGAAACGGACAAATGCGTGGTTAACAGAGATTCCAACTTTCACAACAAAGGAGCAAGTAGTTCCATTAGTGGCATTCAGAAGGACAAAGCACCCACTCCGAAATTGAACATTCCTTATGCTAGGCCAACCATCGACAAGTGTTTCCGTTGTCAAGGAACAGGTCACAAGTCGAATGTTTGTCCCAATAGGAAGACGGTTGCATTGCTAGAAGAAGAGGAAGACGACTTTATGGAGAATGAGGAGTATGAGGGAGTTGAATTTGCGGAAGAGGAATCTGCAGACAGAATCAATATTGTTTTACAACGACTGTTGCTATCATCCAAAGAAGAGGGACAACGCAAGAATCTGTTTAGAACGCATTGTTTTATTCAGAACAAGGTGTGCAATGTGATTGTTGACAATGGGAGCTCCGAGAATTTAATTTCTCAAAAGTTGGTGGCATATTTGAAACTACCCACGACTCGTCATGAGAAACCGCATGGTCTCGGGTTCTAGTCTACCTAATCTTCCCCACTATGCGTGATATACAGCATCACATTGACTTGATCCCGGGTTCTAGTCTACCTAATCTTCCCCACTATCGAATGAGCCCTAAAGAGAATAAAATTGTACGAGAACAGATTGAAGATTTGCTGAAGAAAGGGTTAATCCGCAAGAGCATGAGCCCTTGTGCTGTACCAGTTCTTCTCGTTCCAAAGAAAGGTAATCAGTGACGAATGTGTGTTGATTCTAGAGCCATCAACAAGATCACAATCAAATAGCAGTTTCCTATCCCTCAGTTGGAAGACATGCTTGATGAGTTGAATGGATCAAAGGTGTTTTCCAAAATAGATCTTCGAAGTGGGTACCATCAGATTCGAATCAGGCCTGGAGATGAATGGAAGACTGCTTTTAAGAGTAAAGACGGATTGTACGAGTGGTTAGTGATGCCTTTCGGCTTGTCAAACGCACCTAGTACTTTCATGAGATTGATGAATCAGGTTCTCCGTCCTTTCATTGGGTCCTTTGTAGTAGTTTACTTCGATGATATTTTAATCTATAGCAAAGCCAAGAACGACCATTTAGAGCATGCACGACAGGTGTTATAAGTCCTCCAAGAGAATCAGCTGTACGTGAATTTAAAGAAATGCACATTCTGCACAAGCCAGCTGCTGTTTTTGGGGTTTGTCGTTGGTGAAGATGGGATTCAAGTAGATGAAGCCAAAGTGCGTGCAATAAAAGACTGGCCCGTTCCCAAATCCATAACTGAGGTACGCAGTTTTCATGGTTTGGCTACTTTCTACCGGAGCTTTGTAAGAGACTTCAGTACTCTTACTGCACCTATTACCGAATGCTTGAAGAAAGGGAAGTTTCATTGGGGACCAGAACAAGACGAGAGTTTTGCATTGATTAAATAGAAGATTTGTACTACTCCCGTGTTAGCATTGCCGAATTTTGATAAGATATTTCAAGTGGAATGCGATGCTAGTGGTGTAGGAATTGGTGCTGTGTTATCTCAGGAGAAAAGACCAATAGCTTTCTTTAGTGAAAAGCTAAGCGAAGCACGACAGAAATAGAGTACTTATGATCAAGAGTTCTATGCGGTATTTCGAGCTCTTCGACAATGAGAGCATTATCTGATTCAGCGAAAGTTCATTCTGTTCATTGACCACCAAGCTCTGAAGTTTCTTCACAGCCAGAAAGTGATACATAAGATGCATGCTCGTTGGGTAAGTTTTATGCAAAAATTTCCTTTCATTATTCAACATAAGTCCGGAGCTCTTAACATGGTAGCTGATGCTTTGAGTAGAAGGGCACCTTAGCAAATGAGATTGTGGGTTTCGAATTTTTGAAAGAGTTATAAGAAAGTGATGCTGAATTCAAGGAATTATGGGACAAGTGCAACAGTAAGCATCCTTCTGCAGACTTCCATATTCGCGATGGCTATCTTTTTAAAGGAGACAGACTGTGCATTCCTTGCTCATCGTTACGAGAGAAGCTGATCCGAGAATTGCACAGTGGTGGTCTTAGTGGTCATTTGGGACGGGATAAGACAATTGCAAGCTTGAAGGAAAGGTACTATTGGTCGCACCTTAGGAAAGACGCTAGAGCTATTGTTCGGAGGTGTTTTGTTTGTCAGGTTTCTAAGGGACAATCTCTATACACATGTCTTTACATGCCGTTATCTGTTCCTGAAGATATCTGGCAGGACATATCTATGGGTTTTGTGTTGGGGTTGCCGAAGACGCAACGAGGTGTGGATTCTGTGTTTGTTGTTGTCGACAGGTTTTCCAAAATGACACACTTCATTGCTTGCAGAAAGACCGCAAATGCAACTAACATAGCCAAATTGTTTTTTTGGGAAGTTGTGCATCTCCATGGGGTTCCGAAGTCAATAGTTTCCGACAGGGATACTAAGTTTCTCAGTCACTTCTGGATTACATTATGGAGAATCTTTGGAACAAGTTTAAAAGGAAGCTCTACAGCTCATCCCCAAAGTGATGGGCAAACCGAAGTCACAAACAGGACGCTGGGTAACATGATCAGAAGTATTTGTGGTGATAAACCGAACAATGGGATTTAGCTCTACCGTAGGTCGAGTTCGCTTACAATAGTGACGTACATTCCGCAACAGGGAAATCACCATTTACGTTGGTATATACCTCTGTCCCGAAGCATGTGGTTGATTTAGTTTCACTACCGAAAGCTCCTGGAGTTAGTGCATCAGCTGAAGCTATGGCTAAAGACATTTTGGACACTAAAGAAGCAGTCCGAGCTAGATTGGAAGCAACTGGGCAAAAAAACAAAAGGGCAGCAGATAAAAAACGGAGGCTCAAGGTTTTCAACGAAGGTGATGAAGTAATGGTGTTTCTCAAGAAAGAAAGGTTTCCAGTCGGTACTTATCGTAAGCTTCAGCCTCGCAAGTATGGTCCATTCAAGATTTTACGAAAACTTAATGACAATGCTTATGTGGTAGATCTACCAGACGACATGAGCATCTCGCATACGTTCAATGTAGCGGACATCTATGAGTATCAAGCCGATGGTGTTCTTTATCCAGATGAGAAATCGGGGACGAGTTCTTTGGAGGTGGAGGAGACTGATGCAAGAGATGGTTACAATACCTAATCTATTCTAGCTTGCAAGATATTTTTCGATATTTCTTTTTGTTAGTGTTTTCCTTTTCTAGTTACGATTCTAGTAATGTTCCTTATTTCTAGGAACTTCCTATATTATGCTTTAGGGTTTCTAGGGTTTTCTCTATATAAAGAATTTTAGGTGCTATGTTTTAAGGAAACTTTTATCATCACTATTAATCAAAGTCTTCGAGTTTTCGAGATTTTTTTTTTCTAGTGGATTGCAGAGTTTTTTCTTCAAGTTTGACACCCGCGAACTTGAACCTTCAATTCTAAGACCAACGTTTGTTGTCTTAGTGCATCCGACTATGTCAAGTGGTATCAGAGCAGGCAATCTCCACTCTTTTCAAAGCTTGAACAGCTATGGGTGATCAACCAGTAACCAGGGCCGACATGGACGGTTTCACAGCGAGTTTGAACGAATCAACCACGAACCTGGCAAATATGGTGGCAGCGTTAACTAATCATATTATAGCATTAACCAATCAGATTGCTAACGCAGGACAAGGAGGAGGAGAAGGAATGGGACGAAATCAGAATCGACAAGGCAGACACATACCAGTTGTTGAGGAGCCACCCCGAGTCCGACATGGTGGAAACAACCGACTGCCTGTTAGAAACAATCAATAACAAGGCAGGCATAACCGTGTCGCTGTTGATGATTCTAGTTTGGAGGAGGAATTGGAAGAGGAAGAGGCAGAACAAGGGAATCAAAATAATCAGGATTACAGAGTGGAAGCTGATATTCCATTGTTCTATGGTACTATGGGTGTCGAGGACTTTCTCGATTGGCAAATTGATGTCGATCGGTTCTTTGATGTTATGGAAGTCCCGGAGAGTAAACAGGTTAAGATGGTGGCTATCCGGTTAAAGAAGACTGCAACTGTTTGGTGGGACAAATTGGCTATTCAAAGGCAAAGACAGAGGAAGGGTCCAGTTAGAACATGGCGCCGACTGAAGCAGCCAATTACTGAGCGATTCTTATCGGAGGACTACGAGCAGATTATTTACAAGATGTACATTGATTGTGTACAAGGAAGCAGGACCATGACTGATTATACAACAGAGTTCTTACGTTTCTCTGAACGTAGTGACTTAAACGAAACAGAGAATCAGAAGGTGGCTAGATACATCAATGGTTTAAAGGGCTCTCTTCAAGGAAAAATAGGGTTACAGACTGTGTTGACAGTTCAAGAAGCATCCAGTCTAGCCTTGAAAGCGGAATTGATGGAGAAATCATCTCGGGGTTTCACAAATTTCAGGAGACCCTCGATCTAGAACAACATCGAACCAGCCGGAGAAACGGACAAATTCGTGGTTAACAGAGATTCCAACTCTCACAACAAATGAGCAAGTAGTTCCATTAGTGGCATTCAGAAGGACAAATCACCCACTCCGAAACAGAACATTCCTTATGCTAGGCCAACCATCGACAAGTGTTTCCGTTGTCAAGGAACAGGTCACAAGTCAAATGTTTGTCCCAGTAGGAAGACAGTTGCATTGCTAGCAGAAGAGAAAGACGACTTTATGGAGAATGAGGAGTATGAGGGAGTTGAATTTGCGGAAGAGGAATCTGCGGACAGAATCAGCATTGTTTTACAGCGACTGTTGCTATCATCCAAAGAAGAGGGATAACGCAAGAATCTGTTTAGAACGCATTGTTCTATTCAGAACAAGGTGTGCAATGTGATTGTTGACAATAGGATCACCGAGAATTTAGTTTCTCAAAAGTTGGTGGCATATTTGAAACTACCCACGACTCGTCATGAGAAACCGTATTGTCTCAGATGGGTGAAGAAAGGATCTAAAGTAGGGGTTAGTAAAACTTGCAAAATTCCTCTATCAATTGGTAAGCATTACAAAGAGGAGATAATTTGTGACATTTTGGATATGGATGTTTTCCATATTCTCCTTGGGCGACCATGGCAGTACGATAACGACATTACGTTCCGAGGACGAGACAATGTGGTCATGTTTACATGGGGGAATTATAAGATTGCAATGGCTCGTATCAAGGATTTTGGTAGCATTGCAAAAGAGAAGAAGTCAAGCTTCCTAGTCATGTCGCATGATGATAAAGAACTTGACAAGGCTGTTAAGGAATCAAAGTGTTTTTATCCGGTTGTGGTAGTGGGTTGATGAGTGCCGTGACGGAGGAGACAACAACTCCACGTGAGGTGTTAGAAATTTTGGAAGATTACAAGGAGTTAGATGCTGAGGAACTACCTGACAACCTGCCTCCTATGCGTGATATACAGCATCACATTGACTTGATCCCAGGTTCTAGTCTACCTAATCTTCCCCACTATCGAATAAGCCCTAAAGAGAATGAAATTGTACGAGAACAGATTGAAGATTTGCTGAAGAAAGGGTTAATCCGCGAGAGCATGATCCCTTGTGCTGTACCAGTTCTTCTCGTTCCAAAGAAAGGTAATCAGTGGCGAATGTGTGTTGATTCTAGAGCCATCAACAAGATCACAATCAAATACGAGTTTCCAATCCCTCGGTTGGAAGACATGCTTGATGAGTTGAATGGATCAAAGGTGTTTTCCAAAATAGATCTTCGAAGTGGGTACCATCAGATTCGAATCAGGCCTGGAGATGAATGGAAGACTGCTTTTAAGAGTAAAGATGGATTGTAGGAGTGGTTAGTGATGCCTTTCGGCTTGTCAAACGCACCTAGTACTTTCATGAGATTGATGAATCAGGTTCTCCGTCCTTTCATTGGGTCCTTTGTAGTAGTTTACTTCGATGATATTTTGATCTATAGCAAAGCCAAGGATGACCATTTAGAGCATGTACGACAGGTGTTACAAGTCCTCTAAGAGAATAAGCTGTACATGAATTTAAAGAAATGCACATTCTGCACAAGCCAGCTGCTGTTTTTGGGGTTTGTCGTTGGTGAAGATGGGATTCAAGTAGATGAAGCCAAAGTGCGTGCAATAAAAGACTGGGCCGTTCCCAAAACCGTAACTGAGGTACGCAGTTTTCATGGTTTGGCTACTTTCTACCGGAGATTTGTAAGAGACTTCAGTACTCTTACTGCACCTATTACCGAATGCTTGAAGAAAGGGAAGTTTCATTGGGGACCAGAACAAGACGAGAGTTTTGCATTGATTAAAGAGAAGCTTTGTACTGCTCCCGTGTTAGCATTGCCGAATTTTGATAAGATATTTCAAGTGGAATGCGATGCTAGTGGTGTAGGAATTGGTGCTGTGTTATCTCAGGAGAAAAGACCAATAGCTTTCTTTAGTGAAAAGCTAAGCGAAGCACGACAGAAATAGAGTACTTATGATCAAGAGTTCTATGCGGTATTTCGAGCTCTTCGACAAAGGGAGCATTATCTGATTCAGCAAGAGTTCATTCTGTTCATTGACCACCAAGCTCTGAAGTTTCTTCACAGCCAGAAAGTGATACATAAGATGCATGCTCGTTGGATAAGTTTTATGCAAAAATTTCCTTTCATTATTCAGCATAAGTCCGGAGCTCTTAACAAGGTAGCTGATGCTTTGAGTAGAAGGGCACCTTAGCACATGAGATTGTGGGTTTCGAATTTTTGAAAAAGTTATATGAAAGTGATGCTGAATTCAAGGAATTATGGGACAAGTGCAACGGTAAGCATCCTTCTGCAGACTTTTCCATATTCGCGATGGCTATCTTTTTAAATGAGACAGACTGTGCATTCCTTGCTCATCGATACGAGAGAAGCTGATCCGAGAATTGCACAGTGGTGGTCTTAGTGGTCATTTGGGACGGGATAAGATAATTGCAAGCTTGGAGGAAAGGTACTACTGGTCGCACCTTAGGAAAGACGCTGGAGCTATTGTTCGGAGGTGTTTTGTTTGTCAGGTTTCTAAGGGACAATCTCAGAACACAGGTCTTTACATGCCGTTATCTGTTCCTGAAGATATCTGGCAGGACCTATCTATGGGTTTTGTGTTGGGGTTGCCAAAGACGCAACGAGGTGTGGATTCTGTGTTTGTTGTTGTCGACAGGTTTTCCAAAATGACACACTTCATTGCTTGCAGAAAGACCGCATATGCAACTAACATAGCCAAATTGTTTTTTCGGGAAGTTGTGCATCTCCATGCGGTTCCGAAGTCAATAGTTTCCGACAGGGATACTAAGTTTCTCAGTCACTTATGGATTACATTATGGAGAATGTTTGGAACAAGTTTAAAAGGAAGCTCTACAGCTCATCCCCAGAGTGATGGGCAAACCGAAGTCACAAACAGGACGCTGGGTAACATGATCAGAAGTATTTGTGGTGATAAACCGAAACAAGGGATTTAGCTCTACCGCAGGTCGAGTTCGCTTAAAATAGTGACGTACATTCCGCAACAGGGAAATCACCATTTACGTTGGTATATACCTCTGTCCCGAAGCATGTGGTTGATTTAGTGCCACTACCGAAAGCTCCTATAGTTAGTGCATCAGCTGAAGCTATGGCTAAAGACAGTTTGGACACTAAAGAAGCAGTCCGAGCTAGATTGGAAGCAACTGGGCAAAAAAACAAAAGGGCAGCAGATAAAAAACGGAGGCTCAAGGTTTTCAACGAAGGTGATGAAGTAATGGTGTTTCTCAAGAAAGAAAGGTTTCCAGTCGGTACTTATCGTAAGCTTCAGCCTCGCAAGTATGGTCCATTCAAGATTTTACGAAAACTTAATGACAATGCTTATGTGGTAGATCTACCAGACGACATGAGCATCTCTTATACGTTCAATGTTGCGGACATCTATGAGTATCATGACGATGGTGTTCTTTATCCAGATGAGAAATCGGGGACGAGTTCTTTGGAGGTGGAGGAGACTGATGCATGAGACAGTTACAATACCTAATCTATTATAGCTTGCAAGATATTTTTAGATATTTCTTTTTTTAGTGTTTTCCTTTTTTAGTTACGATTCTAGTAATTTTCCTTATGTCTAGGAACTTCCTATTTTATGCTTTAGGGTTTCTAGGGTTTTCTCTATATAAAGAACCTTAGGTGCTATGTTTTAAGGACACTTTTATCATCACTATTAATCAAAGTCTTCGAGTTTTCGAGATTTGTTTTTTTCTGGTGGATTCCAGAGTTTTTTCTTCAAGTTTGACACCCGCGAACTTGAACCTTCAATTCTAAGACCAACGTTTGTTGACTTAGTGCATCCGACTACGTCAAGTGGTATCAGAGCAGGCAATCTCCACTCTTTTCAAAGCTTGAACAGCTATGGGTGATCAACCAGTAACCAGGGCCGACATGGAGGGTTTCAAAGCGAGTTTGAACGAATCAACCACGAACCTGGCAAATATGGTGGCAGCGTTAACTAATCATATTACAGCATTAACCAATCAGATTGCTAACGCAGGACAAGGAGGAGGAGAAGGAATGGGACGAAATCAGAATCGACAAGGCAGACACATACCAGTTGTTGAGGAGCCACCCCGAGTCCGACATGGTGGAAACAACCGATTGCCTGTTAGAAACAATCAATAACAAGGCAGGCATAACCGTGTCGCTGTGGAAGAGGAAGAGGCAGAACAAGGGAATCAAAATAATCAGGATTACAGAGTGAAAGCTGATATTCCATTGTTCTATGGTACTATGGGTGTCGAGGACTTTCTCGATTGGCAAATTGATGTCGATCGGTTCTTTGATGTTATGGAAGTCCCGGAGAGTAAACAGGTTAAGATGGTGGCTATCCGGTTAAAGAAGACTGCAGCTGTTTGGTGGGACAAATTGGCTATTCAAAGGCAAAGACAGAGGAAGGGTCCAGTTAGAACATGGCGCCGAATAAAGCAGCCAATGACTGAGCGGTTCTTATCGGAGGACTACGAGCAGATTCTATACAAGATGTACATTGATTGTGTACAAGGAAGCAGGACCGTGACTGATTATACAACAGATTTCTTACGTTTCTCTGAACGTAGTGACTTAAACGAAACAGAGAATCAGAAGGTGGCTAGATACATCAGTGGTTTAAAGGGCTCTCTTCAAGGGAAAATAGGGTTACAGACTGTGTGGACAGTTCAAGAAGCATCCAGTCTAGCCTTGAAAGCGGAATTGATGGAGAAATCATCTCGGGGTTTCATAAATTTCAGGAGACCCTCGATCCAGAACAACATCGAACCAGCCGGAGAAACGGACAAATGCGTGGTTAACAGAGATTCCAACTCTCATAACAAAGGAGCAAGTAGTTCCATTAGTGGCATTCAGAAGGACAAAGCACCCACTCCAAAACAGAACATTCCTTATGCTAGGCCAACCATCGACAAATGTTTCCGTTGTCAAGGAACAGGTCACAAGTCGAATGTTTGTCCCAGTAGGAAGATGGTTGCATTGCTAGAAGAAGAGGAAGACGACTTTATAGAGAATGAGGAGTATGAGGGAGTTGAATTTGCGGAAAAGGAATCTGCGGACAGAATCAACATTGTTTTACAGCGACTGTTGCTATCATCCAAAGAAGAGGGACAACGCAAGAATCTGTTTAGAACGCATTGTTCTATTCAGAACAAGGTGTGCAATGTGATTGTTGACAATGGGATCTCCGAGAATTTAGTTTCTCAAAAGTTGGTGGCATATTTGAAACTACCCACGACTCGTCATGAGAAATTTTCTCGGATGGGTGAAGAAAGGATCTAAAGTAGGGGTTAGTGAAACTTGCAAAATTCCTCTATCAATTGGTAAGCATTACAAAGAGGAGATAATTTGTGACATTTTGGATATGGATGTTTTCCATATTCTCCTTCGGCGACCATGGCAGTACGATAACGACATTACGCACTGAGGACGAGACAATGTGGTCATGTTTACATGGGGGAATTATAAGATTGCAATGGCTATTGTCAAGGATTTTGGTAGCATTGCAAAAGAGAAGAAGTCAAGCTTCCTAGTCATGTCGCATGATGATAAAAAACTTGACAAGGCTGTTAAGGAATCACAGTGTTTTTATCCGGTTGTGGTCAAGGGGTTGATGAGTGCCGTGATGGAGGAGACAACAACTCCATGTGAGGTGTTAGAAATTTTGGAAGATTACAAGGATTCAGTTGCTGAGGAACTACCTGAAAATCTGCCTCCTATGCGTGATATACAGCATCACATTGACTTGATCCCGGGTTCTAGTCTACCTAATCTTCCCCACTATCGAATGAGCCCTAAAGAGAATGAAATTGTACGAGAACATATTGAAGATTTGCTGAAGAAAGGGTTAATCCGCGAGAGCATGAGCCCTTGTGCTGTACCAGTTCTTCTTGTTCCAAAGAAAGGTAATCAGTATTGAATGTGTGTTGATTCTAGATCCATCAACAATATCAGAATCAAATACCAGTTTCCTATCCCTCGGTTGGAAGACGTGCTTGATGAGTTGAATGGATCAAAGGTGTTTTCCAAAATAGATCTTCGAAGTGGGTACCATCAGATTCGAATTACGCCTGTAGATGAATGGAAGACTGCTTTTAAGAGTAAAGACAGATTATATGAGTGGTTAGTGACGCCTTTCGGCTTGTCAAATGCACCTAGTACTTTCATGAGATTGATGAATCAGGTTCTCTGTCCTTTCATTGGGTCCTTTGTAGTAGTTTACTTCGATGATATTTTAATCTATAACAAAGCTAAGGACGACCATTTAGAGCATGTACGACAGGTGTTACAAGTCCTCCAAGAGAATCAGCTCTACGTGAATTTAAAGAAATGCACATTCTGCACAAGCCAGCTGCTGTTTTTGGGGTTTGTCGTTGGTGAAGATGGGATTCAAGTAGATGAAGCCAAAGTGCGTGCAATAAAAGACTGGGTCGTTCCCAAAACCGTAACTGAGGTACGCAGTTTTCATGGTTTGGCTACTTTCTACCGGAGATTTGTAAGAGACTTCAGTACTCTTACTACACCTATTACCGAATGCTTGAAGAAAGGGAAGTTTCATTGGGGACCAGAACAAGACGAGAGTTTTGCATTGATTAAAGAGAAGCTTTGTACTGCTCCTGTGTTAGCATTACCGAATTTTGATAAGATATTTCAAGTGGAATGCGATGCTAGTGGTGTAGGAATTGATGCTGTGTTATCTCAGGAGAAAAGACCAATAGCTTTCTTTAGTGAAAAGCTAAGCGAAGCACGACAGAAATAGAGTACTTATGATCAAGATTTCTATGCGGTATTTCGAGCTCTTCGACAATGGGAGCATTATCTGCTTCAGCGAGAGTTCATTCTGTTCATTGACCACCAAGCTCTGAAGTTTCTTCGCAGCCAGAAAGTGATACATAAGATGCATGCTCGTTGGGTAAGTTTTCTGCAAAAATTTCCTTTCATTATTCAGCATAAGTCCGGAGCTCTTAACAAGGTAGCTGATGCTTTGAGTAGAAGGGCACCTTAGCACATGAGATTGTGGGTTTCGAATTTTTGAAAGAGTTATATGAAAGTGATGCTGAATTCAAGGAATTATGGGACAAGTGCAACGGTAAGCATCATTCTGCAGACTTCCATATTCGCGATGGCTATCTTTTTAAAGGAGACAGACTGTGCATTCCTTGCTCATCGTTACGAGAGAAGCTGATCCGAGAATTGCACAGTGGTGGTCTTAGTGGTCATTTGGGACGGGATAAGACAATTGCAAGCTTGGAGGAAAGGTACTATTGGTCGCACCTTAGGAAAGACGCTGGAGCTATTGTTCGGAGGTGTTTTGTTTGTCAGGTTTCTAAGGGACAATCTCAGAACACAGGTCTTTACATGCCGTTATCTGTTCCTGAAGATATCTGGCAGGACCTATCTATGGATTTTGTGTTGGGGTTGCCGAGGACGCAACGAGGTGTGGATTCTGTGTTTGTTGTTGTCGACAGGTTTTCCAAAATGACACACTTCATTGCTTGCAGAAAGATCGCAGATGCAACTAACATAGCCAAATTGTTTTTTCGGGAAGTTGTGCATCTCCATAGGGTTCCGAAGTCAATAGTTTCCGACAGGGATACTAAGTTTCTCAGTCACTTCTGGATTACATTATGGAGAATGTTTGGAACAAGTTTAAAACGAAGCTCTACAGCTCATCCCCAGAGTGATGGGCAAACCGAAGTCACAAACAGGACGCTGGGTAACATGATCAGAAGTATTTGTGGTGATAAACCGAAACAATGGGATTTAGCTCTACCACAGGTCGAGTTCGCTTACAATAGTGACGTACATTCCGCAACAGGGAAATCACCATTTACGTTGGTATATACCTCTGTCCCGAAGCATGTGGTTGATTTAGTTCCACTACCGAAAGTTCCTGGAGTTAGTGCATCAGCTGAAGCTATGGCTAAAGACATTTTGGACACTAAAGAAGCAGTCCGAGCTAGATTGGAAGCAACTGGGCAAAAAAACAAAAGGGCAGCAGATAAAAAACGGAGGCTCAAGGTTTTCAACGAAGGTGATAAAGTAATGGTGTTTCTCAAGAAAGAAAGGTTTCCAGTTGGTACTTATCGTAAGCTTCAGCCTCACAAGTATGGTACATTCAAGATTTTACGAAAACTTAATGACAATGCTTATGTGGTAGATCTACCAGACGACATAAGCATCTCTCATACGTTCAATGTAGCGGACATCTATGAGTATCATGCCGATGGTGTTCTTTATCCAGATGAGAAATCGGGGACGAGTTCTTTGGAGGTGGATGAGACTGATGCAGGAGACGGTTACAATACCTAATCTATTCTAGCTTGCAAGATATTTTTAGATATTTCTTTTTTTAGTGTTTTCATTTTCTAGTTACGATTCTAGTAATTTTCCTTATTTCTAGGAACTTCCTATTTTATGCTTTAGGGTTTCTAGGATTTTCTCTATATAAAGAACCTTAGGTGCTATGTTTTAAGGAAACTTTTATCATCACTATTAATCAAAGTCTTCGAGTTTTCGAGATTTGTTTTTTTTTCTGGTGGATTCCAGAGTTTTTTTGTTCAAGTTTGACACCCGCGAACTTGAACCTTCAATTCTAAGACCAACGTTTGTTGTCTTAGTGCATCCGACTACGTCAATATTTGATCCACTCACACAAGAAAGTACCTTGATATAAAGGATTTAAGGATTTCAAGTAGCTGAACGAGAGGCTAACGGATAATTGTTAGCGGCTATGCATATATGATTAGGGGATGTTTCTCTTGATTATACTTCATCTGCAGCGCAATCTCTATTGATAAAAACCAACCTTTCAAAACCGTAACCTCAAGAATTAGACATATTGCATTAAAAACACATCTCATTCGATCCCCAAACCATCTTTATGTTTACTTTCAATGCTCAATATACTACTAATTTTCATTCACGAGTTGTGATAAAATTTGGAATACTAGTACAAAAATTTTATTTTGAAAATTTTATTTATTATTAATAAACTCATTTTATTTTCACTTCGAAATAAAAAATAAATAAAAAATATTTTAATTTGCTTTTAGGCATATTATTATTGTTTGACACCATTAATAAATGAGTTTAGACCAAATATATTTGAATCGAATTAAAAATAAGAGTTTTGTGTTTTCTTTTCCCCAAAGAATGATGTTGAAGATGAAAGTTGTTAAAAAAATGAAATGTTTCATTAATTTATATGTATAATATAACTCTTGAAATGACATATAATTACTTTACAAATTATAATACAATTCGACATGTTTTATAAATCAGACGTTAGATATTTTTTGCACATGGTATAAATTCTGTTTATGAAACATAATGTCATCTCGTAGCGAAATATAATGTGTTTATTTTAAAGCGTAACAAGCACATGTTTTAGTAATATATTATGTTTTGTAATATTGATTACCATATTTCGCAAATATTGAAAAAAACGGATTCTAACTAATACAATTCAAAAATTATATGTTCCCAACAAATCATTGGATTAATTCGTCACGTTTACATTGGAAAATTGTATTCACTATTTATTGATAAATGTAACGAATATAATTTATTATTTCGTTAAAATTCTAGCGAATTCCGTTTTACTTTTATGTTATAGTAGGTAAATTCTGGTGATATATTAAAATGAGAGAAATACTCTCATCACTTTGCAATCTAATATACTAATATTATAGTCTATGATAATATTTACGAACCGTAGTATAAACAAGTTGTGAAACATGATTTAACTAAGTTGTAAAAGATGTAATAAATAGGTCATGAAAGCAGAAAACTATAATATGGAAAACCCAAATTCGCAGAAACTTGTGAAATGATATCAAAGATTTTTTTGTGTGTGTTAATTTAAACATGTTTGTCATATTACGTATCGGAACAAGGGATCGAATATTAGATGAGTCAAGCGAAAGAACTTGATCTGAATGCAGGTTGAAGAAACTAGTACTTTAAAACAATAGTGTACATCATTCATAATTTGGACATAATAACATCTTTTGTGTCACTCCAAGAAACATGGGCTTTATATCTTGATTCAGTCACGAAAACATCTGATGTGCCATTCCAAAAACAAGGCTCACTCTCTTGATCAGATACCTGCATTATTTCCGAGTTCCAAAATTTATATGGTCTACCATATATGAAAAGACGAGATAATACTAAAGCTAATTTATTTATGGTTGCGAAATACAATATAATAAACTTGCCCGATGGATATTATTTATTCTTTCCCAAATGATAATTGGAAAAATATAATATATTACACTTGCAAAACATATCATTATATTTTTTTATTCTCACGGATATTTATGAAATATTGTATATTAAACTTGGTGTGTTAGATTTATGATACATATAAATAGTTATTGTTCCGAAACATTATATAATAACTTGTGAAATGTATTATAACATATGTAATTTTTATTTTATTTATATCGTCGGTGAGATGCATACGCTTATAAGCTCATTATAATGGTTTGAGATCGTAGAGTCTCGGACATTAAAAATGAGTACATGCCTATTTGGATACGATAGGTGGTATCCAAAAATAAATACATTTCATTTCTTATTATTTTAAATAACCATTAAGTTATATAAAATGCATGCTATTATCAAGTTGAGGATCACCGATAATATTGTGAAAGTTTTAGATTTTATTTTCAAAATAGAACTTTGTACTTGTATTCATTTATCAAAGCAACATGTACATCAAACCTAAGTATGTGACCTTCCTCAAAAAATTTAATACTATGGGACCATATACAAGCGGTGTTTGCGTACTAGTACATATTTTGAGGAAAAGCTTCAGAACACCTAACAACGACAATACGTGATTTTCTAACTATGCTAGATACATGGATCATCTATTATTTCTCTATTTCTTTTGTCATATTATATGCGTGATATGCCATACATAACGAGGTCGAATGTGGGCCGCATAAATTTTATCTCTAGATCGAAAACCAATTGGAGTATTATACTACATCGCATATACCATTCAGACGTAAGTTTCACTACTTAATTTGTTTATGTTTTAAAAATAAAAATGGATTATTAGGTTTTGAAATAATCATAAATATATTTGCAAAATTGGAATTAAAATATACATAAATGTGAAATATATTCGCAATATTAAAATAAATATAAATTTTTAAATTACAAGACACCAATTCATAGATCTAAACGAAATTAATTTGCAAAATGGAAATACTTTCATTAATAAAACAATTTATGAAATTAGGAGACACTAGTTTGCAAAACCATAATATCTTCAACAGAAAAACATAATTTGAAAAATGATAAAAATAAAATAAAATTGTAAAACATAGACTTATTAATTCAATGAGTTTATGAAATTTTAGGTTGTGTTTCAGCTATATTTAGCCATGCGTAATCTTTCTGTTTTGCAATATATAGTATTGTAAATTAATATAGTCTCCCATGTATATATATATGTAATATCACGGAACATTCCTTTGTTAACTTTTGTATCCAAACGATCTATTTTATTGTCTGATTGTAGGCTTATATTAGAATATAGTCCATCGACTATCGCATTTTCTTTTATTTAGTCCATCGACTAAAAAATCATCGGCCATGATCCATGGACTATTCAAAATCTATAAATTTAGTCCTCGCGCGTGGTCTCTTTCTTGGTCCAGTCATGTATCCCTATAGTTAAATGGTACGAATCTCATAGATAGTCCATCGACTTTTAATTCTATTTTTACCTTTTAAATTTAATATTTTTTGTTTGTTTTTTTTATTCTTCTGAAACCGAATGTCGCAAAATTTGCGATACTCTGTTAAAAAAAATAGTACCAATAAATGTATAAATTCATAACCGCAACTTTAGCAATGAACTAGAATACTTTTAATAACATTAAACCTTTACCTACGCGCTAAAATAACTATTATGTTTAGAATTTCTTACCGCATGTCATCCAAGGTCTTATGTGAAAGAAACACGAAACCTGATCAAATATTGTTTGAAACCCCATCATTCATTAACATTTAACAAGATAAAAAAATACAATTATAAGACCTCATATGACAAATGATGCAACATTGGAAGTAAACCATTACAATAACTTATCAAGATCAAGACACTGAAAACAACTTATTACTAAGCTAAAATATTTATCAGACACATAAAAATCTATTGCTTCTCCATTCATATCATAATAGCTCAAACCAAAGTTAAAAAAAAGTAGTTTCCCACTAAAACTATTAGTAAAAAACACTTTAAAAGCTTTAAAAGTTAAAAGAAAATTGGGAACAAAGTGTTTGCTTTTTATACCCACTGTCACATAAATCTATAATTATCACTATTTTTTTAGAGGGAATCTGCAGCCGCTACTCAACAAAAGCGCACAGGATAAACCCCCAATCTGACGCAATAGCATGATAACCAATGTCAGATAGTAAACCACACAAGGTGACATGCTCAAACAAAAAAAAAAACTTTTGTAGAGGGACTCGAACTCATAACCTTTGGTCACGAGCATGTCTTATTCCACCAACTCGGCTACCCTTTTCGGGGCTAACTGGATAAAAAACCATGTTTTGCCTAAAAAAGTTTATAACTTCAACAACTTCACCACTTAATAGACACTAATTTAGTTGATTAATTAAGATAAATAAACAAACAAACTTATAAAAAACAGTCTTCTGAACCATAACAAAACAAAGTTAAATCAAAATCTAATATTTTCTTTATAATACCCACAAGTTTTGTTTAAAGATTTACCCAAAATTATAAACTTACAAAAAACTTCGAATCAATAAAAAGAAAAAAAAAGTACATTGAATTGAAGCCAGATCTGGAAAACAAAGTGGAATTCAATAAAACAAATTAACGTTTTTTTTTTAAAATCGAATATCACAAAATTTGTGATATTCTGTTTTCAAAAGAATAAAAAAAATAAAAAAAAATAAAAAACAAAAAAACAAAAAATATTAAATTTAAAAGGTAAATATAAAATTAAAAATTTATATGTGAGTCTGGCTTAAATCAGGAAATAGTCCTCCGACTATCCCGTTTATTTTTTCATTTAGTCCCTCAATTTTAAAATCACCAGTGAAGGTCTCTAGACTTGTCAAAATCTATAAATTTAGTCTCTGACTTATAAGTTTTCTAAATTTAGTCCATCGACTTCATAAAATCTATAAATTTAGTCCATGATGAGGGTTTTTTTCTTAGATTCAAGGACTAAATTGATAAATTGTGCTAAATTGATGGATTAAACTTATAGATTTTGTGAAGTCGATGGACTAAATTGATTTTTTTGTAAGTCAAAGACTAAATTTATAGTTTTTGACAGGCTTAAATCGCTGCTTCATCCATTGACTATCACGTTTTGTGTCATTTAGTCCCTCGACAAAAAAATCATGGGTGAGGATCCCTTGATTATCAAAAATCTATAATTTCAGTCACCGCGCGTTGTATTCTTCCTGATTCTGCCACGTGTCACCATAGTTAAATGGTTCTTGTTTCAAAAATAGTCCCTCGACTTTTAATTCCATTATTACCCTCAAAATTTAATTTTTTTTTATATTCTGAAAACAGGATATCGCAAAATTTGCGATACTCTGTTTAAAGAAAATATGCAAATATCGATACTCTGTTTAAAGAAAATATGCAAATGGCAAAAATCTCTTATATTTATTATATTCAAGTAAAAAAAAGAACGCGTGCTTGTAATACTGATTTGATGAAACTGTGAAGATTCAAGTCATTGATGAATAGTTCGTCAGTCGGCCTTTTTCCAATGAACATTTCCAGTAAGAGGATCCCATAGTTGTGCACATCACCGGTGGTTGATGGGTGACCACCATATCCATACTCTAGAAATTATAGAAAACCATGAAAGGGTAAAGCCGGAGTCTCTTAACTCGACCTACATGGCTGGAAATAGAAAAGTAATTACTTTTGATTTAAAAATTTCATACCTGGTGCAGCATAGCCAAGTGTACCTTTGATCCCAATAGATTTGAGTTGATCTGTGAAATATTCCTGACCGGGTATAGACGGGAGCCGAGCCAAACCAAAATCACTTACATGTGCAACAACGTCATCGTCTAAAAGAACACTGTTTGGTTTTAACACTAGACCACCAATTTAAGTGTAGGTAGGCGTTTATATTTTGACATTAAGATTTGATTTATGTTGTTGCAGAGGCTATACAATTTAGGTGCTTCAAAATTCGCGATAATATTGGTGAACCCGATCGGGTGCTACCCAACGACTAAGCTGAACCTACAAATCTCAGGAAATGGGTGTGTCGAGTATATGAATAGAGCTGTTAACCTCTTCAACTATAACTTGCAAAGCTTGGTGCAAGATCTCAAAGCTGAAATGCCCGGTTCCAAACTTGCTTTTGTTAACTCTTACAAAATTATGATGGACATCATCAAAAATCCGGTAGCCAACAGTAAGATTCTATTTATCCAACACATTTCCATAATATGCCCAACTCATTTCGATAATATGCCTGACGACATATATACATATATTTACAGGTTTTAAGGAAAGGTGGGAAGAGACATGTTGTGAAACTGGAACGCGTGGTGTACTATGCAAGATTAGAGGAAAGGTATGTCCAAACACGACAGAGCATGTGTTTTTCGACGGGGTGCGTCCCACAGAAACTATTAATGTCAAAATAGCCCACAAGGCTTTTGCCTGGCCGGCACTCAATTGATATGTTGAAACTTCGAATTTAGTGTATCTTCAGTTCGGTGTAAGAAACAATTCATAAAGAGTATAACAGAGTATCGCCATTTGCGCATTTTCTTTAAACGGAGTATCACAAATTTTGCGATACTCTGTTTTCAGAATATAAAAAATAAAAAAAATAAAAAATATTAAATTCTGAGGGTAAAAATGGAATTAAAAGTCGAGGGACTATTTGTGAGACAAGAACCATTTAACTATAGTGACGCGTGGTAGAACCAGGAAGAATACCACGCGCGGGGACTGAAATTATAGATTTTTGATAGTCAAGGGACCCTCACCCGTGATTTTTTTGTCGAGAGACTAATTGACACAAAACGTGATAGCCGAGGGACGAAGCAACGATTTAAGCCGTTTTTGACATGTTCAAAGACCTTCACCGGTGGTTTTAAAGTCGATAGACTAAATGAAAGAAAATGGGATAGTCGATGGACTATTTCCTGATCTAAGCCTTTGAGACTCGTACCATTTAACTATCGAATACGTGACTGAACCAAAAAAATACAACTTGCGTAGATTAAATTTATAGATTTTGAATAGTCCAAAAAACCTGATTGATAATTTTCGAGTTGCGAGGTTGAATTAAAAAAACGATAATCAAATTTTTTATGTATGAGGGTTCCAAGAACTCTCTGTATTCTTCATACTCTGTTTTAAGTTTCCGAGCTTTTATCTGCTTCTATGATTACTTATCATGGATTCCAATAGCAAAACTGATTGTGTTTTGGAAGAATATCATGCTCTTTCCACAAAAAATTCATTCAAAAACCATCATAGTCAATTTCAAATCAAGAAAACCTTTGCTGATGCTGTTAAACCAAGAAACATAGCCCCTGATATTCGAGATTGTACCAGAATACACCAAGGAATATAAAGATCATTATTCTGTACAATATAGTAAGGAAGTGAAAGACTTGTTGATTCAACAATCTAAAATTACCCTTGTGGGTAAATTTAGCAGTAGAATTCCTAAATCAGTAATGAACGGATTCTTGAATGCTTTAAAGTTTAAAAGATCTTACAGTTTTGAAATGTTGGATGCTCATCACATTCTTTTGGAATTCAGCCTGAAAGATGATGTTAGCCACCTCTAGTCCATCAATGTTTCGAATGTCAATGGATCGATGATGAAATTGCTTAGATGGAGCCCGGGTTTCAACAAAAAATATGAAAAATCCTCGAACGTTGATCTGGGTCCGATTTGAAAGAATCCATGAGTTCCTTTATAATTATTCTGTCATAAATGATCTTGCTGCTACCATATGAACCCCTTTCAAATTTATTGTTCCTAAAACCAACAGAGCTTACAATAATGTATGTTATGCTCAAATTGAAATTGGCATTTCAATAAAGTTAAAACACAGAATTTGAATTGGATTTGGCTCTAATGATGGATGCTGGATTTCGATAAGTTACAAAAATGTTCCCGTTTATTGAAATTCATGCTTCCATATAGGACACAAATAATCTGACTACAAGAAATCTAAAAGGATTGATTCAATAGAAGAGAAGAAAGAGGAGAAGAAATAATATATGCCAGAAGAGCCTAATCACAACAATGAAAATCAAATTAGTGAAAACCAGAAGGTGAATCTAATTCAGAATGAAAGAAACTCCCACCAACAAACGCAAAATTTCAGCAAATTATACAGAAAGAAGATCAAATCCATTGTTATTAAAGAAGACAAAGACATAAAGACAGAGACCAGTGAAATCCAACCCCATCAGGATCAAAACACGCAAAGCCTAAGCAACAAAAGCCAGAATTACTGAGAAAACAAAGAAAATGATTCTAGTATAGCAAATGATAACTTGGAAATAATTGAAGCCTTTCAAAAGTTGGAAAGTATTTACACTCAAACCAGCCTAATTGATGAAGATAACTTCATAACTCCAGATTGTGACAACATTGGAAGCAGTAATGTTACTCAAAGCAAAAGCAATCCTCCATATGATCAAGATTGTAACACTATCATCAGCAGAAAATTGTATTCTACAAAGAAAGACAGGAAAAGTAACAAATTGGTCATTAATTCTCTAAAGAAAAATGGGAACAAACAACAACTAAAATCTCTATCTGATAATGATAATGATAATTAGTTGGAATGCTATATGTATTAATAACAAGCCCACTTTGAGAATGCTTTATTCTATGGTCCATATTGAAAAGATAAAGATTTTGGCTATTTAAAAGCTCATGTCTGGTGAGGATAAAAGTAGCCTGAGGGTAGGCTGGTAATTTCAAGTGGAGTTTTAAGGCGGCGTGAGGGTGTTTCAGGGTGGTGTGAAGGTGTTTCAAGATATTTCAAGGTGGAGAGAGAATTGAGCAGCTTGGCAGCATTCAATTTTTTGTTACCCATAGTTAATGCTGGTGGTTGGGTATTTATAGTATGTAGTTTGGGCCCTTATGGGCTTTCGGGTCAAGTTTAATGGACCCGGGTCATGTTTAAAGATCCATGAGTTTTAAGTAGATGAGCAGGTAGCTTAATCAGATAGTGTTTAGGTATTTTAGTACTTTAGTCATAGTTCGAACTGCTTTAGATTTGCAGTGTTCGAAGTCATCTGTCCGATTCAAAAGTCCTGTCCGAATTAAGCTCTTGGAGTATGTCTGGTTTACGGAGAGATTTACTTTGGAATGCCCTTCCGGGGAGCACTCCGAATTCAGACTCATCAGGAGCCCCTTTTTTAGGTATTTGAACAAGTATCCTTGTCAAAGAACTGAAAAACAGTCCGATTCAGGAAGTGGTTTATCAATTCGGAGAGAGTTGAGAACAGAACCGGACATACCAAACGTTACGAATTCCAAACGGTTCTTGTCAGAGTTAGTGGGACACGTGTCACTCTCTGGTTGGTCTCTTTAGCCGTTTTTTCTCCTTGAAAGTTGCACCACTTTCTCGAACAAGTTACCTCTTTAAATGCTATTAATGACATCAGCGCCGTCTTTTAATCATTGCCCAACTTTTCGGATTCTCCTAGGAATCAACCCCTTTTTTATATTTACTATAAATTCTTTTCATCTTTCACAGTCTCACTATCTCTTTCACTTTGCCATTTCACCCAAAGCTTTATCCCTCTAAAACCTAAAAATTTCCTTAGTTGTTTATGTTCACAGCAAGAACAGCACTGATCAAGGGCGGTTGGCTTAATCTCTCAGAATTGGAGAAAGCTCAAAAGGTTGAAAAAGAGAAAAGACTTGCAGCAGGGCTTCCAGCGTCGCCTGTCGAGAAACCAACCCTTTCAATCGAAGAATCTGACAGAGGTTCATCTTCTTCTAAAGGTACAAAACCTAGAAAACTCTTTCAATCAACGCTCTCCCCCATAGTATCTGGCTCTTCAGTCCAAGAGTCGATCCCTATTGTTGAACCGGGGGTCACTGTCACAAGTGTTAGGAAAAAATCCACTTTCATTGCTATGGGGTCCGACTCCGACCATTCTCCAGATAAACTAATCATGAAAAGACCAAGTAGATTGGTTAAAGGGCTTCCTTCTAAAAGTACACCCTCAAAATCGGGGGCGAAAAATAGTGAATCAGGGTCCGGGGCAACCATTAGGACTCTCCGGGAAAGGCCGGTTGGTCCGGAGGCTAGCAGCCCACTACCTCCCAAAGAAACTTCGACCTCAGAAACTCAGACTGAGGTGAGAACTCAAAAACATACAAAGAGCCAACAGTCCGGAGGATCAGCTGTGCCAAGCTTCATCCCTCCCCGGGCTGTTTCTGCAGAAGCTCCCCCAACAATAATGGAGGAGAGGATGGAAGACTCCACTGAGGAGGTTAGGTTTGAGTCCGAGTCTTCCGGACAAGCTGAAACTGCTATAGTTGTTGCTAAGAAGGGCAAAGAGGACTTGTATCTGAGGCGTCCGGACCTGCCGGAGAGCCTCGAAGGGAGAGTAGGGCCCTGCTTTCACAAGGTAGAGTTCAAATATCTTTTATCTCTGTTAAAGACCAAGTATGCGTTCATTCATACTAGAGATCTGGGACGACTGCATACTAAGTAGGGGATCCCTGAGAATGTAAAGATTCGAATTCCCATCGATCCAGAGACCCCGATGGACTGCAAAAGAAATGAGATAGTCTTCTTTACGGAGCTATTCAACTGGGGACTTAGGTTCCCACTGGACCCAGAGATAGTGCGCTATTTTCATTTGGTCAAGCTATGTCCAACACAGCTAAGCCCCAACGGTTGGTACACCTTGATGTCATGTATTATGACGTCTAGGCTATCCGGAATTCCTCTTCCTATGGAAGAGTTTGCAGCTGTGGCTAACTTGTGCAAACACCATCAGTTCCCCTTTTACCATTTCAACATGGGGAATGATCTTAAAGCTGTTGACGATCTCCTGGAGTCGGAGAGCAAGTGGAGGAGCCAGTTCCTGTTCGTCAGTGGCTCATGGGAGAATGACAAGAAAATTAAAACCGGGGAGAATCCTAGCCTACTTCGAAGTAGATGGAGGAGCGATCGTAAGTTTTTATTCTAAGTCTCTGTTCGAACCTCTCTTTCCTTTAAGTTTATACTAATCAGTTTTTCTTTTGTTTTGTCAGAGCTGCCAAAGGACTTCGGGGACTATCTGAAGGCCGGACAAGTCACCTGTGGCAAGCTCAACGCTTGGGCCGCAGAGAACTGGGAGAACCGGTTTCATAAAGCCTTCACTCCTGGAAACCTAGCGAGGTCTCACCTGTGGAACACCACAGGTCGAAGAGACTTAACCTGGGAGGAGTTCTCCACCCCACCTGATGAAGATGTTGTGCTGAGAAGGTCTCACGAACTGGATGGGACCCTCTTCCTTCCTGCCCGGGCCAAAGCCCCAAGTAAAATGAAGGGCAAGAAGAAGAAAGGCAGGAAAGCGGTAGAGGATACTGAGAAAGAGGCCCCAACAGACGCAGAGGTGGCAGCCCAGGTTCAAGTTGATGCAAACCTTCTACAGGTGGTAGAACAGGAGGGCGAGAAACAAGGAGTGAATCCCCCAAAACCGACAAGGGCTTCGAAACGGGTCCGTAAGCAAGCAAGTGACAGTGCTGACAGGGAAGTTAAAAAGAAAAAGACATCCCAAGGAGAAGAGCTCGCTCTCCGGGATCCGGAGCCCACTTTCCCAACTGACCCGACGTTAGCCGAAGAGATCCCAGGGAATCTTAATGAAGGGATTCCAATGGAATTCCATACTGATGAGGTCGAAAGGGGAGAGATTAACATGGATGAAGTGGACGTCACCGGTCTTGGTGAACTAGGTGATTATTTCCTTGGCCTGTCCAGAGATGAATTCGCAGGGCCATATGTTCCCCCAAGTAGTTCCAACACAGTGAACTTCAATGGTAAGACTTTTATGGTTTCCAGTGAGAGGGACATCATAGCCCATTCTCTCCTTAGCAACGTGCAACCAGTACTTACTTTGGAAAGGCAAGTCCGAAGTCAGGCAACCACCATCAAAGACCTCAAGTCTGAGAAGGAGAAGCTGTCCGATGACCTCAGGACTGCTGCTACTAAGGTTGATATGCTTAAGGAGTCGAACGAACAGCTAAAGAAGAATCACAATGAAAGCAGCACAAAAGTTGCTTCTTTAGAAGAGACCGTAAAAGATCTCCGGGCTAAGCTGTCCGGACTGGAGAAGGACTTGACAGCCTCAAGAGGGGAGACTGCAGCAAAGGAGAAGCTTGTCACCAATCTGACCACTGACAAACTTGCCTTAGAGAATGCAGTGAACCGGGCTGTTGAAGAGAAAGATGCTTTGGTGAAGGATCAAGAGGCCATGATCAAGGCCAAAATCAATGCTTATGCCAGGGAGATGATACGGAGTGAAGAATTAATGATCGAAAAGGTGAAGTCCGATATGGTCCTCCTGTTTCACGAGAAGTTCCCGAAGAGGAGACTAGGGGACTTATGGCGCTATGTGGATGACGATGATCTCCCATATTGGACCATGGTTGATGAAGGGTACACCGATGTGTCCTCGTCTGGTGACGAAGAGGAAACCGGGGAGAGCCCAGGTGAGGATGAGATTGACCCCAAAGGTAAGAAGATTGTCGAGGAGAGGAGCGACATCAAGGGCAAGAAAAAGGATGAGGGTGAGCCATCTTCAAAGGCTCAACCTTAATTTATAATTTGTTTTGTTTATCTTTTGTTTGAACTAAAGTCCTTGGAAGGCCAAGGCACCTTTTTTGTGATGGTGTCCGTATTATTCGGACAGATTTTTGTACTGTGCCCAAACATGTTCAAAAAGTCCTTGGAAGGCCAAGGAAACTTTAAGTTGTTGAATGAATGCTTTTATTTTACTCAACCATCTTCTTCTTTTATTATTTGTCTCACTTTAGACAGCTAGAATTTAAGTAGCTTTAAGTTATTGTATTGTGAGAGTGTTTAGTTTCTCTGGCTAGTATTTAAGTAGCCTTTAGTTCTTTCAGTCCGGGTAGTATGATAAACAACATAATTTTGCAAAAACTTAGAAAATTATTGAAGAAAGCATCAAGTTTTATTGAAAGCTCTCCGTGGCGCCGAAGAGAGGAAGCGGTATGCCCCCAAATATTTACATGGATGTTTAAACAAGTAAATATTTACATAAGCTTTACTCCAAGTACATTCGAAGGTGTTCAATATTCCAAGGGTGAGTTAAAACCCTGCCATCTTTGTCTTCCAACCAGTATGTCCCAGGCTTGATTCTTTCAACCACAGTATACGGACCCTCCCAAGTTGGGGCCAGCTTTCCGAAGAGCTTTTCCTTGGTATGCAAGAAAACTTTTCTCAATACTTTATCTCCTGGTTGAAAATCCCTTCTTTTAACTTTAGAAGCAAACCTGGTTCTCATCAAGCCTTGATAATGTGCCATTCTAAGATGAGCTTTTACACGCCTTTCTTCAATTAAATCAAGTTGATTTCTAATTGTCATCTCATTAGCCTGTCCGGAGAAGTTATGAACACGAAAGGAGGGGAGTGTCTTCTCTATGGGAGCTACTGCATCCATCCCATAAACCAAGGCAAAGGGGGATTCTTGTGTTGCAGCCCCAGGTGTTGTCCGGTAGGCCCACAGGACCTCTTGTAGATAACTAGGCCACTTCCTAGCAGCCCCTTCTAAGTTTTTCTTTAAGCCGGACAGTATTGTTCTATTAGCCACCTCAACTTGCCCATTGGCCTGTGGGTGGAAAGGTGAAGAAAAGCAATGCTGAATACCCCTTGAGGCACAGAAGCTCTCCATCTCTCTATTATCAAACTGTGGCCCATTGTCTGTTGTTATCTTCTGGAGGACACCAAATCTGCAACATATATAGGACAAAATGAATTTTATAACAGCTTTTGATGTCGTCCCTGCCAAGGGTGCTGCTTCTATCCACTTTGAAAAGTAGTCAATGGCTACAATTATGGTTTTACGCCCTCCGGACGCCACAGGGAGAGGCCCAACTAAGTCCAATCCCCATCGAGCAAAAGGGATGGGCTCAGAAATTGATTCCAAAGGAATGGCTGGTACATGAATTTCATTGCTGTACCTCTGACATGGGTCACACCTCCTTACCAGCTCCTTAGCATCTTTCATAATTGATGGCCAATAATATCCGGAGAGAAGCACTCTTCTTGTCAAAGCTCTAAATCCACAATGGGCTGATCCCTCACCATCATGCAATTCAGAGAGAACCATTTGTGACTCATGATCCCCTAAACAACGTAGGAGAGGTTTGCTATAGGACTTTTTGTACAAGACTTCTCTAATCATAATGAAACCACGAGCCCTGTGTTTCAATGTTCTGGCTTGTGATTTATCCAAGGGCACAATGCCATCGGACATATATTGCATTAGAGGAGACCTCCAGTCTTGAGGCCGGTTTACTTGTATTTCAAAGACTTCCTCTTTTTCACCTTCATCAAGTTGAATAGAAGGGCTTTCAAGCACATGGATCCATGGGTAGGACTCCGTATATGCAATCGTTGCCAATGAGTCTGCTAATTCATTCTCTGCCCGGGGGATGTGCTCATAGACAACAGCTTTAAACTTTGACACTTCATTTTTAAGGAGGAGCAAGTATTTGATCAATTGCTCCTTTCTGGCCTCTGACAGGCCCAGAGCATGGTGGACAAGCAATTGGGAGTCACTTAGTAGCTTGACCCTTTTTGCTCCACAGATGTATGCCAATTTTAACCCAGCTATAGCTGCTTCGTATTCGGACTCATTATTGGATGCCCTGAAAGCAAAACAAATAGCTTGGAACATGTTGTCCCCATAGGGGGAAGTGAGACATATTCCTGCCCCAGATCCCATGGTACTGGATCCTCCATCTGTTCGGACAATCCACACTTTTTTGTCTTTTGAATCAGCAGGTTGTTCTGAATCCCTATCAGAATGGAATTCGACCAGAAAATCAGCCACAACTTGAGCTTTTACTGCTGTCCGAGGAGCAAAGTCTATGTCGAAGTCCCCCAACTCTACTGACCATTTTGTCATTCTGCTTGAAATGTCTGCTTTTTGAAGGACATTCTTTAAAGGGAAAGATGTCCGGACAACGACAGGATGAGCCTGGAAGTAGGGCCTCATTTTTCTTGCAGCTATCACCAAGGCCAAAGCTAGTTTTTCAAGTTTCAAGTAACGCCTCTCAGCATCAATCAAGCTTTTGCTGATGTAATACACTGGGTGAGGATACCCATCAACCTCCCTTACTAACACAGCACTGATGGCACAACTTGAAACAGCCAGATATACAAAAAGAGTCTCCCCATCGACTGGTTTTAACAAGGTCTTGGGAGAGGACAGATGCTTCTTGATTTCATTGAATGCCTCATCACACTGTGGTGTCCATTCAAACCCCTTTGCACCCTTCAAGGTTTGAAAGAATGGAGCACATCTGTCCGAAGACCTGGAGATGAATCTGTTCAAAGCTGCCAACCTCCCCGTTAATCGCTGTACTTCTTTAATGTTTCGAGGAGGCTCCATTTGGAACAAAGCGTTGAGTTGGTCCGGGTCGGGTTGTATTCCATGCTCACTTATGATATACCCTAAGAACTTCCCGGACTGCACTCCGAACACGCACTTTTCAGGGTTTAATTTTAAATTCACTTTGGCCAAGTTGGCAAAAGTCTCTTGGAGGTCGGACAAGTGCAACTGCTCATCCAGGCTTTTCACCATCATATCGTCAATGTAAACCTCCATATTTCTTCCAATTTGATCAGCAAATGCCTTATTGACCAACCTTTGATAAGTAGCCCCAGCATTTTTCAAACCAAAGGGCATCACCTTGTAACAGTGTAAACCTCTATCAGTAACAAAAGTGGTATGCTCTTGGTCTTTTGGATCCACTTGGATCTGATTGTACCCGGAGAATGCATCCATGAAGGAGAGTAGCTTGTTCCCTGAAGTAGAGTCTACTAACTGGTCTATCCGGGGAACCGGATACAAGTCTTTTGGACAAGCTCGATTGAGGTCTGTGAAGTCAATGCACATACGCCATTTACCATTCTTCTTTTTTACCAAGACAGGATTGGCAGTCCACAACGGGTACTGAGATTATTTAATGTGCCCCATCTTTGTGAGTCTGTCAACCTCCTGTACAATGACATCAGCCTTTTCTTTTGAGAAAGCTCTCCTTTTTTGTACCACTGGTGCCACATATCTCCGGACTGATAGGTGATGGGAAATCACCTCTGATGGAACTCTAGTAACATCAGCATTGCACCAAGCAAAAACATGCTGATGGTCTTTCAAGAATTTCAACATTCCTTCTTTCAACATTGGTGGCATTTTGGATCCTATCTTGACATTTTTTCCTTCTTCTAAACAATGTGTTTCAACCTCCTCAACTGGGATCAGCACTCCGGGGGTCTCTCTAGGGTCATCAATTTCACCCTCAGCCCCAGAAAGGCCCTCAAACTGCTATTGGTCATTTATACGGACTGCCCCCAGCGTTCGGGGAGCCAAGGCAATGGCATAACATTCTCTTGCAACTTTTTGGCTGCTCCGGACAACCCCAACCTGCCCCTGAACAGCATATTTCAGACACTGATGGACTGTCGAAGCCACTGCATGCATCCTAGAGAGCCATGATCTCCCTAGAATAGCATTGTAACAGGTGGGACAATCCACCACAATGAAGAGTATTCTAACCATTTTCTTGAAAGGGCCCCTGCCCAACAACACTTCTTCTTCAAACTCCCCGATCACATCGGCTGAGCTGCCCGTGAAGCCCACGATTGATCTGTCCGACTTTTGTATCACAGCTGGATTTCTCATTTTCTTGTAAGTGTTTAGAAAAAGGATATTGGCAGAGCTTTCAGTATCCACCAAAATTCGCCTTATCTCATTGCCCCCTATAGACGCTCCTATGACAACAGCATCCTCATGAGGGCCAGCAATATCTCTCAAATCATCCTCATCGAAAACTATGAATGTGAATGAGTTTGGAGATTGATAGGATGTCATGCCTCCTTCTAGCCGGGAGGCCAAGTTATGAACATGTCTTTTTCTTGAAGAGGTGGTAGGAGCTATCATAGTGTCCCCTCCGAAGATTGTCAGTGACTCGAAGAATTTAATGAGCCCGGAGACTGATCTAGAACGCTCCTCAATAGAACCCACTCTGTTTCTGGTTGGATCAGGATCTAAATACTCGGACTCCACGTCAAACCTTTCAACTATTACCATAGCCCCCTCCGGGGCAGCGTTGCTTGGACCAACCCTATGAGTGTTGTCAGGCCTGTTGCCTCCTCTTCTTTTAACGTATGCACCCAAGTTTCCTCTTTCAATCAAGTTCTGTACCTCTTGTTTCAGCGCTATGCAATCATCGGTGGTATGGCCAATATCATTATGGTATTGGCAAAAGGAATTATTTCGATGTTCTCTGGGAGACTGCAAGGTTGCCGGTCTCCGGTAGTGTACTTCATCTTTTGTTTTCTCGAAAATGGTTGCCACACTTTCTTTGAGCTCTGCAAACCACTCCGGTTGGACCCACGACCCTCTTTTATTTCTAGACTGTTGACTTTGTGCAGGAGCAGCTGGTTGAGACTGAGCCTTTCCCCTTCCATGCCCCTGTCCGGTTTCTCTTGCTTTGTTCCCGGACTGGTTTTGATTTGGAGTTGGTGCCACCGGGGTGGATCTCACTTGTCTGTGCACCCTGGTTTTTTTCGTTTCATCAACATTTATTTGCTTGCCAACTTGGTTCAGCAATCCTCCCCAGGTCATGGCTTTCTTCCTGGTCACCGAATCGGCCAGGTTGCCTGGGTTCAAACCTTGTCTCAGGGATGCTATTGCTACCTGTTCAAAGCAATCAGCCAACCCATTCTTTGTGTTTACAAAACGACTTATGTACTCCTTTAACGACTCATTTGGCTCTTGGGCACAATGGATTATTGTGTCTCCATTGCCCTTCAGCTCCTTACTTCCCACAAACTGCCTTCGAAAGGCCACCCAAAAAGTATCAAAGTCTTTAATACAACCCTGAGGCAGGCTGTTGTACCATTTCAGAGCACTCCCCGTAAAGGATTGGGAGAATGCCCTACAGAGTAGTTTATCATCATCATCAAAGTTCATCATGAAGTTCTTGAATTGCTCCAGATGATTGTCCGGATCAGTACTGCCATCATACTTCTCCATCTTGGTGCTATCAAACCTCTTTGGGAGGTTTCCGGATAGGATTTTAGAAGACAGTGGAGACTGCCTCCAATTCCTTCCACGACTAAACACGGTATCCTCATTAGGAGTTGCAAAGATACATGGCTCATCATGGAAGGCAAAAGGATCCATCAGCATCTTGTCTGTATACCTCCGGTGGTGAGATGACCCTTTTCCTATATGCCTCTTCATTCTTCCATGGTGATCTCTTTTCCTGGAATACTTCTTAACTTGCTTTTGTTTCTTCTTGGTTCGTCCCTCATCACTGCTAGAGGACAAGGACTTTTCATTTCCCTCACTGTCCGAAGAGCTGTCCGAAGACTCTGAACTCGAGTCAGAACTCTCCACAGGCTTGGACCGGTGAGATTTTTTAGAACTGGCATGCGTCTTCTTAGTGCTCTCATGAGTTTTGGAAACCCCATGCTCTCTTGGGTTATCGGTGTGGTGAGCAGCTGATGCTTTGGATTTCTCTTTCACGCCCATCTTGGCTTTTTCAGCCCTCAGAGCTTCTATCTCAAGTTTTAATCTGTCGCGCTCTTGGACAGTATACTCCTCATTCTCTTCCACCACTTCGAGCAAAGCTGGTGGAAGCTCTGGATTATCCGGATTCATTCGGACAGAATTTCTTTACTTGGTTTTGAATATATTGCAAAAGTTTCTTAGATTTTGTTCAGCAGAACTGAAATCTGATCAAAAAATGGTGCTCTGGATTATTTTGGCAATATATTCAAAAAATGTTAAAGCTAGTGCTGATGAAGTTAAAAAGCTGGAAATCCTTCACTACATGACCAATGATCAAACCTCTAAAGTTGATCTATCTAAAGCTAACAGTCTTCACATTAAAGCACTTAGAAATGAGGAAGACTACTGGAGATAAAAGTGCTACAACAGTTTGCTTAAGGATGGTGATGGCAACACAAAGCTCTTTCATGCTTATGTTAAAAAAAGAAGAAGAAGGAATGTGACTAAGGGTATCAAAGAGGGTAATACGTGGATTTATAATCCTGATGATATTGGTAAATCTGCTGATTGTTTTTTCAAAAACAATCTTACATCTAATTCTTACATGAATAAGAAAGATGAGAATAAAAGGATGCAGGCCTATACTTGATAATATCCCCAGGCTTGTTACTAAGAATGATAATGATTCTCTGCTTAAGCCTATTAATAATGATGAAGTATGGAGCATCATTAACACCATGAGCAATGACAGCGCTGCTGGCATTGATGGATTTAATATTCACTTTTTCAAAACCTGCTAGAATGTTATCAATATAGATCTCCGCAATGTCATTAATTCTTATCTTCTTGGTAACAACATCCCCTCTGGTGTATTTGTTACTGGGATTTGCCTGGTTCCTAAAATAGAAAACCCTACTAGCTAGCAAGAATTACAGACCCATAGGTTTGTGTTCAATGTTTAACATGATTCTTTCCAATCTTGTTAACTCGAGGCTAGCCAATATATTGCCTAACATTATCTCAAACTATCAAGGAGCTTTTGTTAAAGGCAGGCTTATTCATGAAAATATTTTGATAGCCAAAGAATTGATCCATGATATTAATAGATAACCCCAAAAGAGGAAATATTATAATTCAATTTGATATGTCTAAAGTCGTTGATAGAATGGCTCATTCTTTTGTTCTTAATGTTTTATCCAAATTTGGGTTTTTTGTTGATTTCAGTAGTCTTATTGAGAAGATGATTGTTGGAGTTAACATTTCTATCCTTATAAATGGGTCTGTAGTTGGCTACTTCCATCAGAAGAAAGGCTTGAGGCAAGGAGATCCTTTATCTCATAGCCTCTTCATTCTTGCTGAGGAAGTGTTAATCAGAGGGTTATATATATTTTTTTAAAACCAATAACAGTATGCTTTATGCCTCGAGAACAAACCTGATTGTCCCTTGCCTGGTGTTTGCTGATGATATTCTACTGTTTACTAATGGCTTGAGCTCTTCCATAGACAATTTAAGCAGGCTGTTAGAAAAGTATCAATCAGTTTCTGATCAAGCAATGAATAAGGACAAAACTAAGCTGAATACCTCATCCAGAATGAACCAATCCAGGATTAATAGTCTGAAGCTTTTGACTGGATTCTCTGTGGATAAACTTTCTTCAAGCTACTTGGGGATCACACTATGTGGAAACAACAAATGGAAGAATTTCAATCCTATTTAGATAAAGTAAATGACAAAATTAATGATTGAGACTCTAATTATTTGTCCTATGGTGGCATAATGACTTTGATCTCCTCTGTTTTGCTTCCAATAACATACTATTGGATGCAAAAGAGTCTAATTCTTAAAAATATTATTAAAAGATTGGAAACTAATCTTCAACAGATTTATGTGGAGATCAAACTACAATGATAAGTCTATCCACTGGTCTAACTGGAGCTTTATTTGTAAGCCTTTTGAGGAAGGATGGCTGGACATCAAATCATTGAATGCCATTCAACTCACCTTCTCTCAAAAGCTCTGGTTCCTTTTTAGGAAAAAAACTGCATATGGTCCAATATACTACATAACATTTATTGCCCTAATAGTCATCCTCTTAAAGTTAATTGTAAAAATTCAGGTTCCTTGGTATGGAAGAGACTTACTAGAGTTAAAGATCTTGCTGAGTGTAACATTAAATGGATCCTTGGAAAAGACAATATGAATTTCTGGCTTGAAGACTGTCATAACTTCCCTCATTTATCCAATCCCTCTAACTCCGATTCTAATAACTGATACCTTGAAGCTCAAGTTAATTCTTTCTCGAAGAATAATGCCTAGGACAACAACTTCCTTGAAAGTTTTCTTCCCTGTGACAGGATTAATCAAATCAAAAAGTTCAAGATCAATCATGATATGGAAGATAAAATGATATGAAAGCATTCCACTAACAATAATTTCAACACCAATCTAACTTGGGAAAACATCAGAATCAAACATAACAAGTCCAGCCTTTTCAAGAAGATCTGGAACCACAAAATCCCCATGAAGTTTTTTTTCCTTTGCTGGAAACTTGTTAATAACTTTATTTCTACTGATGATATTTTAATGAAAAGATATTGTCTTTATTGTTTCCAAATACCAGTTGTGCAACAACTATGAAGAGAAAAACCATCTCTTTGCTAGTTGTAGCTTTGTGTGGTAGATTTAGAACTATTTTAGTTCATTATTCAAAATTAAAATCGGTCGTCATATGATTATTACCCATGTAATTCGAATGTGGTTTTGGTTTTCTAAAAACAAATTTCACATAACTCATATAATTTCTCAAGTTATCTGGTGGACTATATGGAAAAATAGAAACAATTCGAAATTCAAAGGCAATCATGATTATGTTATTAGAGCCATTGAAAGTGTTATTAGAGTGATCAAAGGAATCGATATGTCTAATAATTTGACCAATAAACACTGGTCTAAAGCTTTTAATGCAGGAATTGCTTTAGGATGTAACTCTGTTCAAATCAGAAACAGGAATAATGTTTACATTAAGTGGTTTCCTCCGGAGAAAGATAAGATTAAGCTGAATGTTGATGGAGCTTGCTCTCATATTAGAGAATCTAGTGGTGGAAATTTATTCAGAAACTGGGAAGAAGACGTTATTACTGGAACGAGAGTCATATTTGGAAAGCTCAATCCCCTGCTTGCTGAAACCAGAGCTCTGGTAGAAGAGCTTATTATTTGCAGACAAAAAAATCCCCTACTAGTAAATTGATTCTTTAATCTCCATTTGCAGAAAGCTTTTTTATCCCAATATGTCTCTCAAACACATTTCTCGAATTCAAAATCAAGCCTCCAAATGGATTGCAAAATGGATGTTCTCTTGCAATCATAATCAGAAGTTCAACAATCTCTCAACCTCAAACGCTTTAATATCCATTGTTCTTCTAGAGAGCTTAGGTCTGGAGTATATCAATATTGATGGATTCTCCTGCGGTTCTTATTCACTTCTCCTCTATAACTGATTCGCTTTCTAATTCAGAATCTGGGCGAAGAAATGGTTCGATTCGATGCATGAGACTCTATTTCGATTTCTGGATTTCGAAGTGGAAGATTGAAGCTGTGAATAAAACCTCCCTTTTTTTTCGGAGGGAACCCGCAGCCGCTACTCAGAGTGCAATGAGTGCGCACAGGGTAAACCCTCAGTCTGACGCGATAGCCTGCAAACCAACGCCTCAGTCTGACGCGATAGCCTGCAAACCAACGCCAGAAGGTAAACCACACAAGGTGACAGGCTCAGCCGAGAAAGCGTATGTAAAGGGACTCGAACTCATGACCTTTTGGTCATAAGAATGCCATACTCAACCAACTCGGCTACCTCTTGGGGTTTATAAAACCTCCATTTTTGAATTGTAAGGTGGGTGTTTTTCATTTCTTGACGCCTATTCATTTAATTTGTTTCGGCCTCAAAAGTTTGTTGAGTTTTCAATTTCAGTCCTATAATTTGTTGTATTTTTAATTTTAGTCCTGTAGTTTGTAATTTCTCTTTCCTTATCAATAAAAGTTCTCTTTTCTTGGAAAAAAGAAAAGAAAAAGCGATAATCCAATGATTTGAGGTAGCAATAATTACTTCTGAATTATACAGAGGTAGCAATAATTCGTGGTACCAAAGATTTGAGAAATTCTGAAGCTAGTCAACTAGTAGCCAGCAAGCCGAATAGAGAAATGGCCCTTGAGATGGAGGATTTGGAAATCCAATGGAATGATCTCGTTTTAAAAGAGAGAATCGGAGCAGGTACGGTTGATATTAGGTTTCGAAGAACAGCATGAAGTGTAAAACATTTGGCAAGAATGGTGGTTTACTTAACCTGCAAACACACCATCTTCTTCTCAAAGGGGATGTAGTTTTTTTCCTTTTTAGTTTCTTGTATGTGTCACTTAATTTCAAACTATTATTGCTTCCAGGATCTTCCGGAACTGTCCATCTTGCTGAGTGGCATGACATGGTAAGATTCTAATGTTAGTATTGTTGTGGAGCCCTTAGTATTATACAAGGATGAATTTGGATTGAAACTTACAGGAGGTTGCTGTGAAGATTCTAATGGAGCAAGATTTCCATGGAGAAGGCTTCAATGAGTTGTTCTTAAGAGAGGTTTAAACCAGACCAGCTCATTTTATTAACCTAATTTCTACTGGAACAGTCTTGATATATTTTGTCCATTGTTACCGAATATGTATCGAGGTATCTTAATTCTCTGAAAGGCTTTCTATACTTGGATATAAATATATGAAAATCAAGTTAAATATACCATGGGTGAGCATGTTGGAGAGCCTTCCTCTGTGCTGGAGCTATATATGACCTTAGTTCGTAATAGTTTCTAATCAAAATATCTCTGGTAGATAAAGTTAAGCACCGAATTACTTATTTATAGCCTGTAGGGGTGTGCTCATTTTATAAGGTACAACATTGAAGATGCTATATGTCCTATGTAGTGTTTTTCTTTATTCTTGATTATTCATTATCTAAGCCTTAGTCTAAGGATACAGAAAGTGTGTTACTACAATTTTGCATGTTACTAATATTGTTGTATGTTTGCTTACCTACGACTGGACATTCATATATTTCTCATCGCAAGCTACAGTTTAGATACGGGGAAGCAACTAGTGTATACAATTATTTATATGCGCGTGCTTTTTATGGGTGTTGGCACTCCCTGAAAAAATTTGAATGACTTGTGTAGATAACACAAATTTATATATAAAAACAAGGGTCATAGGATTTTGTAAAGTTAAAACCAAATTAAAAGGGCATACTTGTACAACAGGATTGAGTTCCTTTTTAGGATTTGACTTTTGGTTCTATCTAGGTACTCTAATCTAAAAGCTAAGGACATCCCTTAAGGTATCCGGTCACTCCCTCTTTCTATATATATCGACGTACATATGCATATACATAGACATGTGTATATGTTACTTTTATTTATTTTTAATCAATAATTTGCTAAAACAAATTAAATGTTGTATTTGAATTTCAGAGGTAGCTTGTATAGGCTTTTGCATAAATCTGCTGCGCTGGAAAAACTGTGTGAGAGGGGCCGTTTGCATATGGCCTATGATGTTGTATGAATTTCATGAATCTTTATTTTCAAAAACTTTGTAGATTCGGTTTATAATAGTTTCATTGAATTTTGTCTATCACACTCGGTTAAAGGACTTTTCACTGTCTTTTACAGGCAAAAGGAATGAATTATCTTCACAGGCTCAATCCTCCCATTGTTCATAAGGACTTAAAATCTCCAAATCTTTTGGTTGCCAGGAATTTCACGGTCAAGGTAAGCATGATATATTTATGGTTGTACACGCCCTTCAAGTTGATGCGGGAGGTTCTGTTAAATAGATGAATTGTCATATTTTCTATTTTGCAGTCTTGTATATAATTTACAATCTTATATGAAGTTTGTTACAAGTTTCTTTATAGCTCAAATGCCTTGTGTACGACCATTGATAGTGGTTAGTGCAACCTTCTCATGTTCTTCCACGTGTGTTTATTGTTGTGTAACTCTTTTAGCGCATGTTTATATTGAAAGACAAATTATTACTAGTATGGAACTCTTGAGGATGAATGATTTTACTCGATTTAAATTTTTTTGTACTTCACTAGGTTCACTAGGTTGGAGTGTAATTTCGCACAATGTAATATGAATAATTTTTAACATTTGTGGTTTAGATTATTTGGTGTGTTTGGTGTATATTTTTTCCCTGTCTATTTGTTAATTATTTACATAATGGGTCGTTATTTACATTTTTTTTATAATTTCAGGTTTGTGATTTTGGTCTTTCTCGTTTTAAGACAAACACATTCCTCTCATCAAAGTCAGCAGCTCGGAATGTAAGTTCTGTTATGCTGGTATCAGCATGATATCCTCTCGGTTATGGTTGCATGGTTATGTTTTTCTTTTTGCAATGCTAAAAACTGTGTTAAAATTTTCTTTTAGCCCGAATGGATGGCACCAGAAGTTCTTCGGGATGAGCCATCAAATGAGAAGTCAGATGTATATAGCTTTGGTGTCATTTTATGGGAGCTTTCAACATTGCAAAAACCTTGGGGAAATTTAACTCCAGCACAGGTTTGTTTTATCTAGGTGTATACTATTTGTAGAGCCTCAGAATTAAGTTTCTTATGTGCGGGTCTTTTGGTTCTCTTAGTTCACTTTTCTAAACTTAAAAATGGTGTCAGAATTCGTATGCAGCGATGACTATTACTAGCAATAGGTGTTTACAGGTTGGGGTTAGGAGGTTTTGATACTAAATCCAAAACCAAATGAATGATAGGGATTTGGGAAAAAAGTGAAACTTAAACCAACCATAATCTGAATGAAACCATTTCAGACCAACAATTCTCAGCAGGTTCGTCAAACTGGTGAAGTTTACATATTATTATTTTGGCATTAAATATATTTATGTACTATTGGTCATAATGATTCAACTTAATTTGCAGTTGCATAATTTATAAAGATAAAACAAAATGAGTAACAAAAACTCAATCTGCATAGTAACAAGAAACCAAAATTTCGTTTTTATGCATTTTTTTGGTTTTGTAATGTTAATAAGTCTGTTGGCCGTGCTATAATTCGAGTTAATAAGGCTTTATGCTAACCTATGTCGTGTTATTTGTTTGCTCAATTTGGCCATTTTATAGATTAGTTATGTTAAACTTTATCTCAATGTGTGCTGGTTATCTATAGGTTGTGGCAGCTGTTGGTTTTAAGTCCAAAAGGCTTGAAATTCCACGCGATTTGAATCCACAAATTGCTGCGATAATTAAGGCTTGCTGGGCCAAGTGAGTTTGCTGTCTCCTACTACTATTATAACTTAACCTTTTAAAACCATTTGGTTGGGCTAGTACATCTTAGGAATCAATTTTGAGGAAACAGTGGGGAAGATACTAATAAGAGGAAAAAAAAAATCCTTTCCTTAGATTGGTTTAAGGAAGGAAGTACTTATGGATAAAAAGCTAAAAGTCAAATAGCTGGCCTCAAATAAAAGTCAATTTTGAAAAGTGTTTGGTCTAAATTGAAATTTTGGAAAATGGGTTAAAGTCGTGGTCTAAATTTAAAATAAAAATAAATAAAACTTTCCATGCTAAATTGAAATATTTAAATGCAGCGAGCCCTGGAAGCGTCCATCCTTTGCTACCATCATGGAGTTGCTGAAATCAATGATTAAACCAACTACACCCTTAACGGGTCGAGCAGACATGCACAGCGGCCAGAAAATGAGAAGAGTAAGTTTTTATTCATGCACATAATACAGTATTCTTTCAAGGATTTGCTGCCTAGCATGGAGAGAGTCGAGAGACTAATTAGACAATCCGAGGTGCACTCCTTTGATTTATTAACTAATTCCTGACCTGATCTAGAGCTCGTTTTATAACTCTGAGTCAGTGTCGTATTGCTTGTCAAAATAGCTTGGATTTTTATAGGCACCGGTCTGTTGTATGTAACATTGTGAGGTTTGGTTCCATTTAGAGCGATGCTTGGATTTTGCATCCAGTGCCTAAAGGAGTTTTAAAACATGTTTTAAATGAACTGGTTTATAGAAAAGAAGAGTGAAAACGCATTGGAAAAAGATCAAATTTTAGAAGTTGAAAAATCTATTCTTTAGCATTGTAGGCTTATTGAACTTATAAACTTAAAAGTCGATTTTATAAGCCTAAAACCATACTGACGAAACAATTTTTTTCGCGTACAAACCTAAAAGGTGAAATAAACAAATAAAACTAATGTCATAGTGTTCTGTCTTTAGCATTCAAAATAGAGGGGGCAGAACTCCATATCTGGGTTCGACGCTGTTTTGTGGCGAATAAGTTCTGAATTCGGATTTTGTCACAAACATATTTTTTAATCATACAACCCTGATTCGCAAAACCTGGAATCCACAGGCCGGTCTAGAGGATTCCACCGGGTCTCCACTTAATTTTGGAATATGTTGTTTAAAATTTGATTTTATATGAATCCGATCTCGGGGATTATTCAACCGGAATTGTGGCCCTTGTTGATCACTTTTCATTACCCAAATTTGATCAGTTGGTTGGAATCTGATATCTGTCATTACATCTTGCAGAATTGTTGTTGTACATGTTTTACATTCTCGGCTGAAAGGAAGTCCTAATTTTAACAGATCCTTCGGGTTTGGCAATACACTTTTACCCTTATTATTATTATTATTATTATTATTATTATTATTATTATTATTATTATTATTATTATTATTATTATTATTATTATTATTATTATTATTATTATTAATGGCTCCAGTAATTGCAGAATCACTTTTATACATTTGTATATTAAGATTGTGAAACCGAACTACTAGAGAGTGAGTGAAAATTAGTTATCTTGATGTTTGTTAACATTGTCAAAGTAAAAAACGCTTTCTGCTCTTATCTGGGAATGTTATACATTGTAGTAAAACTATTGACTAGAAGTTTCATTATTACGTTGGAAGTGAGACTATCACTCAGCTTGTTCGTTAAATTTAAATAATATGGTTAACACTATAGATTATTAATTCATACTTTTAGTGAAATTATATAATTAAATCTATTGCATTAGAAATAAAAATATTTTCGCTTAACGATATCAAAATATAAATAATTTTTGGATACCATTCTTTTATACAAAACGATTGCCTAATTTTTTTTTAATCAGTAACAATTTTATTACCAAATTGAAAGATACAAATCGTTAAGAGTAATAATTGCTGAATGACAAGAGACGAGGATAAAATTACAAAGTACAACAAGTTGAGGACTAAAAGCAAATGAGCTTTTGACAAGTAAAACGATACTCCTTGGCCAGTAGCGAACCCTAGATCCCCAAATTGAAAAACCTCATCATAATTTTTCAGCTTCGAAGACCCTTCAAGCTATAGATCGGTCTAACGAACCCTAGATCTCCAAATTGAAAAACCTCATCATAATTTTTCAGCTTCGAAGACCCTTCAAGCTATAGATCGGTCTGAATCTAACTCCCCTAGGCATCTGAGCCTCCAGCTTTCTTTGGCAGAACATCTGTACACACATATGAAGAATACAAATTTCGGTTTTTTCAACTTGTCTTCTTCTCCAAATAGAAACATCATCTGACCGCGAAAATACAAAAACCAAAATCTAACTTCTTTTCGCAACACTCTCTCGCTATCTTCAATGACTGACGAAGGTAATAACTCTACGTTCTCTGCATCAGATGATGCCGAATACGGATTCAAGAGATCAGAGATGTATTCAGATAAATTTGCCATTTCTTTCTCTGCTACAAAAGCCCCGAGGCTTGGGGACCTCGCATCGAGGAATATTTTCATACTGATTCCATCACTATTTCGAGCAATGAGACGAAAATCTAATAAACAAAGGGATTGGAGGAGAGGACATGAATGGAGCTTCAATCAGAGACTTTTAAACATCAATTAAGGGCTATCAACAGACGAGGAGAATCCAACATCCAAAAGAAGAATTGTAGACTCCCAGGATGAAGCAGGAAATTACGAAGAAGAGATATTGATATGATTGTAGAACTTCAACAATCAAAATCGATTTGAGCTCTGCAAAAAAACTTCGAAGAAGAATCCAGACAGCAACGAAATGCTCATTCATCGAGCAGACTCAGTGGCTTCTAGCTCCAGCAGAAGATCCCCAGAAGTCACTCCTAGTACCATTAAAGGTATGATTTCCGACTTATTTTCGATTGCGGCATCATTTAGAGTAGCATCCGTCGACTGCAGATGAGACAATCAATAAACCTTCTCTTCTCTACTTAAGAAGATTATCATCACGCTTGCTTTTTCTGATCTCCACCAGGTTGTCCTCCCTTCTTCGACGTGCCTCATCAGAGTATCCAGCGGGCTTGTATGTCTTCTTCCTCACATTCGTTTAGGTGCTGGGTGTCAGAGACATTTTCTGATAGGCTTTGAACTCTTTTCTTCGGTACTCCTTTCTCTCAAATACCTCAAATACGGACTGTTATTTTAAATAATACAATTATGGACAAGAACTTTCTGCTTTGTCCATTTCCTGCAATAGGCTCCTTTTCATGGTGTATACGGAGCTCCATTCCATTTCTAAGCGAAGTTTTGTTATATGTGTAGGCAATATTCGATTCTCTTTTCAAAAGGCAGAGCTGTGCATCTTGAGACTCTTCCTTAAGGTGGAAATGAAATCAGCCAGCATATCATCCAGATGTAGAGACTTAAATATCAGCTCTTCTTTTAAGGTGGAAAAAATCTGCATAGTTTCATTTTAAATTCAACATGACTTCAACAATTTGACAGAGGGCGGCGACGAATTTGCCGAGCTTCGATCTAAATTGCTAATCAACTGCTTCATCAGAGTCTTGATAAGCTTATTCATCAGTGATGAAACTGGGCAATTGAAGAAGATGCATGACTCGAGACTTGGTAGCTTTTGAAGTGTTCCTTTTCTTGATTCTAGCTTCTTTAAGTTTCTGATTTAGGATTTTTTGAAAACTTTTGCTGGTTTCTCTACTTTTAAAATTGGTTTGAGTTATGTTAAAATTATGTTTGATAAGCGAAGTTTCAGATATCATGTTAAAATTGGTTTGAATTATGTTTGCACGACACTTAACAATTTTGGATACCATAGTACGAATCCTGACCTAATCAATGACGACGTGGCCCATAACGTATGCATATTTATTTTACTTGCATGGATGCACTATTTTCATTTATCAGATCAACATGTACTTCAAACCTAAGTATGCGATCTTCCTTGAAAAAATTGATGGTATAGGGTCGTATGCATGAGCTGTTTGCGTACTAACGTATATTTACCATCATTTGAGAAAAGCTTCGGAACATCTAATAATGACAATATATGATTTTTTAGCTATGATATATACATAGATAATCAACTACTTTTTTTGTCATGATATATGCTTGAGATGACATACATAACGAGGTCGGATGTGTGTCACATTAATTATGACTCTAGGTAAAAAACCAACTGGAGGATTATACTACGTCGCATATACGATTCAGACATAAGTTTCGGTACTTAATTTATTTCAAGTTTTAAATATAAAGGTGGATAACTAGGTTGTGAAATAAGTGTAAATATATTTGTGAAATTAGAATAAATATATTTATAAAATTAGATGAAATGCATTTGCAACATTAAAAGAAACATAATTCAGAAATCAGGAGACACAATTTGCAAAATCAGGCGAAATTAGTTTACAAAATGGGAATACTTTCATTAATAAAACTTAATTTTCAAAATTAGGTAACACTCGTTTGTCAAACTAGAATATGTTCATTAGCAAAACATAAAAATGATAGGAAATAAAATTTCAAAACATATGCTTATTAATTAATTGAGTTTATAAGATTTTAGGTTGTGTTTCAGCCATATTTTGCCATTCACTATATTTATTTTTCAACAAATAGTACAATAGGCGTAAATTCAAATACAGTCCCCCATGTATACCCAATGTCACGCAAAACTCCATTTTGTTAAATTTTGTATCAAACCGGTCCCTCTTGTTATGCCATTATATCATAATCAGTCTCTCGCGTCTGAGATTAATATGAGAGTTCCATGTGTTAGTCTGAATAATAACATTTTTATCGCACTTACTATCCTCTAAAATTCTTCCTAATTACGCCTTTACACTTTCCATGACAACTCGCATATAGATACAATAACTTTTTCAATTTTTATTTTGTACCATTTATTTGATTAATTTTTAATCTAACATAATGGGCTAAAACTAGGTCAAATTTTGTTATATAAGCCCAATACTAATATTTTACAAAAATCTATTATACTAAACCCAATTCTTGGAAAATTAACACAAGCAACCCATACTAAACCCGATTTCCATATATGTTTCTCTTAACCTAATTAGATTTCCAGAAAAAAAACCTAAATTAATTTCCAAAAGTTTTTTAGTTCTTATTTCGAGTTAGTTATGCACTTTAAATGTATTTTTCCAATTCATTCTTCAATTCTAAATCGAATTAGCAAAATCAAACACACAGATTTAGATGACACTAAACGAGTTAGTTCTCAAAATAACTTATGAATTATACAAAAATAGCAATAATTTGTGTTCCATCATTTTCGACTTTTTTGTTTCGTAACTTCTCTCGCATGAATCCTATATATATATATTATGTTTTAATTTACATGCGTGAACAAATATCTATTTTTTGTTCTTTTCCATTACAATGACAAATTGGTTTGGACAAATAGGTTTAAATATAAATTTAGGATTTATTTGACTTTGTATTTGGGATATGAGATGCACATTATTTTTCCTTTTATTGTATCAGTTTCCAACTCCAAATAAAACATGTTCTCTTAATTCTTTGCCTAATGTCTTATTATAGGTACAAATGTAATGCTCATATTTTTAGAAATAATACAAATATGAGGTTATTATTGTGAATTGTTCTCATAGAGGTTGGTAACAGGAGAATCAACCCAACATATAGGGTGGATTGGGCCTTAACATGTTTGTTCACATTTGTTTTTCCAGAATTAACTTACCAATTTGTCACATAGCTAAGTATTTAACCCGGATACTAGATTCTTAGATTTTGGTGTTCGTAGTGGGGTCACTGTTCTCACGCAGTTGACTGTTATATGTTCAAGCTTATTAAGATATAATTTGTGTACCACACTATTGGACACAATTAAAACTCATTTACAGATAAAAAAAGCCCGTTTACGTGCATATATGATATATTAAAAAAATCATATGAAAGTTAATAGATGACTAGCTTAGGTAAGAATCAACTTTTGAGACTTTTAAAACTTTTGAATGTTTAAAGGTTAAAGAATAAGGGTTCTCTTAAAACATAAGAAAGAAAACCATTTATTAGTCCATTATTAATTTTGAAATTCACTTGTCCATATTGATAAGTATTGTGGCTTGTTTTATATACAAATTTTATCCGCTGAGTTAATCTTTGTAGAAACTGCTCTATTTTTTACAAAACAAATAATTATTTCTTTGTTTGGTAATAAGACATGAAAAAGACAATGTGCCATGAAAGTTATTAAGTAGTTAATTAGTTTAAAAATCCTATAATATATCTCGATTTGTACCCATTATTGAAATCCTCATTAGATCTATTATCATTCCTTAGAGTTTCGGTCTTCGTGTCACGTCGAAATGTGTCCTTTACATACAAAATATATATTTGTTTATGTTGTAATGTTTTTATAATATATCATAGTTTATACAAACTATTTTATTTTTCAATGAAAAACAATCATTATAATAACTTTCAAAGTGCTTTAAGTCCTATTTAATAAGGCTTAAATCAGGAAATAGTCCCTCGACTATTCTATTTTCTTTCATTTAGTCCACCGACTTCAAAATCACCGGTGAAGGTCTCTGGACTTGGCAAAATTTATAAATTTAGTCCCTAACTTACAAAAATTATAAATTTAGTCCCTAGACTTTGCAAAATTTATTAATTTAGTTCTTGGTGATGGGCATTTTTCTTAGATTCAGACTAATTTTATGTTTTTTTTTGTAAAATTGAGGGACTAAATTTATCGATTTTGCTAAGTTGAGGAACTAAATTTGTAAATTTTATTAGTCATGGATTAAATATATAGATTTTGACAAGTTCAAAGACTCTTTCTTGTGATTTTAAAGTTGAGGGACTAGAGAAGTTTTGACATAAATCAATTTATCTAACAAAATAATGGTAGAGTGAACAATATTAGCGTGTTTACTTTTCGACGGTATCCTCAAGGCAGAGTTTTAATCAGTAGATTTAGATTTTTAAAGTACCTGCCAGCTCGAAGTATTAGTAGAATGAAAGTCAATACATGTCACCATTATAGTACATGTAAAATATCAAAATATGTTCTGGAATATAATATTATCAAGTATAACTATGAAAATCTAATTTCATATTAATTCTCTTCTCATTTCACAATTATTTATAGAATAAGACATACTATAATGGTTTACATTTTGGACTATCAAATATATTGAGCTTATATTTAATAATAATAATAATATTAATATATGGGTACATAACAATACAAACTCAATGCAAAAACTCTAAAAATAGTACATGTTGTAACACATTGGCACCTCCCACTTGGATTGCTGAAATAGTTTGCCTTACTAATTCTACATGGTTAGATTGCTTTTGTTATCTCGGTTATCTTTATTATCATTGATCTCACCATTAGATTCTTCATATTTGTTTTCTTCATCAGTATGACCATTATGCATTTCTTCCCATTCGACCTTCATGAAATAATATATAATTCAAGTGATATTATAGAAAATAGACCACCAACCTTAATTAATTTAGTCATGGTTAACATATTATCTAGAACTTTATAATTTGGGTTCATATGTTAGATCCAATTATACCATATATGAAAAACTAGGGAACATGAAGTAAAAAAACTAGTTAAACTCGTAAAAAATAATATGATGCAAAAGACTAAGTAAATATGAAATCAACAATCCTATCATTTTGGTTAGAGGTTTAGTGAAACTTTTTAAATTTACCAAAAAATAAACTATAGGGTACTAATGTAATATGTTTAATCAAATTTGCACAAGAGAAATTCCATCCAACTTATGAAAGGTCTTTGTTGCTATGAAACGTGTTATTTTTTCAAGCTCCAAGTTTTTGAATATGCATCTTGGTGATGCGATTACTCTATAGAATCTTCTTGGAGCCATCCGTCTGGGTACTCCGCTGACACATGAGAAATAAACTTTCAAACTTAATGTGTTGTCCATGATATGCTTAAATCAGGAAATAGTCCTTCGACTATCTCGTTTTCTTTCATTTAGTCCTTCGACTTTAAAATCACATGAAAGAGTCCCTAAACTTGTCAAAATCTATATATTTAATCCATGACTAATAAAATTTATAAATTCAGTCCCTAAACCTAGCAAAATCGATAAAATTTAGTCCCTCAACTTTACAAAAAAATATATAATTAGTCATTGAATCTAAGAAAAAAGCCCCTCACCAAGGACTAAATTAATAAATATTGTAGAGTCTAGGGACTAAATCTATAACTTTTGTAAGTTAGGGACTAAATTTATAGATTTTGCCAAGTCTAGGGACCTTCACTGGTGATTTTGAAGTCGAAGGACTAAATGAAAGAAAATGAAATATTCGAGGGACTATTTCCTGATTTAAGCCTCCATGATATTATCCATCACCTAATGCCGCATACTCTGAATGAAGAAGATGAAGAGATCGGGAGGAGTTTGAAAAAGCTAATGGTGACTCGAAGGAAGACAAATATTTCAAAGACTAAAGGTGTTTCGTTTTGTTTCTCCGTGGTTTATAAACAATCAATTTTTTATTGATTTAGTTTTAATGCATGTTTGTCCCCACTGACTATGCAGACTTTGTTTGTTGTACTTTTTGTTTGTGCATGTTATTATTGCATAGTGTTAACATGCACATCGTTATGAATATTAAGTTAATTTTTTGTGTAAACCATTATCATAACTTACGAAACATGCTATTACCAATTGCAAAACTATGCTAAATATACTCTGCTAAAGTGACTAACTATGATTTGCAAAGCATGCCACAAAATTACTTTTGAAACATTGCTAAATATTACACTTTTGCATGACAAATGGGAATATGCCCAAACATGACTTGCAAAACCTGCGAAGGTTTAAACGGACTTAAATATTTACATGTGTTGAATTTAATTAACTACATACCTCACCCATAGTATGACCCTTATCCCCAGTTGACGACGCTATTTTATTTGCACTTTTGTCAATAATTTGTATGTTTGACTATACAAAATAGTTTCGCAAATTACACCCTTGCTTAACATATGGAATATTACTAAACATAACTTGTAAAGCCATCTAAATGATGTTTTACACAATTTGACTAAAACTAACTTGCAAAATTTATATTTGTTATATCTCATGAACTATGTAACTTATTCATCGTCTATACCTTATCTCCAACTAGCAACCCGTTTGATTTTTGTATTTCTCCTTCATTTTAAGTTTTGTGAACAAACTGTTAGTTTCCTTGCAAAAAAATAGTTTCATAAATTACATTTTTATAGAACATAGAGAAGAATGCAAATATGAATTACAAACCCTTCTAAATGACTTTTTATAAAATAAGACTAAAATTGACTTGCGGCAAGACCTTGGCACAAGCTTGGCCGTTCACCAAGCTTGCTGATCGAGCCATGGTGCGTGATAAGGCATTAACACAAGATTGGTTGTTGGTCAAGCTTACTAGCCGACCCATTTTGCGCGACCGGGCCTTGACACAAGCTGAGTCGTGTCATGGTGCACGACCAGACCCTGATGTAAGTTTGTTCGTTGGCCAAGCTTGCTGGTTAAGCAGCAAAATATGACCAAGCTTGCTGGTTGGGCCATAGCGGGCGACCAAGATTTTCAAGAAGCTTGATTGTTGGCCAAACATGTTGGTCACATGTTGGTCGGGCCTTGATGCAAGCTTGGTCGTCGTCTAAGCTTGTTAGTCGGACCATGACGTGTGACCATGCCTTGGATCAAGCTTGGTCAGTCATGCTATGCAACGCAACCATGAATTGGATCAAGATTGGCTGTTGGCCAAGCTTGTTGGACATTCCATGCCGCACGATCAGGCACAAACTTAACTGCTGGCCAAGATTTCTAGTCGTGTCAGATGCGTGACCAGATCTTGGTGCAAGATTATTTATTGGCCAAGCTTGTTGGCTAGGACGTGACACACAACCAAGCCTTAACGCAAGTTTGGTCGTTGGCCGGGCCATGGCGCAAAATCATGTCTTGGCTCAATCTTGGTCAGCCAGGCTATGGCGCTTTACTAGGACTTGGGGGCAAACTTGGTCATTGGCTAAGCTTGCTGGTTGGACTATGGCGCACGATCAAGCCTTGGCACAAGTTTAGCCGTTGGCTAAGCTTGATGGTCGAGCCCTAATGTGCGACCATGTGGATATGTTTACTTGGTCGTGTGGCCAAACTTATGGTCGTACTCTAGCCTACAATCATATATGATTGGGTGTTTGGCTGTGAGGCCAAGTTGAGATGCACTAGACATCTAGCCGATTCGAAGTCAAGTTGGCCAAGTTTTAGATTCTTATTTTGTTTTATTCGTACTCTGTTTAGATGATTTTTATGTCGTATTCATCCTATAATATTAACTTTTCACTCAATTTATCAATTACAACATAGAAACAACAAATTGATCAAAGAAAAAAAAAGATCATTAGTATATTAGACCAAATATTTCACCATAAATTTGATCATATAATTAATTATATTTGCCAGAACTTTGAAAAAATATATTAAATTCACTGGGAACATGTGACATTTCAATTTTATTTGCTAGAGCCTGACGAAACTATTACACGATTTTGCGAAGAACGCGGGAGTTTATCTGATTGTGCGACGTGGAATAATTAAAGTGCGAAGTAATTTTGTTTATAAATTTAATAGATTTCACAAAGATAAACTATTCATCATCAAGAATTAAGCTTAATAAATCTTACAGAATAAAAAAACGAAGCTCAATAACTCGGAAAATAGATGAACAACAACTGGACTCCCCTCATCTCCGTTCAACAAAGCAGATAAAAAATCAAGAAGACAATTATTAAATTTCTAGGGGTCACAACAAACCGTACTTTCGAAAGTTCTCCAGTGAACAACCATCATCAATTTAAGGATTCTCTCAATTTAAAGAAAAAATTATATACATAGGTCGTGGTTCCCATTTTTCAATACTTCATCATGAAAGTTTCGTGTACCAGACCATATATAACTACAAAGCTATTAATTTTCCTGCTTTAGATAAGTCTTATTTATTATTTGCATCAAAATATACGTTAATAGCTAAATTCTCACATGGTAGGCCTAAAATAGATGACATAAAATAATTCATAAGTTCTTTTAAATTTTCAGGATCCTATGATTTAGCAAATTATGATATACACCTTGTAATCAAACTTGAAAATTTAGAGGATTTAAAAATGTTGTGGAAGAGAAACATTTATAGTATATGAAAAATTCCTTTTAGACTTCTAAAGTGGACTCAATCCTAAATTGGATTCCCCTCGAACTCCAATTTGCGTGACTCTCCAAAAATTATCTGAATATTTGTATAACTTTGACTCAAAAAGAAATCGAACAAGCTTAAATTGCTGTAAAGTTTAGATCATTGCTAACGTTCTTCCTAAAAAAATATGGATTAGTTTTGGGGAAGATGAAGGATTTTGGCAAGATATCACTGCCTTTTGCTCAAAATTCAATCACTTAAGACATAAAGAAAACTCATGCGACAAAGATAATATGCCGATACATAATAATAAATCGTTTCATTAAAACTAAAATAATATTAAACTTTTTTATCAAATACTTCGTGCAAAATACTTTATGTTTGTTTCTTATGGCTCACTATTCGTGTCCAGTAGATCATGTGCCGATACAACCTCATATTTGGATCGACACCGTATGATAACTGCTTCAAACTAAATAACTAATCTTAATTACAAAACATTCGTTGAAATAATCCGTAATGATCCTAAACAAAATTATATTTGTTTTGACAAATTCAGATCATGTCATTCTAATTAAAACAATGCCAAATCACATCTCTTAGCTTGAAATAGAATATCAGAATCGTCCATAGGGTATAGACGATTTTTTTACCATGATATCTAGAGGTGAGATTCGGTCGGTTCGGTCGGTTTTTTGACATATATTTAAACCAAACCAAACTAATTCAGTTTATAAATTATTAAACCAATTTATTATATTAATATCGGTTTTTTTTCGGTTTCGGTTTTTTTGGTTCGGTCGGTTTTTCGGTTTGGATATCAATGGAATTCGGTACGGTTCTGTTTGGTCGGTTCGGTTTTTTAATTATTTTTGAAAAAAAAACAAATTTAATTTTTTTATATAATAAATACATTAAACTAATTATTAAACTTTTTAATACACCACAGAGTCATCTCTAGGGTTCGAGCCCGTGCCCACATAAAAATGAGGATGTTTACTCATTCTCTTAGACCTGTATAGAGGTGGAATGAAATGTATTTAAAACATATCTATCAGATTCGGTCGGTTCGGTTTGACTCGGTTTTGAAATCGGAAAAACCGAAAACCGACCGAAATCTAATTCCGTTTGAAAAATAGAAACCAAAACCGAATTATATTTTTTTTAAACCGACCAAACCAACCCCTTTCGGTTTAGTTTGGTCGGTCGGTTCGGTTTTTTTCGGTTTTTGCTCACCCCTAATGATATCAATAAAAAATCTTAGCTTCTGCCCATTTAGAAAGATAATAAACAACCAGAATTAAAAAATTCTTTCATTATGATATTGGGGGAGGAGGGGAGAAAATGTCCCACAATTTTGATTCCCCATCGTTCAAACAATATCACTTTGACTAATGTTTCCAAAAGGATTGCGGGGGCTTGAATTAAGTTGGAAATATGTTGATAGGTATCTCAGTGATTTACTTGCTTCTTGGCATTTGTTAAAAGTGTGGGTCAATAGCAGCCATGTAAGAGGATTTTTTGTGTGTCAAGCCTTATAGTTGCAATGTTCACTACCGTCCCCTAAGTATAGTTCTTCCATAATAAAACAGACCTCATCCAATCAAAGGCACCGTAATAAGGGTTTGGTAAACCTATTTTTGTAAGGTGTTCCTGACAGTAGTATGAACCATAAAGTTTTTATTTTGAGCTTTCTTGCTCTAAACTTGTTTTCTAGGGAGGGTACCTTCGGCTAAGTAATTAGTTATAAGAGTCCTTTAGTCTTCGGCTAAAATTAATTAAAATATGATAAAGATTCAAAACCACAAGTTATATAATGGTATCTTATCATGCCTTTGCTAATGCCATTTTCATCTTCTCCAATGCCTCATCCACTAGCCTTAACAAAATCCTCATCATTTTACAAATATACTAAGACATCTCAAGACAAGTCATTAATAAGAACAAAACCTTTTTTATATCTTCTAATAGATTTCATATTCCTAGGATAAACTCTATTGAACTCTCAACTGGTTTCAAGAAAATAAGTTTCCTTATGAAATAACTTAGTATAAACATATATTATAGAAATAGAGTCATTCACTTTGAAGACTTAGTAACTAAAATCAAATAAAAAATTCAAGATTTGGACAACAAATTACTATTATTTTGTGGTAGACTTACATTAACCCAATATGTCCTACTTGTTATTCTTGTCTACCACTTATAAAATACTACCCTTCCTAGAACTGTAACCAACCGATTTGAAAAGATTCTTAGCAAGTTTCTCTAGGACTTGAATGACCATCACAAATCTATCACATGGACCAGCTGGAAATCTATCTGCAAAACTTGTGAAAAAGTCTAGAAGAAACTCAATAAATCTACTCCTGAAATCTCTAATATAAGTTCGGAGAAAATAAGACTATATGGTCTGTTTTTGCACTGAGTCTACTCCTTATTTACCATCCTATGCAAGTTTTGACCAAAACTAAAAGATAAAAAACTTGGAAGAGACTTATAAAGATGAGGAGCATTGGAGAATAAGTTATCTAATGGAAACAAGGTAAATGAGACCTAGAGTTCTTGCTAGATAAATTGTGTCATACTCATCCTCTAATCTCCATTAATACTCATTCAAACAATTGGTTTTTTCAAGAGAAAGTAAAATACTATTGGATATAAAGCAACCAGAACATATCAAAGCTCCAAAGTAATGTTCTGAATTCATACATGGACATAATCAAACTTCTCTTTATTCATAGAATTGAAGAAGACTCAATTCACTAGACTCTATCTCATCAAGGAAACTAGAATACTAAGGCCACTTGGGAGAATATCAAAACTAAATGTTCTGAATCAAGGCTATTTAAGAACATCCAGAATAACACCACTCCAAAGAAGTGTATCTTTCTTCTTTCCAGAATGATGAATAACTGGATCTTTGTTGACTCAATTTTTTAACATAAAAATTGAACCTTTGTTTCTAAATGTCAATTGTGTGACAACTGTGAGACAATAAACCACCTCTTTGTTAATTGTAACATAACATGAGAATTCTGGCACTATCTAACATAATAATAGCTAGCCACATCATCCTACACCATAACTTTAGGACATTGTTTTGGTGTGCACCTAAAAATATTCACATTATAACTATATTGCCAACTATTATTTGTTGGTCTTTGTGGATTCATATAAACAAAGTAAAATATCAACAGAAAAGCTACATTGCTTCAACCATAATTGTGATTGGAATGCCCATGTCTTTTTTTTCAAATCTTTCAATAGATATCCATGAATATTGAAATTATGAGTAGATTTTAAAAATAATTGAATGATGGAGAACTCAAAGCAAACCAATAAGTTTTTTTTATTTTATCTTTCGTCTATTCAATAAAAAATCACAAACAAATTATGTGTTGGACGATTTGTTGAGTCATTCATCAAATCCATATATATATATATATATATATATATATATATATATATATATATATATATATATATATATATATATTTAAATAGAATTATTTTATTTAAATTAAATATTTTTATAAATCAGATTAGTGACATTTAGACGTACCGAAGCTATTGATTATACATTGTTTTAGTAAAATACTCATATATTAGATATTATAAATTTGACAATGAGTAAAACGAGACCAACATTTCACGTGAAAAAGTAAATATTAATCGGAGTCTATCACGTGGAAGTTGTACCAACAACATTGAATTTTTTTAGCAAACCTTTACTAAAATTTTCAGCATAAGCGATAGTAGCCAATGAAGCAGCCATCAAATTTTCAGCCATGGGCACACACTCATACTTTACATTTTTGAAGTAAGCAAACGTTTCTTTTAACACTCACATATATTTTTCTAATTACTCTTTCCTCGTTTCAGAAAACCCCTAAACTTGTTGTATCAACAATTATGAATCACTTATCATTCAGATTCGTTTTGCTCCACATATCTGAGCAAGCATCAGGCCATCGATTGTTGCTTCATATCCAACTTCATTATTAGATTCTTTGAAACTAAAGCGGATGACTTGGTACATCAAATCCCAAAAGGGGGAAATTACCCTCTTCCATATGAGGCCAATCTGAATGCAATTTAACCAAGAAGTCTGCCACATATTGGGCCTTGATTGTTGTTCGAAGAGAAAAAATAATATCATAATCCTCCAATTCGACATACCACTTCATCGTTCGACCCAATATATCTAGCTTTTGCACCATACTTTTTAATGGAAAAGAAGTTTGAACCGTGAAAGAGTATGCTTGAAAATAGGGCCTAATTTTTATGGCTGCTATTACCAAGGTTATGGCTAACTAACACACCGGAAGAGGGTAATTGTCGACATCTCGAACTAATACTGCACTTACAACGTGATTTGAAACAGCCAAGTACACATAAAGTCTTTCTCATTCCACTGGTTTAAATAAAATTTTAGGACAAGATAAATGTTTCTTATTTTAACAAAGGATCTATCACAATTCAGATACAAATTCAATTCCTTTGCATTTCTTAAAACTTGAAAGAACTGTGCACATTTATAAGACGATTTTGACACCAATTGATTTAAGGCTGCTAATCTCACAGTCAATACTTGGACTTCTTTTCTGGATCTGGAGGGATCTATGGTTAGTAACGCATCTAATTATATTGTATCTGATTGAATTTCTTTTTCATTGATGACATGGCCTAAAGCTTTTCTGGATCGCACACCAAAAGTACATTTATCTGGATTTAGCTTTAAATTAATGGTTGTTCAGTTGGAGAAATTTTCTTTGAGATCAGACAAATAGTATTCCTTCTTTATACTTTTCACCATCATGTCATCAATATATACTTCTACATTTCTACCGATCTAGCTGGAAAATACTTTGTTTACTAGACGTTGTAAGTAGCCCATCATTCTTTAAACTAAAAAGGAGTACCTTATAACAATGTAGTCCCCGGTGGGTAATAAATGTAGTATGATCTTGATCCTTCAGATCCATTTGGATCTGTTATAACCAGCAAAAACATCCATTAAATATGATAATTTTTACCTTAGGTGGAATCTACCAACTGGTCTATCCGAGGCACCGGAAATGGATCTTTAGGACAAGCCCTTTTTGTTACCCGATCTATTTCTTTACAAATTGCTTTGGATTCTTCTTTAGAAAATGTCATTTTTATTTCAATTACCGGACCTGCATCTGATCGTTTGTGATAATTTGTGACATACAAACACATGTAAATACTTGGACAAAAAGATTAAAAACTCTTTTTTAGCTTTACCGGTAAATTAGTCTCAACTCTAATATTTTTCCCATTAGCCAAACTGTGAATTTCCACCTTTTCAATAGGAATAACCGCACTATGAGTCTCTCTTGGATTATCTATATGGTTATAATCCGAAGAGGACTCTAATAATTGCTATTCTTGTTTAGCATCTATAGAATTGAGAGATTTTGGAGAAAATGTAGCAACTTGGCATTCAACAACATATTTTAAGCATTGATGAAACGGTTGATGAAATGGCATGCATCCTTGAAAGCAAGACCTACTAAAAATAGCATTATAAGAAGTCAACCAATCTACCACTATAGACAATACTCTGATCGATTTCTTGAACGTCCTACTGCCAAGAATTGTCTCCCCTTTGAATTCCTTAATTATATATGCAAACAAAATCAATATATTGGTTGAGTTGCCTGTATCGATTAGAATACTTCAGATTTCTGTTCCTTCGATAGATGCTCCTATCACCATAACGTCTTCTTGCGACCGATCACTATTTCTTACATCATCTTCATCAAAATCTATAAACGGTGTGGGGTCTTGTTATAAATGAATTGACATTTTTCCTTTCAATTGATCAGTTAAATTGTTTACGTGCCTTTTTTGGAACAGTTCAAAGGCGCGGCCATCGTATCTCCTCTGAATATTGTTAATGATTTGAAGAATTAACATAACTTCGAAACTGTTCCACTATCTACACTTATCACATTCACACAACCTCGGTCCAGATATGGATCCAAATATTCTAAATCCATATCGAATTGCTCAATAATTACCATAACGTATTCTGATTTAGAAGCTTCTATAACTGGCCTTTAAAAAATGGGCAAAGTTATTTGCTCTCTGCGAGTGTTAGGTACAAGTTTTTATTCGCTTTTTGTGCTTTGACAAAAGTCATTAATTTCCCATTCTAAATCAACATTTGAATTTCTTGTTTTAAGGGTATACCATCTCTAGTGTCTTGCCTCGTATTCTTCATGATATATGCAAAAATGAGTATTTCGGTTTTCTCTTGGGGTTTGGATAGGCAAAGGCCTTCAGAACTATACATGACCTTTGGCCCTATCGTAAATTGTTGCCACATTTTTAGTCAAATCCGCAAAATAGCTAAGCTGAATCCATTGATTTCCCCTTGGTCTAGATTGTTGTCCTTGTTGGGATTGATTTGATCTAAGACGGCTGCAACCCTGACCAAATTCTCGCAGAATATTATTGGAAGAAACATGAGACTGACCGTAGTGTGTGGTTGTGATGCGCTTATAAGAGGTTCATTTGTCGAGGTTGCCTTAATAGTTTAGTTTCATCTACAGTACTTTGTTTTCTGACTTGATATAATAAACCACCCCAAGTCTATGCTTTCTTTCTAGTAACCGTATCCACTAAATCTCTAGATAACAACCTTTACCTGAGAGACGTTATGATCATACTGTTCTTAACAATCACCCAAACAATCTTTTCTAATTCACAAATCGGCTAACATATTCCTTTAAACTTTCAGTAGCAAGTTAATGGTAATAAATTATTATGTCTCCATTTCCTATAAGATCCTTGCTTCCATAAATTTATTTTAGAATTCCATCCAGAACAAAGAAAAATCTTTAATTGACCCACCCGAGAGCCTATTGTACCACTTCAAAGCACTATCTTTGAAAATTTGAAAAAAGCTCAACATAACAGCTTATCATCATCATTAAAACTCATCATAATTTTTTTGAACTGCTCTAGATAATTATCTGAATCTTTACTCCCATTATACTTCTCCATTTTAGAAATATCAAGACGTATATGGAGTTTTCATATAAAATCTTTACTGATAAAGAGGATTGTCTCCAATTATGCCCCTAGTTAAATCCATGAACTTCACCAGAATCATCAAATATACTTGGTTTGGATCGGATGGCAAACAGGTCGCTCAATAACTGGTCTATGCTATGATCAGTCGACCTTTTAGCCTTTCCCCAATAATTTATTTTCTTGTCTTTTCTGATGCTTGGTCTTTCAACTTCTTACTTTGACTAGAAATTTTATTACATCGATGCTTATCTCTCTTCTTATTTTGAGAATAATTAATAATTGATGAAGATAACAAGACGTCTGATGATGACGAAGCTCTTGCTAGACTCCAAAGATCTAGAATCGTCTTTAGTTTGAGGCTCTTTTCTAGATAGTTGGTGGTTTTTAGGTGAATTATCCCCCGAAGGCCGCTTCAGATAATTTGGGGGATTATCATCTGGTACAATTAAATCTCTTTCAGTTTGTTTATATATTTTCATGGCCTTAATGTTTTTTGGTAATCCAGCAAGCTCATCTCACAATTGAGTTATTTCCTTACTCTCATCATTCTCAGATGAGGCTCTAATATATTCTTCTTTGACCTGGCCCTCTTCAATCATCGGGGGTAAATATACATGCAATTCATTCTCCATCGTCTGATAGAGTTGAAAACAGTTTTAAGCTTTGGGTTTTTGTTATCCGGGTGCTTCCGCTCCTACCATGGTCGTAAATCTAATAGAGTAAAAATATAGTGGACAGTATTTTTGGTATTTGGTAGAGAAATAGTTAATGTTTTGCGGTGGGTAGTGAGATAATTTTTGTCTTCCTTCTCATTAATAAGGTCTCTTAGGGTATTTATAGCGTGTTTTAGGGTTATGAGATAGGTCATGGATTGAAACCTTAAAGGCCCATTAGTGTAAACAATGTTTTGGGAGGCATACAGCTGAGTCAAAAGACATAAAACTGAGTCAAAATGTTAAAAGTTTTTTTTTGTTTTAGGTCTAAAATACCCTTCAAATTATTCTGACTCCTTTGAGGAGTCGTTTCCAAAAACATTCTGACCATATCATAGCCAATCTGAATGTAAGAAATATGTGATATCTAAAGAAATGAAGATTGAAAAATGAAAAGCTCAAGTCAATATAACTCTTAATCCTTCACATAAAAAAGGAACATGGAAGCTAAAAATAAAATCTATCATTATGAAGGAAAAAAAATATGGCATTTAATCAAGCAGTAATGAAGAATCTATTCATCAAGGAAAATAGATGATCAACTTAAGCAAGAAGAAAACAAAAAAACCTCATCAATGATGGGAAATTCTTCAGAGATTCAAAGCAAATCTACTTATTCTTCACATGAGGGTAACCAAAAGATTACCAACATAAAGGATATAACAGACATGAATATTGTTGTCATTAATAAATCGTAAATTATTGATTCCATCATGTCTATTGAAACAGGCACAATGTTTTCAGCTTCAAATGAATATGAGAATTTAGATTTTATCATACTTCTCCCAATCAAAATACCGTTGGAAGCCTGCCATCTTCTCCAAGTTTTAGAAAATTTGACGATGGGAAAGACTTAAGAAATTGAAGTCTAAGCGATTAAAAATATACAAAAAGAAAGCGCTAAATTACATTTAAAATTCTCGATTAGAACGTTAGAAGTACTGGAAACAAATATACAAAAAGAAAGCTTAAATCCATAAAGAATGCTAAAAATATTTCATTTGCAACCATTGAAGAACCAATGATTAGTGCAGATATTCTCAATAAAGTTAATCCTTGGACTTCATGATAGTATAGCCAATATCACCAACAAAAATTGATTTTTTGGAAAGAATAATTTAATAACAGCTTTCTTGTTCCACATTATGCCTGATAAGTCTTGATGAGTTCAACAATGCCATACGTGATTTCAATCTTGAGGATGCAGGTTTTATAGGTTCGAAGTTCACATGGACAAACAATAGGTTGTATAAAGTAGTTACTAACAATCTTAAGCAGGTTATACCCGCCTTTTATTTGTCTTAAAAAGTTATATTTTGCAGAAATGAAGCTTCCTATACTAGAAAAAGTATGAAACTTAAACTGAAATTTGAGGGTTGGTACCCGAACATGGTTTTAATAAAGCTGGAAATTGTTAACTACTAACAAACATGGATGATTGCTGAGATCGCAAAGATGTATGGCCTGAAATAGTGTATGTTGGGTCTTGAATGAAAATGGATTGTCGGTAGCATTTAGTTTAACAAAAATGCTACTTGAAACAATCGATTCTCAGAAATAAAAAAGAAAAGAAGAAAGTCGTAATTTTCAAGTTGGAATTAGAAAGAAGATAAACTAAAATAGTTCGGAATCAGATCTTTTCTATCTATAAAGTTCAACTCTATGTCTTCCAGGAATGAAGAAGGAAGAAACCTCTATGAGCTCACTCTAATCTAACTCCAAAAAGTTGCAAGACTTCGGTAATACTCAATTTTACTTTAATGAGTTGGTGCTGAAAATTTCAAATGTGAAACCTTGTTTTTAGGATAAATACGGTAAATACCTTGATAGATATTTAATTTACCAATCCGGACCTGAAAAATACAGTAAAATTCTTTAGTATTAATAAACAATTTTTGAATTAAAAAAATTGATCCAAAATTAAATTAATATGGAACATAAACACAAAAATAAAAGATAAAAAAGTATTGTGTTTTGATAACCGATCAAAATTAAAATATTATTTCGAAAATAATCTTTAAATTAAAAAAATAAAATCAAAACACTAGATAATAAGCATACATATTTAAAAACATATATTCTACCAAATAGTTTCTTTTTATTTTAAATTTATATATCTTAATTTAAATAGACATATTTATATTCCACGGTTAAAACTGTATAAAAGATATTTGTCGGAACCCTTTCTAATTCTATATACAAAGTTATTAATAAATTTTCTATATTTATATAAAAAGAATATAAAATATCTATCATCGCTAACAAATCAAATTTTTTTACAAACAAATTGGAAAAAAAAACACCATATCATAATATTAAATCCCATTAAAAATTGTTTGATAATTAAAAAAAAAAATAGATCTGCAAAAAACAAGTTATATACAAATGAATGGCTATAAATATTATTTTTTAAATCTAAAAAAGTTCCGTTAAAATTAAACTAACATTATACAACACTAAATTACATGCACATATTTATTTTATTTATCTGATACACATTTTAATTATTAAATAAAAAAAGTTTTATAAAAAATTTAAAAAATAATAACTATATATATATATATTTAAAATATACAATTATGTTAGATATAATAATTTTATAATAAATTTGGTTATTTTAAAAAGATAAAATTAAAAAAAATAACTACAAACATTTTTAAAAAGTAAAATTAAATCGATCTATATCATAATTTTATAATAAATTTTGAAACAATTACGATTTTATTGAAAATGTTATGGTGATAACAAATTATAGATATAAATAATCTATTTATTTAAATTTTTCAGTGTGACATAAAAGATATTCTCATTATTTGTAGGCACATTACTTGTATCAAATATAGTTATATGTCGAATAGAGTTTAATTACACCAAACTATTTTTTATCCCCATCTAGTTCGCCTAACTCATCTATACAAACTTAAATACGTTTTCATTCTTTATGATTTTTCACAATAAAATAAAACTTATAACAACAAAATTAATAGTCATAACAATAACTAACGTGATTGAATTAATGATTTCCGTTTATAAATAAATTAATGAATATTTTTATATTAAATACAAAAAGACAACTGCATTTGTTTAATAACAAATAGAAATAATGGCAAAATCAGATTTTTTTGTTGTTTTTTCATTATTTTTTTCCATCACATTTTTGTTATCGTTTATTACGGGAGAAGAAAGTATATCCCCTACTTCTTCTTTCATAGACAGTCCAAAATTTCAATATTTTTGGGAAACTGTACCGAAATTATCAAAAAACAATAGAGATATTGTATATAATTGTGGTAAAAAGATGGGTCTCACATGTGAAAATATGTTCATTAGGTACATACTAGGAGAAATAATAAATGAAGGTTTAGGTAAAACTTGGTTGCAATGTTGTCAAACTTATCTCACACCATGTTCATTGCAAGTGACAGAAATTGCTATTAATATGCCTCGATTGAAAAAGGATAAGAAGAACATATGTATAAGAGATGCAACTATAAGTCTTTGTCAACCAGAGCCTTGGAAATGAGAGAATTCAAAACTTGATGCAAAATGTTGGATTATCTTATTATATAATTAATAAAATATGTTACATTAATCGTGTATGTTTTTTTAATACAAAAACAATCATTATATTTCTATTTTTGCTCAAGCATGATAAATTTTTTTATTCATTTATTATGTTCCTATAAAGTTATGAATTTGTGTGAAAGTTAAATATTATAACACAAATTTCAAAAAGAATTAATTAAGACTTGTAGAACATCATAACTATATCAATAGATGTTTATGTTTATTATCGCGTAACTAAATTTCTAAGATGTTGTATTCATCACAAATAGTTCATATAAAAATATACAAAAATTAAAAAAAGTGAATAAACAAATAACACAAGATTTAACTTGGTTCGATAACAATGTCTATGTCTACAAACCTTTACAGAAAAAGTATTTCACTATGATTAAAGAAATTTTTAGATTGAAGTGTTTTATTTTATTATAACCGTAGGAGTCTATTCATTGAGAAATAAATAGACAACATATAATCGCTTTCATATAATGGACCTAATGGGTTCAATAATGAAATTTATTAACAAGTATAGGCATCACTGTGAATACAAGAGGTACACTGTGAACACAAGGTACATTGTGACCTCTTGTATCATCAATCATTCAAGATCTATAACTTTATGACTATTCGAATCATTCTCTATTTTTTTTTCTTGAGACGAATAACATTTCTTCACTATCAATAATGAAACTTCTTCATCTCACTCACCAAATATCCCTAAGGCATTCACTTGATGTTACAAATCTAGTTTAGGCACTCCCTAAACTTTTGAACTCATACTACCTTGATCATTGTAATTGTTGGATTATCATATGTAGAAAATTATTCAAATAATAATCCTCTTTGATATTATATCATGAATAAAATGATACATGTCATATATGTTTTATACACTTGTGGTACATTTGGTTCTCTGTAAGGTGTATAAAATATGGACTATCACAAAATATTTTTGTGGTAGTTCAGTTTAAGCCCATAACTTCCACCAAATCATGCAACCATATTGCCTTCTTAGTTGCTTCTCCTACAATAATGTATTTGGCCTTTGTTGTAGATAAAACTACCATAGCTTGAAATTGTGCTTTCCTACTGATTGCACTTCCAACTAGAGTAAATACTTGTCTACTTTTTTTTATGACATGGAGCTAAGTCCCTGCTTTGAGCGATTGGATTGTTCTTTGGCAATAATGTAATTTACCATTTGTTTATTTATTGATGCTCCTTGATTAATCTTATGTTGTTCGCCGCATGTATGTCTTTGATGATTTCTTTTAAAATTTTGTTCATGGCGAATTCTTCCTTATTTTGTTAAAGGGCACATGGTCTCCTGTTAGGTTGTATCTACAATGCCTAATTTATATTTTTGTTTTGAGATAAGAAAATGAATATGATCTTTTTTGGCATTAAGAAGAGAGTTCATATCCACTTTACGTCACATTATCACCTCAAGCCAATTAATGTTGGACGTTGTGCATGGTCTATTCTTATAATTTGTTTTGCTATGATGCATCACATAATATCTTAGCATTTATCCTGTTGTAGCATGTTGGTGCTCTGGACTATATTTTTATCCCAATATTAGCCTCATCAATGGATGTTTAGAGGTTTTATTCTTAATACTTGAATTTTATAACAGTAAAATGGGTGTTAAAGGATTTCAGTCTTAACCATTGTCAAATGTGTGTTCCTACCAAATATGGGTGGTGAGTCATTTACGGATCACCCCTTAGAAAACAAGTATCCATACTGGAGGTGGATGCTGAGTGATTTGAGGCTCACCCCTTAGTAAATAAGTATGCCTGCTAGAGGTAGATAATGAGAGATCTTAGTCTTATCCTTGGACACGAGCATATCGTAATATTCGACCAAAATGGAAGTAATATAGTGATGAATTATGAAAGTAGTTGTTATTATATGGTTGTGTGTAGGTGTATGATTGCGTTTGTGTAATGGTAAAAAGTAATACATTATTGATTTTTTGGAATATCATTTTAGTAAATATGGGTGCAATGTTAAAACCTTAACTTGTGCCACCAGTTAGGAAAATGTACACCGAATATATATATATATATATATTACATGTTTGTATTGAAAATAACACTTATAAAGTATGGCATAATTATAAATATTCCATGTTTAATAGATTCTAAAGTTGGTTTCTATTTTCTTCTTGGCTTTCCGTACATTCTTAAATTGACTTTAGATTTAATTTTATGGTATTTCTGAGTTTGGGGTAAAGTTTCCCAATAGATTTTCTTTAGTTTGTAATAAAACACATCTTACAACTTTATCTCCATGCTCGAAGCTCCGGAATCGTACTTTAGGGTTGTACCAAATCTGCATGAGAGGACCTTGTAATGATCATACTATAGTTGGGCCTTAATCTGTCTTTCTTATGTAGTATTTGATTCGACATGTCTGGTTGCATCATTTGCTTCAACATTATAATTTGAAATATTATAGAATGGTATGCTCATTTCACCTGGGATAACCACTTGTGTCGCATATACCAACGAGAAAGGTGTTTTGTTTATAGTTTTTTTGGGTATTGTTTTATAGATAACAATACATTAGGTATAAGGTCCGGCGATATTACATGTCCTTGCAATTGTTTTCTTAATTTTGTCGATTAATATTCTATTTTTAATTTCCACTTAGCCATTAGCCTACAGATAAAAAAAAGGAGGAAAAGATTTAGGTGATACCCTTTGGCAGTATTACGTGAGGTTGTCGTTCTGGAACTGTGTGTGTTGTGAGATGTGATGATTCATGGTATGTCATAACGTTACCAAATATAAGTGTATACAAAATAGATGATTTTTTTACCATGATATCTAGGGGTGAGATTCGGTCGGTTCGGTCGGTTTTTTGACATATATTTAAACCAAACCAAACTAATTCAGTTTATAAATTATTAAACCGATTTATTATATTAATATCGTTTTTTTTCGGTTTCGGTTTTTTTTGTTCGGTCGGTATTTCGGTTTGGATATCAATGGAGTTCGGTACGGTTCGGTTTGGTCGGTTCGGTTTTTTTTTAATTATTTTTGACAGAAAACAAATTTAATTTTTTTATATAATAAATACATTAAACTAATTATTAAACTTTTTAATGCTCCACGGAGTCATCTCTGGGGTTCGGGCCCGTGCCCACATAAAAAGGAGGATGTTTACTCATTCTCTTAGACCACCTGGCCGAACCAATTACATGGTATAGAGGTGGAATGAAATGTATTTAAAACATATCTCTCGGATTCGGTCGGTTCGGTTTGACTCGGTTTCGAAATCGGAAAAACCGAAAATCGATTGAAATCTAATTTGGTTTGAAAAATAGAAACCGAAACTGAATTATATTTTTTTAAACCGACCCCTTTCGGTTTGGTTTTGTCGGTCGGTTTGTTTTTTTTTTGTTTTTGCTCACCCCTAACGATATCAATAAAAAATCTTAGCTTCTGCCCATTTAGAAAAATAATAAACAACCACAATTAAAAAATTCTTTCATTATGATATTGGGGGAGGAGGGTAGAAAAGGTCCCACAATTTTGATTCCCCATCGTTCAAACATTATCACTTTGACTAATGTTTCCAAAAGGACTGCGGGGGCTTGAATTAAGTTGGAAATATGTTGATAGGTATCTCAGTGATTTACTTGCTTCTTGACATTTGTTAAAAGTGTGGGTCAATAGCAGCCATGTAAGAGGATTTTTTGTGTGTAAAGCCTTATAGTTGCAATATGCGCTACCATCCCCTAAGTATAGTTCTTCCATAATGAAACAGACCTCATCCACGTAAAGGCACCGAAATAGGGGTTTGGTAAACCTTTTTTTGTAAGGTGTTCCTGACAGTAGTATGAACCATAAAGGTTTTATTCTTGCTCTAAACTTGTTTTCTGGGAGGGTACCTTCGGCTAAGTAATTAGTTATAAGAGTCCTTTAGTCTTCTATTTCCTTTTCCCCCTCAATCATTATAACTTTGAATTTGGATAATGTTGTAATAAATTTGCTTGGAAGGGTGATACATAGCTTTTCCGAGAAGATAAATTTGTCTCCAGTATTGGTGCAAGCTGAAGATGTTAGGACATCCACTTCAACATTTTATGCCCGAGGTACTTGTTTCAAATCTATACGCTCAAAGAATATTATTTATATTCGTAGCTCATTGAGTTATTGAATTATGATATCTTTCTTGGCATCAACTTAGCCTACAACTTGTTGACAATTAACTATGAATCGATTAATAGTTGGATGCGTTTAGCACCACATATGCGTGATAGCCAAATCCCTGCAATAACGGTTTCGTACTCGACTTCATTATTAGAGGCGGGGAAACCGAACTTAATTGCAAGGGTTAAAAGTTTGACATGTTTTGAAGTAAGTTGTATTCATGTGTTGGATCCTTATTTGTTACTACCTTAATTAGATCAGACTTATCATGTTGATTCTTTTATCTCTCATATGACACTGGTCGTTCTGACTACAATTCATTAAGGAACTCTGCTAAGGCTTGATATTTGATTACTGTTCTAACCTCATACTAATGTTATAATCATCAAGATCTATGGTGCAATTCGTTAGCCTTTCCAATACGTCCGGATTTTCCATTATACTTCTCAAAATGAAGGATTTATATACAAAAATGGTGTGAGCTTGGAAGTAGAGTCTCATTTTTTCTGCGGCCACCATTAGTGCGATGACTAGATTTATTAATTTTAAACTATATATTTTTACACTTATTAAATGTGTTTGAACTCAACCTCTTCTTCTCGTATAATTACAATGCTTACAACATAATCCGGTACTGTAAGGTAAATGTAGAGATATTATGCTAGCTTTGGTTTTGTTAAAATTTCTGGTGATGCAAGGATTTTTTTGATGTTTTCGAAAGTCACATCGAAGTCAAGTATGAAATGGAAATTTTCTGCTCATCAAAGGACATAGAAGAAAGTTTGGAACTTTTTCAAAGACCTCGAAATAAAACGGGCGAGAGCTGCCAGTCTGCCAGTTAAAATCCTAATCTCTTTGTGCTTTGGGGAAGATCCATGGTTGATATATTTTTCATTCATGTAAGATATGCCTCAATTCATCTCTCGTTGACCATGTACCCTATAACTTTTCCTAATCTCACACCAAATATGCCCTTCTCCGGGTTTAATTTCAAATTAACCTTCCTCAGGTTGTTGAGAATTTTGGCCAGGTAAACGATGTGATTTTCATCTTCCTCGCTTAACTAGAATATTATTTATATAGGCTTACAAATTTATGGCTAATTGATTCATGAATATCTTGTTTACCAAATACTTGTATACAAACCCGGTTATCAAAAGTTGCTTCTATAAGTTGGTCAATTTATGATAATGGTAATGGGTCTTTTGGTTTTAGATATGTCAAATCGACACACATTCTCTAGTTTCCATTATTTTTCTTTACTAGGATCCAATTGACCATTCCGAGAGAGTACTAAGACTCCAAGATATGGCCGATGGTAGTAAATATGATAACTTATGACATATCACTTCAGCAGATATACCAGTCACATCATGGGCCTTCCAAGAAACATGATCGAGGTTATTTTGCAAGAGATCAAAAAGTTTATACATGCGATTTGTTGGAATATCTTTTCCAAAACGTAGGAATTTTGTACTTCAATCTGTACATTTTCGATATCTTCTATATGATCGTTAAATTATATAGATGAATATATATATATATATATTTTTACGGGCCTTGTTTACTATGTAACATTCTTTTACGACCGTTTGGTTTCTACGGATAATTACAAAGTTTTTATTGATGATGAATCTCAAACATTTGTGCACCATGAACACAATGTCATGCATTTGGTACAATCCTAAACGTCGCATGATGACATTATAAACAGATTTTGCTTCCATTATCATTAAGAGACAACGTATTTTTGTTATAAATGATTTCCTTCCTAGGACTACATCCATGGTCAGTTCTCCAACTAGTAATGCATATCCAATGGTGGCATGTCCGATCATTAACACTTTTGTATAAAATGTTTGATGAGTTCCATATACCAATAATAACTTGAGCTACATCAATTCTAGCTAACTCCATATTGATTAGCACATTATTCTCATGAGTTCATGTTACACCTCTTAGGTCATCATCGGAAAATTACAGAATAGGGTTGGATGGCTGGTATAGTTGTGGTAACGTTTGGTTGTATTTTTTTGTTTCCATGTCGTCAATATATCGCTTTATTTAATTATTTGAAGTTTCTTAGAAAGGTCTCCCTCATAAATAAATCCAATAATTTGGTATGGGTCGTAATTTAAGTATTCCAACTATGAGATATTAAAGATAATATTATTAGCGAGGGCTTTTAGTTCTTTGACCCTCCTCTTCAGTCCTCGCCAGTTCTCTTCTTTCCCAACTTGATGAGTATTCTCTTTCCCTCTATCTTTCTTTTCTGATACATATGTGTTTGCGTCATTATTTTTTTTCAAGAAATTTTAAAAAGTTCCCTTGTTTACTAACTCCCAGATCTAGTATTGCAGTACGCAACTATATTTCATATAATAGCCTACATCACTGTGGATTTTATCGTAATTGAATGTATCACTGTCTTCCCTTAAATTTCTTATATTTTCTGGTCTTTTCTAATAGAAGGTTTCATTGGTCTTAAAGTATACGGTAAGCATGCCCCTTTAGAGGCGCTTGAACCTTCGACGGGTATCACGGTTGTTGCACATATTATTATTATCGTTGGCTTGGTATCCTCTGCATTGATTGGAGTATATTGGTCTTGATGAGCTTCTATGTTGTTTTGCGTCGTTATATCGGGTAGCTTTTTGGAACTTACTTGTGTTATGGTTAATTTATCTCCACCATATAGTGATTGGGTGTAGGGTTAAGTTGTTCATGTAAATGAATCTATTGTTGTCCTTGCACGTTCATTCTGATCGTACTTGATATAACACTTCACTTGGGAAAACAAATCTAAAAAAATATGGGTCATTTTCATCATAATAGATTTAGAAAATAGTTTTTTTTTAAAATTTCTTGTTTATATGACAAGTATGTTATGTTATCCGTACAATCCCATAGTTAATCTATTATCTCTATCAGTAGCTCATATACTATCGTAATCTTGAAGTGCATGATTGAGTCTGAATCTCCCATGATAGACTTAGACCCTATATAATGGTTACATAAGGGGATGCATAGTTGATTGAATCTTCGGTACCTACCCATAGGCAAACTATTGAACCAAGTAAGAGAAGTTTCTTTGATTTTAAGACAAAATATTTTCTTTTGAAACCGATATTCGACCCTGGGTATTGCAACATTTCACTTTAGAAGCTTTCTGTTGGCGGAAAATATAAAACAACACTCACTTTAAAACAAACAAACAACTTTGATATAGATAGAAGAGGAGAAATATTACAAGAACACTCTTACAACGCACACTAGAAGAGAAAATATTTTTCAAACACTCAAGAGAGCATTCTTGTCTCTTTTTTCTCTCACTCTAACTTTTTCTCTAACTTTACTTCTTAGTGTGTTTGGTGATGCTCTAGATGGTGGGAGAGCTCCACTATTTATAGAACCATAGTGGAGACAAAGATCCACCATCTAAGATCTTATGGATAGTTAAACACTCAACCTCAACACTACACTCAAGGGAAAGGTGTTTCTTACACTCAACATCAAATAGTATCTTCCACTCAACCTAAGGATGGTCTTACACACAACTTCCACTACAAAATATTAATTTAAATGTTTCTAGAATATTATTTCTAGACGGGCCTTATTAAGTGGGTTGGACCCTTTAAGTGGATCAAGTTTATGATCCAACACTTTCTGCGTGGTGTTCTAGGTCACCATTTGCGTTGAATTTGTCAATTTTTTGTATATTGAAATATATGGGTAGCATTTCTTCTTCAATATCAAGTATGAATATATATTTTTCGGGTATAAACTCATAATATGAATCGTAAAATATGCTATATTTATCCACATGTTGTCAGCCGATCTCAGCCGCCTTATCCACTGAAGCCCATTTACTGTGATGAGGGGTTGCATATTGGCATGTAGAGTAAGATATGTATGGCGGTGGCACGTTGTGATTCCACCAGTGTTGTGGTGTTTTCCCATCATAGATTGGCGAAGGCCCGTAAGAGTTATTGGTGTATTATTCAGCCGAGACAGGAAGATAGCCTTATGGCATCTGAGGATACATCGAGGCAGCTCCAAAGGGATAAGTTTGTTGGGATGGTAGAGCAACTACATGTGACGTTAGCTTTGGTATGAGTCTTTAGAATATTAAAGTTGTAGAATCCTACTGGAGAGCCGCCTGAAATAGTCATCCGAAAGAGAGAGGATGCTTGTGGGCACCCTTGATACCCACAAATGGTACAAAGGTCGCAACCCTAATAGTAGACTTTATTTATCAATAAACATGGATTTTTTTAATGAAAATGAGTTTCTCTTTTCTTCAAAATTTCTACACAATCAAATTCCTTTAGAGTTTGTCCATATTCTTACACTATTCTGGGTTTTTTATAATGAATTCTCGCACAACAGAAATTTTTCATACTTTCAACAACCATTCAACAGACTTTGTACTTGTGAAATCTACTTTATCAATTCCTCATCAGTGAAGAAAAATAGAAAGAACACAAGTTCAACAAGATACACATTAACAGACACTAGATAAATTCTAAAAGCTAACAGTCTCATACCATATAGAAGACAAAATACTAGCCACACTACATCCAACCATCACACACACAACCAGCACAAGTAGCACAAACATAATTAGCACAAACATCCATTTGAAACATATTACTTTCCCACATATCACTCAAAGTATGCAAAACAATAAAAATCCAAAATAATTATGCAAATCAGAGCTAAAAGTGGCATCTTTAAACCCAATCCCATATATTCTAATCTAGCCACAACCTCTCCAAATCTACCACATTAACCCACCAAACCCTCTAAGCTTTCAATGATTACAAATAGTCAAAATTAATATATAAGAATAAGAAAAACTTCAATTAAATCACACCTAGACCCCAGTTCTCTTACAACTATTATGAATGTTCTAGGCTGTAAATTTATCTTCAAACTAAAATACAATTGAGATGGGTTAATAAAGTATCACAAGACCTGACCAGAGGCTAAAGGGTTTCACCAAACCTTTGGAGTTTATTTTACTCAGACCTATATGTATATTGTCAAGGCCTTTACCATACAAATTATTTTAGCTTTTATTGCAACAAAAGAATGGGTCGTTATACAACTAAATATTATCAATGCTTTTCTTAATGAAGACCTATCTCAATCAGTATTAATGAATCAACGTGAAGGTTTTATTGATACACATACCTTTTACATCTTTAAAATTCATAAAGCCCTGTATGGCCTAAAAAAGAAGCACCCAGAGCTTGGGATGATAAAATCACTCACACCTTACTCCACTACAAGTTTTTAAACTCTAAATCAAACTTCTCTATCTTCAAATATACCTCCAACTTATGACTACTAAGAATTTTGGTGTATGTAGATGATATTATTGTGACAAACAATAACACAACACGTCTATGTAAATTCATTCAACACCTTCGTGCTATATTTGAACTGAAGAATATGGGTCACATTCATCTATTCCTAGGCAATGAAGTTCACAAAGATAATTCTGGATTCTGTCTAACTTAAACTAAATACATAAATGAATTATTTTTGCGCAAATGTATATCCAACTCCAAGCCTTGTGCCACTCTCATTGTCTTTATAAAGTCTCATTTAATCTACGATGGCACTCATCTATCAAACCATATATAATACAGAAGTACTTTAGGGTCCTTGCAATATTTGTTACATACTCGACGAGAAATATCTTTCGATGTAAACAAGCTCAGTCAATTTTGACAAACTTCCACTATACTGTTGGTGGAAAATATTAAAACAACACTCTCTTTAAAACAAACAAACAAACAACTTTGATATAATTAGAAAAGGAGAAATGTTACAAGAACACTCTTAGACTCACACTAGAAGATAAAATATTTTTCTAACACTCAAGAGAGCATTCTTGTCTCTCTTTTCTCTCACTCTAACTTTCTCTCTAACTTTACTTCTTAGTGTGTTTGGTGATGCTCTAGATGGTGGAAGAGCTCCACTATTTATAGAACCATAGTGGAGACAATGATCCACCATCTAAGATCTTATGGATAGTTAAACACTCAACCTCAAGTCTACACTCAAGGTAAAAGTGTTTCTTACACTCAACATCAAAGTGTGTCTTGCACTCAACCTAAACTACTAAATATTAATTTAAATGTTTCTAGAATATTCTTTCTAGATGGGCCTTATTAAGTGGGCTGGACTCTTTGAGTGGGTTGGGCCCTTTAAGTGGATCAAGTTTAATGATCCAACACTTCCCCTTGAACTTGATCCCGTGACCCCTAGTAGTTTCCTTAATCGTTTGAAGTCTTCGTTTTTTAGTGGCTTTGTGAAAATATTGGCAACTTGATCTTGTGTCTTCACATATTTAACTTGCACATCCTTTCTTGAAATACACTACCTTATGTAGTGGTAGCTTGCTTCGATCATGGAATACTGGATTCTTGGCTAAAGCAATGGCTGACTTATTGTCGACATACACTTTAGTTGGCTCATTCTGTGTTAGGTCTATCTCCTTCAATAGATTTCTAAGCCAAATCGCATGACTAACACATGTAGTAGCAGCAACGTATTCCGCCTCACAAGTGGACAACATGACAATCGGTTATTTCTTTGACATCCACGTGAAAGCAATATTTCCCATAAAGAATACAAATCCAGTTGTACTCCTTCGATTGTCTATGTCTCCACCCCAATCACTATCGCTATACCCAACAAGTTTGTAATTATTAAAAATGGAATAGAGTAATCCAAAATCAATTGTACCTTTCAGATAGCGAAGGATTCTCTTTGCAGCTTTGAAATGAGTAGTTGTTGGAGATTCCATGTAGCGGCTAACCAATCCAACTGCATGAAGAATATCCGGTCTCATGCAAGTTAGATAGCGTAGACTTCCTACCAAACTTTTGAATAATATCGGATCTACACTTTCGCCTTCTTCATGCTTGGACATTTTGACTTCAAACTCCATAGGTTTGCTTATTGGGCTACAATTCTCCATTTTAAACTTCTTCAGGATATCTTTAGCATAGGTTTCTTGTGAGATGAACATTCCATCTTTTTGTTGCTTAACTTCAATGCTATGGTAGTACGCCATAAGCCCCAAGTCTGTCATCTCGAATTCCTTCGTCATTACTTCCTTGAATTTATTGAACATACTTGGGTTGCTTCCGGTGAGGATCAAATCGTCCACGTAGAGACACACAATCAAAATATCTCCATCTTTGATCTTGGTGTATAGAGAGTGCTTGTACGGACATTTTTTGAAGTCGTTCTCTTGGAAATACTTGTCGATTCTACTGTTCCAGGCCCTTGGTGCTTGTTTTAGCCCGTAAAGAGCCTTCTTTAGCTTCAACACCTTATCTTCGTGACCTTTGATATCATAGCCTAATGGTTGTTGAATGTAGACTTCTTCTTCAAGGACGCCATTGAGAAATGCTGACTTTACATCCATTTGTTGTATCTTCCACTTGTTTTGAGCTGCCAAAGAAATTATTAGTCTAATAGTTTCTAATCGGGCAACGGGGGCGAATACCTCATCATATTCAATTCCCGCCTTTTGACTATAGCCTTTTGCAACAAGCCTTGCTTTGTGTTTTTCAATCTCCCCCTTAGCATTTCTCTTAGTTTTGTATAACCATCTGACGCCTATTGTCTTGCACCCTTTGGAAGTGAGGTGAGTTCCCATGTGTCATTCTTCTCGATGGCTCTAATTTCTTCATCCATCGCGTCTCTCCATTGTTTCTCTTGTGCAGCTTCTTGAAATGTCACTGGCTCACAATCAGCAAAGAGACAAAAGAGTGTAATATTATCCATTGGTTCAGTTACCTCATAAAGATCACTAAGGCTTCTTATATGTTCCACTACTCTCTCATTTTGACTACCACTTGATGATAATGAATGTGGTGAGTCTCCATGAGTAGTTGCTGTTGGTGAGGCATGTTGGGTAGCAACATCTTCCGATTTCTCATTTGGTGTCTTCTTATCTTCTTCAATTTGGGGGAAAAATGTGAACTCATTTGTATGAGACCCAAAATCCCATTCGTCTTCTTCATCAACTATCACGTCTCGGCTTATCACAACCTTCTTGGTGTTTGGGTTGTACAACTTGTAGCCTTTGGAACTTGAGTCGTAATCGATGAAGATAAAACTCTTGCTTTTATCATCGAGTTTGGTTCGTTGTTCGTCTGGTACATGGACATGAGCTACGCTTCCAAATACTCTCATGTGGGAAATTCCGGGCTTTCTTCCACTCCATGCTTCTTGTGGTGTCTTTCTCCAAACACTTCTTGTTGGAGATCGGTTGGACAAGTACACTGGACATGCCATTGCTTCCGCCCAAAAATCCTTAGGCAGTTTCTTGCTTTTAAGCATGCTTCGTGCCATATCAAGGATTGTTCTGTTCTTCCTTTCTGCCACACCATTTTGTTGAGGAGATCTGGGAACTGTCAAGCGGCGATGAATTCCATGTGCTTCACAAAAGTCTAGGAATTCATTGGATGTGAACTCCCCTCCTCGGTCAGATCTCATGGCTTTGATTTTATTTCTGCTTTCTTTTTCCACAACTGCTTTGAACTTCTTAAATATTCCAAAGACTTTAGATTTCTGTTTCAAGAAATATACCCAAGTTTTTCTTGAAAAATCATCAATGAAGAGAATGAAGTAGTTACTTTTACCTAGAGAGCTCGGCTTGATTGGACCACACACATCGGTATGAATAAGCTCGAGAGGTTTCTTGGCTCTTGATTCCGAATCCTTTGGAAAACTTTTTCTAAATTGCTTTCCAAGTAAACATCCTTTGCATAGTTGGTCAGGATGATTGATGCATGGTAACCCTCTTACCATTTCCTTCTTGGACAATAACTCTAAACTTGTAAAGTTTAGATGCCCAAGTCGAACATGCCATAGCCACGATGAATCTTTGTAACACGCCTTAAGACACTTTGCAACATCATTTTGAATATTCAAAGGAAACAATCTATTCTTTGACATTTGAACTTTAGCAATTAAGTCTCCTTTGTCGTCTCTTAGAAAAAGACTATAATTTTTTCATATGAATATATAGCCCATTTCTAGTAGTTGTCGCAAGCTTAAGATGTTGTTTTTCATGCTAGGTACGTAATAGACATTTGAGATTATTTGGTGACTACCATCTTTTGCACGAATAAGAATGTTACCTTTTCCTTTCACCGATATTTTGCTATCATCTCCAAAAGAGACATTTCCACTCACTTCTTCATTGATCTCTACGAACATGCTTCTTTTCCCACACATGTGGTTGCTTGCACCACTGTCAAGATACCAAGTGTTCTCTTGACCTTCATTAGTGTTTTTGTATGTTAGTAGTAACATATCTTTTTCCTCCTTCTTCTCCTCCACATAGTTGGCCCTCTCCTCAACTCTATTGTTGGGGCCTCTGCATTTGGAAGCATAATGTCCAAACCTTTGACATTTATAGAATTTGATTTGAGATTTATCATACCTCGAGTTCGGATTTCTTCTTCCACGACCTCATGTTGAGCTTTCTCGTTTCTCGTAGTTGTAGTTGGAATTATTGTTGTTGTAATTCCAGCCACGTCCACTGCCGTGATAACCACCTCGTCCGCGGCCTCTGCCTCTGCCTCGGCTACGTTGGTTTCTATCATCTCCTTGATTTGCATGCATGTCCTTCAATTCTACTTTGAGGAGTTTCTCGGTGATCTCTTGCTTCTTCTTGTGCTTTTCTTCATACGCTTGTAATGATCCTTGGAGTTCTTCGATCATTATTTTCTCCAAGTCTTTAGTTTCTTCAATCGTCACGACGATGTGCTCAAATTTAGGATCCAACGAGCGAAGTATTTTTTTGATTACTCTCACATCTTCTAACTTCTCACCATTTCTTTTTAATTGATTAGAAACGGTTGCTACTCTTGAGAAATATTCCGATATAGATTCGGACGATTTCATATGTAAGGATTCAAATTCACCTCTTAATGTTTGGAGACGTACCTTTTTCACCTTTTCGACTCCTTTGTAAGAGATTTGTAATTTCTCCCACGCTTGCTTGGCGGAAGATGCGCTTGAAATTTTTTCGAAGCCATCATCATCTAATGCTTGATAGATGAGGAAGAGAGCTTTTTTGTCTCTCTTTCTTGAATCCTTCAACGTTGTTTTCTCCTCTTGAGCAAGATTTGCTTCATCTTCGGGTTCGTCAAAACCTTTTTCGACGGCATCCCACACATCATGTGCTCCAAGGAGAGCTTTCATCTTGATACTCCAATTGTCGTAGTTGTTGTTGTTGAGTGTTGAAACTTGGAAGGATGATACACCATTTGCCATATTTTTTCAATATGTTGAAAATTTTAAAAATAATTTTTTCGGATAGAGCTTGTGGCTCTGATACCACTTTGTTGGCGGAAAATATTAAAACAACACTCTCTTTAAAACAAACAAACAACTTTGATATAAATAAAAAAGGAGAAATGTTACAAGAACACTCTTAGAACTCACACTAGAAGAGAAAATATTTTTCTAACACTCAAGAGAGCATTCTTGTCTCTCTTTTCTCTCACTCTAACTTTCTCTCTAACTTTACTTCTTAGTGTATTTGGTGATGCTCTAGATGGTGGGAGAGCTCCACTATTTATAGAACCATAGTGGAGACAAGGATCCACCATTTAAGATCTTATGGATAGTTAAACACTCAACCTCAAGTCTACACTCAAGGTAAAAGTGTTTCTTACACTCGACATCAAAGTGTGTCTTGCACTCAACCTAAACTACTAAATATTAATTTAAATGTTTCTAGAATATTCTTTCTAGATGGGCCTTATTAAGTGGGTTGGACCCTTTGAGTGGGTTGGGCCCTTTAAGTGGATCAAGTTTATGATCCAACATATACTTCATTGGAAATATATAAAACATATGTTAATATACTTATCTCGCATTCACATATTTAGAATCCACATGAAAGTAAAGCCTTAATCTTCACCTAACGTGATTCTCTGACGTTAATAGGGCCAGTTTACCGAATTATAGATACTCTGTAGGTGGATATTGTGTATTCTTTGATGATTCTCTTATGAGTTGGTCATAAAAAACAACAAGTGCTGGCTCATTGCAACATTGTATCTGAATACTGAGCTTTAGCTCACCTATCTACATAACTAATTTGGCTAACATCTCTTCTCATTGAACTTAACTTTCCTTTTCCACACGCTATGATTATATGTGTGATAACGCACGAATGAGTTATGTAGTATCCAGCCTTTTTTCATGCATGTACGAATAATATAAATATCGACTTTCACTTTATCTGTGACCAAGTCCTACAAAGCTCTCTCGACATCCGATTTATGCCTTTTCACGACCAAACTGTTGATTCCTTGAACAAAGTGTTGTCTTATACTCGTTTAGTACTTCTTACAAAAATCACTTGGCTTGTTATGGCCACCCATTTATTTAAAGAGAGATATAAAAAATCCATCCAAATTAAAAAAAGAAAGAAGGAATGCTAACCACTAAAAAAACTGAATTGTGCTTGAAGAAAAAGAGAGAATATTAATTAAAATAGTACTAGAGCTAAAAGGTATAGTTTTCCCATTTAGACTAATTATTCAACAATGAAATATTATGCTTACCTGATCCAGCTAAATTCTTTAATGAGGCTACAAAAATTTCTTCATAAACAAAACCATAAATTCAAAATTTTAAATATTACATATGATAAGAAAAAATATTTTGATATAAAATTGAATGATTATAGTTAAAAACAAATCACACCCGTATATCTAACAAATTGTAGAGTTCTTGAATAAAAACAGAGAGAAAAACAAAGTATATTTCATATATATTTCATTACTTACAAATGTATCACTATTTTGTTCTTTATATCAGATTACATATTACTCAAACTATTTAATACACATTTTCACTAGACTACCTAATTATCTATTAATTAGTTAATCTTCAGTTAAACCTTTTTTCTGATTTAGTTCTTCAATAGCTTCAGTTAAAGGATTTGTTTGCATGAAAGGATTCTCTGCATGCATGGATTTATATAGTTGAAGAGTAGTATATCATTCTTCATACCTTATTTAAGATGAGAAATGAAAAAGTCATGAAGGCTCATCTTAGACACGAGAGATTGGAGCACCTTTATGAAAATTTCAGCTACTTGTAGTTTGGTAGGCACATGAACAACTTTAATAAAACTTTGAAGAAATTATTTCTATACAATGTGCCAATCTATATCCAGATGTTTAGTTTTTTCATCGAAAAAAGATTAATTGCAGCCATTTTATCACAATACATAGTAATAGACTAAGATAGTTATACTGGTAAGTCATTCATGATATAGGAAAGTCATTGTACTTCACAATTAGTGGACGCCATAGCCTGATATTCTACCTTAGCTGAGCTCTTGCTCATTGTGGTTTGTTTCTTGGTTTTTCATGAAAGCAAAGATTGTTCCAAGAAGATGCAGAAACCAGTTACTCATTTTCTTATTTGTAGAACCCAATTTTCCTAACAGTATGTTTTGCGTAACAGTATGCTATGATCCATCCAGGATGATGTTTAGCCTACTCATAAGATTGACTTTCCTAGACATGTGATATATTTACCAAAAAATCTATATGTGATGCACGTAACACAATATTGTTAATGTAAGAGAAAAATATGATGAATATGTAGATAATAAAGTATTTTCGAAAGTGTATGTTTGTCATCTCATGTTTGAAAGTTAAAATATTTAAGCCATACTGACCTTATTTTAATTCTAGTGTTAGTCCTAATGGGAACCTATGTGTTCATAGCTTTATCATCCAAAAAACTTGGGATCATATTTTTATTTGTTCTATAAGGATTATGAATAATATTTGAGGGGCTATAATCACCGGACAATGTGTCATTAGGGGACGTTATTGGATGAGATTGTACATTTTTGTGTTCACCCTAATGGCTTATAATTATAGTATGGGCATGTTCATGTACAACAATTATAAGGAAAAATGGTCTCTCTATAATGAATATCTCTCGACATTAGTATTTTATGTTTTGTAAGTTGTACAATCTATAACCCTTTTGTGTGACTGAATATCCTACAAATATAGCTTTATATGCCATATGGGTAAACTTTTCACGGTTCTTGGATATGGTATAAGCCAAACATAGGCATCCAAAGACCTTAAAGTTAGCTATATCATGTGGTATTCCTGCTAAGGTCTCAATATGATATTTCTAACTTAGAATATGAGATGAAATTCAGTTTATAAGATGTGTAGCTGTGAGTGTTGACTCCTCCCAAAAATATTTTAGAAGGTTAGATTGAAACATAAAGGATCTGGCATTTTCAAATAAGTGTTATATTAAAAAGATTCAACACTTTATTTGAACAATGACCAAGTCTAAAATGCAATATATATGGAATTATTACATCAACTACACTAGGAATACTAGGAAAAGAACAATGAAACTGAGAACAAACAGATTCAATAGAGCTTTGGTTGAATGATTGATCATCAATGAGGTAAAGTCCTCTACATTTTTTCCCAACTCCAATCACTTGTTTAGAGTGTTGGACTTGCGAAATCTTTAAAATATGAAAGATTCACATTATCACCTCCTCCACCACCTCCTGATTTTCCTCTATGTACCTCAATGTTTCTAAGATTTATTGCAACTTTATTAAAGTATGCATCAAACCTTGTATTTCACTTCCTTATTTTTGTACATTATCCAATGGAATAGGCAGTGGTTTTGTTTATACCATCTTTAGCTTATGGATTTCTTTTGTCCCACCAATCACGATATCCTTTTATCTTGAAACAATTTTATTTGGTGTGTTTTTTGAAAGTAGTGATCACATTTCAAAGAATCTTCCTTTCATTTGTCAAAGTGTATATTCCCTTCAGTTTGATAGTCATTTATCATCATAGCAGAACTAACACTGAAATGTTTTTTGCTTTGATTGTTTAAATTCATTTTCTTTTCAACAGAAAGTACAAGAGCATAAGCTTTGTTAATTCCATCAAGAGAATCTAACATTTGGCTCCTTCGAAGCTTCCATTGAGGCCTAAAAGAAACTGCATTAGTCTATCTTTTTTTTTCTCTTTTCATCAATGCCACGGACATGACACAATCACACTTATTTTGACATTTGTAAACTGGAAATGGCCTAAGAGTATTCCTTTCATCCCATAAGTGTTTGAGCTTTGAAAAATATGCAACAACACTCAAGTTTCATTATTTCAAAAGATTGATTTCCCTCTTCAAATCATAGAACACTGGTCCATTATAGCAGTCATATCTTCGTGCAATTTCTTCCCATAATATTTTCGTATTATTTAATAACATGAATGGTTCTTTTAAAGGATCATAATTAGAGTTGGTGATCCATGAACAAACCTTATTAACCTGATTCCATTGATCATATTCGGCAGAAACCAAACTAAGTTTTTGTTTAAAAGCCAGATAAAAATGGATTACTTTACACTAAATGATATACTTTCTTCCATCAACTTCATGGTAGTAATTGACATTCATGGATTATCCAAATGATAATTCACAACCATTTCACTTTGTTATTTTGTTATGAACCTGACTTTCATTACCATAGTTCAAATCTTCTTCAGAATCTCCCAGATTCTTAACATTATTCCTTTCTACTCTTCCGGTTAATCATGAACTAATAGTTTGCATTATCAATATCCTTCTCTTTCGTACCACGTCGTTCTTGAATGAAAAGAAAAAAAAGCAGAATATATTTCATATGTATTTCATTGCTGGTTCTTTATATAAAATTACACACATTGCTCTAATTAGTTACTAATACCTAATATGTTAGTCGGTTAAACCTTTTCTTGCTTCAATTCTTCAGCCGCTTCAATTAAAGACTTTGTTTGCATGAAACAGTTCTCTGCGAGCATGGCATGGCATGCTTGGAGAGTAGTGCATCATTCTTCTGAAATCCTACTCACTATATTTTTACAATAGCAAATGTATCACTATATTTTTACAATAGCAAATGTAACACAATATACAGAAAATATTGAATAACGTTTTCAACTCGTTATAACAAGCAACCTCTAATTATAGTAAATAACAATAGTCGAGGAGCCTATCATACTCAAACACTAATATATCAGAAGTTTAAATACACATTAGGCTCTACGATAAGCTTTCCCTTATTCTTGTAATAGCCATAAAAAACTGAGCACAATATAGATGAATAGAAATTAAACTTTTTAATATTTCATTAGATAAACTATAACAAAGACCTGGCACAAGATACATACAACGATTAAAACTTAAATATACATTTTAAGTTTGTTTTCAAAAGGACATATATTGCACGCCATCCTTGTTCCGAGAAATGGACCATATCCCAATACAACCTCGTACTCGGATCTGCGCAGACAGTATAATTTTTTGAGCCATCGACGTTTACAACCCCACACGAACCCTCACAACACGGTTCGTATACCTTGTCAAATTTGACACCATCAGCTCCCTTTCTTTTTATAACAGATAAGACCGTGTTGAAATAATCCAGAACGAAAAAAGCTTCCTTAAACCTGTTCAAATCTTTCACTGCTTCGTACAACATCGTGTTGTGAAGACTTTTATCAATTTTGTTGGATGTTGCAGAGCAAGCTGTGTAATTATTTCGGAAGGTCTCTTGAGGTACACAACCTAGAGGAGGTAATGCATTTACGATAATTTTAGGTACTCCCAATTCGTAAATTGTCTTCATTTGTTGCTGCAGTTCGGTAACTACTTTTCTCATGTTATAGGTCCAAAACTGATAGTAAAACATTAAAAATAAAACTCAAACTTTTATTTTATGACAGAAAAATTAATACTAGAAAAATGATTTTGTCATTTAAAAGAAAGAAATAATACCTGCCAGTCATTTTTTTTGGCCGGGTTTTTTGTCAAGGCATAAGAGTAGTCATTGCCGCCGTAGCTTATTATTGCGACAGAGCTTTTGAGGTCATTCATGTTGTAGACTCCTTCGCGGATGGTCTGGTTGAACAACTGCACCTGAAGTTTTATGGTTGGATAATTCGCATGGCCTTTAAATGCAGCCGCCCCTCCATATGCGAAGTTCATACCGTTCGTTTTGTCACCATTATTTCTTCTCTCGTACGAAATTGGTGAACAGATTTCTATATAGCGTGCTACAAAAACGTTCATGTTAAAATAACTACGTAATTAATTAAATAATATGTTTTTTTGGAAGCAGGCAATTAGAATCAGCAAAGACTCTCAAAACTCCTCATGCCAAGCTTGTGGTATCACCATAAAATGAATCCAATGGCTACTTAAAAGATAAAAGTTACCTAGAAAGTCAACTGAAACTCGTCCATCCGAAGGTCGGCCGCTTGGATACCCTGGATACGTAATTCCGTAAGGAGACGGATACTTATTTGTATTCCCAGTAGTGGCTGACGAGTCTCCAAACACGAAGAGTTTGGAAGGTCTCTTCTGAACTGCTTCGGCTACTAAAATGAAAGAAACATAAAACAACGTACGAAAAGATAAATAGAGAAACCAGAAAGTGTTGTTTGTATTACCCGTGTCTGGGCTAGATCGAAACAGCTTAGACTGTTTCTCAGCTGCTGCATCTGATGATGATAGAGCTCCCAGAAATGTCATTACAAAACAAAGGCAAAGAAGAAGAGATACAAAGGAGTAAGAAGCCATGATCACTAATGGTATTTTGGTCTTTAAGTTGGATACTGTGGTTCAAAGTCAGGCCTCATTTATAGAGAGGCGATATAGATATGCATTTATGAGAACTAAATTGCGCAGTAATGATGAATCAAAAACGAGTTACCTTCCAGCATGCTCACAAGATAAACCAGAGATGGGAGTTAACATATAAGCTTATGTATTTCTTTAACTTCTTTAACATTTTTAGTGACGAAATTTCATAAAATTATATTTTCGCAAATTTTCGAACTTTTTGGATAGTGTTGGTGTAGGAAGGTAGTCGTTTTCCCTCTTAATGAGCATGTCATGGGCATATGATTTTTTTTTTTTTTTTTTCTGATTTGGTTTGCGAAGATGTAGTTGACTAGTTTTTGATAAGTTAAAATTTTTAAAACTGAATGGAATGATGCCGTAATATTACAAACTACCCATTATCATGAATGTTATATTTTTTTTATGTTAAAATTCATTTTTATTTGGTTGTAACCTGTATAGAAACTTCATTGCGTTGAATAATTTATTTATTTTTGGTAATAGAAAAAAATATGTCGCATAATAAGTGTACCGCAAATCGCTATAATTTTATTTATTATTTTTTATAATTATAATAAAATCTTAGCCATCTTTATTTATGTACTAATGTATTGTGGCTCAAAACATTTATCACTATATCGGTCTTTTTTTTATAATGGTGAATATTGTAATTGTATTATTTGATTAATTTTTTGATCAGTTTCATTGTTTCAAATTTCATTATTTCTATATATATAAATATATGTTTTATATTTTGGTGGTCTTTATTTATTTTACAAATCCTGTCATGAAACTAACGATACAATTTTTTCAAAACAAATACTCTTCTTTGCTCAAAATCGATATATTATTCGGGAGAAAAACACAAAATAATCATTAATCACACATCTATATAAGATGGTAAAATGTTCAACATTAGTCGGAACTACTAATACAAATATAACGGTTAGTTTTCTCTTTAATTATTAAAACTAAGCTCATATTCTTCAATACATTCAAAAATATGAGCCTTCAAGTTAACTTTTTCAAATGAATTGATATTGTTGAGAAATTATGAATAAATCTTTGATAATACCATATAAGTTTAAGAAAATTATGTGTTTGTATTATACCAACTTGTACAAGTCACGGGTTAACGACCTAGGTTTTATCTGGATCAATTGTGATTTCATCATCTTTAACCATGTGACCCACAACTGTTATCTCATGATTTATATACAAATATTAATCTCATTCTTTTCGCGATACTAATGTCACGTTGATATTCAAATACATTTTTCTGAGTATTATCAAATGTCATCGATAAATATAATAACAAATACATTTAAAAAATTGATTAAGCAATTTATTTATTTTATCTGTTGATATCATCGACACTTTATTAAACATAATGAAACAACAAGAAATGCAAATTATTTGTATATAACATGGATGTTGTTCTATATATATCATTGTTTCTAAAATTCATTTGATGAGGATCATATATTAAATAAATCTTTGAGAATTCTCGCGACTTAACATTGATATGGAAGTATACATTTAGGGACTAAAGTGTAAATAATGTAAGTTTAAAGGAAAAATTATGATTATGTATTTCTATTAAGGAATAAGGGTAATTTATCTCTTTATGTAACCGTTTTCAGTTTAGAGCTAAGTCTCAACGCCTCTATATAAGGGTCATGGCTGAACTAATAAAGGGGTTAACACTTTTTGATCTAACTCAATTGTGCTCTAACTTTATCTCTCTAAAAACTCTTTCTCACTAAAACTCGCATATTACTTTTTCCTAAGACAACTCTTAATAATTGAACTCACCAAATTGGCGACTCTACTTGGGACGATTAAGAATCAGTGTCTTACCTGTTCGAATTTCAATACTATCTTTTTATTTTTTCATTTGAATTCTTATAATAAATCCCGAAAACAATCCGTCACTGCGATGAGCGATGAAAACGTTAAAAGATGACTTTCAAAGAAATGAAACAGACTCGATGGATTTGCTCCGATCCAAACTCAATCGAACATTGAGATGCGCATGAATCAACTATTGGGTAAAATAAATACGAACAACAAAAATTATGAACAAAAGAGAACAAGAAATTCACTCGGCGAAGCTCAAATCCAAGGTGAGGTAAGTAAACGAGAAATCTGAGATGAGAGAGAAGTCTAATCGATCTTGTACTGATCAGCACGCTAGAAGTGAGTAGAAGAAAGCACGCTTCGAAGCTCATAAAGAGTGTTATTCTTCTCGGAAATGGAAAAAAGACAAGAAAAAGTATGTAGCCTTTAGTGATGAAGAGGTTGAAAGTTCTGCTTTATGCTTTAAGAGATATATGAGTTCTTCGAAAGAGGAACTAGAAAGAGAACAGCTAAGGAAGCATAAGAAGGAATATAAATCTAAAAGAGACGACATTCTTCGTTGTTTGATAGAGTCTACTTGGTGTGAGGGGAATACCTCAAATCAATATGTTGAGACTGATTGAAATTTGTATGCAGACATGAGGACTGAGAATCAGTTTGTGCGAGGTGTTGATTGGAAGAACTCTCCGTTGACAAGTGATATTTGATTTATAACGCTTCCGAAGAGTTTTGATATTGCTAAGGTGGAGAAGTTTGATGGGATGCAAGATCCAAACGACCACATCGAACAGTTCAAGAACTACATGATGAATTTTAAAGATGATGATTGGCTGGTGTGTCATACATTTTCGCATACTTTCAAATGAATGACATTAAAGTGGTATAACCGGATTTCGAGGGGAACCATCTCAAATATGAGGGATTTTTACACTGCTTTTCGAAGGCAGTTTATTGGGAGTAAGGAGATGAGAGCGAATGGAGATACAATTATTCAGTACAAACAGGAGGTTGGAGAGAAATTAAAGGATTACACGAAGAGGTTTGTTTTTACTAAAGCAAGTTTGGACAATTGCGAATAAAATATGGCGATGACAGCTTTTTGCCAGGGTCTATTGCCAGGTGATCTGACTAATGAAACGACGAAGAGGAGAGCTCTAACCTTTGAAGCATTGATGGCTCTGGTAGAGGATCCGATCAAGGTTGAAGAGTCAACCAGGGTCCGAGGAGGACCCGTTAGTACTCCAAAGAATTCGAGTCAGGTGGCCAATAACCAAGGGAAACCCTCAAATGGAAATCAGAAGTCACGTCCGAATAATAATTTTCCACCTCGAACTGGTGGATATTCAAATCATGCTCCATCCTATAATTATAACATACCAAGGCCGAATCAGTGGGTTAGGCCAGCATATTATGCTGATTTGACAAAAACTATGGCTGCAATCTTTGACAAGAACAAAAGGTTTGTAAATTTTAGGAAGCCACCCCCAATAAATAGGCCAAAAGAAGAGCAGAATAACAAATATTGCAGTTATCATGAGGATATCAGACATGATACTAATGATTGCATCGCGTTGAGAAAATAATTTCAAATCTTGCTTAAAAATGGGAAGCTCTTGACTTATGCGAAGTCACAAGGGAGCGGTTCAAAAAACATCACATCAACTTCGAAGGCGAACCCAGCTGCGCCAGCTAAGAATTTAATGATTTTAGATTCGAAGACTGAAGAATTCGATGCTTCTTCGGAATATATGGAAAAGCATCTGAACAAGGTAGTCTTGATGGCTGTTGAAGAGTAGTGGAGAAGGGACGTGTGCGAGATTTGTGTTAATTTTTTTTTAATCATTAGCCATTTTTGGAGGTGATTCAATGACCGACAACACGGATAGATCGAAGAAGAGGCATGTTGTCAATTTGATAACTCAAATCGAAGGAAAAATGTCTACACATTTGTATGGAGAAAAAACCATTCCTTTCATTTTATTCTATAAGGATGATTTGAGATAAACAGTGGGGATGCATGAAGACACGATAATTATTGGTGCATAAGTGGCTGGTATTGAAATTCGGCGTGTACTTATAGACACTGCAGCTTTGGAAATGTCCTCTTTAAAAAAACTTATGAGAGAGTGTCGAATCCGCCTCAAATTACTCAATTAAAACGTACAATCATAGGGTTTACTGGTGTAACAGCTCGTGTGATTGGGGAATTTGAGGGGGAAGTGAGTTTGGGAAAATGACCTTTCAAGAAGAAGGTCCAGGTGCTTTTTGTGGCGGTGGACTGCCCCACGAGCTGCAACGTTATTTTTGTAAGTTCATGGCATCCAAGAATGTGTGGGGTTGTGTCAACGGTACACCAATGTTTCAAGTATGTGGTAGGGGATCGAGTCGGGGTCGTTCGAAGCGACCTGAAAGTAGACAGAGAATGTTATGCCACTGCGCTTCGGATCTGGGAATCCAACAGTGGAGATTTGATGCATGAATAACAGTCAGAGAGGTAGACCTCGGACACATAAAGGAGTCACTGTATCCATTATGGACGGAAAATCGAGTAGTGGTCAAAAGAAGAATGAGAAGTGGAGAATGTGTGTGGATTTTACAGACTTGAATCGAGCATGTCCTAAAGATCCATTTCATGTTCCTCGAATAGATCAAGTGATTGATTCCACCTCGGGAAATAAAATACTAACATTCATGGATTCTTTTGCAGGATTCAATCAAATTCGTATGGATCTAAATGGCCAAGAGTGTACGACCTTCATAACTGATAGAGGGTTGTATTGTTATAAGTTTTTGCCCTTTGGATTAAAAAAATACTGGAGCCACTTATCAAAAATTGATGAATAAAGCTTTTGCCACCCAGATCGGAAACAATATGGAGGTGTATATAAATGATATGGTGGTAAAACATTTGAAGGATGATGTGAATCTCGAAGATTTAGAGGAAACATTTTGAATTTAAGGCCAATAACACTAAAGCTAAATCCTGAAAAATGCACCTTCGGAGTTCGATCAGGGAAGTTTTTGGGTTATGTTATCAGTGAAAGAGGAATAGAAGCTGACCCAGAACAATTGAAAGCTCTAATAGCAATGAATTCACCTCGATTTGTTAATGAAGTGCAAATCTTGACAGGATTGTTAGCAGCACTTAACCAATTTATTTCAAGTTTTACAAATACTCATACAATCGGAGGGTTAGTAGTACTTAACCGATTTTAGCAGCACTTAACCGATTTATTTCCAGATTTTCTGACAAATGCTTTCCTTTCTTTCAAGTTTTACAAGGACCAAACAAATTTGAATGGACATTGGAGTGTGAGCCAGCATTTATAAGCATAAAAAACTTGTTATCATCACCAGAGATTTTGTCAAAGCCTCAAAGTGGAGAAAAACTCTTTTTGTACATTGAGGTATCGGATTTTGCACTAAGTGCAGTGTTGATAAGTGAAGATTCAGGTATTCAGAAGCCGGTGTACTATATCAGTAAAAGTCTAGTGGCACCATGGAAGAGGTATTTGAAGCTAGAAAAATTAGCATTAACATTGGTGGTTACTGCAAGGAAAATGCTCCCTTATTTTTAAGCTCATACAATCGAAGTCTGAACTTCGCTCCGTTTAAAAATTGTTTTGCAACGACCTGATACATCGGGGAGAATGACAAAGTGGTCAGTGGATTTGGAAGATTATGATATTTTGTTCACACCTCGAATTGCGATTAAAGCCCAAGCCTTGGCAGATTGTTTAGTTGAATTTTATTCAAAACATATCAGATATTGAAGAAAAAAAAGATATTCCACCAGTAAATTTGAGGTGGATTGTTCGAACATATGAAGGGTCTAGTATTTAGGATGCAGTGTTGGGGTTCAGTTAATATCTCCAACTGGAGAACGATGATTAAATCTATCAAATTTGGTTTTCATGCTTCGAATAATGAAGCTGTTTTGGCAGGTTTGAGCTTGGAAAAAATATGTGAAGCAACTTCAGTGCACTTGGAAACAAATTCTCAATTGTTAGCAAATCAAGTATCTGGTTTTCTGAGGCGAGAAATAATCGTTTAATTATATATCTTCGGGAACTTCGGAATTGAATGTTACTATTTGATGATGTTTTTGTTGAATATATTAGTCGAGGAAGTAACATAGTGGTTGATTCTTTAGCAGATATTGCTTACAAGGAGGAGTATCCTTGGATTTTTCTACAAGAATCCCTTGATTTTGACTAAATCAAATCAGTGTGAATGTATAGAAAAATTCTTTATCACATCTGATGTAGTCCGAAGAAATTGGCGAACATATATTCTTAATTTTTTTTACTTAAGGAACATTGTCAGATGATACGAAGTTGGCCAAAAGAAAAACCTTCTTATACATAGTTTTAGATGGAATTTTGTATAAGAAAGCATTAAGAAGGCCATTAATACGATGTCTAGACAAGCAAGAATCACAGGAGGTGTTATCGGATTTGCATGATGGAGAAGGGTCAGCTCATTGCGGGTTTAAAGCTTTATCTCGAAGATTTTCGCTTGCAGGATCTTATTGGCCCACAATCACAAACAATGCTAAAAAATTTGTTCGAAGCTGTGATACTTGTCAAAGATTTGCTAATGTTATACACAGGCCGGCAGTTCCACTTATGTCTATAACTGAGGCCACACCATTTGACAGATGAGGGATTGATCTGGTGGGGCCTTTGCCGATGGCATCCGTGGGATGCCAAATGATAATTGTAGCAGGGGATTACTTTACAAAATGGGATGAGGCAGAACCACTATCTGGAACAAAGGAAAAAAAATGTAGTCCAATTTATTTTGAATTGTATTTGTTGTCGTATCGGAGTCCCTTGGAGAATTACAACAAATAATGGCCCTTAGTTTAATAATAAAGAAATGACATCGTTTTGTGCATCAAAAGGAATTCAACAATGTTTTTTACGCACTTTCATCCTCAAGCCAATGGACAAGTCGAAGTGATGAACATAACTATTTTAGATGGTTTGAAGAAACATTTAATAGGGGCAGCATGAAAATGGCCAAATTATTTACAAGAGGTGTTTTGGGCTTATCAGACAACTCCCAGGGAGGCTACAAAAAAAACTCCTTTTACCGTAGCATATGGAATGAATGCAGTTAGCCCCGTAGAATCTACGATGTCATCTTTTAGAATAACTCAATATTTTGAAAGATCCAATGATGAAGCTAAAAGGGCGAATTTAGATTTGATTGAGGAGAAAAAAGTTCGAGCTCGTTTAAACGTAATCCATTATAAGACTCTTATGAGGAACAAATATGATTCGAAGGTAAAAAGAAGGTGACAAAGTGTTGAGAAAAGTATTTTTTCACACAAAGAAGAAGAGCCTCATAAAAATGGCCCCGGATTGGGAAGGGCCTTATATGGTTGTCGAGAGGATAAAACCAGGGTCTTATCGCCTTTGTGATATTCAAGGGATGATGCTTCAACACCCGTGGAATATACAGAATTTAAAGTTATATTGGGAATAAATTTGTTGTATTTTGGATTTTATACTCTTTGAATGACGCACTCTTTCCTACCCTCTATTAGCCCATGAAGGTTTTAACGAGGTGCTATGTACATATTCAATATTATCAATAAAACATATTTTTGGCCAATGATTGTTTACAAGTTTCTATTGAAAACTATCTTAACAACTTATCAAAGACTGATCATCTTTGAGGTTGGTTAAGAGTAAAACATTTTGAAGTGTTTATTACACTTTTCGAAGAAACAACCATATTCGAAGTGCTACGTTCAATAAATGCACTATGATTTAATGAATTATAGCGTTCAATAAATGCACTATGGTATTCGAGGTAAAATGTTTGAAATTTGTATTAAGCCATTCGAAGTGTTACATATTGTGAATTTCAAAGTGCATTATCATATTTAAGGAGTTATGTTTAAAAAATTATTATTATTATTATTATTATTATTATTTTGAGATTGTTAACTTTGAATAATTCATATTGATGAAAAAATGAGATATAAACAGACATTTTCAATTAGATTAATTCGATGAAGTACAATAAGCAGGATACTAATTTGACAAGTACAAAACGGATTACATAAAATCAAATAACAACAAAATTATTCAAATGACTCCTCCTCGGATGATTCTTCTTCTGATGATGAGTTTGGGACAGGATCGAAGTCTTCACTAGGATGCCATTCGGTGGGAATGTCGTTCCAAAATCTAGAAAGCAACTTTACTACAGTATCGAGATCGGTTAATGGTTGGAGAGCAGCAAGGACATCAAGGTTCAATGGAGGAAGAGGAAAACATGTTGGGCTAGGATGATGAATCATGTCCAAAGATGTAGTTGGAATAGAAGGACAGATGATTTCTAGAGACGCTTCGACAATCGTATTTCTCCTAAAATCGTGCATACGAGTCTGAATATCTTGGACGATAGGATCGTCTTCTCCAGCAAATTCATGTGACTCGTTGAAATTAATAAAGAGGTCGGGATCGAAGTGGTCGACGTTCTGATTACCATCGTCTGCATTATCCTTGATGATGATTGGAGCATCATTATTGGTTGTCTTCTTTTCAAGAGGACGATTTTGTTGATTCCCAACAATTATAACTCCATCCTCATCAACTAGTGTGTATTCTATGACTTTTGATTCTTGTTTCTCTTCCCATGATGACTGATGGAAGTTTTCTTTTTCTTCGAAGAAGGTTCTTTTTCTTCCTCTTCTTCGATGGTTGAAAGAGTTTGTTCTTCTGACTATGATGAGTTTTTACGCTTGACTATGTTGATATTCATTTTTTCATTTTTTCAGGCATGTGACTCTCTGACCTATTACAGATGGGGAGGAATACCTTACAGTCAGGTTGAACTAGTCTTTTACAAGCATGATGAGTGTTGGACTCATCCATTAGATTTTCAGGAGGCAAGGCTCCAGTTGTGATCAGAAAGAGATGACTGTTGAGGAAGTTGATCGGTTGGAAGACGGTGTGGAAAGCGTTGTTCCATTCTGTTTCGGCCCAAATGGTAGGCTTTTTAAAATTTCCTTGGCCGTTGTCCGACGAGTAGCATATCGCCTTGGAATTTCTGAAATGATCACATGAATAAATATTAAATAAGGAAGACAACAAGAGAGATTTGAATTTATCTTAAAATGAATAATATCCAAAGTACTTACGTTGCTTCTCCAGATGAGATTTAGTTTCGATGGATTGGCATCAGATATTTCTTTGTCGTTCTCCCATGCTCCCGAGATAAAAATAAAATTTTGTTTCCAAAGTTCTTCCGCTTCCAGGAGATCATCGATGATTTTTAAATCGTCTACTAATGTGAGGTAGTAGAATGGGAGCTTCAGACCTTTTGATAATTTTTTCAAGGATATGAAATCCTTGATACTGATCGGAATTTTGGAAAACCGAGATGCCATAATCACAGACATGAGAGTGAACACTGATTCGGTGTCACTTTAGTTGGGCATATGTTGAGAAGTTCAAAGTACTCCACGATCATAGGATCAAGTGGGAACCGAAGACCCCAGTTGATGATTTCGGGGTAGGCCGCCAGTTGTTTATCTGTAAAATCTAAGAGAGTTTCCCTTTTCTTAGGTAGTCGAACCGTGATGTTGTCTCCCATTCCTTATTTTTTCTTTAAATCTGATGCTTGACTCTCTTGATATTATATATATATATATATATGGAACTTTCTTCAGCTCGATAATATAGTCAGCATCGGGATCTCTCAAGTTTCTGCCAATAGTTGCTCTTTCCTCATCGGAAACAACCCAATGCCTTCTTTTTTTCGAGGCTTGCGAACTTTATTTTATATGGCAGTTTCTGAGTCTCTTTTATTGGACTCAACTTCATTATCAGACTGGGTAGCCTCGGAATCAGCTTCAGCGGCTTCTCATGTTTCATCCCTTGTTTGAAGAGGATCTTTGGAGGAACTTTGTTGGGGTAATGGAGCTTCTTCAACTGTTTCTCTCCGAGGAGGAGACTGAATAGATGGATTCGAGGAGGGGGAAGTTGGAGTAACATCAGAATCATCTCTCATGGCTATGAAAGTTTTTCTTTTACGGGTTGGTGGAGGACAACTTGAAGAAGAAGTAATTTTAATTTATTTCGGAGAGGATTTGCTTGACTCTTCACTAATCAGAGGTGATGCTCTGACATCAGAAGAATACATTCAGGTGTATCAGGTGTTTGAACCCTAGAATAATGATGCACTTCGGTAGAAGGAGCAGGCAAAAAAACGAGACCTTTAGATAGATCAAAATTACCGTGCTAAGTTGTCGTGGTGGTTGTTCCAACATGAGTGTTGTTGATTAATTCGGCGGCCTTGTACTCCTCTTCTCTTTCAGTATTGCAAAAATAATTGTATGATCCGAAGACTAGATCATCATCAGGCTTCAGATATTTGAGTTTTTTGGGTATATTAGCCTTAGATATTTTTCATTTTGGATTTTTTCTCATAAACTGGATGAAGATTGACCGGAAAATATGGGTTTTGATAGGAAAGTATGAGTTTTCCGACAAAGAAACTGGAAAAGATGAAGAACACGTTGAAGGTATCAAAGGGTGTGTTGTTTCTCTCTAAATAAATTTTGATTGTGAGAATGAAGTTACTAACGAATTTATAGGAGGATGAGAAGATGTGTAGAAGTGGAAAATACTTTGTGATGATTGGGCCGAATACGAAACGGTGATAGAGTTATGAGTTTGACATATGTCAGAATAGCTAGCTAGCTATAAGTGTAGTAGCTAGGTATTCATGATGAATCTGAATGGTTAGATTTTATTGAGGTTTACCTTGAAGCAATTTCGAAGTAAAGTTGTTTTCTTTAGAACTCTGATTTGTGGGCACGTTTGGCAAAATCCGATGATTACATTTTTGAATTTGAGAGTTCTGATGTGTGGCCACGTTTGAAAAATCCAATGATTATTTTCTAAATATTTTTCTGAAAAGATTCGAGGACAAATAAAATATATTAGTAATTGTTTTACTTCGAATTTCTGATATGGCTTCTGATTGGATTTGAAGACATTTAGTTTTCATTAATTTACTGACATGAGAACTAGGGGGCTGCTGATACGGAAGTATAAATTTAGGGACTAAAGTGTAAACAATATAAGTTTAAGGGAAAAATTATGATTATGTATTTCTATTAAGGACTAAGGGTAATTTATCTTTTTATATAACCGTTTTCAGTTTAGAGCTAAGTCACAGCGCCTCTATATAAGGGCTAGGGCTGAACTAATAAAGAGGTTGACCACTTTTTGATCTAACTCAATTGTGTTATGACTTTATCTCTCTAAAAACTCTATCTCTCTCACTAAAACTCGCATATTACGTTTTCCTAAGACAACTCTTACTAATTGAACTCACCAAAAACTACCTCGTGTAACCATAACTAAACTTAATAAATTTTGTATACAAATATATATGTCTTATTGTTTCTGTAGTACTAATATCACATTGATGTTCAAGTGTCCTTTTTAAATATCATCGATAAGCATGATAACTACTAAATTTAAAGAATTGATTAAACATTTTATGTATTTTATCCATAAATATTATCGACACTTTTATTACGCCTATTGAAACTACCAAAAATGCAATGTTTGTATCTAACATGAATTGTTTATATATATATATATATATATATATAACTAAGTTTCATTTAAAAATAATCATATCTCAAATAAAGCTTTGACCCATATACACTACTTCGTATAACCATAACTCAAACTTACGAAATTATATATAAAAATACTACTCTCGTTATTTCTAAAGTACTAATATAATATTGATCTTCAACTGCAATTTTTTAGTATTATCAAATATCATCGATAAATGTGGTAACAGATAAATTTAAATAAATTATTATACATTTGATTTATTTTATTCATAAATATTATTAACACTTTTATTACACCTTATAAAACTACCAAAAATGAAAAATATTTGTATCTAACATAGAATATATATATATATATATATATATATATATATATCAATTTTTCTAAGTTTCAGTGATGATCATATCTCAAATAAACATTTGAGAATGTATGTGCACCTCTTAATTGATAAAGCACTTTATATCTTGGATAATGTATATTTTTCATGATATTTAGTTAGTTAAACTAACTTTATGGTGGAATCAAAATCAGTATTGAATCACGAAGAAGATCAATCCTAAATTCAACCATTCTTTCAAAATTGGTATGTGTAACTAATCGTGAAATATATCTTTAACGCCTTGAACTATTTGATCATCTTGTAACTGAGTATACGGTTTTGAGTTATCAATAATATCAGCTAAAATAAATCAAGATCTCCTCTTTAACATGTAATTACAAACCTATGTTCACCTTGATATATGAATGGTGTAGTAGCGGATATTCTGCAAAGTACTTATTTACTAAAGTAGTTTAGTTGTGAATAAGTAAGAACTATGCAATTTATCACAAATGACTCAGGCACAAAACACAAATAAAACAGAACACAAGATAAATGACAGAAATGATAAGAACACAAGATTTAACGTGGTTTAACAATTGTCTACATCCACGGGCGCCGCCAGAGAAAAGTGTTTCACTATGATAGAAAAGGGTTACAGATTTCAGATTGTGTTTTTTGTATAGTCCTCGTAGTCTATTTATTGGGATTAAATAAACTTACTAGATAATGGGTCTAAGGGGCTCATGCCACAAGACTAACAATAATACTGTCACAACACTTATTTGTATTGCCGAACACAGTACACTGTCAAGGCATAATAACAGTATCACAGACACAAAACTGTATTGTCGGACACAGTACACTGTCAAGGCAGTATTTGACTTATTCACAACAAATCTTCCCCTTGAGGAGAATATCCTTTCTTCACTATCAACAAGGAAACTTCTCTTCTTCTGACTTACCGAATTCTCATAAGGCATTCACTATATAGTGCGAACACCAATCCACTTTAGACACTCTCTACACTTTTGAACTGATATTGCCTTGGTTATTATATCTGCTGGATTATCGTGTGTAGACACTTTCTTCACATCAACAATTCACTTTGATATTACATCACGAATGAAATGATACCTGGCATCTATATGCTTTATACGCGCATGGTACATCTAGTTCCCTGTAAGGTGTATGTCGCTTTGATTGTCACAAAACACTTTTGTAGTAGTCTTATCCAAGCCCAAATCTGCCACCAAACCTTGCAACCATATGCCACTTTAACTGCTTCTGTTACCGTTATGAACTCTGCCTCTATTGTAGACAAAGCTACAGTAGCTTGCAATTGTGCTTTCCAACTGATCGCACTCCCAGCTAGAGTAAATACGGATCCTGTGAAATATCTCTTTTTATCCATATCACCTGCAAAATCAGAATCATCAAAACAACTACTGATCCTGCAACATCATTCAGAAATCCACAAATATCGGTCTTGTTAATAGTTAAGCCAACGTTCACAGTATTTTTAAGATACTGAAGTATCAATTTCACAGCCTTCTAGTGTTCTTTCCCAGGACATCCCATGTACCTGCTAACTACACTAACCGCATGTGGAATATGGAAGTTTCGAAATTTGTTCCAACTCAGCATCGTCCTTGGCCGCTCCTGCTGCAGACAACTTGTAATGAGTAGCAAACAGGATGCTAACTGCCTTAGTATCAAACATGTTGAATCGTTGTAACACTTTCTCAATATAGCTTTGTTGAGAGAAGTGTAATGATCCTACACTTCTGTTCCTGATAATCTCCATACCAAGAATTTTCTTTGCTCTACCCAAATCCTTCATCTCAAACTCGGCACTAAGCTGCTTCTTTATTTGCACAATGTGTGACATACTACAAGCAGCAATAAGCATATCATCCATACACAACAACAAGTAAACATAAAAATCATCTGACATCTTTTGATGATACACACAACTATTATATGGACTCCTCATGAACCCTTTTGACACCATGAATGTATTAAAACGTTTGTACCATTGCCTAGGTGAATGCATCAAACCATACATTGACTTTTTCAGCAGACAAACTTTGTCCTCCATATTATGTTCGATAATCCCTCTGGTTCTCTCATGTATATTTGCTCCTCTAATTCATCGTGTAGTAACGCAGTCTTCACATCCAACTGCTCAATGGATCCAAAATCAAGAGATGAAGCATCGGCATCAAATGATAGTGATGATGATGCGCCCAAACCAGAAAAACAACCATATAACATAATATTAAATAGAGAAAAAAGAGATATTAGACTTTCAAAAAGGTACGCGGTAAATTTATATAAACCATAAATTTTAAATTATATATTTTATTATATACCAGTACTAATATTTAGGGTTATATTCATACTATGCCGTTCATTCATGGTACCTCTTGAATCTTGATCTTTTACGTTTGATTGTTGTATTTAAATGAGTAGTGAAAATTTGATGAATAATAAGTTAATGTAAAAAAAGTTGGTAGATAGTAAATGAAAACCAAGATAAATGAAAAAGAAGTTGGTAGATAATAAATGAAAACCAAGATAAAAAGATGTCAGAAAAATACTGTAATTGTATTTAATAAAGTAAAAGAAGTGTATTTAATAAAGTAAAAGAAGTTTGGGTTTATGATTTTGTTATAGCCAGATCGAAATGATAGGATCCTCCGTCTCTTACCTAACGAATTCAAAAGAGGATATGGGTAAGGTGTCCTCATCAATCGTCATACTAAAAGGTCACTTTAACTTCTTAAATGACTTAATAGTTAATATGACTTCTTTTTTTGAATGGGTAGTTTGAATTTCTGCTCAAAATTACCTAAAGTAATCAGTGTTCGGTCTTAAATATAAAGTATCTCAACGCCTAATGCATTAAACAAATTAGATCATTGTCACACAAATAAATTATCAACGATTGATAAAAAAAGTATAATAACTTTAATTACTTAAGTAAAAATATATTATTTTGATTTATTAATATAAGAAAACTTCATATTTGGTTTAAGTGAACATATTTGTTGTATGAATTACTTTGAAAAAAAAAATCATTGGTATGGATCTTCAAATAACATGTGATTAAAAGATTTTATTTTATTAAATTTGTTTAATTATCATTGTTGATTTAGTTTTTTTAGTAAAATATTAAATGCGGTATACTTTTTACATGATTTGAAGCACCAATTGTTTGTTGCGTTCGTTCAACGACAGCAGCGACGACAACAATAACTACTGTTATTACTGGTCACATGACTAATCGATTGACAACGGTACCGTGTCAGATTTATTTTCAAAAAATTTGATTTTTTAATAAATAAATAATTGATTTATAATGTATATTATGCACGACTAAGGTTTTGTAGGACGAGTAGGTGAACTAAAGAATTAATTTAGTCAGTCCATTAGAGGATTAACTTAATTTTTTTAGTTTCTCTAAGTTACGTAAAGTTCGGAGGTTAACTTAAATTCAAATATTGTCCACCTTCCAAAATGTTGAGTTTTGGGTTTGAATTAAACATGAAATTGAGAAAATTACTAAAAATTGTCCTTGTGGTATCTTTAATTCTAAAAAGATGAAATCGACTATCCCAAAGGTTTCACCGTTCCTTACGAAAATTAATTTCATCATTTTAGATTTTTTGTAAGTATGTGAAATTGATCCTCCGGAAAGTTTAAGTGTTACTCATGAAAATTAATTTATGGTTATTTTAATTTAAGTAAGTGAAATTAGCCTTCCGGAATGTTTCATTAATATTTATAAAATTAAAATAATGATCATGATATTTTTCTCAAACTCATAAAATGCATGTTAGTATGATTTACCATCCAATATCTGGTATTGTAGTATTTTTTGTTTTACATGTATCTGCCATATTCATGCATGTTTGTGAGTTTTCTGTCATGTTTCTAAATATGTTTTATGTGTTATTTGCTCTATTTCTAGTGCATGTTGGTTCTAATATTTTTGGGAAATCGTCCACCCATGCTAGATCGTTCATATTTTGCCTTATGGAAAGAGGAAAATCTACTATATTTGTTTATGCATGATTATGGCTATGCTATGATCCACCCTAAACCCGCTGACCTTAGTCCAGAAAGAAAACCTGAAGAAAATAAGGAACATAAGAGATGGGAGAAGTCAAATAAGTTATGCCTAAATCTTATGTTACAGGGCATACCAGTAGCACTTCATGGGACTATTCTGAAAGATATTACCACCACCACAGTGTTTCTCGTGGAAGTCGAGAAAGTCTTTTCTAAGAACGTAAAGATAGAGATGCAACGTCTTATAAACGAGATCTCTACAAAGTAGTATACTTGTAAAAGTGGTATATAAGTAAACATTTGATAAGATGGGGGCCCATTGACTCCAAAAAACGATTTTTGACTTTTTGACCTTACAAATTGCTTATCTGTTATAGTTCATCTTCATCCTCCCCTTTCTCGCTTCATGTCACCTCTATGGAGCTCTCTACCATCGATAAAATTCTTCCTCGCAATAATCTCCTCCTAGTCAATCCAGCCGTCCAACCATCAGAAAATACTTCAAAGAAATCTTTCAGTGTCTACCCAATACCAATTCAAGAAAATCATCTCAAGATATACATAAAGTTATTTCTTTTTCTAAATAAAACCAACATTCACCAGAAAAATTCCAGCCTCATCCTTCACCAGAAGACTTTCTACCACTTCTAAGAAATTATCAAGCCAATCCATAGAGGAATTAGCCTTTCTTAGCTCAAGAGATGCCCTCAAATCCGTTATTAGAAGAAAACACCTCCAACTCCAATAAATGGAATAAGAAATCCTTCACAGACATCCTAAGAACAAAAGCCAAATCATTCACTCACGCTGAGGTTTTCTACCAGCAAATTTATGAGCACAAGGCAGTTATATTCAACAAAAAATATCAGTCATCTTAATCTTGCACTCTAAATTTATGTTAGTTGCTAAATTTTCATTCTAGAAAACCTAAAATTTCTGATTTTAGGGATTTTCTTGATTCATTCAAATTTTCTGGCAATTATAGTATTTACATATACAACTATAGACATATATTCATTGAGTTAGACAATTTAACTCAATTAAAAACTCTTTAGAAAAATAACGACATTTTCGGCTTATTTACCAAATTTTGAATCTATTAATTTTCAAGGCATTGGGAATGTCTTTACATATCTGGATCTCAACCTTCAATAGAGCAAGCTTTCACTATGTTAAATCTCTTATTATACGTGACATTTCTAGATTTCTTCCCCGAAAACTCTAGGTAGGTTTTGGGGACGAAGACAGATTTTGATAAAAAAACAATTTATGGTTCAATGACTAGTACTGCAATATTTGTAATCATTTTAGGCCACAATAAATAATCTTTCACTCATGTACTTATCTAACTTCATAGGTATGTATTAATTTAATTATATGATTTTAGAATGTAAATTTAAATACCCTTGCTATTTAGGCTCAAACTTTACCTGGTCTAATAATTACAAATGGAAGTGCCTTAGCAGAGCTCTCCACAATGTTGCTTGGAGATATCTCTTTGATATTACAAAAGGGAATCATCTAGCCAGAAGTAGCTCAGATTATTCACCTTTTTGTCTCTATCTATCATAATTCTCAAACATTTCTAAATCTCTTTTTAAATTCCAAAATATGTGGATTTTCCACAAATGTTTTTTGAGCAAATCTGGAACAATCCTTAATTTAGTGATCCCATTTTAATTTTATGGTTAAAATTAAGAAAGAAGAAGCTAAAACTAATCTCAAAACTTGGAATAAAGTTGTCTTTAGCAACATTTTAGTCGTCTTTTTGTGTGTATAATGCCTTATGACTCAACACGTTTGCCACTATATTGGTATTATTATAAATGTATTATTTGATCGATTCAATATGATGTCGTTGTCTCAAATTTAATTATTTTTATGTGAATATATATTTCATATTTTGGTGTTCTTTATGTATTTTACAAGTCATACCATGTAACTAACAATACCCAATCTTCAAAACAAACACAACTCTTGACTCAAAACCAATATACTAATATGAAGAAAATACACATCATAATCCTTGATTACATGTTCAACATCATATTATCATAAACTGTTCAACATCAGTCAGAACTAATAATACAAATGCAACTGTTAATTTTCACCTTAATTATTGAAACTGAACTCACATTCTTCATTACATTCAAAAGTACGAGTCTTCGAGTTAACCTTTTCAAAGAAATTGATATTGTTGAGAAATTATTAATAAATATTTAATAATAACATATAAGTTTAAGAATACTAAGTATATGTATTATACTATTTGGATCCATTTTGATTTCATCACCTTTAATGATGCAACCCACAAATGTCACATTGTGTAACCGTAACTCACACTTATTAAATTTTGTGTATAAATATTAATCTCATTGTTTCCGCGGTACTAATATCACATTGATGTTAAACTACTTTTTTTGAGATAATATCATCGACTAAAATGATAACAATTTTTTAATTTTTTTTTGTATCCATGAATATTATCGACACTTTTATTAGACCTAATGAAACTACCAGAAATATAAAATATTTGTATCTAACATGTAATATATATATATATATATATATATATATATATATATATATATATATATATATATATATATATATATATATATATATTACTGTTATAAGTTTTATTTGATGATGATCATATCTCAAATACACTTTGAGAATTTTGTGACCTACAAATACTACATCGTGTAACCGTAACTGAAACTTAATAAATTTTGTATACAAATAATTGTCTCATTGTTTTGATCACATTGATGTTCAACTGATCAAAAATCCTTGATAAACATGATAACGAATAAATTAAAAGAATTGATTATTCTATTTATGAATATTATAATATTTTTATTACGCCTAATGAAACTAACATGAAATGTTATTATATATATATATATATATCAAGTTTCATGATTATATCTCAAATTAAATTTTGAGAATTCTTGTGATCCACGAATACTACATCGTGTAACCATAACTCGAACTTACTAAATTTTATATAAAAATATTTCTCTCATTGTTTCTGTAGCATTAATATCACATTGATCTTCAATTGTATTTTTTAGTATTATCAAATCTCATCGATTAATATGATAAAATAAATTTAAAATTTTTATTAAACATTTTATTTATATTATTGTTGAATATTATCGACGCTTTTATTACACTTAATAAAACTGCGAAAAATATAAAATGTTCGTATCCAACATGAAATGTTGTTATATATATAAATTCTTCTAAGTTTCAATAATGATCATATCTATGGGTGAGCAAAAACCGAAAAAAACTGAACCGACCGACCAAACCTTACCGAAATATGTCGGTTGGGTTGGGTTTTAAGAATTAATATTTGGTTTCAGTTTTTATTTTAAGCATGACATTTAATCCTGACGATGTCATGTTATGCCGAGCTCTTTCGAAGATGCTTATAGGGAATGTTATGGACTGGTTCAACAACCTTCCAAAAAGCTCGGTACATAAACTTTTCAACCTATGGAAGGAATTTAGGGAATGTTTTGTTGGTAACAAAGAGCTCAAGCGCGAGCGAGACTCCATTATGAACCTCTATCAGAAGCGAGGTGAATCTCCTAAAAGTTATATTAGACGCTTTGTGCATGCAATGAACACGTTACCCGACCTGAAGGAAAACATGGTCGTAACATCTCTCAAAAGAGGCGTGGATCGCAAAGGAGAATTCTTCGATGATTTACTAAAGTAGTTTATAGCGATGCATATTATGTAGACAACAAATTTATACCCAAAACAACAATAAAATCAATAATATTCAATTCTATCAAATCAACTACCCATATTCTAACTTTTAATACAGTAAGATAATATTTATATATACGATACTACCACTGAATATTGATACACATAATTAATCATATAAATTAATTATAAGTTATTTATTGGTACAAACAAAGTTTCACATCCCATATCGGTTAGACATGAAAATGATCAATGGTATATAAGTAAGAACATATCTCAACTAGTATGAGGATTTTTAGAAGGGATTAAAAGAAAAATAGTACGAACTTTTGGGCCCAAAGCGGACAATATCATATTAGGGTGTAGATTGAATTTTCCTTACTTATATAAGAACGAAACACGATTTGGATGAAATTTTCGGCGACGAACATGATAAACCAACAGTCATGCTCAAGGTGAATAATCTGTTCTATAAGACAGTGTGATCTGATAAGAGTGAGCAGCTACATTCGTATTGACTCTATGGTTCAGGTAGTCTGCAACCCGATTATAGTGGACGGATGTAAATCAATTGTGAAAACGCTAAAATGGTATTTTGTTGAGGAGGATTTACTTAAATGAAACCTTATTAAACATAAAAAAAATCAATAATATAAAAACAAAAACATATATCTACTTAACTATTGTGAATTTTATTGAAAATAGAACAAAAACACAACAATACAATACGAATGTCCAAAACTCAAAATAAACAATGTCAGATAATTTGTCAATTCAAAAACCAAAGCTACCTAAAATGTAATAAAATTTGTTATGAGTACCGTGGATTTATATTAGCTATGAATTTTAAATTATTTTTTATATTAATATTAGTATTAATATTTGGGTTTATATTCATACGATGCCGTTCATGGGACTTTTTGAACTTTGGTTTTTTAAGTTAGAATTTTGTATTTAAATGAGCGGTGATTTTTTTCGATCAACAATAAGTTAATGTAAAACAGGTTGGTAGATAATAAATGAAAACCAAGATAAAAGGTAGTAAGAAGATTACTGTAAACGTATTTAATTCAATCAGAAAAAGTTTTCACTTTATGATTTTGTTTTGGCGAGATGATAAGAGATTCAAAAGAGGATATGGATAAGGTGTCCTTAGTCATAATAAAAGTTCGCTTTTAACTTCTTCAAAGACTAATATTAGTTCTTTTTCTTAATAGAAAGTTTGAATTATTTGCTCCTGCATATAATGTCTCGAATTAGTTTATGCTTAAAATTACTTTAATTTATCACACCGTTGGGTTTAAACACATAGATATTATTCAAATGGATCTAAATTCTCATTTTTAATTTCGAACAAAACTATAATCCAGTGTATTTTATTTCGAAACTAAGGTTAAAACTAGTTTAGCACAAATTTATAAGTGTACAAACTATATACAGTTATGTTAGAGTGGCGACCAAAGTCCCACATCCCACATCGGTTAAACAAGGGAAAGATCAGTGGTATATAAGTAAGAACATACCTCAACTAGTATGAGGCCTTTTGGTAGTGGACCAAATGCAAAGCCGTGAGGGCCTTCGGGTGCCAAAGCGGACAATATCATACTAGTACTTATATACAGCGTCAGGCCCAGACGGAACGCGATGGTTGTAATATTCTCGGAGGTCGAACATGATGTACCAGTAGTCATGCTCAAGGTAAATGATCTACTCTATACATCCTAGTTCGGAGCGTCCATGCTCAAGGTAAATGATCTACTCTATACATCCTAGTTCGGAGCGTCCATGCCTCATCAAGCGGTAGTACTTGATTGGAGTGGATAGTGGAGCTAAGAAACAAGCGCAGGATGGTCGAGTGAGTAGATAGATCCGCTGTCAAATCTCTGATTAGAGTGAGAGGATGAAAGTCAATTGAGAGGAAGTGATACTTTGTTCGAGAGGAGGATTTGTTAGAGTGGCGACCAAAGTCCCACATCCCACATCGGTTAAACATGGGAAAGATCAGTGGTATATAAGTAAGAACATACCTCAACTAGTATGAGGCATTTTGGTAGTGGACCAAATGCAAAGCCGTGAGGCGGATCCGCTGTCAAATCTCTGATTAGAGTGAGCGGTGGTACTTTGTTCGAGAGGAGGATTTGTTAGAGTGGCGACCAAAGTCCCACATCCCACATCGGTTAAACATGGGAAAGATCAGTGGTATATAAGTAAGAACATACCTCAACTAGTATGAGGCATTTTGGTAGTGGACCAAATGCAAAGCCGTGAGGCGGATCCGCTGTCAAATCTCTGATTAGAGTGAGCGGTGGTACTTTGTTCGAGAGGAGGATTTGTTAGAGTGGCGACCAAAGTCCCACATCCCACATCGGTTAAACATGGGAAAGATCAGTGGTATATAAGTAAGAACATACCTCAACTAGTATGAGGCCTTTTGGTAGTGGACCAAATGCAAAGCTGTGAGGCGGAATATGCGGATCGGACCCCATATTCCCAACAAGTTATAAATAAGAATAATTTTTCTAACAAAATTTTATATTTTTTCATGGTCAGATATCTACTCAGGTTTTGGAATAACAAAACAGATTATAAATTTTGTATTTATGAATTTTATAAATTTGGATGTTTTGTGAAAGAGAAGCAAGAGCAAGTCATATTCAAATTGAGATCCAACCTAGTTTGTATATGAGTGGAAAATTATTAGTCCATCAACTTCAAAATCACTTGTGAAGATTTTTGGACTATGCAAAATCTATTAAAAAATTAGGATTTCATAGCCATTTAAGGTTTAGAGTGAATAGTTTTTTACTATGCTGTTTTTTTTCATTTAGTTCATCAACTTTAAAATTATTTTTGAGGGTTTTTGGACTTGAAAAATCTATTAATTTAGTCAATGACTTGTAAAATTTATAACTTTAGTCCATCGACTTGGAAAAATCTATAAAATTAGTCATTGGTGAGAGGTCTTTTTTTTGGCGTCATGGATTAAATTTATAGATTTTGCCAAGTAGATGGACAAAATTTATCGATTTTGCAAGTCATTGACTAAATTTATCGATTTTGTCAAGTACAAAGACCCTCACCGTTGATTTTGAATCGATGAACAAAATAAAAAAAAAAGACAGGATAGTCAAGATAGTATCCATTGATTCAATCCACTAATCAGCATAGAAAATTGTGTAAAAATAAAGAAATTTATATTAAATTTCTCACATTTTTTGTTTGATTTTGTAGTGTAATTAATCCAATTACAAATTATTAAAACTCAAAGGTTCTTACCACCTAATATTCTAAACAAATTGGATGGCAGTCATTTGATCTAACGCTCGCTTAATATAGTTATTATTGCATTAGCTACATGCAGAATTAAAGTTATTGTATTTTATCCGAGTTCATATGTTATTTGTGGTGTCTCGACATCTAATGCATTATACCAATTGGATCGAGAGCAATTGAATGTCACACAAATAAGTTATCAGCGATTAAAAAATTATAAATTAACTATAAATACTTAAGTACAAATATATTGTTTTGGTTTATAAATAAAAAACTTAAAAAGTATTTTATTTAATTTTATTATTTATTTTCTAAAAACTTAAACTTCATTCTCACCTTGTGCTATAACATTGAATGTATATCCAAATTCTTCCTAATTTCATGTTTTTCAATTTTATTTTTAGTCTTTTAAGCTTAGAGGTGTATAGAAGGTCTATTTAAGGTTTCATTCCGGAATTGTTCAAGTGTGATTAGGAAGCTTGGGTGCATTTTGCACATGTTAAGAAACCTAAAATATGATTTCGACTTGCTTTGATAGTTTGATATTGTTATACATGGTGGAGAATGATCGGAACCAGTTTTTTTCCATATGTTTAGCTTGAATATTTCAAAATAGTTTCTCCATGAAGCATTGTATAATACCCTGTCTAGTCTTTTCTATCTCATATTATTTGTCCAAGTATAGAAACCTATGTACCCTGCATCCTTAAGGTGACAGTCTAGAATTATGTTATTGAAGTCATCTATACTTTTAATACACAATGAATAATAAGAAAGTTGTTCCATGGAGTTAGTGATAACATTAAAATCACCTATAACTATTCATTCAGTTGGGTTATTAGCTAGTTCTTTAAGATTTTCCCATAGTGTATGCATTTGTACTCTAGTACACTTAGCATATATTATAGTTACCAACAAGTTTTTGTTTAGAGAGGAGTGTTTAACTTTAAGGTGGATAAAGTGGTCATGGTTAATAATAACATCCACCTCAAATGAGTCCTTCCAAAGTATCCAGATTTTATTATTTGTGTTTGCAGTGCCAAAGTGAAATCCAATTGTGTTTATTGTTTTTTCCATTTTATCGACTGATATTATAGGCTCTTGTAGTGCAATAAAATTAATTTTTTCTAACTTAGATATAACTTTATGTCTTCTTGTAATGCCTTTATTACCTACACCCCAAACATTCCAATTCAATATTTTGATGGTCATTTAGAGGTTGTGATAAAAAGGTCTAGGAGATCCTTTAAAATGAATTATTTAGGTAATTAAGAAACTTTTTATATGTTTAATTTTGGCCATCCTAGATTTCTTACTGACTATTTAATTCTGAATCTTTGACGGGTTTTCCAAGGGATGGTAACGCATGTAAACTTCTAGTAAGAATGAATTTAGGAGAATTTGATTCTTGATAATTACAAGTTAGGTCAAAAGTAGAGGTAATCATGTGACTAAGTTCTATTTTGTGTAATGCTTCAATTATTTCAGCATTTTATTTTTCAGATGGTATTGAATCATACCTTAGAGATAATATACTTTTATAATTTTTATAGTTTTCAATAGGAATTTGTTTCCTTTATTAGACATTGTAGGACTTTTAACATTTGTGTTTGGTGACTCTATTAAGGAATGTTTGTCGTTTTTTGAATTTATTTCCTTTTTATGAGGGTTAGAATTTGTTGCAAGGTATGAATTTTCATACATTTTATCATTAAGTATAATAAAATTTAACTTAAGAATCCAAGTTCCAATATTTAAAGTGTAGTCTGGTTTTGTTTTTGTTTAGTTTAATATGAGTTTGAGGTGTATTTTGAGGTTTGGTTGCTTCTGTTTTTTGCTGTTTTTTATATTGGGCTCCACTGTGTCCAAGGTGATGGAAAACTAGATAATATGATGGTACCTCACCATATATAATGTTTAGCCAGAACCCTTCTTATTCACCAAAACTAATCCAAATCTTATTGCTTAGAGGTTTGGATACACCCATTTATATCCAAGTTTTGCAACAATTGAATTTAACCCTATTTCTAGATGGTATCCAGGTAGTTAGAGGTCTTCTTAAAATCTTAGAAATGGTTAGGATATTATCTTGATTGTACATGAATTCTTGAATGTTTGGAAAAGTTACCCAAACAGGTGTGAAAGGTGATTCATCTTTTGGATTAAATCTAGGAGACCATCTTAGGAGTCTCATGGATTGTTGGCCTAAAGGCTAGACATTTATCTTCCATAATTTTCTTATGTCCTTTAATTGATCAATTTTTATTAGTATATATATTTGTAATCATGCTGTTAAACTAATGTCACCATTCAAATGAATTTTTTCAAGAAATGAATGTATAACATTCATTTGTGGTATGTCTAATGAGAATTTGCCAATAAGTGTAAATTTAACATTGGATATAAGTAAATTCTTATTTTTTCTGTAAACTGGAAAACTTTATATTCCGTTTTGCTTTTAATTTTCACTTGCTCATGAAGTAATTCCTTCAATGTAAGACTTGGGCATATTTTATTGATGATTCATGAATTCTTGTTGTGGTGAGTTTTGATCATACATGGGGCCGTTCCTTAGGGGAGGAAATTGATTATCATAACTGGATTTTTGTGTAAATTTAACTCAACTTGTATCTTCTAAGATTGGTTAATATTTTCCTTGATTAGCCCGGTTTAATGGTGATACTCTGTTTTTGTCGACGTTTCTCAGAACAAATAAAGTAATTGATTGAATTGCATGTTCAATATGTAAATTTTTTGAATTTTACTCCGAAGAATTTTATTTGATTTTCTCATTATCTTCCATTTCCGGAGTTATGTGACCTTGGCTAATTGATTGAATTTCATATTGTATATACACTTTATGATTTATTGTAATATGTTTGTCATGTTATATGATTGTGTGTTTATTGTAAATTAAATGTTATATGCCTGAATGTTTAAATGGTTGATGCGTGACTAAGGTTTCGTAGACCGTTAGGTAAACTCAATAATTAATTTAATCGGTCCTCTCGAAGATTAAATTAATCTCCTTAAATACTCGAGGCTTCGAAAGGCTCGAAGGTTAATTTAAATTCAAATATCTCTGGTTATCCAAAAGGTTAGCGTTTGGGTTTGAATTAATCATGAAATAGAGAACATCACTAAAATTGGTGATTATTGTATCTTTAACTCTAAATAGGTGAAATTGGCCCTCCAGAAGGTTTTACCGGTACTTAGGAAAATTAATTTCATCATTGCAATTTTTTAATTTCAAGTATGTGAAATTGGCTCTCCAGAAGGCTTAACCGTTACTTATCCAAATTAAATTAGGGTAATTTTAATTTAAGAAAATGAAAGCAGTCTTTTAAAAGCTTTCACTAGTACGTATGAAATTAAAATAATGGTTATGATAATTTTTTCAAACTCATAAAATGCATGTTAGTATGATTTGTCCTCCTTGATTTATTTTCATAGTATTTTATATTTTACATGTATTTTCCATGCTCAAGTATGTTTTTAAGTTACATTTCATGTTTTTAAATATGCTTTATGTGTTATTTTTTCTATTTCTAGTGCACATGGGTTACAATGATTTGGAGAATCGTCCACCCATGCTAGATTGTTCATATTTTACCCTATAGAAAGTGGACACGCTGCAATATTTGTATGTCCATGATTATGACTATGTTATGACTAACTCTAAACCCACTGACCTTAGTCCGGAAATTACAGTCACTGTCAGAATGATTTAAGTATTTCCAGTCCATCTATAACTGCATACAAAAAATATTGAATATCAATAAATTTATTTCCCACACTACACAACAAGAGGAGAGACTTAAAGTGGCGATGTTTGATGCTCATGTGATAACATCTTCAAGGAAAGAAAGGCTTAAATGGAAGACATATAGCAAAGGATCGAGTTAAGGTCCGGTAAATAAAAAATAGAATGAGGAATCAACTGTTCGTCAATGTTTTTTCTGTAAAGAAAAATGACACATGAAGAAGGATTGTGAGAAAAAACAGGCTTTCATGTTAAGCAAAGGTACTTTCACATCTTTGGTTGTCTCCAAAAATAATATTGTTTCTATGAAAATGAATACTTGGTGAGTTGATTCGACTGCAATAACTCATATATGTATTTATTTCTAGGGTACATCAAGGAGCACGATCCTAAGTGAGGTGGAAAATTCATCTTCACGACAGACAGGAGCTCATCTTTAGAACTTACCACTAGACATGATTTATTTTTTGAGAATATAATGTTTGTTCTCATTTTCTGAAGGAACTTGATTTTCGTTCCAAGTTTAGACTTGTATGGATATACTTGTCTTATGTGAAACATCGGTTTTACACTTTCTATATTTTATAAATAAGGTAATTGTTGGGAATGGTAGTTTGATAAAAGAGAATAACTTGTATTTATTAAATAGTGTTAATAATTGCATTATATGGCACAAGAGGTTAGCTCATATATCTAAATCTAGGATGTATAGGCTTGTAGTGGAAGATTTATTAGTTCCCATAGATTACTTTAATTTTGGTATACGTGTCGATTGTATCAAAAGGAAATAAACTAAAACCAAAAGGGTAGGGGCATATAGAGCGACAAAAATCTTATAATTGATACGTACCGACATTTGCGAACCATTCTCACATGAATCATGGAACGGGCAGCGATACTTCATATCATTTATCAATGATTTATCTCGTTTCGAATACCTTTATCTATTTTTTCATAAGTCTGAGGTTCTTGACAATCTCAAAGAGTTTTGGACCGAAGTTGAAAAAGAACTCGATAAAAAACATTAAGACTGTTAGATTTTACCGTAATGGTGAGTACTATGGCAGATATGACAGGACGGGTGAATAATATTAAGGACCCTTTGTAAAATACTTAGATGAGTGTGGCATAATCCCTCAATACACAACGTCAAATTCACACCGCATGATTGATGTATCTCACAGGCGGAACTGAACAATAAAGATATGGTCAAATTCTGATAAGTCACTCATCTCTACCATTATTCTTTTAGAGGAAGACATCAAGTGTGTCGCGTCATGGTTATTCTGAACACTATGGGGTTTAGATTTTTTGATTCTCTCACTCGTACCATATTTAAAACGGGAACGATAAAGTTTCTCGAGGATGTTGAGTTCGAAGGGAAGAATAAGGGAACAAACATTGATTTTGAGAAAATATTTATAAAGATTCCTGAAAGTCTTTACGGGGATACTCAAGTATTAGACGATTTGGCTTTAATTCCAATTATTTTGGTCCCGTTAGGACAAGGTAATCCTTATATTAACATTAATGTTCCACTTGAGGGTTCTAACCAGGATACGAATTTGATCTAGTTTAAACAAGAGGAACCTCAAAGTAGTCTTCCACAAGAAGATCAAAATGACATTATTCATGATGATCAAACTCTACCTCTTCCAGGAGTGAAATAAGATGAAATAATTCCGTTAAGAAGGTCCATGAGAGAAAGGAATAATGTTATAGGACTATATTTTATTGTATATCTTTAAGAGCATGATGATTCTTGCGGTGGAACTGTATATGATATTTTATCTACAAAAGGGACATATAAAGCTCTGAATATCAAAACTGGATTGAAGCTATGAACGAAGAGTACAAATCTATACATGAAAATATGATATGGGAACTTGTCCCATTACTTGAAGGGGAAAATGCAATTGGTTGTAAGTAGTTTTAAAAATCCAACCCAAATTTCTTGGACAATGTGGAAAGACATAAAGATCGTCTTGTAGAAAAATGTTACACTCAACATGAAGGGATTGATTTTAAATAAACATTTTCTCTGATATTGAAGAATGATTCTTTTAGACTAATCATGCATTGGTTTCTCATTTTAACTTTTATCCCCATCAGATGGATGTTAAGAATGATTTTCACAATGAAAAGATTGAAGAAATGATCTATATAATGCAACTAAAACACTTTATAATAGGGAACTCAAATAATATGGTTTGCAGGCTTAATAAATCTATTTGTGGGCTCAAAGAGGCCTCTCGTGAGTGGTACCACAAAATCCTTAAGGTGATAGTCTCTTTTGAATTTGAAGTCAACTCGGATGAGGATTGTATGTATCACAAGTTCAATGTGAGTAATTTCATATTTATTATATTATATATGAATGACATATTGCTTGTCTTGAACAATAAGAAATATTTTTACACTGCAAATGATTTCTTTCAGACAAGTTTTATATAAAAAAAAGATCCGCGATGCCAGTTTTGTGTTAGGAATCCGGGTACATCGAACCGCTCTCATAGTATTCTTGGAATATCACAAAAGGCATACATTCAAAGTATGTTACAATATTACGGATTGTGAAATTTAAAGCCCCTGAATACCCCTATAACAAAAGGTTACAAACTTATTTTGGGTCAACGTCATTAACAAGATTTAATATTAAGGCAATAAAAATGGTCAATTATACTTTGACAATTGGGAGTTTAACTTATGCTCAAGTTTGTACTAGGTCGAACATTACATTTTCTGTAAATATTTTAGGAAGTTATGTTAGTAACCCATGCATTGATCACTCAAATGTAGTTAAAAGGGTACTCTGACATCTACAAGGAACACAGTAGCACATATTAACATATAAGAAGTCAAAAAGTTTGAAGATCATTGCATATTTTGACTCAGGATTTGGTGGATACATAGAGACACTGAAAATAACTTTGGGAAACATATTTTATTTGTTGAAGGTGCAATATTTTATAATAGTGGGAAGTAAACACTTGTTATATCGTCCAACATGGCAGTAGAATTCGTTGTATCTTTAAGGCATCAAACTATACATTATGGCAGCAACATTTTGCCACCGAGTTGCGCATTGTACAAGGAATAAAAAGTTTCATGAGTTTTTATTTCAATAACAATTCCATAGTGTATTACTTTAATGGAAACATGAGCTCGTCTAAATTCAAACACATAGATATAAAGTTCATGTCTATTAAAGAGAGAGTTCATATGGGTCAGATAAATATAGAGTACATCAGTACAAACTCCATGATATCATATTATCTAACAAAGGATTGCTTAAAGTTTTCGAGAGACACACCATTAGTATGAGTATAGTTGATTTAGAGAATTTTTAGTTTCAGTGAGAGAGTTTATAATAAGATCTGATGTAATACTATGTAGTATTTTGCATATAAACTTTTATTGAATTATATATATATATATATATATATATATATATATATATATATATATATATATACTTGGTAATATTTATTGATATTTGTACTATATTAGATCTCCAAAGGTGTAAACCACTCAAAAGTAGATATGTCTGATTACAAGCTATATTACTCTTAAGCTACACTCCATACTTATCCCAAGTAATTGATTGGTCGTAATAATGTGATTACTGTTACATTATATTGTTCATATTACGAGAAAGAGGTCTTTACTCCTTTATTTTTATAAGTCATGTATGGGGTTGTACCGTTCACCTGTTTACAATGGATTCATGGTTCCTACTAGAGTTGAATATATATTCTTGAGTAGCATGTGGCGGTCCAAGTGGAAGATTTTGGAATATATTTATGAACCGACAATAATTTGGACAAACATGTCAAATATCGGTCATTGTCTTAAGATAATCTAATAATAAAGGTAATCGAGTTAATTAAATTATGTAATTAACTGTATTGGACATATGGGTGAAAAATGACTTATGGGTTTAAGTGTGGTAACTGTGTTGAATTTGGGCACTCTGAAGAAAATGGCTCAAATTTCAACACTTAAGCCTAACTAATAATAGATGGTGTAAATTGATTTGTCAATTTATAGGGTTGTGATTCCCGATAACAATATAGTAAAACATGCTCGACTTTACAATTGTGAACTTTAAGTTGTATAGCCTATAAATATCGGGTTTTGGTGTTGACATTTCTTCAGTTATAACCAAAAACGGGCTATCAATAACCATTATCATTATGATATGAATACCTTTGTTTTTCTCTCTTTCAACATATGTCCTTGAAGATTGAAGTTATGAGTAGATTTCCAATTTTTTTGGATAATTGATAACTCAAAACAAACCAATAAATGTTCTTGTTTTATATTTCGTTTATTTAATAGAAAAACCAGAAATAATTATGTTTTCCACGTTTGATGAGTCATTAATCAAATTTAAGTATTTTTCTTACATTTGATTAAGAATTTTTATTTTAGATATTATATTTTGGAAAATCGTCTAGATATTATCCTCTTATCTTGACATTGAATCTGACTCTGAATTTTTTTTACCCTCGTATCTTCTCGAGAATATTTTACTGCTTTAGATATTATCCTTTCTAAAATCAGATTACAAATTACTTCTTTAATGGTTATTCATCACATTTACAGAGAACAAAATCTAGTTGCTGACTGGCTAGCTAGATGGACTCTAAAATGTAAGATGAAACTATACCATGTTAATTTCCAAGCTCCTAATCATTTGGTAGCCATTACTTGATTAGAAAATATTGGTTTAGGTTATTTAGGAACTTAATAAGTTTGCTAACATTTTTGCTCTCAGTTGTCTTCCTCTTAATCAGGTGCCTTTCTGTCAAACTGATACTCCCTATATTTATGAATCTCTGGCTGCATATGGAAAGAAAATCTTGTTGAATGTCTTATAGGTGATGGAAGCTTTCATCTCTGCTCATAATCTCTGATTTGCTGCTTGCTAAATGAAAACCTTGTCTTCTTGGATTCTCAACTTCTCTGTTCAAGTGTTTGCTCCATCTTAAATGAAGTATTTTTGCTCATCTAATCTCGATTTGAGATTCCTTCGAAGATCGATCTAATTTTTCATTCCAACGAAATTTTAGCTCCTCTGATGTTGACTCTAGGTAGCGTGCCTAACCTGAGATTCGCTTAAGCTTATTGTTCTAATTTTGTTGACGGGATTTGAATTTAGGTTCAAAATTGTGACGCTTGATTATTTTGTTTCGAAATCCTTTAGACTTTAGACTTTAAACTCTTTTGTTAATAAATAAAGTATCCTTTCTTAATTTGAAAAAGGTATATTTCTTAAATAAAATAATTAATAATAACCAAATAAAATCTAAAGTATTTTAGATTATCTTATTTGAATTGAATATATTTTTAAATTTAATAAATGATAAGATATATAATAGATATTTTAAGTTTGACAATGCGTAAATTGAGATCAATAAATAAATATTGATCGGAGTCTATCACGTGGATGATGTACCAAAAATATGAAATGTATTTTTTTGGGATGAGCGGATTGTTAACCTTTTCTCAACTATGAAAATGACTTGTCATACTTTATTCCATACAATATTAATTGGAATAAATTAGCTTCTCTCTTCTTCTTTCTCGCCATATGGGCATTTATGATCATAGGAACTTTAAAAGCAGAGTTCTGCTTCACAATCATTCACAGCGATAACTTTCAAAAGACACGTACAGGACACGTGTCGTGGGTTCACGAATACCAGCAAGGGCAGGGCTAAAATGAGACCCCATTTGGCTATAATGAGACCCCTCTATAATGAGACCCCATTTGGCTATAATGAGACCCGAAAAAAGACACATTTACCCCTGATATAAAAGCCATATTTTCAGCCCATTTTCTCTCTTTTCTCTCTTTTCTCTCTTCTCTCTCTACTCTCACTCAAACTCACCAAAAATCTCGAAATCAAAACAGCAAGTTTTCTCAAATCCAACATCAGAAACATCTTAAGGTACGAATCCTTTACATATCCATGTAATTTTTATGCATTTTCGTTTAGTATTTTTAGTGATTTTTAGAGTTTAGTGTTCTTGATAAAAAGTCGGATTTTCATGTATATTTAGTTGTTTTTTTCGAAAAAAAACTTCAGATTCGTGTTAGTCGATTCAGTAGGATCGTTTTGGTACCATGCATGATGAATTTGGGTTGGGTTTTGGGGATTTGGGTTCGATATCGAAATTTGGGGCTGCTGTTTCTGGAAATGGGGATCTGCGAACTGTGCCCTCGCAACCCGTGCAAAATTGCGAACGGGTCGTTCGCAATTTTGCATGGGCTGCGAGGGGACAGTTCGCAATTTCACCTAATTCAGAATCTGAGACTTTGTGAAATTGCGAATTGGGGATTCGCAATTTCACCAAATTGCGAATTCCGAGTTCGCAATTTTGGTGAAATTGCAAGGTCCCAATTCGCAATTTCACAGTTTATATATTTTTTGTAAATTTTTTTTTTGCCAAATAGTTTCTATCTATCCCAAATTTATTAATAATTTATATGTTGTATTTCAGCATGCCTCACAAAACAGCAGCACACACCTGTTCGACATTCAGGAGGCTCGAGCGATGATGGAGAGCACTCCGACGTTGTGTCACGGTCACGGTCCGTTAGGCGTAGGCCTAGCGCTTCCACTCCGGCCCCTGTTCTATCCCAGGGGTTTGAGACATTCGACCTGTTATTTCGGAGGGTGAACCCCCACGTACCTGGTCTATATCCAGAGTATGCACAGCACGAGGCTTACCGTGTCTTTGCTGGAGAGGTAAGTAATGACGTGTTTTAAAGTACGTTTATATGTTCTATTGTATTATTTCTAACTTGTTTATGTCTTATGTAGGCTCGTCGGCACTCACGGCCCTACGCTATGTACGGTACCCACCGTGCGTGGGGTCTTGCTGGGCAGCACAGGGTAAGGGAGCAGGTTATGATGACTTGTTTCGGCCCACTGGTAGATGCGTTGGAGCGTTGGAATACCAACGTTCATCTTGTAGATGCTTTCCTGGAGAGGTGGCATTCGGAGACGAACACCTTTCACTTTAGCTTCGGTGAGATGACGGTTACGCTAGACGACGTCCACGTCATCACTGGTCTCCCGGTCACAGGTGATGATTTCGTAGTTCAGTCTTTTCCTAGTAATGGACAGCGTGAGGCTTGGTATTCTAGTGCATTAGGCATAGATTTGGATGACCTTAGGTATGAGTTAGGGCGTAACAGGGGGGGTAATGGAAGATCTGTTCGTTTACAGTTTTTACGCGAGAAGTACATGGTACGTAGATATACAGATGAGAACATGTCTGATAGTGATGTAAAGTGCGTCACTAGGGGTTATCTGCTGCATATGTTGGGTTGTTGTGTTCTAGTGAACAAGACGGGGAATAGTATATCTTTAGATTACCTCCAGTTTGTAGAGCATTATACCTCCTCCGTTAGATATAACTGGGGACAGCATATACTAGCTCAGCTGTACCACCACCTAGGGAAGTCCTCGCTGCACACGACTTCAGGGATTGCGGGTTGTATTGCCTTGTTGGAGGCGTGGATATACGATCACTTCTCCACCTGTTTGCCTACGATTAACACGAACTACGACTGTTCTATGCCGACGATGTGCCGATATGTTCCGACGCCGTTTCGTGCGGATGATGAGACTCGGATTAACATCCGACAGGGACTGATTTCGTTGACGGCGAACCATGTGAGTTACAATGATTTGTTATATTTGTTTCCATAGCTTTAATTTATTATTACTTTCATTTTTGGAAGATTATTAACTAACATTTTCATATGACACAGGTTTGGTTCATGCCTTACGAGCATCATCGTGCTTATTTCCCTTCTCAGGATGTGGCTTGGATTGACCACACCCTGAAGGCGTTCGACGTAGTTGAGGCGTACTATCCGCTTCGGGTGGCTCGACAGCTAGGGCACGTTCAGGACATACCACCGGCGCTGCGGACTGTTGTACCCGTACATAGGCGAAAGCGTGTGAACACGCGCTTCTTGTGGGATGAGGCCACGTGGATATCATGGAGGTCACACGTTGTTGACCCGAGGATTCGCGGTGACAGGTACATTATAGGCGGTCCTGGCACGACCACGACGTACGATGTATGGATCAGTGACCACCTATGGTACGTTCTTATTGATCCTAGTATTATTGGTCCATCTGCGGCGCATGTTCCAGAGCCCCCTAGTGCGATGACATATCAGGCACGACTGTATCAGCTTTCCGATCGTGTTACTGATGTTGATTCTAGAGCGGAGTCGATGAGTGTGGAGGACTTGCGTCGGGAGATACATGAGTGTCACCTTTTAGGGGTCCAGTACCGCCAGTTCGATTGAGTTTGATACTACATTATTTTTTTGCTTTGCTTTAGTTGTTGCTTTAGTTGACATGGTTGTATGGAATTGATTTTGGTTCTTTATTTGTTGCTTTTGTTCGGATTAGTTGATAGCACCTTATTTTTTCTATTTTAGTTCTACTTAAGTTGTTCCTTTCACTTATATGATGTGCATCTTAAAAACAACAACACTTAAAATGTAACACCTAGATTTCTCCCATAATATAAAATACACAAGGAAATTACACACATAGCCTAAAAGCATTTCGTGATTAAACATACATAAGCAACTAAATTAAAGCAAACTGTAGATAAACTAACCCTCAGTCAGCATTGGACACTTAGTTCTACGGAGTCGGATAGTTCATTCCATACCCATCTGAATCACTACTTCCTTCGGGAGTTGAATTCAAACGAACGCCTGTCGCTATTGCGTCTGCTATTTGTTGCTCTTCCGACTGTGTCGCTAAAGACACCATCTCCGGCGTGATTGTACTTTGCGATCCCATGTCGAAAATCTTTCGGAGGTTGGTTTGGACTTCCCAAGGAAGTGACTCGATTTGTAAAGTCACTGTTTTAAGGTAAGCTAACCTTTCAGACACTTCTTCGCGTGTGCGTGGTCGAGGCATCATACATCTCGGGCAGGAAGCCTCCCTACCGTGGTTGAAGAACATTCTGCACAAGACCGCATCGATGAAGCCAGGAACGCCCTCTTCTATTGCACCCCTCACGATGTCAAATGCGTTTAGGAGGCTTGCATCTTCGTCTACGTTCCAGCCTGAATCACACATTGTTATACCTTAAATGTTTAGTTTCTTAGTCTGATGGTAATATTTATAAAATCGAACTGGGTGGTTCAACTCAAAATTTGTTAGCGGGAAAGGTTGTCTTTGTTCCCGCTCAAATCTGTTTTTAGCGGGAAACCTTCACTCCATTCCCTCCATATGTTTCCATACAATATAATAATATTCTGATGAAACTAATAGCTGTCTAGATTTTTGAATGTACTGTTGTTATCCTGCAACACCTAATATTTAAAAAGGTACAATAACTATTCAGTGCAATAATAGCAGGGGTCTCATTATAACAAAAATTCCATCACCAGGTTTACCGCTATAACGAGACACCTAAAAAAGTTGCCGCCAAAAATATCTGCTTTAAATGTAGTTCCCGCCCAAACAACCACGACCCTATAAATAGACGTGAAGCACTATTCGAACAGTAACAATTTAACCAATGGAGTTTACCCCTAATGAAGATTACCATTTGCTCGAGGCAGTGAAACTCGCCCACCGAGAATTGGGAGAAGATAGTAGCGAAGCGTTTTTCGAGCTGGTCTTGTGTAATATGTACTACAACTACGGGCGTTTAGGAACTGAAGGTATTGTCGTGCGTAACTGTGACCAAATCAAGGAGAGATACATTTTTTGCAAACCAATGGATCGTTTGTTGTTTCTACCTTTTAAAATTAAGCAAGAAGCAGCTACCGTCTGGAACATGACCGTGGTAGACTACATCACGAAGGATATGGTAGCGTATCTTGAGAATAGGATTACTGAGAGGGAAGAGGGGATTCAGTCTGACGACAACTTGGGATACGACTTTGACGATTGAGCATTGTGATATGTTTTTAATAGTTTCCACCCGGTAGTGTCTGTATTGTCTGTTTGTTTTACTTAATGCCATAACTTGTTAAAGTTTTCATTACCTAGTTTTGTAGACATTATTTGGTACCCGCTACTTCAAACAACAACTAATTAAAAAGTCACACCTCAAAAAAAAAACCAGTGATAAGAAAGCAATAACTTCAAACAACAACTGATAAGGAAATTGACAACTTCAAACAACAAACAGTAATACAAAAATCACAACTACAAACTACAAACAACAACTGATAATAAGACAACAAACAGTAATACGTAACACTGCATAAGTGGAAGGCTTAGTCGTAGTCGTGTCTAAGTTTGTATTCCACATCATCCACTTCACCCCTTGCGATTATTTTGTCCTCTAGAAATGCTACCATATCCCTTGTGATGTAGTCTATCAAGGTTAGGTTCCAAACAGAGGCTGCTTCTCGCTTAATAAGCGATGGCAAGAAACACAAATGCTGTATTGGCTTGCAAAAATTGTATCTGCTTTTGATCTGCTCCCGAGTACGTATAACGACACCTCTTGTACCGAAACGACCGTAGTTCATATACATCGTACATAGCACACGCTCGAAAAACTGATCGCTTGTATCTTCCCCCAGTATCTCGCGTGCAATCTTCACAGCTCGGAGCATGTGGTAATCTTCGTCCGCCGTAAACTCCATACGTACACGTTAACGAGTTTTAAATTTTCGTTCGTGCGGTAGGTTGCAAAAGTTTCGTATTTTGTTAGATTTTATGTCCCATTTTATAGGAGGCGAGTCAATTTTGGTGGGCGTTTAGTATTTGGATGAGGTCTCATTATAGCTCAATCCATACTATTTCGAATGCAATGTTGTTTTTCGCTATAATGAGACCCTTATTTGAAGAACGTGGGTTGTAATAATTAATTTCTATATGTGTGTATTTTTGTATATATTATGTGTCACCACATTAGTCGCCCATCCAGATTACGTTATCCTTACATGTCTGACAACGTTATCCTACTTTTAAGTAGGTTTTAGTCGGTTCATATATCTTATCTTATACTTCAAATCACAGTTAATAATAAAGGTTTTAAAAAAATTCAGTTCAAAATAAATTTAGTTTTGTAGTCGGGAAGGTCACAGAATTAGACCATTTTAGGCTACTTTGATGTAGTTTTTTTTAACTTTTTTGAGTTTTTTTTTTTTTTCTCCGCAAAATTCAAATCATTAGGGCCACTTGACTAATGTTTGATGTTGGTTAAAAAAAATTTAAGTTTTGGAGTCGAGAAGGTCACAGAATTAGACCATTTTAGGCTAGTTTGATGTAGTTTTTTTAACTTTTTTGAGTTTTTTTTTTTTTTCTCCGCAAAATTCAAATCATTAGAGCCACTTGACTAATGTTTGATGTTGGTTAAAAAAAATTTAAGTTTTGGAGTCGAGAAGGTCAGAGAATTAGACCATTTTAGGCTAGTTTGATGTAGTTTTTATAACTTCTTTGAGTTTTTTTTTTTTTTTTTTCCGCAAAATTCAAATCATTAGAGCCACTTGACTAATGTTTGATGTTGGTTGAAAAAAAATTAAGTTTAGGAGTCGGGAAGGTCACAGAAAAGTTGAAAAAACAATTTTTACAGAGGGCATTGCGAACACGGGTGCTTGTAAAACGCCGGATTTGCGAATGCAGGCCCATCAAATTGGGCCAATTTGCGAACACCCACTTCGCGATTTTGCCAAATCGTAGTGGTGGGAGTTCGCAATTTGGCCAAAATCACGCGTTCAAAGTTCGCAAAACCGCCACTGGGCCGAATTTTTAAATTTTTTCACACTTTTTTATATAAAATTGTAATTTTTTGGGGAACTACCAATTTATTTGTGGTGTGCAACTTGTTTTTACAACAATTATAACTAATGGAATTTTAAAAATAAATAAAACGTGGGAGTATCGATTACAAAACGAAGTGAAAGTTCTAAAAATATTCGTAGACACAACGGAGTTCGGTTAAACACGTAATGCAAAATAAAATTATTAGTCTTCATTCAAATCGAAGATACGTGGTGGCTCTTCGTGTGCGGTCGATGGTTGCGCGGGCTTGATTTGGTTATGTTTGTTCAATCTCTTGTCGAGCGGTATTTCCCAACCGGTCACTTCATGATCCGTACGAAAGGGATACCAAGTAGGATATATTTCCGGAAGTGGTCCATCCAACGAAACCTACACAAATAAAAGGTAGATAAATATTTGGTCACGAAAATAATATATAACATTGAAACACACTTTAGTAAACTTACTTTGACAAAATGGTTACCATGAACGAAACCTATACCAATTTCGAGGTTAGGACATGATCGAGGAGGCACACCACGTAGAGGTAGATAAGTGTACGATTGGTGGAGTGAAATGTGGTATACGACACATTGGTATCTAGTGGCTATCACTAACCCTAAATCGGGTAACGTCATCCAATGCCTAGTACCTGCACCATACAATTCGAACACGTTCAACCTTCTCACAAGGTTATCTACACCTTGTGATCCATCAAACACTCTCTCCCATAGCTCACGTTCGTTTTGCAATTCGCCGATCAAATCTCTTCTAACTTGGTCCCATGAATCGGATTTACCGTATATCGTCAAAGCAACGGCTCGGAATCCGCAATTACCGTCGGGAGAGACGTCTTCGACGCTAGAAATGTAGTCATGCAAATAGCTAGGAAACCAACTCTCGTACCCGCTAAAATCTTTGCCCTTTGATGATTTTTTCGGTCGAGGCACTTTATCTTTCTTCGGTTTAGCCTTGGCTTTCGCTTTTTCTTTCGTCTTGGCTTTTGGCGCTAGAAATGTAGCCGTGCTACCTATCGTGCCGGGAGTGCTAGCGCCTAGACTTCCATCGTATTCCCACTCGCTAGGGTCCCGTTGAGTTGATTTGTCCCGACCGGCTTTTTTCCTACCCTTAGTAACAACCGGCTCCTTAGGTTCCAAAACATGACTTCTAGCGGGATCTAGGATTTGCATCATCCTATTTATAATGTGGTCTTGGATGTGTTGCCCGTAACCGCGGATGGTGCTACCTATTAAGGAGATTTTTCTAGTGAGCTCGTCTTCGGTATCAAACTCCTCATTAGGTTTGATCCTTAACGTACTCCAATAGACATCACACTCATCTTTTCTAACCGCCCTTCCTTCTTTATAAATCAAAGCTAATTCGCATGCACATGGTAAATTATGAGTTGTCCTAATAACACACCCACACACTCCGGGTGTGAACCATATTTTCATGGACTTTGCGAGATTTTCTTCTATTAGTTCAATGGCTTGAGATGAAAGCTCACCTTTGACATCCTTGTAGATGGTTTTGTTAGGCCCCCTAGTTGAGTTTCTTGGACGATACCTACTACGCTCGAATGACTCGAAAATGTTAGAGTGTTGAGCGGATAGGTGCGCATGAACATGTTTCCAAAATTGTTCGAACGTGCATAGACTACTACCAATTGCCCGCTTGAGGCTAGAGTGAGCACTCTCCGCCCTACAACATGAGATAAAATACATTAGACTACTAACACTTTATATTTTTAAAAAATGGGTGGAGAAGGAAATATAACTCACCGGTTGCTAGTTTGGTTGCCAAAGTGTTTAAATTTGTTCGTGTGAATGTTGAGGAATTTGTGTCCATATTCGTCAATCCATTGCTTCATAACGTAGTCGAGAGCCAATGGACAAAATGCGAAAGTGTGGTGCATATCGGCAAGGTTTTTGTTATAGTCTTCGAGCGTGGCCGAATAGGCTACCCTTTGGTAATATTCCCCGAACTCATCGGCCATTTCCACATTCGGTAAAACTTTTCTAGCGTAAGAGGTGACGTTCTTACCAATATGCCAAGTGCATAACATATGAGTTGCGTCCGGAAATATATCGTCTATAGCATTCATTAAAGCCAACTCCCTATCGGTGACAATGATGTTTGGGAAATGGGCACTTGTTGTTCGTCAACACCATCTTTAGAATACTCAACCCCCAAGTGTAATTCTCTTGTTTCTCGGAACTCAAAAAAACAAAAGCAACACAAAAGGTCTTCTTCGTCGAAGTTTGGCCCACTATTTCAAGTAAAGGCATCTTATATCTTGTAGTCTTGTACGTGCTGTCCATTATAAGAACTTGAGGAAACGTGCGCATAAAATCGATGCTTTTAGGGTGTGCAAAAAACAACTCGAGGATCTCGTCCGTTGCTTCACAACTTCGCTCCCAAACATAGTACTCGTGTTCTTTTAACTTAGTAAACAAGTATTGCATTTGGGTCTTGCCCGCTTTATCAACCAAATCATGTTTTTGCCGCATGTTGTATATCGTGCGCATGCCTGATACATTTTGCGGGTCTTTAATCTTCAACCCGCGATATATCTCTCTCGGTCGAGAACCGACTTCCGTTTGACTACGAACGAACAATTGTTCTTCGACTTTTAGTCTAGCGGCCCGAGAGTGACCGTCCAAGTGCAAAAATGGATCGTGGTTGTGTTTCCCGTTTAGCACAACCACTTTCCAATAACCCGGTAGCTCTGAGACCGGACTCCCTCTTAAGTAGAACGGACACCTGCATTTTTTCGATGAACATTCTCGGCGCTTCTTAACATACCCCGGTTTGGGGTTAGGTTTGTAAACCCCGTGCCTCTCGCACCTAAAATACATCCTAGGAGTTTTCATGCTTTTTGTACCGTCGTCGTTTTTACTCCGGACCAAAATGAATCCTAGCTTTATGCTTTCGGACTCGACCCAATCAACCAAATCGGCTTTGGTGTAATAAGTGTCCGTACTAAACACTTTCGTGTAATCGGCCATCGAACATGGCGGTGGACCGGGTTCCTACAGAGTTCATTCATGCAATTTTATGAGAACATATATATACCTACATGATCATATAAATTCCAAAACAGGGCGTTTTTGCGAATTCCAAATTCGAAAATGCAGCGAAATTGCGAACTACAAACTCGAAATACAGCCTAAATTGCGAACAACCCGTTCGTGGGTTTGGCTGTTTCGCGAACGGGCCGTTCGTGAATCAGGCTTATTTGCGAACAGCCCGTTCGTCTATCTGGGGATTTCGCGAACGGGAAGTTCGCAATTTGGCACGAACTGCGAATCCCCAGTTCGCAGTTCATCACTTTTATAGCGGTACCAGCGCTATATTCGCACTGACTCGAAAAATTTCGGAAAATACCTCGTTTTGGGTTTCTAAATGGTCCGTCAACGGCTCTTCTTCCTCCGATGCGAAATCATCAAGGTTGCAGCTGAATCCTTCACTCCAATCACTCAAATCCATGTTTTTTTAGAGATTTTAGGTAGTTTTAGAGAGAGAAAGCTCTAGAGAGTGGTTGGAGAAAATTTGGTTTTTGGTTCAAAATTGTGACTTATAAGTGAAGGGCAAAATCGACAATTCACATTGAAGAAAAAAAAATTCTGAAATTGGGGTCTCATTATAGCCAAATGGGGTCCCATTATAGCCTTGCCCTACCAGCAAAGACCGAAAGTTTACTCCTAATTTGGTGAGCAAAATGACATAATTGGCTTAAGACGTGGAAGTAAAAGCCGGTATTTTATTTACTAATATTAAGAGATTTACAAAATATACAAAATTTACTAATATAGTTATTGATTATTTTACTTTTTATTGAAAGGCTGATTTTTAGAGTAATATACAAAATTATATTGGTATTATATATATATTAATTAATTCAGAATTTTTTATTTTTATTTAGATGGATTTGTATAGAGATAGTTTAATTTTTTGTTGGACAAAACATTTACGATAGACCAATAAGAATATATTTAAGTATAAAGATTTAGGTGCGCCATTGAATTCAATAAACGTATAATAAAAAAACTAGATTTTATTATTGAACCAAATAGAGAAACAAATCAATAGAAGCTTGAAGTTAGAGTTTCATTAAAATTTATGGGGATGGAAGAACAATCTTTGAAAAAAAACAAAGTTTGAGAGATTGGTAAGTCTTCAAAGGGAGGATAAGGAAGCTCGGTTTGCAGCTAAACGAGACCGAGAGAACAATTTGGTTCTGAAAGGTCAGAATTCGATATCTTCCGAATCTTGTGATCTGTCAAATGGATAAATCGTGAGTTTAATTAATCCAAAGAACTAAAATTTTATCCTTGTATGTTGTGGTTGATTTTAGTTAGATTTTGGCAAGCTAGGGAACAGAGCACTTTCATGTAGACATTCAACCATTGCGATTTTGAAGGTATGTCAGTATTCTCCTAAAAAAAATCTAAGTTAGAAATTTCTTTTTCCATAAGAAGATGTTAGAAAAGAATAATGATTATTATAAATTTCATCTTTTGTGTAAATGATATGTGACAGAGTAATGCGAGAGAAGCTACTGAAGCTCTCTGATGGTCCTAAGTTGTAGAGTATCAAGAAGGGTTATGGCTCTCAGATGATTTGTGAGTTGAGTATGACTTACATATTGTTTGTGTTTACATTTCATTTTCCACTTAGCTAACCAGTCCGCGCCCAATTTCCGCTCCATATAAATGTGTGAGATAGTTGAATTTGATGATAATAGATTTTTGCAACATTTTAGAACCATTCACACCATCAAGATTAGAAATTTTCAATTTTGTTGCTAAGAATGAGTCCATCCAAGAGATCCAAGCATTCAACTGGTGTCTGATTGCCATATAGTTGACTTATTACAACAATGATATTCTCTTGATAATTTTTTATTAAAACTCCACATGATGCTTCACCATTTAGCAAACAGAAGACGTTAGTGTTGAGTTTTAATCTGGATTCTTTAGGGGGAAGGGGTACCAGCTGGTAACTATAGACTTTCTGTCCTGGTTAAGGTGACTAAGATAACCCAAGTCATAAGTTATGTCATTATCCTTATACCGGTGTTTTATTTTTAAAAGACATGACTGATCAAGGTTTAGAATTACATATTTGACTTTGTGGATGATGTTAGTAGTTATAACTTTAACTTGCTAAATTAACTTTGTTCCCGAAGCTCCAGATAGATCATTATATAATATGTGGAATAATTGTCCTAATGTGTGTGTCATTAGGAGAAGAATCAAACCAGCTTCTGCTCATATGTAGGAAATTCATATGTTGGCCAAGTCTTAGGTTGAATAGGCCTATAAATTAGTTCCATACCTTCTAAGCAAAATGGTAGTTAACAAATATATGATTTAGAGATTCAAAATCGTTATAATGCTGACATTTGGAAACAAAATACACGTTCCTATGTTGGAGGACTGTGTCAATATATGTACACTTGTGTAGAATTCTCCAAAGAAGAAAAGAGAAATTCTTTGGAGTAATGTTGTTCCAAATTCGTTTGAAGATCGTTGATTTATCTCTATTTGTGTCACGTGTGTCTTTGATGTGCAATTTGCCATCTTTAGATAAAGTTCATTTTAGCTTGTCTTCTTCATTATCCTTGATCGGTAACCTTTGAATCCTGTTCATTCTCCATTATATATATAATCAAATCTAACGGTAGTTTGTTTAATTTTTATGATTATTATAAAATGATATATATTTGTTTATTAATATAAAAAGTCATAAAATATTTCAATAATTAAATATTTTTAAATCTTAGATCTCATCGTATACAGATCATATATGTAAAGAGATAATTAAAATTTATTTCAATAATTATAAATAATTAACACATAATTTTATATTTATTAATAGTCACCCCAATTATTAATATTATAATTTTATATTTATAAATAAAATAAGATAACATACTTAGTTAGTTTTGTCGATTGAAGCAACAAACTAGCACTGGATTGCTCGTCATATATGGTTAATTCTCTATCAGCATGCTTAATGATTTGAAGACTTCATCAGAGAATCATCAACATTCTGAAGAAAAATAACTCCATTGATCAAAAGTCATCTTAATGACAATATCTGCCAATAATCTCAATGTTGATATTCCTACATTGGTTCGAGATGCAAGAAATATCAATACTAATCAACTACATCACAAATTAGACATTCAAGTATAAACCAATCCAGAATTCCCTCAATTAAATACTGTCAATGGCCATGACCAATAGATATCCAATTCAGAATCAAGAAATAACCCTACTTTTAATATACATCGAACCTACCAACCCAATAGGAATCCTGACATAAAAATATTTTTACCAACCAAGCGAATTAAAACCTATGTTGAAGCCACTAGAAACCTGCCAAAATACTTCACTCATATTAATGCAATAATTAAGGAAAAAGGTAACTACAAATATGTGGAATTTCAAGTTAAGATAAATCACTCTTGAAAGCATAGAAAAACTTATACTTATTGGAAAATTCTCTAACGGGAGGCCAGCTATATTAAACACCCAAAATTTCTTCAATACATTAAAATCTTGTAGGCTGTGATCCACGCCACATTCTGATTGTAATAGATCTGTAAGAAGTTTTAAAAACTATCTTGAGACATAATATATGGAAAATAGTCAAATTCACCATGCGTCTACTCAAATGGAATCTAGTTTTCCATCCTACAAAAGAATCTCCGATATCACCGGTTTGGATATCCTTTTCAAACATTCCAGACTTTATGTACAATGAAAACTACATTAGAGTTATGAAAAAAATCATGGGTAATCTTCTAGCAGGCAAAGTACCAGAATGTATAGGGCAATGTATAATTATTGTAAGGTATGAATGGAAGTTGATCTATCCAAGACCTTACTAAATAAAATTTGAATTGGCTTTGGTCCCTTAGATGGTTTCCGGTAACAGATCACATATGTAACTATACATAATTACTCTCCAGATTGTCACTACCTTGGACACAAGCACGAAAAATGCAGTAAATCTAACCACCCAACTCAAGGAGACACAAGCCAACAAATCCGACATAACATTAAGGCAAAAAAACCTGAAATGGCAGCTCAATGGAAACCCAAACAAAAATTAATTATTGTTAATGAAACCACTAACAATATAGACATCGTTATCATAGACAAACAATTGAATGAATATTAGAATCTAAACTATCAACAAAGTGAAAATCATGCATCTTCAAACACCATAACTATCCTTAGGACACCAATAACCAAAGAACCCCACATTGTAACTAATGAACCAATAGTTTTGCACAATATAATTACCACTGCACAAAACATACCTGAAATAATAGAAGAAGACATAATTAAATCTTTGAATACAATTGACTTAGGATCCAAGTTAGTGGAAAATAAAAATCCGGCTTCTCCAATACATTTTTACCTTCCCCAACTCAAAATATCATTAGAAGTCTTACATCATCTTTATAAATAAAAAACATAAGATAGTCAAGAATTTGAAAAGTTTATAAACAATAAAACGAAGAAAGTTCAATCAACGCCAATGAGAAATCTTAACACCTCCAAAGCTTTTAAATTTAAAATGTCTGCCATACCTTACACTGGCTCCTCAAAATTACATTAAAAATCTTATGTTGGAACGTGAGAGGAATTGATAACAAAGCTACTAGACACAAGCTAAAGTCCATCATTAAAAAAGAAGATTTTTACTTTCTTGCAATCCAGGAACCAATGATAGATGTTATCCATCTTCCAAATACAACAAGTCTACTTGGTTATCACAATAACAATGCTAATATCACAAATAAGATTTAGATCTTTAGGAATTATGAATTTTTGGTTCAAACTCTTGAAAACTAGGATCAGACTCTTCATGTAAAGGTCATGTAAAGCCACAAAGTACTTCATTAGTAATAAAATTCCTAAAAATAAAAAGCTAAAAATGCTTTGGATGATTGAAAATCATGAGTCCAAAAGAATTGATAAAAAATGACTAGATGTCATTAATCCAAACAAAGGATAATAATAATAATAATAATAAAAAGACGGATATCCAAGACTAACCCGCATAAATAAGCTACATCTACTTAAAAAGAAAGGAAAACCTCTACTAGAGAGTCATGCACTCTAGAAATACTTGAATTATTCTAAAAAAATTGAAAACAAGAACCAAGATGTTTAAAAATAATATCCGGCTTACTGTATGTGATCATTCAATAAAAAAATATAGGGAATACAAAATGTATCATATACATAAATACTCGTTCATAAAAAAATAAAAAAACAATATACTCGCAAAAAAAGTCTTACAAAAATATATTGCTAAAATAACAATTACCAAAAAGAGAACAGAAAAAGAGAGAAAAATAAAATTTATATATAAAATTTAAGGAGGAATAATAGGTTGAGAAGTAATTGTTGTGGACACAATGCCACAAGACATACTGGGGCGTTGTATGCTTGAACGCACCCTTATGTAAACCGATCCTCTCACCCTTTTCACAATAGTGAGAAGCAATCAGAACCTTACTCGGCTTAACCCTGAAAATAATGAATAGATTCATGAGATTTATCAATCCAAATAATATGATTGAGAACATTATACTACAAAAAATCAATGTTTATCTCGAGATAATCCTCATAAAGATGCAACACCAATTTTGAATGAGCTTTTATAAACAACCTCTTAGACAGGAAAAAATCATAACAAATCTACATTATTCAATATAAGAAGCTTTATACTCAGTAGCAAGTGGATTCAACATAATAACATACTTAGTTGACATATACTTCAAATGCTCTTGCACTTCTTGCAACTTCAAAGAAGCAACATTTGTTTCGGATTTGCATAAAAAACAACTTAAGAAAATCTTTTTGTATACCATCCAAGAAAGAAACTTTGGCTTATATTGCCAACAAATTTTGTTTATATTGTGATAAAGTATGAGAATTATCTTTCAAAATATCAACCCGAGATTGTAACTGAAGAGATAAGAACTTTTATTTCTCTAGTCTTTCATTATGATTTATTTGCAATCGCTTTTCTCTCCAGAACTAGATGCAACAGCAGCTTTCAAAATAGATCATTCATCTATAGAGTGGGAGGAACCATTTAGAAGGGCCTGAAGATCTGATAAATGGCCAAAATGGTTCATTTGGGCTTGATGGCATATAATCAATCGATTAAAAATTAAATATAAAAGCATATGGCCCACCAAATTACCAAACTGAGTGACAACCTTAGCAATCCGATAAATTGGAAGAATAGAAGAAGACGAAGTAGAAGCTTCATAACTCAAAGGGTATGGAACATTAAAACCGTATAACAAGCTGAAGTAACATAACCATTGGAGGCCAATGAAAGGATAGTTTTAAAAAAACGAATAGCTGCCAAAATAAATAAAAAAAGAGCCTCCGTTGAAGAATCAATGACACGTTGGGGGAGTACATAACCGTCTTCCTCCACACCAACCGTGTTCCACATTTTCACTAGACAAAATATTCTTATAATTTTTAGGCTCACTTCTATCACTATTGTCATGTTTGTAAACCAAAATAGCGGTTTCATTACCAACTTCTGTTGAAGTTAAGATATAAACTTTATTAGCTGTGGAAAAATCTAATTTTGAAGCATGCATAAATGGCCAATTTTCGTAACGCCCAGAGTGCAAAACAAAGTCCGTATTCTTATCCACATCCAAACAGGCTCAGAAATTCCCATGCCAAAGTATTAGATGATACAAAACCATCAAACAAGTATGCGACGTCCATTAGAGCGCAATCGAAAGGGAAAGAAGAACCAAAACCATTAACGACTATTAGATAAGACAAGACAAGATTTACTAAAAGAGCTGAAGAAGGTTCCAATAAAGTAAAAACACTCTGCACATTCATTGTATAATGCAAAGGTACACAACTAAGAAAATAAAGTTCTTATTTACTTTTATAATAAGAGAAATAAAGTATAAAATATATGAAGTACTTGAGTATTACGCCTCTCAAGAGGAACATGATCATTTTCATTATCATTCTCATCGGCTTTGAAAATATAAGCACTTACATTAGAGGTTCCAGAAATAGTACTCGATGGACCAAATGATATGTTTCAAATTACGCAACCTTAATTGATTATCTTTACCTCTTAATAGAATTAATAGTCACCTCATTTAGAAAATAGACAATATGGAAATTACTTTCAACATTTTTGTTAAACCGTAAGTTAGCTAATACAAAGTGTTCATACACCAAAATGAAATTTTTTGAGCCTCATTAATCATTTCCCGATATCTCCAACGCATAGCCTTTGCTAGCAGATCATCAAATGAGAAATTAATCGTAGGTGCTGAAATACGAGAATAGACTTTGCCACAATAAAAAAAATAAAGTACAAATAAAAGTGGCACAAAGATATCAATACTTACGATTTGTCCAAAAAGTGATGACAGAGCCCCAAACATAGATTTTTTAAGTCTTTCATAACTTTGAGAAGATCAATAATCATCCACCTAATAAAGAAATAGCAACATAAAATAAAATATTCTTATTTCGACCTGAAAAGTTAATAACATAAAAAAAGTACTAAAAAAAGTGTCCAAATAACTTTCTTGACAAAATAATATTTGAAAGAAACAACAACTAAAATTGAAGACTCAACTGACTTCGATTAAGTTGGCTCAAATATAAAAATTCAACGATATTACTATCTATTACAAAACGAAGCCCGTAATCTTGAGTATATAAGAATAAAATAACCTCACTATTGCAAGTATCAGTAAGAGTCACCTCTTGATCAAGAAATCAGAGGCAAACGTCTTTAGAGTTACACCAGTCCTCAAACTTCTAAAAACATTTGTTTTATAATAATAATGTATTATAACGCATTGCCAGGTCAAAACATTTCTCCTCATTTAATCCATTAAACACTGAGTTGAGTCCACAATCACGACGAATGGAGCTATCGCCACTAATATCTTGAGCGTTAGAAGAATCAATATTGAAAGAGTGTGAGTATGAACTAATAAAAATTATTGTTTTTTATCTAAGAAATTCAGAAGAAGAAGAGTTTGCTAATTTTTTATAAGAAATAAATGAACAGGGAGAAGTGTAAGGAAAAAGTTAAAAAGATGAAAGAAATAATGTAGATTCTTCAATTCCAATAGAAGAAGAGAAATGTGTTTAACACAGGTAAAATAAAATTAAATTCAACTCTCGATATTCCAGTAATATAGATTTCATTAGAGCAAATACGACTTGTATATAAAAAAGAGTCTTAATTAAAAAAACCGATACAGTTAAACACGTATAACAATATACGTTATCGCCATTTGTAAAAACAATTATAACCCACTTGTAACAGATAAGTGTAAAATTAAAGAAAATTCTCCAATTCCAAATGTATAATTATTTGTAAACAATACAAAAGGTGCATTATTTGCACAATATATCAAATACAAATATAAATTATTCATAATTATCTTTCGTTAAAATAAGAAAATGTTGCTTTGGATAAATGAAGATAGAATGACATTATTAGCATTTAGCCTTAGCATGACTAAGGGGGCTACTCAAAGTAAAATATCAAAGCGTATAATTACTGAGAAATCAAACACAAGAAGAAATCAATTCCTTCAAGCGAAAATATATTCTAAGTTTATAATTAACTGGAAATAAAAATAAGTGATAGCAATACATAGTATCTAATAAACATATATTTTAGTTAAAATAATAATTAATTAAAAATAGAAATAATTTGCTTCGGTCGAATCCATAAAAAAAACTATAGCCTTTATATTAAGTCTTCATGATTAAATGAGCTACTTACAAATCAAAAATAAAAACAAAAGAATAAATAACTTAAAAAATTATATTCCTTCCATCATCTTTCATTAAAGGGTAGAGGGATACTGGAATACATATTCGAATACGCTCGCCAAAAGTCAGAAAATAAAATAAACAAATAAAGTCAAATCATACAAATGTAGTCAAAAATGGGGGGGGGGGGTAGTGTTAAAAGTGTAATTTGTCCAGCCCTAACCAATCGGCCAATCAACTAATCCAAACGTGTAAATATCTACACAGACTAAGTTAAAGATACACTAAACTGTATATTTCAGTGGTCAGAGAACGATCATCTATGATCCTTAAAAATTTCGGGGATATTTATTATAACACAACCTATATATAAAAATCCAACATCAATCAATAAAACTAATGTATCTTTTACCTATCACTTGTGGACTTGTTTTTTTATATTATCAATATCACTATTCTTGTTTCCAACTCAATTAACTCGTAATTCACTTATCATTTTGGCAAACCTAACGATCCAAATATTGACTGTTAGCATATATAATATTTTTATATTATCTATTTATATCACATGGTTATTCTCTTATTTATTGTTAGTGTCTCTATATATTGTGACAACACTTTCTCAATTAAACTCTTGAACAATCCAGTGATGCATAGGCGCACAAAGCATATTGATGTAAGGTATCATTATCTATGATATCTTACAAATCAAAAAGTTGTAAAACTCGTTTATTGTGGAACAAAATAACAAGTTGCAGATATCATGACAAAGCCGGTGAAGTTGGAAACGTTTGTTAAGAGACGAAGTTCACTTAGAGTCCAAGCACAAGAAGATTGAACAAGTTGCTTTTCAAACATTTCTAGTTTGAAGGAGGAATTTGTTAGAATTGCTTTAATTATCTGATTCAATAAAGTAGACTTTATATAAATTAGTATTTAAACCGTTAGTATTCCGTCAATGAAAGTTACCATTTATTAGCCAAAACTATGAAAAACTCTATTTTTTTTACAGGTTATAAAAACCACTTTATGGCATAGTTTCATACAGTTTTATTCCCTCCCAATATTATTTATTCATATCTTAGATAACTCGTTAGTTTCATACAGTTTTATTCTCTCCCAATATTATTTATTCATATCTTAGATGACTCGTTCATCCACGATTATTATATAATCTTTTTATTATTTTAAAATATCAGATAATTTTTTTTTATTCGTCAATTTTGATAATGTTGATAAATTCAATAATAATAGGGAGAAGAGTTAAACCTAACACAAAAATATAAGTACTATAATTTCCTTTTTCAGAAGAAGAAAACCAGTTAGGTGGGACATCATTAAAAGTGGAAGAGTAACTCTATAAAAAGACAGGACCAACCAACAAAGAAAACCAGCCAAATGCCTTAAAACTCTACTATCGTAAGCGTTTATGTTTCACTTTTCTCCTCTCCTCTGCGTCTAGTGTTCCACGGAAGAAACCGGAGTCGTTCTAATCAGGATTTAATTGTTAAGTTTCAATATCTTTGGGTAATCATTTTTGCTTTCCTCTTATGCCATATACTCTTATTTCCTCATTTTAATGATTGCATCCCGTTCGAATCCAAAATTAACCTTATCAGTTCAATCGATGAACGTTGTATATAGAGAGGCTGCCGTATTTAAAGGCCATTCAAATTATCCAACCATAAAAGTTTTAGCTGGGTTGTTCAAGGAGATGACCGGAAAAAGCAGTCTACAACATGAATGACCTTTTATGTTATAGGCTTCTTCGATCATCTGTTTGAACAATCTCCGACTTGAATTCTTATGGGTGAATATCTTTTTTTAGCCTTTTAAATGCTGCAGCCCCTTCGTATGCGAAACGTACAATTTGTTTTGCCAATGTGATATTTTGTTAATTTTTTTTGGTAAGACATTGACTCGATTTTTATATATTGTGATAAAAAAAATCAATATATTAAATTAACTATATAATAAATTAAATAACATCGAAAAACATGCGATTCTGCTCGCATGTCTAACTTCAAAAAATATTATAGGTAAAATAAAATTATAAATTTATAAATTTATAAATTTATAATTCTGGACAAATAAAAACATGTAGATATGTCTGTAGTTCAAAATATAGTTTTTCAATTGCTAAGCCTTTTATGGTTGCATGCCTTTATGCTTATTTATAAATGTTGAGCCGGACTCGAATCAAATTTTAGGATTTAAGAGGTTTAAGTTAGATTTTTAACTCGTGCTTAGTTGGTATCATATTTCAAATAACTCCTGAGCCAACGTTCGTTTTTTTTTTTGTCAAACTTGGATATTTTATCTCACAATTAAAAATAACAGAACAATTGTTCATTGTCTTAGTTATCACAAAGAAATCCCCAATACATAAAAACAACTGATAAATGAAATGAGTTCAGAAATTCTTCCAAATCTCTACAGAAGGTCATTTAGAAGTCTCCCGTCTACTGAAACGATTAAGCCCATCCAAACGATTGATGGAGAATAGCGAATTGAATTCCATTCTTCGATAATTCCAGTTGAAGAAAATTGAAGCGTTAAAAAGGACTTCACCACATCAATATGAGGATTGGATCCAGTTTGAGTCAGTGAGAAGACAATCAACTAGTACAAATCCAGGAGAAGCCCCAAATTTCAAGCGATGAGCTCAGTATTCTGAAATTTTCAGATAACATAACACAATCCAGATGAATGCTTCAAATTTAGAGAACTAGAACCACGTATGATCGCAATCTACTTAGTTATGGCTTCCTTTAAGGGTTGAGATCCCTTCTTAAGTATTTTGTTCTCAATCCTTCGAGAAAGGTGATCGCCTTGGAGATAGTTTGGAGCATCAGATTGGTCAAAATCCAAATTTTGATTAGCATTGAGAGTTTCTTTCGCAATCCAATCAACTGTCTTATTCTATTCTCTACATATGTGACTAACATTCATGTTAGATGCAAATTAACATCCTACAATATTTTAGAATCAGTTTAAGGTACCAGGGACTTGTCCCATAAAGGATTAACTCAGTAAGGATATTTGAGTCATATTCGATATCCAACTCGTTAATCCCTTTAGTGTGACAAATATATAACCCATGAAATAAGGCTCTACACTCTGCCACCACCGGAGTATTTTTGCCATAAAGTCGTACATAGCCAAAAATGATGTTACCTTTGATATCTCGAACAAGACCTCCTTCACTAGCCTCAACAGATTGGTTGTAAGCACCATATGAGTTTAATTTGCATCTGTTTAGCTTAGGATTTACCCAGGAAAGAGATAAAGCAACTCTTAGCTTGATAATATGGTTGATACAACCTACTAAGGGACCAGATTTTTTGTCGAGGCCCCAATACTTCCTTTTGAGCAGATATAAAATTATGGCCATCATGCTTCATTTTATTTTTTGAAGACCATATTACCCAGGCAACAATTGGAGGAATAATAATTCTCATGTGAACTGCCTTATGAGTGGACCAATGCCATGACCTCACTAGGTGAGAGAAGGTCATGGTTCTTGAGATGAATATATTATAGTAGGAGGAAAAATGATTTCAAACTTTCCAAGCTCTTTGGCATCCCACAAAAACATGATTCAAATTTTCAGTGTTATCACACTGGTAACACTTTGAAGCTAAATGAATTTTTTATTTATTTTGCAGATTAGAATCAAGAGGAAGCCAATTATGCAGAGCTCTCTACATAAGCAGTGAGCATTTACGAGGCCTGATAGAATTCCAGGTTTTTTTATATAGATTTAGACAATTACCTTTAGTACTTATTGCATTCAAAGTAACTTTAGTGTTGTATAAGATATTAGGAGACATAGTCCAGTTGATAGTATAATGTATATTAACATTAAGACAAAAAAATTAATGTTGTGAATGTCAGAAAGGCTGACTATTTCTTCTAATTTAGGTATGTTCCACTCTCCATTCAACCAAAACTCCCTGAATTTACAACCATTAAAGCCTGATTTATCTTAATCTGCACTAAAAGAGACAAATGGTTGCATGAAGCACCATTTGTCTAACCAGAAATCCATTCCACCAGATCCAGGAGACCAAAAGATGAACCTTTCAGCACTGTCTTTAATATTTATGAGTATGTACCAAATTCTGGAGCTTTTAATAGTTTTGGGAGCAATAATAGGATGTAAACTTTTACAATAAGTTGATAAAATCAACTTAGCCCATAGAGATTTCTGAGCCCTGAACTTCAACCAGAGCTTGTGAGAGAAAATATTTTGTAATTTGTTTTTCTAACAGTTAGTCCCCCTTCTTTAAAAGGTTTACAAACCTTTGACCATTGAGTTCGGTGCATAGTTTGTTTCCCTTATTTAGAGCCTCATAGGAATTTGTTATAAAGAATTTCAATTCTTTGTGTAACAGTTCTAGGAATTAATGAACTTTGGGTTCTGTAAGTATGGTAAGATAATAAGATAAATTGGATTAGGGTTAACCTTCCACAATAGGTTAATATTTACTTCTGATTTTAAACACAAGCTCATCATAATTATTTACCCTATTTGTCTTGCTTACATAGGTGCCAAGATATTTGAAAGGAATGAAGCTATGTTTGAAGCCCCAAATACTTTCCAAGGTACTGATTTTCTGCTATAACATCTTTTTAAGAACAAGCACCTTTGGTTTTTCTTTATTAATGAGTTGCCCTGATTTATCTTCATAGTGGGAGAGGAGATTCCAATTTTATGGATTGATGAATCAACATCATTGCAGAAGATAAGGAGATCATCTGCAAAGGCTAAACCAGGTATATTCATCCCCCCTCTATGGTCGTAGTTCGTAGTAAGATAATCCATATCCAGCTTCTTCAAACCCCTTAGTATATTTTTTTCAGCCAGGATAAAGAGGGTGAGAGATAAGGGATCACTCTATCTCATCGCTTTTTGGATTCAAAAAACCCTTTTGATTCACCATTGACAATCACAGAGAAGTGACAATTATCAATGCTCTTCTCAATCAGCCTTATGAATCCATTGTTGAAGCCAAATGCAGATAATAGACTAAGGAGAAAGGTATGGTCAAGCCTGTCAAAGGCTTTGGACATATGAATCTTTAGAATGATGTTACTTCCTCTAGATTCAGTGTTAAGATCATAGGCTGGCTCATTTGCAATCACAATATTCTCTTGTATATCTTTTCATTTGAGAAAATGATGTAGCCCAAAAAGTCCAAACAAAAGCCTTTTTAATTTTATTTTATTTTATTCAAATATCTTATGTATTTAAATCAAATCTAATTATATTAAGATTTTATTTTATTTTATTTTATTTTAGAATATTTATTTTATTTCCTTGTATTCTAATTTAGGGTTTTGAGAAGCTATTATATAAAGCCTCTTATGCCTTAAGTTATTTTGAAGTTTTGGAATAATAGATTTTTTTATCTCTGAAAATTTCACTCTTTGTTACCCTTAGATTAGGGTTGCATCATGTTACCATTGAATTAGGGTTTCATCTATCGTTGCTTCTTCTTCTATTTCCGCTGCGTCATCAGTTTCTGATCTACTACAGAGGTCTCTGGGAACTTGAAAGCATGGGATTCTCGTCTATGATTTCCCAACGAGTGCATCTGTTCACCAACCTGGGATTGGAATTGACCGAATTCATCACGGTCGACCGATTCAGTGAGCGGAATAGTGGACTTCCCCCGAAAAGATCGCTTTGGCGGCATACCGTTGCTACCCACCCCGTAGGAACTCTGAATCTGATACCAATATGGTAGCGTCAAGCTACGCGATGGAACAGATGGCTGAAAATTCAGAAAAAAAGAAGACGAACAATAGAAGATGGATAGTTCTAACCCTAGGTTAGAGTAAATGAGACTTTAAAGAAAATCAAAATTCTATTAAAAAAAGTCTGAGGCAAAACTAGGGTTTGAGAGCCTTTTATAGAAGTGCTCGAAACCCTAGCCCAAAATTACAGCTTTTTTTCTTATGCAATAAAATAAAACCCAGCACAATTCCAAAGCGATTGGAGCTGGTTAAGTATTTTAATAAAATCTAAATAAAATAGGAAAATGCAGAAAATTTACTAAAACAGCAAAACGAGGGTTTAAACAACTAAATTTAGGGCCTGTACTTCATCACTTTGTGATGCTTTCGAAAAGTGTTGGGCTTCTCGACGCGTTCGATTTGAGTGGTCGCATCGCCTAATTCTGATATCTGGGCCCCAAATAAAGCCTGTTTCCGTTTGTCCAAAAGGGCTATATAGTTTCTGATGACGCGGCGGAAAGAGAAGAAGAAACAACGATAGATGAAACCCTAATTCAAGAGTAACATGATGAAACCCTAATCTAAGGGTAACAATAATTGAAATTTTCAGAGATAAAAAATCTATTATTCCAAAAACTTCAAAATAACTTAAGGCATAAGAGGCTTTATATAATAGCTTCTCAAAACCCTAAATTAGAATACAACGAAATAAAATAAATATTCTAAAATAAAATAAAATAAAATAAAATAAAATCTTAATATAATTAGATTTGATTTAAATACATAAGATATTTGAATAAAATAAAATAAAATTAAAAAGGCTTTTGTTTGGACTTTTTGGGCTACATCATCCTCTCCTGGTTGACAAGTTACATTGAGAATTATAATTGTTAACCTTATCGGAATAAGATAATTCTTCTCGAGTGTTCCTTATTCGAAGTCACATTGAAGCCATCCAGTTGAAGGAAAAAAACAGTTTCGAAAACCTTTTCATATCCTGAAGACAACATCCCCATGTCCAGTTGATGAAAAAAATGGTTTTGAAAACCTCTTCATAGCCTGAGACAGCATCTCGATAAGAAATTTTTACCTTGATTCGACGATTGGTAGCCAATTTAAACTCCTTCAGTAACCGGTCAATACGATCGTCATTGAAACGGTTGGTATGGCCCCTCATACTCAAACGATCTTCCCGATCTTCATGACCACATGTGTTGTTCTCTTCTTTAAACCTTGAATCAGATGAAATCATGATTCGGAAACATGCTTGACCCGTAGCAGGAACTGAGGCTCTGATACCAAACTGATGACGCAGCGGAAATAGAAGAAGAAGCAACGATAGATGAAACCCTAATTCAAGGGTAACATGATGCAACCCTAATCTAAGGGTAACAAAGAGTGAAATTTTCAGAGATAAAAAAATCTATTATTCCAAAAACTTCAAAATAACTTAAGGCATAAGAGGCTTTATATAATAGCTTCTCAAAACCCTAAATTAAAATACAAGGAAATAAAATAAATATTCTAAAATAAAATAAAATAAAATCAAATCTTAATATAATTAGATTTGATTTAAATACATAAGATATTTGAATAAAATAAAATAAAATTAAAAAGGCTTTTGTTTGGACTTTTTGGGCTACATCAGAAAACCTCCATAATCTTCAATAGTTAGATTAGGCAAGATTGAAGATAGCCTGCTATTGATAACTTTGGAGACAATTCTATTAAACATTATGGTGAGGCTTATAGGCCTAAAATCTTTCCAATACTTAGGAGAAGAACTCATAGGAATAAGACAAAACGCAGTGGCATAAACCCCTTGGGAACATGACTGTCTCTAAAAACAGACATTCTGGTGCACTTTGCATAAACAACAAACACTCTAAAATTATTATTGGTAGAATTGTGTCTGATATTAAGATGAATGAATTGTTCATCGCTGAACAGAACATCCACAACATAATCATTCTTCCATAAAGCCCAAATCTTGTTATTGATGTTGTTAGCATAACCATGAAAGCCAATCCTCTTAGAAATAGTAATCAGATTAGTATGGTTTATCATAAGTTCTTGAGGAGCCATAAAATCATGTTTTTCAGATCTTTTAAGAGACTTAAGTCTATTCATAGTCTATTTGTTGCCCAATCCTCGGTAATTCCAATTTAAAATTGAAATGGTCATTTAAAAGATATTGATTTTTTAGAAGCATCTTTATGTTGCCCCATTTTGGATGAGATTATACCCTTAGAGTTAAGGATTTTCAGTTTCTTAGTCTTCTTATGATCAACTTTCTTTGTTTCTTTTGCAGTGGCTTTCTTCTTGGTAGTGGGAGAACAAGGCTGACTACCAGTAGCTTTATTTGTAGAAGTTGTACTGTCTTGTTGTTGTGAGTTATCAAAAGAGATATTGATTTGGTTCATGGTTCCCAACTCTAACATGTAGAGGGCTTCAATGACCTCAGAGTCCTCTACTCCATTTGGTAAGTTTATGTGCTCATTAATTTCAGGTATTAAGTCAATAACAAGGGATTGTTTAACTTCAAGGGTTTGTATAATGACTGACTTGATTTTTTTATGTGTTTTTTGTATTGGTTGAGGTTCAGGTTGGTTGTTTTCATGGGTGTTTGAAGGTTCAATTTTAATGGAGTTAGGAAGGTTCATGGTTTCAGCTGATGGTGGTTTAATGTTAGTTGTGGAGGTTGTGGATGGTTTGATTTTCTTGCAATTCTGTTCAGCATGCCCCAGATGATAACAAGTGTTGCAGTAGTCAGGGTGAGTATCATAAACCAGATATTTCAAAAACCTTTCATCACCAAATGAGACCCATATTTTTTTAGGAAGTTGTTTAGACACATCCATCTTGACCCAAATTCTCAAACATTCAATGGAGAGCCAAGGCTCTTGGCTAACTTTAAGATGGTATTTTCATAAAACATATATTCAGGCATGTTTGGTAGGTTGACATAGACTCGAGTAATCGGGTTTTCAAAATTAGGATTGAAAAATGGACCCCATTTAAGAATCGCCATAGTTCTTGTCCCAACTTTCTATACATTTCTTCTCCACAACATATTTAGATCATCCATATTAGTAAATTTGATAAATACATGTCTAAAGTCTAAGTTTGTGATACTGAAATCACATTTGAATCTAAAACTCTCCAAAAAAACTTTAATCATTTCAGAACTTGGCTTACCAGCAGCAAATTTCCCCACAATAGTGTGTTTAGATATAGATTTTAGCTTGTCCTTGTCTCTTAATTCAAATGTGACACCCGTATTATCACCTTTTTAACAAAGGTTACATTTTCATTAATAACCTTCTCTGTTTTCGACGTGAATAAGTCAATCGATTATTTGCTAGTTGCTGATTCAAAGATTTGGTTAGTTCTAACATTTGGTAAGTCTGATTGTGGATGCAGGTGAGGAAAATGGAGATCGAGATCAGTAGATTGTCGGTTTGGTGAGAGATTGTCATCTTCCTTCATTATAGCATAGATCCTAAGCAAAATCAAGAGAAGAAGAAAATAAAAGTTGAGTTCTTCAGATTCTTGGAGAGAATTGTAAGTGTCATAACTTATTTTGTTTCCATCAGAGCTTCATGTAATTTGAGAATTGTAATTTGGGTTATAGCGCAACTTTATTGTCAGACTCATTTAACTTTGTTGAGCCTGTTCTATAATTATTTTTTAACTCTATCTTAAACAAATTACATTTGTTTCTTCTTTTTTTATCTTATTTTTAATTTTCATTTTGTTTCACTTTTTTTATTATATTTGTTTTAGATGATTACTGTTTTACCAACATAAATCGTATTAAAAAAACAATAACTATATTTTACTTATAATTTTAAAATTTCAAAATTTATAATATTGCGTTTCAAACCTTCGATGCTATTTTTAATATTTAAATTTAAATATTATAATTTTAAATTTTAAATATATAATTTTTATTTATTTAATAACGCCCTTCCCAATTTGGTCCAAGCTTTCCAGCTGCTTTATCACGAGAGCTTGGAAAACTGCTTGACTACCATATCTTTTACTTGTAAGCTGTGAGGTTTTTTTTAGCGTTAAAACGTCCTCGTATGAGGTTTCTGTAGTACTCTGCTCTGACTCGTGCTTTGTCGCGCCGCTCTTCCATAAGGTTCACACTGACAACTCGGTTAGTATTATAGTTATCCTCTCCGTAACTAGCAATCATGTGACTTGGAATAATAATCTCTGCGAGTACGAGGACCTCACTGTCATAGACGAGGGCAAAATGAGTTTCTCCTTACTCTATGGGGTAGTTCGATATGCCCAAAGAACCTTGGTCACCTTGTCTGGTCATTTGTCACCACCACTACTAGAACTGTCGTTAAGCGGTTTCCATATGAAGTGGTCCAACTAAATCAATGCCCTATTTGTCAAAAGAGCAACAGAAAATGACCGTTTGCATCGGCTCACTTGGGTGATGACCAGTGTTGGCGAACATGTTAACACTGGTGACATTGTTGAACATGTTTTTCAGTGTCGGAAACTAAGTCGGACCAGTAATAACCTGCTAACAGAAGCGTCAAATAAGGATGCGATATCCATAATGTACCCGAACGTCTCCTGAATGTAGGTCATAAAAAATCGAACTTGCCTCAGCTGTATCAATGCAGTGGAGCAAAGGTTGCGTAGAAATATTTTGGCATAAGATGTCGCCCAATACACAGTATTTAGCTGCCTCCAGTTGGAGTGCTCGGGCAGCCACATTTTTCAGTTGTTAGGGTGCCAGAGTGGAGATACATGATGTAGGGTTGCCTCCAGTAATGGGTGTGGTGGATTATGAAAATAGTAATGCTCTGCTGTAGAGTCTATGTGCTTGGTAATTGTTGTATTAGTATGAGATGATGGTCGCGAAGGTGTTGGCGGAAGAGTTGTACAAGCGGGGCACTTGGTCGTATGCCACCGTGGTAAATTTGGATTCAAATTCTTCAAGCGCTGTCAAATACAATGAATACCTTCCTTCTTAACATCGTACGTACCGTTCCCTTAATTGATGGCAAATTGCAAATTTGAGCGGAGTCAGAGAATTTAAGCCCGGCATATGAGTGTTAATTTCATTCCACAAATTACAGCTTCGTATTCTGCTATGGTGGTAGTTATATAGAAATTAAAGCAAATCTCCTGGCGGATCTCCTCTCATGTCGGTGGTTTAAGGATAATTCTTGCCCCTTTCTAATTGCTCGGACTCAGGCAGGATTTCATTTGAGAGGGGTTTTTCATGAGGTGAGGAAACGTTTGTGAGGAAATCAGCTACAACTTGACCTTTGATTGCAGTGTGGGTTCGAACTTGATGTCGTATTATCTTAACTCAATTCTCAATTTGGTCAGTATGCCAATGCGTGTGGTTTCTGTAGTACAACTTTGAGAGGGAAAGATGTTGCGACAACAATTATATGTCCTTGAAAATAAGGGTGCATCTTGCAGGCTGCTACTAACAAACCGGATGCGAGTTTTCCAGATTGAGGTACCTAGTCTCGGCGTTCACCAAAGTTTTTCTGGTGTAGTAAATGGGTCATTAAATTCCATACGGTTCCCTAATTAATATTGCATTGACCGAGCAAAATGAAACAGATATATATAAGAACACGGTCTCACCTGCTACCGGTACTGAGAGTATTTTAGGTGAGGTGAGATAATATTTTAGTACCTTGAAAGCAGTGTTACACTCTTCTGTCCACACGAATTTATTAGATCCTCGGAGAATCTAAAAAAAAGATTATTGTTCTCGAATGCTCGAGAAATGAAACATGATAGTGCTTCTAACCGGCCCGTAAGACACTAAACCTCTTTCACGTTTACAGTTAGCGCCATCTATATATATACTTGTAATTGTGTAGTGTCTTCATAGATCCTTCTTTTACTCAATATATAATCGAGGAACTTGTCGTTTTGTACTCCAAATGAACACTTTACTGGATTAAGCTTCAAATTATATTGATGTAGAAGGTCGAACACGGTTTGAAGTAGTTCGAGCTTTTTATTGGGTGAGTCTAATTTGACAATAATCGCATTTATGTATGCCTCCATGTGTTTACCCATGTGGTCTTTGAAGATCTGATTTACCAGACATTGGTATATGGATCCTATGTTTTTTAAACTGAATGGCATCATAGTGTAACAGTACAACGCACACTCGGTTTGAAATGTTATGTGCTCTTCTTTGGACTTTAAGACAAATCTGATTATACCCAGAGTATGCATCCATAAAAGAAATGTATTTACAACCCGAAGCCGAATCAACCAACTGATCGATATGAGGCAAAGGAAATACGTCTTTAGAGAAATCTTGATTTAGGTCAGTGAAATCAACGCATATTGTCCATTGGCTGCCTTTCTTTTTAACCAACACTGATTTCGCCACCCAGACTGGATACCAAGCTCGTCGGATATGCTTGAGCCGTGATAGTTTATCCACTTCTCCACCAATGGCCTCTTACTTCTCAACAATAAATGATTATCACTTTTGTCTTACTCGCTTGGCATAAGACTCAATTTCTAATTCATGGCAAATAATAAAGGTTCTACCCATAATACATCACGAGCATCCCATGTGAAGACGTCCAAGTTTTTTTCCTAACATGTCAATTAATAACTGGTTAAAAATAGAATCTCAATTGTTATCTAATCATAAAGTATGAGCCACTGTCTCTAATTTTTCAATCGATTGTTGGTGTTTTGCCTCAAGCTGCTATGTCTCCCTAGGATCTTTGATATGATCAAGCGGATGTGGTGCTCGGACTTCGTTTTCAAGCACCATTCGTCTGGTAATTTCTATCGGAGAGGTTTCGTCGGGTCAACTATGACGGCGTAACATGTTCTGGCAGTCCTCTGACTCCCACATATGATCTAGATAGTATTTTTGACTGGGTATTTTATGCACTGTCTATATATGGAGAGGGTGTCTTCCATTCTACGGAGCCAAGGTCGGTCGATTATTGCGTATGGGCTGGGGACGTCGGATATCATAAACAGTTTTTTAGTTCTTTTTTGGTTGCCCCATACCCGACTTTAACCATAAACTCAACCTCTTTCAGACATTGGAAGGCCTTGCCTTCGTACCCCACCAAGGTTGTTGGGTTGGTTTGTACGGTGGGACCTCATGCATATGGTCATAGATGGCCTTGAAGATAATATTGGCTGAGCTTCCTTCATCCATTAGGACCTGGGTTACCATGATCCCTCGAATGTTTAGGTTCATTGTTAGAGCATCCTCATGCAGCGTGGTGACCCTGTCGTCATCATTAAATGTGAGGTCGTCAAAATGATCCTGGTAGTTGTGATATGGCAAAGCCTCGACTTCTTGAACGACGTGATAAGCCCTTTCTACTTTGTTGGATTTTATGTCCCGAGATGCCTCAGAATTTCCTCCAACGATAGTGAATAGTGATGCTGTAAAGTCTTGACTATGCAATATTGAGTTGCTAGCCACCTCGGATTATGCTTCATTAGAATGAACGAGGGTCGTGGAACATTGTTGTACTTACCCTCAAAGTTGATAGTTATTTAGAACGTCCTTCCATAATGGTGAATAGTCACTGTTGTTTGCTTGTGTCTGCTCTCTTATCCTCGTTAAACTTTTCCTCACTGATCTGGCGAGTTTCCTCCCTCTATTTGGGTTGGTGATGGTGATATTTAATGAATTGAACAAGATCATCGGTATCTATTAACCTCAGGATGTCTTCTTTGAGCTGCCAACATTCCTCTGTTGTGTGACCGTAGTCGTTATGATATGAGCAAAAGTACTTGTTGGACCTTTTCAAGCCTGGATTGCTCATCACTCACGGGGGCAGATATCTAGTTCTCCTTTTCGTTTGATCGTAAATTACTAAGATAGCCTTAGTCAGAGGAGTAAATTGCATGGATGGATTATCAGGATGTATCGTTCTTCGAAAGGTATCGCACGAGGCCCGTCATCCTCGTTTGGTCAAATTACCCTTCTTTTTTGTCGGAGACAGGTCTCTCTAAGAAATATCATTTCCTAGCGTTATCTACTCTAATGAATTTGTCTCATTAAGCCAGCAGATCTCCCGTATTCTCAATCAGGAACCAGATTAAATCAGCGTAGAGCTCCCCTCACCGATCGAGGCCTTTTTATAGAAAAGCGACAACCATATTTTCCGCCAGATTTGGTAAACCATGCATGAAATGAACAAAACGTCTAACATGGCTTTTTAATGACTCGCCTTTCTTTGGTAAAGATCCATAATTGAGTCGCACTCATGTCTGAGCTCCGTGTTGCCTACAAATCTGTTCCTGAAGGCTCTCAACAATCCTGCGAAATCACAAATTGATCATTTAGGAAGACTGCTGAACCAATCCATTGCATTACCTATAAGGATCATAGACAAAGCACGGAAGATCATAGCATCGTTAGGTTTGAAATCCATCATCATGTTGCAGAATTTCTCTAGATGCCTTTTTGGATTTCCAATTCCGTCATATGCTTCCATCTTAAATGGATCGAACTTTTTTAGAAGTTGCCCTTCAAGTATTTGTTTTTCCACGAATGGGGACTCCTTAAGTATATAAGTAGCCATCTTCGGTCGCACTTAATTATACTCGACGACCTCGACCTCCTTAGATTTCTTAGATTCACGAGGCTCTTCCACCTGCATGGGTTCTTGAACCTTAGACAGTCTTTTGCCTCCACTTTCACCTTCTCTTTCTCTTCTATTATGGCGTTTGGAGGAACGATCCTCACGATTCGCGTAGCTAATATCAAGTTCTAACAGAGGGTTGGCGCGGCCGGTCTCCCAAATTTTAACCTTTAGTACGTTCATTGCATCATTCAATGTAGCGATGGTAGCATACATAGTTTGTTCTCTAGCGTCGCGTATGCTGCTCTTTTTGTAGGTGTTGAAGTTTTTGTTCAAGCTTATAGATTGTCGCCTTAACCATCGGATCATCGCCCGCTGTTTCATGCAAAATATGATCCACTACATTTTAGGTGCTAGTGGTATGAACTCCAGTCTAACCGTGGCGTCTGGCTATCCTAATTGAGATATTATTTCAATGAGTGTTGTCGCTGCCACATTGTCGTTGGTGACTGTTGCATGGGGGTTCTGATCTTGTCTCGTCGGCGAGTTTGCTGTTGCTCTGCGTCGATCCATTGTATCGCCTAGTTCTTGAACATCCCTTTCAACCACTGACCTTGTTACTACCATAGTTAGATAGTCCTAGTTTTAGATGCAAGGTTCGTTTCTTAGAATGCCCCCAATTTGTTAAAGAGAAAATATAACAAATATTATAACAAGTAAAGACTTTATATATTGGAGGAAAAAATATACAATTCCTTGGATTTCATTGCCTATTTATACGTCTTCTTAGTGATATTAAATAGCTAATAAATATATATTTCCCTTAATTCAGTACACAGACGGATATTTCTGATAAGAGCCCTAATTCTGCGGTCATTACTTTAGTCTTCGTGCGTTAAGTCGGTTAACTAATTTTTTCAACGTTGCTTTTAATAATTTTCTTAATTATCTGTCTCTAAAAATGGGCCTCGGTCGGTCTTGTCTGCTCTTCTCATCAAAGTTACTCATCCTTTGTCTCTTTGCTCGGCAAAGGTCTAAACATTCCTTCGTGATTGACTCTTGTTCGGTTTTCCTAGCAAAACATATGTTAAGTTGAGTTTCGCTTTATAATACGAGCTACCATCATCTGTTGTCCCCTTGGTTACCTTGCTAGCTCTTTATTAATTCTCGGTTGGCCCTTGGCAATATAGCTCTGCTCTAAATTGTTTCTCCATTGGGCCTTGGTGACATTGCATTTTTGTTATGCGTAGCCTTGGTTTATCGTCTGCTTATATAGTCACCAACTCGGTTTGGAGTTATTCACTTATTCTTACCATACCGCTCTGCTCGGATATAGTAGGTTATGGGAGTTCCCTCATCAAACATCACGATCATAAATTTTAATAGGGTTGTTAGAATCGTGACATGTTGGCATGTTCTTGGGTTAAAGAGAAACCTAATATCTCTTGGGGTAATAAACTATCGGGGTTACAAGTATCATGTAAACGATGGTGTAATCAAAATAAAAAACGGCTCAATACTGTTTATGAAAGACAGTTTGCAAAAAAGACTTTACATTCTCCATGGGAGTGTTGTTATGGGCGATGTTGCAGTAATATTATCATTAAGTAATAGTCAAACTCAGCAATGATAAGGACATAAATAATTAAAAAGTAAAAGTAATTATTAAAATTGTCTTTAATAGAGTATTTTGTAGTTAGAAGAGATATTTGATGTAAATTGTATATATAAGTGACTAAATATGTAATTTGTAGCAAATATATTTGTACAAAGTAGTAAAGTAGGGTGAAGTATCCACACCAGTAACTAATTCTGTTACATGTAACCATATCACCTATAATGAAGTGTACTTGCCTTGGGAATAAAATTGATTGACACTTTTACACACTTTGATTATTGATTACTTTTTATCTTTAGAAGTTTGAGATGTCTTCTCTAAAAAACATCTCCCATTAATCTTTCTTAAATATCATTTCTTCCCCAAAATTATTCAAAACTTATCATTGGTGACCACAGTGGAAGATCGATTGGTACCTAGGTATTAGATCTAAAACCTTAAATATTTACGATTATATAACACAGATATGATGGATCCCGAAGTCCAAACTGATCCAATACATCTGGTGGAAAACGAGATGCTCGAGTCAAATTTAGTAATAAAAATAAAATCGAGGTGAAATTAAAAAATGATCAATGCGATTAATCTAATGTGGAAGATCAGATGAATAATTTGCTAGAAAGAATAGCTGATTTGAACGATCAACTTGACCATAAGGAACATCAGTTTCAATCTGGTAGGGTACGATCCGATGTGCGACGAGTAAATGATAAATAAGATTTGGAAGATCAATCTGATGAGTCTCACGATGTTCACCGAGCATGAAGTGATTTTCGAAATATACAATTCTAGTCAGACAAGGGATATCACTTATTTAGAAAGAAGAACAAGGCTAAACATTGGTATATTCCGACCCATGAAAGTGAATTTTCTGAGTCATACTCCAAGGAATTTTATTAAAATCATGAGAAATGAGATCCATATAGGTGAGAGAGAGAGTGTGTGACGTTCTTCTGGAATGGAGAATACTCGACCTCAGAAATCTCGAAGAGAGCATAAATCCAAGAAGAGGATAAGTTTGGATGCGTAATGGAGATTCTACTATTCGAAGGTAATACACCTAATCAATACGTTAATATGGAGGATCAAAGTTTGTATGCAATTATGGGAACGACTAGGTCTAATCAATACATGCAAGGATAAACTGGAGAACTTCTTATTTATCACCTGAAATAAGGTCGACACCTTTTCTGACACATTTTGACACTTTGAAAGTGGAGAAATCTGATGGCACATAAGATCATATTGAGCAGTTCAAAAGCTTTATGATGAATTTCAAGTATGAAAATAAGCTAGTGTGGATAGCTTTCTCACAAATTTTAAGGGTACAAATTTAAAGTGGTACAATAGACTTCTAAGGGGTTCGATAACCAATTTTGAAAATTTCTACATTGCTTTCCGAAGACTGATCATGAGGAGTAAGAAAATCCGAGCTAACGGTGATACCATAATTCAATGTAAGTAGGTTGTTCGAGAGAAATTGAAAGACGATACTAAACGATTTGTGTTGACGAACACAGAGTTTGAAGAGTCTAACGAGCAGGTAATGTGTGCTACATTTAGACAAGGGTTGATTTCTGGTGATTTAGCAAACAAAAATACAAGAAGAAAGGTGTTGACGTTTGCGGCTTTAATGGCTCAAGTTGAGAAGCAGATTAGAGTGAACGAATCAACTAGGTTTCAGATTGGATCAAGTTCATCTCAAAAGAATTCAGGGCAAGGCAACATCCCAATCTACTGTATCATCCCAGCGTTCTAACTATCAACCACCTTGGGGAAAGTCAAACCAATCAGTAAGGCCATAATAGTTTCCAGAATTGACTTAGAATGTGGCCAATTTTTTTGAAAGAGCCAAAAACCATGTTAAATTTCGAAAATCAACACCGATAAATAGATCAAGGAAAGAGCGGAAAAACAAGTTTTGTAAGTACCATAATGATGTGGGGCATGATACAACAGATAGTATAGCATTGAAAAAGAAGATTCAAATTTTTATAAAGAAGGGAAAACTCACAACGTTTGGTAAATGACAATGGAGTGGTCAGAATAATCCGAGTACATCTTTTCAGCATGTTATGACTATGCCTTCGAAGCAGGAAAGTATGTTAATGATTGTTGATTCAAAGCCAAAGGAGCAGGAATACTCCGATCTATCTTTGGTTACTTTGACCCAGATCCGGATCGGAGGATAGTGATGGTCGTGAACGAAGCAGTGATATAAGGAAGGGTTCAAATCTTATGCAAATACTTTGAGTTGTTAGAAATTTTTAGAGGAGATGTTATGGGTGGAAATACTAACAGCTCTGGGAAAAGACATGTGGTGCGTTTAGTAACACAATTGGAAGGAAAAAATATCCACTCATTTGTATGGAAAAAATTTCACACTTTCATATTGTTTGATTAGGACGACTTGAGGGGCATAGCTGGTCATCATGAGGATGTAGTGGTGATCGATACAAAAATAATATGAACTCAGATATGACGAATATTTATCGATACTTGTAGTTCAACAAACATTTTTTTCAAGTCCATATATTAAGGGAAATAAAATTATGTCTTTCATGGATGCGCTCGCAGTATATAATCAGATTCAGATGAATCCCAAGGATCAGGAGAGCACTACTTTTATAACCGACAGAGGATTGCACTGTTATAGGGTTGTGTTTTTTGGCCTACAAATTTTGGAGCTTCATATCAAAGATTAGTGAACAAATATTTGTCTACTCAACTTAAAAGGAATATAGAGGTTTATATTAATGATATGTTAGTCAAACGTTCATCAGATGACGAACACCTTCGTGATTTGGAAGAAGCTTTCTCGAATTTGAGAGTCATTCGCCTATAGTTAAATCCAGAGAAGTGTACTTCTAGTGTCAAATCGGGGAAATTATTGGGGGTATATAATAAGGGAAAAGGAATGAAAGTTGATCTTGATCAGTTAAAAGCCTTAATATCAATGACCTCTTCTCGGTCGATTAAAAAGGTATAAGTTTTAACATGAAGGTTAGCCGCTCTACATAAATTCATATCTAGATATTCTGATAAATGAGCAATTTTCTTCCAAGTGTTGAGACAATCAAAAGAATTTTCATGTTTACCATAGTGTGAAGTTATATTTTCTAAAATTAAAGAACATTTATCATCGCCAGAAGTTTTGTTTAAGCCTCAAGCAGTGGATCAACTATTTTTGTATGTTGTTGTATCAGATTATGCAGTCAGTGCTGTGATGGTAAGGGAGGTAAAATATGTTTTCAACATGTGTATTATGTAAGAGAAAGTTTTCTTGCATTTGAAAATATATATTTGAAGTGTGAAAAGTCGGCTTTGACCTTGGTTGTAGCTTCCAGAATAATGTGCCTTTACATTCAGGCTCATTCGATTATTGTCTGGATGTCGTTTCCATTAAAAATGTATTACAAAGACCATACATTTCTAGTAGTATGACTAAGTGGTCCGTCGAGTTAGGGGATTATGACATTTGTTTCACTCATCGAATGAATATTAAGGCCCAAACTTTAGCGGATTTTCTTATCAAATTCTATGCAAGATGTTCTCATGAGGAAAATGGTGTGAGTACATTATCAACAACTGCATAAAGGGTGGTTCAAATTGATGGTGGTTCCATTGTTTTGGGAACAAGTGTAAGAGAAAAATTGCTTGCTCCCTCCGGGGAAGCCATGTACCACGCCATACGGTTCAGATTTAGTGCGTCAAATAACTAAGCAAAGTATGAGGCAACTTTAGTTAGTTTAAGACTTACAAATAGTTTTAGAGCAAAAAGAGTTTGTTTACAAATAGATTCTCAACTTGTGGCGAATCACATGTTAGCAATATATGAGGCTAAAAAGGATTAATTGGTCATGTACTTAAGATAATCACGGGGACTGGCTATTGTGTATGATGAAATGATAATCGAACATATTAACCGAGGGAAAAATACTGTGGGAGATTCTTTAAAAAATTTTGCTTATTCAGAGGAGTATCCCTGGATTTTACTACGAGAGAGTCCTTCCATTAAATTGAAATCCAAGCAATGCAAATATTCAGAGGAAGTATTCGTGTTTACCAAGGAAGACCGTAGAGATTGGAGATCCGATTTAAGAAAATTTCTAGTTGAACGAACATTACCTCTTGATAAAAAATTAGGTCAAAACTGAGATTTAGAGCGCATGTGTATACAATTCTGGACGAAATATTTTATAAAAAGTCTTTGAGTCGACCATTATTAAGATGATTGGGCAAAAATGAATTTTAAATAATTTTTTCTGAACTGCATGATCGGGAGGGCTTAGCTCATTGTGGGTTTAAGGATTTAACAAGAAGAGTGTTGTTAGTGGGATACTATTTCCCTTTTATAATGAGTGATGCTAAAAATATGGTCTGAAGCTGTGACACTTTTCAAAGATTTGTGAATTCCATTCATAAACCAGTTGTGCCTTTAACTTCATTATCCGAAGCGATATCTTTTGATAGATGAGGTTTGGATTTAGTTGGACCGTTGCCTATGGATTTGGGAGGAAGACAAACAATTATAGTTGCAGTGGATTATTTTTCCAAATGGGTTAAAGTCGAACCTTTATGAGGAACAAGAGCCAAATATGTAATCAAATTCATTATGTCTAATATTTATTGCATATTTGGCGTTCCTCGGAGAATTATTACAGATAATGGGCCACGATTTAATAATAGAGAAATGACATCTTTTTGTAATTCAAGGGGAATCATGCAGTGTCTTTCAACATCATTTCACCCACAAGCGAATGATCAGGTAAAAGTTACTAATAGAACCATTTTGGATGGTCTAAAGAAAAACTTGATAGGTACAGCTGGGAAATGGCCTATTATCTTCAAGGGGTGTTATGGACATATAGAACAACACCTTGAACTGCAACTCAAAAAAATCTTTTCGCTTTGGTATATGAGATAGATCCAGTAAGCCTGACAAACTCAACACTTCCATCTTACAGGGTACTTAAATATTATGAGGATGACAATGGGGAAGCTAGACGTGTGAAGCTTGATCTCATATAGAAAAAACGGGTTAGAAAACATTTGAATGTGATTCATTATCAAAATTTAATAAGAAGTCGTTACAATTTGAAGGTAAAACGAAGGGACTTCAAAGTTGGATATAAGATGTTGAGGAAGATCTTTTTGCATACCAAAGACAAGAGATTGGGTAAGATGGCACCAATTTGGGAACGACTGTATTTAGTGGTCGAAGAAGTTAAGCCAGGGACATATCGCCTCCAAGATAAAGAGGGAAAACTTTTGCAGCACCCTTGGAATATTAAGCATTTAAGATTGTATTGTGAGTAGTTCTTTGCACATTGATGACATTGTTATTTTCTTACTTATATAGCTTGAACAATGGCATACTTTTTCCTCTCTCGGTGGCTCACGAAGGTTTTAATCAGGTGCCCGTATAGCCAAGGTTATAAATATAATTGTTTTTGTTGGCAAAAAAATTGTAATTCTATCATTTTATGTTGAGAAAAATAAATTTATTCGTCTGTTTGAGAATTTATTTGAACTATGAAATTAAAGATTATTAAAAGACAGTAAAATTATTATTTTGTAAAATTACACAAGGACTGATCGCCCTTGAGGAAAGTTGCAAAAGTATAATTCGAAGTGCTAACGACTCTTTAAGAATGTTTCTAAGTAACAATGTGAATGTTGATATAATTAAAAGATTTAACGTCTATCAAAGCATATTTCGAAATGTCAATGTGAGTGGCAATATAATTTGTAGTGCTAATGAATATCAAAGTATTTATCGAAATGCCAATATGAGTGGCAGTATAATTTGAAGTGTTAATGACTATTAAAGAATTTATCGAAGTGCTAATGTGAGTGGCTTTATAACTCAAAGTAATTACAACTAACAAAGCATTTTTCGAAATTCCAATGTGAATTAGCGATATAATTTAAAGGTTTAAAGTCTATCAAATCATGTTTCGAAGTGCCAATGTGAGTGACAGTATAATTCAAAATGCTAATGTCTATCAAATAATATTTTAAAATGCCAATGTGAGTGGCGATATAATTCATAATTTTAATGCCTGCCAAAGGACATTACAAGGTACTAATATAGGTGGCTGGATAATTCCTTAAGACGAATTGTAAAACAGAAACAGTGCCTAACATTTTTGAAATAAAAGTGTTATGTGATTAACACTTGCAACCATAGATCATACTATATGTTACAAGTCAAAGAAAAGTTGCAAATAAGATAAACATATACAGAAACTCTGAGGATGACATATGGTGGTCATTAATACCAAAAAACACAAGTTACAAACATAAATAAATTGAAGACCTATATTTTCCCTGATTATCATTGAGTGCACCATCCAATTTTTCCCTACGAAGAGCTATCATCTCTTTCCAAACCCTCACTACTTTTATGAAGAAAATTTGTTGTCACCATTTTTCTTCGGACGCTTCTAAATTACTTGTAATAGTGATAAAGGCTTCTTTAGAGCGTTGATTTTCTGGCATTAATTTGTAATAGACTGCCATGTTTGACCTCAGAAACATTTGATGGAAGTCAAGGCCATTGAATTTTTTTCTTCCTCTTTACAAGTCATTAGAGCGTCAAGATAGTCACCTGCATCAGCATTCACAACAGTCTTTATAGTAGCAGTTTTGTTCTTTTCAGATTTAGCTTTATACGAGTCTAGGTGTTGAAATGACATTTTTCTCCTTTCTAAACTCTCTTCATACAATATTTTTAGTGTCTAACTTACACCTTTCAGACTTATGTCAATAAGTAAACTCTGCGAGCAGCCCTACTTTCAGATTCTCATAAGAATTAGAAAGTTAACATGGTTTTACCACAACAGGTTTCTCTTGACACAACCACCACCTGATTTTCTAAAATGAAGTAAACTGTTTCGCATGAGAATTTTTTTTTTTTTTACCAACATTATTTTGCACCAAGGGTTTGTGTTCCCATACAATGCATCTATAGTTGTTCTTCCATAACTACTATATCTTAAAAGCATAAATGAACTACTTGTTAAGCTTTTCTGAGAGAGGAAAACCCTCAAAATAGAATACTTCATTTTCCAGTCCAAATAACAGTCACCTTTCTCCGTGGGTGCTTAGCATTAAGATTAGTCTAGTAGTTTGCAAAAAGGAGCCTCACTGAAAACAACTACCTTATCATATTGATGGTTGTGTAAGCCAATTCTGTAGCTAGTCCGGAAAGATGGTCATACTCACGTTTGTCCTTTCTCTCCACTGAAACTACTTCTTGCTCAGCTTATTGTGGAAAATCATTATAAATTTCCATCTACCCCTCAATGTCAATACGAACCAGTTCTATCTAATTATACAAAAACCCCAAAACCATACTTAGACTCTCGCTCTTATCTCATTTTTGGTTTCTTTATGGAGCGTTGAACCACACATTTGCTGCTGAGATGGACCCACCAACACTCAATATGATTCATCACTGGAAATATATTCACATGCATAGTTGGTAAGACTCGAAGTATGTTACAGTTGCAAATAGAGAGACACATATTTCCTACGATCTAACCTAATAATATTAGAGACACCCAAACAAGTAACATCGCCTCTCCTAGGGCACATGAAGCACCATTTATAAAGAAACCAAAAATGAGATAAGAGCGAGAGTCTATGTATGGTTTTGGGGTTTTTGTATAATTAGATAGAACTGGTTCGTATTGACATGGCGGTTGTTCTGATATAACCCTCCAAAATAACTTGGTAGTTTGGAATCTTGGTTCAATATATTATAACATTTTCTTTTTTACGACCAACTAGGTTTTTGGAAAAGATGAAGCCGAGCAAGTAGGTTTCTAATAAGAGCTTGATTGAGTGGGTGGACTGTGAAACACAAAGAGGCTATCACTAATTTTTGTTAGATCCACAAAAATTTATATATGTCCAACTTCAATTCTTCAAACTAGCAACAACTCAAAACGAGAGACTTCCGTAACAAAATTGTAACAAGTCTCGGTCATCAAAATACATTTTTAATATGACTATGTCAATGGATATGGCAAAAATTCTTTTAGTCCTCGTCAATGGTTTCATTTTATAATATATTTTATAATTTAACTTCATATTCGTAAAATATCATACGACATATTAGTATACGTGCATGCATTTATGGAGAATTTATCGTTTGGTATAACTCAATTACGAGCTTTAAATCTCATTTGACATACATATTACATAAATTATGCACATTTATTATATGAGACTACAAGCGAGTGTTTGCCAACAAAAAAAAATATCGTGCAAAAAATCCCTTTAAAAGGACAATTGTCAATCCATATCCATGATAGATAAGACTATACGCCAAATGGTCTCCATCTCCATGATCGAAAATGTTATAAGCCAAGAAATCTCTATCTCTATAACAGAAAAGGCTATAATCCAAATGATCTTCATCTTCACAATATAAAGTCTATAAGGAAAATGATCTATATATTAATGATAAAAAATACTTTAAGCCAAGTGATCTCCATATCTATGATATATAAAAGGCTATAAAACAAATAATTTCAATCTCCAAAATACACAACCAAATCTATGATATAGATTTCTATATCTTCATGACGGTTGTGACTCTATTTCCTGGGAAACATTTACGAGTTACAACAATGTACACAAATATTATAGAGTACAATGAATGTTCTATAACATCCTACAAAATTTTGGAAGCTTGTAGCTTTCTCCAAATTCTTCTATAGTATTCCACAATGTTATGTAGTATTCTGGATCCTTCTAAAGAACATCACTAGCTGGCCCATTATATAGGAAAAATGAAACGGGCCATGATAGTTGGTTATAAATAAATTGTTCATAAATCTTACAAAATACTTTTGGATACTAGAGAATTTATTATTCTTTAGATGTGTGGTCATTTTGGAAGACATATTGGTTGATGAAGAATGATAATAACTGATAAGTGCATTTCATGTCACTTATTACGATTCCATTATTCTTAAAATCATCGTCGGTTAACAAGTTTTCGTTGTGTTTCAACGTGTTTTTCATTCATTCTCGTAAGTATAACAATATGCAGACAGTATAAACTTTTTGGGAATAGAATGCTCATAATGTTCATAATAATTTATTTTTTATAATTATATTGTGCTGCGGGTAAATTGTGATAATATTAATAAATCTGGGGTTGAAATTGAAGAAACTGGTAATTTAAGGTACTTGAGGGCAAGTTTTGGGTATGTTGATCCAAATTCGTACAAATGGGCTTCGTTGGGCTGCATAAAGAGGAAGAAACAAAAAGGAAAACAGAAAGAGAAAAGAAAGAAAAAAAGAGGAAGAAAAAAGGAAATTGGCTTCCTTAGGGTTTTCAGCCGAGAAAAGAAGACAAAACGAAATTGACCACTACTAGGGTATTTCGCAGAATAAAAAGCGAGAGAAAAACAAGGAAGAAAAAAAGCAATTGGCTACTGGAGGGTTTTCCTACAGAATATAAAGACAGAAGACGCAGAAGAGAAGACGGATTTGGCATTCTTTTAAAAGGGTATCGAGAATAAATAAAGAGAAAGAGGTCACAGCTGTTTTGGGTTTTCTTTTGGCAACATACAACCAGCCGGCAGGAGGCAGGCAGGTTCTTCGGTGGTTTTCAAGAGGCAGCATGTGACAGCTACTGTCATTTTTGATCGGCAGTTGAGGTAACGGCTACGGTGTTTTCAATCGGTAGTTTATGTATTGCTCGAGACAGGTGGTGGCTACTTCTTCTTTTTTCGATTGGTAGTTTACGGATTGTTTCTGTCAAGGAATACTTGGCGGTTATTGTTCGGTTTGACATTCTCTAAACGCTTATTCATCTATTTACATTCGTCTTAGAGCTATGTTAACTTTTGAGCCCATGATGATGATTCGTTCGATTATGAACTAATCGTTGTCATAGAACTCTAACGGATTTGTTTGAATAATACTTATGGTTTGATTGTTTGATTGATTTGTGAGATACATTTATCGGTTACCTAGTATGGTTGTGCTTATCGTTAGATGAGTCGTAAACATCTAGTTTGTTAATCTTTAATGAATGCGAAAGTGGATTTAAGGGTTTAGAACTTGCCATGCTAGCATAGGTTCTTGAATGATTCGTATTGTGATTGTTCGTGATTCGTAATATGTCACTAACCATATCATATTACTCTATATAATCGAAATAGATAACTTGTGCTTAAAACCAATTTTACCTCAATTTGTATAGACATATAGGATTGTCATGCAAGCGGTGTCTGCTTAGCTGCTATCTTTTTTGTGGTTGTTTAAGTGGTTTGGTTTACGCGTACTGAAAGGTAGTGTATACTGATTAGTAATTGTTGTTATCATACATATTGATTAAGTATATTAATACTCTGAGTAAAATAAGCAATGAAGTTATGGTTCCATGTTTTTTCTCGCATAAGTAAACTCGTTAGATAATCTCGTTATTTAATTTGCTTAGTTATATTCATTCACCCATACTTTATTACTCGTTCAAGCATTAGTCTAACAATTGTACGTTGTTCCATAAGTAATTTTTTTTCATATACACCTGGTCTTCGTGGGAATGATCTTACTTACTTATTACTTGCTACTATTTGACCATGTATACTTGCGTGAGAAAATGACTAACAACAACCATTTGTGAATGGCTTGCACCAAATAAAGTAGGATATTTAAGAAGTTTCAATGGGTTGACAATATTTTATCATCGATTTTTAGAGATTTTGGTGGTATTATGGTACGTATGTAGAGTGTCATAAGAAATGAAAGTTTGTATACAGAGAAGCAACTTATGAAATTTGTGTAGTCATCAACATTATCTAGTACTCTTGTTTTATCGTTACCTAGTTTTGAGAATTTATTAAAGATAAACTATGATGTTAGTGGAATTTAAATATAACTAATGTTGACTCACAAGAAGATGTCAGTTGTATTTTTTTAGTAAAATCCCAGTAACACGTGTCAATAGTGAAGTACCCATGATCAAGAGTTTCATATGATCATCCATTTGTTACAAAATCTGTCAGCATGATCTAATCTAATGAGAATTTGTTTAAGTTGATCATCAATCTTTAAAAAATATTTAAACATTAAAAAAATGAAGTCATATGCATATTTGGTAGCCAATCTTTATGTAAAAATTATCGTTCGTTGTGAAATATAAGTTAGGAGTTTTGAATAAATTGGAAAATATATTGAGTTAACGTAAAAGCTTATTGGTGTCTATGCAACAGGAGGCTATTAGGTTTCAATTTATGAAAGAATACTATTATAGTGACAAACATTTCTCTAAGATATGAGAAACTTGTGTCCTAAAGTAAACAAATATAGAGTTTTATATGTTCGATGACTATCTATTTTCTTAAAATCAGTTACATACTGTCCAAAGATCTTTGAGAGACAAGGTGATTCGAGATTTACATGGTGGGGGCTTAAGCGGACACTTACAGTGTGATAAGACTATTAGTAGGATAGTTGAACCATATTAGTGACGGCATATGATCTAACGTATGTAATTTTGCGCACAATTGTTTCTTTTGTCGTTATTATAAGAGACAAGCTCATAATACAAGTATTTACATGCCTCACATTTACCTAATTCCACATGTGATTATTTTTAATAGATTTTCTTTAGAACTTCCACTGACTCAACGTAAGGTAGATTTTTTATTTTAATGGCAGATTAACCATCCAAAATAGGGTATTGTATTCTTTGTTGAACGAACTTTGATCCTTCACATGTTTCCCATTTTCTTAGAAGTGGCTAGTTTTTATAGAGTATCTAAATCTATAATATTATAAAAAAATAAAATTAATAAGCTATTTATTGAATTTTTATGACAGTGAATAGATACCACTCTAAATTATAGGTAACACCGTGAACCCGTAGACTAACGGACACACGGAAGACCCAAACATAATATTATAAAATATAATTTGAATTATATTTTGTGACAATCTTAAGTAGTGGGACATGGAACTTGCAAAACGATCATCTATATATAATATTGTTGTTCACACTACTATAGAAAAATATCATTTTGCTTTAGCATATTTGAAGCCTCATAAACATGCTTTAAACTTGGCACATCTTCTGAAGGTTATTAGAGTAAATATGGTTGTCGAGAACATGACTGAGTAGATTCTCGATATCGCTGAAGTAAAATCATAATTGGAAGAGAATAGCTCAAAGTATAAAGTTGTTTATGTCAAGAGGCCTAATAAACTACTTGATGAAGGTGATCGGGTTATTGTGTTTCTACGTAAGAAAATGTTCCTTATTGGATCATATAACACGCCAAAGTTGAGTACTATACTGATCATTTATTGTAACCATGATAATCAATGATAACATCTACGTGATCGGCCTACATATTGATATGATCATATCTCGTACTTTCAATATAACTGACATTTATAATTTTTATAAAGATATTCCACTTTATTCGAAATATAATTTGAGGTTGAGTTCTTCACAAGTAGGAAGGTTTGATGTAGGACAACTTTCATTAAGATTTGAAGAGGATATAAATTTATAGAATGGATAAAAGATTATTCCACTATAATATTTTCCTGCTATCGTATTTTTGTATTATGGTTTTTCGTGTTTGTTTAGTAAATGTTAGGGTTTTCAAATCTTATTTATAGTTTTTTGTTTTCAGTTTGTAGATATGAAATAGAAATATAAATTTTTACTTTAAATTTTGTTTTAGTTTTTTGAATGATTTCTTATTTATTTTTTAGGTTTTACATTGGTAAAAATATTGAACTTCCATTATACGTCGATACTTCAGTCTAGATATCTATTATTTAATGACTAATTCATTTATTATGATAATAATAAGATATGCATACAATTAATTTTTTAAAAATTAATATTATTAGTTAATCAGGTATATAATCGAGCGAGAGATTCACGTAATAATAATTATTTAATGTTATAGGGTGCATAATCAATATCATTATATATATATATATATATATATATATATATATATTAATGATTTTGGTTAAAATTTATCACATGTTTTTATGAGGGTGCATCAAATACCCAATGATTGTTTGTTTCAAATTTGTTAAATTTTAAAATATTACCATCTCTATTTAGGTATTTGAGTCCTTAATAGTATGTATAAGCTGGTAACAGTCTCATGGTACTGATCATCCCAAAAAGAATTCGGATGTTCATAGGTTGGAAAAATGAATACATCATCATCTTTCACGATATGTGTGTGTTATGTGTAAGTCAAACTTGGACAATTCTTACATTTTTATCCTATAATTATACATATATTATGGTTGTATCACATGAGTGATATTTGGCTTGGAGAGACTTACATGAAAAATATGTTTGGGTGCTCGCGCTAAAGAACGTTGTTGTATGCATCACTCGTCCCATAAAATGATTATGCATCTATATGTTTGGGGGTGAGAAAAAAACATGAATCATTTTGTCATGGAATCCAAACGTGATAATTGGTACAAGGAATCCCCCAAAGAGTATGTGATTTACACCTCAACTTATAAGTCTGTGCTGTTTGAGCCTTGATCAGTTCAGAGTATCCAAAAGGGTTATTGATTGTCTTATGAGTGACCTGACAGTTATGTTTCGAACTGATCAAGAAAAACTACCAAAGCATGTGATTTGATTGTAGACTTACGTTTGAATCTGATATCACCGAGCTCTATTGATCATCGTTTAACTTAACTTGAGATATCAGGCTTTTGAAGTACGTTATAAAAATGATAATATGTTCTATAGGTGATGATATAGGCCTGAAAATATGACTTCATTTTTTTGACACCTACAATAAGAGCTAGTGCCATGAGTTCTAGTTGTAAATATCAAGTTTTCATATCGAGGATGGATTTACTGACATAATAAATAACTTTACAGGTGGCTCATCCTTCACTGACTATGACAAACATGGTCGCTTAAAACTAAGTATAACTAAATAACATTACATAGGTTCAATCGTGTTAGAACTTCTAAAAATGCAAAATATTCTTTGATGTTTTAGAAGGCTACGTCACATTCTGATATTTAGTTGAACTGTCTAGCCCTTTCTAATATTTAAAAACAATGATTATATTTTCCTAAATATTTTTAAATGAATTGATTCGATTTGGGAAAACTTTCTCCAAGTATCCAAATCTCCTTAATATTTGTTACGACTTCATGGTTGCTAAATTTGATAGTTATTGTGAGTTTGCTTCGATGTCCTTCTGACGAATTAAATAGCCTAAAAATGTTCATGAGTGGACCCTGAACGTGCACTTTGTGGATTCAACTATAAATATAACACCTGGAGGTTTTTGAAAAAACATTCAAGTTCAACCAGCTGAGTTGTATATTCTATGCTTGTAACTAGCATATCATCGATGTATATCAGTACATTATTTATGATATCGGTAAATAATGTCTTGTTTCCAAACTCTAATAGGTTGTATTTGTATTTTTAGGGCAAAAAACATTATCTTATAGCAATATAGTCATCCCCGTTAATTATTATTTGTTGGTTAACAAAAAAGAATTTAACACACCCAGAATATACGTTGTCTACTGCAAATTAATCCGATGTCTTCATTCATTACGTGTCGAATACACGAATTTATTATGGAGACTATGACATGGATTTTGATAATGCACAAATGCCTAAAGATGTAATTTTAAAACGTTAAGTCGTATACTATCATAAAGAGACATTGCACCCAATTCATGCATTCTTGCTATCACAAGGTTACATCAAACTACAATTCTCTAAGCATTGGAGACTTTACTCCAGTGAAACTAGGAAATACTCTTTTTGATGATGTCAAATGAGAAATATTGTGGATGTGATCATATGTATTTTTGAAATAAATATAAGGCAATCTACTTGTATCGATAATGATCTTTCTGATCTATGACCCAACAATATTGGTGATGGAAATTACTGCGTCTTTGTTGGATCCCACTACCCCTCTTAAATCATCATCTTCTAATATAATATAGAATAAATTAGGGAGGCATAATGATTTCTATAGATATTTTTCAAAGTATGATAAATTTGTTGAAGTTCTAAGTTAGTTATATGATTTTCTAAGAGGAGTTTGCTATTCTAAAATAACTATATCCTCTAATAATGGTTTCACCTATCTATATATTTGGATCGGTATCCAATTATTCTTCTAAAGCTTCATATTTAACCAGCATTTCCATCACTCGGGTTACCACAACTAGGGGTTCTACTCGAGGAGTCTCGATCTGAAGAGCTATAGTTATTTTGCTACAAATCTGGTGGATATTTGAGGTTTTATAGTTTTTATGACTTCTAGGATTTTACTATTATCAATGATATTTTTGGATATTATCCTTAAATGACTAACATTCTCTTCTTTGATGACCGGTTTGGTCATGATACTTGCATATGTTTTAAATTTATTTGATTTTTGGGGTTCAAATTTGTATTGACTTATATAAATTGGAAACATATTTGGCTCGATCGTAGATGCTTGTGATACTTTTAATGAGCTCGGTATACTAGATATTTGAAGGTTTTTTTATGATGTAATGTTTTTTTATGACTGGTCACAAAGAGGTTTCTTTGGTTGAACTAAAAGAACTTGGAGATGCTTCACTAGACAATAACAAGATTATATGAATGATGGTATGAATGATATATGTTAGGATTATATGGCAACCTCATGTGCATGGCTTGATATATATATATATATATATATATTGATTTGTTGCACAAATTAAACTTAGAGTTGTCTGAAGGTTAGAGTCTTGTGTTTTATGATATCTCATGCAATCAGGAAATAAGAGGATTCCTTAACCCATAATAAATACAAGCCATATGAATGTGGTGGTTTTCCAAGTTGTTTTTTGTACAGGCAAACCTCATTGTGCAGATTTGCATGTTGATATCATGTTTGTAATGGACTATATAGTATTCATCGCTTTAGATGAACGTTTTCTCAATAAATTGATCGCAAAATGACGTCCAAAGTGCATCAGTGCTATAAATGGAGCCTAATAGCAGTTAGTTTAACTAGATTAGTATGTTATCTTAGAAACTCGTGGAAAAGGCCATATATAAGAGCATATCATCTTCATTTTTATGATAATGATATAAATCATTTGAGCCTTAATAATTAGTTTGGAAGGGTTAAAATATCTACAAATAATATATAAGTAAGGTTTTATGTAAGGTAGAAACTTAAAGCACTAAAGGTGTAATGTGTAATAAATATGTTTTTATTTAGTAATTTTCTCTCTAAGAATATTTTGTCATTTTATATCTCTAGTTATTTAATCGACTATCCTAAGAATTATTTTAGACCAAATATAATCACTTCACTTCCAATTATTCATGAAACGATCAATGACAACCACAGTGGGAGGTACGGATATGGGGATCAAAGCGGATATGGGGCAGTTAAAGGGGATCATATTCACTGAAAAGGCTTTAAAGGCTATGGGGCAGTTAAAGGCTTTAATAACTATAAAACCTCCTCTGATCATTAAGGAATTATAAATATTAATCGGAAGATTTGCATCTTTAAACAAATTTATCTCTAGATCTTCACGTAAGTGTGCTCCATTTTTTCAAGTTTTAAGGCAAGATAAAAGTTTTCTTTGACACAAAAATGTGATGATGCGTTTGCTAAAATCAAAGCACAATTATCATTTCTAGAAATTATTATTAAGCTTATTTTAAGTGAAAATTTATTTCTTTACATTGTATTCTTGGATTTTGTAGTCAATGCAGTTTTGGTAAATAAGGTGAATAGATATCAACACTTTTATATTATGTGAGTAAAAATCTAATATATTTAGAGAAAAGGTACTTGTAGTTAGAGAAGTTGGCTTTGTCCTTGGGTGTAGCTTCTCGAAAGATGTGTTATTATTTTGAAGCTCATTTGCTCATAGTTAAAACTCCAGTCTCGTTAAAAAACTATGTTGCAAAAACCAGATATTTTTGGGATGATGACAAACTGATATTGATTTTTCACCAAGGACGGTGATCTAAGCCTCAGCTTTGGTGGATTTTCTTATTGAATTTCATTCAGAAATGCTAGATTCTGAGGGAGCTAACACATATATATAATTGATTTTGGGAAGGAATAGTTAGTCTGAATCTATGGGGGATTAAGTATTTTGGGATCATGAGCGGGAATTAAATTAGTGGCTCCAATAGAGGAAGCTATGTATCAGGCTATACGATTTGGGTTTAAGGAATTAAATAATGAAGTGAGATATAAAGAAGATTTTGATGGATTAAAACTTGCAAGAATTTGTGTGGTTAAAAAAGTTCATTTGGAAAGTGATTTGCAGTTATTGGTTAAGTATGTTCAGGAATTTCTGAAGCAAAAAAACCAACTTGTAAAATATTTGAAAGAGTTAAAGGGTTTGGATGTCATGTTTGAAAGTGTTACGTTTGAACATATCCATCATGGTCAGAATTCTATTGCTGATCCATTAGCAACAATTTGATATTTTGAAGAATATCCTTGGATTTTGACACCGGAGAGTCCATCAATTATAACAAAATTCCAAACAGTGTCAATATTCAAAAGAGGTTTTCTTGGTTGTAGAAAATGAAGAAGAAAGATATTACGAGTTCTACTTGAAAGAAGTTTTGGCTAATAGAACATTACCAATTGATAAGAACTTAGCTCAAATGTTAACATTTAAGGCCTTCAGATATACAGTTCTTGTGGATATTTTATACAAAAAACCATTAGGTCGGTCATTGTTACGCTATTTAGGAAGGAATGAGTCTCACGTGATTTTGTTTGAGTTGTACAATGAGGAAGGTTATGCTCATTATGGATATAAAACTTTAACGAGGAGAGTATTATTGGAAGGATATTATTGGCCTACAATAATGTTTGACGCTAAGAAATTGATCCAAAGTTGTGATACTTGTCAAAGATCGCCAACAGAACACATGTGCTAGCGCTACCGTTGGATTTCATTTCTGAAGCCCCGTCATTTGATAGATGGGGGATAGATTCGGTAGGAATTTTGCCAATAGCTACCGGGGGGTTAAACAATCATTGTTTCCCTTTATTATCTTTCAAAGTGGGCAGAAGCAGAGCCTCTATCTGGAACAAGATCAAATGATGTAATCATGTTCATTTTGTCTAATATTTATTGTAGGTTTGGAGTCCTTGGATGATTACTAATGATAATGGACCACAGTTTAACAACAAAAATATGAAAGTTTTATGTTCTTCGAGAGGCATCAAGCAATACTTTTGAACACCCTTTTATCCTCAAGCAAATTGACAAGTAGAAGTTACTAATAAAATTATCTTCGTTGGTTTAGAGAAACATTTAGAAGGGGCAGTTAAAAAATGGCCTAGTTATCTTCAATAAGTAATATTGGTTTATTAAATGACTCCTCCGACATGAACTCATGAATCATCTTTTAATTTAATGTATGGGAAGGATGTGGTCAGTCTAGCAGAATCTACTCTTCCATCCTATAGGTTATTAACATTATTTCGAGGAAGGTAATGATGAAGAAATAAGGGTGGAGTTTACCTTGATTGAGGAAAAACGAACTAAAGCATGTCTGAATTGACTCAATTATCGGACCTTGATGAGGAGCACGTATGCATCTAAAGTGAAATTTTTGAAATGATATTTTTTATAATGTGATTATTAATGAAAGTGAAATTTTACGATGTGACTATTAGTTTGAGGTGACTATTTTATTAAATGATATTTTACGAGGTGAATATTATCCAAAATGACTAATTTTCGATGTGATACTTTATTAAATGACTATTTTGTGAGGCGACTATTTTTTTTTTAAATGCTCGTGTTTGAAGATTGTTTTTCATAAAGTCCTATTTTTTAAGTAACAAATTTCGAAGTGATATAATATAAGATGTGAACACATATAAATAAAATGAAACATAGCATAATGTTTAAATATCCATACAAAATGTGGCATGTGATAGCCAATGGAACCGAGCAGAAACTATTATCACATATGCAAATGGAAATACAATTTTACTACTGGTAAGAACACTTTTCATGTGACTAGTGTTGTAAACGGTTTTCCGGAATCGAGAATCATACTGGAACCGAGCTGATAAGAACCGGATCGAGAACTGGACCGAATTTTAACGATCCGGTTCGTGGTTCTATTTTAAAAACCGAAATCGGTAAAGAACCAAAACAATAAAACCGGTTCGGAATCGAATCGATAAAACTGATAAATCGGTAGAACCGATTAGGAACCGCACCGATAAAATCGGTAAACCGATAGAACCGATACGGAACCAAAACGATAAAATTGATAAACCAGTAGAACTGATAAGAAACCGAACCAATAAAACGATTAGACCCGATTAATTTATTATTATTATTATTATTAATTTTTCATAGATTATATTTTCAAAATTAATAGTTAATTACTTATTTTTAATAAAAAAAATTAAAAATTAAATTCTAAATTTTGATTTTTATGTTATTTATTTATTTAAAAAATTAAAATTTTAATTTTGATTAATTTTAATTTTTTAAATAGATCGGACTGGAGCAAAACCGGACCGATAACAGACCGAACCGACACCGGACCGAACCGAAAAGAGCCGAAACGGAACCAGACCGAACTCAACCGAACCAGAACTAGACTGAACCGGACCGAACCAGATCAAACTGAAAACTTAACGGTTCGGTCCGGTCCTAAAATATAAAACCGAAAATTTGACAGTCGGATCCAGTCCGAACCGATAAGCTTAGAGGTCCGGTCTGGTTCGGGCGAAATCTGAACCAAACAACCCTACATGTGACACTAAAAAACTTTACTGTTTGACAATGTTTGTATTTAGCTGAGCTCTTCAAATCGCTAAAAATGTTTGTCGGGTTCAATGTGGTCTAAATTTCTGTTCGGTTCGGATCAGACAAACTATATAATTTTGAAAGGTATAAATTTTAATTTAATTTTAAAAAAAAAAATTAAAAAAAATTAAATAAAAAATTTGATTTTTTTTATTGGTAATTTTGGAAATAATATAATATATAAAATTAAGTAAATAAAAAGACATTTAGCCAAAGCGATGATTTTATAGATTCGATTTTATATTGATTTTTTGGATTTATCACGTTTATGGGTTGGTTTTTACATCAGTTCATCAACTCGATTTTAATTTTTTTATACCCATCTATCAAATTTACAAAATTGGTTTTTAGATCTCGGTTTTATCAAATTTGTATACCAAATTCAGTCCGGTTTTTACCGATTGAATTACATCATTTGTCAAAAAAATTTATAATAACATACTAATACTCAATCATGTAAAATTAAATATAATTTTTTTAAAAATCAAAACAAATATATCAATATATATATATATATAAAGTAATAGAAAAATATATAGGGAGTAGTAGATGTAAAATGAGTGGTCAATGATTACATAGTTTTTCGTTTCTTTATTTGTATATTTTTTTTCTTTTTTAGGTTTAATATTAAAATTTTATGTAATTTATTAGACTATAATTAATTTAAATGTTTTTTATTCATTTTTAGTGGGTTTAATATTTTAAAAAAACGCTTTTCACTCGTGTTTAGTAATTGATTTGATATATATTTTATTTTTCCAAAACTATTTAATTTTAATTTTACATAATTAAATACTAAATATGCGATGATAACAAATTTGACAAATGATGTAATTCAGTATTTCGGATGGTAAAATATACTATATTTCTATTATATTGGACAAAAATATTTATATTTATTTATAAATCGATAATAAAATATAAAAAATTGGCTGAACGTATGTATAAAAAATCGAAAAAAAGTGAAATTATATGTATACATATGTTAATAAGATTTCTCTATACAAACATATTACTATCTAAGTACCCAAAAAGGGTTAATACTCACTTAATGCCCACCTCAATAAACATATTTTTTTTATCTAATTTTATTTTAATACCATAATTACCCTCAACCTAGTATGTAAGGGTTAATTTGTGGAAAAAGGTCTTTTGGCTACAGTACCATCACTCTATTTTTGAATTTTGAATTTATGACACTCTCTCTCTCCTTTCCTAGCCTAACAAACAACCTGTTTTCCAAGAAGGTCTGTTCGTTTCAAATTTATTTGTCGTGATCACACTCTTTCCGGCAACAATCGTGGGCCACCAGTGAACCTAACTATCAACCGGCGAACCAACTAACCACCGTATTCGGTCAGTTCTGATCACCGGCGACCAAACGGTGTCGACGAAACTCATAATTTCAGCTTCATTTTTACAACTTCTTGAAGCATTGAACTAGGAAATCCAGTCATTCCTGTCGACTCAATATCGACTCAGACATTTGAACCACTAAGTTACCGTCGACTTCACCGGTGAACCAATTCTGAAGTCAGAACGAAGGTCAGTATTTTCTTTCATTTGCAATTGCGTTCTTCTTTTTCCGTTTTCGATCTTAACATGAGGTTCACTAGTGTAACCAATGTATGTTAATGGCGGGAAATCGTTTTAGTTTCTCTTTCTGGTCGAGACAAAGGATCGATAAAGGCTTCAGTGACATTCCGGTAAGATTCTGCAGTTTTCCAGCTCGGTTTGACAGGATGGGATTGCTGCATATTCACTTTGAGATACAAAGATGCGATTTACGTGCTGTTTATATGTTGTCATTGCTAGTTTGGTTTAGTTCTTAATTGTGGCTCTGTTTTATTTGTTAATGGCACGAATACTTACATTGCCTTTAGTCATTGCGTTTTTACCTAGGACTGGTACATGTTTTTGCGATTTGTGTATGTATATAGTGGTTGCTAGATGTCAGTATGAACATTGCGATTTGATATAGACATGGCTAGATTAATGTTCATACATTGCGATTGTAGTTATGGAAAGATTTAGCTTTGTAACACATTCATGCGTTGTACGATGTCCTACAACAAACTAACCCAAACTCCTACAATTCAGGGTACTATATGTCGAAACCAAAAGTTTGTATTTTCAAATTTGGTCACGAAACAGCTATTTGTTCCGTTGTCCGAATTAGAAAATTTTGACTCTTTACAACAGTACATTGAAAGCACATGGCAGAGTCTTGTTAGAGGCAACTACAGCATTAGTTATTCTTGTGGTGCTCAGAAAAATTGTTTGTTTAATAAGGAGACATATTTTATTGGGTTGGAATGTTGCCTTGATGTGGAGCGTCTCAAAAGTGTTAGTTTTCTTATCGAAGAACAGGTTGCTGATAAAGGCTCCGCAATTAAACGTAAACAACCAGTTCAAATGTTCGAAAAAACCTCGCATAACCAACGAACTAGTGGTGAAAGCAGTACCTGTTTAGTGATTTCAACCCCAAAAAAAGGCATTTTGCTACAACTGGATGAACAGAATCTATCGTCGGTGTTGGTCAGTCATTTGCTGATGGTACTGCAGGTCTAAATTTATCCTTTCCCGTTATGTATTAGAGAACGGTTTTGCCTTTAGGTACATGCATAATAAATTTAGGAAGATCACCGTTGATTGTGTAAACAAAGATTTGGACGGGTGCAAATGGAGGTTGTATGATTTTGTTGATTCTAAAACCAGTTTAATGACTATAAAAAGATTTGTTAGTACCCATACTTGCAGTCCCGTATTCACAAAAAAGAAGAGCATGCATTTTTCGTTTGATTTGATTGCCGATGAGATTCACGATTCTCTTAGGAACTGCCAAACAATAACAGCTAAAACTATACAGTCCTCTATCAAGCAAGACTACGGTTTAGACATTTCCTATCGTCTATCATGGAATGCGTTAGAAGGCACGACGTGTAGTATTTGGAGATATAAATACCTCTTTTGTATTGCTAAAAGCATACTTCAAGAGACTAAAGAGTCGTGACATCACTACAGACTGCCATTTGGATTTAGCTCCCGGCCATGTTTTCCGACGCTGTTTTATAGCGTTCGGGGCGTGCCTTCATGATTTCCATTCGTGCCGGCCTTTACTGTACGTTGACGGAACCCATCTAACAGGGAAGCATGGTGGCGCGTTGCTTTCAGTAGTGGTAATAGATGGAAAGAACGGTCAGTCTATTTTTCATTATACGTTTTTGCTACAAATGTGCTTCTCTGTTTCAAATGTATATCATGAGCTAAGGTTGCTAGATTGGTTATGTTTAGATTGCGAATTAAACATGTATGGTAGATAAGCAGACCTAGGTTGCTAGATTGGTTAATGATGTGATTGCGATTTACACCTACTTCAGTTAGCTATATTGACGAATAAAGGTTACAATGGTGTTCCTAGATAGGTTTTATCTACATTGTGATTTGTGTTCATTCACCCAAGTAGCTTAGTATTGTTGTATACCCGCATCTTTTCCGTATCAGGTCTATTCCCTATAGCTTTTGGTATTTTTGGTAGTGAAGACTCAGACAATTGATTTTGGTTTTTGCAGAGTCTAAAACCGCATTTGCTAGGGCGCCAAATAACTTTCATTTCAGATCGTCATGCTGGTATTATTAACGCGGTCGCAAATCTTTATCCTAATTACTACCACACGTATTGTATCGTCCATCTGCTCTAGAATTTGAATAAAGCTCTTAAACAGACTAACAGAGTCTACAAAAACAATATGCTAGTGATGTTTAAGAGTTGTGCTTATGCCCCGACTGTGGACCTTTTTAGTGAAAGTATTGCTCATTTTGAGCGCCAAGAGGGTGATTGTACTGCCAAATTTCTAAGCAATTTACCACCATAAAAGTATGCTCATGCATACGGTAAAGGAAAACGGTATGGGGCGATGGCTTCAACAGCTGTGGAATCGTTCAATTCACAGATTAAAAAGTTGTGCAATCTGCCTATAGTGGAATTGGTCGACCGTATTAGAGTTCTTCTTATGACTCAGATGTCTCGACGTTTAGCAGAGGGTCTAAGCTGGAACACACAATTATGCCCGGAGTTTGATAAGCTGTTCAAAGAGAATGTACAATGCGGTCGAACGTGGTTAGTACGCAAGTCTTCTGCCACTTATTTTGATCTTTTATCATACCGAGTCATGGTGGTCAACATCCTTGATTTCAAATGCACATGCGGTTCTTAGTAGCAAGAATGTTTCCCATGCGCTCATGCATTGGCTGCAATAGCATCTTTAAGTGAAGATCCGATGACATTAGTAGAGCCCTTTTTCACTGCTGCAAATTTCAGGTCCAGCTATTCTTTTAACATATGGGCTATAACAGATTTCGGTGAAGCTAGTACCTGTAATGATGATGGAGAGCCAGTGGTTAATCCCCCGAACATTAAAAAACGAGCGGGATGGCCGAGAAAAAAACGTATTCTATCAAGAGGAGAGATAACCACCAGCCAGTCCCGTTGGGGTCGTTGTTTCAAATCAGGACATAATAGGAGGTCCTGCGATGCTCCGTTATGAACTTATGTTTGTTATTTTTTTGTAACATTTGGATTTTTATTGATAAGCACTCCTTATCTTTCGACTTGTATGTTTGGATATTGTTAACATTGATATGTACAAGGTCTGTTGTATCGTTAATTCTTATCATAACCAATGTTGACATAGCTAGATAGGCTACGATTACAATGCTAGATACTCGTTATATAATTTGTAGTATCATTGAGAATAAGTTTCTGATCCAAATTTGATAGATACAGTTTCATATATATGCGATTGTAGGTCTACAACGAGATTGCTAGATACGTTTATTTAGTATTGCTAGATGCAGATTTTTTCATGCATTTACATTCCAGTAACATGAAGTACCTATCAGCCATATCTAACGTTGCTAGATACAACAACTTATCTCTGCGATTTTAAGTTTCACATCTTTTTGATAGATTAGTTATATTTAGATTGCGATTTCTTCCTTTTTTTTCATTTCAAACACATATATCTAACGCTACGAAGTTAGATTTAGCTTGCATCATAGATTTGCCAAGTGTTTGCGATTTACTGCTAATCGAGACTGCTAGATTGACGATAGATTTGTGACATTGGTGTTGCTAGATACGTGTTATTAACATTGTGATTGACGTTGATTTAATTGAGATGTTTAGTCCTGAAGTTTGTCTGCAACTTTGATGTGTACCCTGGTTATCCCTGCGATTTACTAGTTATTTTAGTGATAACATTGAGCAAAAAAATTATAACTGCCTTTACAACTGATCCACGTAATTTCTTTCTCTAAATTTTTTAGTTAAAGTCTTAAAATCTGAACAACATGCAAACTAATATAGATAACACAAATACTAATAAAACCATAATAATTTTAGAACATCAGTCATGACATTAGAACTACCAAATACAACAACCCTTCTAAAAAATGAAACTTCTTAGAGGGTAAGTGAAAGTTATCAGTCCATCAAAACATAAAAAGAAAATACAAAAAACAAAAAAACATAATGAAACGATATTGCATGAACATCCTTAAACCTAATCAGAATCTCTTTCGTCGTCCTCTTCATCAGACCCTTCAGATCCCTCCTCCTCTTCTTCTTCTTCTTTTTCTTCTTTTTCTTCTTTTTCTTCCTTTTCTTCTTTTTCTTCTTCTTCTTCTTCTTCTTCTTCTTCTTCTTCTTCTTCTTCTTCTTCTTCTTCTTCTTCTTCTTCTTCGACTTCTTCGTCCTCTTCGTCCTCCGACTTCTCATCGTCGACTTCATCAGAGTCATTATCCTCTCCATTTTCAGAGTCTCAGCTATCTCGGCGTCTCTTCCTTTTTAGAAGTTGTTCAGTGTCGGACTTGTAGCTTTTGTCCAGTGACCATGAGTCCCACGAAGCGTAGTGGTCTTTGTGGTCTGAAGAAGTTATCCTCCTCATCCGACGAGTACTCCAAAGTGGTACTATGTCAATGCTATAGGCACAACTTTGTGGTCTGCATTAGGCACAACTTCCTCCTCATCCGACGAGCAGCCATACCAAAGCGTAGTGGTCTTTGTGGTCTGCATTAAGCACAACTTCCTGCTTGTCAGCTTATTCTTTGTCCTAACCTATCTCTACATTCCGTCCTTCCTCTACGGCTTCTTCGGTGTTCTCCAACTGTTGTTTCGTAGTTTTTATTCCTTCGTTGCACCCTTTGTCCAATTGCTCACTTCGTCCACCATTAGCTCCTGTCCATCAACCTCTTTGTTTCTAACTATGTGTCCCTGTTCAGCTAAGACAATTTCATTTTGCGCACCGGCAACATGAGTTAGGGGTGATAAGGCTGCTGACACATCCCCTTTCTCATTACCAGCGTCACAACCAAGTATTGTAGTCCCCTTCTGCTTCCCAACGGCATCAACAACAATAGCTTCCGGTGTAGTAGTTTCTGGCCTTGGTTCAAAAGGTGTTTCAGAGTGAACAGACACTCCATCTCCTTCTAAGTTCTCCTCTTCAGATACTTTATTTTCTTTTCTCTCAGCTGTCTCAAACTCCTTCTATTCTTCCGCTGTTTCCTCCACCTCAACATGCTCTTCTTCTATTATTTTTTGGGTCTCTGAAACTTGTTGGCTCCTCTTGGGCACAATTCCATGCATGCGAGATTGGTAAACCAATGTTTTCTTAACTACCTTCTCGTTAATATTGGCAGCCACAGTTTCAGTATCCTCCTCATCTTCATGGCAAAACAGCATTGATAAGGTGTTCAGCAGATCTTTATCCTCAACATCTATAGTTTCCTCTTCCACCTCGAGATTCTGTTTCAGCTCATTTAACTATTTCCTCAGTTCTTCATCCTGTATCAAACAAGCATACGAAATAGTATACATTATTTTTAACTGCTAGATAAACCATCTGTACCATTAACAAACAGAGCATATAAATCATTGTTGGATACCTTATAATGATGTTGCTAGATACAACATCTAAACATTTCCTAGATACAGTGAAACGAATTTGATAGATACAACATATAAACATTGTTAGATGGATTGTAACAAGGTTGCTAGATTAAGACTATTAACATTGCTAGATACAGCATATTGACATTTATATATGCTACGTATGAAAATTGCTAGATGCATTATTTTTACATTGCTAGATACCTTATATTGATGTTTGCTAGATCCCTTATAATGATGCTGCTAGATACAGCATCTAAACATTTCCTGGATACAGTGTAACCACCTTCTATAGATACAACATATAAACGTTATTAGTCCGTAAAAACATGGGAATACTCACTTTTTGGTTTTTCTCCTCAAGCCACGTTTTCAACTTTCAACTGGTGCATCCCGCTCTGCTTTTTCAGCTTCTTGTTATCACGCAGCACCGACTGTGACAGCCCTCCAAAACTTTTTTTGGACCTAACTGGACCTACGGTGGTTATTCTTTTTCAACCTCTCGCCTTTTTTTGTACCGACTCTCGACTTATTCTCCCTAATAAATTCACGCAATATTACATCATAATTCTCTGCTTCTTCTGGTGTTGTTGTGTTGTCTTCACCTTATTGTTCGAACTCCTTTTACTGCTGGTTCAAGCCTCGTCATGGACCTGCTTCTTCTTCCTTCTTATACTTCTGTTTGCAACAGACTTCTTTCTTTTTCGACTCTTTCCCTCACTTGTTTCCGCAGGACCTTCAAAGTTCCTCCCCAATTCAATTTCTCCAAAACGTCGCATTCAGCCTCTGTCAATGATAGCTCATCGTCCATAACCTAAGAAATGCAATTTGACAGTATAATATACATTCAACATCACAATATAATAATCATGGATGCGTTTTACAAACAATTACTATTTCCAACTAATGTTAAAGTGGATGCGCTTTGTTTGGTGTTATATATGCTAGATATGCTATATTATCGGTCATTGGTATATAGATGGTTGCGATTTAGGTACTGGGTGTAACGGCTATATACGTTTAATAAACTGTGCTCCATAAAAAATTCTTGCAGACAATATAACTCAACATTACAAACACAGTTTTGAAAATAATGTGATGATCATAAACCATTGTACTTACAAATAGAAGAGCAACGCATCCGATCACTCTACCGGGTTTCTCGGCCTTAATACATTTGTCGAGTGATTTATGCAGCTTTTCAATGATGGCTCTATACCAGTTATAATCAGTTATTTTTTTCTAGATTCTCCACATGGAATACTGTTGTCCACCCGACGACATTGACTGACACTGAAAAGAACAGTGTTGAGCATATGAAAAGTATCAACAAACGAGCAATATCATTCGCTTCGTCCTCCTCTCCTTCCTTTATTGCTTTCTTGATTGATTCTTACAAAATAAATAACATCATACTTAAAAGCTGCAAGAAGAATTCAAGACAGTTACGCCTACTATGGTATTGCTAGATATACAGGAAGACATTGTTATGTACATTTACCCAAACAACAGCATACTAATATACTGCTTTCACATTGCTAGATAGAGTAGGCTGCATTGCTATATACATGCAGATTTTGGTATCATACTAATATGCCTGCAGCATCAACTCAAAACAAATACAAATTTATAGATTTGGTTCATCTTTATCAATGCATTAGATACTGATTTGTCGTTGGTTGGCCCGCTCCTCCTTGTCTGTGGACTCAAAATATATTTATGCATTAAAATGGAATCGAGCTCAGCTCCATCAGCAAACCGAACGATAAATGCTCTTGTGTTATTTTATTGGTATCTCCTCGTTCCCGTGTTTCAGCCTAAATATGGCCTTCACATCCTTCGTAGTTAGCCTAACATGCTTACGCCCTATCTTGAAAGCCTTCCTTTTGACATCGTAAAAAGTACAAATCTCCTCGATCAGGTTGTGGAACTTTTTCAGCTTCAGATTCTCGTTCCTTACATCGAACGATGTTTTCAGAAACGTATAGAACGGTGTGCCTTTTGCAGCATCTATGTGTTCTGATGTAATTATAATCCGTCTTAGAAGGTTGATTATGCTCACTAAGCCTGACCTGTAGAATACTCCCGTCTTAGTCATGTTTGACGGCATATATTCCCATTTGAACACAACTTAATTATAATCCGAACAATCCCGTAGTAACATCTATTTCAACCATCAAGCAAATAAACTGTCCAAACTAAGCAGCGAACATATACATTAACAATTGAAGACACCACTGGTGCAACTAACTCGACAACAACATGAGTCTCACTTCATTGCTACATTGCTAAACATGACCAAGTTCAAATACTACATTGCTAGACGTGCAGTGTGTTACAGTAAACTAAATGAAGTATTTAATGAAAACAGAAACTAAATGAAGAAAAGGTGTTCACGAGAGGATGGGGATGGGTAGATAAAAAGACCCACATTTGCAGTATTTAATGAAAACAGAAACTAAATGAAGAAAAGGAGTTCATGAGAGGATGGGGATGGGTAGATAAAAAGACCCACGTTTGCAGTATTTAATGAGAACACAAACTAAATGAAGAAAAGGGGCTCATGAGAGGATGGGGATGGGTAGATAAAAAAAACCACGTTTGCAGTATTTAATAAAAACGGAAACTAAATGAAGAAAATGAGTTCATGAGAGGATGAGGATGGGTAGATAAAAAGACCCACGTTTGCAGTATTTAATGAGAACACAAACTAAATGAAGAAAAGCGGCTCATGAGAGGATGGGGACGGGTAGATAAAAAAAAACCACGTTTGCAGTATTTAATGAAAACGAAAACTAAATGAAGAAAATGGGTTCGTGAGAGGATGGGGATGGGTAGATAAAAAGACCCACGTTTGCAGTATTTAATGAAAACAAAAACTAAATAAAGAAAATGGGTTCATGAGAGGATGGGGATGGGTAGATAAAAAGACCCACTTTTCAGTATTTAATGACAACATAAACTAAATGAAGAAAAAGGGTTCATGAGAGGATGGGGATGGGTAGATAAAAAGACCCACGTTTGCAGTATTTAATGAAAACAGAAACTAAATGAAGAAAAGGAGTTCATGAGAGGATGGGGATGGGTAGATAAAAAGACCCACGTTTGCAGTATTTAATGAGAACACAAACTAAATGAAGAAAAGGGGCTCATGAGAGGATGGGGATGGGTAGATAAAAAAAACCACGTTTGCAGTATTTAATGAAAACGGAAACTAAATGAAGAAAAGGAGTTCATGAGAGGATGGGGATGGGTAGATAAAAAGACCCACGTTTGCAGTATTTAATGAGAACACAAACTAAATGAAGAAAAGGGGCTCATGAGAGGATGGGGATGGGTAGATAAAAAAAAAACCACGTTTGCAGTATTTAATGAAAACGGAAACTAAATGAAGAAAAGGAGTTCATGAGAGGATGGGGATGGGTAGATAAAAAGACCCACGTTTGCAGTATTTAATGAGAACACAAACTAAATGAAGAAAAGGGGCTCATGAGAGGATGGGGATGGGTAGATAAAAAAAAACCACGTTTGGAGTATTTAATGAAAACGGAAACTAAATGAAGAAAATGGGTTCGTGAGAGGATGGGGATGGGTAGATAAAAAGACCCACGTTTGCAGTATTTAATGAAAAAAAAACTAAATAAAGAAAATGGGTTCATGAGAGGATGGGGATGGGTAGATAAAAAGACCCACTTTTCAGTATTTAATGACAACATAAACTAAATGAAGAAAAGGGGTTTATGAGAGGATGGGGATGGGTAGATAAAAAGACCCACGTTTGAAGTATTTAATGAGAACATAAACTAAATGAAGAAAAGGGGTTCATGAGAGGATGGGGATGGGTAGATAAAAAGACCCACGTTTGCAGTATTTAATTAAAACAGAAACTAAATGAAGAAAAGGGGTTCATGAAAGGATGGGGATGGGTAGATAAAAAGACCCACGTTTGTAGTATTTAATGAAAACAGAAACTAAATGAATAAAAGTGGTTCATGAGAGGATGGGGATGGGTAGATAAAAAGACCCACGTTTGCAGTATTTAATGAAAACAGAAACTAAATGAAGAAAAGAGGTTCGTGAGAGGATGGGGATGGGTAGATAAAAAGACCCACGTTTGCAGTATTTAATGAAAACAGAAACTAAATGAAGAAAATGGGTTCATAAGAGGATGGGGATGGCTAGATAAAAAGACCCACGTTTGCAGTATTTAATGAAAACGGAAACTAAATAAAAAAAATGGGTTCGTGAGAGGATGGGGATGGGTAGATAAAAAGACCCACGTTTGCAGTATTTAATGAAAACAAAAACTAAATGAAGAAACGGTGTTCATGAGAGGATGGGGATGGGTAGATAAAAAGACTCACATTTGCAGTATTTAATGAAAACAGAAACTAAATGAAGAAAAGGAGTATTTAATGAAAACAAAATGAATGAAGAAAAGAGGTTCATGAGAGGATGGGGATGGGTAGATAAAAAGACCCACGTTTGCAATATTTAATGGAAACAGAAACTAAATGAAGAAAAGTGGTTCATGAGAGGATGGGGATGGGTAGATAAAAAGACCCACGTTTGCAGTATTTAATGAAAACAGAAACTAAATGAAGAAAAGAGGTTCATGAGAGTATGGGGATGGGTAGATAAAAAGACCCACGTTTGCAGTATTTAATGACAACAGAAACTAAATGAAGAAAAGGGGCTCATGAGAGGATGGGGATGGGTAGATAAAAAAAACCCACGTTTGCAGTATTTAATGAAAACAGAAACTAAATGAAGAAAATGGGTTCGTGAGAGGATGGGGATGGGTAGATAGAAAGACCCGCGTTTGCAGTATTTAATGAAAACAAAAACTAAATGAAGAAAAGGTGTTCATGAGAGGATAGGGATGGGTAGATAAAAAGACCCACGTTTGCAGTATTTAATGAAAACGGAAACTAAATGAAGAAAATGGGTTCGTGAGAGGATGGGGATGGGTAGATAAAAAGACCAACGTTTGCAATATTTAATGAAAACAAAAACTAAATGAAGAAAATGGGTTCATGAGAGGATGGGGATGGGTAGATAAAAAGACCCACGTTTGCAGTATTTAATGACAACAGAAACTAAATGAAGAAAAGGGGTTCATGAGAGGATGGGGATGAGTAGATAAAAAGACCCACGTTTGCAGTATTTAATGAGAACATAAACTAAATGAAGAAAAGGGGTTCATGAGAGGATGGGGATGGGTAGATAAAAAGACTCACGTTTGCAGTATTTAATGAAAACAGAAACTAAATGAAGAAAAGGGGTTTATGAGAGGATGGGGATGGGTAGATAAAAAGACCCACGTTTGAAGTATTTAATGAGAACATAAACTAAATGAAGAAAAGGGGTTCATGAGAGGATGGGGATGGGTAGATAAAAAGACCCACGTTTGCAGTATTTAATTAAAACAGAAACTAAATGAAGAAAAGGGGTTCATGAAAGGATGGGGATGGGTAGATAAAAAGACCCACGTTTGTAGTATTTAATGAAAACAGAAACTAAATGAATAAAAGTGGTTCATGAGAGGATGGGGATGGGTAGATAAAAAGACCCACGTTTGCAGTATTTAATGAAAACAGAAACTAAATGAAGAAAAGAGGTTCGTGAGAGGATGGGGATGGGTAGATAAAAAGACCCACGTTTGCAGTATTTAATGAAAACAGAAACTAAATGAAGAAAATGGGTTCATAAGAGGATGGGGATGGCTAGATAAAAAGACCCACGTTTGCAGTATTTAATGAAAACAGTTAGCGCAAAATTTTCAATTCTGAGCGCAAAATTTCAATATATAATAAGGAAAGCGATGGAAAGAAATCATACTATCAGGAGAGAAATTTATTTTCTTTTTTAATAAAATTGGATTACTATAGCTCATCCTTTTATTAATTAAAAATTTCTTTGTTTAAAAGTGAAGATATTATTTTAATACCAATTTTAGAAATATTTTTTCTAATTTATAACTATTTTTTGCGATATTGTTTTTGCAAAATATCAATTTTTTTTAATCAATCTAATAATTTTATATTGCGTTGAATGATAATTACAATATCATATAAAAGTATTATTCAAAATTTTTATTCCAAACTCTAAAAGTATATAAATAATTTTGTTTTTCATCTTTTCAATTCGTTATTTAAAATTTCTTCAAATTTTCAAAATATATATTTTTTTTTAAATAAAGACTTATATTTGATAAACTGAAAGTTTGAGAGTTACAAAGCGGGAAAAAGCCCGCCAAAATCAAAACAAAAGCCTAATTAAAGACTTGAAAAGACCAAACCCTAAAATTGAAGCAACACAGACTTCTATTCAAGTATCAAAACAAGAGATGCAATAACTCCAAATTTTCTTGACTAACAAATGAAGCAGCACATCCAACTTCAAGGCTTCATCAACAACAGCTTCAGCACCATTAGATCATCAAGCAATAATGACCAAAAGAGCATTAGCACAAACGAACAGCTACCAAATCAGCAATGCAAATCAATCAGCAAAACCAACGACGGAAGCTTCAAAACATCAAGCTGACAAACAACAAATCCATCTATCAAGCACCATCATCAGAGCATCATTAGACCACCAGCAACAGCAAAGCAAGTCAATCAGCAAAACCAGCGACGGAAGCTTCAAAACAATACTCTGACAGACAGCAAATCCATCTCTAATTCAAGAAAACAACAGCAGGCATCAAGGCTACACAAGCAAATTCATGCAGCAGCAACTTTCGAACAGCAACAAGACCATCTACCAAAGCTTCAAACATCCACACCAACTGTCAAACAGCCAACATTCAACCTCTTACACAGCATCATCAAACCCGATAACTCCAAACAGATGGAACAACATCTCAAAAACCAGAGCACAGCAGCATCATGTCCACCAAAAACAAGAACTCAGTTAGGAGTATTAACATAAGGTACACCAAGACTTTCAAGTATTAAAATAGATTTTAAGGCACTAGGAGCATTATCAAAAACATACTCAACTTTGAACTTGCATTTAAGAGTCCATCGCGCCAGCCAGTCGGCTGCACGATTCTGACTCCTAAAGACATGCTTAATTTTCATATTAGGAGTCAACAAAGTTCTACAACAATTGATGACAGGGAATAGAGCCCAATGAAGAGCACCCATATTATCATTTTCAATGAAATTAACGAGCAAGGAAGAATCAGACTCAACATCAACAGAATATAAACCCTTAGAGTGACAAGTAGCCAAGCCATCCATTAAAGCCCTAGCTTCAGCCATTATAGGAGACAATTTGCCAAAGACATTACCACCAGCATGAATAAGATTACCATCAGAATCTCTAATAGTAAAACCAGCACTAGCCTCACCATTAAAAGCGACAGACGCATCTGTATTAAGCTTTAACCTACCCACAGGAGGAGGAATCCACTGCTGCACAATAGGTCTAGATGGAGAGATAAAGCACAATTTTAAGAAACCCAGCCTTTTAGCAACAGAGCTATCATTAGACGAATGCTTCGATTTGAACATATTAGCAGCATACATATAATAAATGATTCGATGCACATCATTAATGATAATGTTCGAAGAAACAGACATATTATTAAACTTGTTATAATTTCTGAACTTCCAAATTGAACTGAAGATAATAGAAGGGACTACATTCCTAATATGATTCATCTTGCTAGTGCTGTTAAACCATGTTCTAGACATATGCACATGAGTCATGTATCTGAATATCATAATACTAAAAAGCTCAGCAAAATGAAGCCAAACATTCCAGGCAACATCACAGAAAATAAAAACATGCTGAATAGTTTCACAATTAAAACAGAACTGACACTTAGATGCAATATGCATATGTCTTTTCATAAGAATCGAATCAGTTGACATGTAATTTTTAACAAGTTTCCAATGAATAAACGAGTGCTTTTTAGGAGTGAGATCATTCCAAATTTTGTAAAACAAACTGGACTCAGTAAAATGAGACCTTAAAAAATCCCAAGTATGCTTGAAACTAAACAAGCCATTTTTTAGAAAACTTAAAAATATTGATATAAATTATTGAGCTTACCACTTTTATTTTGAATTTTATATGAAAACTTAAAGATTATTGATTATATCTTATTCAATATAGTCTGTGTATTTAATTAATGGCTTAGATTAGTGTTAGTTTTATTTATCAAAATCAATCTTAATATCAATTTTATATAAAAACGCTAGTAAGATCTTAAATAATTCGTTACAATAATAATAGTAATAATGTTGTCAGCATTATAAAATAAAATAAAATGCATATTTTTTAAAAATACATAAAGGAAAAATTATGTTATTGCGCTGATATTTTTTTTAATTATAAATTTTGTAATTAAAACTAATTTACTAATTTTATTTAAAAAAAATATGATTCACACATAAATATATGATTAATAATTTTGACAAATTAATGTTTATTTTCGATGAACTAATAAATATTTTTTAAGATTGATTTAAAAGTTTGTCTATTTAATTGATCTTGAAATTTTAAAAGATTATTTTGGTTTCAAAATACAACTAAGTTGTTATTTTTTATATTAAAACCATCATCGTTTAAAAAACTAAATTATTCCGAACAATATATTAAGTGGACCCAAATTCAAGTGTTTTTATATTCTTATCGAGTTTCACGTTTTCCATCCCAATTTTTCAAGAACATATATTTTAGTAGAAAATTTTGAGTAAACAAATCTCTCATTTCTTCTCCAAACAACAAAGATACGGTTCGAGTTTAACAAATAATTATCGGTTCAGATTAAACACATTGTTCTCAATTTAAATTTAACATATGATTTTTAATTCGCAATTGACCCATGATACTCAGTTCACAATTAACTCATGATTCTCAGTTTAAATTTCATACACGATTTACTATTCTTATATAACTTTTGATTCTCGGTTTGGATTTAACACTTTATTCATGATTCGCATTTAACAAATGATACTTAGATTGGATTTAACCCTTGATTATGTGTTCGGATTTAACACACATCACTTGTGATTCACGTTTAACCTATGATTTTTAATATACATATAACGAATGATCTTTCATTCGCTTTTAACCCGTGATTTGTTATTCATATTTAACCATTGATTCTCAATTAGGATTTAAAAGATGATTTAGGGTTCTTAATAAAAAAAATAGTTCGAATTTAATAAATGATTCTCAAATTTAACACATGATTTTTAATTCGCATTTGACCCATGATTCCTAGTTTGCATTTAACTCATGATTCTCAAATTAAATTTCATAGACGATTCTAAGGTCATACGTGATTCTCAGTTCATATAGAATCCTTGTATCTCAGTTTGGATCTAACACTTGATTTGTGATTTGCATTTAACAAATGATATTCGGATCAGACTGAACCCGTGATTCTCTGTTTGGATTTAACACATGATTTGTGATTCGTATTTAACAGATGATTCTCAATTTTGATATAACAAATGATTTGTCTTTCCCCTTGATTTGTGATTCATATTTAACAATTGATTTTCAATTCAGATTTAATAAATGATTCGTGATTCGCCTTTAACAAATAATTCTCAATCAAGATTTAACATATAATTCTCTCTTCAGATTTAACACATGATGTTCAATTCGTATTTTTCCAATGATTCTCAGTTTGTAATTAACTCATGATTCTAATATTGAATTTCATACACGATTCATTGTTCTTACATGATTCTTAATTCGTATATAACCTTGATTTTTTTGTTCGGATTTTAAACATGACTTATGATTCATATTTAACCTATGATTCTCAATTTAGATCTAACAAATGATTATTAATTTGAGTTTAACTATGATTCATATTTAACAATTAATTCTCAACTTAGAAATAATAAATGGTTCGTCGATTCGTGTTTAACCAATAATTTTCAGTTTGGATTTAAAAAATAATTTTCAGTTTGGATTTAAAAAATAATTCTCAGTTCACATTTAACATATAGTTTTCATTTCATATTTGATCCATGATTCTCAATTCGAATTTAATTCATGGTTCTCAATTTGAATTTCATACACGATTCATCGTTCATACATGATTCTTAGTTCATATATGATTCTTAGTTTAGATTTAACACTTGATTCGTGATTCACACTTAATAAATGATACTCGAATTATATTTAACATTTAATTCTCTGTTCGGATTTAAGCTTTGATTCTCTACTCGGATTTAACATATGATTTCTCAACTTAAATATAACAAATGATCTATGACTTGCGTTTAACTAAGATTCATATTCAATCATCGATTCTCAATTTGGATTTAATAAATGATTCGTGATTCACATTTAACCAATAATTCTCATTTTAGATTTAACACATGATTTTCACTTCATATTAACACATGATTTCCAATTCACAGCCAATTGTACTTAGTTCATAAATAACTAATGACTCTCAGTTTGAATTTCATACACAATTCTCTGTTTGTATATAAACCTTAATTTTCAATTTTGATTTAACACTTGATTTGTGATTCGCATTTAACAAATGATACTCGTATCCAATTTAACCTTTGATTCTATGTTTAGATTTAACATATGAATTGTAATTCGCATTTAATATATGATTTGTTGGTTTAGATATAACAAATGCTCTATCATTCTTGTCTAACCCGCGATTTGTGATACATATTCAACCCTTGATTATCAATTCAATTTAACACTTAATCTTTCATTCAAATTTAACATATGATTTATTATTTATATTTAACACATGATTCACGATTCACATTTAACCTAATATTTTTAATTCAGATTTATTAAATGATTCAAAGTTCATCTCCAACCCATTATTTAGAACTAACATATGATTATTAGTTCAAATTTAGCCTTTGATTCCAAGTTCGGATTAAATATATTATTTGTGTTTTGCATTCTACTATTTGATAAGGAAATAGAATTTCGAGGACTAAATGTTAAGGAATAAAACTTGTTATGACAAATTGTATAATTAGAGGAAATAATTAAAGCTTTACGTTTTAATAAAGGACTGATGTGAAATTAAACCCATTTTTGTAAGCGCTTTAGTTAAAGAGAAGTCTTTTCTCCTCTATATAAAGGTCAAGGCTGATCTAATCATACTCTCTGACTTTTGAGATAAATCACTCTTGTTACTTTACTTTCTCTCTCTAAAATCTATTTATCTCTCTACATTCTTTACTTCTCTCAATCTTACATAGTAAATCCAGATAATAACTCGCCAAATTGGTGACTCAACTGGGATTGATCATTGATTATATCCTAGACTACTTGTTCAAATTTTCTTTTTCTTCCATTTCAAATCTTTGAAAATAATTTCAAACTTGAAGATGAATCCAAGAAATGAGAACGATTCATTAGTTTGAGCAGTTATTGAAACGTTGAAAAAATATTTACAATTGGCTAATAATAGACAAGAAGAGTCCATCACAGGAGTGTTTCCTGAAGATATGAAATTGGCTAAGAAGTTGTGAGGTAACGCATTTGGCTATATAGTGTTAGATAAGATTTTGTCCAAAAAAGATTTGAGTAGGCCATCATTGTGATGCTTGAGCAAACAAGAATCACTTAAAGTTTTATCATAATTACATGATGGAGAGGGTTTAGCACATTGCGGGTTCAAGGCATTGACTCGTCGAGTTTTGCTGGCAAGGTATTAATGGCCTTTGATTATGGACGATGCAAAAAACAAGGTTGGAAGGTTTTGTAAAATGCGTTGCTCTAAATTTTTTCAGCCCATGTTGCAAGTTTGATGAAAGTCTTTTTTGCATCTTTCCAATGAAGCTTGTAACGCCTTGAAATTTTTGCACGAAACAAAAAATTTGATAAGAACTAAAGAGAAAATTAGTTGGAGGTATAATTCAAGGTAATATAATAAAAGGACTTACGATTACTCCTTCGGACGAGGTTCAACTTTGATGGTATGGATTCAGAAATTTCTTTATCATTCTCTCAAGATCTTGAGACAAAGATAAATTTTTGTTTCCAAAATTTTTCTGCCTCTAACAAGTCATCGATAATATTCAAATCATCATCCAGTGTTAGATTGTAAAATGGAAGTACTGGTCCCTTTGAAAATTTGGCCACAGAAATGAAGTCTGGATGCAGACCGGATTTAACATATGATTCTCACTTTGTATTTAATAATTGATTATTAGTCCATATTCAATACATGATTCTTAGTTTAGATTCAATAAATGATTCATGGTTCATTTCTAACGAATAATTCACATGATTCTTAGTCTATATATATACATAAAAATATATAAATATTATGTTTTTATATTTAAAGAATTTTTGTTGTAACTTTATTTATGTTTTCAACCAATTGTAGTGGATAATGACAAGAGATATAACAAAATAATATTTATTTGCCATTTTTTAAATAGTGAAAACGTCTAAACAACAATTAGTGAGCTAATAAAATTAAGAAGAGATCTAACAATGATAGATCTTTCAAAAAGATGTTGAGGTATAATATAACCCTAAATAAAATTTTCAATATATTTAATCCTTACAAAATATAAACCTTATTCAGAAAGATCTTCATTTTCTAGCTCATCCTTATCTTCAGAGTTGCTATCATATGTATCTTCATCATTCGAATCAGAAGAATTATCAAGAAGCTTCTGATTAAGTTGGTGAAATGGTAAATTATAATGAGAAAAATCAACAATTAATTCACTAATTGGAATAGAAACACTGGGAACATCATTAAGCACAAAAGGCTCCATAATATTAGTGTTGTCTTTAAATCCATCTGGCATCAATATGGATGTAGACGAATCTTCTTGGTATGCAACTGGATCTGTCTCATTGTCGCTAGGACTGCCATTTTCTTGAATAGGTAATTCCCATATGTTTCGATGATGCATATTTTGAACAATCATCCAATCATCACCTAATTTGGAGTCTGGTATATAAAAAACTTGTTTTGCCAAGATAGCAAGAATATATCGATCATCTTCACAAATTCGTGTACTCGTGTTAACTGATATGAATCCTTGATCCTCTTTTATCTTTGTATCATACCAGTCACATTCAAATAAATGTGATGTTTTAAAATCTTTGTAGACAAGACTAGTTACACTTTGTAACTTGCCATAAAATTTTACTTCATTCGATTCAACATCACTAATTACCATAACACCACTATTTTGAGTTGTTCTTCTATCAACTCGCTCAGCAATTAAAAATTTAATAGCACCATTCAAAATACACCCGCTAGCCATCTGAGAACGAATTGCACCTCTAGCAAGGGCATACAGATCATCATTGTAGTATGCACTATTTTTCAAGCGAAGTGATTGAACCTACAAATATTTAAAAAAAATCTTAAAAATATTCAATTTCAATAATATAGTATTTTTAGTTATATGAGGGATACTTACATGAGTAAAAAAACCAATCAGGAAACATTTCATAATGTTTTTTCATAAAATCAGTTGGGTACTTTCGCATCATTTCATTCTTATGACCCGATAACAAGTCTCTGATTTCATCACAATTCTGAAGAACACACCAATGAGCTTTCATTAATTGTGCCTCATCAAGAATTACTGTAGTTGGATGAATGCCAAAAGGCTTTGCAGCATCAGAAAATACCAAAAGAGAACCACGACTATCATTTCTAGGTATCTCAATACTTTCACATTCTGAAGCATTAATATACATCTGACAATATGTAAGAGACTCATTAGAAATATATGCTTCCGCAATGGATCCTTCCGGTCTTTCTCTATTTGCTACGTAATTTTTATATTTCCCAAGTAATCTGCATAAAATTGACAATATTAGAAAAATAAAATATGAATAAAATTTATTCATAGTTCAAAATATGTGTTATTTATTTACCTCTCAATCGGATACATCCATCGAAACTGCACTGGCCCAGCAATGCCTCGTCTGCTAAATGTATCATAAGATGCGGCATTATATCAAAACATGACGGTGGTAAAAAAAATTCTAATCTACAAAAAATGATAATTATATCATCTTTTAGTTTTTGTACATCTTCTTTTTTCAATTGTTTCGCGCAAAGTTGGGAAAAAAATCGTGACAATGCTACAATAGTGTCAACAATATCTCTTCCCAAATAAGGTCGAATACCAACTGAGAAAATTCGTTGCAGTAATACATGATAGTCATGACTTTTTAATCCTGAAAGTTTCCCATCATCCATCTTCATACATCTAGATATATTCGCGGCGTGACCATTGGGATACCGAATCTTTTTTAACCAATTAAGAAATTATTTCTTATGATTTGGAGTATACGACGGATGTCTTTTAACCCATTTGTCTCCTACTTTAGTCAGCCATAAATTTTTTCGTATATTCATCCGTTCTAGATCTTGACGAGATTTAAATGTGTCTTTGGTTTTCCCTTCAATATTAAGCAATGTCCCAACAATACTATCCCAGACATTCTTTTCTATATGCATTACATCGAGATTGTGTCTAATCTTTAATTTTGACTAATACTCAAGCTCAAAAAAAATACTTTTACCTGTCCAATTCATATGAGAAGTTGGCCTTGGAGTTTTTCTTTGTTTGTTACTTTGGTGATTACAAATTTGACCAAAATCCAGTTGATTTATATACTCAAATATCTCATCACCTGACCAAATTCTTGGTCTAACATTTCTCTCTTCTTCACCATTAAATTTTATTTTATCTTTACGTTATTCATGTGAATCATGTAACCATCGACGATGACCCATATAACAAACTTTACCACCGTGCCATCCTGAAGTAACATCATTGAGACAAACTGGACATGCTTGATAACCTTTCGTAGACCATGATGATAACATTCCATATGCGGGAAAATCACTTATTGTCCACATGAGAGCTGCTTGCATGGTAAATAATTTGTTCGTAGATTTATCATAAGTTGATACTCCATTCTCCCATAAGTCTTTAAGTTCATCAATCAAAGGTCAAAGATATACTCCAAGGTCTTTACCAGGTGATTGTGGTCCTGGAATCAATAAAGTCATCATAGTGAATTCTTTTTTCATACACATCCATGGAGGTAAGTTATAAGGCACCAAGACTACTGGCCATGTGCTATGCGATGTGCTTTGATTTCCAAATGGATTAAATCCATTTGTTGCAAGTCCTAGCCTTACATTACGAGATTCTATTACAAATCTAGGATAAGTCATATCAAAATTCTTCCATGCTTCACCATCTGCTGGATGTCTTAAAATTCCATCAGAAACACGTTTTTATTTATGCCATCTCATTTGTTTAGATGTATGCCTTAACATGTACAAACGCATCAATGTTGGCTTTAATGGAAAATATCGCAAAATCTTATTCGGAACTCTTTTCTTATTTTTTCCTTGAGATACATATCAGACCTTTGTTTTTAACATCTTTGGAGGCGTTAAGAATTCTCATTGGCGTTGATTAAACTTTCTTCATTTTCTTGTTTAGAAACTTTTCAAAATCTTGATTATCTTTTGTTTTGTCTTTGAAGAGGATGTAAGACTTCCGATATTTTTTTAAGTTGAGGAATGTGAAGATGTCTTGGGATAAGCGTGATCTGTATTTTTTTCTAACTTCGATCCAAAATCAATTTTATTCAAAGCTTCAGTTATCTCTTCTTCAATTATCCTAGGTTTGTTATATGAAGTGGTAATGGTATTTTGTAAAACTATTGGCTCATCAGTTACAATGCCAGGTTCTTTGGCTATCGATGTCATAAGGATGGTTATGGTGTTTGAAGATGTATGATTTTCACTTTGTTGATAGTTTATCTTTCGATCTTCATTCAATGGTTTATCCGGGTTAGACATGTCTATTTTTTGTGGTTTCATTAACAATAATTTATTTTAGTTTAGCTTTCCATTGAGCTTCCAGTTTAGGTTGCTTTAACTTAATGCTGGGTTAGCTTTGTTGGCTTGTGTCTCCCTAAATTGGGTGGTTAAATTTTCTGCATTTTGGTTGCTTGTTCAAGATGGTGACAATCTAGGCAGTATTTAAGTATACCTCCATATGTGACCTGTTGCCAGAAATCATCTGAATGACCAAAGCCAATCCATATTTTATTTAGTAAGGTCTTGGGTAGATCAAGTTCTATCAAGGCCTTAAAACAATTACAAATTCTCATATGCCTTTAGTGTACCCAGATTGCTACAACATTACCCAAAAATGCTCTAACGTAGTCTTCATTGTACATGAAGCCTCGAATGTTTGGAAAAGATATTTAAACTAGTGATATCGGAGATATTTTTTTAGAATGGAAAACTTGATTGTACTTGAGTAGTATTATTGTTTCTTGCGTCTCAAACCAATGTAGGGGAACCATCATTGAAATTAATGGTAGAGGTTGTCTCTAAAAAAACTGGATTCAAACTGGTGATATCAGAGATTTTTAAAAAATATTTGTGAGGTAGTTGACTAGTATTATTATTTCTTGCGTCTCAAACCAATGTAGGGATACTATCATTGAGATTAATCGCAGAGGTTGTCTCTAAGATGACTTTTGATGGATGGAGTTGGTTTCTTTCGGAAGGTCGAATTTGTTTAGAGAAAATTCCAAATCTTTAACCATACTGATGGAGAATCAATCATACGTGATGAGCGATCTAATACTAGTTTGTTGCTCCAATCGACAAAACTAACAAAATATGTTCTCATTTATAAATATAAAATTTTAATTTTAATAATTGAGGTAACTATTCATAAATATAAAACCTATGTGCTAATTATTTATAATTATTGAAATAAAATTTAATTATCTCCTAACATATATAATTTATATATGAAAGATTTAAAATTTACAAATATTTTATTCCTATATATATAACCAAACTATTATTAGATTTTATATATATATATATATAATTTTATATATTACTTTTCAAATTAGACTTTCAATAAAAATCAAAGTAGTTGATTATCATATATCAATAGAATCGGTAATTTTATATTTATTAGCAAATCTTTCAATATAAATTTAGGGTATGGCTATACATACCCAATTTAGGTTTAAGTATACCCAAAATCAACATTTGACTTTCGTTTGACTTTTTTTTGACATTTTTACCCTCGATCAGAAAATTAATATCCAAACTGTCATTAAGTAAAAAAAACACTAAGTGTATCCTGAGTATACCCAATTCACCAAATAACCTATTTCGCTATCTATACCCAAACAAACATTCTTCTTTGCTGAATTTAGTATCCAAATAGTATAGTTTTCTTAAACATTTTGAAACCAAATTCAAACTTCATAACAAAATCAAGAACATTCAACCTAAAACACAAAATCGATCATGACCGAAGCAGAACTAGGGATCAGTGTGGAGGAGTTGATGTCGCCGGAAAAAAGGGATGATGAAATTTTACCGGAAAAAGAGTTGGAGTCGCCGCAGAAGCAGCCACCGTCGCTGGAGAAGCCACCACCATCGCCGGAGAAGGTAAAAACTTCACCGGTCACTGTTGCACCATCGGTTCCATGCCATGGAACTGATGGTGCAAGGGCGACCAGCCGGTCGGTCCCGAAGCCTTAGCACCACCGGTGCTGATGCCATGAACCGGTGGTGCAGGGGCCTCAGTCTGCTCGGTTCTGAGGCCCCAACACCACTGTTCATGGCCTCAGCACCGGTGGTGCATATGGTTGTGTCCGGCCGGTTCTGAGGCCTAGAACCGCCGGTTTTAGGTCTCTTGACCTTGGATTCGTGCATGTTTTTCAGAAAAAATCAAGGTTTTTTATCGTTTTTAACTATACCTGAATACTTATTGTGGTTTGTTGTTGTGTAACAGGGGACGGATATCGCTAGTGGGACTGAGGCACCTTCCACTACTGACTACAGTCATTTGTTCTTCACTACCGAGTTCTACACACACGACGCGTTGGTGAAGTGGGTTACGAAGATAGGAAAATTCTATGGTATGGTTATCAATATAAGTCGGCGTGACAAAGTAAACAACAGAAAAAATCCGAGAGTTTATTTCCAGTGTGAGAGGGGGGGGGAAATATACTCCAAGAGTTGCAGAAAAAGACCGTAAACGGAAGTCTACAGGAACGAAAAAGATTGACTGCCCATTTCAGCTTCTCGGGTCAATGGTTGAACCAAATCAATGGAAGTTAGAAGTGAAATGTGGTATTCATAACCATGAGACTTCTTTACATCTAGATGGTCATTCATTTGTTGGGCGTTTGAATGATGAAGAGATGGAATATGTTGAACGAGCGACCTTCATTGGTACTAACCCCAGAGATATACTGAATGGTGTCAAGAAGTTGAACGAAGATAATGTTTCTACCATGCGTACGATCTACAATGCACGACAGAAAAGTCGGGTTTTAAAGAAGGCGGGTAGGTCACAACTCTAGTTCCTGTTGGGTGAGCTTAAGTCACATAATTATTATGAATGGCATAAATCGGGTGAAGACGATGGACAAATCATTACAGATTTTGTTTTGCCCATCCAGTCAGTGTTGACCTTTTGCGGACATTTCTGACAGTTTTGATTATGGATAGTACATATAAATTCATACGATATGGTATGACATTGTTTGAGATAGTGGGTGTGACGTGTACCGGATTGACTTTCTGTACGGCATTTGCCTTCATGTCCGGTGAGAAGTTAAACAACTTCAAATGGGTGTTAGAGTGTTTGAAGTCGTTGATTTCCGTTCACGGAATTCAAGAACCTCGGGTCATCCTAACCGACAGAGATTTAGCATTGATGAACGTCATAGAAGTGGTATTCCCAGAGACAACGCATATGTTATGTCGCTGGCACATAAACCAAAATGTTCAAGGGCAAACAAGAAAAAACTTCCTCGAGAAAAGTGATCATGCAAAATTTGTTACTGCTTGGAAGAAGATTGCGTATGCAGCATCAGAGATTGAATTCGATCACGCCCGACGGGACATGCTATTGGAGTACAAAGATTACCCTCTTGCAATTGAATACACTGAAAAATCGTGGCTCGATAAATACATGGACAAATTCGTTGTTTGGAAGATGAACAATAACTTGCATTTGGGACATTGTACAACTAACCGCGTCGAGAGTGCTCATTCTAACCTAAAGCGTTACATACGTACAAGCAAATTAAAATTCGAGTTATTTTGGGGGAGGGTTCATTCGCTTGTTGAAATCCAACATGCTGCCATTAGGTCGTCGTTCGAGAAGAGTCGTTACATAGCACTGCATAAGTTCGCGGATAAACTGTTTGATGAGATTCGAGGCAAGGTTTCCCACATGGCGTTAGAACTATTTTTCGCCGAAGTAGAGAAGGCCGAAGATACCAAGATGGTCGCTATTGAAGATGGGTCGGATGTTAAAGACACTGGCGTCTGCATATGCGCTATAAAATCTACCCATGGTATACCTTGCTATCACCAGGTCTGCAAGTGGTGTAAAGGTGGAATTTATGCCTCTCTAGATGCTTTTCACATCCACTGGACAAGGTTAGAAATAATGCCTCGTTCATTCCGTACGACCATGGAAATTCTCAAAGATGATCTGCTAAAGCTAGTAACCGATGTCATGGAGACAAAAGATGAAAGCCGTATAAAACACATTTACAAGAAATGGTTTGAAGTTGTTTATCTTGAAACATCGTCATTGCTAGAGCCATTGGAGAAGCAGAAAAACCGAGGCCGCCCACAGGTGAAAAGAAAGTTAGTCGTGGATACATCATCCACTAAACGGGACAATTTCGGATGGGAATACGATCTAGCTGAGGATGAAGCTAGTCATGACGCAATCATGCAGTCTTTAAAACCAATAAAAGTTAAAAAGGGTAAAGTAGTTGGTAGTGAAAATACGATTCGGGCAGATGTGCCTAAAGTACCTCGTACTCGTACTTCTTCCATTGCCTCGCGCGCTAGCAACATCGTACAACCGTCCATTGATCGAGTCACAGAACTAATACATGACCCGAAAGGTTTTTTGCGTTGGTTTCCGATTCACTTCAACCTTTTTATATCGGGTATACATGATGTTAAGCCAGATGGTCATTGTGGATATAGAGCAATTTCATTTGGGTTGTATGGTCATGAAGAAGGTTGGCGAGGTGTTCGGAAGGCAATATACGATGAACTAATGGAAAACTACGACATGTACAACAAGATTTATAACGGTAAAGAGGATTACCTGAAGGTTGCAGAAAGTATAAACTACTACGAGACACCAGCATCACCCAAATATTGGATGACAATGCCTGAAATGGGGATTGCGATTGCAACCAAGTTCAAATGTATTGTTCATTTTGTGTCACTTGTGGGGTCTCACAACTGTAGTCATACTTTTTTACCTCTGTGCGGTAAACCTCCCATTATGGCCCAAAGACGTGAGATTGGGTTTGGATTCGTTGATACTAACCACTATGTCAATGTAAGTCATTCGATTTATGGTTTTGTTGTTACTTACAACTGTATTACTCAATTATTGGTTCTAATTTAAGTAGTATTAAACAGCTATCAATCAAGCCACTTTGCCCTTGTGCACGCATACATCCTACGTGGTAAAAGTTGAAGAGTGAAGAGACTACGCATTAGGAGCTACCAATAGTTGGTCGCTGCAAGAAATACACAGAACTCGAAGGGAGAAAGCCAGTTTGTTCATTCCCAGAAGTAACTACTCTTGATGAATTTGTTTAGTTGGTTTATGTGTTTTGGTCGGGTTTATGTTCATGTTTCGAACTCATTTGTGTCTTTTGGTCGCTTTCTGTCTTTTGGACGGATTTATGTTGTTTAGAACTTTGTTTATTTTACTACATCGTTTGGTGCTTCCTTTTTTTTTACAGTAATTCATGAAATTTACCAACTTATAACGATACACCAATAATCATTTCATAACTTAATATCAAACATCACAAACAAGCAACAACAACATCGCATAAACATTAGTACATAACTTGGGATTGAGAATACAGTTAGTTAAAATCGTAGCCTCCATTGTCGCTGAGAATACGCACTGTTTCCTCTTTCATGGCAATTTGAGAATGAACATATTGTGCCATTTCCAAAGACAAATAGTCTGTGATCATTAAACCGAAGGATTCGAATGCTTCATTCCAAACTTCTGGGGGCTCGTTAAACACCAAGAACATCGGTCCACTAGTTATAGACTTGTACCTTGTGGCTACCTCCTCACGAGTACGAGATCGAGGCATTTGTCTAGACGTAGACATTTCGCAGTACATGAAATACATCATACACAAAACCTCATCAAAGAACTCATCAGCATTACCGTCCGGCCGTTTGAACTTCACAGCTTTAGCAGCCTTGAGCAGATGAGCATCATCAAACACACTCCAACCCATTAAGAAAGACTTCAACTATGTTAGAAGGAGATTTTTGTGTGTTTGGTGTTGTAAGATAGACTTCCTTATATAGAAAAATGAAAGGTTACTTTGGCGGGAATTTAAGAGCGCGAAAAAAGAAAACGCAGGAAAAAAACCGGGAAAAAAATTGCAAGATTCAATTGCGTACCATAGGTACTGTCTAATGTGTACCTATGGTGCACAGTCTAGTGTACCGATGGTACACTACACTATGTACCTATGGTGCACGAAGGTTGCATTTATTTTTTGTTGGACATTGTCTTCGGGAGAATCATTGGTGGTAAGAACTGCCTCGTCAGTCTCCTTTATGTTGGAAGAGGTGTGTTCGGTGGCGCCATCTACCGACTCTGTCGGCACATCCTCAAAGTAACTTTCATATAGCAACCCGTCGAGTGATTCACTTACTTTCTCCCCCTGAGCACGAGATTGGTGGTCAAAAAAATAATCGGATTCTAAGAAGTCACAGTCCATGGTGACATGGATTCGACGAGTAACCGGATTGTAACACCGATATCCCATTTGATGAACACCGTATCCAACGAATACACACTTTTCAGCACAAGGATTAAGTTTGTTTCGACTAGGTTTAGGGATATGAACAAACACCGAACAACCAAAGACACGAGGTGGTAAGGTCATAATAGATGGAATTGTAACTTGGGTGGCAAGCACTTGTAATGGAATTTATTTCCTAGACATCGGGTTGGTAGACGATTTGCAAGATACGTAGCTGTAGCAAGAGCTTCTGGCAAAAAAGAATGAGGAACTCTAGATTCAATCATAATAGCACGAGTTTTTTCAAGTAAAGTACGATTTTTTGTTCTGAAGTACCGTTTTGTTGAGGTGTGTTTGGACAAGTGGTTTGATGGATACGACCATTTGTTTTGAAACAATTATGCATTTTTTGGTTGACAAACTCTGTTCCATTATCAGAACGGAGAATCTATATTTTTTTTTCAAATTGAGTCAAAATCATTTTGTAAAAATAAACAAATATTTATGGTACTTCCGATTTATGTTTCATGAAGTATATCCAAATCATTCTTGAGAAATCATCCACAAATAAAACAAAGTATCTGATTTGATTGTTAGTGGAATTTGGTGCTGGACCCCAAACATCAGAATGGATTAGCGAAAAAGCATAATCAACTCTAGTATTACTTTGATTAAATGAGACCCTACGATTTTTTGCAAGAATGCAGGTTTCACATTTCTCATGAATGGAATTATTCAAAAAAAGACTAGGAAACAAACTCTTAAGATAGCTAAAAGAATGATGACCAAGTCGTCGGTGCCATAACCAAAGTTGCCTTTCGGTTGTTTCATGAGCAAGCATGACATGTCCCTTATGAACTACCTCATCAACATAATAGAGACCTCTTTGTTCAGCACCACACCCAATGATCTCCTTCGTACGAATGTCCTGTAAAATGCAAAAAAATGGATACATAATAACCGCACAGTTGAGTTGTTTTGTCACTTGACTAACAGATAATAACTTTAAGGATAGTGAAAAAATGTAGAGGCGGTTTTTAATTTCCATTTTTTCCGAAAAAATAATTGAACCTCCCCCTTTGACTTCACAAATTTCTCCACTATCAGTCTCAATATGGGATTTCTTTGGAGATGACATGTCATCAAAGTCTTTAGGATCATAAGACATGGTATCCGAAGCCCCGCAATCAAAGATCCAATTCATTGATTTCTCAAACCCTTTACATCCAAGTTTTTCATAGGAGTTCGTCGCCATTCCTCCAAAACCAGTACCACTTCCTTGCTCATTTTTAGTCGGATCTTCACCGCCACTTGTAGACGAAGCCCGTTTGACATTAGATCTAAAACGCTGGTTATTTTTCTCCTTATTACCGTCCTCCCACCATTCTGGATAGCCAACCAGCTGGAAACATGTCTCTTTAGTGTGTTTCTTCATCCCACAATGAGTGCAATACAACTTGGATTTATCTTCTTTCTCTTTGGATCAGAATTTAAACCTCTGTGTAGAATCTTTAGCAGCCAAACCCATTCCAATTTCAATTGAGTCACTATCAGAAGAACTTGATTTTAGTATATTAAGCCTGGCCACTTCCCTTCGTATTGTATCATATGTTGTTTCCACGGAAGGAAGAGGATCCTTTTTCAGGATATCTCTCTTGACTGGTTCCATCTTGTCATTAATTGCCATTAGCAATTGATAGAGTCTTTGTTCTTGAGTCTTCTTATTGTAGATCTGAATGTCTTCTGGGTCTTTCATAGGGTTCGAATCTCGCCTATCTATAGACATCTAGATGTCCTATAGTTTGTTCCACAAGTCTTCTAGTGTATCGGACCCTTGCCTTGATGAATTAGCTCTCTTATGAAGGTCAAACACCTGTAACGAATCTGTACCAGAACTGTATGTGGTGGCTAACCCATCCTAGAGGGCTTTTGCAGTGGGATATTGCGAGACATTATTCACCAAGTTGGATTCAAGATTCTGGATAATCCATGTGAAAACACATTGATCATCTTGTTCCCACCTTCTATATGTTTTGTCAGTTTTGGATGGAGGTGTCGGCTCTCTTGTAATGTGAGAACCTCTCCCCCTTCTCCCAATATATTTTTTCATCAGGTTTGCCCATAAGGCATAGTTGTCACCACCGAGTTTATTCCCTAGGGATAAATTCTCGGGGTTAGTTGTTTGTTGTTGTGTTCCGAGACCATTTCTCAGAATGGCAGCAATTTGCATTGTTAATTCATCATGGATTTGACTGACCACGACTTCATTGCCAGCCATCTTTGTTGAGGATGTTCAAAATTCCCAGAATCACACGTGCTCTGATACCATGTTAACATGCACATGTTATACGTAGCATCTCAGTTGTTGTCTTTGTTAAAAACAAAGAGAGAAGTAGCCGCAGGAAGCGGCTAGGGTTTTGTGTTTATTAGAAAATGTTCCCTTTTGTTTTATTGATGCATTAGAGATGTTATTCAAGAATTGACCAACAGTAAGGCTCTCAATATATAGAGAACTTAGCGGCCTATACAAGGAAACTTAATACACTGAATATTCTAACACTTATTTTTTGATGCAAAACTCTGTTATCCCTAATTGTGTCATTAAACTGGTTGAAAAAATCTTTAACAAATTTTTATGGAGGTAAAAATTTAATGAACAATCTGTTCACTGGACGTTTTAGGAAAAAGTTTGTTTTCCTTTTGATGACGGTGGTCTAAATATCAGAAAACTAACCGATATTCATAGCACATTCTCTCAAAAATTGTGGCATGTTTGTCGTAAGAGGGAGGGTCTCTGGTCTAAAATCATACATGATATCTATAACAGAAACTCTCACCCTTTGAAAGCTAATTTTAAAATGAAAGGATCAGTAACCTGGAATCATCTTGTAGCCATTAAGGATGTGGCTGAGAATAATAATAAATGGCTTCTTGGTCGTGGAGATATGGACTTTTGGTATGAGAATTGGCATCATTAGAATCTCATTCTGGATCATAGGCTTCCTGAGAACAGATGGTTCATTAATGCTAGTGTCAGCTCTTTTTGGAAAGCTGGTTCATGGGATTTGACTGCCTTAGTGAATGTTGTTCCTGATGACAGAGTAAAACAAATCAGCAAGTTCAAATTAGATAATAACAAAAATGATATTATGATTTTGGATTTATCTCCTGATCATAATTTTAATATGAAGTGCACTTGGAATTCTATAAGGAAATGCAGAAGACCTTTTAGTTTCAACAGGAAGATTCGGTCTACTATCACCCAACGAAGTTTTCATTATTACTTTGGAAACTTACTCAAAATTTTATTCCTATTGATTCTGTTTTACAAAAGAGGCATTTGCAGTTAGCATCAAAATGTCAATTTTGTGCTAACTGTGAAGATATAAAACAGTTTTTTGTTAATTGTTCTTATGCTTTGCTAGGATTATTTGGAGTCACTTCAGTAATCTTTTCAATATAAGAATTTAAAGATTCATGACTCTAAGGCACTTGATTTATAACTGGTTTTGGGCATCAAACCTTAAAGTTCATACAACTCATCTTTTACCAGCATTAATCTGCTGGGTGATTTGGAAAATTAGAAATAGTTTTAAATTTAAAGTGTGTGAAATTAGTGTTTATGCTTCCATCAATTTAATTAATAAAATCATTTTAGGTCTTGACATTCCTAATGTTCTAACTAGCAAACATTGGACAAACGTCCAGGATGTTGGTTTAACATTGGCTGTCTCTCCCATCAAATTGAAAGGAAAAGAATCACTTATCTTAAATGGGCTGCCCCTGTGCCTGGCAGGTTGAAGCTTAATGTGGATGCTTCCTGCCTCAGCAATGGAGAAGCTTCTGGTGTCATGATCTTTAGAGACAGTGAAAGGACTATCATCAACGGTTCTAGTAATCTCTTTGGTAATCAAACGCCTATGGTTGTTGAAACCAGAGCGTTGCTTGAGGGTCTCCTGATCTGCAGATATAACAATTGGGTTAATATCGACAATGAGACCGACTGTATGACTCTAATCAATATTCTTGAAAAGAAGAAGAACCCCTGGGATCGAAAGTCTATGATCGAAATGTGTGAAATCTGCTATTACCTTCAATGTCGATTTCGTATGTCTCTCGTGTGCAAAATAGTGCCGCTGTCTGACTAACAAAATGGACATTGAAATGCAAAGAGAAAGCATCTTTCTCCCATTTCAATGCCCCATCCCCTTTGTTAGCGATTGCGCTCCTTGAGAGCCTGGGTATAGGCTATGTGAGCTCTTCTTCAGCTTAATTTATGAATGCTTGAATAAGTGATTCTTTTCCAAGCTCTTTGGTGCTGGTGAATTCTGATCTGCTGGGATTTTCATTCTAGCTTGGTCTAGGGTTTTGTGGAGTTAATTTGGGGATTTTGTATATGAGTGGTCATTTGAAGGGGGTTATGGTGTTTGTTGTTCAAGCTTTGATAAAGAGTCGTTATTGTTGGCTGCATGGCTAATCTGGTCGAAGAGAAGATGAAGATGGAGATGTTTGGTGCTGTAATGGAGGTCTGAGAAGTGAATCGAAGACCACTGCCTAATTCTGCTTATTTAGATTTGGGTTTATTACCTCTAGTCCTTCATTTGTAAATTGAATCTAATTTGACTCCTCTAAAGTTTGTATTATTTCAATTTAGTAATAAAGTTAATTTTACCAAAAACAAATAGTTTCATAATTAATAACAATGACTAAATAATTATAAAAACAATATATGTATATTTAATAATTCCCTTTCATATCAAACTGATTATTATTAGTACAGTTCTGGTGGTTTGATAATACACATATGGTCCATAGAGGCCCAAACATCGCTTTTAACATCGCGATCCAACTAAATTTAATTTTGCCATAATACGTCAATCTAATTGGTCACTTTATCGATCCCACTTGTAGCTAGTAGCTACCTTTATCGCTAAGTATTTTGACCCAATTAGTTCGAAAACGAATAATAAAAATAAATAAATAAGAAATGACACTGCGATATCCAATAAGAAAAGCGCAACACTAGAAAATTACTATCTAACCCATCATCACTGTAGTGACAAAGATAACGTTTTCAAACGATCTGTCACTACCACGAAACTATCTTAAGGCGGTGCTTTCTCTCTCTAGACTTTCTCTCTCTTAAATTACAGACGATTTGGAATGACTGGTAATTGCCCGCCCACAGGGACAGTAACAGTAGCTGGGAACGGAAACGGAAACGGAAACGTTGATGGAAACACTAAAGGTAATGATACAAATATCCACCGACTTTCTTTTAGGATTTTTATCAAACAGTTTGTCGGCATTACACTAGAACCTCTCCTTATAAGCCCCAACTCCAGCAAACATAATGCAATCATCTCCCTCTCTAGCTATCTTCAAAATTGTACCAAATGAACCCAGAAAGATACCCATTTCCTAAATCACCTTCAATCAATGAACCTACTCTCTGTTCTTCGCTTCAACCGGAGACGACACCGTTCAGTACTCCACCGTTCGTTTCTGGGTCTCTGTTTGTTGAACCCAACATGGGTTTTTCTGGGTGTCCTTTATCATCTCCTCTAATGGAATTCAATTTAACAAGAGAATCCTCTGTTCCTTTCCAATTTGAATCGTCCGAAATGGAGAATTTCGGTATGTTGCCTCAACCAATTGACTGCTTGCATAAGGACCCGGTTCCTCGATTTCTATCCAAGACATTTGATCTGGTCGATGACCCTGTTCTAGATCCGATTCTGTCTTGGGGAAAAATCGGAGAGAGCTTCGTGGTTTGGGACCCGGTGGAATTCGCTAGAATCGTACTTCCACGGAATTTCAAGCACAATAACTTCTCGAGTTTTATTCGGCAGCTTAATACTTATGTGGGTATATAATTGCACTTCTGTATTCGCTGGTCTTGATCACTCTGTAGCTGTTCTTCTTTATTGCTCTGTTTCTGTTCTGTTCTGTTCTGTTATCTTTCGCTTCTTTTTGTAATCTTACTCTGTTTTGTAATAGGACTTTACTATCATCAACCTGTTGTAGATTCTGTAGCTCGAGATCTTAAAAAAATAAAAGGAATCTGGATACATCCTCAATTGTGATTAAATTATTGTGCATTACATTGAATTTGGTTGTGCTGTGTAAATTTTATACTGTTATTGCGAATCAACGTAAACAATGTAAGGTTCGTCTCTTGTTTTAGCGCTGTTGCTGGTCCTTTTATTTAATGTATAATTCGAGTTTGTGTAATGGATTTCGGAGACTTCGGTAAGTATCAGTCTTCGGTTGATCCTAGGGTGAGAAATTGCATCTTCTGGAGGTAGATTTCATTTTCTCTTGCTTTTACGAATCTAATCATATCGTTATCTAACAATTTTGCTACTTGTTCTTAAGAGCTTCGATTGCTTTAATGCCGAATACTATTGTATTGAACTAATTTGATATATGTACTATAGATTATTGTTTGTGCTTCAATATTCCTATGCTGAATCCAGGGGTTCCGTAAAATCGATGCTGATAAATGGGAATTCGCAAACAAAGATTTCATTCGCGGGAAGAAGCATCTTCTCAAGAAAATTCAAAGGCGTAAATCACCTCAATCCCAACAAGCCGCAAGCTACTTCGGTCCTCCTCTTCGTCCATCCGAAGCGACAAGCTCCATTGTATTGGAAAATGAAGTCGAGAAGTTAAAGAACGATAAGAGTACTATAATGCAAGAGGTGATGGAACTGCAACAACAGAATCGGGGAACGGTACGTCGTATACAAACAGTGAACCAATCACTCGAAGCCGCAGAGAAAAAACAGAAGCAAATGATATCGTACTTTGCTAAGTTATTGAAAGGTCCAACTTTTCTAGGTCGATTTAAGCAAGAAAAGGAACGAGAAGATATTGGCTCATCGTCAAGAATGAGAAAAAAGTTTATCAAACATTGCCAGGCTGATGGAAAATTAGATTCGAGGTTCGCAACAGATTCCAATATGCAGGGTCTGTTTGAATTGAGCTTATGTGCCGAAAATGAGTCTTTTCGATTCGAGGATGCATTATCGAAAGGAAAGAATGTTCCGGAACTTCCTGAGTATGTTCTCAAACAAGAGGAATCATGGAGGGTGGGCTTTGATACCATGGATGGGTGCGTGAGTTGGGGTAATATAGTAAATCATCATGATGTGCCGGTGTTGGGTGATACAAGCGGGTTATCGGACGTGTGGGATTTGGGTTTCGAACAAGCAGCAGGAAGTTTGTGGAATAATGATAATTGGCCAACTGATTTATCCCTTCTTAACGAGGGGGAGGATCAGGCTGGCCAGCAGAAACTAGTTGATTAAGAATTGCATTTGATCATTAAGCATTATTGACTATCTTAGCTTGATGGTTCTGTTACTTCGTACTATAAATTCCATATCTAAATATTGGATGTTTGGCTATGTAGTGTGGTTATCTCCTTTTTTCGATGTTATGTACTTCAGTGAACTTGTTTTATGTTGTCTTCGCAACTTGCTTTCCTACTAACAAATACTTTTGAGTTGTTTGCAGGTCTCACACATGAGATGGAGGTGTACTCCATTGTTCTATAATTCCCATGCCATATTCTTGAGCCAGGTAATTTTTTTTACTTTTATATATGTGTGGCTTTAGAGAGTGCGAATTATCTAACAACTTCAAGCTCGAGCTTCAGCTCGTTTCGGCCTTTAGATCCAAACTCTTACATGAACGAGTATTGAAGGGTTCAAGGGTTATCCCACGTCGATTGGGTATTTTAATTTGCAATAGATGTTTTCTAACCTGGTGAAGTGTTAGGTTTATGTTTTCTAACATGGTATCAAAGTTGGGTCGTCTATGTTTCTGTTTCTAGAAGTGTTATGCTTGTGTTCTCTAACACCGAATTCACACGTTAGTATATTCAACGAACTAGAATCTAATTACGATAATAGTTAGCAAATATTGGTTTTTCGGTATAAAATTTTATTTTCTTTATATGAAATCAATAAAAGCTAGCTCTTCCATTGTTAATTATACAGCGGATTTGTCAGTCTCAGATATCTACTGGAGTTCTGATTTGTTCTGGAATTTTGAAGATACATTTTTGTATATATAGAGTTATTTATTTAGTTTTTGCTCTTTTCTCTGTTTGTAGCTGGTTTATAGATACGATAGACACCAAAATATATAGACTCTTGGAATTCTTTTCTGTTTGAAGTGTAAAAGTTGGACTATTTAAGCTTTGGAATTTTGTTTTTATTTTCTGATTTTTTGGAGTATAATTATGATTGATTATGTCTTTCAACGTGATTCTATCTTTTGAAGCATTCTATTGTTCTTTAGAGATAGGTCGGTACCAACTTTTTAAATATAGTTGTATTAGATAACAATTTAGTTTTAAAACTAAAATATCAGTTTTTGTTGACATTAATATATTTTAAATCGTTTTTTCCAAAGTTGTATCTATTACAAAATTAGGTTCATCAAAGATATTTTTTATATTATTTTTTATTTTATTTTAGTTACCTAATTACGTGTGTAAGTAGTTTGCGAAATAAGTATAGAAAATAGACCGTGTTCAAGTTTCGAAACTATATATAATTTGGTTACGAAAAAAAATGTGTTCAGTTGTAAAATTACGTGTAATATGGTTACGAAAAAAAATTGTATTAAGTTGCACAATTACGTACACGTGTTGTATAAATAAGAAGAAAATAGTTGCATATATATAACTTATGGTTACAGAAAAGCAAACGTAAATAAAAAGAAAAAAGTTGCATAAATAGGATTTTGATGGTAGAATAAGTTTAAAAAAATAAGTTTATAAAAACAAATTTATTTAAGTTACGAAATTATGTATAACTTGGTTGCTAAATAAAAATTGTGTTCCAGTTACCTAATTACTTATATGTAATTAGGTTCCAAAAATAAAATAAAAAATTTCAAAAATATCTTTCATGGATTTTTTTTGTTTTCTTTAAAATATATATATTTCTAGATTTTTTTAGCTAGAGTTTGAAAGATACTAAGCTTCGAAAGTTAAAAATAACTAATTTGTTCAACCGGTAGGTATTTTGCGTGTTAAGGTAAGTATTTATGTTGCAAATAATTATTTTGGTAAACTTCAAAATTCTTATCATTATTTATAATTTTTTGAAATGATTATGAATAGTTGACCTTTTAAAAAATAGAAATAAAAATAATATTAATAAAACGATAACCAAAAATATATATTAGTTGAATTTTAATTGATAATTTATTTAATCTAAATATTTTAATTTTATTATCTAAATTAAAAATATGTTTCATTTAACGTCTAATAAAAGATATGTGAGATAAATTGATTTTTTAAAAAAAAACAAATAAATAAATAAATTGATTTTTTTATTTATATAAATAAAAGATTAAGATAAAAATGTTTCGATGAAAAGAATTCATGAAAATCCCAAGTTATACATAATTGTTTTTAAATAAAGGGTGAGAATCAAAGTTCATATTTTATCATATTTGTATTCTATTAAAAAAACTCTAAATTTATTGAATAAGTAACATTTCTATTTTTTTATTTCGGCATGAACAATTCGATAATGAATTTCATTTTGTTTTTTTCACTAACTATAACAATTTAATAATTATCATTGATGCTATATATAGAACATGAATAAGTTTTTAAAAAAAATTGGAATTTTTCAAAAATAATTTTCAAAGAACATTTAAAATAATAATAATAAAAATAAAAATTCAATTATGTCAAATCCAACAATCTTTGAACCTAACATTCCGATTGTGGAAGAACTGATACATCTAATCCTGATAATGCGGCAACAAATGAATGAAATGCAACACGACCAAACAGAAGAGCTCGTGACATCACACCAATGATGAACGCTTTGAAAATACATACTCATGTTGAAGGACGAGAAGACGTGGGATACAACAAGAAAATTTGATGCGATAGTCGGCACGTTAACTCTGGTGAAATAGATTATGTGACTTTATCCTTAGTATCACGATACGAACCTTTTCGGGTCGCTAGTCACAACGAGAACACGTGAATTACTGTGTCTGGTGAGGTAAAAACTCACATAGCAAGTTTAAATTTTAACATAAAATACAAAAAAAAAATCGAAGAGACAAACATAATATGAACTTGATAAACTTTCTGAATAATACTTGTATTTGTTTCGTAAAGAGAATTATACTTACAATGACTCATTGTTCTCACTACTCTTTTTTCTTTCTAACTTTCACCACCCATGCAAATGACTATAGGGCTCTTTATATAGTGGTATTTGATAAGGTTTTGATTTGCTTAGATAAATTGCTAAAGATAAATTATAGAGAGAGAAAGTGCTTAAGAGTTTTTAGAGAGAGAAAACACAAGTACAAATGAGTTTCAAGTAAAAAGTATTCAACCCCTTTATTAGAACAGTATGGTCCTTTATATAGAGGAGCCAAGACTTAGTTGAATAACTAAATCTGTTACAAGAATGGATTAATTGCTATTTAGTCCTTACAAATTATGTAAAGTTACAATAGCTTCTTAAAACTTACATCATTCACAAATTAAAGACAAAACTTACACTAATTACAATCAAGTACCTGAATTTACATTGTTTATAAATTAATTCTTAAAAACTCATTTCCATATCAGAAGCCCCCTAGTTCTCATGTCAGTAAATGAATGAGAACTAAAAAGCCTTCAAAACCGTTTATCTTCGAATCATCAACCTGCCATAAATCAAAACAAACACACTATTCGAAGCCATTGTCTTCAAATAACAAACCTATCATCATAAAAATAATTATTCGAAGTTGTTAGCTTAAACTATTATTCGAAGCATATATATGATATCAAAATTTTAAACTCTTAAAACCAAACTAATCTTAATGATATATTTGAAGTCATAACCAAATGACCTTTGAATAATAACCAAAGGATTCGATGTAATCACTTCGAATAATTTTCGAACAAAAATCGCCTTTAACATGTTGTTTAAGTGTTTCTTCTTCGAATGTAACAGTTACATGCGTAACGGTTACATTCAATCGGTGATGTGTCGAACATCAAATCCACCCTGCAATTCGTATTCCAACCTATCACCAAATGGGTCTGTCCATCTTCACACGTCTTCACCTACTTCAGTATAAATACCATTCATTTCTCATTTCAACTCTCTTTACACACAACCATTCTAGAGAGAAGTTAGAGCTTTTTTGGCTACCTTAAACTGCTCCTCTCCTATTCCCAGAATTCTTACCGCAAAACTCAAATCTTCCGATCAATCTTCATCTTATTCGATCAATCCATTCCTGGTTTATGAGAAAGAAACCGGTAACCAAAAAGTCGAAGGCTATTTTACCCAAAACAGCAGAATCTTCTGATACTGATAGCAACATGGTGTTTGGTTCTTACGACTGTTTTTGCATAACACAAAGAGCCGAAGAGTATCGAAGAGTAGGGTTAATTTTTGGTGGCCCAATTAGAACTACAACTGAGACATTTCACTACGGTAACTTTGATCCTACCAAAGTTCCAAAACTTTCTCCAACTCCCAATATCGAAGAGAAATCATCATCTAAAATCTCTGGCCCTAAAACCCCTCGAACATCTTCAACTCAGAGCAAAGTTTCTCCTCTGAAACTAAAAACAAATAACCTTTCCTCAAAGAAACCTTCTTCATCCAAACCTAAAAAGACCTTCATCGCAGTGGGAGATGAATCAACAATAGTTCAAACTCCATCTCCTTCGAAAACCACCACCAATGATCCTCCCCAAAGATAAATGACAGAAGAGGCAATTCAAACTACAATTCCTTTATCAGAAGAAAATATTCCCACTTCTCAAGATCCTCGAGAAGGTACCTTTAAGACCAATGAAGCTGATTCAGAGGCTACCAAATCCAATGTTGAAGTTGAATCTCAAGAAGAATCTAAAATTTGTTATATTTCTGAAGAGGAAAGAGCAAAGATTGGGAGGAATCTGAGAAACCTCGAAAGCAAATATATTATCGCCTTGAAAAAGGTTCTATACATATATTACACAGAAAGTCAAGCCTCTTTCCTCAAAAAAATGGGGAATGGGAGAGAACATCACCCTTCGAATACCAAAGGAAGGAGAAACTCCCTTTGACTGCAAGGATGATGAATTGGTGGTTTACCCAGAAATCATCAACTGGGGTCTTCGATTTCCACTAGATCCGATGATCGTGGAGTACTTCGAAGTTCTCAGCTTGTGCCCTACCCAAGTAACTCTTAACCAGTGGTTCACCCTAATGTCAGTGATCATGGAATCTCGCCTCTCCAAAATACCGATCAACATCAAGGACTTCATTTCACCGACTCAGCTCTTAAAAGGTCCGAAGCTTCCATTTTATTATCTTACATTTATGGATGATCTTAAAATCATCGATGATCTTTTGGAAGCTGAAAAGTTCTGGAAACAAAGATTTGTTTTCATCTCTGGAGCTTGGGATAATGGCAAACCAATTTCCGAAGACAATCCTTCGAAGTTAACTATGGTATGGAGAAGCAATCGTAAGTTCTCTAAAAAATTCTTTTCTACCTTAATTTTTTTTATACATATTTCCTTTTCTTTACTTTTTATTTTATTTGTTTATACCAGAAATTTCGAAGCACTACTCCACTGTCGTGAAGCAACTAAGGTGATATTTCAAAAATTGGCTGCCTGGGCTGAAAAAGAGTGGAATAACGCCTTCCATACCGCCTTCCAGCCCATTAACTTCCTTTAATGCCATATGTTTTCGATCACAGAAGGTGGGCTTCCTCCCAAAGATTTATCTTCTGACCCAGATCCGAAGCTTGTATGCCAACGAACTCCACAAGCCGATTGTAACGTCCTCGTCCCAATTTGGAACAGATCAGACAGCCATCTGCCTAAAAAGAAAAAGGGAAAAATCACCAAAGAGAAGAAAGGAAAAAAGGAAGTTAGCACATCCGGTGCTAACCTTTCCACACCCTCAAAACCGAAGCGTCAAAAACGCAAAGTTGCTGAACATCCTCTTTCACCCATCGAAGAGGGAGAAAATCAAGAGAACTCATCAAAAAACAAGAAAAAATCTTCCGATTCTTTCGAAAAAAAAAAGAAAAAAAGAAAAATCACTTCGTAAAAATTGATTGATGAGCATGAAGACGATGCTGCTGAAAACCAACAACAACAACACCCACCAAATCCTCCAACTGAAGGTCATTCCTCCAAGAAAATCCTGTGATTGTCATCGATGACTTTTCTCCTACTGTTTACCATCGTCTCACAAGCTTCAACCCAGATATGTTCATTGATTTTTAAAACACAGAAGCACTTGCTGGCGATGAGGATCCTACCCTTCAAGTCATTCAGAATCACATACTTGATTTTGTGAGGCCTACTCCAGAGAAAGATATTCCAAAATCAACTCGTACCTTCGAACCTATTACATCTCTGGATATGATCGACAAGCCTAGTACCTCGGAATATCACAACCCTCCTCCAAATCCTGCAATAGCTGTCGCTCTTCAACCATTTTTTGGTCTTGATGCTGCTGCAAAAACTCTTGCCTCTCAAATTGAAGCCTCTCAAGACCATCTCAAACAGGTGGCCAAGGATATGGTTTATTATAAGGAAGCTTATGAGCCTGAAAAGAAATTCAGAAAGACCTTACATAACAAAGTATCCGAGAAGTTTTATGCCTATGAGATAGATAGATCTGAGCTGATAAAAGGCGCTCTTTGTATAAAGGATTAGACCTGTTATCGGGTCGGGTCGGTCCGGGTTTGGACGAGACCGAGACCGACTCGTTAAGCTACCGGGCGGGTCGAGTCGGACCGCTAAGCGAAGGGAGCCAAATATGATGGACCGGGACCGGCTCGTTAAGAGTCGAGTCGGTCCGGTCCGACTCTTAACGGGCGGGTTTGTTAGTTTATCATAATTTTTTTAGAGTTTTAGTAAAAAATATACATTGATTAGGAAACAAAAATTATATATCTCCCTTACCGGGTTGGTTACCGGGCGGACCGGTAAGAGAATCGGTCCAAAATTTTGGCTCCCAACCCGCTCCCTAAGGTATCCGGACCGGTCTCGGGCGGGCCTTACCGGTCCGGTCCCGGGCGGGTTAACGGGTTGGGAGGCCCCCTAACAGCTCTATAAAGGATCATCTTCGAATCAAGCATATGGTCGACACAAAACTGCTGACAAAGTCTCATGAAGACAAAATAAATAAACTCAAAACCGAGCACGTCGCTGAATTGGACATTGAAAAGTCGAACTCTACCACACTTCAAAATTTTATAACTCTTTGTGAAGCAAAAATAAATAGTTATCCGATGAGATAGAGAAATTGAAGAAGAATTTTGAAGCAGAAAAGGTTGCTGCTGTAACCACTGCCGAAGCTGAACTCTCAAAAAATATGCAGACAGTTATTCAGGTCGGAAAAGAAGATGCAACTATCCTTCTCCTTCGAGAACTCCATGATGCCTATCCAAAGATCAACCTCACAAATTTCTAGAGCGACATTCCTGAAGAAAAACGTCCAAGTGAGGCATTCGACCCTGTTCTCAACTCATCACCTTCAGAGGACGAATCATCCGAAGAAGAAGAATCTTCTGACTAACTACTCTTTTAATTTAGTCTTTTTATGTGCTTGTCTAATCAGAATACCTCTTTTTGTATTGTAGCAACTCAATCTGAATGACAAAGTGTTCTTCCTTTTTATATCGTTGTTCCCTATATTATTCGATGCTAAATACTAAATAAATGCAAAATCTTAATAAAAAATAACAAGTATTCTCTTTTTAGAAAAGATACGAATGTATTGTTAAGCTTGATTAACTCATCAAAATTCTTAGTGAGTTTTAAAACATTCACTTCGAAATTCCAAATGTAAAATTGTTGTAAAACATGGTTATTTCTTCGAAAAGTGTTATAAACACTTCAGAATATACTTCCTTTAACTAATCTCAAAGGTGATCAATCTTTGATGATTTGTTAAGATAGTATCCAAATAAACGTAAAATAACCATTGGCCAAAACAAACTTTATTGATAAAATTGGATATGTACAAGTACATGACGCCTCATTAAAACCTCCATGGGCCAACAGGGTAGGAAAGAGTGCGCCATTAAAAACAAACATTCCAAAGTATAAACACATGTCCACTCCCAATAAAGCTTCAAATGTTGAATATTCCATGGATGATGTAGCACCTTCCCCTCGAAATCACAAAGACGATAAGACCCTGGCTTAACTTTTTCAACCACTATATAAGGCCCTTCCCAGTTCGTAGCCATTTTGCCGAAGCTCTTGTCCTTTGTGTGTTGAAAAAAATTCACAATACTTTATCTCCTTCTTTAAATTCTCTTCTTTTTAGCGTCGAAACATATCTCATTCTCATGAGAGTTTGATAATGTATGGTATTCAAATAAGCTCGAACCCTTTTTTCCTCAATCAAATCCACATTTTCCCTTCGAATTTCATCATTAAATCTTTAGAATATTGAGATATTCTAAAAGATGACATCATAGATTCAATAGGGTTAACCACATCCATATTATATGCCAAAGCAAAAGGAGTCTCTTTTGTAGCCTCTTTTGGAGTTGTTCGATAAGCCCAAAGCACCTCTTGCAAATAATTTGGTCATTTTTCTGCTGCCCCTGATAGATTCTTATTCAAAACATCTAAGATTATTCTATTTGTCACTTCCATCCAGAACTATATATCCAAAGGATTTACCTTTTAAATTTTTAGCCAGTTGAGAATCATCTGACAGTAATCCTTGGGTCAAAAAATTAAGAATATTTGATCGCCAATCGCGTCAGCTTTCATCAGTGGCAAAACAATTCCTCTATAATTTCACATTGGCCAGGTTGAGCAACAATTGAAGGATTCTCTTGTAGCAAAATCCAAGGATATTCTTCCTTGTAAGCAACATTTGCTAAAGAATCAGCCACCATATTACTTCCTCGCCCGAAGATATAAAATCAAATGATCCTTTCTTGCTTCGGAAAACCCAGATACTTGATTTTCCAATAACTAAGAATCCGTTTCCAGACATACTAAAGTTGCCCCACAAATCTTTTCCAATCTCAAACCTGCTAAAGCAGCTTCGTACTCAGCTTTATTGTTTGAAGCATGAAAACCGAATTTAATCGATTGGACCATTGTTTCCCCCGTCGGAGCTATCAATTGAACTCCAGCACTGCACCCTGAAATACTCGACCCTTCATCTATTTGAACAACCCACCTCGAATAAGTAGGCAAAACTTTTGTGCTTTCTTTCTCATCCGATCTACTTGAGTGGAACTCAAAAAAAAAGTCAGCCAATGCCTGTGCCTTGATTGTTGTTCGAGGTGTAAATAAAATATCATAGTCTCCCAACTCCAGTGGCCATTTAGTCATCCTCCTTGAAATATCTGGTCGTTGCAATACATTTTTTAAAGGGAATGAAGTTTGGACTTCTATAGTATGAGCTTGAAAATATGGACGCATCTTCATAGCAGCAATCACCAATGTTAAAGCCAGCTTCTCCAACTTCATATACCTTTTTTCTGCTGCCACCAGACTTTTACTGACGTAATACACCGGCTTCAGAATACCTGAATCTTCACTAAATAGCACTGCACTGAGTGCAAAATCCAATACGGCAATGTACAAGAATAATTTCTCCCTATTTCGAGGCTTTGTTAATATTTATGGTGATGACAATAAATTTTTAATGCTTGTGAACGCTGCTTCACATTCCGACGTCCATTCAAACATGTTAGGTCCTCGCAACACTTGAAAGAAAGGAAATCATTTATCAGAAAACCTTGAAATAAATCGATTAAGTGGTGCTAACCTTCATGTCAATCTTTTCACCTCTTTAACTGATCGAGGTGAATTCATTGTTATCAAAGCCTTTAATTGTTTTGGGTCGGCTTCTATTCCTTTTTTCGCTAATAATAAAACCCAAAAAATTCCCCGATCGAACTCCGAAGGTACATTTCTCAGGATTTAGCTTCAACCTGATTGCCCTTAGATTCAAAAAAACTTCTTCTAAATCATCAAGATGCACTTCATCCCTTAAACTTTTCACTATTATATCATCTATATATACCTCCATATTTCTTTCGATCTGTGTAGCAAAAGCTTTGTTCATTAATCTCTGATAAGTAGCCCCAACATTCTTTAATCCAAAGGCATCACCCTATAACAATGGAGGCCTCTATCAATTATAAAAGTCGTGCATTCTTCATCATTCGGATCTATCTGGATCTGATTATACCCTGAAAAAGCATCCATAAATGTCAAAATTTTATTGCCTGAAGTGGAATCAATCAGCTGGTCAATTCGAGGAACTGGAAACGGATCTTTGGGGCAAGCTCTATTTAAATCTGTAAAATCCACACACATCCTCCATTTCCCATTCTTCTTTTTAACCACTATCGTATTCGCAATCCACAAAGGATATTGAGATTCCCTTATTTGTCAGACTTTAGACAACCGATCCACTTCTGCAACAATTGCTTCCGTTTTTTCTGATGGAAATGCTCTTCTTTTTTGAATTACTGGCTTAACCTTCGGATCTATAGCCAAGCTATGCCAGATTACTTCGATAGGTACTCCTGTTACATCTTCTGTCTTCCAAGCGAAGACATCCACATTCTAAGACAAAAAATTAAGCAGTTGTTGGCGTAGATTAGGGGTCAATAAAGTTCCAATCCGAAGCACTTTTCCTTCTGAAAAAGTAAACTCCTCTATTTCGTCACTCACTGTTAAAGACCCCGGAGTTTCCCTCAGATCGTCAACCCTTTCTTCCAACTCCGAGGGAACCCCTTCTAACTGCTATTCTCGCATCAAATCTCCACTGCTGGATCCTCGGGCCTGAAGCGTAGTGGCATAGCATTCTCTGGAAACCTTTTGATCGCCCCAAACCACTCCAACTATGTCTCAAACCACATACTTAAAACATTGATGGACTGTTGATACCAACCCATACATTCTTGAAAGCCATGATCTTCCAAAAATAGCATTATAACTTGTGGGGCAGTCCACCACCACAAAAAGCACTTGAACATTCTTCTTGAATGGTCCTTTCCCAAACTAACTTCTCCCTCGAATTCCCCAACAACACTAGCTGTTACATCCGTAAATCCAATAATTGTACGATCTGATTGAGTAATCTGAGGAGGGTTTGTCATCCTATCATATGTGGACTTAAAAAGAACATTGGCAGAACTGCCAGTGTCAATCAACACACGTTAAATTTTGACGCCAGCCACCTCAGCTCTAATTACCACAACATCCTCATGTGGTCCTGCAGTCCCTCTCAAATCATCTTCATCAAACAAAATGAAGGGAATATCTTTATTTCCATACAAATGCGTTGAAATCCTCCCTTCAATTTAAGTTGTCAAGTTGACAACATGGTTTTTCCTTGAGCTGTCTGAATTTCTAGTCATTGAATCACCCCCAAAAATTGCTAACGATTCAAAAAACTTGCACAATTCCCGAACATGTCCCTTTTCTATAGAAACAACCTCAACAGGCTCCTCGACTGCCATCAGAAGCAACCTGTTCGGATCTTTCTCAACATATTCATTAGAAGGATCGAATGATTCAACCTATGAATCCATAATCATCAAATTCTCAGCTGGCTGTGCAGCCTTCGAAGTTGATGCACCGTTATTCTTCGATGCACTTCCATGTGACTTCACATAAGTCAAGAGTTTCCCATTCTCAATCAAATATTGGATTTCTTTTTTTAAAAGCAATACAATCATTTGTATCATGGCCAATATCATCATGATACCTAAAAAATTTATTATTCCTTTCTTCTCTCAGTCTGCTGATAGGAGCTGGTTTCCTAATGTTCACAGAATTCTTAGTTTTATCCCAAATAACAGAAACACTCTCTGTTAAATCAGCATAATACTCTGGCTTAACCCATGTATTCGGCCTAGGCCTGTTGTAATTGTTGGATGGAGTGTGGTTCGAATATCCACCACTCTGAGGAGGTAAATTACTGTTCTTCTGCCTCGATTGCTGATTATTCCCATTAGCATTATTATTTCCATTCGAGGGCTGCCCTTGATTATTGGCTGCATGTCCCGAATTTTTTGAAGTATTAACTGGTGCACCTCGGACTCTGCTAGACTCTTCAACCTTAATTTGATCTTTGACTTGAGCCATCAACACTCTAAAAGTCAAAGCCCTTTTATTTGGCGTCTCATTAGCCAGATCCCCTGGCAACAAACCCTAACAAAGAGCGGCTATTGCCACATTTTCTTCACAATTATCTAAACTTGCTTTGGTTAACACAAACCTCTCAGTATAATCTTTCAATTTTTCTCTTGGTGCTTGCTTGCACTAGATAATTGTATCACCATTAGCTCTCATCTCCTTGCTTCCAATAAACTGCCTTCGGAAAGTAGTATAAAAATCCTTGAAATTTGAAATGAACCCCCTCGAAATCCTATTTTACCACTTGAGAGTTGTTCCTTTAAAAGTTTGAGAGAAAGCACGACACACAAGTCGGTCGTCGTCCTCGAAATTCATCATATAATTTTTGAATTGTTCGATGTGATCATCGGGATCTTGCATCCCATCGAACTTTTCAACCTTCGAAATATCAAAACGCTTCGGAAGCGTCATAGAGAGAATTGCATCTGTTAATGGAGAGTTCCTCCAATCAACACCTTGAACAAATTGATCATCGGTCCCCATTGTAACATACAAATTCCTGTCGGTCTCAGCATATTGATTCGAAGGATTTCCTTCATGCCAAGTTGATCGAGGAGCATTTTTAGACTTGCTTTCCTTTTTATACCTCCTCGAATAATCTCATTCTGATTCTCCCTTCGAAGAACCTCTATGCCATTTAAATCCTAAAGCTGAGATTTCTACCTCTTCATCACTAAAAGTTATCAATTTTTTCTTATCTTTCTTATCATTTCGAGATAAATATCTCTCTTTAGGAGACACAAAACGTGTTATTTTATGCTCAGACTTAGCATGTCTATCATCGAAATATCGATCTAACTGACCTTCAACATCGGTCTTTCCAACTCCTGCCTAAACTCATATCTGATTCTAGCAAAGAGTATTTATTGCTCCCTTCACTCATATTTTTCATTCAACGCATTGATTTTATCAAGAAGTTGATTCATTCTTGTCTCAAACATCAGATCGAACTTGGACGGTAGACGATCCATCAGTTCTATTCCCATCAGTCCCATTCTTTTGCAAGTCATCTCTCACTGTTTCTAACGCTGATTGAAGCGTATGGTTATTATTTTCAGGATTCATCTTATGAATTTTAGCTAAAGAATATCACCGAATGAATAAGCTACTGATTTTTCTACTCAGTCGCCAATTTGATAAGGTTTTGATTTGCTTAGATAAATTGCTAAAGATAAATTCTAGAGAGAGAAAGTGCTTAAGAGTTTTTAGAGAGAGAAAACACAAGTACAAATGAGTTTCAAGTAAAAAGTGTTCAATCCCTTTATTAGAACAGTCTGGTCCTTTATATAGAGGAGCCAAGACTTAGTTGAATAACTGAATCCGTTACAAAAATGGATTAATTGTTATTTAGTCCTTACAAATTATGTGAAGTCACAATAGCTTCCTAATACATCATTCACAATTTAAAGACAAAACTTACACTAATTACAATCAAGTCCTTGAATTTACATGGTTTACAAATTAGTTCCTATAAACCCATTTCCATATCAGTATTGAACTGATGTGAGTCATTGATAGGTGTCTCCTTATTGGTATAACCTTTTCTGGCCTAAGGAGTGCTTTATCAAATCAAGGTACATCTTTGTAGCTGCAACTTTGTATGTTGTCAGGTAATTTATCTGTACGGTGTCAGACACGGTTTCTATAATCTTCAGGTGTGACATCTGTACTTTTTAGTGGTGTGGATGTAAGGGTATACTTGGTCATAAGGTGAAAAAATATCAGCAATTATGGTTAGGTTTTGGGTAGCATGCTGATGTCCAACTCATCATTAGAGATAGTTTGGCCCTCATGGGCACGACCTCGACTCGGTGCAAGCTTGGACAATGGCCAAGCTTTCTGGTCGTACCCATAAATGCAACAAAGACTTAAAGGAACCTTTGACATGACTCAAAGCTTATGGTCGTGCTACGATGTGTAACCATGTTAAATCAAGAATATGGCCATGAGGCTAAGTTAGTTCGTGTTTGGTCCTTCAACCGATGTGGGGTCATTCTTGTTTAAATGAAATATACAATACTTAAGTTTTAAATTCTTACTTGGCTTTATTAGTGCCATACTTAGATAATATTGCATGCCTTACCAGTAACTTTCCCCACTAATTTGCTTACTTATGAGTAAATGAAGTGCTCTTGTCCTCATATATTGAATTTTTATGTTTTGGTGGTCACTGACCTCCAAGCTAAGGTTGTATTGTGTATGGGCATTGCTATATGAGAGTATCTAGACTAAGCTCTCTGAGATTTCAAAATTATGTTTTCGATTTTGTTGAAATAGTGCTTTCTCAGCAAGACCAAGTCAATGTCAAACTGAGGTCGGGTGATACCGGGATAATGCCGAGCTTGAGGCCAAGTTGATGCCAAGTTAAGGCCGAGCGAGGCTGACATGTGGTTGACTAGAGGTTGAGCTGAGATAAATCTGAATATTGAGGTATGTCACATGAAGCCTCTTAACTTGGTTAAATTATACATTTATTTTTTCCTTTGTTAAGATAAGGGCTCCTGGGTAATGCAGAAATAAGACTGAGTGAGGGCAGGATGACCTGATGTCGTGTTTAATTCGAGTGAGGCTAAGCTGATTTTGAGTGAGGGAGGGCTTATCTGGTACAATATTGAAGTTGAGTGATGCTAATATGATGTTGAGTGAAATCGAGTTATCAACTTCTTCATTCTCCGTCTAGATGATTTTTGAGAGATTTTGAGTGACATCCCATAAACTAAGATATGTCCAGTGACCTCTTTTGGGCTTATTTGGCTCTAATTATCTTGTTGTCTAACTATTGTTGATATTATTTTAGGAGAAGTTACGTAGATTATTGCTTGATTTTTCCTTTGTGGCTCCTAGTATTTATACATCATTGACATTTTCCCACCCTCCCATGTTAGCCATGAGTTAGTTTTTGTAGGTGATCATTCGTTTGTGTAACATTGTTTCTTGTTTTTGTTGTATGATGTTTGAATTTTGGGGTGTGTGCGACTCTCTTTGGTTGTAATACGAGCATAATTTGCCTTTTGTTTTTCTTCATTTTGGAGGGCATGTGTTTCCTTCCTTAGTTGTAGGTGTTATTTGCCTTCTTTATTGAACTATCTTAATCAATCTCTTATTATGAAGTACATTTGTTTGCTTTTCAAATCTTTTTGTGCCTTTTTTCTTAGTAAGCTCGACTATTAAACTTCAATATCCCCTACTTCCTAGAAAGTGTAAAGGCTTCCTAGGCGGGCTCACGTACTTTGGATGGAACTTATAGGTCACTTTGTCACTTAGTTTCCATATATATCATGTAATGTTGAGTGGGAGGCTCCCTTGTTGTTTGCTTCCTGTTTTGTTTAATTTTGCCCCTACTTTATGGATTTGTTGATTTAAGTATCATGCAAGTTATCGGCTTAGCTTATACCCACTATTGTCCATACACTGGGTTGGGGCGTGAACTTGTATAATAGAGGGTAATTTTTTCCCTTGTGGCCGAGAAGTCATGATAGTTCCTCTACATGTAGCATAGAGAACATTTAGTTATGAAAAGTTTAAATAAACGATTGTCATGACCAGTTAGGAACATAACCAAACGTAAGAGTAAGGTTTAATGAGACTAATTTCAAATTCTCGGAGGTTTGCCCCTCTTTGGTTGGTGTTCCATGCTGATCATCTTTGGGTTGATTCATTAAGTGCTTTAGCTAGTTCTTTTGGCGCTGCCTTTAGGTTCCCCACACTATGCCTACTTCACCGACGATCACATACTTTGAACATTTTTCATAGGTAGAAGACACAACCTTGAAGTCGTGCAACCATGACCTTCCAAGGATCACGTTATATAAGGTCGTAGTGTCTAGCACCACAAATACAATAATATCCATATTGGCGCATCTGCATGTTCCAATTGAAACTTATAGTAATGTTCTTTTTATGTTTTCTCGACTGTTATTTTTCCGGTTCCTATTTTAAAGAACTCCTATATCTTTTAAAGCCTGAAGCAGAGCTTTTTACCTCTTCATCACTAGAGGTTACATACTTTTCCTTATCTTTTTTGCCTTTATGAGAGGAATAACTCTCTTTAGAAGATTCAAAGTGCGCTTTCTTATGTTTATTTCTAGTATGCCTACCAGCACAAGATCGATCAGATTAATCTCCCATGTCAGCTTTCTCGTTTTCTTATCTCACCTCAGATTTGAGCTTCGCCGAGTGAATTTCTTGTTCTGGTTGTTCATATTTTTCGTTAAGCAAATTTATTTTATCTAAAAGTTGATTCATACGCATCTCAATGTCTGATTGAGTTTGGATCAGAGTTGATCCATCCAGCCTGTTTTCATTTCTTTGCAAATCATCTTTTAATGTTTCCATAGCTGATCGAAGTGACAAATTGTTTTGGGGATTTATTTTATGGAATTCAAACGAAAAAATAAGAAGATTGTATTAAAATTCGAACAGGCAAATCACTGATTCTTAATCATCCCCAGTGAAGTCGTCAATTTGGTTAGTTTAGTTCTTAAGAATATTGTCTTGGGAAAAAGTAATATGTGAATTCTAGAGAGAGCGAGAGTTTTTAGAAAGAGAAAGTCATAGCACAATTGAGTTAGATCAAAAAGTTTTCAAACTTTATCAGCTCAGCCTCGCCCTTTATACAGAGGCGCTAAGACTCCGCTTTAAACTGAAAACTGTTAGATAAAAAAGGATAAATTACATTTAGTCCTCAATAGAATTACATAGTCATAATTGTTCAACTAAACTTATATTATTTACATTTTAGTCTTTAAATCCTACTTCCATATCCATATGCTCTCTCTTAATCAGCCTTTGAATCTACATTTTTAGTTCTTGATATTCTTCTATGGTATGCCCTGTCTCAGTGATACTCACATTAGTTGTTGTAGTGTCAGGTTGCTCGGTGTGAAGACATCCTCCCCGGATGGGCTAGAAGGTCAGTGTTTTTTATCTGGTCGTGGAAGTATGCATTGTACACAGTTAATGACCAATGGTTATAATGCTCATCCTAACATAAATGCTACAATGATGGTATGATTTTTGTGGTCTCTTTGGAAAATGCCATCTTATTTGCTTTTGAGGAACATTTTCTCCTTCGTGACCATTTTATGCTTTGGCCTCCTCGAGGTTGATATATTTTTTTATCATGGGCTATTAGGTTGGCCATGTGACATCTCCCTGGTTGAGTTATGTAATGGAGACTTTATGAGTGGCGTTTGACAAGTCGTGGATGCTATTAAATGATCATGACAGTCAACCGCATTAGTGCTAAGGTTGACATACCATGATATGAACTCCCATAGAGTCTTGCCCCGTTTTTGCTTTAGTGTCCACAAGTATTTCGCCCCTCTTTTCATTTCTTTGTTAAAGGATAATCGAGCCATAAATAGTTATCCTAGCCAGGGGAAGATGTGGAGTGAGCCTTGGGGAATTCGGTAGTACAACACCAAAGTGTCTCCTTGAAGTCCGAAGACAAATGAATGACACATCACTGCATCCTCGAATTAGAGGTACTATATGAATTATCTGAAGTATAACATGTGATGCTTGGGGTCGCTGGTGTCGATCAAGTGCAAATTTATTATGCTTAGGCCGACGAGAATCTGCTCAATGAGGATCCTCAGTAAGAGAGACAAATTGCATACCCCCTATATGCTAACAGAGGTGAGTATATTTTCCAATGCATCAAATGTAACCGACCGTTCTTCCCTAAATGGGGGTGTTATTTTTTTAGATGCCTCTAATCTTTCTAAGTGAAGAATATGATCCATGATGCTTTTCTGTTCATCGGCAGGGATCCCGCCGTCTAAGGTTTTTTCTCTTAAAGTTTACCTCAGTTTGGTAGAAAGGATATGGCTTGAGTTATTGATGATAGGTTGTCATGGGGTGAGGGATATAGTTGCCATGTTACTTATTGAGCCACGATGACGTTCTTAACGACCTGCATGTGCTTTCTCACTTGATGAGCTAGGTGATTGATCCTCTCATTGGTAAGGACAATTGGATCATCGTCCTCCTCGCCTTTGTCTGAGAGGAAAAATGTCATATCGTTTACGGGAATGACATATCGTGTTACTGTTGGCCCTTCATCTCGAGGCATTCCCATCTCTACGGGGCGGTTCGGCTCATCTTCCATGTTTGCCTCTCTAGGTGATGTAAGTTGTAAGACCGACACTCTTTTCCCGATTGTTGACATTTTCTTAGACCTCAAATTCATAGTGGTGAAATGAGGATATGCTAAAATGTTGGCTGATTTCGTTTCCTGTCAATGAAACCAAAATCGTGAGGTAAAAACTCACCTAACAAGTTAAACTGTTACCATAATATGTAAACAAGATCGAAGAGACAAACATAATATGAACTTGACAAACTTTCTGAATAATATTTGTATTTATTTCGTAAAGAGGATTACAATTACAATGACTCTTTGTTTTCACAACTACTTTCTCTCTTTAATTTTTACCCTTCTTTGAAAATGACTATGTGATTTTTTATATAGTGGTCTTGGTCTGTGAGAGTCCTCGATAGGTGTCTCCTTATTGATGCAGTTTTTTGGTTTTATGAGTGTTTTATTAGAGAAAAACACGCCTTTATAGATGTAGCATCGTACGATGTCAGGTGTTTTATCCATTATGTGTCAGACACGAATTTCTTATTCTTCAGGCATAGCATCCGTATTTATCAATGGCTTTGGAGTAGAGGTAGGGGTGGCAAACGGTTCAACCCGGGACCCGTCAGAACCGTTTAAAAATTTCTCTCGGGTTGCAGGTCTGCCGGGTTACTGCTTATGCAGGTCTGTCGGGTTGCAGGTCTGTCGGGTTGCAGGTCTGTCGGGTTGCAGGTATAACGGGCCAAGTTCGCAGGTTACCCAACAGAAGACCCATTTAGGCACCGTTCATCAAAGTATTTTATAATATTATTTAAAATTAATTTGTAAGTGTTAATTGAGTCGATTTTCAATAACTGAGATATGTACAATATAAACGACCTAATTATGTTATTTATTGTATTTTAATTTAAATACTATATTATTTTAATAAAAATTCTATAATGAAGAGAATTATATCCTAAAAAATATAATCGTAATATGATTTTGATAGGTTTGATTGTATTTATATATTTAAGATATTTTATTTAATATTAGGTAGATAATAAATAAAATATATACATCTAATTGTATTTTGATTATAAATTTCAATATTATTGAAAATATTTTTACGATTATAAAATTAATAATTTGATGGTCTTAAACAAGATATCGTAAACAATATAATTGTAATATGATTTAGATATTGTTTGATTATATTTAGATATTTAAGATATTTTATTTAATATTAGGTACATATTAAATAATATATACCTATTAGACATATAATTGTATTTTGATTTTAAATTATTAGGTAGTTCTTTAGATCTTTCAAGCTTGAAGTGTATGTGTTTAGATGATTTAAATAGTTTTGTATTTTCAAACTATTCCATATTTGAAGTATAAATTTAAAGTTTTTAGAATTACATAAGTATATGAATAAACATAAATTACTTGTAAACAACAAAATAAAAATTGAAATTGAAAGAGATTTAAATAACATTTAATAAAAAATAGAAGCAAAACAAACAATTCATTAATAATAAAAATCAAACAAGTAACATAGTTGTTAAAAAAAATCATTAATAAAAAATCAAAAATTCAAAAAAAAGTATGTTAAGTCCGGGGCATCCGGATAATGTTCCGGATGCTCCAAATTTGCACTCCGAGCCTCTGGAAAATTCATCTAGATGCTCCGCAAAAATAATTTGGGGCATCCGGACATTTTTTTTTCCGAACTTTTGAATTTTTTTTAATAGGTCTCCCCTATAAATAGAGGAGACCCCAACTCCAAACTCACAAATTCTCTAAATCCACTCTACATCTCTCTAAATCTCTTTACTTGTTCTAGATATTCTATCAAACTCGAATTTCTTATTTTACATATTGTAGTTCTACTTTCGGAATTGTTCCATTTTTTTTCTTCTGCAAATTGCTTCTATTTGATAAAAACACTTAAATAAAGTTGGGATAGCATTATAATAGCTCAATTAAGAGCTGCGTATAATTTATCAAGTTATTTACTTGTTTTACTTATTTAAATTAGTTCTTTTAATTCTAATTTTATTAGTTGTTATTACTTGTTATCAGTTTCGATTAGTATTTTATTGCATATTTAAAAAATAAACGTTGTTTTAAGTTAAAATGTCTAGATATTTGAGGACTAGGTTTGATTTTACGAATTTTCCCGACCTTGGTATTGAAGATATCATAAATTGGTGGGTACCATAACTGAAGAGTATCCTATTCTTTGCAGGTTTGTTAAAGATATTTATGCAATACCTATGTCTACAGTTGCAAATGAGTGTGCTTTCAGCCAAGCGAGGTTGCAATACATGACTAAGAGAACAAGATATAGTTTTGGTTTATAACATAATATCAACACTACTAATATTTAAAACCAAAACATAATAATAATATTCAAAATGTAATAATAACATTATAACCTTAAAAGTAATATTTAAAATTTTGGTTTATATAATAATTACACACTTAAAATATTAATAACCAAAACAAATTAATACTAACCAAAATGTAATAATAATTTTATAATCATTTACATTATCTGAATATTTTTTAAATATAACTTAAGATATGATTTTGGTAATAAAATAATTAAAACACTTATAATATTTAAACAGATCTGCTGAGTTATAGGTCTGTTGGGTTGGAGGTCTACCGGGTAACAGGTCTGTCGGGTTGCAGGTTTGCCGGATTAGTGCTTATGCAGGTCTAACGGGTAAACATGTACGTTGGATTGCAGATCTAACGGACCAGGCTTCGTAAGTTACCCGCCGGATTACTAACAGATCTCCCGTTTTTACCCGCAGTTCCAGAATTGTTTGCCACCTCTAAATAGAAGTATATTAGATCATTAGACTAATTTTATCCAAATGCGATAGTCCAAAAACTGTCAACGGACATTTGAAAGTTAAGGAATTATATGTCACCAAAAGCGATAGTCAAACACGAGGTACTGTTCACAATCCTCCAATAACTTCCGTTTAGAAAAGTTATTTTCTTATAATTTTTCGCACATTTTTCAATAAAAAAATAACTTTTGAAAACAAACTAATCTAATTATTATTTTTAATAATCGTTAAATGCTGACGTTGGATTCCAGTGTTATTAGCTAAAATTTATTTCAATACAAGCTAGTCGGATCTCTACATATAAAACCTTCCGATTTTAATATAAAATTTTATTGTGGGTGATTTTTTAATATATATAAGTAGTATTTTAGCTTTATAAATAAATAATAATAATTTGTATACTAAATAAGCCGCTGATAAAATACATAACAAGGAAGGGTACAGTTAAGGATGGTAATGGGTCGTCTGCGGGTTGGGTTTGGGCCGGTTGTCCAAATCCATTTTTTTAACATTTGAGTTCGACCGATCCGTTTTTGGATTTGTATTTCCAAACTGAGTCCATTCATTTGTATCCGTCCCCTCTTTTAATTTATTTTAAATATATTAATTTATTTTTTATATATATATATTATTGTTATTGTATGTAAAAAATAGTAATTTTTTATAATTTTTGGACCGTAACGACCACTAGAAACCCGAATCCAATCCCGCTCGATAGCGGGTTATAATTCCTTAACCTAAATTCTGCCATAAAAATCCGACCGGACCGGATCGGATTAGGTCGGTACCGGACAGCACCTGAGATACAGTTAAACCAGTACATAAAATTATATCTCTATCCATAAATCGGATAAAACTGGTTTAATTTATATTCTTATCGTTTTCCAACCTGAAAATATTTCAGGACAATATTTTTGACATACTTTTCAAATTGGACTTGGGTTTGCTTGTTGAACGCTGTGGTTTAATTATTATTTTCAAACGATACTACATTTATCTTAGACCGAGAGAAGTAAATTAAAGACAGTTAGGTGATTAAAGTAGAATGGTAACTTTTGGTGTCACGAATCAATCATAGATATAGACCAGGGGAAAAGTAATTAAAAAGAAGAAAAATATCTAAATGTCAAAATCTTGCAAATATATAATAATATATTTAAGAAAAAAGAGGTTGGACTTCCATAAATGGACATTAATGGTTCACATGAGAGAGAACGCAGGAGTAATAAATTTCCATTTTGTCAACTCCATACTTCAATACAACGTTACCAAACAAATAACATTATTTTAGATTTTATTTAATTTTTCTTTATTTTAAAAAACAATCGATTATAAAATATATTAAATAAAAATAGGGTTATTTCCTTATAAATATCAAAATAAGATACTAATCCAAATTTTCATCCATCCGTAGAAGCCTAATTCCACAAAAACACCAAATTATACTAATTATCTAGTTTTAGTACCAATTATTTTTAATAACCCCAAAATACCCTCTTCTTTCTCATTCTTGGCTGTTACTCTCTCAACTCTTTTCCAGAACTCTCACCGTCTCTTTTCTTTGAAACCTCACCACAAACCTTTTATGTGTCCTTCATTCCGGTGATATTGCAAAAGTTGTCAAAAGTGACCAAAGTCTATATTAAGTTGTTTTTATTAATAAGCCTTAGGTTTATTGTTGGCATATACTGTGTTTTGTTTTGTTATGTTCTCCACTAGATCTTTATGGTGATTTTTTTTACTAAGAAAAAGGAAAACAAAGAGGATTGAAAAAGTAAATAGAAACTGTGAATTCGTAGAAACTGTGAATTCGAAACTGTGAATTCCAAGATCGTATTCAAGCACTAAAATTGCTAATGAACAGTATTAAATGAATTAAAACTGTTAATCAGCAGTTTTAACAAAATTAAAAATGTTAATTAGCCATATTAAATGAATTAAAACGGCTAATCAACAGGTTTACAAAGTTAAAAATGTTAATTAGCCGTATTAAATGAATTAAAACGGTTAATTAGCAGTTTTAACAAAATTAAAAATGTTAATTAACAGTATTAAAACAATTAAAACTGTTAATTAACAGTTATAAATTTTTAACCGTATTAATCGAATATTTTTAACAGTTTTAATTTTTTTCTCCAAAACATATCAAATAGACCACTTATTTGATTCCTCTCGTAAATATAAACACAACTGTGGTTTCCGTTTTATTTTTTGAATAATAAATCAAAAGATATGAACTTTAGAAAAAAGAAAAGAAAAAAAAAATTTATTTTTTGTTACAAGTTAGTTGATTATATTAGAAAGAAGGGTATTATAGTATTTTGGATTATACTTGGTACCAAATTTGGATAATGATCTTATTTGGTATCAAATGTTGATTTTGAACTAATATTGGTACTTATATGGAAGTCTCCCATAAAAATAATTCTTTTGTATATGTAATGTATATTTCGAAAAATAGTATTAAAAATCATTAAAAAATACCGATACATAAACATTTTTTTTGGTGTAAAAAACTTAAATTAATTGAAAAAAGGTTCATACATAATCCTGGGACATACCCCGAGGTGATACATTACTATAATAAAATTCGATAACAAGACAAGTGAAATACTAAGATACGGTTCTGAGACCCATTGCCAAGTACAAGATATGACATCATGGGTAAACCGTGCATGGTAAAAAAACTGATAGGGGGTGGTGAGGATGACTCGGTGGCATAGGCAGACTCCAAGTGTAATCAGTCAGCGTCCATGCTCCAGTCGGGGAAGGAGATCACCTGAAACAATGAAAGGATAAATTAAGTTAGAAGGTAACCAACTACGATGGCCAGACAAATCTTGGTACCATTAAATCTGTATCGAAGATCCGATAAGATATGGTAAAAGATTGAGGATGCTAGAACGGGAGCAGATCCAAAAATTCTTGAATTTCGCTCCTTCCAAACATGGTACACGACCGCGTTGAAACACGTTCGCCAAATACAATGGTCACATTTGTTTGACCATCTTGAAGCCTCAAGAATCCAAGATTGCCAGCTCGAGGAAAGGAATGGGACGCCAAGTTTATTACTTGACATATTCCAGATACTCTGAGCAAAACTACAGTCAAAGAGTAAGTGAGATATAGTTTCCGAATCAGAGGAGCAGAGCGGGCACTCAGTTGGGGTGTTGTACCCCCAACTAATAAGCTTGTCTCTGGTGACAAGTTTGCCATTAATGGCTAACCAGGTTATAAAGGAGTGGCACAGAATGTTGTATTTATTCCATACTAACCCCGCTCACCCCACAGATGGCGCAAGCTCTCGAATAGCATTGTATGTGTCTTTGATGTTGAAAATGAGACATCCTTCCTTAGCTGTCCAGAAAGGAACATCCGTCGAGAGAGTGTTTGGCTGGGGAAGAGTGAGGATTAGGCTGCTGATTTCGTCCAATTTATTCTGACTACGAGCTCTAGCCGGTCTCAAATTTGCTGGCCAGTTCCATTCTCCGTTTGTAATGATATCCGAGACCTTGAGGTGTTTCGAGAGTCAGAGATTACATCTGAGCCATATTGGACAGCCAGTGAAGAGGAAAGGAGCCAAGGGTCGTGCCAAAAGGAAGTATTCAGACCATTTCCTATTGCAACCCTGAATAAATTACAAGTTAGAGGTCGAAGACGGAGGATTTTCCTCCAGATCCAAGAGGGAGAGGATCCGAAGGATATCTCCCAAAAACTTTTATTTTTAATCTTTTCCAATCTGATCCATTCACACCAGAGCAAATGAGATTTATTACTTACTATGGACCAAATGTGTTTAAGGACGGCCGCCTGATTCCAGATTTTTAAATCCAGAATCTCAAGGCCGCCCTCTGCATAAGGAGTGGTAATTGTAGACCATGCCACCTTGGCCCCTTGGGATTTCAAAATAGATCCAGACTAGAGGAACCGCCGAAGGTACTGAGATAGTTCTTTTATTATTCTAGACGGAAGAATAAATATCGAAGACCAATATACCTGACCCGCAAATAGTACGTATTTAATTAATTGAAGCCGACCCGCATAAGAGAGATGCTTATCGGTCCAAGATTCAATTTTAGAGGTTATTTTGTGGAGCAGAGGGCGACAGTCCGTATGGGTTAGCCTACCTGTGAGGAGAGAGACTCCTAGGTATTTAACCGGAAGAGTACCTTCAGGGAAATTCAAAATGGGCAAAAGGTCTAATCTAAGGTGGTTGTCAATGCCGGACATAAATATGTGACTTTTAGACGGATTGACTTTAAGACCCGAGAGGAGAAAGAAGTCATCCAGGGCTTCTTTAATGAGGTTGAGAGAGAGGCCATCACCATGACAAAAGATCATCAGATCGTCTGCGAAGCAGAGGTTGATGATTTTTTGCTTGTGACATTTCCAGTGGTAACGGAAATTCTCATTTAGACTTTTTTCTCTGAGTCTGCCAGAGAGCACTTGCATTACCAGGACAAAGAGAAGGGGGGATAGAGGATCACCTTGTCTCAGACCTTTTTTCCCTTTAAAATTTCTGTGGAGGTCTCCATTAATAATAATGGAGTAGGAGGGGGAGGATATACATTTGATAATCCACGAAATAATTTTTTCAGGAAAATGCATTGCAACAAGAACGTCTAGAATGAGGTGCCAACGAACATTATCAAAGGCTTTCATTAAATCAATTTTCAGAGCAATTCGTTTGCCCTTCCCGTTGGTGTGATATCCTTTAAGAATCTCTTGGGAGAGGAGAATATTATCGAATATATTCCTACCAGGGATGAAGGTTGATTGAGAGGAGTCGATAAGATAAGAAAAGGAGACTTTGATTCTATTCGCCAGAATTTTGGAGATTATTTTATAGACCACGTTGCATAATGCGATTGGTCTAAAGTCACCAGGCGAAGAAGGAGAGTCTTTTTTAGGGATGAGAGCAATAGAGGTAGAGCTCCAAGAATCAATCAGAGTGTCAGAGAGAAAGAAGTCTTGAACCCCTTTACAGATGTCGGGGCCAACGATATCCCAGGATGATTTAAAGAAGCTAGAGTTAAAGCCATCAGGGTCCGGAGATTTATCGTTATCAATACTGTGCAGAGCGGATTTAATTTCCGCACAAGATATTTCACGAATCATAAAATCTCCGTCAGCTGGTTTGACTTTAGAATAGATAAGAGATGAGACTTTTTCAAGCCCGGGGTAGATAGCAGCGTGCTTGGTACCAAGAGTCTTTTCAAAAAAATTAACAAAAACTTGTGCCACTTTTACCGAGGAGGAAATAGTGCCGCCTTGGTCGTTCGAAATCGAGATGATTTTATTGCGGAAAAGACGGGCTTTAATACTTTTATAAAAAAAGAAAAAATCAACACAAAAGACATAATTTTATAGACATCACATGATTAAATTAGTATGAAATAAATTTAATTTAATTTCGTCATTTTTTATTTTATGGTTTCAATTTTGAATTTGTGAAGAATAAAATTGGTGTTATTCTCAAAATCTTAATTTTGAGCTAGATATATATTTTGGGGCAGATATTTACTATTTTTTACGGGGGAAGAATACGAGGGTTTTTTGTTATCCGGACTATTGTTTTTTGTGACTTACCGAATCTCTTTTAATATTCGATACATATTCTACCATATCATATATCAAAATTTGTTAGTTTATGTAGTTCTTTATTGTCTTTAATATTCTTTAATCTTCGTATTATCCTCTTATTTTTTTATTCATGTGTCATTTTTTTTTTTGAATTTTTGTATGAACTATTCTATGTAATATAATATTTTGAAAAATAATAATAATAAACACATAGACTATACGAGACAAATAATATCAGTAGTAGCGAGACTTGGATTTGAAGAAAACTTTTCAAAAAATTTATATGAATAAACTTATTTTTCAAAAAAAGTAGATAGACATACAGACTACAGTATTTAAAGCTTTGGATGTGGATGGAAGTTTGAGAAGCAAATGCAAGTTATCGGCTGGAGTAGTTAAAAGTTGATCGGAATAACTACAGCTTGATTCTTTTGACGGTTGTGATTTGGTTTGACTTTTGGTTTTCAATCTCAGGTCTGCTGTCTTATTCTAACACCGGTTAGCTGCCGACGTTTACTATGCAACTTGGTTAATTCAACCACCATTGTCCAATTTAATTTGGAAAAAGATCGATCTTTTTATAAATAAAAACAATATTTTAATTCAAATTACACATAATAGAGTTAAATATGTAACATTTCGTTTTGACCAAAGTTACATACCATATCATATAGTCGACTATGAAATTAATAGAGAGTTATTGATTTTAGTGTTAGAAGCTATTATTTATTATTTATTATTTATTATTTATTAAATTATTATAGGTGAAGCTATTTCCTCCATCAATTTTTTTATTTCTTCCATAAATAAAAAGAATTATTTCTTTTATAAAGGAAATAACATATTTACCATTTTCTTTATTTTTATTCCAAAACCATTGATTATCCAGCGACTCCATCGATTTCTACCACTATCCCCACTATCTCTATCATAATAACTTATACACACCCAACCAGTCCTATTAGCTTCTCACATCAATCCCCCATAAACCCTAACCCTACCCTAGCCACTATAAAGGCGGTCTTCTCTTCAAGATTTCTCTTCTAATCTTGAAAAACAACAAACCATAGCCAACTACTCGATTTCTCTTTTAATATTGACAAAAAATGGCAGTCTCTCTCGAATTGGTGTAAGGTATTAATCATTTGTTATTTTAAAAAACAACAACACTTAAAAATGCACCGTTGTTTATTGAAACAGATGAAATGCACCTAATTCCGAGACGACATCTCGGAATTAGGTGCGTTTTGTTTATATAAAAAATACCGGATTCTGAGGTGCTCTCTTGGAATCGGGTATTTTTTTAATAAAAAAATGCACCTAATTCCGAGCTGCCGTTTCATAATCATGTGTTTTTTTCTTTAAAAAAGCACCTGATTCCTAACTACTCTCTCGGAATTAGTTGTTTTCCGCTAAACCCTGCACAAATCGGGTTTTTTGAAAATACGTTTTTTTAACAGAGATTCTCAAGTTACATGAATGTAAAACTAAAAAACAAGATTAAATTATCTTGTTGGTTGATTAAGTGATGTTCTCCGGTGTTAAATCTTTAGTTTGGGTGTCTTCCTCTTCTATGATTAATCTTTAAGAAATTTGAAGTTTTTTTTTGTTTTTAGGGTTTAATTTTAGAAGTTAAATCATATATATTGGGTTTAATTTGGCTAAATCAAGTGTTTGTTGATATAAGGGTTTCATAATGGTTAATGGCATCAAGTGATAAATTAGAAGGTAAAATGAGGATAAAATAGTAAAAACAAGTCATAAGTTTTTTTTTTTCATTTTAAAATATAGAGGAAATAAAAAATGTGATGGAGGAAATAGTTTCACCCAATTATTATTTTATGGAGGATCAAGCTAAGTTTAGCCAAGTAAAATTTAATTCCATTCTATTGCAACTGTATTTAGAACTCTTTGTTTTCGATAGTGAAGAAATCTTATGCCCATATTCTTCCATCAAATTAAGTCTTTTTTATTTAAATTTTATTAGGTTCTTGATTTATTAAGTTATTTAAGTATTGAATTATATGTTTGTTGTTGGTTGAGTTGAATTTGTTGAGAAATAGATGGATTGATGTTAAGGTTTATGAATTAGGATTCAATTTTGGGGTAGCTATGGTAGAAATCTAGGAAGTAGTGTTCATCTTCCTCGTCAGAATCAGGAGGAAGATGAAAATGGCACAGATGGTGACGTCCTTGTGCACTATTGGAGTGTAACTTTTGCAATGATGTGCACAACACATGCACCATAGGTGTTCATTCGATGCACCTATGGTGCACGACATTTTCTTTTTTCCTAATAGTCTTTAAACGTTTTCAAATTTTTTATTGAATGTTCCAGCTTATTAAGTTTTTTTCGTTAAAGAAGTTGATATTATGAGGGTGGATCATCTAGATAGGTTGCATAATCACCACCATTTTCAAGTCATTGTTCACCACCACTAGCGCATCTTTCACCACCATCATCTCATCGTTCACCACCAGTGCATCATGCACCACACTCAGATGTGGCTACCGGTAACGCCGACGTTGGTGACGTTACATCATGAGTTCCTGGAGCAGGAGGAGGAGGAGGAGGACGTTACGACTCACAGAGAGGAGCACATAAAGTTGTTTGTATTATTAGAATGTAACAAAATGCTGTTTTTTAACTAGAAGGAGCACGAGACATTCAACACTTGCGTTGGAAGTGTAAGTTTTTAATTGTTAAATGCAAATTTTAACTAATATCTATTTTGTTTATTAAGTGTTGATTTGTTACTTAATATTTTTGTTTACAACCACGTAAAGCATGTAATTAAGTGTCTAACTTGTTCGATTTGAAAGCGACTGATTATTTGACCAAAGTTATGTTACGTTTTCTGGAGGAATAAATCATTCTAAAATAGAAAGTACTGAAGAGTATTACTTTAACTGAAGGATATGATTTTGAATAAATTTTTATGTTACTTTAAATTATCCATGTTTCTTTTTAGTGCTTTTTCAAAATTTTAACGCGGTAACATAATTATAATACATTAAACAACTAATTTTAAATTACATATTCAATACAATAACATAAATCGAGTACAATAAATTAGTACATTATTACACAAATTCATCTAAATCGGTTACTGATGTATTGACGGTGATAGGCTTCCGACCGTCAAACTCTTCATATATTATGTAAGCAACATAGTAATGGTAATTCCCAAGTTGATGTGTCATTGTTATGTAATATTGTCCATGTAGGATGTATCCGTGCACATGGACAATGGTAAGCTATATACACATATAAAAAAGGATGCATATGGCTAATAATAATAAAAAACATCAAAGTAAGATAAAATACTTACATAAACAATGGTTATTATTAACAAAATGAAATCTGATTTCCACCCTTTTAGACATCGGATGGACGCACCTTGAAGTGGTATAAAAGTGTAACTGCAATGCATCGACTCTGATTATGGTACAAAAGTCATAATGCACGGGAAGGCCTTGTTGCAATTGCTATCCCATCTCCGACATTATCATCCAATAAGATATATCGGTTGGTACTCCGAAATAGTGTATACTTTCATCAACCTTAAATATATTTTTTACCGTTGTATATCTTGTTATAAACGTCAAGTTTATCTATAAATTCGTAATAAAGGCGTATCCATGTGTCGATTAGAGTTTTGAATAACTTAGAAAGATAGAAAGAAAAAGAGACAATAAAAAGTAAAAATAGTAGGTGATGAGTCCGGATTTTATTGACACTCTTTATGAGAACCGGACAGGAGCAATTCGGACAACACCCACCCACTGAACTATCCGAAGTGAACTAATGTACTAAAAACTTAATCACTACATGACTAAGCTAATTAATTGCTTGCTTAAAACTAATGGGTCTTTGAACTCGACCTGAATCCATAAGTCAACCCGAAAGCCCATGTGGCCCACAATTAAGGGTATAAATACCCAACCACTTTCATTTAATGAGGGTAATGAAAATTAAATACAACCAGACAGCTCTAATCTCTAACTACAAACTACCCAAACATTAAATACCCTTGAAACATTACAAAACAACTGACTAAATTACCCTCAGACCAAAATTATCCACACCAGTAGGAAGTAAGAGATGATGTATTATTCATTGTTATAAACGTTATTTATAGATGTATAAAATCTCCAATACTGAAATATAATCATCTTATTACAATCAATAGTATATTATATTTATTATATATTTTACTCATATATTTGACTAGATACTTATGATAGATTTTTAGACTAATCTTTATGATATATATTTTTATACTTGTTTTTTAGCATGATCAAATTTTGATTCTATGTCGAAGCCAAATGTTCTTGCCCTATGACTATGTTTTGAACCAAACTATAAAATAGTTATGGCTAGACTCATATAAGCCATGAAGTCTGTTGATTTTACCTTTGATGGGCTCAATTTTACTTTAGCCGGACAAACTTTGAAGAAGTCTCCTGATTGGTACGTGCTAGACACATATGTTCTTGCCTCTTAAAAACCATTCATCAACTGGAAACTCTCATGAGGATAAAATGTATATTTTGATGAAAGTTAAAGAGTACAAAACAACTAGAAAATTTCTAGATTTGTTGGAATACTTTCCCGAATATTATATACTTTAAATTTACTTCAGCCCACTTATAGATATATAAGAGTAGCCCTCTAGTCCTTTCAAAATATGAAGAAAACTAAAAATAAAAGTAGATAAAGTAAAATAATAATCGTGATCTTGAAACTCAATTTATTAAGGTTTTATATCTTCTATATCCATTATAATCGAAGTTATTCCTTAAATTTTATTGCATAACTGAAGCTTTATTCTTTGTTGTTAATTTTTTTATTTTTTGAATGTGAATTCAAAATATAAATAACTAAAATCAAATAAGAAGATATATACATCTCTCATAAAATAAATATTTGACTTACTACGAGTTTTATGATTTATTAGCCCTCATATTATTATTTTGATGCTTTGAAATTACCATTGACGTTTTAAGAGATTGGGATGATTGTCAGAGCTTGAGCTTAAGAGTGTTGATGACTAGTTTTTCCTCCCTGATTAATTGTTGTTTATTTGTATGAGGTGTATTTAGGCTAATTGAATTTTTTGTGACTACGTTTTAAATCATCCACTCAAACTTATCTTATTTGTTTGCTTGAAAAGTATATTAGCTCCTAAAGTATTGATGATTGTCTTTTAAAATAATCCACTCAAATTTTACTTTTTTTTATTGTTGATTGAGCTTCACGTGTGTATATATTTATTTAACAAAATCAAAGAATAATACTATCTGGAAAAATAATATGGAAGTATAAAATTATGTAAATATTTTTACAGATTATACAACAACACTTCGGTGAAATTTATCAAAAAAATCATGCTTATATAAAAAGCTTTCCACATATGTATTGCGTTTGTATTTTAATAATCATACAAATAAAACTATTTTTGTATGTGCCCAATATATACTTTTAAGTAATTATTTTTATAATATTTTCGTATACAAATCAAAGTTTGAGAAATTTTAAAAATCAATTAGTTTATTTTTTAATGTATTTTTTCTATATTTTTAATATTATATTAATATGTTAACGTTAAATAAATATAGAAATATAACATAAATAATAAATACATAATTTAGATTAATTTTAAACTTAATAAATAAATATGAGATTTATAACGTAAATTTTATACAATTATGAATTAGTTTACTCTCAGGTTTTTATTGTTGGGTAATTGGCATATATAATAACAGTTTTAAGAGATTAAAGTTGAAATAAAAGCATTAAAAATCAAAGATAATTATATAATAATGTAGTTGGAAATAGCAAATCAAAATCACGTGGTATTTATTGGTTAATATACTTTTCGAGTGATGTTTAAAGCTAAGAACTAAATATTACGTCAAATTACAATATGTGCAGTTGTGCAACTTTCGAAGCTTGACTTGTCACCATATTTATGTTTGACACAGTGTTCATGCCACGGTATGGGTAATTGTGTGGCTCGTGGGCCGTGGCTTATAGCCATGTTTGTGTTTGACATAGTACTCAGGCCACAATATGGGAAATTGCATACCCCGTGAGGAGTGACTTATAACCATTTTTGCGTTTGGCACGGTGGTTAGACGATAGTATGGGAAATTGTATACCTCGTAGGGCGTGACTTATCACCATGTTTACGTTAATTGGGTGTGTGGTCTCTTACTATTTTCAAAGATTAGTTTTCCTTATAACTATGTTTGTTTTTTTAACTTAAGTTTTTTATATATTTTTAACTAGATCGTATTTATTTTATGCCAAGGCCGTCATATTTTTTCCTCCTCATAATTTACGCCATCAATATATATAATCTGAATGAAAATTTTATCAAGCTTTTGAGTATTCCAAGTACAAAAGCATTTAGAGTACTTAGGCTGAAAATTTTGGCACTGTATGACTTCTACAACCGCGCTAAATAAAAAATTAACTTTTCAATTTCTTCTACTTCATTCTAGCTTTTCATTTCTTTTCTTTACTTTCCCTCTTTATTTCTTTGGAGCTGAAAACCTAGATTCCTAGAGCTTAATGATGAAGATCAATAGTTGAGACTCGATCTGTGAGAGTCCTTTTGGATGGAATTTTAGCAGGCAATTCTTTTGTATGATTCAATAAGGCTTGTTTTTTTATAGATGCTTATTCTTTTGAATCTCGTTCAAGATTTCTATAAATAACTTCCTCAGATAAAATCTGGATTAAAAACCGTTTATATTTTTTCATATTCGTTCTTCTATCTACAATGACAGTTCAAATATATGATTATTCTCCTAGTTTCTTTTATAACTTTCCATCTATTGAGGTTCATTTATGTAAAATTTATATGTTCTACAATAAGACAAAGTCAAGTAAAGGTACCTACTTAAGCAAATGTTAGTAATAAGATATACTTTTTATATCATTAATTAAGAGATATAAGAGAAGATATATTAATCCTTGAGATTTTTAATGAATGATAAATATTAAGACTTAAGAAGAAATCGGTAAAGCTTTAACCGGTAGAGCTTTAGTGAACTTACCAAAGCACCTCAGGTAAAGCTTCGTCAGCTTATGATAAATATAAACTAAGTTTATCTTTTTATTAATAAACTGTATCAATCAGTCCTCTATCCTTAGGTACCCTACATCTAGACTTTCAAGTAATGTAATAGCTCTTAGTTGAGAATGAGTCTAATTTTGGTTGAAACCGAGTCTCCTTTTTCATTTTAGAGTCCATTTAGAAAGTCAATCGGCTGCTTGATTCTGTTCCCTGTAGATGTGTCTTATAGTCATGTTAGAAGTTATCAAATTCCTACACCATTCAATAAGAGAGACCAAGAACCATGATGTTTTATTTTCCATGAGAAATTCAATAAGAATAACAAAATTTGATTCCATGTTAAGGTGTTTGATATCGTTTTCCATACAAATAAGTAATCCATCTAATAGACACATGCATTCCATAATTATAGGAGTTTCCTTGCCATAGGTTTTATCATATGCAACTATTATATCACCCTGATTATCTCTTATAAGACCCTCGTCACTTGATTCACGAGACAGACAACAAGAACCATCTATGTTTACCTTATACTTGTCTCTAAGTGGGAAATTCCATTTAAGAGATAAACTTGTTCTAGGCTTGTTTAAGTGTTTGATACATCCTAATTTTGTATCCACTTTTAAATTTTTGATCCAATAAGATGATTAACACAATCTAAACTCGAGGTTATTTACTTAATATGATCTATGATAGATTTGGCTGTAATTTTTAAATTATGGAACTTAGCTTTATTCCTACATATCCATAAGACCTAACATATTATCGAAGGTAGAATTGCTCTCATATGGAAGTCTTTATCTATAGACCAATACCAACTTCTAATAAGATGAGAGATTTTCATATTCCTCCCAATTAAGATACCAAATAAACATGCAAAATACTTTTATACTTCCCAAATTGTATTACATTATACAAATAAGTGACTATTTGATTTTATACCTCCACAAAATTGACATTTGGAGGGCAAGATAGATTTCTTTTCCTATAGCATAGTATCAACTTGAATCCAGTTGTTAATAAGCCTTTATAAAAGCAAAGAACACCTTTTAAGTATTGTGTTATTCCAAATTCTCTTGAAGATAATATATTTTTCACTTTGGTTTCAAATGTTGTTCCATGTATCATTTAAGTTAAATTCACCATTTGCTGATAATGTCAACTTCAGTACATCAAATTATGATTCTTTTATTAAAAGTATATTTTATATTTTCAATATATGATTTGAGAACAACAGTCTTTAGTTTCTCCAAAGTACATCATCCTTCATTCTATTAGTTTTTAATTTTTATTCCCTTGATACCAGTGGTTGCTCTCTATTAGAAAGAAGAATAAAAGATTTTGTATCATACCATTTTTCAATCTATAAATCTATATATTCTCTACCAATATGCTAATACGCATAACATTCTCCAATATCAGTGATGTTTAAATATCACACCTCATCTTTGTCTTGAGGCAGTATTTGATCTTTAAGAAATAAAATGTATGATTGACACGAATCAGTAGAAGTATCAACATGTATTAAATGAACATTCATGAAGTATCACCATAGAGTTTCCTTCCAAACAACCAAATTTTACATTACTATTTTCTACGTGAGGTACTTGTTACTTGTTCAAAAGTTGCTTTTTAAAAACTTTTTTCCATTTTCTTACTAATTTCAAGTATTCTTTTATCTTGTCTTTTTTTTTATATCAAACATTTGAGAATATGATACTATACCCCCCCTCCCCACAAATATGAGCCAAAATGTTATTCCAGTAAAAATATGCTTCGTATTATGCTTTATGTTGGTGGTGTTAAAACCAAACTTAATATATTTCTTTATTTCTTCCATAGACAACGTAATCAACATAATTCCATAATTACTCATACTTAAAGATCCATCTGTTTGTACAGTCCATTATATATTCTTGAGTATACCCTCACTTAATTTTTAACTTTCACTATACACCCTATCCTCTTGAAATTCATTTATGAAATCTGTTATTGCATGTGCCTTGATTTCTATTTATGCTTCAAACTTTATGTTATATTCACCAAGTTCGACAGACCATCTTGTTAGAAGACCTAAAATATCTGATTTTGCAAAATAGTTTTTAACGGAAATAAAGTTTGTATAATTATCACATGATTTTGAAAGTATAACCGCGGATAGCTAATTTTTCTAAGCCCAAATATCTTATTTCAGTATCCACAAGACTTTCACTTATGTAATAGATGGGACTTTAAATTCTATTATCCTCTCTAAAAAATAAACTCACTGTTATACTGGAAATGAAAAATATAAACACAAACTTTCTTCTTCAAGAGGTGTTAAAATAATCTCACTAAATATCATATATTTTTTGAATATGTCAAAAGAATTTCCACACTCGTCATTTCATTTAAAATTTCTCTTTTTAATACTTAAAATATGCCTGATTATTATGTGGCATTTTTATATGTTTTGAGATAAAACAATAAGACGACCTGTTAACTTTTGAAATTCTTTGATTAATTTTTATGAGGTCATAGTCAAAACTACTTCTAAGTGTGATGGCTCAGCTCCAATACCTTTTTACAGATGATATAACCAATAAAATTTATGGCTCCTACAACAAAGGAACATTTTAGTGGTTTTAAATTCAAATTACGTTTTCTTAAATAGTTGAATGTTTCAGTCAATGTCATTAAATGTTCTTCTTCAATCTTAATTTTTATGATCATGTATTCAATATAAGCTTCTAATTTTTTTCTTAATTGATTGATAAAAATATGGCTGACAAGCCTTTAATAGGTTTATCCACCATTTTTCAATCCGAATGACTTTACCTTGTAACAATATAATTTGTGTTCTGTTATGAAGTCAGTACTCTCTTCATCATTGAGATGCACCTTAATTTGGTTATAACATGAGTTCATCTCCATGAAAGGTAATACTCCATATTATGTCATTAAATCTACCAGATCGTCAATACGAGGTAGATAAAATACTTTTTTCGACATGTTCGATTTAAATCAGTGTAATCAATATAAACCTTTCATTGCCCATTACTTTTATTAACAAAATCTGGATTTTCCATCCAAGTTGGGTACTTTATTAATACTCTAATATGACCAAACTTCAAAAATATATCCACATTGTTTTACTATTGTTTCATATTTATTCTTAGAAAAAGATATTGTTTTTTCAAAATTGGTCTTCCTCTATTATCCATAGCTAATCTATTACATCATTTATGCTCCATGCAGAAATATCCACATTTGATTTCAAAAATTCAATCAATTCATCTTTGATTTTTTTAAATATTTCTCAATGAACATTACTTTTAAAATACTAATTTCCTCATTTGTTGTCTCATCCAATAATTTGATTATACGAACTACCTCTATAGGATCATCAATATCTTATTTATCAATTATCATCAAAGGTTTACTAGATTTTACTGGCTCGTCGTTTTTCGATGGGTTCTATGATTGTTATATGATAATAGTTTTTAGAGACATAGAAACTGAATAACACTCCCTTGATACTCGATCGATTTCTATGATTACTACAACTTCTCTTCCCACAAATTATTGCATTAATGATATGATGAAGTTATTGCTTCAATTTTTTTAAGAATGACATTGTATGAGCCAAGTACATCCACCAATATAAATAAATTTGTCAATGTTTTCTCCATACTGTCATATCCCACAATAACTGGAAGCTCCACTTCTTCTAGCCATACCTCAGTCCATCATATAAGGATTGAACTTCTCTCGCATATCACCTTCAAGAATATTATGTGACAGAAGAGACTCTGCAAGAGTGTATACAACTAGTTTTTGTCTTTTAAAATTTTATGAGTCCGAATTCGAAGAGCACCCCGGAAGGGTAGTCCAAAGTAAAACTCCCCGAAAATCGGACAGACTCCAAGACTATAATTCGAACAGGACTGATTGAACCGGACAGGTGATTTTGAACACTGCAAGCATAAGGCAGTTCGAACTATGACTAAAGTACTAAAATACCTAAACACTATCTGACTAAGCTGTCTATTCACTTACTTAAAACTTGTGGGTCTTTAAACATGACCCGGGTCCACTAAACTTGACCTGAAAGCCCATAAGGGCCCAAATTTCACACTATAAATATCCAACCACCAACATTAACTATGGGTAAGAAAAATTAACTGCTGCCAGGCTGCTTAATTCTCTCTCCACCCTTGAAACACTTTGAAACACCCTGAAATATCTTAAAACACCCTTAAACACCACCACACCACCGTGAAACACCCTTACGCCGCCTTAAAACTCCACTTAAAATTACCAGCCTACCCTCAGGCTACTTTTATCCTCACCAAATTGGCGACCACAGTGGGAGGCGACGGTGCCTGAATCAAACATTCAAAACCAAGTAAAAGAATTCTGTCCGAATGAATCCGGATAATCCAGAGCTTCCACCAGCTTTGCTCGAAGTGGTGGAAGAGAACGATGAATATACTGTCCAGGAGCGTGACAGGTTGAGGGTTGAAATAGAAGCTCTGAGGGCTGAGAAGGCCAAGATGGGCATGAAGGAAAAGTCCAAAGCATTAGTTGCTCATCGCTCTGATAACCCTCGAGAGCATGAGGCTTCAAAGACTCATGTGAGCACTAAAAAGACACATGCCAGTTCTAAAAAGTCTCACCGGTCCAAGCCTGTGGAGAGTTCTGACTCAAGTTCAGAATCTTCGGACAGCTCTTCGGACAGTGAGGGGAATGAAAAGTCCTTGTCCTCCAGCAGTGACGAAGGGCGAACCAGGAAAAAACAAAAGCAAGTTAAAAAGTATTCCAGAAAAAGAGACCACCATGGAAGAATGAAAAGACACATTGGGAAAGGATCATCTCACAGCCGGCGACATATAGACCGGATGCTGGTGGATCCATTTGCCTTCCATGATGAGCCAGGTATCTTTGCAACACCTAATGAGGATACCGTGTTCAGTCGTGGAAGGAATTGGAGGCAGTCTCCACTGTCTTCTAAAATCCTATCCGGAAACCTCCCCAAGAGGTTCGATAGCACCAAAATGGAGAAGTACGATGGTAGTACTGATCCAGACAATCATCTGGAGCAATTCAAGAACTTCATGATGAACTTTGATGATGATGATAAACTACTCTGCAGGGCATTCTCCCAGTCCTTTACGGGGAGTGCTCTGAAGTGGTACAACAGCCTTCCTCAGGGTTGTATCAGAGACTTCGATACCTTTTGGGTGGCCTTTCGAAGGCAATTTGTGGGGAGTAAGGAGCTCAAGGGCAATGGAGATACCATAATCCATTGTGCCCAAGAGCCAAATGAATCATTGAAAGAATACATAAGTCGTTTTGTGAACACAAAGAACGGGCTGGCTGATTGCTTTGAACAAGTGGCAATAGCATCCCTGAGACAAGGTTTGAACCCGGGCAACCTGGCCGATTCAGTAACAAGGAAGAAAGCCATGACCTGGGGTGGATTGCTGAATCAAGTCGGCAAGCAAATAAATGTTGATGAAACAAAAAAGACCAGGGTGCACAGGCAGGTGAGATCCACCCCGGTGACACCAACTCCCAATCCAAACCCGTCCGGAAACAAAGCTAGAGAAACCGGACAGGGGCATGGAAGAGGAAAAGCTCAGTCTCAACCAGCTGCTCCTGCACAAAGTCAACAGTCTAGAAACAAAAGGGGGCCGTGGGTCCAACCGGAGTGGTTTGCAGAGCTCAAAGAAAGTGTGGCAACCATTTTCGAGAAAACTAAAGATGAAGTACACTACCGGAGACCGGCAACCTTGCAGTCTCCCAGAGAACATCGAAACAATTCTTTTTGTCAATATCACAATGATATTGGCCATACTACTGATGATTGTATAGCCTTGAAACAAGAGGTTCAGAACTTGATTGAAAGAGGGAAATTGGGTGCATACGTCAAAAGAAGAGGAGGCAATAGGCCTGACAACACTCACCGGGCTGGTCCGGTTAATGCTGCCCCAGAAGGGGCTATGGTGATCATTGAAAGGTTTGATGTGGAATCTGAATATTTGGATCCTGATCCAACAAGGAACAGAGTGGGTGCAATAGAGGAGCGTTCTAGGACGGTCTCCGGGCTCATTGAATTCTTTGAGTCCTTGACAATTTTCGGAGGGGATACTGTAACGGCTCCTACCACTTCATCAAGAAAAAGGCATGTCCATAATTTGGCTACCCAGCTAGAGGGGGGCATGACCTCATATCAATCGTCAAGTTTATTCCCATTCATTGTCTTTGATGGGGATGATTTGAGAGACATTGCTGGCCCTCGTGAAGATGCTGTTGTTATAGGAGCATCAATAGGGGGCAATGAGATAAGGCGAATCCTGGTAGATACTGGGAGCTCTGCCAATATCCTTTTCCTTGATACTTACAAGAAAATGAAAAATCCAGCTGTGATTCAAAAGTCAGACCGATCGATTGTAGGCTTCACGGGCAGCTCAGCCGATGTAATCGGTGAGTTTGAAGAAGAAGTTTTGTTGGGCAGAGGCCCATTCAAGAAAACAGTCCGAATACTTTTCATTGTGGTGGATTGTCCCACTTGCTATAATGCCATTCTAGGGAGGTCTTGGCTCTCTAGGATGCATGCAGTGGCTTCGACGGTCCATCAGTGTCTAAAATATGCTGTTCAGGGGCAGGTTGGGGTTGTCCGGAGCAGTCAAAAAGTTGCAAGAGAATGCTATGCCACTTCCTTGGCTCCACGAACGCTGGGGGCAGTCCGTATGAATGACCAATAGCAGTTTGAGGGCCTGTCTGGGGGTGAGGGTGAAATTGATGACCCCAGAGAGACCCCCGGAGTGTTGATCCCAGTTGAAGAGGTTGAGACACACTGCTTAGAAGAAGGGAAATTTGTCAAGATAGGGTCCAAAATGCCACAAGTGTTGAAAGAAGAGATGTTAAAATTCTTAAAAGACCATCAGCATGTCTTTGCTTGGTGCAATGCTGATGTTACTGGAGTTCCATCAGAGGTGATTTCCCATCACCTATCTATCCGGAGAGATGTGGCACCTGTGGTGCAAAAGAGGAGAGCTTTCTCAAAAGAAAAGGCTGATGTCATTGTACAAGAGGTTGACAGACTCACAAAGATGGGGCACATTAAAGAATCTCAGTATCCTTTGTGGACTGCCAATCCGGTCTTGGTAAAAAAGAAAAACGGTAAATGGCGAATGTGCATTGACTTCACTGATCTCAATCGAGCTTGCCCAAAAGACTTGTATCCGGTTCCCCGGATAGATCAGTTGGTAGATTCTACTTCTGGGAACAAGCTACTCTCCTTTATGGATGCTTTCTCCGGGTACAATCAAATCCAGGTGGATCCAAAAGATCAAGAGCATACCACTTTTGTTACTGATAGAGGATTACACTGCTACAAGGTGATGCCTTTTGGTTTGAAAAATGCTGGGGCTACTTATCAAAGGTTAGTCAATAAAGCATTTGCTGATCAAATTGGAAGAAATATGGAGGTTTACATTGACGATATGATGGTGAAAAGTGTGGATGAGCAGCTACACTTGTCCGACCTCCAGGAGACTTTTGCCAACCTGGCCAAGGTAAATTTAAAGTTAAATCCTGAAAAATGTGTGTTTGGAGTGCAGTCCGGGAAGTTCTTAGGGTACATTATAAGTGAGCATGGAATCCAGCCCGACCCGGACCAACTCAATGCTTTGTTTCAAATGGAGCCTCCTCGAAATGTTAAAGAAGTGCAGCGGTTAACGGGGAGGTTAGCAGCTTTGAACAGGTTCATCTCTAGGTCTTCGGACAGATGTGCTCCTTTCTTTCAAACTTTGAAAGGTGCAAAGGGGTTTGAGTGGACACCACAGTGTAATGAGGCGTTCAATGAAATTAAGAAGCATCTGTCCTCTCCGAAGACTTTATTCAAACCAATCGATGGGGAGACTCTATTTGTGTATCTGGCTGTTTCAAGTTGTGCCATCAGTGTTGTGTTAGTTAGAGAGGTTGATGGGTATCCTCACCCAGTATACTACATCAGCAAAAGCCTGATTGATGCAGAACGCCGTTACTTGAAACTCGAGAAACTAGCATTGGCCTTGGTGATAGCTGCGAGAAAGATGAGGCCTTATTTTCAGGCTCATCCTATCGTTGTCCGGACATCCTTCCCTTTAAAGAATGTCCTTCAAAAAGCAGACATTTCAAGCAGAATGACAAAGTGGTCAGTAGAGTTGGGGGACTTCGACATAGACTTTGCTCCTCGAACAGCAGTAAAAGCTCAAGCTGTGGCTGATTTTCTGGTCGAATTCCATTCTGATAGGGACTCAGAACAATCTGCTGATTCAAAAGACAAAAAAGTGTGGATTGTCCGAACAGATGGAGGATCCAGTGCCATAGGATCTGGGGCAGGAATATGTCTTACTTCCCCCTATGGGGACAACATGTTCCAAGCTATTTGTTTTGCTTTTAGGGCGTCCAATAACGAGTCCGAATACGAAGCAGCTATAGCTGGGTTGAAATTGGCTTATATCTGTGGAGCAAAAAGGGTCAAACTGCTAAGTGACTCCCAATTGCTTGTCCACCATGCCTTGGGCTTATCAGAAGCTAGAAAAGAACAATTGATCAAATATTTAATTCTCTTGAAAAATGAGGCAATGAAGTTTAAGGCTGTTGCCTATGAGCATATTCCCCGGGCAGAGAATGAGCTAGCAGACTCATTGGCAACAATAGCATACACGGAGTCCTATCCATGGATCCATGTGCTTGAAAGTCCTTCTATCCAACTTGATGAAGGGGAAAAAGAAGAAGTCTTTGAAATACAAGTGAATGAGCCTCAGGATTGGAGGTCTCCTATTATACAATATCTGTCCGAAGGCATCATACCTTTGAATAAATCACAAGCCAGAACTCTAAAACACAAAGCTCGTGGTTTCATCATGGTTAGGGAGGTCTTATACAAGAAATCCTATAGCAAACCTCTCCTACGCTGTTTAGGAGATCATGAGTCACAAATGGTTCTCTCCGAATTACATGATGGTGAGGGATCAACCCATTGTGGATTTAGAGCATTAACAAGAAGAGTGCTTCTCTCCGGATATTATTGGCCATCAATAATGAAAGATGCTAAGGAGTTGGTGAGAAGGTGTGACCCATGTCAGAGGTACAGTAATGAAATTCATGTGCCAGCCATTCCTTTGGAGTCAATCTCTGAGCCTATCCCCTTTGCTCGATGGGGATTAGATTTAATTGGACCTCTTCCTATGGCGTCCGGAGGGCGTAAAACCATAATCGTAGCCATTGACTACTTCTCGAAATGGATAGAAGCAGCCCCCTTGGCAGGGACAACATCAAAGGCTGTTATAAAATTCATTCTATCCAACATATGTTGCAGATTTGGTGTCCCTCAGAAAATAACAACAGATAATGGGCCACAGTTTGAAAACAGAGAAATGGAGAGCTTCTGTGCCTCAAGGGGTATTCAGCACTGCTTTTCTTCACCATTCCACCCACAAGCCAATGGGCAAGTTGAGGTGGCTAACAGAACAATATTATCCGGCTTAAAGAAAAATCTCGAAGGGGCTGCTGGGAAGTGGCCTAGTTATTTACAAGAAGTCTTGTGGGCCTACTGGACAACGCCTGGGGCTGCCACACAAGAATCACCTTTTGCCTTGGTCTATGGGATGGATGCAGTAGCTCCCATAGAGAAGACACTCCCCTCTTTTCGTGTTCATAACTTCTCCGGACAGGCTAATGAAGTAGCAATCAGAAATCAGCTTGATTTGATTGAAGAAAGGCGAGTAAAAGCTCATCTTAGAATGGCACACTATCAGGGCTTGATGAGAAGCAGGTTTGCTTCCAAGGTTAAAAGAAGGGACTTTCAACCAGGAGATAAAGTATTGAGGAAAGTTTTCTTACATACCAAGGAAAAACTCTTCGGAAAGCTGGCCCCAACTTGGGAGGGTCCGTATACTGTGGTTGAAAGAATCAAGCCTGGCACATACTGGCTGGAAGACAAAGATGGTAGGGTTTTAACTCACCCTTGGAATATTGAACACCTTCGAATGTACTTAGAATAAAATCTATGTAAATATTTACTTGTTTGAATATCCATGTAAATATTTGGGGGCATACCACTTCCTCTCTTCGGCGCCACGAAGAGCTTTCAATAAAACTTGGAGCCTTCTTAAACAATTTTCTAAGTTTTTACAAAATTCTGTTGATTGCCATACTACCCGGACTGAAAGATCTAAGGGCTATTTGAATTCTAGCCAGAGAAATTAAACACTCTCACAATATGAACTACTTAAACAAACTGTGGAATAAGAGAGAGGTTGTGCAAGATAAAACATTCATTCGATAAACTTAAAGTTGCCTTGGCCTTCCAAGGACTTTTTAAACAAGTTTTAAACATAATACAAAAATCTGTCCGGTTAAAACGGACAGTATCACGAAAAAGGTGCCTTGGCCTTCCAAGGACTTTGGTTCGAACAAAAAGTTAACAAAATAAATTACTAACTAAGGTGGAGCCTTTGAGGATGGCTCACCCTCATCTTTTCCCTTGGTCTTGATATCACTTTTTTCCTCAATGACCTTCTTGCCTTTGGGGTCAGTTTCTTCTTCACCCGGACTCTCTCCGGTTTCCTCCTCGTCACCAGATGAAGATATATCAGTATACCCTTCATCAACCATGGTCCAATATGGAAGATCATCATCATCCACATAACGCCATAAGTCCCCAAGTCTCCTCTTCGGGAACTTCTCATGAAATAAAAGGACCATGTCGGACTTCACCTTCTCAATCAATAATTCCTCACTCCGTATCATCTCCTTGGCATAAGCATTGATTTTGGCCTTGATCATGGCCTCTTGATCCTTCACCAGGGCAGCTTTCTCACCAATAGCCTGAGTCACTGCATTCTCCAAAGCAAGTTTGTCAGTAGTCAGATTGGTGACAATCTTCTCTTTTGCTGCAGTCTCATCTTTTGAGGTTTTCAAGTCCTTCTCCAACTCGGACAACTTAGCCCGGAGATCTTCTAGGGTTTTCTCTAAAGAGGCAACTTTTGTGTTGCTTTCATTTTTACTCTTCTTCAGCTGTTCGTTCGACTCCTTAAGCAAGTCAACCTGGGTAGTGGCACCCCGGAGGTCATCGGACAGTTTCTCCTTCTCAGACTTAAGCTCCTTAATGGTTTCCGCCTGACTCCGGACTTGCCTTTCCAGGGTGAGCACAGGTTGCACGTTGCTAAGGAGGGAGTGAGCTATAATGTCCCTTTCGCTGGAAACCAAGAAAGTCTTGCCATTAAAGTTCACTGTGTTGGAACTACTTGGAGGAACGTATGGCCCAGCAAACTCATCTCTTGACAGACCAAGAAAGTAATCACCTAGAGGACCCAGGCCGGTGACATCCACTTCGTCCATATTGATCTCTCCCCTTTCAATCTCATCAGTATGGAGTTCCCTTGGAATCCCTTCATTAAGATTTTCTGGGATCTCCTCAGCTAATGTAGGATCAATTGGGAAAGTAGGCTCCGGATCCCGGACATCGAACTCTTCTTCTTGAGAAGTCTTCTTCTTTTTTACTTCTCTGTCAGCACTATCGCTTGCTTGCTTGCGAGTTCGTTTGGAGGCCCTTAGAGGTTTTGGGGGAGTCTCTCCGTGTCTCTTACTTTCCACTTCTACCACTTGTAGAAGATTTGCATCAACTTGAGCTGGGACTGGCACCTCTGTGTCAGTTGGAGCCTTTTTCTCCGTATCCACTGCCGTTTTCCTCCCTTTCTTCTTCTGGCCCTTCATTTTACTTGGGGCTTTGGCCCGAAGAGGGAGGAAAAGGGTCCCATCTAGCTCGTGTGACCTTCTTAGCACTATGTCATCATCAGGAGGGGTGGAGAACTCCTCCCATGTTAAATCTCTCCGACCTGTGGTGTTCCACAGGTGAGATCTGGCTAAGTTTCCCGGAGTGAAAGCCTTGTGAAACCGGTTCTCCTAGTTCTCTGCGGCCCATGCGTTTATCTTGCCACATGTAACCTGTCCGGCTTTCGTATAGTCTCCGAACTCTTTTGGCAGTTCTGGCAAAACAAAAGAATAGTTAGTTAGTGAAAGCTTAAAGAAGGGAAGATTCGAATAGAAACTTAAAGAAAGAACTTACGATCACTTCTCCATCTACTTCGAAGAAGGCTAGGATTCTCCCCGACTTTAATCTTTTTACCATTCTCCCATGAGCCACTTATAAACAAGAATTGGCTCCTCCATTTATTCTCCGAATCTAGGAGATCATCGACGGCTTTCAGGTTGTTCCCCATGTTAAAGTGGTAAAAGGGGAACTGGTGGTGTTTGCACAGACTGGCAACAGCAGCGAACTCTTCCATTGGAAGAGGAATTCCGGACAGCCTGGATGCCATAATGCATGACATCAAGGTGTACCATCCGTTGGGGCTTAGCTGCGATGGACATAACTTCACTAAGTGGAAATAGCGCACTATTTCTGGATCCAATGGGAACCTGAGTCCCCAATTTAGCAGCTCCGTAAAAAATACGATCTCATTCCTCTTGCAGTCCATCGGGGTCTCCGGATCAATAGGAATTCGGATCTTTACGTTTTCAGGGATCCCCCACTTAGTGCGAAGCCTTCCCAGATCTCTAGTGTGAATAAACGAATATTTGGTTTTCAACAAAGACAGAAGATACTTGGACTCTACCTTGTGGAAGCAGGGCCCAACTCTCCCTTCAAGGCTCTCCGGCAGATCCGGACGCCTTAGATACGAGTCTTCTTTGCCTTTCTTGGCAACAACCATACCGGTTTCAACCTGTCCGGAAGACTCGGACTCAAACCTGACCTCCTCAGTAGAGTCTTCCATCCTTTCCTCCATTACAGTTGGGGGAACTTCTGCAGAAACAGCCCGGGGAGGGATGAAGCTTGGTACAGCTGATCCTCCGGACTGCTGGCTTGATGCATGCTTTTGAGTTCTCGCCTCAGTTTGAGTTTCTGAGGTCGAGGCTTCCTTGGGAGGTAGTGGACTGCTAGCCTCCGGACCGACCGGCCTTTCCCGGAGAGTCCTAACAGCTACCCTTGACTCTGATTCACCAATATTCTTTGAGGAGAGTCCTTTGACCAACCTGCTTGGTCTTTTCATGATCAGCTTGTCTGGGGAATGATCGGAGTCGGACCCCATGGCAATAAAAGTAGATTTCTTCTTGACACTCGTAACAGTAACCCCTGGTTCGACGACAGGAATTGACTCTTGAACTGAAGAGTCTGAAACGATGGGGGAGAGTGTCGTTCGAAAGAGTTTTCTAGGTTTTGTACCTTTCGAAGAAGACGAACCTCTATCAGATTCTTCGATTGAGGTGGCTGGTCTCTCAACTGGCGATGCTGGAAGCCCTGCTGCAATCCTTTTCTCTTTTTCAACCCTTTGAGCTCTCTCTAGTTCTGAAAGATTGAGCCAGCCACCCTTGATTAAAGCTGTTCTTGCTGTGAACATAAAACGATTAAGGAAATCTTAAGGTTTTAGAGAGATGAAGTTTTTGAGTAAAATGGCAAAGTGAAAATGAGACTGTGAAAGATGAATAGTATTTATAGTAAATGTAAAAAAGGGGGTTTGATTCCTAGGAGAATCCGAAAAGTTGGGTAATGATTAAAAGACGGCGCTGACGACATCAAAACCATTTAAAGAAGTTACCTGTTCAATAAAGTGGTGTAATTTTCAAGGTAGAAAAACGGCTGGAGTGACCAACCAGAGGGTGACACGTGTCCCACTACCTCTGACAAAGAACCGTTTGGAATTCGTAACGATTGGGCTGTCCGGACCTGTCTCAACTCTCTTCGAATTGAAAAACCACTTCTCCAATCGGACTGTTTTTCAGTTCTGTAAACAAGGACACTTGTTCAAATACCTAAAAAAGGGGCTCCTGATGAGTCCGAATTCGAAGAGCACCCCGGAAGGGTAGTCCAAAGTAAAACTCCCCGAAAATCGGACAGACTCCAAGACTATAATTCGAACAGGACTGATTGAACCGGACAGGTGATTTTGAACACTGCAAGCATAAGGCAGTTCGAACTATGACTAAAGTACTAAAATACCTAAACACTATGTGACTAAGCTGTCTATTCACTTACTTAAAACTTGTGGGTCTTTAAACATGACCCGGGTCCACTAAACTTGACCCGAAAGCCCATAAGGGCCCAAATTTCACACTATAAATATCCAACCACCAGCATTAACTATGGGTAAGAAAAATTAACTGCTGCCAGGCTGCTTAATTCTCTCTCCACCCTTGAAACACTTTGAAACACCCTGAAATATCTTAAAACACCCTTAAACACCACCACACCACCGTGAAACACCCTTACGCCGCCTTAAAACTCCACTTAAAATTACCAGCCTACCCTCAGGCTACTTTTATCCTCACCAGTTATGATTCTTTTTTACTTTAGAATTTATTTCGTTACTAGAGCGTTCATCATCTTCCTTGTACTTAATTTATTTTTATTTTTTTAGATTTTTTTAAACAAGTTCCTTGTTTTAATTTTGTTTTATCTTTCCTCTATCTTTTCATTTATAAATTGAAAAGTTTTGGATAAAAATCTAGTTTGTCATTTCCAATCTCTTAACTTTAGTAACGTGTTGAATTTGTATTGATTTTGTTTCATCTCGTTCATTTGTTATTGTAAAGTATTGATAATATATAAGTTATTAACTTCATATGTAGCAATTTTTTGTCTTAATGACCCTAATCCAAACACAGTTTGTTAGATTGGAAAATTATTTGCTACATCAACAAGTGTAATTCTTACGTTTTTAGCTTCAAGATTGAGCGGATCAATATTGGATAGACTTGCCTCATTTATCACATCTTCGTTCACAGAAATATGAGAAAACACTCCAAAAACACCTCATGTTACTTCATTCTTATGAAATGGTAAAACATCGATTACTCTTTGTTGAACTAATCCATATCACCAATTAGAGACACAATGTTAAAAACTCATTGAACGATTATTGGGGACCTCTACGTTGATAAATAATGAGATTAATACCTCTCAGATCCAGAAAGATTCAATACCATTAGCTAAAACACTCTTTGCAAGAGATTTACCACAAACATTAAAACCTTAATAAATACTTCTAATAGTAAATGCCTGAATAACTTAAGAATAAAAAATAATATTTTCTTTCTATTAGATTTCTCTCAAGATTACAATTTGCGGAACCCTTTATAATTAGGTCAAACCACTTATTTATACTATTCTAACATTGGTCTCAATTCTATGGATGTATACATATGTTTTTATCTCCAAGAGGTTTTCATCTAAGAAATATTTGGTTACAAATTTTATAAATTTATCATTTAACTACCTAAGATATTTAATATATGATTATACCCGAGCAAATGATGACCCAAAAGACAAATTCCTTATTTTCATAACATTATCATTTGAAGTCCTTAAGAAAATTCCATTTATAAATGATGCGCAAGCAACATCTCCACTACAGTAATCAAGGATGTTTTTTTGTTTAGACAAAGCGTCAGGTGTAATCCCTCAGACTTTTCTTATTTTCTTGTATGTAGTGCATGATATAGTCTTCATAATCTTTAGTATCATTTTCCCCCATAAATTGATGTCTGAAAAACGTCCACAAAGTCTCGAAGTTGATAATCGATGTTGAAACCAGTTGAAACCATGTCAAGACGTTACCGTTGAAAATCATTGAAAAAGCTTGGTAAAAAAGATGATCATCATCTTCAAAACTCAACATGTTGTTCCTATATTGGTCAATGTAGTGTTTAGGATCACCATTTTCATCATACTTCTCAATTTTGAACATGTCGAACCTTCTCGGGAGCTCTTCGGTCATAATTTTTAGATCTAGAGAAGAAATCCATCTTATATATATGACAATAGAAAAAAAGTTATTTGTATCCTAATCTAGAGTTGAGTACTGGTCCACTGATGTTGTGGTCCTCTTTGATAGATTCGTATCTGATAGCCATATCTCGACCCGTACCCGTAACCATTTGTTGAAAATAATCCGAGTTAAACCTTATGGTTGGAACCCAATCGACGGAGCTAAAGCAAAATATAATATTTATCGTTGAAGGCAAGGTCTAGGAATAGTTGGAAGGGCCTGCTCTTCTACTAGACCTTGAGCCAATCGTGGTTCGCTCTGTCCCCATAGCTACAACCATGATGACTCTTGTTGGCATACCTTGTTCATAACCATAGTCTCTACGAGACTCCCTTTTAGAGTATCTAGATCTTTGAGATTGTAAATGATGTCATCGTCTAGTACGATCACCACTCCTTCAGTGATGTCTTTTCTCCATGAAAATGAGAGTTCCGCACTATCGGAAAGTTGCTTATTGCTGGAAGTGGATAAAAGATAACGTCGTCTTACCCGATATTATTTTCTCAATAAGCTATAACTTTTATCTAAAACATAAAGTCTTATAAATTTTGTATCATCTGTTTCGGTTTATTCTAGTTTAGTATCGACACTGATTTCATATTACAAGTTGACGACCTTTCGACCAATACATCCATTTCAGTCTGTATGGCCCCATTTGGGCTCTTCTTTCCTTTTCAACCCTAAATGCTACTATTTTGACCACTAATTTTTGTCTATGTTCATCCAACCGAGACTGTGAAAATATCAAGTCAAGTGAATTTACTAATCCGGATTTTGTGTCACTTATGTGGTGATAAATGTGTCTCATGTGCCTCAGACAATCCTATTATTCGAACAGTAAAACATAAAAATTTGCTTTTCATTAATATGATTTCGGAAGATGGCTTCCAATCCACTATAATCGTTATTGATGAGATCTAGTCCGATTAAAAAAAACAAATAATAATAATAATAAATAAAATAATAATAATTTATTAATTTTAAATAATGTGACAAAATATATTTATGGTATTCACAACTAATAAACTATTATAGGTTATAAGACATATCTTCCCGTATCAATAAATACAATTATGACCAAAGCTATTTCCTCCATGTTATTTTTTATTTCCTCCATTTTTCAAACTTTCAAAAACACTCGTGACTTGCTTTTACCAAATTATCCTTATTTTTATTTCAAATTTATCACTAGATGCCATTTATCTAATAGATAGTTTTAAATGAAAAAACACAGCATTAACCTAACTTTAATCCAAGATATATGAATCTACCTCTAAAATTAACCCTAAAACAAAGAACTTCAATTTTATTGAAGATTAATCATGGAAAATGAAAAAACCCAAACAAAGCTGGAGAAAAGCACTCAATCGACAAACAAGATAATTTAAACTTGTTTTTACGTTTTACAACTTCGTAGCTTGAAAATACCTATTTCAAAACTTATTTTTTTCAGCTAAACCCGATTTTTATAGTTCTGAAAGAAAAATAACTATTTCTGAGCCGAGCATTAGGAATCAGGTGTAATTTAAAAAAAAAATGTGCATTTGATTCCGAGAGGGCCACTCGGAATCAGTTGTCTCAAGTTTGAACCAAGTTGCAACTGATTCCGAGTGGGCCACTCGGAATCAGTTGCAAGTTTTCAAAAAAAATGTGCAAATGATTCCGAGAGGGCCACTCGGAATCAGTTGCAAGTTTTCAAAAAAAAAATGTGCAACTGATTGCGAGAAGGCCACTCAGAATCAGTTGCAAACTTTCTGTCCCGTTAAAAACATCATCCGATAAACAAAAACATCATTTGAATAACAAAAAACATCACCCGATAAACAAAAAACATAATTCGATTAAAAAAAACATCATCCGATAAACAAACAACAACATCCGATAAACTAGTATGAGCATCCGATAAAATCTCGGAAAAAATTACAGCATCAAGTTTTCTGAATTTTTTTGTATGCATCGAGCATGTGATTCTGAGATGCCCACTCGGAATCACATACTCGATGCATTTAAAAAATTGCAGAAAACTTTTCCAAACCAAACCCTAATCGAAAATGAAAAAGCAAAGAAAAATGAAGAAATCATACCTTTTCCAAGCCTTCTATCTTCTCTTTTCGAATGGTTTTGTGAAGAATGAGTTTTCTTCACCAAGCTTCTCTCTCTTTTGTGACGAATGGATTTTCTTCTCCTCTTCAATTTGTAAGGTACTGGTTTTGTTGTTTTGTGAAGAATGAGTTTAGTTGTAGTGAATGGGTAATGGTATGTTAGGGTAATAGTTTTTTAAGAAAAAACGGATATAAAGGCAAATATGTATTTTTCTTTATGGAGGAAATAACAACATGAGAGTTTTTTCGAATTATGAGAGAAATAATAATTTTGACGGGAAAATAGCTTTGGCCTACAATTATAGGTTATCGAATCAATGGTCTAAACCTAACTAATAAGACCAAAACTATTAAAGTTACTTTATCTTTCAATTTTTTAACTAGGTTTTGTCATGCATAAAGTACTTTTTGTATACGTGTTTTTTTCTAACATATCCTTACATGATTTGATTTCTATATTAAAATTTTCGTATCAGTATCACTATGTTTACTTTTTTATATATAATTTTAAAATTCCAACTGGTTAAGATACTAGCTTATTTATAAATACAGGTCTCATTCATCAAAACAAGTCAAGTCACTAAATACACAACATCTAGATTCTAGATTCTCCTTACTACTTTCCCCAAAAAGAATGGACTGAACTGAAGAAACCAAAACTGAACCTATGAACTCGCTGACTCGCTCGCTCCTCATTCACTTCCTTATCTATCTTCTACTCATATGCGAAGAAGCAACAGCCGAAGTACCTCAAGAGCTCATCAATGGGTACATATCCAAACCCGACCCATCACAAGCTCCGTTTCAACCTCTCCTCAATGACCCAACTCGAAATTTCTCCTTCGGTTTCTTCCACGTCAACCCGACCCGAATCTCTCTCGCCGTTGTCCACGTGGCTTCGTCGCAACCACTCTGGCTTGCTGACCCGACCGGATGGTCCGACTCGAAACGGGTTCACCTCTCTTTCAACGATAGCCTCGTGCTATACGATCACGAGTCAAAAGTATTATGGTCAACGGTATCGCGAGGCGACGCCGTTCTGCTCCTGAACGACTCGAATCTACAAATTCAAAAGCTTGGAGACGATGAACCGGGTAAGAAGTCACGAACCGTGACGTGGCAGAGTTTTGATTTTCCCCAAAACACCCTCGTCGAGAATCAAAATTTCACTTCTGCCATGAAACTCGTTTCTTCGAACGGGCTTTACTCGATGAGCCTCGGCGATAACTTTATGGGACTTTACGCAAAGTTTTCCGATGAAGTGGGTCAGATTTACTACCGACACACGGCGTTACAAGCCAAAGCGAGCGTAGTGAAAGGAAACGGACCGATTCACGCTCGAGTGAACTCGGACGGGTACCTGGGCATGTACCAAACCGGGGACACTCCTGTCGACGTCGAAGCATTCAACAGTTACCAACTTCCGGTCACTGGAATGCTAATCGTCCGGTTAGAACCGGACGGGAATTTAAAAGGGTATTACTGGGATGGGTCTAATTGGATCTTGAACTACCAAGCAATACCCGAAACGTGTGAGTTGCCTAGTCCATGCGGGTCATACGGTTTATGCAATTCCGGGTCGGGTTGCTCATGTTTGGATAACAAAACCGAGTTCCGTTCCGCCGGCGAGTGTAATAAACCGGGTTTCGGTGATTTTTGCGAAATGGCTAATTTCCGGGTTTTCAGAAGAACCGGCGTGGAGTTACCGTTTAAGGAGTTAATGGAGTACGAAACGACGTCGTCTGCGGGAGAATGCGAGGGCTTATGTGATAGAAACTGTAGTTGTTGGGGTGCGGTTCATAATAACGCGTCCGGGTTTTGTTACTTGGTGGATTACCCGATTCAAACTCTAGTGGCCGTGAGTGATGAAAGTAAATCGGGTTATTTTAAGATCCGGGTCAGTTTAGAATCCAAAAAATTGCAAACGGGTTCCGCAGTTGGACTGGTGTTTTTGGGTGGGCTCGCGGTTTTCGTGGTTTGTGTTATTGGGATCGGTAGTTTTAGGATTTGGAGGAGACAGAGAGGTGTGAAAATGGAAGAGGGTGGTGTAGCCGTACCCGGCCCGTATAAAAACCTCGGGTCGGATAGTTTTAGATCCATAGAAATGTGTAATAAATAAATAAATAGATTTTTAATATTTTCAGGATACTGAGTTTAAAGTTTTTCTGACAATATTTGAATTTGAAACTAAGAAATATAAAAATATAAATATAAAATGGTACGAGTGCGATGGTCTTTAGTTTATTGTATAGTTGTGTGTAGTGACGTAAGGGATGACATTTATTTGTAGTATTAGATAATGGGATTTGACTGAAGTTCACTAACTGAATCCACTAGAACTCAACAATAAATAATAATATAACGTGGACCTACATGTTGTTAAATATTGTTTGAGTAGTAGAAGTAGATTATCTTCTTATTATAGAGTTTGGCTTCACGTGCATTTTATTATTATTATTATTTTTACCGACCACTTTTCGAAATCCGAATTTTGTTCATATAATATGGCAAGTGGCAACAATATATATATTTTTGGATTCCGAGAGTGACCAACAAGGCCACAATAATTAATAATAATAATAATAATAATAATAATAATAATAATAATAATAATAATAATAATAATAATAATAATTTTATATTAGAGATTCCATTGTAAATATTTAGTTGATAGTTTTGGATATTGTTAATGTTAGCTATTGATACTCTCTCCATTTGTTTTAGACGTGTACTTAGCCCGCGAAGAAAGATCCACAGAAAAAGAAGACTACGAGTCTACGAGTAAGATTTTATTATTAGAAAGTGTACTATTTATATTATATAGAGTTTAAATTTTTTATTTATAAAAATTATATGGATAATGAGTCTAGATTTTATATTTTTAATATCTTTTTCAAATTCACAATGTTTATTCTTGCGTTGTGAATTTGTTACACAAAATAAGAGCCAAAATTGCAGCAAAAATTAAACATCAAACTTTAAAATCATAATCGGAAGCTAAAATTAAAACAAAACACCAAAATCAAAATCGAAACGTCAAAACCTAAACTCGAACTCAAATCGAAACGTCAAAACTCAAAATCGAACTCCAATCTCCCATCTTTATTCTCCAATATTCAAACTTCAATATCCAAACTCCAAACTCCAAACTCCAAACTCCAAACTCTAAACTCTAAACTCCAAACTCCAAACTCCAAATCCAAACGAAATCTAAACACCAAACGAACTCAAACGAATATAAACAAATCCAAACAAAATCTATACCAAATGCGAATCCAAATGAATCTAAACGAATCCAAACAACAAACGTTGATCTAAGCAAACGTCAGACAAAGTCCAAACATCAAACAAAATCTAAACACCAGATGAAATCCAAACAAATTTTGAATGCCAAATCAAATACAAAATCCAACGAAACTCAAATCTAATTCCCAATCAAAATTGAAATTGAATCAGTTTTACCAACAAAACTGCTGCATTGTTCCAGTAGCGATTTTTTCCAAACCGTAGCACTGAATCATAATCCAACCAGTTAGATTGAAGGGTTATATGTCTTGAACCCACTGTCCAAAATTCAAAAAAAAAATCGACACAGTTTGAGTCGTGATCAGGTCTGTTGATTGTGGCTGCACACACTAGATCCGAAACCAAATTTTTTTCTCTTTTTTTCTTCAGGCGGACATCTAAAACAAGTGCTCGGTAGACATAAAACCTACGCTCTGATACCATGTATAAAAAAATAAACAAAGAAAGAGGAAAATAACTATGGTTCTGTATTATTTAGAAAGTGTACCAATTAAATAGAGTACAAAGCTCTTACTCATAGACAAACTATATAGGCTAATGGGCTTATGCCTTACGTACAAATAATAAAACTATAAATTATATAAAACCAAAATTATAAATAAAATAAAAACTTATAAATCATTCCAATTTATTTAAAAAATACATACAGTCATCATTTAAGTTTATCCAAATAAATTTTTAGTTAATCCGAATTCAAATTTTATTTCCTATTTTTCAAACATTTTTTTTATTTTTTAGCAATAAAATATTTCCTTCATTTTGGAGCCAAAATCTTTCATTTCTTCTCCAAACAACAAACTCACATCTTCTTCAATCTTCTTCCATCGATGGGATATGAGTGAGAGTAAGTTTTCTTGCATTTAATGGTTTAATTTTGTTTTTTAATTTAGTGTTAATTGTTGATCAGTTTTCATTTAGGTTGTGAAATGAGTTAGTTGTAGTGTTATAATCAAGTTCGCTATGAAATATTAGTGTTTTTGTGCTTGATTTGTGTTAGAATGTTGGTGTACGTTCTGATTTGTGTTAAAATATTAATGGTATGACAGAAGTGCCTCCTATTCATACCAAAGCATTGGATATGAAACTCGAACATATCGACCATTCTGACCACCTCAAGAATTTGATTTTGACAAAAAGTAGCATCACACTGTTTTCCGACTACTAGCAGCACGAGGCATACAAGACATTTATCGAGAATGTGAGTTTCAACACTGTATAGTGCTAATAATTAATTTGGGTTCTACCACCTGATAAGGATATTATAACAATCCATTTTTGTTTACGTATTTTTAATCGCGATTGGGTATTAACAGTCATGCACTATTAGGTCACTAAGACCTTAACAAGCAATATGTGGTTATGTAGACTATCGCTCGATCGACTCCGTCGTGGCTTCCTATCAGAAACTTGAGCAAGTTTAGCTCAAACCATCACTTGAACACCTTAAATATTTTCCAGTACTCATTCAGAGAGATGAGCATCATATTAGAAACGTGTTCGTCATTACTGGCATTGTCGGTATAAAACAGGACACCGACCGTGAGGTTACACCATCAACGGTGCATTAATCGCGTAATACTAGTGGACTCCTATTATAAATAAAATCACTTGCATGTCATTTCTAGGTCTATAGTAGTAGTGTATCATGTGTACACATTCAATGGAGTTAATCGTTGTTGGTATACAAATTATGCACTACAGGTGTACAATTTATGTACAATTTCTCGCGCAGAAACCTTGTATGCTATGAAGACCATGATAATAATAAATTTGAAACGTTAACATTTGATATAAATTAGTTGACATAGTTACAAAGATTATAAAATTTGTACGTGATACGTAATTAAAATATAAGCGCAAGCAAGAAAAATAGATCGATAGTTGACATTGTTGACGTTACATGCGCGTTTATGGTGACGAATAAATTTAACCATTTTCAAATAAATTTTCCTTATTTTTGCTAGATTCATTGGAATTTGCATACGTGGCTTCAACGCAATTGGCTTACACGTCCACTTTATCTTTAAGTTCTTATACCACATAATCTAACATATCTTTCATAATAAATCTTTGAAATCTCATTTTAAAAACATCACGGGTTTTGCGTTTGAATTTATAAGAGAGGGACGCAATCGGTATACGCGGAACCGTTTTCAAATAATCTAACTTGGCAACGGGTTTTTCATGTCATCGTGCTTAGGGCATCATACAAGCAGAATGTGTTCTTTCCTTACATTAATAAAATCAAGAGTTTCTTCCAGCATCGTGTGTTTCTTGTAATCAACTAATTTTATCAGAGGTGCATCTTCGTGCACTTTCCAATTCACACCACCTATTTCTGTGAGTTTTCAAGATTAAGTTTCTACAAGAGTCAAGCATATATTTATTGAGATTTTAGATAAATATTATGTAATCTAAATACACCTATACAAATTAGACACATGTAAGTTTTGGATAATATAATACCCTTAACCAATCATCTTGGGATACTTATCAGATAAGGCTAACGCATATCCCAGGGTATATTAGGATAAACTCACCTGATAATTAAGGAGTTTAGATAAAGCATATAGGGGTTGAGATAAATCATTTTCCTAAATATTACTTCATAAGGTAGTCATAATAAACCTATCAATATCTGACACATACAGATTCATAAAACTACTAAACTCGTACATAACATAATAGTCGTAAAACAATTGTCGAAATAACGTTGTCTAATATTATTGTTTTGAATCTGCATTTATTATAATCTCCATAAATTTCAAGGTTTATTCGTGTAGAATCGTACATAAATTACAATGACACATGGTTAGATGAAAATAATGCACGCAAATTGAACGAAAATGGCTAGATCGGTTACTTCAAAACTGTATTTTTGAATATTTACATATCTCTTGCAAAATACAATAATCGGTAATTTACAATTCCAAGTTGTGTCATCTTAGTTTCCTAAGTTTTTACAATAAGGACGTATCTTGTTATACGGGATGTCAGCTGTAATGGTAAGCTGCATAAGAAAAAATGACAATATAAATATTTAAACTGTTATCAATTCAATCGAATGTTTTAGTCGAAATTTTACACTTATATTGATAAATTGGTTGTCAATCACCCAATCTAACCCAATTTATTTCCTCTCTTGTATCAGATGGGGTTCCCATCATAAAGGTAAATAAGTGTAACTAACATCATTCCTTCCGAATATGATACAAAGTGGAGAATGTAGTTAAACTTTGACATGATCGTGATTCTTATCTCAGGCATTACCATCCAATACTCAAAAGTACCGATACCATTGTCACAATTTACATATTTTATAGTCTTAGATAATTCCTCCATACTACCATATATACTTATATAATCGTCAGGGTAATCTATAAGCTCGTGGTACAGGAGTTCATAATCAACATCTATCCATCTCGTTGCGACGCAATCGACCAATACCCACAAGAGCGTCTGATTTAACATCGTTGATGGCAGTTATGATAGGTATATACGAGATAAGGAATTATCCATATGAAAATCCTATTGTATCTTAGAAGGCATCGTACTGCTTGAGCTATAACTAACTATTCCACTTGATACTGAATGTATCGTACGGGTTCAGATGACAGTTCAACTTCAAATAGTGGTTCGGGAGGAGAAATATGATCACTTCATTATGTTATAATTTTTCTCAATTTCTGTAGTTTGATTAGAGGAGTTTCGTTCCCTAACATAATGGTCGATGAAGTATTCAAACTTTAACGTAATGATGGTTCACTCGCTTACTCTGTATCTAGCACACGTTGTTGATATGATTTGTCTCATTTAGTGGATGAATTTGATGCATAAATAGATATTTTATGTTTTATAGTTGGATGACCACATGCTTTTAGTTTATCTGTAGCATTTAAAATAGAAGATGTTTCCGGATACACTATGTAAAACCATTTCTTATTCACATGCTCTATGTGTACTTCATAATGACAATATTAAGTAATTTATTCAGTTTCTATTTCAATAGCTCTTTCATTAGTAAATTAGTATGGGAAACTATATCTAACCTCTTCCAGTGATCATGGAAAGGTTGTAAAGGTGCCGATATGCTTTTACTTACAAAATCAAAGATGTCGTACAAACAAAATATACCATGCATAGTTCGTATAGAACACGAGCAATTTGAACCGATTATTAACTTCCATATATTAGGAAATTCTACTTTCATAGAAACAAATTCTAAAACTTCTTGAGAGATATTACCTCTTAGGTCTTTGTAAATCTTGTGCAAAAGTTTATGTAGGGCTAAAACTCGAATCTTCTCGAACCAGCCTCTAATTACTCAATGTTGAAAACTGAGAAAAGTATGTACCTTTAACCAAAACGACTCGATGTTAATTTTGCTTATACAAAGGGTTTGCTTAATAGTGGAATGAGTGCCCTCGATGTGGTTAGTGTTTTTGGTACCGAAATGAAGAAACTTGTTAGTTTTCCATGTGATAAACATATCACTGTAAGGCTGTAACCAAATTTCGGCGTATTTAGAGAGTTTTTTATCGTTGATGTTTTTTATTTTCCTTATGGCGTTCATGTTAATGTGTCATTGACATAACAAGTGGGTTGCTTTGAGGAACACTTGATCGACCGCCTTAACAATGCTAAGTCTCAATATATTAAAATAATGGATGATTGTTCAATGGAGTGAGTTACCATCAATGACTGCAAGTATTCTACTACATATCTGCAGTTGTCAAGTTTCTCCCCATACTAAATGCAAATCTGATGCAGAAATTCTTACAGATACAAATGGCTCCAACAACCTCATACAATGATATTCCGTACTTTGTTGTCTTGTAGGCGTTATTAATTATTAGCATATCTAGAAACATCTATAGCAATTCTAAACTAACCGGGTGTGCAAAAAAAGTTCACTTATGATACCACCCATGTCTACGGTCGGTCTATGACATTTGAAGTAGTCTAACCATTTGAGTTCACCTAACAAATATTGTATCTATGAGCGATTGCATTTCTTGACCTTGCGCTACTTTAGTTGAGCAATGTATACAATGCGCAAGCAGGACAAATTTTTAGGTATCATCTTTTTAGGTTTCATCTTTTTCATTGTAAATTCTAGAATTTTTTACAACCATCATGACCTTAACTGTATTTCGTGTTGTCATGATTGTGAATCCGACATACGATCTTTACCAACCATTCATCATCTTTTACCATTTCTCATTTATGATTAAAAGAGCATATGCATTTTTTGGTTATGATATCAATTTTTTGTACGTGTCAGATCACTGGCGTTAAAATAATAGTTAGGAGTTTTCCTGCTTTACACATCGTCGTGATGTCGTACTACAACTACTAGTCTGTTGTATTTTGCGGTACCCCTATCCAATCAACTAATTGTTGCGTATAGTTAACTTTAGTGGGAAACACATCATTATAATTTACATAAAGAGCCTCGGGTATTCCGTCGGTATCCTTAACACTGGAATCTTCTCCAACTAAACAAATATCCTTAACACCACAATGTATTACCGTAAATCTAGTATCATTAACACCGGAATCCACTCCCGTAAATCTCGGATCCTTGACCTTCTACAATCACAAACTATTAGAAATCAAATCCGTACAATATGAACAATTTTTTTGGAAGAATCGCACTTTCAGCGTGTACATATTTCCAGTTTTGGTGGAGTTCCCCACTATCGGTGTAAAAACTAAAAACCAGAAGGGTTATATGACACCGAAAATGTATAAATCGCGTATTACCGGTGTAAATCAGTAATAAAGAAAATAAAATACAAATCATATTTTAAGAGGGCACCAACAGTGCAGAATAGCACACCGTCGGGTATTTACAGTACATCAGTGACTCATACTACTAAACGGTGGTGTAAGCCTACATTAAAGAGATCTTGTCGTATGTATAAATTTCAGCCTTCACCGGTGGTCCACACCATCTAGACCATCCGCGTAAGTTACACTATCGACGACTAAAACAAATACAAAGTTTTAGTTAAATTAAAGACATTGCCATTGTAGTAAAGGTATGCGCCCAACATGGAAAAGTGCATCACCAACATTGTGAAAGTACACTGCGAACGACTAAAAAATTCTAATTTCTAGAATATTCAAAGTCGTCGCGAGCGTGGTAAAAGTATACCACCAGTATGGTGAAAGTACACCACCACTGACTAAAAAATTCTAATTTCTGGAATATTCAAAGTCGTCGTGAGCGTGGTAAAAGTATACCACCAGTATGGTAAAAGTACACCACCACTAACTAAAAAATCCAATTTCTAGCCTATTAAAAACAGCGACCAATATGAAAAGTCATACCGGAGACCTAATTACACCGTACCGCCGGTATTCTGCACGAAACAAGTTTCCAAATTGGAACACTCTATTAATATATCTACTCCTAACTAGTTTTACTTCTAACAAAAACACTAGATAATCTTATTAGAAGTAAGCTTCTTGTTTTCTGTTTTTAGGTTTTTTGTTAGAGTATAAGGGATAAGGTTTTTTTAGAAAAAATATGGATTTTGTTTCAATAAATTTATTTAGATTTTGTTACAAAACTTGCATCTAGTATATAAATAAACAGTTTGGTAGTTGATCTTGTTTTAAAACTAGTGTCAAGCTAAGTTCTCATAATTGTAAAACAAGTCAAATTTTTCTCTTTTGGTCATAGAAATAAAAAGGGTAAAGACTAAAAAACATTTAAAAAAGATTGAACTACTTATAAAAAACATGACAATAGTTTAGCCAAATCCTATTAAAAATATTATAATTGTTTTCTGTTACCAACCCAATACAATAGGTAGAAAATAGTAAATAATATTAAATATTGCATTGATATACTAAATGATAGGTAAAATTGGACACAACTGATTTCTTAAAACTACATGTTTAATGAAAAAAAAATTTATAAATCGACAAATAAGATAAAACAAAATAATTTTTAAAACGATATGTATTATAGGATGGAGAAAATAGTTTTTATTTATTTATTTATTTGTGCTTGTTTTTTTAATTATGAAAATTTATCAAAACATCCGGCGAAGGTTTTTTTTTTTTTAACTCCCATAGTTTATTTATATAGTTTTTTAATTTTAAAGTATTTTTTAAAAAAAAATTTGGTCATGCGCAATCGATTTATCAAAATCAAAACTTATCAAAATCGTTATAGTCGATAAACGGTCACCAAATATTCTTTATAATCGAAAAACGTTCATGTTTACCAAAAATCCAGATCTCCACAAAATGATAAAACAATGTATGGAGACGACCAAACATTATAAATTCAAAAAATTATATTAAAAAATTGTCATAGACCAAAATTCTTACCGAATGTTTCTAAATCGAAAAAAAATTGTCATAAAAAGATTAATCACTAACCTAAACTTATCTTTTTCAATGGCGTTTACCACCTGTAAATCAATTATATTATTTGCTGTTTAAATATCGGATGGTCTGTTCAACGTCTATTTTGTATGTACTATGTATTATAGGTATGAAATTGGTATGGAGATGAGGTAGTTTTGGAAAGAAAGTCTTAACTTATCACGAAATTTTCTAATTAATTTATTAATGTAATACTTAACTGCAAACAATACGGACTCCTCTCGTTCAGTATGTACAAATATCTGGTTTATTATAAATTTATTTAACCACACAATAATCAACCTTATACATGGATGATAAATGATATTTATTAATTGATATATAAGGTAGGTTTTTAGTTGTTGGAAGAGTTCTGCGCACTTTATTATTATACTTGAAAGTTTGTGTTTTACCTAAATTTTTTATTATATATTTTAAATTATTTAATTATATTGGTTTTGAAAAGTTCTAAGGTTATATATAATCAATTTTGCCTGTCAACTTCAGTGGAGGAATATTTTTAAAACTTTATGGGTGTTAAGCTCAAATAAAATGAATAGAAAAATATATAACAGATGAAATAAATTACAATAAATTACATAATAAATAAATAAATAAATAAAATAAAAAAATTAATATGTATTTTCTTAAAATAAAAAATATAAAAAAATATTAAAATTGGAAAAACAAGTAGAGGCGTGTGAGCCTATTATATGATATCTCAAATTCAGATGAAATTCAATTTTAGCAGTAAAACTACTTAATCTACTTGACTCTTCATTTTGAACAAAAAAAAATCAAATAAGCTTTTGATTTTGTTTTGGTTGATTTGAAAATTTTGTGGTCATGTTTTAATTTCTTTATTTTTTAACTTTTCCATTTTTATGAGCCTTTTCTTTAGATTTCTTCCTTGTTTTTTTTTTGTGCAAAATGAAGAACAATGACTATTGTTTGATAAGTCAGGATACATCATGTTTGACTGTTAGTGTCCTGTTAGTAGCTGCCATTCTTAAGTAACTAGTACTTGTGCTTTCGACAAATGTAATGGCTCTTAATTGAGCTGCAACTTGACTTCGATCAAAATCAAAATCTCCTTTAACCTTATAGCTCCAATTTGCCAACCAATCACGGTTTGGTTTTGTTCTCTGCAGATGTGTTTAATTGTCATATTTGAGGATATGAGATCTCTGCAACATTTAAGCATTGTATCCAAGTACATAGCCTTTTTCCTGAAGCTAGGAGTTTAATTAATATATTTAAATCTGTTTCAATTTACAGCTTTTTGATCTTCTTTTGATTGATGATGATAAGGCCATCTAGAAAGGTGCGGGTTTCTACGATGAGCTGAGATTTATTCCCATATGTTCTTCCAAACAGTGTAAGAATTACTCTTTTATCATCTCAAATCAGCCCTCTACCACTAGTCTCTCCGTCCATGGTATTTGAGCCGTATGTGTTTGGTTTAAATTTGTTTTCAGTCGGATGAATTCATTTGAGATGTAAAAATTTCATAGGAATTGATAGGTGGTATATACAACCAAGAGCTGCTGCATCATTTGCACTTTGACTCCAGTGAGATCTCTTTAGTAGATTTTCTCTGTCAAGGTTAGTTATCAAGCATTTTATTTGATCAATCGTATTATTAGGATTATAGTTTATACTTTGGTGTTTGATTTTGTTCCTATTCTTCCAGATAATCCAGCATGTTATAGGAGAGATGATGGTCTATATGTGTAAATCATTGTTATTGGATAAAAACCAGTTCATAATCACGTGAGGGAGGGTCATGTTCTTAGTTATCATGATTCCAAATAGCCCATGCAAAGTGTTTCTACACTTTTCAGGTAACATCACAATTTATAAACAAGTGTTGGACAGTTCCAAAATTTCATAAAATTTCCATTTAGATGCCAAGCTGAGGTTCCTTTTGTGGAGCCTTTAATCCTCTAGAATCCAGCTGTTATATAGTTTCTAGAGAAAGAAAGAACATTTTTAGGTGTCACTGAGTTCTAGATTCTAACAAATAGTTTAAATTGCTTTCATTTAGATCTAATGTTATCAAAAGTTTCTTTTATGCTAAAGTCTTTGGATTTGGATAATGTCCAAATGATAGAGTATTATTCTTTGCTATGTTTTACTCTGAACTTAATTAATTTAGCGATCTCAGAAGATGTTATCTGGTGTTTTTGGTGGTCAATATTCTAGTGATCATAAGACCACTAGCTCTTAACTTTATCAAATTGGTACCAATAGATATCTTCATTGTCAGTATGTCAGACCAAAAGTCTATGTTTCATGCTCCAAGTTTCGAACAGATTAATGATTTAGCAAGGTTCCTTATTTTCAACAATCTATTCTATTTTTAGAACATTTTGTTTTAACCTAGACCATAGTTGGAAGGAAGGGAGGACATTAGATTGATTGACGGTATTTGGCTCAAAATGTTTTGAGCTCTAAATTTATACCACAACTTAGAAGAGTAAGCTGTTTGGAGATCTTTAATTCTCCTAATATTTAATCCACCATCTAAATAAGTTTTACACAAACCAAATGGCATTAGATTTAGTTTTTGAATTTCCCCATAGAAAATTATTGCATATTCCCTCTATCATTTAAGTCACAGTCTTAGTAATATATAACTTTGAATGTGATAGTATGAGTATGTAGTTAGGATATCTTGAATTAAGGTTAGCCTTCCTCCAAAAGATAGTATTTTAGAGTCCCGCTCATATATTTTACACCTAATCTTCATGACTAACTCTTCACAATTCCTTTTATTGTTTGATCTACTGATAGAGATTCCAAGATAATTAAAGAGGGAAGGTGTTGTAATTGAATCCTCTTATGTTTTCCATGATTTTTACTATTGTTTAAGACACTCTTGCAGTTGTATATAGCTTGGTTTTGTCTTTATTTATACTCGACTTGAGACAGCTTGGTAGTGGTTTCAGAATTTGCAGAGTACCTCTATATTTGAAGATGTGTTATTTGTGAAAAATAGTAGATCATCAACAAAGACTAATTAAGGAATGTCCATGTAACTTCTAGATTTATATATCATATCAGGTTTTCTTTCAAAAATATTATTAATGTCTCTTTTTAAATATTCTTCGGTAATGATGAAAAGGTTGGGAGATAAATGATCTATTTGCCTAACTTTATTAGTTGACTTGAAGAAACCATGAAGTTCACAATTTACAAGAATAAATAAGAAACAAGAGTCTAGACTCTTTATGATTAGACTCTAGAATCGTTTGTTAAAGTCAAAAGCATCATAACCTTGATGATTAAGTTGTATGACAACATATCCAAGACCTTTGACATATCAATTTTTAGCATTATGTTTCCTCCTCGTACCTTCTTGTTTAAGTCATACACTAATTCATGGGGAAAAGGGTGTTGTCATGGATATTTCTTCCATTTACAAAATCTCATTGCTCATCAGAAATTATTTCTAGGAAGAACCATAACTATTCAGTTATTTAGGACCTTAGATAGAATCACGTTGAACATAGTACAAAGGTTGATGAACCTGAAATCATTCCATAATTGAGGTTGGTCTGTTTTAGGAATGAGACATATAGAGGTAGCATTAATTCATTGAGAGACATGATAATTATTGAAGAAAGTTGTGGTGACATCACACAATTCCTTGTTGATTATAGGCCAAGAAACTTGGAAGAACTTAGATGTGTACCCATCTACACCATCAACATTTATAGGATTTAAGGACATTATTATGTCATGTATCGTAATTTTTTAAAGTAATTTCAAGATTTTGAAGTTATCTTCTTCTATAATAAAACTAGGAATGATATTATAGATATCCCCTGGATAATCAATCTAGATACAATTTATCTATAGACCTTTAATGAAATTTCTCCTTCTTTTTTTCCTGACATAGTTGTGATAAACTTTAGAGTTTATATTAACATCTTTAAGCCAACTTATATGACTTTTTTCTCCCAACAAGTCTCCTCTCTAGCAAGTAGTTTGAGGTGAAGAGCTTGTACTTTGGCCAGGTATACTCTATCTTCTTGATTATGAGAAGCTTGGTAACAACATTCTTTGTATTTTACTTCCTCTTCAATATGAATAATAGCTTCAAACATGTCTCCAAATACCTCTTTATTACAAGTTTTGATACTTTGTTTCACTCTTTCCAACTTGATCCAAAATATATGAATAGGTAGATCATATAATACTTCTGATTAATTATCTTTTATAATATAAAAGAACTCTGGATGTAAGGTCCACATGTTCTGGAACCTAAATGATGATTTTGTCTTGTTTTTTTCAGTTGATATAATAATACTTAAGGGTGAATGATCAGAACTTGTTCTCACCAGATATTTAAAAATTGGGTTGTTGAAGTAATCAACCCATTTAGAATTGAATAAAAATCTATCTAGGCATTTTCATTTCTTATTGTTTGTCCATGTGTATTTAGAGCCAGCAAATCTAGCATTTTTTAGGTTACAATCCGGAATAACCTTATTAAACTCGTTCATACTTCTATCGCAAAGAGTAGAGCATGACAACTTCTCACTAGGGTTAGTAATAGCGTTAAAATCATCCATTATTATCCATTCATCTACATGGGAGGAAAGGTTTCTTAAGCTGTCCAAAAGTAGAGTTCTTTGAGATCTTATACATTTACCATATACAATATTAACTCATAAGTTATTATCAAAGTTCTTGTGATTAATTTTCAAATTTATGAGTTGATCTTCATTTAAAACAACCTCTGTTGAGAATTCATTCTTCCAGAAGGCCCATATTTTGTTATTAAGATTTGCAGTGCTACTAATCTAAATTTTCAACATATTATAAGCTCATGTAGAGCCATATAGTCAATTTTCTCTATTTTTAATAGTATTTAATCTCCTCATAGTTTCCTTGTTACCAAGGCCCCTAACATTCCAACTTAAAATACTTATTGTTATTTGAATATGGTTGAGAAGGGTCTACCAGACCCTTTAGATTATGGGCCTTTGTTAGTGATAAGTCCTTTCAAGCTCATGGTATTGGTTTTATTAGGTTTCATATTTTACACTTTCTTGAATTTATCCTCAGACTCTAGTTTATATAGGGTAGGAGAGGTAGGTAAACTACCTATATTTTCTTTTATTGAGGATTCAGATTCAAAAGTATTACCTTTATCTTTGACTTCTATAAATATGTTGTCTAGTTCAATATCTTGCAATGCCTCAATCATATTACCATCCTTTAATATTTCTCATTTTCTTGTTTTTTTTCTAAGACTATCTCTTTTACAGTTAGTTTTGTGTTTGTTCTTGTATGGTTCATCCCATTGGCCTCAGCATCTTGGTGGTAAGTCACTTGATATTCTATAAATTTGTCCTTATGTTGATGCATTATATCATCTGTTTGTGTTAACCTGGTCAACATAACCATCTTTAATTATTATGGACTTTATCCTTGAAGTTTATATTGGGCTTTGACTGGTTGTTTGCTAGACAAAGGTAGGTTATTTTGAAGGTCAAGTTGAGATTGATCTAATTTCTTAGGGATGAATGTTTTACAACGGTTTGATAGATGCCCTAAGTGATAGTATTGGTTGCGGTAAGGTGATTTATCAGCACATCTCTTTTCTTGCCATAACCCTTCTTTGTTACCAAATGCAATTTATACATCTGTGATTGGTTCCTTAGAGACATCTAATGTTAACAATACTTTAAATCAGTTATATCTAGCTATATTCTTCTCAGGAACCCAAATATTGAGAGGGTTTCTGATGGTCTTTTGTATCATGATTGTAAATGAACTCCGACGGGTTTGGAAGTATGGTCCGAAGAGGACTTACTGTTGATTATTTATTCGGGTTGAATGATGGTTTCCATCTTAATAACCTCATAATTTTATGAGAACTGGATTTCTTTAGGATTTCAGCCTTGGGCCTTGGATACTTTCTTATAAATAATTTAAAGAATAATAAGAAATCTTGAGTTTTCTGGTGAAGGTAGCTAAGGTTTTGAAGATTCTGGTGAAGGTAGCTAAGGTTTTAAAGATTCTGGTGAAAAGAGCAACTGAATTCTCTCTTTCTCTCTCTAAGAAAATATTGTGCAGATAAAAATGAATAGAAGAGAACTTATAGGAAGGGTTTGACAGAAAGAGAAGTTGAAGGGGTGGGTAGTGTGATAGGTCAGAATATCAAACGGTTGAGTAAATGAAAGGTTGACATCTGCTAAGTGAATGGACCTAGTGGCAGACCTAGTTCCTAGGTAATCATCACTTATTTGCGCTATACTTTAAAATGCATAATTCAAATTCGATGACGATCGAACCTATCACACATCGAATTATAATAGTATTAAAAATGAACAACATCACTTATCGAATGTAATATGTGAACTATGCTTCAAATTTTGGGATCAGTTGGAAAGAAAATAGCTACACAGGAAGATATTCGAAGCACTAAAAAAAATTATTTTCTGTCCTGAGGCACTTCGACTTTTGATAGAAGAGATTATATTTTTATTGAAGATGAAATTTGAAGCTGATTAATTCTTATTCATCGAATTATATAAGAATTAAGGGGCTACTGATAAGGAAATAAACTTCAAGGACTAAAATGCAAAAGAGTTGATTTCTTTATTACCTATTGTATAATTATAAGAGTTACTTGGAGACTTTTATTTGAGTTAGGGACTTAAACACAATAAACGCTTTTTATAACTGATTCTGTTGTAATACTCCTCTATATAAAGGCCAAATGTCAATCAAACAAGGAGACAATTATTTTAGAGATATCAAACTTTGGATTATTTGCTTTCTCTCTCTAAAATCTCATAATTATATTAATTTCACTCTAGAAATTTTCATCCGGTAAAATACTTATTAGCTCTCATAGTATATTATTTATGTTAGCAAGGTGCAGTACAAGTATTTCGTTGAATTTGAAGGGCCCACAATTCAGAGATAATGGGGTATCTTTGAATTTATCTCAATACGCCTCCCTCCCATCGACAAAACTCTTCTATCATCTAGGGCTAATGAGCTGATTGTATACCCAGGATTTCTAAATTGTAGCATTGGATTTCCTCTAGACCCTATCATCGTCGAATACTTTAAAAATATTAACATCTGTCTAAGCCAAGCCAAGGCAACCCAACTTATGGTTTACACTATTATATTATATCATGGTCTCAATGCTATCAAAAGTTAAAATTCCCATGAAGCAGTTTGTGCCAAGACATGCGTATCGAAGAACCCTTACTTACCCTTCTACTAATTTATATTGGGGAACACTTCGGAGATAATATAAGATCTTCGCGAAGCTGACAAAGCATAGAAGCATAATTGTTTCTTCATAAGTGGATTCTAGGAAAATGGAAAAGAGATATATGTTGATAATCCTCGAAGGCTTTCTTTGAAGTGGAAGAGTATAAGTAAGTTCACCTCTTATCCAAATTATCTTTTTATTATTTTTATCCAAGTATTTTTACTTTTTGTTGAAATCCCGAAGGGCTTCATAGAATACTCTGACGCTACTGAAGAGACTTTCTCGAAACTTAGCAAATGAGACAAAAGTGATTGGTCGAAAAAATTTCATCAGTGCTTCGACCCACTAAATCTTGTGAAAAGCCACTTGTGGAGAATCTGATTAAAAAACCTCCTCACTCATGAACAGATGATGGTGCCTCATATCCCCTTAGATGTTTTAAAAGACTGGCTGCTCCAAATGTCAAAAAAATCTGATTGCTAGGATTAAGGCTTCCAATCACAAAGTAAAGAATAAATTGAAGGGAGAACCTTGAAATGGAAAGGAAAAGAAAACAAAGTCTAGCCCAAAGAAGAGAAACAAGAGGAAAGTTGCTTAGATAATAACTCCTAAAATTGTTGCTCTTGATGTCGAGGTGAATGTTCTTAATGCTGAAGAGACCGCTCTTGACACCAAAGTGACTGCTCTTGAGGCTTCAGAAATAAAAAAGAAAGTGGTTTCGAAGAAGAAGAAGACTAGAAATTCTAAGAATTCTAGGAATCTATTACTACCAAAGTTTAATACATATCCTCCTCCCACTCTACACCAGATTTGATTAGATAAAGAAAAGAAAACCAAGACCCTAAGTTTCTTGACACTAAAACCCAACTATATCAACAAGAAAAACCTCTAGAAGATGCCTGAATGCAAATAACCCATTCAAGAAAAGCATCGACCAATCCATTATGTGAATAATCCAAATTCTACTAACTCCAAAGAGTCAACGTTTTCACTTCACGATTTCGATAAGTTAGCACTCACCATTTACAACATAGTTCATCATGTGAAAACTTTAGAAAAAAATGCCAAAAAAATTAGCTAAGGAAGTGAAATTTTTTCAGGAACAATACGAAATTGTGGCTAAATAAGTTCTTCGTCTCACGAAAGAGGTCGCAGATAACAAAAGATGCACCGAAAGCGCTCAAAGGAATCTTGTTGACCAATTCCAAACATTTCAATAAGAGAGGGATAAATTCCATAATTCCGTCATACATGTAAAGTGTAAGTTGTATACAAAACATAAGAAAGAGTTGTAAGAGGGGCACATAAACAACGATGCATTCAACACCTTATACGAAGAAAGTGAGAAAGGAAAAAACAAAGCCTTAAAGACATGAAGACATTCAAAATTCAAGATGAGAAGGATAAAACCTCTTTCATTACTTCCTCGGTTAATGCATGTGCCAGAAATTGTCTCAAAATTTTGAAGAGTCATGAAAGAAAAGAAAATATTTCTTTAATCTTTGATATGCATACTAAGTTTCCAAAACTTAACTTAAATGATTGTTGGTATATGGTTGTTGAAATCCAACGCCCCGGAAATTCAAACAACACCTCCTCGACTAACTCCGAAAACTCTGAATCAAGAGATTCTGAAAATGACAGTTAAATATTGTCATAAAACAAAGACTCATAAGATACAAATTCTTCAAACAACAGCTCTTCTAAAGTTGATAAAAAGAATTGAGAAGAAAATATCGTATTCACCTCGGTGTACTGTTTTAGTTTGTCAACTTTTTGCTATTGTGTATTGGTTTCACATGCCATATTTTGTATAAGATATTTAATCAGTAAGTTATTTTTCATTTCACTAATGTATTTTCACATCTTTCATTTAGAAAAATAGAACTCCATGGAATAGTTTCTTCAAATATTAGCAGTTTTAAAATTAATCACCTTATACAATAGTCACTTTGCAAAGTATCTTTTCAAAAAATAGTCACTTTCTATATAGTCACCTCGTAGAATATAACTTCAAAATTTTAGTCATCTTAGATAATAATCACCTCGTATAATATCACTTCAAAAAATATTCACTTCAAATAATAGTCACCTCATTAAATATCAAATAATAAGTTTAGATAATAGTCACCTCGTATAATACCACTTTGAAAAGTAATCACTTTTAGATAATAGTCAACTCATAAAATATATTATAAAACCTTGATGTTGGAATTTAAATATCTCCTTTCAGATTTATCATAATAAGGGTGATTAATCCTTATTCGACTTCCGAAATATTTTATTAAAAACAATTTGGCTAAGTATGAAATGTGTTGTCACTAATTTCTCATCGTTCCTAACTTGTTTCACAACTTTCCACACAGTGAATATGAGATAAGAAAAAAATCATTTAATGTCTTCAAAGGGTATACCTCTATTTCATTTAATTTGTAAAAGAAAAAGTACTCACAAAATTATTCACAATACAGACGCAAATATTCTATGTTCCACGGATGTTGTAATGACATTCATTCACTATATTGCAAACAATACGTCCCTAATTCTATTTTCTCAATAACCAAATATGGGTCTTCCAAATTTGGACCCAACTTAATAAGTATTTTCTCTTTTGTATGCAATAAAAGTTTCCCTGAGGATTCTATCTCCTATATTCAATTCTCTTCGTCAAAATTTAGATATATATTTACTCCTCATCAACGTCAGATAATATAGTGAATTCAAATCATCTTTAGTTTATTTTTTCTCAATAAAATCAAGCTCTTCCCTCCTTCTTTCATCTTTATCTTCCTCAGAATAGTTCAACAATCTATAGGATGGAAGAGTAGATTTTGTTAGACTGACTGCATCCATTCTATATACTAAAGTAAAAATTGATTCATGAGTTGTTGTTCGATAAGACCATAATAATTCTTGGAGATAACTAGGTCATTTTCCAGCTACTCCCTCTAAGGTTTTCTTTAATCCAACCAAATTAGTTCCATTGGTAACCTCTACTTGGTCATTCACTTGAGGATGAAAAGGTCTTGAGAAACATTGTTTGATGCCTCTTGAAGAATAAAAAACTCCATCTCTTTGTTGTCAAATCGTGGTCTATTATCCATATTAATCATCTGAAGCACTTCGAACCGACATTAAATATTAGAAAAATGAACCTGATCACATCCTTCGCTCTTGTACAAAATAAAGGCTCAGCTTCTGCCCATTTTGAAAAATAATCAATAACAATAATGATTATCTAACGTCCCCCTAGCTACCATTGGTAAGGATCTACCAAATCAATCCCCCATCTATCAAATGGTAGTGCTTCAGAAATTGAATCTAACAGTACCGCTGGGATATGTATTGCGTTGGGAAATATTTGACAAGTATCACAACTTTGGACCAACTTCTTGACATCAAACATAATTGTAGGCCAATAATATATTGTTAATCATACACTCGTCAAAGTTTTGTACCCAAAATGAGCATAATATTCCCCATTATGTAACTCAGACAAATTTATTTGGGATTCGTCCCTCTCCAGACACCGCAGTAATGGTCAACTTAACGATTTCTTGTATAAAATATCTCCAAAAACTATATAGCCATGTTCCTTAAACCTTAACTTTTAAGCTAGCTTTTTTTCAACTAGTAATGTACCCTTGGCTAAACATCCCTTAAAATTGAACCTATAATCTTGAACTTTGTCTTTTTTAGCCAAGAAATATTTTTCGAAAAATTGAGACTGTTCGAATTTCGTCATGATCGATGGGCTCCTTTGTACTAAAATCCAAGGATTCTCTTCTAATTATCAAGTTATTGCTAACGAATCAGTAATAGTATTATGACCCAAGGTATATTCTAGAACGTAACACTTTAAAACATAACATGCATACCCTTTAACTCTGTCAAATATCTGATAAGTTGCTATTTTTTAGCTTCAAAATATTCTTAGATATGGTTCACCAATAATTGTAAATCACATGAACTCTTTTAGCCCCACAAATTCTTATAAGTCTTAATCGAGCTAGAGCTAGTTCATACTCCACTTTGTTATTTGATGTTTTAAATCCAAATCCTACGGCATGATACATAACTTTCTCTTTTGGAGCTACCGATTGGATTCCTGCCCCTGAGTCTAAAACACTGGATTCTCCATTAATTTTAACTAATCATTCATCCCCCATAATATTTTGTGTGTGTGCTTATTTCATCGGAACCTGGCGTATCAGAGTGGAATTCAACAAGGAAATCTGCCAAATCTCGGGTTTTAATTGTCGTTCTTACAGTAAAATCAACATTATAATGAACTACTTCTACAGACCACTTCGTCATCCTTCTTGATCTATCCGGCCTTTGCAAAATATTTTTCAAAACAAACAAAGTTCTTACTATGATCGAATAGGCTTGATTAAGGACGCATTTTCCGAGCAACCACCACCAAATCTAAAGCTAACTTTTCCAACTTCAAGTACCTTTTTTATGAGTCCAAGGGAGTCTTACTCACATAGTATGTAGGACGCGGATAACCATACATTTCCCTAAAAAAAACTACATTCACAGTAAAATCTAAAACCGTAATATATAAAAATAAATTTTCACCTAAAATAGGCTTAGACAGAATATCCGGGAAGGATAAATGGGCTTTGATTTTGGGAAATTTCTCGCCACATTCTGGTTTCTACGAAATATCTCTAGCATACCTTAAGACTTGAAAAAAATGGGACACATTTATTTGAAGATCTTAAAATGAATCTGTTTAATGGCGCTAAACTTCCAGTTAGGATTTGCACTTCTTTAATCGTTTGAGGAGTAACTATAGCGATTAATGCTTTCAACTACTTCACCTCCGCTTCAATCCCCCTCTCAGTGATTATATATCCTAAATCTTTTCCCAGTGAACTTCAGAAGTTTACTTCTCAGAATTCCATTTTAAACGGATAGCCCTTAAATTATAAAATATTTCTTCCGAATCTTGAAAATGATCATCATCATTAGTAATTTTGACTAGCATACCATCTATGCATACCCCCAGATTACAACCAATCTGAGTAGCAAAAGCTTTATTCACTAACCTTTGATAAATAGCTCATGTATTTTTAAGAACAATAGGTGTTACTCTATAACAATGCAACCCTCTATCAATGATAAATATTATGCTCTCCTAATGCCTCCGATTTATTTCGTTCTAATTATACCCGAAAAAAGCATCTTTAAATGAAAGAAGATTGTTACCCAACGTTGAATCAACAAGATGGTCAATTATTGGAATAGGAAACAAGTCATTCGCACAAGTTCATTTTAAATATTTAAAATCAACACACATTCTCCACTTTCGATTCTTTTTCTTTACAAGCACCAGATTCAGCGTCCATACAGGATACTAAGCTTCCTTTATATGGTCCACTTTCAAAAGTTGATCCACCTCGGTCATAATTGCCTATGATTTTTTAAGATAAAAAACTATTTGCTTTTAGATGATGAGTCTTACATTTGGATTTACATATAGGATATGATAAATTATTCTAGATGAAACTCCCAGCACATCTTCAATATTCCTAGTAATAATACTTAATTTTTTTGACAAGTAATCGATTAAACACTTCCTCATCTGTGGTGACAATAGAGTCCATATCCTCAAAACTGTTTCCCACAGGGAACACAGACACCTCTATCTCTTCATATGTTAATAACGATCTAGGGTCACCCTAAGATCATCTACCCTTCCTGAACCTGAGGCAAACCACTCTAACTGCTAGTCTTTCATCCCCTTAACATCAACAATTCGTTTGGTGTGCAAATATGTTGCATAACATTATCGAGCTACATGTGGACTACTCCCAATAGTCCTGACATCATCTCCAACAGCATATTTCAAACACCGATGAACCGTTAAAGCTATGGTATGCATCTTTGACAACCAAAATCTACCAAATATCATATCATACATCATTAGACTATCTACTACCACGAATAATAACCTTACTTTCTTCTTAATTTTTTTTACCTACAATATTTCCTCTGTGAATTCCCCGATCATATTCGTTGCCACACCGGTGAAGCCTATTATGGTTCTTTCTAGACAAAGAGTTACCGGAGGGTCTTGCATTTTTTTATATGTTGAAAAGAATAATACATTAGTAGAACTGTCAGTGTCAATGAGTATCTTTCGAATTTCTCATCCTGCTACCTCAACACCGATCATAATCGCTTCTTCATGTGGTCCGACAAAACCCCTTAAATCATCCTCATCGAAAAGAATAAAAGGCATCAAATTTTTCCCATAAAGGTGAGTTGAAATCCCACAAACCATCTATGTGCTTAAGCTCATGATGTGCCTATTTCGGGAGCTATTGGTACTTCCAACCATAGTATCGCCTCCAAATATTTCCAGAGACTTAAACATTGGACTCTACCACTAGGTTTTTGTTCATTTACCACTAGCACAACCCTTTGATCTAGATCAGGATCGAGGTACTCAGTGGCTACATCAAATTTATACTCAGGCATAGTTATCACCATCATATTTTCCTATCCAGAAGACCCATTTACAGCGTATCGCGCTTGACTTATGTTTGGCCCTTATTGTGACACAAATTGCTTCTTAACAAAAGTTGTTAACTTCCAATTTTCTATGAATGTTTGAAATTTTTTTCGTAACGTTATACAATATGTAATGTCATGTTCAACATCATTGTGATACTTAGAAAACTTTGTATTTATTTCTAATCTTGGTTTTGTTATTGGTGGTGGTTTTCAGAATTGAATATAACTTTTTGCGCATTTGAAGATAATTTCCACGTTTTCGGTCAATTCAGCATAATAGTAAGATCATACCCATTGATTTGAACTAGGTTTTTGATATTGATATCCTGAAGACGCTACTTAGGAAAACCCCGACCAAGGGGGAAACTATTGAAAGCCCTAGGTCTAAAAGATGCTTGTAACTAAGTTCCCTTAAGATTCCAGGCACTTCTCTGTTGTATTGAACTGACACTGGTTCAATTCGAATCGTTGTTGACTAATCAAATTTGATCTGTACTTCTACTTGCACCATTTAAGCTGCAAAAGTTAACGTTATTCTCCTTGTTGTCTCATTAGCATAATCCCCATAGAGCATCCCTTGTCGAAATACAACACAAGAAACTTGCTCATCACAATCTTCCAACACAGTCTTGGTAATCACAAAATGTTTTATATAATCCTTTAAGTTCTCTCCCATGTTTTGCTTGATCTGAATTATGGTATCCCCATAAGCACGCATCTCTTTTCTTCCCACAATTTGCATTAAAAAAGTCTTAAGAAACATCCTAAAGTTAGTTAAAGACCTTTTCGAAATCCTGTTATACCACTTCAATGTAGTACCCTTAAAAGTCTAGGAGAAAGCACGACATAGACATTTATCGTCACGTTTAAATTCATAATATAGTTCTTAAAATGTTCAATATGATTATTAGGATCTTGTGTCTCATTGAACTTTTCCAGTTTTATGATAAAGGTGACGTCTTCCAATCTACTCTTTACTGACTTCATATTTTATCATTAGCAATCATATAAAACCTTTGATCTAAAGGGCTCGAGTCTCATCAGAATAACCCATCGAATTTCTATTTTCATTCACCGTTTGAACTTCGGACCGGACCGTGACCGGTTTAGCCAACTTAAACTATTCTCTTTGAACTAATTGGTCATTTAGCTCAGCAGTTTGTTCTAGTAGTTGGTTCATTCGATCTTATAAAGCTAACTGACTATGTTGATCTTTCAATTGTTTATCAATCTTAGCCTCACTTCGTTCCATATCAGCTTGTACAACCTTCCCTTCTATGAACAATGCTGGATCTACTTACACGGAACCATCGATCACATTAATTCAAATGTAAATTTTTTAACAATTATCAGTTTTAGTCTGAAATCTAGGTACCAAGTGTATATCCCACTGTGGTCACCACTGATTCCTTCAAAAATAATTGTAAGTGAAAATGTTAAATGTGGTTTAAAATAAGCTTTAGAGTAACTGATTTGATATCTAGAGAGAGACAACAGACTTCTAGAGAGAGAAAATGACAAGTGTCAAAGTACAAATTTTATCAGTCATCCCATTTTCAAGATAAAGTACACATATTTATAGGAGTGTGAAATAACAAACAAGTACTCTCTTTACAATATTTTCCTTCCCTCATTATATCACTAAATAAAGCTATATTTGTTATATATTACACTTTCAGTCCTCTAGGTTTCTCTCTCACACAAAATCTCACTTACATATAATTGGTAGTTTTTTAATATTTCTAAATTAATTATTAAGGCTCAAAATTATTTATACCCTTATCAGAACCGAAGGTGCTTCGTCAAGCAAAATAGATGAAGAACCAAGGAACAATAACGCTTCAACTCCAACGAGAAAATAAAATAAAACAATATTCTCTTTCTCTTTGCACCCTCAAGCCAATGAGCAAGTAAAACTGACTAATAAAAGAATAATGGAGGGCATAAATAAGTTGTTGGAAGGGGATACATGAAATTTTCTAAATACCGTACAAAATATAGTTATACCGAATAACACATAGAACTGTCACAAAAGAAAAACTATTTTGTATGGTTTATAGAAAGAGGAAGTTGTGTCATCAGAAATATGTTGTCATGTATAAGATATAGCATACGACGAAACAAATAATAATCAAAACTGAATAGTGTCACATGATCTCGTTGAAGAAAGAAGAGTCAATACACACTTTTGTTTGGAACATTACAAGGCACTAATGAGGAATATATATATATAATTCCAAATTTTGGTTCATAAGTTTCAAACTAGAAAACAAATTTCTAAGATGAATATTCCAACATATACAAGAAAAAATACTTTAGAAAACTAGACCCAACATGTGCAGAACTGTTTATGGTCGAAGTAAAAAATTAAGCAAAAACTTATATGTTGTTGAAGAAAATTGGAAACCAAGTCAGTCATCCCATGAATATTAAGCATATGAAACTCTACCATAGTCACACAGACTAACAAATGTTGTAACTTACTACTCATGTAAATCGTATTTATAAAAATATAAGGATATATATTTTTTTCTATTTGTGGTGCAATAAGGTTTTAACGAGGCATTCGACATTAATAAAATGCTTCCAATGCAAAAAATAAGGTTCACTTGTTTAGTTACATAACACAAAGCAACACATAATGCTAAAAAATAAAAAAATTAAGAAAAAATAACATTCAGAAACTGCCAAAATGCAAAATCTGAAATGACAAAAATAAAAATATTCAAGCAAAAATACTTCCCCAAGCTATAAATGCTAAATAAATTGCCGACGGAAAAATATATCTTGGAATACGTTAGACATATAACAAGTCTACAAAATAGATAATGTCTGTTGACTAATACAAAAATGAGCTAAACAAATTTATGCTTCGCTAAAATACAAGTGTTAATACACATTATGCGAAAGGAAATATTGTTGAATACACATTTCAATATATATTTTAAATATAAAAAGACAAAAAAAAATTGTTAATAGAATTAATACTAAAGAAACAAAAGTGCTTCAGTTGGAATACATGTTTCAAAAAACAAAAAACTAATATCCTTGGGATGATACAAAATCATAAATCCAAATAATGGATGAAAAAAAGATCAAGAGTCATAAATCTAAATAATAGATAATAAAAAATAATAACCAAGAGTCATCAATCCAAACAATAGAAAAAATAAAATAAAAAACATGTGTGACCATGGGTTTATCCGCACAAATAAGTTATATTTGTTTAAAAAGATGAGAAAACTTTACCATTGAGTCATATACCCTGAACATACTTGGTAAATTCTAAAAAATCCAAGTACAGAACCAACATGTTCTAGAAAAAACGTTTCAGACTACTTTACATGAGCAATCAATAAATAAAAATTGAGAATCTAAATTTTGCTATAAACATAAGCACTCTTTAATAACAAATAAAAAAGTACTCGCATATATATATATATATATATATATATATAAATTTACAAAAGATATAATACTTAATTAACAATTATAAAAAGAAAAAAAAAGATGCCCAAACTACATTATATACAAAAATTAAAGGAGGAACAATAAAATGTAAAGTAACAACTGTAGACAAAGTACCACATTTAATATTGTCAATAAGTGTGAACACACTCACCATTGATTAGTAGAGCACACTATGCTTCTAAATCATTCTTATTAACATCTCTCCCTTCGCCTATCTCTGCTATAATAACAACTAATCTAATATTTCTCTCGATATCTTCAAGCACATCATAAAGCTAATAGCCCGTGTTAGTCCATCCTGACAAAAGAATAAAAGAGTCAGAATATTTATCAGTCCAAATAATATTCTTCGATCGTTGTGCCCTTAAGAATATTATACCAAAAATGATTGAGATATATCTTGGGATAATCCTTATAGATATCCAATACCAATCTGGGACGAGCTTTAATCTCAGTATTTTTTAGCAGAGGATATCATAACAGATTTATACTTATCAAAAAATCAATATAAAGAGGTTTACGCTCGATAGAAAGCACTTTAACGCAACAGTATACATGGATGTCATAGTATCAAAAATAATTATGCACTTGGACCTTAGAAGTAATAATATATGCTTTGTATCTTACATCCAAAAACAACTTTTCAAAATCTGACCACATACCTTCCAAGGCAGAAACTTAGGCTTACAGCAGTGGAAAGTTTTCTTTATATTGCGATAACATAATGAAATTATCTATTTAAAACCACAGCATGAGATTCCAACTGAAGGGAAAGGCATTTTTTCATCAACTTTCATTAATAATTGCTAGCAACTATTTTTCTCTCTCGATACTAGATGCGAGAACATCTTTCAAACCAACTCGTTCGCTATAAAATTAGGATCACTATTGAAAAGGCCTTTAAAATCTTGATGATTAAGTCGAATGGTTTTGATAAAGCATAAGCATCAATAGAAAAAGATCTCAAACAACATGGAATACTTGGAAACAAGTTACAAGAAGAAGTAACATTACCATTGGATTCCAATGAAAGAACAATCCCAAATAGAGAGGAAAAACCTTCACGAGGAAGCAAACAAACACGTGCCATTATTATAGAGTCAACAACACATTGAGGGACTATAGGAACTGATGAGGGGGTCTCCCTCGACTAGGAAATCAGAGGGTATCCGAGGAGAGAGAAGAAATGAGAATCCATAAAAGATATTAAACCAAGATAATTATAAGACAGGTTGAATGGGCGAGCGACCACGATGACGATACTAGATTCAGGAAAGTCAACCTAAGGGGACAATACCTTTTAACAAGGTAATTGAAGACCTGACGAGGTCGACAAAGCTGGCAAACTACGTCAGAAAGAGCGGACAATCCACTAAGCATTGAATAACAAAAACAATGATAAGGAAGAGCGATCAGACCTCCAACGAGGCGAATGAAATAGATAACTGACCACGAGGCGTAACCGAACAAGAAGGAATAAAGAAAGACTTAGCTCGGTCTACAGCGTGGATAAAACCGACCAAGTGGTATCTATTGAAAAAAAATTAAAACCACATTAATTAATTGGACAACCCATTATAGTCATTCTAATCCGACTCTAGGCCGAGCTAGACCATTCCTTAAACACGATCAAATCTAACGATGCAGAATTCAAGCTCAATGGTCACATGCTCATCTTATCCTCTTTAAGTCCGCACTCAACCTTAATCATCTGTTCATCACGTCCCTGATGTGGTCGATTAATTTTTCCCCTGATGTCCTCAAGCTCACTCTGTCTTTGATCTCAGCCACGCTGCACTTCTCTTCGAGCTTGATCTGCCTTTGAGCTCGATCTGCCTTTGAGCTCACTCTGCCTTCAAGCTTGTCAATGCTGCATTTGTCTTCGAGCTCGCTTCGTCTTTGAGCTCGTTAATGCTGTAAAGCTTTCCCTTTTCTTCATTGTTTGCCTTGATCCAAATTTGCGATCCTCATGCTCGTGCTCGCACTATTTAGGGGAAGCACCCCTTATCAGGCCTGTAAATTAAAAACTAACTAAATTTCTTACTTATCCGCGTGGTGATATAAACCGTCTGGCGACTGCTTCTTTCTGACACATGTCGGTGATACAACTATGACAGTTTCTGATATCGCCGTTTCTTGGAGAAACCATTTGGTGATTCGGTTTCTTGGCACAAGTTTTAAACAACTTAATGACATCACAAGCCTAATTGGAAAAACGTATAGTCACTTAAACACTTACTGTATTCCTTTTTTAAAAAAAATTACCAAATTCAAACCTTGCTTCAAATTTGTTGGAAAACTCTCTCCCTCTTTAACCAATGCGCTTGCTATCATCTTCTTCAACATTACCCAGGTAACTTATTTCTTATCAAATAAACACTTCTCAAGAACCCTAGATTTAAGGTTTCGAACTTCTATCAGTGGGCGTTTCCCAAAACTGAACCCCTTAACCTCACCATATTTAATCATTCTGATTCATATCCTTACCTAATTGCAGTGTGTAGAAAAACTATGGCACCAAAAAGGGCAACGAAGACTAAAGTCGACAAAATTATGGAGCTCTTATATAAAGACATCAATGACTTAGAAAACTATTTCTCTCAAATATCCCCTAAGTATACTAATTTAGATGATGATGGAATTACCATCCTCAGAGACAAATGTAGTATCCCTGAGGATGTGACTATTAGGGATCCCAATATAGGCGAGCACCCCTATCATACACAAGAAACGGAGGCCTGCCTTTTTACTACCTTATTTGACTAGGGGCTGAGGTTGCCACTGCCCGAACTCATTCACAATTATTTTAGTGTGCCCGGCACCTTTCCTACTTACATGTCTGTGAATGGTTGAAGGCTATTTCTTAGCACGGTGCTCAGCTCATGCTTGCTTAGTACTGAAATATGCTTGGCAAACCTACTATTACGAAACTGATGTAATTAACTTGGCCAAGACCCCGTTCTTTTACACCCACTTTAAAAGGATTAAGAAAATTGTTGAACTCCCTTCCTCTGATAGGAGCTGGAAGAACTCCTTCGTCTTTGTGTCGGGTAACTGGGAACATAGCACCCCCACCTTAACCCTTCAGCTAGAAATAAAATGGAAGAAAAATTGTAAGTACTGTTAGCTTGCAGGAGATTAGTATTTTCACGACCTCTTGTATAACATTGTATCCATCTTTCTTTCAGGTGAACTATCAAATCAGAGCGGGTGGAAAGAAGAGAGACCGCTGAACTACGTAAACCCTTTGATCAGAGTTAGTAGCTTAGCTTTTGAAGCTTGGCAACAAGATCCTAAGCGACTATTCACACTGTATAATTACTTGAAATCAGGTTTGTGGTCGATTCCTGAGCTCAGAATCACATAGGAAGGAGAAGTTAGAATGGCAGACGGTTCTCAAGCTACTATGGATCGCATCTGATCGCTTTTAGAGAAAAAACTCCGGGATAAGAACAATGCCGACATCTGGCTGACAGTACCTCAAGTAACCCGAAAAGTTGGTGAAACTGGGGATTCATCTTCTGCTCCTTCTTTTTCTTGCGAGCAAGGGAATGATGTCACGGAAAACAAAGGAAAGACTATCGAGCAAAATGAAAAAGAAGCACTGGAGGTTCCTGAAGCTCCTCAGCCCAATAAGGTCCAAACAGAAAGAGAGAAGGATGACAAGGAGACCCTCTCTGGTGCGCTCGACACGCGGAGGAACAAAAAGTAAAAAGTGATCATGGACGATGATCTATTAAGCACGAGGAGACTACAAATTAGAGATGAAGAAGATGATAGTATTGAAGCTACCTCCGAGGATAGAGCACGTCCTCCCATCCCAACAACACAAGTTGGAGAGGAACAAAATCCATAGGTTGTTGAAGAGGTAGTCGATCTAGTGATGAACGAAGCAGAAAATGAGGATGGTGCTCAGAAAAAGCAAACTACGTCCTCAGCTCGCACAGAGAAAACAAAGGAGTTGGTGCTTAGTTCTTCTGTGAAAAATCTAGCACCCTCAGTAGAAGCTACTGAGAAGAGCAAGGAAGGTGACAAAAGATCTGAGTCCAGCCAACAAAGAGCGGTTATAGAGGAGCGTCCAAACGTCAACATTCATCGTTCATCCTTCTACATGTTCGAGCAACTTCGCAGGATCCCTGATTTTTTGTACTATAACAAGATATCGTTCCTGGATATCTTGCAAAGGAAAGTAGAGCTAGAAATCGAAGTAAGAACCCGCAGATCTGAACATGTTAAGTTAAGAATTTAAGGAATAAACTTAACTTTCTTGTTTATATACAGCTACACCATAATTCGTTTGTGTTGGGCTATCGAAATACGTCCCTTGCTGAAGTGACTAGCATGAAGAAATGGAAAACAGAAGGCATGGTTTTTGGCTCAGCTAAACACAACACTGCTGAGGTTATTCGCTTAAGGCATGCTTATACCTCGCCAAGAACTTCAAGCATGAAGCCATTGAAGCACTTGTTTATATTTGAAACACTTCGTATTTTTGCAACAATTGGGTTTATTTATTTGAAGATGTGTTTGAATTGATGTATGATTTAACTTCTATGAATTAGTTATTGCTATAAACGTTTCCATGTCACTTGTGGAATATGTGTTTGTTGAGCTTTCTGGAAATCCTTACAACCTCGAACTCAGTATGGCTCATTGTGTAGCTTAGACAACTTGTGCGATAATAGCATTTTCGCGGCGAGGTCTGATGAACCCTATTGCGTAGTTTGTTCAGACTTTGTCTTTGACCAATTTGCTAATATACCAAGTACAAAGTATATGCACAGTATGGCCGTTACGTAGCCCGTAGGCGTGGCTAATCAGCCCATTCGTGTTTATAGACACTTAGTCTGGACTCAATATAGTCTGTTGCGTAGCCAAAGATGGCGTGGTCATTGACCCATTCGCTGGTTATAAAGATAAAACTTGCACAAACACACATTGGTGAAATCATAACTTATATTGGAAAAAAATCAAAGAGTTGTTATTAGATGCCTCATTAAAAAACCTCCCCGCGCTATCAGAGAGGAAAAAGAGCGCATCATTACATCTTAAATATTATGGCGATACAACTTTAGGTGATTAACATTCCAAGGATGCATGAGTGCTCGACCATCTTGATCTGCTAATCTGTACGCGCCATGGTGCCCTGCTGAAATAACTGAATATGGGCCATCCCATTTTGGTCATAATTTGCCACCTGTTCCACCACCGGAGCCCTGAAACACCTTCTTCAAGATTAAATCTCCCTCATTAAAAGAGCGCGGCTTCAGACAAGCATTAAAGCGTCCACTCATAAGACTTCGGTGTTCTGCTCTGACTCTTGCCTGATCTTGTCGCTCGTCTAATAGATCCAAGGATGTTGAACTAGCTACAAGATTTGCCTCCTTTTCGTAGTGCTCAATTTTATGACTTGGTACTATGACATCTGCTGGAATAACTGCCTATGTATTGTATCCCAAAGTAAATGGTGTATCGCCTGTTGTGGAACGATGGGTTGTTCGGTACACCCATAGGACCTCTGCCAACTTGTCTGGCCATTTACCTTTAGCTCCCTCCAACTTTTTCTTAAGCCCTTCTAGTAATGTTCTGCTAGTTACTTCGATCTGTCCGATTGCTTAAGGATAGTAGGGGGTGGAGAAGTGCTGGAGAATCCCATATCGTTTACAGAGATTGGTAAGAATTGAATTTTGGAATTGCGGGCCGTTATCTGTCATTATAATCTGTGGAATTCCATTAGAATTTGATTTTGGATGAAATCACATATCTCCAGAGTGCGTGTTCTGGAAAGGGATTTAGCCTCAACCCATTTTAAAAAAGTAATCCACTGCGACGATAAGGAACTGTCGTTTGCTTGTGGCGATTGGCCATATCGAGTACTTCTGGTTTCTCTAGAAGACTGTAATGCGGCTGGGGATCTAAAATGAACCTTATCTTTGGTCTTGTCATAAATTGTTGCTATACTCTCTCCCAACTCAGCAAACCATTGGGTTAAACCCATAGGCATTTTTTACTTCTGTCTTGCTGGTTTTGGTTGAACTTTTTTTCTTGGGCCGGTGAGATCCTTGTCCAGACTCCTTTGGTTTATAACCGGACTGGGTTGTTATTTGTGAACCTGGAAAGGTAGCAACCGATTTGTTCTGATGAGGGACTTTGGAATTTTTAGTTTCTTCAACCGTGATTTATTTCCCAACTTGGTTTAACAGCCCTCCAAAAGTCATCATTTTTTTCTTGGTCGCTGAATTGGCTAAGTCGCTCTGATTTAGACCTTGTCTCAAAGAGGCAATGAACACTTGTTCAAAGCAGTCAGCCAACTCATTCTTTGTATTCACAAACCCTTTTATGTATTCTTTTAAAGACTCGTTCGGCTCCTGAGAACAATGAATGATAGTATCACCATTCCCCTTAACCTATTTGCTTCTAACGAATTGCCTTCGGAAAGCATCCTAGAACATATCAAAGTTTTTTATAAAACCCTTGAGGATATTATTGTACCACCTGAGGGCGCTTCATCTAAAGGTTTGAGAGAAATCCCGACAGAGCAGCTTGTCATCGTCATCAAAGTTCATCATAAATTTTTTAAATTGCTCAAGATGGTTGTCTGGGTTTTTACTCCCATCGTATATTTCCATCTTAGAGCTATCAAACCTCTTCGGAAGATGTCCGGATAGAATTTTTGAAGGAAAATGAGATTTCCTTCAATTATGACTACGACTAAACACTGAATCTTCATTAGGGGTGAAAAAAATACGTCGTTCAGATTGACATGCAAATGGGTCAATCAACATATGGTCAATGTGCCAATCAGCCAATCCCTTTACTTTCCCATGATATTTCTTAACTCTGCCTCTTCTATCCCTTTTTCTCAAATGTTTCTTGGTCAGTCTCAACCTTTTCCTCACCTGGCCTTCATCACTGGTAGATGAGAGTGATTCTTCAAGATCCGGATCATCAGAGGAACTACTAGAGGACTCAGATGTTATACTTACAGGTCTTTTAGATCGACGAGTCTTCATAGAGCTAACTCGAGTCTTTATAGACTACTCACTCTCATCAGGCTCATGGGTAGGATGAAGTCCAGACACATCAGACTTTTCTTTCATTTCATTCTCAGGCTGTTTCTGAGCCCTCAACGCTTCAATTTCAGCCCTCAACTGGTCATTTTCTTCATGCATGAATTGTATTTCATCTATATTGTGGCTAACATTAGACACAATAGTGTGCTCATCAATTTTTCTCACCCCTTCACAGTCTGGCGGAGGAAGAATTTCTTGCATATTAGGATCCATTTTCTTTGATGACATCCGAACTATTTTTTTATCATAAGTTTTGAATCTGGAAGTCAGGCACCGTATTCTCCTACTGAGGTCGCCAATTTGGTGTGGATAATTTGTGATCTGAGGGTACTTTGGATAAATTGTAGGTTGTATTTATTTTTTAGTAGAATATAGTGAGAGAAGAGTGGTGTATGCTTGTATTTAATATTTATGGAAAAAAGTCCAACCTATTAAATGAAGTTGGTTGGGGTATTTATACTAGTTTTGTGACCCATTTTCCTTCCAGCTCGGACCATAGACTCGAGTTAAGTTTTTAGGGCTTATAAGCCCAAGATAGAAAATGGTCAGCAGCCTTCTTAGTCACAATCTACTTGATTGTACTGCTCATTTTGGCGTGGTGTTGAATATGTCTGAACTGCCCTCTGAACCGCCCTTAAGAGTATGTAGAAAAATCAATTCGAAAGAATTCTGACCCTATCAGTTTCAGTTTTATATCGAGTTACAGTGTAAAAGATACATACTTTTAAAAATTAAAGTCATAAAAAACAAAAAAAAGCTTATTGTCTGCTTCTAAATCCAATTTTTTCCATTTGGCCATCTTCTGAGCTGATTATGAGTATAAAGAGACGGGAATATTTTGTTTGAATATTTAATATGAATTTTGAAGTTGTTTGGTTCAATGATGACCGTGTAAGTAAAGGTGAGGAATTTATTTATTTTTATTTATAAGTTTTTTACTCTTTGTGAATCAAATTTCGTCAATCATATCTGATTTATCCTCTTTTCCATTTTATGGTCAGTAATTGAACCATGATCGACAAGTAGCAGCCTTTGATATCTTTAACAATTGCCGAGGTTGAAGGATTTCTACAAATTAAGCAAATCAGTTGAAACGGTTCAAGTGATTATCTCTATATTTGATATTTTATAAAGGTATTAGAGATGAATTAGTATTTGAGAAATGGTTTATTTAGGTAAGCTAGTTTAAGGAAAGTCTCAGGTATCCCAATGTTAAAGTGTCCAACAATGTAACTTCTCTAAGTTAAGCAGGGGCTTGAGCATGAGTGTTTTCAATTTTCTTCTTGCATTTTAGAGTCTACTCCGTCAACCAATCAGCAGTAAAGTTTTGTTCCCTATAGATATGACTTAGGATCATAGATAAATAGATTATTTTTTTACAACAACTAATGCTTTGAGCAATATACCAATGATCTTCATTATAGGCTATCATTTAAAATAAAAGTATAGAATCAATTTCAATGTCAGTATGCTGAAAATTATTTTCTTACATAGGATATGACCATCCAGTGGGGCTCTTGTCTCATCAATAATTGGTGATTGTTTACCATATAGCCTACATATTTCTATGATTATATCTCCTATAAATTCTATGATAATACAGCCACGAGTGAATTCGCCATTAGTAAGACAAGAGCCATCAAAATTGAGTTTAGATCTGTTGTTTACATGAGGTACCTAATTAAGAATAATTACTTTATTAGGATTATTTAGGTGATTGAAACAGCATAGTTTAAATCCTGATTTTTTTATCACCAGTCTATAATTCGTTTTTAATAAGTCTAGAAAATCTAATTTAGATAGTATGTATAAAATGTTATCCACCATTTTTCTGACTGAACTTTATTGATTGTTGAATTTTAATTTATTTCTAGAAGACCATATTACCCAACAGATAATAGGTAAAATTATTGTTCTAATATGTTTTGATTCGTTTACTGACTAAAACCAAAATCAAATTAAATGTTGAATGGTCATATGATTGCCAATTATAATTCTAAAGAGATCTGTAAAGTATTTCCAGATCTTCCATGTACAATTATTAACAAAAAAGTGATTAGTTATCTCTATCTTATTGCAGAATTGTCATTTTTACACAATGCAAGTGTTCTTGTTTTGCAGAATAGAATATCCATATATGATGCCTTTTAAGTATCCTTCAAAAAGTCAAAGAACACTTATTTGGAGTGATATTATTCCAACTTTTTTTTAATAGGATAAGAGTATTATCTTTTATTTTTAATGTTGTGTCATGCTCTCTTAGGGTTGAAGTGTTTATTAGAGGTCAAACTCCATTTAATTGATTCATCTCTATCTTCATAGAGGTTTAACCTTCCAATTCTTTCAATATCAGAAGGAATAACATTTTATATAATTTTTTAATGTTCCAATTGAAGAGTTTTAGAAACGCTCAGGGTGATTTTGTGATACGAAGATTTCTTAGTGCTAAATTGGATTAAGTACTGAATTTAGGTATCTTTTAGAGAGAGAAAGTGCAGTTTTAGCTTAAGTAGAGAGAGAAAGTCGTAAAATTATTCTTGGGATCTGTGAAGCGTGTGTGGTCTTTATATAGTACAATTGCAGGCCCCATACGCTTCAATTCCTATTAATTACATCATTGGTCCCTATATCCTTTTACCTTCTCACAATAGGTACTACTTCATTATCCTATGTGTTTTTCCCCTATCAGATTTCTTCTTTACAAATTTCCCCAATCAGGTTTCTTCTTTACAAATTTCCCCAATCAGGTTTCTTCTTTACAATTTTCCCCAATCAGGTTTCTTCTTTACAATTTTCTCCATGTCTTTTATCCTTCCTCATCAGTAGCCCCCCAGTCCTAGTAAAAATAGTTTTACTAGGATTGTAAAGAAGTCTTTATTACCCTCTCGATTCATCTCATCTTCGAAGAACTTCTCCTCAAAGGAGTCTCCTCGAAAACAAATACCTCTTCGAAAACGTTTCCTCGAAAATAAATGCTTCTTCGAAAAAATCTCTCTTCGAAAACAAATACTTCCTCGAAAAAATCTCTTCGAATATCTCATATTAACCAGTGTAGCCCCCCAATCCTTGCAATGTCTTAGTGAAGTCAAGTCTATCGCCTAGGAACTTTGCCCATCAGAATTTTCTCTGTAAACATATCACAACCTTTAGAGTTCGATGCTAAGAGATTGCAATGATTGGCTGAGATAAAAAGGAAAGCATGACATTAGCAATCATACTTTTGTGTCAGCGTATCTTTAGAGAGATTGTGCCTCTGCAGCTTCTCCCACGCCTCTGTCCATAATTATTGACCTAGGGTACCCATAATACCCCTAGGCAAACAACCAAAAATGTCCCCAGGCCTGATTTTTCTTAGAAGACCATTTGGCTTCTATAAATACTCGCCTCTTTCATTTAATAGCTCAGACTTTTCACCCAGAATTTCTAGAGAGAGAAAGCTGGCTTATAAACCTCGTCGAATTCCAGAGTGGCTTCTTATTAGTAAAAAATTTGAAGAAAGATTCGTTGCTGGTGAATACACTGAACCACAGCCTCCACATGCTGTGACTACCTTCTACGGCTCGTGGCCTCCTCCCCCAAATTCGACGGCCATAATCCCCCTCGAAATATCTCATCAGTGTCAAATCAACGATCAAACTGTCCTCGAAGATATGGGGAAAGACAAACAACATAAGCACTATTCAGGAAAGAGGAAGAGACACCACAAGGACAATCATTCGCAAGAGCGCAAACGTTTGAAGGATGTAGCAAAAACTACCCCTGAGGCTCCTCGAATCCTGGCAGCTGACCCTCCTCTTCCAAGGATCGGGGATCCTGCGTCAAGTCTTCCAGCTACTCCATCCATAATAGGGACTAAAACTCCCCGGTTTTCTCCAAGGCACACCGTCATTACCGAGGCGGAAACCCAAGAGTTGCGCAACAAAGCCTTAGCTGCTAAAGGAATGGCTATCGCCTCGGATAATCCTGAGACGTCTGTTCAAGCCACTCAAGTTGCAGATAGGGATAAAGTAATTGAAATTCCTGCTGAGTCATCTGGTGAGCATCCTATTGCCCCGGATAATCCTGATCGAAATATCCAAGCCAATCAAAACAGAAATTCAGACCAACGCATCGACATCCCAGCAGAGTCTTCTAGTCCAATGCGTACGCCTCCTCCAACAATATCCGACGACCAAGCGGAGCGTATTGCCCCCAAATCAAAAGGTGATGTAACACTTCCTTTAGAATTGGATGCCATCATGGGCAACAATATTCGAGGGATTGAAAATAAGCATGTTGTTGCCTTTTACAATATATCGTACAAGTATTTTTCTCCCTCGGAAGAAACACTTCTTCGTACCCGTTGGTGCATCCCCTCGTATATTGACATTAGATTCCCCTCCGAAGGGGAAACTCCATTATCTGTTAAGGATCATGAACTCGTTGTTTACACTGACATCATGAATTGGGGACTAAGATTTCCTTTAGACCCCTTCTTCATCGAGTACTTTGCGAAGATTGATCTCTGCCCCTCTCAAGTTGGACCCATCATGTGGTTCACATTAATGGAATGCATCATGGCTTCGAGAATTTCGGGCCTGGAGTTTTCCTTGGAACAGCTTGTCGGATTATCTGGGTTGGCCAGGAACCCCTTCTTCCCATTTTATTCTTTAACATTTAATCGAAGGCAAAAAGTGCTAAAAGACTTACTAGAAGCTGACAAAAAATGGAGACAACAATTTATCTTCTTCTCAGGACATTGGGAGACAGGCTCTGAGGCAACCCCTTCGAACCCTCACAAATTGTCGCTTTTGTGGACCAACAAATGTAAGTCCTCGAAACTATTTTACTTATAATAATCCTTTGAATAATTAGAGTCTAACTTGATGTTTTTGTAGTTATGACTGGCATTTCCAAGCCATATGTTGATCATGTGGAGAGTGCCAATGCTGGTTTTACGAAGCTCAGCGAATGGACCAAGGAAAAATGGGAAAACCGATTTCGCTTATGTTTCAGGGACAACAATATGGCTCTAAGCAGACTGTGGAGGTTAAATCCCCTCGAACGACTGACTTTGAAAGAGTTGATGGCCCCTCCTTCCCAAGATGAGGTGTTAGAAAGAGTGTCCAAGAAAGACATAGTGATATATCTTCCAAACCGTGACCGTGCACAAAGTCACCGAGATGAGCCCGAAGAAGAACTCCTTGCTCAGCAGCAACAAACACAGTTAGAAGTGGTCACAGCTCCAGACCAAGCTTCCTCGGATAATAGAGTAACTTCTATTTCTGATACTTCCCCTCAAAAGACCATTCTCCCTCGGAAAAAGAAGAGTGCGAAAAATAAAGGGAAAGATAGAGTTTCCTTAGAACCTATCCAAGAACTGTCCGAGGATGGCAGACTTCAAAACGAGGCCCCCGAAAAAATCCAGGAAATCGAGGATCAAAGATCTCTTGGTGAGCATGAGATGGGAGATAACTCTCCCAAACAAAATTCCAACTTAACACCGAGCACTCCTCAGACCCAAACATCACACCCAGCTCTGCCAGAGGAGCCCCCAATACTTGCACCAATGCCCATACCTCAAAGCAGGCCTTTGCAACACGTTGACCTTGAAATTCTTGAGGGGGATTTGTCGGATTTTAACGCTACTGGCATTGGCTCTCCCATCAGCTCCTTCGAAGTTCCTCATGAAGACGAATTTTCACTGAATTTACGTAGCATACTGCATGCCTCTGTTATGAAGGGAAAGAAGATGGCACACGTGGAGGGCAGAAAGAACCATTATAAGTTCAAATCTTCTCTGTTGGCTGCACAACTTGAAGAAGCCAAAAAACAACACACGATTGTTGAAAGCCAAGCAGATGCTTTATACGAAAAACTATCTGCCTCGGAAAACTACGTCATTATGCTGGAGAGGTGCTGTCAAGAGGAGAGGGATCTCTATCAGAAAAAGACTGAGGGCCAAGAGAAACTCATTAGTGAGTATATGAAGGCCGAGGCAATAGCAAGCAAAGGTTTTGGTGACTGTTGCGATGATTATGAAAAACTTTTCAAAAACAGGAATCACTTGGCAAAACGCATCGAAGATTTCCCTCGGCAGGTTGAGGAAGAGAAAACAAAGGTTGTGAATGCCTATATTCCTAAGTGCACCAAGAACCTAGCTGATCGAGATGCAATAGTTCGAGCCGGTTTGATAACTCAACTCCATGTAGAGCACCCCGAATATGATCTTGGCAGTTTTTGCTAACTGGTGTCCCCGGATCTCCGTCCTCCTCATATTGTTGTTAGTGAGAGTGAGTCGTCGGATTCCGAAGAAAGTAACTCCCCGGAAAAATCTTAACAATAGATTATCAAGTTTAAAGTGTGTTATACACAAGGCCTTGTAAGGCAATTTTTTGTTTTCCTCCGAATTGCAAACGAGGAGATGTACTCCTCAGATTTTTGTATGTGCCCTCACCTATAACATTTTCACTCTGCAAAATTTAGTGTGTGGTAACTTATAGCTTTATGTCAATGTGAATTATGGTGCTTATGAAAAAATCTGTCCTAGAAAATAACTATGTTAAGGCATGGCATGAATAATAATATAAATGTAAATATTTCGAGGCACAACATATTATGTCGCAAAGAATACTTCGAAGGGACCCAATTCATAATTCGAATAACAATTCGAGGCCCAAACCATTGTAAGCCATATCATAATTTAAGTCAAAGAGTAATTCGAGGCACAATTTATGGTAACCCAAATCATAATTTAAGACAAAGAGGAATTCGGGGCACCAATCATTGTGGCCCAAAAAATAGTTAAGGCAAAGAGGAATTCGAGGCACAAATCGTTGTGACCCAAATCATAGTTTTAGACATAGAGAAATTCGAGGCACAAATCATTGTGACCCAAAACATAGTTTAAGACATAGAGAAATTCGAGGCACAAATCATTGTGACCCAAATCATAGTTTAAGATATAGAAAAATTCGAGGCACAAATCATTGTGACCCAAATCATAGTTTAAGACATAGAAAAATTCGATGCACAAATCATTGTGACCCAAATCATAGTTTAAGACATAGAAAAATTCGATGCACAAATCATTGTGACCCAAATCATAGTTTAAGACATAGAAAAATTCAAGGCACAAATCATTGTGACCCAAATCATAGTTTAAGACATAGAGAAACTCAAGGCACAAATCATTGTGACCCAAATCATAGTTTAAGACATAGAAAAATTCGAGGCGCAAATCATTGCGACCCAAAAAATAGTTGAAGGCAAAAAGTACGTCATATTAAGCAGCTCATTGGACACCTCGTTAAAACCTTCCTGTGTCTCTCAGGGTAGGAAAGAGTGTGCCCTCTCTATATCTGGAACTGTCACTTACAGATAAAGACAATTGCTATACTCTAGATAATTTTTCATTCGAGATACAACTTTAAGTGCTCAATATTCCACGGGAGATGGAGATATCGCCATTCCTTGTCTTTTAACCGATACGTGCCCGGTTTTACTCTCTCTGTGACCTCATAAGGGCCCTCCCAATTTGTTCCCAATTTACCCAAACTCTTGTTTTTAGTATGCAAGAAGACTTTACGTAGTACTTTGTCTCCCACCTTAAATTCTCTATGCTTTACTTTAGACGCATACCGGCTCCTCATAAGAGCTTGATAATGGAGGGATGTCACCTGGGCTCGTTGTCTTTTTTCCTCAACTAAATCTAACGCCAACGCTCTGTTCTGGTCATTCACATCCGCGGTATACGCTGCCACACGATATGAAGGGAAAACAATTTCTGGAGGGACAATGGCATCCATGCCATATACTAAGGAAAATGGGGATGCAGCGGTAGCTGTCCTTGGAGTTGTCTTGTAAGCCCACAATACTTCTTGTAAATAATCGGGCCACCTTCCTGCCTTCCCTTCTAAGTTTTTTTTCAAACCATCGAGGATTGTGCGATTGGTTACTTCCACTTTCCCATTGGCTTGAGGATGAAATAGGGCAGAAAAACATTGTCGTATGCCCCGAGAGGTGCAAAAACTCTTAAACTCCTTGCTATCAAACTGAGGCCCATTATACGTTGTGATCTGCAATGGCACACCAAAACGACAACAAATATTTGACACCATAAATTTGATCGCATCTTTGGCCTTTGTCCCCGCTAAGGGTTCTGCTTCTACCCACTTAGAGAAATAATCCACGGCTACGATTATAGTTTTCCTACCACCAGATTCCATCGGTAAAGGCCCTACTAGATCTATTCCCCACCGGTCGAATGGGACAGCTTCCGAAATGTTCTCCAACAATACCCCAGGCTTGTGAATCACATTGGCATAGCGTTGACACGTGTCACATCGTTTTACCAAATCTTTAGCATCCGAAGCGATAGTCGGCCAATAATAGGCAGCCATAAATACCAGACGAATCAATGCCTTATAACCACAATGTGCGGAACCTTCCCCATCGTGCAACTCGGACAGGACGAACTGTGACTCATCCTTGTTTAGACACCTTAATAATGGCCGACTCAAAGATTTCTTATACAGCGCGCCTCCCAGTATGATGTATCCATGAGACTTAGACCTAATCTTCCTAGCCTCATACTTTCCGACGGGCAAAGTATCATTCTCTAAAAAGTCAATGATGGCTGATCTCCAATACTCTTTGATCATATTGTTCTCCTCGTTAACGTTCATCGCGTGTTCCACATCAAGCACGATCGAGGGACGTTCCTGAATTAAGACCCATGGGTACCCCTCCGTTCGTGAGGCAGAGGCCAAAGAGTCTGGGACGACATTTGCCTTCCTTCGAACATATTCATACTTAACATCCTCAAACTCAGCCACCAAATCTTTTAATGCTTTTAAGTACTGTATCATCTTATCTTTTCTGGCCTCGGACTCTCCCAAACCTTGGTTTATCACCAACTGTGAATCGCTGATTAGTTTAGCCCCGCATATCTGAGCTAGGCGCAAACCCGCCAATGCAGCTTCATACTCTGCTTCGTTGTTTGTTGCCTTAAAACCAAACCGAATAGCTTGGAACATAGCTATCCCCTCCGGAGAAATCAGCTGGACACCTGCCCCACTTCTAGAAATATTCGACCCCCCATCCGTTCGTACCAACCATTCTGTTTCATCAAAATGGTCGACGGCCTTTTCATCCTCTCTGTCAGAATGGAATTCGACCAAAAAGTCAGCCAAAACTTGAGCTTTTATTGCCGTTCGAGGCTCAAATGCTATGTCAAAATATCCTAGTTCTACTGACCATTTAGTCATTCTCCTAGAGACATCGGGCCTCTGGAACAAACCTTTTAGGGGGAAAGTTGTCCGAACAACTATAGGATGTGCTTGGAAGTAAGGTCTCATTTTTCGAGCAGCCGTTACCAATGCCGATGCTATCTTCTCCAACTTAAGATATCGCTTCTCCGCATCCAACAAACTCTTACTGACATAATAGATACGTTTCCGAAGAGATTCCTCTTCGCGAAGTAGAACAGCACTGACCGCACAGTCCGACACTACTATATAGACAATCAATCTTTCCCCCAACAATGGTTTAGACAGTATATCAGGGGACGTCAAATATTCCTGAATTTTGCGAAAAGTTGTCGAACATTCATCGGTCCAATTAAATTGTTTGCCATCCTGCAGTACCTTAAAGAAAGGCGCACATTTTCCCGAGGACCGAGAGATGAACCTATTCAATGCTGCCAACCTCCCTGTCAAGATTTGGACTTCCTTGATATTTCGAGGTGGAGTCATGGTGATTAAAGCCTTTATTTTATCCGGTGCAGCCTCAATGCCTCGCTCACTGATCATATACCGTAGGAACTTACCCGATCGCACCCCAAAGATACACTTTTCCGGGTTCAGTTTCAAATTGACCTTCCTCAGATTATTGAAAGTCTCCTCCAAGTCCGCGAAATGATCTTCATCCCGCAAACTCTTGACTAACATATCATCAATATATGCCTCAATATTTCGACCAATCTGGTCCTCAAAAGTTTTGTTGACTAAACGCTGATAAGTTGCCCCCGCATTTTTCAAGCCAAATGGCATAACCTTATAACAGTATAACCCTCTCCCGGTAATAAACGATGTGATTTCTTCATTATGAGTATCCAATCGGATTTGATTGTACCCAGAATACGCGTCCATGAAGGACAACAATCGATTTCCTAAGGTCGAATATACCAGCTGATCAATACGTGGCACCGGAAACGGATCTTTAGGGCAAGCTCTGTTTAAATATGTTAAATCAACACACATTCTCCACTTTCCATTCTTCTTCCTAACCAAGACCGGATTCGAGGCTCATGCAGGATAATGCGACTCACGAATATGGCCTATGCTTAGCAACCTTTCCACTTCTAAAAGAATAGTTGTCGCCTTCTCCGGAGAAACGGGCCTCCTCTTCTGAACAATAGGTCTGATATCATGTCATACCGCGAGTTTATGACAGATGACTTCTGAATTACAAAGGAAGTTTTACTCCGATCCTCAGAGATTTGCCACTCTCGAATTCATGTGCTTCAGAATCTTCTTCTGGAACCAGAAATCCGGGGGTCTCCCTCGGATCATCATATGGGATGATTTCAGAGGAAGACCCATTTAATTGCTATGCTTTATCCGACGCTTCTCCCCGAATTGCCCTCGAGGATAAAGTTATCTGGTAACATTATCAGACCATTTTTTGGCTGCTTCTGATTATCCCAACATTGTTTCCTACCACATACTTGAGACACTAATGCACCGTCGAAATTACACCATGCATCCGGGACAACCAAGAGCGACCCAGAATAGCATTATACGAAGTAGGCGCGTCGACGACAATAAACAGTACTTCTACCTCTTTCTTGAATTGCCCCTAGCCCAACTCGACCACACATTGAAAAATTCTCCGACCACTATTGTTGTGGCACCGGTAAAGCCCACTATGGTTCTGTCGGAACGTCTTATAACCTGTGGGTCAGAAATTCTTCTGTAAGTGCCCATGAATAAAATGTTTGCTGAACTTCCTGTATCGATGAGTATCTTCTGAACTTGATCTCCAGCGATACCCACAGAAATCACCACCGCATCCTCGTGCGGGCCTGCAACAACTCGCATATCATCGTCGTAAAAAAAATGATGGGAGAAGGTAAGCGGTGCATTTGTGCTGACACTCCCGCTTCGATTTGGGTAGTCAGATTGACCATATGTCTCTTCCGTGAGCTGTTGGAATTTCCTGCAATAGTGTCTCCTCCAAAGATTGCCAGTGAGTCAAAGAAAGCACAGAGGCTGTTCACCCTCCCGTCGGAATAACTTCTTCCACCATATTGACATTATTCCTCCCTTCCTTGGGATCCAAATATTCTTTTTCGATGTCAAAGTCATCGAACTCTTCGGAAATTACCATAGCTGTATCAGTGTTCTTTGGAACAGCTTTTACCACGGCATTCTTCTGAGTGTGCTTTTCAACAAACTCCAACAGCATTCCATTCTCGATCAAAGCTTGCACTTCTTTTTTCAAATCTATACAGTATTTGGTGTCATGACCAATATCTTCGTGATACTTGCAATACTTGTTAACACTTCGACTTTCCCTCAGAGTCTGAATAGGGAAAGTTTTTCTGAAGGGTACCGTGGATCTTGCCTTATCAAATATGGCAGCAACATTCTCTATTAATTCCGCAAAATAGTCCGGTCGAGTCCACTTATTCGAAATTGGTTTGGCCCCCTGATTATAATTTTGTTGATTGCCATAATATTGTGAGTGTGTTTTCTGCCTCGGCGGATACTGTCCCGTGTTCTTGGTCTGAACATTTGCACGGGGCCCTTGATTACTCGGCTCAGATATCTGAAACTGATTATGATCCAATTGATCCCCGGATCCTTTCTCTGATGCTTGAGTTTCCTCCACCAGAATTCGCTTCTCCACCTGATCTAACAACGCTCCAAAGGTTATGGCTTGAATCTATGCCACCGTATCCTTCAATAATTCGGGAAGGAGGCCCATCCTGAAAGATGCAAGCGCCACTGAGTCTTTGCAATATTCCATGTCCGTTTTCGTTTTGACGAACCGATTGGTGTAATTCTTCAAGCTCTTCCCAACCTTTTGTCTGCAATAGATTATCGTGTCTCTGTTAGCTCTGAATTTTTTGCTCCCCACAAAGTGTTGTCTGAAGATATTCCAGAACATGTCGAATTTTTTTATGGATCCCTGCGGGAGCCTATTATACCATTTGGAAGCCACCCCTTTGAAGGTCTGAGAAAACGCTCTGCACAACAATTTATCATCGTCGTCGAAATTAATCATGAAGTTTTTGAACTGTTCGATGTGATTATCCGGGTCTTGCGTCCCATCGAACTTTTCTAACTTCGAGATATTGAAATACTTTGGAAGGTTTCCCACCAAAATATCTGGTGACAAAGGAGAGGCTCTCCAATTATGACTCGTACGATAAACGTTGGACCTTAGATTTTTGTTGCTCGGAAAGTACAATCCTTCCTCGGATGGCAGAGTATATTGATGCTGCCACTCTGAATTTCGCGGGCCCGCGTCTTCTTTTCTTCCAGAAAACTTTGCTTGGTGGTAAGCCCGCTCATCAACCCGAGCATGGTGACTCTTCTCCCTCGTAGATCTCCTCTCTGAGCTCATTCCCCTTCGGTAATCGGTGTGTCCCCGACCGTGCTTTTTCTTTTTGTGATTTTTCCTAGGAGATGACTCCGACGAGCTATATCGAGAATAATCGCTCGAGTCAGGAGAATCCAATTGTCGCTTTTCTCTTCTCCTTGACGATCACCGTTCGTATCCCCTGTATCTGTCGTCCTAGCCTTATGGCGAAAATCGATTTCACGCTCCTTTTTTCCACTGTCAGGCTCCCGCCTTATCTCAGAGCGGAGATTCGCCTGTACAGTTTCTTTTTCTGCTTTCAACCGTTCGATCTCTAGCAACAACTCGTTCCTTCAAGCCAACAGATCTGAGTCATCGAAAGTGTCTCCGACTCGTTGGCCCCCACGTGCATCGTGCTTCATGTCGTTCCGGTAATCGTCGCCCACAAGATTCTCCTCGCAATTGTTAGCAAAATCGTCCCTTTGCTCTTCCATAATTTCCCTCGGAAAAGGAATTATTTCCAGGAAGCGATTGTCGTTAGAACAATCTTCGTTTCCCACAGACGGCGCCACTGAAGAGTTTTAGAAACGCTCAGGGGTGATTTTGTGATACGAAGATTTCTTAGTGCTAGATTGGATTAAGTACTGAATTTAGGTATCTTTTAGAGAGAGAAAGTGCAGTTTTAGCTTAAGTAGAGAGAGAAAGTCGTAAAATTATTCTTGGGATCTATGAAGCGTGTGTGGTCCTTATATAGTACAATTGTAGGCTCCACACGCTTCAATTCCTATTCATTACATCATTGGTCCCTATATCATTTTACCTTCTCACAATAGGTACTACTTCATTATCCTATGTGTTTTCCCCTATCAGATTTATTCTTTACAAATTTCCCCAATCAGGTTTCTTCTTTACAAATTTCCCCAATCAGGTTTCTTCTTTACAATTTTCCCCAATCAGGTTTCTTCTTTACAATTTTCTCCATGTCTTTTATTCTCCCTCATCACCAATTACCATTTTGCCAATAGTTTTTTATTTTTTCTAGATTGTACGAGATGGTGTTTGAGTTATTTGAAAGGGTAATAAGAGGGGATGAATGATTCCACCTCTCAAGCCAAAAATTATATTTTTCTTATCAATAATCTATAAGATAAGGTTTTTGTTGTATTTTTGATGTTGTCCAGTCTTTTCCATGTTTTTGAGCAAGTAGTTCTTGATTTTATTTGGAGAGAGTGCTTAGATTTACAATAAATTGATGACATGTATTTAGCCCAACTAGTTTTTTTTTATCTAAATACAAACCAAATATTGTATGAGAATGTGTTTTGCAACTCTTTATGTTTCTTTAGGTTTATTCCACCTTCAGTAAATGGTTTACACACAGTATACCAATTGGTCCATATAATAGTTTTATTATTTTCTATTGTTCCTCAAAGATTTGTTGAGTAATGAATTTATTATGGTTATAACATATTTAGGTAAATTTTACTTTGAACTAGATATGTAGGTATAGATAGAAAAACAGATTGAATCAAGATCAATCTCTCTTCCAATGATAAAATTTTACTATCTCATTTTAGTATTTTATTTCTTATCTGGGTAACCAAGTCAACATAGTAACTAGTTTTGTTACTAGAATGAATAAGGGAACCAAGATATTTGAATGGATGAAAGTTATGCTTAAATCCAGTTTGAGTTTCAATCGAATTATTTTTTTTAATATGTTTGTTGAAAAAATGAAGATAGTTTTATCCTTGTTTATTAGCTGTCCAAAAAATTGTGTTTAAAAATGTACAAAGTTTGTTAAGATTATTTGTTGATACATTAACAAAGATGATTTAATCATATGCGAAATCTAAACATGGGATGATTATATCAATTCCTTTTTTAAATCTCATTTCATTATTGTTTGAACAAGACCTCTAAGTAGGTACTCTTGAGCAATGATAAAAAAACGTTAGAGGAAATATGATCACCCTGCCTTAGACCATTGAATGATTTAAAATAACCAAATAGCTCTTCATTTAGTGATATCGAGAGACTTACAGAAGTTATTCCATTTTGATTAGTTCAATGAATTGATTACTGAATCCAAAAGAGGACATATTGAAAGATAAAATTAAAGGACATCATATCAAATGCTTTGGCCATATCAATCTTTAGAATAATGTTTCCCTCTCTGGTTTTTTCCTATAGATCATGGATAGTTCTTGAGTGATTAAAATATTTTCGTTGATACTTCTACCTTTTACAAAACCACCATAATCCTAAGATATAATTTGTCGGAGTATGGTGGTTAACCTGTCATCGATTATTCTTGATAAGATTCTACTGAATACATAACATAGACTGATTGGACTATAGTCGTGCCAAGTTTTGGTAGAGCTGGTTTTAGGTATTAGACATAATGTTGTAGCATAAATACTTGTAGGAGAAGTTTGTTCATTAAAATATTATAGGACATCCTCACACAGATCCTTCGATATAATAGGCAAACATGATAGATAAAATTTGGAATTGAATCAATAAACACCAACCACACTATTAAGGCTCAGTGAATTGAAGACATTATAAATTTCTTCAGAAGTTGGAGGATTCATAAGATATGAGTTATCTTGATCATTTAAAAGTTCAGTAATACTATTTTGAAGGTTTTATGTGTTCATAGAATTATGATGGTTTGATAAGATAGTTTTGAAGTGATCAACAACAGAGTTTCATAAGCTGGATTGACCTTCAATCAATTAGTTTCCAAATTTTATGCCATATATAATTCTTCTTTCTTCTCTTTTTACATAGTTATGAAAGCTTAAAGTACTCATGTCTCCATTAGCATACGAGTTCGTAAAGATTTTTTGTTCTCAAAACGACTCTTCCTTAGCAAGAAGGTTAAGGTGGATAAATTTGGCTTTTAAAAGTTTAAACATATCATCATCACATTGAGTTTCTTCTAGTATGGTTTCTAGGAATTTAACTTCATCTTCTACTTGGGAAATTGAGTCAAATATATTCCCAAATTCTTCCAAATTCTAGTTTTTCAGCATATGTTTTAGTTTTTTTAAGTTTTGACCAGAAAACCTGCATTGGAGGCTAATCTAAGTTATTTTGCCAGTTATTTTCAACAGTTTCCTTAAACCTTCCAAATCAATAGTAGGAAATGGTTAGTCAAAGATTTTTGTACCAATCATTTCCGAACTACCCCTAGGACTTTGATCTGCAACAACTTGTTCTTCAGTTGTCCAAATAGGAGACAAATGTGAACCAGCTCCTATCGGAAGTACGAATTGAGTTATCAAAACGATAAGCTCATAACTAGTGTGTGTAGTCTTTTTATTTTTCTTCCTCACTTTGTTGCTAGGTATGTCCTCTTTGGAGAGTTTAGAAGATTTATTTTTTATTTCAAAGAGGGAGGCTCTTCATCCTTTCACTAGCCTCAACCTCAACTTCCTCATCAACTGGCATCATGTCTTCAGATGTAGTTGATTCTAGTATATTTAGAGTGTTCGGAGTAAAGCACTTGTGAAAGACATGTGACCAATTATCCTCGACCTACTTGTGCAACTTGCTAAACATAACTTTGGCAGCCTCCAAATGTTCTTGTTAAAACTTTGGTATAACTAAAAGAAAAAATTATAAGAAAAAAACATGAACGTAGCAACAAATAAATAGATGGTTGTAACAAAAAATAAAAAGGTTACCTATATTCTTCCAAGTTCTTGGAATGCAACTCAGATTTCCCTTTGAGATTTTATGGTCGTTCTCCCAACTGCCACTAATAAAAAAGAATCGCATCTTCCACAATATATCGGCTTCCAACAAGTCGTTAACCATTTTATATTCGGCCATCAATTTGAAAAGGTAAAAATGGTTTGGAGAGTTCCTTGATAACCCTGTGATGGCGACAAAATGCTCTATTGGCATTGAAATTTTTGACAGTCTTCATGCCATAATACATGACATTAATGTAAACCATGCGTTTGGACTAGCTTAGCTTGGACATAAGCCAACTAGGTCAAAGTACCCAGCGATTTCTAGGTCCAAGGGAAACCTAAGTTCCAAGTTTAGTACATCTCGATAAACAACCAATTTCTTTTTAACACAATTCATCGAGGTTTCCTCAGCTCTTGGTAATCTAATGGATATCTTTTCTGGAACTCCCTATTTCTACTGAATTGAGTGTAAATCACTATCCAAATAATAGATATATAAAATTCGGAAATGAACAAATAAATACTTAGTATTCATATTTTTAAAGTTAAACCCATATTTTAGTTTATTTATTTCGTATAAATTACGCGTATAAATTAATTTTTAATAAATGTATTAAAAGTTTTAAAAATTTATTGCACGTAATACGATGAAACCCGTTACACGTGATACACGGATAAAAGTTTTCGATAAAATTGTGGTGTAAATTTGCATGTATCTTTCACGGTCTGCGGAACATGTAAGTGTTAAAAACGACGGACGGAACAAAATGTGCTGTAATGTTTTTGACATGGGTCTCGTTAAATTCGGAGCCAAAATATGTTAACCAGCCCAAAAAAGAAGCGTTTTTAAAGTTTTACCTTTATCCCGGCGGTTGAATTTTTCTCAATTGCCGGTTGAGACTCTCCCACCCGGCGGAAAAGCTGTTTCACCCGCCGGGGTTAGCTTCCCCGCCGGTGAAGAGAGTCTCAACCGGCAAGATGAAAAACGACACTAAAATTTTGGAGTTGGTTATCATCGAGGGCCCTAATTTAGCCAAGCCCTTTTTGACATATCTACAGGTGAGGATCCATTGTCTTTTTCGCCTCTCATCTCGGTAAGCGCCATTTATCACTTCTAAGTTTATTTACATATCTATACGTGAACAGGACTTGATACTTTTCATTTACTATTATTTTCTTGTAATTTGAGCTGCATGGTCCGAGCTTTTATTTATTAACCATTCATCCCAAAATAATTAATTACAATATATAAGGATAAAATAATTAAATATCAATGAGATTATTTTTATAATATATATATTTTTATAATTCTTTTAGAAATTTAAAGAAATTATATATTAGAATACATATTATAATTGAGAAGTGTTACACTTTATATTTAGAGATCCAAATTGCATTTTGAAATTTAGAGAGGTTGAAATATGAAAAATAGAGCGTCAATTTTGAATTTACGAGTACCAAAAGAGACTAAAGTTAACAAATAAACCGAAATGCATTTTTTTATGTTTCACATTTAGCTCTCTAAGAATATATTCTTTTCCATCTTAGAAGGTGTGATCACTCTATGGAGAATGGAGGCAACATCTTTTGGAAGTGAAAGGTTTGTATCTATTTTGAGTGATTTTATCATCTTCTGATATATAACCAAGGTCTAACATTTCTTTTATTTGTTGTATTAATTCTTGTCTAGAGTTGCGATTATCCATGAACAATATCACCATGTATATGTAATTTAGAGATGAAGATTCAGTCATTCCAGGTATTTAGCTTTAACTTCAGCTTAAGTCTCACACCTTTTTTAGTTCTGCAAACTTTAGTTTTTGTAAAGTCAAAGGATTTCTAGCATAGAAAGTCAGGATTTAACTTGCTTGGGTTGTGTTAGTATTAAAAAATGTTTTCATAAGATTATGAACAAAAACTTCAAAAGTACACTATTGAAAGAGACAAAGAATAACCAACATTTTTATTTGAATATGAAAGGAAAGTACAAGAGATAAAGAAAGAGGAAGTAGCAAGGGATAAACTGAAAAAATATGGGTGTTCATACTGATAAAATTTTAGGTACTGATTTCAGTTTTCTACTATTAAATATCATATACCAATACTTTCTAAGATTGTTATGACTCTTAGTTAATTAGGAACTTGCATTGATTATAATCGAGTTTCATTTTGCATTTAGATGGCAACTTAGCAATCTAGTCCGTTGCGTGATTTTGATCTCTAGGGATATGAGCAAGGCTAATGTTTGGTGTTATGAGTTTCATACAACTAGTAAATGAGGGATGATAAAAACCATGAAACTTTATGCTTAGATAACATTTCAAATAACATAAAGGAGTCAGTTTTCATATTCATATTGATAATGTCATTTTCTTTACAAAGCATATGATCGTCCAATAGAGCCCTGCCTTAGCTATAATAAGGGTTTGTTTTCCGTAGATCATCCCATAAGCAGTACAATTTCACCTTTATTATTCCTAATTAGGCCACCATCAAATGCTTCTCTATTTGAATAGTATAAACCATCAATATTTAGATTGCTTCTTATGCCAGCATGTAGTTACCAAGAAAGGATAGTATTATTTATTTTCTTATTTAAGTGATTGAAACAACCTAACTGAGGAGAAACATTTAAGTCATTGAACTAGTGAATTTTGAGCAAATTACCACAATCTAGATCCATAATTGATGATTCCGGTTTTTGTCACCACTCTTTGTGAGAACCGGACATGGGCAATTCGGACATCATTCATCTAACCGGACAGGTTCGATTCGGACAGCCTCCACTTACTAAACTGTCCAAACAGAACTAAAGTATTAAAAACATAATCACTTCATGATTAAACTAATTACTTGTTTACTTAAAAACTAGTGGGTCTTTAAACTCTGCCCGAATCCATAAAACACAACCCGAAAGCCCATATGGCCCAAAAGATAAGGGTATTAATACCCAACCACCAACATTTAATGAGGGTAATGAAAATTAAATACAACCAGGCAGCTCAATTCTCCCTCTACATTCTACCCAAACATTAAATACTCTCAAAATTCCACAAATATCTAGAAAAAATTACAAAATTACCCTCAAACGAAAATAAACCACATCAGTAATAATACGCTTAACTTAGTTTATAGTATAGTCAACTATAGAATTTGTGCTTTAAGAAGAAGATCTTGTGGGATGAAAGTTTCGATGTGCTTTAACGATGGGTAAAGAAGTAGAATTTCGAAGAGGATGCGTTCGAGGAGTTTGAAAGCTTTAATTTAAATCAGGGTTCGATGTTTGAGTAAGAGGTGAGGAAACAAAGTTGGGATCGAAATTTTCGTAGAAAGTTTTTTTGGTAGAGAAAGAAGGGGTGTTGCTTATTAGCCCAGTTGCTATATACTCCTCGTCTCTGTCACCTATACAGAAGTAATCGTAGGCACCAAAGACTTAATTACTAGGATCTGGGGAAGTAGGTTTTTTGGTTTTCGGTCTTTTGGTGTTGGGATATTTTCTCATACAGGTTGAAGGTTGGCTGAGAAGTTTGATGTTTCCGACGAAAATAGCCAAAGAGTTTGAAGGCTTTGAAGATTCTGATGAAGATAGCTTAAGGGCTGCTTAAGTTATTTTCTCTCTCTAAAATCTCTAATCATGAGATAAGCAATTGTTCAAGGAAGTATTTATAGTGAGAGGAAAATGGTAGAATAAAGTGGTAGAGGCGTGAAGGCTAGTGTAAGAAATGAGAAGGTTTAATTGGATAGAATTCTAAATACGTCATACCTTGTAGCAGACCTACTTTAAGTAGTTAATCATCTATTTTAGTAGTCCTTCCTCTTCGGATTCTTTAATCCATAATAAAGAGTTTGTGGTAAAATTTGATGTACAAGCAAGAACTTGAAGTAAAAATCTCATCAAAGGGGCTCGCAACAGGATTGTTTGTGCAACTAAGAAGTCAAGATCGAATAATTTCCAGGATAAATTTGATGAATTGCTTTGGAAAAAAATCTAAGGCATATTTGTTCATATTCATTGCATATCATAAGAGCAAATGGTGCTACTAATAAGTATATTAAATTTTAGGGGGGGCTAAATATGAATGTATTTAAAAGTTATAAGGAAGTTTGTTAAGTTAAATGGCAATAATAAAGTGTAAGAAGAAAGAAAGGGGATAATGCGCAATTATCCCAATTATATAACTAATTCAGTTATTACTCTAAGTCCTATCTCCTATATATGGGGGCTGAGGAAAAGTTGTAACCTAAGAGATATTCATTAGTGCAATATAAACTTCATTGATTACTAAGAAATCTTTCTATCTCTTTTACTCTTCTATCAGATTTCAATCCACAATCCTATCAGTTGTAACTCAACACTCAGGCAGGATAATTTTTTCCCTGCCATTACCGTAACTCAGGAAGATGTGGCGGTGACGTCCATTGAGCTGATTGAACCAGTGTCGCAATTATTACCATATATAGTTGTGGTCGTAGCTGATGTCCCGCCTCCTAGGCCCGTGGATGCTCCCATTATTCATGATATACCAGGAGCCAACATCGCTGCTAACCTGACTGTCCAGCAGTTAGAAAAACAGATTCAGAATCTTCAATAAGAACATCTAAGGGTGGCATGTGAACAAGACACCAGGGAACAAGCCATGTACGTCACTTTAGCGGGGATGAACGACGCTCTCCATGCGCTCATTCTAAGAATAGAGGAACGAGGCGTGCAAATCACCCATCATGGCCAGAGGCCAGCCGAGCCAACAAGATGGATGGATCCTCCAAGCGCGATGATAAACAGGAGGGAGAAGGAGAAAATGAAGGTAAAAACGATCTAAGGAGTAGGAGCCTCGGAGGGAGGCCTGCCCCACTACTTCGAAAAGATCACGAGATGAGAAGGACATCTATTATAATCAGGTCCACCCCAATATTTCTAGCTATATCCTTAAGGAGTCCCCCTTCTCGGAAAAGACCCTAGAAGCCAAGTTACCAAGAAAATTCGACCCCTTCTGAATGATGCCTACGATGGAACGAGCGACCCAGAAAGGCACCTAGAAGAATTCCGTAACATTATGATGACATTCAACCAAGAAGATGTTATGTTATGAAGGGCCCTATCTATGACCCCCAAGGGGAACACGATGAGCTGGTTTAACAGTCTGTCTAAAGGATTCATCAACGATTTTGCAGGTCTATGGAGGCATTTAGGGAGTGGTTTGTTGGCAATAAGGAGCTTAAGCATGAGCGGGATTTGATTATGGATCTATACAAGAGGCAGGTGAGTCCCTCAAAAGCTATGTCAGACGTTTTGTTCATGCTATGAATGCCCTCTTAGATTTAGAGGAAAGCATGGCGGTAGCCTCACTCAAACGAGGGCTCAATCGGAGGGGGGGACCTTTATGCCGACCTGATCAAGTTCCCAACGGAGAATATGGGAGACATTCTCACTCGAGCATACACCTTCATTTGGATGATGCCTGCAAAAGGGATTCATCGGACCGACACATCTCAAACTCTAAACGTGGAGCGCCCAAGGAAAAAAGAATTGAGGATCCACCTCGATGTGACACTAACCGACAAGCTTAGCACTTCAAAAACTCGTCCAGGCGTTTTACGCCGCTAACCGATGCTATATCTGTTGTATAAGATCAAACGAAAGGCCAAACAATGTATTAAACGCCACGTGTGATGAGTGCCCCTGGTTTCAAACGATCCAACATTTATTTTTATTCTTATCATAATGATCACGGGCATTCTACTGATGAATGTTGGCAGCTTTGGGACGAGATCTAATGACTAATAGACAACGGCGAGCTGGTGCATTTTATTAAGCAGTAGGATCAGCGTCCACAACCTGATCGCCCAGACAACGTCCACCCATCCATCAAAGACAAGCAAAGAAAAAATGTGGAAGTTAATGTAAGCGAACAACGATAGCTGCTTACAATTGCAGGTGGACATTTTAGTAGCACACATGGTGACAATCCACACTCACCCAACCTTGGCAAAGGCGAAAGGTCAGAGGTCGCTAGAAACGCTATCTCCATAGGATATGACAATACCCCATCCCTTTTCACCATCGCTGGGGGAAACTCAAATGCCTCATAAGGAACTACTACTGGTAAAAGAGTACGATCCGACCTTGATGTGTATGAAATCAATGCAACGTCTTACAGAAATTACCGGGACCCTATGGCAGACCTCACATTCAACAATGATGATCTGAAAGGTGTTAGTACACCACATGAAGATGCACTGACTACACATATTGATGTTAGGATTATCATGGGGACTCGGCTGTTGGTAGACGGGGATAGCTCGACCAATATTATTTTTAAAGACAACTTCGACCGCACGCGGAATGTTCCACCTTAGAAATGAACTCAACAAACATCGGTCGGGTGTGAGGGCAAGACCTCTCAATGCGAGGGAGAAGTGGAGTTGATAGTTAAGGTTGGGCATTGAGTGACTAAACAGGAGCTTAAAACACTGTTTATCATCTCCGATGCACCGAGTCCGTATCATAAAATAATCGGTCGGTCCTGGTTGCACATAATGAAGGATACCTCATGTACATTTAAACAGTGTGTGAAATATCTGGTTGGGAGCACGGTCGGTATCATCCGGGGGAGCCAGCGTATGCAAAGAACATATTACACCGTGATAGTCAACTTATCCAAACCACTCGAGATAACAATTAGCCGGCAATGGGGTCCACAAGGAGGGAATCTTTACCCCCCCCCCCCCCCCCTCGCCCGACCCGATCGATAACCCGCGCGAGGCTAAATAATCAACTGATATCACCCTAGACTCGGCAGAAGAAAATATGATAGAGGGACATGCACTATAGATCGATATTAAGTTATCGCTTGTTTTCAAGAAATCTTTAATTGAGTTATTAAACAAGAATATATATATATATTCATGGGAGTCAAGTGATGTTTCAGGTGTGTTAACCCTTCCATTATATGCCATGAATTGGTAATCCACCCGTGTGCAAGACTCATGTGTCAAAAGCGAAGATCTTTCTCCATAGAAAAATAAGATGATATAATGGAGGAGGTGGGGAAACTGTCTCAACTAGGACATATAAAGAGACCTCGATATCCGGTCTGGGTTTCCAACCCTGTCTTTGTTAAGAAAAAGGGATGACAAAGGCGAATGTGGGTCGACTTAACCGACCTCAATCAAGAATGTCCTAAAGATGTTTTCCCTCTGCCTCACATTGATCAACTAGTAGATTATGCCTCTGGATGTGAGTACCTAATGCTTATGGATGCATATTCAGGATATAACCAAATCCGGCTAAATACGTCTGATCAAGAGTACACTGCTTTCCATACAGAGTGTCACCTATATTGCTATACAGTCATGTTTTTCGGTCTGAAGAACGTCGGGTCCACATACCAACGTTTAATAAACCACATTTTCCAAGATCTCTTAGGAAAGAACCTAGAAGCTTATATCGACGACATGATTGTAAAACTGCACACAGAAGAGCTCCAAACAATCTTTGATTTGCTTCGTCGGTTCAACTTAAATCTTAACCCAATTCAATGCTCCTTTGGTGTCACTAGCGGCAAGTTTTTAGGCTATATGGTTAGTCATAGGGGTATAGAAGTTGACTAGGTCTAGTTGAATGCAATCATCCAGATGGCGTCTCCAAAGACCATTAAGAAAGTACAATGCCTTACGGGCGCCTCGCCGAACTGTCACAATTCATTCACGAGCTTCAGATAAATGTTACCCATTTTTTGAGATCTTGAGAAGAGCAAAAAAATTCGATTGGATGTGAGAATGTGACAAGAAATTTATCGATTTAAAGCTTTACCTCACCTCGCCTGAAATCTTATCTGCACTCGTGGCTGGCAAGCAACTATATTTACATTTCTCAATCTCTCCATTCTCTGTCAGTACAGTGCTCATATGCGAACCAAACAACGTATATCGTCCGGTGTATTACTTTAGCAAAACGCTAGTCGACGCTGAAACAAGTTAACTCAAACTTAAAAAACTTTCCCTGTGATTAGGTACAGTCGCGCATATAATGCGCCTCTACTTTCAAGGACATACAATCCGTGTTCAAACAACCTTTCCCCTTTGAGCCGTACTACAAAATCTTGACGCATTGGGTCGTTTAAGTAAATAGAATATGGAGCTTGGAGAGTATGAAATACAGTTCGAGCCAAGCACCGCCATAAAAAGACAAGCCGTAGTAGATATCTTAGCCGAATTTTCCTCATTAAGATATTTTCTTGATGCAGAATGACAACCTGATGATGAGGGTCACGTAGAATGGGTGGTTAAAGCGGACGTAGCCTCAATTACACCGGGTGGTGGGGCTGGGTTAGTACTCCGCTTACCCACCGAAGAAGAAATCAAGCAAGCAATCAGATTTAATTTTCCAGTAAAAAATATCATCACCGAATATAAAGCGATCTTGTGTGGTATAAAGTTGGATCTGATATGTGGGGCACGCGTATTGAGAATTCTATCAGTTTCATAGATGTCCGTTAATCAAGCTATTAGTACTTATGATGCAAGAAAAGAAGGAATACGAAGCTATCTGTTCATGCTCAAGAAGTTCGAATCCAAATTTATCAGGGTGTCATACAAGCAGGTCCATTGACTAGAGAATTCAAAAGCCGATATATTAGCTAAGACCGCGTCATTTGGAGAGAATCCCTTGGTTCTTCTTCAACAATTATCCGCAACAAGACTCGCCAACAAGGAGGAAGTATTACATATAACTGATAGTATTAGTGATTGGCGGAAACGCTACTTGCAATACCTGACCTCTGCATGACTTGCACGCTGGCAAAGTATGGGCTCACTGCAGGCATCGTAGTCTCATTCGATGGTTCCTATTAGCTTGGTATTATTGGCCAGAGTTAGTAGCCCATGCAGAAACTTTGGTACAGATTTGTCATAAATGCCATAAGTTCACTATTACCAACCATCTGACAAGTGAACCTATGCAAGCTGCCCCCCATCCCATGTCTTTTTGACAAATTGGGCATTGACCTAGTCGGGCCTCTCCCAATGAAAACTAGTAAAGTATAGTTTCTAATTATTGCGGTGGACTACTTCTCCAAACGGGTCGAAGCCAAAGCCTTATTCGGAATCAAGCACACATATATGCGACTTTATTCACGATCAAATTCTTACTTGGTATAGCATACCACATGTTTTGATGCTAGATAACGAACCTCAGTTCCAGAAATCGGTCGTGATAACTTTCTATAAGAGGTATCGGATTGATCAACACTTCTTTACGCTATATTACCCTCATGCCAACGGACAAGTCGAAGTGACCAACATAACAATTTTAGAAATGATCAAGAAGAAACTTGCAAGAGCCATGGGAAAATGGCCAGACAAATTGGCAGAGGTCTTATGGGAATATCGGAATGCCCCTCGGGTTACAAAAGAAGACACACCATTCACCCTCGTCTATGGCTGTGAAGCAGTAATTACAGTAGAGATCATCGTGCCGAGCTACCGGATCGAGAGTTACAAATCGAGCGGAGAGTATTGACCTCATAGAGAAGCGACGTGACCAAGTACGGGTTAGGGCAGAACACTACAAGAGCCTAATGAGGGGAAGGTTCAATGCCCGCCTAAGGACGCATAATTTCAAAGTTGGTGACTTGGTAATGAAAAAAACATTTCAAGGATCAGGCAAACGAGCAACAGGTAAAATAGGTCCCAACTGCGACGGGTCTTACACCATCGTTTCTACAGGATACATCGGAGCTTATCACCTAGTAGATGCAGAGGGATGTGCTCTGAAGCACCCATGGAATGTAAATTATTTAAAATTATAACGCCAATCTTTGTAATTCTGCGGATGCGCTCTTTTTTCCCCTGATGGCGCGGGAGGGTTTTTTAACGAGGTATCTGAACTCTTATTCTAATTATTAATATATTTTATGCTTTCGCCTCTCCATGTGTTTATTACATTTTCTTCATTCTTATAAATAAGTGAACGGGTCGATGGTCACGCCTACGAGATATGCAAGGGACCATATTGAGTCCAGACTAAGTGTATAAACATGACTGGGTTAATTGGTCACACTTACAGACTACGTAAAGGTCGTACTGAGCCTCATACCTTGTGCATGGTATATATACGAAGTGGTTACGAACCAAGTCTATAACAGATCACGCAATAGGATCTTAAGACCAGCTACAAGGATAAATTATTTTTTAAGCTACGCAATGAGCCAAACTGAGCTCGATCGTGTAAGGATTCGCTAGGGTAGCTATGATAATTAATAAACCGCATGCACTACTAACCTAAGGAAAAAAATAAAGCAGTATTCAAACCATCAGCATCTTTCCGCTTTTAATTCAAACTTATACCGGTCAAGATTATAAAATCCAAGGTATACTTACACCATTGCCACAAATACATCAAAACACATCACCATTACAGACTATAGGTTCAAATTGTTACATCAACTTCAAAAAAAAATTAAGAATTTGAAGCGGAGGGAAGAATGACCGGGTCAGTGGAAGTAGGACCACCATCGGTTAATTGGTATCAGTACCATTTACATGAGCAGGATCAGCAGGAGGAGGGATGGACGAGGTAAGATTCATAAACGATAACTATTGTTAATCGTGTAGGCAAATTGGTAATCTGCCAAGTATTTACATATAATGAGAGATGGGAATCGGTAACATTAAGAAACATTCTTCTTGAAAATTGAAGCGTCATTTTCTAATAACGGCTATTTGTTAGAACTGTCACTTCGCACACGTAGATCCAATACACCACGTGTCGCTCAAATAGACATACAGGAAAAGTAACCACCATTATTATCACTCAACGTTACCTTTAACTTCCATTAAACAACGATTCATATGGTCATTCTATTTGCATTTACTTTATCGATTTTCTATTACACATGAAAAATCCATAAACTAGGGGAGTGCCTTGATAAGGGAGTATTCCTCGGATAGAAGAAAGATATCTGAGCCGATGAATATATACGAAAGATGAACCCGAATAAAATAGTAATCCAAGCACACGACAAAGAGGACAGAAGAGCCGAGCTCGATAAAGATTAGAACGGGGAGACAAGGTTAAAGTAACTAAGGGAAGGGGATTGACAACGGTCAAACCAGATAAGCATGCCAACAAACCAGGAAACTAAGGTATAAAGCTGACCCAAGGAGAATCGAGCCAAGACGTCTGTACAAGCGGAACCCTTATCCATCATACAATTCAGATAACATCATATGTTAGTTCTAAGGCAACGCAATAATGGTTGATTTAAATATTTTTTATGAAGAATGTATCCAAAGACCGCCAAACCATGTGCTTTGAATCTCAGTTTCTTAGTCAACACTTTATCGATCAGAAAAATCCTTATAATCAGAAATATTTTACGCTCGTGCCTCCAATATTTCTCAAGTTTAATCAAAATTTTGAATGTGTTTTCTAGTGTCCGCGGATATTCTTCGGTGTACGCTGTAGTTTCTAGAGAATCAACAATAAAATTTTATGCCTGATGAACCCGTTTATATTGAGCGCACTCGAAGAAGGTTGTTAATTCTCTCAAGGCTTTAAGGTACTTTACTAGATGGTCTTTCTTCACGTCGGCCTCCCTGATGCTTGAACCCTCATCGGTCCAAATTAAACTACCAACTAAACACCTGCTAGGCAACCTGAAATGTTTGAACCCTCATCGGTCCAAATTACCAACTCATCCTAAAACATGTCAATATCCAGTTTTGGCTCAGGCCGTTCTGAATGAAACTCGACTAGATAATCCGCCAATACCTGCACTTTAATTGTAGTTCAAGGTTCAAAACTGATGTCGTAATCTTCTAGTTCCACTGACCATTTAATTATCTGACCGTGTACATCAGGATTTTAAAACATAGTTTTTTTTAATGAAAATCAGGTGTGAACCACAGTAGAATGGGCTTGGAAATATAGCCTCATTGTTTTTGCTACCACCATTAAAGCTAATGCTAACTTTTCCAACTTTAACTATATTTTTCAGCATCCATCAAACTTTTACTCACGTAAAAAAGCTGGCATGAATAACTTTCAATTTTTCCGACTAATACTGCACTTACTTCATAGCCTGATACCACAATGTAAATTAATTTCTCTCCGGCAGCTGGCTGGATTCAAATTTCTGAAGAGGATAAATATTATTTTATTTAGAAAAAAGCTTCGATACATTCCAGTGTCCACCTGAAGTAATTTACATTCCTCAAAACTTGAGAAATTGTGTGAATTTATCCGAAGATCTTGATATGAACCTGTTTAAAACAACCAAACTTCCAATTAAGATCCATAACTATTTGATGAATCTCGGGGGATCCATAACAGTTAAATCATTCAACAGTACTAGGTCAGCTTAAGTTCTTTTTTCACTCCATATATAGCCCAAGAAGTTTCCGAATTGTACCCAAAAGGTTATTTTTGTTGATACAATTTCAAGTTTATGGCCTTTAGGTTTCGACACATTTCCTCCAGATCGAAGAAGTGATCTTCATATCTTGTGATCTTTACTAAAATATCTTAAATATAGACTTCCACATTCCTTCCAATTTGGCTAGCGAAAGCCTTGTTCATGAGTCCCCAATAAGTAGCCTCAACATTATTCAACCCAAAATGCATTAACTTGTAGTAATATAGCCCTTTATCAGTTATGAATGTGGTATTGTCTTGATTCATTGGATCCATCTTTATATGATTATACTCGGCCACTTCATCCATAAAAAATAAGAGTTTGTTACCCGAAGTTGAGTATATAAACTGATAAATTCTATGGATAGGAAAACGATCCTTCAAATAGACTCTGTTCAATTTGGTAAGATCAATACACATTCTCCATTTCTCGTTCTTCTTTTTCACGAGCACCGGGTTTACCATCCACATTGGATATTGAGATTCTCTGATATGTCATACTTTTGTTAACCGATCTACCTCTGCCACAATTACCTCAAAAGTTTCAACAGAGAATGCTCTTTATTTTGAATGATGAGGCGTACATTGGGTCGTACGAAAGTTTTGTGATAAATAGCACTCGGAAGTACTTATGTTACGTCCTTGATACACCAGACAAAGAAATGTAAATTTCAAGAAGGATAGCAGTTGTTCTCTTATAGAAAGTGAAACTGGATACTGATCTTCAACGTTTTTTTGCTCGAAAGGTGTAAATTTCAATATCCTCATCGGTTTTTATCGAACTCGGAATCTCTCTATTTGTATCAGCACTTTTAATTGTCTTTAGAGCTGATGCAATAGTATAACACTCTTTTTCCACTATATGACTTCTACATACAACTCCCACCTGATTTTCGGCCACATACTCTAGACATTGATGGAAAATTGAAGAAATAACGTGCATCCTGAACAACCCAGACCTGCAAAAAAATTCATTATACGATAATGGTCCATCCTCCATTATAAAATGCAATTTAACCATTTTTTTAAAAGACCCTTTTCCTAGTAGGACATCCCTCTCAAATTATCTAGATAAAGTTAGCAACAACCTTATGAATCCCATTATGTCAGGAATGTTCTTCATTTTCTTGTTAGTGAATATGTATAGAATGTTTCCCGAACTACCCGTATTAATAAAGATCCTTCTGATTTTGGTCACTTCAATAGTTGATCCGATTACCACAACATCCTCGTGAGGTCCACCAGCCTCCTATAAGTCATCATTATCAAAAGGGATAAAGAAAAATAGATCTAGATAAATGTGGGTTAAAATTATCCCTTCTAATTGTGTTGCTAAAATTATAACATGCCTCTTACCCGAAGATGTGGAGGTTTTCAACACGGTATTCTCTCAACTTTGATCCCAATGAGTGTTATAGTCAACAATTCTAAGAATTCGCATAAACGGTTTACCTTTCTCTCATTTTTGGGCTCTTTATTTACCAGATCACTCACTTGGTTAGGATTAGGGTTTAATTATTCAGCCTCCACATCAAAATATCTAGAGGATCCAGTTATGACCATTTCATTGGCCTACTTTGGTGCAAACTTAATTACCTCCCTTGGAACCGTTACTTGATTATCCATTGTAGTCCGTTGCTGACCTCATAATTATGCCTTAACAAATATTGTCACTTTTCCATTCTCAGTCAGAGTTTGAATTTCCTACTTCAAAGTGATGCAGTTTATCGTATCATGACCTAAATCATTATGATATTTGTAAAATCGGTTATTTTGTTGTTCTTTCAGATTTTGAATCGGGGTGACTTCATAAATTGAACGAACGTTTGCATCTTGTAAAAATTAATGATGATACTTTCTGTTAATTGAGGATAGTTATCGGGTCAGACCCATTGATTTGCTCTAGGCCTTTGCTGTTGACCTTGAGGTTGGCTATTTATCCTAAGTCGAGGTCACGTTATATTTGTACCTCTTAGGAAAACAACCGTCACTATTTACGGCTGAAAACTTTAGATTTATTGTTATTGATAAACCAAGGAAAATGAATGTTGAATTCATCTTTATAAGGAATCATCTTTAATCTCTTAAATGCTTTCACTTTGATATATTCTTCGACTTAAGCTAATAGAGCCTCGAAATTCAGGGCTTTCTTCCTGGTTACTTAATCATCCAAATCTTCAAGGAGAAGCCACTGTGTAAAAGATACAATAATAACTTGCTCATAATAATCATCCATGTTATTTTTTGTAAGAACGAAGCATTGAGTATAATTCTTCAATCTCTCTCCCACTAACTTTCTACATTGGATTATTATTTTGTCCGATCCTTTACATCTCCTTACTCCCCATAAAATTTCGTCTAAATGTTTTCTAGAACATATCATTTTTCATAGAAACTTAAGGAAGCTGGTTGTACCACTTCAAAGTATTGAACTTGAAGGTTTCAGAGAAAGTACGACATACAACTTATCGTCATCGTCATAATTCATCATAAATGTTTCAATTGCTCTAGATGATTATCCAGATTCTTATTCCAATCAAACTTTTTCATTTTGGATTTGTCAAACCTCTTTGGTAGATGTACGGAAAGAATTCCCACCAATAATAGAGGTTTTCTCATGTTGCGTCTCTGACTATACTGGTGGCCATCATTAGTTATTGCATAAATACCTTGTTTGGATGGATTTGCGAATTGGTTGTTTAACTGGTAATCAAAATTATGGTTCCCTGATTCTCATGGCAACAGAACATGAGTTTCTCGAACCTATACCATAGTTTATTGATATCCAACCTTTCTTTCTACCATATCCTTACTCTCACATGGTTCGTACTAATCCGAAAATCACGTCATTTTTTCAATTTTTTCTCTCGTTTTGAACCATGATACCGACTGGAATGCCTCTTTAAATAATGCATACCACTAGAAATTTTATTTTTCTTATGGTGGCGATCTCTCTCTAGAGAAGAAGAAAACTTATTTGAATCGGAGATAGAATAGTCACTTGATTCCGAAGGACTATAACGATATCTAGCCTTTTGTAATTTCTCAAGGAATGTTGGCTTATATTCGAACAAAACTGATTTCTTTGGTATAATTCATGGTTTAACAAAGATTCTGACCCAACTTCCTCACCTTCATAAACTTTTTCTTCTCCAACTTTCTGAATTTCCGAACGTACCTTCTTTGGTCAAACTATCATTGTTCTTCGTAGTGATGTTGAGGTTAAGAATCCCAAACTATTTGATCAAGACCTTCTCGAACTGTGGTTCTTTCGGTTAATATCGCATAATCCACCTGAATCTCGGAATTTATCTCGATGGTATATGAATACAAGCCTAGCACTCTAATGTTTTGGAATATTTGTATTCGAGTATATGTCTAGGCTTCCATTGTGATCACCACTGATGATTCTAAAATTATACGAGATGCAAAAAATGTTAAACCTATTTCGAGTTAAGTCACATACATGTTAGAAAGAGAAACTAAAATTTGAAATCTTGAGAGATAAACTACCAAATGTATCATAGTAATCAATGCGTGTCCCCCTCCTATAAAATGTACAAAGCTTTATATAGTATTGGTGTTGAGCCATTAGGCTTATATAGTTAACCCATTTTTTGTTGTTCCATCATATTAATTCACGAATTCTAAACATATCCATTACTTATTACATTAGATACCCTCAATATATACACTTATTGAGTTTATACTACAAAGTAAATTCTGGTCCAATATTTTATCGGTTCAATATACGGGTTGGATAAATCTTATTATGATCAAAATTAAATGGTTATCTCAACCGAAGTTGAGCATCATATTTCTAAATTTTCTAATGTAATGTTCTGGATCTCCTCGTACTTGTCCATCTTATACTGATCAAATTAAGTAGGCAACTCCCTTATCAAACTTCCATGTCTTATGAGAGATGAGGTCATGTTATACCTCTAAATGTAGGAATATTTTTCAACGATGTCATTCAATCTAGGATATTTTTTAAAATATTCAAAGGGCTCATGACGAGGTTGATAAGGATTTGGAAAATAAGGATTGGAGAAGTATGAAGGTCGACCATATAGATTTGGCTAGAAATGCCCAACTCCCAAAGCCAGATTCAGAATTATACCAGATTGTATAGGTTACTACATTGGTTGCAGCAGAGGCTACAAAGGTTGTAGTTGTGGTTAATGAAGAGGTGTCGAAATATATTTCAAGGTTTTCATAGGTAGTTATTCTAGTGTCTTGGCTCAATGTTGCTTTACTTTAGATCTCTGAGTATGATCATTGTCCAAAGGTGCCGGAGCGTGAGTGACATATTCTTTCAAAGGTATTCTGATTTCTAGCCAAGATCAATAGACTTCTCACTTGATGAAGAATAAGAGCATTCTCAATATCTGGTGTTACGCTTTGTTCAATAGGAATTCTTAGTTTAGTGAGCTTGGAACTTCGAGATCGACTTTGAGACTCCAGATTGAGCCTCCTATTCTTCTCAATGTTAGTTTGGATGATCTCAAACCTCAACCCCCGAAATCTCAGACCTATGTTCTTGACCGAATTACATAAGCTAACTATCTCGGCAGTCAAGCATAACAAATTTCGTCGAATTGTGTTTTAAAATACACCATATCAACCAAGCCACTAGTACCTATTTTATTTCGGCTCTTGCCAAAACTTGTGGCTGACTAAAATCATCCATATATTAATTTGTATGACATGAGTAGCTTGCAGTTTTACTAACGGTTTTGAAAAAACTATTCTAAATACCAATTTTTTCCTGCCAACACGGTCGATGTAACCATTTCATCAACTTATTAATTTGAATAAATCAAACAGCCACTCGAAACTCACATAAATTTAACAGAATTGCAAAACTTACAAATAAAATTATAATACGTATTGTTAATATATAAAATCATTATTAAACTAAATTTATACATATTTTGTTTGTTCATAATTAATTATTTGATTTAATTCTAAGTGATAATGAGACTAATATATTTCGTTGTCGATTATAAAAACTATATAATGAGGAGACATTGAGCGGAAACACTTACCAATTTCCTATATATAAAAATCGAAATGCAAAAAAAAACATGCAATACGTGTCCACACCCGGACCACCTGCAATACGTGTAAGATCCACAGATCCACACCAGGACCACCACCGTTCTGCATGTCTCTTTAAATTACCGTCTTTGGTATTTTCATTTCAAAGAGAAACACCAAGAAAACCAATTAGATTCTTCCGACAGCTCATCGCTGCCAAGATAACCTCTTGCTGGTATTGTAGGAGTTAGTCCAAATCTCGGTCGATCCATCTCGCAAGTTTGCTAACGAAGGCTACAGATTCGCACTTTTCACTTGAAATCTAGGTAACTGAATCTCCCTTATGTAAACTAAATGAATTACCATTTTATAAAGTATTAACAATTTTACGGATAGAAATTCACGGTTAGCACCATCGCCTACTTGTAGTCCGTCTTTCTTTGGCTGATATTAGGCCCGACATTTTTGGGAACTCTCTCGCTGTACAACAGGTAGTTGTAAGTTTTCTGAAGTAAGATGTAAGCTTCTTAAATCTGTTTGCATGCAATAACCTTAACTTGTAGTATTTGTTTTGTTTTTGTGTTGTGCATAAGAAGATTTTACCTCCAATGGTGGAAAGAAGAAGGGGAGCTATATGGCATGGCTGGTTAGGCTTAATTTTGTTTTTATTGAATCAATGAATCACTTATTATATGTTATCAAAATCAATGTTTTTTAGATTATTACGAAATGTGGATTTGAAGTTGATAAATACTATAATGCATGCATTTTTGGTGTTTAGGCTGTGCCAAATCGGCATTAAGAGTATTGGTTCAGTACAAACCAAAAGGTGTTCACATTGCTCATGTAAAAAAATTTCGCCTCCCATCTGCGTAAGTGGGCACCTCTAACTTTTAACTTTATTATATATTTTATTTTAGTGCAAATCCAGAATTATTACTTTTTTTAGCAAAGGGAAGATTTTATTAGAATTTAAGGCTTGAGTGAATGTTAGACATCTAACACACCCTAGAAAAAAAAACTTGAGCTCTCTCTACAATTCCCCGGAAATAGTAACAGTGGTTTTTATGAATCCTCCAGAAACTATTAAACTGGCTACAACATTGGGAAGACAATAAGCCCCGAGTCTTAGAACACTACAAGGTATGTTTAATATTATGACCATTATTTTGAGCTAAATTTTTATATGACTGATTTTCAATGTTCGGTGTTTTATCCTTTATAACTGAAAAAATATTTGATTCTCACAAGGAATACTATCAAGAGTCAGGAGCAGATAAGTCGATGATTCGCCTATCACATGTAGCAATGGAAAGAGCGAATTGAGCAGATTCTGCGGCCAAAAGAGGCCAAGCATATTAAAACAATTACAAGGATCTTACTTAATGGAAATACCGAGTCCCACGCAGTGTGTTCATTACTTAGTTGCTGCAGCTGAGTTACACTTAAAGGATCTTCACCCGTCGACAAAACTAAAATAACCATATGAGTTGCATCCACAACTCCTTTCACTTCTTGTGAGTATTTGCTAGTAGTCAATAAAAACGCTTGTCTTTGTAAATTATGAAATAAAACGTTTAAAGAAGCTACGCTAACCCAATAGTTAATGATAGATTAGTTCTTGATGATTCATTTCATAATTGAAACTCAAAGGGTAAACATGAGAATGAATGTCCCATTTTAGCAATATAATGTTGATAAACTCATTGATTTCATCGGACATTAGATTGTTAATGTTTACATTTATTAAATTATAAAAAAAAATGGATGTCTAGTTTATAAACACCTAGATTCTTGTAAACTACCTGAAGGTTCAAAAACTGGTCGATAGATCTCAATTCTTTTTTATGGTTGTAAGCCACTTCTCTTTATCACCATTTTTAATAACATTGTAATACGTTTATGTTTCAAAAATATCTAAAGTATAACTAGTTATCAGTAAAATCGTACGTCTACGGGTGTTAGATTGGTCTTCGTGCTATATCTCTTGTTGGTTGATAAATATCATGTTCAAGTTTCTCTCTCATCTGTTCATCTAAAAGCCCTAGAACAATATACCTTTGATCTGCTTCAAATTCATGCAGTTGTTGAAATTGCTTTATACGATCCAAAACGGAATAAGACGCAAAATATTTTTCAGTAGAAGCATCACCAGCTTCACTTTGTAAACCAAAGTCATTCTGACGTCCAAGTTCAGAGCACCATAACCAATACCTTTTTACTTCTTTTGGGTAGTCGAGGAACAAATATTTAAGTGCTTTTGGCCAAATCTTATTTTGCTTCACATGTTCGTAGGGAACACATCCAAACATTCTCAACTGTTCTAACTTAGGTGTCTATTCGTTCCAAGTCTTTTAAGGAAAAAGAAACTTAAGCGTCATAAATTGACTCCTATTGATGATAGATGCAACCATTGTCACTACCTCTCTCCAGAACCCTCGATCCATTCCAATTGTATGAAACATACATTTAAATTGTTCCAGTAGGGTTCAATTCATTCTCTAAACAAGCCTGTTTGATTGGGGAGTGTCACTTACGGTTTGCTGTCTATTGATGTCATGATTTTTACAATAACTAGTAATTATTTGTTCATATATTCCAAGCTATTATTAATCTAAAATTTCTTCAGCACTTTCCTGGTTTAATTCTCTAATAAAGTCTTCCGGTTCATAAATACAACAAATATTTCATCTATAGTCTTCAAAACTAGAACTCATACCTTCATAGAATAGGCGTGAGTTAACAACATAAAGTACCTTACACACCTATGGTAAATTCTCGTGATCGACCTCAAAGGTCTTAATGAACCTAATAAAGTATTATATTAGATATATGGTTCTTGGTCATACACTTTACCCTTTTGCTCCTAACCAATACAAAACATGCACAAAAGTTTCGCTTCTGAACTATCGTACCATATAATAAGTTGCACACATATGGTAGGTTCTCGTGCTAGACCTCTTGTTTACTTAGTTCACTAAGTCCATTCTCACTTAAATGATTTATTCGATGATGCCACAACCTAACAGAATCCTTCATAACACTCGACACTCCCCCTACCACTATATAAACCAAAGCACCATTAAGCCTAATAGAAATAATATTACGGTTAACTTTAAGTCGATGCTTTACATTGTTAGTCACTTTATCAAGTCATATCACAAACTTGAGTCGTACTGTTCCAATCCTTTTGGCATTGTAGGTTTCATCATTCCCCAAGATGACCCTTTCATTAACAAACATTCATAGGTTTTTAAATAAATCCTTATTAGAAGTCATGTGAAATGATACACCCAAATCCAACACCCATTTATCATCGTACCAGCAAGAATAAGAAGTCATTAACCTATAAGCATACTCACAATCATCTAAGACCATTGCAGCATCTCCAACTTCAGTCTTCTGGTAGTTATTGTTATGTCCCTTCTGTGGGTAGCTCCGACTGATATAACCTTCTGAGTCATCATAAAAACACTATTTTTTAAGATCTTTGGAATTCAAAGAGATATAGACTCCGGCCATCGTAAGGATTCTTTACTATATAGCAGGATGTCGACAAAGTGTTCATACTCCTTCGTCAAAGAACATAGAAGGATGATTGCTTGGTCATCCTCTCCCCTCCCGCGTCACATCAACTACATTAAAGTCAAGTAATATATAGTTGTAATCATATAGGTTCCTTCAGATATCTATTATACTATCTATCATGTAGACTTATGATAGATTTAGTTCTTCTACTATTACTTCACACTCACCGTACCACTTGTTTAGGAAACAACTATCGTCCGCTGAAGAAAGAACCGATATCCAATAAAATGAACCTACAGAATAATTATTTAATTTCCATGTACAATACGAGAAATAAATAAAATAGATCGTAATAAAACCAAATACACAAAGGGTGAAAACCGCTGGCTACCGTATCGTCCGACCAAAACCCATTCGGTCACAACGCACTTGGGTATAAGCAGGAACATAAAGGAAAAATTAATTATGACGATATTTACGCTCTATGAAATTACACTTTGAAAACTATAAACACTCTACATTAATTCATTTGGTTGTTACGATCTTATGATGTTAATAAAGAATCAATATATATGTAATTAATATAAATACATTACAGTTTCCTTTATATGAAGAAAATTGTAATAAAAATATATACACTTCACCAAAGTTTTCCATAACAATTTTATAATATTAAAGGTATATTTCCATCATTTTTCTGTAAATGATTTTTCATAACATGATTTGAAAGCGGTATGGAAAAACGTTTTATATTTTGAATTTCTTTTAAAAATTATAAATTTCAATTTAATTAAGGGTAAAGTACCATTTAAGATCCAAAACCCTAACTATTATCCACTTAAGACCTATATTTTCATTATTTTCCGAGAAAGACCTGTTTTAGTTAAATATTTACCATTGAAGACCCACTAATTCCTTAAATACTCTTGTTCATTTATATAAAAGGCTTTTAGACCCATACTTCACCTTTTATTTCCAATTTTTTTTCTCTCTCTCTACGTGAATAGAACAACTTTAATGTTAGGCGATTCTTCATTTTTTTACTCAATTTTCTTATTTTTCTTTTGTTTTCATATGTTTTTTGTTGTGTTTTTAGTTTATTTCAAAGTTTGATTTTGGATATCGGTTTAGGTATGTGGATTTGTGTGTGGTAAGTTGAATTTTGATTTCGGAATACTAGAAGTACTCGAGATATGTTTTGTTTTTTATTCTTGGTATTTATCTGGTTTTTACGTTGCTAATGTAGTTTATTTGTTGTATTTCAGTTAGTTTTTCGTTGATTTTAGTGTGTTTTGAGTTTCTGAGATTTTTGTGTCGAGTAAAACGGTTCAGGGAAGAAGATGCAAAACGTTTGTTTATGTAACTACTAATAGTTGCAAAACGTATAATTCTTCTGGAATGGTAGATGCAAAAAAGACATTTTTATAGATGCAAAACGTTATTTATTCTAAAAAATTATGTTTTTGTAATTCAAAACATATCATGAGTGATACTAGTTTGTTCGTCTTAAAAAACAAAATCAATAGTATTTTCAGATTTTTTTTTCGAGTTACAGTTTAAAAGATACAGAGTTTTAAAGTTTTAACATTTATAGGGGTTTCGCGAAGAAGATGCAAAACCTTCTTCGTTATGATAGATGTGAAACCTGTTTTGTTGTGCTAGATGTGAAACCTTCTTTATTTTGCTAGATGCGAAACCTACTTTATTTTGATAGATGCGAAACCTTCTTTATTTTGCTAGATGCGAAACCTTCTTTATTTTGATAGATGCGAAACCTTCTTTATTTTGATAGATGCGAAGATCCTTCTTTATTTTGATAGATGTGAAACCTTTTTTATTTTGATAGATGCAAAACCTTCTTTAGTTTGCTAGATGAGAAACCTCTTTGTTTTGATATATGCGAAACGTTCTTTATTTTAAATGATGTGAAACGAGTCACTAGATGCGAAACCATATAACTGAGAAACGTGTGTAAAATATATATTTTAAAAAAAAATTCAAAACATATCATGAATGGTACTAGTTTTGTACGTCTTAAAAAAACAAAACCAATGGTATTCGGACTCTTTTTATGAGTTACGGTTTATAAGATACGGACCTTTAAAAATTAAAATTAAAAAAGAAAAAAGAAAGAGAAGTTGGTTACTGTGTTTATTTAATGTATAAAATCTCTTTAAGATTTTAGGTCTTTATGAGTAATAGGTTTGTTGAATGGATCTTTATTGGTAAGTCTCCCTTTAATCAATTCGTACAAATATATAATTTTTAAAATAGTTTATATAATAGTTAATTAATATTATTTTTATTAAAATATTTTGATATTGGTTAGCGGAATAATTTTCGTAATCCAAATGGAAGATCTAATCATTACAAGTTAAATAATAATTATTTATAACTGATGATGCTTAGTTGCATACGGATTATACTATTATATTGAGACATGTTCAAACACCACATTTAAAAAAAAAAGACAAAGTCATTATTCTTAATGAGTATTATATTAATTATTAATCACTACGAAGGTGGATAAGATGTCCATTTATAGCCATATAAATAAGATATTTGACATACAAAGTCAAATTACAAAGAAGGTCACTAATTCATTATTGAGTGCTTGTGTTGTTTGCTTATGGATATTTGTCACTTTATTAAGCGATTCATATCCGTATTATTCCCTGATCGATGATTTTTTTATCAGTAGCCATCGTAGTCCTTGCGAATGGGATGATGAAGGACTATATAGAGGAAATACTTCGATCATTCTGAGTTCCTCTTGTTTAGCTCTATCCGATGTAGTCATGCTTATTATTCATATATGAAAATGTTATATAATGGTCATTGGTTTGTGGACGTATTTGTGTCATATCGACTGTGTTGTCATGACCTTTACAAGTGAGGGTGATAAAGGGTTCTAGATATCATGGGAGTGCGAGTTCAAGGAACTTAAAATAACTTAGATGTTTTAGCTTTACTCGTGTGCTAGTGTCAACTTCTTGCTGACACGTGTCCCAACTGGGTAGCTGGTATCATATATAGTATCTAATATGTAGTGCAAGTGTGTAACGCTTCAGTTTTCCATAGGTAGAAATAATTATTGAATAACAGAGGGGTGTTACATGACTTGCTCATAAAACCAAGTTTTTTCTCATATGTTCACCCTTTGGTACATTTGTTTTTAGAGAGAGTTGCTGATTTTTCAGGCCAACCCATCGCATTGTCCGTTATGAAATCCGTTTGGGAGAGGAATTTATTGCTAGTCTTACCGTACATTAGATTATGTTGGCTTTTCGTACCTTTCACACATGTTTAGTACTTCTGATATTTTTTATGGTTTTAATTTTAAATTTTTAGACTACCTTACAGTTGAGTTAGTCAGTTTTTATTTTAGTAATAACTGTTTTACTAATATGGGGAAATGTAAAGATGTACTTAAGATTTAAGGTATTCGTAATAGTGAATGAGTGTCATTATTGTCGTATTCCTCTGACTCCTCGACACGAGATCTTGATACTTCTAATTCCTATTTGTAAGAGAAAAACGGAGAGGGGGTCCAACTAGTTAGTTGTCCTACTTAAGTGATTTGGTTAAGATCTCTCCTACCACCATTAAAATTAAATCTACGAGTTTGACATCAACAACCATTAACCATAGTTTGTCTGAGGCATATAGTTCCCACACCTCTAACTCAAAAAGGTATCCCCATACAGGTTATAATTCCAAAAGGAAAGTGTAACATAGTCAACCTAGTTCAACTCTTCACAAAGCAGTTCCCACCATATGGATGCATATGAGATGAATTTTAAAATACAACCTAATGGACGTCGAATATATTTATCTTGACCCCTGATCCCTTCATTGCTTCAAACCTAGATATGAAATACCTCCCAAGGTTATTATCCGACTATCGGTTTTTGGAGAAACCCCTACTTCCACCACTAGGTGGTGAAGTTCTCTAATATTTTTTACTAAGGCCTATAGATTCCCCTACACCACCAGATGATAAGATTACATTTAGTTAATAGACCTTTGTCTTAGCCAGGTGGTGGCGACTGGTTTTGAAACACAGTCGTCGGCTGTAGAAACCAAGAGGAAGAAGACAAAAGAACCGATGGATAGTTCTAACCCTAGGTTAGATTAAAGGAGACTTTAAAGAAAATCAAAATTGTATTCAAAAAAGTCTGAGGCAGAACTAGGGTTTGAGAGCCTTTTATAGAAGTGCTCGAAACCCTAGCCCAAAATTACAGCTTTTTTTATTATGCAATAAAATAAAGCCCAGCCCAATTTCAAAGCGATTGGAGCTGGTTAAGTACTTTAATAAAATCTAAATAAAATAGGAAAATGTAGAAAATTTACTAAAACAGCAAAACGAGGGTTTAAACGACTAAATTTAGGGCCTGGACTTCATCACTTTTTGATGCTTTCGAAAATTGTTGGGCTTCTCGACGCGTTCGATTTGAGTGGTCGCATCGCCTAATTCTGATATCTGGGCCCCAAATAAAGCCTGTTTTCGTTTGTCCAAAAGGGCCATATAGTCATGGGCTTGTGCAACTACATCATCCTCCCCTTCTTCGGAAGAATTCGCCCACGAATTCTCAGCTTCATCATCCTCAGCAGCAGCGGTAAATGGCACCAGGTGCTTCACGTTGAAAACGTTATGGGTCTTCATGTGGCTAGGTAGTTTCAACCTGTATGCATTGGGATTAATCTTTTCAATAATTTCAAACGGACCCACCTTCCTTGCAGCCAACTTGTTGTACTCGTGTGCAGGATAGCGATCCCTGGTCAAAACAGCCCATACAAAGTCTCCCTCTGCAAACTCCACCAGGCGGCGCTTCTTATCTGCGGCAATCTTGTACTTCTGTGTTGTTTCCTCCAGGTGTTTGCGGGTGTTCGCATGGATCTCCCATAGATCAGCAATGGCGTTCTCGACCTTAGCTGGGACCTTATCAAGCGTTGGGAAAGCTAAGTCCATAGGACCCCGTGGGTTATAACCATAGACTACCATGAAGGGACTATACCCAGTACTGCGCTTGTGGTGCCTGTTGTAGGTGAACTCAACATGATAAAGACGAGAATCCCATGCTTTCAAGTTCCCAGAGACCTTTGTGCGTAACATGTTGCCTAACGTTCGATTAGTTACCTCAGTTTGGTCGTCTGTCTGCGGGTGATATGCGCTGCTAAAACTCAGCTTCGTGTTTGTGAGGCGCCACAAACTCCTCCAAAAATGCCCCACAAACCGCGCATCGCGATCAGAAACGATATTCAAGGGTAGACCATGTAAGCGGTAGACCTCACGAAAGTATAAATTAGCAACATTCACAGCATCTGTGGTTTTCTTGCAGGCAATGAAGTGGGCCATCTTAGAAAACCTGTCAACCACTACAAAAATAGAATCGTTACCTCTCTGTGTTCTTGGCAGCCCAGAGATGAAATCCATGTTGACACTTTGCCATGGTCCTTCCGGTATTGGGAGTGGTAGGTATAGACCTGCGTTGGAGGATGTACCTTTTGCCACCTGGCAAATCCGACAGCCAGCTACAAAACGGATAACATCTCGCCTCAAATGCGGCCAGAAGAACTGACTGGATACAGAGTGAAGGGTTTGATCTCTACCCACATACCCCTCGTTATGTCTCTCCTGTACAATCAGTAATCTCAAACTGCCCTCAGGAACACAAAGTAAATTACCTTTGAAGATGTAACCGTTGCTCACTGCAAAATCTTTTCTCAAACCTGCGCTGACGTCCTCTAGAATAGGACCAAAATATGGATCGATAGCTAGTAGATCCTTCATCATCTCGAATCCCACAACTTCTCCTTCCATACGAATCATCATGCTGCGTCGGCTCAATGCGTTAGCTACGCGGTTAACTGTCCCCGAAGTATGCTTAATGGAAAAGGTAAATTGTTGCGTAAATGCTGCCCAACGTGCATGGCGGGAAGAGAGTTTCTCCTGACTCTGCAGATGTTTTAAGGCACCATGATCGGTGTACAGGACAAAGTCATTGTAGGCCAAGTAGGAACTCTAGTGCTTCAAAGCTCGTACAACTGCATAGAACTCCTTGTCATAGGTGTTGTAGTTAAGTTTAGCTCCACTTAACTTTTCGCTGAAGTATGCTACCGGACGACCTCGTTGGCTGAGTACAGCGCCAATGCCCAATCCGGACGCATCACAATGCAGTTCAAATCCTGTAGAAAAGTTAAGTAAAACCAGAATCGGTGCAGTGGTCAGTCTTACCTTGATTTTCTCAAACGCTTTAGCTGCTTCAGGGGTCCAGCAGAATGTCTTGCCCTTCATACACTCTGTAATGGGAGCCATAACAGTGCTGAAGTTATGTATGAACCGTCTGTAAAAAGAGACCAATCCGTGAAAAGAGAGGACTTCAGTGATGGAAGTAGGAATAGGCCAGTCTCGCACGACTTCTACTTTCAACTGATCCACTAAAATCCCATCTTTTGACACAACATACCCCAGGAAGACGACCGAATATGTCATAAAACAACACTTATCGAGTCCTCCATAAAACTTCTCTCGCCTCAAAACAACCAACACCTCGCGTAAGTGCTGGAGATGCAGCTCTTTCGTGGTACTAGAAATAAGAATATCATCAAAGTACACAACAAGAAATTTTCCGATGAATGGGCGAAATACCTGGTTCATAACCCGCATGAACGTGCTAGGAGCGTTAGAAAGACCGAATGGCATTACCATCCATTCAAACAGACCTTCTCGGGTCTTGAAGGCTGTGTTCCACTCATCCCCCATACGAATACGAATCTGGTGGTATCCGCTCTTCAAATCCAGTTTCGTAAACACAGTAGCACCATTCAATTGATCCAATAAATCATCAAGGCGAGGAATAGGAAACCGATACCTGACTGTAATTTTGTTGATAGCCCGGCTATCCACACACATTCTCATTGAGCCATCCTTCTTTGGTGTTAATAGTGCAGGAACCGCACAAGGACTAAGACTCTCCCGGATGTGGCCTTTTGTTAACAGTTCCTCCACCTGTCTGCGGAGCTCTTCATGCTCTTTTGGGCTCATCCGATAATGCGGTCGGTTTGGTAGACTAGCACCCGGTACAAGGTCAATCTGGTGTTGGATATCTCTCAATGGAGGAAGACCTGTAGGTAAAGTATCGGGAAAGACAACAGAGAATTCTGCTAAAAGCGGCCGAACTCGCTCAGGTATACCAGCAAATGGATCAGTACTAAATTCTTTAACCACCAAAAGATAGACAATCCCTATTTCATGAGCATGTTCTATAAACGCCTTTCGAGCTAGAAAGTTCTTACCCGACTTATTTGATACTGCAAGAGCAGGTTTTGGAGAAACCTCTCTAGTTGGTGTTAATATGAACCTGACATTATTCCATATAAAATTGTAGCGGTTCCTCCTACCATCATATGTGACACTTCTATCATATTGCCAGGGTCGGCCTAGCAACAAGTGACACGCATCCATCCCAATGACATCACACCAAGCTTTATCCCTATAGTTACCAACAGAGAAAGATACCAGACATCTTCTAGAGATACTTATCTCACTACCTTTCTTTAACCAAGCAAGCTTGTAGGGGTTTGGGTGGTCTTCTGTTTTCAGGGCCAGTTTCTGGACAACTTCTTCAGAGATAACATTTTCGCAGCTCCCTATATCAATAACGAATTTGCATATCTTTCCCCCAATAGTACAAGTCGATTGGAAAATATTGTTCCGTAGCCAATCATCCCCATCAATTTTGGCTTTTGGCGTCAAGTAGATACGCCTTAGAACCAATGCCTGACCAATATCTCCTCTTGTAACCTGGTCCTCTGGAACCTCATCAACAACATCCTCTGGTTCTTCATCAAACCGCGGCTCGCCCTCCAGGGAAAAATCAGCAGTGTCAGCGAACAGACCCCTCGGGTGTTGTGGTTGTTGTCGTAATTTTGGACACTGTAAAGCAACGTGCCCTAGTTCATGACAATGGTAGCACCAGACCTGTGAGGAAGTAACTGTGCGACTAGGGTCCTGCAAATTAGCACCTGTGCGCATAGGAGAAGCAGTTGGCACTCTTGGGTTAGGGCTTGGAACCGTCCTTTTGGGGAATGTCAATGGATTTGTTCTGGCAGTGTCTCCTCCATAAGGCCTTCGTGAAAGGGCTTTCTCCAGATGCAGTGCGCGCTGATGTGCTTCAGACACATTCACAGGGTCGAACATATTCAGCTGGTCCTGAAACTGTTGTCGCATCCCCCCTATATAGCGAGATACTAGCTGATCTACTGAATCAGTAATATATACACGGTTTTGTAGCGTGAAAAAATCGTTAGTGTACTCGTCAACAGTCTTTGACCCTTGTTTAAGGTTTTGGAACTGCTGATACATTATGCGGTTATAGTTGTAAGGCAAAAACACAGCCCTCATGTGCTTCACAAACTTAGCCCAAGTTGTTATTTTTGGCTTACCGTGCCTTGATCTGGTCTGCTTGAGTTGTTGCCACCAGGATGCAGCTCGGCCTCAGAACTTAGTTGCAGCCAACTGTACCCGCTTTGCATCCGAAACCTCCTTGAAATCAAGAACTTCTTCAACTGAGGCGATCCAATCTAAAAACTCCTCCGGTGCAAGACCCCCTTGGAACTCTGGGATCTCCAATCTGAATCCAGATTCCCACCGGTTGTTGGCGTTCAGATCAGAATCTCTCGGTGGCGGCTGCTCAAAGACTTGGTCACGGCAGTCTTGTGGTGAGTATTGACCCCTAACTTGTTCTCGCCGAGGAGCAAACGGATTCTGCTTGCGGCCGATCTCTCTCTCAGATCCCAACGACTGGTTGCTCGAACCTGGAGCTCGAAAGTCGTTGGTTTGGTTGTTCAACAGCCTGTGTAGTGCTTCTTGTACGTCTCTCAACTGATTTCCCAACGAGTGCATCTGTTCACCAACCTGGGATTGGAATTGACCAAATTCATCACGGTCGACCGATTCAGTGATCGGAATAGTGGACTTCCCCCAAAAAGATCGCTTTGGCGGCATACGTCGTTACCCACGCCGTATGAACTCTGAATCTGATACCAATATGGTGGCGACTGGTTTTGAAACACAGTCGTTGGCTGTAGAAACCAAGAGGAAGAAGACAAAAGAACCGATGGATAGTTCTAACCCTAGGTTAGATTAAAGGAGACTTTAAAGAAAATCAAAATTGTATTCAAAAAAGTCTGAGGCAGAACTAGGGTTTGAGAGCCTTTTATAGAAGTGCTCGAAACCCTAGCCCAAAATTACAGCTTTTTTTGTTATGCAATAAAATAAAACCCAGCCCAATTTCAAAGCGATTGGAGCTGGTTAAGTATTTTAATAAAATCTAAATAAAATAGGAAAATGCAGAAAATTTACTAAAACAGCAAAACGAGGGTTTAAACGACTAAATTTAGGGCATGGACTTCATCACTTCGTGATGCTTTCGAAAATTGTTGGGCTTCTCGACGCGTTCGATTTGAGTGGTCGCATCGCCTAATTCTGATATCTGGGCCCCAAATAAAGCCTGTTTTCGTTTGTCCAAAAGGGCCATATAGTCATGGGCTTGTGCAACTACATCACCAGGCCACTCCGAATTCTTGGAGGAGTTTAATGACCATTACTATTTTTTCAGCTTAGCTTATATCACATTTCAAGTTGAAAAATTATTTTCCGCTACTGGAAGTAATTTATGTAATGCTTACCATGACTATTAATTATCAATTGATGCCAAAACTTATAGTTGTTGAGGATCAAAATTTATTCTTCTCTCACTCACCAGATATTCAATAAATTTACCTTACCAAACCTACAAAAAAACATTTTTGCATAGTTTAATTTAAAATTTATGGCCCTCAAATTCTTGAACGTCTCCTCTAATTCTAGAATATGATCGGTATCCCCATAAATTTTGAGCACTATTTCCTAATTTTTTTCCGAACCAACAACGGTTTAATAGTCCAATGTCGGTATGTGGACTCTCAGATGTCCCCCACCGAAGACAATTTGTTTACCTTGACTATAATAACTTCAGATTTCTCAATTAAAAAGATATATTCTCTCTTAAAAGATAGCGTGAAGATTTTGATTTACAGATAACTTGTGACATTTGACACATGAGGGTATCCTCGTTACATCCTATGATTTTCAAGAAAACACATCAAAATTGTTAAATAAAAAACATAACAAAACAGTGTGAAGATGCCCGATAAAGCGTACTAGTTTTCAAAATCTTTCCCTCAATAAATTTTAATACCATCGAGAGACGATTATATGCTTACCGAATGAAAGTTTAACTATATCCCATGTATGAGTCTGATAAAAAGAGGTAAGCTCTTCGACTATTGCATTCTGCCAACGAGGATAAAAAATAGCTTGTTTAAACGACTGAGGTTCATATAAATCATGTATGTTTGCTATGAAAGATGCGAAAGGAGCTGAGTATAAAGAATACGCAAAATATGATAGTTTGGTAGAATTACTTGTACGAGTAGATCTTCTAAGAGAAGGAGTTTACTCAAGCCTTGATGGAGCAGAAGTAGTTTCAGTTGTAGTCAATGTCTCATGAGCTCGCACATCAATATCAATGTGTATGTCATAATTATCTTCAAAAGGATCAATAGTCTGAATTTTGGTACTTGTATATCATGCAATTTGGCTGGAATCGAATAAAATAGAATATACTCAAGAAATGTAACATGTCGAGCGACATAAAGTTTCTTGCTAGTAGGATCAAAACAACGATAACCTTTTTGTCTAACACCATAACCCAAGAAAACACATATCACGGATTTAGGGCCAATTTGTTGCGTTCTACATGAGGACGAATGACAAAACATATACATCCAAATACTCGTAAGGAAGTATAATCTAAAAGTTATCCGTATAACTTCTGGAAGGGAGATATCCCTGCATTATGAGCTGTTGGAATTCGATTAATCACATATACAGTCGTATGAATTGCTTCTCCCCAAAAAATAGTATGAACCTCAGCAGATAAAAGTAAAGAACGAGTAGTCTCAATAAGGTAAAGGTGTTTTCTTTCTACAATAAAATTCTGCTGAGGGGTTTCAGTGCAAGAAGATTAATGTATGGTACCATCAGATGCAAGTAACTGAGTAAATTATTGGATGTATATTTACCTCCTAAGCCACACCTGAAGCATTTTATTACAACAGAATGTTGAGTCTTAACAAGTGCCCGAAATTCTCTATAAATTCTAAGAAAATCTAATCTCCGTTTCATAAGGTAAACCCAAGTATATCGAGTATAATCATCAATGAAAGAAACATAGTAGGACGAACCACCTTTTTTGGAAACATGAGATGGACCACAGACATCAGAATGAACAATATCAAATGGAGCAATAGAAGAAGTAACACTTTCCTTAAACGGTAACGCCGAAAATTTTGTAAGTTTACAACCACTACAATCCGAGATATTACAAGGGTTTAACTGGCCTAACGCACCTGTGGAGACTAAAAATTTTAAACGCGATGTAGATACATACCCCAAACAAGAATACCGAAGATAAAACTCAGACGATGAAGAATTCAAACGAAATGAAGACAAATCAACACCAGATGCAGCAATATCAGTCAAATATGTTTCAACACCATAGACATCAACATCTGTTACTTCGAGTTTCTCTAAAACATAAAGTTCCCCTGTTTTACGACCTACCCCTATCACTCTATGAGTTTTTTGATTTTGTATAACAACAGTGTCAGAAAACAAGACGAAATAACCACATTTACAGAATTGGCTAACCGGAACAAGATTCAAAGCAAGGCTGGGAACGTAGTAAATATCGGATCGCGATATATGAGGGCTATAGATAGAGCCAGTACCCTCTACTGACATTGGTATAACACTAACAGACAAAACAGATATGAGTGAAACATGAGACAACGAAACAAAGTTCAACATGTGAGATGACATATAATGAGACCATCCAAATCCAAAATCCACAATGACAAATCAATACCTGAAGTGGAAGATGAGGACATACCTGAATAGTATGCAGATGTAGATATAACAAAGTTCTTCTTATTCAGTTTGTTACATGTAGATTGTAGAAAATAATCTTTTCCTATCATATTTTCAATAAGATCCACAATCTCTAATCAAACAAAATCAAACAATCAAGAGAGACCAAATCAAAATCGGAAAAACCAAGTCAAAATCAAATCAAAATCTTAATCAGACAAAATCCAAATTCAAAATCAAACCAACTCCAAATTCAAAATCGACTGCATAGAGTTGTCCTTCGATGTCATTTTCTCCAAAAAGAAAAAAAAATCCAATCGCACAACATGAGAACAAACTAAAAACCACACGAACGCAGCCAAAATCCAACTGGAATCACAACCGAAATCCAAATCAAAAATCAACGAAGCTCTTACGGCAAACCTCTTTTCAATGCTAAATCGAAATCCAAATTAATTCTCTGTAATTAATTAATTGATGCAATTTCACCCATTAATTTAAAATATGACAATTTTACCAAAAAATTCAATAATTGGAACTGTACTCTTCTACAATTTCACCAAGTATTCTTCTGCAGTTTTACCAAAAAGTTCAATAAAATAATTTTTCTTCTCCACTCTTCTTCTCGAAATTAATTAAACTATTGCAACAAAAATTCAATAATGCAATTTTACCAAACAATATTTCACCAAATAATATTATTTGTAATTTAGCAACTGTATTCTTCTGCAGTTTTACCAATAATTCAATACTGCAGAGTTTTACCAAGCTGGAAGAATCCGCAATTTTACTAAACAATACTTTTCTGCAATTTTACGAATAATTCAATAATACCAATAATTCAATAATGTAATTTTACCAAGTACTCGTTGATTCCTTCAATATTATTAACCCAACGGCAATTTTACCAATTAATAACAAAATATGAATACCCTACCCATAACTTTAACATTAATTCTAATGGCAATTTTACCAATTAATAGCATAAAATAATCAAACGATAATTTTATTGATTAATATGAAATCCAATAAGTCAAATACCTGGTAGATCTACAAAATAGGGAAATATTATGCTTCTCCAATCAAATTACATAAGGGTCTGATACCATGTTAAGAAACAAAGAAAGAAGTAGAGGCTAAGAAACAACTAGGGTTTATGTTTATTAGAAAGTTAAGTATTACATAGACTTCTCGTCGTTCTGATTAAAGAGTATAGTTTTTGTTTTTTATTTCGAATGTGTAATTGGAATATTGGTTTTATTTTCGTATTAAAATAGGTAAATTGATAGCATATATTTGTTTTTAAATTCAAATATCTAATTATGCAATAACTATTGAAATGCAATCGATTTTTTTTAGATATAACATAATTTGTCTAAAATATATAAAGATTTTAATTGAAAAATCCAACAAAATTTTAAGAAGAGATAATATTTGAAAATATCTAAATATCTTCTAATAATCAAATAGGTATATCCTAAATATTATAGTTTGAAATTTGGTTGAAAACATAAAAGATATTTTCTAAAAAGTCTATATCAATAAAAGCTATTAAAAAATCTGAAAACGGTTAAACGCAATAAACTAACCAGCGTGAACGCGCGGATCACATGATATGTGTCGTTACACCGTGTGGCCAAACACGACGTGTGACTGTTGAATAGGATACGATGAAGGCCAAAGTTATTTCCTCCATGAGAATTTTTATTTCCTCCATAATTTGAAATATCTAAAACACTTGAAACATGATATTACTAGTTTACCCTTATTTTGTTTTTTCAAATTTAATATTACATGTCATTATTGAAATAGATAGCCTACTGTAAAAGAACATATCATTAACCTATTTTTAATCCTAGGTATCTAATTTTTTCAACTAAAATTAACCTTAAACCCCAAAAACATCAGTTTTATTGAAGATTGATTGAAGATTAACCATAGAAAATCAAGAAACTCATACCAATGAGGTAAGCAACACTCAAGCAACGAATAAGATAATTTAATCTCGTTTTTCGTTTTACAATACAGTAATTTGAGATTATCACTTCAAAAATGTTGGGCAAAACGCAACTGATTCTGAGGCAGTATTTCGGAATCAGTTGTTTTGAACAAATTACAACCTTAATAAACAGCAGAGACATTGCACCTCGAGTGGCCATCTCGGAATCAGGTGCAAAAAAAATTTCACAAATTACTTCTGCTCCCGAGATGGCCACTCGGAATCAGGTGTTTTGCAGTTAAAAAAAAGCATATGATTCCGAGATGGCCTCTCGGAATCATATGCTATCGTTAAAAAAAAACATAATACAGTAGAACAGCCATATAGGCACAAAACCGAACCAAACTCGAAAATAGATCCAAACAAACAACATAAACCCTAATCGAACCCTAAATATACCAAATAAGAACACTAATCGAACCCTAAATCTACCAAGTAAGAACTCTAATCGAACCCTAATCTACCAAATAAGAACCCTAACCTAACAAGATCAGCCATAGCCACAGTACCAAAAAATCTTAAACCCGACCCAATTCCAAACATACGACCCGAACATGTATATCGTTTAAAGCTGGGCCTTTAGCCTATCTATTCCATTATCAAGCCCAGCCCAAATTAAACTTGCCCAGCCCACAAATCTTAAACCCGACCCAATTCCAAACATGCGACCCGAACAGAATACTATCTCTGGCAACAGCAATCCCCTTCGTCTCTCAACGGCTCAGTTAGTCGCAGCCGTCGCCACCGAAATTTCTTACGGCTTCTCATCCATTTCCGTCGCTCACGCCGCCTTAGAATTCCTGCACGCCTTGCGGTGCTGCCGCGTGCCGTTTGCAGAAGGTAAAATCTTTGATCTCTGCCTTCCTAAATTCCACTTCGCGTGTTTGTACAGTGTGAATTTGATCTTATTATATGTTATAGAATGACCTTGTCAGGATATTCAAACTGTTTAAGGCTAATTCGAGCTGTTTATCGGTGAAATGAAAACTGTTGCATGAAATATTAGAAACTTAATCAATTTTCTATAGTTGATTTTTACTCTGCCTTCTGCAGAAGTATTGACAATATGATTATAACTATGTACTCTAGCTTTGCATTAGTATAGATTGATTGCTGAGGTTGAAGAACCAAGTTGTTCGGACTGTAATGTTGATCTGGATTTATGTTAGTAACCTTAATCATTAAGGGGTTAGTTTGTTGTTGTTGTTTCTCTACTAGTGATGATTCCCATCCAAACCTTTGGAAAATGGGTTTAGACCAAAGAAAGAAGAAGCAGAAGAATTTAACATTTAATGTGTAGTAAGCTAGTAGTCTTCTAAGTTTAAAATTCGGGCTCTACCCCTGCCCTCATTTTAGCTTTTGGCTATAGATATCATTAGCTGGGTAGTTGTGTGTGCTGATGTACTTTGTTACTCAGATGGACATAGTTGTTCTAACAATGTTAAGAGTTTGAATGTAATGTATTTGTGAGTATGCAGTACAAAAAGATTTAGTACCATGGTTTTATCTAATCCATACTTCTTAAATTCTATGTGATTATTTTTTCATAATTGTAAGAATATTATTTAATTTTAAATATCGAAAAGCTGCACCCTGTTTTAGAAAATAAAATTGAATAAAATAGTTATCTGATTTATTACCCTTCACCCCCTTGTGACTAGTGATACACCTGCTAAAATCTTAATTATGGATAAAACCCAGTGTGTGACAATTTACAATGCGTTTTGCTTTGCTATGGATTTATCTACCAGCTGAGTGCTGCTGGTTTGAACTTGTTTTGTAAGCGTGTGGAATAAAGTAATGAGATAAACAAGTGTGTATTGTATTGCTGGTTGTTTTTAGGTCTGAGTAATGGAAAGAGGAACCAGTAATAATACCCTTTTCATGGAAGAGTGGTTGAGGAGCAAGAGTGGTAGTTATACGGTGTCTAGACCTTTAACCTCTTCTGCCCGAGCAATTATTCAAGCATGGACTGATCTTAGAGCGTCGCTGCAAAATCAGATATTCAATCCAAACCATCTTCAAGCTTTGAAAACTCTCCACGACTCTCGAACCTCCCTTCACGTGGCAGACCAACAAGCAAAGCTTCTCATTTCAGTTCTGAAACTCTCTCTTCCTTCAGAGTCATATGGATATGTCCTTCGACTCCTCTATATTTGGATCAGGAAATCCTTCAGACCTTCTTCACAAGTTGTTGATTCAGCTTTGGAAGTCCTTTCTCATATTATTGGTTCAGTCGCAACTCCTTCCTTTTCACCTGAAGCCGTTTTGCTTTTGGGTGCTTTTGCTTGTGTGCCTTCCGTCTCACAAGATTCTAAAATAGCATGTGTAGAGCTGCTCTGTTTCCTTTTAGAAGGAAACTTCCAAATGGTTATGTCACACGAGCACTATGTTTCTGAGATTCTTGCAGGAATTGGGTATGCTTTATCCTCACCTGTCAGTGTTCATTGTGTTAGACTTTTGGATTCTTTGTTTGGCTGTTGGGGGAAACAAGGCTTCCCTTCCGGTAATGTTACTTACGGGCTTATGATTCTTCATTTGATCGAGTGGCTTATGTCCGATTTCATCAAATCCAACTCCATCAAGATTCAAAATTTTATTGACGAGGTTCTTGAAACTTCAAAGCCAAACTATTCTCCGTTTGCGATTATCATGGCTGCAGCTGGAGTATTGAGAGCTACTAGCAGGCAGATATCAGGAGCTCATGGATTTGATACTGCTTCTCAGTTACGATCGTCTGCGGGGAATCGTATGGGCTTTGTAGCTCAAGATTTGATTATTAGCAGTAAAGATCTACCTAGTTATGGGAGGAAGAATCCTGAGATCAGTCTACTACTACAGTGTTTTTCATTAGCTTTGGCTCGAAGTGGCCCAGTATCGTTCTCTGCCCCTCTGTTTATATGCCTTGCTTCAGCATTATTAACTGAAGTTTTTCCTTTACTGCATGTATATAAATTGGTTCTGGAGTCCGACGATGTCAGTTTGGCACCCGGTTGGGTCAAACAGCATCTTACTAGTGTTCTTTTCAGGGAAGCAGGGGAAATTACTGGTGTTTTCTGCAATCAGTATGTGTCGGCAAATGAAGAGAACAAGAGTCTAGTAGAATGTATGATGTGGGATTTCTGCCAAGATCTGTACCTGCGTCACCGTTTGGTGGCTTTATTACTTCTTGGTTTGCAAGATGAGTTACTTGGGGACATAGAGAAAATTTCCGAATCTGCTTTCCTCATGATTGTAGTTTTTGCATTGGCTGTTACAAAGCAAAGAATAAAATCAACATTTTCCCTCGATAAACAGATGGAGACATCTGTCAAGATATTAATTTCATTGTCTTGTGTAGAGTATTTCCGGCGAATACGTGTACCAGAATATATGGATACCATTCGAGGAGTAGTATCAAGTATTCAGGAGAATGAATTTGCCTGTGTTTCCTTCGCAGAATCAATGCCCTCCTACAATCAATTAACGAATTTAGAAGGTTCATGCTAATAGCTATAATATTTTTTTATTTCCTCTTAAATTTCTAGTAATTCTTGTTAATTCTTAATAAATGTGATCTATTTTCTTGTAGACACGTTGCCAGTAGGCGAATACATGTGGTATAAAGACGATGTCCAAACTGCGCGTATATTGTTTTACATGCGGGTAATTCCGACTTGCATTGGACGGCTACCCGCTGCTATATATAGCAGAATGGTTGTTCCTACAATGTTTCTGTATCCTAAGTAAAATGACTAGTTGTTTTCAGAGTCTCTATTGATATATATCATAAAAGTTATGGTGCCTTACATCATATATGGTAAGATATATGGGACATCCTAACGGAAAAGTAGCACGCGCATCACATTCTTTGTTTGTAGCATTCATATCATCAGGGAAGGATTCTGATGAAGATGAAAGAGTCGTGCTCAAAGAGAAACTTGCTTTTTATTACGTGCAAAGATCTTTGGAGGTACCTAAACTGATGATTACTAAGAGCTTGTTTGGTGTCCATAATGTTTTTTGGCTTTCGGAGTTATAAACAGAAAACGTTTTTGTTGGGTATAGCTTTTTGGCTTATAAAAAGATCAAGAAGTGATAAAGTAACTATTTAGCTTTTAAAGTTTTTCATTTTTTTTTATTCCATTATAGTTTTCGCTCATCTCTCTCTCTATCAAAAACAAATCTCCTTAAAAGCAAGGCCTTTTCTTATCAGCAAACTTTTTAATTTGTTTATTTTCTAAGCTAATTTTTTACATTGCAAGCCATGCACAAAACAACTTATGACTCACTGGATCAAACTTTGTGTCATTGCTTTTTTTTTTTTGTCTCAAATGTAGGGCTATCCTGGGATTACCCCTTTTGAGGGTATGGCTTCTGGAGTCGCAGCTTTGGTTCGCCATCTACCAGCTGGAAGCCCGTCCATTTTCTATTGTGTCGATAGTCTTGTTAAAAAAACTGCTGTACTCTGTAGTGAAGGGGATATAAACTCCCAAGGAGAGTCTGAGTTCGAGTCTTGTAAGAAAAACATTGAGTTGCTTTCACGACTTATTTCTCTGGTTGATATCCAGGTAAACTTGTCTTCTAGTGCGAATACTTCATTAGTAAGTCTTTCTTTCTTAACCTATATACCAAGTTATAGTATTGGGTTGTTTGGTACACTGGATAGGATTGTATAGGAGTAATTGAATTCCAATCCCAAGTTTGCTGTTACATGGGATAACAAATAGGACAACATCATCATTTATAAAAGTTCTGTTTGTTTGCACATAAGATACAAAAAATATTAGAGTTTGAGAGAAAAAATTATTTAGTGGGTTGCTATGATATATTAGAAAGAAGAAGAGATAAGATAAATAGCATAAAGAATTATATAAATAATTAAATAGTCGTATTGCCTTCCGTTCGCTGATTTCAGATTGAACTTTGAGTTTTCTGAACTATTTTGATTTGTAATCGCACCAAAATACTGGATTGGACTCGCAAATAGGACTAATGAGTCCTGTTGTAACATGATTAATGGTTTGCCATGACTAATAACAGTCTCGGATTAATGAATCCCCTGGTAACCTAAACAAGTGATTAGACTAATTAATCTGAGGAGTCATGACTAATTAGTTCTAGGCGCCACCAAACACATGATTGTTGGTCCTTATCTTATGTACCAAACGGTCCTTATGGTTTGCATTTATCATCATTTTGCAGGTGTTACCAAACTTTATGAAGCTGTTAGCACAGTTAGTTTTACAGCTACCAAAAGATACGCAGGCCATGGTTCTTGATGAATTACACACTCAAGTTTCTGAATCGGACGATGTTACACGTAAAACCGCTCTAGTGTCGTGGTTGCAATCACTAAATTATCTATGTTATCATAAACCGAGCGAGGAGAAAACCTCCAAAGTCGTGAATTCTTCGGACGGATTGAATGCTCGTCTTTAATTAATTTCAGGTTTGGACAAGTTATTTTGTGATAGAAATGTAATGCTATATAATAAGTAAGCCAAATTGTATATTGTAAAATTTTGGTGATATATAAAAGAGTAATCTTTTGTAGAACGATGACTACATACTGCACGCTTAGTAGCATCTGCATGATATACACCATTTTCTTTGTATAATTTATTTTTACAAGTCAACTTGTTATAGTTCAAATATATAATATGAGTGGATAGAATATGCTTACGCTTTGAAGAAGGCCTAGCTTAAACTAATATATATAGATGAGACTCCCGATAAAATATCAGAAACCCGTGAACTATTAAATTATGTGGATATGATTATAAAAGTACTACAAAATTGTGTACTATATAGGTTATAATTGGCCTATACAGTTATAAAAAATATTAGACCAAAGTAATAAATTGACATATAATAAAGTTTCCAATAAAGATTAGTGATTTATCAGACTAATCGTACAAGTCCTCATATTTTGCCAATCTCTAGAGAATACATGAGACCATTGTCTTTTGTCAATCAGACTAATCGTACAAGTCCTCATATTTTGCCAATCTCTAGAGAATACATGAGACCATTGTCTTCTCTTGACAAATGAAGTTTTTTTGGGAGGTTTTCACCGTTAAGATATCAGACGATGCATGCTAAGCTAATTGGAGTATGGTCGAGAGTAACATAGCTCGTTGTAATATGAATATACTGATTAGGAATTCATATTTTAACTATGGTACTAGTTGACTGTGGCTTATTTGAACTTACCTAACGACTTTCTATTTGCAGCATAACACATGGTCGAAAATGTTACTCTAAAATTTTGAAAGTTTATTGAATTTAATCTTCAACACATATGCATGCATTTTGAGAACCTTATAGGGTTAAAATGGGTAAACTATAGCTTCATAATTCCTATGAATGTCAATTGGTCACCCTTGAGGATTTATTAATGCAACTAATTACTTTTACGGGTGGAAATACTATATTATTGAAAGGGTGATCAGTGTTTAAGGAATTGTCTTTAGAGAGTTGTTATACATTGTGTGATATTCGATTGAAGTCCAATAATTTAAGAAAAAGTGTCAATAAATCATTAAAATGATGAGGATTAATGTGTGTTCACGATTTTAGCATCTAATTTTAAATCATTTTTGGTATCTGCAAGTTAAAAGAGTGTGAAATAATGGATGTGTCATTTTCTTCAAAAATCAAAATTAAAACAGAAAAACTTGAAGATCAACTTCTCCACCTAGTTTGAAGGGTTCGGTGAGATCTCTCATTGTAAATGTTAGGGTTATAGAATTGATAGTATGTGGTTACAAAGAAAATTTGGTATGTTGTATTAAACTGCAATATAACTTCCTTATATGTTGTGATGAAAGTTCAAATGGTTTTAGGAAAATATTTTCATTATTAGTAACTTTTATATGAATGAAACTATCAGAGAGACTTATCTTAGTTTGTTTTCAATTACTATTTTTATAAAGTATTATTAATGTAAATATTAGAAAAGAAGATAATATAAATCGTTACAGGGGCAAAAACCCTAGAAACATTAATTCCTTGATTTTAAAGAGAAGTATGATAAAAATGAAAATAAACTTATTGGTTTGCATATCTTCAAGCTTTGTATCATCTCCTCTACAATGTACGTCTTTAATGTGAGTTGTTGAAGAAGAGTAGGTTTCATATCTTCTCATACTTGCAAGCTGTTATGAACGTTGTCTTTGAAGGATGAAGACAACCTCAATGGATGAAATGAATGATCTAGACCTCTAGTTGAAGGTTTTAAGAAGAATCGTTAGAGAACTACAGAGCAACTAATTTTTGTTTAAAAGAAAATAACATATGGATTATAGAGTTTTAACTTTAGACAACTGCTTATATTTAATTAGCAGTCTATGCAGTTTACTGAATGTTATATGTAAAACCTACTAACTATTTTCTTTTTAAATCACTTATATAACTAGTTCTAAATTATTACAGTCCTAATGTACTTGCCACTGCATATTACTATAGCCTTTATTAGGCCATTTGAAGCTTGATAACTAAAATATTAGATTGATAGATCCTCATTCAATATCCACACCAACTCAACTGGTATTCATAATATAAACGTCCATGATACTTACTATATTATTATATATAGGTCTAATATATGTTCTGATGATTATATTTATTAAATTCGATATATAACAACAAGTTTTGATACTCTGAATCTATTATGATGAGATATTCCAAATTTATGATATCCTTACAATATTTCACTTGGATCAACACATGTACTGAAGTGTATCCATTGAATTGTGCAGTATATAACATTGTTGTTTACAAATAACCTAAACATGTCTTCGCATATCATATGATAGCTAATAATGAACTAAAACGATCCGACATGACTATCAATGCGCAATGGATCCAACGGTAATTTCATTTTTAACTACCAACTTAATGACCATAAAATTCTCATGGAGTGCAACATGGAAGCAACATGACTTTGTAATCACTACGTGTCGCCTTTCAACTGGTCATAGTGCACTGAATTGAGATCACTTAAAAAATTAAGGAATTATAGCAAAATTATTCATTATATTATTCAAATAAGTGTATGCATAAAATTTGAAAACTTAAAAACTAAACTAGAATCGATACAACAGTCCTACTAAATTTAAATACCTTTTAAGCTAAGTACACACATGCGAACAACGTGTTCACAAAATACTGAAGATGATAACACCTAGGTGACATGATCTACAACTATTGAGTGTGTGTCAATGTGCTCAACCCTAATCTGACTTTTCTATATTTGTAATTTCTTATATGGAAACTTAATCTTTATGTTTAGACTTGTTGGAGCTACTTTTTATGTCTGAGAACATGATAATTGAACTGCTTTCATATTAAAGCATGAGAGGTCTTTTAATTCATTTTGCTATGCAATCCCATGATAAAATTTAGACAATGTGTATGGTTTGATACTGTAAAATGTGCCACATACTCAACTTCTATAGTAGAGATCGTGAGAAGAGTTTGTTTCGTACTCTTCCATGATATGGCACATCTTGTTATAATGAATACATAATCATATTTAGACTTTCTTTTGTATATGCACTCGTCAAATTTTGTATCAGAGTAGCCTACGATATCCAGGTTATTTGATCTACTAAATGTCAATCCATAACACTTGGTATGCTTCAACTACGAGCATCATTTTATAGCATTGTCATGAGAAACTCTTGGATCGATCAAGTTACTCTCTATGTATTCCAACTATTAATAATATGTATGGTTTGATGAATCTGTTTTGAAACATATTAGTGTGACCTTGTCACACATGACATTCCAATATTTGAAGCATATGGGTGTGACTTTATTATTTGAATTTCTGAAGTTGTTTTGAGGTATGGATAGAGTGAGACCTTGTCACATTTGGATATATGGATATCCATGTGTTTTTTATGGGTAAAAAACATGACATATCCTCCATGTTTGCCAGTTTTCTCACATCAGTCTTTTTTTTATCTTTGTGATAAATAGGTCTCTCGCGTTTTCAAAGACTAAACAAACAGATTCTTTTTGTAATAAACAAGTCCCGCGTGTTTTTAATAAACATGTCCCTCACGTTTTTAAAAAGGATCTATTTGTTGTGTTTTTGAAAATATGGGGGACTTGTTTATTACAAAGGTAAATGAAGGGGACTGACGTGAGAGAATTGACAAACATGGGAAACTTGCCATGTCGACGTAACGTGATTCCAATATATTCATTTTCTACGAGACCCGAGCTGTCATACATGTTATTTTTTACTATTTGGATTCCCAACATATAAGACAGTTCACCAAGGTCGTTCATGACAAATTTATTTGACATAAAGCTCTCGATATTATATAATTACCTAGATCATTCGTGGAAAAAAATATACCATCAACATACAACACTAAATAAATCATTTCACTCATTTGAAACTTGTTATATACAAAATCTTCAACGGGGTTGACCTCAAAGCCGAATGAGGTAGTTATATTGAAAAATTTGTGATATCATTGATGAGATGATTGCTTGAGTTCATGTGTGACTTTTTTTATTAATTTACACATCATTGACTTTGGGTCTCAAAAAACAAAGTTTTTAAGTTGCTGTGTATAAATCATTTTTTCAATATCTCTATTGATAAAAAATATCTTAACATTCATCTGATGAATCTATAATCAAAATTTATAATAAGATTTATGAATGTACTAAATGTGTCCTTTAATAAAATAGAAAAAATGTCTCAGAATAGTCAATCAATTCACGTTGTTGCACCTTTTCACTACAAGATGCATTTTATATCTTTCGATTTTCCTCAAAACATTACCATTATTTTTAAACAACCATTTGCAACTAAGTGCTATATTCAAATTAGGTTATTGAATTATCTTGCATCTATTTGTACTTTTCTTTCATAGCTTCAATTTATAATTTAGAGTTTAAACTCTTCATAGTATCCTAAATGGTGATTGGCCCTCTAATAGAAATTCTGAAGTCTTGTCATGTTTATTAAGTAATTTCACATAAAATGAGGGTATAGATTTCTTTATTTCCCTCTCTCTATTGAATCTATGAAATGTCGGCTCAATGTATTGCTTAATTTATTGAGTTTGCTGAATTTTATCATCAAAAATAACATCAACATTATCTTCTTTAGGTTGGAGTGCAACATTTATCTGGTGTAATAATTGTTTTGCATATTATAGATAACCAATATATATTAGCTATAGTCGGAGCATCAATGTCAGAGACTGAATGAATTGGTTCCAATTATTCCTAAAAAAGATGTTGTAATTTGAATTATTCTCCCTAAAATTTGTATCCTTAAAAAATATGACATTCTCGTTTAAAAAATTGAACGCTTAATGAGAGAGTAAAATTTACAGTCCATTGAGATGTATGGGTAACCTATCAAATGAAAACCAGCTATTTTAAATTCCAGCTTCCATTCACTCGGCTTGTAAGACTATACTTCAATTGGATATTCTCATACTTGGTATTCTTCAACTACGAGCATTATTTTATAGCTCTGTCATGAGAAAATCTTGGATCGATCAAGTTACTCTCTAGTATTCCAACTATTAATAATATGTATGGTTTGATGAATCTGTTTTGAAGCATATTGGTGTGACTTTGTCACACATGAGACTTCCAATATTTGAAGCATATGGGTGTGACTTCATTATTTGAATTTCTGAAGTTGTTTTGAGGTATGGATAGAGTGAGATCTTGTCATATTTGGGTATATGGATATCCATGTGTTTTTATAGGTAAAAAACATGACATGTCCTCCATGTTTTCCAGTTGTCTCACGTCACTCCTTTTTTTATCTTTGTGATAAATAGGTCCCTCGCGTTTTCAAAGACTAAACAAACAAATTCTTTTTGTAATAAATAAGTCCTGCGTGTTTTTAATAAACATGTCCCTCACGTTTTTAAAAAAGATCTATTTGTTGTGTTTTTGAAAATATGGAGGACTTGTTTATTACAAAGGTAAATGAAGGGGACTGACGTGAGAGAATTGACAAACATGGGAAACTTGCCATGTCGACGTAACGTGATTCCAATATATTCATTTTCTACGAGACCCGAGCTGTCATACATGTTATTTTTTACTATTTGGATTCCCAACATATAAGACAGTTCACTAAGGTCGTTCATGATAGATTTATTTTGACATAAAGCTCTCGATATTATATAATTACCTAGATCATTCGTGGAAAAAATATACCATCAACATACAACACTAAATAAATCATTTCACTCATTTGAAACTTGTTATATACAAATTCTTCAACGGGGTTGACCTCAAAGCCGAATGAGGTAGTTTTATTGAAAAATTTGTGATACCATTGATGAGATGCCTGTTTGAGTTCATATGTGATTTTTTATTAATTTACACATCATTGACTTTGGCTCTCAAAAAACAAAGTTTTTAAGTTGCTGTGTATAAATCATTTTCTCAATATCTCTATTTGAGAAAAAGTATCTTAACATTCATCTGATGAATCTATAATCAAAATTTATAATAAGATTTATGAATGTATTAAATGTGTCATTTAATAAAATAGAAAAAATGTCTCAGAATAGTCAATCAATTCACGTTGTTGTACCTTTTCACTACAAGACGCATCTTATATCTTTCTATTTTCCTCAAAATATTACCTTTATTTTTAAACAACCATTTGCAACTAAGTGCTATATTCCAATTATGTTACTGAATTATCTTGCATCTATTTTTACTTTTCTTTCATAGCTTCAATTTATAATTTAGAGTTTAAACTCTTCATAGTATCGTAAATGGTGATTGGCCCTCTTTTAGAAATTTTGAAGTCTATATATAGTATACATCATTACGATCAGATTTAACTGATTTAATCCATCTACCAAGTTGTAATTCAACCCTGATTTTAAAAGATTTGAACATTTCAATGACTTCATATGTATAATGAAGAAAATATAGATTTCAATATTTTGAAAAGTCGTATATGAATGAAATGAAGTATTTTTGTCCAGTTGATGATGTTATAGGAAGTGTACTATAAATGTTTGTATGAATTAATTTTAAGATGTAATTAGCACGATATGATTTAAATCTTCTATATTTAGTCTATTTTCCTTTGATAAACCCACATATTTCTAAATTCAGTGTAATATAAGGGAGCTAATAGACCTTCAATAATAAACATATCAATTCTTTTTTTAGAGTTGTGACTTGAACGTATGTGCCATATAGACACTAAATTTTTAGAAGTATTATTATGTGATAAATTCATGATATTTTTTTATAATTGATAGTATAAATCAATTTATATTAATGATTAACAAAATCAAGTACAAATGTAAAGTATGAAAATTAATTACCAAATGCACCAGCATAACCAAGTTTACAATAAAGAAATCGATAGTAAATTTCTCATAAAAGAAGGAATATATAAAGCATATTAAAAATAAAATACATCCTTAAAATTTAAAACCATATGAAAATTAGAAATTTCTTCCACGTAGTACATAATTTTCTCGACAATAAAAATCTAAATCTCTCAATTTATTGAGAGTCTTGTCTCAGTCTGAGCGCTGTAAAGAAACACATATGTGAGTTGTAGTTTTTCAATCAACTCATCATCTTTCCTTAGACACTAAATTTAAATTTGCTAATGAACTTACATCTAAAGAGATATTACCTTTCTTGGACATCCAAACCTTTCACTTAGGGAAATTTCTCTTCAAATGATTCATAATTTGACAATGTAAACAAACATTAATCTTACCTTAAACATTAGCTTTCTTGAGGTCACCCTTTTTATGTCTAGATCCTGAATCTAAAGTTTATGCAGCTAAAACTGAAGAGTGTTTCCTCTTGTTTTGATAACCACTTTTACCAGCATGGACCATATTGACTTCCTTGCTCCCTAGAGCATGTTTTTACTCTTTATGTATAATATTCGAAGTGAGAGTGTTCATGTTTCATTTCTTATCAAGGAAAACATAGATATTCTCTAAGACTTCAAATCACGGGGGAAGATATATGAAAGTGTAAGACACTACAACACTGTATATGAGCTTAACGTTTGGTACCTTTAATTTTCCAAGAATGTTAGCCATTTTAAAAATATGCTCTCGAATTTTTCCATTAGCCTTTTATTTCATCGTAGAGATTTTACCAATCAAGCTCTTAATCGTAACATGTGGCAACTTAAGAAAAAGTTTTTCCAGATAGACAAACATATCCTTAGAATTCTACATATCAATGGTTTGAGAACTTATGAATACATGTGGGATTCTGATTAGGAGGATATATCGACTTATGCGGTTATAACTCTTCCATATTTAGAAGTGTATTATTTCATCATAAGTGCTTGTATATGCAAGAGGAGAATGCTTGTCATTTCGAAGCCAGTGGTTTATGTCATTCAGTCCTAATATAAGCAAAATTTCACTTTCGCACTCCTTCAATTTTTCTACTCGACAATAGGGGAACCTGAATGATGTTTCTTAACTAAGATTCAATAGCTGAACAATCAAATAAAAAAAGATAAATAAGTGAAACAATTTTTAAAAGCATTCTAAATATAATCTATTTACACTCTTTAAATTTCACTTTCATACTCCTTAAATTTTTCTACCCGACAATAGGGGAACCTGAATGACGTTTCTTAACTAAGATTCAATAGCTGAACAATCAAATAAAAAAAGATAAATAAGTGAAACAATTTCTAAAAGCAAGAGGGGAATGCTTGTCATTTCGGAGCCAGTGGTTTATGTCATTCAGTCCTAATATAAGCGAAATTTCACTTTCGTACTCCTTAAATTTTTCTACTCGACAATATGGGAACCTGAATGATGTTTCTTAACTAAGATTCAATAGATGAACAATCAAATAAAAAAAGATAAATAAGTGAAACAATTTTTAAAAGCATTCTAAATATAATCTATTTACACTCTTTAAATTTCACTTTCATACTCCTTAAATTTTTCTACCCGACAATAGGGGAACCTGAATGATGTTTCTTAACTAAGATTCAATAGTTGAACAATCAAATAAAAAAAGATAAATAAGTGAAACAATTTCTAAAAGCAAGAGGGGAATGCTTGTCATTTCGAAGCCAGTGGTTTATGTCATTCAGTCCTAATATAAGCAAAATTTCACTTTCACACTCCTTAAATTTTTCTACTCGACAATAGGGGAACCTGAATGATGTTTCTTAACTATGATTCAATAGTTGAACAAACAAATAAAAAAAGATAAATAAGTGAAACAATTTCTAAAAGCATTCTAAATATAGTCTATTATACAATATGAATTTTATCAAGTTGTAAGTTATGAAAGAAATTCATATGAATGACTCGTGATCCTTAGCCGAGAAGATAAGAACAAGGGAACTATACATCATTTATAAAGACAACACTTTAAGGACGACAACGCCGTTTCAGTATAATATATGAGAATACCAAAGTCTTTCATAATGGTTGTACTTGACTATTTCATGGTATACTAAACAAACCATAAAATACTGAAATCAGTTATGCATGAGTATTTTGCGTGTAAATGCAAAAACTACATCATGCAACGAGTTGCTCATCATCAGGATAATTATGAGATAATTACACTCGTAAAAACCGATCCTTACCAATAAGGCCCTAAACCTTTTTCCTTTATGACTCACCTTGAGAAATCCCACGCATATGAGATAACATTTATGTCAATATAGCTTCAAATAATTATCATATGAAGTGTTAAATTTGTAAGTCTTACAAAAACAACTAAAGTCTCTACCTACCGGAATAAACCTTTATGCATTTTCACTTTATTATGTTGTGAACATCCAAACCAATGTATGGGATGTGAAATATCCTTTCAAAATTAATATATCTAAAATGTAATAAATGTTTGTCCAAACTTCAAAACCAAAACAAATAATCTCTGTGCATGCGTGATGTCACCCTATACATCCTAGAGGCTAAGTGTCAACGCCATGAGTAGTTACATCCCATTATGAATGCAATACCTTCTCAATTACTAAATGTTTCTCAATGCGCAGAATAGATGTGGTTACAAAAGAGTAATGTTTTGTACTCAATAACATAGTACCCTTTTCACATTCCACGTTTATTATATAGGTGATTCACGATTGACATTTTAAAATACTAGATGTTTCACGATTCACACCTAGTAAATAAGCCTATTTTTATTATACAATGCATATTTTACATCTAAAAAAACAAGATAATGAAATTACCCACCATTGTTTCCATATCTAGTTATGACATTACTCATTTACGTTACCTCAAAAAAATGTTCAATTAATGAATAAAAATGGACAACAAGATGAAAACATTAGATACAAGACCCAAATATTATGAAACACCGCTTGAAGAAGTTGGTATGCGTAATATATTCGAGTGCATAATCACTCATGGTATCAAGAATCTTCAATCGTTTGAAGTATCATTTAATTAGATTAAATGAATGAGACTATCTTCGTAAATGGCCCTCATATATTTCTCTAAATCAATCTATGAAAGATGATATCAAATATCGAAACCGTAGCCGATTTAAAAAATATACACTCTTAGTTGTCATATAATCTTTGGTTGAAAAAAATCATGTATCTAATTTACAATCAAATCTGATGTCAAGTGCTTCTTACTCTCTTTACAAACCGGTACCACAATAAACCGGAAGTGGAAAATGTATGCTACAATCAAACACAAAACAAACTTAAGTTAGAATTTTAAAAAAACTGGATAACTCAAACAATTTTGGTGACAATAAATCTGAACCAAAGATTAGAAAACATTCGATAAATTACCGTAGAGGCGAAAGTAGGTGGGGATAAAAAAAATATAGCATTCCTCTCATACTAAACGTGGTAGACAACATTGCAAAAGCAGGAACACTAAATGAATCAAGAGCTGGACGGAAGCCACTTAGACGCTTTATGAATCCATCATACCCAATTTTAATATTGGAGCTTGCGTAACCCCATATGCATTAAATGTAACTAATAAAAAAAGATATTATTAATGGTTTCTGAGATGAAATTGCACAAGTTGCAGTCCGTGGGTGTTACAATCCCAACTTAAAACTTATCTCGGGTGGATGGGTTTCCTTAGATGACGAGCCAAAAGATGAAGAGATGACGAAGAATATTAAATTTATGCCAAACTAACTCCGCCCATCCGACCCCTGAGATGAACGTACGAATGACATTATATATATTATTGATAGTGAACTTGGTAATTCATCTCTTAGCAATCTAATAGTGGACGTCGTTGTAAAGGATGTTAGGAGGAAGAATGGAGAGGATAAGATTGTTAATCTCCTTGAGGAGTCGATGATTTGCAACATTAACATATCTTAAATGAGTCGACCAATTTTAGAGATCATCCCGAATGATATCCAAAACCTTAAGTTTACTCCCCATACGAGAACCACAGATAATATTGTGCTCTTGGCCAAAGAAGTTGAAAGCAACCACGGGTGAAACCAGAAGGAGGTCTTCTCTCGATTAGTGCAGAACTAAAATTAGTCGTTATGTTACTACTTATTATAATTGTTGATCAATATTGGCGGCTACAATTTTTTTTTAAATATAGATGTTGTAATTAGTTTTTAGTTTCAAAATTTTGAAACTAAGTGTTAAAATGACGTGTAATCTTAATTTGTTGATTGTTTACGATTTTGATCCAAGAAATTAAGATATATGGTTATGTTATATTTTTTAAAAATTTATTTTTATTATATATAAATATACTTTTTAAACCAAATTTTATCTTTTGTTTAAGTTTAGGTACGGTAGAGTAGAGCAGCGTTCTTTTTAAATTAGAACTGTAAAATAAATTTTAATTTTTTTTTATTAATTATAAATAAATTACAGAATGTTAGAGATTTTTTTTTTCAAATTTTAGATATAACTTTTAGAAAATAAATAAATTACAGAATGTTATATCTCATAAAAAAAACATAAACCGAAAGTTTTCAAAAATAATAAAATAATAAAAATCTTAAAATTATATATGTTCCAATCTAGAACAGTAAATTTGGTCAGATATTAATTATAAAAATAATACCTTTATTATACTCAAACATAACGTATGACTAAAAGAGACTCTTTAGGTAAGAAAAAGCAAAAAAAAAAATATATGTGCCACGTGTCGTAGTGAACACTAACCAGCCGGTTTAGATGTCGCCATTGGTTTTCAACTTCAATAGTTTTTCAACTAAAATACCAAAACTTACGCTGACCCACCTGATTTTGGTTGGTGGTTTTTATTTTTTCTAGTTTAATTATTTAAAGTAACTTTTTTTTATTGTTAATCCTGTATTCTAGCCTATTAATTTTAACCGCTATTTTCATTGATAATAGTTTTACCACCCAGTCAAAGGTTATTCTAATTAAGAAATTACTATCTTTAAAGATATTTTTTTTGACTTATGTTTTTATAATTACATTTCTATCTTATAGTTTTAAATTTTTTGATATGATCCTAAACTTTTCAATTTTGACGAATTGGTCTATCTAGTATTGAAACGATGAATCTGACTTGAATCTACTTCGGAGTTTTAATTATTTTTAAATTTGTTTTAAATTTCAATTAATTAAACATGTATAAATGTAAAAAAAAATCGTAATCAATTGTTATGAAAAAATATTACAAAATACATAATAAAGTTGTTTGGTACCTAATTAAAAAAATAATATAAAATAGTGACTTTTGAAGTAATTTATATCATATTATATAAAAAAATAATAAATTTCCAAATCTTGTCCGAATGAGGTTTCTAAAAGGTAATAAAATGAAGGGTAAAATAGGGAAATGATAAAACTGCGTGCTCAAGGGGCCAAGATTAAGAGATCCGATAATAACAAGGCCTACCCTTCCTCTTCCTTTATAATCCCCAATTTCTTCTTCATTTTCAACTACTTCTCTTTCTATCTCTATCTTTTTCTCCCTATCACTCTCTCCAAACCTCAAACATGTCGTTCTTCGTGAGCAAATACGCCGGTATAATCCTTCTCCTTTCTCTTCATTTTCATCTGTTATATTATTCGATTATCTTCTATTGTTCTAATCTCATTAGATTTTGGTTTTCGTTATTGCGTTATTGTTTTTACAATTCTGGTTTTTGTTTTCGGATCTCGTTCATTTCTTACTTGCACTTGATATTATATGATTTGTTCGAGTTGTTCTGTTTCGGATATTAGGTCGGTTATAGATTTATGTTATCATTTGGCAGATCTGTATCGATCTACTTGGTCGATGAACAGATCTGTTTTATCATATACTTTCATCAACCGACCTTCTTCCTGAGTTGATTATGTTTAAGTAGGTTCACTACTTATCATTATGCGTTGCCTATTCAAATCTGCCTGATATTTTGTGTGTTATCGTTAGTGTATTGCAGCTAGGACGTAGAATTATAGTGTAGAAATGAAGTTGTATTCAGTATTTTGGATCTGTTGTTGCACATTCTAGGATCTATATTCTACGTAGAAATGCTTTGGTGTAGCATGTTTAATAATTTGTTCTAATACATCACCTGCTTAGATGCGTGATTCGAATAAGAAATCCCTGTTAGTATAGTTTGTTGAATTGTTTGATCTTAAACAATTGGCTTGTTCTGTATTTGATTGTTGAAGGATCGACAATAAGGCATTACTGTGTATTCATTAGTACTTGTATTTGGTTGATTTCATTTTCTGTGTCATTGGTTTGTGATCTGGGTTTGGAGGAGAACTTAGTGGTTTGATTTTTGTCAATTTTGCAGACGAGCTCAAAGCCAATGCTGCCTACATTGGCTCTCCTGGAAAGGGTATTCTTGCGGCTGATGAGTCAACTGGTACCATTGGCAAGCGTTTTGATGCTATTAAAGTTGAGAACACTGAAGCCAACAGACGTGCCTACCGTGAACTCCTCTTCATGGCTCCTGATGCTTTCAAATACCTCAGTGGTGTTATCCTCTTCGAGGAAACACTCTACCAAAAGACTGCTTCAGGTGATGATGACTTCGATTTATGAGTAATATATTATTTGACTGCCTAAGGTTCGCTGTCTTACGTTGGCTTACCTTTGTTTTGAATTTACAGGCAAGCTTTTTGTTGATGTCATGAAGGAAGCTGGTGTCCTCCCCGGTATCAAGGTCGACAAGGGTACAGTTGACCTCCGCGGAACAGACGGTGAGACTACCACCCAAGGTTTTGATGGTCTCGGTGACCGATGCAAGAAATACTACGAAGCCGGTGCACGTTTTGCCAAATGGCGTGCAGTTCTCAAGATCGGCCCTAACGAGCCATCTGAGTTATCCATCCATGAAAACGCCTACGGCCTAGCCAGATATGCTGCTATTTGCCAAGAGAATGGTCTTGTCCCAATTGTTGAGCCTGAGATCCTTGTTGATGGGTCACACAGTATCGAAAAGTGTGCTGCTGTAACTGAACGTGTTCTTGCAGCTTGCTACAAAGCTCTTAGTGACCACCATGTCATGCTCGAAGGCACTTTGTTGAAACCCAACATGGTTACACCCGGATCCGACTCCAAAAAAGTTGCACCAGAAGTCATTGCTGAGGCTACAGTCAATGCTCTTCTCCGCACTGTCCCCGCTGCTGTCCCAGCTGTTGTCTTCCTCTCTGGTGGACAGAGTGAGGTTGAAGCCACCATCAACTTGAACGCAATGAACAAGCTCAAGGGCAAGAAGCCATGGAACCTATCCTTCTCTTACGGACGTGCACTTCAACAGAGCACCCTCAAGGCATGGTTAGGAAAGGAAGAGAATGTGGCTAAGGCACAGGCTGCTCTTCTTACCAGGTGCAAGGCTAACTCAGCTGCTACTCTTGGTACCTACGAAGGTGGTGACAGTGTCGAAGGTGCTGACGAGAGTCTCCATGTCAAGAACTACAAGTACTAGGAGTTTGTATTCTAGTACTTTGTTGTTTTGTGTTTGGTAAGGGCACATTTCTGTTTTACTGTTTTTTTGTTGTGTTTTAATTACCTTGGAACTTTAGGGAGAAGAAAGGTTAGAAGAACAAATAAGTTTTTTGTGTTTTGCCAGAGTGAGAGATGATGTGTATTGACTTTGGCTTTTCGGATTTGCTTATATCAATCTGTTTGTGAGACTGCTTTGTTGCTGTTAAAAATAATATCTTGCAATTGCTATTGCAATTCGATTTAGAATGCTTGAACCGAAAGCTAAAGTGGCGTGAAACCAAACCAATTTAACCAAACCTAATATTCGATGTATTTAGACTGTCTGATAGAAGCTTAAACAATGCCATCATCATTTAAACAATGCCATCATCATTTTCAATCCAATCGAGTTAGCTGCTAAAATCAAACACCAAATGGAACGGGGTCTACTTGATACATATAGCAATTATTAATGATAGTTTAGTCTAAATAATATATATTTGAAATTTAAATATAGTATATAAATATATAAGATTTATGGATCCGACTAAATCATTATAAGCATGGAAAGTTTAAAGCCGGTGCCATAAAGCTTCAGATATAAAGTTGAAAACCCACCGCACTCCATAAATTATTTCTTCTTTAGACAACTCTCTTTCTATTTTTAGCTCACTCTCTATTTTTTTAGGCACATGATCTTCACGTACTTTATCATTATTTTTTTTACTATTTCGAACTTCTCTTTCACTAAAATACTTCCAAACAAATCATTCTTAAAGTTGAAAACCCACCGCACTCCATAAAATACTTACACATGGCTAAACATTTTGCACTATTTTCATTCTTAAATAGCTTGGCTAACCATTCTCTAATTTGATTTTTTAGCAATCTAATTTAGTTTATTTTTAGATAATTTTCTTTTTTTTAATAATATTTTATTACAAAATATACCATTTCAAAAAAAAAAAACACCACCAAATTAATATCATTAGTGAAAAAGCAAAATTAGTAAGATGAACTTTTCAAAGTCTAACTTGACACTCTTCACAATTTATACAGTGTTTTTTCAAGGATTCATAAAAAATGATTGTTTTTTATTTATTTAAGTTTAAAGTGAGTCCCGAATACACTTATTGTTTATAATGTAGATATCTAGAAACAAGTGGACAAGATGAAAGAAGCTCATTTGACAGATTATGATGATTTACAATTTGATCGCGAATATAAGTTCCAGTACGTCGACAAACTCTACATTAGCCATTCATCACCCTATGGATGCCAACAACTTTGAAAAAAGAAACAATGCCACATCTTCTATGCTCATGAACTGTTGCCGAGATTCTATCAGACACAACCGCGATGTTTGCCGTTCTTGTGTCCAACATTCAAAAGAAAAAGACTCCATGTAGCACTTCGATCGTCGTGATCGGTTGTAGCTAAATGAACAAGATATATTCATGTCATTATCGTGGGGAGAAAAAAAGAGGATCTCGTGCATCTGAGTATCTTATGACACGACGAGAAGAAAAGAACCATTCTAATCATCAAATAACCATCTGAGTATCTTACACCACTTGTTATCCAACCAAACCAACAAAACCCTACATGTTCTTTGAGTAAGCCAACCGAGTATATGCTGTGCAAGCTAAACACAATCACCTCTATGATTACAAACATGTAACCCAACTTTGTTTGTTTCCCTTATACAACCCAAACTTGGCCGAGTTAGCCACCTCAAATGGCGCATCACTATTAAAATGACAAACCAGATCTACTGTGGCCTCCTTCTTACTAAACCAAGATTCAACATGACATCTTCTTCCATAGCTCCACAGTTCCTATATGGAGATTTACCACCATAGTTCAAAAAATAAAAAATGAACAAGTATGATGACATAAGGGACCTATAGGAACACATAAAGCAATTTGGAAATAAAATGTTGGACTTCAAGAGACACTAAAAGCTCATATGTTTAGTTTTTCCATGAGTTTTGGAGGCAACACTTTGACATGGTTCAACCGAATTCAACCGAAAAACATTCAAGCATTAATATGTTATGGATTGCGTTTAAGAATCAATTTATTGGCTCAAAGGTTATCATGGAAGATGAATATTATATCATTCTCTACATGCAGGAGCCGAAGGAAAACCTCAAGGATACACCCATCGGTTAATCCAAACTAGGAAAATATGGGTGACTTCCATCATCTAGTGGCATGTATAACGTATATATATGGAATATTGCAGGAAATTTTGGCCGAAAGCATCATGAAGAAGAAGATCCAAAATTTTGAGGATGCGATGGTTCAAGTGGATGAGAAGATCAAGGTGGACGAGACTATCTGAAGAAGACTCTTGGTGGTTCGAAGAATTCACCTTTCTTATCATCCACTCGTGAATGTCAACGACCCTCTCCTAGTGGCTTCAGTCTCTTACTAGGATCACATACAAGGTTTGGGCAATATAATCAAAGTCAAGGCTTCCTAGTCAAGGTTATAAACAATTTCAACAACTATAACAAAACTTCAAAAGTATGAGCAGATTTGGGGGATGAAGAAGAATTTTATAGAATTTATAGATAATCTAGTGGTTAATTATGAAACGGTGAAAGATGTAGTAACGTTATGAAGTTCTGAGAATATGTGGACCTCCAGGGAAAACAAATTATGCAAATTCTACAATGATGTGGGGAATTAAATAAAAAAGTGTACTAATTTGAAAAATGAGGTACATAACCTGATTGATGAAGGAAAATTGGTGGAATTTGTTAAGAAGATACCAAAAGCCGAGCCGAGATAAACTGCACCAGAGCCTCTGCATCCAACAAGAGAGGAACAAGACCGGGTAACAGTCTTTGTTGAACCTCTGACGGATTTGGAAGTAGTGACTATCGTGCAAATATTTGAGGAGTACATCAACCTAAAATCGATTCACATTTTGAACATAAATCATAGGAGGAAGCTCAACAATAACTTTGTTGTCGACTACAAGATGAGGATCATTGACATCATCGGTTTCGATCTAGAAAATGATCAATAACATCATTGGCATAGGTTGTAGAATTAAGATCACACCAACTCTAGTTTTAGTGCATAAAATGGTACTATTAACAACCTAGACCTCAAGTTGAGGGATGCCACCATCCCCATTCATATTTTAATCTTCCGGAACACCTTCTAACACAAACTTCATACAATGAATTTAGGCCTACGATCATGGGGGACATAGTTCTCAGATAATTCTAGTATAAGTTGGGATTTGTTTTACAGAAACTAAAGACTGAATTGGCCAAAATGAGTTCAGTGACACTTCAGATAGACATGCACCCAAAAACTTCTATTTCTAATTGTTCATCTTCACGATTTGAGAGATCAACTTTCTTAGTATTTTCAAATTTGAAAGAGCGATGCAAAATGAAACAAACACATATGTTAAAAAACATATAAAAGACCACTAATTCATCACCCGTAACATTAAAAAGGAAATCCCCCACATTCGGTAACTAGACAACCACACCCAAAATGAATATTCCATCAAAAAATGAGACGTGACATATATTTAGGATTTATACATAAATCTTGATCTTTATACTATTCAACAAGTCGATACCCAAAATAATCTTGATGGGCCCACTTGAAGATATTTTGGATTTCTTAAACCCCTTAACCTTTAAATTTTAGGGGTGAAGAGGAAGATATGACACTTGTACTCGAAAAAAGAGCACTCCAATTAATATAAACTATGATACTAACTAAACCAAGCAACACTAGAGTAAAATTATGTACATTATTTAACTCAAACCGTCAATAATGATAAAACCGACAGAGGCTAAATAAAAATAGCAAGGGTTCCAAAAAAATCTACCAATTCTAATATCTTCATATTAGAATATTTACTTTGACAAGAATTAATATAAAAGCTTATCCATATGAACTACTGATGTTCTGGTCTTGGCTATCAAAACCCTCGTCTGAATAGCAAATTGATTGCCTATTATGATTTTCTATTTTATATTAAAAAGAGAAAGATTTGAGAATTAGAAAGAAAAGTATAAGCTAATGTTGAATACTTGAAGAGTAAAGAATAAATGAAACATAAGTTATCAAAAGCTTCAACGGGAGAGAAAATGGAGGAATATGTACAAAAAATGTTCAAATGAGAGAGATATACCTCATGTAAGAAATAGTAAGTAAATATCAAATGTATATACAATTTCTAAATGAAGGGACCACTTTTTTTTTTCTTGCAGATAAATGTCTCAGATTCGTTCATCTTAAATAGTTTTAAAAGGCGAAGCTGAAGAAGAGCATCACACATGTCAAGTTAATGTTGATTACCACGCCAAATATGCATGTCACAAGATTATTCCATTTTTCAGCGCACGGTGATCCTACTTTTTATGCTATCATTAATCTCATGATAATAATGCTTCACACATTTATATCATATCAAATATTATAGTTTCAAATCTTCAAAAATATATATTAACCGTTACACTTCAACAAATATTTTGCATAAATACTCACAAATTTGGCTCAGCCAAAACAAAACACTCAGATTATATATTCCGTGATTCAGCTTTCAACATTAGTCAATTTTTTCCGTGATTCAGCTTTCAACATTAGTCAATTTTTTCCGTGATTCAGCTTTCAACATTAGTCAATTTTTCATACTTCCAAATGACTATTAAAAAGATTTTAGATCTTCATAGAAAATACACGAAAAATTTCAAAGTAATTTTTTTTAACACGAGGACTATTAGTCATTTCTTCCTCTATATTCCACCCATAAACAGGTCATTTTGTGGTTTATAAATATAACATTCATGGAAGGTATCAAAATAATACTAGAAGTTGTAAATAAGAAATTACTAAAATTTCTACATGAAGTTTTATGGTCATACAAGACCACTTCATAAATTACAACTATCAAGACCCTATTCGCTATAATCTATGTGATGGAGGCAGTAAATCTAGCTAAAATAACCATGCATTTATTTAAAATATCTACATATGACGAAGAATAAAATGTCAAAGACAAGAGATCCAAGATGAGTGTAACTGAAGAGTAGCGGAGGAAAGCCCACTTATGATAATAACACTATTAAAATCTTATAAGGAACATATATAATTCTAAAGTCCGAGTCCAAATTATTAACGTTGGCGACAAAGAGCTTAGCCGTGTATTCGTTCAAATAAAGACAAATATTTTGGCAATATTAGACTGAAATAAAAGGGACTATACACGATAGCAGCTAAGGCCAAACCTGTAACATACAAACTGATATATACAGTAGGACAATCTCTTTGGCATTTATGATATACAATGCATCTAAAGCTCTACGATTCATAAAATATCATATAGCTTTGGCTATCTATTTTTCATTTTTACATGTTTTATTTTTTGAGGTGAACTCGTTCCTACTTTGATGGCGCAGAATGGTTTCAATAAGGTGTTGGAATTAATGAAATTATTTTTCCATATTATTTAAGTGTTCGAACGATTCTAAACGTTATCCTAAAAACTTCAGTAAGTACTCCGACATGTGCAAATTATCAAGTGTTTGGATGATTCTTAATATAGTCCTAAAACTTTAAAGAGTTTTCAAACCCATGCAGCCTATCAAGTGTCTAGATGATTCTATATATAGTCATAAACATTCCACATAGTCATTACACCCTTGTAAAAACAATTGTTTGGATAATTCTAAATGTAATCCTACATACTAAAGAGTCTATGTAATACCACCAATAATTAATGTGTTTGGATAATTCTAAATGTAGTCTTACATACTAAGAAATCTAATTTTACAAAAAAAAATCTATGCCTTCAAAATAGATATTTTTGCTTTGATTAATAAAGTCTAAGTAATAAAATTTCTGACCTCCATGCTGAGGATGACCCAAGTTCTCAATAAAGACTCTCACAACTCAATCAGTCTTCATCCAAAGCTATCGAAAATGCATTGTTCATCCTCATTGATGAGGATTTTTCGAGTCCTTAACACATTAAGACTCCCGTAGCCGAATAAGTCTTCATTCGAAGCTACCAATAGTTCATCTTCCCTTTATCTTAGTTGGAAATTTTATAGAGATCTTAAGTCACTAAGACTTTATGTGATAGAAAAACCTTCATTCATGCTCCAAAACTATTCGTAGGGATCCAAACTCCAAGGCCAGAAGTTCAAAGTAAATCAAGAAAATCAAAAGAGCAAAAAATGCAACCAGAAGCTTAACTTTAGTAGAATGTTTAACAAAAATTTAAACAGAAGGTAGGGCTATTTAAGAAGTACAAACAAAACAAAAAAGAAATGAATATACATAAATTCCATGGTTTCTTACGAACTTCGTTTAGAAATTATTTGCCTTAGCGCAGGCAAAAAGGAAGTATAAAAAAGAAAATAAATTAAACAACTATTCTATTTTGGAAGTTAAAATAATTTTAGGGGCATTAATATAAATCACAGGACGAAGCTCAACAATAACTTTGGTTTGGACTGTAAAATGAGGATCATTGACATCTTCAGTTTCTAAAAGAGTATAAATATCAACGAAATTTTGGTATAAGTTGTAGAAGAAGATCAACAACAACTTTATTCTCGATTAATGGAAAGGTATCATTAACAGCCTCGATCTCAACTTGAGAGACATCACCATCTCTTTCTCTCTGTTTATCTTTCTTAATACCTTCCAATATGTCTTTCAACTTCCAGCTACACGACTCCATAAAATATCATTAGCCGTATGATCATGAGAGATATAGTTCCATAAATAATATAGTTCAAACTATGGAATCTCTTCATCGAACTTAAGGACCAAATTGACCACATCATGTAAAAAAATATGATAAATATATCATTATGTTTGTGCCACCACCACCGCAAGCACTATTTCACCGCAACGATGGTGAATTAGTCAGAGCAAAGAAAGTACTTGTCGCGGTAATGTTATTCATTTCTATGATGATAAGAGTTTGTTAAACTTTTATTGTTTTTCAGTCCATTTTTTTTTTATTTTCTTGAGTTATTCATACAATTTTTATGTTATTACTATTCAAACTCTTAATGTATATTAAGTACTGTATATTTAAATTTTATATATTACTATTTGTAAAGTTTTCAAGTTACAATGTATCTTTGGATATCCGAGATATTAATAAATGTAAAGATCGTTGGCACATCATACAAATTGATCCATCTTAGAGTCTTGATCTTATAAATTTTTATGGATGTTTTCGTAGGATGAGGTGAAAACATTAATAAAACACTAAAAAATGTTGTATTTGTATAAGTCACAAGTAACCACGTTTGATGAGGGAGAATGAAAGACATGGTAAATTTTTTAAGAAGAAGTTTGTTAGGAGAGAATTGTAAAGAAGAAGTTTGTTATGAGAGAATTGTAAAGAAGAAGTTTGTTAGGAGAGAATTGCAAAGAGGAAATTATATTAGGGGAGAATTGTATAAACTATAAAAGAGATAGCTATTATGAGAAGGTGAAAAGATATAGAGACCAAAGATGTAATAAACGGTAATTAAAGTGTGCGGGACCCGCAATTGTACTATAAAAGGACCACACACGCTTCACAGATCGCGAGATGAATATAATACTACTTTCTCTCTCTACTTAAGCTGGTACTTACTTTCTCTCTCTAAAAAGATTCCTTAGCTAAGTTCTTAAGTCTATTTTGGCACTAAGAGATCTTCGTAACACAAAATCACCCCTGAGCATTCTTAAAACTCTTCAGTGGCGCCGTCTGTGGGAAACGAAGATTGTTCTGATGATAATCGCTTCCTGAAAATAATTCCTAATCCGAGGGAAATTATGGAGAGCAAAGGGACGATTGTGTTAACAATTGCGAGGAGAATCTGGTGGGTGACGACTATCAGAATGACATGGAATACGATGCTCATGGGGGCCAGCACGTTGGAGACACTTTTGATGACTCAGACTTGTTGGCTCGAAGGAACGAATTGTTGCTGGAGATCGAGAGATTGAAGGCGGAAAAGGAAACTGTTCAGGCGAATCTTCGCTCTGAGGTGAGAAGGGAGCCAGACAGTGGAAAAGAGGAGCGCGAAGCCGATTTTCGTCCTAAAACCAGGGATAATAGATATAGGGGATATGAACGACGATCTTCGAGGAGGAAAGAAAAATGACATCTGGAGTCACCTGACTCGAGCGATTATTTCCGTTACAGCTCGTCGGAATCATCTCCTAGGAAAAATCACATAAAGAAAAGACATGGTCGAGGACACGCAGATCACCGGAGGGGAAGAAGCTCATAGAGGAAATCTCCGAGGGATAAGAGTTATCATACTCGAGTTAATGAGCGGGGTTATCGAAAAACGAATTTTCCCACTGGAAACCAAAACGTTGGCTCGCGAAATTCGGAGTGGCAGCATTAATATACTCTACCATCCGAGGAGGGATTGTATTTTCCGAGCAATGAAAACTTGAGATCTAATGTTTATCGGACGGGTCATAATTGGAGAGCTTCTCTTTTGTCCTCAAAAATTTTGGTGGGAAATCTCCCAAAGCATTTCGATATCTCGAAGTTAGAAAAGTTCGATGGGACACAAGACCCTGATAACCACATCGAGCAATTCAAAAACTTCATGATTAATTTCGATGACGATGATACATTGTTGTGTAGAGCGTTTTCTCAGACCTTCAAGGGGGTAGCTTCCAAGTGGTATAATAGGCTTCCGCAAGGCTCGATAAAGAATTTCGACATGTATCGGAATATCTTCAGACAACACTTTGTGGGGAGCAAAAAGTTCAGAGCTAACGGAGATACGATAATCTATTGTAGATAAAAAATTGGGGAAAGCTTGAAGGATTATACCAATCGATTCGTCAAAGCGAAAACAGACATGGAGTATTGTAAAGACTCAGTGGCACTTTCAGCTTTCAGGATGGGCCTACTCCTCGGACTATTAAAGGACACGGTGGCGGAGAGTCAGCCCATGACCTTCGGAGCATTGGTGGATTAGGTTGAAAAGAGAATTCTGGTGGAGGAGACTCAGGCATCTGAGAAAGGATCCGGTGATCAATTGGATCAGAACCAATTTCAGAGATCTGAGTCTAGTAACCAAGGGCCTCGTGCCAATGTTCAAGCCAAAAGTACGGGTCAGTATCCGCCGAGGCAGAAAACAAACCCATAATATTATGGCAACCAATAAAATTACAATCAAGGGGCTAGACCAATTTCGAACAAATGGGTTCGACCGGACTACTTCGCGGAGTTAACGGAAAATGTCGCCACAATATTTGATAAGGCAAGATCAACAGTGCCGTTCAAGAAACCTTTTCCTATTCAAACTCTGAGGGAAAGCAGAAGTGTTAGCAAGTATTGTAAGTATCACGAGGATATCAGGCACGATACGAAGGACTGCATTGCTTTGAAAAAATAAGTGCAAGCTTTGATTGAGAGCGGAATGTTTCTAGAGTTTGTGAAAAAGTATTCTCAGAAAAATGCGGCGGTCAAGGCTGTTCCAAAAATCGCTGACACAGCTATGGTGATTTCCGAGGAAGTTGACGTTTTTGATATTGAGCAAGAGTATCTGGATCCCAAGGAGGGAAGGAACAACATAAATATGGTGGAGGAAATTATTCCGAGGGAGAAAGTAAACGACCTATGTGCTTTCTTTGAGTCACTGGAAATCTTTGGAGGGGATACCATCGCAGGGAATTCTAATAGCTCGCGGAAAAGGCATATGGTCAATCTGACTACCCAGATTGAAGCAGGAGTGTCGGCACAAATGCACCGATTAACCTCCCCCATCATATGTTTTGATGATGACGACATGCGAAATATCACGGGCCCGCACGAAGATGCGGTGGTGATTGCCGCGGGTATTGGTGGTGATCAAGTTCAGTCTTGTTGATACAGGAAGTTCAGCGAACATCTTGTTTATGAGCACTTACAGGAGAATTTCTGACCCACCGGTGATACGACGATCAGACAGAACCATACTAGGATTTACCGGCGCCACAACAGTGGTTGTTGGAGAATTTCAGTGTGTGGTCGAGTTAGGTCGTGGGCCGTTCAAGAAGGAAGTGGAAGTATTGTTCATTGTTGTCGACGCACCAACTTCGTATAATGCAATTTTGGGTCACTCTTGGCTGTCCCAAATGCATGGTGTGATTTCGACGGTGCATCAGTGTCTGAAATATGTGGTAGGCAACAACATCGTGACAATCAGGAGCAACCAGAAGATTACCCGCGAATGTTACCAGATCGCTTTATCTTCGAAGGGAATTCGGGGAAAAATATCGGACAAGACATAGCAATTAAAGGGGCCTTCCTTGGAAATCATTCCATGTGATGATCCGAGGGAGACTTCCGGATTTCTGGTCCCAGAAGAGGATTCCGAGGAACATAAATTTGGAGAGGGAAATTTTTTGAAGATCAGAGTAAAACTTTCTTTTCAGTTCTGAGAAAGATTAATTGCGTTTTTGTCTAACAAACTCGATATGTTTGCTTGGTGTGCACAGGATGTTTCTGGAGTACCATCAGAGATAATATTTCATAAACTTGCGGTACGACTTGATGTTCGACCCATTGTCCAGAAAAGGAGACCAGTTTCTCAGGAGAAGGCTGCAGCTATTCTGTTGGAAGTAGAAAGGCTATCAAGCGTAGGCCACATTCACGAGTCGCATTGTCCCGTATGGGCCTCGAATCCAGTCTTAGTCAGGAAAAATAATGGCAAGTGGAGAATGTGCGTGGACTTCACGGACTTAAACATAGCTTGTCCTAAGGATTCATTTCCGGTGCCCCGTATTAGTGGATTCGACTTCGGGCAATCGATTGGTGTCTTTCATGGACGCGTATTCAGGGTATAATCAAATCCGGTTGGATGCACAAGATGAAGAGAGCACGTCCTTTATTACCGGGAGAGGATTATATTGTTACAAGGTTATGCCATTTGGCCTAAAAAATGCAGGGGCAACTTATCAGCGCTTGGTCAACAAAACCATTGAGGGACAAATTGGTCGGAATGTCGAAGCGTATATCGATGATATGCTTGTCAAGAGTTTGCGGGACGAAGATCATTTTGCTGACCTGGATGATACTTTTAATAATTTGAGTAAGGTCAATTTCAAACTGAACCCGGAAAAGTTTTTTTTAGGGTACGATCGGGCAAGTTCCTTGGATATATGATAAGTGAAAAAGGCATCGAGGCTGACCCAGACCAGATAAAAGCTTTAATCACCATGACTCCACCTCGAAATATCAAGGAAGTCCAGATCTTGACAAGGAGATTGGCAGCGCTGAATAGATTCATTTCTCGGTCCTCGGACAAATGTGCACCTTTCTTTAAGGTATTACGAAACGCGAAACAATTTAATTGGACTGATGAGTGTTCAGCAGTTTTTCTCCAAATTCAGGAATGTTCGACATCCCCTGATATACTGTCTAAACCATTTGTGGGGGAAAGATTAATTATCTATGTAGCAGTTTCAGATTGTGCGGTCAGTGCTGTTTTACTCCGAGAAGAGGACGCTCTTTTGAAACCTATCTACAATCAAGACCCTATTCGCTATAATCTATGTGATGGAGGCAGTAGATCTAGCTAAAATAACCATGCATTCATTTAAAATATCTACATATGACGAAGAAGAAAATGTCAAAGACAAGAGATCCGAGATGAGTGTAACTGAAGAGTAGCGGAGGAAAGCCCACTTACAAGAATAACACTATTAAAATCTTATAAGGAACATATATAATTCTAAAGTCCGAGTCCAAATTATTAACGTTGGCGAGAAAGTGCTTAGCCGTGTATTCGTTCAAATAAAGACAAATATTTTGGCAATATTAGACTGAAATAAAAGGGACTATACACGATAGCAGCTAAGGCCAAACCTGTAACATACAAACTCATGTATACAATAGGACAATCTCTTTGGAATTTATGATATACAAGGCATCTAAAGCTCTACGATTCATAAGATATTATATAGTTTTGGCTATCACTTTTTCATTTTTACATGTTTTATTTTTTGAGGTGAACTCGTTCCTACTTTTATGGCACATAATGGTTTCAATAAGGTGTTGGAATTAATGAAATCATTTTTCCATATTATTAAGTGTTCGAACGATTCTAAACGTTATCCTAAACACTTCAGTAAGTACTCAGACATGTGCAAATTATCAAGTGTTTGGATGATTCTTAATATAGTCCTAAAACTTTAAAGAGTTTGCAAACCCATGCAGCCTATCAAGTGTCTAGATGATTCTATATATAGTCATAAACATTCCACATAGTCATCACCCCCTTATAAAAAACAATTGTTTGGATAATTCTAAATGTAATCATACATACTAAAGAGTCCATGTAATACCACCAATAATTAATGTGTCTGGATAATTCTAAATGTAGTCTTACATACTTAGAAATCTAATTTTACAAAAAAAAAAATCCGTGCCTTCAAAATAGATATTTTCGCTTTGATTAATAAAGTCTGAGTAATAAAATTTCCGAGTTCCATGGTAAGGATGGCCCAAGTTCTCAATAAAGACTCTCACAACTCAATCAGTCTTCATCCGAAGCTATCGAAAATGCATTGTTCATCCTCATTGATGAGGATTTCTTGATTCCTTAACACATTAAGACTCCCGTAGCTGAATAAGTCTTCATTCGAAGCTACCAATAGTTCATCTTCCCTTTATCTTAGCTGGAAATTTTATAGAGATCTTAAGTCACTAAGACTTTAGGTGATAGAAAAATCTTCATTCATGCTCCAAAACTATTCGTAGGGATCCAACCTCTAAGGCCAAAAGTTCAAAGTAAATCAAGAAAATCAAAAGAGAAAAAATACAACCAGAAGCTTAACTTTAGTAGAACGTTTAACAAAAATTAAAACCGAAGGTAGGGCTACTTTAGAAGTACAAAAAAAAAAGAAATGAATATACATTTAAAAAATTCCATGGTTTCTTACGAACTTCGGTTTGAAATTACATGCCTTAGCGCAGGCAAAAAAGAAGTATAAAAAAGAAAATAAATTAAACAACTATTCTATTTTGGAAGGTAAAATAATTTCAGGGGCATTAATATAAATCATAGGACGAAGCTCAACAATAACTTTGGTTTGGACTGTAAAATGAGGATCATTGACATCTTCGGTTTCCAAAAGAGTATAAATATCAACGAAATTTTGGTATACGTTGTAGAAGAAGATCAACAACAACTTTATTCTCGATTAATTGAAAGGTATCATTAACAGCCTCGATCTCAACTTGAGAGAGATCACCATCTCTTTCTCTCTGTTTATCTTTCTTAATACCTTCTAATATGTCTTTCAACTTTCAGCTACACGACTCCATAAAATTTCACTAGCCGTATGATCATGAGAGATATAGTTCCATAATAATATAGTTCAAACTTTGGAAACTCTTCATGGAACGTAAGGACCAAATCGACCACATCACGGAAAAAAGTGTGATAAATATATCATTATGTTTGTGACACCACCACCGTAAGCACTATTTCACCGCAACGATGGTGACTTAGTTAGAGCAAAGAAAGTACTTGTCGCGGTAATGTTATTCATTTTCTATGATGATAAGAGTTTGTTAAACTTTTATTATTTTTCAGTTCTATTTTTTTTTATTTTCTTGAGTTATTCGTACAATTTTTATGTGATTACTATTCAAACTCTTAATGCATATGAAGTAGTACATATTTAAATTATATATATATATATATATATATATTACTATTTATAAAGTTTTTTTCAAGTTACGGTGTACCTTTGGATATCCGAGATATTAATAAATGTAAAGATTGTTGGCACATCATAAAATTGATCCATCTTAGAGTCTTGATCTTATAGTTTTTTATGGATGTTTTCGTAAGATAAGGTGAAAATAGTAATAAAACACTAAAAAAATATTGTATTTGTATAAGTTACAAGTAACCACGTTTAGATCACCAAACCTTAGATATGTATTAATATACCATATGTATTACTATATTGATCCATATTCGCTAGCTATTGATCGACGTACTTTAGATGTTCAACGTATGACAAGTTATTTGTATAAATCGATCCATAACAAATATTATGCGTATGATATTATTATGATATTAATCATTACATGAGCATCCACAGCAAAATATTTATCGTTGAATGAAATTATACAATTTTACAAAGTAGGACAATAAAGCATAATTATGTTTTATTTTCATTTTTTGATGATAATAACCAACATTGTATATCCCATAAATCGTTGCTATAAATAGTATATATCATACTCCATGAAAAATATTATGTGACTCTCCAATAATGGGTTCCGTCTTCGGTTGTACCAAACCAACAATTATAGCGGTATGATATTGGATACGATTGCTTTTAGATACACCTTTATAGATTTCCTAAAACAATAAAATATATTTAATATATGTTTTGATAAAAAAACCAAAAAAACATGAATATAATTATTTAAAATTAAAAAAATACACCGATAAAATATTTATAAAACAACAAAAGATAATATTAAAAAGTTTTATTTACAAACAATCATATCACATTCCCGTTCCAATCATTTAACCCATTCTATTTTTTAAACTTAACAAATAAGTCTTACCTAACTTTCATATTTAACTACTATTTCTAGTATAAATATTTTAATGATTAATTTTCGAGTTTATTTGAACAACTTAGTTAATCTTCACCACAATTTTAACACAAAAATAACTATAACTATATGTAGATCTAAATGTTAGACATCCATAAAAGAAATTTCATTATTATTTTATTATAAATAAAAATATAGTGATATATTATTATATATTGTATCATATTATATAGCACTATAAGAAAAAAAATATAGAATATTATATAACCGGTATTTAATCTCTATTATTCAACTCTATGAAATATGAAATTAAATTACCCAATTTTTTACAACTACATTTTAATAAGTTTAACTAGAATGATTTACCGTTTCATATTTATCAAAGTTCTGGTCTATCCATGTTGTACAATCGTCGGTAAATACAAATTCATTTATGAGCTCTTGAATTGATAAATTTTGTTGTCTCATCTTTTTGGTCAATATTTATTGCTGAATGAAATTATACAATTTTACAAAGTAGGAAAATAAAGCATAATTATGTTTTATTTTCATTTTTGATGATAGTAACCAACATTTTATATCTCATAAATCGTTGTTATAAATAGTATATATCATACTCGACTGAAAAATAGTATGTGACTCTCCAATAATGGGTTCCGTCTTCGGTTGTACCAAACCAACAATTATAGTGGTATGATAATGGATATGATTGCTTTTAGATACACCTTTATAGATTTCCTAAAACAATAAAATATATTTAATATATGTTTTAATAAAAAAACCAAAAAAACATGAATATAATTATTTAAAATTAAAAAAATACACCGATAAAATGTTTATAAAACAACAAAAGATAATATAAAAACGTTTTATTTGCCAACTACCATATCACATTCCCGTTCCAATCATTTAACCCATTCCATTTTTTAAACTTAAGAGATAAATCTTACCTAACTTTCATATTTAAATATTATTTCTAGTATAAATATTTTCATGATTAATTTTAGAGTTTATTCGAACAACTTAGTTAATCTTCATCATAATTTTAACACAAAAATAACAATATCTAGATCTAAATGTTAGACACTCATCCATAAAAGAATTTTCATTAATATTTTATTACAAAATAAAAATATAGTGATATATTTTTATATATTGTATCATATTATATATCCTTATAAGAAAAAAATATAGAACATTATATAACGGTATATAATCTCTATCATTCAACTATATGTAAAATGAAACTAAATTACCCAATTTTTAAAAACTAAATCAATATTTTAATAAGTTTAAATAGAATGTTTTACCGTTTCATATTTATCAAAGTTCTGGTCTATCCATGTTGTACAATCGCCGGTAAAGACAAATTCATTTATGAGCTCTTAAATTGATAAAAAAATTTGTCTCATCTTTTTGGGCAAATATCTAATATTATGAGAATATTCAGTTGACCTACTTACAACATCTATATAACAAATTCCTAAAAAAACTAAATAAATAAAACAACTATGTATCTATTATTAGGGTTTAAAAATTTAAAGTAACATTTTAGAATAAATTTACCGGCACTCTTCTGATCAATTTTTTTCTTCTTCATGAAACTTTAATTTTTCAATCCATGATTGAGGAAATATGAAATTGTTTTGTTGATCTTTTTCAATAGGAAATTTTTTGTTGGAGCAAACAAGTTTTTCAGATGTTTATTTAATTTATAATCTCTTATTTTAATGGATTTTAAAACTTATTACCAAACAATTTCAACACTAACACCGATTCTTTCATAGCTTCTAAATATTTTCCTTATTTTTATAGAAAGCATCAATAATAAATAAAAGATAAATTACTTACAGGAGCCCTTTGGGGTTTCTTTGTATTCTTGACATTTCTTGGAGGAGGAACCATCTGTTATTTTAAAATATAAAAGAGTAAGTTTATTACATTTTAAAAATATAGAATTGGAAAACTTAACATTTGGACACTCTACATACATATATAGAGATATTGAAACTTACTATGAAATTAATACTAGAGAAAAAAGAAATTACCTTAAAATCTTTGAAGAAACTGGAATTGAAAAGGTGAACTAAGAACTTACATTTGGACACACTCTATATATAAAAGTGAACTAAGAAATTAAATTTTAGGGACATTGGTTTGAAATTACTTGCCTTAGCGCAAGCAAAAAAGAAGTATAATAAAGAAAATAAATTAAACAACTATTTTAGAGGATCAATTATTTTGGAAGGTAAAATAAAATTTTAGGGGCATTAATATAAATCAAAGGAGGAAGCTCAACAATAACTTTGGTTTGGACTGTAAAATGAGGATCATTGACATCTTCGGTTTCTAAAAGAGTATAAATATCAACGAAATCTTTAGTATAAGTTGTAAAAGAAGATCAACAACAAATTTATTCCCAATTAATGGAAATGTACCATTAACAGCCTCGATCTCAACTTGAGAGAGATCACCATCTCTTTCTCTCTATTTATCTTTCTTAATACCTTCCAATATGTCTTTCAACTTTCAGCTACACGACTCCATAAAATGTCATCAGCCCTATGATCATGAGAGATATAGTTCCAACTTTGGAAACTCTTCATGGAACTTAAGGACCAAATCGACCACATCATGTAAAAATGTGTGATAAATATATCATTATGTTTGTGCCACCTGCACCGTAAGCACGATTTCACCGCAACGATGTTGACTTATTCAGATCAAAGAAAGTACTTGTCGCGGTAATGTTATTCATTTCTATGATGATAAGAGTTTGTTAAACTTTTATTGTTTTTCAGTCCAATTTTTTTTTTCTTGAGTTATTCGTACAATTTTTATGTTATTACTATTCAAACTCTTAATGTATATTAAGTAATGTATATTTAAATTTTATATATTACTATTTGTAAAGTTTTCAAGTTACAATGTATCTTTTGATATCCAAGATATTAATAAATGTAAAGATCGTTGGCACATCATAAAAATTGACCCATCTTAGAGTCTTGATCTTATAATTTTTTATAGATGTTTTCGTAGGAAGAGGTGAAAACACTAATAAAACACTAAAAAATGTTGTCGTTGTATAAGTTACAAGTAAGCACGTTTAGATCACCAAATTTTAGATATATATTAATATACCATATGTATTACTATATTGATCCATATACGCTAGCCTATTGATTGAAGTACTTTAGATGTTCAACATATGATAAGTTATTTGTATAAAGCGATCCATAACAAATATTTTGTGTATGATATTAAGCATTACATGGTCATACACAACAAAATATTTATCGCTGAATGAAATTATACAATTTTACAAAGTAGGACAATGAAGCATAATTATATTTTTATTTTCATGTTTAGATGATAGTAACCAACATTGTATATCTCATAAATCGTAGCTATATATAGTGCATATCATACTCGACTGAAAAATATTATGCGACTCTCCAATAATGGGTTTCGTCTTCGGTTGTACCAAACCAACAATTATAATGGTATGAAATTGGATACAATTGCTTTTAAATACCCTTTTATAGATTTCCTAATACAATAAAATATATTTAATATACGTTTTACTAAAATAATAATAAAAACACGAATATAATTATTTAAAATATAAAAAACACACCGATAAAATGTTTATAAAACAACAAAAAAAAATATTAAAAAGTTTTATTTGCAAAAAATCATATCACATTCCCGTTCCAATCATTTAACCCATTCCATTTTTTAAACTTAACAAATAAGTCTTACCTAACTTTCATATTTAACTACTATTTCTAGTATAAATATTTTAATGATTAATTTTAGAGTTTATTTGAACAACTTAGTTAATCTTCACCACAATTTTAACACAAAAATAATTATAACTATATGTAGATCTAAATGTTAGACACTCATCCATAAAAGAAATTTCATTATTATTTTATTATAAATAAAAATATAGTGATATATTATTATATATTATATCATATTATATAGCACTATAAGAAAACAAAATATAGAATATTATATAACCGGTATTTAATCTCTATTATTCAACTCTATGAAAAATGAAAATAAATTACCCAATTTTTTACAACTAAATCAACATTTTAATAAGTTTAACTAGAATGATTTACCGTTTCATATTTATCATCGTCGGTAAATACAAATTCATTTATGAGCTCTTGAATTGATAATTTTTTTTGTCTCATCTTTTTGGTCAAATATATAATATTATGACAATATTCAACTGACCTACTTACAACAACTATCCAGCAAATTCCGAAAAACCTAAATAAATAAAACAACTATGTATATATTATTTAGGGTTTAAAATTTTAAAGTAACATTTTAGAATAATTTTACCTGCACTCTTCTGATCAAATTACATTTTTTCATGAAACTTCCATTTTCCAAGTCTATGATTGAGGAAATATGAAATTGTTTTGTTGATCTTCTTCAATAGGCAAATCCTACTGGAGCAAACAAGCTTTTTACAAGTTTATTTAATTTATAATCTCTTATTTTAATAGATTTTAAAACATATTACCCAAAACTTTTAACACTAACACCGATTCTTTCATAGCTTCTAAATATTTTCCTTATTTTTATTGAAAAAAATCAATAATAAATAAAAGGTAAATTACTTACAGGAGCCCTTTGGGGTTTCTTTGTGTTCTTGACATGTCTTGGAGGAGGAACCATCTGCTATTTTAAAATATAAAAGAGTAATTTTATTACATTTGAAAAATCTAGAATTGGAAAACCTAACATTTGGACACTCTACATACATATATAGAGACATTGAAACTTACTATGAAATTAATACTAGAGAAAAAAGAAATTACCTTTAAATATTTGAAGAAACTGGAATTGAAAAAGTGAACTAAGAACTTACATTTGGACACACTCTATATATAAAAATGAACTAAGAAATTACATTTTAGGGACTTTGGTTTGAAATTACTTGCCTTAGCGCAAGCAAAAAAGAAGTATAAAAAAGAAAATAAATTAAACGACTATTTTAGAGGATCAATTATTTTGGAAGGTAAAATAATTTTAGGGGCATTAATATAAATAAAAGAAGGGAGCTCAACAATAACTTTGGTTTGGACTGTAAAATGAGGATCATTGACATATTCGGGTTTTAAAAGAGTATAAATATCAACGAAATCTTTAGTATAAGTTGTAGAAGAAGATCAACAACAACTTTATTCTCGATTAATAGAAATGTACCATTAACAGCCTCGATCTCAACTTAAGAGAAATCACCATCTCTTTCTCTCTATTTATCTTTCTTAATACCTTCTAATATGTCTTTCAACTTTCAGTTACACGACTCTATAAAAGTCATTAGCCCTATGATCATGAGAGATATAGTTCCAACTTTATAAACTCTTCATGGAACTTAAGGACCAAATCGACCACATCATGTAAAAACGTGTGATAAATATATCATTATGTTTGTGCCACCACCACCGTAAGCACTATTTCACCGCAACGATGTTGACTTATTCAGATCAAAGAAAGTACTTGTCGCGGTAATGTTATTCATTTCTATGATGATAAGAGTTTGTTAAACTTTTATTGTTTTTCAGTCCAATTTTTTTTTTCTTGAGTTATTCGTACAATTTTTATGTTATTACTATTCAAACTCTTGATGTATATTAAGTAATGTATATTTAAATTTTATATATTACGATTTCTAAAGTTTTCAAGTTACAATGTATCTTTGCATATCCAAGATATTAATAAATGTAAAGATCGTTGGCACATCATAAAAATTGATCCATCTTAGAGTCTTGATCTTATAAATTTTTATGGATGTTTTCGTAAGATGAGGTGAAAACACTTATAAAACACTAATAAAACACTTAAAAATGTTGTATTTGTATAAGTCACAAGTAACCACGTTTAGATCATCAAACTTTAGATATGTATTAATATACCATATGTATTACTATATTGATCCTTATACGTTAGCATATTGATTGAAGTACTTTAGATGTTCAACATATGACAAGTTATTTGTATAAAGCGATCCATAACAAACATTTGGCGTATGATATTAAGCATTACATGGGCATCAACAACAAAATATTTATCGCTGAATGAAATTATAAAATTTTACAAAGTAGGACAATAAAGCATAATTATGTTTTTATTTTCATGTTTAGATGATAGTAACCAACATTGTATATCTCATAAATCGTTGCTATAAATAGTGCATATCATACTCGACTGAAAAATATTATGCGACTCTCCAATAATGGGTTTCGTCTTCGGTTGTACCAAACCAACAATTATAGTGGTATGATATTGGATGCGATTGCTTTTAGATACACCTTTATAAATTTTCTAAAACAATAAAATATATTTAATATATGTTTTGATAAAAAAAACCAAAAAAACATGAATATAATTATTTAAAATTAAAAAAATACACCGATAAAATATTTATAAAACAACAAAAGATAATATTAAAAAGTTTTATTTACAAACAATCATATCACATTCCCGTTCCAATCATTTAACCCATTCTATTTTTTAAACTTAACAAATAAGTCTTACCTAACTTTCATATTTAACTACTATTTCTAGTATAAATATTTTAATGATTAATTTTAGAGTTTATTTGAACAACTTAGTTAATCTTCACCACAATTTTAACACAAAAATAACTATAACTATATGTAGATCTAAATGTTAGACACTCATCCATAAAAGAAATTTTATTATTATTTTATTATAAATAAAAATATAGTGATATATTATTATATATTGTATTATATTATATAACACTATAAGAAAAAATATAGAATATTATATAACCGGTATATAATCTACATTATTCAACTCTATGAAAAATGAAATTAAATTACCCAATTTTTTACAACTAAATCAGCATTTTAATAAGTTTGAATAGAATGATATACCGTTTCATATTTATCAACGTTCTGGTCTATCCATATTGTACAATCGTCGGTAAATACAAATTCATTTATGAGCTCTTGAATTGATAAATTTTTTTTGTCTCATCTTTTTTGTCAAATATCTAATATTATGACAATATTCAACTGACCTACTTACAACAACTATCCAGCAAATTCCGAAAAACTAAATAAATAAAACAACTATATATTTATTATTTAGGATTTAAAAATTTAAAGTAACATTTTAGAATAATTTTACCTGCACTCTTCTGATCAATTATATTTTTTCCATGAAACTCCCATTTTCCAAGTCTATGATTGAGGAAATATGAAATTGTTTTGTTGATCTTCTTCAAAAGGCTAATCCTGTTGGAGCAAACAAGCTTTTCAAAAGTTTATTTAATTGATAATCTCTCATTTTAATGCATTTTAAAACCTATTACCCAAAAATTTAACACTGACACCGATTCTTTCATAGCTTCTAAATATTTTCCTTATTTTTATAGAAGAAAAATCAATAATAAATAAAAGGTAAATTACTTACATGAGCCCTTTGGGGTTTCTTTGTGTTCTTGACATGTCTTAGAGGAGGAACTATCTGCTATTTTAATGTGTCTAGATAATTCTAAATGTAGTCTTACATACTTAGAAATCTAATTTTATAAAAAAAAAATCTGTGCCTTCAAAATAGATATTTTCGCTTTGATTAATAAAGTCTGAGTAATAAAATTTCCGAGATCCATGCTAAGGATGGCCCAAGTTCTCAATAAAGACTCTCACGACTCAATCAGTCTTCATCCGAAGCTATCGAAAATGCATTGTCCATCCTCATTGATGAGGATTTCTCGAGTCCTTAACACATTAGGACTCCCGTAGCTGAATAATTCTTCATTCGAAGCTACCAATAGTTCATCTTCCCTTTATCTTAGCTGGAAATTTTATAGAGATCTTAAGTCACTAAGACTTTAGGTGATAGAAAAATCTTCATTCATGCTCCAAAACTATTCGTAGGGATCCAACCTCCAAGGCCAAAAGTTCAAAGTAAATCAAGAAAATCAAAAGAGCAAAAATACAACCAGAAGCTCAACTTTAGTAGAACGTTTAACAATAATTAAAACCGAAGGTAGGGCTACTTAAGAAGTACAAAGAAAAGAAAAGAAATGAATATACATGATATCTTCGGCCGTGAAAAAAAGTAGAAAGTTTAACGATATCTTTGGCATAATTTATGGTAAGAAGATCAACAATAGTCTCGGTTAATGGAACCCCAACTTGAAGGAAATCACCATCTATTTGTCTCTTTTTATCTTCCTCAAGACATTCCAATATGGATTTGCTAATTTCAACTACATGACTCCATATGATGTAATTAACCTTGTGTAAATGAGGGACATAGTTCCATACATAATATCGTCAAAATTTTAGAAACTCTTCATACAACTTAAGGATCAAATTGGCCTAAAAACGTTCCAATATAATTTGAACAACCTTGTTCATAGCACCTTCGATTCGTAGACGCTCATATTCATAACTGAAGAAATAAGTTTCCTTTAGTATTTTCTCCTTCGCAAGATCAACACTGACCCGATGTATCGCTTCATCGTGGCAATCGTTTTGAAAGGATAATGCCCACCAGTAGCACTCTTCATCTTTGGATATGAAACTTGGATGATAAAGACTTACATAGTGGTGCATCATCAATTACCTTTGTTTCCGTGGCCTTGGCAGTGATTATTTCATCTACATGCTCATTCAATTGGCACTGTTTAAGGATTTACAACTTTATATTAAGGTTGGCCATCAACCATTGGTCGGATAATTCTCCGGGGCGAGAACCAACTGGTATTGCTTCGACCAATCCTTATTGGCATAATAAACAAGCTTGACAAAGTTGACACTTTCTTTGAGAAATTGTTCCTAGTAATACTTAAAATTATGCATAAAAATATAAATTCCCCACACGAATTATGATCAACAAAAATCATTCATAACTTAGTGGAAATGAAGAGTAAAATAAGATGTGAGAGTACTTATTTTGACTTATCCAACAGTGGGGTACCAACTACTCTGATTCCTCATCGTGTGTTTCTAAATTTTCGTTGACGTAGAAAAACTTCATTTACATGTTTTTATCAGAATCATGAAGTTTTATGACAACCTTATGCTAAAATTACCCATCAATATTTGAGAAACGACTACCAATTCCATCAAAATACTCCATCCATTTGGCACCAGCTAACCATGGTGATGTGACACTCTTAGAATCAACACTCTAAAATGGGATACTAGATACCTTTACAGCTAGTAACCCAAAAGAATCCAATGATGTGGATCGATATGTCCCACAGAGGTTGTGAAAAGGCCTCTGATATTCCAACTGATCTTCCTTTGAATATGTCACACCAAATGAAGAACAATTTTTCTTGTGGATAATACACACCAGCAAGAGAAGAGTAAAATTTAAGAAGTTTTTCCAAAATTAAAGATAGTCTAACATTTAAAATACGAGTACATAGTTTTTATAGGAGAAAGAATAAGCCTTGAGCACAATTAAGGTTGTCCTTGGAAACATAATGCATGTTATGGACACAATTAAATCTTTTTTTGGAAGCATAATGCCTGTCTTGAACACAATTCAGTTGCTCTTGGAAATACATTGATATTGAAAATATAAATTTTAATGATCAACTTTTGAAATTAGGTTCTTCTCTCCTCAAAGGACATGGCTTTTGTTGTAGAAGGGCCTTGGGCTTTTATTTCAAAAAATGGGCAATGGTGAAGCGAAATAATTGCCTCATCAAAAACCTTGTCAAGAAAACCCGTTGAGACAAAACTTGAACAAGGGAAAAAAAGTACAATCGAGACACTTTCTCATTTATTCAAATAAATTAGCTTGAATCAAGACCAAAGTGGTTTGACAAGCTTTAACTCCATACATGTTCTTCTGATCACACAAATTTTTTATTTTATTAAGCAATCCTCTAACAACTTTTTAAAATTATTTTGCTCATAATCGATTTATTGGACTAGACGAAAAAATAAGAACCTCCTCAGCTTCAAGTTTATCATCTTGTTCAAGTTCCTCATTAGTTTTTGCAAATTCTCACGTTTGAAGCTCCTTGTGTCATCTAGGATTGCATCATCCTCTTCTACTTGAAAAAGATTTTTCCTCAAATCCGTATCATCTGCAATGAAAAGAACCAAATTAGAAACATTTAAGGTAGGACTCTCTTTATACTTACCTCGCAGGTCAAGTTGATAAGTATTATTGTTGATCCTTTTTGTTACTTCAAATAGTCCATCGCATCAGTTTTGACTTCCTCTCTTCTAAAGATCTTTCATTTATTAACTGCACCCATACTTGATTTCCAACCTCAAAAGTTTTCTCACGTCTGCCCTTATTTGTTTGTTTGACGTACTACTCAGTTTTCTTTGGATCCACATGGATCTGTTTTACAAGTAAAAATTTAATTTTCCCATCTATGCTAGTTCTTTAACTGAAAGACAAAGGAATTAGATTCAAATGAGATATTGAGTTAAATCCATAAACAATCTGAAAAAGAGAGTGCTTAAAAGAAGAATGCACAAAATTATTATATGCAAATTCAACATGTGGCAAACATTCTTCCCAAGTTTTCAAGTTCTTTTTAATTAATGCACGTGTAAGAATGGACAAAGTTGTATTTACTATTTCTGTTTGGGCATCAGTTTATGGGTGGCACATAGTAGAAAATAAAATATTAGTCTCTAACTTAGACCACAAATTTTTCCAAAATTAACTTAGAAACTTAGTGTAAATATTTAAAACTATCGTCCTAGGCATGCCACGTAAATGAATTATTTCTTTAAAGAACCGATTATAAAAATGTGAAATGTATCATCAGTTTTGTGACAAGCAATGAAGTGTGCTATTTTAGAGAGTTGATCAACAACCACAAAAATTGAATCCTTACCAGTTCTAGTCTTAGGCAATCCAACTACAAAATTCATAAATATATCATTCAAGGATGCGTAGGAATATCCCCCAAGGGGGTAGCCGAGTTGGTTGAGTATGTCATGCTTGTGACCAAAGGTCGTGAGTTCAAGTCCCTCTACATACGCTTTCTTGGCTGAGCCTGTCACCTTGTGTGGTTTACCTTATGGCGTTGGTTTGCAGGCTATCGCGTCAGACTGAGGGTTTATCCTGTGCGCAATCATTGCACTCTGAGTAGCGGCTGCGGGTTCCCTCCGGAAAAAAAAGATACCTAGGAATAGGTTAATGAGTATACAAATAGTGATATTTATATTTAGTTATGACTTGTTTTCAAGTAGCACATCTACCACAAATTTTATCCACATACCTTCTCATATGTGGCTAATTGAATTGATCCAACATATCATTGAGAGGTTTAGCTATTCTGAAATGTCCCATTAAGCCTCCTCTATGGGTTTCTCTAATAAGTAAATCTCCCATGGAATAGTTAAACACACGTAAGCATTTATCCAGAAATAAGAATCCTTCATGCTTATAGAACCAGTCTGAAGCAAATTTTTTCACATGCTTGATACATCTTTCCAAAACCAAAATAATTTTCATATAAACTATTAAGATAATCAAATCTTAAAATCTTAGCTTCAAGAGTAGTGATTAAGGCATACTTTCGAGATAACGCATCAACATATGCAAATGTCTCAATAAATGTTATCCACCTTGCATGTCTTTTGTTAACTTTATGCTGACCTTTAGATGTTTGAGAGATTCACGGTTAGTGTATATGACAAACTCGTTGGGCCATAAGTAATGTTGCCATGTTTGCATAGCTCGAACTAATGCATACGAATCTTTGTCATAAGTATGATACTTTTGAGTGGATCCTTAAAGAATTTCAATGAAATAAACTATGGGCTTTTTATCCTACTTAAAAAATCTCCTGTTCCAATACCAGAATCATCACATTCAATCTCAAAAGTTATAAGAATATCAGGTAATGTTTAGACAGACGCATGAGTAAGCTTCTCTTTTAAGGATTGAAATGCTTCTTTTTGAGTTTGTTCCCACTTGAAACTAACGTTCTTATTTATTACTTTAGTGCGTTTACAGGACCATGGAAGCTTCTCACTTCTCTGATTATCTTTAGAATTGTCCATTCGCGGATCGTTTTAACCTTTTCCATATGCACTTACAACAAAACCTAAAAAGACAAGATTATCGGTACAAAAAGTGCATTTCTTAAGATTGGCATAAATATTTTCCTTCATAAGCACAGTTAAAACCAATTTCTAATTGTGAATATGTTCTTCTAAGCACTTGTTTAGAGAATAATTATTTCTTAACCTCACCAGCTTCTGTATAGAAATTCAAATGTTTACTTACCTGACTTTCCTCGTTTAGCATATGTTTTTTATCTTGGTAAACTTCTTGTGGAGTCATAGGATCTATAGTTGTTTTGCTTCATCGAAACTCAAATATATGGTGATTGGTGAACCCATCATGTATAACATTTCGAATATATTGCAATGGCCTTCCTAACAGTATATGAGTAGCCTTCGTTGGTAGAATATCACATAAGACTTCATCTTCGTACTTACCAATGGCTAAGGAAACTTCTACTTGGTGGCTAACTTTCATTTTTCCACTACCGTTCAGCCATTAAGTTTGTAAGGTGCTGAATGTTTCTTCATTTTTAAACCAATCTTCATTACCGTAGATTCACTTGCCATGTTAGTGCAACTACCTCTATCAATAATAAGGCTGCAAACTTTGCCTTGAACAAGACACCTAGTATGTAACAGATTCTTGTTTTGCTCTTGTTCTTCTACTTTTGTTTGAACACTTAAAGAACTTATGGCTACCAATAAATACCTTTAGCAGATTGCTCTAGGTGTTCTTCGAAAGAATAATAAACAATTTTTTTCCTCCGAAATTATTTATCCATTATAAAAAATTGTCATAATCTTATTATTAGAACACTCATTAACATAATGTCCCGTCCATTTTTATTTGAAACATTTAACATCATGAGTTACGGTTGCAACCTATTTAGCTTTTCCCTTGTTATCAATAAACAATGATGTTCCAGATTTTTGGTTCACTTCTACATACCTTCCTTTTTTATAACTGGTCTTTTCCTCTTTCGAATAACTTGGCTTAGTGGTCAATTCCCCGAACTATAACTTAATTTTGAAGAATTCTTTCATTTAACTTGTTGCTCGAATAACAAAGCTTTATGTAGCATCTCGTCTAGTTTAGCATAATGCTGAGTTTCCAAATGTCTTGAATTTCTGTAATTAAACCTCCAGGAAACGTTGGCATTGTTGCCTCTCTATCTTATGTAATATCAACTCGCAACATTAAGGTCTCTATTTCCCGATAATACTCTTCCACAGACCGGCTTCCTTGTGTTAATCTCCTTAGCTTCAGATGTAGCTTACGGTGGTAATGACTAGGAACAAATATCTTCCGCATAATGGCTTTCATTTCGGTCGATGTCTCTATAGGAGGTTCTCCATTACGCATTCTTGAGGTAACTAGTTGATCCCACCAACTGAGAGCATAATCATAAATTTCAGTGGCAGTACCTCTTACTCGATTGATCTTCGTGTAGTGTTGAACATTGTAAACGAGTTCAATCTTCTTAATGTTTTCCATAGAATAGTGGAATCTTATTATTGAGAACTCCAAAATTATCACACATACGTTCGTTGCCCTTTCTTGCATGTCTATGGTGCATTCTATGGCTGTTTTGAGATGAATTTCTCATGTGTTCATAATATTTATCAGTTTCTTCATTTCGGAATAGTTCAGGTTGTTCACGGTTTCTTTTTGAATTGTTTTGTTGTGAACGGTTCTACTCGTGATTAATGGTTGGTTGAAACTCTAGGCAAAAGGTATATAACTTGGTGTCTATTAACTTTATCATAACTTCAATTAGAAGCTTGTTATTATAAAATTTACTGTTTTCTGCATCATTCAGATTATACATCTTTTTCTGTAAAAAACAAATCACCAATAAGAAGCTCTTGAAATGCCCTTTAATCTATATAAAACCCTATAACATATCTAAATCCATTTTCCTATAAATATGAAGAGGAAAAACCGTATCTAATAACTTCAAACAAATATAACTAGGGTGAAACATATTATAATATCGTGATGTAAAATGAAATCATCACACTAAACACTCACATCATCACAACAATAGTGAGAATATGAAATAGATGATGAAAAATTAATAAAACAGATCAGAATTTCGTGATTTAGAATGAAATTATCATATTAAACATTCAAATTATCACAAATATAGTGAGAATATAAAATAGATGATGAAAAATTAATAAAAATTACATACCAAACTTTTAGAATGTTGTTCTAATACCACTTGATATAATCCTCATAAAATCGGTACTCTGAAATGGGATACATATAACTTTACAACTAGGAACCCAAAAGGATTCAAGGATCAAAATATTGGATCGATAGGTCACACAGAGGTTGTGGAAAGGCCTATGATATACTAACTAATCTTACTTTGGATATGACGCACCAAATGAAGAACAAATTTTCTTGTGGATTTTACACACTAGCAAGAGAAGAGTAAAAGTTAAGATTTTTTTTTTCAGAATAGAAGATAATCTAACATTTAAAATATGAGTACATAGTTTTTTATAGGAAAAAAAACAAGCCTTGAACACATATAACATAATGCATGCCTTAAACATAATTAAGGCTTTTCTTAGGAACATAATGCATGCCTCGAACACAATTAATGTTGTTCTTGGAAATACAATAATATTGAAAATATAAAGTATCAATGATAAAAGTTTAAAATCAAATCCCTCTCTCCTCCAAAGATATAGATTTTATTATTAGAAGGGTTTTGGGATTTTATTTAAACAAATGGGAAATGGTAGGTGAAACAATTTCCTCATTAAAAATATTGTCAAGAAAACCCATTTGAACAAAACTTGAACAAGAGAAAACGTACAATCGAGACACTTTCTCATTTGTTGAAATTAATTAGCTTGAATCAAGACGACAAGACCAAAGTGGTTTGACAAGACTTACCTCCATAATTTCTATTAAGATAATATGGATTCTCCATTTGATTACATAATCATCCAATAAATTTGTTAAATTGTTTTGCACTCGATCGAGTTATTGAACGATCTGATAAAATAAAAACATCCTCAATTTCAAGCGCATTCTCTTATTCAAGTTGCTCATGTGGTTTTTTCACATTCCCACGTTCAAAGCTCCTTGTGTCTGTATCGGAAAAATCCAGTTAATATTAGCTTAAACACTAACTAACCAAACAACCCATGAGTAAAGGTATCTAAACTATACGACCTGAACGATGACAATCGGCAAATGTTGAACATTGATAAGACGGGTTCCACGAGTTTTCGCTAATTATAATACATCTACATAAAAACCGATACCTTGATGAAAGAATGGTAAAGACTTCTCCATACGACCCATTGACGCTCTAGTTATGACTATGAGATTCCTCATCGCCTGATCACGAAACCGGTTGCCCATTTTTTTGGCATTTTACATTTAAAAGAGAAATATTTGAGAAGTAGAAAAAAGAGTAAAAACAAAGATGAAGACTTAAAAAAAAGATAAGCGAAACATAAATGATCAAAAGCTTCAAGATGAGAGAAAATTGAAAAATTTGTATAAAAATGTTCAATGAAGGAGAAATAACGCATTAAAATAAAAGGTGAGTGAATATTAACCATTGATTCAATTAATTAATGAGAGATTATATTTGGTTATGCAAATAAGTGACTCATATTTATTCATCTCCAACGGTTTGTAACACCCAAAGTTGAAGTTACAACACCATGCATGCGAGGCTAATGTTGATGCTCATATCAACTACACGTGTTAATAGACTATTACATTCTCTTTCACGTGGTGATCCTACTTATATAACTGTGATCATTAACCTTATGAAAATAATGTTTAACATCTTCTTGTCACATAAAAAAAATAGATTTTTGACTCTCCCAAAAATACATAGGAATAATGTTGAACGTTATGAAAATTGATTTTCACAGCCGCGTACAGCTTCGGCTCAGTGGAAATAAGAACTCTTGGATCATATATTCAGATACTTGGCTATCAGTATTATCATTTCTTCATACTTTAAAACTACTAATGGTAAACTTCCATATGTCCATAAGCAACACAATGCAACTTTTAAAGCAAAAATTGTTCAACTTCCCGGTTAACTTATGGTATAACTTGGTACCTTGAATAAAAAAAAAGATTAAATGCTATGCATGATTATACTTTTTTTTTCTTTCAACAAAGATATTTTTTTCTTTCAATAAAGATATTTTTTTCTTCAAGGGAGGTTTAGCCGGTGAATGATTTTTAATGAGGCAAGTATAAAGTCGAAAAATCTCAAGTATCTTATGGGTCCAACCATAATTGGTTCGGTAGCACAACTTGACAAACAAACATTTTGACAAGAAGATTCTCCTTCAAGATATCAGCTTTCACAACTTTGTCATGAAGACCGATCATGAAAATTAAAACGACTTGGACTTAATAGCGACTGAACAACGATAAATAACTCAATGCCATAATATTCTCTCGATTCTCTCATAGTGACTAATAAAGTCATATAAATTGCAAGGGCGTAAACCATTAAATCATAGCATACAAAATAAGATATTAAGGTTAATCTGATCTAAATAAGGTTTATGTATATTTTATGCATAATCCGTAAGAAAATAAGATATTTGGGTCGAAACATGGACATATAAAGCTGAAAACCATATACCTAATCGCTAAGACATAAAACATAAAATCTAAAGCCCATAAGAGATCCTGATCCAAAAAATTTCTTATAACTATAACATACATTTTAATAGGGTTCTATTGTAAACAAATTACTTCTCCCTTAACATCTTTCTTTTATTCTTTAACCCACTAACCCACTTCTCCTATTTTATAGGCCCATGATTGTCATATCTATAAAATCATTAATACTTTGGCTATGGATAAATCTAGTCCCAAAAAATGTTAACGAACCCCAATAATATAGAATTTTTGAATTTTTATTATTTTGTCCTTATATCCCGTTTGTTCACCCGCCGGTTGAGACCCTCTCAACCTCCGCGGAAAATCTCCGTTGGGCAAACCTTTCTCAACCGTCAGACCAGGCTTCCCCGTCGGTTGAGAAGGTCTCACCCCAAATTTTTATTATTTTCAAAGTAATCTTTCAATTTTTAATCATATATATATATATAAGAAAATATTTGTTGAAAATTTGAGAATTTGAAGGAGAATTTGGTAATGTTCACTCGCTAAGCTGCACATGGTGGTTTGATAAAACCCAAATGACCTATTGAAATGTATTAACCCATTTTTAAGCTACAAAATTAAGAACGCATTATATCCCTTCTCCAGAAGAGTTCGGTTCATCACCTCAACTTGTCCATTTTAAGGGTTGGAAGAGTTTGAAAAAATAATATTATATACCTCTCGTTTATCATAATATTATCAACTATGTTTTCTAAAAGCGCAACCCATTTTCGACCATGATTGTATACATAATCGAATACATACAATAAATATTAATTTTGAGGAAGTTTACGATGTTTTTAAAAATAATTTTGACTAGTGATTCAGATTCCATTCATTTAAAAAATAATCGACCACAACAAAGAGGTAATGCCAAAACCCCTCATGCATTTATGATATAACTCACCAAATTCATACCTCATCCCTTGAACAAAATACCATTGGATACGGGTTTTAGTGAAATGTTAGTATACAAAAAAACATGACGAGTTAACTCTCTATATATTTTTTAAACCTATAATCCTTCCCCAAAATCTAAAACTTTAATGAGTTTGGACTAAAATTCTAAGATCCCTCTCAAGAAATCAACGGCTTCAGACAAAATCGAAAATAAAATATTTTTTTTCAAAAAGATGGAATCCATCCCAAAACATTAACGCTACAATTATATATATATATATACACATATATTAATAGTAATTTATTGTAAAAACATATGTTAAAATTACTTAGATTTGCTGAAACTAATGATTGTATGTTAAACATACACATAATAACATATGTTCTTTATAGTTTAAAAACATATAGTGTTATCTTGAAAGACAATGTACATTGTGAAATATTTTCACATATACTGAGGTGATAAAATTATAGTTTATCATATAAAACATATGTTTCATAATAATAACTACATGAGTGTGCAAAATGGAGATATACAAATATATTATTCAAACACCAATATGATATTTTTTATATATGTATAAACGTAATAACTAATTATGGATTTGATTAAAATTATGACATAACAAAACAATCATCATTGTATGGGTTTGTATATTTACGTAGAGTCATAGGTCATGAAATAACTAAAAAAATTGACAATTACAATACATAGTTTTATTTGTAGGTTCAATTATATTTGTTAAAGTTTGATATTCCACGAAATATGATTTGAACCATTGATTCACAAAGCATAAATGGTCTAACGGTAGGAAACTACCCTGCCGAAGCACATATCCAGATTTGATTTCCAACTGATGCAGTTATGATTTAATTTTTTATTTAGTTTAAAGCCTTAGACATGAGGTGAATAAAAAATGGTATTAGTTGATGTCGAAGCAAGGAAAATGGCCAAACACGAGGCTATAGTCGAGGTTTGAACCGAGCCGATCAAGAGACAGATATGAGGTCAGCTAAGTTGAGTCAAGCTGGAATAGAGCAAAAAATGAACAAGAAAAAAGAACCTAACCCCTGCCCAAAAGTGTGGAGGTACTAAGACTAGATGAGAGATGAACCAATCCAGATGAGCCACATTAAAACCTAATCTAATTCGAGCAAGAGGTAGAACTGAGAATGGACGAGCGAGCTAAGATCAGGAAAATCAAGTATAGTTGATCAAAGTTGAGTATAAAATAGAAGCGAGGGGCTTCCGAGTTGTTGAGTCAGGTATGTGAGCAGATGGGTGACTTATTGGCTGAATTAAAAGCTGATACCGGTTAAATAAAATCCAATTAAACCGAATCGATTAGAGCAAGTGTGGGGCCATGGATGAATTGAGAACTGGATCCAACAAAATTAAGTTGAATTGTAGTTTAGTAAAAATACTCACTCATTTATCCTTGTCGTTAGGGTTAAACATTTGTTTTAATGAGTACATTAGAAATAAAACACGCTTAAATTTGAGTATATAATTGCATTGATTATAATATTGTTTAAGCTATAATAAACACAATTAGGTTTTATTTTTATGTTTAATTTAGTTTTTGATTTAGGTACACATTGGGTCGAGCACATACAATTCATGCTATCATCATATATAATTACATGTTTTGAATATGAATGATAATATGAACAACTATTTTTTATTTTCAATATTTAATTTTTAATTGAAAAGTATAAAAATAGGATATGTATGTCGTATTATAAATCTCATTCATCAGTTTTTTTTCGAAAATGATTACACGTCTTTCCCTTTTTTATTTGAGTATATTAAAGTTCTTCACCATACAAACTATATTCTTTTGATTCTCTCAGTATTATATTAAAAAACATATCAATAGTGTAATAATTTTTTTTATTATTTATCGAATTCATTATAATCTTTTCAATACAGATTAAACGTAGTTTCCTTTCTTCTTTTGATTTTTTCATAAATTGAGATGTACAAAACAATGAGATTTCTGAAAAATAACAGACTATTCAACATTTAAGAGATTTAACGATTTTAATTTTAAAGAATAATAATAAATTTAATGAGTAAGATTGCACATCCATGATTTATTTTTTGCTTTATAGATTATCTTGCATGATAAGGTTTTATAGTCTTAAAACATTTGTGCGATTTAAAACTAATAAATAGAATTAATAGCACCATATTCACGAAGATAACATTTTTTGAGAATTCCAATTTTTTAAATATAATTGGAGATCTTCATGTAGATTTCTGTATGTAGTCTGAAATGCTGATTATGTTAGTTTTAATTCAGTTATTTTGGAATGTTTGGAATTGATAAATTTGGCTATGTTTACATTGAATATTTTTACATGTTTTCGATGTTTGGAATGTATGATGTTATTATGATATTAAGCATTATATGCAAACAATTTATCGGAGAATGATTCTATTTAATTTTACAAAGTAATACAATGTACCATAATTATATATATATATATATATATTATAGATGATAGGAAACCAACATCGTATATCTCATAAATAATTGCTATAAATAACATATATCATACTCGATTGGAAAATATTATATAGATCTCCAATAATGAATTCCGTCTTCGGTTGTACCAAACCAACAATTACAATGGAATGATAGTGGATCAGATTGCTTTTAGATACACCTTTCGTAGATTTTCTAAAATAATAAAATATATTTAATATATATTTTAATAAAAAAACATGAATATAGTTATTAAAAAAATAAAAAATACATCGATAAAATGTTTATAAAACAACCAAAAAAATATAAAAAAGTTTTATTTGCCAACAACCATATCACCTTCCCCTTCTAATCATTTAACTCATTCCATTTTAAAACTTAATAGATATATCTTACATAACTTTCATGTTAACTATTATGTCTATTATAAATATTTTAATGATTAATTTTAAAGTTTATTTGAACAACTTAGTTAATCTTCACCACAATTTTAACAAAAATATAACTATATCTAAATCTAAATGTTAGACATTGATCCATAAAAGAAATTTCATTATTAATTTATTATAAATAAAAATATAGTGATATATTTTTATATATTGTATCATATTATATTACACTATAAGTAAAAAATATATATATTATATAACCAGTATTTAATCTTTATTATTCAGCTCTATGAAAAATGAAACTAAATTACTCACTTTTTAAAAACTAAATTAATATTTTAATAAGTTTAAATGGAATGGTTTACATGTTTCATATTTGTCAAAGTTATGGTCTATGCAAATAGAAGCAACGACTAGTTGTTTACGTACAAGTTTGATCACTTCAGTTTCATTTACGGTTCGAAAAGTTATCTTCTGGTAACTGGATCAATTGTTTTTTTTCCGAGTTCGACGTAGCTTTCAATTATAGTAGTATTTGGAGCCTAAAAAGTCAATAAAATTGTATAAAAAATAATTATTTATTTATAAATTTAATTTATTCAATTTTAAAAAAGATAAATACTTACATTTTTGTGATCCAATCTTTCTTTTTTGAACTTCCCAACTATTATTAAATGGCACACCTTATACTATGTTAATCCATATTTCTTAATGAATTTATAAACCTTCCCTATGTTCTTTTGGCTCCATGTTGTACAATCTTCGGTAAAAACAAATTCATTTATGAGCTCTTGAATTGACAAAAAGTCTTACTTTAGCTATAAAACAAAAATGAAAAGATTAGAGATTCTTTGGAGAGAAAGAGTGAGAGTAAGATAGAGAGAAAATGCGGCGAAGTCGGATCGTATCGTCAAGATAAAAAGATAGAATTTTAAGACAAAATTTAAGATTGTACTTATACAAGATGCCTATGTCATATGTGTATATATATGTAAGAGGCGAGGGGATTCCGATTTATTGACTCAGGTATGTGAGCATATGGGTGACTTTCAAAGTTAAAATAAGGTATTTTCAAATAGGGGATAAAGTCTTAAAAAAAGTCTTTTTGCACACCAAGTAAAAACAGTTCGGTAAGCTGGCTCCGAACTGGGAAGGCCCTTATGTGGTCTGCGGGAAAGTTAAACCAGGAACATACAGACTCCAAGACAAGGAAATGATAGCACTAAAGCACCCATGGAACATTAAACATCTAAGGTTATACTTAGAATATAACTCTTTTGTAAATATTTACTTTTAAAATATCAATGTAAATATTATGGGGTATACTATTTCCTACCCTGGTGGCGCGGGGAGGTTTTAATGAGTGTCCAGCTTTTTCAATAATATCTTATGCCTTCTTCAAAAGTATGGTACAATTATGTTTTTGATTTAGCCATTATATGAGGTGGTCGGATATTAAATGCTTATTAAACACCCCGGTTCTCAAATATTTTCGAGTTGATCAGATATATTAAACACTTGGTCACATTAATTAAACACATGTGATAGAGAATTTTAGTATTTTTATTTAACACTTCTTAAATATTGAAGACTATCTAAGCATTTGCCATAAAAAGTTAAATAAAATTTAAACAAAGGAGAATATGAAACTAAAATCTAATCTGACTTAAACCGATCTATGATTCACAAGATGCCTTGACCCTTGAAGGACTTTAAGTTTTACAAAACAAAGATTAAACGAATAATGCAACAAAATGCCTTAGTCATCCAAGGATTTTGGTTTTTTAACAAAAAATACACAATACAACCCTTAGGGCTTGTTCCCTTCGGGTTTTTTTTTCCATCACCATCTTTTTTGGACCTTTTGAGTTCAGCACTTGAATTCTCACCAACCTCTTCATCGTCTTCGGAATCTATCCTACTGAAGTAGTTGAGCTTATCACCATTAGCCATAGTATGGAAAGGGAGGTCTTCATAGTCCACAAATTTTCACAAAGGACCAAGAGTCCTCGTAGGAAAGGTCTCATGGAACAGTAAGACCATATCAGACTTAATTCCATCATCCTTCTTCTCCAGGGAATCCACAATTCCACTAGCATACTTTTTCATCCCTGCAGTTATTTCTTGAGCTTGTTTGCATTCTAAGGCAGCATTCTCTTTGGTCTTCTCTTGGAAAGTTTTCTTCAAATTGACTTTTTCATCGGATAAAGTCTGGATAGTCTTGTCCTTAGTTGTTATTTGCTCCTTCAAAGCTGTGATATCTTTTGAAGAAGAAGTCTCCTGGTCGGAGTACTTGGTTTGGAAGTTTCTTCTGGCCTCTTCTGACTTGATTAGTTTGGTAGCTAAATCCTCATTCTCCTTCTTTTATGACTATATGCTTTGTTGAACGATATAAATATCGTTTGTCAAGCTCTGTTTCTTTGTAGTCAGGGAGTTGATGGTAGTTGTTTAATCCCTTACTTGCCTCTTGAGATCAACAACCGGACAAATGTAACCCAATATGGAGTGACTTAGGGTATCTCCCTCACTTGATATCATATAAGTCTCTCCATTGTAGGTTACATCATTGGATGAGCTTGAATGCCGATAAGGCTCCACGAAGTCATCCTCCATCACCAGTGGTCTATTCTGAATAGAGATTGGTTGGGATTTTCTCTTGTAAGGTAAGATCGGCAGGAGCTGGAGGAGGGACTTCTGAAGGGCGCAGGACTACCTCTGATCCCAGAGTAACTTTTTTCTTCTTGGCAGCTTTTTTATCACTACTTGTTTTGCGCTTCTTTTCCTTCTTCAAAATCTTTGGTGGGTTGCTCGACCCACCAGCCTCCTTAACAGTTAGTTCTGCTGGTTGCAGCAAAGCAACATTAATGCCTCATTGGTTCTCCGAACAGGTCCCTTCAGTAGTTGTTTGAGGTGGGTTTGTTATGGTTTTATTCTTTCTTTTGTTCTTCGTCTTGTTCAGATGACTAGGGGCTTTGGACCTGGAAGGTAGGTAGATTTTAGCATATTTAGCCATTGTCCTCCTCAGGATGACATCTGCGGGAGGGAGGGTGGTCAGCTCTTCCAGGAGAGGTCTCTTCTTCCCGTGGTGTTCCACAGATGAGACCTCACAAAGTTCCCATATGTAAAACAGTTGTGGAAAGCGTTGTCTCATTTCTCCAAGGCCCAAGGATTCAGTTTGGCACAACTATCTTGACCTGCCTCTACATAGTCCGAAAACTCATTCGAAAACACTAAGAAGAGATATAAATAAAACTCACCAATACTCTTCCAGCGACTGGTCAACTGGCTTAGGTTAGAATCAACCTTGATCTTCCTCCCATTCTCCCATGCCCCACTAATAAACAAGAACTGCGTCTTCCATGGTTTCTCTGACTCCAAGATATCATTCACCACTTTGTAGTCATTCCCCATATTTTAGTGATAGAAGGGGATGTGATGATTCTTACATAAATTTGCCATAACAACGAATTGTTCCATTGGCAGTGGAATCTTGGATAACCTGGATGCCATGATGCCAGCCAGCAAGGTATACCAAGCGTTTCAGCTCAACTGACTTGGACATTGCTTGGTCAGGTGGAAGTACCTGACTATCTCAGGATCTAAAGGAAACCGGAGTCCCCAGTTTAGCACCTCTGTATAGACCACCAGCTCGTTGGGTTTACAGTCCAACTTTCTGGGGTGATTGAGATTCTCACCTTGACAGACTCTGGGATTCCAAACTTCGTACGAATACGACCCAATTCAACAGTGTGGGTGTATACGTAGGTTATATTTTGAAGAGACAACAAGTACTTTACACTGACATTCTTGAAGTTTGGCCCCACTCTACCCTTCAGACTCTCCAGAAGCGCATCTGGATGAGTCAAACCTACTTTAGTCTTGCCCTTCCGATCTGTAGCTTGTCCTCTATTTGTCCGGACGCCTCAAAAGGGGCTTCATCTAAACCATCCTTCATGTATTCTTCCGTTACAGTGGAAGGTTGTTCGGATGGTTTGGCTTCTGTCAGGGGCTGCTATTCGGATGATTTGGTTTTGGCACAGTTTTTACTGCCTCCGAACTGGAGAGTTTTGAAGAGGTGGAGGTGGATTTTGATTTAGATTGACGGGTGACTCGGCGTTGGGTTAAGTTCTCTGGGGACTTCTTTGTATATGAACCCATTTCAATAAAAGGCGAGGGTTTTGTAATACTAAAAACGGTTTTCTCTTTAGGGAGAGGGTAATGGGACTCTTGGACAGAGGACCCTCATGTAAGAGGAGAAAAGCTTGAAACAAAGAGTAGTTTTCTAATCTTGGGTGCTTTTGAGGACAATAAACCCTGGTCTGTATTCACTTGTGATTGATTGTTCCCTTCAACATGAGAAACAGAGAGGCCAGCAGTAATTCGTTCGTCTCTTGAAACTTTTCTCGCTCTCTCTAACTCAGACAAGTTTAACCAACCTCTTTTTGCTAGAGTGTTTCTGGCTGTGAACATATATGACTTGAACACAAATTTGAAGATGTACTGAGCTTTCTCTCACTAGAAATGCTTTTAAGTTTTGAAGACAATGAAACAGTGAAGAATATTTATATGTAGCAGTTAAAAGTAGGAGTTGCATAGGAGAAGGTAAAATGATCTAAGTAATGATTAAAGGCTGCAAAGTATGAGAGTTAAATCCTGGATAACTTTCTAGCCTAGTAGGTAAGAGAGTCTAAAAGAAAAACGGTTGAGAGGTCAAACCAGAGCCTGACATGTGTCCCACGATTGGAAAAAGATTCTTAGAGTTCTGAACTGAAAAATCAGTCCCCCCAAATTTCGAACAGAGTGATTCTTGAAATTCTTAACGAGAAAAGATAAAGTTTGCAGTTCGGATGCAACACCACATCTGAAAGTGTTAGTATTGATTTTTAAGAGTTAGCTCTTCCAAATATTCTTTGCAAGACCTAAATAGGCTACTGATGCGGTCAAATATTTTAGCTACTGAATCTACTTTTAATCCGATGGGAAGTTCGGACAAAAACACTATCAAATAAAACCGGGTAGAATTAACATAGTTGAATATGAGTAAGCTAGATGCTCGTCACTTCACACCAAATTACTAATGGGTCCTTAAACTTGACCCGACTTCATAATCCAACCCAATAGGCCCATGCGTCATTAATTAAGTATAAATATCCCAACCACTTTCATTATTGAGGGTAATCAGAATTTACTGCTAGCACACAACTTAATTATCCCACTACTGTCTACTTTAAACATTAAATTCTTAAAACAATTTACAAAATTACTCTTAAACAGAAATTAACCACACCGTTTATAAGTCACAAATAACCACGTTTAGATCACCAAACATTAGATATGTATTAGTATACCATATGTATTACTATATTGATCCATATTCGCTAGCTATTGATTAAAGTACTTTAGATGTTCAACGTATGACAAATTATTTTTATTAAACAATCCATAATAAATATTATGTGTATGATGTTATTATGATATCAAGCATTACATGGTCATCCACAACAAAACATTTATCGCTGAATGAAATTATATAATTTTACAAAGTGGGACAATGAAGCATAATTATGTTTTTATTTTCATTTTTAGATGATAGTAAACAACACTGTATATCTCATAAATCGTTGCTATAACTCGATTAAAAAATATTATGTGACTCTCCAATAATGAGTTCCGTTTTATTGGTTGTACCAAACCAACAATTATAATGGTATGATATTGGATACGGTTGCTTTTAGATACACCTCTATGTATTTTCTAAAATAAATAAATATATTTAATATATATTTTATAAAAAAACTAAAAAACAAGAATATAATTATTTAAAATATAAAAACACACCGATAAAATGTTTATAAAACAATAAAAAAAATCTAACTACTATTTGCCAACAACCATGTCACATTTCCATTCCAATCATTTAACCTATTCCATTTTTTAAAAATTAACAAATAAATCTTACCTAACTTTCATATTTAACTACCATTTCTATTATAAATATTTTAATAATTAATTTTAGAATTTATTTAAACAACTTAGTTAATCTTCACCACAGTTTAACACAAAAATAACTATATCTAGATCTAAATGTTAGACACTCATCCATAAAAGAAATTTCATTATTATTTTATTATAAACAAAAATATATTGATATATTTTTATATATTGTATATATAACCGGTATTTAATCTTTATTATTCAACTCTATAAAAATAAAACTAAATTACCTAATTTTTTAAAACTAAATCAATATTTTAATATGTTTAAATATAATGGTTTACCATTTCAAATTTATCAAAGTTCTAGTTTATCAATGTTGTACAATCGTCTGTAAAGACAAATTCATTTATGAGCTCTTAAATTGATAATTTGTTGTCTCATCTTTTTAGTCAAATATCTAATATTATGACAATATTCAACTGACCTACTTATAACAACTATCCAGCGAATTCCGAAAAAACTAAATAAATAAAACAACTATGTATTTATTATTTAGGGTTTAAAAATTCAAAGTAACATTTTAGAATCATTTTACCTGCACTCTTCTGATCAATTACATTTTTTTCATGAAACTCTCATTTTCAAAGTCCATGATTTAGGAAATATGAAATTGTTTTGTTGATCTTTTTCAATAGACAAATCCTGTTGGAGCAAACAAGCTTTTCAGATGTTTATTTAAATTATAATCTCTCATTTTAATGGATTTTAAAACCTATTACCCAAACTTTTCAACACTAACACCGATTCTTTCATTGCTTTTAAATATTTTCTTTATTTTTATAAAAAAAAATCAATAATAAATAAAAGATAAATTATTTAGAGGAGCCCTTTGGGGTTTCTTTGTATTCTTGATAAGTCTTGGAGGAGGAACCATCTCTTATTTTAAAATATAAAAGAGTAAGTTTATTACATTTGAAAAATCTAGAAATTGGAAAACTTAACATTTGGACACTCTACATACATATATAGAGACATTGAAACTTATTATGAAATTAATACTAGAGAAAAAAAATTACCTTAAAATCTTTGAAGAAACTGAAATTGAAAAAGTGAACCAAGAACTTACATTTGGACACACTCTATATATAAAGGTGAACTAAGAAATTACCTTTTAGGGACTTCAGTTTGAAATTAATTGCCTTAGCGCAAACAAAAAAGAAGTATAAAATAGAAAATAAATTAAACAACTATATTAGAGGATCAATTATTTTGGAAGGTAAAATAGTTTCAAGGGATTTAATATAAATCATAGGAGGAAGCTCAATAATAACTTTGCTTTGGACTGTAAAATGAGGATCATTGACAGCTTTGGTTTCCAAAAGAGTATAAATATTAACGAAATCTTTGGTATACGTTGTAGAAGAAGATCAACAACAACTTTAGTCTCGATTAATGGAAATGTACCATTAACAGCCTCAACCTCAACTTGAGAGAGTTCACCATCTCTTTCTCTATGTTTATCTTTCTTAATACCTTCCAATATTTCTCCATATTTTCAGCTACACGACTTCATAAAATGTCATTAGTCCTGTGATCATGAGAGATATAGTTCCATAAATAATACAGTTCAAAGTTTGGAAACTCTTCATGGAAGCTCTATGTCTAGAAGCTTCCGTTCATAGAAGCTCTTATTCGCTCAAGAGATATGTTTCCTTCATTATTTTCTCATTCGCAAGAGCAACACTGCATTGACGTATCGTTTTATCATGACAAGCGATGTCGACCCCAACCGTTTACAAAAGAGAGTGCCCACTAGTAACACTTCTCATATTTGGATATGAGCATTTGATGAGAATGAGTTGTATAGTGATGCAATAAGAATTAAAAAAATTTTGCTGGACTTGGCAGTGATTGTTACACCCCATATGCTCATTCAATTGGCGTTGTTAAAGCATTTATAAATCTAGCCTGAGCAGAGGTTGGCCATAAACCACCGGTCAGATAATTCTTTAGGGCAAACATTATTTGGTATTGCTTCGACCAACCCTTGTTGGCATAACCAACAAGCTTGAAAAATTTGACACTTTATTTAGAAAATCGTTTATGGTACGATTTCAAAAATTATGCATAAAAATCATGGGTTCCCTATACAAAATCTGATCAACAAAATTTTTTCATAACTCTGTTGAAATGAAGCTATGGTAAACCAAATACTCTGATTATTCCCTGTCAGTTCCTAAATTTTCGTTGACGTAGACAAAATTCATCTATATGTTTTATGAGAATCATGAAGATTTATGATAACCTTATGATCTCCAAGATTTTTTATATAAAAGAAAAGGCTTTTACTGGTTGCACCTATGGTCGTTTGAGAGATAAACTCTTCTATGCTAAAATTATCCATCAATATCCAAGAAATGACTATCGATGCTATCAAAAGCCTCCCACCATTTGGTACAAACTGGTTAGGATACATGAGAAAGATATAAAATGATATCATCAATTTAAGATATAGCAGGAAGCGAACATTTATGTCATAAAGCATGGTGAAGACCACCAATTCGTTGACTGTACCATCAAGAAGAGTTCTCCCCCGCATTTGGCACCCAAACAACCTCACCCTCACAAATTTTCCATTATAGAATACGTTGTGGTAGATATTTAAGATTGATATACACATACCGCTCGATCTTTATTTTATTTAGCGTTTCGACATTTACGACTATCTAGATGGGCCTAATTAAAAATATTTTAGGTTTTCCAGAACCCTCAACCTTTAACTTTTATGGTAGCATAGGAAGATCCAACACATAAACTCTCCCTAAGAGCACTTCAATTAATATCATCTCCAAGACTAAGTAACCAAACAACTCATGAGTAAAGGTATCCAGACTATACGACCCGAACGATCAGAACTAAAAAAAAGTTGTTAAATGTTGAACGTTCATAAGATGGGTTCCACGGGTTTCCGCTGATTTTACAGCAACAACATTAGAATTAATATCTTGATGAGAAATAATAGTATATAGTTCTTCATACCACCCATTGATACTCTAGTTATGACTATCAAAACCCTCATCGTCTTAATCATAAAACTAGTTGCCTATTTTTTGGTTATTTTATATTTAAAGGAGAAATCTTTGAGAAGTAAAAAATATATAAGTTGAAAACTTTAAAAAATAAATGATAAGGGAAGCATAAATGATCAAAAGCTTTAAGATGAGAGAAAATTGAGAAAATTGTGTAAAAATATTCGGACGAGGGAGAAATATTTCATTAAAGAAAGATGTACATAAGTATTAACCATTGATTCAATTAATTAGTTTATAGATAAGTGACTTAGATTCATTCATCTACAACATTTTGTAACATGCCAAGTTGAAGCAACAACACCATACATGTCAGGTTAATATTGATGCTCATGTCAGCTACACATGTTGACAGATCATTACATTCTTCGTCACGTGGTGATCCTACTCATAACTGTCATCAGTAAAATTATAATAATAATACTTCACATATTTTTGTCAAATAAAAAATAGAGTTTTGACTCTTCACAAATACATGTGAATCATCCCGTTTGGCAAACGATTTGCACAACCGCTCACAACTTTGGCTTAGTAAAAACAAGAACTCTTGGATCATATATTCAGATATTTGGCTATCAACATTGTCATTTCTTCAATACTTCATAAATACTAATAGTCTACTTTTATATGTACATAGTCAACACAATGTAAATTTTAAAGCAAGTTTTTTTAACTTCCCGGTTAGCCTACAAGACAACGAACTACCACAAAATAAAAAATAAAAGAAATGTTACGCATGTTTACAATAATTTCCCTTCAACAAAGATAGAGCTTTTTTAATCAACGGAGGTTTAGCTGGTGAATGGTTTTCAATTAGGAAAGTATGTGGCAAACAAACCTCAAGCATCTCATGTATCTACCTATAATTGATTCGGTAGCGCGGTTCGACAAACAAACAGCTTGACAAAAAGATTCTCCTACATGATATCAACTCACACAAGTTTCGTCATGAAAGATCAATCATGAACATTAAAACGATTTGGACTTAATGACGACTTAGACAACGATGAATAACTCAATGCTATAATCTTCTCTCGATTCTCTCGTAATGACTAAAAAAGTTACTGATACAATCATAAAGTATAAAAATGCAATCCATTAATTCTCGACCTACAATATAAAATTTAAAGTTTTATTTAAGCTAAATGAATACCTACAATATAAAATTTTAAGTTTTATTTAAGCTGAATGAATAAAAACTTATGTATGTTTTATGCCTAATCAATAAAACATTTGGGTTGAAACACGAACATATATAACTTAAAGCCATATACCTAGACACTAAGACATGGAACCTATAGTTTGAACCCTGGCGGATTTTAGCCCAAAGTTTCGTTTATAAAATAGAAGACTTACTTCTACTTCAACTTTTTTATATCCTTCAACCAAGTGACTCACTTTTTTTATTTTATAAAACAGATCCGATCTACCTCACCGTTAATTCTCGTTCCTTTTTCCATTTGCCACATATCCGTTACTTCAAATTAGTTTTGAACCGACCTCTCACATGATTTCTATTTTCTCACATAATTTGATCATTCACGGATGATCTAATTCAACTTTTTTTATAATTTTAGTCTAATTTATTTTTTGATGATTTTCATCGTTTCAACAATTTTCTAGTAATTTTATCCTTCTAACCATTTTTTTACCGAAACATACCTTAAAAAAAACTAACCTTGACTAATTCAATCAAGTATTAAAACCAATTATTTTTTTCGTTGATTTTGAACACCTCTGGCCGATTTTGTTTAAACAGTTTGGTTTATTTGTTAACATTTCAATACTTGATATATGCCTCACCAAATTGGGCCGGACAATGAGTTGGGCCTTGGTTTGAGCCAATTACTCTTAGATCAACCAGTCCTAAAATGGTCCGTTTTCGTTTTTTTGAATATTTTTGCCTAACCAATATTCCATAAATATGGAAAAAATGAAAACAGACTACTTTACGAAATAATTTCAGCTTTTTCTAACAAATGCCTAATCTAAATGCCTAATCTAAATGGTGGATGAATGTGGTTTTTGTTTAAAAAATTTATAAAAATAGATCTGTATCCTAAAAAGTTTTTGTCTTTTCAGAGTAAGAATATATCTACACTCAAGGAGAAGAGCAGAAAAATGAAATGAAAAGGAGAGAGTAGTACTCCAGCTCCATAATCAATTAATCATAGAAAAAGAAAGAAAAGAAAAGAAAGGAAAGGTTTCCATAGAGAGACCAGCAATGGCAGATTGTTTCAGTTTTAGTTTCAGTCTCCAATCACATCAACAGTAGTACTGTACTGTTGGGTTTAAGAAACCTGATTTGCTTTTGTTTTTTTTGATTTGGAACTCTAAATTCTTAATGACCGAACTGTCTCCTCCATGCAATCAGACCAAAGAGAGAGGTTGCTTCTGCTTTGAGGTTTCTAATAAATGATCTTCATTCCTTTGACTCTGCTTTCTTTACTTATTCTTCTCTTTAAGAGTTTATGGTTTCTTAAATATATTTGTCTAGATTATTACAAAATTAATTTACTAGGTGGGTTTAGGTATAAAGAAAATGTTTATTACTAAGAAGGAAAGTAAAACTTATTTTGTTTGATATTTTAGGGCTAATTCAATTGAGTTATTCATCTAAGTTGTAAATTATGGGTGCACACTAATTAAATATATATTATAGTTGTAAGTGATATAATCTATCCATTCCATAGATGAGTTTCGTTTATGGTTGGCGGAGAAATTAATAAATGCAATTATGTTTTTTTAATTAAATAAAAAAACAAATAATAATATGTCATTGGTCAAAATAAAGTAATTCCTCGATTGATATTATAAACGATATTTAAAATGGAATTTTACCTATTTTTTAAAATGATTAATAATGTGGAATGGAGGGAGTAATTTTTTTGTATGGTTTAATGGTTCAAAATTTAAAAATACAATAATTTTATTGTATTTGAAGAAAAAGAAATTTGATTTTATTCGGTTGAAATTTTGAAGAACTAAAAATATTTTCGATATGAAATTATTTACGAGACTTCAAAAATCATCAATGAAATCAAAAACTATTCTTATATATTTCATCATCGAACTATAAATTTTTGTAAAATATTTTTTGTCAAATTTCACAATTATCTGCGAGGGCAAAAAATCTATAATGAAAGATAATTTACCAGACATAATTATCATTTCGCAAGACACTAATAAAAAACACATTTTTTCTAACTTTTAAATATCACCAATATTCAAATAAATAATTTTTATAATTTTTTCATAAAATTTTGTAATTTACCGCCAAAAAATACATTTCGAATATCAAAACATGTTCGCAAGATCAATATTGAGATGTATTTCGGTCTAAAAACCACTACGAGTTCTCCATGTTTCCTGTATTACTCAAACTAATATTTTTAATTTCTTTCTTCTACTAGTCCCCTACATTTTAAAAGTCCCCTACATTCTAAAAAATTATACGTACAACAAGTGTCAATTCAAACAGTAATTTTTTTGATCTCCAATTTTTTGGCAATCATATTCATCTTTTAAATTTGAATATTTTTAAATATTCGACAAAAAAATTGCCCGACTAAATACGAAACAAAAATCTATTGTTTGAGCTGCAACGATTCTAAGCAATTGAAAGTGTGAGAAAACTAAACACTCAAAATTTTAGAACGCAAAAAACTATCGAAAAATTATGATAAAAAAATAATTTAATACAAATGCGAAACCAAAGACAAATGCTAAAATAGATTTCACCCGAGACATAACGACGGTTTCGTAAAATACACGCACACAAACTAATAGTAGATATGTACCATCAATAATCTCAATTTTGGTATTCGACATAAATAATCATGTGAATATTTGTCTATATGGATGCATTAAAGAGTTCTATCATCAGCATGAGGTTACACAAGATATTATTTTGTACAGAGAGAGATAAAGAAAGTGACAATTCCATCTTCTTCATTAATTCTTTCTTCGGTTTCTCTATTTTTGGTTTTATGTTCTTTTTATCAATGAACCCCACTTCAAAATTTACTATCATCCTATTGGAGATATTGCTGTATTTTTCAGTTGAGGTGTTCTTTTCAGGTGGTGTCAAGAGGATGGACATGATGGAGATATATCAATGCCACTTCTTTTTTAATGTCTTCTTTCCTTTCACACCTTAACCCAAAAAATCTAGATGCCTAAGCAAGTTTAAGTGTTACAGTAAATTCGGTATCCTAACTTGGTTCTCTATCCTGCATCGCTACGACAGATTTATCGCGCATTTAAGATAAAAGGGTTTTTTTATAACAAAAATTCATTGATTGATCTCAAAACATTACTACTACATACATAAAGATTACAAACTGCATGATGAAAATGAAATTCTCAAGATTAATGCTAATTCAATAGACTCCATCCTTAAACATTTAGGTTAGTCACATAACTAACAAGATGGTCATTTTTTGAACTTACTGATTATCTCCTTTGCCTAACTTCAACCCAAAGTTTTCCCACATATTCTCTCCATCACTCATCAAGAACCGGAACCCGCTCTCATTTGGATTAGCTATGTTTGAAGTCGAAGGAGAATCTTCGTTTGATCGAATAGTAGACCTCATCGTCTCGATGTTTCCTTGGTCAATCTCGTTATGATAAGCAGCGCTTGTTTGGTTATACAAAGACTCGTGATCGAATCGCGGAACATATCCACCACAACTGTAGTTTCTAGTGTTCTCTTTTCTTTTCTTGTTCAATTCTTTATTTCGACTTATGTAGTTGTTAATGAATTCCCACTTTTCCTTGCACATCAAGGCACTTTTGTCAAACCCTAAACCTGCGATTTTCGCAGCTATTTCCTCCCACAGAATGTCGTCGGAGACTAAACATCCGTTAATTTGTTGAAACCTTGAATCCATATTCGTACGCAGCTCTATGAGCCGAGTTATCTCGTTTTCTCCCCAATTTTGAACTTCGCTTCCCATTACTTCCTCACTCGAATTTGTAGCTACAGGTTTAGCAGATTCTTTTCTTGTTAGGGTTTGTAAAGCCTCTAGTAAAGTAGAATCGCGCGCTTCTATCCATTCTCGCTCTTTAGCCCAAAACCTATGTTCTCTCTCAACCCTAATGGCCTCTTGTTTCCTCCACTCTTCTTCTCTCAAAATTCTTTCTTGCTCTTTCTCTTCGAGAGTTTTCGTCAATTTCTCCAACCATGTTTCTTGCCTCTCAATCAACTTTTGCATTTGTAAATCTATAAACTCCTTAACTTTCTCTCGCCAATTTCTTTTCTTTTTCCTCGAATTATTCTCGGTTATGTTTTCATCGTTGTTCTCGGACGAGGAGGTATCCGAGCTTGTGTTGTAAGTAGAAAGGCTGAGATTTGACTGAGTCATGGTTGTGTAGTTTGGTGTTTGAAAATGAAGAGCATTGTTGTTGCTGTTTGTTAATTGGTTGGTATCTTGAGCTGAAACTGAGTTACTAGTTTCGCCATAGAGAGCCTCGAGTTGACGAAAAAATCTATAGTTCTTACCATCTTGTCTTCCGGCTTTGCCTTCTTTAGTCTTCTTGTAGTACTTGTATAAGTTTTCGAACTTTTCCCTGCATTTCTTCCCACTTCTTTGGTACCCATGTTCTTCAGACATAATCCTACAATAATTAAAATATATATATGTTACTAGTTATACAATAATATCTCAATAGGTACTGATTTACAATGAGCAAACCTAATGTTTTACATAACATCAAACATGTTTATCAACATATAGGTACTAATTTAAGAAACTATTCAAGAGACTTAGCTCTAATACTTTGATTCCATGCATATTAACATTTAAGTTATTTTAAACAAGGTCTCTAATCTAAGATTTGATGAAAACTTCATGAGATACAAATTTGAAAAATGTTAGTAATATTATGCAAAATCTTTGATTGCTTTCCACACAAGGTAATTACAGTTAAGCCCAAGTAAGCAAAAAGACTATTCAAATGACTATACAATACAAATGTCTTTTCAATGATAAGATAAAGAGTAACAGATGGGTCAGCCATTTTGCATATGGCTAAGAAAATGTTGCACAAAAAAGAAGGGTGCAACTTTTCAATGGAAAATCCAGTTTTGCAGTAGAACTATGTATAAAAGAAACCTAGTAATATATATAGATAAAGATTATAATAGTACCTGGGTCTGTAACTCAACTCAATAGTTTAGTCATTTTCAAGTCTAAACAAGGAAAGAGAACTGTTTTGGAGTAATAAAATGGAATTTAATGAACAGTGTTTATACAGTCTTTGTACTCTAAATGTAAAACCCAGAGTTTTGGTTTCTCTTTAATGGGTCTATGTCTATGTACCAAGAAAAACAAACCTTTCAATTTTTAATCATACATCTATATATTTAAAAAAAAAACTTTTCTTTTTTGTTGAGAATTTGAAAATTTAGTGAAAATTTACTTTTCTAAACCATGAACACACAAAAGATTAATTTTTTGTTTTCAAGAGATAAATAAGGAAGAAAGTTGGGTGCTCTATAAAAGATAAATGACCAAGAACATAAACTACTGAAATTAGGGTTTTGGCTAGATTTTTCTTTTATGCTTAGCAATATTAAGTTCTAAACCAAAAGATTTCATGGGTTTTGCTTAAAAATTTGCTTACATACAAAAACATAAAAAAGTTTTGAAGCAAGAAACAAAGAAGAAGAAGGAAAAATCAACTTCTTAAAAAAAACCTTTTTTTGTGTAAAAACTTGAGAAAGAAAAAGATTGAAGCTTTGAAAAATTAGGGTATATATGTATATGTGTATATAAGTTGAAAAAATACCTAGATACTTCATCCCAAAGGGGACCCTTTTGATTAGCTTCTTTAAACTTATGATCAAGTCTAGATCTAATCTCAAGAAGTGTTAAAGTCTCTTGTCTTGGCCATCTTCCTGTTCCACAAATATCACCACCACCACCACCAAAACCACCGGCGCAGCCGCTGCCGCCGCCGCATAAATCTCCATCTAATAACAACCCATGAGCAAAAGCACCAGTATTAGCATTATTATGAGCTGTAGGGGCAGAATCGGTAGAAAACCCAGGAGTGTAATTAATATTCATATCATAATGATGATGATTATGAATACTATTATTGTTTCTGGCTTGAGTAAAGCCGAATAGGTCTTGGTGTTGTTGTTGTTGTGAAGTGAAATGAGTTTGTCGATTTCCATTGATCATTAGATTCCTTAGATCTCCTATACTGTAATGGTGATTTTGATCATCCATGGTGATTTTGCTTTTGTGTTTTGTTTGAAGGAACAAAGAAAAGTTCGAGAAGAGAGAAAGAAAAAAAAGTCTTACTTTAACTATAAAACAAAAAGGAAAAGATTGGAGCTTTTTTAGAGAGAAAGAGTGAGACTGAGAGAGAGAAAGTGCGGCAGAGTCGGATCGTGTCGTCGAGATAAAAAATTGAATTTTAAGACAGAATTTAAGATTGTACTTATACAAGATGCCTATCTCATATGTATATACATATAATGAATGTATCTATATATTGTATAATGGATGTATCTATTATAAATTAGGGTATATCATCTGTAGATAGTACTTTAGTTAACCGAAGGTACTTACTTAAAATAAAATATAATAGAGATTATGAGTAAATTTCAATAGTTTTACTCTAAAAATCTTAAATCAAATATTGGATGGTCAAATATTTTTATTTTTTCGAATAAAGTTAAGAATTTTTGGTTAATGATCAGAATTTAGAATTGGTTACGTATCTTGTAAAAGTCGCTGACATATTTTTTATCAAGATGATTTTTTTGTTAGTTTTGTTTTACATGTACGGTCATTTTTGTTAAAAATCAAGATGACTAATCATGATTTTTAGTATCATAAATTGTTAAAAGATTGTAATTTGTCAATAAAACTATTGATAGTTTGGCTTTGTTTCAAAATTTAAATGTAGTATGTTCCTAAACTATAAAAGAACATAACAAGAATATATTGTACTGTAGATGAAATGATTTATGTCAAATATATATAATTCATCTAAGGAGAGGATAAAAATTTGAGCATACAAAATATTTTTGCGAATTATGGAAGGAGAGGGAGGATGACTCAAATTAGTGTTATATCTAAGAATAAGATATTAATTGGTCTGGATTTGAGTATTTAATTGTATTCGTAGTTTAGATATAAATGATTTGGTAATATTTAAATACTCATGGTTAAGTTACTTTATTTGGATATATCTTATATCAAATTCATGTTATTTATATTTTTATCTTCAATATTTTTTGTCCTTACGAACATAGCGAAAGAGGACTATCCTTTATGTTTATGTTTATGTTTATGTTTATTTTTAGCCAAGCCGAACCGAATGTTTGAGATTAGTCATTGTATCGTGTCCATACGCTCGTAGTTTGGTGATAATCTTCCAAATCACCTATGGCAAACTTTAGGAAACCTCATAGTTCAATATTGCTTCCACTTTTATCTCATTAAAATATTAGTTTACCAAATTATTTTGAAGAAAAAACTTTATTTTACAGAGAGAAAAAAAATGAATGTATCATTTTATTTCGACGGTCAACATACCAGATTGCTGAATGTTTCAGAAATATATGAGCGGCGATAGCTTTTGCTTAGTTCTGTCATTCTGAGAATAATTAGACAAAAATACCAAATTTACAGAAATAACCTTCTCCCATTTATAGATCAAATTTATCTTTTGCAAAACTAAAATTATATCTTTGCATTAAAAATTTGGTAATGATCACTCGCTAAGCTGCACATGGTGGTTGATAAAACCCAAATGACCTATTGAAATGTATTTACCTATTTTCAAGCTACAAAGTTAAGAACACATTACATCCCTTCTTCAGAAGAGTTCGGTTCATCACCTCAATTTGTCTATTTTTAAGGGTTGGAAGAGTTTGAAAAAATAATATATGCCTCTCGTTTATCATAATATTTTCAATTATGATTTCTAAAATCGCAACCCATTGTCGGCTATGATTTTATACATAATCGAATACATACAATAAATGTTAATTTTAAGAAAGTTTACGATATTTTTAAAATACTTTTGACTAGTGATTCAGATTCCATTCATTTAAAAAACAATCGACCACAACAAAGAGGTAATGCCAAAACCCTTCATGCATTTATGATATAACTCACCAAATTCATACGTCATCCCTTGAACAAAATACCCTTAGATACGGGTTCTACTGAAATGTTAGTATACAAAAAAATTAACGGGTTAACGCGATATATGTTTTTAAACCTATAATCCTTCCCCAAAATCTAAAACTTTAATGAGCTTGGAAAAAACCCAAAATTCTAAGATCCATCCCAAGAAATCAACGGCTTCAAACAAAATCCAAAATAAAATATTTTTTTCAAAAGGATGGAATCCATCCCAAAACATTAACACTACTTTTATATATATTAATAGTAATTTATTGTAGACAAATCTGTCAAATTTACTTGGATTTGCTGAAACTAATGATTGTACGTTAAACATACACATAATAACATATGTTCTGTATAGTTTAAAAATATATAGTGTTATCTTGAAAGAGAATGTCCATTGTGAAATATTTGAACATGTTATGAGGTGATAAAATTATAGTTTATCATATAAAACATATGTTTCATAATAATAACTACATGAGTGTGCAGATGTAGATATATATATGTATTATTCAAATGCCTATATGATATTTTGTATATATGTATAAACGTAATAACTTATTATGGATTTTGTTAAAATTATGACATAGCAAAACAATCGCCATTATATGGGTTTGTATAGTTTACGTAGAGTCATTGGTCATGAAATAACTAAAAAATATGACAATTAAAATACATAGTTTTATTTGTAGGTTCAATTATGTCTGTTAAAGTTTGATATTCGTGAAATACATAGTTTTATTTGTAGGTTCAGTTATGTCTGTTAAAGTTTGATATTCCACGAAGTACGATTTGAACCATTTATTCACTAAGCATAAATGGTCTAGCGGTAGGAAATTACCCTGCCGAAGCACATATCCAGCTTTAATTCCAACTGATACAGCTATGATTTAATTTTTTATTTAGTTTAAAGGCCGAGGCATGAAGCGAATAAAAAATGGTATCAGTTGATGTCGAAGCAAGGAAAATGACCAAACCCGAGGCTATAGTCGAGTTTTGAATTGAGCTGATCAAAAGGCGGATATAAGGTCAGCTAAGCTGAGTCAAGCTGGAATAGAGCAAAAAATGAACAAGAAAAAAGAACCAAACCCTTGCCCAACGGTGGGGAGGTACTAAGACCAGATGAGAGATGAACCAATCCGGACAAGCCAAATTAAAATTTGATCTAATTTGAGCAAGAGGTAGAGCTGAGAATGGACTAGCCGAGCTAAGATCGGGAAAATCAAGTATGGTTGATCAAAGTTGGGTATAAAATAGAGCCGAGGGGCTTCCAAGTTGTTGAGTCAGGTATGTGAGCAGAAGGGTGACTTATTGGCTGAATTAAAAGCTGATACCGGTTAAATAAAAGGCAATTAAACCGACTCGATTAGAGAAAATGTGGGGGCAGGGATGAAGTGAGAACTAGATCCAACAAAAAAGAGCACGAGTTTACCGGGAGCAGGGGCAGAAACACGAGCCAACCAGACAGAAGTTAGAACTATTCAAGTGAGGAGCGGCGATATGGGAGTATGAATCAAGTGAAGTAGGACCCGACTAAGGTAGTAGCAGGAGACGATCTTAGCAATAATACAATTTAAGATAATAATTTTCTTGGATTCCATATTTGATTGAAAATAACAGTAGATCAATCTCTGTAGAGATTTTTAAGCTTTATGAGAATATTTTGCATATTCCGTTTCTGTATGTGACCGAAATATTAAATGACACCAATGATTGTTTTGGTAAATTTAAAAATCTAAGGTTTATATTCATGTAAAAAAATTATGGAATTTTAGTTTTTTATAAAAATTTAAGAAAGATTTTAGTTTCTACAAATGACACCAATAATATGGTATAATTTGTTTGGGAATAACTAGTTTAAAAGTAGATCAACAATTATACCTTACATTTTGTTAAGATTATGGAAGATATAATAGAGAGAGAAAATTAAGTTGAATTGTAATTTAGTAAAAATATTCACTCATTTATTCTTATCGTTAGGGTTAAACATTTATTTATAATGAGTACATTGGAATTATAAACACGTTAAAATTTGAGTATCTAATTGCATTGATTATAATAATGTTTAAGCTATAATAAAACACATTTAGGTTTGATTTTCATGTTTAAGTTTTTTTATAAATGTACACATTGGGTCGAGCACATACAATTTATGTTATCATCATATATAATTACATGTTTTGAATATGAATGATAATATGAACAACTATTTTTTTCTAAATCTTTAATTTTTAATTGAAAATTATATAAATAAGATATGTGTGTTGTATTATCTATCTCATTCGTCAGTTTGTTTTCGAAAACGATTACATGTCTTTTCCTCTTCCATTTGAGTATATTAAAGTACTTCACCCTATAAAATATCTTCTTTTGATTCTATTAATATTATATTAAAAACCGTATAAATAGTGTAATCAATTTTTATTATTCATCTAATTCATTATATTTTCAATAAATATTAAACTTATTTTTCTCTCATCGTTTTTTTATTCTTTCACAAGTTGAGATTTACAAAACAGTGAGATTTCTGGAAAACAACGGACTACTCAATATTTAAGAGATTTATAATTTTAAAGAATAATAATAAATTTAATGAGTAATATTTCACATCTATGATTTATTTTTCGCTTTATAGATTATCTTGCATGATAAGGTTTTATAGTCTTAAAACATTTGTGCGATTTAAAACGGATAAATAGAATTAATAGCACCACATCCATGAAGATAACATTTTGTGAGAATTCCAATTTTTTAAATATAATTGGAGATCTTCTAGTAGATTTAGCATGTAGTCTGAAGTGCTAATTATGTTAGTTTTAATTCAGTTATTTTGGAATGTTTGGAATTGATAATTTTGGCTATGTTTCCGTTAAATATTTTTACATGTTTTCGATGTTTGGAATGTATGATATTAAGCATTACATGTAAACAATTTATTGCTGAATGATTCTATTCAATTTTACAAAGTAATACAATGTACCATAATTATATTTATATTTTTATTTTTAAATTTAAATTTAAATGATAGTAAACCAACACTGTATATTTCATAAATCATTGCTATAAATAGCATATATCATACTCGATTGGAAAATATTACGTGACTCTCCAATGATGAGTTCCGTCCTCGGTTGTACCAAACCAACAATTACAATGGAATGATATTGGATCATATTGCCTTTAGATACACCTTTTGTAGATTTCCTAAAATAATAAAATATATTTAATATATATTTTAATAAAAAAAACAAAAAAAAACATGAATATATAGTTATTAAAAATATAAAAAACACAGTGATAAAATGTTTATAAAACAACCAAAAAAATATAAAAAAGTTTTATTTGCCAACAACCATATCACCTTTCCGTTCTAATCATTTAACACATTCTATTTTTAAAACTTAATAGATAAATCTTACATAACTTTCATATTAACTACTATTTCTAGTATAAATATTTTAATGATTAATTTTAGAGTTTATTTGAACAACGTAGTTAATCTTCACCACAATTTTAACAGAAAAATAACTATATCCAAATCTAAATGTTAGACATTGATCCATAAAAGAAATTTCATTATTATTTTATTATAAATAAGAATACAGTGATATATCTTATATATTGTATCATATTATATAACACCATAAGAAAAAAAATAGAATATTATATAACCGGGTTTTTAATCTTTATTATTTAACTCTATGAAAATGAAACTAAACTACCCAATTTTTTTAAAAACTAAATCAATATTTTAATAAGTTTAAATAGAATGGTTCGCCGTTTCATATTTATCAAAGTTTTGGTCTATGCAAATAGAAGCAACGACTAGATGTTTACGTACATATTTGATCACTTCAATTTAATCCACGGCTTCGAAAATTTCTCTTCTGGTAACTGGATTAATTGTTTTTCCAAATTAGACGTAGCTTTCAATTCGGGTAGTATTTGAAGCCTAACAAAGTCAATAAATTTGTATAAACATGAAAGTATATAAAACAATTAATTAACTTCCCAACTGTTTATAAAAATTTATTGACTTTGTTAGGCTTCAAATACTACCCGAATTGAAAGCTACGTCTAATTTGAAAAAACAATTAATCCAGTTACCAGAAGAGAAATTTTCGAAGCCGTGGATTAAATTGAAGTGATCAAATATGTACGTAAACATCTAGTCGTTGCTTCTATTTGCATAGACCAAAACTTTGATAAATATGAAACGGCGAACCATTCTATTTAAACTTATTAAAATATTGATTTAGTTTTTAAAAAAATTGGGTAGTTTAGTTTCATTTTCATAGAGTTAAATAATAAAGATTAAAAACCCGGTTATATAATATTCTATTTTTTTTTCTTATGGTGTTATATAATATGATACAATATATAAGATATATCACTGTATTCTTATTTATAATAAAATAATAATGAAATTTCTTTTATGGATCAATGTCTAACATTTAGATTTGGATATAGTTATTTTTCTGTTAAAATTGTGGTGAAGATTAACTACGTTGTTCAAATAAACTCTAAAATTAATCATTAAAATATTTATACTAGAAATAGTAGTTAATATGAAAGTTATGTAAGATTTATCTATTAAGTTTTAAAAATAGAATGGGTTAAATGATTAGAACGGAAATGTGATATGGTTGTTGGCAAATAAAACTTTTTTATATTTTTTTGGTTGTTTTATAAACATTTTATCAGTGTGTTTTTTTATATTTTTAATAACTATATATTCATGTTTTTTTTTGTTTTTTTTTTTGTTTTTTTTATTGAAATATATATTAAATATATTTTATTATTTTAGGAAATCTACAAAAGGTGTATCTAAAGGCAATATGATCCAATATCATTCCATTGTAATTGTTGGTTTGGTACAACCGAGGACGGAACTCATCATTGGAGAGTCACATAATATTTTCCAATCGAGTATGATATATGCTATTTATAGCAATGATTTATGAAATATACAATGTTGATTTACTATCATTTAAATTTAAATTTAAAAATAAAAATAAAAATTTAATTATGGTACATTGTATTACTTTGTAAAATTGAATAGAATCATTCAGCAATAAATTGTTTACATGTAATGCTTAATATCATACATTCCAAACATCGAAAACATGTAAAAATATTTAACGGAAACATAACCAAAATTATCAATTCCAAACATTCCAAAATAACTGAATTAAAACTAACATAATTAGCACTTCAGACTACATGCTAAATCTACCAGAAGACCTCCAATTATATTTAAAAAATTGGAATTCTCACAAAATGTTATCTTCATGCATGTGGTGCTATTAATTCTATTTATCCGTTTTAAATCGCACAAATGTTTTAAGACTATAAAACCTTATCATGCAAGATAATCTATAAAGCGAAAAATAAATCATAGATGTGAAATATTACTCATTAAATTTATTATTATTCTTTAAATATTAAGAATATTTAATATTAAAGAGATTTAACGATTTTAATTTTAAATTATAATAATAAATTTAATGAGTAATATTTAACCTCCATGATTTATTTTTCCCTTTATAGATTATCTTGCATGATAATGTTTTATAGCCTTAAAACATTTGTGCGATTTAAAACGAATAAATAGAATTACTAACACCACATGCATGAAGATAACATTTTGTGAGAATTCCAATTTTTTAAATATAATTGGAGATCTTCTCGTAGATTTAAAATGTAGTCTCATGTGCTAATTATGTTATTTTTAATTTAGTTATTTTAGAATGTTTAGAATTGATAATTTTGGTTATGTTTGCATTGAATATACATGTTTTCGATGTTCCAAATATTTATTTTATTTGTTTTTAATAGTTTAAGAGTATATACTTAATGATGGGTTTTCTTGGCCAAAATAAATTTGTTTGGATAAAAAATATGCACTCAAGAGTGTTAGCACGGTAATGGGTAAACTTATCATTGCACATGTACAAACTTGTGATAAATATATCATTATGTTTGTGCCACCACCACCGTAAGTACTATTTCACTGCAACGATGGTGACTTAGTGAGATCAAAGAAAGTACTTGTCGTGGTAATGTTATTCATTTTCTATGATGATAAGAGTTTGTTAAAATTTTATTGTTTTTTTAGTTCTATTTGTTTTATTTTATTGAGTTATTCGTAAAAATTTTATGTGATTACTAAGTACTGTATGTTTAAATTTTATATATTACTATTTGTAAAGTTTTTTTCAAGATAAAATGTATCTTTGGATAACCGAGATATTAATAAATGTAAAGATCGTTGACACGCCATAAAAATTGATCCATTATAAATTTTATGGACGTTTTCCGTATGATGAGGTGAAGACACTAATAAAACACTAAAGAAGGATGTATTTGTATAAGTTATAAGTAACCACGTTTATATTACCAAACTTTATATATGTATTAATAAACCATATATATGACTATATTGATCTATATTTGTTAGTTATTGATTGAAGTACTTTAGATGTTCTATAAAGGGATCCATAACCAAAATTATGTTTGCATATATTATAATAAAGACTTGTGTATGATGTTTTTATGATATTAATCATTACATGGTCATCTGCAACAAAATATTTATCGCTGAATGTAAGTATTTACTTTTACAAAGTAGGACAATCAACTATAATTATGTTTTTATTTTCATTTTTAGATGATAGTAAACCAACATCGTATATCTCATAAATTGTTGCTATGAATAATATACATCATACTCGACATAAAAAAAATTATGTGACTCTCCAATAATGGGTTCCGTCTTCGGTTGTACCAAACCAATAATTATAATGGTATAATATTGGATGTGATTACCTTTAGATACACCTTTATAGATTTCCTAAAACAATAAAATATATTTAATATATATTTTACTAAAAAATACCAAAAATAGGAATATAATTATTTAAAATATAAAACACACCCATAAAATGTTTATAAAACTCAAAATATAAAAAAACAATTTATTAACAACCATATCATCTTCCCGTTCCAATCATTTAACCCATTCCATTTTTTTAAACTTAACATATAAATCTTACCTAACTTTCATATTAGCTACTATTTCTAATATAAATATTCTAATGTCAATTTTAGATTTTATTTGAACAACTTAGTTAATCATCACCACAATTTTAACAAACAAATAACTATATATAGCTCTAAATGTTAGATACTGATCCATAAAACAAATTTTATTATTATCTTATTATTAATATAAATATAGTGATATATTTTTACATATTGTATCATATTATATAGCACTATACGAAACACGTGTATAGAACATTGTATAACCGATATTTAATCTCTAGTATTCACCTTTATGAAAAATGAAACCAAATTACCCAATTTTTAAAAAAATAAATCAATATTTTAATAAGTTTAAATGGAATGGTTACCGTTGTTTCATATTTACCAATTTTTTGGTCTATGCAAATAGAAGCAACGACTAGCTGTTTACGTACAAATTTGATCATTTCAATTTCATCCACGGGTTCAAGAATTTCTCTCATGGTAACTTGATCATTTTTGTTTGCCGAGTTGGATGTAATTTTCAATTCGAACGGTGTTAGAAGCCTATTAAAGTCAATAAAATTGTATAAAAATTATTTTTTTATAAATTTAATTTATTCAATTTAAGAAAAACTAAATACTTACATTTTTGCGATGCAAACTTTCTTTTTTGAACTTCACAACTATTATTAAATGGCACATCTTATACTCTACTAACCCATATTTCTTAAATAATTTATAAACTTTATTTATGTTCCTTTGGCTTCATGTTGTACAATCGTCGATAAAAACAAATTCATTTATGAGTTTTTGAATTGATAAATTGTTTTGTCTCATATTTTCGGTCAAATATCTAATATTATGGTAACATTAAACTGACCTACTTACAACAACTATCCAATGAATTCCTAAAACAAATAAATAAATAAAACAACTATGTATTTATTATTTAGGGCTTAAAAATTTAAAATAACATTTTAGAATAAATTTATCGGCACTCTTCTAATCAATTACATTCTTTTTCATGAAACTCTCATTTTCCAAAATCCATGATTGAGGAAATATGAAATTGTTTTTGTTTATTTTTTCAATAGGAAAATCCAGTTTGGGCAAACAAGATTTTTAGATGTTTATTTAATTCATGATCTCTCATTGTAATGAATTTTAAAACCTTTTACCCAATTTTTTCAACACCAACACCAGTTATTTCATAGCTTTTAAATATTTTCCTTATTTTTACAGAAGTAAATAAATAAAAAAATAAAGATAAATTATTTACAAGAGCCCTTTAGTCTTAATATTTGGACACTATAGATACATATATAAAGACATTGAAACTTACTATGGAATTAACACTAGAGAAAATAGAAATTACCTTAAAATCTCCGAAGAAATTAGAATTGAAAAAGTGAACTGAAAACTTACATTTGGACACTCTATATATATATATATATATTGAGGCATTGAAACTTATTATCATTTCTTTAAGATACAAAGAACATGAACAATAAAACACTATCATAACTTTTTAATTTTATCAAAAGAAAGTTAGTTCGTTGTTATGAAGTTTGTAAATATCTAAGTAATTTTCTGCAATAACCTAATGTATTCGATATTCTACGAGTGCTGAATTTTCCTCATTTATTCATCCACAGGATCTAAGTGCTTGCCTTAACCTTTTCAGTCATAGTGTAAGGGTTTCCCAAATCGGTCCAACCATGCCAAACTTTTGATATTTAGTGTGGAAAAACATTTTTGTCAAGATATTAACTCCCATATTGAACTCATGCCTTTGAACCTTTGAGGCATACCTACTTCTCGAATGGGTTCGATAATTTTAGATCCTTAGGTGAGTATTTGTTCTTGTCTTTTATATAAGATCTAGTTTAACTCCTATTCTTTCTTAATTTCCATCTTGAGAGTCATTGGAGACCCTAACAGATGGCAGGACCATTTTTGTTGGGACGACAACGTCCGCAATTGTTTTTTCCAAATGGAACCCGTACCCGTTAATCAGAGTGAAATAAGTGCGCACAGGGTAAACCCTTAGTCTGACGCAATAGCCTACAAGCTAGCGCCAGAAGGTAAACCACACAAGGTGACAGGCTCAGCCGAGAAATCGTATGTAGAGGGACTCGAACTCATGACCGTTGGTCACAAGCATGCCTTACTTAATGAACTTGGCTACCCCCTTGGGGCGACAACGTCCTTAATATATACAAAAGCATAAGGTATCTCGCCTGTAGCAGTCTAATGTAGCCATTTTCAAATTCATTTTTAAGCCTTCTATGATGCTTTAGTTAGTAACCTCTACCGGACTATTTTATTGAGGGTGAAAATGGGTAGATAAATATTGTTATATTCATCTTGTTTGACATATAGAGGCTATCTTACCATTCTAGAACTAAAGACTATTTTTTGTGGCACTCGACCTTAGGCTTCTGAATTATGACATATATTAGTCAGAATGACATTGATCACGTTTTTGCAGTTATCTTGGAGAGCGGTTCGACCGCCACCCACTTTATAACTAGTCTACAACAACAATGATATGCTTACAATCTGCTAAAGTGTTGGTTAGAACAATGATATGGTTATAACCAAAGTAATCATCCATGAACAATAAGATTTTAATATCTGGTGGAATCTACCAACTGGTTCATCATTGGAACTGGAAACAGATCCTTTGGATAATATCTATTTAGGGATGTGAAGTTGGCCCACATCCTCTAACTCTCGTTCTTCTTATTCACCAATGATGGGGTAGCCGCCCATGTAACGTATACAGATCCTCTGATATGGAATACACTTGACAACCTATCCACTTTGACAACAATAACCGTTGATTTATCTATGGATAACAATATCCTCTATTACGGTACTAACTTCACATTTGGGTTAATAGATAGTCTGTGACATATTATGTTAATTGGAACTCTAATAATATATTTGTTAGACCATGCAATATACCAAAGTTTGTCGACATGAATGTAATTAACCTTTTTCTTTTAAGACCCCAATAACTCAGTAAACTATTCAAATTCTTCCCTTCTTCGAAGGGATGCACCTCAACATCATCACCTAGTACAAAAAGCTGCGGGTCTTGCTAGAATTATCAACCACTTTAACCCATCCAAAGGCCCCAAAAAATACTATTCATTCATATTCCTTTTTTCATTTCTATCTTCTTTTTTAACTTTTTATTTCTCATTTTTAGTGTTAAAAACGCTGCATAACAATCCATATAAACCTTCTGGTTCCTTCACACAACTCATACTCTATACCCCACCACACACTTCAGACACTGATGGATGATTGAGGCAATATCATGCATCTGGTAAAGGTAGGATTGTGATGCTTGCTCTAGTGACGTCGACCATCTTTCTACTCGAATGACGTATAATAAGGGATGGTGGGATGATCTATTTTTTTACAATTTGTTTTATAATTTATAGTCTATTAAAATTTACTAATATCTTAAAAAAAATGAAAATCGCTTAAATTTAACTACATTCAATATTTTTAAAGATTACACCATTTTTTCTAGTTACATTTAATTTTTTGTTTTCAATTAACAACATTTTAGAATCTAGCAACTATATCTTGTATCTTGATCTCCAATAGATTTTACTATCTTTGAGATCTCAACGAGTCCTAAATTAAGTTCTAAAATGACATAAAAAAATATAACTCTCACTTATGAAAAAAAAGGAACAGGGAATGTAGGCCGATATAAAATAATTAAATATAAAATTTTGTTCTATTATATAAAATAAATTATTCTACTGGTTTGATAAAATATATATTTAAAATAAAAAATAAAATGAATAATAACGTGAAAAACATATTAAAAAATGATTTACTCATTGTGGAACAAGTTTTGTTTTATAGTTTCTTTTTAAAATATTTTTGAACAATCATATTTTTATTATATATATTTTATATTAAAATTCACTTAATATATGTAAAAAAAAATTCTCAATAATAATATTAAAATAATAATTTATATGGTGCAACTTAAAAACTTGATTTTTGATGATTTAAAATCAACGATTTAATAATTTAAAAAATACGTTTATGGATTCAAACAAATCTTACCAAGTGTATAATTATCTTTTGGATATTTATTATTATCTTTGGGTTATAAGGAAGCCTAATATAAAGTTATTTTGTATCACAACTATAGTAGGAGAAAATAATATATTCTAATACGTATGTTGATGATTTACTCTTTTCAACTAACTATACAATTTTATTGCATGCGACCAAACATATTTTACTAAAAATAATTAATATGAAAGATTAGAAGAGACATCTTCTTAGACTTATGGAGATCTTCCACGAAGTACCTTTGGTTTGTTATAAAATACTTGTATTATAAATCTTATGATATGAAGAACAATATATCCATATGATAAAGGAAGATGTGTAGTTTTTTAGTTAGTGTCTTAATTATTTTTTACAAATTCAAAAGATGTAATTTTTTAATATGATATTATTGCTATAAATTTGATATACACTCAAGTTTTTATCAATATGTATATAATATTCATAGTAGGAATATTGAGTAAGTACATGCATAATTCAATCATGGACCAATAAAAAGAAAATAAAAAGTCATCTAATATTTTAAAAAAAACACATATTAGCATATGATATATCAAACTTTAGATGGTATTAGTGTAAGTTTATATTAAATGTAGTTGAAGTAATACATGGATATTCGACCTCCTATTATATATTATATTTTCCCATACTATTTAGTTTTAGTAGTCTCAAATTTAGTTATGTAAGACTAGTTTAAGATCGGCATGTTTCGATTCAAAAATTATGATTTTTTTTTATTACATCATAAAAAATAATGATGATAAAATTAAGGATTATATTTAAAAAATAAATAAATAGTTCTTTAATTTATTAAAATAATTAGTTGAATTATTTAAACTAATCTAGATTAGTAAGTTTTGATCTTCGGATCGTAACGAATTAATATAATTTGTTTATAGTTTCTAAAGGTTTGGTCCGGTTCTTACATGTTCGTTTCTGGTCCGGTTTATGTTTCTCATAAACCATTAACAAATCTACTTCTTACTAATGATACATTTTTATTGTATGCCACTAAATATATTTTATCCGAAAAATTTGATATAGAAGATTGGAAAAGACATCTTATTAGGACTTATCGAGATCATCTCGAGAAACTTTTAGTTTGTCATAAAATATTTACATTAAAAAAATTATGATCCCAATAACCATATATCCATGTGGAAAATGAAGATACATAGTCTTTTAGTTAGTGTTATAAAATAGTATTTTTATATGATATTATTACTATAAATTTGATATGCACATAGATTTTTATTAATCTATATATAATATTCATAGTTGGAATATTGAGTAAATACATGCATAATTTGATCATAGACCAAGAACAATATATATATATATATATATAAATTAATCTAATGTTTTAAAAGATAAAATATTATATATTGACGTATAATACATCATATATCTTGATCATTGTTTATTTTAATTGAGACTTTATTGGTTGTGTGGATGATTATTAATCTACATCGATGACATTTTTTAAAACGAGATGTTTAATTTATTAGCAGAATATAAAAAATATGTTTATTGCATCGATGACATCTTTAATTATTATTTACTATCTTAGATCCAACTATTTTTTTTATAATACCTCAAATACCCTCTTATACAAAATCATCTCAGATGTGTATATTCTCTCTCTTGTGTTTTTTTAAATTTTAATATTTAGAAGGCCGTATCTTTGCAACCATAATTTGAAAAAAATATATGAAACTGCCATTAATTTTATTTTTTAAGACGAACACAATTAGATCCATTTATGATATTTTTTGAATTTTCGTTTGAATTTATTTACGAGGGACGAGAGATGAATAAAAGATAGATGAGAGACGCAGGCACGATATATGAGAGACGCAAAACGATTGATGAGAGACGCATAGATGATAAATGAGAGACAAAGATGATAGATGAGAGACCCATAGACGAGAGATGAGAGACACATAAACGAGAGACTACATAATGCAAAACAAGACCAACTATAAATAAAGAGAGACCACATGATACGAAACCAGCAAACTACAAATGATACGAAATCATGCTAGCTATAAATGATGAAAAACCACATAATGCGACACCATGCAAACTATAAATGATGAGATACCACATCATGGAAAACTAAATAGACTACAAATGATGTGAAACATGCCAACTATAAATGATGAGAGATCATATAATGTGAAACCATCCCAACTATAAATGATAGATACCACATCATGCGAAACCAAGCAAAGTACAAATGATACGAAACCAACCCAACTATAAATGGTGATAGACCACATAATATAAAACGAGATATCCTATAAATGATGAGAAACCAAATCATTCGAAACCAATGTAAAATATATTTTTTAGATGATAGATGCGGGACAAAAAAATGTAAATGCGAGACCATGGTTAAGTGGGCTCGTAATTTTTTTAAAAAAAAAAAAATTAAAAATATTATGAATACATCTAGTTTTGTTCGTCTTAAAAAAACAAAACAATAATTCTTTTTTTCCAAATTATCATTTATAAAATAGAAACCTTTAAAATTTTATATTAAAAAAATGTGTATAAGTACTTGAACATTTAATAATTTTATATAAAAACATATTCTATGTATCTAATTTGTAAAAAAAAATGCATCTTAATCGGTAAAAAGTTTGTAGAATGGGTTCACGTAACTAACTCATTTTTAAACTTTAATATAAATAATCAAATAATAATTTGATTTATAAAATAATTGGTTGAATTATTCACAAATTAATATAATCTGTTATATAGTGCATTTTTGGGTTCAACGATATATAATATAGGTGAGGAGGTGATGAAATTTAATTGTAAAGCAAAGGTTAGAAGGAAGAGAAAGAGAAGCGTGTTGTATTGTGTTGTAATGTAGAGAGAGAGCCTCGGATTCTTGTCTTCTTTTTGACCGTCTTATCTCTTTCTAAGTGTCTCTCTCTTTATCGACAACCTCTAGTGGCTTCATTCAATTTTATTAAAATTAACTGTATTGCTATTGTATCATATGATATGGTAGCTCGTAATGCAACACGTTTTCAAACCCTTGTTCATGTCATGTGGAGTATCGACATGGATGATCGTTTTATGGACGTTTGGGCTATGCCATTTTAAGGATAGGGTTAGGTTTTAACATTAGCCTTTAAAGTTTAGATTGGTTGGCCGAATATAAAATGGAGATGGTTGCTTCTTCTAATCGTATTTGTTATGTCAATAATTTTAAATTTTCGATATTATTTATTATATATTTTATATTTTGAAAAGTATAATTTTCTTTTTCTTTAAAAAACTTTAATTTTGATTGGTTCGATTGATTATACTATATATATAATTTTAATTTTGTTTAATTGGTCATGTAAACATGATAAAGTTTTGATATCTCTGATGAATGATATTTTTGTTATTATTATATTTTGTATGATTTTTAAAATCGATCATCTATCTGGTGTTATGAATTTTATAAAATATTAAAAAAATAAATTTGAATGACTATAAATATAATTGGTGTGCAATGACATTGGCCCAGATATTCCATTCTGTTGTGAATGAGTCGAATAGTGCATTGACTGTGTCCGGCAGTACAGTTTTGTGTTGTGATAGTGATATTGTTCAATCACTTGAGTTAGTCTTGTGGTATGAGTCCATTAGGCCCATAGTCTAGTAAGTCTATTAATTCCCTATAAATAGATTACTAGGGCGACACAAAACACGATCTGAAATCTGTAACATTTTCTATCATAGTGAAACTCTTTTCTCTGACGGCGCCCGTGGACGTAGACAATTGTCGAACCACGTTAAATCCTGTGTTTCATTTAAATCTTTCATTCGCATATATTCTGTGCTTAAGCCATTTTGTGATAATTGCATAGTATTTTATAACAAAATTGGTATCAGAGCCACGTGGTGAAATTAGGGCTTTTACAATTAGGGTTTCACAATGGCGTCTACAGCAACAAAATACATGATTGAAAAATTTGATGGGGGATCCAGCTTTGCGTTGTGGAAGATTAAATTGAAATCTTCATTGGTACTGCAAGGGCTGTGGAAGGTTGTGGAGAATAAGTTACCAGAAGAGATGAAAGAAGAGGAGAAACAAGACCTTCAAGAAAGGGCTTTGTGCTGGATTTTAATGAGTGTGAAAGACAATGTGCTTCGCGAGCTTAGTGGTGAGAAGACTGCTGCCTGCGCATGAAAAAAGCTAGGAGATCTTTACTCAGAGAAATCAGTAGTAAACCGATTATACTTGAAGAAACGTTTGTATGATTTCAGATTGAAAGAAGGTATGTCCATAACAGAGCACCTAGATAATTTTAAATCAATTATAATGGACTTGGAGAACATAGATATCAATATTGAGGATGCGGATCAAGCTTTGTTTGTATTGAGATCGTTACCAGCTCTCCCTATGAAAACTTCGTAGATACCATTATGTATGGTAAAGATAAGTTATCGCTAGCAGATGTCAAAGGGGCACTAAAATCAAAAGAGATGAGACAGTTGCAGCCAGACAATCAAGATGAAGGGGAAGGTCTTATGACTAGGGGAAGATCCAAAAGCAAAGCGAGTTCTTTAAGAAGGAAGAACTAGAGGTCCAAGTCAAGGGTGAAGCACTCAAACTGTTATGAATGCGGTGAGCAGGGTCATTATAGGAGAGATTGTCAGAAATTAAATGGTAAGAAGGGAAATCAAAAGGAAAATGCAGCAAACATTGTTTAAGGTGTGAACGATTCCGACGATAGTGAAAACAGTGGTAAAGGAGATGTATTGTCCGTGAGTTCAGACTTTGGGAAAAACTCTTGGGTACTTGATACTGGCGCTACATATCACATGTGTCAGTTCAAGCAGTGGTTTGATACGTACAAGCCAATGCAGGAAACTGTCTATTTAGGGAACAATCATTCGTTGACTGTTGGTGGTATTGGTAACGTCAGAATCAGAATGTTTGACGGGGTTATTAGAATCTTGACGTGCTGGCATGTTCCTGGGTTAAAAAGAAACCTGATTTCTCTTGGGACTCTAGACTCTCGGGGTTACAAGTACCATGCAGAAAATGGTGTAATCAAAGTGACAAAAGGCTCAATGTTATGCATGAAAGGAAGTTTGCAGAAGGGTCTTTACATTCTCCAGGGGAGTGTTGTTATGGGCGATGCTGCAGTAGCATCATCAGGGAGTAATAGCCAAAGTTGGCAGGATCTAAATAAGTTGTGGCATTGGCGTCTTGGTCACATGAGTGACAGAGGATTAGCTGTTTTGGGAAATAGAGATTTGTTGAAAGGGTATAAAGCAGAATCATTGGGATTTTGTGAGCACTGTGTGTTTGGTAAACAAACTAGAGTCAAATTCAGCAAATCAGCTGTAAGAAAGACTAAAGGGACAGTGGACTACATTCACTCAGATCTTTGGGGTCCAAACAGAATTACATCCAAGAGCGGAGCCAGATACTACCTGAGTTTGATTGATGATTATTCAAGGATGGTGTGGGTTTACTTTCTGAAAACGAAAGATGAAGCATATTCAACCTTTGTCAAATGGAAGACGATGATTGAGAAGCAAACAGGAAGAAAAATCAAACATCTTAGGACAGATAATGGGTTAGAATATTGCAGTCGTGAGTTCAACGAGTTTTGCGAAGATGAGGGAATAGTACGCCATCACACTTGTTCTAGAACACCACAACAGAATGGAGTCGCAGAAAGAATGAACAGAACGCTTTGTGACAAGGCACGAAGTATGCTCTTGCATTCCGGTGTGGGAAAGGATTTTTGGGCTGAAGCTATCAATACAGCGTGTTACTTGGTGAATCGGTCTCCATCAACGGCTATTGATTGTAAAACTCCTTTTGAGATTTGGTCTAGATCGTCGGTTGATTAGGAACATTTGAGGGTGTTTGGTTGTGTTGCGTATGCTCATGTGAGAGATGGTAAGCTTCAGCCGAGGGCAAAGAGATGCATATTTCTAGGATATGCTACTGGAGTGAAGGGATATAGGTTATGGTGTACCTCTCTAAAGTCTCCAGGTTTTCTCATCAGTAGGGACGTTACTTTTAATGAGTTTGCTTCGATAGACAGTCAGAAGGAAGTAGGAGAAATGGTCGAATCAGGATCCGTTGTGAGTAAATAGGTGGAGCTTGAAGTAGAATCAGTTTCCAACAGGTCCAATAATTCAAGTGGTTCTGAGGTGGATCCAGAATCAGGAGGTGAAGCGTCAGCATCAGATGATAGTGACGATGATGCGCCTGAACCAGAACAACAACCTTATAGCATAGCATTTGGGCAGAGAAAGAAGAGATATTAGACTTCCAAAAAGGTATGCGAATCTAGTTGCATATGCTCTGTTAGTTGTAGAAGAAGTTGAGATGCAGGAACCTAGTAGCTATAGAGAAGCTATAGCGAGTTCAGAGGCAGATCGATGGATTGGTGCTATGGGGGAAGAGATTGAATCTCTTCAAAAGAATACTGTGAACGTTGGCTTAACTTTTAATAAGACCGATATTGGTGAATCGTTGAATGATGTTGCAGGATCATTGGTTGGTTTTGTTGATTCTGATTTTGCAGTTGATATGGATAAAAGAAGATCTCTCACAGGATATGTATTTACTCTAGCTGGGAGTGCGATCAGTTGGAAAGCACAGTTGCAAGCTACTGTAGCTTTGTCTACAACAGAGGCAGAGTACATGGCGGTAAGAGAAGCAGTTAAAGATGCAATATAGTTGCAAGGTTTGGTGGCAGATTTGGGCTTGGATAGGAGTACTACAAAAGTGTTTTATGACAGTCAAAGCGCCATACACCTTACAGGGAACCAGATGTACCATGAGCGTACAAAGCACATAGATGTCAGGTATCATTTTATCCGTGATATAATATCAAAGGGAATTGTTGATATGAAGAAAGTGTCTACACACGATAATCCAACAGATATAATGATCAAGGCAGTATAAGTTCGAAAGTTTAAGGAGTGCCTAAACTGGATCGGTGTTCGCAGTATATAGTGAACGCCTTAAGGGAATTTGGTGAGTCAGAAGAAGAAAAGGTTCTTTGTTGATAGTTAAGAAAGGATATTCGCCTCAAGGGGAAGATTTGTTGTGAATGAGTCGTATAGTGCCTTGACAGTGTACTGTATCCGGCAGTACAGTTTTGTGTTGTGATAGTGATATTGTCCAATCACTTGAGTTAGTCTTGTGGTATGAGCCCATTAGGTCCATAGTCTAGTAAGTCTATTAATTCCCTATAAATAGATTACTAGGGTGACACAAAACACGATCTGAAATCTGTAACCTTTTCTATCATAGTGAAACTCTTTTCTCTGGTGGCGCCCGTGGACGTAGACAATTGTCGAACCATGTTAAATCTTGTGTTTCATTTAAATCTTTCATTCGCATATATTCTGTGCTTGAGCCATTTTGTGATAATTGCATAGTATTTTATAACACATTCTAATGAGAGAAGTTCGACAAAATGATTTTACAAAAAATTGATTAAACGATGTAAGTTGAGTTTGAAAATTTAGATTTTTTTTAATTTTTTTAGTTTTTTATATGAATTAGATTATGTTCGAATTTATTTTTATTTATTTGTTGTTAAGTTAACTTTCTCGTATTGCAATTTACGTATCGATGGACCATTAAAATTATTGCCTAGATAAAAGAAACGTTGAAGTCGTTCAACAACATTAAAGTATATTATCCCTAGAGAGTCGTTTGATAGTTGAGACTTATTCAAATGATACCACGTTTTGCCCAAAGTGTAGAGAAACTGGTTGGATTATTTGATATATTATGAGCACAAGAGTCTAGAACACAGCAGAGGTGTTCAAAGTACGTATTTGAATTATTCATTTTGTTATAGAACAAACTTATGATATATAAGGGTATGCTCTAATCCAAAATATATGTAGATAAAAATTCTCTTTTGAACACGTAAACATGTAAGCACTACCGATAAAATTTCCCACCACCGGTGTATTAATTACTCACTCCCAAAATACTTTCAAGCTCGTAGTGTAACTTATACACCGCCAGTCGAATTAATCGCTTGGAGTGTAAAAGTTAAATACAAATAGCGTTGTTAACAACCCAACGGTGTACAAACCACGCACTACCGGTGGACGTCTATAAAAAGTATCTTACTCCAATTTTTTTTTACACCGACGACGTGAACTATTAAGCGTTGGCGGTTGAATACTACAGTGTCGGTGTAAAAACTATGCACTAGAGGCATAGTAAAACAACCGACACCGTATAAGTCGCGCACTACCAATGGACGCCTATGAGAATGTTATATGATTCAAATTATTTTTGTGTTCTTTTACATCAGTGACGTAAACTATTCGGCGTTAGCGGTTGAATACTACGCGGTAGTGTATAAATTGCGTAACGTCAATGGTATCCTATAACAAATGAACTAACTTCAATTTTATTTTTAGGTATACACCAGCAACGTATCATGTGTACACAGTCGGTGGAATTTCTCGCAGTCGGTGTATAAAATATGCACTGGCGGTGTAGTGGAACCATCGACAGTGTAAAAATGACGTATGTTAGTGTAATCCTAGTCAAATTGAAATATGTCATGCTATTTAAATCTAAAATTTGAAATAAGTTATTATTAATCTAAGTAGTTACAAAACATAATGCGAAAAATGATGAAAAATGTAAAATGCTTAAATTTGAATTTAAACATGGACAACAACAACTTACGAATTTTGAAACTGAAACAACGACAACTTAGGACTTAAGTTAATGAAATAATGAAAACTTTGGACTTACGATAATGAAGTAACGACAACTTGTCAATTTAGAAATTGAAACAACGATAAATTAACGATAATTTGCCCCATTGCTTATCTGTCACGAGAGTTTCATTTCATCAGCTTTATTTCTTCATTTGTCATCATTTACTTCATCTAAGACTCGATCTTGACTTTCTCTCTTTAGAATTTGGGCATGAAAAAAATCCAGTTGTTGTTGCTTTATGTTGTCGGTGACTAAACAGTTAAAAACTGAAAAGTAGTATGACATGCCTCGTCGTTGAGGTTGAAAACCAAGTGTACTCGTTGTGTTATTCGATACGTCCAACTAGTTTTAACCTCACCACGCGTCTTGAAATTATGGGTGGTTGGATGTGATAACTACCGAGATAGTACAATTGTCATAACATTGCCTCCCAATAAGGTTTACCCAATTCCTTGTTATAGCTTCGTCACTTCTATAGAGGCTTTCTTCAAATATTCATCTTCGAGAGCAGTCCACAGAGCAGTCCACATACATATTTTTTATTTTGTGATTTTCAAGGTTAACTTCTTACAAGAGTCAATCGTCTATTTATTGAGTTTTTAGCCAATGATAGCGTAATTCAAATAGACCAATCAAATTTAGACATGTTTAAGTTATATATAGCGTAATGGTCTTAACCAATCTACTTGGGAAACTTATCAGATAAGACAAACGCGCATCCAAAGGTATGTTACGATAAACCCTTGTGATGAGTTCCAGTTAAATTAGAGGGGTTAAGATCAAACATATAAAGATTGAGATAAAGTATCATCCTAAACTTTACTTGATAAGGTAATCAGAATAGATCTCTCAATGTTTGTAACCTGTAAATTGTGGATACCTGTCATAAAATGTTGTCCTAAATTTTACTTGATATGTTAATTGAGATATACTACTATATTCCATATAGATAATTGGTATATAATGATATTGAGTTTGATAAAATTCATACAACTACTAAACTCGTACATAACATAGTAGTCGTAACAAAATAGTCGGAATAACATTATGTCTAATGTTATTATTGCGAACTTTCCTTTATTATAATTTTCATAACATTCAATTTTACTCCGTAAAAAATAGTACAAAGATTAAAATGACAAATAATTGGATGAAAATAGTGCATGTAAATTATACAAAAACGGCTAGATCAATTATTTTAAAATGCTTTTTTTGAATTTCTACAAATCTCTTGCAGCATGAAATCATCGGTAATTTTCAAGCCCAAGACTTATAATCTTCTTTCTCGATTTTTACAAGAAATATGTATCTTATTACATGGACCTTCAACCGCAATGGTAAGTTTCATAAGAAAACAATGGAAAACCCGAAATGTAAATATCTAAAAACTTTTGTCAATTCAACCGAATGTTTTAGTTGAAATTAAACACTTAGATTGATAAAGTGGTTGTCATTCACCCGACCTAACCCAATTTCCTTCCTCTATGACATCAGAACGAGTGTTTATCGTAAATGTAAATAAGTGTAACTAACATCATTCCTCCCCGACCGCGCCAAGAAGTAAAGGATATAGTTAAACTTTAATGCAATCGTTATTCTCATCTAAGAGATTGTCATCCAATACTCAAAAGTACCGATACCATTATCGCACTTTAAATGTTCCAAATTCTTAGATAACTCATCCGTACTACCATATATTCTTATGGAAGCGGCAAAATCATCCATAAGCTCGTGGTAAGAAGCATTCCTAAGCGACTTCCACCCATCTTGTTGCCCGTACAAGCTAAACACAATCGACCAATACCGCAATACCCATCTAATTTAAAATCGTTCATGGCATATATGAAATGTTTATACAAGATATATAATATTTTTTAAGTAACCATCCATATGAGAAACTCATAGTGTTTTGAAAATTTGATGTAACAATGGTTCACTCGCTTTCTCTGCATCTAGCATATGTTTGTGATATGATTTATCTCGTTTAGTGAATGAATTTGATGCACAAATAGATAATTTATGTTTTATAGCTGACCGACCACATGCTTTTAGTTTATCTGCATGCTCTAAAATTAAAAATGTTTATGGATAGACTATACCAAACTATTTCTTGTACACGTGTTATATACGTGCTTCGTCTTCATTTTGCATGACAACATTAACTAGTTTATCCAAAAACAAAATCAATATCACTTTTATAGTTATATTAGTACGTGAAATATTTTTAACATTTTTCAATGATCATGGAAAGACTCTAAACGTACCATTATGCCTTTACTTACATAATTAAAGATTTCGTACAAAAAAGGTACATTGTGCGTAGTTAGTGTAGGACACGAGAAATTTGAACCGTCATTAACTTCTATATTTTGGGAACATTCTACTTCCATAGAAAATAATTCTAAATATTCGTGAGAGATGTTACCTCTTAGGTCTTCATACACCTTGTGCAAATATTTATGTAGGGGTAAAATTCGAATCTTTTCAAACGAGTCTCTAATTACTCCATCTTGCAAACCAATAAAGTATGCACCTTCAACCAAAACGACTCGAAGTTATATTTGCTTGTACCAAAGGTCCGCTTAAGGGTAGAATGAGCACTCTCGACATGGTTAGTGGTTTCATTACCAAAATGTAAGATCTTGTTAGTTTTTCACGTGATAAACTTGTCACTGAAGGCTTTAACCAATTTAGCTGTATTCGATTACGTTCAGATAATCTTTGAAGTCATGGAGTACTTTGGTCTGATAGTTATTGGACGAGAGTTTCGTGTCAGACAACGTCATATTACTCTACACCTTCAACAATGCATCAGATACTTTATTATATTTGATAATTTTTTGTTTTCCATAGGATGTTTGTGTTAATATGCCATCAACATAACAAGTGGGTTGCTTTGGGAACACATTATCGACCGCCTTAACGAATACTAAGTCTCTATGGGTCAAAATAATGAAGGGTTGTTTGATGGAGTGAGTTACCATCAATGATTGCAAGTTTTCTAATACATACTTATAGTTGTCAAGTGTTTCCTGAGACATAAAATCAAATACGATTTAGAAAGTCTTACCGGTACAAGTGGTCCCAACAACCTCATACAATGGTATCGCGCACTTTGTTGTCTTATAGGTGTTGTTCATTATTAGCACATTTGGAAACCTTTGTAGAAAATCTAAACTAACCAGGTGTGCGAATAAAAGTTCACTTATGATGTCTCTCATACCTACGACTGGTCTATGCCATTCAAAGTAGTCTAATTGTTTCACTGCACCTAGCAAATATTGCATCTACGAGCGATCATTTTTCGCAATCGTGCGTTATTTTAGTTGAGCATTATATACAATGCACAAGCATGACGAATTCTTAGGGTTCATCTTTTTCATTGTGCGCCCAAAAGTACTCAAGGAGTGGATCTCATGTTGGTATAATTAAATAAAAAATTTAACTCTTTTTCTGAAAATCATTCCAAGTAATAATGACCTTCACTATATTTTATGTTGCCATGAGTGTGAATTTTACACGCAATCTTTAAGGACCATTCGTCATCTTTTACCATTTGTCCTATAAGCTTAAAAAGGAATTTGTATTTCTTGGTTTTGGTAGAGTTTCTCTTAAAGTCTTTTGGTTCTGATCAATTTTGTGTACGTACGGGACCTCTCGCACCGTCGTGATGTCGTACTACAACTACTAACACGTTTTCTGTTGTGGTATTCCTAACCCAATCAACAAATTGTGGTTGCGTCTAGTTGGTTTTAGTGATAAACACATCATTATAATTGACATAGAGAGCCTCAAATTTTCCGCCAGTATCCTTAAAATCAGATCCTCTCCCACTAAACCGATATCGTGAACACCATAATCCTCTCTCGCTAAACCAATATCCTTAACACCGGAATCAACTTTGATAAATCCGAGATCCTTGAACTCCTAAAATCATAAATAAATCAAATCCATAAAATATGAATATAAATTTGGAGGACCCACGCACTACTATCTTGTACATGCATACATTGCTAGTGGAATTCTCAACTGCCGGTGTAAAAACTAGACATGGGCAATATAATATCATAACGACAGCGTATAAATCACGTATTACTAGTGTAATTCAGTAGTAATGAAAATAAAATACGAAACCTATTTTAGGAGGACACCGGTGATCGGGTTAGCCACACCATTGGAGGGTTTACAGTACATAATTGGTCGTCAATACCAACACCGATGGTGTAAATATATATTGAAGAAGCGTATATCTTATTCTTTGGTTTTATGTTCGAACTGTAGTGCATACAAGATTTTTAGCGTGATTGATCTTGCATTGCATTCAAATTATATCTAACTTATATTAAACTATTTTCGTTTTACTTTCTCTTTCATGCTTTTGCTCCTCAACCTTTTATCCAAATAAGAATTAAGTAGGTAAAATATCGTTGAAATAAGGAAACTTTTAACTTATTTTATCAGCGTTTGGGATTTGGTGTCGTCAATTCGATGACGATAAAGTTTTTTTAGTTCATCATTCTCGTTGACAATGATGATTTTTATAATAGTTTTTTTAATTAGAAAATAGAAATGATAGGAAGTGTTTTATTTGATAAATATAATCTAATTTGGTTAAAATTATATATCTTTAAAGCATATGAATATATTTTATAAAAAGAATAAAATATTTAAATAATACAAGTTTTACATTGTTATCTCCGTAAAAGATTTGTATCTATTTGTTTAATATTTATTTAAGCATTGGCGGTTGAATACTACAGTGTAGGTGTAAAAACTATGCACTAGAGGCGTAGTAAAACAACCGGCGCTGTATAAGTCGCGCACTACCAATAGACGCCTATGAGAATGTTATATGACTCAAATTATTTTCGTGTTCTTTTACATCAGCGATGTAAACTGTTCGGCGTTGGCAGTTGAATATTACGTGTAGTGTATAAATTGCGTAACGCCGATGGAATCCTATAACAAATGAACTGACTTCCATTTTATTTTTACGTATACACCAGCAACGTATCATGTGTACACAATCGGTGGAATTTCTCGCACTCGGTGTATAAAATATACACTGGCGGCGTAGTGGAGCCATCGATAATGTAAAATTGACGTGATGTTGGTGTACTCCTAGTCAAGTTAAATATGTCATGCTATTTAAATCTGAAATTTGAAATAAATTATTATTAAGCTAAGTAGTTACAAAACATGATGCGAAAATTGATGAAAAATGTGAAATGCTTAAATTTGAATTTGAACATGGACAACAACAACTTAGGAATTTTGAAACTGAAACAACGAAAACTTAGGACTTAAGTTAATAAAACAATGAAAACTTTGGACTTACGATAATGAAATAACGACAACTTGTCAATTTAGAAACTGAAACAACGATAAGTCAACGATAAGTTGCCCCATTGCTTATCTGTCAGGCGAGTTCCATTTTATCAGCTTTATTTCTTCATTCGTCATCATTTACTTAATCTAAGGCTCGATCTCGACTTTCTCTCTTTAGAACTTGGGCATGCAAAAAAATCCAGTCGTTGTTGTTTTATGTTGTCGGTGACTAAACAGCTTAAAACTGAAAAGTAGTATGACATTCCTCGTCGTTGAGGTTGAAAACCAAGTATACTTGTTGTGTTATTGGATACGTCCAACTAGTTTTAACCTCACCCACGCGTCTTAAAATTATGGGTGGTTGGATGTGATCACTACCGAGATAGTATAATTGTCATAACATTGCTTCCCAATAGGGTTTACCCAATTCCTCGTTATAGGTTCGTCACTTCTACTGCGGCTGTTTTCAAATATTCATCTTTGAGAGAAGTCCACATACACATTATTTATTTTATGATTTTCAAGGTTAAGTTCTTACAAGATTTAATCGCATATTTATTGAGTTTTTAGCCAATGATAGCGTAATTCAAATAGACCAATCAAATTTAGACATGTTTAAGTTATATATAGCGTAATGGTCTTAACCAATCTATTTGGGAAACTTATCAGATAAGACCATCGTGCATCCAGAGGTATGTTACGATAAACCCTTGTGATGAGTTCCAATTAAATAAGAGGGGTTAAGATCAAACATATAAGGATTGAGATAAAGCATTAACTTTACTTGATAAGGTAATCAGAATAAATCTCTCAATATTTGTAACCTCTAAATTGTGGATACCTATCATAAAATGTTGTCCTAAATTTTACTTGATATGTTAATTGAGATATACTAATATATTCCATATAGATCATTGGTATATAATGATATTGAGTTTGATAAAATTCATACAACTACTAAACTCGTACATAACATAGTAGTCGTAACAAAATAGTCGGAATAACGTTATTTCTAATGTTATTATTGCGAACTTTCCTTTATTATAATTTTCATAACATTCAATTTTACTCCGTAAAAAATAGTACAAAGATTAAAATGAAAAATAATTGGATGAAAATAGTGCATGTAAATTATACGAAAACGGCTAGATCGATTATTTTACAACACATTTTTTGAATTTCTACAAATCTCATGCAACATGAAATCATCGGTAATTTTCAAGCCTAAGACTTATAATCTTCTTTCTCGAATTTTGTACAAGAAATATGTATCTTATTACGTGGACCTTCAACCGCAATGGTAAGTTGCATAAGAAAACAACGGAAAAACTAAAATGTAAATATCTAAAAACTTTTGTCAATTCAACCAAATATTTTAGTTGAAATTAAACACTTAGATTGATAAAGTTGTTGTCATTCACCAGACCTAACCCAATTTCCTTCCTATCTGACATCAGAGCGGGTGCTTATCGTAAATGTAAATAAGTGTAACTAACATCATTCCTCCCCGACCGCGCTACGAAGTGAAGGATATAGTTAAACTTTAATGCAATCGTTATTCTCATCTAAGAGATTGTTATCCAATACTCAAAAGTACCGATACAATTATCGCACTTTAAATGTTCCAAACTCTTAGATAACTCATCCGTACTACCATATATTCTTATGGAAGCCGCAAAATCATCCATAAGCTCGTGGTAAAAAGCATTCTTAATCGACTTCCATCCATCTTGTTGCCCATACAAGCTAAACACAATCGACCAATACCGTAATGCCCGTCTAATTTAAAATCGTTGATGGCATATATGAAAGGTTTATACAAGATACATAATATTTTTGAAGTAACCATCCATATGAGAAACTCATGGTGTTTTGAAAATTTGACGTAACAATGGTTCACTCGCTTTCTCTGTATCTAGCATATGTTTGTGACATGATTTGTCTCATTTAGTGAACGAATTTGATTCATAAATAGATAATTTATGTTTCATAGATGATCGATCACATGCTTTTAGTTTATCTGCATGCTCTAAAATTGAAAATTTTTCCGGATAGACTATGCCAAACTATTTATTGTACACGTGTTATATACGTGCTTCGTCTTCGTTTTGCATGACAACATTAACTAGTTTATCCAAAAAAAATCAATATCACTTTTATAGTTATATTAGTACGTGAAATATTTTTAACATTTTTCAATGATCATGGAAAGATTCTAAAGGTACCATTATTCCTTTACTTACATACTTAAAGATGTCGTACAAAAAGGTATATTGTGCGTAGTTAGTATAAGACACGAGAAATTTGAACCATCATTAACTTCTATATTTTGGGAACATTCTACTTCCATAGAAAATAATTCTAAATATTTGTGAGAGATGTTACATCTTAGGTCTTCGTAGACCTTGTGCGAATATTTATGTAGGGCTAAAACTCGAATACTTTCAAACAAGTTTCTAATTACTCCATCTTGCAAACCAAGAAAAGGATGCACCTTCAACCAAAATGACTCGAAGTTACCTTTGCTCATACCAAGGGTCCGCTTAAGGGTAGAATGCGCAATTTCGACATGGTTAGTGGTTTCGTTACCGAAATGTAAGAGCTTGTTAGTTTTTCACGTGATACACTTATCACTGAAGGCTTTAACCAACTTAGTTGTATTTGATTACTTTCAGATAATTTTTGAAGTCATGGAGTACTTTGGTCTGATAGTTATTGAGCGAGAGTTCCGTGTCAGACAACATCATATTACTCTACACCTTCAACGATGCGTCACATACTTTATTATCTTTGATGATTTTTTTTGTTTTCCCAAGGATTTTCGCGTTAATATACCATCAACATAACAAGTGGGTTGCTTTGGGGAACACATTATCGACCGCTTTAACAAATACTAAGTCTCTATCGGTCAAAATAATGAGTGGTTGTTTGATGGAGTGGGTTACCATCAATGATTGCAAGTTTTCTAATACATACTTATAGTTGTCAAGTGTTTCTCGAGACATAAAATCAATTCTGATTTAGAAAGTCTTACCGGTACAAGTGGTCCAAACAACCTCATACAATGGTATTGCGTACTTTTTTGTCTTATAGGTGTTATTCATTATTATCACATTTGGAAACCTTTGTAGAAAATCTAAACTAACCGACTATGCGAATAAAAGTTCACTTATGATATCTCTCCTACCTGTGACTGGTCTATATCATTCAAAGTAGTCTAATCGTTTCACTGCACCTAACAAATATTGCATCTTCAAGCGATCGTTTTTTTCGATCTTGCATTATTTTAGTTGAGCATTATATACAATGCGCAAGCATGACGAATTCTTAGGGTTCATCTTTTTCATTGTGCGCCCAAAAGTACTCGAGGAGTGGATCTCATGTTGGTAGAATTAAATAAAAAATTTAACTCTTTTTCTGAAAATCGTCCCAAATAATAATGACCTTCACTGTATTTTATGTTGTCATGATTGTGAATTTTGCACGGAATCTTTAAGGACCATTCGTCATCTATTACCATTTGTCCTCTAAGCTTAAAATGGTATTTGTAATTTTTGGTGTTGGTAGAGTTTCTCTTAAAGTATTTTGGTTCTGATCAATGTCGTGTACGTACGGGACCTCTCGCACCGTCGTGACGTCGTACTACAACTACTAACACGTTTTCTGTTGCGGTAATCCTAACCCAATCAACAAACTGTGCTTGCGTCTAGTTGGTTTTAGTGGTAAACACATCATTATAATCGATATAGAGAGCCTCAGATTTTCCGCCGGTATCCTTAAAATCAGAATCCTCTCTCACTAAACTAGTATCGTGAACACCATAATCCTCTCCCGCTAAACCAATATCCTTAACACCGGAATCCACTTTCGTAAATCCAGTATCCTTAACACTGGAATCCACTTCGATAAATATGGGATCCTTGAACTCTTAAAATCATAAATAAATCAAATCCATAAAATATGAATATAAATTTGGATGACCCACGCACTAATATCCTGTACATGTATACAATGCTAGTGGAATTCTCCACTGCCGGTGTAAAAACTAGACATGGGCAGCATAATATCACAACGGCAGTGTATAAATCATGTATTACTAGTGTAATTTAGTATTAATAAAAATAAAATACGAGATCTATTTTAAAAGGACACTGGCGATCGGGCTAGCCACACCATTGGAGTGTTTACAGCACATCAGTGGTCGTTAATACCAACACCGATGGTGTAAATCTACATTGAAGAAGTGTATATTTTATTATTTAGCTTTACGTTCGAACTGTAGTGCATACAAGATTTTTAGCGTCAATGATTGATCTTGCATTGCATTCAAATTATATCTAACTTATACTAAATTATTTTTGTTTTATTTTCTCTTTCATGCGTTTGCTCCTCAACCTTTTATCCAAATAAGAATTAAGTAGGTAAAATATCTTTAAAATAAGGAAAAACTTAACTTATCTTACTGCGTTTTTGATTTGGTGTCGTCAATTCGATGAAGATAAAAAAAATTTAGTTCATCATTCTTGTTGACAATGATGATTTTTATAATAATTTTTTTAATATTAGAAGAAATGATATGAAGTGTTTTATTTGATAAATATAATCTAATTTGGTTAAAATTATATATCTTTAAAGCATATGAATATATTTTATAAAAAAAATAAAATATTTAAATAATACATTTTTACATTGTTATCTTCATTAAAGATTTGTATCTATTTGTTTAATATTTATTTATATGAACACTTATTAATCAGATTATTATCGACAATAATAAAGGTATCAATTAACATATTTTGATTCATCTAATAGAGAATCTCTAACAATCTCCCATTTGGATAATCATATACTACTATATGATGCATCCATTTAATGAAGCCTCGTTGATATAAAACATCTCCATTGCCTTATATATACAAATAGACGCATCACTAAGGGCATCATCATCAATATTCAATTGTTAGAATCTATTATGTATGTAACATAAGAATAAAATGACATGTAATTGTCCATTATTTATTCTTAACCAGTTCTTACCAAAGTGAAAATCTACTTAATGAGAAAGATTAGTCAATAAAACTTAAATAAACATCCTTATTATATATATTTGCAGACAAACTTTTAACGTATACAACCAAATAGAAAACATATCTCGAGACCTATTACAAACTCTCGCTGAAATCAATAATACTATTAACAAACCTCCCACTCCTCCGTTCTAATGGTATGTTCCTAAAACATGTAGATACTAATACTCCCGTAAGATAATTTGTCACAGCAAAGTTTGTGCTGATGTGCTCTATACTGATTTGATGACTTCGTACTCTATTTTTAACATAGATAAATTTGATAACTATATGCTTGGACTTAGAAGATCTCATATTATTATTTGAATACTATGTTTATAATTGTTATCACAATATAGCCTAATGGGATTTTCTATCCCACTCGCAATCACAATAATTGGTTGTATGTCTCAAAGTATGTAACAAATTTTGATACCATAATGAAGGATGTCTCATGTAACAAATATTTCATCTTTAACTAATAAAAATATATTTCCCAAAGTACTTTGAAGTGTGCCCACGTATGTACTAAAATCTGAGTCGAAATGCCCAACAATATCAAAATTATCTAACTTTCTATGTGTGAGCATGATGTTTTTATTTTGTTAGAGATACTAGATAATCCTTTTGATTGCTTTCCAATGGTCCATCCCCATACTACTAACATACCTTCCTAAAAATCTGACAACAAAGATAATGTTTATCTTTTGAAAAAATTGAGCATACATTATACTCCAAAGTTCCAAAGTATAGGCGAACTTTTACCTTTCTTCAAATTTTTATTTTTGTTTGGACATTGATTTAGACTTAATTTGTCTTATTTTGAAATAAATGTATTCAAGGGCTTTCAATTTTTTATTCCATAACGTTACAAAATACTATCTATATATGTCATCTGTGAGAATCTCAGTATTCCACGAGAATGATCATGATGAATCTATAATCATAATATAAAATTCGTATCACCAAGATGTTTCATATCAAATTAATCTGTCATAAATTATTTTATTTTATATAATGTTTCTTTAGCATTCATGGCTAAAAGTATGTAATAAATATACTGCTCTAAAAATAGAACTTAATCTCATTGAACTTTTAATACACACAGTCTTCAACCGAGTTCATCCAAAATTAAAAGAGACGATTATTTAAAATTTATGATACCATTGTTGAGAAGCCTATTTGAGTCTATAAATGGATTCTTAAGTTTGTATACCATTGGTTTTTAATAAGAAATTATAAAGTTCTGAGATCACACCATATAGATCATTTCTTTAATGACATCATTAAGAAAATCGATAATAATATCTATTTGATGAAGCTCTATGTCATATTTTATACAACTAGTGTCATGCTTGTCCTAATGAGTCGTTAGATCAATCTAGAGAATATATCTCTTTAAAATCTATATCTTTATGCTGAGTATAATATATCGCCACAAGTTGTTTTTCCTATTTGGTTTTATAAATCCACTTGGATCCAATCGACTAGTTTATAAAAAATAACTGAATTAGCTCTCAGACGTCTTATGTTGAATTGACTATTACCCTTTTCTCATAGCGTTAATCTACAATTAAGAATAAAAAATCGTCATACTTTACATAAACACGATAAATATGTCACGTGAATCTTCATGTTCTTGAGAATATATGCTAAAAAGAAAATATATCCCCCCATGTTTGGTTAAGGTCCCCCATGTTTCAACAAAGTTACTTTTTAGTCCTCATACATTGTATTACAAGGACTAAAAATGAAAATGTTTTAAAATATGAGGGATCTGTTTAATGCAAAAAAATTATCACAGATGACCATATTTTAATTTTGGCCAAACATAAAAGACTTGTTTAATACAAAAGTGAAACACGAGGATCCATTTATTACAAAAGTGAACACGAGGAACTGTTTGCGTAATATTTGGTATACATGAGGAAATATATTTTATTTTTAGTCGAAGATATACTATATAATCTGAAGCTATAACATTATTTATTTATGTATTGGACCTTCTTAAGGGTATTATTTCTTCGGGTTGCACTTCTTAAGAATGTAAGTTTGATATTCAAGAATAATTTCATATTATTCTCCATGTGGAAGATTAATATCATTTTGAGTTTCTTCATTTTCTATCGATACCAAATCATCTGATGCATGGGTATGTTCGTTAGATCCCTCAAATTGAATATTTGTTCCATTTTGAGTATCTTCATGCTCTAATAATACTAAAATGATTTTCCTTTTAACCAATCGTCAGATACCTGAGTATATTCGTTAAAACATTTACGAATCAGTAAATATTATTCCTCAAAATGAACATCAATTCATAAATTCTTCCCCCAAACTCTACATCTTTGAAGAATTTTATCATTTTCATCTCAAATATAATTTTACTGGAAAGATCATAAGACTTAAAACCTATTGAATGTTTGAATTATCACACTAAATAAAAAGTAACCAGTTAATGGTCCAATTTATTTTGATTCAGCCTATTATGGTTCGATTAGATGGATATCCTGAAAGCATTAAAAGCATCACTAGCTTCCATGTTTTACATTTGTCTCATTATGGTCACCCATGTTTAATTTTGTAATAAACATGTTCCTTATGTTTCAAAAAATTACATTAATGGACCTTTTTGTTTACACAAAGTCCCAATATGGTCCATATGTTCAATATTTATATTACGTGGATCCCTTATGTTTAAAAAAATCATTTTTAGTCCCTGTGTGTGGTGTAGTTCAATGTGATGAGACTAAAAATTTAAAAGGCAACTCCTAACAGCTCTTCCTTTATCTCATGCGTGAGGACTAAAAATAAAACTTTTTAAAACATGGAGGATCATTTTATTAAAATAGTAAACATGTAGGACCATAAATATACAAACGTGAGACATGATGGACCAATGATATTTTTAACCCATCCTGAAATATGTAAATATTTTGAGCTAGATTGGTTTCTAATCCAAAATTCCTATGAGGTCTCAATGACTACTTTTGTGGGAACTATATTTAGAATATGTACAAGATATTTAATCGCCTCACGAGTGAAATAATAAAATCAAATGACTATTCATATTCTTCAGTGTATGGTTTTATCGTTCAGATACACCATGATGACGTGGAAGCCAAATATTATACATTGATGAACTATACCCCGCTCATCTAGGTACTTTCATATGATCTATGATGTTGTTCACCTAAATCATCATATCTACCATAATATTCACCACAATGGTCAAACCTGACGCATATAATGCTATTAACAAATTAATTTTCAACTTCAGTCTTAAAAACTGTTAAGTTGTCTAGGACTTCTGATTTGTCATCAATAAGGTAAATATACTCGTACTGAAAGAAATAATCTATAAATGATATAAAATTCGATGTCATTTCATTATGCCTTTAGGAATGGTCCACATGTATCAACATGTATCAAACTTCAATACTTTTTTTGATATGTATGCATCCAACCTTTACACTTTGGTATGTTTTCTCTAGATACATTCGATGCACACACCAAAGTCTGAATAATCAAGAGAACCTAATAATTTTCAACAATAAACTTATCCATTCTTTTATTAGGGATATGACCTAAGTGTTTGTGCCAAATAAATGTTTGTTTAATGTCCATTGCTTATTTAAGATTCTTAATTGTATTTAATAAATACATGTTAACTTTCTCATTTGATTATTCTCATAAAGATATGAATATCCAAATGTGTCTAATGCAATAAGATATGCCAATTTTTTTCTAAGAGAGGTACACATAACACGTCTTTCAAATGCAAACAAATATAAATTATAAAGTAATAATTGAATAATCACAACTATGAACAAAGTACCATACGTCATATATATAAATATTTAACCATCATTAAGGCTTCGAGTCCTTAATATACCATGTAAAGAAATATAAACATGAGTGGTCGCAGTCTTTTTTTTCGGAGGGAACCCGCAGCCGCTACTCAGAGTGCAATGAGTGCGCACAAGGTAAACCCTCAGTCTGACGCGATAGCCTGCAAACCAACGCCAGAAGGTAAACCATACAAGGTGACAGGCGCAGCCGAGAAAGCGTATGTAGATGGACTCGAACTCATGACCTTCTGGTCATAAGAATGCCATACTCAACCAACTCGGCTACCCCCTTGGGGGCCAGTGGTCGCAGTCTGATCAACCCACCATGTGTTTCTTGTAACTGAAACTAAATTTATTTTTGAAAATACTAGAGCTATGAGATTACCTTTAGCTTTGATATATTCTTGGTAATTTAAACACTCTATTTATCGTGGATTCTTGTAAAAAGAACAGTGAACTGCAACATATAATTCTTTAGGTTTATCACATGTGAACTGGAACCCTTATCAATTGATCCATCATACTTACTCTTATTTTTCTTTCCCTTGTTTAGGATTCACCATATGCACCTCAATATATTCTTCTTTCAAAATTTCTTTATCATGAGTAGCATACAAAAATTAGTTTATTAATGTCTACTTCTCACACTAGCATTTATAAGAGGTTTGAAAGATCTTAAATTGTTGATGAAAAGATTAAAACGCAAACCCTACTACAACATCCTTAGTCGGTCGGTCGTAAATATATTTATCTTTAAGACGGTCATTAAATTCATAAGAATAGGTTTCCTTATTATTCAATTTCTACAAAATTTCATGGTGGAGATATGATCGAACAATATCATCACCTTATCATTTTTAGTTAAATTTCTCTCAACTTTATTGAGAAACTTAATTGCAGGGGTGACCTCAATTGGGATAGCTCACATGATCAAATGTATCATTGTTTTATAATTTCCAAACACAACTGATTTGATTTTTCTCACTTCTTAAACTGATTCTTCTCCTGAGGTGAATTATCTTCGCTGAGGGCATGCACTAATTAGTCCATAGAGCTTTGTCAAAATCCTGACATTTTAAATACAAATCTATGTCATCTTTTTATTAATTTTTTTTGAGAATTATTGGCTTTCACTACGACAATAAACACAATAAATATTACATAAGAATTTATTGAACTATAAATTTAGAGAAATGTTTTCAAATAATTTTAAAATATAAAACATAACATTACTTCACTAAGAAGATACGTTAGGGCAAATATATTAATATATATTGAGTTCTTGTTAATTGAATTAATTTAAGAAACATTTCTTTAGGGTTAGTTATTTTTTTCAATCAAAGCATTTAATGACTAATGCACAATTAACAGTCTCATGTTCATGATTAATTATGGAAAATATAAAATTTATATTATGCTTTTAATGCCTGAAATATCATTAATTATGAACCCATCAAAACCATAAATAAATAAATTCACCAGCAAGGATCACTTATGCGATATTTAGGTTTCATGACATAATTACCGAAGTTAAAACGAACTTAATCAGTTAATCTATATAAAACACAAACACCAACAACCACAAAACATAATGAAATTCTAAGCTAACATATGGTCTAGATTAAAATGAGTGACCCTTATAGTTGCAGATACCGTGCAAAGCTGCAACAAGGGATTTTTGTTGGACTAACAGGGGCGGTAACATATAAATGGGATGGTGTCACAGTGACAACATGGGGTGTCATGATTAAAACAACATATACTATTGTTTTTTGAATTTTTTTGGCATAATGTATCACATCGACTACAGTTTTGTAAGGAAAGATGATCTTAAATATGTCCGGAAACCTTAAATTGGTTACATGATTAATGTATAATTGATTATATATCATAATCTATTATTTTTGAATCATCAATCAATAAAATATCACATGATCTAAACTCGAAATCCACACACCTTTACCAAATAAATCAACAATCAATTCACATGTATGGATATTTTTGTAGAAAACAAATCCACATGTATGGGTATTTTTAATAAAAGAAAATCACATGCATATACATATTTGATTGGAGAACAAAAACCTAATATATATAATTTAAGGGGGTAACTTTGATACTAATTGTTGGGTTCAATTTGTTTGAATCATAATCTTAAACATAAATAAAATCTCTTAGTTATATGAGTCTTTAAGAATTGTGAGATAAATACTTACAAGAATAATCCATTATGTAATCTTGTTTTTTCATTTACTTTTGTCTTTGGTTGTTCTTCTATGTTTGCAATCCCTAAACCTTATATTCAAAATTTGATGTTCTCATCAACAACAACTCTAGAGTTCTTTTGAACAAAATACTATTATCCATTTATATAGAGTTATAATTAGGGTTTTTAGCATTAATTACAATAATTCTTTGTTGAGTTGTTGTGATCAGAGATCGTAATAATTTACAATTTGTTTCTTTACAAATTAGACTATAAACTTATAGTTTAGACTTCAATGTAAATGGTCATATTCAATCATTCACGAAATATGAATTTAGCATAGTATGTACATAGTTAATTCTTTAAACAATTTTCATATATTAATTTGATATTTATTTATATGATTAATTGTTAATCAAACTATATTAAAAAATTACTAATATATATATATATATGATGATCTATGTTAATAAAAAAGTTCCAACATGTCTTATTAAATTATAAATATTTTTAAATTAATATTAATTTTCAATGTATTATGTATTATGTTAATGCGTTTCGTTAGTGGTTTTAATAGTAGTAGTATGTTTTTATTTTAGAACTTTAAGAAAATAAAAATATGTTATTGATACATTTTTTTTCTTAATTGTTCTCTCATTTTAATCGGAACGGTATGCCATATTATTATGTTTTATTTTTCCAGATTTCCAACTAACCGAAAATAGTTTAGGCTTTTCATTTTTACATAAATATATTGTTATATAATTTTGAAGAAATTTAAGAAAGCGTAAACTTTTATATTGTATTGATTACATAAGTATCACAAGTATATATAGAGCTCCTTGAACTACGAAATAAACTAGAAAACAAACTACTAAACAAATATAGCTTAATTGATATATTTGACTGAGTATAAATATCTTAATCAATCTTAAATGATATTTTTGACTAATTATAAATATCTTAATAGATCTTGAAAATACGTTTGACTAAGTATAAATATAATACTTTTTATGCTCCAATACTCCATGTTAAGCTGCATCCAAAAGATTTATAGATCCAAGCTTGCTCAGAAACTTAGAGAACTGAGTAGACAAATTAACTGTGATGAATAAACCAATTAGTTGATCATTAAGATGCAAATATAGAGTGCCGATTAATTTAAATTGAACCTATTTACGAATGTAGTGACAATCTACTTAATTGTGTTTGGTTTTTTAAATGAGCACAAGATTATAAGCAAAGTGCATTGTAGATTATTATCACAAAAAGTTTAAAATTAGTTGTGCTTGGACAAACTAGATCAATGAGAAGATTATGAGGCTATACGAACTCACATGTTGCGGAAGCCATTGCGCGATACTCAGTTTCAGCTATAGATCAGGCGCACATGTTAATTTTTTACTCTTCAAAGATACTAGATTACAACCAATAACATACAATAACCAATAGTAGAACGACGATCAAGTGCATTACCACCTCAATCAAAATCAGTATATCTCATAATATTTGTATAACCATTAGGGTCATGACTATTCCACGACTAATTGTGCCATTTGGATATGCATTTTACCATACCTAAATTTGAAAGGTTGGTGCATTCATATGTTGGATAACAAGAATAACTGCAAACATAATATATGCTCATATGATACTCAAGTAGATGAGCTTTTCTACAAGCTTATGATAATAACTAGACGATTCAAGGGCTTTTCATGTATAAGCCAACCTCAATTTGCTATTGAGTGGAGTAACAACTTGTTTTATGTAAAACATTTTAGCATATTGAAGCAAATATACAATGTATTTACAATGGATAAGGAATAGCCCATTGCTAGAAAATTTTATATCAATCCTAAGAAAGTAATTCAAGAAACCAAGATCCTTGATTGGGAATTGGTGTTGAAGTTTTATTTTCAACTGAGTAATAGAAGTAGTGTTATTCAATGTAATAATGAAATCATGCACGTATATTAACACCACACGTTTTTCAATTGAACCAAGTTAAACATAGAGAGATATATCACTAAGCAAAAACGAAATCTTCCTTCTTGTATCAAGTATGATAGAGATAACGATCCCAAAAATATAAAGTCTGAATAAAATAAACGCAAACAACACAGAACACTTTTTACGTGGAAAACCTTCCTAGTGTAGGAAGTAAAAACCACGGGACTGATTTCGGAGTCCAACCAAATATTCACTATCAGAAGATGGGTTACAAAACTATTCTCTAGATAAAACTAGAGCATACGCCACAAGAAGTATGACAACTTCATACACAACCCAATACACAAGATAATGAACCGAAATCAGAAAACTCACTGAAGTATCCCCAAAACGCAGTTAGAAGAAGATGCTCGAAAAACACACTTAGATGACTCCAAATCAAAAACCCTATGGACAGATTGTAGAGGACAAGTAGACGAGCCTTCTCACCAAAATTGAAGCTGATCGGACAACCAGAGACAGTCCGATTGAAAGCACAAAGTTCCGCCTCGGATCACCTTTTTCTCTCAAAAATTGCGCTATAGAATATGATGCTCATCTCAGAAAGACACTGTATAAATATATATTTATACATAAACCAAAATCCTATGTGTTATCCAAATTGGGCTTAGCCCATATGATAATTGGACTCCCACATAGGAAGAGCCCAACAAGATATATCAATTTTTTCTTCTAAAACCGAGAGCTTTAAGAGTAATGCTCTACTTGGCATGCCAAACACGAGGACTTTGCTTTGAATCATAAATTGATTATGAAGTCGACAAACAAAATTTGAGTTTTCACTTTGAGCATATCTAGAAGGAAGTTTCATAAACATTTCTTTGTCAATATCACCATGAAAGGATTTTTTTACATCTATATGAAATATAGACCCCTTGTTAATGATAACCACATATAAAAGAGCTTGTATTGTTTTTATCTTGGTAACGAGAAAAATATCATTGTAATCAACATCAGAGTTCTTAGTGAAACCTTAAACAAATATATGTACTTTATTTTGCTAAGAATAAAATTATAATGACGTGTGAGACAACAATACCATAAAATATGCACAATAAATGAAGAAGAAATAACCTGAAATCTCTTGATAACCTTAGAATTATCGAAAAAAAGTAGAGTCCATTCAAATAAACTTTTTCACTAATAATTTCCTCGGTGACAAGGTCCTCAAATATAACTTTATAGAGAGTAAATATAACTTCACAAATGAGAACTGATGTTAGTTTGCGAACAAAAAGAAAGTAAATGGAAAACATATAAAACCTCACGCTCTATAGTATACGAAACAAGTTTAATTATGACCATACCCGTTACATCGACACTTTTCCCATTTTATACAGAGACTAAATATTGGGTAGAAAAACAATGAAAGTTGTAAAAGGGGATTAATTTTTGTGACATATGATTTGTGGAACTTAAATAAAAAATATGTACATCATGCAAACTATTAATCTCTATTGCAGTAAAAAAATAATCAAAATACCTTGGTTACTGTCATAATTTGCATAAGTTAAATTACAACAAAATCAAGAGGAAGTGAAACTATTTGGTTTTATTCTTGATTAACAATTCTTCCATGATATGTCCTTTCATCATGCTTTTGTGGTAAATAATTTCCAAAGTTATTAAATAAAGTAGTAGGATTATAAGTAAAAGGCTTAATGGAGTGCGTAGCTATATGAGCCATATAATCACAAAGTCGTTAGGGTCTGTTTTTAGAGTTAATGAGAGAAATATAATGATTTTGTGAATTAGTTTAGGTTTTGTTTTCATAGGAACTAGGCTAAAATGAGACCCCGTTTTGTTATAACAAGACCTCGGTTAGATTAAGACCCATTTTTTGTTAGAACAAGACTCTATCATTTAAGTTTTTGTAAGGTAAGATTATTTTAGACAACTTAACTTTTGGGGAAAAAAATGGATGAAAGTCTTGTTCTAACAAATCAGGGTCTTATTTTAGCATAACCCATTTTTAATTATAAAAAACTTCATAACTCTGTGAGAATCTTGTGATTTATCATAAAATGCACCATTGTTTTTATCAATTTTATTTTATGTATCCTTGTGCAAACAACAAAATATTTACATAAAGAGAAAGAGGAAAGAGAAAGAGAAAATTAATATTTTGGATAACGATATTTTTAAATTAATTAAAAAAATTGATTTATTAAGTGATTAATTTTTTTTAAAACTTTTGGATAAAAGATCCAACAAGAGAAACATGAGATATAACCTGCCCACAATACTATACGAAGACATTTTATTAGCTTTAATAATTATAAGATTTGAATTAACAATATTTAAAAGATTTTGGGTTGAAAAATAGACTTTGTCATTTATTTTATTAGTTAAAAATGAGTGAAGTATGTTTTTAAAGTTATTTATCATTCATATGAGGATTAAATCAGTGAATAGTCATTCCACTATCTCATTTTTATCATTTAGTCCATCGACTTCAAAATCATCAGTGAAGATCTTTGGACTTGATTTTTTTTATAAATTTAGTCTCTTACTTGTAAAAATTTTAAATGTAGTCCCTCGACTTGGCAAAATCTATAAATTTAATCCATGACACCAAGAAAAAGGTCACTCATCATGGACTAAATTTATAGAGTTTTCTAAGTGGAGAGATTCACCAAAGGTTTCTACAACATATAGTTAAATGTTTTTTTTATTTATATACTTAATTGCTTTGTTAATTTATCATTACTGCCCTCGTATATATAATTACCTGTTTATTTTTTAAAAATTCATTAAATTTTATTTGATTTATAAATATAGACCAAACAAGTGGGTGTTATAATCCTTCGTGTTAATTATCGATAGAGATCTCAATACGTTTATATTAAAAAATTCGATCGTAAAGATAAAAAAAACTTATTGTCCAATGGAAATAACAAAATAAAAAAGTGTATAAAATGAACAAGTGGGTATTATAATTATTTGGATTAATTATTGATAGATATATGAACACATTTATATTAAAAATCCGACCATCCAAAGATAAAAAAAAAACTTATTGTCCAATGGAATTAACAAAATAAAAAAGGGTAAAAGGATGAAAAAAGACAATATTTAGTGTGTTACATCCACAGAATACAGACAATCTCTTTTATTAAACAAGCGGATTACAAAATGACTCTCCAAATACAAAAGGCTCAATCACTATTTACAAAGATAATGTGATTCACAGAACTCTCTATTTAATGTCTATATCTCATCTCACTTTTCTCTCTAAAAGACCTAAACTTTTTTTAACTTAGAAAGAATATAAACTCGTCTCACAAGTTAATTTGTCTCTCACGTCATTGTGGTCACTACCCTTAACTTTATCTATCTTCTTCTTTTTAGGTTAGGAAAAATCCTAATTCTTTTAGAAATACTCCAGATTAAATCCCATTAAACAACGACTACAACCTCCAAGTATAGAAGATTCACAAATGATAATTAAAGATAAACATTAATAAAAATACTCATAGATTACTAAAACAACCCAAATACTAATATTAAAGTAATGCAGTAATCAAGCCCTTTTATTTTTCTTCTTCAGTGATTGGCTTATAACACCTTTAATTAGTCGCTTAAATAATAATAATAATAATAATAATAATAATAATAATAATAATAATAATATGCTTTGCTTTTGATCTCACCTCCACATTATTAAAATCACAACCTAACCACTTGAATTCACCCAACAATTTTAGTTTAGCCCATTAAATGCATTTTTTGAATTGTTTGGGTCTAAGTCTTGTCAACTACATCTCCACTGGTATGATCAACATATCCATCTCTTTCGTTTGTATCATTGTCCCTCTTTTGAAAATGATTTGTCCTCAAATCAGCACTTACGTTAAAGAAGACAAATCAACAACATTAAAGCTTGCACTAACATTATACTTTAAGTCACGTTTGTAGGCATTATCATTGACACACTCTAGGATTTGAAATGGTCCCCCCCCCTCGAGGGAGGAGTTTTTAAAACACCACTTTCTTACATCCTTTGTTAGCTTGATCAACATATTTTTTAGTCTTTATTTAAATGTTCATTTGTGCATCTCTATGAATCAATTTGACAAATTATTATTTTTCTTCACCAATATCCACACGTTCATTTAAGGGTAAATGAGTTAAATCTAAAGAAAATAATAGGTCCGTAAAATATTTCAAAAGAGGAATACTTATATGCATAATGTATACTTCTATTGTAAGAAAATTCAACATGTGGTAAACAATCTTCCCATGTTTTCAAGCTTTTCTCTATAACAACATGTAACAAAGAACTTAAAGTTCTATTCACTACTTTAGTTTGGCCATCCGTTTGTAGATGACAGGTAGTAGAAAACAACAACTTCGTTCCCGTTTTCCGCCATAAAGTCTTCCAAAAGTTACTAAAAACACTCATTCTCTACCATAGAGAATGGTCTTAGGTATGCCATGTAACCTAACAAACTTTTTGAAAAACAAATTAGCTACATGTTTTGCATAATCAGTTTTATGACATGCTATGATTGTAAATGTTTAATCATGTCTTCATAATTCTAAAAAGAGTAAGGGCTACTCATTTATACATAAGTGTAATCCAATGCAACTTAAAACTCATAAAAGAACCCCCCATATTCGAACGGATGTTCTAACAAAAATAAAAATATGACGTGTTAGATGTACTATTTTTAACTTCGGCAAAATAACGTTGTGTTCCTAAAACATGTTTTAGTCAGGTGAAGTATTTTTTACGAGGCATGAACATGGTCAGAATGAACCAACTGGGAGATGTCATCGAATTTTCGTTCAATAAGAGTAAGCAGGGCTTATCAAAGACAACACTAATGTATCCCAAAGGCACATCGCGTTATATTTCGGCATAAAGAACAATTGGTCTTAAGCAACACAATATATAAACAGTTTTGGTTGTCCCGACAAAGTAAAGATAACCAGTGATTCAAATAATCTACAAATCTTAGTCATTCTTTGACTACATTGCGAGGACTATGTATGCTAATAATAATGGTAGATTTGGTCCAACTCAATTATCCGGATCGTTAAATTTTTGGAATCAAATCGGTTTGTTAAATTTTCGATTTTATTTAACTCGGTTTCTAGTCGATCTGGTTTTGATTTGATTTCGGTTCGGTTTGGCTTCCATTCGATCTGATTTTGATATGGTTTAATTTATTTTTTTTTAAATAAATTTAATTATAATTTGACTTATAAATTTTTTATTTCAATAAATTATATAAATTAAATTTAGAAGTCAATTTTTTAATTTTTTTTTGATGATATACAATATAAAAATATAAATTAAAAAAACAATCAACTTATAATAGCTTATCGTTCGATTTTATTAGTTTTACCAATTTATCGGTTTAATTCTTCATGATTTTATACTCGGTTATTGGTTTGCTTCCGTATCGAAGATACAACTTCCCTTTATTTCAAGTCAATTTATTAGTAAATTAATTTTGTTAATGTACTAATTTTATCGGTTTTTTTTCCAAAAAGAACCCGCAGCCACTACTTAACAAGTGCGTACAGGGTAAACCTCAGTCTGATGCAATAGCCTGCAAACCAATGCCAGAAGGTAAACTACGCAAAGTGACAGACATCCAAAAAAAACAGTAAAAAAAAACATACGTAGAGAAACTCGAACTCATCGCATTTAATCACAACCATATCTTAATCAATCAAATCGGCTACCCTTTTAGAAACAACTTTATCTTTTTATAACTTTATCGGTTTGATTCGATATTGATTTTATGGATCTCCTTTTAAATATCGATCCCCATTTTTACAGAAAAACGTTTCGATTTCTTACTTATTCTTAAGAAGAGCACTAATGATAAGGTCTCTTTTGAATTTGTTAATTCGTTAGCCTTCGCGTTGACTGTTTACTTGACTCGTCTGAGAAGTGGATCCCTTTTTAATCTACGGCATTAACTGCATATCGAGCGGTGAGAATAGAGGAGAGGACCATCTCATGTGACTCAAAATACTAACATAAATTTAAATCGCAAAATCAAAATAGAACTGCTTTTTCATGACATTAAATACGTTCACAGTACCTTTTTGACGTCCTCTTATTTTGGCTTTAATTTATGAGCTAGCAGTTTGTTTTGCATTCACTTATTTATTGGTCAAATTTTCACCAATCATGTTGACTAACTATAACAACGATTAAAATCAAATAATAATAAAAAATTGAATTTCAGACAGAACCATATTTAATATAATTTTACTTGTAGTTTGCGAGAGAAAAATATATATAAATACAAAAGCCGAGTTCGATACTGCAGTTGATATAGAAAATAAATATAAACTCGGTTGCGAATTTAGTGTCGGCAGGAAGGATAATATACTTTTATTGTTTTGAAAAGTAGCCATCGTAAAATGAATAGCGACAAATTAATAATATTAATATAGTATTTTTATTTTATTTTATTTAAAAAGATCCACATCAATATATTTTCTGAGTAGATTTTAAGATGGGATTTTGTTTTCTTTTGTTTGGAGTGTTATTTATTAAAATTGACACGTGAATTTAGGTATTAGAGAAGGTTACGTTTATAGAGAGTCGGTCCAAAAGATACTTAAAAAGTAAGATGAACACAGTTAGTTGATCTCAGCTTTTCAGACCACAATGTGAACTCTCTTAATCTACATAAACACTTATACCACTCTTACTAGTACTACCGAGTGTCGTAATCTCTTAAAATGAATACTGATGAGGGAAGACTTAATTAGGTCAAGATTTTTTTTTCTAAATTGAAGCATGTATGAAAGCCATGACAAATTGTTTTTGGAGTAAATGTTAAGAAAGTGTGTTTTACCTAATGAAACTTTTAAAGATTGATCATATATGTTGGTGGTGGGGTAAAATTTGGTTATATGAGTTTAAAAAATAAAATTATTATATAAATATTAAAATAATTTATTTTATATAATATCCATAAATATAGATATTTAATAAGTTTTTCATTACTAGATTGATAGATTATTAACAAATATTCCGATAAGAGTAATCGTTAGGGATCAATTCTGGTATTGTTTGGTCCGGTCTGAACCGATCCTTCTTAGTCGTGTTCTGTCTGTCCGAACATAGAATGGGTCGAATTCGGGTTTAGAAATTGTAACGGTAATTGTGTCGGGTCGGGTTCGGATTTCTAATTTATCTGATCCGTTCCAATCCGAAAATCATAAAATATATATATAAAAAATAGTATTTATATATATAATAAAAATAAATTAATATTTAAATAAATTAATATATTTAAAATAAATTAAAAAGATATAAAAATATATTAAAATTAATGTTTGCGGGTCGAAACAGGTTGATCGACGGACATAAACGGACGGACTCCGGTCTGAAAATATAAACTCGAGCGTTGGTCGGATCAGATTCAGGTTCAAGTTTGTAAAGGGCGGGTTCAAACATGATAAATTTGATAGACTAGTAATTACTAAATCATGCGAGACCATGCATGATCAAATTGAGAGATCGAACATTATTAAATCATGCTAATGTTGAGAGACCAAACATTATTAAATTATGCGAGACCATACATGATGAGAATTGATAGATACGAGACCATGCATAATGAACGAGTGATGTTAGACATGTACTACTTGATGATAAAGATGCGATACCATGATTACTCTGTCTAGCTAAAATAAAAAATACATATCATCAATGGATTTAATTTCGTTCCTCTTAAAAAAATAATACCTAGTCTCGCATGATTTATCATATATAGTCTCGCATAATGTAATAATGATTGGTCTCTCAACTTTATTATGTCTGGTCTCACATGATTTATTATGCTTGATCTTGCATGTTTTTTTTATGTCTAGTCTAACATATTTTATGTGTGATTAAACATGTTTTTTTATGTTTGGTCTCACATGTTTTCTCGTAATGTTTTTTAAAATATCATCAATAGATCTAGTTAAGTTCATCTTAAAAAACAAAGCTTATGATACTTCTATATATTGTTTTCTGAGATATGGTTTGAAAGATATAAACGTTTTAAAAACTAAAATAAAAATAAAAAGTAAGTAACAAAGAAAAGTATTGGTTCAAAGAAGACGAAATGGTTACGCGGCTCATGATGAAACATATATATTTGAAGTATTATCAGAAAATTGGCTATCTAGACTGAGTTAATTATATAAAATGGATATTAAATAGGTAATAGTGAAAAATTTAAGCATTAGATGGTAGTTCACTTTGGTGTTGGATATCTTTGATGACATTATCCTCTCTCTCTCTCTCTCTCTCTCTATATATATATATATATATATATATATATATATATATATATATATATATATATATATATATATATATATATATATATTATTTTAAAATTTAGTTTGTTTCATTAAGCTTTTTGTATATAATATTAATATTATTTTTCAAATCATAGTTTAATGGATTTATCTTCTAACGGGTCGGATAGGGTTGAACAAATTTTATCTTTATCGGTAACCGGTATAATTCTTGTGCGAGAAACGATGGACGATTAAAATTTGTAAAACATCTGAGACGTTTGTTATTTTTTTTAAAAGTGTCAAGTTTGTTTGTACATTTTTTGGCTAGATTCAAATGCTATTGGTTCTTGACTAGATATTGAACCGCACCACAACTATTAACAGACAGATTCGTAAGAGTCTTGATATACGCACGTATACAAGATTATGTAGTTTTAGATGATTATTGGCCACGAATTCCATGACTGTATAAGTTTTAATCTATATTTTTACTTCACGATGAACAAAAAATGTAATATTTTTGAAGACCTTCGAGTATATAATAAACTGGAAGAAAGAATTCGTATAAGTCTTTGACAACTAAAAGACTAAGGTAAAAAACAGGAAGTGACTTTTCTCTCGTACTTAGACTTTAAAAAATAAATTACCCACCCTTGTACTTATTTGATTGTGAGCTTGCTACTAGACATGGTTTATATTTGTAACTAGAATTATTATTTATTCTAACTGTTGCAGAGGAGAAAGTACCAGATGTTAAATATCATTATGCTGAGTTGGTTAGGGAAGTCACCCAATGAAGTTACTCGTATAAATCCTTACTGTTGCTTGAAAAAAAAAATCGTGGCCTATGACCCCATGTTTATGCCACATATAGATTTTCAAATTATAAGTATCACTCATGAGCCAAAGATGAAGAGGAATAGACTCATTTCAAATTACTTCCAATGTTGATGTTTCCTTCAAAAATGAAAAAGAAGATGATACTTCAGAAATATAGGTTGTAGTCAAGCAGTATCTAGGCAGAAAGATCTTGTGACGTCTGTGGTGGTGAAAACTAAGCCATCCAAATGTGTTCATATGAAAGTTATAGTTAGTAGAGTTGATAAAAGCAGCATGAGGGGAAAAGGTGAAAGTCTATAAAAGCGCATCCTCTACGAAGTATGTCTAAACACATGTTACTGGGTCTGTAGGTCCAAACGCTCTTAAAGCTAATATTTATTTATAATATGTTCTAAAAAATAGCATGAAATCTAATAGAGCTAGACATGCACACCCAGCGTGAAATTATACAATTTTTTTATCAGTATTCATTCTTTTAGATGTATGTGTCCCATATATAGTTTTCATCGTATTTATTTATAAATTATCACATTTTATCCGTGAACAAACACAAGTCTACTAAAATTTAAAAGTATAATACAAAAAAAGTGAGAACATGAATATGGTGGTAACCATTGTGACGAACTCGTATCATGTTTAGAAAATTGAGAATATAAATGTGGTTGCAATTATCCTTAGAGATTCTTCTATTACCTCAACCATAATAGCTATTATTTTAATGTTTGTTCTAAATCATTTGGTTTCCATTGGTTTGTGGAGTTCCAACCTAATCAAAAAACCCGTAAAAGTTATTATATTCTCCATATTTTACCAAAATAAAGTTTAAAGCACACAATTAATGTATTTTTCTGTAATTTCAACGTGATGTTCAATTATTTGATCACATTGAAATATGTTTATTTTACTGCATACCTCATTGATAAAATTATCAGTGTTAAATGATTTATCAAACATTGTCTATTCCCGCAAGACGTTATTGTTTGTTAAAATATATCAAGGGTTATTCTCTTTTTTTATAACAAAACATGAATAGTTAAAATGCATTTAATGTTGGAAGGTTATTTAAATCACCAATTAACAACTTAAATAACCTTAACCATAACCTACCTTTAGCCCTATATGCTTTTAGTATACTTTTTTAGTTTTATCAACCTGTTTAATCACATCATTCTTTGTTGTCTCTAAGATTTTCTAATTTTTTAATACTCAATAATCTTTCAAGACCTTTTCATTTACCGTTAGCAACTTGCATACAACCCGTTCAACCCTCATTTTCGTTGGTACCTTCTCATCCATTTTAAGATGATTTTTTTGTTATTATTATGTTTCAAACCTTGTTCATCATTTTACTATTGACAACTAAATCATTATTTATTGTATTATTTTCCACCATATCATAGGGAAGAGAAATACTTTATAAACAACATTTATATTCGTTGATAATAACAATTGTAAGTTATTCTCTAAATCAAAAACACTTAAGGGTGAAATAACGGATGAAGATGTAACCCTCATCTCTAATAAGAAATAATAAAGAATCGCTCAGTATTGTTTCTCAATTATTTATTCAACCATTTTATTAGAATTTGCATTGAACTCTTATATGTAGATAAAATAAAATAACAAGCAAACAGTTAGTCGTTGGTGCCCTAATTAGTGATCATCATGTATAATTTATTTATAACATACAAGTTCAAGTGTATATTGATGACAATAAATTTAAAATAGATAAATGACCAAAATTAGAACCTAAATCAATTAAGTTCCATAAACTTACGAGATCTCAGTGGTTGACGAGTGAATAACACCATTAACGTTGCACATCCAATTTTTTGTTTTCTAAACACAAACCGTTCCTTTAAAAGGTCAAGAACTTATGATCTGATATAGTATTACAACACATGGACAATGCATCTCAACTTGCACACGCTTCATATACCATATATGAAACGTTTGACTCTACATAACTAGTCGTCACAACATACGATATAATAATTTTCCATTTATTTGATAATAATTCAGCTTTCATTTGGTACTGTTCGATAGGTAATATCCTAAAATATGTTAACAATCAATGGACATAAGGGTATTTTCGACCAAATAACAAGTATAGTTAAAGAAGAAAACCTTCATATATTTTTGTGTTATTATGTTTGTCCATCTTTTAAATACCTTAATGATACCCCTTTCACAATTTTTATATTTATATGAAGTCTATCTCATAAGTCTTATACTCTCTATATTTTATAGTTTCCATAACAAGATGCCTTAAATGGGTTCCCTATTTTGTTAAAAAAATTAATTTTATTATGTTTATGTTTCTTTGGCCTCGAACATCTTCATCATTAGAGTATTTCATTTTTATTTTTTTATCCGACAATCTTTAACCAAATATAATAGCAATTATTGTTTTTCTTAAAATATATAATGTTCCCTCTCGAGTCGGTTGTTACGATGCATTTACAACGTGAAATTATAAAACATTTTTATAAAATAACCCATCAAATATGAATTATTAGTTATGGTTAACTTCACAACACTTACTTGTTCTGATGATTTATCATCACTAATAAATATGAGATACTATTTGAAGATCTACCCCCACTTAACTCAAATTATTAAATGTAATTATAAACTCAATAAAAGTTAACAAAATAAACTCAAGTCCATAATTTTAACTCAGAAGTAAGGTTTGAGCCTACATAGTACTTATAATCCAATAACAGTTTAACAAATTAAATCGCTTAGTAAAAATTCAAAGAGAACTTAATAATAAATCATGTTAGAGATATTTTATATAAGCTAAAGTAAATCAATTTAAGTTGATTAAATCAAGATCTAAAAATTGTACATTGCCACATTTATAGTGGTTATCTGATTTGAAATTGGTCGACTAATGTTTTGTCTACTATTATTCAAATAAATCGTTTGACTTCCAATATTTATATTTGTTTTATGTTATTTTATTATCAACTCAAGCAACATAATACAATCATGCATATATTGTATATGCCTTAACTCTTAACATTAACTGTCTCATATACCTATGATTGAGAAGCGATACTCGAGTCATACCACTTAATAGTTTTCAATCTTCGATACATGAGATCTTCTTATGTTTTTATAACATAACTAATTGAATGAATACTGGTTATTTTTCAAATCTCATTGTTCAATCTGACCATAAAGAGTTTGGCTATTTCACCTTCTTTAGAATGATACCTATAGTACATTGTCGATTGTGAGCAAATAAATGAAGAATGATTATGTTGTACGATATGTTTAGGTATATGACATGTCAAAATTTTCCGTATATGACATGATATACACCAAATCATAAGAAAAGTTAAAGAGTGTTTGGCCTCGAACCGCATCATACCTTGAACAATATCATGTCTCGAAATAAATAAGACTTTTAGACACACCATGCCACTTGAACCATCTTAGCTCTTCCAATCCTATGACAACTTATATGCTTAAGCATAAGATAACAAATATTAATTTACTAATGGTCAATCCATAATTTTTAATAAATTTAAACTCCTAAAAATAAGACACACAGTCAGATCTTTCATGTCAATTTGTTTATAATTATTTTTTAAATAATATTCATAAATTCTTAGTATTAATGGTACAAATTATGTCATGCCATACAATACTGAAAATACTAATTTAGGAAAATAAAATTGTGATATATACAATATAAATAACATCCAACTCATATTTTAATGAGGGTCAGATACGAAAAAACTATTATATCATTGACGGGATGTTTGTTTGAGCCAATATACTTATTATTTAGATAATAATATATCGTCGACTTTGAATCACTGGACACGAACGTTTTAGGTTGTACCACTTTAAATCCTTGATTTTTTCGTTGAAAAATAACTTCCTACTACTATTTGGAAAAAATGAAGATAAATTATATAACTAAAGTCATAAGTGTCCTTACAAAACCATTTGAAATATTTAGAGAAAGTCTTCATAAATAGTCAATCCCGTGAAAATAAGTAAATGTTTTAGATACAAGATGCAAGTTATATATTTTAACATTATCTTTCGAATAATGTTTATTTTTAAAATATTAATTTTCAACCAAACAGTTTTTTATCTTACAGTTTTTGAAAAAAAATCAAAACTTAGTGATCTTGATTTATTCTTATTTTTCAAAGTCTTTATAAGTTGGCAAAAGTTATAACTTGTTATGTTATCGTAATAGTTGATTGGATGTCAAAGTATTAGAATGACATAACAAGTTATAAATATATTTCATAGACGAATAAGTTGACAAAAAATTATGATTAGTCACCGGTATCGGGCACGTGTATCATAATTGGATGTCTGTTAAGATGAGTTTTTGTTATTGTTATGTTTCAACCCTTGTTCATCATTTTACTATTGACAACTAAATCATTATCTATTGTATTATTTTCCACCATATCATAGGAAAGAGAAATACTTTATCTAAAACGTCTATTCGTTGATAATAACAGTTGTAAGTTATTTGGTATATATTTTCTCTATAGTTTTGATTGTTTAAAAATCCAAATCAAGAACACTTAAGGGTTAAATAACGGATGATGATGTAACCCTCATCTCTAATAAGATATAATAAAGAATCGCTCAATATTGTTTCTCAATTATTTATTAAACCATTTTATTAGAATTTGCATTGAACTCTTATATGTAGATAAAACAAAATAGCAAGCAAACAATTAGTCGTTGTTGCCCTAATTAGTGATCATCATGTATAATTTATTTATAACAGACAAGTTCAAGTGTATATTGATGACAATAAATTTAAAATAGATAAATGACCAAACTTAGAACCTAAATCAATTAAGTTCCATAAACTTACGAGATCTCATTGGTTGGCGGGTGAATAACACCATTAACGTTGCACATCGAATATTTTGTTTTCTAAACACAACTTTTCCTTCGAAGGGCCAAGAAGTTATGATCTGATATCATTTTATTCTATTTATTTAGAATTATATAGTATTACAACACATATAAGAAAAGTTAAAGAGTGTTTGGCCTCGAACCGCATCATACCTTGAACAATATCATGTCTCGAAATAAATCAGACTTTTAGACACACCATGTCACTTGAACCATCTTAGCCCTTCCAATCCTATGACAAGTTATATGTTTAAGCATAATATGATAAATATTAATTTACTAATGGTCAATCCATTATTTTACTACTGGTCATCTACCACCGTCGTCCGTAGTATCTCGAGAAAATTTGTCAATATATTAAACTTTATCAATAATATCTCAAGATAATTTTTAATAAATTTAAACTCCTAAAAATAAGACACACCGTCAGATCTTTCATGTCAATTTTTTTATAGTTTTTTGAATAGTATTCATTAAATTCTTAATATTAGTGGTACAAATTATATCATGCCATACAATACTGAAAATACTAGTTTAGGAAACTAAAATTTTGATATATATATATATATAATATAAATAACATCCAACTCATATTTTAATGAGGGTTAGATATAAAAAAACTATTGTATCGTTGACGAGATTTTTGTTTGAGCCAATATACTTATTATTTAAATAATAATATATCGTCGACTTTGAATCGCTAGACACAAACGTTTTAGGCTGTGCCACTTTAAATCCTTGATTTTCTTCATTGAAAAATAACTTCCTACTACTATTTGGACAAAATTAAGGTAAATTGTATAACTAAAGTCATGAGTGTCCTTACAAAACTATTTGAAATATTTAGAGAAAGTCTCCATAAATAACCAATCCCGTGAAAATAAGTAAATGTTTTAGATACAAGATGCATGTTATATATTTTAACATTATCTTTCGAACAATGTTTATTTTTAACATATTAATTTTCAACCAATCGGTTTTTTTATCTTACAGTTATTGCAAAAAAAATCAAAACTTAGTGATCTTGATTTATTCTTATTTTTCAAAGTCTTTATAAGTTGGTAAAAGTTATAACTTGTTATGTTATTGTAATAGTTGATTGGATGTCAAAGTATTAGAATGACATAACAAGTTACAAATATATTTCATAAATTTCTAGACGAATAAGTTGACAAAGAACTATGATTAGTCACCGGTATCGGTCACGTGTATCATAAAAATTATTGGTGTTACTTTTGTATCAAAACGATCACTTTTGTTGCCTTTGTAGCCATTTTTTGGTTTTTTTATTACATTTGTGGTTACCGCGAGTGACCTTAGATGTAAAATAGCAAAAAATTGTTGTTTTAATACAAATGTAACAGTAGTGACTTTTTATATACACGTGACAAACTCTGGTGACTAATCATGGCTTTTACCATGAATAAGTTCAATAAGTTACACCTCTTTATGTGCATTGAATTTATTTTGTTTTATTTTTTTATAAAATATTTAGCGCGTATCTAAAATTTGGACTAATTAAGTGGCCTGCTTTGTCAATCTTTTTACTTAGAACTATGACCTAAACTTTTATAAAAAACTTATACTAGATTTTCAAATTTTTATTTAAGTTTTGAGATATCTATTTATGTTGGTTCATTGTAAATATAGATATATTCCATCATAAAGTTTATTTTTAAAAGTGTATCATGAAAACACAAATGGTTATCTTTATATCAATCGAACAAGTATTTGTATACAAAAAAACTAAGCCAAATTTTAAACATATCATAAAATTTATCTTACTATATTGTTTCTCATGTTTTAAATTCGTCATAATCATTTTTAAATTATTTAGGATGTTTGAAATGGAAGAAATTTCTCTATTTGGATTTGTATTAAGAAACATTCACCACGTTGGCATTTTTAGTATTCTTGCCAAATATCTCTTCCCAGTGTACATATTTTAAAATGAGCTCATGATGCTTAATTTCTTAGTTGAGAGCCACTGAAAATATCAAACAAACTCAATTAAATTAAAAGATACATGGAGACAAAACTCATAATGACATATTCATGGAGATCAAAAATGATAATTAAGTAATTAATCTCACACTATTTTGGACTTTTAAAAACAAATCAATATAGGTAATAACATTTTTAACGAATTATGTGTTTTTAAGGCAAATAACTCTAGTACACATGAGAAATTTATTATTAATATTATTTATTTCGAATTTTTTTAGTTATTCATATAAGTTATTTATCATAGTCCTTAACAAAATACTTTTGAGCCATGACACTACACACTGAATGTAGAAACATTTTTTAGAGATTCAATGTTGGTCATTATCATATATGAAAGCAAAAGAATCTTTTGGGCCAATTATCCTACTTGATGAAACCAAATAAGATAATTCAACATTAAACTTTGAATTTTACACAACTATATACCGTCTAATGTTATACTTATATCATATACGAGTGTTCACATGTGACATGTGTAAGCATAATAGTTTTTAAGATAAACTTATGTAAATAATTAATCACATGATAAACGTTCCAACATAATCCATGAATAACGTGCCAATATATATCATTATGGCGGTTTATTTTGTTCATTAACCCATATCAAATATTTTGACATCTAGATTTTTACCTATGACTTGTGCAAATATAATCACCTTATTGTGCTGAAAATACTAAGAAAAACTATTGAGATCAAGACGCTAACATGGATCAGTTTGACAATATTAATAGATTTTACATCGCATTGATGTCCCAAGTATAACAAAGTACATAAAAAGTTTGAGAAACAATTTATAAGCGTATATATTTGGGGTTTTTAGTTATTATTTGAAATTTATTTTTATTTGCAATATTTAAAGTACCTCATCGTGAAACTTCTAGATGAAACAATCATCAATACAAATATTACGTAGATCATTATGATTTTGGGATAATATATATATATATATATATATCTTTGTATATTGCAGGTTGCATTTGTCGCACCTACTAGGCATATGTTATGTGTGATATAAATTTTGGACGATATATTTTTCCTGAAAGAATTACAATATTAAAGTTTCTAAGAAAAAATATATGAAGAATTGTTTTTTTTACGAATTCTAAAACAAAACTCATACTAAATAGAAACCTATTAGTTTCATTTGCTCATAAACATCCCAATCCCAATAGCTAGTTCGGGCCAAAACTTTAACTTAAAAATATGGTATCTCGTAACCATAATATTGTTTCTTGAACATTGAGAAGTCTGATTAGGTATACCGTTATTTGTTTGATTAATTTTTTACTCTTGAACCTTAGTATTGCTTCTTGAGTATTGAGAAGTATGATCATCATTTTTTAGACAACACACAAACTATCTTTATATTTTATATGAATGAATCATATAAGATGAAATTTGGATATTTGAGCATTACAAATTAGATCTAAAGTCTAAATAGAGAAATAAATACGAAGATAATATCGGTTTTTTAAAAAATCTAAAAAATAAAAAAATATATACATTATATTTATAATTTGTTTTGTACTTATAATACCATATTGGATGATTATTGTTAAAACCTTAACCCAAACACGTAATGTCGTGTAATTTATTGTTCTCGTGGAATCCGCTATAGGTATTAATCTATGGTTTGACCATTTACAAAAGTAAAAGACCAACTTCATATCTACACAATGAAATTTATTTATCTAATTTATTATTTATACTTGAGCCTTAGCGATTATCATTATTTTTTTAGTACCGTGAAGTCGATATAATACATATCATATTTTTTTATCTTATATATAAATGAATCATAAATATGATCTTTAGATATGTCACCATTTAAATCTTGAGTTTTCAATATTAAAAAGATTTTTTTAATATTTGTTTTTAAAATTTGAAATAAAATAATTATAATTATTGTTGTTTTATATATTTTTTTTATTTAATAAAGTGAGTGGATTAATTTTGTTATAAATCTTGACTTAAACATGCGATGTGGTGGTATACTCGTATATTATAATAATATAATATTTAAACCTACTCATATATAGTTCAATCACTCACAAAACCAATTAACTCAATCGATATTTATAAAATATAATTTTAGATTCTAGACTTTAAAATTTGGAATCACGCAGTTTTCCTTAAATATTTGTGGTCCCAAATAAGAAATAAAAATAATTCTATCTGGTACAACTTGATCCAGTCCGAGAAAATCAAAAATAAAAATTTATGGGATTTAGTCAGGGCTCGTCACCTTCATAGACTTGTATAAAAAATTACATCTTAGGCATTTGGCTAGAAATATGTACAAGGCATCGATCGATAATGGGGAGACTACCTTTTTTGGTAAGACCCTTGGCTTCTCTCCACTTTTTAGTAATCCACTACGGGTAATGTATCATCCACAACTTAAGACTTGGTAAGAATCTAAATTTCTAGACATAATTCAGGATGGGTTATGTAATTGACCATCTCATATTAGATCTCCAAGCATTATGAACCACATCAACTTCCATCAGATCAACAAACTCATTCACCTCCTCCATCCTCTTAGTATCTTATGCAACGATGTCCATTATTGGACCGACAATAGTAGAATCACAAATTTTACCATCAAGTACACTTACAACGTCATTCGCATGTCCACCCATTGTGTCAGGTTTGATGGGTTAGTATGTCATAAGTATAACATTCCTCGCCATTGTCTAATTTTCTATCCATGACAAGCTGTCCACCCATGATAAATTTTTGAGCAGAAGATCAATCTTTCTACCGGACTGTGTCATATTCAATTCTGACTTAGAAACAATTAATCATATCTTTTATGACTATAATTTCACTTAGAGAATATGGACCTCTATCAGCTCCAAATTTTGGTTCTCTTTAGATACAAATTATTGACATGACTGAATTACTGAGATGTCAAACTGCTTTTCCTCTCAAACTGTTCACTTTTGGTGTTCTTGTTTTGGCGTGATTATTTGTGACATTTTGCGGGAGCGAAATGCTAAAAAACTTTGTTCTCCTCTTATCCTTGTCTATGCGGTATCACACTACATGCTTTATGATCTTAGATTTTGGTTTTTTAATACCAAAGTTAATTGATTACTTTAATCCCTATCATTGTTTATAACGTTTTTTTTGTTTGTTTTCAATCACATCTCCTTTTGTGTTTGGTAGTCGTTGAATTTTGGTATAAGATAAGGTTTATGTCACGGCTATTTGATTCATTTTTAATGTGGTCTCATATTATGTTTATTTTGCATATTCATCTTTTTCTTTAACTTGCAACCTATTATAAACTGGTTGAGATATGATCCATATATTTATGATATGTTATTTAATATATATTTTTAACTAAAAGGATTAAAAATTTAATTCATTATTATTAGATAATATAAAATTTATTATATTTAAATTATGTTATAAATAGAAGTATATATTCACAATAATTATAAGACATCAAATAAAGATAAGATGATTTATAGTTAATTATTATATGAACTAACATCTGTATATTATTTCTTAAACCTTACATCATTGTTTTAGACTAAAAAAAGTTTTTTTTATAGGTTTATAATATGGTATCAAATTCTAAGTAAATTCGTTTTGGATATAAGTACAAGTAAACGGAAGGGATTAGTCCATCATCCCCAATGTGATAACATGAACTACTTCTGTATATCTGAGAAGAACCATTGTTTCTTTCCTGAAAATATTTTGGAGGTATGTATATTACACGGGTATCCATTCTTGAACCTATCCCCACAAAACATTCTTAAGAACACAATAAAAAAGCATTGAAATGTTAGAAGATGAGACAAGAGAGGTGGGCACTGGGCAATAACAAAATAAATGTAGGAATCGTGTAGAGTGAGAATTGAACAGAGGAATCTCAGTGAGTGTGTCTGTGATGAGAGACAAAACTATATAGTAAATTAAAAATAAAAATAATAAAGAAAAAAGGTTGGTCAGACTGAGAGATTCAGATCTGATAGCTTGCTTTTCAAGTAGCAGAACGTTCCATCCATGCATATTACTTACGTATGCACGACTGTCCACTGCAATTATTTTTTTGTACCTCTCCTTTAATTTTATTATTATAATAAATTCATTCAATTCCTTTTAATTTCCTACGCATATTATATTATATTATTATACAGCCTTTGGATGATTAAAAACACTGGTGGATAAGTTCATAATTCTAAACCACTGTTGTGTCTTTTTTTTCTTTTCAATATCCACTGTTTTTTGTTCTACTATTAGTGTTTTTATGGTCAAAGCAAAATAACAAAAGAAAAAAGTAGAGCTCATTGAACACTAAGCTAAGGGTTATAGAACTCAAAAGTTTCAGGAAAATAATTCTCCAATTCAAAAAATAATTGAAGAATAGGGTTTTCAAACACTCTCAAACCCTAATTCAAAATTATCATAATGTAACAAAATAAAGCATAGTCAAATCTGTAGATATTTGGATTTATCGGCTTATTTTAAATAAAACCACAAATTTATAAAAAATGCGAAAAAACATGAATATAGTTGTGTTTGGAGTTTTCATCACGTTTTCAACATTAGACAGATTCGTCGAGATATATTTAATTTACAATATCCGAACTTGATATTCGATGGAGCAGCAAAACTCATTTACATTTATTAAAAACCGTTAGGTGGTTGTGGGCTTGTAAAACAAAAACTAATAGAAACGGGTTGTCAACGGTTCCGAAGAACCAGAACCGAATCAATAAGAACCGGATCGAGAACTGTACCAAACTTCAACGGTTTAATTCGCGATTCTATTTTAAAAACCAAAACTAATAAGGAACCGAAATAAGAAAATCGGTTTGGAACCGATAAAATCAAAAAAACTGATAAAATCGATTAAAAACCGAACCGATAACACCAGTAAACCGATAGAACCGATTCGAAACTGAACCGATTCGAAATCAAACCGATAAAGTTGATAAACCAGCAAAACAGATAAGAAATCGAACACAATAAACCGTTATACCCGATCAATTTATTATTGTTATTAATTTTTTATACATTATATTGTCAAAATTAATAGTTAATTACCCATTTTAATGTAAAATCAAAAATTAACTTATAAACTTTTATTTTTATGTTATTTATTTATTTAAAAAAAATTGAAAATTAAATTTTAAATTAATTTAATTTTTTGAAAATGAACCGGACCGGACCAAAACTGGATCGAAACCGAACCGAACCGAACTCGGACCGGAACAAAAACCAAACCCAATCAAACCGAAAACTCAACCGTTCCGTCCCTCCATTTCCAAAATATAGAACCGATAGCTTAGCGGTCCGGTTCCGGCGAGACCAGGACCGAACAGACCGATAAACAGCCCTATTCGTGTCAAGAGCTTTGTTTTAAGCTAAAGAGCTCTTATCTATAAGAGTAGTTTATAAGAACACTAAAACTAGGGTTATGTTAATTTTAAAATAAGAAAGATTTAGAGAAAAAAGTTGCATAAATTACGCTGATCAGGTGCTGCAACAACCAATTAAGAAGGGGTGACGTGGCGAAACAAGAGAAGATCATTGGGTTGGGGTTGGGGTTGCTTGTAAAGATAGGGAAGAGAGGAGTGAGTGAGTGGTCTCTTGTCGTTGCGAAAATGGGAAGATGATGGATCCCACCTCTTGTTCTATCAACGTCGTTGATGCTTTTGAGTTTTGATTACATGTATGATATGATACTACTACTAGTACCATAGTACCATTCAAGTATGAGTAATCATATTAGATTTCATATTTGGGTGTGATAGAAAGAAAATATGAATGATATTTATATAAAATATAGTATGAAAAAGGACATTTTGTTGTTTTTTGATTATTGGTAGAATCCATCACTTGATTTCAAAATCAGATCTTTAAAAAAGGTGAAAGATCCATTATAGAAAAGATAAGTTTGTTTTCTTTCTTAATCTTTTTATTTTGGAATTTAGACTTTTATTCCTTTTAATTTCATAATATTAGTCTAAGTATATATAATAATAGAAATGTTCGTGTGGTTGGTATTGGGTTTAAGTTGGTTTTTTATTTAAATTTGAATTTGTACTTAATGGTAATATATATATATATATATATATATATATATTAATTATTGATTTAAATTGTAATTATTATATAATAAAATATTTTTAAAAATAAGCTTAACGTTTTTTTAAAAATGGTGTATAACTGATATTATATTTTAAAATTATAAATAAAGATAAAAAAAAATTATGATGTTATGACGTAGACCATTCCATAGTTATTTCATTTAATTGAACATCGCCATTGATACCGTTTGTGAATAGAGACTAATATGCATATAATATATTTCTCAAAACCATTAGTTGAAAGCCACTAGTTACTACTTACCTTTTGGATTATGGAGAACCCCCAACAAGTCCAAAGCTCGTGCTGATGTGAAAGTATATCAAGGATCAGGGAGCCTTCTTGATCATACCTCATTGCAGACTCACCTAGAAGAGGAATGTCGAGCTCATGCGATAGAAGTATCAAGACTTTGTGTTCAAACGAAGAGTATGGGACCATAGTCTTCAAGGCTAAAGTCCAAAGTTTAGAAAATTCACATTGATCACGGGTTGTTGGATGCTCAAAACAGAGTATCACAATCACTATGGTTGTATCGGTTCGAACGATCTAAGGGTACTCGAAAAAAAGGGCATCGGTATCGTAACCGTCACCACTCTTCTACTTCATTAAGTGTCAGGTTGATTAACATTGGTTTAGATTTGGAGTCCCCAGAACATACGTGTCAACAAAGATCATGCTCTAGAAGATATGGTATAGCAATGGACCGAAATCGTCAGAATAGATCCCATACTCGATGATCGATAGTGGAGCATCAGCAGGCTCTGACACCAAAAGAACCACTTCAGGTCTGAACCTCAAAGGGTAACTTAGCATGTCCAGCACTCGCCTCAACCTAAGCAAACTCATTTACGACCTCAACAACATTCGTCAAACACAGAATCACAAATTATACTTTGCCCATAATGGTATACCAGTGAGGTGGGTATCAATCACATGTCATACCAAACAAATGCTCACTTCATTGTCGATTACCATCATGTACATTATGTTATGCATTGTCCTTAGCCGTAAGATGCAACATGTTTAACAAGATTTTAACAACCTCATTTGATTCTAAATCTAGATTTAAGAGTGGCATTTGGGCTTAAACAATATTATTCGAATCTTTATGATGAACTTCCTTAACACCTGAATTCTCATTCTAAAGGGTTACTACTACTTTTATAGTCTTAACATGGCCAGATCCCCATTGGTACCTGATATTTTAGATGAATAATAACTTTAAATGACCAATACATGATAGACAAGTACAACAGATCTGAAGATCATGACCATCACATTGAATAATTCAGTATATAAGGCTAAGCTTCAGAACGGATGATCGTTTACTTTCCTAGGATTTGTCTATGATATTCAAGATAAATGCATTTATCGGGGTTCAATCAACTACTTCCTGGGGCAGTATTAAATTTCAAAACATTATCATTTATGTTCACAGACCAATTTTTTGGGAGTAAGATCAACAAGAGGGATGGGATTAAATAATATATTACAAACATGATTCAAATGAAAGCCTCATATATTACACTATATATTTTTTAGAAACAAAGAATAACCTTGAGGATTGTTATGAGACTGTGGCATGTACTTATTTTGGGCAAATGATATTGTCAGAATTGTTGGCAGAATATATGATGAAGAATAAAGCTCAATCATTTAGTGCTCTACTAGCTTGGGTATGGTCTTATATAAAGGTAAATAATACCACGTGTTTTGGATAAGACCAAATCATTAACCTCCTACTCATTTGACCCCATTTTGTCATTAACGATGTTAACTTACCACCCGACCCCTTCTAGTATCTTGTTGCCCTTAACCGATTACTCGGGTAAAGCCGACCACACATGACCTTCTAGGTTGAGGCTCGCAGGACCACCAAGGGAAAACATTCCATCGAGAGAGTTCACTGATCGAAGGTACATATGTGGTTGGATAAAAAATCACACAAAGAATAAGAAGTCTCATAATCCTTATACTATGAATATTATTATGTGAAGCTAACATATATTATATCTATAATATACTATAAATCCAAGGAATTTTTATACTTTTAAACGTCATTATTATGTTCAGACGGAAAAATATTTTCTTAACAAGTTCTTCAAATATCATAATAACATCGATTATTACACTCGATATTGCAAGGTTTTAAGGGGAGAAAGAGGAGGAAAATCCAAAATCTTATATAAGATGGAAAATTGAATAATTCTGTAAATAATAAGGCTTATAAGATTCGTAAGTAAGTTAAGTCTAAACCTAAATTTGAGGTCAGAAGGTCTGAGGCCCCGATATGCCAACCTAGAGAAGAATATGCTATGATCACCTAAGACATCTCATGAAATACTAGTTGAACCTCAAGAGGAGGTCTAACTAGATTTTGGGACCACTAATACCAACAGGAAATTGAGTAGACTTTTGCATCCGAAATTGAGTACCAATACAAAAAGTAGACTTTTGCTCACATTTAACGAGCTCATTAGCCATGAATAATCTTTACTAACCTTGATCTTTGAGGGGTGGTTGGACCTCACTGTGATGATATACTAATGAGTGTTTGTATTATCGAGTTTAAGGTAAGAAGGGTCTTGATCAACACTGGTAGTTTGGCTTATATAATTTTCAAAAGCACACTCGAAAGAATAATGAAACCACCAACCTACCAAATATCTGGTAGGATAATAGCTGATTTCACGGGAGACGATGCCAAACTATTTGGTGAATTAGAGGCTAACATTTACATAGGCAGAGGGGAGTTACAAGAAAACAATGAATATTTTATTTATGGTGGTTGATAGCCATACTGCTGATAATTATATTGTGGGTGACTGGTATGGTATTTGGCTCATTAGGATTATCCATTTTATCAAATCTAGAACATAATAATTCCTCATGAGTAACGAGGTTTGAAACTTCTTTTTCTAGTGAGCAGTCGCAGATTAGCTGATAACCTTAAGCAATTTATCCCCTTCGAAGTTGGTGACCTCAGGTTTACTCTCAAATGCTGCAATACAAGTCAAAATAGTTCAAAACAAGAAGATGAAAATAAACAAGTATAAACTAGGATGAACACACAAAACCTAATTATAATTGTTTACGAATTTATATCAAAACAAAAGGGAATGATGTTGTCACCAACTAGAAAGGATAGTTCTTACTTTCGTCTTGCTATCCACTTCTAGTCACGCGTCTAACCTTCTTTATGCAAACAATCTCCCACTTCCCACCAATAAAAATAAAGTTTTTTTCTATGAATTTGGTACATCTACAACCTCACATTTGTTGGGATTGATCAGATGATAGAAACGAAAATTCTGGCATAGAATTAGTCAATTGACCGGTACTAACTCCCATAACTAGAAAGGGGTCTCAACTAGTCTGAAGGCTATAATTATTTCTATCAAAATTTTCGCAGCGCTTGGTGTCGCCAAGCTGGTGAAAAATACATTAATTCAAATAACCTTATTAATTGTAGGTGCAGATGTATTCAGAATCTCTAATTGATGTGATCCATATATATCATTATCTTTTTCTCTCTAGGTGAGGTAAATGTTTCACCAAACTCAGGTAGCCAAACATTAACTGAATGAGAGATCTCATAATTATGAAATAGTCAATGAAGATAGTTCGAATTAGGATATATGTAGTTGATTTCGAACAAATTTTTATTTTGGGTGAGCCCAATGTCCATGGGAATGGTAGCAAGGGTATCGCAATGATCCGAACTAGATTGTGCATTTTGAACCTTTTACCTTTCCGAAGACGGTAACGTTCTTTGGAATAATAGACTCACTTTGGTGTGTTTTGGCAATGGTGACTTTATTGGGATTGACTTTGAGAAAAACAATTCCATAAGGGATGAGATCATTAGAGCTACGAGCTTCAAACGTATTAACTTTTGAGCGAGGTTCTATAGTGTTCAGGATCCTAGATTTATTTTAAGGGTAGTCGAACCTTTGGTAGATCAAACCGTTTTGCTACGTCAGCTAACTACTTGAAAGCTACTAGCACCTCCGTCATCTAAGAGGGATTTAATAATATTCAAGTCCTCGGTTGAGGATTCCGAGATGAATTCTATCTCATTATCACTATAAAGAGACTTAATTATTTTTATGTACTTATACATTCCCATAACAGCTAAATGTCAACTACAAAAACAACAACGAATTACCTAAGTTGAAAATAAAGTATTGGCATATGACAGCATAAGTCTATGAAAAAATTAAATGATTTGGATTCGTTTAGATAGCTAAATGGGTTAACAAAATCAATCTATGGTGGTGTAACCACAAAATCATTCCCCCAAAAAGGATTTTTATGGCGAAGGCTAAGGCTGAGTTATTAAGAACTAGAATATTATCTTTGAGAAAATCTAAACTAAAAGAATACAAATTTGAAACAAATTCAGCTTTATATGGGCAACATCTAAGTTTGTGTCTCCTTATTTTTAATCATTCCAATGTGTAGAAATCTAAAGAGTTATGCGTTTGTGATACCTAGTCACTTGTAGCACCGTTAACAATCATCGTGTCTGACAAACAACTATTCAACATTAGACACATGTCAACTTTCGATGAGCCTCGATTCCTGAGTAATCAGGTGAACGAGACTATTGCGCTACCTCAAAACTCATATTTCTGGTAAGACGTATCAACCTAAAATCATAATTAGGGTTCAACGACATAGGCTCCAAAACCCACAATATAGATGTGACATCCTCTCCGAGCCATAAAGAAAATACCCAAACCTAGAGGATACGATCGATGTACATACATGTGATTGTCTTCACCGTAGATATAAATCTTGACCACTTCGTATCCAACATAGTCTTTTTCTTAGATAGTTCGGAAATACTAGTAGACTTTTCATAAGAGAATTATTGGCTAGGTCGTCATACCAGAGTTAGACCGGTATTTATTCATAAGCTTATAACAGATGTACTTATTGATCAATTAGTGACTTTAATTGTCTTCATGTATAAAAATACTCATTTGTATGTCTATAAATATATTCGTCAATTTTTTAAAATGGTAAGTAATTAAAATTATGTTATTTAATATTGATTTTTTCTATTTGGAATCTTTTTATCAAACTATTTTTGTATGTGCTATGAACACATTTATAATATTTGAATTCAATTCAACATTATCGGTCAACATAAATATAAAAGTTATTAAAAACTCATGTTTAAGTCGACCATTAAAACTAGATTTTAGCAGTTAGTAGATAAATCGATGGTATGTTGTTAAAAAATGTATTTTTTTGTGTGTATAAAAGCATTAAATAATTTAAAATAATGTTCATATAAGAATTTGGGGCATACCCCGAGAAATACATCAACAATCAACTTAGGAACGTCGATTACAAAACAAAAACAGTAAAACGATTAAATCATAGTAAAAAGAAAAGATTCATCCAATATAAGTAATCTAAAATACGGAGCAAACACATGGACATCAGAGACAGCATCCGCAATCCTCCAAACGGGACATCAGAGACAACATCCACAATCCTTGAAGCGATCAAAGAAGTGATGGATCACGAACTGCACTCACCAAGGGTATCCTGCACATCAAGAAATATGAGTAATATATATTAATTTTAGAATGGTCAGCCAGTCTTGGTGCCTTGGAATCTAAACCAAAGATCTGAAAAAATTCGGTGAGAAACCAGAGAGGCGATGGCGAGAGAGGATCCAAAAGTTCTTAGGTTCCTCTCATTCCAGACGTGGTAAATTACCGTGGCGAAGCAAGAATGCCAATTATAATGGTTTCGAGATTGAGACCAACTTGACGCTTTACAAACCCAAGACTTCCAACAGGAGGCGGTAAAGGAGAATCCTATTTTAGTACTAGCATGGGTCCAAATACTCTGAGTGAAGCTACAATAAAAAAGGAGGTGAGAGATAGTCTCATTGTCAGAGTTGCACAGAGCATAATCAGGTGGTATGTTATAATCCAAACTGAGGAGCTTGTCTTTGGTGGCAAGCTTGCCCAATATAGCGAGCCATAAGATAAAGGAATGACGAGGAACAGTGGATTTATTCCAAACTAACCCGGCCCACCCTACTTTAGGGTTGGGAAACCGAATGTCTTGGTACATGTCCTTGATGGAAAAGGAGGTGCATCCTTCTTTCGCCTTTCAGAAGGGAATATCGTTGGAGAAGATGTTAGGAGGAGGGAGGGAGTGAATAAGATTATGGATCTCCAACAGGTTAGCGCGAGTTCAAGCATTTGTTGATCTAATATTGTATGACCAGTTCCAGTTCCCGTTGAGAATGATATCCGATACCTTGAGGTTTTTCCCAAGTCTAGAGTCCTTGATGGTACTTTCGCCATAGTGGGAAGCAAGCAAAGAAGAGAGGAGCCATGAATTGTACCAGAAGGAGGTGTTTGAACCATTTCCAATTTCCATCCTGCATATTTTACAAGCCAAAGAACGGAGATGAAGAATTTTCCTCCAGATCCAAGAGGGCGAGGATCTCATCGGGAGGTTCCAAAAGTTATTATTTTTAATTTTTTACATCTTAATCCAGTCACTCCAAATGGAGTGATTGTTATTACTGATGATAGACCATAGATGCTTGACGACAACCGCATGATTCCAGATTTTTAGGCTGAGAATCCCAAGGCCGCCCTCTATAGTGGGCGAGGTGACCGTAGCCCATGCTACTTTGGTACCATGGATTTTCATACCCGATCCTGACCATTGGAAAACGACGGAGATATTGAGACAATTCTTTGATAATCCTTGAGGGAAAGATAAAAATAGATGACCAATAGACTTGACCAGCGAATAAGACAGACTTAATAATCTGAAGTCTATCTGCACAAAAAAGATGATTAGAGGTCTAAGAGTCAATTCTAGATGTAATTTTGTGAAGAAGAGGGTGACAGTCTGAGTGGGTGAGACGGATGGTTAGAAGGGGCACTCCCAGATATTTAACTAGTAGAGATCCTTCCGGATAACCCATGATGGTGCTAAGATCCAACCGGAAGGACTCATCAATACCCGAAAAGAAGATATGACTTTTTGAGGGGTTGACTTTTAGGCCTGAAAGAGTATAGAACTCATCTAGAGCCTATTTGATAAGAAGTAAGGAATTAGTGTCTCCATGACAAAAAAATCATTAGATCGTCTGCAAAACATAGATTAGTGATTTTGAGTTTTTGACATTTCCAATGAAATCAAAATTTCTTATCATGAATCTTCTCCTTAAGAATTCTGGAAAGAACCTTCATGACAAGGACAATGAGGAAGGGGGAGAACGGATCTCCTTGCCTCAAACCTTTCCGTCCTTTGAAGTTGTCATGAGGATCTTCATTAATATTGATGGAGTAAAAAGGAGAAGAAATGCATTTGATTATCCATGTGATCATTTTATCAGGGATATGCATCGCAATAAGGATATCAAGGATGAGGTACCATCTGAAATTATTAAAGGCTTTCATTAAATCAATTTTGACAGCAACCTATTTGTCTGTATGATTAGAGTGGTACCCCCGCAAAATTTCTTAAGATAAAAGGATATTATCAGAGGTATTCCTTCCTTTTTACGAACGCCGACGGGGAATTATCAATAAGATAAGGAAAATAATCTTCAATATTATTAGCTAAGATCTTGGATATGATCTTGTAACTAACATTACAGAGAGTAATGGCTCTAAAGTCGGCAGGCCCAGAAGGAGAGTCCATTTTAGGGATGAGAGCTATAGAGGTGGAGCTCCAAGAGGCCTCCAAAGATTCAGAATGAAAGAAGTCAAGGACACCATTACAGATGTCGTGGCCCACAATGCTCCAATTAGTTTTGACGAAGCAAGAGTTGAAACCATCAGGACCAGAAGCTTTGTTACTGTCAATACTGAACATAACAGATTTTATCTCATTGCAAGAAATCTCACGAATCATAGATTCATTATTTGTATTGGTAAATTTAGAGGTTAGAAGAGAGGAGACAGTTTCCACGCCTGGATAACCGGCAGAATGTCTGGAATTGAGAGAGTTTTCAAAGTATTTCACAAAAACCTTTGAAACACTAGCAAACAGTAACTCCGCTCTGATTAGTGATGAAAATAATATTATTACGGAAAAGTCTAGCCTTAATACTATTATGGAAAAATTTAGTGTTTTTGTCACCAAGCTTGATTTAGTTTTCTCCAGATTTTTGTTTTAGAAAGGATTCCTCGGCTCTACTTAGAAAGATAAAAGTTGATGACGTTTCACATTCTTCCGAAACAAGAGTAGGATTGGGCGGATCACAAGCGAGGTTGGATTGAACTTGAAATAATATTTTTGGGCACTTACAACTCTGGAGCTAATGTCACTAAACTCTTTACGGTTGAGTCCCACAAGCACAGACTGCAACGTAAGAAGTTTTTCTGTGACCAGACTCATCCTAGAAGAAGCAATGGGGCTATTCCAACCCTTATTAACTATGTCTTTGAAAAGCGGGTGAGATTGCCATATGTTGAAGAATTTGAAAGGCTTTTGCGCTTAAGACGAGGGAACCCGAGGTTAAGCGTAACTTTTGTATGGTCAGAAGATCGAAGAAAACCAAAGTGAGCGTAGGACATTGGGAAGAGATCATCCCAAATAGGGTTGACAAGGACTCTATCAATCTTGGATAAAATCGGATGATCGGGTTGTTTATTAATCTATGTGAAATGGAAACCAGTAGATGGGAGATCACTGAGCTCACTATGGAAGCAACAATTATTAAAGTCATCTATAGCAGAAGTCCAATTATCGGAGGAACCAATACGCTCATTAGGGTGACGAATGGCGTTGAAATCCCCAAGAAAAACCCAACGAATGTGTTTGTCTACCATGGAAATGGTAGACAAGTCATTCCAAAGAGGAATTCTATCGACAGCTTCATTAAAAGCATAAATTTCTAATAAATCTAAAATAAGCATTAAAATTGTAACTCTGAGCTAAACAATGAATATACTGAGGGGATTGGGACTCTCTAGTTATAGTGATGACACTAGGGTTGTAGATAATCCAAATTCTACCTAGAGGGTGGGAGGAATGATTAGTAATTGATGAGCCCGAATTCAGCATACTCCCCGAAAGGGCAAATCAGTCTAAGTCTCTCCGAAGTCCGGACAGGCTACAAGGACATAAACCGGACAGATCATTTGGACCGGACAGATCACTTTGAACACTGTAAACTTAAGATTGTTCGAACTATGACTAAAGTACTAAAAAACCTAAACACTTCCTGACTAAGCTACCTGCCCTCCTGCTTAGAACTAATGGGTCTTTGAACATGACCCGGGTCCATTAAACATGACCCGAAAACCCATAAGGGCCCAAACGTCATACTATAAATACCCAACCACCAGCATTAACTATGGGTAATGAGAATTAACTGCTACCAAGCTGCTTAATTATCTCTCTACCATTAAACACCCATACACTACTGTTAAACACCCATACACTACCGTTAAACACCCATACACCACCTTGAAACTCCACTTGAAATTACTAACCTACCCTCAGGCAATTATAATCCACATCAGTAATAACATGCCAAAAAGGAACCATATATCTAATAATAAAGTTGACTTTATAACTTTGGACCTTATTTTCTATTAGGATCATTAGAGATACACTATTACTAATTATAAAATCAGTAACGTCTTTCTATTTAACTGGGTCGTTTAGACCACGCACATTCCAAAAAGCAATTAACATAAGAGATAAATTAATTACAGGGAGTCAGACGATGGTCCTGTCGGAGGACAAATCTAATAACCATATATAACGAAAGTAGAAAGAAGTACAACTAATGGGACCAAACTCATTAAAAAAGAAAAACGTGTTGTAATAATAGATAAATAAAAAGTCAAAAATAAATTATAAAAACATTAATTAATATGAGATACAAAAAGAAGGATCTCTTATGATTAAATAAAATACTAAGACGTATGAGTATTTTTGAAAATAGAATTTCAAGATCCATATTTATAAAATAAGACAGAAAACATTCACTTGATTTTTATGAGCCCAAGTGTGCTTTACTATTAAGTAAAGAAAAACCATTATAAGAAACGATAACTCATGTGAGATAGAAAAGAATGAATATTTAGGAATTAAATAAGATTATGGGCCGAACGAGAAAGCTTAAAAACAGATAGAAGTTTAAGAACGCATCTGGTTTTAGTAGATTGGAGCGCCAGATAAGAAAATCTATACCCTTAGGTTTAAAAACTCAACAACTCCGCACACAGCGCCGTCACGCCTGTAGCAGTACCCTTCATATTTTTAATTTGCATTGTACTTGGTGACACCTCCATACCGGAAAAGACGTATTTAGATCCGAAAGTAGTTGGATTTATAAAAACTTTAACAAAACCACCGAAAACAAATTGTCGAGTTAATCGGAAGGACGACACACCCATGAATATGCGGTCTCTGACCACCACCGAAAATCGAAGGATGAGCATGGTCCGGTGGCTAGAGATGAGAGCTCTAATGATACTTTATGAAAACGAGAGATCCCACTGCGTTGTACCGACACGTCCGGACCAGAGCCCCTTCCAGTCTTAAATGGCACCAACGTAATGTTCGAAAATGTCTTAAGAACATCTAGAGCTTCTTTATCTCATAACTAAAGGGACCTCTGTTAGTTAACAGAAGACATAAACGGAGGGACGGACAGCTACGACACCACGAACCGGCAGACTCAGATCTCTTTAGAGTATCGTATAGTGAACAGGTTTCAGAGTCTACAGAAAAGGTCTCAAAGACCACAACAAGGCACCGAGAGATTCCGATCATTCAAAATCTACCAGAAACAATTGCGAGAAAAGATATGCAGGCCATGCAGATCCAAGTAGAACCAGCAAAATCAGACTTGAAAATATGAACTAAAAAAAAAGTTACCGTTATTCTAGTGAGAGAAGAGTGATTTGTTTGACTCGGGTAAAAAAATGTAAAATTTGATAATTCAAAAATATAAACATAAAAATTATTTATATTACTTATAATTATTCATATAAAATATATTATACAAATCCAAAATATTATACTACACCAAAATATTATATAAATATCTATAAAATAATTACATAAACACAAAAAGTACCCATCATCGTCTTGTAAAAAAAGATTTATTTTGGAAAACAAAATTACAATCACTAAATTTATAAAATTGCTAAGCATCTTCACAGTAGTATGGTTGAAATATAGATTCCATATAAATAATTTATAAATTTCAATTCTACATTCATTTTGTGGATAATAGAAAAACTAACAATAGATATGTCAATATTATTTTGCAAGGTTAGTCAACTTCCAATGATACAAGCTTTTACAAAAAGAAACTTGATACGATTACTAGAAAATCACAAATAAATATAAAGATTCATCGAGATAAATAAATTTTATTATTGTTTATTTTAGTTTTATAAACATTTTATACTAAAAAAATGAATAAAATAAACAATGCGTCATCTCAGAGATTACAAAAAACCACTATGTGTTTAGTTGTTTTGAACCTTATCTTCTAAGACTTTCATTCATTCATATGTCTCAAGCAAGAAACAAAATCATATTCATTTTATATTCTATAAACGTCTATCATAAACGTACAATCATTAACAATCTTATTGTCTTATCTTTTTCACACTTGCTCATCTCGGCCTAACACATATTTGGGACATTTAAGTATGTTGTCAAAAAATTTAAGATAAACCACTATGAGTCTTATAGCTATCATTAATACTTTTCTCTATCCAAAAAATGCATATGGGAAAGAATTGAAAAAAATTAAGTTATTCGACATTTCAATTATTATATCTTCTACAAAGGTATATATCAAGATCAACAAATATATTTAAAAAAACATGCATGATAAACTTTATATGGTTATTGATAGCATACAAAAAAAGCAGGATCAACAAGAAGAATATTGTTCCGAGCTGCCTGCAAGAAAATAATATGTAAGTGCCTTGTTTTTCCCGATATTTTAGATCTTGATATTAGTATCTATAATGTACTGGTACATAGAAGTATATTAACTACCATAGTTAACCAAACTAGGTGATAATTAAGAATAATATGGATTTTAAAGTGCCTCTATATATTGTATTACGAAATAAAAGACAAAAGTGCAGATGGAAATATCATAACATGCTCGTATCGAACGCATTATCTCATCAGACACGATTGTAGGTTAAAGAAGTAAGTCATGACTAATAAATCTCTGATATGTATAAATGAGGTATTTGAAAGATATTTTTTTATTTAATTAAATTTTATTTGCTTTACTAAATCTCTCTAAATTGAAATTGTTCTTCGAGAATTTCCGAAATTACTAAATTCATGTATTATTTGTTTTCTATCGAGTTTTAAGCTAGAAAAGTACCAAAAATTATTTTCTAAATAAACTTATATTTTCGTACGTTGTTGAATAGTTATATATATATATATGTATTATTATGGCAGACTATCAATTTTGATCAAATGAAAACAATATCAATATTCATGTACCAAATATGTTTTTTAAATTATAAATGATTTAAGAAGCAAACCAACCATAGTATATTATCAGCTACAATGGAAAAGTATAATTCAAATAAATGATCCCCGTGCATACCCAAGTGTAAGCAACTTTCCACATTATAAAGCAAACAAAAACATTATGAAAAAAATAATTTGTCTACCCTTTTACGTCATCAATGCAACTTTTGTAAGCAACTTTTCACATAATAAAACAAAGAAAATAATATCATGAAAAAATATGTTCTCTAACTTTTTAGGCCCTCAATGAAATTTTGATTTGCAATATTGTGTTCCATTATTATATATTGGAAAAACGATAAAGTTTGTTATGAGTAATTTGTCCTAGATTTTACTAAAACACGGGATAAAAAACTATTAAAACCCTAGAATCAGAAGCGAACACATAAATGCATACCTTAATTTTGGAAACCATTTGATCCGCATATCTTTTCAACTCAATAAATCTCAAAGCCTCAGTCAAGAACCAAAAAAATTTCGTTACAAAATAACTAATCCACGTCAAACACATCTTCAAGGCCAAATGTGAGTATATTAAACTGGTTTACTTCATGTTGGCTAAGATTGAACTCCGAAGTCTTAAAAAAGTGAGTAAACACTTCTGGGGAAATTAAGAAATTTATTGTGAATCAAGTTCATTGTAAATAAACCATCCAATTTATGGTATTCTTGACAGATCATCAAGGTCATTTTTTCAATAATTTCACTAATCCACCAATTACTGGTGGCCATGCTTTAACAACTGGATTGTAATAAAATTTAGATTACAACTCATATAATAGAACTTGCATCACTGCTATGTGAGCTTTTATTAGAGCAACACCAACATATTTTGTAAATAACATATGCACTCAACCGGAAGAAATGAAAATTCTAGAACCACTCGACTCTTATATACCATACACAAAGGCTCTATCAATTATCTATATACTTAAATTAATTTCTGTTAACTCCAAACTGAAATTATATACTCAAGTTACTTGCTATTAACTTCAATTTTCTACGATAAATAAAATATCACAACATTCATCAACTCAAAGAACATTACCATATAACAAATTAACAAATCTAATAGCATAAATAAAATGTAAAGATCTACTTGTACCCATTTTGAAATGATTTTGATCACAATCTTGCTTAAAACATCTCTAAGACCAATTTTAATCCTTAATGGGAGTCCCTATTAGATAAAATATAAAAATTAGATAATTTAATGTATAGCATCCAAGATAAGATACAATCATTTTTTTTAACCATAAACTTTACTGAACTGACCTTTTATGTAGGTAATCTCTATCTTTTCTAATAAATATTTCATGAAATATTACTCCATATAATAAATCTAATATGCCTTAGGCAATACACTGAAAGGATCAAAATAATAAATCACGAAACTTTAAATAATACAACTAAGGAATGATTAACATCTTGAAATATCATCTCCGTAATAGAAATACGTGCTACAATTCTATCATGTTTTCGTAATATGCTTTCACTATCATATCAGCAGGAATTTGAGTAGTGCACTTGCAAAACACTAAGTACGACCATTGACACACACACATAAAACATAAAATTAATAGTTTCCCATATTAAGCCAAAATCAAAAGAAAACAAAATTTTGAATAAACTCTCTATCAAAATTTGACCTTGCTTGATTTATTGGCTTTAATCATATGGTCTGAACGGTCTGTATTAGCTGAATTTCGAGATTCTTGATCATCGTAGTTGTTGGATATATGGGTACCACATATTCTATCTCCGTATATAAGTATGAACAACCGATCTCTAGACTAGTATGATATTGTCTGCTTTGGCGCCCGAAGGCCCGCACGGGTTTGTTTTTGGTCCACTTTTAAAAGGCCTCATACTAGTTGAGATATGTTCTTACTTATATAACATTAATCCTTCCCATGTTTAACCGATGTGGGGTGTTGGACTTTGTTCGCCACCCTAAATAATCCTCCTCTCGAATAAAGTACCATTTTAGCCTCCTCTTAAGTGACTTTCATCCGCCTACTCTAATCAGGTTAGGGTTACCTAACCATAGAGGAACTACGGATGTTACTGCTCACCTCCTCTTAGACCACTTTGTCTTGTTCCTTAGCGTCATTCTCCAGTCCAATCAAGTACCACCGCTTGATGAGCCACGGGCACTCCGAACTAGGATCTCTAGAGCAGATCACATTGAGCATGGCGTCTAACTTCTTCATGTTCAACCTCCGGGAATTTCACCACCATCGTGTTCCGTCTGGGTCTCGCTCTGATACCATTTGTTGGGAATATGGATATCGCATATTCCGCCTTCGTATATAAGTAAGAACAATCGATCTCTACACTAGTATGATGTTGTCCGCTTTGGCGCCCGAAGGCCCTCACGACTTTGCTTTTGGTCCACTTCCAAAAGGCCTCATACTAGTTGAGATATGTTCTTACTTATATACCATTGATCCTTCCCATGTTTAACCAATATGGGATGTGAGACTTTGGTCGCTACTCTAACAAATCCTCCCCTCGAACAGAGTACCACTTCAGCCTCCTCTCAATAGACTTCCATTTTCTTACTCTAATCAGGTTGGCAGTCTACCTGACGTCTAGAGGCACTACGGATGTTACTGCTAATCTTCTATTAGACCACTCTGTCTTGTTCCTTAGCCTCACTCCATATTCCAATCAAGTACCTCCGCTTGATGAGCCACGGGCACTCCAAACTAGGATCTCTAGAGCAGATCACATTGAGCATGGCGTCTAACTTCTTCATGTTCGACCTCCGAGAATTTCACCACCATCGCGTTCCGTGTGGGTCTCGTTCTGATACCATTTGTTAGGAATATTGGTACCGTATATTCCGTCTATGTATATAAGTAAGAACAACCCGATCTCAACACTAGTATGATATTGTCCGCTTTGGCGCCCGAAAGCTCGCACGGGTTTGCTTTTGGTTCACTTCCAAAAGGCCTCATACTAGTTGAGGTATGTTCTCACTTATATATACCATTGGTTTTCCCATGTTTAACGGATGTGGGATGTGGAACTTTGGTCATCATCCTAACAAATTATCCTCTCGAACAAAGTACCACTTAGCCTCCTCTCAGTTGACTTACATTCGTCCACTCTAATCAGGTTAGGGCTACATGACCATAGAGGCACCATATATGTTACTGCTCACCTCCTATTAGACTACACTGTCTTTTTCCTTAGTGTCAACACTCCAATCAAGTACCATGTGCTTGATGAGCCACGAGCACTCCGAACTAGGATCTCTAGAGCAGATCACCTTGAGCATATCTATTGGTTCATCATATGTTCGACTTCCGAGAATTTCACGACCATCGCATTATGTCTAGGTCTGGAGCTTTGATACCATTTTTTGGTTCATCATAGGTTCGACTTCCGAGAATTTCACGACCATCGCATTATGTCTGGGTCTGGGGCTATGATAGCATATTTTGGGAATTTGGGTATCGCATATTCCATCTCCGTATATAAGTATGAATAACCGATCTCTAGACTAGTATGATATTGTCCGCTTTGGCGCCCGAAGGCCCGCACGGGTTTGTTGTTGGTCCACTTTCGAAAGACCTCATACTAGTTGAGATATGTTCTTACTTATATACCATTAATCCTTCCCATTTTAACCGATGTTGGATGTGGGACTTTGTTCGCCACCCTAAAAATCCTCATCTCGAACAAAGTACCATTTTAGCCCCCTCTCAAGTGACTTTCATACGCCCACTCTAATCAAGTTAGGGCTACCTAACCATAGAGGCATTACAGATGTTACTGCTCACCTCCTCTTAGACCACTCTGCCTTGATGGACCATTTGACTTCCGAGAATTTCACCATCATAGCGTTCCGTTTGGGTCTCGCTCTGATACCATTTGTAGGAAATATGGGTACCGTATATTCCATCTCCGTATATAAGTACGGACAATCCGATCTCTAAACTAGCATGATATTGTCCGTTTTGGCATCCGAAGGCCCGCACAGATTTGCATTTGGTCCACAACTAAAAGGCCTCATACTAGTTGAGATATGCTCTTACTTATATACCATTGATCTTTTCCATGTTTAACCAATGTGGGATGTGTGACTTTGGTCGCCACTCTAACACAGTCCACATTCACGTCTGAATGTATGGGTTTAATAGATGGACTTATAATATGTTTTTAAAAAGATTTCACTGACGTATGTATATAAATAAATTCTCCTCTTCTAATTAACATGCTTGATAAGAACAATGGCCATTGGTATTTAAAACCTTTAGTCAAATGTTGTAGAGCTTTAATTAGATCAACAATGTCCATTAAACATAATTCTACAAATCAAAATCAAACGGTTGATTGGTTAGCTAGATGGACCTTGATATGTAAAGTGAGATTAGATCTAAATAAAAGTCAAGTTCCTAACTCTCTAAAAGTTATAATTCTGTTGCAAATTTTAGGTTTTGGTTATCATAGAATTGATGATTGATATTGCTCAATTTTAATCGGTAGTTAATTAAACTGTTTGCTGAATCAATGTTTTAACTTACTCACAAGGTTGATTTAGGTTCTATATTCAGGATTATCTTTTTATGTTCAAGGTAAGCTGACTCTTCCATTCAAGGATCATTTAAAATTTGGTGCAGTTTGTGTTTTTTATCGAGATGAATGGTGTCAAATTGTTGTGAAAATTCCACAAAATGAAATCAATTAAAATCTTTGATAATTTATCTCTTAATATTGCTTAAAATCAGTAGCAATGTATTAGAATAACTCGTTCTCCTTATTTGGGTAACATTTCATTTATCACTATAAAAAAACATATAATAAAAATATTATTTTTATATAAAAATATTCAAATAAATATAAATAACAAACAATACGATATCGTAAGATTGTATTTATAATTACGATTTTTAGTTATTCGAATCTGTTGCCTATGTGTCGAGCTACGTTTTCTGAAAATATATCCTAATGGATCCGCAAGGGCACGTGTAAATCAGCCCACTTTTACATGAACACATATTTTATGGGCCTATCTTTTTGTTCAATGGCGCCTCGAATATGCAAACTTTGATTTTTTTTTTCTTCCAGCGTCAAATACTTTAATAATTTTCTTTTCCTGAACATAAATACAATATATCATTCTTTCACGAACTTTTATTTTATTTTTAAATTCTAACTAAATTTTCAACTAAGCATTATAGCATTACTTTATAAACATTATAAATTTACGATGTCAAAAATATTAATATTATCACACGTTTATACGATCCCACTAATAATTTATTATTAGTAGTTTTTATTATCTACTAATCAATTTTTCCACCAACCTTTGGTACCTTTCTTTACTCGCTGGTCTGGCCCCTTCAATTATCTTTAGTTTGTGATTCACAACCATAGGAGTGTCATTTGGTTTGCAATCCACCATGCCAACTTGAGCTAATAAATCCAATATATATTTCCATTGGAGATATAAATCCCTCATCTTGACCTAAGAACCTCGATTTCTATGAAATACTTCAATCCCCCAAGGTCTTTCATTTCGAACTCCTTGAAGAGGTTTTTTCTAAGAGAGCTAATTTCTTCTTCGTCTTTTCCCGTTATAATCATATCGTCGACATATATTATAAGACAAGTGACTAATTCTCCTCTCTTTTTGTAAAACAAGGTATGATCCCCATTACTCTGTTTGTAGCTATACTGCTTCATTGCCATTGTAAATCTCCCAAACCAAGCAGGAGGAGACTGTTTCAGTTTACATACCTCATTTTCTTGAAAACCATCAGAGAACCCTGGTGGGGGTTCCATATATACCTCTTCTTTCAAGTCTCCATTTAAGAAAGCATTTTTTACATCAAATTGATGAAGAGGCCAATCTTTATTCGCGGCTATTGAAAGTAAAACTCTGATAGTGTCAATCTTTGCAACCAGAGAGAACGTTTCAGAGTAGTCTATACCATATGTTTATGTATATACTTTGGCAACCAATCTTTCCTTGTGTCGCTCAATGGTGCTATCAGATTTATATTTTATATTAAAAACCCAACTACACCCGACTGCTTTCTTCCCTTGTGGTAACACACAATTCTCCCATGTACCATACCTTTTTTAGAGCTTCCATTTTGGTATTCATTGCCTCATGCCATTCAGTCATCTTCTTAGCTTCTTAAGCTATTTTAGGGATTTGTTCAAAGAGAATAGTAGCTGAAAACGCCTTTGCAATCTTCGTCATTCATTTCCTGTCCGTTTTTACCGGATATGTAGAAGCACGAGGAACGTGTACCGGTGAATACCGGTCAGGAGGAACCCCTCTATTTTTCCTTGGAGGAAGAACCAGAGTTTGAGTTTCAACAAATGAACTTCCTGAAATGTCATGGTCAGTAGCATTTTGTGAATTATGACATTGTAAACTGTTTACCTCTTGATGGACATTTTCTTCGACTGATTCGCTTGTAGTATCTATGGTATTTATTTCTTGTTGGACATTGTCTTCGGGAGAATCATTGGTGGTAAGAACTGCCTCGTCAGTCTCTTTTATGTTGGAAGAGGCGTGTTCGGTGGCGACATCTACTGACTCTCTCGGTACATCCTCATAGTAACTTTAATATAACAACCAGTCGAGTGATTCACTTACTTTCTCCCCTGAGCACGAGATTGGTGGTAAAAAAAAATCGGATTCTAAGAAGTCACAGTCCATGGTGACATGGATTCGACGAGTAACCGGATTGTAACACCGATAGCCCATTTGATGGACACCGTACCCAACGAATACACACTACAGGGATTAAGTTTGTTTCGACTAGTTTTAGGGATATGAACAAACACTGAACAACCAAAGACACAAGGTGGTAAGGTCATAACAGATGGAATTGTAACTTGGGTAACAAGCACTTGTAATGGAGTTTTATTTCCTAGACATCGGGTTGGTAGACGATTTGCAAGATTTGTGGCTGTAGCAAGAGCTTCTGGCCAAAGCGAATGAGGAACTCTAGATTCAATCAGAATAACACGAGTTTTTTCAAGTAAAGTACGATTTTTTCGTTCTGAAGTACCGTTTTGTTGAGGTGTGTTTGGACAAGTGGTGTGATGGATAAGACCATTTATTTTGAAAAAATTATGCATTGTTTGGTTGACAAACTTTGTTCCATTATCAGAATGGAGAATATATTTTTTTTTCAATTTGAGTCAAAATCATTTTGTAAAACAAACAAATATTTTCGGTACTTCCAATTTGTGTTTCATGAAGTATATCCAAGTCATTCTTGAGAAATCATCCACAAATAAAACAAAGTATCTGATTTGATTGTTAGTGGAATTTGGTACTGGACCCCAAACATCAGAATGGATTAGCGAAAAAGCATAATCAACTCTAGTATTACTTTGATTAAAAGAGACCCTGTGATGTTTTGCAAGAATGCAGGTTTCACATTTTTCATGAATGAAATTATTCAAAAAAAGACTAGGAAACAAACTTTTAAGATAGCTAAAAGAAGGATGACCAAGTCGCCGGTGCCATAACCAAAGTTTCCTTTCGGTTGTTCCGTGAGCAAGCATGACATGTCCTTTATGAACTACCTCATCAACTCAATAGAGACCTCCTTGTTCAGTACCACGCCCAATGATCTCCTTCGTACGAATGTCCTGTAAAATGCAAAAAAATGGATACATAAGAACCACACAGTTGAGTTGTTTTGTTACTTGACTAACATATAATAACTTTAAGGATAGTGAAGAAATGAAGAGGCAGTTTTTAATTTCCATTTTTTCCGAACAAATAATTGAACCTCCCCATTTCACTTCACAAATTTCTCCACTAGCAGTCTCAATATGGGACTTCTTTGGAGATAACATGTCACCAAAGTCTTTAGGATCATAAGACATGGTGTCCGTAGGCCCGGAATCAAAGATCCAATTCATTGATTTCTCAAACCCTTTACCTTCAAGTTTTTCATAGGAGTTTGCCGTCATTCTTCCAAAACCAGTGCTCATTTTTAGTCGGATCTTCACCGCCACTTGTAGACGAAGCCTGTTTGACATTAGATCTGAAAAACTGGTTATTTTTCTCCTTATGACCATCCTCCCACCATTCTGGATAGCCAACCAGCTGGAAACATGTCTCTTTAGTGTGTTTTTTCATCCCACAATGAGTGCAATACAACTTAGATTTATCTTCTTTCTATTTGGATCAGAATTTAAACCTCTGTGCAGAATCTTTAGCAGCCAAACTCATTCCAATTTCAATCGAGTCACTATCAGAAGAACTTGATTTTAGTATATTAAGCCTGGCCACTTCCCTTCGTATTGTAGCATATGCTGTTTCCACAGAAGGAAGAGGATCCTTTTTCAGTATATCTCTCTTGACTGGTTCCAGCTTGTCATTAATCGCCATTAGTAATTGATAGAGTCTTTGTTCTTGAGTCTTCTTATTGTAGATCTGAATGTCTTATGGGTCTTTCATAGGGTTCGGATCTCGCCTATCTATAGACATCCAGATGTTCTGCAGTTTGTTCCACAAGTCTTCTAGTGTATCGGGCCCTTGCCTTAATGAATTAGCCCTCTTATGAAGGTCAAACACCTGTAACGAATCTGTACCAGAACCGTATATGGTGGCTAACTCATCCCAGAGGGCTTTTGCAGTGGGATATTGCGAGACATTATTCACCAAGCTGGATTCAAGATTCTGGATAATTTATGTGAAAACACATTGATCATCTTGTTCCCACCTTGTATATGTGTTGTCAGTTTTGGATGGAGGTGTCGGCTCCCCTGTAATGTGAGAACCTCTCCCCCTTCCCCCAATTTATTTCTTCATCAGTTTTTCCCATAGGGCATAGTTGTCACCACTGAGTTTAATCCATAGGGATAAATTCTCGGGGTTAGTTGTTTGTTGTTGTGTTCCGAGACCATTTCTCAGAATGGCAGCAATCTGTATTGTTAATTCATCAAGGATTTGACTGACCCCGACTTCATTGCCAGCCAACTTTGTTAAGGATGTTCAAAATTCCTAGAATCACACGTGCTCTGATACCATGTTAAAATAACAAAGAGAGAAGTAGCCGCAGGAGGCGGCTAGGGTTTTGTGTTTATTAGAAAATGTTCATTTTCGTATTGAACTGTTTTTTAATACAAACCCAAGTAAGGCTCTCAATATATAGAGAACTTAGAGGCCTATACAAGGAAATTTAATACACTGAATATTCTAACAATTGTTTACTACAACTACTCATGTTATTCCTATATCCAAACAATCTCACTATCAAGATAAGAAACTGTAACAACTTTTGTATAGTACATCTATGAATATTCCTTTGTTAGTTACAATAATTTGTGTATATAATACAATGTAATATAGATTTGTAATTAACACTAAAAAATCAATCTATACAAATTAATCTATATTTTTATTTTTCACTTGGTATCAAAGTTATTTTAAGCCTTCAATGGAAAACTTCAGTGATTCACCAACCTTCAGCTCAGATTCAATGGGATATTTCCTCCCCAACAAATCTTCTATTATCTCAAAAATGTGCAGTTAAATTCAATCAACAATATCAATAACAATAGGCTAGACAGAAGAAATTATCTTATGTGGAAAACAATGGTGTTACCTATGATCAAAGGTAACAAAGTGGGAGGCTTCATTACATGAGAGAAAGTCTGTTCTCCAAGATTTATCACTAATTTTGAAGGAAACGTATATGATAACTCATAATATGAAGATTGGGTAGCTAAAAATGAGCTACTACTTTGCTGGTTATACTATACTATGAACCCCGAGGTATCAAGTTAACTAATGAAGGAAGAAACCTCTAAAGCTTTTTGGGAGGCTATTGGCAAACTATCTGACTCACACACAAGAGTCAAGATTACATACTACAAAGTTGAGTTCTAAAGAACTCGCAAATGGTCTTTTTTAATGACAAAATACCTAAACAAAATGAAATCTATCTCTGACAATTTAATACTAGCTGGATGCCTAACTTCTATAGATGATTTAATAACTTAAATGTTTGCAGGTATGGACTCTGAGTATACACCTATTATGGTGAGTCTTGCAGATAAGTAAGGTCTGGATTAGCTTAATTTGCAAACCAGCCTACTCACATATGAAAGCAGATTTGAGCAGCTTACCGATCATACAAACATCAGTAACTAGTATTAATCTCTATAGTGTGAATTCCACACACAAGAATGAGTCAAAATAACAGTATAAAAATGCAGGTCAAAGAGGCTCATATGGTCGGTACAGGGGCTCCACCAAAAACTATAGATGAAGATCTACCTACAACTCTAAAGGCAAAAGTAACTTCTGTAGAGGCATAGGTGGTAGGTTTTTTTAGAATAAACCAACCTGACAGATCTGCAGTAGGTATGGTCACTCTGCTACAGTATGTTGTTATAGGGATAATCCTTTGGTGATGGGATCTACACCCTCTGAGAAGCCCAGATCAAAAGGAGAACATAGTACCTTACTTGATACTCAAGATACAACAGGAGAATGGGTATGGTTTGGTGATAGTGGTGCTAGTCACCATGTCACATACAACTTTTATCTCATGATTCAGAAAATTGAGTATACATGTAACAAAAACATTCTAGTTGGTACTGGTGAGAGGTTTTCCATTTCTCATATTGGCTAAACATCCCTAGGTTTATTAACCAAACAGCCTATATGCCTCAAATGCATGTTCCTAAAATTAATAAATATCTCCTATCTGTTTTCCAACTTACAAATCCCAACAATGTTTTTGTTGAATTTCACAAAGAGTTTCGTCTTGTGAAGGACAATGTAAGAGAGACTACACTACTCAAAGGGATATGTGAAGATGGACTTTACAAGATAAACACCTATACTAAGTCACACATCACTGTGACACCTACATCCAGCCCACAAGTCAATTTCTCCAGTGTTAGTCTAGATTCTCATACTGTTTTAGCTAGCAATATCTCCAAGTCTCTATAAGATGGATGACATAGACAGCTTGGCCATCAATCTTAAAGTGTTTTAGCTACTGTTTTGAAATTGTGTAAGCTGAATTCTGTTTTAAGAAATGAAACAAGCTTTTGTGAGGCTTCCCTATTAGGCAAGTCTCATAGTCTTCCTTATTTTATTTCTGACTCACATGTTAGTAATGTCTTGGACTTAATACATACGGACGTATGGGGTCCTACACCAACTCATTCTACATGAGGGTGTAAATACTATGTTTTATTCCTTGATGAGCACTCTAGGTACACTTGGATATACATTATCAAAGATAAAGGTTAGGTTCTTGAAGTTTTTCAAAAATTTAAGGCTCTAGCTGAAACACAGTTTGAAAGCTCAATCAAACTAGTCTAAAGTGATTGGGGAGGTGAGTTCATACCATTAGCTTATTTGGCTAAGGAAAATGGATTTATAAAACTCAACCATAGATACGTTTTTTGAAACTGGCCTGACCCTTCTAGCTCAAGCTAGTCTACCCTACAATTTTTGGGTTGAGGCCTTTGAAACTAGTGTTTATCTAATTTACAGACTCCATACACCTATTCTACACAACAATTATCTTTTTGGAATACTCTACCACAAAATACCAAATTATTTAGTCCTTAAAAACTTTGGGTGTTCATGTTATCCTTGCGTAAGACCCTATCAAACACACAAGTTTCAATTTCACTCTCTAAAGTGTGCTTGTCTTGGGTGTAGTAAACATCACAAAGGTTAAAAATGTCCCAGCTCTACTAGTAGGTTGTATGTTTCTAGTAATGTTGTGTTTGATGAAACAGAGTTTCCGTTCAAAACTAGTTTTCTCAACACACAACATGTTGAGCAGCCATGTACTCTATCTGTCAGCCTATGGCTACCTAACCTATCTACATGATATGTGACTAATTAAAGGTTGTCTTGTTTGGAGTCAAACTTTGATGCTCCAACTACGCAGCACACATGTTTGTGTCCTACCCACTCACAGTAACAAAGTCATATTCATTCCCATCAACATCATCAAAGTACTCCTATCATACCTAACCAACAATCTTGTCAAACACAGCAAACAAACATAAGACCAACAACAAGTGACACAGACATAATCAGCCACTACAATCAACATATCAGTCCTACTTCTGTCCACCAGTTACATATACCTTCATTGTCCATAAAGCTACTTTTCTTAGTCCTAAACACTCCCAACCTAAATACACACTACAATCAACATGCTATGCAAACCATAACCAAAAACGGAATATGTAAGCTTAAAACCCCTTAGATTGGGTCTCTTACTACTACTAACAAAAATGTGCTTGAACGTTCCAAGTTTTCTAAGGCACTGGTTAATCCTAAATGGGAAGAGGCTATGTTTACTAAATACAAGGCTTTGGTGGCTAATAACACTTGGTCTTACTAAGGCAGACTGCTCTCTTTTCTACCTAGTGTCTAAAATTGTTATACTTCTAATACTAGTATATGTTGATGACGTTCCAATAACACAAAATGATACAACATGTCTAAGTCGGTTTATACACAAACTCAATGAATTTTCTCTCAAATTCATGGGGCCACTTCATCTATTTTTTGGAATAGAAATTCATCGTGACCCCACTGGCATGTTTCTAACACAACATCAATACATTGATAATATTACTGGTTTCTCAAGGTCTCTCAATGTCCAAGCCCTGTCCCACTTCTATGGTTGCCAGTATTCAACTTTTCAGTCTTGATGGTGTTCCCCCTGCCTGTCCTACACAGTACAAAATCTTGTTGTGAGCGTTATAATATCTCAGACACCGGACCTGACATTGGCTATGATGTAAACAGGCTTAGTCAATTTCAACAAAATCCTATCTCTACGCACTGACAGAGCCTCAAACTTATTCTAAGACACTTATCTGTTTCAAGATGGTTGGGTCTTCATATCAAACCCTGTTACCACTCGAAGCTTCATGGCTACTCAGATGCTAACTGGGCATCTTCGCCTAATGATCGTCGGAGTGTAAGTGCCTACAATGTTTTATCTTGGTGAATCCGTGATTTCCTGGTCTTCCAAGAAGTAAAATGTAGTTTATCGCTCTTCTACTGAATCTTAGTACCAAGCTCTAGCAAATTTATCTTATGAGCTCATCTAGTTATAGTATTTGCTTACTGGGATCCCTATACCTCTAACACCACCCTCTGTAATTTGGTGCGATAACTTGGGTGCCAGCTCGTTAGCGTCTAGCCCCGTCTTCCATGCTCGCACGGAGTATATTAAATTAGATGTCCACTTCATTTGTGACCAGGTCCTTCAAGACTCTCTGCATATTCGATATGTGCCTCCGCAAGTTCAGATTTTTGAGACTCTTACTAAAGCTTTATCTTCTTCTCGCATTTTCTTTTTTCGTGACAAACTCGGGCTTTCTGATTATGCCTCTGCATTCGAGCGGGGATGTCAAGAGAATGGTTGGGGACGAATCCACCATGGAAGGTAGCGCCTGCAAGGGTGAAGAACTAGTCGGCAAAGGACAATGTTCTTAGCTCTTCACCTGGGTTTAACTCAAAACGCAAAGTTAACAGCCGTTTTGAAGACTTGGGCTTATTAGACACATTCCTTCTACCTAAAGCCCGAAGTCCTATTTCATGTTGATTGTCTACTACAACTAGAGGTGTCAAACGGTTTGAACCAGCACCAACCCGCACCGTTTAAGTCTGAACCACGGGTTGCAGTCCTGGCGGGTTGCGGTCCTTGCGGGTTGCGGTCCTGGCGGGTTGCGGTCCTGGCGGGTTGCGGTCCTGGCGGGTTGCGGTCCTGGCGGGTTGCGGTCCTGCCAGGTTGCGGTCCTGGCGGGTTGCTCTTATGCGGTCCTGACGGTCTGGCGATCCTGCCAGGTTGCAGTCCTAATGGGCCAGTTTCACAGTTAAACCGACGAACCATTTAAGAGCCGTTTACCAGTTCAAACCATCAGCCAAACCATTTAACCATTTAAGAACCGTTTATCAGAATATTTTATAATGTTATTTAAAATTAATTTGTAAGTGTTAATTGAATCTAATTTCAATAATTTAGATATGTACCATATACACGAGTTAATTATTCTATTTCATGTATTTTAATTTAAATATGTTATCATTTTAATCGAAATTTTATAATCATCAGTTACATTCTAAAATAATAATTGTAATTTGATTTTGATACGTTTGATTATATATTTATATTTATGTATTTAAGATATTTTATTTAATATTATGTAGAGATTAAATAAAATAAGTACATCTAGTTGTATTTCGATTACAACTTTCAAATAATTGTAAAAATATAAAAATAAAAATTTGATTGTCTTAAACAAGATATCGTAAACAATATAATTTGATTTGTATATTGTTTTAACATACTAGATATTTAAGATGTTATATTTAATATTATGTACATATTAAATAATATATACCTATTAGACATAATTTTAAATTATTAGGTGATTTGTATATTGTTTAGAAATTAGAACCGATTCGGAAAATTGTTTTAAATTATAAGAGATTAATTTAGGAAATATATATTTTTAAGTTTTTTTCCGACAAATATTAATAACTAAGTTAGTAGTATATCTTTAATAACTAAGTTAGTAGTATGTCTTTAATAATTAAACTAAGTTAGTAGTATGTCTTTAATAATTAAAGGTTTAATATAAAAACCAATCATAAAAAAATAATAAAATATAAAAACCGAATAATCAATAATTAAATAATATATGATCATTGACAATGTGGATAATCTTAGATTACTTGGGATTCTTTTATATAGATTGACACTTTCATCTTCAATGATAACTATCGATGTGGGATTCTTTTAAACAAAACTCCTCTTTAATAGTACTAGTAACTATAGATGTATAGTTATCATTTAAGAGGAGTTTTGTTTAAAAGAATCACACATCGATAGTTACCATTGAAGATGAAAGTGTCAATCTATATAAAAGGAGGCACAAACACACCCTCTCATTTACCAAGTCTTAGGCAACTACTTGAATGCCTAACATGGTGGTTAATAGTTAAAAATTTTGAATTAATTTTTTTAAAGTAGTCTTGGGCAACTATTTGAATGCCTAACATTGTCTTAAAATGCTTAACATGGTTTTTAACAGTTTAAAAAAAAAAAATTCATAAATCCGGGCCATCCGGACTCATAAATTCATATACTCCTCTCTACATCTCTCTAAATCTCTCTACTTGTTCTAAATATTCTAGAAAACTCAAATTTTAAAATTTTGGACTATATAATAACATAAGTAATATTTAAAATTTTGGACTATATAATAATATACTCCTCTCTACATCTCTCTAAATCTCTCTACTTGTTCTAAATATTCTAGAAAACTCAAATTTCTTATTTTACATATTGTAGTCCTACTTTCGGAATTGTTTGATTTTTTTTTTCGCAAATTGTTTCTATTTGATAAAAACACTTAAATAACGTTGGGATAACATTATAATAGCTCAATTAAGAGCTTCGTATAATTTATCAAGTTATTCGATTGTTATAGTAATTTAAATTAGTTCTTTTAATTCTAATTTTATTAGTTGTTGTTAGTTGTTATTGCTTGTTGTTAGTTGTTATTGCTTGTTATTAGTTGTATTAGTTGGTATTAGTCTAAATTTAGTTTTTATTATTTGCGATATTAATTAGTTTCGATTAGTATTTAATTAGACCCCAAATACACACTCATAAATTCATATACTCCTCTCTACATCTCTCTAAATCTCTCTACTTGTTCTAAATATTCTAGAAAACTCAAATTTCTTATTTTACATATTGTAGTCCTACTTTCGGAATTGTTTGATTTTTTTTTTTCGCAAATTGTTTCTATTTGCTAAAAACACTTAAATAACGTTGGGATAACATTATAATAGCTCAATTAAGAGCTTCGTATAATTTATCAAGTTATTCGATTGTTATAGTAATTTAAATTAGTTCTTTTAATTCTAATTTTATTAGTTGTTGTTAGTTGTTATTGCTTGTTGTTAGTTGTTATTGCTTGTTATTAGTTGTATTAGTTGGTATTAGTCTAAATTTAGTTTTTATTATTTGCGATATTAATTAGTTTCGATTAGTATTTTATTACATATTTAAAAAAAACGTTGTTTTAAGTTTTAAAATGCCTATAAATCGTAGACTTACTAATGCTCACCAATCCGCTAATTTTCACTTGTAATGAATGATGTTTGTGATAACCAAAACAAATTAATAGTGACCAAAATGTAATAATAATTTTATAATCATTATTAAAATTACAATAATAAAATTCAAAATTTAATATTAAAATTATAACAATATAACTTGTAATCTTTTACCATGATAAAATATGATTTTGGTTTAAAAAATAATAAATAACATTTGTAATATTTAAAACCAAATCACAATAATAAAATTCAAAATGTAATATTAAAGTTATAACAATATAACTTAGAAATAATAAATAACACTTGTAATATTTAAAACCTAATCACAATAATAAAATTCAAAATGTCATATTAAAATTATAACAATATAACTTAAAAATAGTAAATAACACTTGTAATATTTAAAACCAAATCACAATAATAAAATTTAAAATGTAATATTAAAATTATAACAATATAACTTGTAATATTTTTGCATGATAAAATATGATTTCGGTTTAAAAAATAATATATAACACTTGTAATATTCAAAACCAAATCACAATAATAAAATTCAAAATGTAATATTAAAATTATAACCATAGAATTTGTAATATTTTAACATGAATCCTCCTCTCGAACAAAGTACCACTTTAGCCTCATCTCAAATGACTTTCATACGCCAACTCTAATCAGGTTAGGGCTACTTGACCATAGAGGCACTACGGATGTTACTGCTCACCTCTTTTTAGACCACTCTGCCTTGTTCCTTAGCGTCACTCCCCACTCTAATCAAGTACCACTGCTTGATGAGCCACGGGCACTCTGAACTAGGATCTCTCCCCACTCCAATCAAGTACCACCGCTTGATGAGCCACAGGCACTCCGAACTAGGATCTCTAGAGCAGATCACATTGAGCATGGTGTCTAACTTCCGAGAATTTCACCACCATAGCGTTCCGTCTGGGTCTCGCTCTTGATACCATTTGTAGGGAATATCGGTACCGCATATTCCATCTCCGTATATAAGTAAGAATAATCTGATCTCTAATCTAGTATAATATTGTCCGTTTTGGCACCCGAAGGCCCGCACGACTTTGCATTTGGTCCACTACTAAAATGCCTCATACTAGTTGAGATATGGGGCTTTGGTCTCCACTCTAACACAGTCCACATTCACGTCTGAATGTATGGGTTTAATAGATGGACTTATAATATGTTTTCAAAAAGATTTCACTCACGTAGATATAGAAATAGATTCTCCTCTTCTAATTGACATGCTTGATAAGAACAATGGTCATTAGTATTTAAAATCTTTAGTCAAATGTTGTATGAGCTTTAATTAGATCAACAATGTCCATTAAACATATTTCTAGAAATCAAAATCAAACGGTTGATTGGTTAGCTAGATGGATCTTGATATGTAAAATGAGATAAGATCTAAATAACAGTCAAGTTTCTAACTCTCTAAAAGTTATAATTTTGTTGGAAAATTTAGGTTTTGGTTATCATAGAATTGGTGATTGATATCGCTCAATTTTAATCAATAGTTAATTAAATTGTTTGCTGAATCAATGTTTTAACTTACACACAAGGCTGTAGGTTCTATATTCAGGATTATCTTCTTATGTTCAAGGTAAGGTGACACCTCCATTTAAGGATCATTTAAAATTTGGTGCAGTTTATGTTTTTTATCGAGATGATTGGTGTCAAATTGTTGTGAAAATTCCACAAAATAAAATCAATCAAAATCTATGATAATTTATCTCTTAATATTGCTTAAGATCGGTAGCAATGTATTAGAATAACTCGTTCTCCTTGCTTGCTTGCGTAACATTTCATTTATCTCTATAAAAAAACATATAATAAAAAAAATGTATATAAAAATATTCAAATAAAAATAAATAACGAACAATACGATATCGTAAGATTGTATTTATAATTACCATTTTTAGTTATTCAAATCTGTTGCCTACGTGTCGAGCTACGTTTTCTGAAAATATATCCTAATGGGTCGTCCGCAAGCACGTGCAAATCAGCCCACTTTTACATGAACACATATTTTATGGGCCTATCTTTTTGTTCAATGGCGCCTCGAATATGCAAACTTTGATTTTTTTCTACCAGCGTCAAATACTTTAATAATTTTATTTTCCTGAACATAAATACAAAATATCATTCTTTCATGAACTTTTATTTTATTTTTAAATTCTAACTAAACTTTAAACTAAGCATTATAGCATTACTTTATAAACATGATAAATTTACGATGTCAAAAATATTAATATTATCGCACGTTTATACGAACCCACTAATAATTTATTATTAGTAGTTTTTTTATCTAGAATTAATAATACTTTATTAGTAATTTTCTAATCCTTATTTTACAATGGATGACTATGAGATTTTTTTTATCGGTCAACAGACGTAGACATATTCAACTATACGAAGGTTAGTTTTGTAATGGATTATTGACAAGAGAAAGGTTTGGAAGACTCCACTGTAGAAGGCAGTGACTGCAAGGGTAAAGAGCTAGTTGACGAGGACAGCGTTCTGAACTATTCACTTGGGTTTAATTTCAAACGCAAGGCTGGCAACCATTTTGATGACGTGAGCTTAGTAGGCACAGGCCTTCACCTAATTGACAATTCTTATTGGACTTCTATCTAAAGCCTAAGGTCTTATTTCATATTGATTGTCTACTCCAACTACTCATGTTATTTTTATAGCCAAACAATCTCACTATCAAGATAAGCAACTTTTGTATAGCACATCTATGAATATTCCTTTGTTAGTTACAACAATTTGTGTATATAATACAATGTAATATAGATCTGTAATTAACATTGAAAAATAAATCTATACAAATTAATGTATATCTTGATTTTTCACTTTGTATCAAAGCTATTTTAAGCCTTCATTGGAAAACTTCAGTGATTCACCAACCTTCAGCTCAGATTCAATGTGATATGTCCTTCCCAGCAACTCTTCTATTATCTCAAAAAATGTGCAGTTAAATTCAATCAACAATATCAATAACGTTAGGCTAGACAGAAGAAATTATCTTATGTGGAAAACAATGGTGTTACCTATGATAAAAGGTAACAAACTGGGAGGCTTCATTACATGAGAGAAAGTCTGTTCTCCCAGATTTATCACTAATGTTGAAGGAAATGTATATAATAACTCAGAATATGAAGATTGGGTAGCTAAAAATCAGCTACTACTTTGTTGGTTATACTATACTATGAGCCCTGGGGTATCAGCTTAACTAATGAAGGAAGAAACCTCTAAAGCTTTTTGGGAGGCTATTGGCAAACTATCTGACTCACACACAAGAGCCAGGATTACATACTACAAAGTTGAGTTCTAAAGAACTCGCAAATGGTCTTTTTTAATGACAGAATACCTAAACAAAATGAAATTTATCTTTGAAAATTTAATACTAGCTGGATGCCTAACTTCAATAGATGATTTAATTACTCAAATGCTTGCAGGTATGGACTCTAAGTATACACCTATTATGGTGAGTCTTGCAGATAAGTAAGGTCTGAATTAGCTTGATTTGCAAACCAACCTACTCACATATGAAAGCAGATTTGAGCAGCTTACTATCATACAAACATCAGTAACTAGTATTAATCTTTTTAGTGTGAATTTCACACACAAGAATGAGTCAAAACAACAATATAACAATGGAGGTCAAAGAGGCTCATATGGTCAGTATACGGGCTCCACCAGAAACTATAGATGTAGATCTACCTACAACTCTAGAGGCAAAAGAAACTTCTGTATAGGCATAGGTGGTAGGTTTTCTGAGAATAAACCAACCTGCCAGATCTGCAGTAGGTATGGTCACTCTGCTACAGTGTGTTATTATAGGGATAATCCTTCGGTGACGGGATTTACACCCTCTGAGCAGCCCAGATCAAAAGGAGAACATAGTGCCTTACTTGCTACTCAAGATACAACATGAGAATGGGTATGGTGTGTTGATAGTGGTGCTAGTCACCATGTCACATGTAACTTTTATCTCATGATTCAGAAAATTGAGTATAGAGGTAACAAAAACATTCTAGTTACTACTGGTGAGAGGTTTTCCATTTCTCATATTGGCTAAACAACCCTAGGTTTATTAACCAAACAACCTATATGCCTCAAATGCATGTTCCTAAAATTAATAAAAATCTCTTATCTGTTTTTCAACTTACAAATCCCAACAATTTTTTTGTTGAATTTCACAAAGAGTTTCGTCTTGTGAAGGACAATGTAAGAGAGACTACACTACTCAAAGGGATATTTGAAGAGAGACTACACTACTCAAAGAGTTATTCTAATACATTGCTACCGATCTTAAGCAATATTAAGAGATAAATTATCATAGATTTTAATTGATTTTATTTTGTGGAATTTTCACAACAATTTGACACCAATCATCTCGATAAAAAACATAAACTGCACCAAATTTTTAATGATCCTTAAATGGAGGTGTCACCTTACCTTGAACATAAGAAGATAATCCTGAATATAGAACCTACAGCCTTGTGTGTAAGTTAAAACATTGATTCAGCAAACAATTTAATTAACTATTGATTAAAATTGAGCGATATCAATCATCAATTCTATGATAACCAAAACCTAAATTTTCCAACAAAATTATAACTTTTAGAGAGTTAGAAACTTGACTGTTATTTAGATCTTATCTCATTTTACATATCAAGATCCATCTAGCTAACCAATCAACCGTTTGATTTTGATTTCTAGAAATATGTTTAATGAACATTGTTGATCTAATTAAAGCTCATACAACATTTGACTAAAGATTTTAAATACTAATGACCATTGTTCTTATCAAGCATGTCAATTAGAAGAGGAGAATCTATTTCTATATCTACGTGAGTGAAATCTTTTTGAAAACATATTATAAGTCCATCTATTAAACCCATACATTCAGACGTGAATGTGGACTGTGTTAAAGTGGAGACCAAAGCCCCATATCTCAACTAGTATGAGGCATTTTAGTAGTGGACCAAATGCAAAGTCGTGCGGGCCTTCGGGTGCCAAAACGGACAATATTATACTAGATTAGAGATCAGATTATTCTTACTTATATACGGAGATGGAATATGCGGTACCGATATTCCCTACAAATGGTATCAAGAGCGAGACCCAGACGGAACGTTATGGTGGTGAAATTCACCAAAGCTTTATCTTCTTCTCGCTTTCTCTTTCTTCGTGACAAACTCGGGCTTTCTGATTCCGCCTCTGCATTTGAACGGGGATGTCAAGAGAATGGTTGTAGACGAATCCACCATGGAAGGTAACGCATGCAAGGGTGAAGAGCTAGTCGGCAAGGACAATGTTCTTAGCTCTTCACCTGGGTTTAACTCAAAACGCAAAGTCGACAGCCGTTTGATGACTTGGGCTTATAGACACATTCCTTCTACCTAAAGCCCAAAGTCCTATTTCATGTTGATTGTCTACTACTCATGCTATTCATATAGTGAAACAATTTCGCTACCAAGATAACTAAGAATATTCCTTTGTTAGTTATAGCAATTTCTGTATATAATACAATGTACTACATATCTGTAACTAAGAGTGAAAAATCAATCTATACAACTTATTCTCTGTCTTGATCTTTCACTAATATTATCGTAAATTTTTCTAAATAAAATCATCGACGATAGAAATCTTCTTTAGAAATAAAGACTATTCTACCAAGGGAACAAGAGTGCAAACATGTGACATTCTTTCTTAGCAAGCAATTAGAATAATCATAGAAGTGTGGGTCGGTTGAAGCTACAAGTGCGACCATCGACCATATCCATACTTTAGAAATGATGATACTTTACAGATGGAGTACACATAAATGGTAGTAACATCATGCAAATTAAGTATCTTTGGTGGATTCGGCTGCCATAACTACAAATCGAAGGTTTGAATTCAGACGCGAGGCAATGGGATCTAATATGTATGAGGTGAGATCAGATAATGAAGCTATCTCTGTTAACTCTCTTCCTCATGGGAGCAAGGAGGAAGCAAAGCCAAGCCTATCACGTTAACACACTTGCTGAGGCCCTTAGATCCATAACTATACCTACCCTCATAACTATACAGATGTCTTGAACTTGTGTGTTACATTTCTAGTTAATTAGAAACTCAGCATATGATTATTGACGACCTCCCACAGTCGGACAATAACTAGAAAATGGTTATTTGTTTTTGTGAGTGGTTAATGGGATAATGGTAAAGGAGTAGTAAAGGGTCGAGTACTCGAGACCAAGGGTCGGGCACACGCTACGCCTCTGGCCTTAGCGTTTAAATCTTTCCACAACTTGTATACAATGACATTTCTTTGTCCAAGTGAATTATGATTATCTTCTCATTCTACAGACTTCATATGCGTGTATGCCTTTGACAAGTATCCATATGAAGAGGTCATTATTGAACTAGATGATCACAATGCATAAAATTGATCCAAGAAACTCTACAACTTATTCACTAGTGATATCATTTTTTCACTAGGGTTTTGTCAATGGTCAACAACCTCATCAACCTAGACTTCCTTGGTAACGTCGATTAAACCAAAAAAGAAGTTAATGCCAAGAATTGAGAAAAGTAAATGAGCAGTCGACCACACTTTATCTGCCAATTAGGACGAGGTCGCCAACCAAGAGTTTGAAGCCACAAGGATCGACCCTTCAAGCAGAGCGAGTGAAGAAAGAATATCTAGCGCGCAAAGATGGTCTTCCTTTGGCCAAGCAATCACCGAGCCCGATGGGAATAACTAGAGGGTCGGTTAGCTTCACAAGAGATGTGGCTCCATACAATTCGGTTAGAATAGATTAGTCAACCAGACCAACCCTCAGGTAGAGTCGACTCCCAGCCAAGTCATGGGAGAGAGTCAGCGCCTCCAAAAGCACATGCTATGAAGGTCCAAGATTTGGAGAAAGTCATGGCTCGATTAGCTCAATTGGCCAAGAAAATGGCCATAGTTTCAGAAAGAAAACTGAACGATGCTTGTGACTAGAAGATATCTTTAGGCATCAAGGACATCCTTTATGACCCATGCAAGCACCCCGATTGAAAAGTTAAAGTTTACTTACCATTTTTATTTATCTTTGTCAGATGTATAGTATGTTTGGTACCGTCCAAGAATTGGTCGAAGATCACGAAAACATTTATTCAAGACTTCTCCAGCTACATGAAGGCTCCTATAAACCATATTAAGGACGTTAATGAACTTGAAGCGAAGCTCAAGAACGGATGACTTACTCTATTAATTTCTAGAATCACTATGAGGAGAATTTGGTCATATGCGACGGAGAGCTGGAGATATTAAAAAGCCGAACATCTCAAAGGTGCCGAGTTTGACGTCCCAGACAAAAGGAACATGAAAATCAAGTAGAGAATGAATTAGATGACCGCAAGGCAAACTCCCTAGTGGGGGATGCTGCAGACCCGCTCATCAATTGGCTTATGTTATCCAAGCCGGTTATGCCTTAGAAGGAATGGTTGATCCTCGAAAATCGACTTGAGCTCCCTTTCATGTAAGTAGAGTATTGATGCGATAATTAGCTAGTGCAGAAATATAGAATTCGGCAATACTTAGCCTCTTAATGATAAGTGTTCTATGATCTAAATATAAAACTTTATGGATTCATTTTATATTTGTTTCAAGTATTGAAACGTAATTGTTCAATTACTATCTAATATAACTGATGTGCTGTTTCGTAAAACTAGGAGTTAGTTAATGGTTGATAAAAGAATTAATAATTAAAATATAAAGGAAAATGTTAAGTTGTGAACAATAATAAAAAAATTCCCGATTGCACCAAATTTAATGATTACTTACCTATTTTATTCTGCATAGTAAATCGTTCGTGGATTATCGATTTTAGTGACATATAATTTTTGGATTTTTAAAAGTTCAACGGTAGTGTTTAAATAATTTCTGTTTGTATAAAGTTAGTCCCTCAAATTTGTTGATTACTGTAAAGATGACATGTTGCACCATACTTAACATAAAGTTGTATCACCAATGATCTCTCGACTATAATTTTGACTACATTTGAACTTCGATCTACAGTTGATGGACCATCGGTGATACAAGTTCTCGTTGAGTATGGTGTTACGTGGCAGTTTTGTATATATATATATATATATGACTAACTTTATCAAAATCAAAGTTAGATAGTCTACGGACTATCAGCAGACTTTTGAAAGTCCAAAAACTATCGGTCACTACAATCGATAGTCTGAGCTTTGATTATTATTCAAAGCCTACCTACTTTATAGTTAACAAGTAAGAGATCTTATTTTACATAAATATTTGTTAAGAAAAAGGTTTAACATTATAAATCTAACTGTTTAATAGTATTTAAGTTGTCTAACTTTAAACACACACGTATTCAAATTTGAAAGTTGTGATAACTTTATTAGATATAGCATATTATATATAATGTCTTTAATTATGTATAAATTAGTAATTTAATTTCAGATGTCTCACTCACTCTAAAATTATGCAACAATTAATTTTATTTGGTTTAAAATAATTAAAACAATTAAGAATAATGATAAAGTTTAAAGGAAAATTTTCAAGTCATATATAACTAATCATATGATTTTAAGCTAGAAATAATAGTCCTAGATAATAAAAGTTCAACTAAGCTATCATGTTTTCTACCTGCCATTCACAACCTCAAGTAACTGATCATTGATTTATAAATAAATATCCATTTACCAGCTATATAAGGTCGCGAATGAGCCCCCAAGGGGGTAGCCGAGTTGGTTGAGTATGGCATTCTTATAACCAAAAGGTCATGAGTTCGAGTCCCTCTACATACGCTTTCTCGGCTGAGCCTGTCACCTTGTGTGGTTTACCTTCTGACGTTGGTTTGCAGGGTATCGCGTCAGACTGAGGGTTTACCCTGTGCGCACTCATTGCACTCTGAGTAGCGGCTGCGGGTTCCCTCCGAAAAAAAAAGGCCGCGAATGATAAATTAAAAAAGGATATATAGGTTTTTCATTTAGCAACATATTTCTTTATCAATACGGTATAGAAATAGTGGTACTACCCAAAAGTATCAGACTCTCCTATAAAATCTTTATACATGAAGAGAGTAATTCAGAATCAAGATGTGATAAATGCGACTTGATTAAAAGAATGTAAAATTTATCGGTCATATCATTACAAAACTCATGCGCACAACAAATATAATTCCAAGGTTTAGCACATAAGCTTTGAGGTGGACAAAAAGTTTTTATAAGAAGAGTATATTTCCATACTATGAAAATAAGTCCTAGCAAACTGGTCCCTAATCGGGAAGGTCTTTACTCAACTGAAGCTATATTAAAATTGTACATGTAGAAATTGTTAAATAAAGAAGGGAACCAAATTTGAAATCACTGGAATATCGAGCATTTAAAGCTCTCTCATCCTTCATAAGCTTTGTTTCTTTATGATGTTCTCATACATGTAAACAACTTATTGTACATTTTTTCCTACCCCTTTGGCGCGGGAAGTTTTGAAAGAGTTATTTATCTTTAATGAATATTAATTGTTCACTTTGCACGCGTCTTAATTTATATTTGCGCATTATGATTGTACATTTTACAAGGCAACAAGCCACAATTAATATATGAAGGATAATTCTAGATGCATATGTATAGTTTACAACACTTGAGGGGTTTTTGGTCTAGCTTCAATAATAAAGAAAAAAGTAAGTATGAACACAATATTCAACCCTCTCAAGAGCTTCAGTCTTAAGTCGAACAAAAAGAAAAAAGATAAGCATGATCATAGTTTTCATACATTTGAAGTGCTTCCAACTTCAAACATACAAAAATAAAAAAAAATATAATCCTAAACATAGTTCTCAACCCCTTGAAGAGTTTTAGTCTTCATACATATAAAAATACAAAAAAGTAATCTATACATAGATTTCAACCTCTTGAAGAGCTTCGGCCTTGATACATACAAAAATAAGACAATGGGTAAGCCTGAATGTAATATTCAGCCACAATGAGAACGCACCCTTCGCATAAGAAATAAATAAATAAAGTTTAGCTATTTCTAGACATAATCGAAACAAGGATCCCTCATGGTACTTATTCAGTCTCGACCTTTTGAAACTGATCATTCCAATTGGAATAACTTAGCGCAAGAACAAAAAGTTATTTTTATATACCAACATAAGAAAAAAAATACTACCAAATGAAAATTATCAGTGATAACATGTGCTACATCTAAAAGAAATAATACAAAATTAAAATTGTAACTGATAATATGAACTACTAAATGAGAATTGTAAGTGGTAACATACACTACATCTATAATACTATGAAACTTGCCCCGACCAATGGGACTTTGGTTCATAAAATATTTCTCAACAACATGTACTTTAGTCATCAATATCACCTCAAGACTATTGGGGGTTTAATCCTCCCTGTGCGGCTGAACCTCCACCTTCAGATGATATTGAAGTAGTATTATCTCTAACAACCGTATCTATTTTCTGATAAGGTAGTAGGTACCCGCAGTCAATATAAAAGAAAAATATCAGAACAAAGAGGAAAATTAAGGAAGGACCAGAAGAGTAGACAAATCATGTAAACCAAGCATGAAAGATATAAAACCGGGCGCGCTCATTTTGAGTCGATCAGGGCCTGATCAAAGATGAGCACCATCGAACAAAGCTAATATACTGAACAAAGAATATACGAAAGCTAGGTTGCGCTCAAAGTTTAGCCAAACAGAGCATGATCGATGGGCGAGCACGCTCGTTAGAAGTTGATATGAATTTTAGTACGCGCGACTCGAGACTTCACAAACAAACTCAATCAAGGACGGGTTAACATCAGAGCCGACCGAGCGGACGAGCCATCATCAAAGCTGACCGAGCAAGATGGCAAAAGCTGCTATGCCCGGCAAGTCACCAAACTAACTGTTTACCTCAACATCATTTATGAAGTCAACATAGTGGACTGACTTAAAGACCACTAATCAAGGATGGATAGTCAACAGTCAAATATTCTGATCACCGATTAAGGAGAATATATAGCAATCGATTTAAATTAGGTCTCTACTCATTAAATATATGTAATTAATGAGAAAGTAACTGCCAAGTGTATTATATATAAGAGTCGAAAGATATTGTAAAGGTTATGTTGAGAAATCTTCTCGAATTGATAATATTACTATCTTGGCATATTGGTGTTTTAGGTTTTTCCCATAACACTTTCCACTTGAGGATGCTAGCAAAATGACTTGACCATGAGGCACGAGCATTGGCTCAACAATATCACCTTGATCACCATCTTTTTTGGGCAAACGAATTAACTTTTTTCTATCGACCTCGACGATCTGCTCATACACTTGATAACCTATTTTTCATGGCAGCCATAAAAGGACCCTAATAAATGGAACTGGCTCACTCATATGTTTAAGGTCTTTTATCTTATACAATGAGTCAAGGTTGATGTCGAAATACTCCTGGTGCAAATGCAACACAAGTATCTTATCAGCCTTACACATTGTATCCTTGGTTAATTCAATCATTTAATCTTCAAATGCAGGTACTAAGTCCGCTCATTCAATACTTTCAACCACCAAAGTATCGTCAAGATTCTTCTTTTGAGCCAAGATATCCTCCATTTATACTAAAACTCTTCCTTATTATATTGGGCTATAATATAGTCGGTTTCACGTTTATATTATACTTTGGCTAATTTAGCATTGATATCATTCAATTTTTTATGGGTTGTGGAGATAACGTTTTCCTGGACTTAAGTCAGTTTATATAAAAACCCTCCAAATCTATTACATGAAATATTGTTCGGCGATACCCTTAAACACACCATGGTGATTTGAAATGATTGAGGTCTTGACAACTATTTTCTCTTCAAGTCAGGCCACAACTGCAACATTCGATTAAAGTTTGACCTTCAATTACCTTTCAGCCACCAATTTATGTTCAAGCTCAGCCTTCAACTTCCCCGTATCATTTATCTTTGCCTGAAGATCCTCAAATATCTCTCCAAAAACCTTTAAACTTTGCTGAAGATCAGTCATGAAGTTAAATTAGTCTGGCATATGTAATGCAAGGTAGAAAAAACATTGAACAATATCTACAATAAAAATTGAAAGAGATCAAAATATGATCACACACAACCACAAGATAAAAGGAAGTTTAAGTATAACTTTACACCTAGGTTCAGTTGTCTCTTGTTTAAATCCACAAGTGACAAATGGTTTGGAAACTTTTCATGTTGGTTATAACAAAAAACTGGTTAACAACCTCAAGAATATTTCTCAAAGTAAGCACATGTGGTTTGAACTATCATTCATATCCACCTCATGTGTTAATTTATTTGGCGTATCAAATCTTCCCTCAACCATAACACATTCAACAATTACTTAGAGTGTGGCATTCCTTATCCTAAGAACCTCAAGGCTTTATGTTGTCAAGGACACAATATCAATCATTATCTTATAAAGATACAAGTTTGAAACATCTTCAGCTCTAGACTTCTTAACATCAACAACGAGGTAATCAACATGATCAAGCTCTCCAACCATATTAACAACATGACTTAAGGCCTCGGTTTCTTCAACTGCTACCATATTGATAAAATCCTATTCATATCTTTAAAAATACTACGAAATTCAAATTCACAATAAAAACATGTGCAACCTCTTGTTAGGCTAATATTTGGTCTTCACCACCCTACCTTCATTAGTCTTAGGTTTTTTGGCAATAGAGGATCCCTTAGTTCTTTAGTATTTGCTCGTGTAACTGTTATTTATTTCATCTTAAAGGTGGATATTAAGATTCGGCTTCTCCCACCGGGTTTTCCATTTCCATTCATATGCAGAACCTCACCTATCGGTAAGGAACACCCTTCAACAATCGCAACCTTTTCGGTAGGGGCATACATAATTGCACTAGTTATGGTTACTCTACCTTTATCTATCAGATATTCTCAAATGACATCGAACATGGTGCCATCAGTCTTAGTTTGGATTAGTATACCTGCATTCACATAATATATGAATGATATTCTCTTCAATAGAGATTTTAACCACATTCACCTCAAGAGGAGGGATTATTACGTCAGTCTCATAGAAAGTTGTAGTTTTTTTTTACATAATTCCACATTTCTTTTACCATATATGCCAATGCATATATACCGATCAGTCTCCCCCTCTGTATAGAAGATTTGTAACACTCATAGCTTTGACAAAAGAAACAACCACTTTCTTACGATATACAACCTTGAGATTTGGCGCAACAACTTTACTCTTGCCTTTTACAACCTTTGATCCTTTGAACCTAGTTGTAGATATTTTAGTATACTTTTCAGAAGATGCATCATTCTCTAGACCTTTAACCCTGTTTTCTTGCTATTTTTATCCGTTTTATTGTATGTAACTCTCATCCTCATACATTTCTTCAGCTTATTTTTCATCTCATTAAGCTTTACAACATCCCTCATGTATCAAAATCTCCTAATCACAACCTTACGTCCCGAAGCACCTTTTTTATTTCTGGAGGCAACAACGGCTTTAGAAGTCATTTTAAGATGTTTTTTTCTCATCACCATCGGCTCATATCTGAGATCTTTAAACCGAGAGTCTCTAGGATTAAAAAAGTTTTTAAGGTGTTATAATTATAAGCAAAAAAAAAGTAATGAGGAACAAGTTGATATTGTGTGTTAATGATAATATAGTCTAAAATAAATAAAAATGGCATGTTAATAATGATAATGACAAACACTCAAGTAATCAAATGATATCTATATAAAGAATTAATAAGGAAAAGATTAGTTGATTAATATATGTCAAGGAAACCTTAAGAGACAAAAATTAGATAATATAGTTTAATCTACAATGCCTCATAAATGTTTTAAAAAGAGAGTTGTATAAAAATTTAATATGTACATGGAAGATAAGTATGAGGCGACTTGAGATCCAGAACATTAGCTATAGCAGTTTTCTAATATTATGTTATGTTTAAATCCTGACAACACCATATTATTGTAGAGATTTTTCTATGATTTTTAGAGGAAATATTTTTACATGGTTCAATAGAATTTCATCTAGATTAATTCAAAGATTTTAAGAGCGTTGATATGAAGTTAAAGTCAATTAATTGGTAATAAAAAAATTAAGATGGAGGATGATTACATTATGACCTTGTTTCAAAAATAGACTGAGTAAAATTAGGTTTGTAGTTTTTCCAGGAAATAAAAAGCTTTGAAGGATGTCAAGAATACGTTTTTTTGGTATCTTGTAATAGAGGCCTCCTAAATTACATTCATTTGCCATTTTAGGTGATAATATAGAAGGTTTTTTAAGATGATCTAAGATATTTATTAAGGTTGAGAAGACGAGACGAGGTAAAGCTCTACCAACTAAGGCACAAGATCATAGAACATATATGTTTGATAGAATACAAGGTGATGAACAAAGAAATGATGAGGTTGTGAAAGTGCATCCTCTGAGCTAGATTATCAATTTATAATAATTCAAATAGGAATTTTAAATCGCTTTTAGAGGGAATTGCTATAATTTATGACAAGATAAATGGTTAAGTTAGTTACAGACCTCCTCCGATATTGTTTAATATCTAAAATGTATTACATTATTAACATAATGATCATAGACATACGACTGGAGATTATTTTCAACTAAGAGATAAAATCGGGAGATTGATTGATACTAGAGCGTTGGTTGAGTTCATAGAAGTAAAGTTATTTGAAAATAAAGATGAAAATATAAAGATAATATTCCTGAAAAACATAAAGTTGATAGACAAATATTTTATATTAATTTTATAGGGGATACTTTATCGAGTTTATGAATAATCTATAAAGCATTATATAAAATATTTAAAGGTGCATCTCGTAAACATATAAAATGTTTTCTATACCATTTCTAGTATTTAATGATGGCAACCTAAAAGGTGTAGTCACCATTCACGAGGATGCTTTGTTGATTACTTTGGAAATTGTTTGGATAAGTTTTCTGGGAGTTATGATAGATACATAAATTTTGGATAATATTTTATACAAGAACGATTATGAAAAAATGATCAGAATAAATTCATATGAAAAAAGCGAACAAAATTTGGTAAGATTTGCAAGAAGATCAATTGTTTGTGTAGGTGAAATGGAATTTCCCGTAATTGTGGGGTATATTCATAGTGGAAATATAATCAAAACCTTTTTTATAATAGTGGATGCACTTAACTCTTACAATTTTATTTTAGGTCGTTCATGATTGTCGCATCATATTATCATTAATACGTTAAGTATGCTAGAAACCAAGTGAGAGCTATTATAGCAAGCCAAATAGTGAAAAAAAACTCATATTTTATGTCTTTTAGATAACTTTATATCATAGCAATCACATAATCCAATAAAGGATCAATAATTGGTAGAAGAGATTAAACCTTTCGTGCAAAGTTCGGAATGGGGGTTAACGATTCACACCAAGCATAACATTTAACTTAACCATTAGATGATAAATTGATATAGATATTAGTAATGAAAAGATAAAAAAAGGTTGGAAATTATTTTAAGTCCGAAATTTAAATTTAATATGATGTACTGGAATTAGTAAACCAGCTATCTGCCACGGATTAGTCATTGATAAAAGACTTAGACCCATTCATAAAAAAATTGTTTTCTCTAAAAAAAAACTAAAGCTATTATGAAATATGTTGAAAAGTTACTTAAATTAGGTCATTTAAGGGAATCTAAGTTTTCAACATGGATATCAACTAAATTGTTGGTAAAAAATAAAAATGGTCAGTTGATAATATGTGTGGATTTTAAACATTTAATATGGTTTGTCTCAAGGATTCTTTCCATTTTCTTTGTACTTATCGATTGGTTGATATTACTGTACTATTTTATTTGAAATCAGATCAAATAATATATGAAAAATCATGGATTTTTAAATTAGAAACCTTTTTCTAAACTCACCTAATGAATAAACAAAACCAAGAATGCTTACGGGTTTGTCAACAGCTTTCTATTTGGTATTCTTTTGTTCATTTGCGTTCTTCACCGATTCCGTTTATGAAATTGAGAAACCTTGATAATCAAATTAATGAAGAAAGGAAAGGTTTCCATACACTGAAGAAAGCGGCTATATTCTGATTAGGGTTTAGGATGATGAAATTTCCTATCCACTTATTTATAGTCTTTACACTGTGAAGCCCAACATTGTAAAGTCCATCCTTTATTACTTCCTTGTGTCTGTGACCATAACCCGATAAATTAATAATTCAATATATATCCTTGATTTATTAATTCAAGCTTAAGTGTTGAGATTTGGGCCCTCTTCATCACAGTTCCTAAATTCCACTCGGTTACCACACTTGAGCTCATAACATCTTTTCACCCATAGGTCCAATTTAGTTAATAAAATAATTAACTCGATTACTTCAAATTTGAACTTTCTTAAGGCAATGACCGAATATTTTTATTTAGTATGTCGTTCCAAATTATATTCGGTCCATAAATATATTTCAACAATCTCCCACTTGGACTGTCATATGCTACTCAATAATACATGTTCAAATTTAATAGGATCCCTATATTCATTACCAATGGAAAAACGGTATAACCCCGTACATGACTGATAACAATAAAGGACTAAAGACCTCTGTCTCGTAATGTGAACAATAGGATGCAACAATAATCACATTACCATTATCAATCAATTAATTGGCCCAATTATCGAGTGTGGCCTAAGATTAATATGGCTTGTAATCATACATATCTACTCTTAAATGGTTCCTACCTTTGGAGATCCAATACAGTACATATATAAATATATATTTCCAAGCATATATATATTGTCATAAACTTTAATGTGCACAATACTGCAAAATATAACATCAGATCATATTACAAACTCTCCCACTGAAACTAACAATCCTCTAAATCAACTACACCCATACTAATGGTATGTTTGTGGAAAACCTTATGCAAAACCGCTTTTGCTAGAGGATCTTAGCTATTATGGAGTTTGTGTCCATGTGCTATATATTTATGATCCATCTGAACTATCACTTTAACAGAAAACAACTTTATGTCGATGTGCTTGGACCTAGACAAGTTCTTATTACTGTTAGAGTATTGTACTGTAATATTATGCAGCCACAATTACCGGTTCGAAGCCTCAAAGCATGCAAAAATTATTCCACCATGGTAGACGATGCAATAAGTGTTTACTTTACACTTTTCCAGGATATTGCACCTCTAACGATTAAGAATATGGTTCCTGAAATGCTTTTTAGTGTGTATACGCATCCACTAAAAACAAAGTCAGAATACCCAATGATCTCCAGTTTATCCGACTTCCAATATGTCAACATGTACCCATTTGTTCCTTACGGATACTGGAGTTCCCTTTTTAACTCCTTTCTAGTGTTCGATGCCTAGGTTACTAACATATCTCCCCAACATATTTACAGTAAAAGAAATGTCCATCCTAGTACAAACTTGAGCATATATTAAACTCCCAACTGCTGAAGCGTAAAAGACCATTTTCATTTCCTCAATCTCAAGTTTTGTCTTAGGACATTGACCCAGACTAAGTCTGTTACCCTTTGCTATAGGAGTACTTAGGGGTTTGCAATCTACCAATCCGTAACGTTGTAGCACACTTTTAATATATGTATTTTGTTATAATCTAAGAATACCACGAGAGTGATCCCGATGTATCTGGATTCCTAACACAAAATTGGCATCACCAAGATCCTTCATATCAAACTTGTCTGATATAAATCGTTTTGTAGTGTGTGATAATTCCTTATTATTCGAGGCAAGAAGTATTACATCCACATATAATATAAGAAATATGAAATTACTCTCACTGAACTTGTGATATACAAAATCCTCAAACGAGTTGATCTCAAAGTCATAACTGACTATAACCTCAAGTAATTTGTAATACCATTGACGAGAGGCCTCTTTAAGCCTATATATGGATTTCTTAAGCATGCAAACCAGATCTTTTGAGTTAGTTTTCAAAAAGTGTTCTAATTGCACCATATAGATCGTTTCCTTAATATTACCATTGAGAAAAGAGGTCATAACATCCATCTGATGAAGCTCAAGGTCAAAACATGCAACTAATGCCATGATTGTTCTAAAAGAATCCTTCGTCGATACCGAAGTGAAGGTTTCTTTAAAATAAATCCCTTCACACTGAGTATAACCTTACGCTACAATACGTGTTTTTATGTCTTTCTACATTAACTAGGGAATCGCATATGGTTTTGTAAACCCATTTACAACCAATTTTATTTCCTTCAGGTAATGGGACAAGATCTTATACCGCATTGTCCTGCATTAAGGTATACTCTTCCTTCATAGCGTCAATACACTTCCAAGAGTTAGAGCTAGCCATAACTTATTTGTATGATGAGGGATCATATACAGGTCCAGCACATAACTCATCATGCTCCTAAATATATACTATAAATTATGGACATATTATTCTCTTTCTTTCTCTTGTGGACCTTCTTAAGGGCACTATTTCCTTTTGTTGTACGTATTGAGGAGGTAGAGTTTGATCATTATGAACATGTCATTTTAATTCCCTTGTGGAAGATTATCTTGAGGTTCATCTTGTTCTACCTGGACCATATCTGTATCTGGTTAGAACCCTCAAGTCGAGCATCAGTGCGAATTCGAGGATTACCTTGTTCTAATGAGACTGAAATGATTGGCATTACATCTCAATCTTTTGATACCTGAGTATATTCATCCCTCCTCAAAATCAACATTTGTTCCCTTATTCTTCCCTCAAACTCAACATCTTCTAGAAACTTGGCCGTTCATGTCTCAAATATTGTACCAGTGAGAGAATTATAAAACTTAAACCCTCAAGAATGTTCGGAATAACCTATAAAGAAACATCTAACTGTTTTTTTGGTCTATTTTCTTTTCTAGAGGTTTGTAAGGCCTCGCCTCAACTGGACAACCCCACACCTGCATATGTTTTGAATTGGGTCTACGCCCGTTCCAAAGCTCATATATGGTTCTAACAGTTGACTTAGTGGGTACTCGGTTGAGAATATAAGCGGCACATTTGGTGGCTTCCCCCAGAGAGATAATGGTAGAGATGAGTGACTTATTCTGTCTCTCGAATACAATATGCCCCTTTTGCAGAGGTAATCACATTAACCTCAGGCGTTGTGCCTTAAAAAATTTCCTCCTCATGTGCAGTGTGGGAAATCAACTCATTGATATTTCACTTTTCCCGCATGCAGAGATAGGTGGACTGGAAATACTTAAACTGGTATGGCAGAAAATGAAATGTGAATCCAACTATGCATTCCTCAGGTAAGTCTAAACTGATTGTCTTTAACCTTTGGCCAATCATATAAATTCCCAGAATGTGCTCCCAGATTTATCTTTGCCATTATACTTTTTGGTAGCTAGCTCGATGAGCAAATGTTGCATCTCTACCTTCTCATTTTTTACAAAGGCTTTTTCGACCTCGCGAGAAAGATCGAGGCAGTGGTAACACCTTTAGGGACAGCCCCACGTAATGCTACTGGTACTCCCTCTAACAAGAGCGTCATGCATAACTTATTTGACTTCTCCCACTTTTGATTGGCCTTAGTTTCCTCCGGTTTACTTTCCAAACTAAAGGGGGATAGTTTGGGAGTTGACAATGCATGGTCATAATCATTTACAGATAAAAACAGTCACATATCTTCCTTCTACAATTGGAAGTCCGAACAATCGAACATGGGTGGACGGTTCCCCAATAGATTGTAACCAACGGATACCATTGAAGAGTTTTAAGAAGGCTCTAGGGAGATTTTGTGTTAGAAGAATCTCTTAGTGTCGAAATAGACTTAAGTACTTTGTTTAGGAGTCTTTTTAGAGAGAGAAAGTAAGAATTAGATTAAGTAGATAGAGAAAGTAGTATTATATTCATCTCGGGATCTGCAAAGCGTGTGTGGTCCTTTTATAGTACAATTACGGGTCCCACACGCTTTTATTCCCGTTTATTACATTTTTGGTCCCTATATCTCTTCATCTTCTCATAATGGCTAATTCTTTAGTAGTCTATACAATTTTTCCCTAATATAATTTGTTCTTTACAATTCTCTCATAACAAACTTCTTCTTTGCAATTCTCTCCTAACAAACTTCTTCTTTGCAATTCTCTCCTAACCAATTTTCTTCTTTGCAATTCTACCATGTCTTTTATTCTCCCTCATCAACCATAATAAGAACAAACCACACAAAGCACATTTAGCATGTTGACATTAACTGAAAACATATGTATGAACATGGCAAATACATGTAAAACATAATATTCCTTGATAATAGATTTCGGAGGGAAAATCATACTAACATGCAATTTTATGAGTTTAAAAAAAATACCATGATCATTATTTTGATTTCCTAAGTACCAATGAGACTTTTCGGAGGGCCGGTGTCATTTACTTGAATTAAACTAACCCTAATATGATTTTCTTAAGTACCGGTGAAACCTTCCAGAGGGCTGATTTCACCTACTTAAAATAAAAAATTTGCAAGGAAGAATTTAATTTAGTATAAGTACCAATGAAACATTCTGGTGGGCCGATTTCATCTACTTAATATTAAAATTAACACAAGGACCATTTTCAGTAAATTCTCCCGTTCATGATTAATTTAAACCCAAACGTGAACCTTCTGGATGACCGGTAATATTTGAATTTAAATTAATCCCTAAACTTTTCGAAACCTAGGATCCATAAATTAATTTTAACCCTCCAGCAGGCCGATTGAATTAATTTCTTAGTTTTAATTACCGTTCAACGAAACCTTAGTCATGCATCACCATTTAATCATTCAAGCATATACAATTTGATTCACAAATAAACATACAACAATTAGCATGCCAAACACACCATATTTGTGAAATAAACCATGTTATATATTTTAAATTATTTAATAATTAATTAAAATAATTATTTTTTGATGAATAGTGTTTTTTAAAAAACATTGTTTATCATCTGAAAATTATTGTGCACTACCCGAAAAAAACTTATTTCAGAACCTCATGAATAGTATTTACATTGAATAGTGTTATTTTTATTCATCCTTTGAAAATAGTGTTCACACATTGTTCATATTCTAGAAAAAAACACTATTTACAACACTCATACTGTTGTCATCACGACAACAGTGAATTACGAATTACCTCGCAAGTTGCGGTGTTCATCCACAGTGTCAGCAGTTCGCTTGCCATTGTGAATATCGTCGGATAGCCGTCGATTAGTTTTAACATCAGGGGTTAAGCCGCCAATGAGTCGTTGTCCTAATAGTTTGAATTTATTCAAAACATAAAAAAACATATAATCACATATTATGCTTTTCAATCGAATAAATAAAAAATCATACTTTTTACACAATTCCTATATCTATGTCCTAACCAGCTCAATCAGCATATAACCCCAGCGGCATGGATTCTTTACAGTGAAGAAAAGCATGCATTCATCAATATATATCCTCACACAATTCGATTATTCTATCGAATCTAAAAAATGGTTAACTTGGCTATGATATCAAATATAATATATTATTTGAAATCGCATCAAATAATATATGACAAATCGCGTGATTTTAAATTAGAAACCTGTTTTCTAAATTTATTTTATAAACAAAACCAAGAATTCTTACGAGTTTGTATGCAGTTTTCCATTTAGTATTCTTGTGTTCCTTTGCGTTCTTCAGCGATTCTGTTTATGAAATTGAGAAACTTTCACGATCAAATTAGTGAAGAAAAGAAAGGTTTCCAAACACTAAAGGAAGCAGCCATAGTTCTAATTAAGGCTTAGGAGGATGAAATTCCTAAACCTAACCCCTTACTTATAGTCTTTATAATGTGAAGCCCAACATTATAAAGCTCATCCTTTACTACTTCCTTGTATCCGGGGACCATAACCCGATGAATTGATATTCAATTTCTATTCGTGATTTATTAGATAGTTCGAAACAATTGGTTTTTTTGGAGATTGGATGTAGTTACTAATTCATGATCTCGCGTGTACAGAATGAAAATTTCATTCTCGATTCTACGAGAATTTTTATGAAAGCCTTTCATTTGCTTCTCTTCGATGGAAGTTTGATTTTCCCCGAATGTATCCTAATTTTTAGCCTAATTCTTCTTATAATAATCGATTCAACCTCTGATAAAAAAGATATACATTGGTTATATTTCATCTCTTCAACAAGTTTAGTAATGAGCATAACGGCCCTATTGTTGTGATGGAGAGAAGAACCTATGATTATATTTTTAGTAAATTTCTATAAGAACAATTTTAACGAAATCTTTCAATTTCTTTTTTACTATGTTCAACTCTCTGTATTCCTCTGTCCGTAGAGTATTCATGCTTAAGTGTTGAGATTTGGGTCCTCTTCATCATAGTGCCCAAATTCAACCCAATTACCACACTTGAGCCCGTAATGCCTTTTCACCCATAAGTCCAATTTAGTTAACTAAATAATTAACTCGATTACTTTAAATTTGGACTTCCTTAAGACAATGACTGCGTATGTTTATTTACCATGTTGGTCCAAATTATTGTCAGTCCATAATTATATCAAGTAAATATATTCCAACAATTATAGCATGGCATGATTATTTGACATTTCTGAATGCTTGCATCTTAATGATGAAAAAAATGCATTCAACATTGAAAGGGGGTTGGGGTAGTATTCTTATAATGTGACTTTCGACACATCCAAATGCAAATCAAATCAAAATGCATCTTAATAATAAAGAAAATACATTCAGTGTTCTTATAATGTGATATCGTTGTTTCTCTTTCGACGCCTCCATGCTCGTGTTTTCCTCTGATTCTACAAATTTTGAGAGTTTATCTTCATCTATCAATTATAGGATTTGATCCTACAACATCTAGTAGTCTTTTTTGTCGTGGCATACAATTTTTATGGTGATAAGGGAAGGAAAATATAGGTGTTTAACATGTAATTTAGCCTACAAATAAGGTCAAGGTCCATGTATTTAGTGACTAAGGACTAAGATAAAACACACATAAGAAATGAGGGACTTAAATGATAGTCCCCAAGAACTTGTTTGTAAATAGTCAAATAGTAGGGTAAGAAATCCACTCTTACGGTGGTAAACATGTAATTTTATCCTCTATCTCATTTACTATATAAAGGACATTCCCTTTTGGGAAAAGGGACCAATGATTTATCAATAATTGCAACATTTATTCCTTTTGTCTCTTCCATTTGTAGTAGTTCACTGTTTATTGTCACATCATACGAATATTCTCTCATCCGACCCCTTCGCACGAACATATTCGCTCCTGAGTCTCACTAAAGATTCTCCGAGCTCATCAGTGGCCCCGTCTATGTGAACCATTTGGTACCCAACATTAATTTTCTAAAACCTTGAAAACTAAAAGCAAAAACAATTATAGATACAGAAACTCGTGGAGAGATCGAGACTAATCCGACCAGAGATTTAGTTGGTGTCGAATCTGAAGACCATCTGATGGAAGAGCATGTCACAAACGAAGGCAATGCTCCGAATTGGTATGCGGAAGAACTTTTAGAGGAGTCATTTTTCGTCGCCAGGTGAAAAGAGCTGCTAGAAGACATCAAAAGGTTAAAATGCTGAAAGGGATGCCATGGTGGCGAGCACCAAAAAGGTCAGATTCGAGGTTCGACAAGAAAAGGTTGGGGCCGACCACATCCAAGATGTTGTTTTACCCAAAGAGAACTGACGTAGGAAAATCCATCGGCATTCTAAAAGACGTGCTAGATCCGAGCAAAAGTATGAGTCGTCCGAGTCTAGCGAATATACCTCGTTGAGCTCCGATAAGTCTTCCTCTTCGGAGACTGATTCGAGGTATAAGGTGGATCGAAGGCACAAAGATTCGAGGAAGCATAAACATACTCATTGGACTTGTAGGAGAAGGAATGATTCGAGGAAGAAAGATGATGCTGGTAAGAGAAAAATGCACTTTGAGGACCATGTTACTACTCAGAAGCAAACTCAGTCTGATTGTTATCACCATGATTACAGATTCAGTAACCCAGGAAAGATTGTACCCTGCCACTAATGATGGTCCAGGGGAAGTACGTACAAGGTCGGACATAATTGGAGGTTGTCACCCCTCTCCCCGGAAATCCTCTCTCAGCACCTTCCTAAATGGTTTGATATTTCCAAACTAGAGAAGTTTGATGGGACTGAGGATCTTGACAACCATATTGAGCAGTTCAAGAATTTTACGATTAACTAAGATAATGACGAAAAGTTTTTGTGTAGAGCTTTCTCTCAGACGTCCAAGAACGTCGTTTCTAAGTGGGTACAACCGACTGCCTCAAGGGTGTATAAAGAATTTTGATATGTTCTTGAGTATGTTCCGACAACACTTCGTCGGAAGTAAGAAATTTTGTGCCAAGGATATATCATCATTTATTGTCGAAAAAATATCGGAAAAAGTTTGAAAGAGTATACCAAGAGATTCATCCAAGTCAAGACGGACATGGAGTATTGCGAGGACAAAGTTGCATTGGTTGCTTTTCGAATGGGTCTTCTTCCGGGGGTAATGAAGGATAATGCTGCAGAAACACAAGCGATGACTTTTGGAGCTTTGTTGGATCAGATAGAAAAAATAATCTTAGTCGAGAAAAAATAATCTTAGTCGAGGAAACCATGGCCTCAAGCTCCCTAGCCTACCACGACTGTCCGACCGCAGGCTCAGACAGTTCAAGCAACGAACCAGACCCCTCAACGACCAAGTCAGAACCAACAGTATCACCAGGCAGGTCAAGAAGTTCAACAGTATGTCAGACCAGCTTCGAACAAGTGGGTCCGACCAGCTCATTACGGTCAGTTAACTGAGTGTGTCTCCACCATTTTCGAAAAGGCACGTGCAAACGTGCATTTCCGCAAGCCTTTTCCTCTTCAGACTCCGAGGGAACACAGGAAGAACAAATATTTTCATTTCCATGATGACATCGGGCATCACACTAAGGATTGTATGGCTTTAAAGAAAGAATTCTAATACTTAATAGAAAATGGAAAGTTGGTTGACTTTGTCAAGAAGAATACCGCGGTGGTACCTAAACAAGAATTTGTTCCAAGGCAAGATGATACCATGATGATTTCCGTTGTGATCGAAGAAGAATTTCTAGATGTGTTTGATGTGGCAACGGAGTATCTTGATTCGAAGCCGAGTAGAAATAGTGTAAACATGATTGAGGAATCAATCTCCAGAGGAAAGGTCAGTGAGTTATGTTCATTTTTTGAGTCGTTGACCATTTTTTTAAGGGGGGGGGGATACAATAGCAGTTATATTAAACTACTCAAGGAAGAGGCATATCGTTAGTTTGGCAACGCAGTTAGAGGCGGATACCTCATCGCACCTTTACCGGAATTCATCACCAATCCTTTGCTTTGAGGATGACGACACGAGGGAAGTGGTTGGTCCGCATGAAGACGCGGTGGTAATCGGAGCAGAAATTGCTGAAAACGAGATAAGAAAAATATTAATTGACACGGGGAGTTCCGCAAACATTATGTTCATGACAACCTACAACAAGATAACCAATCCTTCAAATATCCTACGATTCGACAGGAATATAGTGGGATTTACTGGTGTGACCACGGACGTCGTCGGAGAATTCTAGGGAATGGTAGAACTGGGCAGGGGACCATTCAAGAAAATAGTAACGGTACTGTTCATCGTGGTAGATGCACCCACATCGTACAACTCCATCTTCAAAAGGTCATGGTTGTCTAAGATGCATGTTGTGCCGTCCACAATCCACCAATGTTTGAAGTACGTAGTGGGAAGTAATGTTGGAACTGTAAGATCGAGTCAGAAAATGGCTAGAGAATGCTACAAAGCGGCGCTGGCCCCCAAACAGTTGAAGGGGGTCAGATCCAAACAAGAATAGCAGTCAGAGGGGCCTCCTTTGGATTCCAATCCTGTTGATGATCCGAAGGAGTCCCTTGGGTTCATGGTCCCTAATGAAGGCTTCGAGGATCATGTGTTTGGCCCTGGAAAAATTCTCAAGATAGAAACAAGATTATCATCTGAGGTAAAAGAAAGCTTAATTAGATTTCTTTCAACCAAATTACATTTGTTTGCATGGTGTACAGAAGACGTTAAAGGAGTACCAGAAGAAGTCCTCTGTCACAGGTTGGCTATACGGAACAGTGTTCGACCGATTATTCAGAAGTGAAGATCTTTTTCCAAGAGAAACCTGAAACAATAATGGCAGAAGTAGACCGTTTAACAAAAGTGGGCCACATCCGCGAATCGCAATATCCGTTAAGGACCGCCAACCCGGTCTTAGTAAATAAGAAGAACGGCAAATGGCGGATGTGTGTAGACTTCACTGATTTGAATAGGGCTTGCGCTAAAGATCCTTTCCCGGTACCAAAAATAGATCAACTAGTAGATTCGACATCTGGAAATCGTTTACTGTCCTTTATGGATGCATATGGTGGATACAATCAAATCCGGATGGACCCGAGGGATCAGGAGAGCACGACTCTCATTACTGGAAGGGGTCTACACTGCTAACAAGTCATTCCATTCGGACTAAAGAATACGGGGGCAACATACCAACGTTTAATGAACAAGGCGTTCGAAAGTCAGATTGGTAGAAATGTGGAAGCTTATATTGATGACATGCTAGTTAAAAGCCTATGAGATGAAGATCATTTAGCTGACCTAGAAGAAACTTTTGCCAATCTGGCAAAAATAAATCTCAAATTGAACCCGGAAAAGTGCACGTTTGGAGTAAGATCTGGAAAGTTCTTAGGTTACATAGTCAGTGAGTAGGGCATCGAAGCAGATCTGGTGCAGTTAACTGCCTTATGTACTATGGATCCGCCTAGAACGATCAAGAGGTGCAAATTTTAACCGGAAGGTTGGCTGCTTTAAACAGATTCATATCCAGGTCGTTGGATAAGTGTTCCCATTTCTTCCAGGTGTTAAGGGAAGCGAACTGATTAGATTGGACTCAAGAATGTTCCGATGCTTTTAATCAAATCAACCAACATCTTTCATTCCCGAAAATACTGACAAAGCCATATCTGAGGGAGAAGTTGTTCCTATAGTTAGTGGTGTCCAACTTCGCACTCAGCTCGGTTTTAGTCCGAGAAGAATCGCGCCTTCTAAGACCAGTTTATTATGTAAGAAAAAAAGCCTTTTCGATGCAGAAAAGAGATACCTTAAGTTGGAAAAGCTAGCACTTGCTCTATTAACATCAGCCCAAAAGATGAGGCCCTACTTCCAAGCACATACGACGGTGGTGCGAACATCTTTTCCTTTGAAAAGTATGTTACAGAGACCCGATGTGTTCGGAAGAATGACTAAGTGGTCGGTAGAACTCAGGGATTTTGACATTGAGTTCGAACCACGAACTACGATCAAAGCACATGCGCTAGCTTATTTTTTAGTGGAATTTGATTCTGGTAGAGATGCTGTGGACATTGAGGAAGAAAAATCTGACTCTGAGTGGCAAGTCTGAACCGATGGGGGATCCAGTTCATCCGGATGCGGAGCAGGAGTGCAACTAACCTCCCCGGATGGCATTGCAATGTATCAAGCAATCCGACTCGGATTTCAGGCATCGAACAATGAGGCGGAGTACGAGTCAGCCCTGGCCGGGTTACGACTTACAAAGATTTGTGGGGCTAAACGGGTCAAGTTGATCAGCAATTCTCAACTTCTGGTTAACCATACTCTCGGGCGCTCAGAAGCAAGAAAAGATCATCTGGTGAAGTATATGGGAATTTTGAAAGCTCTAACCTTGGAGTTCGAAGACTTCCGATTCGAACATGTTCACAGGGCAGGAAACTCAGTGGCTGATTTCTTGGTCAAGGAATCTTACTCAGAAGAATACCCGTGGATACTGACTCAAGAAAATCCGTCCATAACCAAGGGATCTGAAGCAGAGGAAGGTAGCATCGAAGCTTTCCAGATATCCACAGCCTTAATAAAATATTGGAGAAGCGAAATACAAGATTTTTTAGTCCATGACACACTGCCCGTTGACAAAGTCAGAGGCAAGAGAATACGCTTCAAGGTCTACGGGTACGTGGTCCTCGGAGATGTGCTGTATAAACGATCTTTTAGTCGTCCCTACTTCGCTGTTTAGGGAAGGATGAATCACAACTAATACTCTCCGAACTGCACGATGGGGAAGGATCTGCGCACTGTGGATACAAAACACTGATACGAAGAGTTTTTCTCTAGAGTCAATATCAGAATCTCTTCCGTTCGATCGATGGGGAATAGATCTGGTCGAACCACTTCCTATGGCTTCAGGGGGGCGCCAAAAAATCATCGCTGATGTGGACTATTTTTCCAAGTGGGTAGAGGCGGAACCATTAGCAGGAACAAGGGCGAAAGATTTAATAAAATTCATCATCTCCAACATTTGTTGCCGCTTTGGTGTACCCACGAATATTACAATGGATAATGGCCCCCAGTTTGACAATAGTGAAATGAGAAATTTTTGCGTTTCCAAGGGGATACAACAATGTTTCTCGACACCGTTCCACCCCCAAGCGAACGGTCAGGTCGAAGTAACCAATCGAAAAATCTTGGACGGTCTAAGAAACAATTTGGAGGGTAAAGCAGGGAAGTGGCCGGATTACCTACAAGAAGTGCTATGGGCTTACAGGACTACTCATCGGGCAGCAACACACGAATCACCTTTCGCGCTTGTGTACGGAATGGACGTAGTGGTTCCATCGGAAAAAATGTTCCCATCTTTGCGACTGAGTGAGTATTCTGATGAGGGGAATGACAAAGGAAAATGCACAGAGCTTGATCTGATAGAAGAAAAGAGAAGAAGGGCACAACTGAATTCCTTACACTATCAAACCATAATGAGAAGTCGTTACTCGTCGAAGGTTAGAAGAATAGAATTTGAGGTGGGATATAGGGTCCTAAGAAAAGTCTTCCTGCACACAAAAGACAAGAGACATTGAAAACTCTCCCTGAACTGGGAGGGTCCATACACAATCACAAGGAAGTTGAAACCAGGGACATACCGATTGAAAGAAAGAAGGAAGAGATCTTCCCTATTCGTGGAATATTAAGCACCTAAAAGCTTATGTAGTTTGATTGAGTGATATGTAAATATTTTCTTTGATAGTCTATGTAAGTTCTGGTGGCATACTTTTTTCCTACCATGGTGGCGCAGGAAGGTTTTAATGAGGTTCCTAAATAGCTGGCTTATATATCAAATCTTATTGCCTTCTTTAAAAATTAGACTAAGTTCATATTTTTGAACTCAAAACACACTCAAAAGAAGTTTGGACAAGAAAGTTCATCTTTTTTTAACTCAAAACACACTCCAAAGAAGTTTGGACTAGAAAGCTCATCTTTTTTACTCAAAACATACTCCAAAGAAGTTTGGACAAGAAAGTTCATCTTTTTGAACTCAAAATATGAACCAAAAAACATTTTAACTCAACATTGAACCACAGTGAGAAAAACATGAGGGAGAAAATATTTAGCAAAACATCACACTAAGAATGTATCACTAAAAGCCCCAATAACGAGGAAAATATTACACTAAAAGTTTCTTGTTGCAGGAATTAGAAAACAAAGGGTTAACAAAAAATAGGAACTACCCAACACAGGCTTGTCGGATGCAGAATTTCCTTTACTATCAGCAGGAGAATCCGAGTCCGACGAAGAGCTCTCTGATTCTTCACTGGATTCAGGATCCTCCACAGATACACCAGGGGGGCGATGCTACTCAATGACCAGAGTCCAAAGACTACCAAGGTTCAAGTCTGGGAATCTCTCATGCATCTCAATTACCATTGCTGATCTCAATTTAGCATCCCTCTTCTCAAGACGGGTAACGATCTTAGCGGCATACTAATCAAGACTCTCTTTCTTCTTAGCTTCGAAGTTTTTTTTAAATCTTTTATGTTCCGTTGATAGCTTCTCGATGTCTTGAACATCATTTTCAAAATATACCTTTATTTTCCAATAGCCTTCAAGAAGACCATCAACCTTTGTGTCACGCTCGGCATCCTTGGCAATGGACTTCTCCATTTCATCATCCAATTTAGTCTTTTACTCGGACAGTTCAGCCCAGTGCTCCTCGGAGGTCTTTTTCTCCTTAGCCAATTCATCAGTCAGCTCTTTGACCCTCTTATTTAGCTCTTCGGACTCGGAAGACAGAGTTTGTACCTTGGCGGTCACTTCCGATGTCTTGGCTAACTCATCATTTATCTCCTTCACCTATTTCTTCAGATTATCGGACTCAGTAACTAAGCCTTCCACCTTGGAGGATATCTCAGTCTGCTCGGCTACCTGATCGGCCAAGTCCCTCACTTTGTCCTTCACCTCGGAGACCTCTGAAGTTAGGGCCTTCACCTCTACCCTCCTCTCAGTAACCTCTTCTTTATAGTGATCCTTCCGATTCACTTTGCGTTCGAGTAGAGCAGCAACATGTAGTGATTTGTTCAACTCGTTCGCCACGTAATCATTGTCATAAACGTCAAAATAAGGAGAGTCTGGGGAGAGGTACATTTCCTCATCAGAGCCACCTTCTTGACTTTTCCTTCGAGTGGAGACAAATTCTTCACCAGAGTCCAAATCAACAATCACAAATTTTCGGGATAGTGGCAGACTCGGACGAATAATGTTGTCACTCTCCCCCCCCCCCGCTCAACAACCCTTTTCTTTTTCTCCTCAGCAGTGAACTTCTGCGGCCTTGTGGCACAGGCCCGACCTTGAGGCCTAATCTTAACTAGGTGATCAACATCACTTGGCATATTTTCAGGATGAGAGGTTGGAGAGAATGCATGAGGATTGAGGGGGGCATCATGTTGATGATCTGATGGCCTCACATCCGGGGGCAAGCTTACTTGGGTGTCATCGTGATCACCCGGAGCCCCTGTTTGAGGACTGACTTGTACCCTTTCTGGGGAACCGCCCTGAGCCTCGGGAGCATCGTCTTCAGAACCACTATCTTCCTCAGTATCTTTTTCCTCGCCTCCCTTGGGTTTTTCAGCATCTTAATGACTCGGAGCTCGGGCTCGAGTAAGGAGGTAGACTGCATTATCCAAGCGCTCTAAACTTTCAAGGATATCTTCGCTCGGAGGACGCACCATAAGTTCTGAGGCGGTCTTCTTCTCACTAAGATTGTATCGCCACAGATTACTCTTAGCGAAATTCATTGGTATAAAGCTTTGGTAGAACTTATGGTCCCAGTGCTCACCAGCCCAAATGCTCAGCTTCTCAAAGATAGCTTTACTATACTTAGCATGACGCTTAAAGGACTTAGCAATCCCCTTCATAGCTGAAAAAGACACACAGTCAGAATTTACCAAACCCGGCGACTCGGAAAATATTTAGGTGAGGGTACTTACCTTGTCTGGTCCATTTTAATGTCAGCCGATGAGGAAGGTCCTCAGAGTTTTCGACTCCGGTCTCCCACAATCCAGAAATAAACAGGAATTGATGCTTCCATTTCTTCTCGGCCTCTAAAAAAACCTTTATCACTTTAAGGTTATTAGCAAAACCAAGTGAGTAGAAAGGATAGTGAGAATTCTTATCCACTCCAGAAACAGCAATAAGTTATTCCATGGTGAAAGTGTTCCCGGAGAGCCTCAAAGCCATAATGCAGGCCATAAGGGTATACCACATATTAGCCCCGGCCTGAGAAGGACAAAGTCTGACCAAGGGGAAATAGTCGGCCAGAAGAGGATCGAGGGGCAATCGAAGACCCCAGTTCATCAGCTATGTATAAAGCACCAACTTGTTGTTCCGAAGTGATAGGGGTGTCTCTTCAACAGTTGGAAATCGGATGGTGATGTTAGTAGGAATACCATATTGGTCCCTTAACTTGATCTCCTCAGTCGGGTGAAAATACTTATACTTCACCTTTTACAGAGCTAAGAGATGTTTGGCTTCGATATCGCGAAGATGGTCGCTCAGGATATCTTCCACATTCGAGGGCAGACCTGTCGGACGTTTCTTCTTCTTCTTCTTACTCTTTACCAGCGAAGTCTCACCTTGGTGAAGGGGAAGATCAGTTGCAGGTTCTGAGGGAGGAGCCAGAGCATCACCATCCGTGGAGGGAGCATTAGTAAGAACGAATCGAAGAGGCTCTGCCTCAATCACCGTGACGTTAGGTTCTCCCTTGTCATCTTCAAGGTCATCAGATAGAGCTTTCTCTTGAACCTCTAGGATGGAAGTGAGGGACTTTCAGGCCGAGTCCCTCTTGGAAAATGTTTTCGAAGGATGACGTTTGGCGTTGTTTGAGGAGAATCTTGGGGGGTTGTCGGGGGAGTTGGTACCAAGGAAAGGATCCTCATCTGGACCGATTTGGTGGCTAGATCAGGTGATCTTTTCCGTTTAGCCAGGTCTTTATGTTCTTTAATCGGTGCTCTTTCTCTCTCATCACCCATTACGATGAAGGGAGAAGGTCGAGAAGGAAAAGTCGAGGGAGTTGGAGAAGCTGAAAGATCAACCCCACCACTTGAAGGGTCTGCTTGACTGGGGGAGGATGCAGCAAGGCGGATAGAGCGTTCGCGGATCGGAGCCCAGTTGTCTCGAAAGTTAGATTCCCAAATCTGTGCAGGGGAAGGATGTTCTTGCACCGGCAGAGCTACGAGCACCAATCCGATTAGAGATGTTGAACCACCTCGAAAGCTTTCAAGGTTGATAAACTCGCCAGGCATGAAAATGAAAAGTAAGAAATTTGTTTAGGCATAGTTTCTCTCTCTAGAGCGAACTCTGTTCAAAGAAAATCAGTAACCTTTATTCAGGATAAGAGTTAAGTCTTTATAGGCAAAGGGAGCAGAAGGCGAGCATGCTAAAAGTAACGGTACCATGACAACAGTGAATTACGAATTACCTCGCAAGTTGCGGTGTTCATCCAAAGTGTTAGCAGTTTGCTTGCCATTGTGAATATCGCCGGACAGCCGTCAATCAGCATTAAAATCAAGGGTTAAGTCGTCGATGAGCCGTTGTCCCAATAGTTTGAATTTATTCAAAACAGAAAAAAAAAACATATAATCACATATTATGCTTTTCAATCGAATAAATCAAAACTCATGCTTTTTACACAATATTCAAATCTATGTCCTAACCAGCTCAATTAAATTCTTTACAATGAAAAAAAACATGCATTCATCAATATATATCCTCATACAATTCGATTATTCTATCGAATCCAAAAAAGGGTTAACTTGGCTATGATATCAAATGTAATATATTATTTGAAATCGCATCAAATAATATATGACAAATCGCGTGATTTTAAATTAGAAACCTGTTTTCTAAATTCATCTAATATATGACAAATCGCATCTAAATTCATTTTCTAAACAAAACCAAGAATACTTACGGGTTTGTATGCAGCTTTCCATTTAGTATTCTTGTGTTCCTTTGCGTTCTTCAGCGATTCTGTTTATGAAATTGAGAAACTTTCACGATCAAATTAGTGAAGAAAAGAAAGGTTTCCAAACACTGAAGGAAGCAACCATAGTTCTAATTAAGGTTTAGGATAATGAAATTCCTAAACTTATCCCCTTACTTATAGTCTTTACAATGTGAAGCCCAACATTATAAAGCTCATCCTTTACTACTTCCTTATATCCGAGGACCATAACCCGATAAGTTGATATTCAATTTATATTCCTGATTTATTAGAAAGTTCGAAACAATTGGTTTTTTTGGAGATTGGATGCAGTTACTAATTCATGATCTGGCATGTAAGTTTCATTCTCGATTCTACGAGAACTTTTATGAAAGCCTTTCATTTGCTTCTCTTTGATGGAAGTTTGATTTTCCCAGAATGTATCCTAATTTTTGGCCTAATTCTTCTTGTGATAATCGATTCAACCTCTGATAAAAAAGATATACCTTGGTTATATTTCATCTCTTCAACAAGTTTAGTAATGAGTATAACGGCCTTATTGTTCCGATGGAGAGAAGAACCTATGATTAGCTTTTCAGGAAATTTCCAAACGAACAATTTTAATGAAATCTTTCAATTTCTTTTTTTACTATGTTCAACTCTCTGTATTCATCTATCCGTAGAGTATTCGGGCTTAAGTGTTGAGATTTGGGTTCTCTTCATCATAGTGCCCAAATTCAACCCGGTTACCACACTTGAGCGCGTAATGCCTTTTGACCCATAAGTCCAATTTAGTTAACTAAATAATTAACTCGATTATTTTAAATTTGGACTTCCTTAAGACAATGACTGAATATGTTTATTTACCATGTTGGTCCAAATTATTGTCGGTCCATAAATATATTAAGTAAATATATTCCAACAATTATAGCATGGCATGATTATTTGACATTTCTGAATGCTTGCATCTTAATGATGAAAAAATGCATTCAACACTAAAAGGGGGTTGGGGTAGTATTCTTATAATGTGATTTTCGACACATCTAGATGCAAATCAAATCAAAATGCATCTTAATAATAAAGAAAATACATTGAGTGTTCTTATAATGTGATGTCGTTGTTTCTCTTTCGACGCCTCCATGCTCGCGCTTTCCTCTGATTCCACATATTTTTAGAGTTTATCTCCATCTATCAATTATAGGATTTGATCCTACAACACCTAGTAGTCTTTTTTGTAGTGACATACAATTTTTATGGTGATAAGGGAAGGAAAATATAGGTGTTTAACATGTAATTTAGCCCACAAATAAGATCAAGGTCCATGTATTTAGTGACTAAGGAATAAGGTAAAGCACACATAAGAAATGATTGACTTAAATGATAGTCCCCAAAAACTTGTTTGTAAATAATAAAATAGTGGGGTAAGAAATCCACTCTCACGGTGGTAAACATGTAATCAGTGGCGGAACAAGGAATTCAGGTTAGGAGGGGCTTAAGTATTACATAAACTAGATATGTTTTAAAAAAAAAATTATTCACCTCGTACTTTTAATTGATTTTTTAATAATTTGTCTGAAAATATTAAAAAAAAATTAATCCTGACATTATTATTGATTAAGAAAATCATGAATATTTATTGAAATTATATATATATTTCTAAATTTGATTTATGGGGCATATGTCTAAATAATCTTAAGTTTATTTGTGAGTTTGTACTAGTTATAGCATTTATGCATAAAATCAAAAGGCTTCATAATAGTTCTGGTATGTTCTTAATTATTTGTCATTGATCATTCTCATACCTATCCGATGTGGAAATTTGGTCGCAAATAACAAATTCTACCACTTTTACCTCCCCTCAGTTGACTTACCTAATGCTCACTCTAATTAGTTTGTTTCATGATTCATATCTAAGTGATAAAGTTTTGCAATTGATATATTTGTTCACTCTTATTAGAGCATCTTAGAAGTTGTCACTTCAATTAATCAAGTCACACTATCTTTATACACTCTAATAAAGTCACTCCGTTTGATGAGCATGACTGATGGTTCATCATCTTCGACATCCAAGAGTTTCATCCATATCACGTTTTCGTCTGGGTATGGAGCTCTAATACCAACTATTAGACCCAAATAATAGTATATCAAACACATGCGAGATTAGCTTCAAAACAACCAACCAAATAATAAAACAACCGATTTATTAACAAAATAAAACTACAAACCTAATCACTGAAAAATAATCAACGGTAAAATAAATCAACAACCAAAACATTTATATGAAAAGACCACTTCGTTGTGAAGAGTAAAAGACCATGAGACTTATGAAGATTCCACCAAAAACACTTCTACTATTATGATAAGTTGAAGGTAAAAGTATATCCAATTCAATATAATAAATATCTACAACCCACCAACAATTTTAAACATAATAAACTAACAAAAAAAAGAAACAAAAATGAATAATATTACAAAAACTACTCCACTATTATCATCAAATAACAATCCAACCGGACATATTGAAGCTTTATATGTCCCAAACATGCTGTCCAAATTTCAGCCAAAACCGACATAGTTTGACCATTGATCAAACATTTTAAACATGACTTCTTTAAAAATTCCAAAAATAAAAATTTCCCCAATACTAATCTACCTTAAGGCTAGGGGGGGCAATCCACCCCTGCATGTAATCACATACGAATATTCCCTAGTCCGACCAACCGGGGTCTCACTAAAGATTCTCTCATTTTTTGTGAGATTTAGTAAAGGTATGTGTCTTTTAATCTTGAAATAGATAGATTGTCATTTAATTCCGTAAACGGGCACTTAGGACATGCTCAGATTCCATCCATACTAATCATGATGCCTCATATGATGGCAAAAGCCCAAGGGGGCAGTTGATATTTTATCAAACCAAAGAGGGGACTAGCTTGGTGGTATGTTTGCCCGTTGGAAGATATGAGGATTAGCTCCAGGTTGGACCTCCGAGGCCTGATAGTTGTAATATACTGCTGGAACATGGTCCAAGGGTGGAGGAAACTGCTTGTCTTGCTGCCGGTTTGAATCAGCCGAACGGTGGAGGAAACTGCTTGTCTTGCTGCCGGTTTGAATCAGCCGTTGGAGGAATGCTCTCGTAACCAACTTTTCTCCTATCCCGCTTTTCTCGACAAATTGTTCCTTAGATGAGGCCTGCTCCCACCATTTTCGGCTTTTTTTGGGATCCCGAGATTTGGCGCCGCTTTTTCTTCTTGCGGTCTTGATACTTGGCAGTTGGCAATTGGCATACTCCATGCAGTTATACAAGAATATCACGTTTATTCCTGATATATCGATGTCTGTTTGTTGGGCTGTACATGTCTTCTTTACTTTATTTTTGGCTCGGACGATGTCAGCAAAGATTCGAGAAATGTCTTCATCATCCGTAAGTCATGCTTTTTGAACTTTTTCGCCTGTGTGAAATTCTACCTGGAAACTCTCCCGAACCGCAGCGGATGAATCTAGTTCCCCATTAGGTGGGTGACTTCTTTTGTTTCAAAACAACATTACAACCGAAGACATAGCCAAAGTCATACAAAATCACTCTGACATGAAATGATCAACTTATTACATTTAAGAATAAAAGTATATAAAATAAATTAATTGACAAAATGGATTGTGTATGTACCCACAATACTATATATAAACAATCACATAAATACAATTTAGTTCATAATTTCAAAAAAACAAAACAAAAAAAACACTACCAATTACTTCAACAGATTTAAACTGAACCCTATCACATACTTTATGTCTAAAATCATAATCCATTGTTTCCTCCATTTCCATCGTCACCAACCTCCACGTCTTTTCTATCACCGTTTGATCCAATATCCAATGGCTCCCCTTCACCGCCTTGGATTCCGTTATCGTCATCTTCATCGTCGACATCGAGAGGTACGATCTGAAGAATCAATCGGCCATTAGACCTATTCGCCAGAAAATACTCGTGATGCTCCACTGGCTCCTCTCTCAATATCAGTCGTCTATCGTTAGTGTAATACCGTCGTAGCACCCACGCCATGTGTGACGGGTGATTCTCCGTCTGCGCGAGAAATGAAATCGGCGGTGGAATTTCTTTGTGTTTCGACTTTTCTTTCTTCTCTGGCACCGTCCTCCGCGTTTGGCATTGGTGTGAACCGAAGCCGCAGTCGCCGAGGGGGTCGCAGCAAGTCTTCGTCCCGATGTAATCGGGCATAACCGCCCGAGAACCGTCTTCGTCTGGCATATCGTTTAGGGAGAGGAAATAATTTTAGTAGGGAGAAAATTTTGAAAGTGAGCGCGGGTTAACACGATCCACAATACAATACTATTTATAATGTCGAGAATTGAAGATACTTTTGGAATTTCTATTCTAACTTGAAAATTTTGGTGGGAAGCAATATTTCTCCGTATTTATTATTTTTCTGGTTTAAAAATTTTAAACGCAAATTCAACGGATATTTTTATTTTTTATATTTTATTTAAATTTCATGTGTTTTTGTTTTTTTTTAGTTTCTACGAAGACAAGTAGTATCTTTATACTAAAGATAATATATATATTTTAAAACTTTTAAAATTAAACTTATAAAACGTAAAAAAAATTCAAAAATTACTTTTGAGCTTCTAAAATTTAATGTAAGAAGAAAACAAAAAATCAATGCGGGAGAACATCATCCAAACTACCAACAAAGCATTTTAATCTTGTTTTTAATTCTTACATTCATTAAATACTAAAACTCTATTTCAAAAAAATCAAATTTAAGAATATTACTTCGTCTTCTTATATTACTTCAGAGAATATTATATATCTGGATCTCACTTATTGTTCACCGTACATGCACACTGCAGGGATCCAAGCTTACGACACGGGTAAAGAGTGTCGATAGAGACTTGAAATATTCATTAATGCAAAGAGAAGAAAGTCACACACACAAAATAGATTCTCATTTTTCACTTGTAACTCATTATGCCGGGTTTTTCACTTGTAACTCATTATACCGGCGATGGACTATGGTATTTGAAAGATGTATGTAGATTGCATAACCACCCGTCATTTGAATATTTAGAAAGATTTCCTCAAACGAGAAAAACTTACTACAACGAGAGAAGATCTAGCGAATAAATTTTTACACGTGGTGTCATTTCTCGTGATATATTATCCACATTGAAGAAGCTTAGTCCTCTTAACATGTCCAATATGTGTAACATTTATTAGACAAAAACACCGTACATTAGAAAAAAATTAAAAACCAATAAATTCAGTATTTATTGGATAAGATAAATGAGAAAAATTAAATTGAAAGGGTTTCAAATAATCACCGAATTATTTTTTGCACATCCGATGTTTATCAATCTTCTAAGGGTATTTTTGCATATCGTTCTTTTGATTAATACGTACAAGACAACGAGATACAAGATGTCATTGTTCAAAAAATTTGGTGTTACGTCAACCAATAACGTATTTACGGTCGCATTCGTTTGCTTGAGTTACAAAAGGGTTGAAAATTACACGTGGGCATTAGAACGTCTCAGGTTGCTCATGGAGAAAAGTCAGTGCACTTTACTTAATATTATGGTGATTGATCGAAATAGGAATTAATGAAAGAAATTAACATTATATTTGAAAGTGACACACATGATATATTTATTGTGAATTGAAAAAAAAATGTATCAAAGACTAAGAAAATTTTTAATGGTACAAGGCTATGTATATGCAGACTTAAGAGGTGAAGTCAATCACCGGAAAAGCACCACCCGTTATATATTGACTATTTGAACTACAGTTGTTAGTTGGATGTCAAAGTTACAGACAATTATCAATGTATACACTACAGAGGCTGAGTATGTAGCAATGACCGAAGTTAAAAAAAAAGATGATATGGCTTCAAAGTATTTTAACCAAGTTGTGAGTAAAATAGAGGAAGAACATACTGCAAAGCTAATAGTTATTGGAAAATTAAAGTTGCATTCAGCTTCAGTTGATCTATAAGATTAACAAAATCATAAAGATTTGCATAAATAAAGGTGTGAAGACAGATTAAAACCAGTCTTCAAATGGAAGATTGTTAGACAATGGGTCTAAAGACATTTTGAATTATGAGAGACCGGTGATATCATTTAGTGAATCATTAATGGCTTAGTAATCAGAGTTAATAACCTTTGTAATCGTTTATTCTTCCTCTGTATTGAACTTCAAATGAAAATCATAGCTAGCTTTTGTGAGAGTATCGAAAATATAAAGTCATAGAATATTTTCGAATAAAATCAATCTGTTGCAGGTTCAGAGACGTAGACATAATTTGTTGAACTCTGCTAACAATTTGTGTTTGTTTTATTATTATTTTTGTCTTTCATTAATCTTATTGCATAATAGTTGTGCATTTTCCCAACATAAAAAAATGGAATAAATCTTGGAGACAAAAGATTAGAGAATAACAATTCAACATAAAGAATCTAGCTTCATGTAATAGGAATTACATCATTATCTTATGAGCATGCGATCCTTTGGTGAAACATAATAGTCACGACTTAATTTAGGATCAATAAGATATGAGCTTACAAACATCAACTGATTGTTTAAAATGATATTGGATCCACAATAATTATATCAATGGTGTAAAGTGTCAACAATGAAACAATTCATGTAATGCTTAAATTTAGCTTTAAGCACCACCCGTTATATTGACTATTTGAGCTACAGTTGTTAGTTGGATATGAAAGTTACAGACAATTATAAATATATCCACTACCGTGTGATTACCATCTTGACAGTTATTACATGTAACGGCTACAAGCGTGCTACTCTCTATTCCCATGTGATGAGAATGGATTCGATAGTCGCAGTAAGCAGACTTATTTCGACAAAACCCCTAACATTCTCTATTTTCATAATATTAGGGGGAATTTAAATTCCTTTTGTTCCTTGCACACCCTCTCACTTGTCACCAATAATGCTATATGGAATAGAGAACCTCTCTCTCCTCTTTAATTATATGTGTTAACTTCCACATCAGTGACTATTGCTCTCCCCTAACCCATATTTCCCTACTTCTCTTAGCCAGCTTATAACCTCCCACCTTTTTAATAACCTCCCTCGATCAGTATTCCTCTATCATCACCAAAACCTTTTGCTCTCCCCCCCCATCAAAATATCATCTATTCTTTTACCCCCTCTCTCATCTTTACCCAGCCATGGTAGAGACGTGTATTTCCTTTAGGTCTCAGGGAAAGAGAAAATATTCCCAACGATCCAACAGCAAGATAACCCCTCGTTTTAATGACCCTAAACCCGAGCTCTTTGTCTGCGAAGCTACCTTAACTTAACAGTCTTTCCACCACTCTATCGCTTGAAACAATATCATATCTCTCCGCCGCCTCCTCCTCCTCGCTCCAATCTCCGTTATCTTCAACCGGCTTGCATGTTTTCCCCATCTCTATACACTTAACCCCTCCCCAGTTGGAGTCCAGCGCTTGGAATCCCAGCATCTCTATGATGCAAGCAAGCGTATCCTTGAAGAAATAAGGTGTGACATAGAAGCCTTACTACTGTCCCTTTCTCCACCCTCTTCTCAAGACATGCGGGATATGGAAGAGGAGGAGAATGAGGACCTATCGGAGATTGACCTTTCCACCTCTATGTCTAAGAAGGATCAGCTCAAAGAAATCTTTGTCGGCAGCAAGCGTCTAATGTCCTTTAATGAAGGGAGAAAGGCCGTGCATGTGACCTCTTCAAGGTCTATCTCCAATCATCCCCTTTTGCATGGTAGTGAAACCACCGCTATCCCTAGTCTGGCCCAAAGTAGCTCCGCCCTTATGAGCCTTGCAAGTCTGGAACCCCTAGAGCCTTTGATCCTCTTTCCTTTGCAAGCTTTTTCTCTGCCCGCATTTATCCCAAATCTTAATAACCAAATGCCCCCCTATTTCAAGCAATCCATGCATCGTCCCTTACCAACCGAACCCCATCCCTATATGAAGCATCCCAGACCCTATGCATATTGATAACCCTTCCTCCCTTACCCTTCAAACCCTAAATCCACATGCATTAATAACCAGCAAATATATCTGCAATCTCGAAACCTCTAAGCAACCCCCGAAATCATCCCAGACTATAAAAATCCCATAGGGCATCCTTATCACAGTTATCCAAATGCTCCAAAACAACCCCCGAAGTATACCATCATCCTCTCCCCAATAATTTTACCAGCAGCAGCAAAAGTGCTCTATGGTTATCCACACCACCGCCCAGTCATTCCTTAGCCCTTTACCCAAACTAAATGTTCCTTTATTCTCGTAATATTTCCCTAGCAGAAAAGGCAATGGGCATGCTCTATCTCGCTCTTCAAAAGCTCTCCATCACATTGGCCCCCGTTCGGATTATACTGCTTCACATGCTCCTGCCTCTAAGCCTCGAGGCCCCGATCTTCATCAGCCGTCCATCAGCCCCCATGCTTTTTAATACCCTACTATCCCTGGTAAATTTCCAGATGACTACACCATCAGTTTCATTTCCCCCTTCGCAATGCACTCTCCCCACCATCACTCTCGTCTCTGTTAACTAGTATTTGGCCAGTGTGGTGGCTCCGCCCCCTGATCCATGATCCTCACTGAATATCGAAAAAATAAACGACATCCAAGTAGAACAGAGAATCGTCATGTTCCCATTTGAGGCAATTGTGGACGACAAATCTGACTGGGTGAAATATCTTTTGGGATACTTATTGTCAAAGAAGCAAGCGACTCATCATGTTTAGTCCATTGCAAGTCAGGTTTGGGGCATCCATAGGTTGCATGGATGCAAGACAACTCCATACATATGGCCTTGAGAACCTTCAATTATCTGGCTTCCAATTTTCGTGGTCCAATAAGAAAATTGATAACCATATCTCCTTCAGAATTCACGGGAACCTTGGCTTAAGGTGGGTGAAAAAACTTAAAATTATTTTACAATAGCATCAGAGCTATGAGGACTCACAACAAAATCCTCTCAATCAGAAATCTCGCTCAATCACAAATCTCGATGGCTCTTTCAGCTCAAACTATTAAGTTATCTCCAACGCTTTCCTCAATCACTTTTTGGGCCATCTAGCTTCTAAGATCCCTGAGGATTACCCCAACCTTGATAATGTTCAACAGTTTATATCAACCAAGCTATCATCCGTCGGAAAAGCCAAGATGATTAAGCCAATTGTGGATGAGAATATGAAAAATTTCCTCTTCGACATTGAGAACAATAAGGACCCTAGACCAGATGGGTATAGTGCTAGCTTTTTCAAATCATGTTAGACCTCTATGACCTGACATGTGTCAAGCCGTCAAGTAGTTCTTCATCAAGGGTAAAATGAACTCAGCCCGGAATAAAACCCTCACCGCCCTCATCCCTAAATCTGACCCTCCCTCCTCCCCATCAGATCTCAGATCGATAGCTTGTTGTAATCTCATCTACAAGATTATCTTTAAAATAATTTGTAATAGAATTAAAGATGCTCTCCCAAACCTTATTGACGCTTCCCAATTGGCTTTTGTCCCCGGGAACTGAATCACGAACAACATATTTCTCACTCAAGATCGCATGCATGTGTATCATATCAATCGTAAAGGGACAATATGTGCCCTCAAGATTGATCTTATGAAGGCTTTCGATAATGTCCGTTGAAGATTGCTCCTCGATGTCTTTTACGTGATGGATTTCTCGACTAAAATGATTGACTGGATCCTGTAATACATCTTCACCACATCTTATGATGTTAGTATTAATAACTTTACCTCTAGAGAAATCCCAGACAAGAGGGCCCTCCGTCAAGGAGAACCTCTTTCCTCTTACGTGTTTGTTATTATCATGTCGTCACTCTCTTGCATTCTTCGCGAAAAAAGTCAGGATACGTCTTTTAACTTTCACTGGAAATGCCAAAAGCTGAAGATCATCAACCTCTAATTTGTGGACGACCTAATAATATTTTGTCGGGAAAGTATTTTATTGATTAACCTCATCAAAGAGGGCCTATGTGAGTTTGCACATCTATTTGGACTCAAGCTCAACCCGCACAAAAGCCACATTTATCTCTCTAGAGTCTATGATGCCACCCGGAATAGCATTACATCATCACTTAGATTATGTGTAGGATCGTTGGTCAGATATCTTGAAGTCTCCCTTATCACATCTGGACTAACCTACAACAACTGTAGACCGTTGTTCAACAATGTAACCAACCGAATAAATTCATGGACGTCAAAGACCTTGTCATATGCAGGTAGACTTCGACGGCTTAAATTCGTCCTCTTTGTTAGGCAGGTATACTAGCCATCGATCTTTATCTTCCGTGTCAGAGTCCTAAAAGAGCTCTCGCAACTATTTCAAATATTCTTCTGGTATCGACCAGAGATGAAGATCACAAGGGCCAAAGTTTCTAGGGATAAACTGACCTTGCATGAGAAGAGGGTGGTCTTGGGATTCTCAACCTAAAAGTTTGGGATCAGGAAGACGCACTCAAGATGTTTTAATCCATCTTGATTAAAATTTAAGCGTCAATTTGGACCCGTTGGATCCTAACTGAAAGAATTAAAAACAAATTCTTTTGGACACTTTCCTTAGAGTTTTCTAGCAGCTGAGGTTTGAATAAAATCCTCAAAATTTATAACCTCACAACCGGGCTTTATAAGGTTTTTATTAGATGTGGTTCATATACCTCCATTTGGCACGACCTGTGGCTCTTCCCCACTTCCTTAGTGGACCGTTATGGCCCCTCCATCACCAGTCTGGCCTGCATGGGCAATCTATCTTTGGATTTCGATCTCAATCAAGATGGGTGTTGGATTTGGCGTCCCCATCTACTGGCAGGGCGCAGACTTTATCAACCCCACCTCTTATAAATTTAAGCCTCCCTAAGCACGCTCCCCCAACCCTCAAGCTCTAAAGACACCTTTCCATGGATCTCAAATGACTCTTCTCCAAAATTCACCATTACAAGCACTTATGCGTCCATTAGACCTGCAGGAGAAAATGTAGCATGAACCTCCCTTGTTTGGCACAAATTCAACATCCCTAGGAACTCGTTCATCTCTTGGCTGGCTATCCTTAACAAGCTTTCCACCAGGGACAAGCTAATCTTATGGGGTTTTGATTCCTCCCCAGACTATGCTTTTTGTGGAAGTTTCCCTCAAACTTCGGAGCACGTCCTTTCTGAATGCTCATTCTCATAACCTGTTTGGGAAGTCATTCCTAGAAGGCTTAGCATGCCTCTCATCTCGGGTGACTGGTCCTCCTGGTTAAGTGTGGCAAGATCTTGGTACCTCTCTTCTACGGGTTTTGTTCATCTCTAGCGTTTTGCCTTCTCCGCGATTATATACTACATTTGGAATGAGTGCAACGCCAGAATCTTCAAAAATGTTCAGAGTCTCAACTCGGCGATTGCACCGAATCCTGTTGGACCTCCGTTATCGTTTTTTTTACACTAAAATAAATTCGCACAACCTAGTTCCGCAAAGTGGTCTTATGTTTCTTCATTGTTAACTTTGTAATATCTCAGCTTTCTTACACTATGTTTCTGTTTGTCTCGTTCCCCAGCTTCATATAACTTGATTGTGTATGTAAATATTTTTTTCATATATATTACAGTACTATATATCTAAAAAGAATATTTTCAAAACTCACAAATGAAAAGCTTGGGTAAATCATATATCAAGCAAAATTGAACTAAATACAAAAGTTTCAGCCTTTAAAAGCATGCATAACACAACCTGTAGAATAAAAAATCATTCCATCTAAAATATAACAAAAAAATCAGTACTAAGAAAATAGAAAACAAAATGTTAATGCAAAAACTAAAGAAAACATAAATGTTCTACAATTTGATGAAAAAACGGTCTACTTAAGCTATAGCATCGTTCACAATTTGACTTTCGATCAGAACTCATAGAGGCAGATGCAGAGATATATGGAGGCATATGCAAAGTTATACAAGATATATATACACATCTTAAGAATATATATTACTAGTCATTTGTCCGTAAACCCACTCACTAGTTTAATAGTAGAGTCATTTTCTTCGTAATTTCATCAAGTGAAATAAAATTACCCACAAATCTGTGTGTTTTAAACATGGCAAAGATAACTCAAGAAATACTTAAGAACCAAGACAGGATGTAGTGACCGAATTATGATTATGATTGTGAACTTTTTTTAATCAGCAATGACTTCCAAATCCATCAAGTTAGAGAAAAGAAAACATGAGTTTAAAATTAGCCAATTACATACCGAAGATGTGCAGATTTGCCACATTTAGCACAGGCAGAGCCGCGACGTCCGCCATAATATGATCCACCTACCTTCAACTGAACCCATAGTGAGGAAAATGGGAGAATGAAGGAAAACTTCATACAACTTTGCAAAATCAATCCAAAATGTATGTGGCTTCCCCACAGCTTTCATTGGTTCTACTGTCTTTACAGCTTGTATGTAAGTTAGAATCTGCTTTTTAGAATTACACTAAAAAATCTGATACTAGAGAGGTGTGTTCTCTCTGACAGGCTTTGTGGTAGGCTTCTACCAACTTCTGTCAAATAATATGTTGGGCAGCCCGTGCAAGAGCTCTATAATGCAATGGAAGCTGAAAGATACTACAAAGATCATATGTTGTGAGCCAACTGAAAAGGTAAACATAAATGGAAACTAGACTCAGATACACAAACAAACCAAACAATAGAAAAAATTATCATTATCCTAGGTATCGTCACAAACCAATAATCAACTCAGACAGTCGGGGCCTAATTGGTATCCCGTCAGAGAAAAAATTATTATCGCCGATATATATCAATCAATCACCGAAACCGAATGAAGGAGAGATATACAAGAACCATAAAAATAAGATCCAACTAATCTGAGGATTAAATATTGCAAACCAGGAAGATAAAACTTGAAGTATAAATGAAGAGGGCGTCGTTGGATCGAAGCACTAATCTTTCCCGGCACAACTGCCTCTATTTTATTTTTTGACAATAACTCTTAGCTATGTCACTAGCTAGCTGAAGAGGTCAAAGGAAGTTCAAATTGCTAAACAATGTAGAGAGAAAGTCTCGTACTATTCATCTCGCGATTTGTAAAGCGTGTGTGGTCCTTTTATAGTACAGATTGTGGACCCCACACGCTTTAATTTGGACTAATTACATCTTTTGGTCCTTATACTTTGTCTTCTTCCTATTTTGCCTACCTCTTTATAATTAATACAATTCAGCCCTTTTACACTTATTTCTATACATTTTCCTCCTATCATATTTTTCCTTTGCTATTTTCTCCTGTCAAGTTTCTTCTTTACACTTTTCTCCTTGTCTTTTATTCTTCCTTATCAGTAGCCCCCAGTCTTAGTAAAAATTATTTTACTATGACTGAATAATTCTCCTGACGGGCAGAACCCATTTCCTCTCCGAACTTCATAAGTAGCTCCTCAAACCATCGGGGACAAAGTTACTCTTCGAATTCCAACAACGCTTCTCGAACTATCGAGGTCAAAATCAACCTCTTCGAAATTTGTATAATGCTCCTCGAACTATCGACTTATCGAGGTCAAAATCAACTTCTTCGAATGTTCCACAAAGCTTCCTCGAACCACTGAAGCCACAAATCAACTCTTCGAAAAGTCTCCCCTCGAATTGTTTCCGTTATCCGAATATCCCCACAATCCTTGCACCACTTTGGATGAATCAGTCCCCGAATGATTTCATACTCAGGAGAAAAAGGGGTGCCAGGATTGATCGTGTTTCTGACGTCACTTACCGAGCACCTGTGTCAGCATAATTCTTTGGGAAACGTTACCAATTCTTCTGACATTTGTGTCAGAAAACGCTTCCTCTTCTCCTGACTTTGTCTGACATAAAAAACCCTTCGCCTTCCTCCGTGGCTAGTACCAGAACAATTCCCACCTATGTGGACCATTATGTCCCTAGGCAAACATCATAAAAAGGTCCCCAGGCCTGATTTATCAGGAAAGCCCATATGTGTCTATAAATACCAACCTTCTCACCTCATAAATTCAACTTTTGTTTAATTAATTCTAGAGAGATAAATCTGGCGAATAAGCCCCGTCGAATTCCTGAGTGGTTGTTAATTAGTAAGCGGTTCGAAGAGAGGATTGCTGCCGGTGAAGACGTGAGGCCTCATCCCCCACCGTCGACGACTACCTTCTTTGGTGCCTGGCCTCCTTCGAACGATTCGACCGCAATTATACCCCGTGAAGTCGCTCAACGAAGCCTGCTCAGTGAGTCGAATCCCCTCGAAAAGATGGGAAAAGATAGACAACATAAACACTCATCTGGGAAGAGAAAGAAATCCCATAAAGATAGAAAAAGCTCTCATGAGCGAAAACGGGCCCGGGAAGCTCCCTTAGTTATTCGAGAACCAACTGTACCAACAGACGTTGAAAATCTCCCTCAGAGATCTGCAAGTCCTCGACGAACTTCGAAGAGCCCTCCTCGAACCTCTGCTAGCCCTCTTCGAACCATAAACCCTCGACGTACTACAAAAGGCCCTCCTCGAAGACACGAAGCAGATGCGTCTAGTCTGCCTTCCACTCCATCCATGACCATTCATGGAACTCAATTTTCCCCCTCGAAGAAGCTTATTACCGAGGAGGATATGCGTATTAGACATGAGGAGACTCAAGATCCCAAAGGCAAAAAACCTCTCAACAAGCCCCTCGAACCAAAAGTGCCAATCACCCCTTCCTTGGGTCCTTCGAACCTTGCAACGTCTTCTTCCACGACGATATCCGAGGAGCAAGCTCGTCGGATTGCTCCAAAATCTAAAGGGGATATTGTGCTGCCCTTGGAGTTAGACAGCATTACCGGCAATAATATTCGGGGCATTGAAAATAAACACATGGTGGCCCTTGCCAACATTAGGTACAAGTACTTTTCGACGGAGGAGGAGACGATGCTAAGGATTCAATGGTGCATCCCCTCATATATTAACATCAGATTTCCCTCCGAAGGAGAGACACCCTTATTTGTGAGGGACAACGAGGTGGTGGTATACACAGAAATCATGAACTGGGGGTTAAGGTATCCCTTAGACCCCTTCTTTATTGAGTATTTATCAAAGATAGACCTTTGCCCCTCACAGGTTGGGCCCAATATGTGGTTTACGTTAATGGCCTGCATCATGGCCTCGAGACTCTCAGGTCAAGAATGTTTACTAGAGCAACTCATTGGCCTTGCTGGGTTGGCCCGAAACCCATACTTCCCCTTTTACTCGATGACGTTCAATCGAGGGCAAAAAGTATTGAAAGATCTACTAGAGGCTGATAAAAAATGGAGGCATGAGTTTCTCTTCTTCTCTGGTTGCTAGGAGACCGGATCAGAAGCTACTCCTTCAAATCCCCACAAACTTTCTTTAAAGTGGACTATGAAGTGTAAGTATTTCCTCAATTTTTACTCCGCGAATTTTATATTCCCCGAATATATTTACTCCCTCGAATTTTAAGCTGTCTTGAAAACTTATATTCCTTTAAACATTATACTCCTTCGAAAATTTACTTGTCTTTGAATAACATGCTCCCTCGAAAACGTATTTGCCTCCGAATAATATGCTCCCTCGAAAACGTACTTGCCTTCGAATAATATGCTCCCTCGAAAACGTATTTGCCTTCGAATAATATGCTCCCTCGAAAACTTGTACTTGGAATTGGTTTAAAAGTTAGTTATTTGTTGCAGCTATAGCTGGAATATCCAAACCTTATACTGACTATGTCGAGGGCGCTACAACTGTGTTCACCAATCTTCGCCTGTGGGCAAAGGAGTGGTGGGACAATCGATTTCGTCTTTGTTTCACCGACAACAATCTGGCTAGGAGTCGACTATGGAGGCTCAATCCCCTCGATCGCATTAGCATGAGAGGATTAATGACTCCGCCCTCGGAGCGGGAAGTGATGGAGCGGTGCAGCCAAAAGGACGTTACAATCTACCTGCCCAAGCGCTCCCGCTCGTAGAGCCACCTGGGGGAACCTCCAGAAGATGAAGTATTATCGACCCAAACACTGAATCCTAAAGGGCCTATTAGTACTCAAAGGCCTCCCTCCTCGGACGATGCTGGGGCGTCGAACTCTCAAGCCCCTCCACCAAGTACTGTTGTTCCAATAAACCCCATTCCTCCTCCCCCTGCTCCCGTCCTTCCTCCAAGGAGAGATGCTAAGAAAAAAGATACGAAGGAGAAGGGTGTCCTTCTTGAGCCCATCGAAGAACAGTCTGAGGGGGGAGACACCCCTGACAATAATGAAGAGGCTAATCTTGAAAAAGAAGTCCATGGGAGAGCAAGTGATCCTGAGAACAGGGGTGGTCACTCGCCCAGGGAAACTTCTCATCAATCCCTGCACTCTCCTCTCACTGAGGCTTCTCATCCAGCCCCCCTCGAAGACAGCCCAAGACTAGCTCTTATCCCTGTTCCTCAAAGCAATCCTCCTCAACTCATTGATCCAGAAGTTGCTTGTGGTGGCTTCTCCGAATTTGACTCTACGGCATTAGGGTCTCCTTCGAGCTCGTTCGAGGTCCCTCTGGATGATGAGTTCTCATTGGACCTTCGGAGATTGCTGCACACTTCAGTGAACAGAGGAAAGAAGATTCGTCATATGGAAAAACGCAAAAATTATTACAAGTTCAAGTCATCGTTGGCTGCCACTCAGCTCGAGGAGGCCAAAACGCAATATGCGGTGATCGAGGGCCAAGCTGATGCCTTGTACGAGCGTCTTTCTGCCTCGGAGAATTATGTGACAATGCTAGAGAGATGTTGTCAAGAGGAGAGGGATTTGTACAAGAAGAAGACTGATTCTCAAGAGCTAATGATAGCTGAATATCAAAAGGGGCACCGCTTGGCTTGCGATGGATTCACCCAATGTACTGAGGCCCTTCGAACGGTAACAGCAGAGCGTGATCAGTTGCAGAGACGGATCGAAGGTTTCCCTGTAGAAGTCGAGGAGGCGAAGGATAAAGCTGTGGATGCTTATGCGGCAACATGTACAAGTAAACTGCACGCCCGGGATGCTACTACTCGAGCTGGTTTGTTGACCCAAATTTATGCTGAGCATCCTGAATATAACCTAGGGCCTTTTTGGAAGCTTGTCCCCTCGGAACTTCGCCCTCCCCATATAATCGTAAGTGAAAGTGAAGACTCAGAAGGTGAGGGGAGTGACTCCTCAAAAAATTCAGACTGAGGAAAAGTGCTGAAGGAGTTAGTTTTTTGTGCATGGCCCAATAGGGCCTCTTTTTGTAATGACTTGAACATATTGCACTGTTCTAATTGTGTGAGACATGTCAATTTTTGTAAGGGCAATGAACTCTTGTCACTTCTATATATATTATGTTTGTAACAAGTTCTTCAAACATCCCATTGTAGTGCCCTTCGGACAATTATTATTTGGTTAAATTCACATATATTATGTAACAAGGCCTTCGAATTCCAATTTCATTGTCCATCGAATGATTATGACTTGGATAAATTTACACATATTATATTTGCAATAAGGCCGTCGAACCCAATTATATTGTCCTTCGAACAATTATGACTTGGATAAATTTACACATATTATATTTGCAATAAGGCCTTCGAACCCAATTATATTGTCCTTTGAACAATTATGACTTGGATAAATTTACACATATTATATTTGCAATAAGGCCTTCGAACCCAATTATATTGTCCTTCGAACAATTAAGGGGCCTTCGAACAAGATGATATCTTGAGTCGTATTGTTGTGATCAAATAATAACTGAGTGATAATGGATTCGAGGCACACCATAGTGTGACCCGAAGAATAGTTCGAGAGGACAGCAATTTGAGGCACATGTTAATGTGACTCAAAAAATAGTTAAGGCAAAGAAATCTTTGTATTTAAGGGGCTCATCGAAACACCTCATTAAAACCTTCCTGTGCGTAACAGTGTAGGAAAGAGTGTGTCCTCACCAATATTTGTTCCAGGGGATACATAAAAAAGAAAAAGAAATACAATGTCAGCTGGCTCTGCTAATCAAGATACAACTTTAAATGCTCAATATTCCAAGGTAAACTGAGGTATCGCCCTTCTTTATCTTTCAACCGATATGTGCCTGGTTTTATCCTTTCGGTGACCTCATAGGGGCCTTCCCAGTTAGGTCCCAACTTCCCCAAGCTCTTGTCTTTAGTGTGCAAGAAAACTTTGCGTAAAACCTTGTCTTCCACCTGAAAATCTCTATGCTTTACTTTGGATGCATAGCGACTCCTCATAAGAGTTTGATAATGAAGGGAAGTCATCTGTGCTCGCTGTCTCTTTTCCTCAACCAAGTCTAACGCCAATGCTCTACTCTGGTCATTTGTGACTGAGTCATATGTTGCTATTCGATGTGAGGGGAAGAGGATCTCCGGAGGGACCACGGCATCCATCCCGTAGACTAAGGCAAATGGGGACACAGCAGTGGCCGTTCGGGGAGTTGTTCGGTATGCCCACAACACCTCCTGCAAATAGTCGGGCTACTTCCCCGCTTTGCCTTCCAAGTTCTTTTTCAAACCGTCGAGGATGGTGCGATTAGTTACTTCCACCTGCCCATTCGCATGAGGGTGAAATGGTGCCGAAAAACATTGTCGTATGCCCCTTGATACACAGAAGCTCTGGAACTCTTTGTTATCAAATTGAGGCCCATTGTCCGTTGTAATCTGCAATGGTACACCAAAACGACAACAAATGTTAGATAGGACAAACCTGATCACGTCTTTGGCCTTTGATCCCGCGAGCGGCTCAGCCTCCACCCACTTAGAAAAATAGTCGACTGCCACAATTATCGTCTGTCTGCCCCCAGATGCCATGGGTAGAGGCCCAACCAGATCGATGCCCCACCTGTCAAACGGAACTGCCTCCGAGATACTTTCCATCAATACCCCGGGTTTGTGAATTACATTAGCATAGCACTGGCACGTGTCGCAATGTTTGACCAAATCTTTTGTGTCGGCCGTGATAGTTGGCCAATAATAGCCTGCCAAGAATACCCTACGAATTAAAGCCTTATATCCACAATGAGCATATCCTTCACCGTCGTGTAACTCGGAGAGGATAATTTGTGACTCGGGAAAACTCAAACACCTTAATAATGGCCGACTCAGATATCTTTTCTACAGCAATCCTCCCAGCAAAATGTAACCGTGGGACTTGAATTTAACTTTTCTGGCTTCATGTTTGTCGACGGGAAAAACGTCATGAGCTAAAAAATCAATGAGAACTGTTCTCCAATCAGGCGTAATCACGTGGCTTTCCTCCGAGATATGCATTGTATGCTCTTCGCCAATCGAGATCGAAGGGAATGCTTGAACCAACACCCACGGATATCCTTCTGTTCGTGACGCGGAGGCGAGAGAATCCGGGACGGCATTTAACTCTCTTCGAACATGCTCGAACTTGAATCCCTCAAATCCAGATGCCAAATCTTTCATCAGCTTCAAATACTGTATCAGTGTTTCCTTCCTGGCCTCAGACTCCCCCGAAGCTTGGTTTATCACTAGCTGAGAGTCACTGATCAATTGTATTCGCCAAGCCCCACATATTTGAGCTAAACGTAAGCCCGCTAGAGCAGCTTCATACTCAGCTTCATTATTAGTAGCCTTGAAACCGAAACGAATGGCTTGGAACATAGCTACCCCTTGCGGGGATATCAACTGGACACCTGCCCCACTCCCTGAAATGTTTGACCCACCATCCGTCCGTATCACCCATTCCTCTTCGTCGGTCATGTCATGTTCCTCCTGCTCTTCTCTGTCTGAATGGAACTCAACCAAAAAATCTGCTAAAACTTGTGCCTTTATCGTCGTTCGAGGCTCAAACGTTATGTCGAAGTCTCCCAGCTCTACGGACCACTTAGTCATCCTGCCAGAGATGTCTGGTCTTTGTAATAGACTCTTCAGAGGAAAAGTCGTCCGAACAACAATTGGATGGGCCTGGAAATAAGGTCGCATCTTCCGATCCGCCGTCACCAGTGCTAAAGCTACCTTCTCCAAAGTGAGATATCGCTTTTCGGCATCCAACAAACTCTTACTGACATAATAAATTGGCCTTAGAAGAGAATCATCTTCGCGGAGGAGAACGGCACTGACAGCACATTCGGATAGTGCTACGTAGAAAATTAACGTTTCCCCTACCACAGGTTTAGATAAGACTTCCGGAGAGGTCAAATACTCTTGGATTCGACGAAAAGCGGTCGAACATTCTTCAGTCCAACAGAAATGCTTCGCATTCCGCAATATTTTAAAGAACGGGGCACACTTATCCGACGAGCGAGAAATGAATCTATTCAAGGCAGCCAATCGTCCTGTCAGAATTTGCACCTCCTTAATATTTCAGGGAGGAGTCATCGCGATCAGAGCTTTTAGCTGTTCGGCCTCCAACTACAACTGTTGTGGCACCAGTAAAGCCCACTATTGTCCTGTCGGACCTTCGGATAACCGGTGGGTCAGAGATGCGGCGGTAAGTACTCATAAACAAGATATTCGCCGAGCTCCCAGTATCGATGAGTATTTTATGAATCTGATCCCCCGCGATGCCCGCTGCAATCACTACAGCGTCCTCATGAGGGCCTGCAACATTCCGCATATCATCATCATCGAAACAAATAATTGGAGAAGCCGAGCGATGCATTTGCGCGGAGACTCCCGCTTCGATCTGGGTGGTCAGGTTGACCATGTGCCTTTTGCGAGAGCTGTTAGAATTTCCCGCGATTGTGTCTCCCCCGAAAATTGCCAGGGAATTGAAAAATGCACAAAGACTGTCCACCCTCCCCTTCGGAATTTCTTCCTCTACCAGGTTTACATTGTTCCTCCCCACTTTGGGGTCCAGATACTCTTGTTCGATGTCAAAATCTTCGACCCCCTCGGAAATTACCATGGCTGTGTCAGTATTCTTTGAGACAGCTTTTACCACGGTATTTTTCTGGGAGTGTTTTTTGACGTACTCCAACAGCATTCCATTCTCAATTAGAGCTTGCACCTCCTTCTTCAAACCTATGCAATCTTTGGTGTCATTCCCTATATCCTCATGATACTTGCAATATTTCTTGACGCTTCTGCTTTCCCTCGGTGTCTGTATTGGAAAAGGCTTCCTGAACGTGACCGAAGATTTAGCTTTATCAAATATCGCAGCAACATTTTCTGTCAACTCCGCAAAATAATCGGGTCGAACCCATTTGTTTGACATGAATCTTCCCCTTTGATTTTAGTTTTGTTGATTGCCATAGTACTGCGGGTTTGACTTTTGCCTCGGAGGATATTGACCCGTGCTTTTAGTCTGAACGTTCGATCGAGGGCCCTGGGTGCTTGGCTCAGTCCTTTGGAATTGATTATGGTCCAATTGCTCTCCTGACCCTTTCTCCGAAGCCTGGGTTTCTTCCACCAAGATTCTCTTGTCAACTTGATCTAGCAATGCTCCGAAGGTCATCGCCTGACTTTCTGCCACTGTGTCTTTTAACAACCCGGGGAGCAAACTCATCCTGAAAGCTGCAAGTGCCACCGAGTCCCTACAGTACTCCATATCCGTTTTGGTCTTGACAAAGCGATTGGTATAATGTTTAAGGATCTCCCCCACCTTTTGTCGACAGTAGATTATGGTGTCTCCGTTGGCCCGGAACTTCTTGCTCCCCACGAAGTGTTGTCTGAAGAGGCTCCAGAACATATCGAAATTTTTAATTGAGCCCTGAGGTAGCCTGTTGTACCACTTAGATGCCACTCCCTTGAAAGTTTGAGAGAATGCTCTGCATAGAAGCTTATCATCGTCGTCGAAATTGATCATAAATTTCTTAAACTGCTCGATGTGATTGTCCGGATCCTGTGTCCCATCGAACTTTTCTAGCTTCGAAATGTCAAAGTGCTTCGGGAGGTTCCCCACTAAGATCTCCGAGGACAGGGGAGATGCTCTCCAATTGTGTCACGTACGATAAATGTTGGACCTCAGATTATCGTTATTCGAGAAGTACAACTCCTCCTGGCAGAGGGCAAAGTGTATTGTTGCTGCCACTCTGAATTTCGAGGGCCCATGTCATTCTTACCAGGGCACTTTTCCTGTTCATGAGATCGATCATCAACTTGGTCATGGCGACGTTTTTCCCTCGAGGATTTCCTCTCCGAACTTCTTCCCCTTTGGAAATCAGTTCGCCTATGATCACGCTTTTTCCTCTTGTGGTATCTCCGAGGAGATAATTCCGAAGTGCTATACCGCGAGTAGTCGCTTGAAGCAGTCGAGTCTGAATGGTGTCCCTCTCTTCTCCTCGGAGATCGTCGTTCACGCCTCCGATATATATCGTCTCTATTTCTGGGACGAACTTCGATGTCGCGTTCCTCCTTTTTTATGAAGGCTTCTCTCGTTATCTCGGATCGAAGATTTTTCTGTGCGGCCTCTTTTTCTGCTTTCAACCTTTCGATTTCCAACAGTAATTCATTCCTCTGAGCCAGAAGGGAGGAGTCATCGAAAGTGTTCTCGACTCGCCGACCTCCTTCTCCTTCGGATTCCATATCGTTCTGGAAGTCATCTGCCTCCATGTTTTCCTCGCAGTGATTAATCAAGTCATCCCCTTGGCCCTCCATGGTCCTCCTCGGAACAGGAATTATTTCCAGGAATCGATTATCGACAGAGCGATTTTCGTTTCCCACAGACGGCGCCACTGAAGAGGTTAAAGGTGGTCCAGGGGTGATTTTGTTATGCGAAGATTGTTGACAGAGGATTTTGTGATAGAGAAATGTCTCAGTGTCAGATTTGGAGAGAGAAAGTTCAAATTGCTAAACAATGTAGAGAGAGAAAGTCTCGTATTATTCATCTCGGGATTTGTGAAGCGTGTGTGGTCCTTTTATAGTACAATTGTGGACCCCACACGCTTTAATTTGGACTAATTACATCTTTTGATCCTTATACTTTGCCTTCTTCCTATTTTGCCTACCTCTTTATAATTAATACAATTCAGCCCTTTTACACTTATTTCTATACATTTTCTTTCTATCATATTTTTCCTTTGCTATTTTCTCCTGTCAAGTTTCTTCTTTACACTTTTCTCCTTGTCTTTTATTCTTCCTTATCACTAGCGACCATAAATCATATTTTTCATTTTCTAACAAGAAACCTTAAAATTTACATTTTAACCAAATTTAGCAAACAATTTTCCTATTCTCTTTCACGAGGGATTATGTTTTTTGTTTTTCTTCGGGGGAAACCCGCAGCCGCTACTCAACGAGTGCCCACAGTGTAAACCCTCAGTCTGAGGCTAGCCTGCAAACAAATGTCAGAAGATAAACCACACAAAAGTGACATGCTCTGCCAAGAAAGCGTACGTAGATGGACTCGAACTCATGATCTTTGATCACAAGCATGCCTTACTCAACCAACTGCTTTAAACATAAATGGGTGATTTTAATTAGTCTATTTAAAACTACTCCATCATATTTATTTGGTAACTACTCCATCATATTTATTTACTAAGTAAATATATATATATATATATATATATACTCTTTCTTGCGCAAAATACTGTAAATTTACATATTTGTTAGGTTTTATTACAAACTTTAATATTGGTCTAATATTTCACCGGCTCGACTTACTGTCATAAAAATCCTACCGTTATTAGTGTGAGCATAAATCTGGGAGTTTGATAATTCAATTGGTCCATTGTCTTATCATAAAACTTCTATAGATAAATTTTATTAAGTATATTGTCGGTTTGGATTATCATAATAGGCGAATCGAGGTTGATTCACAAGATCTCTAGCAATTTATAGAATATTATTAGCATCAATTCTCTTTGTATCTAATAAATCTCTAGTAAGTATTTTTAATTTGCACTGCTCTTCATTTTTTATATTTTTTATTTTGATATACATTTCCGTTCTTGCTGATAAATCTCTCATACAATTCACCGAATTCTATTATGCCTACCAACAAACTACTATCATATCGAAATCCTTTCTTAAATGCCGCTGACGCCATATTCTCGATGCAACCTTCCAAATCACTCATTTCCTATATAGACCTTTGAACATAATCTCTTACAGATTTGTATACCTTTAAAATAAAATCGTAATATAGTATTATTCTCGTCTCAATGATTTATGAGCTATGAAATGAGGCCAAAGAGATAAGATTAAAATGACCAAAAGTTTTTTTATTAATAAATAAGAAACTTTTTTTACAATGATCATATCTCCTATTTATAGCTACTTTATTCATAAATTATAAGAATGGATGAAACATGTATCTTATGACATATGTCGGTCATCTATTATAAAAGATTATTATTTTACCTCTAATTATCATGGCATTTTAGTAATACTTTATCCATGTCTCAAATATTCTATTTATATAATTTATCTTCATCTTCACTTGGATTTTACTTTTGGTTTCGAGTTCTTTACATCTTCATCTTCACTTGAACTTTACTTCTGTTGGCGACTTCCTATCGTCATATATTTCACCGATACTTTATCTTATTGTATTACTTCATCCATTTGTTGACGTCTTTAATAAACTATTTTGGCTCATACGTTCTTCTTATCTACTACATTAGTCCTTATTTATTTTAATATTTCTACGATTACATTTTTTGATATCGTTACCTTAGTAACAATAGCTTTATATTCCATTATCAAGGACGAATAACGTTCCGATGGCATATGACCTTATTATATTAGATGTTTTTAAATAAATAAAATATTATTATTATTAATATGAGTTGTTTTTATGCGGTTACATTAGATGTTGATACTGTTGAAGAAATCATCTTATATAATAGGATAAAAATATACAAATGATCACAAATGTGTTACTACAATATTGAAGCAATCGTATTTCAACGAGTATTAGAAACTGTCATAAATCAATCATGATTTGATCGGAGGAGAACTACAAACAGTACTTTAGAAGATTCTCTATAGTAAGTAAGAAATGAAGATTGTATACGTAAGCATTTTAGAAGCATCTTGGTTAACCCATGTCGATATAATATATCACATAGTTGCACATACTAGAGGAAATTATTTTAATGCTTCTGACTTCCGTTTTGTTTGTATGTAATGTTACTTCAATTAGGTGTCTTGGGATGCGGGTTTGACAGTTAGGAATTTCTTCAATAACCACGACCTTTGATACTAATGACATTGGTTCATTTATCTAAGTTGGAAACGGATGGCTTCTTTTGAAACAAATATATATTTAGTGGTTTCAGCACATCTTGAGGAAACATATAAGTCAACCAATGTGTTTTTTTCAAAGAACTAGTACGTACTTAACTTGTTCAAATTTGGTGGAGTCGTTGCGTAACTTATTGAGGTAGAGTATAAGGTTTTCCTTAGTCTCAACTTGACCTTGTGCATAATTGTCCTTAAATTTGAGTTAATGAGGAGTTCTACGTGACAAGCTCTACATATATTAACAAATCGAAATCCTGAAATGTTTGCTTTGTATTTTTCTTTGTTATTTGAAGTTGTTAATCTGAACTTGATTGATTGGTATTAAGGATACCCTAAAGATGGTATTATTTTTAATTTAACCATGGAGACAATATTTTTAGAGCCTTCGTCAGTTGGGACTACCAATACGGATTCGGGTCTTTTGAAGGTTTATTCGAGGTTGATAACGTGTTTGATGTCATGATGATTTGTTGCAAGCATATCATTAGTAATTCTTGTATAATTAGTTTGAGCTGGTTATAAAATGTTTTTTACCAATATTTATTAAGTTACTCATGCGTTCTTGAGGACGTAGAGGCTTATAGCTATGTAATCCTTGTTCGCTTATGAAGGTAATGTGTTCTTAATCATCCGGAGGTACCATTATTTGATTGTAGCCGGAGTAAGCATCCATAAAAGACAACATTTTGTTTTCAGAACTGGCATCCACTGGGGACCGCGAATAGATCCTTTGAGTATGCTCTATTAAGGTTATGAAGTTTACACACATGACCATTTTTCTTTTTACCAACGTTGGATTTGAAGTCCAAATTGGATAAAATAATTATTGTATGTAGCATATATGTCTGTTAATTTCAACTACGGTTGCCATGGTATTCATGTGAAAAAGGTTGTTTATTTTATTTAATTCTCACGAAAATTTTGTTTATTGATAGTTTATGACATGCTTCCTCGTCTGGTACTCAAGTGACATCCTACAAACACATCCAAGTAAATCGGTTTTGAGGATTATTTGTAAATATTAATCTATGAAAACTAATTGACATGTATTTATATCTTTTATAATTCTCATGGTTCCACTTAATGGGGGGTCTCTTGAATTGTCCATAATGTATGAGACCGTCGATACCTCTTTTGGTTACTACATGTTGGATCTTAAATAAGTGAAATAACACTCTTGGGCTATAAAATTATTACTTCTCAATATCATTATCTTCCTATTAATGACGTACCAAATAAATTAATACATAATTGATAAGATTGTGTGCCCATGATGGTTCTTCTACCACCATAAATAAACTTTCTTTACGCATCCTTTTTATATGAAACATACATCCAACTTGAGTTATCTAATGATTGGGGTCCATGATCTAGTTTAACTGTCCATGACCTTATTTGATAGTGCTAATGGAGTATGCCTTGGATTTAGTCATATCTCTCATTGAAAAAAATAATGGTCGAGTTGCCATTATATATCATGATTCTCCTTGTTTCTCTCCTCAACGATTTCTGGGGTAATAATAACCAAATCTTAAATCATTATTGTTAAAGTTAGTGATGTCATTGGAATTCAATGCAGATAGGTAAAATTTTAGCCTCGATGTTGGATTTTGTGGTCAGATGTATGATATTTTTTATATTAGTGAATGACTAATGTGAAGTAATCTCTTTTGGAGATTGTGACTGTTACTTTTAGGTCTATATTAGGATCTATGTACGCATTGCAAGTTTTTTAAGTTACATATATCTCCAATACTCGATGTGTCGCTGCGGTTCCTCTGCCTGAAATGGCTCGACCTGGGGATCTTGTGTTGGGTTTGCTGGGGTGTTATTCAAAGTGGAATGGGCCTGACTTTTGATAAACTTAGTGAGTTTACCATCTCTAATGAGATTCTGGATCCCATACTTCGTAACACATAAGTCTTTTACTAGATGTTCGTTCTCATTACAATATTACAGAATTTGTTGGTATTTTTTTAGGGTCTACATTTGTTAGGGTTTACATAAGGGGACCTCTTGTCTTGCATTGTCATGTAGGCTGCCATATTTTCAGTTACCTCGGTGTAATGGAATTTTAAACCCTTAATGGTCTTTTGGTTCCGTTTTTTACTCTAACTTCTATTTTATTTTGGATGATATTTTTGGGTGGCATTTGAGAAGAGTGTTTGGTTGTCTTGACTAGAGCGATGGTTAGTGGTTCGATAAGGTTATATGTTGGTTGATAAGAGGGACATGTGTTTGGACCTCCTAGTAATTTCATGTACATAATTTCGTCGACTTTATTGTGTTCCTTAACTTGGGTAAAGGTAAAGGCCTTTCATTTTGTGATATTCTTGGCCAGAATACCAAAAAGGATATTCTGCATACTAGGTTTAGCCCGGACAAACCTCTTCGTGTATTCGAGTAGAATCTCATTGGGCTCATGTTTGCAATAAATTAGGATATCCGCATTTGGATTCTGTTCATAATAGTTGAATAGATTTCAAACAAGGACAACTATGATTTTGAGCTAGTTCATGTAGTTAAATGGATATTAAGATGAAGAGGATATAAAGATATTAGATTATGGATAATCAAAGTATGATAAATAGTATTGCCAGGTGCACATAGAAGCGAGCATCATGAGCTTCTAGTTTGGAGTTTTTATTTAAAGTTAGGTTATTGTTGTAAAAGTTAGATTAACAACATGGTAAGTGGTTATTATGTCACATATTAACTGTAATTAATAGTTTCTTGTTGCTCAAGCGTGTTCTTGAACCCATTATAAACTAAATTTTTGTCATGGTATATAAATTAACATTTACACGAGCTCATTTATAATACTAGAGTTTTGGAATATTACATGTCGACCTCAGTAACAGTCCTGGTTATATATCTAGCACATCTTAGTAGACCCCTAGTCAATGGAACAAATAAATCGAGTGTAGACGTACTACCATCTTACATGATTTGGAACAAATAAATCAGTTATTTGGATTTTTTAGTTGTCTAAGCCTTCATTTCTTTAGTTAAAAAGTTTTTTTTTCTATTTTTATTTTCCCCAAATAACTGATTATGGAAAGCCTCAGTTTGTGCGCAATGTGTTACTCTCGCCCTCTAACGAGCCTAGTTTTATCTAGCCGACTTGGCATGGCTTTAAAGAGCTTGGTTGTGGGAGCCCTATTTCTGCCTCATTATAACCATTCGTCGGTGAAAACCTCCCTTGGGAAGAAAAACTTAATTTTTCTGAAGGGAAAATAGTACAGAAACATGTAGTAGGTTATTAGAGTCCTTATAAACTTTTCTTAATAAAAAAGACTTTGTTGTTAATTTTTCCGAAGTGGTTAGTCATCTAGTATTTCAAGGTAAATACAAAAAGGGTACATTAGTCGAAAAAATAAAATCTACAAGCACAAAAAGAGGTAATACCTCCATGTTTCCAAACCTGCAAGAAGATATTTGTTGGGAATATGGGGGCTCGGTCCACATATTCCGTCTCCGTATGATATTGTCCGCTTTGGCGCCCGAAGGCCCGCACGGCTTTGGTTTTGGTCCACTTCCAAAAGGCCTCATACTAGTTGAGATATGTTCTTACTTATATACACTGATCCTTCTCATGTCTAACCGATTTGGGATGTGGGACCTTGGTCGCCACTCTAACAATATTGTCAGATCATAAAATTGATCCAAATAATAAAGTCCAACAATTCCCACTCAAGAAGACCCATGCAGAATTTTCAGCTTACTATGGAAGCCACATCTTATTATCTTACTTTAGAAGTCACACCTTCTTAGCTTACTATGAAGGATAGAACTTGTTAGCTCTTTTAGAAGCTCTATCTTATTGGCTTCTTTTGGAATCCTACCTTCCTATAAATAGTGGAGTCACCCACCATTATACTCACTACCAAAAACACAATAATAAGAAAATTTAGAGAGAAAAGAGAGACAAGAATGCTCTATTGAGTGTTAGAAATCACATTTCTCTTCTAGTGTGAGTTAAAAGAGTGGCTTGTAATATTTATTTATATTTCATCTTTATTAAATTTATTTATTTGTTTAAGAGCGTATTGTTTCATTTTTATTTTTCGCCAACAAAGTGGTATCAGAGCCACAAAATCTATCCGAAAAATCGTTTTTAAATATTCAACATATTGAAAAATATGGCAAACGGTGTATCATCCTTCCAAGTTCCAACACTCAACAACAAAAACTACGACAATTGGAGTATTAATATGAAAGCTCTCCTTGGAGCACATGATGTATGGGATGTCGTAGCAAAATGGTTTGACGAACACAACGATGAAGAAAGTCTTACTCAAGAGGAGAAAACAACTTTGAAGGATTAAAAAAAAGACAAAAAAGCTCTTTTCCTCATCTATTAATCATTAGATGATGATGGTTTCGAAAAAATTTCAAGTGCATCTTCCGTCAAGCAAGTGTCAGAGAAATTACAAATCTCTTACAAAGGATTCGAAAATGTGAAAAAGATATGTCTCCAAACATTAAGAGGTGAATTTGAATCATTACATATGAAAATGTCTGAATCTCTTCCAAATGATGACTGGAGAACTCCAAGGCTCATTGCAAGCCTATGAATAAAAACACAAGAAAAATCAAGAGATCATTGAGAAACTCCTCAAAGTAGAACTCAAGGACATGCATGCAAGTCAAGAGGATGATAGAAACCAATGTAGCTAAGGCAGAGGTAGAGGCCGCCGACGAGGTGGTTATCATGGTCGTGGACGTGGCTAGAATTACAACAACAAATTCTAACTAAAACTACGACAAACAATAAATCTCAACACGAGTTCTTGGAAGAAGAAATCTAAACTCGAGGTATGATACATATCAAATCCAATGCTATAAATGTCAAAAGTTTGGACATTATGCTTCAGAATGCAGAGGCCCCAACAATAGAGTTGAGGAGAGGGCCAACTATGTGAAGGAGAAGACGAACGAAAAAAATATGTTATTATTAACAACACAGAACACTAATGAAGGTCAAGAGAACACTTGGTATCTTGACACCGGTGCAAGCAACCATATGTGTGGGAAAAGAAGCATGTTTGTAGAGATCAATGAAGCAGTAATTGGAAATTTCTCTTTTGAAGATGATAGCAAAATATCGATGAAAGAAAAAGGTAACATTCTTATTCGTACAAAAGATGATAGTCACCAAATAATTTGAAGCGTCTATTACGTACCTAGCATGAAAAACAACATCTTGAGCTTGGAACAACTCCTAGAAAAGTGTTATGATATTCATATAAAAAATTATAGTCTTTTTATGAGAGATGATAAAAAGATATTTAATTGCTAAAATTCAAATGTCAAAGAATAGAATGTTCCCTTTGAATATTTAAAATGATGTTGCAAAGTGTCTTAAGACTTGTTACAAAGATTCATCAGGGTTATGACATGTTCAATTTGGGCATCTAAACTTTACAAGGTTAGAGTTATTATCTAATTAGGAAATGGTGAGAGGTTTACCGAGTATCAATCATCCTTACCAACTATGAGAAAGATGTTTACTTAAGAAGCAATTCAGAAAACATTTTCCAAATGAGTCAGAGTCAAGAGCCAAGAAACCTCTCGAGCTTATTCATACTGATGTGTGCGGTCCAATCAAGTCGAGCTCTCTAGGTAAAAGTAACTACTTCCTTCTCTTCATTGATGATTTTTTAAGAAAACCTGGGTATATTTCTTGAAAAAGAAATCCGATATCTTTTGAATATTTAAGAAGTTCAAAGCAATTGTAGAAAAGGAAAGCGAAAATAAGATTAAAGCCATGAGATCTGACCGAGGAGGGGAGTTAACATCCAATGAATTCCACGATTTTTGTGAAGCACTTGGAATTCGTCGCCTCTTGACAGTTCCCAGATCTATTCACAAAACGGTATGGCAGAAAGGAAGAATAGAACAATCGTTGATATAGCGCGAAGCATGCTCAAAAGTAAGAAAATGCCTAAGGATTTTTAGGTGGAAGCAATGGCATGTGCGGTCTACTTGTCCAACCGATCTCCAACAAGAACTGTTTGGGGAAAGACACAACAAGAAGCATGGAGTGGAAGAAAGCCCAAAATTTCCCACCTAAAAGTATTTGGAAGTGTAGCTGATGTCCATGTACCAGACGAGCAGCGAACCAAACTCGATGATAAAAGCAAGAGTTTTATCTTCATCAGTTACGACTCAGTTCCAAAGGCTACAAGCTGTACAACCCAAACAATGAGAAGGTTGTGATAAGCTGAGACGTGATAGTTGATGAAGAAGGCGAATGGTATTTTGGGTGTCATATTAATGAGTTCACATTTTTCCCCAAAATTGAAGAAGATGAGCAGACACCGAATAAGCAATCACAAGATGTTTCAACCCCACATGCTTCACCGACATCAACTACACATGGAGATTCACCACCTTCATCTACGTCAAATGATAGTCAAAATGAGAGAGTAGTGGAACGTACAAGAAGCCGTAGTGATCTTTATGAGTAACCGAACCAATGGATAACCTTACATTCTTTTGTCTTTTTGCTGATTGTGAACCAGTGAAATTTCAAGAAGCTACACAAGAGAAACAATAAAGAGATGCTGCATTATTAAGGAGGAAATATCCAAATGAATAAGGAAAGCCTTCTACCAGCTAGAGTTGTACACGCATCATGTTGCACAAGTGATGAAGAGACATATATGAGATTTCATGTTGAGCATAGGATCCAGTAGAGATGGGTGTCAGGTATCCCATCATAGGAGAAATGCTAGAAGGTTGTTTTAGTGACGAGGCAGTACTTTTCATGAGTGTGATCGGAAAAAAAGTTTGGTTTCCGCTGCATCTAGATTTATGTGATTTTTTCGGCTTACCCAAATGTTTTCGAGCCTAATGATGATGAACATCTAGAGGCTTTTGATAACTTATATCTTAGTTGTGAAATGGATAAAATGTCTATTTCAGATGGAAAAGTTGATATCCATTTCAAGTATCCATTTGTTGAAGGATTTTCTATAGTATTACATGTCTATAACTAAACAGCATAAGGTAGTCATGGACTTTTCCATTCTGAGAGTCTCACTAAGAGAAAATTCACCTTCATTACGGGAACCTAGGAAACCGATATATTAGGAGAGCAGACATAACTATACCTAAGATTGAGGCCATACCTAATAAGTACTTATTTATTTTCTTATAGTAATGTTTCACGTGAAGTTCAAATTATGAGTTATGTACCATCGCCTCTAATCTGAAATAATGAAGTCCACGAAAAATATATTCCATCATTTGAGTGGATTTGATTAAGTAAAATGGGAAAAACAGCACTATAGGATACTGAATTAGAAGAACTCTATGATGCTTGGAGAGCTCAGACTCATTTTTGATAGTCATGGAGAATTTTTATTACGCCAACGTGTCTAAGCATTGTGAGGCCATAACTTATGCATCATTTGAGACAATTTCTGTGTGAAGCAATGTACGACCGGTTTCGGCCTCAACAATAGGATTCAGAATTCGTACAAGGTTCCATAAATAGTATATATCATACTCGACTGAAAAATATTATGTGACTCTCCAATAATGTTGTACCAAATCAACAATTAAAATGGTATGATATTGGATAAGATTACCTTTAGATACACCTTTATAGATTTCCTAAAACAACAAAATATATTTAATATATATTTTAATAAAAAAATACCAAAAAAACATGAATATAATTATTAAAAATATAAAAATACAACATTAAAATGTTTATAAAACAACCGAAAAATATAAAAGATAAATTATTTGTCAACAATCATATCACTTTCCCATTCCAATCATTTAACTCATTCTATTTTTGAAACTTAATAAATAAATCTTACCTAATTTTAGAGTTTGTTTGAACAACTTAGTTAATCTTCATCACAATTTTAATAGAAAAATAACTATATCCACATCTAAATGTTAGACATTGATTCATAAAAGAAATTTCATTATTATCTAATTATAAATGCAAATATATTGATATATTTTTATATATTGTATCATATATATAACACTATATAGCCGGTATTTATTCCAATTATTCAACTCTATGAAAAATGAAACTAAATTATCCAATTTTTTAAAACTAAATCAATTTTTTAATAAGCTTAAATGAAATGCTTTACCGTTTCATATTTATCAAACTTCTGGTCTATGCAAATAGAAGCAACGACTAGTTTTTTACGTACATATTTGATCATTTTAATTTCATCAACGGCTTCAAAAAGTTCTTTTCTGATAATTGGATCAAAGTTTTTTGCCGAGTTGGAGGTATCTTTCAATTCGGATAGTATTTGAAGCTTAAAAAAGTCAATAAAATTGTATGAAAAATGAATCTTTTTTTTATAAATTTAATTTATTCAATTTAAGAAAAGCTAAATACTTACATTTTTGCGATGCAATCTTTCTTTTTTGAACTTCCCAACTGTTATTAAATGACACACTTTATATTCGGTCAATCCATATTTCTTAATGAATATAAATTTTACCTATGTTCCTTTGGCTTCATGTTGTACAATCGCCGGTAAAGATAATTCATTTATGAGTTGTTGAATTGATAAATTTTGTTATCTCACCTTTTCGGTCAAATGTCTAATATTATGGAATATTCAACTGGCCTTTTTATAGAAACTATCCAACAAATTCATACAAAAAAACTAAAATAAATAAAAAAACTATATAATTATTATATAGAGTTTCAAAATTTGAAATAACATTTTAAAATAAATTTACCGGCACTCTTCTGATAAATTATATTCTTTTTCATGAAACTCTCATTTTTCAAAGTCTATGATTGAGGAAATATGAAATTGTTTTGTTGATCTTTTTCAATAGACAAATCCTATTGGGGCAAACAAGCTTTTCAGATGTTTATTTAAATCATAATATCTTATTTTAATGGATTTTAAAACCTATTACCCAAATTTTTCAACACTAAACCCTATTTTAATGGATTTTAAAACCTATTTTAATGGAAATATGAAAGTAGAGCTCGAGTTCAAGTTCCACATAACCGAAATGTCTGGCTTTTGAAGAATGTTTTTAGTGGAAAACATGTTTGGACCACAATATAATGACCGTGAAAATAAGGTATCCTCTTTCTTGGAGCAACAAATATAGCAAGTACTAATTCCTCAAGCTACAAATATCTATTGTTGCCAACAAGCTTTTGTTTATATAATACACTGATTTCAAAAAATTATCCCCCTCTCTTATCATGTATACTCTAAAACAATTAGGTAGACAAACAAATTTTATTATGGGGTTGGTTTGGATAAAATAACATAAGAGTAAAAATGTTCTTTTAACATGTAAAATGTATTGTCACTCTATTTAGTCCCCTTGAAGCTTTTGTTCTTTTTTCAAAACTTGAAAAATGAAGAAAGCTTGTGAGATGACCATGACATTAATTTATTAAGCATTACTAACCTATCTAATTCACAATCTTTAGTTGTGATGGGTCGGCTTTTATCTTCTTTTCACTAACCATATAACCCAAAAACTTGACTGAACCCCAAATGTACACTTCTCTAGGTTATGCTTAAGGTTGATAACCCATAAATTTCGGATTTTCAACCAGATCGGTAATGTGCCTTGAATATTTACAACTATTAACAAGCATGTCATTGATATATACTTCGACAATTTTATTGATCTTGTCAATAAAATCGACACACATTATTCACTTCTTATTTTTATTTTTTACCAACATTGGGTTAATTGTTTACAAGGGATATTGAGATTCTATTTTGTGGCCTACGTTAGATAATCGATCTACTTCAGCAACTATCACTTCGAATTCATAAATTAAAAAAGTATTCATCATTTATATAATAGACATGGAATTCATATTAACAAACAATTTATGGTAGTTGATATTAGCTGGAACCCCGGTTAATCTCATATTGACCAAGTGAAGACATCTAAGTTACTTTATAAAGACGATCTCAATTCACTCCTGAGATCTCCTGCGAGTTAATTATTGATGTTCAAATTATTTCCCTTTGGAAAATAATAAGCTTCATCGTCTGTTTCGGGAACAAAAAAAATTAGAGGTCTTTAGAGGATTGTCGACAGCCTCAGCCTCTTCGTGAATCCCTGATAAATGTTATTTTTGTAACATTAAGGATGTTGCATACCATTCATATGTTGTTTTCTAATCACTTCAGACAACTCCTACCTTGTACCCTTACTACGTACCGGAGGCATTGGTGAATTTTCGATGCAATAGCATAAATAAAATCTAAAGATGACCTGCCAAAGATTGCATTATAAAAAGTGGGATTATGTACAACCATAAAAAAAATGCATAATATCTTTTTGAATTCAGCCCTCATAAAATAATCTCAGACTCAAACTATCTGCTAACAGTAGTGCTTGCTCTTGTGGACCCAACCACTATTATATCCAGAGGAAGAATATCATAAGGATTCTTCATTCTATTATATGTTGTTTTGAAAATGATATTCCCCGAGCTTATTGTATCTATTAATACTCTCTAAATCTCTTTCCCCTCCACGATGGTTCTTATCAATAAAATATCTTTAAGAGGACCAATAACACTTCAAATATTGTCATCATAAAATATAATGGGAGGATATGGAGCTCGGTGGAAATGGGCGGATATCCTAAAATTATGTTCCTAAACTTCTAGCATGTATTTTTCTGGAAACATTAGTTATCCTAGAAACAAAGTCTCCCTTAGAAATTATTAGGAACCAAAACGTTGAAATCAAGTCCCCGTCATAAATGGTTTCTACTACATGTCGGTTTGGCTCGGGCTGTAGATATTTACTTGAGATATCAAAAATATTAGCTTTTTGTTCCACAATCATCATGGTATTTTCCTATATATGGATGACCATCTGAGCCTCTGATTCCCCTACTCCGACAAGGGATGGATCATTCATAGATTCCTATGTGCAGTATTATAGCCGTCTTTGATGAACTAAATTAATTTCTAATTATCTATCAGGCTTTGAATTTCTAAGTATTAAAGCAATACAGTTTTTATGTGTTGGGCCTGCATCGATGGGTGCAGGGGCAGTGCATAATTCCTTCAAATTTTATTTTAAAAAAATTAAAGTTTATCTATCTATTGTATGATGTTTATATTTACAAAATTTTAAACCTTTTACATCTATTTAAAATTAGTTTAAGATTATATATATATATATATATATATATATATATATATTATGCGATTAACCTTATTTTTATGTTATTTATTTCAGTATCGAGTATGTCGATCCACGAAATGACGGTAGACACATTGAAGGTCTTCCTCGAACAAGGGTGATTCACCCGGGAAAAAATATAAAGATCGTTAAGGATGTGGAAGATGAGAGGATCCAAAAAATAAAAATAGACGATCGTTGAGGGTGAAGGAAACTGAGAAGGAGTTCTCGAGGGAGGACGAGACAGAGAAGGATCCCAGCGAGCGGTCATGGCGCCGCATCCATAAAGGCCTGAGAAAATAAAAAGTTTATGAAAAAATAGTTGACAAGACTGCATGGGGCTCATCACGGCATGATGCACCACCAGTGCGATCACCTACAGTCCACCGATCACCCGCTGTATCACCTCCATCATCTGTTGCTCATTTACCACCCCCATCGCATACATCGGTACGGCCGCAACCAGTTAACGCTACGGTGGATGCTACTAGTGACCCCGAGCAGGATGTCTTGGATGCATAGGAGGTTTATGCCACACGTACAGAGTAGAAGATGTAGTTGTTTGCATTTTTGAAATGAAACAAGATATCACTTTTTTCTGACTACAAAGATCATGAGGCGTTTCATGTTTTCGTCAAACATGTAAGTATCAACTTATTATATGATTTTGGTAGTTAAGTTTTACTTTGTGTATTTTCTTACTTATTGTTTTATTTACATTCTTGCAGTTCTTTAGGCATACGAGCACATTATAATCAAATAACTCTTATTTGCTAAGTTTATTTAAGTATTACTTGCTCAAATATCCTAACCTTAGATCTCGTATCTTTAAAATCATTCTCAACACTAGACACACCATTAACCAATACAAAACCTTCAAGAATTAATACACCATTAATTTAATAGGATATTTGAGCGCTCAACCACAGGTGCATCGCCATTTAGCTCGTACTTATTTTGGACCTTTTATTGCTTAATTTCCTTAGTACTTTACGTATTATGTAATTAATGAGGTATTCGTCGAGCGTTAGCATCAAGAAACCAACACGTTCCACTTCAACTTTGGGGATATGACCATCACTCTAGATGATGTTAGATGCCAACCTTTTTCATGATCATATAACCCAAATGAAACTGCACGACACCCAAAATGTCCATCAGGCCTAACGTCGTTCATATCAGTTATAAACAAAATGAAGTGTGTTGGAAACCAGGGCAAGAATATTTCAGATCGTCTATCAGTTGTTTCCCACCAACAACATATCATGGTACGTTATTGCTAGAAAGCCAGGAAATCGAAGAACTACGAATTACTCTAGGTACATCTGCACAAATCGTATTTGCACTTGGAACCACTTTACGGGCGGTCACTTTTGGATTTCGCACTAAAGCTTCGCTAGCCTTATCAGCAGCATCCACATGTTTCTAGTGACATTTATCTTGTTTAGTGAATTAAGCATCAACAGCAAGTTTTTTCTTCACATGTGGGCGACTGCGGTATTTTTGTTTCTCCAATGGCTTTGGTAGGGAGGATGTCTCCGGATAAATAATTTTAAACCATTTCTTGTAAATGTGTTTTATACAATTTTTGTCTTTTGTCTCCAAAATATTAATTAAAAGTTTTCCCAAATCATCTTTTCTCTATCGTTGTTTCGTTCGTACGGGGTTGTATTTCTAACCTCCTCCAATGGTCGTGAAACGCTTCTCAAGATGAAACGTTTCTATTATTATGTCACTTGCGAATTTGGTGGTAGCACTGTATACCGTGTGTAGATCTTATCGAGCATATGCAAACATCATCGGTTGTATCATGTTAATATCCATCGCATCTTTGATAGCGATTTTCTCGCACTCTTGCACACTTTCTAATTCAGTAAGAAAGAGTTCTAACGCTGTGTAAAAATCCTTGCCTCGAATTTCTTCAAAATATTTGTCAGCAAATTTATGTTGTGCTATGTAACGAATCTTTTCAAAAGAAGATCTGATTGAAGAATGTTGGATTTCAATAAGTGAATGCACCCTCGCCCAAAATAACTCAAAGTTTAGTTTTCTTGTACGCATGTAACACTTCAAATTAGAATGAGCGCTCTCGACCCGATTAGTGGTTAGTGTCCCAAACGCATATACTTGTTCGTTTTCTAAACAAAAAATTCATAAGTGTATTTATAAACTCATGACTTTTTAGTGTATTTTATTGCAATGGGGTATTCTTTGTAGTCTAGGTGCATCTCAAGCCTAGCGTGATCGAATTCAATTTTTGATGTCGCATGCACTATCTTCATTCAAGCGGTAAAAAACTTTGCATGATCGTTTTTCTCAAAGAAATATTTCCTTGTATTCCCCTGAACGTTTTGTTTTATGTGTCAACGGCATAGCATATGCATTGTCTTTGGGAAAACTACTTTTATGACGTTCATCAATGATACATCTCTGTCAGTCAAAATCACAGATGGTTCTTCAATCCCGTGAGTGACAATCAACGAATTCAAACATTCTAACACCCATTTGAAGTTGTTTAATTTCTTACCGGACATGAAAGCAAAAGCAGCACAGTGCGCCAGACCAGTATCACGCCAACTATCTTAAACAATGGTGTCCCATATCTTATGATCTTGTACGTGTTATTCATGATCAATATTATCGGAAATGTCCGCAACAAATCAACCTTAACTGGTTGCACAAAAAATATATCAGTAATGACTTGCCCATCGTCTTCACCAGATTTATGACATTTATAATAATAACGTGCCTTAAGCTTGATGAGATTCGGATTATTCAGTCACAACTCCCTGTGTTATCCAGACAAGGGCTATTCGTACATAACTTGCCACTGAACTATCCGGACAAGACAAAAGTAAAGAAACAACTAAAACACATTTTGACTAAGCTATGTGCTAATCAGCTTAATAGGTAAATGGGTCGTTAAACTTGACCTGGTTTCATAACTTGACCCGAAATCCCATGGTTCCTTAATTAAGGGTATAAATGTCCTAACTGCTTTCATTAATGAGGGTAATGAACATTTAATACAACCAGGCTGCTCAAATCTCTCACTACTTTACACTAAAACATTTAATACTCTATATACTTTCCAAAATTACCCTCAACTCAAAAAAACCAAACCAAATTGGCGACCACAGTGGGAGGAGACGGTGCCTGAATCTTGCATTCAAAACCATAAAAAAAAAAGACATGTTCGAATGAATCCGGACGAGCAAGTAATTCCACCACCTCTGGTGGAGGTAGTTAGGGAAAACAATGAGTACACCACCGAGGAACGATATAATTTGAGAGCGGAAATAGAAGCGTTGAGGGCCATTAAAAAACAAAAATGGGTTTAAAGGAGAAGTCAAAGGTGTCAGCCATCCATCATACTTACAATCCTAGGGAGAATGATCCATCAGCAAAGACTCATTTAAGTACAAAAAATACCTATGTCAGTTGTAAGAAGTCTCACATGTCTAAGCTGGTGGAAAGCTCAGATTCTGAGTCCTCCAGTAGCTCTTCGAACCAGGATGAGCTTGAAGAGTCTTTGTTGTCGAGCAGTGACAAAGGGAGGTCCAAGAAGAAACATAAACTAGTTAAAAATATTCAAGGAAGAGAGATAGACATGGGAGACTTAAAAGGCATTTAGGCAAAGGGTCATCTCACAGCCACAGTCACAGGCATGTAGATCAGCTGTTGATCGATCCTTTTGTTTTCCATGATGAACCAGGTATTTTTGCAACACCTAATGAAGACACGGTCTTCAGTTGTAGTAGGAAATGGAGACAATCACCATTTTATGCCAATATCATGTCTGGAAACCTACCTAAGAGATTGGACGGTACTAAAATGGAGAAGTATGATGGGAGTAAAGATCCGGACAATCATCTGGAGCAGTTCAAGAACTTTATGATGAATTTTGATGATGATGACAAACTTCAGTGTAGGGCCTTCTCCCAATCTTTTACGGGAAGTTCTCTAAAGTGGTACAATAGTTTGCCCCAGGGTTGTATCAGAAACTTTAATATATTTTAGGTTTCCTTCCGAAGGTAATTTGTGGGAAGTAAAGAGGTGAAGGGCAATGGAGATACTATCATCCATTGTGCCCAAGAACCAAATGAGTCATTAAAAGACTACATAAGTTGGTTCGTAAATACCAAGAACGGGTTAGCAGATTACTTCGAGCAAGTGGCCATTGCTTCATTAAGACAAGGGTTAAACCCTCGGAATCTGGCTGATTCGGTGACAAGGAAAAAGGCCATGACCTGGGGTGGTTTGTTGAACCAGGTGGGAAAGAAGATCAACGTGGATGAGACTAAGAAAACCATGGGTCTTCCCTAGCAGTTAAAAACCAAAACCAGTCCGGATACAAAGCTAAAGAGACCGGACAAGGGCCCAACAAGGCTAAACAGACTCAGTCCAACCCAAATCCAGCTCAGAGCCGGCAGTCAAGGAATAAAAGAGGTCCTTGGGTTCAACCGGAGTGGTTTGCTGAATTAATAGAGAGTGTGGAAACCATTCATGACAAGACTAAAGATGAGGTCCATTTCCGGAAACCAGCAGCATTGCAATCTTCTATAGAAAGTCGTAATACTTTTTTTTGCTAGTAACATCATGATATTGGCCATAATACCCAAGACTGTATCGCTTTGAAGCAGGAAGTACATAATCTCATTGAAAGAGGTAAGATGGGTGCCTATGTCAAAAGAAGAAGTGGGAACATGCCTGACAATACTCCTCGAACTGGTCCTACGAACAATGCAGGAACGTCTGCTCCGGAGGGGGAAATGGTGATCCATGAAAGATTTGATGTTGATTCAGAGTATCTAGAGCTGACCCAACTCGAAACAAAGTGGGGTTCATAACAAAACAAGTCAAGACAGTATCCGGACTCATTAGTTTCTTTGAGTCACTTACCATTTTCGGAGGGGACACCATGACAGCACCCACTCCTTCATCAAGAAAGAGGCATGTTCATAATTTGGCTACTCAATTGGAAGGGGCATGTCTTCCTACCAGTCCCAAACTCTTTTTCCATTTATATTCTTTAATGAGGATAATTTAAGAGACATTACTGGGCCTCATGAGGATGTTGTGGTGATAGGAGCATCTATCGGGGCAATGATATCAGGCGAATTTTGATTGACACTGACAGTTCAGCAAACATTCTCTTTTTGAGTTCTTACAAGCAGATGAAAATCTGGGCCGTTATTTAACGGTCAAATAGAACCATTGTGGGCTTCACATGGAGCTCAGCGGATGTAATTGGGGAGTTTGAAGAAGAGGTGTTGTTGGGTAAGGGGCCTTTTAAAAAATTGGTCATAGTGTTATTCGTTGTGGTAGATTGCCCCCACATGCTACAATGCAATATTTGGGAGGTCCTGGATCTCTAGAATGCATGTTATGGCCTTGACAGTCCACCAATGTTTGAAATATGTGGTTCAAGGGCAAGTGGGAGTTGTCCGGAGTAGCCAAAAGGTAGCAAGGGAATGTTATGCAACTGCACTTGCTCCTAAAAATTTGGGAGCAGTCCGGGCTAATGAATTAGCAGTTAGTGGGGCCTTCTGGGGGTAAGGGTGAAATTGATGACCCCAGAGAGACCTCTGGTATTTTAATACTGGTTGAAGAAGTTGAAACCCACTCTCTGCAGAAGGTAGAAGTGTTAAAATAGGCTCCAAGATGGCGTCAGAGTTAAAGATAAAATTGTTGTCCTTTTTGGCTGATCACTAAAATGTCTTTGCTTGGTGCAATGGTGATGTGATCGGAGTGCCTTCAAGTGTTATATCACATAAGATGTCCATCCGGAGTGATGTTGCACCTGTTGTGCAGAAAATGAGAGCTTTTTCTAAGGAGAAAGCTAATATAACTGTCCAAGAAGTCGACCGGCTTACCAAGATGGGGCACATAAAGGAGTCTCAGTATCCTTTATGGACTGCCAATCCAGTGTTAGTTAAGAAAAGGAATGGGAAATGACGTATGTGTATCGATTTTACTGACCTCAACAGAGCTTGCCCAAAATATCTTTATCCAGTCCCCCAGATAGATCAGTTGGTGGACTTAACATCTGAAAACAAGTTATTGCCTTTCATGGATGCCTTCTCTAGGTACAACCAGATACAAGTGGATCCGAAGGACCAAGATCACACTACCTTTGTTACATATAGGGGTCTTCATTGCTACAAGGTGATGCATTTTGGGTTGATAAATGTTGGGGCTACTTATCAGAGGTTGGTGAACAAAACATTTGTTGATCAGATTGGCAGAAATATGGAAGTGTACATCGATGATATGATGGTTAAAATCTTAGAAGATGAGTTGCACATAATTGATCTTCAAGAAACTTTTGGTAACTTGACAAAGGTGAATTTAAAGTTGAATCCAGAACAATGTATGTTCGGGGTGCATCCGGAAAGTTTTTGGGTTATGTGATAAATGGAAAAGGGATACAGCCTGATCTGGATCAGCTTGATGCTCTGTTAAAAATGGACCCCCCTCGAAATATTAAAGAAGTTCAGAGGCTGGCAGGAAGATTGGCTACTTTAAATCGTTTTATTTCAAGGTCTTCGGACAAATGTGCTCCGTTTTTCAGACCTTGAAAGGTGCTAAAGACTTCAACTGGTCTCCACAATGCAGCCAAGCTTTTGTTGAAATAAAAAAGCACTTGTCTTTACCAAAAACCCTTTTTAAGCCTGTCGAAGGAGAAACACTTTATGTATACTTGGTTGTGTCAGAATATGCTATAAGTGCAGTGTTGGTAAGAGAGGTGGAAAATTATCCTCGTCTGGTGTACTACATCAGCAAGAGCCTGATAGATGCTGAGAAGAGGTACATAAAGCTTGAAAAGCTGGCACTAGCCTTAGTGATTGCTGCCAGAAAAATGAGGCCGTGATTTCAGTCTCATTCCATCATCGTTCGAACGTCTTTTCCATTAAATAATGTTCTTCAGAAAGCAGAAATATCAAGCAGGATGACCAAGTGGTCAGTAGAGTTAGGTGATTATGACATTGATTTTTCCCCACAAAGTGCTATCAAAGCTCAATTTGTTGCTGATTTCTTAGTAGAGTTTCATTCGGAAAAAAGTTCTAAACAAGCTTCAAAGGAGAAAACTAAAAAACAATGGGTAGTCTGGATGGATGGTGGATCAAGCACAATGGGTTGTGGGGCTAGAATTTTCTTAAACTCTCTGTATGGTGATAAACTATACCAGGTTATATGCTTTGGGTTCAGGGGCCTCTAACAATGAGTCTGAATATGAAGCAGCTATAGCTGGGCTTAAGTTAGCTTTTCTTTGTGGGGCTAAAAGAGTTAGGCTGATGAGTGATTCTCAGCTCTTTATTCACCATGCTCAAGGTCAGTCTGAGGCCAAGAAGGAACAACTGATCAAATATTTATTCATCCTTAAAGACGTGGCAGCCAACTTCAAGAGTGTTTGCTATGAGCATATCCCTAGATCTAGAAAATACGCTGGAAGATTCCTTAGCAACCATAGCATACTTTGAGTCCTACGCATGGATTCATATACAAGAATTCCCATCTATACAACCGAATCGGAACAAGGAAGAGGAGGAGAGCTTAAGTATACAAGTAGTTCAACCTAAAGATTGGAGATTTCCCCTTCTTCAATATATCCCTGATGGAATTTTGCCTCCGGAGAAAGCTATGGAATAGAAAATGAAACACAAGGCTCGTGGGTTTTTTATCAGAAGAGAGGTTCTTTATAAAAAAATCTTTTAACAGACCTTTCTTGCGTTGTTTTGGGTTTGAAGAATCCCAAATCGTTTTGTCCAAGCTACATGATGGAGAAGGATCAGCACAGTGTGGTTACAAGGCCCTAACCCGGAGAGTCTTATTGGCGGGATACTACTGGCCATCTATAATGGCAGATGTTAAAGAAATGGTAAAAATATGTGATCTATATCAAAGGTATGTCAATGAAATTCATGTGTCAGCAGTACATATGGAGTCTATTTCTGAGCCAGTACCTTTTGCTCGTTGGGGATTGGATTTAGTTGGGCCTCTACCAATGGCCTCCAGAGGGTGCGGGACTATTATTATCGCTATTTATTACTTCTCAAAGTGGATAGAGGTAGCTCTTCTGGCAGGAAACACTTCGAAAGCTGTCATAAAGTTTATCTTGTTTAACATCTGTTGCGGATTTGGGATTCCTCAGAAGATTACCACAGATAACGGACCACAATTTGATAACAAGGATATGGAGAATTTATGTGCCTTTAGGGGAATTCAACATTGCTTCTCTTCTCCTTTCCACCCACAAGAAAATGGCCAGGTTGAAGTGGCAAACAGGACTATTTTGTCCGGATTGAAAAAGAACTTAGAAAGGACTGCAGGCAAGTGGCCGAGCTATATGCAAGAATTGTTGTGGGCATACCGAACTACTCCTAGGGGCTGCTACTTAGGAATATCCTTTTGCCTTGGTGTATGAGATGGATGCAATTACTCTTATAGAAGCAACCCTACCATCATACAGGGTCCATAACTATTATGAACAAGCCAATGAGATGGCAATTAGGAATCAGTTGGACTTAATATAAGAAACAAGGGTTAAATCTCATCTTAGAGCAACCCACTATCAAGGCTTGATGAGGAGAATATTTTCTTCCAAGATCAAGAGAAGGGATTTTAAACCAGGAGATAAAGTTTTGAGGAAAGTTTTCTTACATACTAAGGAGAAGCAGTTCGGTAAGCTGGCTCCGAACTGGGAAGGCCCGTATGAGGTCTCCGAAAAGCTTAAGCTTGGGACATATAGGCTTCAAGACAAAGAAGGAAGGGTTTTGAAGCATCCATGGAATGTTGAACACCTCAGGTTATATCTAGAATAAAAGTTGTGTAAATATTTACTTGTTAAATCTCAATGTAAATATTAAGGGGCATACTATTTCCTACCATGGTGGCGCGGGGAGGTTTTAATGAGGTGTCCGGTTTTTTTATTCAATAAAGTATGATGCCTTCTTAAAACATCCGATGTGGTTCGACTACAATTTTATTCAAGTACAAGTCTTTAATTTAACACTTTTGATCTTTGACAGATAGGATTAATCTGGTTGAGTGATGACCATTAAATACATGTTATCATAGATATTAAACACTCTCATTTTAATACTTCTTAAATAATTGGGGCTGCTTAAATATTAGCCATTAAAATTTAAAATAAGAAAAGTTATTAAAAAAAAGCAAGATTTGATAAACAAAACTTATCCTGACTGAAACCGGATAACATTACCAAATTTCAAAATATGCCTTGGCCATCCAAGGATTTTAAGTGTTTTGAAAGACTTATCCGGACTTAAACTGGATACTATTACAAAATATGCCTTGGCCATCCAAGGACTTTGGTAGTTCACAGATTAAGAAAAAGAAAGAAAACAAAAGATGTTTAAAACCTTAGGGTTTGTTCCCTTCGGATGTTCCTGCATCGCCTCCTTTTTTGGGACTTTTGAGTTCAGCACTCGAACTCTCACCGGTTCTTTCCTCTTCATTAGTGGTGGAATCTAATCCACTATTATAATTATACTTGTCACCAGTGGCCATAGTGTGAAATGGGATCTCATCATAATTTACGAATTTCCATAAGGGACCAAGGGTCCTCTTCGGAAATGTTTCATGAAAGAGCAGCACCATGTCAGAATTGACCTCAGCATACCTTGCTTCCAAGGATTCTATCACCTCATTGGTGTATTTATAAATTCTTGCCTATATAGTTTTTTCCTACTCCTTCACCAAGTCTTCTTTCTCCTTGGTCACCTTAGACACAGTGCCTTCTAAGGAAGTCTTCTCACCGGACAAGGTCTGAATGATGCCATCCTTGGCCTTCAAATCTTCCCTTACTGTTGTGAGATCTTTTTCCAAACCGGAGCACTTAGCTTGGAGCTCTGTACTGCCCGTTTCCGAAGTGGAAAGCTTGGTTGACAGATGTTTTTTGTCCTTCCTCAGTGCTTCAATCTCTTTTTCAGTTCTTCAATGCTCCGATTAGCATTGAGAAGATTGGTTGACAGAGACTCCTTGTCAGTATTGAGGGTATTGATGAGTGTGGACTTGTTTTTCACTTGCCTCTCCAGATCAAGCATTGGTTGAATATGACCAAGAAGGGAATAAGCCACCACGTCATGTTCTTCGGAGACAGTGTAGGACTTTCCATTGTAAGTCACCATATTAGAAGAGCTTGAAGGATGGAAGGGACCAGCAAAGTCATCTTTCTCAGAGTCATTGAAGTAAAGATCAATGTCTTGGAGGGCACTGATGTCCACTCCATCAATCCCTCTTTCGGTACTTTCTCCGGATTGTAGACCAGTGGGAATCTTCTTTGCCAATGTGGGGTCAAGAGGGGCTGATGGAGGTAGAAGATCCGAAAGGTGAAGAATTATTTCTTCCCCTAAGGTTATCTTTTTCTTTTTAGCAGCATTTTCATCACTACTTGCTCCCCTTTTCCGGTCCTTTTTGGGAGGCCTTGGTGGAATTTGTGATTTTCCTGCTTCCCTAACAGTCTCAGCTTCAACTACCTTGAGCAAGGCAGCATCGATCCCCCATTGGTTCCTTGAGTCGGGCCCCTCTGTGGCAACCTGAACTGCCTCTGTTGCAGCTTTCTTTTTCTTCCCCTTCATCTTGGTGGGAGCCTTGGCTCTAGAGGGCAAGACCAATTTACCATCTTTCTCTTCTGTCCGTTTAAAGATTACGGCAGGAGGAGGGGTGTAGTCAATTCTTCCCATGTAAGATCCCTCCGACCTGTGGTTTTCTACAGATTGGATCTCACCATATTGCCTGAGGTAAAGAAGTTGTGGAAGGCATTTCCCCAATGCTCCGCAACCCATGCGTTCAGTTTGGCACAGGTCGTTTGCCCCTCCTCCAGGTATCCGGTATACTCTTTCGGCAACACTAAAAAATAAGTAATAGATAATTCATGAGTGGAATATTTGTGAAGTAAAAAGAAGAACATGAAAAACAAAAATGAAGAACTTATTCGTACTCTTTCATCTACTAGTTAGCATACTAGAGTTTGTTTTGGCTTTGATCTTCTTCCCATTCTCTCATGACCCACTGATAAATAGGAATTGAGTCCTCCAGTTCCTCTCCGACTCCAGTAAGTCGTCTATCGCTTTGAAGTCATTTCCTATGTTGTGATGGTAGAATGGGATGTGGTGATTCTTGCATAGACTTGCCACAGCGACAAATTGCTCCATTGGGAGAGGTATTTTGGATAACCTCGATGCCATTATGCAGGCGAGGAGAGAGTACTAGGTGTTCGGGCTTAATTGTCTTGGGCAGAGCTTCACTAGGTGGAAGTATCGGACGATTTCTGGGTCCAGTGGGAACCGGAGTCCCCAATTTAGCACCTCAGTGAAGATAACCACTTCATTGAGTTTACAGTCCATCGGAGTCTCCGGTGTGACAGGTATCCTCACCTTCACTGACTCTGGGATCCCCTACTTTTTCCAGATCGGCCCAACTCGGCGGTATGGGTGTATACATAATTTATATTTTACAGGGCCAGAAAATATTTAACATTGACGTTTTTAAAGCAAGGCCCTACCTTGCCCTCCAAGCACTCCGGGAGATCCGGATGAGCCACACCAGCTTTGACTTTAGCTTTGCACTTCCTAACTGAGGTAGCGTCCCTAGTTTGACATGATGCTTCAGTTTCGAATGGGGCCTCGTCGATATTGTCTTCCATCACTTCCTTCATTACTGTGGAGGGTTTATCAGTTGTTGTGGATGGGAGGGGATCAGCTTCTGGCACCACAGGCTGTCTGGATGAATGAGCACCTGTTGTTTCCAAAGGCTTGGTTTTCGGTTGAGGCTGGGATTCGGAGGACTTCACTTTTAGGCCTATTTTAGATACCTCCGATCTGGAGGGTTTTGGCTGTGAGGTAGTTGTTTGGGACTTGACCAGACGAGTCGTCTAGCGTGGAGTTGATTTTTCTGGAGACTTCTCGATATCTGAACCCATGGCCAAGAAAGGGGAGGGTTTTCTAACACTCAAAACTGCTTTTTCCTTAGCAGTGGAGGGTTGAGACTCCTGAACAGAAGAGCCTGAGGGGAGAGGAGAGAGACTTGGTTTAAACAACCGTTTGGGTTTTGGATTTCTGGATGACGATGACCCTTGGTCATTTTCCTGGGGTGCTTCATTAGACTTTTCGCTTGGAGAGACTGAGAGACCAGCAGCAATGCGATTTTCCTTTTCAACATTTCTTGCCTTTTCTAGCTCTGACAAGTTCGACCAGCCACCTTTTACAAGAGCGTTTCCAGCTATGAACTTAAAACTATTCAAGAACAAGCTTGAAGATAAAGGTAAAAATCTCTCTAGAAAGGGTTTGAGTGATGAAGACAATGGAACAGTAAAAAAATGATTTATATACCGATAGGAAAAGGTAACTGTTACCTAGGAGGAGTTGAAGAGTTTTGGTAATGATCAAAGACGGCGCAGACATGTGAAAAAATAAATGCCTAGGTCACTTTCTAGGCTTAGTGGGAGCGCCAATCTAGGAAGAAAAACGGATGGTAGGTCAAATCGAATTGTGACACGTGTCCCACGATCCAAAAAGAAGACTCTTACAATTCTGAGAAAAGAGATCAGTTCGGACAAGCTTCGAACTAGATGTATAGGCAGGTCGGATAAAATCATCACTGGCTAAGTAAGTTTTTTAGTCCTGCCAAAGATATATGACAATGCCTAAAAAATGGGCTACTGATGAGATTCGGATTATTCAGTCACAGCTCCCTGTGTTATCCGGACAAGGGAAATTCGGACATAACTTGCCACTGAACTATCCGGACAGGACAAAAGTAAAGAAACAACTAAAACACTTTTTGACTAAGCTATGTGCTAATCAGCTTAATAGGTAAATGGGTCCTTAAACTTGACATGGTTTCATAACTTGACCTGAAAGTCCATGGGTCCTTAATTAAGGGTATAAATACCCCAAGTGCTTTCATTAATGAGGGTAATGAACATTTAATACAACTATGCTGCTCAAATCTCTCACTACTTTACACTAAAACATTTAATACTTTATATACTTTCCAAAACACTTTCCAAAATTACCCTCAACTCAAAATAAACCAAACCAAAGCTCACCCAACAAAAAATATAGCTATGACCTGCCCGCCTTTTTCGGCCACCGTTGGAATATACTTTCCCGACCTCTCGCGCTGAAAACTATCGCCTTAGGTTGGTAACCAAGCCGTTATCTTTTCTGGTCTTTTTTACCCATTTAATCAATGCTTCTTGCGTATAATACTCAGTCATGAAAAAAATATGAGTGTAGTCGGTAGCGAAAGCTTCCTCGGATCCATGCGCAACATCCGCTCTCTAATTAACAACATCAAAACACAACTCTTAGTTAGGAGAACCAAAACATAGATGGCTTAAACATTTTAAAATAGGGGGCCGAAATGCGATTTTTTTTGTGGTCATGCACCATCGGTGCAAGGCCCCAGAACCAGTGCCAACAAGTTTATGCATTATGGGTTCCGAGGGCTAGAATTGATGGTGCAATCGCAACCGGGGACCGGAAATAAATTTTGTTACCTTTTCCCGCGATTCCACCTCATTCTCTGGCGACTCAACCTCCTTCTCCGACGACATATGCTCCTCTCTCACCTCCGACGACATTAAATCATCCATATTAATCCATAACTCTGACTCATTTCATGTTCGATTTTGTGTTTTTCTTCAAAGTGGGTTGAATGTTCTTGAGAGTAGTTTGAATGTTCAAGTTGATTTGGAAGACTCTCAAAAACATATACCATTATGGAGTTTGATCTAGTAAATTGTAATGTGTTTTTTTGGGTGAAATTAGCCAAATAGATTGTTTTGTGATTTTGGTCTATTTAGAATACATTTAGTGTGTGTTTTTACTTAACGACAGTTCTGTAATTAAATAGAAGTTCGAGAATAATTTCGTCCAACAAAAATCAAACAAAATTGGATAAACTTACCTCAATTTGTATAGTCTGACCCTTTATTACTAACTTAAATCCAGCTAGTAGCGGATTATAAACCAATTATTTGAATATATCGATAAAAGGTTCACTTTTGATTAAAATAAATTTTAAAATTGAATAAATTTTAAAAATAATAAACAATTATACGAATAAACTTGAAACTATAAATTAAATAAATAAAATTAGAATTGGGAAACAAATATCTAGAACGATGAAGCATGTTTTACCAAAAACGTATATAAATCATGACATAATCCGATATTATAAACTTAAAAATAATAAAACAAATAGGTAAATATAACTTTAAAAATTATAATTTGATCACTTGCACTTGTTGGTTGCTTTTGTTTATTGTGTCTCTGGTCTTTAGTCTTATGATTCGGTTTTTCAGCTCCAAGTAAGTCACTGGTATCCTATTCCCAGTTGTCATTGTATTGGAAAAATTGTAATAAAGTCAATGAGAAAACAGAAGAATAAATTCAGACCAAGTTAACTCAACCAAGCAAGACCTTTATACACCAGACCAGATGTTATAATTAAAAACAAGTCCGGAATAAAACAAACAAAACAGCAAAGTTGTTAATCAGACACCATCCGAAAACTCAAGTTGAACCGAAACAGCTAGTCTCCTTGTAAAGCAGAAACTCCCCATAAACTCATGTACTAACAAAGCTGGTTTCAGAAGCAGAACCACGGTTCAACTGATGTAAAACACTAGTAGGCGATGAATTAGAAGTTGACGATCTTAACGCCTCGGCTAGCGGTCCCCCCATCTGGTTCGCGCCCCAACCAGCGGCCCAGTTCAGCTGCTGCGGTTGCTGCTCTCTCTCGTTAACCCTGTTGTTGCTTAATTCTTCTCCATCACCGGTCGAAAGTTTCAACGAAATATCGGATGACGAGTTTCCAGGCATAGAAATCGAGAGGGAGGTTGATGAGTGCATTGTGCTTCCACCGTTTTTGGATTCTTGAAGTGAGCATGGCCAATCATCAAAAAAGTGGCGTAAAACGTGACCGTCAGATCTGTTGATGATACCATTTTGAGTTTCGAACAGACCCTTTGTGTCGGTGGTTCGAGTGTTGGCTATACTGTAGACGGACAAAAATAAACATCTAAGCAAAATTCATGTATAATAGAGAACATAAATTCCTCTCTACTATAGATTGGAGACATGTTAGGTCAGACGGAGCCTTCTCTAGGGTCCTACTACCTTATCAAATAGTGAAATAAGATCTGATCAAAAGATAAGGCACTCGTTCAAAAATGACCCACCTCAAAATAAAACCAAAAAAAAATTGATATCATTCAGTGCTTTGTCTTTATTGCTCAGAAACTAGTGCCACCCAAAAGCCAACATAGCCATTAAACATCACCGCACAAATTAACTCTAACCAACAACTCAATTCAACTAGACATTAACATAGGACAATGGCAATTACTTTTAGATTTGTATATCATGGTCCTTTAGATATATTCCATGTCAAACAAAATTGTATCCAACAAAGATCGTAGCTAACTTCGTACGAAATTTGTTGTATAATCAATTGTAGGACACCTAAGGTCGTACGTAGGGTTCGTTTTAAGCCAGGCCAAACCAAATCTAATAACTTACTATTTGAGCTGGGTGTATGAGCAAGAAAAGGTTGTTGAGTTTGGGCTTGAGTTTTTATTTCTTAGGCTAATCTCAACATTGGTTCGACAAAACTTGTAAGTACCATGGCTCGAATTCCAGATTCGAACAGATTTCATGGCCATGAGCTTGAGTCGAAATTCAAACACATGTACTTGAACAGACGATTGAGATTTTTAAGACTTGCATACTAAACAAATTAACAAATTTACCTCATTTTAATATTATCTGAGCCAAAACTCAAATACAACTTGTAACAAATCACTACGAGGCTGCGCATAAAATCTATCGAATCAGCTCTAAAGAAACTCGAAATAATTTTGTACCTCTGGTTTAATCGAAATAGATCATTCGAAGGTGTTGAGCCAGAAAGTGAGAAACTAGGCCCATTACCAACAACACCTAGTTGGGCACCACCGATTCGACTAGCAGTGTTAGTGGTAGTTCTACCACTAACACCAAGAGGAGATGATGTGGTGGTGGCAGTGGTGGTGGCGGTGATTTCAGAGGTGGGGGTTTCCACAGGCTTTCTTGAACGGCTGCGGCCACGGTGCACGTGGCGCTCACAGTATTTTTGGCCAACCACCACATCCCTCGAGCACCTCCATTTTTTTCCATCAGTCCTACGGCACCGGCCGGGCTCTGGATCCATTGCACCTCTGCCCCAATACCCTGATTGTAACACTGATTTGCAAAATACACACAAATTAGGCTAATATCAGTCATTAAAACAATCTTGAAACTTCATACCACATAACAAAGTACAATTCTTGGATCCAAACATGGTCTAAAATAACTAATACAACATGATTAAATTCATTGTTGGATTTTAAAATCCAATCTTAAATTTCAATAAAGAAGCATAATCTAAAGACAAATCAAAGAAAGTTTCTTATTTCATTTTCATATACATTTTTTAAGGAAGACAATAAAAAGAATTTAAAGTTTGAACAAAGACAATAACTTTATAGAGTTTCTTATCTCTAAAGAAAAAAGAACTTCAATCTTAGAATCTTATATCTTTAGATACATCATAGTACAACAAGATTGCTTTCTATTAACAATGTTCTTGCAATTCATATATCTATAAGAAAAACAAAAAACAAATAATTTCACTTGTTTCCTAGTGTAGTTTTTAAGGTGGGTAATATGTTATTACAGTACACAACAGGACAGTACACTAATCAAGACATTAAGACAGTGTTTCTTGAAACAACCAATATATAAACAGTAAACAAACAAAAACAAAAAAAAAAACCAAAACTTAAAACTTACAGGAAGGTTGATAAAGAGGGTATTGTTGAAGAAAATAAGGAGACGAAGAAGAAGAGAGAATCAAACTTTTCTTGATAGGCTGCAAAAGCTCAGGTGGCACAACAGCACCAGCTAACATGTATCTATAAATCAAAGCTTGTAGTTCAAGCTCCTGCCACTGACTCGAGCTAAAGTAGCTTCCCATCTCTACAACAATATCATAAAATATTACTACAACAACAAAAAAAATTAAAAATGAAATAGTAAAAAAGAAACATACTTTGAAACCTAGTGTTTGAATCTGGGAATGCTGACATGTGAATGGATTTGTTGTTATTTGGTTCAGAATCAAAAAGAGAGAGAGCTGGAGAAGAAGACATAGTAAGGGTTTGATGTTGTTGCTGTTGTTGTTGATCTAGAAGAGAATCAAAAAAGAGTTTAGGTATCTTTGCAGGAGAAGTTACATGGTCTGACTCATGCTGGCTTCTCCATTGCTTCAGATGTAAATCCATTGCAGAGAGAGAGAGAGAGAAAAGAAAGAAAGAAAGAAAGAAAGAAAGAAAGAGAGAGTTGTTTTTGGTTTGTCTGGTTGATTTTGGTGTAATGTAATGAAACTTAAGGTTTGTTTGTTTGTTTTTGTTTTTGTTTTGTGTTTTGTTTAATGTATGTATAGAGAAAGAGAGAGAGAGAGAGAGAGCATGTGAAGAGAAAGTTAGTAAAAGCTTTTTGCAGGGGGGAGAGGGGGTTGGGCTTCTGACAAAGAAAGACTGCAAAGTTTTTTGTTTTATGGCCAAGTGGAGAGAAGGTTTCTTCAGAGGAAAATAATTAATTAGTCAGACAAGACAGTTGAGAGACTTTGAGAATAAAGTTTCAATTTTTATTTTTATTTTTATTACTAGTATTACTAAGAAGTCTGTGTCTGTGTGGACTGTGTGATTAAAACTTAAGACTGCAGGATGCAGATGGAGATTTTAATAAACTGCAGGCTGCAGTCTTTTCTTTCTTTTTCTCTCTTGTCTTGGGAATAAGAGTAGACAGAGTTGTAGAGAAGAGGAGAGATAATCAAGCTACTAAGTACACCATTTAACAATCATTATCAAAGGCTTAAGAGTAATAATAATAATAATGTAATTTTCATTTGACCACCTCCACTAATAATATTTTGGATGTCTACTCCATAGGATCTCCTGCCAAATCAACAAACATTTAGCTACATAAATAAGTAGAAATTTCTTTGCTTTTTTAAATAAATCCTTACACAAATATTATATATTTGTAATAGCATGAGAAACATTTCACTGAAAACAAAAATAGTTCTTCCTTACAAGTGTAAGTAAAATTTACCATAATATTATAAGAGTTTGAATTTTGAATGGCAAATTCAAAATCAAAACCTATGAAATTCACCATCTATTAGAAATTCATCATCTTATTAAATTGTCATGGACCATAATTTGATATTATTTTATTATACATAATAATTTTATAATTTTAAAAACGGTTTATTTTTTAATCTAATAAAATCAAACTCGGTATTTATACTATTATCCTCATTATACATATTTTATATATTAGTCTCTTATATTTTATGTTTATTTTTGTTAAACTAATATTGACAAACATTTTGATACGGTAACATGTGACGGTCTAGATCAATAGAGAAATTCCAACAATCTCCTACTTTGATCATCATATGTCACTATATGATGTATCAACTTAATGATCATTCTTAATTTATATCGTCGTATAAATAACATTATCAATCTTGTAAATGACCATCAATTATATAGGACTACATTCATTGTCAATGTACTAAAAACTGCAAATGGATACATCAGTAATCACAATATCGCAAAAATCAATTTTATGGATATATCATGATGCATAGCATAACAATAATAATAATATGCAGCAAAGTACGAATCAAAGATAAAAACACACTCAATATTTACATATAAATATGTTTGTATTATTCGTGAATATAAATAAAGGATAATTTTTTATTTATATTCTTATTTATGGTTAATTTAATGTATTTAGGTAGAAAGTTTGTAAGGAGGATTCTTTTTTACAACTTTGTCTTATACTAATTTTAAATGAGTTACGTCAAATTAAAGAGTTAAGTACCAATAAGTATCTAAAAGCAAATATATTTTTCATTTACTATCATAACTATTATTTATTACAACGCTCAACTAACTTTGTTATTTATTATAACCTAGTTTTTTTAAACGTCAAATACCCTTATCAAATATATATATATAAAAGATTTTTTACCAAATAACTTATTCCAATCGATTTACGTTTTTGTGTTTCTCTCTCTTTATCTTTTTCTCTCACACGCATCTAAAAATCAATTCGATTCATTTTATGAAAAATTGATTCATAAAATCGAATCGATTGTTGTAATGGATTCATTTTATGGAAAACTGATTCGTAAAATCTAATCGATTGTTGTAACGGATTCATTTTATGGAAAATTGATTCGTAAAATCTAATCGATTGTTGTAACGGATTCATTTTATGGAAAATTGATTCATAAAATTGAATCGATTATTGTAATGGATTCATTTAATGACAATTACTGATTATTGTGTATTAATTATTTAGTTTCTTTGGCTTAAAGATATAACTTTAAAGTTGTATAGAGCATACCACCGGTGCAATTAATGATTGACATGAGAGTTTCATATTTTATATAAATTTAGTAGATAAGATTTTGATATTATTATGCACTTTACAAGTAAATTCATAATATAAGATATTTTATAAAACTCTAAATGACATTTTGTTTTTCTCCTTAAAATTATTAAGCAAGAACAATTTGGTATTCTACAATTATAAAAAGATTCATGACTTTATTTTCGTAGCTCCTTAAGTGATACATGGTATGGTAAGAAGATTAAAATAGGAAATCTGACAATGAAATTGTATATGGAAAAAACTCTTGAGGGCGACTATCTTGGAAGATTTTATACGTTTCTTATTGGAATTTTGGTTTCCATAATCAAGTCATAATGTTGATTTCAACATGTATTAATAATTATTGGTATTATTTATATATAGAAGACAAGTAACACAGGTTCTACGTATCGAGGAGGAGGATAAGACAATGGTATCCGATCTTTTCTTCTTTTTTTTATCTTAGTCTTAAAGAGTTTTTTATGAGGTGGAAGATCTTGTTTGAAACCAAAAAGGTTATTCCTTAAAAGTACATTCAATCGAAAGTATATGACTCTCATTTTTATTATGCATAAATTTTTAGATAGAGGTTATTCAAACTTGAAAGCAAAAAAATACATGTTAAAGATGTATGAGATGTTAGACTGCCAGAAGGTTAATAATAACAAATATTTTATAGTTATTTGAAAATCCACGAGTAATCAAACTAAAGAGAATATTTTTTATCTTACTAATACGACGATCGATATTTCCTACAGATTATTTAGTACTTAATGTATAAATGGTAGGCTAAAATATCATTCTTTCAACCTTTTGTTGAAAATATAAAAGCTTGCTTTGAAGGTTAAAATATTTATATGTTTTTTGGTCGATAAAATTGTTATTAACCACTATGTCTCTTCTATGATACATATACATACTCTTTCAGTTCTTCTTGTTTCAAAAGAGGTTTTGAGGTCTCTTAAAAAGAATATGAGGGGGGTTTTGTAGAGGTTTGGTTATAACATATATAATTTGATTTTGTGGGCTATAATTATAAATCCTAAAAAAGAAGAGGGACTTAGTATTATTATTTTTATTTAACACGATGTAAGTGTTGCATTGTTAGATAATTTAGAAATTCATAAAGATCAAAAGTTATATTATATATTCATAAGAACAAAACTGAAAAATATGGGAGTTTGTACCTTATTTTGGTGTATTAAAACAAAGTTAAATAATACATAATCACTCTCATAAGGTATGTGAGTTCTCTATCTATCGTTTAGGATACAAAAATAATTTATTTTGGATTCTCAAATTGTTATATAATAAATTAGAATATGCAGAGGATATTCCTTACTTTGATGTTTTGGTCAAATATATATTGAGTGACCAATCTGAATTAAATATATTTTAACACATATTATGAGATATTTACATCATAAAGTTTATAAATGACAATCTCAACTTTTCTCGTATGAAGACGATAATTTGATCTAAACAATAGGCTCATCATAAGGTCTCTACATATTCAATTAAGGTTGAGCTCTAAAATTCGTGAATATTTTTTAACAATAGTAGATATTTACACTTATACTACATTTTAAAAGTTAATTTTTCAGTTAAAAGTTGTTATATTCAAGACTTCATACGAATGCTCATTTTTTTTCTCTTAGTATTACATCGATGTTGAAATATATGTGTTACAAAAATCCTCAACGGGAGACTTTGTACCATATTCTTTTGTACATTAACTTTGCTAAAATTTTATTGAGTTACTTTGATTATTGGTTACCATGTCTATTGTTTTCTTATATGGCGAGTTTATTCAAGTATTCATTATGATGTTAATAAAAAGCCAACAACAACTTTCATATTATTTGCTATTTCTCTATATATATTTATTCGTATATCTATAAATGGAGAAGCCAGTAAAAAATAAAATGACCAACACTTAGTCAAATCAACAAGTGATAAATTTAATTCAAAAGATTTTGATTGACATATCCATAGAAATAAAATGGGTTACTTTTAATTTTCATATAAATAGAATTATGCATTCGTTTAATGTTCTAGTGGTTCAATGTTAAGCGAAATAGATAAATGGGGACGGTGGATTAAACATTCGGAAGCCTGTTAAAATTTAAATCTAATGGTTTAGGCTGCAATAAAAAGATATAATATTGGTGGATGTGAATTGGGACATGATTGTTGCTTTTACTTCATTTCTAATAAATGAAAATGCTTAATGGATGGAAGGTCATGCTTTACTATTTGGGTTATATATTATTTATTTTCTTTCTTTGGTCGTTAATCTAATTGACGATGCCTCTCAATTGGTCATTAATGTTTATCTTAAAAATAAGCCTTAGTTAGTTGAAATAACTCCGATCTCCACACTAGTATGATATTGTCCGCTTTGGCACCCGAAGGCCCTCACGGCTTTGCATTTGGTCCACTACCAAAAGGTCTCATACTAGTTGAGATATGTTCTTACTTATATACCACTGATCTTTCGCATGTTTAACCGATGTGGGATGTGGGATGTGGGACTTTGGTCGCTACCCTAACATATGTATTGCTTCTTAAGCTCCAATTATAATTGGGTTGTTCTATCCATTTATTTTTGTTTTTAATGGAGTTTGGGAGTTTTTTTATGCAAGTAACAATTAGGTTTTCCGCAGTTAGTACTATTAAAAATATAAAGGTCATATCCGGTTTTTTTTGTTTTTCTTAGTCGTGTAATGATAGAGAGAAAATTATCAATCGAAGGAAAACAAATAGAACCATAACCCTAGAGTAAAAAGAACTTCACAAGTCTAAAAAAGTATTTTAGTTTAACAAAAGTTGTTTTAGAAGTAGGATTTTTAGAGATAAAATAAAAGTTGCTCCAAACCCTAATGCAAAATTACAGTAATATTTGAAATCCAATAAAGCATAGTCCGGAAAAATATGGACATAATTAGATTTGCTGGGCTATTTACAAAAATTCATAATATATATATATATATATATATATATATATATATATATCTAATATGAGCACTAAAACAACGATTTGGGGTCCTAAATAGTGAGATTTGGGGTCCTAAATAGTGAGCTTTGGGGGCCAAACTTCATAATTGGGTATATAGTCTCTGTCACGTTACATAGGCACGTCAAGATATTTGATTTGAGTACTTATGACACTTAAATCAAACACCTGAGTATAAATAAAACCCTTTACATTTATCCAAAATAGCTAGATAATCGTGAGTTTGTGCAATATTTCAGTTTTTTCGTAGGTGTAACTTTGAAAAATATAGAGATCACACTCGATTTTTCTTTTCTTAGTTGGGTAGGCTTCAAGTTATTTCTTAGTCTCTAAGTATATTATTTTTATTATATTATATTCTATTTGAGTCTTTTTTAAACGTTTTTGCCTAATTTTCATCTATGATTTGTAACCTTTTATTTATCATTACTACAATTATACTCGCACTAGTGCATTTTATTAAGGAAAAAACTAATGAAATAAGACTTAGTTATATGTTATGAGATACATAAGTTAACATTATTATAATTACTTTTAAGTTATATAACTATAATAGATATTGTATGTAACAAAAGAAATTGACATAATCTTAAAATAAAGTAATAAAATCTTCAATTAAAATCTAGTTTACATAATTTTGTTAAACAAGTAAATAAACATGTAGATTTATCTTGATAGAATACAAATAAATGAAGATGTTTATACCACTGTAGGAGAAAATGAAGATGATGAATATGTTTTAATAAATATATTTAAAGGTTTACGGTCATATTTTATCAGTGTTAAGACTGCAATGTTTGTTTAATTTTATACATGTTCTATATGAGTAAACTTAATACACATTTGAAATTGGTATAAGTTTATATAAAAATTGATATAATATTACAAAAATAATTGTGAGCTATAATGGATCATATTTTAAATATATTTAATTTCAATTCGAATATTAATATATATGCTGATGTAGACTATAAGTTACTAGAGTACGGAGTATGAGTTTAACATGAAGTAACGGTCTCGACTTAAACGATTCGTCTACTAAAAAGGGCCAGTCTTCAAAAACCGTTCGGCCACTGCAAGGTCTCAGTCTCAGAGTAGATGGATTCAGCTAGTTCATAGAGTTTGGTCTTATCATTGAGTTCAGTTTTAGTATGAGTTAAGTTTTGGTATAGAAGTTCGACTTTATCATCGAGTTCAATCTTAGTATGAGTTTAGTCGTGGTACATAATTTCTAATCTTGACATGAGTTAAGTCTATGCATGGGAGGTTTCAGCTTTGGGTTTTGATATAGTTGCACAAGCCTATGGTTATATGGCTTTTTTGGACAAACAAAAAACGAGCTTTATTTGGAGCTCGGTTATCCGAATTAGACATTGTGACCACTCAAATCGAACATGTCGAGAAGCCCAACAATTTTCTAAAGCATCACGAGAACCTCAACGATTTTTGAAAGCTCAACGATGTGGTGGAGGAGTTTGAAAGTCAAAACCTTATCAGAAAATGTCATTTTAAAAAGGTAGTCAGAGTACTCGTTGTGATTGTTGATGCCCCAACTTCTTATAATTTTATATTTGGTATGTCTTGGTTATAAAGGATGCACGATGTTACTTTGAGATCATTAGTGTTTGAAATATGATGCAGGGTGGGGGCATGTTGGAGTTGTTTGAAGTAGCCAAAAAATATCCAGAGAATGTTGTGTCAATGCTTGGCCCCTAAAACATTACATAATATATAAAACAAGAAAGAATAACAATTACTATGGTCATTTCCGGAATCTGGCAAAATATATTATCTAAGGAGACTCATAATTCCGTTATTCTTGGTAAAGATGTTGAGTTATATATTTTCTTAGATGGAAAATGTGTCAGGATTTGGGCCAAATTACCACCAATAGTGAGGGAACAATATTTATTTTGTATCTCATAATTTGCATGTGTATGCTTAGTGCAATGAGGATGTAACGGGCGTCTTTGCGAGCATCATTTTCTATAAGTTGACAATACAACCTGATGTATGTCATGTTATACAAAAATGAAGGATTTTTTCAATAGAAAAATATGAAGCTATTGTTAAAGAGCTAGAGGGGTTGAAAAAATTAGAGTAATTCGGGAATCTCAATACCCTTTATAAACAACAAACCAAATGCTTGTAAAAAATATAAATGGAAGTGTCGTATGTGTGTTGATTTCGCATACCTAAATAGAACTTGTCCGAAAAATCCATTTCATATCCCCATAATTGATCAACTAATAGATTATACTTATGGTAATAAATTTTTATCATTCGTTGATGCATTTGCATGGTATAATTAGATAGAAATAGATCTGAAGGACCAAGATAACATTACATTCATAACATACAAGAGCCTCCACTACTGTAAAGTTATGCTATTTGGTTTGAAAAATAATAGGCCTACTTACTAATGTTTAGTAAATAAAGCCTTCGTTACTCAGATTTGAAGAAATATTGAGGTTTATATTAATGATATGTTAGTAAAAATATCAGGGATGATGATCATTATCAGATCTTAAATAAAATTTCTCCAATCTAGAAGTCGTCAAATTGAAGTTAAACCTAGAGAAATGCATATTTGGAGCACGATCCAAAAAGTTTTGGGGTATATTATCAATAAAAAGGGCATTCAAACCGATCAAGTACAATTAAATGCCCTACTTGCTATGGACCCTCCCATATCTACCAAAGAAGTTCAAATATTGATCGGAAGATTGGTTGCTTCTATTGGGTTTATATCAAGGTCTTCGGATAAGTGTGCATCATTTTTTAAAGTTTCAAAAAATTCAAAGGAATTTAATTAGACTTCAGAGTGCGATGAAGCCTTTACCAAATTCAAAGAGCATTTGTCTTCTCCAGATGTTTTAACCAAGCCAATGACAAATGAAAATTTATACATTTACTTAACAGTATTCGATTATGCAGTAAGCGCGGTTTTGGTTTGGGAAGTCGATGATTACCCTCACTCTTTTACTATAAAGAAAAAATTCGGTGGATGTTAGGTAAAATACTTAAAGTTGGCTTTAACTTTAGTTTTAGCAGCCCATAAGATGAGACCCTATTTACAAGCTCATTTGATTAGTGTTTGATTTTTTTTCACTCTAATGCATTCTGCAAAGACCGGATGTGTCAGGTCGAATGACTAAGTGGTCAGTTGAATTGGGAGTTTAGGATATTGAATTTTTTTCATCGATCAACGATTAAGGCACAAGCTATAGCAGAATTTCTGGTTGAATTCCATTCGGAGCGACCACATATTAAATCAACCATAAAAAACCTACAAAGGAGTTGATAGTTTGAACATATGGGGGTCAAGCATGTCAGGTTGTGGGGCAAGAATTCGCTTACTATCTCTTTTTCAAAATTTAATATACCAAACAATACGCTTTGGTTTCAAGGCATCAAACAACGAAGCAGAGTATGAGACAACATTAGCAGGAGTAAGACTTTCCCAAATTTGCAGTGTTAATTTTTTTTTTAATAAGTGATTCACAATTACATATACATCATACTATGGGGAAATTCGAATCTAGAAAATTTAATTTGGTAAAATATTTAAATGTATTGAGGGAGACAACATTTATTTTTCAAACATGTCAATTATGAACACGTATCCGGGTCGAAAATTGATGGTTGATTCCATAACCACTATTGCTTACACCGAAACACATCCATGAATCTTGATACAAGAGTACTCTTCGATATTAATTGAATTTAAATATGGGACAATCACTGAGGAAAATATCCAAGTCATTTTCCCCAACTACGAAAAGAGATTAGAGGTATAAGATTAAAGAATTTATCACTAAGGGGATTTTACATATGGATACAGTATTGATTAAAAAAAGAAGGTTTAAAGCACATGGTTTTTTAGTCCTTAGGGATGTCCTCTATAAAAAATATCTTAGTAGGCCCTTGTTACAATTATTGGGGTTAATGAATCTCAAATTATATTATCTGAATTGCATGATGGGTAGGGTTTTGTCCATTGTGGTTATAAAACTTTAACCAAAAGAATTATATTGGCATAATATTATTGGTCTTCCATTATTGCAGGTGCTAAAGAACTAGTCTGGCAATGTGATCTCTACCAAAACATTGCAAACACAATACATGTGCCAGTAATGCTATTGGAATTAATATCCAAAGCGTTAGCATTTAACAGAGAAATGTTTGACTTAATGAAACCTATTCCAATGGCATACGGGGGTCGTTAAACTATTATCATGGCAGTTGACTATTTTTGTAAGTGGGTGAAAGTCGAGCCTCTATCTGGTACTATGTCTAAAGTGGTTATAAGATTTATCCTCTTTAATTTATGTTGTATATCTGGAATTCCAAGAAGTATTACGACCGATAATGGCCCTCAATTTGAATATAGAGACATGAAAGCTTTTTATACTATCCGATGGATTCGATATTGATTCTCTTCACATTTCCACCCTCAAGCTAATGAGCAAGTGGAGGTTGTTAACAGGATCATCCCGATGGGTTTAAATAAATATTTTTAAAGGAAAATGGGAAAGTGGCCAAATTATTTTCAAGAAATATTGTAGGCTTATCATACTACCCCCCCGAACTGCAACCCAAAATCCCATTTTGTTTTGGTGTTTGGGATGTATGTAGTAACATTAGTCTAATTTACTCTCTCTCTATTTTAGATTGAAAGTTACTCCGAATAGGATAACAACATAGTCAAAAGATTTGAATTAGATTTGAATGAAGAACACAGAACCATAGCCTATTTAAGATCTGTTCATTATCAAAACCCTAATGAGAAGTAGGTATGCGTCTCGATTCCAAATGAAGGAATTTGAAGTAGAAGAAATAGTTCTAAAAGAGTTTTTCTTACACACCAAAGATAAAAGTTTAGGAAAATTGGCACCTATTTTGGGAAGGTTCATATTCGGTTAAGGAAATAGTCAAGCCTGGAACCTATCGGTTGGCAGATTAAGAAGGAAAACTTATGTGGGCGTCGTGGAATATCTAACACTTGATACTTTACCTCGAATAGTTGTAAAAATAATGTTTATTTTCTGTTTACTTATGTAAATATTTGGGGACATACTATTTCCCACCCTCGTGGCTTGGGGAGGTTTTAATGAGGTGTCTGAACCACTTGCAATTTATCGCATTTTTCTTTTTATAACTTTTATTATTTTATTCTTGTGATTCGTATTTTTCTGCAGTCAGAGGTCAAAGTTTCCAAAATTAGTTGGTCATGTGCAAAGGTTCGAATATTAGTTGGTCACCATTAAAAGGTTTCAACCTTAGTTGGTCACAGTGTAAAGGTTCCAATATTAGTTGGTCACAATTAAAGAATCTTAAGGGATGGTGATCCGAATATAAATATTTTAAGTACATTCGAATAGGTTTTTACTAAATCTAAGGAATGGTATAGTTAAATATTTTATTGACCTTCGAATAGCGAGAATTCGAGTAGATTAAAAAATTTATATTGGCTCGAAGGAATGGGTGAAGTAAATATGTTAATTACTTTCGAATGAATAAAATATGGATGGGTTATATGACTAAAGACAAGGGATAAACTAAACTCAATTCATTAATAAAATACCGAATACAAAATGTCTTGGTTATACCAATAACTTTTCAATATAAGAATGAAATAAAGTACTATAAAATGCCTTGCATATGCTAATGACTTAGAATGAAAAACAACAACATGATGGTACCAAGGATAAGTACAATATAAAGATAAGTTCATTATCTTTCACAACTTTGGCTTTAAACGTATTTAACTCCCACTCAATATCTTTGACAATAACATCTTATTCTTTTAATTCATTCGGGAAATGCTCCATGACATATTTATCGATCTCTCATTGATCTTTGTACATTGAATCTCCCCGGATATGGATGGCTACAACTCTTCATGAGCATTTTATAACTTCATGAGTTCTTCACTAACAACCACAATCTCGTTTGTTAAACCATCAACACACTTGTTTTCCTTTTCGAAGGCTTTCTTATAACGTTTGCATTCATTTTTAACCAAATCAATAGTCTCGTTGTATGCCTTAAATTCCCGTACTAACTCACTCATAGGCTTTACAAAGCCCGACATTATATACGCAATCGCATCTTGTTTCTTCACCAGTTGAAAAGGTACGTCTTCAATAGCTTAGTTGGGGAATTTCCTTTTCAAAATCCTCGAAATCTATCACATTATCATTGGGTTATTTTTATTGTAAGCACGCTCCTATGTCGTTAGAACCAAGGCAAAATTTGGTTCAGTTACTGGTGGAAGGTTAGTTTAAACTGTGACAAGGAAAATTTACGAGCTGGTACCCGTATCCTTATTTTTCTTTTCTCTTTTTTTTGTTACTATGTTTGCTTCTTTTATGTGTTTTTTCTTCTTTAAAACGGGAAGCTCTATGGGTGTGTCACCCTCTTTGGAATCAACATCAAAGGTTACTAGTAAAGGATCATCAGGCAGCTCCACCACCTCGGCACCGATAATGTTTTTCTTGAAACTTTGTTTGGTGGCCTCATCTTTTTTCTTCTTACGACTAGGAGCTCTAGTCCTTATCGGAAGAAAAACATTGTTATCGGAAACTTCAGTCATATTAAGAATAACCGATTGACAATGTGGGGTAGTAAATTTTTCCCAATACAAGTCTCGTTCTGAACTGGTCCTCCAACTATGAATCTGAACTAGTTATTATGAGTAAAACACTTGTGAAATGCGTCGAACTAATTTTCCTCAGTCCATTGATTTTATTTCCCAAAGGTTACCTTACTAGCTTCCAAATACTTCAGATATGACTTTAGTATTGCTGCAAAGGAAAGTTCAAAGTAAATTACAAAGGTATAAAATAATAAAGAGAGAAATAATAAGATAAGTTCGAAGAGTTACATGTCATTTTCCAAAATCTTGGAACACGACTCAGATTATTTTTAAAAGAAAGTTTCTTCCCACTCTCCCAACAGCTGTTGATGAAAATGAACCGCATCTTCCACAATTTATTAGCCATCAATAAGTCATTCACGACCTTGTATTTGTCTCCCATATTAAAAAAAATATAAAAGGATTCAAAAAATTCTGGAAAACCCAGCTATAGCAACAAACTGCTCCATCGGTATTCGAATTTTTTATAGCATAGATTTTATGATGTATGATATCAGGGTAAACTAAACATTTAAGCTAGCATGACTTGCGCATAATCCCACCAAATCAAAATATTTAACTATCTTTGGGTCCAGAGGACAACATAGACCCAAATTTAGTACATCCAGATACACCACCAACTGTCTTTCCCTGCAGTTCGGTGTCTCACCATTCTTAGGTTATAACATCTTCACTTCCTTCGGGAACTCTCAACGTTCAACTCACAATGTAGAAAATAGTTGTAAGAAATTTTATCAAGGGTGGGAATGTATTTGTGACTTACTTTTTGGAAGTTAGGCCATACACGACCGACCAATTATGGTTGGAGTCCTACTTCTTCCATTTCGGTAGCTTTAACTCTGCCGACATTGCGATTCTTAACCTTTCGAGTTTCCTCTTCAACTTCTTTAGAGGCCCCATGGATTCTTTCCAGATTGAGTGGATATCTCCAAGGGTGACTCTACCCCCGCATCGTATCTTCATCAACTAGCGCTCTCGGGTTAGATTCAAAAGGCTCTGGATGAGAAACAACACTTTTATCCTTACTTGGTCGTTTCGACTAAGAATTGAGAGGTGACTGAGGCTGTTGGGTGAGCTCTTTACTCTTGGAAGGATAGGCTTTAGTGATTATTTTTCTGGTTAACTTTGAAAGAGAGTTCTCTTCGGAGTGAGAAGACATAGCTATAAAAAGACATGGACGTCTACGACTAATTTCTCATTGGGATCATGTTGGTTTCGAAGAACAGATTCTTAGGGTAAAAATTCGGTCGATTGATGGAGGTTCAGTTGAAATGTTGTGTCTATAGCGGGCATACAATAGCACAAAACACAATAGCATACAATAGTTTGCTTCTTTAAAAAAATTAAACTGAAAAAATGTTAAAAGGTCGAAGACTAGTTGATGGGGTTAATTTTCTATTGATTGATGTCCCAAAACTAAATGATTATTATTTGTAAATAAATATTATTCTTTTGATAAACATATTTTTGATTAACACCATTTTTAGTTTTAATTATACTAATATATATATATATATATATATATATATATATATATAATCTTTTAATGATCCATTCGTATTTTATTTTTATGATGCCATGTAATTCTTTCTTAATTTGGTTATCGATTTTTTTTAATGAATATAAATAAATAATTTTATATTTAAAATATATATATATATATATATATGATGCCATGTAATTCTTTCTTAATTTGGTTATCGATTTTTTTTAATGAATATAAATAAATAATTTTATATTTAAAATAAATATATATATACTAACTATTAATTTTTAGTATACCGTTGTTGTTGTTGGGATGGATAATGCTTGAGTTAAATTTTGAATTTGTTTAGCTGAATTTAAAGTTTTTATACCATTTCAAATTATGGTGGTTTTTTTTCATTAGAGTTCTTATTATAATTTAGCCTTTAAAAAATTGGTGATACTATTATATATTTTAGGCGAATTTTAAAAACAAAAGCCCCATTAGAAGGTAATCCAAAATTATGGTATGATTATTTGTTAATTTAATTTGAATATAAATAAATATTTAATAATATTTTAACATTTGATTCCGAACCTAATAAGCAGTAGGACTGTAGTCTGTAGGAGTATCTTGATTTAATTTTAGGTTCCATTCCACCACCACCTCCACCAGGCAGGCACCAAGTCACCACTATCTCACTCGTACTACTACAACTTGATAAGGTGAAGTGTCCAAGTTCAGTTAGTATTTCTGTTCGAATTGACTACTCATCTTCTTACTTTTCTTTTTTTCGCTTTTCTCATTATTTCAGTTCTAAACTGCTTTTGAGTTTTTTCTTATAGTACATGTATTTTATTTTTCTTTCAATTCAGTTTATAGGATACGTGTTGCCACCAAACCTATTCTTAAGCTAGCAGATCGTTTATCATTTCATTTTTCTATTCGTTTTTTTAACAAAAATTTATAAATTCTTCAGTCCGCTCACAATTTTAGATCCGTTTGTGAAGGTTTTATAATACTATATATATATATATATAATTAATATCTATTTTGTTTTGTCGTTTTTGTTTTGTTTGGTTTTTAATGAATTTTATTTTTTAATATATCAAAGTAGATTCGATTTTAAATTTATTTATTAATGAATAAGTTTTTTATTTTATTTTATTTAAGAATTTATATTTATATATATAAAAAGAGTGTGGTTTTTGATCGGTCGAAATTTCACGGACAATATTTTTTTATTCCAAAAACTTTTATGGATTACAAGACTTATGGAAATCGCTTTTAAAATCAATATGATAAAAGCATTTTACAACATTTATAGTATTTTATTTTGATATTTTGGTGACCATGAATTTTTCGAAACTAAATGATTAGCTAAATTATTCAATGTATCGTCACCCATTCCTACACTGTAAATATAACGGTGATCCTCACAAGCATTTCAAATATAGAAAGGGTCTCAGACAAGGTGACGCATTATCTCACTTCTTATTTTTCTTTGTCATGCAAGTTCTCTCCAGTATCCTTAATGAGAAAAGAAATCATGTGAACTTCAATTTCCACTAAAAGTGTCATAAGCTTAAGAATGTCAATCTCTCATTCACAAACGACTTGATAATTTTCTTTGCGGTGATATTAATTCCCTCAATTTTATCAATGATGGCCTTAATGAGTTATTTGATATATTGCGCCTTAAAGTTAGTCCTCAGAAAGTAACATCTTCCCCTATAGGGTTCACCCATCTTTTAGATCAGATTTGATCAATATCCTTGTTTTCAATGTAGGCTCCCTCTTGTTAAATATCTTGCAGTTCATTTTCTCATGGGTCGGCTTTGCCATAAGGACTGTCGACCCCTTCTATATAAAATTACTACCTGCATTTTCACATGGACTTCCAAACACCTCTCTTATGCGGGGAAACTTCAACTCATTAAATCTACACTTTCCGGGCAGGTTTACTGGTGTTCGATCTTCATTTTTCCTGCTAGAGTTCTTAAATAAATCTCCCAATATCTCCATCATTTTATCTGGTTTGGCCGTGAGATGAAGGTTACATGTGCTAAAGTGGTTTTGTATGCTTTGACCTTACCATTGTTAGAAGGAGATCTTAGGATTCTTGACCTAAAAACCTGGAATCAGGTGGTTGTCCTCAAACATTTCTAATCAATCGTTAGTAAACACAACAACTCAATCTGGTGTGACTAGATTTATTCTAAGAAAATTAAAGACAAAAAAATTATGGCCTTTAAAGATTGATTCTTCTCCCTCATGAACTTGGAGGAAAATTTTAAATCTCAGACCTCTCGTTAGTAAATTGTACATGGTAGCAATTGGTAGCGGGGAGCATACCTCATTATGGTTTGACTCGTGGTTGTTCTCAACATCTATAGTCAACCACTACAAGCTTAGTATTATTTAGGATTCTTATATGGGGAGCAACCTTAAAGTTTCTAATATTATTCGAGATAGTATTTGGAATTGGCCGTCTCATATAAGGTCTACTAGTACTAGAAACCATCAAACGTTTCAGAAGATAAACCATTTCATCATCTCTCTCCCTCCCTTATGCATCATTTACAACAACGTCCACTATTTGATTGTTAAGGGAGGAGTCGCCAAGTTCACTATCATTGACACATAAAAATCATTCGTACACCCATCACATGTGTTTGACGGGTGAGGTTAGTATGGAAAAAAGTTTGATATTCCCCGTCACTTATTCATCATTTGGCTTGTTATCCAATAGAAATTTCCGAGCTGCGATAAACTTCTGAATTGGGGTTTAAAATACCCCTCAAATTATGTCTTATGCAATTATACCTTTAAAACCATTAAACATATTCTCTATAACTGTAGTTACACTTAGATCATATGAGGTTTTGCAAACTTCAAGCTTGTTTTTTTTATCTAAGACACAATAAAAATCAGGTTTCTTTTATCATTGAGGCGTCCAATTTATTTCCATCAACTTTAGGACACATTTAGTGTGTCTGCTTTGACGTTATCGTCTACTATGTATGGTATAATAAGAATACTAGATTTTTTAGCTCATCTCACACAGGTGCCTCTATGGTCTCTTACCGCATGTATTCTGACCTCCGATTCAGATTCTTTGGATCCAGGGTTGCTTGGCCAATCTAATCCCTTTAGTTTCTAACATAATTTTGTTTTATTTTTAGATTGATACAACCATCTACACGTACCAGTCTGGTGCCCTTACTCGCTTACAATTTCGTTACTTAGTCACATTGATCATATCAGTATTAACACTTTTACTTTGCTTTGTTTTACTTGTTTGGCCAAGTTTAGATCAATTTTCTTTGATTTTCTTCTTTCATAACTATTATACCATTCTTTGGGGTATTCCCCATGTATTTGTAAGAATTATATATATATATATATATATATATATATATTTAATGTATTTTTCCACCAAAAAAAATCAAATGTCGAACATGATAGACTCACTATGCTAAAGATGAAAATTCCATGGTTAAAATGTTGGTTAGAATATCATAACATATCATAAATGTCGGATCCAAGTTTTTCACAAAAAAATATTATTAAGTTGGAAACAATTATTGACATAAATGTCATGATGTTTAAAACAAAGATCATTATACATGAACATAAAATGAAGGAACATAAAAAAATGAACAAGAAAATGAAGGAACAAGAAAACCCCATCAATATCTTCTTGTAAGTTTTTTTATTCCGCATTTTTGGAAGAACTTAAATTTCTTAAAGGGTTTATTTAAGTTTAAAGAGGATTCAAATGAATTGAACTATAATAAGTGGTATAAGAGTTACCTATTTAAGTTCGAGTGTTAGGTTTTTTTTGTTCTCAAATCAAATATAATAAACATGTGGTTTTATTTTCTGTAAATGATCGACACATGATATTCATTGTTGATTGATTTGGTAGAGGTGTGTGGATAAATGGTCTTAAATTGAATATTGTTTGATTGATTAAGGATTAAAGAATTTTAGATTATGTTTTTAATCAATCAAGTGTGAATTTCAGAAGACATTTAGTTTTTCTAGTTGATTTGGCATCTCGTTGTAGCTATGTGCATTATGCACACTTATAAAGGTCGTTTCTTCAAACCTGAACCACATGTTAGCTTGAAACTTGATATATTTGTGTAGTTGTTCAAATATTTATGTATTGTATAGATCACATCACTAAGGGCGTATTAACTTTGATACGTAGGTTATGAAGCCAACATATCACTTAAGTGATCTATGTTGGTAAATTAAGTACATATAGTTTTGACGGTTTCATGATTGATGATATTGTGTGCATTTTTGACCCAATGAAGGTTAATTTTGACATAATTGAGTGTGAATATGAGAATGTATATTATAAAATTGGTCATTAACTATTATATGAGAATATGGAACCCAACTCCAATAGGTTTCTTCTGAATTAACTAGGTGGAAATTGGATCAACAATGGTTTTTCTAAAACTCGTATGAGTACATGGCAAAATGTTTTCCCTAAGGTATCTTATTAGCGATAAAAGATTACATGTTACATATTGAAATCAATTTAAACACTGTTATAAGTTTATATGTGTTGTTTATGTGATATTTATTATGTGTATTATTATAGTAAATACATTTAACCTATTAGGTAATAAAACTCCCACTTTAGTTAGATGAGTTAGATTTTCCAATGAAAACAATTAGAATTATATTATATTTGTATTTATTATGATTTTTACATATAATTAAGAACTATGTAGCCACACCCCTCACATAAGATAGTTATCCTAAGGAGAAGAAAGAATTTTAGGCCTTGGAAAAGTCAAATAAGTTTTGCTTGACAATTACGAAATGGTGAATACATTTGGCATTCCGTGGGACTGTGTCAGTGGAGATCACCCATGCAATTGAGTTTCTCAAAACAATTGAAAAATTCTTTTGACAAAATCAATCAGGTGGATATTAAGTTACCGATGATGCAACTTTTCATCGTGAAGTTTCATAGAAACTGAAAATAAGATAACATATTCTTAAAATTTTAATGATCATCTTAAAGTTAAAGAAAATTAAGATTTTACATTATCAAGGATGTTATGATAGGGTTTAAATTTCATTTTTTTTCCGTAGTGTGAGAAGTGGATAGTTAGTAAACTAATTTCTCATATTATTCAGGGAGAGATGTTGAAACGAGAATGTCATGATGTGCACATGGTTAGTTTTCAATAAGGATAGAAAGGAGAGATAAAGTATGATAAATAATTGGAAAAGTCTTCTAGATGAGTAGTAAAGAAACCTAAAGAATCACTTGCTGCATATTGATTTTTTTGCAATATGATATGACGTCTAAAAAATAGAGTGTGAAAAATACCAAACTCAGATGAAAGCTAAAGGTAATCTCAAAACCTTTGTAGGCTGAAACAAGTATGTCATGATGTGCATAAATTAGTTTTGGTTGCAAGAAGCACATTGTGGGTTGATATAGTTACGACCACAAATGTTTGTATCTCTTGTGTAAGGTATGATAAGAAGTCGAAGCCTCTTTGACGATGAATTTACTTTATAATTTTCAGTTGTTTCTTTAAAGTGGACATTTATTTTGTATAAAATATGTTAGAATATATATGATATGTGTTTTTCTTAAATTAGACACTTTTGTATATTCAAGTATTTTTTTTGAAATAATCAAATGATTACTTCTTTACATGATAATACGATGGGTATTGGATATTTTTAAATGAATGATAAATTGTATTACAAAATACTATTAATCATCACAAAGAAGCCATGGACATATATATATATATAGTAAACTAAATTTTAAGAATTAATATTTAGGAAATCTTTTGCACAAGTACTTAGGTCATATCTCTAAGGCAATAATTCATAAGCTTGTAACCGAAGGTTTATTAGGTTCTCTTGATTATTTAGACTTTAGTGCTTGCAATAAATGTATCAAAAGAAAATAGACCAACGTGAAAAGTATAGATGGAGACAACGAGAAAAAATTCTTGAAGTTTATACATACCGATACATGTGGATCATACCCAAATCTATTGTGGAACGGAAACTGTTATTTTATATCATTTATACATAAATTATCTTGGTACGAATATTTATACCTTATTCAAGAAAAATCAGAATTCTTAAGAGAATTTCATAGCTTTTATATCACAAGTTAAACAGTTTGGTACAAGTATTATGTGCATCAAATCTCACCGTAATGGTGAACACAATGGTAGATATGACGATTTTGGGGAATGACTTCATGGATAATTTTCAAAGTACATAGATGCATGTGGTATAGTTCCTCATAATAAACTAACAAGCCTAACATAAATGACGCGTGCGAGATAATAAGGATAAATAAGAACAATTATTTTATGTGGATAAAAATAATAATTAAATAATGTACATGGTATATTTTGTGTAAAATATAAGTGTAAAGGACTAGAAGTGTAATATGTAAAAAATGTGTTTACATTAAGTATTAAGGTGGGGTGAGATATCCAATGTAACTAACATTAATTTGTTACTTGTAACAAATCACCTATAAATATGTGTACTTTTCTTCGAAAGAGGAATAAGATCTCTAACTTTGAGACTTGATACTTGGTAACTTTCTCTCTCTAAAAAAAACACTAGCTACTTCATGTCTCTAGAGATTCTTCAATCAGTGTAGAAATTTTCTTAGACCGATTTATCACTTATAAAATATCTGAAGCGATCATGAGAGACAAAATCATATGCTTAAAATATGGTTAGTCATTCAACCCTACCGTTATCACTCGAGAGGGAGACTATTAAATATACTTCATGCATTTTAAATATATTTCCAACAATCAATCATTAAGACCCCACATGAATTTTGAAATGGGTGCAAGTCTAGTTTAAAGTGTCTGAATGTTTGGGATCTTCATCCGAAGTGACCCCACATGAATTTTTAATAGGATCTTCACCGAATAAAAAAATGGACCCTAAGACGATTAGATGTTATTTCATCTAATATTCTAAATATTTATGAGATTTTAAATTACGACTCTTCCATTTAAAGTATATTTAAGTCGGGAACAACGAGATTCTTTGAGAGTGTTAAGTTTGGGGAGAATAATTTAGAACAAATGTTTATTTTGAGAAAGAATTTATAGAGATTCATTGAGGTTTTAACAAAGATAAGTAGGTTATGAAGCCAATATATCACAACATAGTGATCCATGTTTGTGAATTAATATTCAGGTATAATTAAAATACCATTTTAGTCCCCTTAAAATATAAAAACACTCAAGATGATATGTATCTCCCACAAAGGGAACAAAATAAAATTGTTTAAGAAGATCAAACTCTACCTCTTCAAAAAGTACAAACTGAAGAAATGTTTCTCTTAGGAAGGTCCACTAGAAAAAGAAAGAGCATTATATCTTCAGATTATTTAGTCTATCTTCGTAAACATAAAGATTCATACGGTATAACAATAAATGATCAGTCGCGTTTCCTTAACTATGAATTATAAAAAATATTTTTAATACCAATACAATTGGTAATATTTTTTAATAATGACACTTATTTCTATATTATTATATTATTTAATAGTTAAATAGTAATATATTTTTTTAATTTTTAATTTTTGTGCCACTTCATTTAAGTTTTGTGCTTATTTAATATTCAAATTTCATTCATATCTAGATTAAATCGTTCCATTTACGCTAAAAAATTTATATCCAAAATTTAGTCGATGTTATTATTCAATATTATTAATAACAAAAAAACTATTAACTAGTATCTAATATCAAAGATATATGATGAAAATGTTTTATATAATATTATGTTAGATTAAAAAATCAAAATAAACAACTCCAATGCAAACATGATATATTAATTTTCATATTTATATACTAAAACAAACAGTATAAAATTTAAGCAAAGGTACTTATATACAATGGAATCCTCCAATTATATGTTTAAAGTATATATATATATATATATTTAAAGTCATATGTATGTTTTCAGATAATTTAAAAAAAAAAGCAAAAGAATTTTTATTTAGCCAGGGAGAATATAAATAAAGGTCCAAAATGCACAACTTAAGAAGGTCGATATATTATTCCTAAAACAAGGGCTTGAGAGGAAAATACTGAGCGACTTTAGGTTGGCCTCTCAATTATAGTAGAGAACAAAAAATAGTAGACTTCACTATCACTTTAGAATTAATTATCTTCAACAAACAATTTTCAAATTATAATCCAGCTTGATTTCTTTGATCTCCATTCCAGCTGCTGCTATCATCTAAGACTCCTAAGATAATTTTCAGTTTCCTACAACAAAAAGAAGAATATTGGATTTGTCAAGCATTAACTTGCATCAAGGAGATTAAAGAAAGAGAAGACAGAAGAATTAACAAAAAATAAAATATAAGAAGATTTCGATGAAAAACATAATTTTTGGAGAGAAAATAAAGAGCACCATGGATAGAGATTAAGAATAGAAAAAAAATGACACATACAAGATCTCATTTTAAAATTACTATACAAAAAACTCTAGGCAGATGGAAGAAGCAACGATTAAGGAAAAATCTCTCACTAGATAAGAAAAGCTAGACCGATTGGGGAAAATCAAATTTTAGATTACAAATGACTAATTTAATAAAACATGAGAGAGAGAAGATGATCACAAAATAATTATCTTCATAAATTATTCACGATGATTGAAACTTCACATAGAATTTGGGGAATCCTGCAAGAAAATGATAGGAAACTACACAGCTGGACAACACTTCAGCTCAACTGAAGCCAAGTTAGTAAGGATATAAAATAAAGATAAAAATAACGAGATAAAAGAAGTTTGATTTAAGGAACTCATCTTACATAACCCAAGCCAATACTCTCAAGAAGAGTAATCGCACTAAGCTAATTTGGAGCATGTGAATTGTTAAATTCGATTTTCATTTTGCATCTTAAAGTCCATTTAGCAAGTCAACTAGTTGTTTTATTTTGGTCTCTAAAAATATGCATAATCTTCATAGTAGTGTGAATTAGTTTCCTGCAACATGTTAGACTAGGATCCAGAGGCCAGAGATATGTACCTTTGTATAAGCAGTTTACCAAAATTTGAGAATATAACTTAATGTCAATCTTGGTTAAATTGTTTCTTTTGCAGGCTTGAAGACCATCAAGCAAAGCCCTAGCTTCAGCCATTATTGGAGAAATCTTGTCGTAGAGATTCCCTAATGTAAGCACTATATTACCATTGATTTCTCCAATGATTGCTCCACCACTTGATTCACCATTGGCAAGGTAAGAAGCGTCTGTATTAAGCTTGAGTCTGGCAGAGCTTGGGGGAGACCATCTAAGTAAGGTAGGCTTATTCTTTTTTCTTAAGTAATTATAACATCCTAGTTCATAAGTTGCATTTACATCTTTAGACCCATTCTTAGTTTTCAACATGTTAAAATAATCAATGTTAGGTAATATATGCATGATATTTTAATAGTAAAGCTAGAAGTAATAGGAGTGCCAGTGTCTTTGAATTTTGATTAGTTTCTGCCCTGCCAAATGGCCTAACAAATGATCGAGGGCGAGATAGAGAGAATGTGAATTTTTTTAATCAGTACACCAACACCATTACTCTAGTCATATGGGTAATAGTCATGTGTATCCTAATTAAGATCTTAAAAATAGCTACAAAATAAGACCATATAGACAAAGAATATGCACAAGCAACAAATATGTGATTATTAGATTCATAGCTATTACAAAACTTGCATTTAGAAGCCAATGAAATATTTATTTTTTGAATATTGGTATCAAAAGAAACCTAATTGTGAAGGACTCTCCAGTGCAAGAAAGAACACTTAGTATGGGTTATTATGTTCCAATGTTTACTAAAAAGATTAGAGTAATTATGCTTGGCTCTAAAAAATTCAAGGTTTATTAAATATTGAATTTTCCATCTTTAGATGGGATTCAATTCAAAATGAAATCATTGTGATCATTAGTTGATAGTTTTTGAATATTTAGGATTTCTTGTAAGAGAAAGAACCATTAAGCATGTCTAAATTCCATGAATTGTTGGCCCAAAATGAATTTACCTTAATAAACCTGTACGAAGAGTAATCAGTGTTAGAATCAAGAATAATAAGGGGAGATTTTCTATATCAATTGTCCAGCGAAAATTCCATGTGTCATCTTCCTATATTCCATTTTAGATTAGCTTCAACAAAAACTTTGATATTCCCTAGCCGTTTCCAGATTTAAGATCCCTTAGATGAGTAGTTTACTTGAAGAGGATGAACATCTTTGCAATAAATACTATACACTTCTTCTCTCTAAAGTTTAGCCACAATTTGCAAGATATAGTATTTTGAATGTCAATTAGTTGTCTTATGTTAAGACCCTATTCTCTATAGGGCTTGCACACCTTAGTCCAACTTAACATTGACTACTTTGAGTATCCTGCATTGAGCTCTATAGAAATTTATGAAACATTCTTTCTATTCTGAAAATAATATATTTAGGAATAATAAAAATTTCCATTCAATATATATGAATAAACATTAAAACAAGAGTAATCCTACCTCCAACAGAAAGGTTTTTACCATCCCACTCTTTAATCTTATTACTAATTTAGTTAGCAAATATCAAAGTTATCATTCTATTATTGGTATTAAGGTTTATACCTAAGTAAGTAATAGAAAGGATACTATTTTTAAAACCACACATATTGACTATAGTATAAACTCTAGAGAAATGAATATTAAAAGAAGTAATAATCTTAGTTTTCTCCTTACTGATGGTTTGGCTGGCCAGAGATGTCCAAGTATCTCTAGAGGAAATTACCTTGGTTAGTAATACTATAATTCATACCATTAGTAAATATAAAACGTCACCCGTAAAAGATAGGTTGGGATAATAATATTTCTTCTAGAGGAGAATTTCATAGAATATTTAAGTATAAAAAAGATTAATGAGACCCCTGATTAAGACTTTTCCGCAATTATAAAGATACTAGGAGACAGAGGGTCCCCTTGTCCAATGCCTTTGTTAGTTTTAAAATAGCCTTTGGGGTCATCATTTAAAAGAATAGAGACACAAACATTTCTTATCATCTTATCAATTATATTAATGAAACTAGGGTAAAAACCAAAATCCTGAAGAACTCTGAAAATGAGCTATGAGACTGAACAACGAGCTTTAGTTTTCCTAGTTTAAGTCCTGGATGAGCTCATTTGATATAATAACATTGTCATGAATATAATAGTCAGCTACATAAGCAACATGAGTATGAGTTATACTTTTAGGAAGAAGGGTTATCAGCCTGTTGTTAATGAATTTTGACATTATTCAATTCATTTGAGTACACAAACTGATGAGTCTGTAATCCTTCCATGTTGTTGAGCTGCAATACTTTAAAATTAGGCATATACCAACTGAGAGGAATCTATGAGGTATGTTCTAACCTAGAAGAAATGAAACCATGGCTTTGCAGAAGTCTGCTTTAATGATGTGCCATAAGAGAAAGGAAACAAGTCTAGATAAAAGAAGTTGTTGAAGCCATCAATACCAGCAGCTGAAGAAGTGTTATAACCCTTGCTGGCAGAGAAGATCTCATCCTCAGTTGGGGAAGCCATGAGTAAGTTGTTATCTTCAGCAGTGATTAACTTTGGATAGAACTGAAAATATTACTATTTATTCTTTTGTTCTTTAAATCTTTATTAGGGTATGGAGATTTTGATAGAATGTTTTTAAAGTAATTTTCAAGTGATAAACCCGAACTGTGACTATTAATGATCCAATCCCTACCCTATTTTATACTTCCTATGTTATTCCTCTTTTTTCTCTTTTTGACAAGGTTATGGTCGATTTTAGAATTCCTATCAGCATCCTTAATCTAGCTAGAGTAACATTTTTGTTGTCAAAATTATTCTTCAGTAGATAGGGCCTTCAGATAAATGGCATTATCTTTAGAGAGATTGGTTCTGTTTTCCATATTATCATTTTTCTGAAGCTCAATATCAAATCTTCTGGCAGTATCTTTAGCTTCCAAAACATTGTCAAAAATATTTCCATAGCAATCTTTATTCCAAGTTTTGAGAACATATTTGAGTCTTTTCAGTTTATTCCAGCAAACATATAGAGGCTATCCCTCCATTCTTTTATTCCAGTCATCTGCAACAATGCTTAAGAATTCCTTATTTAGAGACCACATATTTAAGAGCTTGAAACCATGATTAGTAAACTTCATATCCATCGATATAGAGATGCATAGAGGAGTATGGTCAGAACAATTTATGGCATATGCAGGACTCTTGTATTGCAAAAGTAGTCAGACCATGAACTATTATATAAAACACGATCTAAGCGCTTCCATTTTGTTTGGTTGGACCATCTATCAATAAAATTATCCGTCTTATTATTGCAGAAAGTATGGTAGCCCAACTGATCATCATGAGATATCACAATATTGAAATCACCCAAAATCATCAATTCTCTACTATCAGAAATAGTTCTAAGCAAATTCCAAAGCTTAAACCAGTCTCTGCGTTGACATTTGGCATAAACATACGTTAGACAGAAAATTTTATCCGTAGAAAAGTGCTTAACATAAGCATGGATTACCTGCTGATGGCCCTGTAAAATTTTTAATTTCAAAGTCATCATGCCAAAAAAACCAAATTTTATTATTCAGATAAGCATAAAACTTTTTAAAACCAAAATTGAAAGCAATAAAGTCGTGGAGTTTAATTTTGATGAGAATCTATTGTATGACCAGAAACCTAATCGTTTCTTTATAAATAATAGATTTAAATCTTTTGATAGGGTATTTATTTCATATTCCACGAATATTGGATTCAAGTCATTATTTTGATTTTTGTTTGTACGTTTGCTGGTCCCAAAGAGAGACTTAATAACCATGTTGCCTTTTTTCTTTCAGTTTTGCCTCATTAAGTTTCTTATTCAGTAAAAGTTAAAATTCTATTTTCGCTTCTCTTTTGTTGAGCACATGGGTAGGGGGGAGACTTCCAGTGTTTTCCTGCAAGGGAGTTTGAGTTTCTGAAGCTAAGGTCTGGTAACCAATAGAAGAATATAAAGCATAACCATATTCAAGATTTTTAATGGCTTCAATAATCTCAGCCTATTTATGAGAGTTTTAATATTTTTTAAAGGTATGTTCATTATTTATAGTGTAATCCATTTTACTAGTTTCCTGGAAATGAACTCCGTTCTTGGTGAAATTTTTGTTGCTTTGTTTAATAGTATATATCGAAGAATAAATATTCTCTTGTTACTGTGGTTTGACTATTGTAGATTTCATTCTTGGTTGATCAGGTTTGCTAGAGGCTCTTTTATTTAACTAGTAGATTCATCTTTCTTTTCCTTTTCAATTGGTAGAACTTTAGGTTGAGATTTTCTGAAATTTTCTTAAAATATCCCATATGATGATACATTAGGCAGTATTTAGGCCGATTCGTATATCCTATATCAATCCAACATCCGTCAGTACTTCCAAAACCTACCCAAACACTGCATTGAATATTTTTAGTCAGGTCAATCTCCACCCAAGCATAACATGCATTGTACATAAACTGATCTTATACATATCTGATATTTGAAGCAAACTCAATCATTGTGTGTCTAGAGTCCCAAATAGAGACACTAAATTTACTTATGTTTTTTCTTGCATTCAAGAATTGTTTTAATATATTAAGTTTGTGCATACCTGAGGAAACTTTACCAATTAGAGTAAACTTTATTTCTGCCATAAGCCTCTCTTTATCCTGAGTTGAAAATTGTAAAAAAATGTGGTCTTGCTTTTCTTGTATATCTATAGGATAAAATATAGGAGAAATGTTTGATGTTTTGAATAGTTCTGCGTATGACTTAGCTTCTATGTGATTGTAATTTATTGTATTGTTTTGGAAATTCCTTGAGGTAATGAAATGTTTGTTGCAGGTTTGGAATTCTTTCGAGTGAGGCAATGCTGGGAAATCTTCAACATTAAAAGTATTACCTTTATTTTTTTTAATATGTTTTGGAGGATTTTAACTGAATAAAGTTATATTTCTCGACTTTTGATGAAGACTGCGAGGTGCTTCTTTATTTGGTTCAATCATCTTCACTGGCAAGCATCCAAGAATGAAAAGAGGGAGCAATATCTCTCCTTAAAGGGCTGAGGAAAGCTGAAGAATTAAGAAGAATCTTGGATTCTTAAACATCAAATCTTGGAGAGGTCATACGTTATATATTATATTGATGTTTTAGATCAATTCAAATTATGTTAATTAATATATGTGACAAATAATATTTTTTGATACAATTGACTGAATGGATTAGATGTTAAAACTCTTACAAATATACAAACTCGGATTAACTATACGAGGTTTTTAATTTTGCATCTAACTCAGATGAATTATTTTTTCTTTTAATCATAGGAATACTAGATTATTGAATTCCACTCTAATTAGTTTAAACTATTAGTGTTGAAGTAATATTAATATTTTAATAATTCAAATTAGGCTACAAGATTGCACAAAATACTTCAACTTTAACATAAATTTATATGTTTTATGAGAATTTATATGTTGATTACATGTCAAACTATGTTACTTGATTCAAATTATGTAGATTATTTTTTTAATCTCTTTTATAATATTATAATCAATCTAGAAAAATAATAAATAGTTGGGGCTAAAAAATGAAGGGTTGAAAATTCTCTTTCAAGATTAGGTCAAGAAAGGGTTTCGAAGAGTCAAGAAGTCAAAATTCTCTATCTCTTCTAACCTTTCTTCTCTACTGTGACTCTATCTCAGATGTTCTTCTATTACTCAAGCTTAGAAATTCAATTAATGAATAAAATCAATACTCTAGATGTTGACTCTCGTTAATAGAAGATTGTGGCAGAAATACATAAACCAACTACAGAACAAAAAAGAAGCAACAAATCAAGCTCAAAGAATTCAGAGTTCATACGCACAAAAGAAGTCCAACAAGATGAAACAAGCTTTGAAGATCATTTCCTTTCCCTAGTTCATAAAGGTTCAATATCAACAAGTCGAAAAGGTTCGGAAAATCAAGAAACGTATCTTATCCCTTGTTAGATTGGATGATGATAATCCATGAAATAAATACAACCTTTAAACTGGGAAATCATTCACTAAAGTCATGCAGGCAAAAAATAAGGATTTTCAGCATACAAAGGTGATATTTCAGACAAAAGAATGAAACAAAGCAGTGATTTATCTTGAAGAAGATAAGTCCTCCCTATTATATTTATCTTCATTTACTATAATCGTTAAATTTTCTTTTAGAGTACCGCGTCTTGAACAATTTCATACATTCATGGAAACTTTTAAATTCTTTGACCAATTCAATATATCTCAACTAGACTATAAGCATTACTTAATAGAGTTAGAACTTATTAAAGATGTCTATAAAATATGGAAGAGTAATATCTAGATTGTAGGTCAGCATTCCTTACGCCTCCCCAAATGGACTCCGAGATTCAACCCAAAAGTTGAATCCTTTTCGACCCATGTATGGGTTTCATTCCCATGTCTCCTAGAATATATGCACAATTAAGATACGATTGTACATATATCTAAATTCATTTGTAGACCTATGTCTACTTGGATTCTTGCAAAGAATAAAGCTAGATATAACTATTATAGGTGTGGCTGGAGTTAACTGTCTCTCAATCACTCCCACAATAATTATGGTTTTGTTTTGGTGAGGAAGAAGGTTACTGGTAAACAATTATGTATGGTGAGAGAACCTCTTACTATACATAATGCAAGCATTTAGATTATCAAGATAAAGAATGTAAAAGTTCATCTTTCAATATAAAGAAGCCAGTAGATAATCATACTGACTTCTCTTCAAATTAAAATTCTCAAACCTAACATAAATAATACCTCTCAACTTCAAAATTGGATTCTCAAACAAAATTAATAAAATCTATAATTATTGACTCTACAAATCAAACATCTCATGATTTAGCTGAATCCAATTTAAAGCAGACCTCTCCTTAAAACTTAAAACAAATAAATTAATCAAATTTGGAGAATCCAATTAAAAGTATTCAATCCGATGATAGAGATAACAATCCTAGTGCTATAAGTAATAAAACAGATAAAAGAAATACAAAAATAAGATAAAAAAAAATTGACCTCAAACACAATTGATAATTTATCTTCAAAAAATGAAAACCCACATATTCAGAACAGTAAGATAATTAAAGACCTTCAGTCCATTGAATTAGTTAAAATGTTCAATGCTATGAATGAATTTAAAAATAATACATCTATATCTGAGTCTATTAATCTTGAGATTAAAGACATCACCCAATTGTCCCCTAAAAACAAAGATAAAAGTGAAGTGAACATAAAAGATGGAATAAAGAAAAAGACCAAAAAACTTGAGCATAAACTATATAAAGGCCCAACCAGTTCAAATATGATCTAATTAAGATGATCATCTAGTCACCACACTTTAAGTTATAAATGACATTAAAAGTATTAAAGTGGAATGTGAGGGGGGATATGAAACAAATGTTCAATGCGCAACATCATCAACGGGTCTTTATATGGTTACTTTAAATCTCCTAATGGGGTGAGACAGGGTGAGCCTTTGTCACCCAACTTCTTTATTATAGCAGAAAATATTTCTTAAGAGGTTTTTCTAACTTAATCCAAAACAAGAGATCAATGTCTTACATTTTTAGAAGCAAAATTCAAATTAATAGCCTTGCTTATGCAATTGATATGATCATCTTCATGAATAGGGCTATGAACAATTTAATTTTTTTTTGGATTTCATCAATCATTATGAAAGTGTATTGGGCCAGATAATCAACAAAACAAGTCATCTTTCATAACCTCTCAACATCATAACATATCATCTAATAATTTTATAATAGGTATAATTAGATTTAAGCATTTCTACCTTCCTATCAAATATTTAGGGATCAATATCAATCCAAGTAACAAGATTTATTAATTTGATGATTTAGTTTTTAAAATAAAAAATAAAATATTGGAATGGGACCTAAAAAATCTTTCTTTTTGGTGGCAGACTGGTATCGATTCAGTCTGTCCTTATGGAAATTCTAGCCTACTATGTTCAAAGCTATGTATCGCCTAAATCTGTATTGATAGGAAATATGAAATGCTTAATAAACTTTTTTGAGGCTTTAAAGAAAACAAAAATGTCATCATCTGGTCCAATTGGACTAAGGTATACAAAAACTTTGATAAAAATTAAGTAAATATAAGAAAACTTAATGACATGTAAGTTGTGGCTTACACTGAGAAGTAACCTTTCTTTATGGGCTTGGATGATGAATTCCATTTACTGTTTCAATAAGCATCCAATTCAAGTCAGTTTGAAGCCTAAAGACTAAAAAATTGGACGAGATTTATTAACATTAGAGAGACTGCTGAATCATTTATCTCATGGTAAACTAGTAGTGGTAATATAGATATTTGACTTGAGAGATGGTGTTCTACAAATTCTTTCATAAGTCTTCCTCAAAGCCAGAATAAACTTTTGTATAATTCTACTAAAATCAAGGGTTTTTGGCTAACAATTCTTGGAATCTTGCAAGATTAGGATAATGTAACCTCTTCGGATATAAACGAAATATTTAAAATCACTTTTTATGCTGACATACCTGATTATATTAAATGGAATGACAACCTTACTGGCCTTTTTCGTTTCAAAGACACAATTGAAAGAATTAAAACTAATTACCCTCAATCCATTATATACTAGAAGATTTCGAACTCTATTAACCCCAAGAAGTGTTATTTCACTACTTGGAGGATTCTTAAAGGCCTTATCTTAGTTGATATTGTTCTTCAAAATAAAATTTTCAATATTGCCTCAAAATGTCAATTCTTCAACCATATTTAATCCATTAATCATCTTTTTGTCTAGTGTCAAACCACCTCGGAAGTATGAACATATTTCGAAGGTATTTTTGGTATCCTTATCAGTGACCATATGAATATTAAATGCTTACTTGAATCTTGGTTTCTATCAACTAATAAAATTACTCATATCAGGACAATTATCCCTACAATAATATGTTGGTACATCTGGAATGTGAGAAACAAAGTGAAAGCCAATAATATAAAATTAACTTTAAATTCCATTAAAGATAAGTCATCAATATGATTTTAAACTTTATTACACTAATCTTCTTACTAATAAAATCTGGACCGGTGATTATAAAAAAACTTTGTCTCTGTTTTGTTTCAATCATAAAAAAATTAAGATGTTTATTTAGGCTGTTAAAAGGATTCTTCCTTAAGTAATAGATTGAAATTGAGAACTGATGGTGCTTGTGATTTATCTGGTGAGTCTAGTGGAGATATAGTAATCAGAGACTCCACTAGTACTTTAGTTACTTCCATTGGCAGGCTTTATGGGAAGCAAAGCCCTATTATTGCTGAACACACAGCCCTTTTAGATGGCCTGATTCATTGTAATAATCTGGCTTTCAAAATGGTAGATATTGAAATTAATTCTCTTGTTCTATTTAATTGTTTGGCTTGTGGTTTAGGGTTATAGTACCTTCCACCATTAATCAGATGCTGCAAAAAACTTCTACTCTCTACTATGTCCCTAAAATTCATATTCATAGAGAAATTTTTTGTAGCTGACTGGTAGCCAAATGGCCCCTTAAGTGTCAAACAAATAATTATTTTACTTAGAGTAACTCCCCTCCCCATTTGAGTGCAATTATATTATTGAAAACTTATGTATTGATTATCTTGTTCTATTTAATTGTTTGACTTATGGTTTAGGGTCATAGTACCTTCTACCATTAATCAGCTGCCGAAAACTTCTACTCTCTACTATGTCCCTAAAATTCATATTAAGAGAGAATTTTTTTGTAGCTGACTGGTAGCCAAATAGCCTCTTAAGTGTCAAAGAAATAAAAAATTTACTTGGAGTAACTCCCCTTCCTATTTGGGTGCAATATATTATTAGAAAGCTTATGTATTGGTTACCTAAAACTAGAAAACGGGTTATAATTAGTATCAATCTATGTTCTTTGTGCTGATTTGAATTCTTTACAATATATTACTGTATGTGCTAACATTCGTGACAGGTAATCTATATGACTCTTAAATATTTTTATTCTTTGATGCTGGTTTAGATAAACAAGCAAAAACGTTTCAAACTGGTCAAACTCGATAATATATGACAATCAATTCAGAAATGTAGAAGAGCACCAAAATATTAAAAAGGACGAAGACGATCATTTATGACCACCAAACTAATCAATCAAAATTTTACAACAATAATTAAGAACAATTTGTCAAATCTTAAACGAAAAATTCACTTGATTAATTTGTAATCTTTCATTTTGACAAACGAAAAATTCACTTGATTAATTTGTAATCTTTCATAAAATATGGTAATAAACAATCAGGACATTGGATCAAATTAATTCATATAAATCCTTTTTGTTAAACAAGTAAAAATCTTTTTTTTTTCATATAAATATAATTTCATTTTTGTTAAAACAAAACCTAAAAAATAATAAAAATATGGGTATGGCTAAATTAGGACCCAAATTTTGTTAACCATTCCAAATGGTAGAGAATCGTTTTTAATAAATAGTCAAAGACGGGTTTGCCCTTTGACCAAGTTAACAAAAAAAATAGAAGAACACAAAATTACTTCTCCTACAACCCTCTTATACTCAACAAAATCAAAAACTCCAAAAAACACAAAAATTCCAAAAATAACAATAAAACTCCAAACCTCCGAAACCCAACAATTTTTTTTTTTGTAAAAACCAAATCATTGAAGGATGAATTCAGAAGGTGAGACTACTTTTCACGAAACCTGTAAAAAAATACATTCCCCGCCGGTGGGACTATTTTTCACCCGACGGGGATAACAAATACACCTGCAAAAAAACTCATTCCCCGCCGGTTGGACTACTTTTCACCCGGCGGGGTAACCACGAAACCTGGAAAAAAATACATTCCCCGCCGGTGGGACTACTTTTCACCCGGTGGGGTAACCACGAACCAGAAATTTTCGACCATTGAAGGACCTCGAACCGATTCCTAAATCTACCTTTAAAACACCCAATCAGCCACAACAAAACATTCCTAATATCACTATACTACTATAAACACCAATATAAACATGTATTTCACTATAAACTAGCACAAATCTGCAAAAAACAAAAAAAAATCAACAAAAACAAGATTTAGAGATGTTAACTCTTCCTTTTCCCATTGTTGTTCTTGTTCTTGACTGAGTGTGAATCTAGTAGAGTTGTTGTGGAACGAGAAGAGGAGTTGAAGTTTGAGCTAATTTGAGTTTGGTGTTTTGGAGGTTCGAAGAAGAAGAGAATAAAGATGGGACTGAATTGTGCTTTGGTTTTGGGGATGGTTAGTGTTTAGGGTTAGAGTTTAGTGAAAATTAAGAAGGTATTTTGGATAAAATAATGGAGCTACTCAAAATTTATGTGGGAATGGTTAAAATTGGAACTGCTTATCGAAAAAGGCCCTAATTCAGTCAAACCCTAAAAATATTCAATAACAACTGGGATGAAGTTTTAGTCCAAAAAGTTTGGAGTGCTGAATTTTGACAACGTGTGAGAATCATATGTAACAATATAGTATATTATCCCAAAAAATCAAAGATGAACTAAAAACAAAATAATAAAAAACAAGTATTATTAATTAGCTTTTTTTCTATATAAGCAATCGCAATATCTATTTGGAAAATTGAACTAGCTAGAAAAAGTCTTAATAAAATCTAAAGTAGTAATTAATTTTCATCGCAACTTTACTAAAAAAGTTAGACGAATTATCTGAACTATGACATCTTCTAGAATTCTTCTACGGTATTTAAAAGATTTGGATAATTGAAATTAAGAGAATCTCTAATAAAAACCTTTTATAAATTAAATAAGACTTCAAATTAATATTAGCTTCCAATTTTATATTAATAAAAAGTAAATTTAAAATTACTCAGCGTGCAAGGAAAAGTAAAGCTTTTTGTATCATATACTTTAAATCGTATCTTACCAGCTAAAATATTTTTTAGATTTCTCGTACGTATATATACAAAAGAATATTTATTTATGAGCTTCAAAATATATATATATATATATATATATATAAATTTAGAGAAATGTACAAGTCTTCTTTTTTAGTTGGTTTTAATATGAAGATTTCATGGATTATTGGGTTTATTTGAAGGGTCCAATAGGGCTTTGGAACTCACCAATTCGGCTCACCATGACATCAAAGACCCCTTATAGCGGTGCAATTATGAACACAGCTTGAAGATATTTACGAAGGAATTCACCCATGCAAGTTGCAACCACTGGCTTTTATGTTCATTTAATGATTGCTCCATTTATTTTCATTTTATAAAGTGATTGGGTTAATTTGCTCTTTTAGATTTCTTTTTGTATCATTTGATCTATGTTTAATATGTATTTGGGTTCAGTAGGTTGTATTTGGATTCAGTAGGTTATGACTTATTTTTTCTATAAGTAGAACTACTTTTATTAGTATAAAAATGAGTACAATCAATTTTGGGTACTTCTGTAATAAGATGCTGATAAGTAATCTATACCCTAACTGTGTTGGTAAACTGACACTGGATTAATCCAGGCTTGAAATATTTTTTTTTGTTTTTCTATCGTTCGATTCCATGAAGCTCTGCAATCAGCAACCTATCTTGCTGTTTTGTGTTTTGCTGATTAAAGTTCATTTTTCCTTTTTAAAAGTCTTTCTTCTTGCCTGTCTGGCTTCGATTCCATTGAACTTTTCATTCTCCATTCTATCTTGTTGTTTTGTGTTTTGATGATTGAATTCTCTACAAGAATAAACACAATGTTGGTCAGGTTTAATACCTGTCACAGAATAATTAGAATATTAGTTTAAAGTTCTAAGATAGCATATATTCAAGCTTTTTAGTAATAGAATAGCATTGAGAGGGCTATGAGAATTGTGTCCTTGAAATGAGCAGTCTTTCTTTTCTTTCAAAGCTAACTTAGCAATTCAATCTGCTGCACAGTTCTCCTCTCTCTCTATATATATGTTTAAGTACCATTTGAGAATGGAACAATCTTTTACAGCATATTATGACTTTAGATAGATACCAAGGATATTTATCATAAGCAATCATGTTGAATAATGATAATGAATCTATCTCTACATCTACAACTTTCAAGTTATTAAGATTACAAAACCTTAGACCATTTAATTGGAGCTATAGTTTCAGCAATTAAAGGTGAGCATCTACCTATCAAATTACCTTGACCCATTACTAATTCACTATCTGAATTCTTAATGATGAAACCACTGCTAGACTCCCCAGTGTATAGAGAAAAGCCATCACAGTTGAGCTTAAATCTATTAGTAGAGGGAGGGTGCCACTTGATATAAACACAACTCTTGGTATTTGGCAGATGATTAAAACAGTGGATCTGTTTAGCTGGATGGAAATCATTTCTCCAATGTTTAGGTCTGATCAATGAAGATCTATCTAATGTGAAGATAAGATATGTTACATGGTTGATGATCGACCTATGAGTATTAATTAGACCTTCATTTTTCATTTTGTTTCTAGTTATCCATACTGCCCAAACTATTAGTGAAGGTAGAATAGTTCTAACATGTGTATTATTCAATGTAGATAAGAACCACTTATTGATAACATGATTTACAGTCATATGCTTTCCTAATAAAATGTTAAAGATACCAGAGAAATGTAACCAAACTTTCCATGTAATTGGACAGGAGACAAACAAGTGGTTTAATGTTTCACATTCAGAACAGAACTGGTATTTAGACACTAAACTAATACCTCTGAGTTGTATGTTATAATCTACTGAAATCAGATTATTTATAACTCTCCACAAAGTAATTGAACATTTTTTTAGGTGAAATGTTATTCCAGATTTTGCTTTTAAATATTGATTGAACATTTTTAACTTTTATGTCATTCCAAGTTAGTTTAAGATTGAATCTACCATCCGGAGAAGGTTTTCAGATGATGGAATCCTTATTATTTGAATTAATTGGAATTATAGATGTTCAGTTTATTTCTGATTCAAAAATAACATCATTCATAAGTTTAGACATGTTCCATGAAGAATTGTTCCAGTATTCATTCACCTTTGTTTGTGTGTACCAATTGCTTGGGACATTAGGGATTAGTAGAATTAAAGCCTTATAATTATGCCACTTATCTAAGTATAAATCTATATTACCTTTACCAATAATCCAAAAGATGTTTTCCTCAGCTTGAGACTTGACTTTTAACATTCTTTTCCATACTTTAGAGTCTGATTGTTTAGTTAAGACTTGTAATGGGTGTAATTTTGAGCAATAAATTTCATTCATTAAGTTAGCCCATAAAGTTTTGTCTTCTCTAAAGTTAAACCACAGTTTATATGAAACGACTGATTGAATGTTTGAAAGGTCTCTAATGTTTAGATCTATTTTCACTAAAAGGCTTGCATAATTTAAGCCACTCAGTCCATATTATAGTCGTGCTGTTTTCATTATGACCCCAAATGAATTTATTAAGTAACTTTTTTATTCTGTTAATTATGGTCTTAGAAATTAAGATACACTGCATATAGTAAAGAGGATATGCTATTAAAACTGATTTAATCAAAATCAGTCTACCGCCAAAAGATAATGATTTAGAGTTCCAGTGATTTATGTTAGATATTATCTTCTCTATGATTCCATCAAAATAACTGTTTTGTTGGTTAGGAATATAAATATACCTAAATGTTTGAATGGAAGATAGTTATGTTTAAATCCTAGGATGTGTTCAAGGGTATTAATACGTTGTTTGGTTAAGTTTGATGGAGATATAAAAGTTGTCTTTTGTAAATTAATGTGTTGACCAGATAATAGTTGATATTTGCTCGTGAAACTACATTTTTTTCTTATATTCCTGATTGAGCCATTTAGAAATATGAGTATATCATCTGAAATGCTAAGCAGTTGATAATTAAAGAGTCTCTAGTTCTATAAGTAAGTTGAGGGTCTAAAGATACACTTTTATTGATTCTTCTAATTAAAAATTCTTCTGCTAAAATGAAAAGGGAGGGGGATAGAGGATCCCCTTGTCTGATTCCATTTGAGGATTTGAAGAAACCATATGATATACCATTTATAATAACAGAATATAGAATATTTTCAATGTTTTTTTTAATTAGATTGATTACTCTATTGTTAAAACCAAAAGATTGCATAACTTGATAGATGAATTTATAACTTAGTTTGTCAAAAGCCTTTTTCACGTCAAGATTGATTATGATATTACTACCTCATTTTTTTTGTTGAGATCGTGTCCCAATTCTTGGGTAATCATAATGTTATCCTGAATATTTCTTTTGGGTACATATACACCTTGTTCTTTTGAAATTAATTTGGGTAGTAATATTAATAATCTGTTATTTATGAAATTTGAAATTATTCTGTTAAAAACAGAGCACATACTTATGGGTCTAAAGTCTGACCAGGTTTTAGTAGGGTTTGTTTTAGGTATAAGACAAATAGAGGTTGCAAACATGCCTTTTGGAAAGATAGGGTTATAAAATACGCAATAATTGCATTAACTAGGTCTTCTTAATGATTGACAAACATTCTTGATAGATACTGGAGTTGAAGCCATCAACTCTAGAAACACTACAACTATTTTGGCTTTTAATAACTAGATATATCTCTTCAAATGTAGGCTCAACTAATAGAGAACTATTATCCTGGTCATTTATTAATCTTGGGATTATATCAAACGGCAATTCAAGAACATTTTCATCAAATTTATTATTTAATAACTCTTGAAAGTAGTTAACAACTGATTCTCCAATTAGTTTTTGATCATCTATTAGGTTATTATTATCAATGATCTCATTAATTATGTTCATGTTTCTTCTTTTCTTAACAAAGTTGTGAAAGATTTTGGTATTGTTATCTCCATCTTTTAACCAAGTTGAAGCAGTCTTTTGCTGCCAGAAAGTCTCTTCTCTGGCAAGCAACTCTGACAGTTTCTTATTGTTATCTATAGAGTAAGATAGTTCTAGAATTCTTTCAGTTATATCTATTTCCTCTTCAGTTTTTTCAATAAAATAAAAAAAATGTTACCATAAACTTCTTTATTCCAAAATTTTAAATGGTTTTTAAGCCTCTTAAATTTGAACCATAGTTATCAGTGGCGTGCGGCGGTTCGTGGCGAAGAGGGCTAAAAACGCCACAGCGACGAGGCGATAGCCCCATGACATGCGACGATCCATTACCCGAATGATATTTTTATTGCACATAACTGTAATTTAAATAGTACTATTTAGACACTTAAACTGAAAATAACAACTTAAACATCCAATTACATAATTCTTAGAATATCCGAGTCAAATGACAAACACAGAGACTAAAATATCCAATTATAAAACATCCAATAACATAATTCTTAAAACATCCAAGTCAAATGACAAACATAGACTAAAATATATCATCGTCCGAGATAATATCTTTATACCTCTCATCTCCACCATGTTCTCCATTTATATCCGATAATATAGTATCTTCTTCTTCAGAGTCTTCATCAACAAGCCTCTGATCTCTTATGCAAGCCGTTGAAGACGATAGATTCTTAGACCAAAGATTTTAGTTTACTTCATCAACCTCAATAGCTCCAACATCAAATCCTTCAAAAAAATCTTCATCTTTCCAAAACTTAGTTTCAGGTTTTTATTTTTTTAGTTCAAAAAATAAAAACCAGGCTTACTGCCTCGACATGGCCGCCACGGTAAACGCCACAGACGTCATGGTCGCCACAGCCACCACGGCGAGCGCCACACTAAGGGCCTCGACATGCCCCATCCTGAGGAGATATCGCCTTGCATCGCCTCTCCATGACCGCCACGTGACAACTATGGTTTGAACCAGAATAAGTGTATAGGAGAGTTGGTAAAAAGTGAAGTATTAATTAACAAATTCCAAATATTTTGCATAGTGGAATCAAAATCCTGATGAATTAACCACATATTTTGACATCTAAATGTTGGTTTATGTTCAGTTGACATAGTTGAGACAGAAATTATTAAGGGTGAGTGATCTGACCCATTCTGGTCAGATGCCTCACCCTAGTTATATCAAAGTAATCTCTCCAATGGTCATTTTGTAAAACTCTATCTAAACATTTCCACTTATGATTATTAGTCCATGTAAAATTTGATCCTGAGAATCTAGGGTCCTCAAGTTTACAATCCAAAATCATGTTATTAAAATCCTTCATTTCATTCATACACAGTGTAGCACAGTTTAATTGTTCACTTGCATTGGAGTTGGTGTTAAAATCTCCAACAACAAGCCAAGGGTCATTAGTTTGAGACAAGTTTCTCAATTAGTCCCAAAGGGTCAGTCTTTGGATTCTATTACATTTTCCATACACTATTGTAACCAATAGTTCTTTCAAAGAAGTCGAGTGGTGTACCAGAGTGTGGACAAGTTGATCAGCATTTAATATTATTTCAATTTTATATGATTTTCTCCAAAACAACCAAATTTTATTATTTATATTTCCAAAATAGTGTTCAAAACCAAGTTTCTTAGATATTTTTTCTATCTTATCAATAGATATCATAGGCTCTTGAAGCACTATAAGATCTATTGAGTATTTTTTAACAATGTATTTTATTCTTTTTAAGGTATTTTGATTCCCAAAACCTCTGGCATTCCAATTTAAAAATGAAATAATCATTTTTAATGATTTTTGAGGATCTTACAGATCCTTTGAAGTTAAATGGCTTGTTAATGAGATTGTTTTTAAAACTTTTGATCTTTGTCCTATTTGTTTTCCTTAGACTTTGCGGTTCATTTAGGTCTGTTTGTTTGGTAACTCGGGACTGGGTTCTTTTATGTCTGTTTGTTTGTAACTTCTGATTAGTATTGGATTTTTGTAAGCCTTGAGGCGGTTGTATGACCAAAATCCCCATGGTTAGGACACTTCTATGAATAATATCCTTATGGTTTGGGAAAATTTGATTGTTTTTAGGTGTAGTGAACTTTATCACTTGTAATTTCTTATGACTTGTGCCTTACTTGTGTTATTCTTTCTTTATCATAAAAATATATTATTTTCTGATGCTCTGTTATTCCAATTGAAGTGATCAGTTCCAAAAGGTGAGACCAGAATAAAGACCATGTGTCCTTGTTTGGATTATGTCTAGAAATAACCAAACTTCATTTATTTTGTTATTTTGTGAAAGGTGCGTAACTTATATTAGGACTTCTTTCAATAATTATCAATTTTTTTTAATATAAGAGTATGTGAACTCCATGAGGTCTTTTTTTTTCTCTTTTCATTTATTTTTTTGTTCATATATCGATGATGGCTGATACCCCTGTTGGGTCTGAAGATTATGTTCAATCTTATCGCTTAATTTGTTGTTTTACTAAATTCCAAACCTCTTCAAGAGGTTGAAGACAATGTTCAGACTTATTTCTTGTATCTATTTTTATTGTTGGAGGTGAGCCGAAGCTCCCTTAGGTGATAAAGACCACTTATAGTCAGGTTGGACTTATCTTTTTGTTTTGAATAAGATTGAAGCTCATCTAAGGGATACACACAAGTTTCATCGAAATGTTTTTTATTTATTTGGAAGAAGGTCAAAGTTATCATCAAGACTGATTAGTATGTTCAGACTAATTCATGTTTAATGTATTCTATTGTTGCGATGTAAAATAAATTGTGACTTGTGTAATGGTAATAATAAATGTTTATTAAAGACGAATGTCTTCTTATAACCTTCTTGCATTGCCAATATAGAAAACAGTACACCCCAAGTATAATAAAAATTTCGTACAATAAATAATTAACAAATAGATTAAGATTCAAGGATGATTATATAACTTTAAATGTTAAATGAGCCAACGGTTCCGAATCTGGTTTGATTTTGCACCTGACTTTATTTTGGCTTCAATTGTGTAAGGTCTTCCCCAATTGTAGTCCAATTTGCTGAGACTTCTATCCTTGATATAAATGAAGAATATTTTTAGAACATTGGCCCTTACCTCAAAGCTTATGAACTGAAACTTGTAATTATATTTGTTTTACATCAACTTTTTATAGTGCTCTTACCGAATAAAGGTTTTAACCTATTTTTTCCTTAATCAGCCGAGTTTGGAAATTCTTGCTTCTAAATGAATTCATTCCTCATATGTTAAAATTTGGTGAAAGGGCATAAACATTTTGGTTGGCACCACAACTTCTATACCGTACACCAAAGAAAAATGTGTTTTTCCCGTCATTGATCACATATTGGTTTTGTAGGATCATAGACATTCTTACAAAAATTCTGGTCAATTACACGTGGCTTCTTCCAACATCTTTTTAAAATTATCGGATATGGTCTTGGTAAGTCACCTTGCCATCTGTCTGAGGATATAAAAAAGACGATTTTGTATATTGATCCATATTATTTCGGAGAACCACGTAAGATTCTTATTTTGGAATTGAATCCCATTGTTCGTTGTTATGAAACTTGGAATGTCACATCTGCTACAACTGTTGGATCTCATGAATTTGATTACTTCATTGGTCGTAATGTTTACCAACGGTTTGCTTCTACCAATTTATAAAATTAATATACTCTTACAAATAAGTAACTTTATTCTTATCGGAGCTTTTGGAATAGGTCACGTGATGTCCAAGCCGCATCCATCAAAATGAATTTCTTTTGATATTTTATCTAGTAGGACATTCAAGACGTGAATCAAATTTGAGAAACATTGGCATATGTCACAATGTATGACTTTCATCTTTGTATCTTTTATCATCATATGCCAATATTAGCTTTGAAATAAAAGTATTCTTTGAAGCTCCCTGTACCCATAATCGGTATGTCTTCTCTATCATGGAGCTTATCCACTATGAATTCTATTTCATTATAGCCAAGGCAGTGAAGTAATGGTCGGTGATGCCTTTCTTGTAAAGCGTATTTGATACCAATATAAATCTGGCCGGTTTCATCTTAAATTTTATAGTTTCAACCTTGCTTTCGAGAATTAACCATTCGATAAGGTATTTGAAAATAGATGTTTGTAAAACAAATCATCCTATTCCCTTTTAATTACCATGGATCTTCATGCCGAGGTTTTTGATAAATAGTTGTTAAGAAGGGTAATGAAAGATTTATTTTTGGGGATGATTTTTGCTGCTAATGACGTACACGCCGAAGAAGCCATGACATCACCGATTGCGTTATCCTCTCTTAGTACTTGTTCAAAAGAAACATCATTGAATAAAGATTCCTAATGTCAAGGCTTCTATTAGTATTGACTAATAAATTCTATTTTAGCTTCCGTATGATCGAGTGCTTGCTAAACCACCAAGTGACGGTATGTAAGAAGCCAAATACGTTTTGTTTCATAGATGTTTGCCAATCAAAGAGTTGTATTAAAGGTTTCATATGTTAACTCTTTTTTGGAAATTGGATATTTCATGTAGGGTTTGTTAACTAGATTCATGCCCCGAGTGTTGATTATTTCTTCCATCATCCATCCACACTTGCCAAGTTTTTCCAACATGCTCTTTGGTAGGTATTGGTCTTTCATACTTGAACTTGGTTAATAAATATGCCGAAAGGCTTGGATTTTGATTTCATTTGTAGGCCAAACTAAATATCCTAGTCAACCAGCTCTAAGGACCACCTGGTTAGTTTACCAGACACACTCGGTTTGTGCAGTACATTCTTTAAAAGGAATGGCGTCCGTAAGTAATTGTGAGAGCTTGGAATTAAGGTCTCATCTTTCAGATGCAGGCTCTAATACTTATATAGTGGATTGTTGAGGGATAATTTCCTTATTTTCAGATTAGCATAACGCTTACATCATAATCTGAGACTGCCAAGTAGAGAAAAAAATACAATCATAAGCTTAAGTTCATTATTACATTTGGTAAGTTAGGAACTTCTTGATGTTGTGGAATTATTCCTCACAAGCAAGAGTCCACTTGAACTTCCATGCTCATTTCAAACTTGGTATAAAGTTTGGAATTTGTTCAGAATTCTAAAAATGAATTGGTTTAACGTAACCAATCTCAATGAATAGGTTACATAAAGACTTTCAAACACAGCATTAAATCCATTTTTATCACAATATGACATGATACACAAAACCTTCTTTTCAGTGTTTATCTTCATCTCACTTGTCTTACAAAAATAGTGTTATTTCTCTCTCTTTGAAATATTTTCCTCACAATTTTTATCAATAGCTTCTTCTATTTATCGAACAGTTGTGATAACTCCTAATAACCTAAATAACTTCATTTGTGACTTCTAGAGAATATATTCATTTTCCATAGACGATACAACAAAAACCTTATGCATACATAACTTTTAACTCACCAGTATTCCAAGCACAATAAATAGATAACTTGAATTAGAATCCATTGTGTGGAGGCAACCTGCATAATTGGAGTCCAGATCTCATTTCAATATTATATCACATGTATCTTTCTTATTGTGACACAACCTTACAATAGAAGAACCATTCAATTATATCATGCACTACTTGAGTGCATGCCAATGCGACTTCTCCGTATTTGACATAAATTTGATCAATGTAGGAAAAATCAAGTCTCGTGCAAATTATTGTATACATAATGCTACCAATAACATTGTATTGAGTTTAAATTGGAAACCAATGACAATTCCAACCACTTTTATTTCGGACATCGAGAAATTCCTTAGAAATTTCTATATATATTCTTGTTGAGATAAGAATAAATACCCATTCGACACGTTCCTCTAGCAACAATTTACAACGGAACTCTTATAAAGGATTCTTTCACAACCAACAAAAATATCTCATTAAAATCGAAACCTTTCATTTGCATAAATCCCTTAGCCATGAGTTAAGGGTAAATCTACACTAGAAATATATGGCTTCCTCTTAATATCCATTTACTCCAAACTAGCTTTGGATTATTCGACTGTTTCACAAGAATCCAGGTATTCATCTTCTTAAGAGATCCCAGTTCTTATTCCATGGTCATAAGGCACTTTTTCTAACTACTATTGATAGAATTATGATATGTTTCGAGTTCAAGAACATCTCCCTACATTTTAATAGGTAAAGCATAACCAATTACATTAGTAAAACCATACAACTGCGGTTATTTTCTTAGTCTTCGTACTTTATCCCTTGCCATATCATAATTGTCAAGATCAAGTTTTTCTCCCATCTGATCGTCCAAAGTCCATGGAATACCAGACCCTCAACCAGCTTCGTATTCATGCAGTGGTTGAAATTCCTATGTACGATCCAAAGTGGAATCATGCCCAAAATATTCTTTAGCAAAAGCGTCTCTAGCATCATTTTGTATATCAGATCCATCATCAACTTCACATATCTTCCTAACAGTACTAGGTTTTTAGTCACCGCCTTCTTGAATGTCATTTCCTATTTATTCAAAAACACATCCATATTTATAAAAGCCTTCTTACGTCCCGGTTCAAGGTACCACGATCTATACCCTTTTACTCATTCTGTATAGCTGAGTAAGAAATATTTTGGTGCTCTTGTCCTAAGCTTATCATGCTTTATATGTGCATATGCAACACATTCGAACAGTCTCAAATGTTCCCACTTAGTTTTCTTTCCTTTCCAGACCTTTTAAGGACAAAATAACTTAAGCGCCAAAGATATACTCATGTTGATCATTTATGCACTCGTTGACACAACTCCTCTTTAGACCTTTGACCCATTCCAGTTGTATGAAGCATACATCTAACCTATTCCGACAAGCTTTGATTCATTCTCATAGTAAGCCCGTTCTGTTGAGGAGTCCCTCATTTCGGTGTCTCGAATTTCCAAGCTTTGCACAATAGCTAGTAAACGTCTCGTTCACATATTTTAAGCCATTATTAGTCTTAAACTTCTTTAACAATTTACCGAATTGATTCTATACAAAGTATTCTAGTTCAAAAAGGCAACATATGCTTTACCTTTGGTCTTCAAAAGTAGAACCTATACTTTCCTAAAATGGGCATCAATCAGTTATATAAAGTACATTACACCATTTATGGTAGATTCCTGTGTCGGACCCCAAAGGGTTGAATGAACATAATCAAGTATTTTATTTTATGTATGGTTGTTGGATATAAATTTCACCCTCTTGCTCTTACCCAAAGCACAACTTTCACAAAGGCTCAGCTTTTATACTGTTGAACCATCTAACAATCCTTGTTTACTTAGTTCACCAAGTCTTTTCTCACTTAAAAGTCTCCAGTCGATGATGTCACAACCTGGTAGAATTTTTCACCAGACTAGACATACCCTTTACTATTACAGGGCCCTCAAGAATTAACATACTATTAATTAATTGTCTTTCATGAAAACAAAGGAGCCTCGTAAGACCGTAAGTCTGAAATCTGTACCCTGATAGGTAAACCCTTCGTCATCTAAATCCCAACTAAAATAAGGTTACGTTTAACTTCATCTATATATCTTACATTGTTAAATACTCTCTTAAATTCTGTAAACAACTTAAGTCGAGTCGTTCCAATCTATTTGTATCACACGATGTATCATTCTCAATGATGACCTTTTCATCATCAAGCATTTGCAGGTTTTCAGACCAATGCTTATTGGAATTCGCGTGAAGTAACGCACCCAAATCCAGTATCCATTTATCGTTATACCGACAAAAATAATAATTTATTAAACCATTAATGTACTCATAATCCTGAGATACCATTGTAGTATATTTGGATTTATTATTCTGATAGTTGTTGATATTTTCCTACTTTGGGAAGTTCCAACTCATATGCCCTTTTTCCTCTTACATGTCAAACATATTACTTTAAATCTGTACCAGCACCTTTGGAATTTGACCAAGATTTTATTCTCACCTAACTTGAATCTCTCTTCTCTGATCGACACCTCAGTTCTAGTTTGTGTCATTCGAAGTCACCATTCAGATCATTCTTATTTTGAAGATCTTTGGAGTTCAAGAAGCTCTTGACTTCACCCATCATAAGAGAGATTTTCCTGTAAAACATGATGTCCAATAAGCCTTCATACTCATTTATCATAGGACTTAAAATGATGTTTGCTTGGTCTTTCTCCTATACATTCATACCAACTGTATTCAAATCGAGTATGATTTATTTGTAATCATCTAGGTGCATTTGGATATCTCTACTACTATCCATAGACACTGGGTAAATGTGCTTCTTTAGATATAATCCGTTTTCTAAAGGATTTTTCATGTAAATTGCCTCCAGCCGATTACCTATCCCCAACTTTGTATGTTCCTTAGATACTTCTGGAAAAACTTCATCTCCAACTTAATATGAGGTCATTATGAGCTTTAGAAAATAACACGATATCAACTTTTGTAGATGTATCTTTAATAAAAGTAGCCAATTCCTATTGTACTAGATAAGCCTTAACCTAATTTATCAAGAGGTTGAAATCATTAGATCTGCTGAATGTTTGTAGGCTAAGATTTGTGTACATTATCTTTCATGACTTTATGGTTTCTAAACAAGATATGCTTCTCTAACATTTAGATTTTCAATCAATCTACTCCTTCTACTATTGCTCCACACTCAGTGCACCATTTGTTGGGTAAACCACCGTTCGGTTGAGGCAAAAACCAATGTATCGATTAACAAACATAATTAACCTTGTTCAAGACGAGCACCAAATAAAAGAAAAATTAAATAAAACGAAGCACAAATGACATAGTTAACATTGTTCAGATTGTGGAAATAATACTACATCTACGGGAAACAAACACCTTTTTTAATGATAAGTAGGTTACATAAAGACTCTCAAACACAAAGTAATTAATCAGTCTTTGTAACAAAAGATGACATGATTCATAAAACCCTCTCTTTAGTGTTTATCTCTCATATCAGTTATTTCACAAAAACTAGAGTTATTTCTCTCTCTTTGGAAATATGTTGCTCACGAATTTCCTCACACATTGCAAAGTGATATCTTCCTTCTATTTATAGAACGAATGTCACAACTCATAATCATTATATTAAGAAACCTCATAAAGAAACTTAATCAACATAAAAAAAATTACTGTAGAAAAACAAATTATTATAGAAGACCAATTTAAATAGAAGATCCCACTTTGAGTTACTTCTAGCCTACACTTAATAGAGGTGATATCTACTTATGAATTATATTAATACCATTGGGTTGAATGAGTAGTGTACTACGACCATGACCTAGTGAAGTATGAAATATATTTTTAGATCTTATGACCCAATTGAAGGAGGTAAGAGACTAAAGATATAACCAGTCATACAATAAGGTTACTTGTGTGAGATCGAGAGATGATCACAACACTCTGAAATAAAACATGACTTTACAGAATATTTGTAAAATTTAGATTGTCTTGATTATATAAAAAATCAGTATAGATTGTTGATACATTTTTAGTAATATTGGTATAGTTTTTTAATCACTGAACAAAACCTTCCTCTTTTCATCGTTTTTTTGCATATGTGTATTTTCACCACAGTCGTAATTTTTAAATTTTATTTTATTTATTTTAACTTATTAATATATTACCTTTTAGGATAAAATATTAGAATATATTATTGGGTTCGACATTCGAGTCTTCAAATACTCACTACTACTTGCAATTAATTGTACACTTGTGATTACTCATCAGGTGTTGCCTTAGAAAATCATTAAGAAATCCTCTAACTTTATCTTATCATCTACCTCGTATCGCATCACCTCACTTTTAAATTTCTTGATATAGTGTTCAAGATTTCTCTTGTCACTGTATTTGTCCATATTATGCTTGGTAAAGTTTAGTAGCAAGTCTTCATACAAGATATCCATAGTTAAATGAGATTCTTATTCGAGTAAGTCTTCATCATCATCCGCAATAACGTTGGTTTGATTATTATTATTTTTATCTTAATAATGTGTAAGTCTGCTAGTATCATGGCCCTTTTTATTTTTCACCCGAATGTGATGCATTATTCCAGTTCTGAAACGTCGTTTGGTACCCTTAGGGATATAGAGATTAGTAGGACTCTTGTTAAACTTGAGGGTGTCTCTATAGAGGGTTTATCTGAATCTTGTAGGATTAGGTTGTAGGTTCTGCTGACTTTACTCCATTGTGATCGGGGCATGTGTGTATCCTTAGTTCATGTTGACATATACTAGTGTATAATTTTGTTGAGGCTGATACGGGGGTGTAAATGCTTGATACATTTTCAGCGAGACTACTAGCTATTTTTTCGGTGCATGTTGATATAAAAAAAACTTGTTAAAACTGTGGATGGAATATCATGGACAGCTGCTGGAGGTTCCGTTGTACTATAGACTAAGGATGAATATGTTACTAACTTGGATGGAACCCTAGAAAATCAATCCTGGTGGGGGTTTGACTGAAATATATGAGAAAATTGTTGGAGATTCAACTGGAAAGTTAAAGGAGCATGTTGAATATTCAACTGGCATGCCTGATAAGCTTCATAGAGATTCGGATGAGCCTACGGATAACTTGGTTGGAGTCATGGTCCTGGTGGTGGAAACTTGTGTCCATTCGGCTGAAATGAAGCACTCACTGGTAGTCCATCATGTCTTTCACCAAGAACATGGTCGAATGCTCCATTCGCTTAGACTCGGTCTTCTCTTCTTTCATCGGTTTATTTTGACATAAGATTTTTTCTCATTTTGTTGCTCCTCTTCTTTCATAGACATCTTCCACTCTGATTGGAGAATCCTCAAACCTAATCAATCTTTTTGTTATCAACTTTACATTCTAAAAACGATTTTGGGCCTGGTGGTGGTGGTTTTTCCCTTTATTTATCATGGGGCTTCTTTCGCCATCACCTACCTCCTATTCGTTTTCCTCTGAATGTTGAATCACCAATCTTACTCGTAGGACTAGAGTGGATAATATTGCTTGTAAAATTTTACAATTATTAACTTGCTTCCCACGTAGATCATATGCCAACTAGTGGAAATCTGTGAGAAACTGTCAGAACTAGTGGCCTAACACATGCAACCTTAAATTTTACGTCTTCATCGATAAACAAATTATGATCTTTCTTTGAATTCGTCATCCTTGGATGTTAGGCCTATTTATTTTTAAATTCTTTGGAAAAAATATCTTTAGGTTAGCAGTTGTTTCCCATAGACAATACCAATTTGATATGATAAATTATGGTTTGGAGAGATCTGAAAGTTAATCCATTTGGGCTTAATCCGCTTATTCATTAGCTTATCTTTCAAGTCATAACCTATTTGGGCTTAATCTTCTAATGAGCTTAATGATTTCACTAAACAGATTTCACCCTTATCAAAGTGAATGATATTTTTAATTATTTGAATATGTTACTTTTATGTAAGGATTACAGCTAATGTCATAAACTCTTATTTTATAATCAAATAAGATATCATATTTTTTCTTCAATACCTAAGAAAGAATAACACCTATAAAAATGAATATAGCCCGCGATCAATTTGTCATCATGTAGATTATTGATTCAACTAACATTCATACGCACCATATGTATGCCTATATTCTTGAAAATTGAAAACATATGTCGAATCAATTTTATTTCAAAAATATATCATTTTACATGATTTATCTTACAATTCTGGTCGATTCCATTATCTCACTTATGTTATTACATAAAATTAATAAGTCATTTATGTATAGACAAACAATATCAACTATGTTCTCACATACTTCAACATATAAAATTTTCTCATCGTTATGTCTTAACCTAATGAATAAAATAACATGATTAAATTTTTAAGTCATTTTTAATTTCTTGTTTAAACCACATAATAATTTAAGAAACATACACACCTTTGATTCATTTTTCTAAAAAGCACAAAATCTTTGAGTTATTTCTTATAAATCTTCTCATCAACATTTTTATATCAAAATATTGTTTTGGCATTCATTAAATGAATTTGGAAAGTATATATTGATTTAATATCAACTAACATTTTTATACTCATAGTCTACACGTTTTAAAATAATTCATTCATTTCTTTTTTAAATCGGCAACTAGTCTAGTGTTAGTTGTTTATGTAGTTTCATTCGTGTAGTATTTATTTTGAAATATCCTCTTTTATCAAATTTGTATTGAATTTGAAGGTAAATCACAACTTTAGAAGTGTTATTTGATATAATTAAATCAATTTCAATGTATATGACATATTGCTAAAAATATCCTATAAGCAATTTCCTCATTGAACTTTTGATGTTGTTTGTTAAAGAAAATGTTTCTATAATATCTTTTATATAAGTTCTTCAAAACAAATTCTGCATTATATGAAAAAATAGTTTTTAAATATATATCACGATATCATAATAAATTAGGTTATCTTTTATTCGAATTCGGCGTGATTTGTTTGGTTGCTTATCAACTATTCGTGTTTTTCTCAAAACACTTTTGTCATTATCGGTAATACTTGAAATTTTGTTATAACTTATAACGTTGAATCAAATAAATCTATATTATTTAAATTTAATCATAAAATTCAAATTCAAATCTATTAACCTATATAGTTTGTTATTATACCTTACCAAAAATTGGAATTCAACTCTATTTTTGGATGTGTCCTTGCAAAAAGTAATTAAGTTTATTTGACATAAGTAATATTCGGTTTTATATCTGTGAATTACTTATATGGTGATATTTCATTTTTTATGAAGAATTCGATTAGCAATACGACATATCGTTAAAATTAATTTACTTCATAAAATAACATGAAATTTATAAATAATTAACATATCATTACGCATTTTAATTAAATTTTTATTCTTTCATCGAGTAATTTATTTTGTTACAACATAAAATGCACCCAATATTGATTGATTATCTCAACTTACTTCAAAAAATATATAACTTATTTGAAAAATATTTATTACATTTGTGACTAACGCAATATTTTAATCTTATTATGTAACATTGTTTGCAACTTTCTTCATAAAAATATTGAAAAAAGAAAAAAAAAGATATATATTAAAAACATTAACATGATTAAATATTAATCGTCAATATAAGTTATAAGTTATATTATATCTGCACAAGTTCAAATACTATATAGTTTATATAAAATATATTAATAATACCTAATAATTTAATGTATCCTTTTCGCCAAAGAAATGACTTACAACCTTAAAAATAAAACCAGATGAGGCATTCTAATATTAGTGTTGGACACGGTAAAGGCTTTTAACAGGATCTTTCTCTCTTTTATCTACCAAATACTAACTCCACTTGGTTTTGATAGCAGGTTCATTCAACTAATCAAGACTACTACCAATCAAGTCAGGTTCCTAGTGATTCTTAATGGAGAAGCTAAAGGATTTTTTAGATCAACCAATAGGGTTAGACAAGGCGATCCTATCTCTCATAGTCTCTTCATTTTGGCATGAGAATTTTTAATAGATGCATCAAAAAACTTATTCAAGATAACCCAGCTATTAGATATAAGACTGGATGCTCTGTTATGATCCAATGTTTAGGTTTTGCAGATGATAGAACCATCTTCTCCAATGGTTCTACCCCTATCATAAACAAACTATACAAGTTCGTTCAGGATTACCAAGTTTAGTCTGCCCAAATCATCAACAAAGACAAGTCAACTATCTATCCTGGACCTCGTATCCCTCATAGCAGAATATCTGATGACGCTGCGGAAATAAAAGAAGAAGCAAATATAGATGAAACCATAATTCAAGGGTAACATGATGAAACCCTAATCTAAAGGTAACAAAGACTGAAATATTCAGAGAAAAAAATATATTATTCCAAAAACTTAAAATAACTTAAGGCATATGAGGCTTTATATAAGAGCTTCTCAAAACCCTAAATTAGAATACAAGGAAATAAAATAAATATTCTAAAATAAAATACAATAAAATCTTAATATCATTAGATTTGATTTGAAAAATATAAGATATTTGAATAAATTAAAATAAAATAAAAAAGTTTATGTTTGGACTTTCTGGGCTACATCAATATCTATCATTCATAACCTATCAGGATTCAGAATTGGTCCCTCCCTATGAAGTATCTGGGATCAATGGTTCATCACAACAGTAAAGTTTTCTATTATGAAGAATTGATCTCTAAAATGAGAAACAAACCCCAAGAATGGGATCAGGTTCTTCTATCTTTTACTGGGAGACTAACTATTATTCAATCAGTCGTTCTTAGCATACCTCAATATCAAACCTAGAACTTTATTCTCTCAAAGTCAGTTATTAAAAGAATTGAGCTATTTGTAATAGATATCAATGAGGAACTACAGATAATTATAAAATCGTTGCCTGAACCAAATGGGACACTGTTTGTAAAACCTTACTCAAAATATAGTCTTAATATTCGAAGCCTAGAAGATATGAAACTAACCTACTCTTGTAATATTTGGTATAGATTCATAGCTAATCAAAGTCTTTGGTTTAGGTATAATCAAAGTCTTTGGTTTAGGTATATACAAAGTAGCCATTGTACCTCGCATCACCATATGCAAGTTCATATAAGGAGTACAATTTCTCACGTTTGGAAAAGATTAGCAGTTAGACACATTGCAGATGAGTATATTTATTAGATTCTTGGTAAAGGTGAAAGTGAAATCTGGTTGGACACAGACAACTCTTGCTTTCCTCGAGAGAAAGTGAAGGAATTTTGGACCAGTGGAAGCTGGAACTATCCTAAGTTTCCTTACTCTGGTACTACCCTAGACATCAACAAAATCAATAAGATGTCTATCAAAGAAGTTGTTGAAGACAAACCTATATGGAACCTCTCTACTTCAGGAGAGTTTAATACCAAAGAGACATAGAACTATCTAAGATATAAATCAATCTCATCTATGCTTTATCTAAGAAACTAGAACAACACTACACTTAGAAGCACTCCGTCATGCTATGGAGACTTTTTCACAACTGGATACCGGTGGATACTACTTTACAAAACAAAAAGATCTTCATGGATTCTAAGTTTTAACAATGTGATAATGTTGAATCTACAAACCATGATATAGCTTAAAAGGTGTGGTAGTTTTTCAGCAGCTTATTCAATATCCAAATTGGAAGACGTATGACTAAAAGACACATTATAAGGCTTTGGTTCTGGTCAGCTCAGAAAGAAGTCCATATTAGATTTATACTTCCATCTACTATTTTTTGGCATATATGGCAGTATGGAAACATGAAAAAAATACAAAAATGAGGAGACCCCTTTTACTTTTATCATTAACCGAATCAAAAGGGACATTCTAAATCTTGACATTCCTTCTCTCCTAAAGATTTACTTATAGGAGAAAGTTAACGAGTTGGCTTAAGAATTTAATTGCTTTAATCATCTAAATTTCACTAGAATGACAACAATAGTTAAATGGACTATACCAACTAATTAAAGGCACAAGATAATTGATGTCTCTTGTGATAACTTTGATGAAGCTATAGGAAGTGCAATCATCAGAGACTCTAAAGCTGATGTGGCTGTTGCTATAAGAAGACCCTATGGAAAACGTAATCCTATTATAGTTGAAGTCAGAGCACTTCTGGATGGTCTCAAGCTATGTTATCAAATAAAAATCTATCAGATTGATGTTGAAACAGACTTAAATATTCTTATAGCTACGATGTAATCCTCATGATCTCTTTGGTTTCTAGCGCTACTGATCGAATTTTGCAGGAAACTCTTATTACCTTCTATGTCAATCTCTAACATCTATAGGGAGTAGAATATGGTTGCAGATTGGTTAGCTAAATGGACCAACAAATGCAAAATCAAACAAGATATCTCTCCATATCAAATTCCAAATCAATTAAAAGTATCATCTTACTAGACAGTATGAAAATGGGTTATCTCATAATGTAGTAGCTTAGAATTTATCAACTTACCAATTCAGTCATGATCGTTTGTAGTAAAAAAGTCAGCTCATCCTCCCAAATTTTCAGCAAGCTATCTTTATTTAGGGTCTCACCATTCCCCGATCAACGATCCTCTGTGCTCAATCGTTCGATTATTATAGAAGTTGAATTCACTCGAAATCAAAAGTAATTCTTAGAGTTCGGTAAATGATACCAAAATCCTTAAGTCACCATCATGTTCAGTTTTCTTTCCCGCTCGAAGTTTGTTGCAGTAAGAATTTGAAATTTTATTCCCCCGGCTGAATTTCTTCTTGCTTCGGATTTGATAGAAATTGAGAATGAAATTTCATCGGTGTTGACGCTGAAATGAAAATTATAATCTCTTCTCTTAGTTCAAATTCATTTTATGTTTTTGGACCCAACCTTATACACGGGCCTTGTAACCTTCTTAATGCGAGTAAATAAAAATAAGGCATTAATTGCCTTATCATTTACAAAAAAAAAATAGAAAATAATAATTTCATGTATTTTTAAATATTTTTGTAAAGTTATTTAATCAATTCAGATTTAACATATAATTCATATTTGTTTTTGTCATTTCATTGGCTATCTATCCACCCACTATTTCTAATCTATATTTATGGTTGCACTATATTTTAATAGTCTTATAACTAATGTAAGAAATCTATCAATTTATAAATTATCATTTTCTTTATCACGATAGAATATATTTTTTATATAAAATTTGAAATAATTATTTGATTATTATCTTTCGACAAAGCTACTCAATGGACATAATAATGTGTTTAGGTTCTATTTTATCTAGAAACTATTTAAAAAATAAAGTATTGTTCATGTCTTGACAAAAAAGATATCAAAAGCCACTATATTATTTTAATAGTAAATGTTAGTTTGACATTCTCATGCTTATCAACCTTCTATTTATTTATATTTCCTATTTGTATCTCGTTCACAATCTTATTCTTTATATTATTTTGAATATATTTTCACAAACATCACGAATTATGACACGTATATTCTAGAATAAACCTATAAAATAATTCTCAATCATCATTATTGATTGTATTTTACACTCTCATAATTTTTTTGAAGATGATATTATATTACAAAATATCCATATTTCTTGTGAACGTAATTTTTTTTTGAATTGGTGTTGTCTTCTACCAAGAAATTTTGTTGGTTTATGTTGGCCTTTATTATACGTATGTTTCTTAAATTTTACATTTTAATTTTTTCATGCATTTTTCTTTTTCCACGTGAGTCTTATTAAATCTATCTTTTTAGAGTTGCTTCAATATTTCATCAGACTAATGAGCAATCCTATTATGTTAATATTTCAAGAAGGATACAACTTTTCTAGAAAACTTTTTCACCTATAATAATTCTGAAAGTGTAATATCAAGTTACGTGTTTTTACGATAATTTGAAGCCATGAATTTGATAAAGATTTTTTCCTATTTACAAACTGAAAATCAAAATTTTATGAGATTAAGAACTTTTTCGTAATTTATTTTTCATCATTGTAGTTGAATGCGAGTTTTGTCTAGTTTTTTTCTTTAAGAATATCATTGATATAGAACTTATAAATCAAAATTAAAGTAGCATTCAAAATCAATATCTGGTGTAATATGTTGTGCATCGGCCTTACGAGGTACTAATATAAGACTATAAAGAAAAAGTAGTATTCGTATGTACTTGAAAATAAAGAGATGAACTTGTACATCACATATACACCTGTCGAAGACTCAAAGAGTCGATATTTCAACGTTAAAGTATATTACAAATTAAACACAATAAAAGACTCGACAAGCCCAAATTTACATTGACCAACATATATACTAATTTGGCCAACAACTAACAAACCAACACATACTATCTCCTAAGGTTCGTCATGACCAAGCAAGCTGCGATCATAGCTTAATATGTTACTTACACATGAAATTGTGTAGGGGTGAGCAATACTGCTCACCACAGAGAAATAACATAATATAAAGATAAAAAAAATATATTCATAGGAAACCCTAAAAAACTTATCATATATACAATAATGAATGAATCATATCACGTTTTCATTTTACACATAAGACTAACATCGCCTATACAGGTATCATGTTTTCATTTCATATAAATCATATCATGTTTTCATTTCACACAGATATTTTTATCGTCCACTAAGGACCAACACCGTCCACATATGACTTGTTACCATCCATACATACCCAACATCGTCCACACATGACCTCATATCGTCTACACAAGACCAACACCGTCCACTCCACACAAGACCTCATATCGTCATCACAAGATCAATATAATCTACACACGACCTCATATCGTCCACGTAGGACCACCCATATCATCTATAATGGACAAGCATCATCCATACAAGACCTCGATTATGAATACTTGTTTGGTTATGTGATGCATATGTAAAAGGATAACCACAATTCATATATATTGTATAGTCTTGTATAACTTAAATATTATTTCAGAAAGAATTAGCAAAAACATAAAATGGATATAAATAGATTATCAATATTATATTATTTATCTGAAAGAGAAATCAAATCCATAGAAAAACGTATAACCACGAATACGATTTCCCGTGTTTCTATCGTTGAGACGAACCTTTACTTACCTCCAAACATATATCTTAACTCAATAAATTCCCTTATTTTACAAAATATCATTCATTTGAGAGATAAAATATCAAAATTTAAATTATTTATTTTATATTTTTATTCATAACTCCTCAAATACTTATCAAAACTGAATCATATTCAAAATTCTAATCCCATTGATTTAATTCCTAAACAAATTTATTTTAACTAAATACACACATATTTTACTATCCAAATTCTAAACAGATCGTACATGTCCAACCATACAATCTCTATCGGGTAAACAAATGGAATTTATCACATATAATTTTGAAATTTATATTTATATTTATATTAAAATTTGAAATATTTTTATTACTCTAATTGATAAATCTAATTTCAAATCCGAATTAAAATTAAACAAATCCAAATTTAAATTAAATGACAATTTAAATTAAATGACAATTTTTACCATGCCCACATGTTCCACCATCTCATATGGTCTAATATATACAGACGCCGATTTTTAACTGCATTCTTAACCCATTTTCTACACTGATATATTTAGAAATAAAAAGTCTCATACTTTAAATTCCATAGGGCGTCGATGAACATTAGAATTACTTTTTTGATGACTTTGGGTTGTTTTCATTCTCTCATGTATAATCTTTTTTTTTCCACAGTTTTTTGTATCAAGTTTGATCCATATACATGATTCCATATATTCTTTTCTCCCACCTCGTTCCAGAATACGGGTGTATGATATTTATTCTCATATAAAGATTTCAAACGGTGTCATTACCAATACTATTATGATAGTTTCATTATATGTGAATTAAAATAATGGAAGTTGGGTATCCCATCTACCAGAAAACTCAATAACACGTGCTCTCAACATATCTTATAAGATTTTATCATCCTTTCTGACTGACCATTTGTTTATGGGTGAAAACGGTGCTAAATTTGAGTTTAGTAGAATGATGTTGCACATGATCTCATAAACTTGATGTAAAGTTTGAATCTCGCTCTGATACTATTGAATCTAGAGAACCATGAAGCCTCAAAATATCTTGCACATATAAACAAACATATTGATCCACTATATTAGTAGCTTTAAATGGTACAAGTGCAATACATTTGTCAATATATCTACGATAATCCAAATTTAGTCATGTTCGCTTAAGAAATCTATTGTCACGTGTTCTCATTTCCACTCGCGAATGTGTACAGGGTTCGAGCAAACCACCCTATTTTTTACGCTTAGATTTGCTTATTTCCATATCAAACATCGACTGATATATTAAAAAAAATATTTTCTTATTCCCAGCCACCAATAATGTTCATTCAGAATCTTATACATCTTATACAATCTGCATAACCACATACCCTTTCAATACTATATTACATGTATCTTTCTCATTATAACACAATCATACAACAGTCGAGATTTTCAAGTATCGCATGAGCCATTTGAGTGTATACTAATGCGACTTTCTCGTATCTGACTGAATCTGCTCAAAATACGTACAACCACGTCTCGTGCAAATCATAGCATACATAATATTACAAATAACATTTTCATAGTGATGCTTTGGTTGGTGCTTGAGTGGCATTGAGTTTGAATTGGGAACCAATAAGATTTCTAAACTGATCTTACTTCTGATATTGAGAAATTCTTTAGGACCTTCTATATATATTCTTGTTGAGATAAGAATAAATACATATTCGGTATGTTTTTCTATACCTCAACACCAAATATCCTTTTATACCCTTCATCCCAAACTCTCTTTGCAGTTGAGTCTTTACCGCTTCAATCATCCTCATATATCTTCCAACTATTAATATGCCATCCACATAAAAAATCAATATGACTTGTCGATGTGTTTTCCTACTCTAATATATACATTTGTCGTAGTAACTATAAACATATTTGATAGATCTCATAAAACAATACAATATTTTATTCTACTATCTCTGCAACTGTTTCAACCCATATATAGATATTTTCAACAAACATATATAACCCTCATTCCATACTTCAGAACCCTTCGGTGGACACATATAAATTATAATTTCCAATTCACCATGCAGGAATGCATTAATAATATTTCATGATCTAACTCAAGATAAAAAATAGCAACGATTGACATCAGAACCCTAATAAAGGTTTATTTCATAATTTTCAAGAGTATTTTGTCAAAAGGGTTTAAGACAAGTTATCTTCATAGTATGCACCAACTGTTCTCTATGATAGCGCGTCAACTCATGTCCATGATAGAAAAGGCTATAAGCCAAATGATCTTTATCTCTATGATATAAAATGTTATATGCCAAATGATCTGCATCTCCATAATATAAAATGTTATAGGAAACATGATCTCCATCTTCATGGTAGATAGGATTTAAGCTTAATTATCTCTATGTTATACGTCAAGTGATCTCCATCTTAATCCTACAAAAATGGTATAAGCCAAATAATCTGCATGTAAGTAACGACAAGGCATGGAAGGAGTTTTTAACAAGGCACATTCTTTTTCTATTAATGACAATTTTATGTTTTTTTATTTTCATGTGTTTGTTATATATTCTTCTTTCTTCTGAAAACTACGACTTGGATCATCGACCACACCTACAGGCTACGCAAATGGCCACACTAAGCTCGGACCACTTGAGTCTACCAAATGACTAGGTTAATAGGCCACGTGTTACAAGGCTACATAAAGGGCCACACTCAGCTCACAACCTGTCACCAGTATTATGAGCAAATTGGTAAAATACCAAGCCTTCAAAGGTCACACAATAGGCTGAATTGGTAACTTCTGCAAAAATATCGATTGGCGTGCCCCTATGGGCCATGCGATGGGCCGCACTGAGCCCTAGATTTCAAGATAAAATTAATATATATACAACAAACACAAAATATTTCAGGAACACAAGGTTCATGACAACTACAACAGAAGATTCTCACACAAAAAGTAACCACATATAGTCCTCACTCCATCCTTCAGCAAAGACTAGTTGGTCACTCATCCATTTCCAACAAGAAATCAGAGCATACCAAAGAAACAGGTAAAGTCCTGGAAACCTACTAATTTTTAGTTGTACTCTTTTCATTTGGTAACATAGAGATTTTTTTATCCTCAAGTGAGGTTTTGGGTGCAAAAGGGTTTTAACGAGGCATGAACAATTAAGTACGAACCAAGTTGGTGATATCTCTGATAACAGTTCGACTAGGAAAATCAATACAACTTAGCGTTAAGAATTTTTGGAGTCTAGTCAACATAGTTGGCATAATAACTTCGGTATGATCAACGATGCCTCAAAAAAATTAAGACAATGAAGAAATAAACGATTACACCATGATTGTATAGTCCTTAAGTTTTACTATGCTCCAACTCAAGGACTAAGAAGATTCTTGATAAGACTATATTCCATACATAATATTCGGATTATAATAAAGCACGTCGTTCCAACTCAAGAACTAGGGAGAATCCTTATAAGGCTATATTACATACCTAATATCCGGATAATAATAAAGTAAATGAAATATATATATATATATATATATATATATTTAATTACACATAATATGTTGTAAGTTACTAATAAAACATTATTTCGCATTTATTACGTCAAACATGTAATGAAGGAAGATAAACTCGGAGCTTATTTGTAACTAGTATAAGTGAGGGTGAAAATCCTAATTGTAATCGGATAACTTTTATATACCGAAATACAATTTCTCTAAAATATATTATTTTCTCTTTTATCTTTCTTATTCTCTCTTTCATGAATTTGTTTTGGTATTTGATTGAGGTTTTTGCCTCATATGTTTTACATTCTTCAGATACTATCAAGGGTTTAACATTTTCTATCATTAGCGTCTCCATTGAAGTATTCTGTAATTTATGTGGGATACTGTTCTCAAGATCTAATGATATAAAATAACAATCCGTAATCGTCATTTGACTTCTTATTATAACCCTAATATGTATTCTTATAAAATACTTCATACATTGATGATGTGACGACACTAAAACCTTCATCATATGCAACCAATGACTTACCAAGATTGCAGTATACGAACTTTGACCATCAACGATCATAAACAAAGTATTTATCGTCTTCTTTATTATTCCTCTTCGAGAAATCACAGTCAAATTAACCTCCCCAATGCAATTAGTTGACCGTCCAATAAAACTTACTAATTATCACAAGTATTTTTGTATGGTGTTATACCAATCATCCGATCTTATATTTTCTTATAAAAATATTAAATGAGCTTCCGGTATCAATCATTACTCTTCTCATTATTACTCTAGCAATCTCTAAAGTCGCCATCATAACATCTTCAGACAGTGTTACTAACCCTCTCAAATCATCGTCAGTGAATGACAACGTCAAAGGTAGATTCTTGTACAGATACATAGACAATATATCTATGTGGTAAATTTCCAAATATTTCATGTATATTTTCCTATAAAAATGTATCGTCCAAAATAACGTATCTCCCTCACAAATTGGGAAAAGTTCATAATTGTCACCCTTTTATTATTTTAGACTATTGCATATAACTTTTATCGTTCTTTTCTTTCACCTTCTCTACCTTTCACAAATTCCACCAATTCTCCATTATCAATCAATATTTATATCTCATCTTTCAATTAAAATCAATCTCTATTTAATGTTCATGGTCATTATGATAAGCAAAATAATATTTTTTTTTGTTTTATTATTGACAGTCGCAAACATTGCTCTTGGTGTCTTGTAATTTACTTTATCATATATCCTAAACATAGATTGTAGTAGTTGGTTTTGTCAGTAGATTAAACCTTATATTCATAATATTTTGATAAAAATAACATGGTCTACTAACTAACTCTTGAACGATGCTCAGAACCCGACAAGCTTCATTTATCGTTTTTTTTCAAAAGTATCAAATTTTCATTTTAATATTTTAGCATGCACAATTGTTCATCTTTTTGTTTCATCCACTTTAATAAATATTTATGACCATCTCAGAATATCTCACATTGAATCAACTAGAAACGTGATCAAATCCTCTAACAACTTACTTTCCACTGGTAGTCTTTATTTAAAAGTTTTAAAAACTATGTTTACTCTTTTTGGTAGAAAAATGCATTAAATAAAAATAAAAAAGGGTTCTTACAAGTACATGGGGCACACCCCGAGAAGTGGCTTAAGAGCAGAGAAAGAAAAAATTGAAGAAATTGATCTAAACTTGACCAAACAAGTACAACATAGCAAATCAATGTACTAAAACCAACAAGCTCAATGAGACAAGTAGCAACTTCGAGGTGAGCGAAGACATCAGATCATTATTGATAAATGGTTTCATCATTCAAAAGATACGCCAAATTAAGTTATAGGATAAAGGAACTGAATTGGCCTGATATGACCAAAGGAACTAAGTAGCAGCATCAAAAGTCAGCAAAGCAAGTAGGCCAGAAGTGATAGAAGTCGATGATAATCTACTACACCGAATTTTTCTTTTTATCGATGTCATGACTGCTCACTGACTGAGCACCACCTGATTCGAGCAGAAAAAAACCAGTAACTCTCACGATGGCAAACTCAGCCACAATGTTAAAACTAAGCGTCGAAGCTATCACAGCTCGATACAAACTACCGGCTGGCAAAAAACTGGATTTGGTACAAATGTTGTCGTCCCTCCGACAAAGCATAGTCGGAATGATAGACTTTTTTTAGTACCTGCAGTAAAATTCTCCTTACCCAGAAAACCAACTGTAGCCTAAAAAAAAGAGGCGCTCGATACGGGGAGGCCATGGAAAGAGTCACCGGCAACAACAAAGGAAAGACTCAGCATCAATGGGGCAGCTGACTTGAGAGAAAGGAAGGAAGGAAAGTTGCTCACCTGAAACATACCTTTAAAATCAAAGAAACCATCTGATGACGAGATCTGAGACAGATCTGAGGTGAAAAGGATCCACCAGAGACAAAACATCGGCATCGAGAGAAGGAGAAGGGAGAGAGTGACTTGCATCGGGATGAAGCCTCTTCAACGAAAACGAAATAAGAGGCCGACTTGAGTTGAAAAGAACCACCGACGACACGATTCCGGCATCGAAAAAAGAAGATGGGAAAGAGTTGTACGATTGGGGATGAAACCACATTGAGACCTCAATCCTAGTCCTAAGTCTAAAACTTATATCTAAAAATATTACCGTTGAAATTGAAAAAAAAAACTCTGAAAATGTAGAGAGAATGGAGACACCTTAAATAAACCTATGAACGTAATCCTTCGGTGATTCAACATATTTTTAAAATAACGTCATGATATGATCTTCATCACGCTTAAATGCCTTATTACCAATGAAATCATAATATAATGGTTATTGAGAGTTTAACATAAATATAAATATACTGATAAGTAGTATTGTTCGTAAAATATATAAGTTTATTAGTTTTCCACACCATGAACTTGACTATGTAATAAAATAACTAACAAGTTGTGGTGTATTCAATTGTTTAGGGATATTCGTTAAATTTGAGCTTTATTTATGTACGATTAGTTTTATATTCATCTTTTATCACAAAATATGTTATATTACTTCATAAGTCCATAAACTGATCAATTTTTTTTTCTCTTTTATATACTTCTTCATATTAACAAGAACGTCTATGCTAACTTGTCATTGGTATAACATATTTTTTGTTTTAAAAACACTAGTTGAAACACATTCATAAATACCAAAAGTTTATATATCAAAAAAAATTATAATTGGTCGATCAAATTATTTTCCATCAACAAATATAAATAACGTACTACTCAGTTAAAAATGTTCATGTTACATCGGAGATAATTTGAACATATAACATAAAATGTCATGTGCTTGGAAGTAACCCCTAAACTCAAACATATATCTACCACATTTCATGATCTTATATGATCTATCCCTTATTAGCATTTTCAAAAATGTCGTGTTGCATATTCGCGCTAACCAAATATACAAAAATATTTGTAACAACGTATTCTTTCCTCGAAATGTATTCTTTCCCGGAGATATATGCTATTCGGATTATTGTAGATTTTTACTCCGGCCCACCGTAGCTTTGAGTAACTAAATTTTTAATGAATTCGTGTTTTTTAATTTTTAAGTACGTATTAATTTTAAATTATATTTTTAACATTAAATGTAAAATAAAATATAAGGTAACGTTAGTATTGGTACTTGGAGTTTCTAATTTAAAACCCAATGGTTTAAAATTGTAAATACCAAATTCAAAGCCTTTGTATTTATAATTAGTCGGTTATTTATAAATATGTACTTATTACTACTAATCATATATATTTTTTTTCTTTTCGGAGGGAACCCGCAGCCGCTACTCAAAGTGCAATGAGTGCGCACAGGGTAAACCCTCAGTCTGACGCGATAGCCTGCAAACCAACGCCAGAAGGTAAACCACACAAGGTGACAGGCTCAGCCGAAAAAGCGTATGTAGAGGGACTCGAACTCATGACCTTTTGGTTATAAGAATGTCATACTCAACCAACTCGGCTACCCCTTGGGGGCTACTAATCCTATATCTTTCTAACATAGCAGTGGAGATTTGGACTGGACCATCGTGCTGAATGCTGGTAGTAAAATAGAACAAAACGTTATATATACTTTTATATTTAAAATTAGAATATGATTAAGAATATAATATGGCATAGGATTCACACTGGTCGACATGGGGACACATGGTCACTTTAGAACCTGAGACGTGGTCACACCCCTACCTTCTATACTCTCAAGAAACGAATCTACATTTTTATTAATATCATTTTATAATACATGATCATATACCGACCTAACTTAACCTTCTTTTTCCCATTCACCTACTATTAAATTTATTAAATAAATTGTCAATTTAAGTAAACACATAAAATTTTTATGTATTAAAATCACTTAGATATACTTCAACTTATAAAAGATTTATAATGCATGATCATTTTATTTTTATTCCTTTTATTCCTATATAGCTGTCGTTTTATAATTTTTTTAATATTTTAATTTAATTTTTCCTCCATTCAAATTTGATTACTTCTCTTACGTGTAAAAAAACCAAAAAAATAAAAAGTTTGATTAGTTTAAGGCAGATAATAATGCTCTCTTATTTTAGAATGGAAATAAAAAGAATTGATTGTAATTTAATTATATAAGATATTTAATAGTTTTTTGATTTCGGTGAACCACATTTGAAATGGAATATCAACCACACCTAAATGGTAGAAAAACAGAGGGGGTAATGGAACATTAAATATGATTAACAAATTATTTATTATGTCCATCAATCAAATTTTTTTATTTATATTTTTGAAAAAAAAGGAAAAAATTATTTATTTTGTTAGACCGAGTGATTTTTTTGATTTTTTATAAAAAACCAAAATTATCATTGTTTTTTTTAATATACGTACTATATCTTTAAACATCGATAGAATGGAAAGACTATTAGTCTTTGATGTTTTAGAAATTTGTGTTATTAGTCTTCCTAAAAATATGAATAATGATAAAATGATATTTTTTTTGTTTCATAATAGTCCATTTTGTTCCTTAATATAAGTCGTTCTAAGAAAACAAACTAATTCCACATAAGATGTCGTCCCACACTTACCAATGTAGCATTAAAACTTTTATTATAATTGATCAATTAAATTTGTTTCCGTTTTAGTTTTTATAGAGGAGAGAACTCATAATGAGTTTCCTTAATATTCTTGCTCTCGCCTTAAATGTCCCCATTAATATGGAACGGATTGAGTATAAATCTTTCTAGAAGAAAGGACAGAGGGAGTATAAATCGTTCTCATTTTTCAATGCATGATTCATTACACATATTCTACTACCACTAATAAAATAGTTAACCTTCTGCACAAATTATCAGTTCCACCAATCAAATTTATTTTTTTTAGTCTTTCAAAATCATTATTATTTTCCTTAATATTTGTGAAAAAACTTTAAACGATCTCTATTATGAAATAGAGAGAATATGTAAAAGTTCAAACACTAATATTTTCAATTTTAAAACTATACTTTTCAAATGTCTGTGAACCAATAATGAAACAAAACTATTGATGTTTATGCTGACACACGACAAAGAACTAATATTATAGATTTTTAAAATATCTAAAATTGGTGAGAAACAAAAATTGATACTATAAAAATCCAAAAAATATGAAGTTAAGCGTGACTTTTAACTTTCGATTCTTTATATTGCTTGGACCGTGTTTTATAATGGGAAGGGAGAAAGAAAGTAAAGGAAACAATGAAGCGTAGGTGGGAATAGTAAAAGAAAGGGGGAGAAGAGAAGTGTTAAGTCACGTGATGTCACGTGACGCCTCGCGTGCCGGCGTGCTTTGCTTTATCCTACAATATGTCCAAAAACAAGGTTGGGACCCACGTGAGCACCTGTCTTTTCTGCCAATTTTTTTTTCCTGACACCAAAAATATTTATTTACGTTTCTGACATGTGTCAGTGACGTATAAAAATCATGTGAGTGCCTTGTTTTGTTTTCTTTTTCATTTAAAAGGAATTAGATTGTTCTTTTTCAACTTTAAATTTTGCTAATTAAACCGACCTTTTTAGTAAGATTCACGTTGGAGATTATTTGTACATTTTTTGGGGCACGGCTAAAATGAGATATAGTGAGATTCCATATTCAAATTGTTTCTGAAAATGTGGAATTATCAAATTGCCCCCACATATAAAAACCATAATTTTTCCACCAACTCATTCTCTCTTCTTTTTCTCCTCTCTTTCCTACAACTTCTCTCTCCAAAATTCAAAAAAAAAAAAACACAAACTTTAAATTTTACAAACTCCCACCCAACATTTAATAAACATTAATTATTAAAAGTTAAACCCAATTACTCCGAGCATGGATTTAAGCAACTATAATGACAATTGGAGCTGCAACGTTGATGATTTCCTTTCGGAGGAGGAGGAGCCGCTTACTGATCACATGGATAGTGTAGCTGAAGTAAAAATTAGCTTTTTTTATGCACATAACAAATATTTGCGTTTTCGTGGCTTCAGATGTATGCTTGCACGCAAGAACACGCGTGGAAGATGACAAATGTTGGCATAAAAATGCTTAGATTTGACAAAATCTGCGCATTTTCATGCCTAGATTTTGCCAAATCTTCGCATGACTTTACATGCCTTTTTGGTTGAATATTGGGTTTGTCTTGGTTTTACATGCCTTTTTGGTTGAATGTGAGGTTTGTCTTTATTATTTGACTTGTAAATACATGTTTGTGTTTGTGTAGGAAGCGGCCGAAGCACCATGTCACATGGCGGATTATAGTCAAATATTTACGACAGATAAATTCTTAACCAAGGCGGAATTGATCGAATGGGTTGACAAAGAGAGCAAGAGTATAGGATTTATTGTCGTGGTAGATAAAGATGACGATAGTAGTAAAAACGGTAAAACACCGCGGTTATATTTTAAGTGCGAGAGGCACGGTGTTTACAAGCCGAGGCCTAAACCGGGGATTGTGAAGAAACGACGAGATTGTTCATCCAAAAAATGCGGATGTCCGTTCATGCTTAGGGGCAATCCGGTGTTAGAAGCACCCGGCTATTGGAAATTGGTAGTTATAATTGAAAAACACAACCACCAACCCTTCTTGCATTTGGATGGTCATTCACGGGCCGCGAGGTTAAAGGCGGAAGAGGAGGAGTATGTTCGTAAACTCACAACAATCGGTTCTCGGCCAAGAGATATATACCGTGGATTGAAGTTAAGAGATCCGGAAAATGTATCTAGTATGCGTACCATCTACAACATGCGGCACAAGCACCAAGTGGTTGATAAAGCGGGCAAATCCTAAATGCAATACTTGTTTGGTAAGTTAAAGGAGCACGAGTACTATGTTTGGGAGCGCACAAACAAAGAAACCGACGAAATCCTAGAATTGTTTTTCGCACATCCCACAAGCATCGATTTGTTGCGCACTTTTCCTCAAGTGCTTATAATGGATAACACGTACAAGACTACAAGGTATAAACTGCCTTTGCTAGAAATAGTTGGCCAAACTTCGACGAAAAAGACCTTTTGTATAACTTTTGTTTTTATGAGCTCGGAGAAAGAAGAGAACTACACGTGGGCAATGAGCGTTCTAAGGAGAGTGATGGTGAACAACATGTGCGCATTACCAAATATTATCGTCACGGATAGGGAGTTGGCTTTAATGAATGCTATCGATGAGGTATTCCCGGATGCAACTCATATGTTATGCACTTGGCATATAAACAGGAACATTAGCTCATACTCTAAGAAAGTGTTGCCTAAAGCGGACATGGGGGAGGAGTTCTTAGAGTTTTATGTCGCGGTTCAACATTCGGCGACGATCGAAGAGTATAACAAAAACCTCTCCAACCTTCACAAAGCCTACTCATATTGTCCTAAGGTTCTCGAGTACTTGATGAAACAATGGATAGACCCTTACAGACACAAATTCCTTAATGTCTACACTAACAAGATTAAACATTTGGGCAACCACACTAGCAACCGGTGAGTTATATTATCATATGTATACATTACTATATTTAATTAGTTGTTAGACTTGTAACTAATCTAAGACTATGTTTTAGGGCGGAGAGTGCTCACTCTAGTCTAAAACGGGCAATCGGCACAAGCCTATGCACTTTTGAGCAATTTTGGGATAAAGTTCATGTGTTGCTTCGCATTCAACACTCTACCATCTTCGAAACGTTCGAACGGAGTTTGTTTCGTCCTAGACAAGCATCTAGGAGAACTATCTTTCGCGACATCAAAGGTAAACTTTCATGTACGACCATTCAAATATTAGAAGAAACTATTAGAAAGGCCGGGGATTTGTGGTTCACTCCCGCAAAGTGTGGTTGTGTAATTAGGACAACACACAATTTGCCTTGTGTGTGTGAGTGTGATGTGATCACGAAAGAAGGTAGGTCGATTCAAACGAGTGAATGTGATGTTTATTGGAGTACTTTAGCGATCAAGCCTAGGGAAAATGTTGGTACCGAAGATGAGCTTACAAGAAAGCTATCCTTAATTGATAGTACTATACGCGGTTACGGTCCACAAGTGCAAGATCACATAATAAATAGGATGATGTAAATCCTAGATCCCGCTACAAGCCATGTGTTGGAACCTAAGGAACCGGTTGTCACGAAAGGCCAGAAAAAAGCCGGTGTCGACAAGTCAACTAAGCGGAACCCATCCGGGTTTGAATACGATAGTGTAGGCGCTAGTACTCCCGCCACAATAGGTAGCACGGCCGCATCGGCGGTTAAGGCATTTATAGTACGCAAATCCAAGTCCAAAGATAAAGCACCACCGAAAAAAGGAGAAAGTGACTCGATCTAGAAAATCGAATAAAGAAAAGGGATTGAGCGCCTACGGGAGTTGTTTTCCTGAGTTCTTGCACAACTACATAACTAGCGTTGAAGACGTTGCTCCGGACGGTAATTACGGATTTAGGGCAGTAGCTTTGACGATTAAAGGCAATGCAGACGCATGGGAGGCAGTGAGAAGGGATTTGATGTTTGAACTTTCAAGTCAACGTGATCTTTAGGAAAGGGTTTTTGATGGTGCAGAACGTGTTGACAGTCTATTGCGGAGATTGGATTGTTTCAAAATGTACGAGAGCGGAACTAGGCACTGGATGACATTACCCGACTATGGGTTGGTGATAGCCACCCGGTATCAATGTATAGTATACCATGTCTCTCTACAACTATCATACACGTATCCTCCTTTGCGTGGTGTGCCTCCAAGATCATGTCCTATTGTCGAAGTTGGAATTGGTTTCGTACACGGTAATCATTTCGTGAAAGTAAGTAAACTAGTACATTCTTGATACTTAGTTTTCATTTGATCAAAAAATCCGCGACGTATTTAATGTTTCTATATAATTGAAATTTTCAGATTGTATTAGACGGACTGTTGCCGGATATATACCCAATGTGGTTTGCGTTCCGCACTTGCGCTGAAGTTACAAATTGGGCCATACCAATAGGCGCACGTCTCAACAAGTATCACCAAATTAAACCAGCACAACCTCCAACATTAAACGATGGGGATGATGAATACTACGATTTGACCGGGGATGCATAATGCTTTGTTGTATTCTTATATTTTGTGTTACTTGTTTTTTTAATCCTTTCGAAACACATTTCGCCACCTCCGACTACTAGACTTATGTTGTTTTGCTTGATAATAATTATGACTTTTACTTATGATTTGTAGATGTGCCAAAAAAAAAATTGTTTTTTAAACGGACGTATGATTTTTTTTCCGGAACAGAGCCTTAATAGGTACCCTTTTGCCATGATTTTTGGCAAAAGGCCAATTTTTTTTTTTGGATTTTCAGCACCAAATGTTATTAAAACTATGTTTTGAAACCATAGGCAACCATGAATGGGAAAAAAAAAATTCTAAGTGCCCTAAAACCCTAATTTTTTTCTGAACAGAACCTTTTTTGGCACACGAAAACGTGTGCATGTACAAGAACATGCAAAAACGTGCGTGTACTTGTACATGCACACGTTTTCATGTGCCAAAAAAGGTTCTGTTCAGATTTTTTTTTTAGGGTTTTGGGGTATTTATGATTTTTTTTGCACATTTATGGTTGCCAATTGTTTGAAAACATAGTTTTAACAACATTTGAGGTCGAAAATCCAAAAAAATATATATTAATTTTTGGCCTTTTGCCAAAAATCATGGCAAAAGGGTGCCTATTAAGGACTAAATTTTGAAAAAAAAAAGTCTACAGAAACTCAAGCCTTAAGGGCTAATCATTCAAAAACTAAAACAACTATTACGAGCATTAGTTTAAACAAAAAAAAACAACAAGCTCAACATTAGCTTGTGCAAAAAAAAAACATGGAATCGAGATATCATGTACTGCCAAACATATACTGCCAAGGAATAAAAGCGGGAGATATTTTAGAGGTCTCGTTATAGCGAGACACCTAATAATAGAAGTTAGGCTATAATGAAACCCCTACTATTGCCCGCCCACCAAAATTGACTCGTCCCCTATAAATATGACATAAAATCAAGGAATCATAATACACTTGCCAAACATTGAGCATTCAACATAAATATAAAACTCGTTAACGTTTACATATGGAGTTTACGGTGGACGAAGACTACCATATGCTTCAAGCTGTGAAGATTGCCCGCCAGATACTGGGGGAAGATACCAGCGATGCATTTTTCGAGCGTGTCCTATGTACGATGTACATGGGCTACGGCCGTTTGGGTACAAGAGGTATCGTTGTGCGTACTCGTGACCAGATCAAACGCGGATATATTTGTTGTCAGCCAATACAGCATTTGTGCTTCTTGCCATCGTTTATTAAGCAAGAAGCTGCTACCGTCTGGAACCTGAGCTCAATAGACTACATCACCAGGGATATGGTAGCATTTCTGGAGGATAAGATTATTGCAAGGGGGGGAATTGATGATGTTGAATACAAACTTCGATACGAATAACCGTTCCACTGATGTTATTTGAACTTGTGATTTTTCTTTCCAGTTTTTGTTTGAAGTTTTTATTTCGTTAGTTGTTGTTATTTGAACTTGTGATGTTTCATTCCAGTATTTGTTTGAAGTTTTTATTTCGTTAGTTGTTGTAATTTTAAGTTGTGATCGAATGAATGTAAACATTCGATGTTTTATGCTTGGATGTTCATCTTGAAAACAATAGCACTAAAACTTCAAAATACGTCGATTGCATAAAAACATTACAATTTAATCAAAAGCATTGCATAATTAGAAATACATAAGCAAATAACTGAAGACAAATGATAGGTGGGCTAACCCTCAGTTAACATTTCACACTTAGATTTATGGAGTCGGATAGTTCAGTCCATACTCGAACGAATATTCACCTTAATCAGTACTTCGTTCGGGAGTTGAATACGTTTCAACGGCACTTGCAATTGCGTCGGCCATTTCTTGCTCCCCTTGCTGCGTCGTATGTGACACCATCTCCGGCGTAATTATACCTTGGGATCCCATGTTGAATACTTTTTGGACATGTAAACGGGTCTCGTAATCCAATGACTCAATCTGTATAGTCATTAGCTTAAGATAAGCTAGCCTCTCGAACACTTCTTCGCGTCCGCGTGGTCGGGGCATTAAGCATCCTGGACACGATGCCTCCCTACCGTGGTTGAAGAACATCCTGCACAAAACCGCATCGATGAAACCAGGAATCTCCTCTTGCATCGTACATCTGACGAAGTCAAATTCGACCAGGAGGCTTGCATCTTCGTGCACGTTCCACTCTGAATCACCCATTGTTGTAACTTAAGATGTTTTGTTTCATAGTCAGATTATAGTATTTATAGACTCGAAGTTGGTGTGCCAATTCTTAAAAAAATTGCGGGAAACGAGGTTTATTGTTCCCGCGTTAATTAACTAGCGGGAAAGTCTGGGCGTGAAAGTCGTAAAGGGGGGTGTGTTTGGCGGCAATTTTTTCACGTGTCTCGTTATAGCGAGACGTCTAATAATGGAAGTTACGCTATAATGAGACTCCTATTATTGCACTGCTGCATTTGTGTACTTTTTAAAATATTAGGTGTCGCACAATCATTCGTCACCAATGTGATTGAATTAATGTAAACCTTGGGTTGTTTTAAGAATGATACATTGGATACATTGGATACATAAAAATGGGCACAAAATAAAATGGGCAGTCAAATAAGAAACAGTAGTACATGGTAAATGTAAAATACAAAAAGTTCAAACATTAACTTAAACAAACAGTACAGAAACTCCAAGAAGCAAACAATTAAAAACATAAGTAATGCCGATTAGTCGAAGTCATATCCCAAGTTATCGTCAGAGTCAGTCTCCTCTTCCCTTTCAGTAATCCTATTCTGAAGATACAGTACCATGTCCCTAGTGATGTAGTCTACCATCGTCATGTTCCATACGACGGCCGCTTCTTGCTTAATTTTAAATGGTTGGAACAGCAAACGATCCATTGGTTTGCAATAAATGTACCTTCGTTTGATTTGTTCACGGTTACGCACAACAAAACATTCCGTTCCTAAGCGGCTGTAGTTATAGTACATCTTACACAAGACTAGCTCGAAAAACGCATCGCTACTATCTTCACCCAACTCACGCAGGGCAAGTTTCACTGCTTCAAGCAAATGGTAGTCTTCATGAGGGGTAAACTCCATTATTGCATTGTTTATGTTTGAGGAGTGATAAGCATCCACTTATAAGCTCGTGGATGTTTGGTCGGGAAGTGCATTAAACGCGAGTGTTTTTTGCGGCAATTTTTTCACGTGTCTCGTTATAGCGAGACGTCTAATAATGGAAGTTACGCTATAATGAGACCCCTATTACTGCACTGCTGCATTTGTGTACTTTTTTATATATTAGGTGTTGCACAATCATTCGTCAACATGGATTACGCTATCCTTATCTTACAAGTGTTTATAATTGATACAAAAAGTGGTACAAAAAGACGTTTTATAGGTAGTAACAATTATAGCAAATATATCAATTGCAAAAAATGTGCCCATGGACTGAGTTGGAAGATCAATATCTGATGATGGCATCGGCTGAAGTTGGTAACCTTAACATGATAGAGGGGGGTAATAAGTACTGGTGGGCATTGCTATGCAAGATGTACTTCCTATATAGAAGGGATGGTGTTCAGCCGCCAAGAATTTCTAGGCATGTCGATGAGGTGAAAGCTAGGTGGTCTAGCTTAGTCACATTCCGTCAACATCCAGTTTCTAGCCTCACCGAATTGGAACGTCGTGTTGCGTGTAACCGGTTCAACTGTCAAGCCACAGATTTTTTAACAGAGGACCAGCTGGATTCGGTCCGCGCTGTCATTATTGACATCCGCCTAGACGAAATGCGTGACTAACAAGAATGCGAAAGATCTATGGAGTTTGTGTTTTACAATGGGTTTACGTTATCTTTGATATTTTCGTTTGAGTTTATGTTTAAGTGTCTGATTCGGTTTATGTTTGAGTTTCTGTTGTTCTTCGTGTTTACAAAAACGTTCGGGTTTATGTTTTAGTTTATGTTGCATTTGTTTTGCATTCTGATACCTACCCCTAAACTTGGAGTTTTAAAGTTGGAGTTTGAACAAACATTCAAAAGTTATATCACTAAAATGTAACAAAATAACATAACACATAATTAAAGAACGAACCAGTACCACATCACAAAAAATAAACCGGTCAAAAGTAAACAACACATATAAAGTCTTAAACTGTCAACACAAAAGACATAAATGATAATCAGTCTCTGTACTCGTGAGCTATACGGTATATCTCCTCCAAAGGATCCCGAAGGCCCTCCAAACTAATGCCGTGGTGGCTACGGTCGTACTCCTCTATATCCAGTATGCGCGAAGTCAGCTCGTGCAGTGTGGTCGCATGTGTGTGTGGTGTAGGGTTCACCCCAATCTCCGCATCATCTCGGTGAGCCTCTGGATCAGATATGATGTACCACAAGTTCCTCGTAACCCATGAAGAGTAGATCAAACTGGTACCATCCTCCTGACCAGGAATAAACTCCGCACCCTTCAGACTATCGTGAATACAGTGTGACTCCCAGTTCTCCCAACTGAATGCATCCCAGAGGTAGAGGGTGTTCGCACGACGAACCCTACTAGAACTGGTAAGAACAGGACGCAATGGACCAAGAACCTGTATTTAAAAAATATTAAATATGCGCAATACAAACAATATTAATATTTCGAGTTACAAAATATTACCTGTTGGATATGACCGAACTGTCTAGCCACCCGAAGCGGATAGTACGCCTCGACAATGTCCGCCGCCTTCAGCGTCGCATCTATCCAAGCTATATCAGCGGTACCTCGAGCATCCCGCATGGCCGCATACGGCATGAATGATACCTGTAAAATATTAACAAACCATTTATCATTAGCAACTTATATTATATATACGATAATTGAAATGAAACTGATTAAAACTTACATCGTGCTCGGTGAAGCTAGCTAGACAAACTCTAACACCGTCTCGAGCCTCCTGGCTCTGTCGAAACTTCGGAGGCGCATGGAGGCACAAAGTAGGATGTGCGATACTATACCTCGGGTACTGATGTGATGAAAACGACGTGAAATGGTCGTAAATCCACGTCTCTAACAAGGCCAAAAAACCAGATATACCCGAAGTAGCGTGTAGGCAACCTCTGCCTAACTGGTAGTAGAGCTGCGCCAGTATCATCTGTCCCCAGTTATACCTCGCCGAGCTAGTGTAATCGTCGATGAACTGTAAGTAGTCGAGGCTAATGTTGTTGCCCGACTTGTTGGCCAAAATGGTACAGCCAAAGAAGTGCAACAAGTAGCCCCTCGTAGCTCGTTTGGCATCCGCCACAGTGATGTCATCGTCGTAATACTGATGGGTGCAGAATCTCCTCTTCAGCCATGCAAGGCGAACATGCCTCTTACCGCCGTCTTTGTTCTCCTTTATCTCCGCCTCAAGCTCCTGAGCGCTGCACCCAAGTAAGCGAGCTTATGTCGCAGTATGCTCATCAACAGTGGGGTACTCATATATCTCACAGTTGACACCCACAACTGAGAGCCCCGTGATCATGTGGACGTCATCCAGGGTGACGGTCATCTCCCCGAAAGAGAAATGTAAAGTGTTTGTCTCGGGATTTCATCTCTCCAAAAATCCCTCAATCAAGTGGACATTAGTAGACGCAATTGTGTGCGCGCATCCGGTATTTCCACGCACGAACATGCGTGGAAATACCTATTCGACAGAAGCTCTGCCCAGTAGCTCGATCTGCCAAAATCGACCCTAAATCTCTAACCCAACACCCCTAAATGGTCCTAATCTCCTAACTAACAACATACATGCAATTAAAATCCAACAAATCAACCCCAATTACATAAAAATTCAAGTTTTTTACCCGAATGCTAAAATCTAGATATCTCTAGGAAAAACAATGGAAAATGAAAAACAATTGCATCATGAAGTATAGAATCGTTACCTTAACAGCTTGCTGGAGTTGGATTTAAAAAAACGATTAAAAAACAAGGGTTTTTGGAGGTAGAGAGAGCTAGGGTTTGAAAAGGCAGAAAAAGTAAGAAAATCTGAGCTTTTGCTATTTATATGAATGACATTTTTGTAATTAATGGGGGTCTCACTATAGCCAACCCGGATCTCACTATAACCGGGTCTCACTATAAAAAAAACGGGTCTCATTTTAGCATAGCCCCATTTTTTCGGGTTCACAATCTACTTGGATTTTAAGAGGAGGAGGCTAAATAATGTTAAAAATGTTTTGATTCCGGTATCGTCAATTTATCATTGTAATCTTAAAAAATAATGTTTTAGTCCTCATGATTTATATAATTATTTGGTTAGACAAATTGGAACTAAAGATTTTGGGTGTCATGTTAGAGTTTTGTGTGGATTTTTGACAATATATATATATATATATATATATATATATATATATATAATCAATATTCAAGTTGTTTTTTAATTCAAGTTGTTTTTAGCTAAAAAAAAGAAATTGAGACAATAACGTAATAAATTTAATTTATAAAAAAAATATTGTTGTATTATATGTGTTAAACAACAAAGAGAGAAGTAGTTGGAGAAGGCGGCTAGGGTTTTATGTTTATTAGAATTTTTTTTATATTGAACTGTTTTTTATAATGATAAACCCAAGCAATGCTCTCAATATATAGAAAACTTAGAGGCCTATACAAGGAAACTTAATACACTGAATATTCTAACAATATTCAAGCATGACAAACATTTTTAATACTATATAGCGTGAATGTGTTACATGCTAGCGCACTAAAAACATGTTATTGCGTGAATATTCTAACACTCCCCCTCAAGTTGTGTAGTGGGATCACCAATACCCAACTTGGATAAAACTGATTCGAATGTTCTTGCATCAACCGCTTTTGTCAGGATGTCTGCCAGTTGGTCTTCGGATCTAACAAACGGAAGTTCGACTGTCCCATCTTCAATCTTTTCTTTTATGAAGTGCCTATCTATTTCAACGTGCTTTGTTTTATCGTGTTGTACCGGGTTCTCTGAAATCTTAATCGCAGCTTTATTATCGCACATTAACTGAGTTGGACACTTCAGAGGGGATCCGATTTCTTTCATTATCTTCTTTAACCAAAGTATCTCGGTAATCCCCTTAACGATTCCTCTAAATTCTGATTCAGCACTTGACAATGATACTACTTTCTGTTTCTTACTCCTCCAAGTCACCAAGTTATCTCAAAAAAGAGTAAAGTAGCCAGCAGTTTATCGTTTTTCGTTAGAATTCCCTCCCCAATCAGCATTTGTGAATACTTCAACATCAAGGTGTCCATTTTTCTTAAAAATTGTACCTCTTCCTGGTGTGCCTTTGAGATATCGAATAATCCTCATTACTGCCTCCATATGGTGTTCATGGGGATGATGCATGAACTGGCTAACTACTCCCACCGCGTATGCAATGTCAGGTCGAGTGTAAGCCAGGTAAATCAATTTTCCCACCAATCTTTGGTACCTTTCTTTACTCGCTGGTCTGGCCCCTTCAATTATCTTTAGTTTGTGATTCACAACCATAGGAGTGTCATTTGGTTTCCAATCCACCATGCCAACTTCAGCTAATAAATCCAATATATATTTCCGTTGGGAGATATAAATCCCTCATCTTGACCTAAGAACCTCGATTCCTAGGAAATACTTCAATCCCGCAAGGTCTTTCATTTCGAACTCATTGAAGAGGTTTTTCCTAAGAGAGCTAATTTCTTCTTCGTCATTCCCCGTTATAATCATATCGTCGACATATATTATAAGACAAGTGACTAATTCTCCTCTCTTTTTGTAAAACAAGGTATGATCCCCATTACTCTGTTTGTAGCTATACTGCTTCATTGCCATTGTAAATCTCCCAAACCAAGCATGAGGAGACTGTTTGAGCCCATATAATGCCTTTTTCAGTTTACATACCTCATTTTCTTGAAATCCATCAGAGAACCCTAGTAGGGGTTCCATATATACATCTTCTTCCAAGTCTCCATGTAAGAAAGCATTTTTTACATCAAATTGATGAAGAGACCAATCTTTATTCGCGGCTATTGAAAGTAAAACTCTGATAGTGTCAATCTTTGCAACCGGAGAGAAGGTTTCAGAGTAGTCTATACCATATGTTTGTGTATATCCTTTGGCAACCAATCTTTCCTTGTGTCGCTCAATGGTGCCATCGGATTTATATTTTATATTAAACACCCATATACACCTGACTGCTTTCTTCCCTTGTGGTAACACACAATTCTCCCATGTACCATTCCTTTTTAGAGCTTCCATTTCGGTATTCATTGCCTCATGCCATTCAGTCATCTTCTTAGCTTCTTGAGCTGTTTTAGGGATTTGTTCAGAGAGAATAGTAGCTGAAAATGCCTTTGCAATCTTCGTCATTCATTTCCTGTCCGTTTTTACCAGATATGTAGAAGCACGAGGAACGTGTTCCGGTGAATACCGGTCAGGAGGAACCCCTCTATTTTTTCTTGGGGGAAGAACCGAAGTTTGAGTTTCAACAAATGAAGTTCCTAAAATGTCATGGTCAGTAGCATTTTGTGAATTATGACATTGTAAATTGTTTACCTCTTGATGGACATTTTCTTCGGCTGATTCGCTGGTAGTATCCATGGTATTTATTTCTTGTTGGACATTGTCTTCGGGAGAATTAGTGGTGGTAAGAACTGCCTCGTCAGTCTCCTTTATGTTGGAAGAGGCGTGTTCGGTGGCGCCATCTACCGACTCTGTCGGCACATCCTCAAAGTAACTTTCATATAGCAACCAGTCGAGTGATTCACTTACATTCTCCCCCTGATCACGAGATTGGTGGTCAAAAAAATAACCGGATTCTAAGAAGTCACAATCCATGGTGACATGGATTCGACGAGTAACCGGATTGTAACACCGATAACCTATTTGATGGATATCTTACCCAACGAATACACACTTTTTAGCACACGGATTAAGTTTGTTTCGACTAGTTTTAGGGATATGAACAAACACTAAACAACCAAAGACACAAGGTGGTAAGGTCATAACAGATGGAATTGTAACTTGGGTGGCAAGCACTTGTAATGGAGTTTTATTTACTTGGCATCGGGTTGGTAGACGATTTGCAAGATACGTGGCTGTAGTAAGAGCTTATGGCCAAAGAGAATGGGGAACTCTAGATTCAATCATAATAGCACGAGTTTTTTCAAGTAAAGTATGATTTTTTTCGTTCTGAAGTACCATTTTGTTGAGGTGTGTTTGGACAAGTGGTTTGATAGATAAGACTATTTATTTTGAAAAAATTATGCATTGTTTGGTTGACAAACTCTGTTCCATTTTCAGAACGGAGAATCTGTAAAAAAAATTTCAAATTGAGTCAAAATCATTTTGTAAAAACAAACAAATATTTATGGTACTTCCGATTTATGTTTCATGAAGTATATCCAAGTCATTTTTGAGAAATTATCCACAAATAAAACAAAGTATATGATTTTATTATTAGTGGAATTTGGTGTTGAACCCCAAACATCAGAATGGATTAGCGAAAAAGCATAATCAACTCTAGTATTACTTTCATTAAATGAGACCCTACGATTTTTTTGCAAAAATGCAGGTTTCACATTTCTCATGAATGGAATTATTCAAAAAAAGACTAGGAAACAAACTTTTAAGATAACTAAAAGAAGGATGACCAAGTCGCCGGTGCCATAACCAAAGTTTCCTTTCGGTTGTTCCGTGAGCAAGCATGGCATGTCCCTTATGAACTACCTCATCAACATAATAGAGACCTCCTTGTTCAATACCACGCCCAATGATCTCCTTCGTACGAATGTCCTGTTTATTGCGAGACATTATTCACCAAGTTGGATTCAAGATTCTGGATAATCCATATGAAAACACATTGATTATCTTGTTCCCACCTTGTATATGTGTTGTCGGTTTTGGATGGAGGTGTCGGCTTCACTTAATGTGAGAACCTCTCCCCCTTCCCCCAATTGCTTTCTTCATCAGGTTTGCCCATAGGGCATAGTTGTCACCATCGATTTTAATCCTTAGGGATAAATTCTCGGGGTTAGTTGTTTGTTGTTGTGTTCCGAGACCATTTCTCAGAATAGCAGCAATCTGCATTGTTAATTCATCAGAGATTTGACTGACCACGACTTTATTGCCAGCTATCGTTATTGAGGATATTCAGAATTCCTAGACTCACACGTGCTCTGATACTATGTTAAACAACAAAGAGAGAAGTAGCCGCAGGAGGCGGTTAGGGTTTTGTGTTTATTAGAAAATGTTCCTTTTTGTATTGAACTGTTTTTTATAATGATAAACCCAAGTAAGGCTCTCAATATATAGAGAACTTAGAGGCCTATACAAGGAAACTTAATACACTGAATATTCTAACAATATCCAAGCATGACAAACATTTTTAATAATATACAGCGTGAATGTGTTACATGCTAGCGCACTAAAAACATGTTATTGCGTGAATATTCTAATAATATGATTATGTAGTTAGCATATATTAGATTAACTAATACTTATATTATTAGTAGTTCAATGATGTCAAGCTCGTCAACGGAAGACTCTATCAGATTGGTAATCTACATAAAAGATGATCTGTATTAAAGCATAAAAATTGTCCACATTGAATATCAACGCAAAGTAATTTATGATTTTGCATGAGACGCTAGTTCTATCGGCTGACGTAGAATGGTATAGATAGATGATCGCAATTTAATCAATCATTCATAACATGAAAGGTCTTTTCGACATTCTCTACGGTTTAATTTATCTCATTCACATTCATCTGTTAGAAGAAGAAGAAAGACGTGTTTGACATGAAAACAAAAGATACGAGACATGTCTGGTGTGTCACCTATTATTGCAGCGTGTACAAAGCTTGAAAATGAGACACTGAAATGGTGTTCCTCGACTCTTCACATTCTCGCATGCGTCATGTCTGTCAATCAAAGAAAAATATCATTCAAGAAAATGTGAAGGACCTCACATTGTTCAATAAATACAAAGCTATATTCTCGAAAGAAATCACATAATTTTTTATATCTTATGAAGCAAAATCCTCTTAGTTTTATTTTCCAACAAGTTAAGTGTTTTCAATCTCTAATCTCTTGAATATAAATGGTTGTCGAGGCAAGAAATTCTCATGTGGTACCAAGAAATCCACAGACTGATCCAACGAATATATGAGCTATAAATACAACGACCTAACGCCAATTAGACTAAACATTGGCATCCACAATGTCGAGCCAACTTTCTCTGTCATGCAACACCTCTGTATGCGGTTCCATTTATTGGGGTGCACCACCAGTGAGATCTTTGTCAGTGCTTAAAGGGTTGTCGCGTGATCGACTATAATCTTTAATGCAACAGTTTGCTAATGTAAAAAATACTTATGTCGACCAGCCCTTACGTAGATGACCTAAAAACACAAAAATTGAGTCATCCACTCACAAAATTTTTAAGGTCGACACTCCTTATAATGATTAGAGTTGTTATTGAGCTGTCGGATTCGGTAACCCGTCTGAAACTCACCTGATAAAACTCGTCCAAAACCGACTCGATACTCTTATCGAGCCATTCACCAACCAAGGTTTAGACTCGTTATGATGATAAGTTTGGACCGATAAATGATGATAAAACAGGAAAAAGTAAAAAATTGATTATTTGAAAGGGTAAAATATCCCACATCAAGAAAGAGGGAGCAATAAGCAAATTCTAGCTTAATGTCATATGTTTAATGTTCTTATCAGCTTAATGTTTGATATGTGTGGTCTACATAAAGTTGTGTACATTATTCTAGGTTATGGTCATACGATTAAACTCTACCACCTAATTATACAATTAAATTCTCACTTCTAAAAAATAGGAATAACACAAATTCACAATATATCTATACTCATTTTTTCTTTAATTTGAAAATGTCAAAATCAATTCAGCAAAGACAAACCCACGACAAATGTTATTGTCCTAGACATCATGATTATGCACTTTTATATAATTTAGGATCGCTTTTACTTATATCCATTGTAGAGCAATGAGTATGAGCAGATAATATTGTCTTCAGTTCCATCGTATTACTTTATAGCAAGATACCAATTAGTTAAGTCCATAATCTACTAGCACAATAAAAAAAATTAAGTTTTAATGAAAAATAAATAAATAGAATGATGATTTTTCATAATATAAATTCATAGTGTGATTAAAGTAATATCGTAAAATATAAAAGGCGTGGTTTCTTCACTAAAATTTGTTCAATTAAATTGTGTATTAGGACAATATAATTTGACATGTCTATTTGAAACAATAATTATGCTTGCAACATCCGAAAATATAAAATAAATAAATTTAATATGGCAAATAAATATGAGTTTTGTGGAATGAGATTGTAATCTTGAGAAATTATTAGAATATTAGCAAACAACTCATTTTACATTTTCCCAATATATTGTTTTAGATATATTGAAAGTCTAACTTTCATATACCAATGGTTTGATAATGATAAAGAGAAACTATGAAAACATGAGTAAACAAACAACAATTAAGGAAATAATCAAGATGATGTTTGAGGATCTCAACATAATATGTGAGATTGAAAAGAAGAAGGGATTAGATACAATTACTTGGAGTGAAATTGGTTGTTATAATACCATGATTCAACACACTAATTTTATAGAATTTGGAGTAACTGAATATTGTTTTCCTTTAAAAAAATATTTTTCTTTGAGGTTGCTCGTGTTTTGCGCATGAAAGTTTATATTACTAATGTAGAACTGCATCTCATTGAATGTTTAAGATTTATAAATGAATATATGCAGTGTTTTACACCAAATGAACATATTAATCTAATCCATGTTGTGTTTATGTTGACAATTGGAAGTTTTAAATGGCTAAATGCTAACCATGTAAGGTACTTACAACAAGAAACTTGGTCTTAATGATTGAAAAAATATTATGTATCTCACATCAGACAAAAGAAGAAAAATAAACTTGGCCATAATGATTGCAAAAAGCACCATGTATCCATTATCCCATGTTATAAGAAAAAGAATAATAATAGAAAAGCGTAGATATAAAATATAGGTGGATTCAATGAAATATAATATAACCCACATAAGAAAAAATAAGTAAAAGTGAAAAAATAAATAGATATATAACAAAAGCTCTTTTTTTTTTGGAAATATCAGTTTCATATTTTATCATTGGATTGGGTTAGACCGAACCGATTAACTATCAGATCGGGCTAAACCAAACCAGACTGGACCGATTAGTTATCATAACAGGCTAGACCAATTAACTATCAGACATGCCTTGGTATAACAATTGGAATCGGTATGTTTATCGTCTGGTCTAGTCCATTTGATAATGTACCAGTCCGAGCATAAAATATCTCAAGCTTGGGCTACACTAGATTAATAACAATCGTAGTAATGATGTTAAGTATATCACCCCAAGTTGAAACTCGACTCTCCTCCCCATTCAAGTGGATGCACAACCCGTCTCCTCTCAAAATGAAGTTGTCCCAACTCATATTGAGATGAAGTTAGCCCATATGCTAGAATTCATAGTGGTTTTTTTATACACCTTTTATTCGCCTGATCAATTACCTAAATTTCGTGTTGAATGGGGCATCCCATATTACATCATGATTCACCCGTCCAAACAACCAAAGATGTTTCCTGAACCTCAGATCAATGAGACTATTTTTTAAATAATCATATTCGAAATTAGTTTGTGTTTACTCTTCATTTTTATCTTTAAAATACTTGCACAAAACAGACGTTTGTCTCACCTATATTTCCCATAATATCTGTCATCTTCTGATAACCATAATTTTTCTGGTCAAAATAGTTGCACCTCCATTCCCAACATAGTATTTACTTATTATTTCAACCTTAGTTTTGACGTTTAGTTTATCCTACTACTGTACTTTGATGCTTGGTGATTTCAAAGTTTTGGATGACCTTCATTGTGCTAAAAAATGTGGAAAACGGTTTTTTTGTGTTTATACAGGTTAATTAGGAGACTGAGAATGTTGGAGAAAATCCATGATCCCGTTGCAACATGTACCACCTTAGGAAGTCTCTCTTTTAGTTTTATAAGAAATTGGTCGGGTTTTTGGTTTGTTGAAAGGACAAGATGAACTAAATTTTAATTTTACTATGAAATACTCGCATGCCACTTAAGAGAAAGCTTTCCATAATCCGATGACCTCGTAGTATTATTACAAGGCCAAATTTTAGTGTATGCCGACTAGTCTGGGAGCATATTAGGGATCCTAGTAAGGTCTTTAAGACACGAAGAGACACAAGATAAATATGAAGGATCCCTTGTGCCAAATTTTGTTCAAAAAAGGTAAGTGATGAACCACTAATAGTCAAGTTTCTTGGTTGTCACCCATGAAAAATATTGATCAAAAGATAGAAAGTTTGTCGGTTAATGAGGATATTGCGGGTCAGGTATATACAGTGGATGAGGACACCAAGGTAGTGGATAAAAAGGGTGTTGAACCATTGTTTTGCAGCAATGTCCAAGTAAAACTTCGTTTCGAGATTTCCCACACGGACTAAAATCTATAGAAAATGGTTTCACGTAAATACTTCTCTTTCTTTTATAGAGGGTTCATGAGAATACTCAATGTGCACCCCATCCTTGAACTGAAATCTGACCTCAAATAGTTTGATTGGATGAATGACGTAGATCCTTTTCGTAAGTGATCTGACCTATCCATTCCAAGACATGGTGAGATAGGTAATTCCCGTCATTTATCTATTGAAAGTTTGGGAGATATTATGGCTCGACTTTTCCTCCAATCAGCTATGGCCGACTAATGACAGGTGGTCCAACTCTCGTGAAATCTGTGACCCGATAAGTAGAAATATGGTGTGAGGTATTTATCTTAACTTATATAATGTGTATTTTTTGTGTAAAATAAATTTATTCTCTTTTTTATTGTAGATTACCTACAACGTATTTGAGATCATACGAAACTTGTCCATGATTTTCTCATCTTTAACTTATGGAACAAAATCATAGGTAAATCATGAGTAAAGTCGAGGAAAGATATACCATAAATGGATAAGACCACTAGGAATGCAAACAATATGGCTAGAAAACGGTGAAACAAAACCATTACCCAGATATATGGAATAGATTTTATATGAAAGAGTCTGTGTGTGTCGCTATAAAAGCTTAAGCCATGGATAATCATGCGTTATCCATTCAAGCGCAAAAGATGGACAGAATAAATCAGTTAAGGAATATGCCAAGTTAGTGTAAGCCAACATGGTCTGTACCTTCTATCATATTTTTTGGTGATATTGTGATCTTAGAAGTTCTACTAGACTTGATTCTGGACCATCAAATTCATGTTAAAGTGTAGTGGTCCCTCTCTGATGCTCATAAATCTAGCTCGAGGGAAACATCTATTAGAGGTGTTGGAACCAAACCACTGACCAAACTTGATGAACATTTAACTCATCATGACGATGATACATTTAAATATAACCCTTGATGCCATGAATTATAATATTATATTTTATGTATTATGATGAAGTCTCCGTGTGTGGATGGAAAATAACTTTCTAGGTTGCTACTGATATACTTGAACATGCAAAGGCAAATGTGAGGATAATATTATAAATTTGAGGCATCATTGCCTTTGTTAGACATAAAAGTTATTCTGGAGTGTGATCCACCCAACCGAAGATTTTCGAGCATACACGAGAGAGTAATATCGGTTTTCTCGCATACTCATTTACTCTCCTCTAAAGGTGAGTCATCTCCATCAAATATTTATTCTTCAACAACGAATTATCGTAGTAAGGTTTGTACTTATTTTTTCTGGTCTTGGGCATGATTCATATGCACATCATTCTCGAACATACGAATACCATCACATTCGATGTGTAAATTTACTATATATATCTGCCAATAACAACATGACTTAACAAATTTTTGGAAGAATAATTTTTATGGGAACCAACCGTTCCCACATAAGGTGCTAATTTGGTGAGTAAATTTTGGAATAAGCATATCTTAATACTTGTTTATGTTTTTAAGTAATATTAGGGTTCTGTATTATTTATTCAAAATTTTAAGTGAAATTAAGATTTCGTTTGAATACTTGATAAAAAATAGATACACGAAATGCAAAAGACAATAATAATCAACCTTCAAAACTAAGAATTGATCTTTTATTTATAATTCATAATATGTACTTCATGGTGTCATAAGCTCGATTTATACAAGGATATTGTTACATAGTGGACCTAATAGTGAATTATAAGGTTGTTATGTTGTTCTTTGGTCAAGTATGTTGTCCTGATTAATCGCTTTTTTATCAACAATAAATAAAAATAAAATAAATAATATTTATTTTGTTTTCCTTTATATATATTTTTAAATTAAAGTACAAAAAATAAAAGCAACTCATATTATGTTAGAAAAATGACACACCATTAGGGATCCACTCAAACCCTACTAGTGATTTACATTTGTTTGCATGAGAACATGAATATGTAAATTTCTTGATATGATAATTTAACTTTCATAGCATAAAATTTATCATGTTTTTATATTACTTACATGGAAAAACAATTATTTATTAGAGAATCCATCTAAGTCCTACCGAATCTTTACCATTTAACGTATTGTTCTTGTTGGTTTACTATTTTTTGTTTGTGATTGTAAATCTCCCTTCTAGCATAGATGTATTTGTTTCTCACATAAACCACACTTTAGTGGAGAAAGAACCATTACACCCACAGTAATGACATGTTTTAAATTTATAGGTAAGTATTTGTACTGAATATAGTCATATATGTATGTATGTTATAATATAAAGTTGTACGCAAGTTGGGTTTAAAGTTGGTTGGTTTATAATTTTCACATAAATAATAACTTTTTGTATGAGAAAAAATTTATGAAGCAATTTGAAATTGTCGAGGACTACAATCATTTCCTTTACATTTTATTACATGAAAGAATAATCACTTAAATAATATTTTTTCGTCCAGTTGAGTTTTATTTGAAGAAAATTTATTTGCTTTCATAATACTTATGCATGAACTTAAAAAAAGAGTATTTAGATGTCAATTTATTAATTTAGTTGTGAAATTTGACTTGTAATGATTATTATGTTACAAATTAGATGTTTGGTTACATACTTAGCTATTCTTTTATAACTTAATTATTATGTTAAAATATTTAGTTGTTAAGAGTTAGAGGTTATTGTCAACGATCTTGTTCAAACATTTAGATGTTGAGATAGATATTTAACTCTTAAGTATTATTATATTGATAACATAATTTAATTTATAAAAAAATCACCATTATTTTTATTTTATTTTTGAAACAAATTAAACAAGTTGTGTAAATAGTATGTTTTAAGAAACATATTATTTGTGATATTATTATTATACGTCGAATTTTTTTATGTCAGTTTGAAAAGTTATAAGTATGGTTACAGAGGTTTACGAATTTATTTTAAATACAACAAATATCATATCAAAACTATCGTTAGTAGATTTTGTATCAGCGTATTCTAGTTCAATTACTAGTTTAATTTTATATTAAATTTTTATACATTCATGTAATTATATGATCTGAAAATTTAAGAGTTTAATTTAAAATAAAAAAATTTATAGTTATTTTTAAGAAACTTTTCTCGTAATAATTATTAACCTCTTGATGCTAATAATTATAAGTATACAATTTATCATCAAGTCATAAATATTTTAAGACATATATTATCATGAATTGAATTTACGTCGTCAAGTACTTAAATTTATTTTATTCTACTACTATTTGTTCTATTAAAGCGCTGCTTTAGATAATTAATTAGATTGGTCATTAAAATAAGTAAATATGAATATAATAAATCAATTTATAAAGACTAATCAAAATGTTTTTAGAATTTTTGATATCAACAATGGATTTTGCATAAACATAATTTTACTTGGAGTTTAACTTTACTCTAACTGATAATATTATATATGTGAGATCATAATGATAAAGTGGAAAATCTAGGTATTATTAAATCATCTGAGACCAAGCATGATGAGAGTGGATAGATACGAGACCGACACAGTGAAGTAAAATGATGTGAGACATCTACTACTTAATCATAAAGATACAAGATCATGGTTACCAGGTCTAATAAAAATAAAATTCAAAAAATATCATTCATGGATCTGGTTTTTTTCGTCTTAAAAAAACAAAATCGATGGTACTTTCAGATTTTTTTCTAAGTTACGGTTTGAAAGATACAGACTTAAAAAATAGAAAAGAGAGTGTTTGATTCAAAAAAGGAAAAAAATGTTACTTGTAGTTTTTCTCATTGGTCCATGTAGCATATTGGTAGTTACTAATTTTGGATATTATGTGGTAATGAGAAACTTGACTAGATATTTATAAATAGTTTATCCTAAAATTTATGTAAATAATTTTTTTTATGTATATATAAAATTTGTTGGTGCAAGTAAAATTTTATTAATGAAAAAATATTACAAACTAGAGAGATGTATTAGAACAAACCTTTTTAAGTAGGCTCAAATAAAATGTCATACAATAAACATAATTTACCTGTAGACTCAATAAATTACTTAAAGCCTACAAGGCTTAAAAATAAAATAATTTGGATGATATCTCTATATTTTCAACATAACATTTAGAAAACATGAAATTTAACAAGACACATTGATTACTTGTAAACAGAGTCTCTTAGACTTCATGACAAATAAAATAGATGCGCAAAACAACCAATTAACAACTATAGCACTAGAAGCAATAAATATGTAAAATATGGACAAAACATTTCCAAATGCAACAATAAATTAAACTAAATAGAGAACAAGATATGATGCTCCCTAAACGCTTGCACGCAGCAAAAGAAGCATAAAAAATAAAGACAAAAACCAGGATCACAACATCACAAATGAAGTAAAAAAAAGTTCTTAAACAATCATGCAAATCAAATCAATTCTAATAACAAATAGCAATAAACGGAAACAAAGATGTTAACAATTTCCAAAAGATTTCAACCTTCACTAATCTATCCATAGGAAGTTTTTTTAAGTCAACATCACTAGTAAAAACAAATGATCGTATCCTCTCTGACTTTATGTCCCAATTAATCAAAAATTTCATTAGTCTATCTCAATATTAATCATTGATTGAGAGTCCCTCTCAATGATATCGATAACCGAAGAAAGAGAATAAGAAACCTTTAACTCAAACAGTAAAGAATGAAATTTCGTCCATAAAGTATTTTCATTCTATAGAAAAGAAGTAAAAGCAACAGTCATGTCTCAATTGAACCACGAATAATTCTACTAAAAATACATTCTCCGTTGCAACATGAAACATCAAACTTAAATTCTAACTAATTTTCTAGAGGTTTAATCCATCACATCAATTTTCCATTTACTATGGAGTTGAACCGATCGAGGATAAACCAAACACATAATTTTCTTTGTATGAAAATTAGGAAAAACAACCACTTTCATTACACAACATATTTCAATTAATATCACTTTAATTAAATTTATCACATGTTAATTTGAACAAGTGGTGGCCATATTGTTTATTGATTAATTTTTATGTTTCTAGATATACAAAAAACCGTCTCCAGAGAGAGAATGAGTGATAAGAGAAAGTTGTTGTTTGATCTTATTGACATCCTAATCAAATCTGAATAAATCTGAAACCGAAAAAATGATGAACATGGTAACCAATAAGAAAAGTAACGCACAAAGTTTTAGCAAAGTCATTCTATAGAAAAATATTATCTAAACTTTCTTGCTAAGGTTTTTTGCAGCATACATATTTTAATGCTTGAAAAATGTTAAGAGAAATAATTTTATTATTCATAGAGATTCTTGAATATAAAAACTTCCAACTGAAAATTAAAAACACAACTTTGAAGGGTAGAACATGTGTCCATATAATATTATAATATATGTAAATTCTTAGATTTTAGAGTTAATCCTTAATCAAAATATAAACTCTTGATAAGAGCCCAAATACTAGATCAAAGTACTGTCTCTAACCGGATGAAGTTGAGACTAACTTTTATAAACATCATCATGTAAATTTCTCGGAAGATGCATCATAACCTATTATAATTTAAAATAGTCATTTAGAAGCATCTCGGTAAAGAATTTCCTCACATACTAAAATTATCAGACAACCATCGAGAATGCCAAAATAAAATCTCTCATTTACCCAAATTTCATTCAGGGAACTTAGATACCTTATCAAAATGATTAAGTATTATTCAGTATATGAATTTCCAAGATATCTTACAATGCAACACTTTCATTGTGTCAAACAAATAAGTAACACAAAATACTTCATCTTTTTAGGATTTGTAACTATGATCAGGACACCCAATTATGTTGGTTATGACTAGACATCCATAAAACCTCCTCATGAGCTTTTCAAGAGACTTCAAAAACGTTTTTGAACAAGAAGAACCTTAAGAGTATAAATATGAAGAGAAAATTTATCATCCAAAGAAAGTTAGCAGGAATCCAACCCTCAAAGCAAATTTTAACTTTTTCAACAAAAGATTGGAAGAAAGAGATTTTTCCCCGCCTTGAAATATAAAAGCACCCAAGTAATTTGTTGGAAATATCTCGGTCGTCATAAAAGTAAACAATTAATATTCTCACTCTTTTGATGGCTGCTATGTTTGCCAAAAAATATACTTTTTTGTTGTTATTAACATTTTTACCAACCAACACCTGATACATATTTAAAATTTAATTATTTTGCTTTCACATTATAATAACCTTCATTAAAAAAAGAAACAGATCATCCGTATATAAAAGATGAGAGAAATGGACTTTCAATTTGACACACTTGTGAGGACGAGCCTTTTTAGATTCAAACAATAATTATTACCTCATTGAAAAAATCTATAAGGCTGAGATTAAAAACAAAATAAGATATTAGATTCTATTCTCACCCCCTCATATATTTAAAAACTCATATTGTTTTCCTTATACATCTAAGAAATAGAAAAAAATAACAATACATTTTGAAATCAATAGTATAGTCTAAGTATGGAAACAAAAGTTTTGAATATAAACATGTAAGCGCTTTCAAGATATCCAATCATAATATTTCTTTATATCAAATTTTATAATTAGATTTACACTTTTAATTTTTCTTATCGATGTCATGTTTTATTTTACGAGCTAATGAAATACAATCACAAATTCCTCTCTCTTTGATGAAACTGAAATATTCTTGCCTGATAATAATAGGGTTTGGACTTGGATGAAATTCCTCGAGTCTTGGCTCATGCCCCTCTTGGACTTGGACGAAAATCCTCAGTCTTAGGATTTTTGTAATGAAATTATATAAGGTGGCAATATATAGTGGAGAATTCGCATCCTTCTAGAACAATGCATGGTGTCTCCTTAACTATTTGGTATCTCACTACTGGAAAACTATTATCTAGGACTCAAGGCTTGATAGTAATTTTAAAATCTCATGTATCATTATAGAGAGATACTGGTGTTGGCTCTCTCGAATTATGTTAGGTAGCTCAAGAAACCACCATAATTTCATGGAAATTTGAGATCTAACTCTCTCATTTCTTCTATTCCAATAAATATGAATAACGTGCGTTGTTGGTGCGTCAAAAATGGTAATATGAGTTTCACTATCAAGGACATGTACCATACCATCCGAATCTCTACTTCATGTGTCTTTTGTAACTTTAATGTAATATTTATCACTCATCTCTTTTAAGAGTGTATTTTCACCTGCTACGCTAGAGAAGTTGTCATCATTAAATTTGGGTCCATCTGGATTGACCATGATTGGACGAATTCGCTTCAGGTCGTTGTGAATTGGTGACACGCTACAGGTGGCGCGACAATTTCCTATATTTAAAAAGAGAAATTATAAAATTTCAGCTCATCGACTTCACTCTAGTTTTCGGTCTAGATCCCACGAAAATAAAATTGTTTAACCGGACTAATATTATCTCCTTAAAAATAACTTTTTTGTCTTCTATATTTTCTATACCATTTAGATTTTTTATTAAAAAAAATTGAAATTTCATTATTAAGTGTCAATATTTTTTTATTATCAATTTTTATTTTTTATATTAATTTTCAAATAATTTGATCAAAATATCTCATTTAATTATATAAATATTTATTTTTTAAACTTTAAATATATTATTTTGTTGGAGATATTAGGCATATGCTCATTAGCTCATGTAATCCGTACACTTTCTAAATAAATGGAAACCATACCTAGTTCTTAGCGGCTTCTTCTTCTCTCTTTTCTCTCTTTCTTTGTTTACATGGTATCATACCATGTTCGATCATTGGAGTAATATGATTTATTTTTTCGTTAGGTAGTCTACTTCAATATGATTTGGTTAATTTTATTTCGAATATGCTTTTGCTTAGAAATTTAGATTTCGTATTGGAATTAAGAGTTGTTTGGAATTGATTATTTTTTCTATTTTTGGGGTGCAAATGTGCTTTCGTTTTAGAGATTTATTATGATTTAGTTTGTTTTAAATTTTCTTTTGGTTGAAAATTTGGACTTCACTTTTGAGTGAAGTATTTTGAGTTGTTTTGTTTCAGATCTATTTTTTTTCTTGGGAATTCGGACTTTGTTTGGGAGTTAGAAGTTGTTTTGATTTGATTTTCTCTGTTTATTTCTACTTAATAGAGATTTTTTTTGTATAATAATCGGGCTACAGAATATTTAGAAGAGATACATTTTTTTTCTTTTGGGATCTTTTATGTGCAACCACAATCAAAAAGTTCGATCAAGTGGCAAACAATATCGGTTTGTTCTGAATTTTGGATAATGTGTTCAGAATATCTATTACTTCAATTTGACTGGTTGGTTTGTGATTTGAAGCTATGATATAGGAAAAATAACTGCTGGAAAGCGCATTATATTTTGTTGGTAAAAGAGGATTGTACACATAAATTAATATTTGGATTTGATTTGGATTTAGATTTGATATGAGTTTGGATTTGAGTTTGGACTTCAATTTGACTCCCTTCCGATTTTGATTTGATTGAAATTTTGATTTGATTTTTTTTATTTAGATTTGGTATGTCTCGATTGTTTGCTTTTGTTCAATGAGAGATTGTGGATCCTATTACAAATATGATATGAAAAGATGAGTTTCTACAGTCTACAAGTACCAAACTGAATGAGAGGAAATTTGTCATGTCTACACTCGCGTATCATTCAGGTGTGTCCTCGTCTTTCACTTCTGCATTGATTCATCATTGTAGATTTTGGATTCGGGTGCGTCTCATCATATGTCACCTCACATGTCGAACTTTGTTTCATTGTTTTGTTGTCTCCTGTTTCATCCATATTTATTTTGTCTGCTAGTGCTACAAAAATGTTAGTCGAGGGTATGACTCTATATTCACTCCACATATATCGCTATCTGATGTTCACTATGTTCCCATCTGTTCGTTGAATCTTGTTTCGGTTAGTCAATTGTGTAAATCTTGTTATTGTGCTTGTTTTCTTATTGTGTTTGTGCTATACAAAATCAACATACTTATAAAATGATTGGGACAGTTCGTAAAATATGGTAACTTTATGATTTATAAAAACTCAAAGTAACTAATGTGGATGTTTATGGTGTTGATAGTGGAAAAACATACATGACTGGTATTGATGCCTCTTATGTTGATTTGTCTCTGTTTTGTTTGACTCATTTTTTGTGAAAGTTTTATCTTTAACATTCTCATCTCGTACATGTATTTGCGTCATATTTGAAATTTTTAGTCTCTACAAGTGCTTTAGGTTAGTTACATATTTGTAATATCTTGGATTATAGTGGTTGCATATTGGAAACTTGTTTTGCTTTACCATTTTATCAAAGTGTCACTTCTTCTGTTAGAACTTTTGATATTATTCATTCTGATGTCTATGGTCCATTGCATGTCTACACAAATGATGGTTCGTCTGATTATGTATATTTTATTGATTATTATACTTGATACACATGGATTTATATCATGAAACAAGAGTCATATTTCCTTGGAATTTATAAAGACTTTTGGGAACTTGTTAAGACTCAACATTCTGTTGTAATAAAATACTTCAAGTGTAACTTAGGGGTAAATATACATCTAATGAATTCACTTAATTACTTACATCTGATGGAACCATACATCATTCTTCTTGTATTGACACCCTTTAGAAAAATGGTGTTGCAAAAAGAAAACATTGTCATCTTGTTGAGATTATTTGTTCTTTGCTTCTATCTACTCATGTTCTTACAGTTTTTTGGGGAGAAATAATTTTGACTGTTATATATTTGATTAATTGAATTCATGTTGTGCATAATTCAGGGGTGTCTCCCTTTCAAAAGTTATACAGACAACCCAGAGATTATTCTTCCTTACGAGTGTTTGGATGTACATGTTTTATCCTTCGTCCTCATGTTAACCGCAACAAATTGGGTCCCAAAACTGATATATGTGTTTTCCTAGATTATGGTGTTAAACAAAAGGGTTATCGTTGTTTTGATCATACCAATAACAAGCTTTATTTATCTCCACATGTTACATGAAATCACATGAAATCATAACAGTTTGGAATTCATATTATTAATCCTTTTCAAAATAATAGAGACATACTCATTAAAATTGATGTACCAACTCATGAGACATCTACGATAATTGATACTACTTCTGCTTCATAAATGTCGGAGTCAACTCCTTCCACTAGTGAACCAATATCTCTTTTACCTCTTAAAAGATCTACTCGTATAAGTAAGTCTACCAAACTACCAGATTTTATGCATTCTTCTTACTCAACTTCTTTTGCTTCTTTCATTGAAAACATACAAAATTTATATGAACCTTAGTCGTTCAAAGAAGTTGTTTGTGATCCCTGTTAATAAAATGATATGGTCGAAGAGCTTACTTCTCTTTATTAAACTCATACATCAGATGCGGTTGAACCTCCGCACGGTAAGCATATAATTGGTTCTCGTTGAGTTTTTAGAATTAAAACAAAGTCAGGTGGATCTTTTGAAAAATATAAACCTCATCTTGTAGAAAAAGGGGATTCACATAAGTATGCTATGAATAATGAGGATACCTTTGCCCCAGTGGAAAAAATGATAAAATTTTGTACTCGTATTGCAGTTGCATCCGCTCGGCAGTGGAAGATTTTCTAATTGGATGTCAAAAATGTGTTTCTGAATGGTGATCTTCATGAGGTGGTTTACATGAATCCTCCTTCGGGTGTTGCTCACCTACCATGTGAAGTATGTCGACTTAGAAAAGCTTTATATTGTCTCAAACAAGCTTCTCGTTCTTGGTTTGGAATTTTTTCCACGGTTATTACTTCACTTGGTTTTCTTGCTAGTAATCATGATTCGACATTGTTTTAGATGTACACGTGCATAACAAATGATTTTATTCCAATATGTAGATGATATGATCATGACAGGTGATGATATTGATGGCATTGAGGCACTAAAACTTGATTTGATATATTGGTTTGTGATAAATTATTTGGGACTATTTTGTTATTTTTTAAGTATTGAGGTGGCTCAAGCTCCAAAAGGCTATATCCTCTCTCGGGAAATATATATATATATATATATCTGAATTATTCGAGCGAGCTCGACTTCCCAGATAACAGGACGGTAAATACCCCTCTTATAACCAATGCTCAGTATTCTCCGACAAATGATGATCTTTTGTTAGAACCGACTTTATATCGTACTCTCGTAGGGAGCTTGGTCTATCTTACATACATAACTTATGTTTCTCATGTGGTTAGTTAGTGGTTTATTCGAACAGACATAACTTATGGTTTTCATGTGGTTAGTCAGTTTGTTACCGCTCCTACTTCTCTCCATTGGGTAGTTGTTCTTCGAATACTCAGATATCTTTGTAATGCTGATTAGGATAATGATCCTCATAATTGTAAATCTACTAGTGGTTTATGTGTTTTCCTTGGAGATCCATTAATCTCATGGAAAAGCAAAAAACACTATGTTGTTTCTAGATTGTCTATTGAAACTGAGTATCATGTTATGGCATTGACGACATTTGAGATTGTTTGGTTACAATGACTTTTTGCAGATATGAGGGTTAACATTACTAAACCGATTTCCTTACATTATAATGACAAAAGCGCTATGCAGATTGCAAAGAATTCTGTTATTCATGAGAGGACAAAACACATTTAAATATATCGTCACTTCACTCAGTATCATCTTCAGATCGACACCATCTCGCTACCATATGTTCCATCAGCTTTGCAATTTTCAGATATTTTCACAAAAGCTCAGTCAACAACGCAGTTTCGTTTTCTTTCCGACAATTCACAATATTTATTACTGTTGCATTAGAAATTTAAAAAAGATAAAAATATTAGATCTAAACACATTTACTTATATTATTTATTTATAGATAAATCTATACACTATATAATCCCTATGCTATCTAAATAAATAGAATCCCTAACCATTTTTAACGGCTTCATGTTTTCTCTTTTATCCCTCTTTATTTGTTTACATAATCCACTAAATAAATTTTTATAAAAACGTACGATCCGCATAAACAATTTTTACCATGCGGGAGATGAAATCTCATGAGACGTAACACATAACACAAGTTTACATATCTTTTTTCATAAATGGAATGCATATTTGTACTTTAACATAGTTTTTTAATATATATTATTGTCCCCACTTCTTACGTGTATTTTATTTGTCAGTTGTCATATATTTATATTTATTTAATTAAAAAAAAAAACAAAACCAAAACGATTCGCCTGCATCTATGCTATCATCTATCAATTTGAAGATTTTTCTTATGAAAATATTAAAACAAAGCATTGTCAAATTTCGATGGATTCATGGAGCATCAAAATAAAAGCCATTTACTCGTACTCATACTTGATATCAACTCAGCGAGTTCATCATTTGTTCATGGGCTTTAAATAGCCTCGGTCTATAAAGCCTGTCAGACGAACACGATATGGCCCATTTATTCTTGTGAACTAAATATTATAAATCTTTTATTCGGAATCTGTATTTTTAGATATATGTGATGTAAATAAAATATATGTTAATAAAAAATAAATTATTATTTATTTCAAGGTCAATTAGTTTATCGTATCATTGGTTCTAAAGAAACATGGACTATTCTATTTAAGGTTTTATTAGTAGAATCAGATCGCTAACTAATGTAGGTGTTATCGGGAATTAATCAAAATGATAGAAGGTTAATTTTTCTAAATCAGAAATTTATTTTTACATATAATAAATTTTAATATATAAAATATATACAGATATAGAAGAAAATATTTATTTATTATGTTTATTTTTTTTAATTAAATTAAAATATATGATTATAAAAAAATCAAAAAATATTTAAATATGCTAAATAAATTTATTTTACGATAAGGAATAATCTTTAACAAATACATCTAGTGGTTAAATGACTAAACAACTCAAGAACAATGAATGACATGTGTTTTCATTTACTATTGAATTTCTCCAAACATTACCATTTGTAGAATTTTTTGATGATGTCAAAACCTTTATTTATACTATTTATTCTAGTCGTAGTCTCAACTTCATGGATGGATGAGATTTAACGAGAGTTAAGATTCAAGACTGCTCCAAAACCCTATAGCAATCTGCTCAACTTAGTATTCTTGGTTTCTCTGGCCAAATTCTAACGGAGAAAGTAACAACACACAAAGTTTACATCAATAAGAATACAATCAAAGATCACCATGAACCTGATTTTAACCATCATAACAGAACCACTATAGATAAAATAAAAACATATCCATAACATATGCTGAATTTCCAGCAATACAACAAACAAATCAACAAGAAAACGTCTCTACAAAATGTAATGATGTATCAAAGAACCCAAAACCATTTGTAGACCTGTTTAAAGCTCTTCACAAACACAATGACAATATTACATCTGCAATTCAACAAAAAACGATCATATATCTCTCCGATTCTAAAAAAGTTACAAAGAGCAGTGCCTGTCTGCGTCAAGATTCACTATAATTGGAAAGTTCTCCAAATGTGTACCCAAGAAACAAATTCTAACAAAATTCTTAAATGATCGTAAATTTATAGGTGATCACAGTGTTTCAAATTGGGATTTCCGTCATATCATGCTGGAATTCATGCTAAAAATATTCTTGCAAACTTTCGGTCATGAACGTATGAACAGTTGGTCAATTTGCCATGAAAATATTGAAGTGGGCTCCATCTTTCAACCCAAAAATCGAAATTTCTATCATTCCATTATGGATCAGAATAGCCAAAGTTCAAGAATATCTATATAATTACTTTATAAAGACTTGGGTTCCAGATAAAAAGAGAGCAATTTACAATGCATGATATGCCTGGATCGAAGTGGACCTCACACAAAAGCTATAACGTCACATTTAGGTTAGTTTTGGTGATAAATGATGTTGGTTAGAGATAAATTACAAGGAAATCCCGCAGTATTTCCAATTATGTAATCACATTGGTCATGGTCAAGAAATTTGGAAGAAATCTCTAACAATTAATCAATAATTGGTTGAAAGGAAAATACCTGAAAGACAAGAGTCTAAAGAACAGGTAACTCCAATAATTAAGCTTCCCAAAGTAAAGACTATAGTCATCAAGCCTCAGAAAGATCTTAGCAATCAAAGCCTTGTTCATGTTGACAATAACTTGAATCAGAAAAAAGACCATATCTATTTAGATTCTACCACTTCCTATAACAATCAGCAAAAAACCCAGCCCAAATCCTTGACAAAAATGGGCAAAACAAAGTGAGTACTAAAGAAACTCAAATCACTTCTACACATCATGACTTTGTCATCAATGAAGAAGAAGTCATAGAGGCCCTCAAATCTCTTGACAAAGACTACAACTTGTCGACCTCTCAAGATTACAAAAATCTTATGTCTTGCAGCCATACTACTATCAAGATAACATTAGCAGCCCTCCAACTACTCCAATTCTCAGAAGGAAAGAGCTTAATACAATTTTTCAAAACCTTCTCAACAAAAAACTAAAATAAGCTAAAACAAGAAGAAAAGAGGTTCATTAGTTGTCAAACCTCTAAAATTTACAGAGACTAAAAGACCTATTCTCAAAAGTCCTACATGATTAAAGTTCTCAATTGGAATATTCCCGGGATATGCAACAAGACTTCTTTGCGCATGCTAAAATCTATCGTTTCAAAAAAATATCAAATTCCATATTATTCACGAGCCTTTGATTAACTTCAATCATCGGGAGAACATTCTGTCAAGATTGGTTTTAATCAGTACAAAGCTCACACCACTAACAAAATCTGGTTTTTCTGTAAAGATGACCTAGAGGTCAAGGTTATTCTTGATCATACTCAGTGTATCCATATTGAAATCAAGCACAACTACATCAAAAAAAAAATCTATGGCACCTTTGTTTATGCTAAATGGCAAAGATTCAACAGAATTGACCTTTGGGATACTCTCAGACACATTTTTACTACCTGTTAAAGAATGGATGGTGTTGGGAGACTTTAACTTTATATGTTCTCGCAATGAACAGTTGGCTTGTTCAACCAATTGTTTTAAAAGTTTTGAAGACTTTAATGACATGATACATGATTGTTTTTTGGAAGATACATGCTTTATTGAGACTAAATTTTCTTTGTCTAATAAAACTAATTGGAAGCGACTTTATCGAGTTCTTTTTAATCAAGGATGGTGAGATTAAATCTATGATATTAAGGTGATCCATATGGCTAGAACTTGCTATGATCACACTTCTTTGTGTATCAACATAGTTAAAGACATAATAAAGCACAAGAATTGATTTAAATTCAGAATATGTGGTCTTTGGATAAATATTATCTCAACTTTGTGGAATCTAACTTGAATCGAGATATAGAAAGCTATCTTATGTTCATATTCTGGAATAAAATTAAGAGACTCAAGGTTGCTTTTAAGGACTGGAATAAAAACTAATTTGGCAACATATTTGATAAATTTCTTGGTACTGAGAAAGTTGTTAAACTTTGTGAAACTAAGTTTCAGTCCTATAATAGTAGAAATGACAAAAGTAATATTTCTAAAGCTACTGCTGACCATCTTATGACTCTGTCAATGAGAGAAGACTGTTGGTTTTAAAAATGTGATTCAAATTAGATTAAATACGGTGATAGAAATACTAAGGTCTACCACAATTATGTCGAAAAAAAAAGAGAAGAGGTAGAATTTCCAACATCAAAGAAAACAACAACTGGACTACAGATGAAGATCTTCGAAGTTCATCTGCAGAACCTACTTTAAAGATAATCTTACTTCTTCTCTTTATCCTAATTTTATTAATGAAACTATTAATATGAATGATAAATATATTTAACATGATTCTTAAGATAATTAATGATGCAGATAATAACTTACCCTTAGCAACTCCCAAGGAAGAAGAGATCTTCAGCATCATCCAAAACCTTAATCCGTCTAGTGCAGCATAAATGGATGGATTGAACAGATATTTCTTCCTCACTTGCTGGAAAATGGAAAATAATAAAGCAGGATTTCTGCAAGGTAAGGACATCTTTTATTCTTGGTCAAAACATCCCTAAAGGCATCATGGTAACATGTATTTGCCTCATTCCCAAATCCTGCAATCCAACATGGAAAGACTTTGAACCTATCAGTTTGTATACTCTTATGAATAAAATCATGTCAAAGATTCTAAATATTAGACTAACTAATATTCTTCCTAAACTTATTTCTGAAGTGCAGTGGTTACGTCAAAGACATGTCTATTCAAGATAATATTCTCCTTTCCAATCAGCTAATTCATGACTTGGGCAAGATAACAAAAGCAGGAAACATAGTAATCAAAGTTGATATAAGGAAATCATTTGATAATCTATCTCATAGTTTCATTATTAAAGTCCTTATATCTTTTGGTTTTACTCAAAGATTTGTCAACTTAATTAGTATTTTGATTAGATCCATTTATGTTTCAATCATCATTAATGGTATGTCTATTAGCTTCTTTAAGACTAAAAGAGGTATAAGACAAGGGGACCCTTTGTTCCCTAATTTTTTTTATCACAACAGAAAAATTTCTACTAAGGGGTCTCAGCATGTTATATGAATCTAATAAGACTTTGAATTACTCTTGCAGAAGTAGCATTATTATTCACTGTCTTGCTTTTGCTAACGATTTACTAATCTTTACTAATGCTCTTAGGTCTTCTATGAATATTCTTGGTAACTTATTACAGAAATATAAAAAAATGCCAGATCAAGTAATCAACAAATAAAAAATATATCATTACATCAAACAACTTATCTCAAAACAAAATTAATGTTTTAGCAACTCCGACTAGTTTCATCACTAGATTTCTCCCAACTACTTATCTTGGTACTCTTAATTCCAACATCAAAACCATCAACTTGTCACTCTTCTGGAAAAAATCAAAACCAATATTAATGATTGAAAGGGTAAGAAATTGTCTTATGGGGGAAGACTTACCCTCATCCACATGGTCTTAATGTCTATTCCTATCTATTGGATGCAAAGTTGTTGTATTCCTAAGAATATCATCACAAAGATTGAAAGAATTCTTAACAAATTTCTTTGGGGCTCCTCCAGTGATATTAATAAAATTCACCGATCTAATTGGTCTACTAACTGCAAGGATTTTAGTGAAGATGGTCTCAACTGAAGGAACTTAAATGACATCCAAGATACTTTCTCTTGCAAGATTTGGATCACCTTGAGAGAGAACAAATCTCACTAGGCTAAGTTCTTACATAGTATTTATAGCAAAGATAAACATCCTCTATGGCTTAAATACTCAAAGCATAGTTCTCTATCATGGAAAAGGCTCTCTAAAATAAAGAACTTTGCTGAAGGCAATATCAGATGGAAGTTAGGTAAAGGCAATATAGACTTCTGGTTGGATAATTGGTTTGGTAATCCTCCTCAAATCAATTTGAATCGTAATTCTGATAACAACTGGTTTATATGTGATAAATTCAATACATCCTAGGAAAACAATACATGGAGTATGACTAAGCTCATGATTTTATTTACTTCATCTAATATAAACTTGATTACTAAGATATCTATTGATGGCCAGGTTGAGGATTCAATCTATTAGCAGCTTTTTAGAGATGGTATCTTCAATACGAAGGATACAATGATCAACATCAGATTTAATCATAACAAATCTACTCTATTTGATAAGACATGGAACCAAATTACTCCCATAAAATACTATTTTCTGTTATGGAGGCTTTTATATAATATGCTACATATTGATTATATTATGTAGTTTATACACATTATTTTAGTTTCCAAATTTCAATTTTGCAGCTACTTAGAAACTTCTAATCACCTATTTGTTTCTTGTAACAATGTTTGGTCAATATGGTCTTACTTTGTAGTTATAATCAAGATCAAAATAGGAAAATTCATATCTACAACTCACATGACTAGAAGTTGGTTCTGGTCATCTCAAAAGAAAGCTCGCATAAAATATATCTTGCCAGCAATTATCAACTGGGTAATATGGCAATCCAGGAATAAGGTTAAATTTAAAGGTTGCACCATTTCTTCTAACTCACCTATTAAATATATAAATTTTATGATATCTAGCCTAGATCAATCTAACTTCTTTAAACACAAGAATTGGTATGATGTGGAGAATATTGCTACTATAAAGGTTTAAAGTATTTTCATTCATTATTTCCCAAACCTTCTCTCTTTAAACATTCTCTTTATATATTTCTTAACTAACTGCATATCAATTTTTTCCCTCGTATAAAAAACCATGTTCGTCTTACGCACTTTTAAAAATATAAATTTTTTAACCTTTATATTTGTTGTTTTAATTTTTTTTACTTAATGAGTGGTAATAAAAGCCATAGATCCCTTTTTCTCTTCGTCGAGAAATAATATCTAAACTCATAGGTTTGTCCGATTCTCAAAATAATCAATATAGTGGAACGTTTGGTAGCTTGATCTCTACTAGTGTCAGTTTGCCTGACCATGATAGTGGCTTGATTAAGAACAACATGTTCTACTAGTTTATAGTTCATATCTTAATAGAGAATTTAGCTCTTCAAGAACAGTTCTCAAAGATAATTCCTCTTGAAACTCTTATAGCGAACATTGTTTCGTCATTTAATAAGCTTATCATTCAATGTCCTTCAAAAGTTGATCTTGACAATACTGTCGAACACATCTTTTTTAGATAACTTTTTCTTTTTGTTATCCTCACCTCATTATCTATCCTGAAGTATTTGGAGAAGACTAGACTCAATATAATTGGGGCATCCCTAAGTTTGTTTGTATCAAACTCCTAAAGACAGGAGAACATCCTCATCATAAAAAAATGACAAAGTATGTTTTATCCATTAAACTTTGAATTGAGGGTTACGATTTACACTTCAACCCATGCTTAGTGAATTCTCAAATATATTTCTATCTGACCAACCCAACTCAATCAAATTAGAGGAATTTAATTAGCGTTGTATCAGATTCCAACATTCTTAGAATGTCCATAACTATCAAAAATATTATGTTTTACTATAAAAATCAAAAATCAAAAACAACATTTATATTGACTTGCTTTAGTTCATTTTGATTAGGTCGTCAGGATTTCAGATTCAAATGAGAATCAAGATAATAATATGGTCGAATTTAAAGACATTAGATACAAATATGTAAGATAAGTAACAATATTTTAATTACCATAACAACATTCAATCCATCGTTTTTATTGTGTCATTAAACATGAAAGACTTATCAGAGGTTTCTAATGATCTGTCAAAAGACGATAATCAACTTTTGTTTACAAGACTTAATTCTGCTTTATCTCACTTTTGTTTATTAAAATATTTGGTATATCTACTAGTGGAAAACTTAAGATTAGGAAAGTTAGAGTTGAAGCCACTAGAGATGATATTAGCAAAGCTTTATATGAACATATAGATGGTGGGGACCTTGTTTGATGAAATATATATAGTTTCTAAAAAACAAAACAAATAGCATAACAATAATAATGATGAAGCTATCGCATCAAGAAAAATTGAATCAATCTATCAAGTGGAAAAATAAGAATTGTTCGAAACCGTCAACTTGCTTAATTATTATCTTCCAAGGAAATGATAGAGTCGTCATCAATCTTAGATCTACAATGATAAGGTAGGATTTCTTTGATACTAATTTACTACATTATCTGAAGGGCAGTTCTGACATATTCGATACCACACCAAATTAAGATCAAGTGGATCGTGACTAAGCAGGGTGTGGATCATTTCATGTCTTGGGATTATGGGTCTTTAGACCTAACCCGAGTCTATAGTCCGACCCGGAAGGCCCATGGGTCACAAAACAAGTATATACCCTAACCACTTTCATTTATGAGGGTAAGAAAAACGTTACTACTAGTACATACCTTTTTCATCTATCTACAATTCATTCCAACATTAAATTCCAAAAAAAGAGACAAAAAATCTTTCCTAATACACCCGTTGATAAGAAATAACCCACACCATATAATATTTCATCAACTGTCAACTTGCTTTATGTCCGGCTGGTCCCATTGAATCCTCATCTTTTTTTGTAGATATTCTTCAACATCAAGCAAAAATTTGTTTAGAGGTACTATTATTTTTGTAGATTTTCATCTTCTCACATTTAATATCTGAATACTCAGGTTAATTACCTGATTACTTTTGGAGATATCGTATATATCTTGAAGAATCAATTTTATAAATAAAAAGTTAAATATGCTAAGTTGAAGATTAAATATGATAACTTAATAAAAAAAATTGAATAAGTTTATTACTAGTTTGGAAACCCTTACGTTAAAGATATCAGAGCTTGAGCAAAAAGTGAAGAATACTGGAAATAAAAAAGACAATGTAGAAAGTCATGCCCAATTACAATTCTCACAATCTACCGACGTTGCATGTAGTAAATATTGTAAAGAATTGATATTAGGTATATAGAAACATAATCATGGTATTCATTTAGGTTTTGTACAAATTTATATTTCTAATGAAGAATAGTTTCATTATAAAATGGATGGACTTTTATCATACAAAGTTGTGGCATCAAAAAAAGATGCAAGGTGACTAAGAATGAACAAGATGACGAACCAACTGCTGAAGATGGCATGGATGTCAAAACAAAAGAATCTCTTAATAATACCGATATCCAATAATAAATAACTCATTTTTCTACTCAAAATAGAAATACCCATGGTGAGGAAAACTATTTTTTCTACATCATTTCATTAACGTTTTTAACTGTTTGATGAACCTTTCCATCCCCTTTTGAACCATTGATGATGTTTTGTCAGGTGATATCCAACTTGTTAAAAATATTTTATATTCCTACTTTAAGTTACATATTTATGCTTGTTGAATGTTAAAACATACTTTAAGTTGTATATATACCTCGTATTACTTTTACTTTATTATTTTATCATTATCATTCATGTTTAATAATAAATGTTCATCAAGTAACCAAATAACTTCATTATATTGTTCATCATAATGTTAAAATATTTATGTTTGAATTGTTTACTTAGGTTTATCAAAATATTAAATAATTATTTTGATATTAAGTAATTGCGTGGCTTTTGAAGCTTGGTTTATAGTCATATTCATGTTTGAAACAATGGTCAAGTTACAATATGAAATGATTGTACATCGCAAGTGTGTCTTATAACCATGTTCACTTTTGACTCAGTGGTCATGCCATATTATAGGAAATTGCTTACCTCGTACGATGTGACTTATAGTCATTTTCGCCACATTGGTCATCACACATTATGGACAATTGCGTACCTCATATGGTGTGACTTATAACCATGTTTGCGTTTAACATAATAGTCAGACCATATGTATAAGTAGTTTCAAAACCTAGAGGGCGTGGCTTATAAATATGTTCACATAGATCAGATGCATGTCCTCTTATTCTTTTTTAAAATTGAGATTGGTGCATAGTTATATTCATTTTAAAACTTATTATTTACTTTAAATTGGTTCACATTTTTGTTTATAAATGTAACTATATGTTTTTTAAATACTAATTGAATCTTAGAAATGTTGATATCTTTAAACTAGTTCATATTTTTTTATTCTGTCAAAGGCTTCATTTTTTGTATAATATTTTAATTAGATCTTGGAAATGTCGAGGTAGACAAAATCTAATTTGTAAAATTATTTATCTTTTATATTTTTTTCAACTGATAGTTTAATATTCTTTAAGATACTAGCAAACTATTGACTTCTAACAGTTTGTTAAAATGATAAACAAAATTTGTATTAATAATAGTCTTTATGGTGTATCATTAAAAAACACACTCGTGCCACCAAGGGAGAAATAGTGCACCGACCGTGTTTACAATAAAATATTATAAAATTTTAGATTTTGAATGTTCCAAATGTTTTAACATATTACCTTCGAGATCAACTAGCTTGTATGCTCCACGATTTTCTTTAAAGACAACTATAACGAATCATCCCAATTTGGTGTTAGTTTTCAAGGATTCTTATTTTTTGTTCCATGGCAAACCTTCATTAATACTAGATTAACCTCATTAGAACTCTTTAACTTGAGTTTAAGTTGTATGTTTCCATCATTAATCCATGGTAATTCTCAGCATGAATTTGAGTTTTCTCTCTACGCTCCTCAATCAAATCAACAACTAATCTATATCCTCGTCATTTTCCTTTCAATAATAGTATTGAATTCTATTATTTGGAAATTTTCACATGGAAATACAACTTCCATCCCGTAGACCATGGAGAAATGCGTCACATTTGTAGTTGTTTCTGGAGTTGTTCTATAAGCCAATAAGACTTCTTGTAAACAATCAGGTCATTTACCCTTAGCATGCCCAAAATTCTTTTTAATTACACTTAGAACAATCATGTATTTTACTTCAAATTTTCTATTCGCATAGAGATAATATGAAGTAAAAAAGTGTCGCTCAATTCCATATTTCTCACAAAAAGTTTTAAGAACGTCACTCTGAAACTATAGACCATTTGTTCGTCATTAACATCCTAAGAAGGTGGAACCTGGTCAAGATATTATTTTGTAAGAATTTATAAACTTCTTTAGAGCGTGTCTTCATTAATGGATTTGTCTCCACCCATCTTGTAAAATAATCTACGTCTATAATTAAAAATTGGTTTATTTTATCGTTATTGGTAATGGACCGACCATCTCTATTCTCTCATTGCCAAACATACAAATAAAAGGGTTTGATTTCATTATTTCTCCTCGAATATGGATCGTAGTAGAATTTGTTTGGTATGGATTAAATTGTTTACTAAATTCATAACATCCATCAACAAATTGTGACTGTAGCTCCCAACAAAAATATTCTAATGAATCATTTAAAACCAAAATGTACTATAACTACACCGTCACGCAAATTCTTCAAAATTAACAAAGTTTCAGCTTTATTTAAACACATCAGAAGTGGTCTAATCAATCTTTGTCTGTGTAGTGCCGCGTAAGGTAAAACATATTTTGTTTCTTTAATTTTCAAAGCTTGTACCTCTATCTTATGTTGATGTAAGATTTGATCCTTAAGAAACAAAATTTATTCTTGACGCCGATCAATAGATATATCAACATACATTACTTGCAATTCTTCCTTTGGAATCTTAATTGATGAACTTTCTTGAAGTATTACCACAAATGTTTTTTCTAAACAACCAAATTTTTCAAGAATATATGCACACATTTTCTACCCGACGTACTTCCTAAACATTAGTCTTTTAAAACCCTTATTTAGTTGTTTAACCTATTTTAATTAATCTTTTATATTGTATTGTTTTGTGTAAAACATTCCCTAAATTTGGCTTAATATCAGTTGAAAGTTAGATATTATACAGACCAATGTTGCCCCGTAAATATGAGCCAATTTCATTACAGCCAAAACTTCCTCGTATCGTGCTTTATTTTTAGTAGTTTCAAAACCAAATTTAATAGCTTGCTTTATTTCCTTCCCAAAATGAGTGATCAGTACAACTCATGTTCCATAAACACTCATGATCGGGGCTTCATCAATTTTTATAATCCACTATTTATTTTTGAACATATTCTCACCCAATTTTTCACTTTCATTATCCATCATATCTTGCTGGAATTCATTTATAAAATCTATAATTTCTTGTGTCTTTGATTTCCAATTTTGCTTTAAATTTTATATCATATTCACCCAACTCAATAAACCATCTTGTTAAATGACCCCAAAAATCATACTTTTGCAAAACATTATTCTCTGGAAATAAAGTCCGTACAATAATCATATAACTTTAAAAATATGAGCTGATATTCCTTACTGCTACTACTAGACTGAGAGCCAATTTTCTAAAATCCAAATACTTTGTTTCAACATCAACCAAACATTTTAGTCTTTGAATTATATTTTTTTCTTTAACAAAAACCAAACTTGCAACCATAATTGACACATATAAGTATAAAAATATTTCTTCCCCTTAACATGTTTGATTTAAATTAGTGTAATCAATACAAGCCCTTCACTAACCATTGTTTTTCTTAACAAGAACATGATTTGCTATCCAAGCTATATACTTTAATTTCATGAACTAACAAACCTGCAGAAGTGTTTCCACCTTTTTAACAATTTTCTCAATTTTTCCTTAAAAATATCTCATGTTTTTCCAAATCATACTGACTCTGTTATCCACAACTAAGGCATGAAAAATTATCGAATTAATTACCCATATTATATCATCTATCGATATGTAACAATATCCACTTTTGATTTTACACATTCAACCAAATTCTTTGAATTTTATACTTAAAGGCCCAATCAAAAATACTTTCCAAACATGAATTTCCTCACGGTCTCATCCAAGGGTTTAGTTATACGAATTACTCACCAATATCCTCTTCATCAAATCTCATTAAAAGTTTTATTAGATTCAGTATGTTCATTGTTTTGTGATAGGGTATGTGATTATTAAGCAATAAAGCTATTTAGAGATAAATCAATCGAATAACATTCCTTTGATACTCTTTTTGACTTCTTATGACTACTCTAGTATTCCTTCCAACAAAGTACTTCAAACATTGATAATAAGACGAAATAGTTACCTTCATTTGAGTAGCCAAGATTGACCTAGAATAGCATTATACGAACGCGATATGTCAACCACCATAAACAAAGTTCTTATTATATTCATTGTATTGTCACGTCCCACAATAATTGGAAGCTCAGCTTCTCCTACAAAGTTAGTTTGCCACCCAAGAAAACTAATTAAGTTAATTTATGTCTTCTTATACGGTATTACCCGATCATCTTATCATACCAGCTATAAAATATAACATTAACTGAAATACCAGTTTCAACCATTACTTTTCTCATGATTACACTACTAATTTCAACTATTACTAAAAATCATCTTCACGATGACAAAAATATACAAACTTGTTAAAATGTATTGTGGATTCATCAATAAGATGAACCTCAAGATCTTTTTTGTGTCACCATATTGAGTGATCAGACGTTGTTGCCAAAGTATCCCCTCCAAAACTAGTACTTATCATTTATTTTATCTTTTTCTGTGTTATTAGACTTGGACTTTCCTTAACTTCCTCTATGTTTACTCTTTCTACTTTACTAATGAACCCAACTAATTTAAAATTATCCCTTAAAATCTGAATTTCACCATTCAACTGAAAATAATATGTTGTAGCATGACGATAATCATCATGGTAAGCACAATAAAACTTTGATATCTTTCATTGTTTGAAGTTACCAGTCTTAATTGTTGCATTCAGAGAAGTAAACATTTTATTTGGATTTTCATAGTATGAATAAATAAGCATGTTTGTCACTTTGACCAACTCTCTTGGTCTTTGATCCTTAATACGTTTCTATCAGGCAAACCATTCTTTTGTACATAAGACTTATTTAACACGACCTTCTCCCTTCTAGTTTCTTTTTTACCTTGATAAACATCTAAAATAATCTCAACAACGTTTCCCACTGTTAAGGAAATAAAAAAATATTTGAGTAAGATCTAACCCAACCCTAACAAGACTCGTTAGGCCGAATCCTAGACATTCAGCCAAAATAATGGCTGACAATTGGCAAACACCTACTCGAGATACTGCCGAAGGTAATCAAAGCTTCGGCTTTTACTTTATTTCAAGAAAAAAGTAATCAAGAGATAACATTAAGTAAATTAATCGCACACCAAAATATATAACGTGGTTTGGACCATGGAGAAATCTTACATCCATTGGCAACATACATAATATATCTATAAAAGGTTACAAGAAGACTCTCAAACACTAAACACAAAATCACTTATTTGTTACAAAACTCTCTTATGGGTTTACAAAGAATTTGTGAATCTCATAATGCTTATTCAAGTGTTTATCTTCTACCTTACTACACTTTTAAACAAAACTTATGGTTCTTCTTTGTACCGTTTCTCGTCAATTGTCTCGTCTCGCCACATCCTTACCACACACTATACATCCTCTATTATGAACTTATGAAAAACCATAATTCTCCTAAATACACTCCAGATTAAATCAAATTAATCAACGACTGTAACAAAGTTCTAATAGGAGACCTAATAAATATAAAATCAAAATTAATAGGAAACCTAATTAATATAAAAAAAACTCATACATTTAATATAGGAATACAAAAATAGGAAACCTAGTTAAATATGAAACTTCCAGCAAATATAAGAAGGCCAATTGGATAAAAAAAACTAGAGCCCAAATCCATCATATCAACGTAACTTTTTATTGGCATCGATACACTGCTTCAGACCACTTCGATTCAAACTATCAGTATAAATATACAAAACAAACAATCTGAAACATTAAAACAGGTTTAGCTAGAAGCGAAAAAAAACAGATTCACGTACACTAAGGATTTCATATTGCAATGTAGGTTCAAAAGTACTCACACAACAACTAACCATAAAATACGGTACACAGATCATCCACATATATACGCCTTCAAATCCGATTTATGTTATCAAATCGATTCAGAAAAAACTAAAAAAAATCTTTTATAAATAAAAAAGAGAGAACAAATTCGTTTAGTGTGTGATGAATTTTTTTCACCAAATCAAAAATAAAACCGATACAGATAAAAAAAAGAGCTGAGTTTCAAATTAAATCTATAAAAATGAAAGAAAATAATCGAAAAAATATAAATAAATAAGAAATTAGATCCGTCAAAAGATAAATATATTTAATAAATAATAAATTAGTCAAAAATATTAAAAAGCATTTAAAATAAATTAAAAATTAAATAAATTAATAATAAATAATAATACTTAATTATTCAATGTCGCATTTACAATAGTTTAACTTTTAAATAATATATAAAGACTCTTCGGATTTTAAATACCTATTTGGTACGCACGCCAAAAAAAGTATTGCTAACTCTTTTCTTTTTGAATGGATAGCTCATGCAATTTGTGGAGTTTCTTTTGCGTATAAAATATGATTGCAATCGAACGGTTGGATGGGCTTTTATAGGAGTCGTTATCAATAAAGTTAGGGGATCTCGACCGTAAATATCGCTTGGCATATATAAATCGCTGGAATGGGCTGTTGGTTCCCCGATGAAAAAGAAAGATCTAAGAAACAGAAAAGAGTAGATATAACGAAGATACAAGATACGTATGAATCTAACTTTTTATTTGCATGTTAAAAATTCTAAAACGTTAAGATTCATTGTTCCTTTTATTTGCTATTCTGGTTTTATAAGTGAAGTAGAAGATAAACCTAGAGAAAATTTTGATATTCATGATTTTTTTTAAGTCGAAATTATTTTGTAAAAAATAAATTGAGTGGTTGAGTTATTTTTGTTTTAATGAAGTTTTTAACATTTTTTTATGAAAAATTAAGTATGTTATATGTGGATGTAAAAAAAATTTATAATTCGAACCGCGTTATATTTTTATTTTTGGTATGTTTTTCATTTTACTTTTCGTTTTTTTTGTTGATTTTTTTTGAAATGGTAAAGAGTTAAAAGTTTTGTTACTTCGTACAGCCTCTCGGCAGGTGGTCACTACATGTTGTCATTGTCTCTGCTGACTGTGGATAAGTCTCAACCAGACCAGACTTGTTGAATATTATGAATTTCGTCTTTGAAAGTGATATGGTGAGCGTGGAGATCTGTAACATTATTTGATGCTGGTGATAATTATAAGGTGGAAGAACAAAGATCGTTTCAGATCTTGAGTGTAAAGATTCAGTTCTCATCGGAAAATCAAACATAGTCATAGAAATAAGTTGCATGAAGTTCGATCTAGAGATAATGACTTTAATTGTTGAAGAATTAAGCTTAGATTTTTCTTTATACATATATAATTTTTTTGATGCCATTGATGAGAAATTTACAGATGAGATTGTTGTGAGTGTCAAAAACCCATAGTGCCCTAGTTGCCTGATTTTGAGGTTGATGATGCGTTACTTCGAAAGGTATCTGAAGAGTTTTTGGCCATAGGGATTCAGAGTAGGCTGAAATCCATTTACATGAAGAAATATTTGGCACATAAATTTTATCTCAAGAAGAAGTTGTATACGTTAGCTATGGATGATAATAAGGAGAACCAAACACATTTAGATGATTTTAATATAATCATTATTGATTTGAATGCGGTTAGTGTCAAAGTTAAAAACGAGGATCAAACGATTATACTTTTGAGTTCTTTACCAAAACTGTATGAGAATTATGTTGATACTATGATCTATAGCAAAGAGTCTCTCACAATGGCCGAAGTGAAGAGTTATTTGAACTTAAAGGATCTTCAAAGAAAGATGGTTCTAAAAAGTGACACCAAATATCTCAGACCGAGTGTAAGATGAGATGAATAGATTCAAATAATAATATTATTGGTAGTATGGTAAAATGTTGGTGCAAGAAGGAATGCCATATCAGTAGGAACCACCCCGAAATGAAGAAGGCAAACAAATATCTGAAGCACGAAGCTGGAGATGCTACAATGGTCACGAATGACTAAGAATACACTAATACTTTAATTTTTCTTGTATATACGATACCAAGTGGGTTCTCTATTCGAGAGCTTCATTCCATATGAATTCCACCAAACATTATTATGAAAACTTGAAAGTGTTTAAATGTGGTAAGGTTATATTGGGTAATAATTAGCTATATAAATTAAATGGAATGTGGATTATAAGATTCAATATATCCAGTATACCAAGAAAACGTTTTGAAAAATGTGAGGCATGTCCCTGAAATCAAAAGGATAATTTCGTCTATAAAAATGTTATATGAGGAAGGGTTTAAGTAAAATGGTGGAGTAACTAGACTTTTAGTTTTACAAGAATCACTAGCTGTTATAAAGGCTTGGTGAATTGATGGTATTTTAGTTCTTGAAGGGTCTGTAATGGAAGGTGCGTATAGCATTAGGAATGTTGAGATACGACTGAAGGCCTATGAGGGTTTACCGAAGTAGGTCGAGAATAAGTTCGAGAAATACCCAAAGAAATTTGGAACTAATAGTGGCTTTGAATTTGTTAATGGACCATTTAGTAGCTATTTTTATAAATTTGATATATCTAGGCGCATAATCTTTAGAAGTACTTCGAGAGATGGAATAGATGAGGAGATGAACTAGACCTTACTGAAGAGAGTATGAGGTATGCTTCTAACAACTGGATTCAGTAAAATATTTTGTAAAGGAACCGTTGGGACAGTTGGATCATAATAGGAACCCATTGACTTTCGTTACCAGAAAGATGTAAAATGATGTAGGTTGTTGTAATTGGTTCGTAGAAATGATAAGAATTTAACTATCAAGGGTGTATGTTATCAATAAAGTTGGAAGGAAATTGATCACAGGATTTAGCACTACGCATGTTACTACTGAAAATGAAGCTGTAATTAAGATAGAATTGAACATAAAGGTTAGGTACATGTTCGGACCCTCTAGAGAAAGTTCAACCATTGTAGGGAATCGGTCTTAAAAAAAATCTAATGGGTCAGATGTTTTAGATGTTCAAATTGAGGAGCAACAAGAAAACTTTGACACATGGTTGTCAAGCGTTGCTCGATCTAATCTCAATTTAGGTCAGGTGTACTACTGACCCCTTAGATGCAAGGGTTCATGAGGCTAATATGTTGGGGAAGATTAACATAACAGAGTTCGTTGACTGTATGAAATTTGATCAATCCGGAGGTGTAGGTGGGCTAATTATCTATGATGAGTAGTAGGAAATTGGGTAACAAGTTTTAGAGTCATTGTGAGCCTAGTGGGAGAATTTTTAAGTATATGTTCAAAGTGATTGAGGCAAGATCTCCGCAGAAAGGTGGAAGTTAATACTGAAGATGAAACTTAGTGTTGAAGTTGTAACTTAGTACCTAACATTGTAACTTATATTAGAAGGTTGTAACTTAGTACCGCGGATGTAACCAAATGCTAAAGTTGAAACTAAGTCCTGAATAGTGGAACTAATGGTTGAAGTTAGAACTAGGTGTTGAGGATGGACTAACTGTTGAGTTGGAATAAAGTGACTAGTGTGGTTAACCCGAACCTTAAGGGCCGAAACTTTGAGTTTGATGGACCTTAAGGATCTCAAACTTCCGAATCTCTAAAAGGCTAGAGCTCAACCAAAAATTTAGGTGTATAAAATTACGCTAGAACCTATGGGATGAGCATAGCCAAAGACAAGTGTATTGGTTATTGTTGGAATTGAAAGTACATGCTAATATTTTGCTGGACCCAAGGTTCATGAACACATTATCAAAGAAACTCGATAATATATTAATTTGGATATGCTTCTCTGTTCATAGAAGGAACTCGATCACTTGTATGAAATATTTTGAATTGGATGAAAGATATTTATTATTGAGTAAGATAATTAATTTGGAGTTTGCGTTTGAATGTAGACAAATAATAAATGGCGTATATATCAAGAAATGGTGCCACTACTCGAGAATTCGTACATGTAACAGGGTGGTAACAAACATTTAATTATTTGGCTGTGGTAAATGAATATTCTTCTGATTGCTAATGTTAGCCAGATGTATTATACTGTATATCCTTGAGTCTATATATAATGAGAGAGAATATTGAAGTTGGTGTTGCGTGAGAGAGAAATTTGTTTGTTTGTCCCATTTTACAAAGAGAAGTGAGGTAAAAGATAAAACACTGAGCTCCATAGTTTCTTTTATAAGTTGATGGTGCTTTGTAACAAAAGATGAATGGTTGAACTAGTTTCATTTTGATAGAGACTTCTTGTAACACTCTTCTACAAAATCTATGCTTATTTCTCACGGATGTAGGATTTTTTCCATCTTGTTAACTTTATTGTTTGAAAGGGTAAAGAACCGAATCTATGTTACTTTGTGCAACCTCTTGGCATGTGGTCACTAGTTGTTGCCATAGTCTCAGCTCGCTGTGGCTAAGTCTCGGGCATAGCCAATCTTATTAAATATTGTGACTTTACTTCTTAAAATATACATAACATCATATATCAAACAAGCTTATTGAATATGAAAATATTGATTTTTAAACGAATATTCATTAAAGTCAAACAAAATATTGTTTCAAGACAATTATTAATACATATCTTTGAATTTAACATTAAGCTTCATTAAATGAATATCAAGATCATGTTTCTTTTATAAATGGCGAACTCAAAATACGTAATATATAATACAAAATACTGACATTATTAGTTGTATATGATAGGCTACAAACAATAATCGATCTAAATACAGATTAAAAGGTTTATAATTATTGTATGTAAATTTTAGCTACGGTCAATGGTTTGTAGCATTAAAATATTCTTTTATTATATTAAGAAAGTGTCTCATCAATGATATCATAATCACACAAAATTATAATATAATTTAGTATTGATATCAATTTAGTAGAGTATTATCGACTTCTTAGTTTCAGTGGGAGTGGATTCATATTTAGCGTTACCATAAACTATTATAAGATGTTGTATGCAACCATAAAATTTATGGTAAATAAATTTAATGTAAATTTTTTAGGTGAGACGTCTTATGTGTTGAAAACCAAGATTCAACTGAAACATTTTAAATACTTTATTGATTATTGCAAAAGACATGCATTAAAAACATATAGTGTGGAGATTAATAAAATTGTATACTTTCTTGAGCTAATATGAGATAATTTGTCTCACTAAATATCTTGAAACTAATTTTAAAATTCAAGAGATACGAAATATTTGGTTTTTTGAAATACGATTGGTAACATGACTATCCACTTTATGTACAATTGTTCTTCTGACTTTAAAACGTATGATATAACCTATCATCTCCTCTAACTTACCAGATGTGGTGAATTGATCCCTTGTGCATGGGGTTGCTCTGGTATCGCAACATGACACATATTTTAGTGAAGTAAAAAGGGTAATTGGTCATTCGAATTCAAAAGTCATTTCTCTTAAAATATATCACATGAGATCAACTCTTTTTTTGTTACATTCTTATTTTTTGTTTGGAACAAATACAAATTATTTTTTATTAATGGTTTTGAATCGAATGTAACACTTAAGCTCAATCAAAAGAACTTATAATCGAATCAAATATTATACATAAATACCATCAAATATTATATATATCCTCTTGCGGAGGCCTTCATTGAGTGTTGGCACTTGGAAACCTTGTCATTCCATTTTTCTTTTGGTGAGATGACAGTGACACTAGAAAATGTCCATTCGATAAGGGGTCTTCCCATTACAGGTTTATGGTTTGATCTTAATGAGTATCATATCGATATTGAAAGATATATAATTATATCGTGATTGATTGGTATTCACACACAAATCTTAGTAACGAGATTGATAGTAAGGATAGAAGAATCAATATATTTGTTCATCTGACATGGTTGCGAGAGATTTTTATATGATATGCTTATTAAGATAGTGGTACCATGGATGCATGTATCACCATACCACCCAAGCTTACATTCTTTATGTCTTTGGCTGTTGCATATTTTACAAAACGATAAATAACATTATTTTCCTTGAATCTGTAAAATTTATGAAGCATCATAAATTATGGAGAGGTATAATTGGGGTTAGAAAATATTTTCCAACTTATAACATGCACTTGGTAAGATTTTGTTTCATGAACATAAGGGTTTTGCGGGTTAATCGAGATATTGGAAGCATGGATAATCAATCATTTTTACATGTTTAAACCTTTCACATAAAACCAGGTCTGTTATAACCTCACCATATTTTTTTTAAATTTTTATTGTTGAGCGTTCAGACTTAACCACAAACTCGAGATTATTATCGACATGTTATAGCTATTGTTTGAGAGACCGATGTAGTTAATATTACATTTGAAAGTTTTTATTTGATTTTGTAATGAATTAAAGTATGTTTGCATTTTTTTTATTGATTAGCATGTTAACTTCGTGGCGTATGTGCATCTACGAACAATTTTACTATTATGTGATGTAGCTTGAATATATATTATGTTGAGGTCGTTTCAAAATCGTTGTAGCTTATTATTTGCTTCAGATGGATCAACAGTTGGGTTATATACAAATATTACTATTCCCAGTATATAAGTTTTGCCTAAGGCTAGTAGAAGTTTTGGAGAAATGTTTTTTTGGAATAAAATGGTGTAGACTGATTGGAAGTCCCATACTATTGCCCATGATATTAAATGTCTTATATAAGAGGGTCGGTCAAAAAGTATGAACATATCTTACTCGATTTGGCTAAGACTAAGCTATGATATATATTGGTCAACCCACAATCACCAGGATCTGAGACATATGTTGGGGATAATTCTTCAGCGAGTATGTATGCGGCCAATAAAGATCATGGTTAGTATCAGATTCTTTAGTTTGAGCCATATTTTGAACATGGAGGATCTTCGATCTTCTTTATAAAAATGCATCCATCTTGCGTACAATCATATAGATTGAGTATGTTTTAGAATATTTTCATGACTTTGTTTTAGTTTCTTATTTTAACAATATTTTAGCATCATTTAATAATTGTTTTAGTTTCTGATTTTGACTATCTTTAGGATTTTGTTATTTCTTTATCGATAGATTTTGGTTATGATATTTTTGTTATAATTGTGTTTTAAAAGATATATTTTTTATTAAGAATATCTTATTTACCGTGCACTAATTCCAAGCCATTGTGAGTTCTTAAATTATTAATATATTTCTTGGACTAATTCATCACCTACTTTGGTAAACCCTCAAATGAATTGTAACGCATTAAACCATTCCTAATACTAATCTCACATTCCACTACAAAAACTTCAAGAACTAAAAACCCATTAGTTATATTAGTCTTCATAACAACTAATGAGTCTTGCAACACCCGTCATATTGACCAATATGCTTAAACCCTTCATCATCTTATACAAAACGTTTCATTTAATTTCAGAGACATAGCTAAAATATTTTATGAACTTTTCAATGGACAATTTGAACAGTATACTCCTCATTGCTTTCATATTATTGAGTTTACTATTCCCTAACATAACCTTAACACATTAAAATATTTGCAGGTCTTGAAATCAATTCTTGTTAGAAGTTATATGGAATCAAGTTCCAAAATTGAGAATCCACTTGTTACCGTACCTGCAAAATGAGACCATTTAATGCATCAATAAAAGTATAGTCATCTCATACCACTCAAGCATATCTAGTATCATGCTTCAAATAACTATATTCATTCTTCATGTGAGGAAAATTTCTACTGATATGACCCTCCTTATTACAACACCAAAATTTTGGGATGATACAATAAGTCTAAACTGGTCCGACCCGAGCATAAAACAAACCGAGTACGGGTATTAAACTTATGACTCTTAAGCATGCCAGATCAGGCTCGGGGTTATAATATAGAGCATTTGCTCAGCTCTACTCGACCATCTTAAGAGGATTGACCCACAGAACGAACGGGTAAGGCCCGAGTTTGAAAATACTACGCTCGAAACTGGCTAGGCTACATTCAGCTTCAAGTGCAATAAACGACCCCGGGCCAATCCGAACTCGACCCAAACCCAACCCATTGCCATCCCTACCAAACTTTTGTCCTATAACCAACAAATTTATTGTTTGAATTATTCCATCTAAGCTTATCACTCACACAGTCTGAGACCTTCAGAATCACTCTTCAAATTGTCTTCATTTAAATATTATTTGGGTTTGAGATACTCCTTACTTCAGCCATTTTGTGAGCCTTTTTTTCATATATCATAATGTCAACAAAGTCCTCATACACTTTCAGGAAAGAATCTAAGAGGATAATTGATTGATCTTGATTTTCAACCTTAACACCAACCACATTCAAATCAAGAATCAATCTATTAAAATCATCAAAGTGTTTCCATATATTATTATTATCATCAATTTCAAGTTATCACAAATGCCTCTTAATATACAATCTATTTTCCAAAGACTCTTTGAACACCACATGAAGTACCTCATCACCCAAAATCAAGATCAGAGAATTATTGGTATTAGACAACATTCCTACATCAATATCCTTTGTATATTTCCCATCACGGGAAGTATAAATTCCATATGTACTCAAACCTTAATTATCGAGAGATTAAAGATGTTATCTCTAATGAATTAACAAGGTCGAACTTCATAGGAACTCATCACTTTTTCCGGCAAGATCTGAATCTCTATATGAATAATTTGAAATTATATTTTCCCATCTATCTTGTGTTTATCACTAAAAATAAACATTTGTATACATCATTTGTTCGGGTGGAAGGATCAAAATATTTATCAGTATGGACTTTAGTCGAGACGCTGTCTCATTCAGTCAACACTTAATCAGTCAGTCGAGACTAAGCTTAGAGATGATGATAACATGTAAGAGCAACATGAAGTAACAAAGTTTTCAGCTCCTTACTATTTCAAACAAAAATGTTAATAAGAAATACAAAAAGTAAAATTAAAAACACAACATAAGATAGTTAACGTGGTTCAGATTGTAGAACAATCCTACATTCATAGGAAACAAACACAAATTATTTTTATACAAAAACGTTACAAGAGACCTTTTTCATAACATAACTAACACAACCACTCTTCTTTCAATTACAATGCGTATTGACTTATAAAAGACACTATAAATTTTTAGTGTTTCTCTCAGTATTTTATCTTATATCGTACTTTACTCTCTAAAACCAGACAAATAAAGACTTTATATATCTAAATATTTTGTTTCCAACCTCTTCAACAAATGACTTCATACATTTTCTCCATTATAGATTTCATAGTTTCAGTGGGAGTGGATTCATATTTAGCGTTATAGGTCGATAACATATTTTTTTACCATAAACTATTATACTATGTTGTATGCCACCATAAAATTTATGTTAAATAAATTCAATGTAATGTTTTTAGGTAAGATATCTTATGTGTTGAAAACCAAGATTAAACTGAAACATTTTCAATACTTTATTGATTATTGCAAAAGACGTTCATTAAAAACACATAGTATGGAGATTAATAAAATTGTATACTTTCTTGAGCTAATATGAGATAATTTGTCTCACTAAATATCTCGAAACTAATTTTAAAATTCAAGAGATACGAAATATTTGGTTTTGAAACACGATTGGTGCCATGACTATCCACTTTATGTACAATTGGTCTTCTGAGTTTAAAACGTATGATAGGGCATCTTCTCCCTTTTAACTTACCAGATGTGGAGAATTGATCCCTTGTGCATGGGGTTTCTCTGGTGTCACAACATGACACATATTTTAGTGAAGCAAAAAAAAGATAATTGGTCATTCGACTTCAAAAGTCATTTCTCCTAAAATATATCACATGACATCAACTCTTTTTTCTTGTTACATTCTTCTTCTTCTTTTGGAACGAATACAAATTATTTTTTATTAATGGTTTTTGAATCTAATTTAACACCTAAGCTCAATCAAAATAACTTATAATCGAATAAAATATTATACATAAATACCATTAAATATTATATATATCCTCTTTGCCGAGGCATTCATTGAGCGTTGGCATTTGGAAACCTCGTCATTCCATTTTTCTTTTGGTGAGATGACAATGACATTAGAAGATGTCCATTCGATTAGGGGTCTTCCCGTTATAGATTTATGGTTTGATCTTAATGAGCATCATATCGATATTGAAAGATACATGATTATATCGTGATTGATTGGTATTCATACAAAAAATCTTAGTAACGAGATTGATAGTAAAGATAGAAGAATCAATATATTTGTTCAAGATACTGGTACCATGGATGCATGTATCACCATACCACCAAGCTTATCTTCTTTATGTCTTTGGCTGTTGTATATTTTACAAAACGATAGATAACATTATTTTTCTCGAATTTTTAAAATTTATGAAGCATCATAAATTATGGAGATGTATAATTGGGGTTAAAAAATATTTTCCAACTTATAATCCATCCTATCAGGTCGGTTTGGGAAATTTTTTTAAAACCCATAGCTCATCCTATCAGGTCGGTTCAGACCGGATACTTATAATGTATCCGCGAATTAAAAAAAATTATCATCCCCACCGTCAACATTAAATACAAATTTTGGCGCTAATTATAACTATATATTTATACTTAACTTTTCGATATATTTTAATCCAACTCTGTCGCATGGCACCGGTGATCCTTCCCTTCTACTCCACACCCAACTGAAAAGGATGGTACTTGTGCCAAAAATACACCACATGTTTAATCACCGTACATCTTACTTTCTAGTATTATTTTTCAATTACATATTAAACGTGATTATATAACTTTTGCCTCTATAGATTATAATTTATAGCTATGAGATCCGGTTGGATTTTGATAGCATGGGTTTTACCTGGGCGGTTATCAGTTCGGTTTTGACAGAACCGATCGCTAAGCTTATCGGTTCGGACGGGATTGGACGACCGAATCGTTAAATTTTCGGTTCGAATGGGTCCGATTCGGTTCGGTTCAAATTCTGGTTTGGTCCGACTTTGGTTTGGTCCCATTTCGATTCGGTTTCGATTCGTTTCGTTATCAGTCCGGTTTTGGTCCGGTTCTGTCCACTTTAAAAATATTAAATTCAATTAAAATTTGAATTAATTTTTTTTTATCGAGGTAAATGATATAGATTCTAAAGTTTATAAGTTAATCTTTTGATTTTGTTAAAAAATTGATAATTAACTATTAATTTTGGTATTATAATTTATAAAAAAAATGATAATAATATATAATAGGTTTTAACGATTTTATTGGTCTGATTTCCTATCGGTTCTACCGATTTCCTATTGGTTCGATTCCGTATCGGTTTCATCGGTTCGATTCCGTATCGGTCCTATCGGTTTGGTTCCGAACCGGTTTTTTGTCTCGATTCCTTATCGATTTTTGGTTTTTAAAATGGAACCGCGAACCGAACCGTTCCGGTTCTCGGTCCGGTTCTTATCGATTCGGTCCCGATCTGGTTTTCGGTTCTGGAGAACCGTTGACAGCCCTAATTTTAGGGCGTCTAACGCAATAGTTTAGCGAACCACAAACTAAATTAGATGACAGATTCAAACAAAAAAATGTTTTCTAAAAATTGTCACGAGCATGCTTTATTCCACCAATTCGACTATTTTTTTGGAATTTGATTTTAATTCGGTGTGGTTTTATTAAACCCATTCCGATTATAAAAACATAAAAATTTTAATTTTATTTTTTAAAATAAATGATATAAAAAATCATATTTAAATAATAATATTTTTTATTTTGATTTGTTTCGATAATGTTGACAATATATACAGATCGGTTCTCACAATTTTATTGGTTTGATTTCGATTTTATCTTTTCGGTTCGATATCAGGTATAAATTTTACCAGTTTACTAATTCTATCGATCCAATTCGGAGTAAACTTTTTAGCGGTACGATATTTTTTTTTATCTACATTCGTTTTTAGAATTGAACCGCAAACAACGTCAAAGTTTGATCTGATTTTCGATCAATTCTTTACCCGTTCGATTCCACCACTATGTTTCGGGGTTCTAAAAACTATTAACAACTTAAATTATACAAGAGAAAGAAAAAAGTAGAAGACAAAATCACAAAACTAGTAAACCTCTAGGGACTCAAAATTAAGTCTCTTCACCTACACTTTAATAGTACAAACTGTAAAGCCAACGGCACACCCCAAAAGCTAGAGATAGAAATCAAAGGCATCAATCATTTCACTTCAAACTTCAAACCAAAAACAAAACCAAAAACAGAAGATTTGCTGTTCTTGAAGCTGTTAAATTCTAAAAGATGCAGACAATTGAGCCACAATCGTCTTCTAAACAGAACAAGAGACTCTTAGGACAGAACTCAGGTGGTAGTTTGAGTTTTAGTAGTCAAATGTCAAGAGAAGACGAAGAAATGTCCAGGTCTGCTTTGTCTTCGTTTAAAGCCAAAGAAGAACAGATCGAAAAGAGGAAAGTGGAAGTTAGAGACAGAGTTCAAGCTCAATTGAATCGGGTTCAACAAGAAACCAAGCGACTTACCATGATTCGCGAGGTATATTATTATTATTATTTATTATTTTGGTGTTGATCTATAAATTGAGTAGCTTTACTTCTTAATTTCGAATTAGGGTTTTTAATTGCATGCTATGTTTGTAAGATATTTATCAATTTGTTTTCTCGAAAAGATTAGAAAATATAGAGGATTGAGAGCTAGATTTTGGGGGTTTTGTAGTTTTGAATTTGTTTCGGATGATTTGGGTATGTTTTGCAAAATATCATCAAATAGAATGGAAATGTATTAAGTTGTAAATATTTTTGCGGTTTTGAATAGTAGTTAGTCCATTAATTTATCCCAGAAAAACGTGATATATAGTTTATAAAAAAAAAAGTGAGGTTTTAGTCTATTTTACTAAGTTTTGGATGAAATTAGTCCATATCGTGTTTATTAATCAGCTATTTTCATAACATACAATCAATCGACTATATATCACGAGAAATTAGTGGACTATCCATTTTTTTTTTAAATAAGCATGCGCGAGAGACTAATTTTGTTTCAAAACCAGACGAGTTTTAGTAAAAAAATCTATATGTTACGAAAATGGATAATCATGTGTATTGATTATCTATTTTCATAACGGACAATCAATCGACTATCCATTTTTTATAAAAATAAGCATGCGCGAGAGACTAATTTTGTCTGAAATTGATAAAACCAGACGATTTTTAGTAAAAAAACTATATGTCACGAAAATGGATAATCAATTGACTAGAACCAGACATTTTTCAGTCGTGAGACTATTTGTCCTGAAAATGGATAGTCAAAGACTAGAATTTAGTCGTTCTTTAATCGAGGGACTATTTGTCGCAATGACTAATTACGGTTCGAAACCTCGTCTTTACCAATTATAGTTTGTATTAGTACTAGTCTCTAACTAACACTAGGTCATACACATAACAGGAACTCGAAGTACTTACAGATCCGATGAGGAAAGAATGTGATTTGATCCGTAAGAAAATCGATTCGGTGAACAAAGAGTTGAAGCCATTAGGCAATGCTCTTCAGAAGAAGGTATAACATAATCGATTTTTTACTCAGTTTTCGTCCCTATATCACTAAATGTCTAATCTTCATATGAAATCTAATATATTCGAACTCATTCATGTCAAGTTTCAGCTAATGATTAGTCAAATTCCTAGATAAAAATATACAAAACAAAGTAGAGCGAAAACAAACATAGAAAACAGATCATGAAATTGCATTTCGCTCGTACTAGACTAACGAAAATTGCATTTTACGCGTGTTACGCTTGTAGCTCGATTCTACGGACTTGACGTTGGTGTTTTTTGTTCAACCTAGGAAAAAGAATATAAAGAAGCCCTTGGATCATTCAATGAGAAAAACAAAGAGAAAGTACAACTGATCACCAAACTAATGGAGGTAAGACCTAAACTAATGTTGTCTATTACAATTACTAATTTTGGTTAATGAACTTACTTCCGGTTCGTTGAATAGTTGGTGAGCGAAAGCGAAAGGTTGAGGATGAAGAAACTTGAAGAGCTAAGTAAGAATCTAGAGTTATTCAATCAGAAATAGAAGACTAGTGTTCTTAATCTGATTAGGGTTTGTGATGTAATCTAGATTCACCTATATGCTTATATATAGTTAACTGTTTTCAGGCTTGTGTAATAGTTTAAAATGTGTGTTTTATGTCTTTTGTTCATTAGTGATTTGTGGATAGAAAAGGGAACATCCCACGAACAACTTTGTAACTCATTTTTTTTTATGTTTAATGTATTCGGTTAAACTGTGTCGATGAATGAAGAAAATCTCGTTAGGCTTGAATGCCGGATCGGACAACGCCTCCGACGAAAGAAAATAGCATGTCCAGATTCAATTATGAATGATTATTTGAACTAACCCAGTAATGGTAGCCTATAATATGTTTATCGATGTTTTTGAAACTTTCTATAGATTTTGAAAATGTTAATATTTTATTTTACTTCAGCCTCAGCGTACATCAATTAAGATAAAAATTTATCAATTTTCAATACCCAAATATAGCTTGTTTGCGAGGATGTAGAATATATAAACTCCTTCGAAAGATATTTTTTATACATCCAGGTTTATGACATAAAATACAAGAGATAGAATAACCGTTGTTATCTAAGTGGCACAATCACAAATAGTTAGATAAAGAAGTCATATTTTATTGGATTAAACTTGTTAACTATAAGTTCAAAATGAACATGGAAAAATTGTGGTGGAAGATTTCATTTGGTGTGGAAAGCTATAATTTAGTGCAGAAGTTGTGATTTGGTGCCGTAACCTGTAATTTAGAGTTGCAGTCGGATGTCGAAGCAGAGATTAAGTGCCGGAAGTTGGAACTAAAGACTAAAATTGCTGTAATTTAGAGTTGCAGTCGGATGTCGAAGCAGAGATTAAGTGCCGGAAGTTGGAACTAAAGAGGGATGAAATTTGAGCTAAGTATTCGAAAGAATTTGAAAGCTAAGAAAACCATTTTTTTTTGTGTAAAGAGCTATTCGAACACATCCGAAATGTAGAAAAAAGTCTAATGAACTCTAAGAGTTCACGAAGGACTTTTTATTGTAAAAAGTATACTGAAACTTAAAAATTATTCGAACACTTACGAAGTGTATTGAGAAGTCTATTGTAACGTACGAGTTTGCAAGAGACTCTTTGCAATAAAAAGTTATTTTTTAGGTTTCCTATTTTAAGGATTAAGGTTTTATTATAACCATCGACTAATGAGATTTAATATGGAGTGTTCGTTGAAGAATTAGAGTTTTCTCTAATGCTACAAATACAAGAAGCATAGTACGTGGTGAAGTGTATGATGTGACGAAGCAACAACGGCAAGAATAAAGGAGAGTGGCTTGTTTTTTTTAATGAGTGTAGTGAGGTACAAGATAAACACTTGAATAAACATTATGAATTCATGATTTTTTTGTACATCTTGAAGACAGCTTTGTAACATAGTTGGATGATTGAGTGTTGAGTATTTGAGAGTCTTCTTGTAACCTCATATATATATATATATATATATTGAGTCTGTTACTGGTGGATGTAGGATTTCTTCACGACCTAGACCACGTTTTGTTATTTACATTATGTTCTTTCTTGTAAACCTTTTTCTTGAAATAAGGTAAGAGCCACAACTCTGATTAATTCCTACAGCAGCTTGGCAGGTTTCACCAATTTTAATCATTGTTTTGGCTGAGTTGCTAAGATTCGACTTAACGAGTCTTGTCGATTTCTCTAACAAGTTGTGTACTGAGTGTGGACATTTGAAATTAATATTTTGTGAAAAAGACAAAGTATAAGAACGAAAATCACGGATCTTGAGTACAGTCAAGCATAGTCATTATGATGGATTTGATGAAGTTTTACCTGGAGAAATTTTTAGGAGATAATGATCTTAATCTCTAGATAATTAAGGTTAAATAGTTCCTTGTAGAAATGGAAATACATGTAGCCATTAAAGATAAGGGTACAAATGAGATTCATGCCGAAGTTTTGTCCAATGCCCATAGCGTGTTGATCATAAGCCTCGGGGACGAGGTGCTTCGAGAGGTGTCTCAAATGTCTTCGCCTATGATAATTTAGAATAAGTTGGAAGCTATTTACATGAAGAAGTCTTTCACAAACAGGTTATATCTTGAGGATCACATTTACACGTTGCAAATTGATGGTAGTAAGAAAATCTAAAGACACTTAAACGATTTTAATGGAATCATTCTTAATTTGAATGTCGTTGGCGTCAAGTAAGAAGATGATGATCAAACATTTATTCTTTTGAACTCTTTGTCGGAAGTGTATAAGACTTTTGTTACACAATGCTATATTGCAAAAAGTCCCTCACGATGGCCTAAGTGAAAAGTTCCTTGAACTCGTAAGATCTTCAAGGAATATGATTATGAATGTTAACTCTAAGAGTATCAGACTGAGTGTGAGTGGAAGGTTTGGATGGATAACTTCAATAAAAAATGTGTTGGCTTTATAATTAAATGTTGTTGTTGCCAGAATGAGGGCCATATCAGCAGGAACTACCCCTAAAGAAAGAAGTCATATATTTATTCGAAGGCTGAAGCTCGAGATGTTGGGATGGTTTTAAAAGATTGTAAATATCTTGATGCTTTAGTAGTTTATTCTTAGAGGCACAATAACAAGTGGTTCTCGATTCCAGAGTGTCATTCTATATAACTTCCAACTAGCATTGGTTTGAAAACCTAGAAATTTTGACGGTGGTAAGGTGGTGTCGGAGAATGATGTGTGTTGTAATGTGAAGGGAATGAAGAGTACTATATTCAAACTGTTTACTGGACTGGAGAAAGCTTTAAAAATGTGAGGTACGTCCCTATAGTTAAACATAACTTTATGTCATAGGTATGTTAGATAATGAAAGGTTTGAGTATAAGGTTGAAGATCTAAAAGTATGGGTCTTGCAAGACTCATATGTTATTATAATTGGTTCATAGTATAAGGGAAGTCTAGTGTTGAGAATAGGTCTATTGGGATTTGGCTAGAGGCCTTTGAGGGATTGCTGAAGCAAATAGAGATAAAATCTAGGAAATACATGAAAAGGCTTAGGACTGATAATGATATAATATTTGTAAACATACCATTCACTAGCTATTATTCTAAACTTGGTATGTCTAGGCACATAATCTTGAGAAGTACTATGAAGTATAAAATAGTTGAGAAAATAAGACAAACCTTACTTGAAGTAAAGGTTATGGTTCTGAAAGTTGGACATAACAAGAGATTTAGTAAAGGAGTTGTTAGGATAAATATAGTCATCAACAAGAGCCATTGGAATTTCGGTCGTCATGGAGGTTTAATAGGTGCCGGAGGTGGAGCTAGAATTGAGATGGAGTTTGAACATAAGGGTAGAGATGAGGATGCATTTGCTAAATTTGTTTTGAATTTGGATTCAGGTTCAACCATTGCTAAGTTTGGGTCTTTACCTAAAGTTTGATGGGTCAAAGGTTTCAAATATTCAAACTATGGAGCAATAAGAAGACTTTGACAATGGGTTGTCAAGTGTTACTCGATGTGATATTGAGTTATGTCAAATGGATGTTACTTCTTCCTTCTTGGATGTAAAAAGCCAGAAGACTGGTCTGTTGGGAAGGATTGACTAAATAAAGTTCAAAGACTACATGAGTATTAATCACTCTAGGACTTCAAGTGGATAATGTATCTCTGCTGAGTAGTTAGAGCACCGGGGTAACATATATTGGTGTTACCCTAGGTGGAGAATTGTAAAGTATAAGCTCAAAATGATTGCGATAAGATCACTATCAAAGGCTTGACTTGGTGTTGAAGGTTATAACTTGATGTGGAAGTTGTAACTTAGTATTATATGCTATAACTTAGAGTTAAACCTAGATGTTAAAACTGAGACTAACTATCAAAATATTGAACTAAGGGTTGAAACTGGAACTACGTTCTGAAAATAGAATTAGGTGCTGAAGGCTGAAACTAGGTGTTGAAGGGTGGAACCAAGTGTTATAGTTAAAAAAATATGATTGTAGTAGTTCAGCCGGACCTTAAGGGCCGAAGGTGATTAAGCCAAAGACTTAAGGAGCTGGAACTGTTGACTCTCTATGTGACTGGATGTTTAACAAGACTTAGGTGTATAATAAGTCTATTGAAACCTAAGAGTTGAGCATAGTCAAAGAAATACCTGTGGTTTCTACTAGGATAAAGACCTTGGTCGATGGTGTATAGAGTGGGGCAATATTTTTGTTGATGACATGGTCCGAAATAGTTATCGATACCACTAATATAATATGTTTTATATCTGATAGGGTTGGACTTAGGTTCTTTATCGAACTAGGCTACTTATACTTGCTCAGTTTCCTAATTAATTAGGTTTCATATTTAATTTGTCCTTTTATATTAATTTAATTTCTTATTAATAAGATTTTTTATTAATTGAGAATTCAATGTAAAGTAGGTGTTCTATTAATTTGGATTTCCTATTTATGAGATTTCTTATTTTAAGGATTAAGTTTTTATTACACTCGTTACTTAATTTGTTTAATCTGGAGTATTTTTCTTGAAAAATTAGGGTTTCTCTAAGCCTATAAATTGAGGATGCATAACGTGTGGTGAAGGGTGTTATATGACAAAGTAACAATATCGGCGTAGATGATAGTGACTTCTCTTATTTTTGAGATAATTTTTATAACCAATTATATATATATATATATATAATGTATCTCTTACCCGTGGATTAGAATTTTGGTACGATCCGAACCATGTTAAATCTAGTTGCGTGTTTGATTTTTTATTATTATTATAACCTTTGTTCTAAAAATAAGGTAAAAAATGAAGCTCTGATTAACTCATGCAGCTTTTTGGTATCTGTTCACCAATTTCAGTCATTGCTTTGGCTGAGAGGCTAATTTTTGGTTTGACAAGTTTTGTTAGGTCTTGGTGGAATATTGTTTGCATAATATTGATTCTCTAACAACATTTATTTCGAACAAGCTTTATATCATTCTTCATGCTTTTGATTTCACGCCATTTTGAATGGTTATTTAAACCTATTTTATATATTTTAAAACGGAGATTTCGATACTGGAAAATTGAGATTTATAAATTTAGATTTGTGAATTGAGAATGGAGAATAAAGATCTGAGATTTGAAATAGGGATTAAAGATTTTATTAAAGGAGATGACGAGGTAGAAGATATTAAAAATATGATGTTTGAAGGTTATTTGGAGATTAAAAACAACTTGCGGCTTATTCACAAAGTCACACATCAACTTTTTCTTGGTAAATTCTTGATGTTTCTCGTTATACCATAAATATTAATATATATAATCGTTTTATATTATGTATTTATTCTACATCGTTATTATATTATTTTTTGTTAGTGTCTTTGTCTATATATAAATACTTTTCTATTCACTGCCATCTATGATTTTAATGACGCTCAAGATCTTACTCATCTTTAGAATGATTTAATAACCATCTCCAACCAAGACCAGGGCATCCCCTGGGTCTTCCTGGGGAATTTTAATGTCATCCGTCATCCAGAGGAGCGATTAGGCTCTTCTGAAAATTGGTCTTCAACAATTGATGACTTCAATAATTGTTGTTACCTCAGTGAGCTCAGTGATCTCTGATCCACTGGATTTCACTTCTCTTGGATTAATAAACAACCTACTCACCCCATCCTCTCCAAAATCGAACGTGTTTAAGTCAACCCTGACTGGGACGATCTCTTTCTATGTCTTTTGCGCAATTTGGTTTTCTTCGTTCCTCCGACCACACCACTGTCACTCTCAATATTGGGTTCCCCGTCAAAGATGTAAGAAACCATTCAAATTCTTTAGAATCTTCCTATCTCTTCCTCTGGTATGAGTCCTATCACTCATAAACTCAATCGTCTTCAGCATGAGCTTGCTTGCCTTAATCATATGGAGTTTATCGATATTAGTTGTAGGGTTTCTAATGCTCAAAAAATTATCTTTCAAGCTCAATCTAATCTCGCCCATGACCCCCTCAACCTTATCCTTATCACCAAAGAAGTTGAGGCTTCTACGACTTTCATCTTTCTTGGTCCTCCTGAAGAATCCTTCCTTAAGTAAAAATCTAGAGTAAACTGGATAAAGCTTGGTGATAAAAACACCAAATTTTCCACAACTGTATAAAAACTTGTATTTTTTGTAGCAAAATTATTTCTATCAGTAATGACCAGGGTATCACTGTTTCAACTCCCGCTAGTGTTTCTAAGGTCATTGTGAGTTACTTCGAGGACTCCCTTGGTACTAGGCATCTTGCAGGTTATCCAGGGTTGGAGAAATTTTCATCTCTTATTTCCTCTAATTCAACGATACTGACAAGGCCTCAATGATTCGTCAGATTACTAGCGAGGAGATTAAATCTGCCATTTTCAGTATTTATAGTAATAAATCGTCAGGTCCTGATGGTTTTAATTCCACTTGAAATATTGTTGGGCATGACATTTGTAATGGTGTCCTCGATTTTTTTCAAACCAGAATTCTCGATTCCTCTTGGAACTGTAATTCCATTGCTCTCATTCCCAAAAAAGATTCCCCTTCTGTAGCTGCAGATTTTAGACCTAATGCTCTGTGTAATATTGTTTACAAGACCATCTCTAAAATCTTAGTTAATAGAATTAAGGATTCCTTCCCCTATAGAATTGATAACTCTCAATCGGCTTTCATCTCGGGTAGGAACATCTCGGATAACATCTTTCTTTCACAAGAACTTCTAAGAGGCTATTATACTAATTGTACAGGAAAGGGAGTATCCCTTAAAATTTATCTTATGAAAGCTTTTGATAATGTTCGTTGGCATCTCATCATTGACATTCTTGTGGCAATGAACTTCCCAGAAAAGATGATCACTTGGATCATCAAATGTATCTCCTCCCCCTCTTAATCCATCAATATTAATCGAGATCCTTACGGTTACTTCAAAGGTAGAAAGGGTCTCAGGAAAGGGGACCCGCTTTCTCCTTTTCTCTTTATCCTTATCATGAAAGTCCTTCCCGGTACCCTCAAACAGAAGAGTAATGACAAGAACTTCCGGTTTCATTGGAAGTGCCATAATCTCAAAATTTCAAATCTCTGCTTTGTAGACGATCTTATGATTTTTTGCCATGGTGGTTTCAACTCCCTTCTGCTCATCAAAGAGGCTCTGGATGATTTCTACTCCCTTTTTGGTAAAAAAATCAACCCTTCTGAAAGTCATATGTTTATGTCGGGTAGCAATAATCCTCTTTGCACTGAGCTCTTGTCTATTATGGGTTATTTGGAAGGTTCTCTCCCAATCAAATATTTAGGAGTCCCTCTTCTTACTAGTCGTCTTACCCATACATATTGTCGTCCTTTTCTTCATAAAATTACCACTAGGATCAATTCTTCGATCTCAAAGCATCTGTCATATGCGGGTAGACTCCAACTTATCAAATATGTCGTATTTGTTGGTCAAGTTTGTTGGTCCTCCATCTTTATTCTCCCCTCTGCGACAGAACCTTCTTCGTTTCCTTTGGTCAGGTTCCGCCATGAAAATCCATGGGGTCAAAGTGGCCTGGTCTAATATCACCTCTCCCAAAAAAGAGGGCGGACTTGGGATCCTGGATCTAAAAATTTAGAATCAGGCGGCTATCCTTAAGCATCTATGGTCTATTATTAGTAATAAAAATCACTCTATCTTGTGTGATTGGATAAAATTATAAAAAATCAAAAATAATAATTTTTGGGATCTTTGTATTGGTTCATCTCCTTCTTGGATTTGGAAGAAAATTCTTCGTCTTCGCCCGTTGGCTAGTAATTTGTACAGGGTGGCTATTGACAATGGGTCGAGTACTTCCTTCTGGTATGAACCATGACTCCTCTCTACCTCACTAGCTTCACACTATGGTACAAATATCATCAAGGATTCTTGGCTCGGGAAAAACCTCAAGGTATCGGACAACCAACGCGACGGTCATTGAAATTGGCCTCCGAACATCAAATCGGCTAGAGCTAGAAGTTGTTCTAATCTTCTGGAGATCAACAGCCTCACAATCAAGGATATCTATAATGTTATTCGTATGATGTTCCTTTTTGGATTGCGAAGTCTGGCTGCAACAACTTCACAATCAAGGATATCTATAATGTTATTCGTACGCCTGCCTCTGTTGTGGATGGGCCGGGTTAGTATGGAATATATTCAATATTCCTCGTCACTCATTTATCTTATGGCTCGCTATCCTGGGAAAACTTTCTACCAGAGATACGCTTCTCAGTTGGGGTTTCAATACCCCACCTGATTATGCCTTATGCAACTCTGCTTCTGAAACTATTGTTCATCTCCACTTTTACTGTAGTTTCACTCAAAGTCTTTGGACCTTTGCTAGTTCTAAACTAGGTTTCCCTTTTACCGCTTTGTGCTGGCAGTCTTGGGTCTGTAAGGCATCAAATTGGTTTCACTCTCAAAACCGACACATTTGGCGCTCTTGCTTAGACACGGTTATTTATCACATTTGGAATGAGAGGAACTCAAGAATTTTTGGTTCCCCTCCGGCCAATGCCTCTCTGGTTTCTCACTGAATATTCTCCGATCTTCGGTTCAAATTCCACAGCACCAAGATTTGCTTTCCAATGTAACTTCTCTTAATTTTATATTATTTATTTGCTTTTCTACTTTATTTGTAGGTCTGCTTCTCTCTGGTCTCGTCCTTTTCCTTCCATTACTTTGGACTTTTATGGAGTTACCATCTGTCGGTTCGATTGGCCATTGTTACATTGTCGTAGTTGTTCTATTTTATCTCTCCTCTCTGTCATTCCTACTATGTTTGATTTAATGGTCCTGTCTTTCGACCTTTTTATGTCGATTGTACCTCCTCGAGGTATGCCCTAAGTACTTGTATGAACATATTTTATTCTATATAATGTTTTTTCGCACAAAAAAAGGTAATTTAATTCAATAACAAAACATCTTTGATTTCTAAAAAAAATACCAATATTACATGACATGAATTCAATTAAAAAATTATTTAAAAACATTATATAACTTTTAAATATTAAAATTATTATTTTTATTAATATTTTAGAATTTTTATTTTTCGTTATTGTCACCGTCGTTGTTTTTCAAAAATTAATCTATATGCTCTGGCTAAATTAGGGCCCTTTTGGATAAGCAACCCAAATTTTATTCATACTCACACAGATTTTAAGTAACCCCATCTCTATACCCAAAACATCCCTTCACTTTTACTAACTCTTAACCCTAAACACTAACCATCCCCAACACAAAAACAAATCTAAACCAACCCCAAGTTTCCCTCTCATTTCTCTCCTTCTACAAACCTCCAAAATCAACCCTAAAATCGAACTTCAACAACTCCAACAGATTCATACTCACTGAACAACAAAAATTGGAAAAAGAAAAGAGTCAGTTTCTACTTTTAAATCTTGTTTTTGTTATATTTAGTTTTTCTATATTTTTTAAGATTTTGAATTACATTGGTTGTTTGAATAGGCAAAGCATGTGTATTTAGGTGTTTGTAGTTGTATGTTGATGCTATGAGTGTTCAATTGTGACTGATTTGGTTTATGATAGATTTAGAGTTTCGGTTTGAGGTCGTTCAATGGAGTTTTGGGTCTGTTCGTGTTCCCCGCCGGGTGAGAACAGGTCAAACCAGCGGGGAGAGTTTTTTTCCAGATATATCTTCATCCCCACCGGGTGGAAATGGGTTGACCCAGCGGGGTAGCCAACCTGGAGATGACAGTGTTCGTGAGCCCCGCCGGGTGTGGATGGATTGACCCGAAGGGGTTGAAATTGAATTTATAAATTAAATGTAAACCCCCGTCGGGTCAAAATTATTCAACGAGTGGGGTGTAAATTAATTATTAAATAATATTAAATCCCCGCCGGTTGAAAAATATTCAATCGACGGGGACCTAGTACTTTTTCACTGCATTACTAACTTTTTCAATTTTTTCTCTTCCCGCAGGCACGAAGCACCTACACCGGATAAAGAGAAGGCGAAGAAAATTGCAAGGCGTGAACGGGAAGAAGTCCCTCTGCCCAGAAAGGGTGAAGCTAGTGGTCGGTCAAAGTGTGATCGGCCCGAACGTGGGGATCAGAGGCCAGACGGAACGCTCCTTGGGGCATAGAAAATATGATATCACAAGGGAGCGCAGAGTACAACCTTATCCTCCACGAGAGGTCCCTAGTCAACGGCATGCGCTTATTGACGAGAAGGAGACAGAAGAGGAAATGGAAGTCCCCATGCCACCACCTCGAAGAGAGGTCCGTGCGGAAGGACGTCCAACTGATCCGGAACGATGGAAAAACCAATTTCTATACTAAAATAATATCCTTCTATTCCCGGACTATGCGCAACATGAGGCGTACTATACATTTATGGACGACGTAAGTTCGAATTCCGGACTTAATTATATGTTTTATTACTTAAACTGTTTTGTTAACATTATATCTATGTTTGATTTTTTTTTGTAGTCGTGATCTCGTATCACGGTCCAGTCGAAGTACAGTCTGCTCGGTCAGTGGGACCTTAGCAAACAATTGAGGGTGAAAGCTTTGTTGGAAGAGACATTATTCTGGCCACTGATGCGCCATCTACCTAAGTTCAACAACCATGTATAGTTGGCTGGGGTGTTCATTGAGAGGTGGCACCAAGAGACGAACACCTTCCAGTTTTCATTCGAGGAGATGACCATGACGCTAGATGATGTGTATGTGATTACTGGCCTCCCGGTCAAGGGGAGAATTATGGATGTCTTTAGGCCACAGTCGATAGATGCAACATATGCACGCTATGCAGACTTGTTGGGTGTTTCGGCAGATGTTGTGCGGGAGGATATAGAGGTGCATGACGGGAGTGGATTCGGCCTCCGATGGCTAAGGATGAATTTTTCCGCGGAGGAGTATTTGGAATGGAGATGAAGAAGGCAGCTGTTAGGCATACATCATGTTCTTCCTAAGGTGTACCATCTTCACCAACACGAGCCAGAAGAACATCCAGTGCGATTTTCTCCATCACCTTGAGGATTTGGTCGAAGCTTGGTGAGTACGCATGGGGTACTTGTGAACTTTTTTGGTTGTACAAGAGCTTGAGAGGCATTTCAAAGCACTCATTGAAGAGCTTGATTGGGTTTTCGGCCTTGATGAGTGTTGGGTCTATAACCATTTTCCTATCTTCCGGGCGGTGATGAATAACGGTTACAGCCTGACCGATCTAAAAATGCTGGCGTGGTTACCCAAAAGGGTCCTGGGATCACTAGCTTGCGGGAAGCCGTACTACCGTGACATCCTCGCGACGCAAGGAGAGACAGATGTAAGTTAGCTAGTTTACGTTTATTAATATTTGTCTATTATATCTATGATTGTATGAGTAATTGCTTGTTTGTAGGTGATTTTCCGACCTTACGAGGATGTCCATGAAGTGTGAGCGGAGCAGGAAATAGGTTTTTATCGAAACCTTATTCGCCTTATGCTGGTTAGCGAGGCATATCACCCGGACTGAATGATGCGCCAGTTTGGTTGGATCCAAGAGAAGCCGATGGACCCCTTTGTGACTAGAACCGGTCTCTTAAGAGGAGACCATCTTCGTTATTCGATGCATGGTAGACATTAGACGAAATAGAGGGAGAACCTGTACGTGATTGATAGGTACTCGAGGCCCTTGGAAGGGATTAATCACACATCATTCCCTCAGTACAAGGAATTCGTGAAGAGGTATAGTTGGTTTAACATCACGCCTCAGATTCTTACCGAGAGCTCCGCGGTTGATGTGGTGAACACGATTAATCGTGTTCGGCCTTTAGACGATTCCACTGAAGAGCTCGTGTCGTTTGTAAGGAAGGTGCTGGAGATCACTAGTCCTTGGCATTTGATTATGCTAGTCGCATTCTTCATATATATGTTGTTTTAGATGATGATACTATGTGTTTCGGATTATGTTTTGGATTACAGATTGATCACTAAATCGTTTAATATATGTGTGTTTTATTTCGCTGAGTTTGTTGTTTGTTCTTTAGTATAATTATTAGTTCCATCATTCAATCTGATATCATTTCGTACGCATAATCTAAACATGTCACCAACACGTGCACAACATTCTAAAGGAAACACCATCACCCGGCGATGGATGATTTTTCAACCGCCGGTTGACAACTTCCCCGGCGGGTCACAATTATCAACCTGATGGTTGACAATTGTTGACCCGCCGGGGAACTTGTCAACCGTCGGGTGACAATAGTTCACCCGACGAGAACCTAGACTAAATGTCAATACAATAATGTTGGGAAATACTTGGTGTTCCACCGGCGGTATCAAAGTTCACCACCGCCGGGGATGTTTTAACCCTGGCGGGGTACTATCCCAACCGCCGGTTGAAAATTCGTACCCCGACGGTTGTTAGATTTCATAGGTAAGTTGGCCACACCTTTGGAATGGTCAAGTATCTCGGCGGTATGAAAATTTATTACCATCAGTGTAGTTTTACCCCCGCTAGGGTAGTATTTCAACCGCCGGATGAAAATACTTAAACCGGCGGGTTGGATATAGCAATTTTAATATTTTTGGGTAATTGTTTTTAATTTGTCTACCGTATTGTTTTAATTTTAATTTTAATCTTAAATCTAAAACTAAAAAATTTAATTTAGTGATGCATTTAATAATGTTAGCATACTTAAATGCATAATTAATGTTAATTAAATTAAATGCATCATTAATGTTAGTAAATTTTAAATGCATCTTTTGGTCTGATGTTAGTAACTTTGGTGGTTTGGGGCTCTTGTATGATACTTTATGCTTCCATTTGAATGCCTTTTTTTGTCTCTTGTTATAGTTCAAACAACATGAATACGTTAAACTCAAGCATAAACTGAAACATAAACGTAAACATAAACTCAAGCATAAAATCGAACATAAACACGAACACAAACTCAAACATAAACTAAAACACAAACTCAAACAAACTAAAACACAAACTGAAACATAAACTGAAACATGAACTGAAACATGAACTCAAACAAACTGAAACAAAAACCCAAACATAAACTGAAACATGAACTCAAACAAACTGAAACACAAACTCAAACTTAAACTGAAACATGAACTCAAACAAACTGAAATACAAACTGAAACATAATTTATCTATCAGGTCAGTTCTATTTCATCAACACCCTTTCTTATTTTGTAATCTGGTAGTCACACATTTCCTCTACCTGGATGTCAATAATGTCCTAACGGACTTGATCCAACTGCTCCTCTGTTAGAGAATCTGTGACCTGGCAGTTGAACCGGTTACACGCAACACGACGTTCTAAGTCGTTGAGGTCAGAAACTAGATGTACACGGAATCTGACTAGGACTGGCCACCTAAATTTCACCTCATCTACACGCCTTAAAATTCTAGGCGGCTGGACAACATCCCTGCTGTATAGGTAATACATCTGGCATAGCATTGCCTCCCAGTATTGTTTACCCCAGTCTTCCTGGTTCGTGTTACCAACTTCGATTGATGATTTCATCAGATATTCATCTTCTAACTCAGTCCATAGACACATTTTTACTTAATTTATCAACTAGTTTACCCTTTAATATGGATACAATATTTATTTATAGATAACTTTGTTTTCAAAAAAACGTAATCCAGTTAGACCAATCAAAACGTGACACATATAAAGTAATGAGGATGAAAGATAAGGATAGGGGCAAATGCCTAAATTACTCAGTGTAGTTGCAATAATAATTCTAGCCGGCATAATAACTCCCACCAACACAATAACTCCCACCAACTCTCATTAACTAAAAAACTCCCGCCAAAATCTTTAACAAAAAACTTCCCACCAACATAATAGCTTCCGTCAATTATCATTAACAAAAAAGCTCCCGCCAACATAATAACTCCCGCCAAGAGTAACTAGACTATATAAACATGACATGAAATCCAGCCTGAGAAAATAGAAACCAAGCATCTACTTAAAAAAACAACGACTTTAACAGTTGGAGTTTACGGCTGATGAAGACTACCATACGCTTAAGGCAGTGAGGATTGCCCTCCGAGAGATGGGGGAAGATAGTAGCGATGCGTTCTTTGACCGTATCCTATGTATGATGTATTTTAACTATGGATGTTTAGGAACAGGAGGTCTTGTTGTGCGAAATCGTGACGAAATCAGACGCAAGTACCTCTTCGTCCAACCACTCACGCATTTGCTTTTTATGCCGGCTAGAATTAAGAAAGAAGCACCTTTGATCTGGAACATGACGATAGTATACTACATCAGTAGGGATATGGTGGCGTATCCAGAGGATATGATTGCAAAAAGGAATGAGGGAGACGATTCAGATGATAATATGGGATACGATTTCGACGACTGAGCATTTAACTATTTCTTTGATTGTGCCTTTGATTTGTTATGTTTCGAGTAGTCTATGTTTCAACTATGTTACTCCTGCACGTGTGTTATTTTAGATTAAGATTCCCCTTAACTGTTGTTTCAACTACATCTGTTATGCATCGTTAATTTAATCTTCCCGCATAGTTAATTAAATTAAATGCATCGGTCATGGGGACAGATGGAACTATCCGTCCCAATGAACCTGAGTATATGTTATGTTAACTCATGGTTATCTTATCTATCTTTCAATTGAAGTTATTTGCTTATATATTTCTAATTATGCAATGCTTTTGATTAAAGTGTAATATTTTAATGCAATCGAAAAATTAAGAAGTTAAAGTATTAATGTTTTTAAGATAAACATCCACAAAAAAAACATCCAAAGTGTACATTCATTACAATCACATAGTCATCAAGCAAAAGCGGATAAATCTGTTACATCGGGGCAACCATTTTTTAGTTCTTCGTATCTTTTGTAACAAGAGACAATTGGCACTGCCCAACCTTATGCTTCCGGTGAAGGCAACTTTAAGCAACAAGAATGTATCCTTGTGCATGGGGCCTCCGCCCTAATCCCAAGCTACAAAATGAAACGCCGATAAAATAAATGTCTTAATATTCAAACTAATCTTTAAGGTAAAAAATAATTACATTCACGAAATGGTTGGAGTTGACCCAACCCAATCAGATCTCCAACCGGTTTGGCATCTGAGGCGGAGCACCTCTTAGCGGAAGAAAAGTGAAGCTGACATCCATATTTTGGTACTGTCCAACAAAATGGAGTACCCAGTTAAAAGCAGATGCACTTGCCACTCCCATGTCGGGTATGGACATCCAATGGTCTTTAGTACCCACGTTACTAGAGCACTTCACACACTCCGCAACATCAATCAGTTCCTCCATGCTTGTAAATATCTTAACATACACGGATGCATAATCCATTATCTCATTGTAAAGGGTATCCTTTATCAACATCCACCCATCTTGTTGCCTGTTTAAGGCAAACATTATCAAGCGGTACCCGCAATGGCCATCAGATTTAATGCCGCTAATGGACTCTACAAATGGTCTGAAGTAGATGGGAAATTGTTTTAAGTATCCTTTGGGGTCTACAAAACTTGTCTTTCCCGGCAGCATAGATCTTGACCTACAACCCACCGTTCCACTACAAAGCATCGTTTCACTTGCTTGCGTTGGAATTACGCTACCTTTCTTACGAGCGGTGGTGCTTTCGGAACCAAATTTCGTCCCCGACATTTGTTTCCATTTACTTGACGTTACGGGAGGAGCTTTGAACTCTGCAGCAAATGATGGAGGACTTCCATTTTCCGATTCAAGCACATACTCGTGCACACTTTTGTCATGTTTAGTGGATGTATCATCAACGAAAATAAACAACTTGCGTTTGTTAGGTGGACGACCACGCGCTTTTTGCTTCACAAATGGCTCCAAAATGGTAGTTGTTTCGGGATGGACGACGGTAAACCATTTTTTATAAGTGTGCTCTATTCGTGCTTCGTCATTGGATTCCATGACATCGCTAACTAGTTTGTCAAGCTTGGCTTTTAGTTTCAAAATCGTCGTGAGGTTGGTACGGACTATAATGTCCAACCTCTTACAATATTCGTTAAATAACTCTAGAGGCACCTCTAAGCCTTTTGCAGCAAACTTGTAGATTTCATGTGCGCAAGGGATACCGTGCGTAGTTCGCATTGAACAACTGCAGGGCATGCAGGCCGTGATTATCATGTTGCGAGCACAATCTACTTCTCCGGACAAAAGTTCCAACGCATAGTGTGAGACGTTGCTTTTTAGTTGGCCGTACACAATGTTTGTGAATTTGTGTAGGGCTAACAAGTGGTTCTTTTCCAATGAACCATTTATGTCCCCGTGCTGCAATTTCATCAAAATATTCAACTTCAACCAAAAAGATTCAAAGTTACTTTTGCTCGTACCGATGAAACGTTTGAGGCTCGAATGAGAGCTCTCCACGCGGTTTGTGGTTTGGTTACCAAAATGCATCCACTTGTTGGTTCTCCACGTCACAAACTTGTCACCGTAAGACCCTAACCAACTTTTGGTATACTCAATTACGGATACTCTTTGAAGTCACGATGCAATTCGGCTCGATAGTTGTTGAATGCTACTTCTGTTTCCGCCAACATAATTTGATTTCACACTTTCAAGAAGGCGTTGGACCCTTTCTTCTCCTTTATGATTTTTTTCGTTTTCCCTAGGACTTTCATGTTGATATGCCATCGACACAACATGTGTGTTGCATTGAGGAACACATCCTCCACCGCCTTTTCAAGCGCCAAGTCTCTATCCGTCAAAACGATGGATGGTAATTCCATGGAGTGAGTTACCATCAACGAATGTAAGCACCCTAATACCCATTTGTAGCTCTCGAATTTTTCTCCCGAGATAAACGCAAATCTGATGTAGAAAGGTTTACCCGTACAAGTGGCTCCGACAACCTCGTAAAATGGCATCCCGTATTTGATCACCTTGTACGTGTTATCAATTTCAATAACGTTCGGAAAGGTGCGTAACAAATCCAAACTAACCGGGTGCGCGAAGAAAATCTCTCCTATGACATTGCTTCTATCTTCGGACTTTCTATGGAATTCGTAGTAGTTTAACCGCTTTAGTTCACCCAACAAGTATTGGAATTGCGACCGACCGCCTTTCTCGAGCTTGCGGTGTTTTAGTTGAGCATTGTAGACGGTGCGCATTGAAGAAGAATTCTTAGGGTTCAATTTCTTCACCCCACCGAGAATGTCCCGAGGACCGGATCCCATTTTCATAGAACTAATTACGAAATCCATTTATTCTTTGTTCAATCGTCCCAAGTACAAATGACCTTCTTTGTACGATGTAGTATCGTGATTGTGAACGCCGCATTCGACCTCTAAACCCCACAAATCATCACCCAACTTCTTTCCTTTAAGGGTGAAAGGGCATCCCTAATTTTTCGTGTCGGTAGACTTCCTCTTTAGATACTTCGGATCTACCAATTTTATGTAAACTCCAGATCTTTCACGCACAAACTCAATTCTCGGAGTTTTTCGATCAAGTCTATCTAATCGTCGTAATATTACCACAAACTCGTTATCAGTTGCAGTTTACTTAACCCATTCAATCAACTCCACTTGAGATTTGGTGTCAAACAAGTAGCTATAATCGATCGAGCAAGGCACTGGCATTTCCTCCTCCTTCACCATGCACGGACTATACAAATTATTGTTTAACTCTTCCTCTTTTAATTCTTCATTCTTTAACTCTTCAGCCTTTAACTCTTCATCCTACATAAAAAACCGTAGATTATGTTAGCTTGGCACAAAACAAAATTTCCGACTCACCCCGCCGGTTGAAAAAACTCCTACCGTCGGGGACCTTTTCAACCACCGGGAAGTTGTCAACCGCCGGTTGATAATTGTTCAGCCGGCGGTTATGCCCTACTCACCCGGCGATTAAATATATTTACATCGGCGGTGTTATTCTACCCCGACGGTTGAAAATACTAGAACCGACGGAGACATTGTCAACCGCCGGCTGAAAATAGAACAGCCGACGGGGGTGGAGCACAACTTACTACTATATGTATGAATAAAACCAAGGGGTATCAACCGCCGGTATAGCAGTTCAGCCCCGACTGTTTACTTCTATTTTAACCGGCGGGTGAGAGTCGATTACACCGCCGGTCGGACATAACCACCCCCGGCGGTGGACCTTTATCAAACAATATGAATGATCTTCTTCCCCGCCGGTTGATGAGAGTTCCATCGGCGGGGTAGTTCGGGTCCAACTTTCTAAAATTAGATAAACTACCAAAAATGAAACTTTTTTCGAAAGATTGGTTAGAACAACTACCATGAATTCCACGCACATTAGCAAACTTCTCACGCTATAAATCCATTCTTCAATGGTTTTGGATTTTTTTAACAAATTTGTTGATTTTTGGAGGTTTGAGAGTTTATGGAGTTTATTTGTGATTTTTGGAGTTTTAAATTTTTTTTGAGTTTTTGAATTTTTTGTTAAGTGTTGAGTATAAGAGGGTTGTTGGGAGGAATAATTTTGTGTTTTTTTTTTATATTTGGTTAACTATACCCACAATTCACTACAAACTAAAATTTAAGATTTTTGGTCAAAAGACAAAACCATCTTTAACTATATATTAAAAAACATTATCTACGATTTGGAAATGGTTAACAAAATTTGGACCCCAATCTAACCAAACCCTAATCTATATCACATATCACATTAAGTTTTGATTAAACTTAATTTTTATCGTGAGCTTCAATTTTTTCTATCGTAAGTTTAATTTTTAAGTTTAATTTTGACTAGATTTAAAAGAATTGAAATCAATCAAACCTTATTAAATATTATATAATATTTATAATACGATAATTACAATATTTTCCGTATTTTATGAGTAATTAAATTATTTGATAAATATTTAATTTATAAAAATAGGCCCCTTTTATCCGAGTACGTGAATAATGTTCCAATATATAATTAGATTCCCATTAAATTTTTGTCATTACAGTTTCAGATTTAAAAAAATTCAAGATCTACATATATTGTTTATAATTATAAACAACACTTTCATCCATTATTAAGGTGTCTTTCACAAACTATTTTATGTTTTCATTATTTTTCATTTTCTCACCTTTCTTATTAGTTCTCAAACCATTCCTTTCATATTTATTTTTTTACTATTGATGACATATTTAATTTTTTTTATTAGCTCTCAAACCATTCCTTTTGTAGTTATTTTTTTCACTACTGAGGACATGTTCAATTTTTGCTTCCCAAAACTTCAGCTCTCAACCAACCACTTCGGCCACCAAATTTTGGTGGACGACAACAATACATAAATAAACTATCAATTTGGTTTTTCTTGTAAAGAACGAGTTCGTTAAAAATATTTCAGATCAAAACACCACATCCAAAATTATATGTGTTTTTTAAGCAAGAAACGATCCAGTTTCGGTAGGAGAAGAACCTATTATCCATACCATTAACATATAATAGTGGTTAAACGAACTACGATACTTTTACCTATAACAACTTATAATCCTCACTTTGGTCGCAAAACTGCGCCCTAAGCATCGACAGAGATTGTGCTATATCATCCATCACATAAGCAGTCTCAACGTTATTAAAGAGAGATGACAATACTATCTCCATGATCAAGCACCATTATCGGCCTTACCTTGGACATAATCATATGTCATATCTATCTCATATCGAGAATTCAGGGGAAATAGAGTCTAAAAGCTTCCCAACACATATGCTACTTAATAGTTGAAAGTAAATTTAACGATTATATACGCTTTTTTTTTATTTCCAACAGATACGGTAAAAGACTATCTATATTTATTAGCGTAAATTATGCTAGGTATATTTGTCGTAGCAGTTACACAATAGGTAAGACTTATTTGTTATTTTCCTTATTTTTCTCCCGTTATTTTAGGGATTAGTAACTACATTAAATATACACTACCTGTTGGAACAAAAACGTAATATTTAAATTTACATTAATCAAATATAATCTATATTTACCTAAAAAGTAGAGTATATGTTGGGGATGCTCTAAGCAACACTTCAACCGTGAGTCAGCCAGTAAATCCATGAGTATTTGCTTCCGTTATGATTATTTCTTATCTAACAAAATAATTTGAACCCCTTATTCTAATATCAGTGGAGAAGAATAGGGAGTGCACACTGTCGAATCCATTTGAAACAAATACCAGAGCCAAACTATCAAAATCACATAACTAATCCAAAAACCCATACATGGCCCACCAACCTACCCACATACAATCCAAAGAAATTATCTCTACAAACATATGACTCATATATGGCCTTATAAGCCCTTATAACTGACTAAATTGTTTGTTTGAACGTTGCACCTTACCTATTCTAGATCTATATCTTCTGAACCCATATACATTATTATTTTGTTCGCATTAGAAAAAAAATACTCCATGTAAACTTGCCATCAAAATTAAACCAATATAAAATAGATAAGTATGATGAGACTAGATATCCCAAGCAACACGTCAGCAATTTTAAAATAAGATTTTCGGCTTCGGGGGAGATGACATATATTGTTATGACATGTCTTTTTCATGACTTTTTGAAATAATGCTCTTAACTAGTTCAACCAGCTTCTGTTGGGATGCATACATAATTTTAAATTTTATCGACGACCTTCTGAGACCAGTTCATATGTAATAACGCGATTAAGAGAAATGTTGACTACATTAGGAAGAGCCTAATGAAGGCCTCTGCGAGTACATTCAAAGGTTCATCTAAACTAAAACTTTTTAGAGAACTGTCATAAAATTGTCACTTATGTGGTTTATAGTCAGGGGATTCAGTCGGAGGTCTTAGCCAAGCACATTATAAAAAGAAAGGTCCTACATTTGGCCATCTGTTAGATGAAATAGAAGGTTCATAACTTTATTGACGACTAGAAAATAATAAGGTTTATGAAAGAAAATAGTCGATCCAAACCAAACATAGTTACGACCGAACTACATCAACATGTTCGGGCAGAACCAATATATAGTCAAAACTTTTAGGTCCCACAGAGCACTACTCATCATGGACAGACTCAATGAATATATAGACCCTAATCCAAATTGACATGTTTTGTTAATCATAGATAGAGGTGATTACTTATCATGTATTACTCCATCATTTTACAAATGCTATGTAGTTGATCTTGAAATCTAATATCATGGATCGACTTTGGTTTACCTTAACAAAAGCCTATCTTGTAATACGTTTTGGTGAAGATAACCTCCCGATAGTCGTGATACTACATGAGTACACATTCATCATTATTTTTTATATCGCAATGATATAATTTTGGAGGATCATGATGACACATACAGTTCGGCCAACATCCGGTTTAAAAGAACCTGAAAATTAATACGGAATATGTTAGTATTAACACCATAAAAAGGTTCAATAGTAGATTCACAAGTACAAACACGTTTGTTATTAGAGAACTAAAATTTGAGGTAATATTAGGAATATATATTTGTGATTGTGAATGTTCTTCGATCATACAACGTAATCTTTGGCTGGATCCGCTCGACCAAATGGATGCAATTATGTCAAAGGTCTATCAATATATATATATATATATATATATTATGTGATCAATGGTCAAATAAAAATTATATGTATCAACCCAAGATTTACAATTGAATACTATTACAATTATTTTAAATAATAGATGTTTACAAAGGTCTCAATCATTCATGGATGACCCACGAGAGGCTCTTCATTTGGTCACAGTGGAGGAGGAGTTCGAAAATGAAACTATATGAGAATATATAGTGTTTCTTATTGGCAGAGATCTACGAAGTAATAACTGAACTAATCCTTTAATTTTTTGTTTTGGGAATATTGATGTCTTGACATGGTCCGCATAATATGTCACAAGTGTTTCCACAAAATTGATGTACAAAAATATATCGATAGATAGTAAATTTTGACCTACATAGTCTTCTACATAGTATTGGTCGTCGATTTAGTCTTGATCTAAATTTTAACTTACATAGTCTTCTACAGTAAGATCCTTCTACATTGTCTTAACCGTCAATCCAATATCGGTTCTAAGAGTAAAAATACATATAGGTATATTACTTTACCGAACTTAACAAGGCTTGTCAGATAAATCCATTTATCTCGTACATTCACCAAGTTGTAGATAAAACCTTTAGCAATTGTATGATAAGGTGAATCATATTAGCAAAGTAAGACATAGCTCATAAGCCTTCTATATAGTCTTGACCGCCAATCCAATATTGGTTAGAATAAAATATAGTGCATGTTCGTGCTCTTTAGTAACCTCAATAAGGCTAGTCAAATGGATCCATTTATCATGCACATGGACCAACTATTGGATACAACTTTTAAAATACGTGTGTTATCATTAATTTTTGCATTTTCTGGTTGGGATGAAATCCTGAATCCCGTGGATGAATCAGTACATACTACCTTCATAAATATGTGAGGTATAAAATTCTACAAAGTCATATCTTTCAGCCTTAATAACGCATGAAAAACTTACGAAAGGCTGGTAAATAAAACGTTCTTAAACCAGCTCAGAGAAAATTTATACGCGTACATAAAAAATATGTCGGTGTCGAGAAGACGTGATGTCAACCCCCTAAAAAAACTTATAAAAACTTTTTAGAACTTAAATTTAAACTGAGAAATGTTTGTCGTTGAAGTTTTAAGGTTACTTGGTCAGCAAGAGAGAAATTAAGGAAGTCCTATAGAATTATATAATATGACTTGTATGAAGCCTCAACGTAATATCAAGAAGGTATAGATCTTGACAATAAGGCTCACCACACTCAACAGGTTCATTCTCGATATTTTTATAAATGTTTATCGTTCGTGTAAATCGTTCAAAAGGTCAGATGATTTAAGTAGATTCCAGAATGCAAAACAACGTTCATCAAAATAAAGAAGCTCATTGACTCGCCCGAGGTCCTATCAAAAGCAAAGTATGGTGAGCTATTGTATATATATCCTGGTGTATTTGATTATAAGGTTTGCAAAGTGCTAGTCAGATAAGAATATAATATTCTCAGAGGAATATATCAAGTAATTAAATACCTTTAAGATGTTGATGCATATTATCTAAAGCCTTAAATGTTAGCCCTAATATTAGTTGTAACAACTAGAAAGATAAGGCTCTATTTTCTAGTGCATATAATTATTGTATGAACCTTATTTCCTCTAAAAATGTAATGCATAAGCAACATATATCAGGTAGACTTACCATATTGTAAGTAAACTTGAGGACTTTGATATCAAATTTAAATCGTGTATTATGTTCAATACACATGCATTAACAAACTTTTTAACAAAGTTTTAGTTCAAAAGGCCCTACATTGGATAAATAATCCCAAATTAACATGGATCATACGGATAAACTGTGAATCCAATAACTTGGGATATGGTGTGGGAGTACATTCAATCACCCATTATGTGGGACACCGTAAATTAAAGAATTATTATTCGTTTCACCACTTCCAAGAATGAGGCCAAATACGAGACGACCATAGCGGTTCTGTGATATGTTTATATATATAGACTCCCAACGGGTGAGGTCTCTAACAAAATCACATGCCGTGAGCAATCACATCTTAAGCGAGGTGAAAGAAAAATGATACCCTCATCCAATATTTTAGGAAAATATGTCGCCAAGTAACTCGGTTTGATCAAGTCATGTATGACATACACCAAAGACCTAAAACATAATAGTAGATGCCCTCCATTCCAAAAAAATTATTGATTCCACACATTTGATGGTCCCAACAACTACATAACATGGTAAACTTGAGTTTTAGAAACGAGTGTCTGAAATAATGGCCATAAATAAAGGAAATAACTTGAAGTATGATATCCATGCATACATAGAAAAATAGGTACTATCATCGAAATAGTTGAAGCCGTAAGTATCAATATCTGTGCAATAAGATATGTAAGGTTTGCAGATAAAATATACAAATATAGTGTCACCAGACCCATCTTTTATTGTTTGACATTACTATAATCAATTTTCTTCTTGGAAGACCTTCGCGAAGCCAAAGGTGGCACACACTGTAATTATAAGAAACTACATATGCATGTGTATAATACGCTCATATCTCGCTCATATATGTGAAACATGGCGGGTGTAGCTTATGATGGACTCACAACTCATGATAAATCATAATTTAAACTACATCAGAGTGAAAAATGATAACCTCATCCAGTATTTGATAGAAGTCTGTCACACACGAACATTTACCATGGGTCAATAACACAACACCAAAAGTGTTTGTTTCCTTGGGTTGTGCTAATTTCACACTATGCATGGTCTTGTAGGAGAATCTAATAAGTGCACAACATGGAAAACCCTCATGTGCAAACATAGTGTTAGAAATAATCACCATCAAGGAAGAAACAAAATTGTGATATTATATCTGAGAAATACTTCCTTCATTTGCTAAAGGATAGAGTCAAAACCCAAACTATCAAGATTCGTGCAGCAAGACTTGTGGCAAAAAAAATATACTAGCATAGTCTCATGAGACTCATATTATATAATTTTGGTATAAATAAATTAACATTCATCATGAAATAGCTTTACGAATATGAAGATGATGTATGCTACATAAAAGGATTTGTGTTATGGTCATATCTTACTCATATATGTGAAACTCAGCAAGTGAAGCTTCTAAAAACCCATAACTCATGATATATCATGCCTTAAGTCAAGATAAAATTAATTAGGATAACCTCATCAAATATTTTAAGAAATTATATCGCCATAAAACTCGATTTGATCCGGTCATGTACAAACAAGTTCAAAAGGCCAATAACACAATAATGGATGCTCTCACTTGCTTGGATTTTATAGGTTTGACGCCATGGGTGGTCCTAAATGAGAAGCCATTAACTGCACAATATAGGAGAATCTCTTGTACAAAACAGGTGTCTAAGATAATGGCCATTAAAGAGGAAACTAACTAGAGATTGTATGAGCGTACTTAGAAATAAGGATATTGCAAGAGGACAAAGCTGTAGTTGAAAGTATTAAAATTCATGCAGTAAGATATGTATAATTGTTAGAGACATTTTCAAAATATGGTCTCACTATACCCCAATTTAGATATTTAGGTCAAGACGTATCAAGCTTCATCATGGAAGAGATTCAAGAAGGATAAAGTGGCGTACACTAGTGCTAAAGATGCTACATAGTTGAGTTATCATGTAAGATACTTATGGTCTGCCATTCTAATAAATGTAAAAGCTTTCGTCAAACTTAATGACACATCCAACGTTTCCCTAACATTATCCATATCCCAGTAGTTTCTCTTGAGCCGATATCAAAGGAAATTTAATTTAATAATTTGGGATTGAATATAGTACGATCTTTGTTGAAGGATCTAAGAGGTTAACAATGCCTTATATTACCAGTAGACTACTTCTCCGAATGGGTGGAAGCATAACCTTTGGCCAATTTTTGGTCGAAATTATATAATTCCTTAAGATAAATATATGTTGTAGATGTGGGGTACCTCGGGTTATCACCATTAGTAATGGTTTGTAATATTAAAATTTTTTCCTAGAGTTTTATACAAAACCCATATAAGAAAACCATCTCGAAAGGTATACGATATGTTTTGGAAGATGTGGGCAAGAAATTGCTAAACTTTCTTAGATATGTTATGTGGGCTTACCAAACCATCCCATATAATACCACCATTAAAACACTTTTTGATATGGTTTATGGAACACAAGTTGGTTCTACGTAATTTGACTATGATGAGGAAAAACTTTAAAGAATGCATGGCCTATATTGACCTAATCGAAGAGAAATAGATAAAATCTCACTTATACATTAGGCCCTACAAAATCCTGACGAGAAGTATATAAGACTCATATATTACAAAGCTTTTAAATATGTGACCAAGTGCTCATAAAAATGTTCATCCCAAGGATGCTCAAAAGTATACCAAAAATATCATAGCAGAAATATTCAACATAAAATAAATATCTTAGTATTGCATAGTAAAAATATAGAAATATTTCAGTCACGATTCAAAATGAAAATCTATTTCTAGTCCAAACATAAATACATTCTCTTTTTTCTCATGGGTTGAAAACACTTGATAATATCTAGATCATCGATTGTACTAAACACTTCTTTCTCCACAAATGTCACTAAGGAATTATTAATTCATATATTAGACATTTGATTTTTAAACTCGTTCTTCATATATTCCGTACAAGAAGATACTTCCTCAACATTTGGAGTGGTCATCGATGATGGATAAGTTATTGAATAAAATAAAAGAAGGTTATTCGGATGGTCCCTCGGTTGAAGGTGATAAGACTATATCCTATAGATAGTATATATTCTTTATAATGATGAGGTAAGTATATATTAGATGTTAATAAAATATTACGATGTAGGTAATATGAGGAAAATGAAGGACGAACCAAAAAATATACGAGATATGGGTCATAAGAAGTATACAACAATGACCATAAAGAAATACGGGACAAGAATTGTGAAGAAGAACAAAAATTATATAAAGTAGGATTAGGGTCATAAGAAATACAAGAGGAGGATCGTATAGAATTACGAGACGAGAATTATGAAGAGGAACATGGTCGTATAAAGTATAAAAATGGTAAGAAGAGACGAGGTGAGAAAACATAGAGGTTGTTCAGCCGGTTACAGCTGAATAACACGTGTTGTTATTTAATAAGTTATTAAGAATGTTTGTTAGGTCGTTATGATGCATATAACATAATAATTTGTAGATGAGATTTTGTAAGAAAATATAAATAATAACTCAATGATCCATTTAGATATTGATCACATTTGAATACAAAAATTATTATATTTAGATCAACATTCTTTCTCGGTCATTTCTTATCATCTTAAATTTATATTTGAGAAGAATATACCTTATCAAATTTGGCGTTGTCCGTGGGAAAGTTTTTCTTTTCAAAAATTTAAAGTTTTTGCAATACCAGTGATGATAAGGAGATCAGAATCAAAAGGGAAACATCAATATTTCATCTGATTCGGGAAACTCTAGTGAGTGGTCCAAGAATCGCAACAAGCTTGCCGGTTTGCGGAACCAAATAAGAACAAGATCAACTTTTGGGCATGACAGTTGGCGCATGTGATGTAATTAGTCGAGAATAGATGATTCCAACATTTACAGTGGCATATGGTAATCAGTCAATCATAATGACATTTAGTGCGTATGATAGGGTTAATCAAATCCAAAGTGGTCCACTTGGTGCAACAACTCGTTTATATGGTTGAGGGAGAAAATATTTCCAAGCAAGGTTTTATGGATACTACATCTAGTGTTCAGCTTTTGGAAATGCAGATTGAAAAACTAAAGCAATGCCAATTTAAAGTTAGCCAATTACAGTTTGAAAGATACCAAGAAGCTAAATAGAATGAAGAAGTTGACTGAAGCATTATAATTGTTAACAAAGAGGGTTATATCAAAGAAATAAAAGAAATCGAAGGTCATAAGAGGGATACAGTTAGACAATTTTCACAAAAAGGGCGAAAGAAAAAGAGATAACGTTTAGGAATGAAAAAAAATATGATGTTGTACAAAAGAAAAGAATGCTGAAAAATACTGATTATTATGACCAATCAAGTAATATGGTTTCAGATAAAGAGAACGAGAAACAAAATATTGAGTATAAGGAAGAAATACCAAAAAAGAAAACTTAAATACTTTAAGAGTCTCCATTTGAGAGGACAATACGTGAGGGGAAACTTACCCAAAAGTGTGACCCTTATCGATTCGATACTTATGATGGTACAATAGATTCTAAACACCATCTAGAATAGTTCAACAACATAATGATGAGATTCAATTCATATGATATTTTACTACGCGTAGCTTTTTCAATGACATTTAAAGGAAACACGCTTGAATGGTTTAATTGTCTACTAAAAGAAACAATTTAGAATTTCAAATGCCTTTGGAGCGCTTTTAGAAATTGAATTATTGGTAATATAACACACAAAATGCAAAGTGATTTTATTAAGATATGTAGTAGAGCAATGGATAAACATTAAAAAGCTATGTTCAAAGATTTGTTAGTGAAATGAATAGTTTTTCGATGCACAGTGAAGATGTTTTTGTGGCAGTATTTAAAAAAAGGTCTTAATATGGATAGACAAATGTACGAAGACCTCGTCAAATTTCCTACATGCAATATGGGATATGTTTTATCAAGGTTTATATCAATTTATTAGATTTGAAGAATCTAAGAAGACAACCTCTTATTATTCAAGATCATAAGAATCAAAGAAATCAGTATCAGACATGAGAGATATTAAGACCCATAATAAGCAGATTGAGGGTCTCGTATTATGATAACTTGGCTTAAAGGTGTACTCTTTTGAATGAAAATATGTCATTTTTGAAAAAAACAATAGAAAAATCAAAATACCAGCCTCCTCGAGTTATATTGGCTCAGAGCAGTGAAAGATCGCGTAAGTACTTATGTGCATACCATAATGATCATGCCCATGCAACTATTGACTGTTTGAAATCATCGGATAAGATTCAAAGTTTTATTGACAATGGTGAGGTTGTTTAATTTTTCAAGAATATGAGAGGAGAGAGAAACAAATAGAAAGGTAAATAAGAGCAAAAAATAAGAAGGAATAGAGATGATGAGAGTGAGCATGGGAAAAAATGGGTACATATTAATTATATTGGTGACACATTGTCTGGCACAAGCTCAGCTTCTATGAAAAAGTACAAGAAAGGTTTAGATGTTCATTTGGTCGATGAATTGTCATACCATCATTATAGAAAACCAATCACAGATCTGACATTCAACAACAATGATTTAAGAGTAGTTGGCCCCTCACGAAGATGCGTTAATAATTAATCTAGATAAATTTGAAGCCATGATCACATGAGTTTCAGTAGATAATGGTAGCTTAAGTAATGTTATTTTCAAAAACAACTATAAGAAAATTATTTGAGTACCTCTATATAAGCCTACTAACAGGTAGTTTGTTAAGTATGAAGGTAACTCTTCTAGTTGTGTTGGTGAGGTAAAAATTGCAGTGACTATTGTTTATGGTAATAATAAAACTATTGTAAGAACATTATTCATGACAGTCGATGCTTTTACATCTTACAACGAGATTATGGGAAGATCGTGGTTATATATAATTAAAGTAGTGACCTCATCATTCCATCAATAGGTAAAGTATTGCGTGGGAAACCTGGTTGGGATAGTAAGAGTTATTCAAAGAACATCAAGGAATTTTTATGCAATATTTCTAGATCTTTTTAGAAATTGACCTAATAGCAATCAAAGAATTCGAAGCGTCAGCCAACTAGAGGTGATGATTTTTATGCAGACATTTTTGCTTGAAGTGCTGACGATGTATTTGAAGCCACTGTGTTTATCATCTATCACGAGTTAGCAATCAATAGAAGGTGAGGCCAGTTTGTAAAAAAAAGGGTTTTCTCTCTAGAAAAAACATAGCTAATTATAAAAAAAAGTGAAAAAGTTGTTGAGACTTGGGCACGTCATAGAATCTAGATATCTAGCATTGGTTTTTAACCCATTGTTAGTTAAGAATAAGAATGGGCAATGCAGAGTGTGTGTAGATTAATTGTCCTCACAAGACATGTCTGAATGATATTTTTACTTTTCTTCGTATTGACCAATTGGTAGACACAACTTTGGGTCACAAATTATTATCATTCATGGATGCTTATTCAGGTTATAACCAAATTCGAATTCCTCCAAATGATGATGAGGATACTTCTTTTCAGATATAAAGAGGTTTATACGGTCATAAAGTTAGGCCTTTAGGTCTGAAAATACAGGATCAAATTATGATATAACCAAATTCGAATTCCTCCAAATGATGATGAGGATACTTCTTTTCAGATATAAGAGGTTTATACGGTCATAAAGTTATGCCTTTAGGTTTGAAAAATACATGATCAAATTATGAGAGGCTCGTCAACCAAATATTAGAAAAATAGTTGAGAAAAAACATAGAGACGTACATATATAACATGATTGTAAACTACAATAATGAGGATCATCATATTTAATTTTTATTTGAAATATTGAGGAATCTGAGAAAGTTTAAACTTAAATTAAGCCCTTTAAAGTGTTCATTTAGAGTTATAAATGGTACAATTCTCGGATATATAATCAATAAGAATTAAATCGAAGCAGATCCAATGAAACTAAAAGCATTGTGAACTATGGAGCCACCAAATATATCAAAGATGTTCAAAGGTTAACATATCATCTAGTAGGATTGTGAAGGTTTATATCTAAAGCTTTCTGATAATACTCACCCCTTCTTCGAATTTCTTAAAATAGCAAATAAGTTTAACTAGATGAAGAATATAACGAGTCCTTTCGTGCTTTGAAAGAGTATTTGAGGGTGGTATATGGCATACATGGCCACCCTCTAAATTTACCTATGTCCATCTAAAGATAAAATGCTCGGGAAGCTAGGTTCAAACTGGTAAGGACCTTATATCATATCAAAAAAATCAAGCCAATGACAAATGATCTAAAGAATGTTGTATGAAGAGGGTTGGCCACTTATTTGTTCTTAGAATATAGAGCACTTAAAGTTGTACACTTTCTAAATGTCTCAAGCGACACTTACTCTAAATTTGTAGTGGGGTGATAACATTTAAACAAGGAACATGTCTTTAAAAAATTATTTTATATTTATGTATGCATTTGAGTTTCAAACTATGCATTGGGTTCCCGATTTACCACACCAAATTGTGTACTCGGCTTATGAAGTACCATCCTAAATTGTGCATTGAGCTACTAAGCTTCATCACCAAACTATGCATTGAGTTTCTGAAACATCAAGCTTATGCCTTCAATATAATCGCTCTGTTAAATAGGACCCTCATGTATAAAGGATGATAAATCTACTTGTTGTGTGCAATCATATAAATTTTCTTTAAGCAACGCAAACAAATTACAAGTATGTTAAGTGCTAGATTTCTAATATCAAAATTAAGTAATAAAAGTAATTCAAGAAAAGATGAATTGTTTTGTTCTTGAGAGAGAAACGATTGATAACAGAGAGTTTAAAGAATAAACTCTCAGCCCTTTATTTCATAAGTTAGAGTTCTATTTATAGAACTGTAGGTCGCTTAACTGAAATAGTTACATAATATGGTAAATTGTACTTTAGCCCATCCTATTTATATTTTATATCAATTTCACCTTAATAACTTTATTAATCTATTTACAGTAACATTTTCTTCTAATTGTTTTAACTCCATAATAATTCATATCCGTATCAGGAGCCATGTAGTCCTTATGAAGAGTGTTGAATAAGGACTAAGGCTTCTATGGGCTGCCTCGAATCAAAATTGCCAATCCTCCTCGAAAATTGACTTGCGTTTTTCACAACCTCCCCATGAGCTTTTTGATGATCGCCTCGAACATTCTCGATGATTATTATAAAAACTTGCCTCAAAAATTTATGTAATCTTTATATGTTGGCTTCGAATTTACATGTGGCCTTTTTAATCATTTTTCTGATATGAGCTAGAAACTCATGCAGTTCTTTAGTACGCGTGCAGCGTGCTATTAAGTCTGACGATTTACACGTGTCACTCTATTTTAGAGTATGCAACAATTTACCGATTCATTTTTCAAACTATAAAAGTTGTTAACCTTTCACCTTCTTTTCCCACTTTCTTCTTCACTACTTCTTCTATAAATATTATATATTCATTCATTTTTCCATCACATACAAATCCTAGTGATAGAAAGAAAGAGTAGCCTGAAATATTTCACTCCACTGCCACCTTCATCTGAAACATCAAATATTTTGATTCATCGTCATCTTGTTCTTTCCTAGTTTGTAGATCTTTCTTCATTTTAGTATATGAAAAAATTAAAACTAAGTAACAAAAACCCATTTTTGGCCTTTATGATTACTTCAATATCAGTGAAAGAGCTGCTGAATATCGAACAACGGACGTTATAGATAATTCACCAAATCTTTCAACTCATACCACTATATACATAGCCTTTAATCCTGATCAAAGTGCTTTTAGATACCAAACTTTTTCCAACCTAATTCATGAAACTTGCCCACAACAATCCCCTTAATAATCAAAAACCAATCACCTCGTAATGCCACACAAGCATACTCTGTCAATGCTTTGACTCTTCATTGAAAAAATAAAAAATGTTATAAAAATAATAAAATAATATATTAAAAATAAAATAAAATAATTAGTATTAAAATTGATGTTCGCGGACTGATGGACTTGACCGGACTGACATGCAAATATGAATGAATGAGTTAAAATTTGAAAATATTAGAACCCAAGACAGATCACACTAATTCAGATTCAAGTTTTAAAAATGCAGATTCAGACTCATCACTCCGCATTCGGTGCAGACGGTCAAATGCTATCACCAAGTCTTACCCTATCTAATCTAATCGTTCATTGTATTTATTAATTTATATTCGAATATAGCTTCTTGTCATGCTCAAGCTATTGGTGGTGATAACTATGTTCATCATGATTTTAAACAAAATTATTTGTTGGTGGCCTCAACAAAGACCAACGTGTTTGATTTGTTGATATAGTTGTGTACGTTGCTGTTAGAAAATAAGATTTTCCAAGAAGTTTGAAGACTAGAGTATTCATAGGGACATTCGTCTCTAGTTTCCTAAGCAAGATAAAACTCACATTGATATTCATGTGACATGCTTGTTTTATTTTTTTCATTCACTTGATCATAGGCTCATTTTTCGACTAAATAGTGAAGTATTGAACTTTTTTCAAATTTTCATGAGTCAATTGAGTTCTCAATTTTTGCTCTTTTTTTAAGATTATGTTATCGACAAAGCTATTTAAACTTTATTTGTTAAAAAGTTCTTGACTAGTATTGGGTTTTCAGATTAAAAAAGAGTCATTTCTTTTATATTGGTATTCATCCACCTGTGCAGATTTAGTGATCTTCCCAAAGTCATAGAGAACTTGAAAAATAGTTTTGTTTGTGTTAAGGGAAATTGGGACATCAAGTTTGAGAACAACAAGTTCTATATTATCTTTCTCGTAATGATAATAGTAAGTACTCATTTTCTCAAATCGCTTTTATTTAAGATTTTATTATTATTGTTAAGTTTCTTTGTGTTTTTGAACTCCCACCATTAGATATATGCACAAATGATGGAAGAAGCGAAAAAAATTTCATATTCACGTTCTTTCATAATGTTGGCTAAACATTTTATATCGTCAAATTATGACACAATGAGAATGTCAAAGACAATTTCTTTGTTATCTCTTTCGTAAAAAAATATAAGACTATCAAGAAAAAGATAAAGTCAGCCAATCAAGGACGCACATTTTAACGAAAGAATCATTCGGTTTATCATCTTAAAAGGTATAATCATCAAGTATTTCATGTATTTTATACCATGTTCCTCTATTATTAAACTCAATGTAACTTTGTTTTTGAAATTATGTACTTTTGTATTTTTAAGTGAATAAACTAGGTGTTTTTTATGCGCCTTTAATTCCTCCAGCTCCTCCAGCCACCCTTATCTTGTCACCTCTAACAGTCGTTGATGGTTCTCTTTCTTGTTTGATTGTGGTTTGACAAAATTTGTCTGCTTGTTTGATGATTTTGTGGCATCTGATGCGTTAGGCATAAAGGTTGTCGAGGCTAATTTTCATGTTAGTCAGCATTCAAACTTCTTATTTTGTCATAAACACTATAAAGATTGGAAAAGTGAACGTTCTTCAGAATTGATTCTTCATATTGATAATAATGTTTTTTTCATTGCTTTAATTAAATCTGGTAATTGACCCATTATTAGGATTTCCAACGAATGGGAAGAATGATAGATGTGAGCCTACGAAAAATACTCCATTCAATAAAAACTGAACATGAGGTTGGTTTGGAGGAAAATGTTCACATACCCCCAATGTGATGTTAGTTTTTTAATATTTGCACCTGCTTGTTTACCTTATTATGGTAGTTCTTTCTCTTTGTCTTTGTATGTTGGTGTTCTTCCATTAGCAGCCAATGGTAGTGTCGCTTCTACTAGTAACCTTTTTTATGCATTCCCTATTACTCGGGTTTTTTCTGGTAAAAATTCAACTTCTTCTTCTTTCATTTTTCCGATCGATCGAACTCTTAGAGTGGTTAATCAGTTTGGTACTTTGGTGAGCTAGAGACATTTGCATATTCATCTTTCTCCATTGGAGTTGACCAGACGTCATTTAGACATTGAATTTAAAGTAATTACTTCTCCTTATGGTGGGCATATTGATACATATCTTATGAAAATTTTGGTGAAAGATAAATTACTTTGGCTGTAACTTTGAGACGATAATGAGAGATATATGTGGACATGTCTTGTATACCAAAAAGTAAGATAAAAAAATAACGAAACTATTAAAATCGATGCATATTCCGAAGATAATATGGGATAATCTCATGTCTTCCTAAATTATACTACATTTACAACATCCACATCAATCATTACATTTTGTGATCGGGCGATCGAGATTAATATATTCTAATATTAGATTGATATTTCAAATTAACCTACCAAGAATAAGGGTTCGAAATAAATAAATAAGATAATTGTATAAAATAAATATAGTTTTAGTTCTATTTATTTTGTAATGTTTTGGCATATCATAATTGTAAATTAATGATTAATTTTATATATTTTGTGTTTTTTTTGAGTTTGTCATAAAAAATTATTTTATCGAGGAAGTTTTTGTACTTTTCCAATAGCTTTTTTAACGTGAATTATTATTTTAAAATTTTGAAAATAAACGTATGAATATTTTTCAAACCTACAATGAAAAAACTGATATCTCATTACTATTATTTTATTCCAGACGAATTAAAAGAAAACACATACTTGAATAAGAAAACCTAGCCAATTATTGGTACAATCCAAAACTTACAACGTATCATCTATATAACCTACTATAATTTTATAGTTAATAGAATTATAATTTTATAATTTAAAATAACTAAAAAGTGTTTAATAACAAACTAAAATACATATAAACACTCAACTTACAATACCAAACCTTATTAATTCCAATTATTGATATATTAATGCCTTGGAGATAAAAAAAAAAGTTTTAATAAAAAAAAACACAAATAAAAAACGATACAATACTAAACATGTATATATAATCTAGATTTAATAAAATTAGAAATAAGAAGTACTAGAGTTGCATATTAAAAGTTGAAAATTATTTATTTGTCGGAGTTATAATTTAACTAAGTAAACCACAGTAAATGTACTGTAAAAGCAAACCAATTGGAAAAAGATTAGCTATAAATCAAAAGCAAAAAAGAAATTGCATGAAAAAATGCAGAAACTCAGGTTTGGAACCAAATTCTCAGCCATATAAATCTGAAAAGGCCAGTTTTCGATCAATGTAAACCAATTTTCGAAGAGGACTGTTGGTTTTTTCTTCTTCTTTTTCTTATCACCTTCCTCTTCGAAAAGCCATTTGCCTTTTGGCCTTGAGATAAGCATTGACAAATCTATCATCGACTAGAGCTTTCTTCTTCTGCTCCTCCTCGTATTTTTTAAGATCCTCACGGCGCTTCTTATTGAGTTCGAAGCTGCGAGCGGAATCGTGATCAACGTCGACCTGGATATCCAATTGGCTGTGGGCATCGTCTTGGCTGAAGATATCATCTCCCATTGCTAGTTTTGTTGTGAGGATATCATCTTCCATTGCTAGTTTTGTTGTGAGAACTGCCAGAATTAGGGTTGGTAATTATGGCTAATATATGGTGCAAGTAGTAAAAAGAGAAATCTGAATGACAATAGAGAGGAAAGAAATTGCAAAAAAGTAAGATGTGCTTTTTAAAAGGGGGGTCATAGAAACCCTATGAGGGTTTGAGACCAAAAGTAAGGTGGTTTATAGGAGAATAGAGAACAGTGGTGGCTGCTTGACCGAATAAGGTACTTAGGTTGTCCAGAGGAGTAGTGATTCTTCTGAACGGGAATTGATAAGTATTCTAATTTTTGGAGGTTTGGTCGGCCGTGGTTTCGCCTAGTAGGTGATGTACTAGTAAAAGAGGCCATTCCATCTATTTCTGTCTTTTTTTAGTAGAGATGGTGGTTTCCAGTTCGGCATCAAGTTCTGGATGGTGATTTGTGCCTAATAGGTATGTGTTTTCACACGGTACTTTTGGATCTGGATCCTGTAACGAGACTCTCGATCAAATGTAACTTAGATCCTTTAATGAAACTCTCGATCAAATGTAACTTAGATCCTGTAATTGTTGGAATTAATTTAAATTGGTTTTGTATTTTATGTTTTGTATTTTGTTTTAAATAAGAGACGTTACCAGCTTATACAAGTGGGTGATTAAGTCGTAGTGTCCGTTATTATTTCGTGGAAGTAGTGGAGAGTTAATAGGGAGCAGTTACAGTTACGTAGGAGTCTTGAACGTGTTAGTCTCTATTTATAACGTATGTAACCTTTTATTCAAGCAATCCAAGAAGTTCTAACTTTGCACCTCTCAGTTAAACGTGTACATCTGTGTGTTTGTGTTTCTTTCAGTTGGTATCAGAGCACGGCATTCAGGGTGTTCTCTCTCAGATGGACGCGGGGAAAGGCAAGGCTGGATCTTTTGGGCTAACGTATCCAATGTTGTCTAAGGGGAATTACACAGCGTGGGCGTTAAAGATGAAGGTTTTTATGCAGGCCCAGGGAGTTTGGGCAGCAGTAGAACCGAGTGATGCCGAAGCAGTGATTCATGAGAAGAATGACAAGGTCGCTTTGGCCATGATCTACCAAGGCATACCTGAAGAGATGCTGTTATCCATTTCTGAGAAGAAGACAACAAAAGATGGCTGGGAAGCCATCAAGGTCATGTGTCAAGGGGCTGATAAGGTGAGGAAGGCCAGAATTCAGACGTTGAAGGCGGAATTTGAGTCGCTGCGTATGGATGACAGTGAACAACTCGACGCTTTCTACATGAAGCTCAACGGACTGGTGTCCACTATCCGAGCCTTAGGTGATGAAATGGAGGAGTCGTACGTTGTCAAGAAGCTACTTCGGGCCGTTCCATCTAAATTTCTGCAAATTACTTCAACAATTGAGCAATTTGGAGATTTAGAATCAATGACAATCGAAGAAGCTATTGGGTCTTTACAAGCTCATGAGGAAAGGTTGAAAGGTCAAAGTGTGACTACGGGAAACAAACTGTTATTGACAGAAGAGGAGTGGTCCAGGCGCGAGAAGAATGAAGACAAACTTCTTCTCACTCGAGAGGACTGGATGAAACGGAATCGAGAAGGAGGACGTGGGGGACGCGGTCTCCAGGGTACTGGTCGTGATAGAAGCACTGTAAGGTGTTTTAATTGCAGTGTTTTAGGTCACTATGCTATAGAGTGTAAGAGGCCACGACGAGAACGGAGTCAAAGAAGTGAAGCAAACTTGGTGCAGATC